>CM067311.1:25088343-27917098 GCA_034231615.1 Meghimatium bilineatum
AGGCAGAAGAGCCAGAGATAGACCAAAGGAAACACCCAGAAGAACAATACTTAGAGAAAGTAAAACAATCAATATCCATACTATTCAAGAACTGCACAGAATAGCTTTGAACAGGCAGAATTGGAGAGATCTAACCTCTGCCCTATGCTCTAGCTTCAGCGCTAAAGAAAAATGAATGAATGAATATATAGGCCTATATATGTTTCTAAATGTGCAATTATCAATTTTTTCTGACAGTCACTTTCTTGTTTTGCTAATTTACCAGTTTTTGACAACTTAAAAATAAAATAGCAAACATGATAACTTCCAACCAGAGTTCATATAGGACATTTTTATCTGTACTGTTATTTCTGAATAGCCACTCTGGACATCCCGGATCTGTCGAGACAGACACTTGACTAATCTACCCATAGCTTGCCCTAATCAACATTTTGGGGAATTTACGATTCGATTCTTATATTGTTATCAAATAACCGTGACCATCGACATTACTATAAGACCGAACTGCAAAAAGTAAACAGGTCTCTTTATTCGGTACGTTTTTTAAATTATTATCACGATTTCCATTGGTTGTTATATATATATATATACTTGGAATAGCCTTGACTATTATCGGCATACGATTCCAAGTATATACATATTGACCAACGGAAAACATGGGACATGGGAATAATCAAGAAAAGGAACGAATGAAGGCCTAATTAATTCAGAAAGCATGTCTACTACAACCGATCTGTCGTGCAAATAACACACAGGAAAACTGCGTACAGAGTTTGTTATCGACTTTTATCAACTAAACATTCATAATAGTTGCTCAAATCTCCAACTAAAACTGACAGTGTTTCAATTAGAGCATTTGCACGGCTGTGTATAACCCAGGTCCGCAAAGGGGAAGGGGCAAATAATAGCACCACTATTCACTCTCCGTGCATGTCGTAAGAGGTGTCTAAGGAGGTTTTGGGGGTGGAGTTGGCTGAACCGAGGAAAGAGAACAAGACACATAATAAAACTACTACACAGGACACCGAAGACCTTCAGAACATAACACTCAGCTTGCACAGAATAGAGAGTCTTACAGAGTAGCCGTGAGAATAATTTTGTGCAAAGGACATTTCATATATAGACCTTCTTCATTTCCTATTCGATATCTAGTGGCGGTAACTATCAATCTTGCCGTAACCTATGTTTCGTGTGCTTTAATTACACGTTACTAACTGACAAACCTTCATAGAAAATGAAATATACATACATTGGTAGTATATATTACTCAGGATGTGATCAATAACCAAAAAATTTTGTCTGCAGTGATGTAGGGAGAACATCGATATCGGAAATGATTAACGGCAGTTAATTCTTGAGAACATTCTTCTAGATCTGTTGAGCAATATTTGCGGGCTCAGGTCAGTGACGTGCAGGAGAAGTCACAATGTATTATAGAGCTGGTCACCTTATATACACAATTATTCAGGATGTTGTATACAAATGCGAACAGAAAAATGAAGCTGCTCAGTTTGTTATTACAAAAATGAAGTGGCTCCGAGGCCAAACACATCAACATAAACTCCTTACTTATTTCTGTTTTTTTCCTTATTGTTCTGTTTTGCACCAGCCCTTATATCTTTAGTGCGGTGGTTATCACCAGACACTTAGAATTTATCTCTTCATTGTTTCATTTGACTGCCACCTATCCATGTTTTCGTTGTCTCTCTGTTTCCCCTGTTCTATTTGATTTAGATTGTACTATCATTCCCCTTTTATACTATTCATTTTTTTTCCGATGAAAAATGTTTTAGTCGAAACGTTATCTGTTTTTGTTGACGTTATTATTGCGTTATGTATTTTGTAGCAACACTCCTTACTTATTTATGTTTTCCTCTTATTAAGTGTTGGGTTATTCCCAGACACTGATGACACAAGGCAACACACAAAAATCATCACAGATAATTTTATATGGGTTTTGTAGTATTTGGTTAGCTGATTTCAAATCTGTCTTTAGTTTTTTTCTACCACGTAACATTTTTTTGTAATAGCTAATTATAATATCTTTCAACAGTGGTTATGACCACAAATCGAGTACAATGTTTTATTTAGATTGGTATCGATACTTTATTACTGGCTGTTACAATTTTGTTCAGTTTCGGGTCACGTGATTTAGTATCGATGCTACCATTTTTGTGTATTCGATAGGATAGTAAATCCATTTATACACGTGTGGTGTTTGCTTAAAGTAATTACGACAAGTATATTATGAGATTTCGTTGTTTTGTACTTTCTTTTATTTTAAAGGTTGCAAAAACCTTGCATTTGTGTACTTGATAACTTATTTTGTGTACTTATTAACTTATTATCATGCCTAGAAGATGCATCAATCATCCAAACTGTTTCTGTTTTGTGTGTGGTTCATTTGTGACGAAATCACAGCGGCGCACAATTTCAGATGATCTAAAGAAGATATACATATTGTATTTTGGCTGTCCACTGGGTGATCAGGATAAATCTTGGGCTCCACATATCATATGTACCAGTTGTTCAAGCGGACTACGTGACTGGCTAAATGGCCGCAAGGCAGCTATGCCATTTGCAATTCCAATGTTATGGAGGGAACCGCGAGACCATGTCAATGATTGCTACTTTTGTCTGGTGAACACAAATGGATTCTCTGCTAAAAATAAACAGAACATTGTATATCCTAGCTTAGATTCTGCCATCAGGCCTGTTCCACATGACGATTCATTGCCTATTCCTTTACCTCCTTCTGGTGGACTCGTATCTATGCAAGATGGGGAGGAATGCAGTGAAAACACAGCTGTTCACAATGCAGACTCAACTGATCCAGATTATACTGTTGATGAATGTTTAGAACCTAAGACTTTTACACAGGCAGAGCTGAATGATCTTATTCGTGATCTAAATCTGTCTAAAGATAAAGCAGAACTTCTTGCTTCAAGGCTTAAGCAAAAGCATTTGCTTGCAAGGGACACCTTGGCTGTCGCATGTCATTAAAAGTGCACTTCTTGCACTCCCATGTAGATTTCTTCCCAGAAAATCTTGGTATGGTGAGTGAAGAGCAAGGAGAACGTTTTCACCATGACATTCAGTTAATGGAGCGCCGTTATCAAGGTTTGTGGAATGAGAGTATGATGGCCGACTTCTGCTGGATGCTATTCCGTGATAATCCAGGCGAAGAATATAACAGAAAATCAAATTCCAAGCATTTTTGAAGAAACATTCTACATATCTATGCTGTGATGTGAGTATATTTGATTTAGTCTAGAAGATGTGAATCATTTGCTTAATTGATGTTTGCGATTCTCGAAAAAATACAGCCAAGTTCAGTGAAAACTAACATCACTCATAACTTTAAAACTTGACGTGATAGAAAAAAACTGATACCAGATCTGAAATCAGCGCCAAAAAATCCTTTAGAAAAGTGTATTTTGGTTTCAGATGATTAAAAAAAGTTTTATTTTGTTGCCTTGTGATTGATCCCTTTACCCCTTCTGAGTAGGAGACTTCTTCTCACAGCATTATAACCGCTGCGAGTTAATCTGCTGGCTATTCTTCTTCTTCTTTCGTTCACTTGAAATATGTCTATATCTGTAACCCTGTCTCCCTAATAAAACTCACCGTCTCCTGCAACCCACACAGTGGCCTATAAAGCCCTGATTCCAGTGCCGCTTCCCCTGGCCAATATGCCGCCTCAGCGCTACACACTCAGAACGATCCATAAGCACATCCCTGGCATCCTGTGCTACTTGTCCACATGTACACATGGTCGCACTGTCAATCCCGAACTCTGTGACCGTGGTATCGGAAGCGTCCCGCCCCGAGGCGCAATACTTCTTCTGGCTATGAAATAAAGCTCAGGAAACTCACACCATTGCACATATGAAGTAAGAGATAATCGCTTGTCATTCCTGTGGATTGATACAACATCAATTCACACACATACGTCTGCATTACATACACACACACATGCAGGAACACATACATTTACACACAGATACGACAAGTACACATTTATTTGTTACATTTGTTCACAAAAACTAGTTTCACTTTTTAATAATTCCCTAATTACTTTTACAGGAAACACATCTCTGTACAAATCTCAAGAAGCTGCCCATAATTTTTACACTGTAAAACTCTTCTGGAAAAATCGATCAATGGAAACGGATGAAAACTGTCGTCTACAAACAAGTGAAACTCAATTTTCAGTTCTTGTCAGTAAATAAAGTCTGAAACTGAGTATTTTCACATCTGTGATTTTAAAATTGTACTCCAATACAGAAAATCGTCAACTAGAGCACCTTATTTTTCCTCGTTCTCCAGACATTGGTATGAATTTCATCAGTGAATTATACTGGGGATACCAACCACGAGACATGGTAGTAGAGCTTGTTCGTCCGAACTATTTCAAATGGCAATAGTTTTCTTCTTGTGGCGTACACATACATTCGTATTTATATCTTCTCTCAACTGTAAACAGATGTTTAAATGTGTCAACCAATGACTATCCTATAAACTGAACACTAGTCGTCAATGAGTTAGAACAATGTGTTAATTCTAATGAATGGATTTCTAGTTGAACTATACAAAAAATCACTTCAGGATATACTTCACCAAAATCATTTCTTTTCATATTTGTATTAAGCTCTGTCTTAACTACAACATTCAGCAAATGATTAGTCTATTTCTGTGCAGCCCTGGTGTTTTTCTCTACATACACATACACGTCACCTCTGAGTAGGAGGTTCCTTAAAACACTGATTGCCATTGATAATGGGAGTCTTTTGTGTAAAAAAGAACGCTTTAGACAACAATCTTATTTTCACGTAGGAAACAATAGCTTAATTGCTCTTGATGTCTGGATATTGAAAGAAACGAGGAATTGAGAAATGTACTTTAAAAATTATTAGTTTGTGAAATTTAGAGCGTTCAGACTAGCTCCGCCTATTGTATTAGCTCGTCTCTGTTTTTCTTAGCAATATTTAAAAGCCTTTCTATGCGGCGTGATGTCTACGAGGAGTTAATATTCAATTAATACAAATAAGAAATATTTCTACCAATAAAACTTGTTGCGGTTTAGTTAGTTGTGTTTTTCTGAACAGACCGGGCACACTTGGCACATCTCTATATGAGTTTCGTCTCTATCAGCAGATACTGAAGGATGTATATGCAGTTATTAATAGATTGCCTGTAATTAACTGATCAAAACAGTCTTTAATATTACATTGTGTAGACTGAACGTGTTTTCAGTTGTCATTGCGAAGTATTTATAAAGGTTATTTGACAGTAACTTTGAACCTGGAAAAACAGAGCGCTACATGTAAATGTCGGAGCGGACATACTCTACACAGCTATCGAAAGAGATGGTACAGCCGACACAGCACGACGGCAGAGATTTTAATGGATATAGACTTCAGACAAGCGCCTACGCTCAGCACCGAGAACCATCCCCACTTTTTCAATCCAGTATGTACTTAAGTAACCATCGTTTGGGGTTAGATGTCCCCCACTACACACACGTGTTTCCTGAAAACAATAATCTAAACGTCAAACTTCGAAGAAATTCTACGTTTTACACTAAACATGAACATAAATCCAAATCTCTCCTGCAGCTTCCTATTATTGTGACAGAAGACACTGCTGACAACGCCTACCATAGCGCGACATCTTCACAGTGCAATATAACATCTGATGTTCTTGCAAATAACGCGCGAAAACAATCACACTTATCAAACTTCACTACATCTGAGAGTGCTCTCACAAACACATCGAGATATGTGACTGCTCGACTCAGTATGACTTCAGCCGCAGACCCACGAACACACAAAAACAAAAGACGAAGATTCAGTTTGGAAGACGACCCAAATAGGTTAGCTATGAAGATCTCTCTACCATGCACTGGAGGGTGCTGTTACTGCGTTTACACAACCCTGCTCGGTCCAGTCAAGGTTTATTTCAAAAGAGTAGATAAACCAAAGACAGAACCACTTCTAATGCGGATTAAAGATGGCAACGGAAAACCTGTTATTCCTATTTCTAGAAAGAGTGACGTGAAGGGTCTGGTCTACGATCCAAAAAGCTGCTCTTTACATCCGCCGGTCAAAGGTCAAAGATCTGTGTTAAAGAACATGAGTACTTTAAAAAATCGAAGTAATACACATAATCCAAATGAAACAAAAACAAAAAACAAGTATGGATTCAAATAGTGTGATAAAATGTATCATACACAGTTTCCCCTGGTTCGGTTAAGTAAAATGTACCTCTCTTGGTGAGATACATATCTTTCAACCGCGAACACAAGTCCACATTGGTTATATTAGAGAGTTTTGCAAAAATAAAAAAAACCAATTGTAGTGGTCGTAGTTTTGATTATATCATCGGTCACCATGACCTCCTAAGATTTTGATATCAATATTTCAGATTATAAATAACACGCAGTAGCTATGGCGACCAATGAATCTTCTTTTTTGGACAAATTAAAATAACAACTATACAGATGAAACAATTAAAAACATTAATATTCTGTTGCTCGTAATCTTCATGATTTACACATTGTAAAATGTGGCCAGATTACCGGTCTTAAAACCATAATGTCTGGGGTTCAAACCACGATTGGGACATGATTTTTGTCTTTCGGAAGTTCAACAAAAATCCTTCCTGTACACATCGTGGCGACAGATACCCCACCCATTTGTGCTCCTTAACAGGGAAACATCCAGTAAAGAAAGTTATTTTTATATGACTAGAGAACATTTGAAGTGGAGATGGGACTTAGTCCAGTGAACAGAGGGTGGAAACTAAGATTGGTCGGCTCCTGTCCAAACAATCACTGGTGCTGAAATCGGAAATATTAGGCCGACAAGCGCATCAGCAACCATGGTATCATGAAACATGACTAGATAACATGTCTTCATAACAACAAAAAAACTATATGATATTTTGTTACTGCTATTATTTATATTTGTGTACTATATTATCAGTTGTATCAATTATGTTGTAATCGTAGTATTGCAAACCTTTGCAGACACTCCCTTATCATTATGCGCACCCCATTAGTGTTGAGTCCTTTCGCCTTGATGAAATACTAGCGCTAGATCATTTATATTGTATTCTTCTTCCACCTTCACAAATACACGCACACAGTCCATATACTTTCACAAACACATACAATAATCGAATACATCTTCACAAATACACATACACACATACCTTTATCATCATCATCAAGTGACATATTCTTTCTAGAATGTAGTCTTTCCTGTGGATCTCTTGAATTCTCCGCGGTCTTGAGCAAGTTGTCCTGCCTCTTCCAGTGACATGCGCAGGCATTGCCCCCTGTTGCCTTCTAACATCCCCTCCAGTAACACTCTATCCACGCCGTCGTGTCTCTTAATGTGACCAAAAAAACTAGCTTTTTCTGTAATATGGTGTTCAGAGGCCAGCCTTCCTGGACGTTAATTGTTCGTAACACCTCCTGGTTTGTTTCATCGCTGTCCATGGTATTCTCAAAACTCTTCTATAGCAATTTAATTCAAATGAAGTTACTCTCTTAGCCACTGTTTTATCTAGTGTCCATGCTTCGCATCCATATGTCGCCACAGGAAATACACATGTTCGTAGTAAACACAATTTGGTTCTTATGTTAGTATCTTTCCATAATTTCTTTATGTTTTAATTTTGCCAGCGCCATTGCCGTTCTTCTCTTGATCTCAACTGCGCAGTCCCCCGAATTGTTTATATTAGTTCCTAAATAATCCAAATGTGTCACTTCTTCCAAATTGCAGTTCTCAATATTATTTTGGGTCTTGATTTAGTTTTGTCAGTTGTCATTATTTTTTGTCTTTTTCATATTTAAGAACAAATTTTGCTATTCGCTGAACTTTTGAGTTGACTTAATTATGTTCAGTAGGTCGTGTTCGTTTGTTGTTAATAGCACTGTGTCGTCTGCATATCTAATTTCTGGTATCTGCAGCCCTCCTATATTTATGGGTCTGAAATCAGATTTCATTGTTTTTTTGTCTCACGTTTCTCATTATATTTTCCGCATAGATGTTTAACAAGTATGGAGACAAGGTACAGCCTTGTCTTACTCCTTTCTGTACATTGAACCACTCTGATCTTGCACCTTCAACTTTTACCGCTGCTTCTTGATCTTTATACAGCTCTGCTATTAGTCGTGTAATGTGTTTTGGGAAACCCATATCGTTCATTATTTCCCATAATTTATGATGAATGACCCAGCCGAAAGCTTTGATGGAGTCTATAAAGAGTGCATGCATTTCGATGTTATACTCTCTATATTTCTCTATGATCATCCTCATGTTAAATATATGATCACTCGTGCCTCTGCCAGTTCTGAAACCTGCTTGCGCTTCGTGGATCTCATCTTCCATCTTGTTATGTATTATTTTCATTATAATGTGTAGTAGTATTTTACTGGCTTGGCTGATCAAGGCGATTGTTCTATAATTTGAACATATTTGTATATCACATACATTGGCGAACATATACATAGACACCATATAACTGTACAACACATGCATTGAGTGCATATACCTTCACAAACACACATACATGCAATAAAACAACAAAAATGAACTATAAATGTTTTATTTATTATTAGAAACAACAAACGTCAACCGAGAATATAAATATAACAGTACGTGTTGCAGTCAAGACATACAATTTAAAATGCTACATTTATTGGGAAAAGCCTCCTAGACTAGCATAAACACTATGCCAGACCACATTGACAATAATTACATGAACACTATACCAGAACAAAGTAATTATAAATACATGGATACTACACCAGAACAAAGCGACAATAAATACATAGACACTACACAAGAAAAAAGGGACACTAAACCCTTCACCATTCGAGTCTGTACATTCTTCAACAACTAAATGTTTGAGTCGTTGATGCTGTGTGACAGACTTTAGGCAAAGAGAATAGCGTAATAAAATATAGAGATCCTCAAAAGACCAACCGACTTTAACTAAAGTAGGAACAAATTCAAGAGATGAAACAACACAAATCTTTTTTTTTCGGAGACCCTAGTGATTATTGTTTGAAGCTTCCGAGTAACCCGCTACGCGTGGTACTCTCAGCAGACGGTATGCCTCTTTGTTAACAGATGCCATACCGGGAAACTCTAGTAATATGAAGTCACTCCTCCGCGTCTTTATAAACTTTCAACATATAAAATAATCGCAGTTTATGAAGACACGATTCTCTGTTTATATAAATATATCACCATTTATATAAATGCCAAGGATCCTTGATTTCTTTTGCACGAAGTTTTTCCACGCTGTACACGGCAGTGTTTTAGGGCAGAATTATATCCAAAGTAGAAGGAACTAAGCTGAAATAAAAAGATAGTGTGAAGTTTACAAGTTTGTTTCCTAATATTTGTATTTGGCAGTAAATGCAATAAACATGTGCATCTTAGAACAGAAGCATGTAGACTAAATGTTTTACAGATTATGAAATGTATAGTAAGTCACTGGCGACTAGATGCCATCGCAACCATTAATTGTGTGATAGGTCGATGACAACTATATAAATTATGTGTATGATAAGTTGATGGCAGTTATATAGTTTATTAATTGTTTGAAAGGTCGATTTAAACCATATAGTTTATTAATTGTGTGAAAGGTCGATTTAAACCATATAGTTTATTAATTGTGTGAAAGGTCGATTTAAACCATATAGTTTATCAATTTGTGAAAGGTCGATTTAAACCATATAGTTTATTAATTGTGTGAAAGGTCGATTTAAACCATATAGTTTATCAATTGTGTGAAAGGTCGATTTAAACCATATAGTTTATTAATTGTGTGATAGGTAGGTGACAGCTATATAGTGTAATTGTGTGATAGACTAGTGGCAACCAAATGCTATATAAATTATGTGATTATTGATTAGGAACCAACACCACCGCAGAAGGGGCATTCCCATAAATGCTCTGCATGCCATTCCGTCTGCCATATAAGAATATATAATCACAATGTTGGTTCTGAGTTCTTCTCGTATTTTCAGTAAGCACTTCATCCTACCTCTCCTGGTCGGTCCCATTTCTATCATTTTCTGAAAATGTACATGTGTATATTCAGCATACTCTTCATAATTTTTGTGTGTATACAAAACTGCTTTAATGAATTCAACCCAGTCTCTTGTCATCACTTTGCAATTCACTATTGCGTTACCCGTAGTGTATCAACTCTTTCGTTGTTCCTAACTCCCGCATGACCAGAACAGTATATCCATGCAATGATCTGGGCGTTGTTAAGAAGTGT
Organism: Meghimatium bilineatum; assembly: GCA_034231615.1. Classification (NCBI taxonomy): domain Eukaryota; kingdom Metazoa; phylum Mollusca; class Gastropoda; order Stylommatophora; family Philomycidae; genus Meghimatium; species Meghimatium bilineatum. The sequence continues at coordinate 25,098,649 of CM067311.1, forward strand.
CCCACTCTTTTCTTAACAGGATTTGTTCCTATCTTGCGCAGCATACTCTGGGAGTCTGATAATCACTCAAGGGACTGTGTTATCAGCCAAGTCAGAGCCGCTGTTAACTGCCTCTATCTCCATCCCCATTCTCACACTCATGTGTCTTTCAATGGTGTTGTGGGATAAACAGCAGATTTTTCCATCACCTTTTTGTCATTTTGTTAGGCGATGAAGCTCCATCAAGCGCATGTGTTTGCGACAATCCTAGACAATAGTCCATAAAAGATATTACCACTGCCTAAAAAAAAAAAAGTCCGCTGTTGGTTCTCTGCGGATGGCATGCCTTTAATTAAATACTGATCTAGACATGAGCAAGAGAGTTATCCATCGAATGATCCACATGTCGATGCTGAGGACATTATAGTTAGCACCTTGAAAAGATCGCTGAAACTGACTCCGCATCTCAGTTATCCGCATCTCAGATATATTGCCGCAACCGCCGTTTCTTTGTTTTCTTGAAAACCATTGTAAATATCGCACGCCAGAATTTCCGCATTGGTTGTCGTGTCTCTGGTAGGTCTATATGCTTCGAGGGTGACGGGGAGTAAGCTCCTGTTTTCTAGATCGATGGCTACCAGTCTTGCAATGATCCATTCTAGCATCTTTCCATGCACATTCTGCAGGGTGATGATGATCCCGCAGATCTTAATATCGGTTATGTCATTGTCTGGTTTTGCAAGTGAAAGGAGGTTAACTGTGTAACTACTCCTCTGGTATGTGTCCTGCATAGACGATTGACTTCACTGTACGCGGTTTTCGCCATATGTACATTTCCCCTCTCAACGAAGCGGCACGCAGCTGTAAGAATATGACTCATATGACGTAACTGCGCAGTTTTAAGTGATAGTTTTCAAGGATTTCAGTAAAAATGCACTTGTAAACACGACGTCGCGATCTGGAATAGCAACCGTGACTGTAAAGCACATGACACATTGCTTGACCCCTGTGCCAGGGAGACCCCCCCCCCCCTACTATGAAATATTGTGATATAATAACTTACGTTGTGACTAACGAATACATGACAATGTAAACATAATTTATGTTTATATTCGAGATTAGCGAGTTTCATGCAATCTTAAGTGGACGTCGCAGAGTGTCATTTAACTTGAGACGTATATGAGACATAACGGGTATCATTTAACTTGACACGTATATGAGACATAACGAGTGTCATTTAACTTGAGGCGTATTAGAGAAATAACGAGTGTCATTTAACTTGAGGCGTATTAGAGAAATAACGAGTGTCATTTAACTTGAGGCGTATTAGAGACATAACGAGTGTTATTTAACTTGAGACGTATAAGAGAAATAACGAGTGTCATTTAACTTGAGGCGTATAAGAGAAATAACGAGTGTTATTTAACTTGAGACGTATAAGAGAAATAACGAGTGTTATTTAACGTGAGACGTATAAGAGAAATAACGAGTGCCATTTAACTTGAGACGTATACGAGAAATAACGAGTGTCATTTAACTTGAGGCGTAATAGAGACATAACGAGTGTCATTTAACTTGAGACGTATAAGAGACATAACGAGTGTCATTTAACTTGAGACGTATAAGAGACATAACGAGTGTCATTTAACTTGAGACGTATAAGAGACATCACGAGTGTCATTTAACTTGAGACGTATAAGAGACATAACGAGTGTCATTTAACTTGAGACGTATAAGAGAAATAAGGAGTGTCATTTTACTTGAGGCGCATAAGAGAAATAACGAGTGTCATTTAACATGAGATGTATAAGATAAATAAGGAGTGTCATTTAACATGAGGCGTATAAGAGACACAACGAGCGTTATTTAAGCAAAATGGCTGGGAGAGTGATTTCTCTCACCAGGAAATCATCACACAGTGACAATTCCAGCGCAACAAATATCTATACAAATAAATATAAATCTATACAAATAAATATAAATCTATAAAAATAAATATACAAATATCTAGACATATATAAAAGTATATACTGATATCACAGCATACTGTTAATTGGACCGAAACATTGACAATTGTATTTGTTCTTTGTTTTATTGCTATTTTCTATATTTTATTTTTTTAGTGACAGTTTTCTTCAGTAACCTATTTACCTTTACCTCTATTTGTCTGGTTACTGCGGCACTTCCTTTTTGTCGGACATCCTCCGATATTTGGGTTATTTATATAAATCTATTTTGTGCAAGTTTTTCCCATATATATACTTCAATGGCTTTCAATAAGGTCTTTAACGAGTCCATGTAGCGCTTCTTTGGCCACCTTGAGATCGCGTACTCTTCTCCAACTCATCATAGAGAAGTATCTTCGGCAGGCGATGATCTGGCATGCGTACCAAATGACCTGCCCAACGAATCTGTGTCTCCATCAGAATAGCGTCAATGTTAGGGATACCAGATCTGTCAAGGAAAGTGTTCTCTGGAATCTTAACTTGCCATCTGATGTTCGTAACTTTTCCGGGGCTGCGAGCTTTCACCATTGACGATAGAGTTAGGTAAATCGTTATATATTGAAGTTAGGCACCCGTAAGATATTTCGACGTAATCTATCTAAAAAGCCGTAACCCGCCAGGTTCGTAGGGGTACCAAATTGGATGCTTCCGCACACAGGGTCATCCAGCGATTTCTATCTTCAACGATGCAGACGATTGAGGAAATATATTGTTTTGTCCATTTCTTGTTGTCTACCCATGTTTTTAATTTCCCTCCTCTACTTCTTCCACCTTCGACAGTTCTCTTCATTATTGTTTATGACAAGGAATCATGTATAAATAAAAACATGTTCAAATAATGCAAATTTTCGTTATTTAACTATTGAAAGAAATGGTTCTTGTAGACCTACATACATCTATATGTTATTTCTTATTTACATACGATTTTGTCTTATGCTCTCTATAGGAAATTCGTAAATTGGTCTGTAAAATTTGTATTCGAAAGCTTGTATCGGGTCTCAATGTCTGCAGTGTGTCCAACTCTCACAACCATACAGTACATCTGAAAACACTAGTGAGTTATAAAGTTTGATTTTCACTCTAACACTGATGTTTTACATGAAGACCATCTAAAAGATGGATCACAGAAATCAAAGAAGCCACACTAACAGTTTACAAACAGCACACAAGAAGGCCACCTACAGAGAACTTTTCCACCCCTGACGCCGCAAGGCAAACAAGGGCCACAGCGTCTAGTTAGATAGACTGATGTTGCGTTTCAAATCAAGTTTAGCAGTGGTTTGTGACCCAAAGACCGTGCTAAAGTAGGATATCACAGCCAAGCTGTAAACCATGACATAACACACTGTGTTCTGAAGACTATAACCTCTAATCTGCAGGAGTTTGAGAATGAACGCAGAAGAATTATATTATAGTCAACAATATCTTAGATACTGGGTATGCAGACGACGGAAGAATGGAAAGAGAGATCAAAACAATAATTTCAAAAGCCAACTACGTGAATTATTAACGTACACCAATTATGAAACATACATTTATCCGATGGAAACCAAAAGACAAATCATAAATTCAATCTTCATACCAACGTTGTGTTATCTATGTTAGACATGGACACTAACTAAAGAACAAGAGAGAAAGCTTACTACGTGTGTAATGAAATGCCTAAGAAAAGCAGCAAACAAAATAAAAAAAGATTACAAGAACTGTTGGAACATCTGTGATCAAGTATATAGAAAAACAGAGACTGAAATGGTTTGGCCGCTTATGAGAATGAATCCTTATTGGCCAGTGGCAAGAGCATACAACATGAAAATAGAAACAGCAAGATATAGAGAAAGATCAAGAAGAAAGTGGATTGAAGGAGTTACAGACATTCTGAGATGTCATAAAATTATTGCATATCAAGCGACCAAACAAGCCATGGCCCAAAAACCGATCGTCATTCAATCCTGCGAAGCCTTACAGTAAAAGCAGAGAAAAGACAATTGAAACTGGGTATTTAAAAATATATATATTTAGAGAAGGGAGTAAACCCTGACAGAAAATTCCAAGGGGAGGAGACCCTAAGGCAGTGAATGGTGTATTAAACCATCTTCTGTAGTTCTGCTTGTTTCCAAGCATATTGGCATTGCTTTTTCTCTTGGTACTACTCATAGCCTCCAAGTAGAAACTGAAAAAGCAGTATCTTCATAAAACTTGCATAGGAAATGCATAGGAAAGAAATCACGTGTGAAATTAGAGACTATGCGTTTTGGTAATTTAATTAATTTGAAGGTCTCTTCGTTCATATACAATTTTGCACTTGCAGTTTTTCGACCGTCTGTAAAGATGCAAAAAGCCATAATTTTTTATGTTTTATTTTAACTATATCAAGACCTTGTTTTAATGTATTGGGGTAGAGGGTAGCTTTGTTTTTGTAAAATGGGGTTGCAGATCACTTTGTTTCTATAAAATGGGGTAAAGACTCGAAAATATTTCAGAATCAGAGCGAGTGATGTAGAAGAAATCTCTCATTTCTAAGACATGCCTCTAAGATTGTTGTATTTTTGAGGCAACAAGAAAATTCTAGAGCAAGAAAATGAAGCCTTAAGATGCACAGAAAATGTCAGAAGGGAGTTCATGGCCCGTCTCCTAAAACATAAATGGAGTAGATGTTATTTGTTTTGTATCATTCAGGCAAAATAAAATACTGTATTTCATGAGCTTAATGTGCTTTGTCAAATTTAAATATATTATTATGTACATCAGAGTGCACAGGCCAGCGCTCCATAACTGGTCGAGCATCAGAGTCAGCGAACCACAGCTGATCAAGACCCTCACTCTAATTCTGTCACATCAATCTCATACTCCATAACATCAATCTCTCATTCTGTGACATCAATCTCTCACTCTATAACATCAATCTCTCACTCTATAACATCAATCTCTCATTCTATAACATCAATCTCTTATTCTATAACATCAATCTCTCATTCTATAACATCAATCTCTTATTCTATAATATCAATCTCTCATTCTGTTAAATCAATCACTTACTCCAAAACTTCAATCTCTGATTCTGTGACATCAATCTCTGATTCTGTGACATCAATCTCTGATTCTGTGACATCAATCTCTTATTCTGTGACATCAATAACTCACTCTATAACATCAATCTCTGATTCTGTGACATCAATCTCTGATTCTGTGACATCAATCTCTGATACTGTGACATCAATCTCTGATTCTGTGACATCAAGAACTCACTCTATAACATCAATCTCTGATTCTGTGACATCAATCTCTGATTCTGTGACATCAATCTCTGATTCTGTGACATCAATAACGCACTCTATGATAATCGTCTCTCATTCTGTGACATCAATCTCTCATTCTGTGACATCAATCTCTCATTCTGTGACTTCAATCTCTCATTCTGTGACATCACTATCTCATTCTGTGACATCAATCTCTGATGCTGTGACATCAATCTCTCATTCTGTGACATCAATCTCTGATGCTGTGACATCAATCTCTCATTCTGTGACATCAATCTCTCATTCTGTGACATCACTATCTCATTCTGTGACATCAATCTCTCATTCTGTGACATAAATCTCTCATTCTGTGACATAAATCTCTCATTCTGTGACATCAATCTCTCAATCTGTGACATCAATCTCACATTCTATGACATCAATTTCTCATTCTGTGACATCAATCTCTGATGCTGTGACAACAATCTCTCATTCTGTGACATCAATCTCTGATGCTGTGACATCAATCTCTCATTCTGTGACATCAATCTCTCATTCTGTGACATCACTATCTCATTCTGTGACATCAATCTCTCATTCTGTGACATCAATCTCTCATTCTGTGACATCAATCTCACATTCTGTGACATCAATCTCTCATTCTGTGACATCACTATCTCATTCTGTGACATCAATCTCTCATTCTGTGACATCAATCTCTCATTCTTTGACATCAATCTCTCATTCTGTGACATAAATCTCTTATTCTGTGACATCAATCTCACATTCTATGACATCAATCTCTCATTCTGTGACATCAATCTCACATTCTGTGACATCAATCTCTCATTCTGTGACATCAATCTCTCATTCTGGGACATCAATCTCTCATTCTGTGACATCAATCTCATTCTGTGACATCAATCTCTCATTCTGTGACATCAATCTCTCATTCTGTGACATCAATCTCACATTCTGTGACATCAATCTCTCATTCAGTGACATCAATCTCTCATTCTGTGACATCAATCTCTCATTCTGTGACATCAATCTCTCATTTTGTGACATCAATCTCACACTCTATAATATCAATCTCTCATTCTGTGACATCAATCTCTCATTCTGTGACATCAATCTATCATTCTATAACATCAATCTCTCATTCTGTGACATCAATCTCTCATTCTGTGACATCAATCTCTGATGCTGTGACATCAATCTCTCATTCTGTGACATCAATCTCTCATTCTGTGACATCACTATCTCATTCTGTGACATCAATCTCTCATTCTGTGACATCAATCTCTCATTCTGTGACATCAATCTCTCATTCTGTGACATCAATCTCTCATTCTGTGACATAAATCTCTCATTCTGTGACATCAATCTCACATTCTATGACATCAATCTCTCATTCTGTGACATCAATCTCACATTCTGTGACATCAATCTCTCATTCTGTGACATCAATCTCTCATTCTGGGACATCAATCTCTCATTCTGTGACATAAATCTCATTCTGTGACATCAATCTCTCATTCTGTGACATCAATCTCTCATTCTGTGACATCAATCTCACATTCTGTGACATCAATCTCTCATTCAGTGACATCAATCTCTCATTCAGTGACATCAATCTCTCATTCTGTGACATCAATCTCTCATTCTGTAACATTAATCTCTCATTCTGTGACATCAATCTATCATTCTATAACATCAATCTCTCATTCTGTGACATTAATCTCTCATTCTGTGACATTAATCTCTCATTCTGTGACATCACTATCTCATTCTGTGACATCAATCTCTCATTCTGTGACATCAATCTCTCATTCTGTGACATTAATCTCTCATTGTGACATCAATCTCTCATTCTGTGACATCAATCTCTCATTCTGTGACATTAATCTCTCATTCTGTGACATCAATCTCACATTCTGTGACATCAATCTCTCATTCTGTGACATCAATCTCTCATTCTGGGACATCAATCTCTCATTCTGTGACATCAATCTCATTCTGTGACATCAATCTCTCATTCTGTGACATCAATCTCTCATTCTGTGACATCAATATCACATTCTGTGACATCAATCTCTCATTCAGTGACATCAATCTCTCATTCAGTGACATTAATCTCTCATTCTGTGACATCAATCTATCATTCTATAACATCAATCTCTCATTCTGTGACATCAATCTCTCATTCTGTGACATCAATCTCTCATTCTGTGACATCACTATCTCATTCTGTGACATCAATCTCACACTCTATAACATCAATCTCACATTCTATAACATCAATCTCACACTCTATAACATCAATCTCTCATTCTGTGACATCAATCTCACACTCTATAACATCAATCTCACACTCTATAACATCAATCTCACACTCTATAACATCAATCTCACACTCTATAACATCAATCTCTCATTCTGTGACATCAATCTCACACTCTATAACATCAATCTCACACTCTATAACATCAATCTCACACTCTATAACATCAATCTCACACTCTATAACATCAATCTCACACTCTATAACATCAATATCTCATTCTGTGACATAAATCTCACACTCTATAACATCAATCTCACACTCTATAACATCAATCTCACACTCTATAACATCAATCTCACACTCTATAACATCAATCTCACACTCTATGACATCAATCTCACACTCTATAACATCAATCTCACACTCTATAACATCAATCTCTCATTCTGTGACATCAATCTCACACTCTATAACATCAATCTCACACTCTATAACATCAATCTCACACTCTATAACATCAATCTCACACTCTATAACATCAATCTCACACTCTATAACATCAAAATCACACTCTATAACATCAATCTCACACTCTATAACATCAATCTCACACTCTATAACATCAATCTCACACTCTATAACATCAATCTCACACTCTATAACATCAATCTCTCATTCTGTGACATCACTATCTCATTCTGTGACATCAATCTCTCATTCTGTGACATCACTCTCTCATTCTGTGACATCACTATCTCATTCTGTGACATCAATCTCTCATTCTGTGACATCACTCTCTCATTCTGTGACATCAATCTCTCATTCTGTGACATCAATCTCTGATTCTGTGACATAAATCTCACACTCTATAACATCAATCTCTCATTCTGTGACATCAATCTCTCATTCTGTGACATCAATCTCTCATTCTGTGACATCAATATCTCATTCTGTGACATCAATCTCTCTTTCTGTGACATCACTATCTCATTCTGTGACATCAATCTCTCATTCTGTGACATCAATATCTCATTCTGTGACATCAATCTCACACTCTATAACATCAATCTCACACTCTATAACATCAATCTCACACTATAACATCAATCTCACACTCTATAACATCAATCATTCATTCTGTGACATCAATCTCTGATTCTGTGACATCAATAACTCACTCTATGATATTAGTATCTCATTCTGTGACAATCATTCTTTGATATACTTCTGCCATTCTTGTGATTAACAAAATATGACACAATACTTCATATAATCTTCAACAATTTTATTTACATTAAATATCTATTATATCTATAAACAAGTGTGAAATGAGATGTAAAATGAGATGTTTGAGGAAAGCCAAAAATTGAGACCAATGGAGAAAAATGAAGATATCAGAGAAGAAATAAAAACCATCTCAAATCAAGACTACATCAAGAGACAGCAAACAAGGTGGTTTAGCCACATCATTAGAATGGAACCAAAGCAACCAGCGCTTTGTGCATACAACAGCTGAAGATCGGGCTACAGGGTGCAACAAGGAAGACCAAGAATTATATGGATGGAGACAATCAAAGAAACCGTAAAGAAACACGTGCTGACCATGGCCAAAGTCCGACAACTCCAACTTCCCCATGACATTTAACAACACAATTGGAGGACCCATGTGACAGGACAGCAAAGTATACTCCTAAAGCTCTCTCTTTGGGCACTCCAATCATTAAGCCCTGATTGTATCCATTCACAGGCAGTAGGGATAGTAAAGCTCCATCAAGAAGTTTCAGCAGCTCTAGCTAATATTTTTCTTTTCCACTCTTCATATTCCACTACTGAAGTCATTTGTTGATGTTTATCTACAGTCTGTTTTACTTTCTGTCTTTTGTTTCTCTCATCATCTGAAAATTAGAAAAATTAAAAAAAGTGTTGAAAAGTTGTAGAGGATTGACTTCACTGTACTTGGTTTCCCATATGTACTCACCACTCTCAACGAAGCAGCAAACCACCTGCTGAGAGTACCACACATAGCACGTAACATCGTAGCTTCAAACGATAATCCACAGGGATCCTCGAAAAAAAATCCACCTTGGAAATAAGGCGACACGAGCTGGATTCAAACTCATGAACTCTTGAATACAAGGCAAACAGCTTAACCATTACGCTAGGGAGATCCCCCTGAAAATTAGAAAGTTGTGACAAGTCTTCAAATTAATAATATAGACTTTATTTAATGTTCTATTTGGGTCAGTACACATCAAAGTCAGCCCCGTGTCATGGATATGAAGATTTATTGGCCCAAGCATGTTGATGGGATCTTACTTAAAGTGTTGCACAGAATAGCAACACAATGACCTGTCATGTATGTTGTAAAAGATAAATAAGGATTTTTGGGGTTGGCTTGACCCAGCCCATAGAGTATTAAAGTAACCCAGATGCCATTCAGAAGTTAACACCGAAGATGGATGTGTCGGGCCATTGGCACAAATAAAATGACAACACAGTGCATTTCCATTCACAGGACTACATCCTGCTGGAAATCTAGTAAGACCATGGTCCTGCTACAAGGGAGATCCAGTGGGAGTTTGAGAATGAGTGCAGAAGAAGAAGATTCCAAAGTTGAGATGTGTCAGCAGAAAGATGAGATATCGCAGATAAGCTGTAAACCACACATAATGAACTCAGTTCTCTATACTCATCCTTCAACATGACTTTATGGGACCTACCTTTATCTACAACTAATTCTAATCCATATCCCCACTCTCCCCCCCCCCCCCCCCCACTACTATAAGTCTGTGTTTCAAAAACTGTGTTCTTATTTTCATTGATTATTTCCCCTGGCTTCAAACTACTAAACAATTGCATTCTGTAATGATGTCACAAACTACTAACAAATTATGATCAGACAATTCTTTAAAAACTATGAGAACTGTAAACATTGGTAGGCACACATTCCAGACATGATCTGTCACTTCTTATGCATTCATTCTCAAACTCCTGTAAACTAGCAGGGTGTATGCTGGAGAACAGAATCTGCCAATCAAGGTTTACAGTTTGTCTGAGATATCTGCTCCTCTCAGTGCAACAAATCCAATTTAGTATGGCTTTGTGCATCACCGATGTCACATGGGTCCATTCATTATTCATAGTTTGAAATAAAACTGACTCCCATGGTTAAAATAGATATCAGGATGTTGGGTACCAGGGCTCAAACTCTAGGAAAGTTGAGGAAAGGTGCCACATTTATTTAGCAAGTGTGGTCTATGACTCTATTCAGGCAGTTTCTGGTCTTTTTCTTTAGCGTTCATTCCAAAACTCCTGCTGGATCTCTATTGCAATAGGACAATGGTCCTACTAGATTTCCAGCAGAGTTTAGTCCAGAGAACGTAAATACGTTGTGTCTCCATTTTATTTGCGCCAATAATCCGACACATCCATCTTCAATGGGGGTTTCTGGTCAACCACTGACTAGACAGCTAAGCACTTATGGGGAACCGTGTGTTATGACAGTGGTTCATAACTCATACTACCTTTACCTTTTACAGTTGATCCCAAATGGTCATGCAATCTCCGGATGACATCCCTCTAATCTGCAGGAGTTTAAGAATGAACACAGAAGAAGAATGTCCAAAGAGCAATAGAAAACGATCCAAGCAAATAGATTCATCAAACTTTGTGGTCTTCTGTGGTCTGTATCAAAATGTGAAAAAAACATGGAACAAAATAGAGGACAACAAATACACTGATATTGTTACTACCTTGAATTTGAGCTTCTACGACCTCCAACAAACTCCTCTTTGTACTTTTTACTTGTAGACTTGTGTCTGTGGATTGATGAATCATTCAATGCAGACATTTAAAATTTACTTCAATAATATAAAAATGGGAATATAAAAGACCAAACATTTCCAAATATGCAGACAATCTTAAGCATCAGGTCCTTAGCTATTGAGATTAGAGTTCCAGTGTTATTTAAAACAAATATTGACAGATGGGGCTTAATCTGTAGTAATAAATGAATAGGCAAAAAAGATTCTGGCAAAAGACCTTCTTCGCCCTTGTTGCCCGGTCTAAAAGGGGAGAAAATAATAGTGAAACTGTTACATGCATGTCGTAAGAGGTTACTCAGGTTTTTGGGAGTGGAGTTGACTGTCCCATCCCTTAGAGGGTCAAGTGACACAGAAGCATTGCTAAAGTCAAATGTGTCAGGCCAAATGGCCCAGATATCATAGCCAAGCTGCAAGTCATGACACAGTCCATTCCATTCTCTGAACTACATCCTGTTAATCTGAAGGAGTTTGAAAAAGAACGCAGAAGAAAAGGACCTTAATATGACACTGGAGGAATTATGATGGTTGCACAGAATTGAGAGTAGCAGTGCTTGATAATGTTCTGCTATAGAAACATCACATAAAAGAAGCTATCGTGTAACCCATGTCATTGTACTTCCGACAAACCCACAATTCTCCATCTCCCTCAGAAGATGTCAGGATAACATGCCGATAGTCCCAATGGCTAGCTAGCTGGGTAAACACTCTTAATTCTACTCGACATGTTCTCGGTTCTATTTATACCATAAATAATACTGAATTGCCTTGGATGCAGCAAGGATACCTCTGGATACCTTATCTATCCCAGTATCCATTCCAGCAAGTGACCACAACCTTCAGTACACCCACCACAAGTGTCTATTTTAAATTCAAAGATGCAAGTCTGCCTGCTCTCTTATTACTACGAATGTCAGAACGTCCAGAGCAATAGACACATGTGATATCCAGAAGTTTAGAAATAATTATAATTTTGACAATGGATGTTCTGAATATTTCATTAATTTGCATATTGTCAAAAGGAGCAGCTATCACAGAGAAGCTGTAAACCATGAAGCATTAAAGACTTATAGTATTGACTTAAAACTTCATCATCATACTGGAAGCAATAATTCTGTATTTCCCATTGTGCTCTGTGAGAACTCTCAATATGAATAGTAATAATAAACCCCAAGTCAGATTTCTCTCAGATTTTTCAGATAAATCAAACATCATGGAACTTCCCAGTTAAAAAAAAAACATCTCAGTAAACAACCAAATACTGAAAAAAGCCTCCAACTTTAATTACTTGGGCAGCCAAATGTTTGTGGACGCAGACTCAATGAACTACCTTTCTTAATTTGTTATTTGTTTTAAATTATTAAGCCTATATATAGCCTTCTGAGGAATCAAATTACTACCTTTCAAATTTTTTTTCATCAAAATTATTAACATTAGTGTTATAGCCTTTCGGAGAATCAAATTACTTCCTTTTTGAGTGCTTTTTTTGTTTCAAAATTATTATCATTAGTAGTATAACCGTTTGTGGAATTAAAATACTAACTTTCTTAATTTTTTTTTCAAAATTATTATCGCTAGTAGTATAGCCTTTTGAGAAACCAAATGTCTACCTTTTATAAAAATTATTTTCAAAATTATTAATATTAGTAGTATAGCTTATTGGGGAAACAATTACTGCATTTCTTAATTTTTTATTTTTTTTCAAAATTATGAATATTAGTAGTATAGCCGTTTGGACAATAAATTACTACCTATTTTATTATTTTTTCAAAATTATTATCATTAGTAGAATAGCCATTTTGAGAATCAAATTACTACCTTTTTTTAGTGTTTTTTTTGCTTCAAAATTATTATTCTTAGTAGTAATCCTTTTGAGGAATAAAAGTGCTACCGTTCTTAATTATTTTTTTCAAAATTATTATCATTAGTAGTATATCCTTTTGGAGAATCAAATTACTACCTTTGTTTTCTATCAAAATTATTATCATTAGTAACATAGCCTTTTGGGGAATTAAATTACTACCTCTTTTAGTTAGTTTTTTTCAAAATTATTATCATTAGTAGTATAGCCTTTTGGGGAATCAATTACTACTTTCTTTATTTTTTTTTCAAAATTATTATCATTAGTAGTATAGCCTTTTTGGGGAATAAAATTATTATCTTTTTTAATTTTTTTATCACAATTATTATCATTAGTAGTATAGCCATTTCGGAAACCAAATTTTCCTTTTTAAAAGTTTTTTTTCTAAATTATTAGCATTACTAATATAGCCTATTGGGGAATAAAATTACTACCTTTTGTAGTTAGTATTATTCAAAACAATTATTATCATTAGTAGTATTGCCTTTCAGAGAAACAAATTACTACTTTCTTTCTTTATTTTTTTTTCAAAATTATTATCATTAGTAGTATAGCCTATTGGGGAATCAAATTACTACCTGTTTGAGTGTTTTTTTTCACAATTATTATCATTAGTATCATTCTGCATTGCTAGAAATCAAATTACTACGTTCCTTAATTTTTTTAATCAAAAATTATCATTAGTAGTATAGCCATTTGGAGGGTTTTTTTTTTGTTTCAAAATTATTATCATTAGTAATATAGCCGTTTGTTGAACCAAATTACTACCCTTCGTATTTTTTTCTTCAAAATTATGATCATTTGTATTATAGCCTTTTTGGGGAATCAAATTAATACCTTTTTTAGTGTTCTTTTTTTTGTTTCCAAATTATTATCCTTAGTATTATAGACTTTTTGGGAATCAAATTACTATTTCTCTTAATTTTTTATTCTTTTTTTTCCAAATTATTATTAGTATTATAGACTTTTGGGAAACCAAATTTCTATCTTTTATAAAAAATATTTTCAAAATTATTATGATTAGTAGTATAGCCTATATCAAATTACTGCATTTCTTAATTGTTTATTTTTTTCAAAACTATGAACATTCTTAGTATAACTGTTTGGGCAATCAAATTACTACCTTTTTCATTTTTTATTTCAAAATTATTATAATTAGTAGTATAGCCATTTGAGAAATCAAATTCCTTGTTTTTTATTTTTGTGAAATAATTATCATTAGTAGTATAGCCTTAAGCGGAATCAAATTACTACCTTTTAAAAATTTTTTATCAATTATTATCATTAGTAGTATAGCCTTTAAAGAATTAAATTACTATCTTTTTATATTTTTAAAAAAATATTAATAATCTTTAGTAGTATAGCCTTTTGTGAAACCAAATTTACCTATTCTAAATTATTTAAAAAAATTATTATCATTAGTAGTATAGCCTTTTGGAGAAACCAAATTTCTACCTTCTATAAAAAATATTTCTAAATTATTATGATTAGTAGTATAGTCTATTGGGGAATCAAATTACTACCTATTTAAAAATTAATAGTCATTATTTCATTAAGAGTACAGTCATCCCTCAGTTATCGCGTTTAATAGGAACCAGAACCGGCCGCAATAAGTGAAAAACCGCGAAGTAGTGTCATCCTTTCATTTTTAACACACGTACATTTTGTGTGTATGTATAATATCAATAAGTGCATATGTTATCATTAGAACATTAAAGAATAGTTTCAAACATGTAAATAAAATATTAATAGTATAAATAATATACATAAAATAATGTATAAATAATATAAATATGATATGTGTGTATGTAACATATGTAGATGTAACTAAAGTGTGCATACTCTAAATATGCTTTTAGAACTCTGTTATTCTTATAACAACTTTTCTTTTATAACAAGGTACGTAACTCACCTCTGATAATAGCTTCTCTTCGCTTGATCTTTATAAATGTCGATGAAACACCTGTGTAGTATGATGGAGGTGAAGATGATTTATCGTACAGGTTAATGAGAGCTTTACTGCTCCTCAGATGACACCTCATTGTCAGGTGCTAGGGGCGCTGGATCGTCGCAAGAAGCTTTGGATAGAGCTGGAGTAGCTGCAGGAGGTGGCATAGAGGCAGCAAGAGGAGCTTCTGCAGAACATTTACTACCTTTCTTAACCTTTAGCATGCTTTTGTTAAATCTGTTCGACACAAATTTTAATGACGTTTGTTATCCATTATCGAGTGTATTCATCCAATGAAATATCGTGTTAAATAGACGTACCACAGCCTTATTGGTTAATGCACATAGTTCGGGGCTTGCGCAATAGAAGCTGGCATATCTCCCTGTCTATCTGATAAAATGTTGTGTAACAGCTAGATGCTGCAAATTGTATTTTCCTACAGACGCCCAAGCTTAGCTTTCAATCACGGAAGCAATTTTCTTTGAGTTTATAATGGATGCTGATTCAGATGAGGAGGAAACTGTTCTGCTCACAGATGCAGATATCGCTCCATTAGTTGATGTCTTATTAGATAGAGATAATATTAGTGACACTGATTCTGTCGGCAGCATGGATGACGACATTTTGGAGGATGAAATTGTTGAAAATTCTTGTATCCCTTTGCGGTATAGCCATGATTGGCTTAGCAACTTCGATGAAGTTGTTGGATCTATAATCATAGCTGATAACCTTAGTGAGGTTACATGTTCCGTCTGTTTATTACAGATGATATTCTCAACATTTTGGTAACTAAAACTAATCATTACGCTAAGCAGGTTAGTGAATCGAAGGGACAGGATGCCGGCAATGCATCTCATGTGAAACTGTGGAAGGAAGCCACAGCTGATGAGATGACAGCCTTTGTTGCTTTTTATGGGACTGACCATACTTATGATTTGCATTGGTGTAATGATGCTCTCCTAGAGATGCCTGGGTTCAGGAATGTCATGAGTAGGAATAGGTTTTTAGCTATTCTTTCATCACTACACCTTGTAGACAATACAAATCCTGACTGTATGGTCTGTTCAGATCAGGCAAAGAAGTATCACCAGACTCAGTACGTGTGCGCATCATGTCAGGTCACTCTGTGCCCATATCCCTGCTTCCAAAGATACCACACATTACTAAATTTCAACACTGATTGTACGTCTGAGCTGCACAACAAGTAGGAGAACTGCACAGCCAGTAGGTGTACTCATGGTGTACGCCAGTGGGTAAATCATTTGTGTTTGGTTGTTTTTATGTAACTTATTTTAAAAAATTGTCTTCACCTCTTCCTAACGTCATCCGTAGGACACATTAAAAAAACCAATTACAGACTCATTTGCGGTTTTCAATTCTGCATTTAAATGTGTTAAAATTATTTTAAAAGCTCTAATAATTAAAATGTTATTGCGCTTTCCAAAAACCCTTGTCTTCTTTTTTTTTTTGTTTATGCAAAAAAAATGTCTTCCTCTCTTGTGCAAACCTGAGGTAGGATTCATAACACATTTGCGATATTCAATTCTGCGTTTACATGCGCAAAACATATTTTAAAATATTGAATAACAAAAAAGTTATTGCGTTTCCTTAACACCAACCAGAAAAGATGCAAATTCTCAAAAAATAATCTGGTGGCAGGGAGACGTTTTGTTTTTTCAATCCGGCTTGCTAAAGGTCAACGATCCTATATTAAAATGAATTTTATAAATTTGAATATAATTAGCTTTCGTTGTATATAACAAAAATAGCAATTTAACCAGCAGATTCATCAAGTTTTCCCAAACACAAAAATGTATGTATTGTAGAATATTATATAGAAAATTTACACCTAAAAATTATAGAAATAGGATCAACAGATGCGTCTTGTCTTTGCCAACACAAATATATATAATTTCTGTGGTATTTAATTATATTCGATAGTTTTATAATTTATTTTCATTTTAATTATACTAATTTGCTGCCATTTTTAATATTAATCAGATCTGCAGGCACCTAAAATTATAGAAATAGGATCAACAGATGAGTCTTGCCGTTGCCAACACAAATATATATAATTTCTGTGATATTTAATTATATTCGAAGTTTGATAAATTATTTTCATTTTAATTATACTAATTTGCTGCCATTTTTAATATTAATCAGTTCTATGTGCACCTAAAAATTATAGAAATAGGATCAACAGATGCGTCTTGTCTTCATGAACAAACATGTGGCGCAAGTTGCTTTTAACTTTTCCTTTTTGACCATTGCTCTAGTTTCGAGGTATTACCTAACCTTTGTCGTGTGATTTGGCAAGCTTAAAGTTAAGTACGTAGAGTACTGTTAGGATTAGAAATAATATTTCTAATGTGTGCGCTCACCTAGCTCCATGTGTAGCGCGCAGAAATAATGATCGCTCAGTACAAATCATTGGAACATTTTTAAAATATGTAAATTGGAAAAGAAACAGATTATGCATAAGTTCGTCTGTGTCTAGATTTGAACTCAGTGATTGCCAGGATGTGACGTCAAAGTAGCCATTAATTTCATTTTTGTTACACTGAAATCCGTGACGTCGGATAGTTAAAACTGTAAACGGTGTGCTATTTATAGCAAAGTGAATAGTCAAAAGCAACTTTTACAAAAAATGTATATTTTGTGCCTTGTAATATTGAAAATAACAAAGATAAGTTAGAAATTATCAGCTTTCTACATTTTGTGGTCACAAGTTTTATTTATATTTTCCTATAGTTTTATCATGTAAAATATGCAAATTATTTTGATGTCAAGTTAATTAGGAAAAAAATCAGAACTTTTTTTCAGGATTGACGTACATACTTGGTTGATGTATCGTTGAATTGCATTTTATAAGGGTTATCTACCTATATTATTTGTAATTATGTATCACAGTTCTGAAAATTTTGTCCAAGTACCTAATAATTTCATAGATTTCAGTGTCTCTCGTTTCACTGCAATTTGCTTTAGATATTGATTGTCGAATTAAATAAGGTTGAACGAATCATGATGTAAATATGGAAATCCTTGAATCCGTTTCAGTAACACAGATATTTAATTTTTACGATATTAATGTGTTAAATTAAAATGATCAACCAGTTCTTGATTCAGCAAAACAGAAATATATTTCCATTATTTACACCGGAAGCGGAAGTGTATAGAAGTTGAATTTATTCACCAAGGGCCTTAGCCGTGCATAGCCTGTCAAATCAGGGGATGTAATAAGTGAGAGATTTATTAATATGCACACATTATTAATACATCATAAAAACAAAAATATTTTGATCTGATCATTTGGCAATATCATTTAAATGAACAACTCTAATTTATTTTGAGAGATTTTATGTAACTGTTCCCCGTTCTCATATTTATAAAATCATTTTTTGAAAGCAATATGCGCGACATTCTTCCCTCACTGTTGACATGGTGAACACAAGTGTGGCACATAAGCACATAGATTTGTATTTAAGAATGTCCATGTGAGTGTCAAGTTCCCCGCGGAACTTAATACAAGTTGTGCTTGAGCCTGTATGGGAACCATCAACGGGCATAGGAGAGCTGCGTAGAAAGTGCTTCGCTCGACTTTTTTGTCATTTTTTAAAACTCTGAAATTATAGTATCAGTTACACGGTTACACTTAAACGTATTTTAATGTTTAATCAAATTATTTCTTTTGTTTTATTGGACAGAATGCATTTTTGAAGAAATAAATATAAAAAAATAAAGAAAAGAATACGTATTTTGATACACAGTGATAATGCATAGTTTTTAATGACTCAAGTTCTTAATTATCATATTAGAATTTCGTTAATACAAGAAAACGATTTTTTTTATTTCTGAGGAAAAAATTGAAATTGCAGTTTATTAGTTTTAAAAACTTAATGGAATATTTACTTTCAACAATAACACAAATTCACAATATAAAAACATATATTGTGTTGGTTGAGTTTTTAAAAAAAGGAAACTAAAATTATTTTGACATGAACATTTTGACAATATTTGGAAAATATATTTCTCACTAAAATAACGAAAATATACATTTGTTTATGTGAATGACAATATGTATGTTAGTTACGGCCTCACGGAGATTTTCGTGGCTTTACATCGTTGTCTGATATCTCGCCCGGTTTTGACGTATCCCGGTTTCTATCAGTTTACTAATAGTCATATAGCGAATGTGTAACGTGTTTGAATCAACACACTTGGTATAGCTTCCTACAAACGAGAGAACTGTGATCATGTTTGCGAGTTTGTCATGCTTTTTGACAC
The DNA here is from genome assembly GCA_034231615.1 of Meghimatium bilineatum. Taxonomy (NCBI): domain Eukaryota; kingdom Metazoa; phylum Mollusca; class Gastropoda; order Stylommatophora; family Philomycidae; genus Meghimatium; species Meghimatium bilineatum. The sequence continues at coordinate 25,118,071 of CM067311.1, forward strand.
ATTTACGCTTTTTTTAGTACATGGTAACACTAAGCGCAGGCGAGTGTAAAGGCTTAAATCTATTTATACATAGATCAGTGGTCATAGCGTATTTTCTGTAGACGTATTAAATAAATTCAGAATATTATGTGATTGTCATGTGTCTTCTGTCAGGGAATCATACAATGAATAAATTATATTTGAAACACAGCGTACCTGTGTATTTTGAATTTTAAAAAAAAGAATGTCTTTGACAATTTGTTTCTAGTGAAAAATCTGAAAGCAATGGTAGCTAAATAGACTTAATTTCCAATAGAAACTTTCCTTGTGTTGCCCGGCCTGGGTGGGAGCAAAGGATAGAAACTGCCATTGTTTTGACGGGACTGGAAGGGGGGCAAATGATAGCTACACTATTACCTGTCAAACATTCGTAAGCAGGAACTTAGAGGATTTTGAGATGGAGTTCGATGTTCCGCAAACAGATAACTATCAGGACCGTAGAGACGTTTTCGGTATGGACGGAATTTTACCTAATAATACTAATGTAAAAAAGGCATTCGTCCGTTGTTGTATGAAATAATTCCATCTTTTTTCATGATAAAGGTAACCTTTTTGGTAAAACATCGTTAAGGGAGGGGTTTAATCCATCTTTTGGCTAAATTCCTAGCAATAAAAAACATTTTATGATTTCATAAAAGTAGGAAGGAGTTAACCACGACCCCTATCAATAGAAGTATAAACCATGCAAGTAGATATATCTGTCAATTTAATATTGATTGATTGATTGATTTAGAACCCTAAAAATTGCGAGCTATTATCTCTTACTTCCTATATGCAGTCATCATATAACGGCATGTTATCTATTGAGGTTTTCTGTTGCATGGCTGGTTTGTCTAGTGGGACATTTGTGGGACCCACAGATGCAATCGCATGCGTTTAATATTGAAGGTATTGATTCTTGTAGACGTATGAATTTATAGCAATGATTTTGTTTTTCCAAATGATAGTCGGCCTTAACATGTCAGCTAAATCCATCTCCAGCCTTAAGCTACACTTTTGACTAGAAAATCCTTTGACTTCTGGATCACTTGACCGTCTATGGAATGGGTCAGCCAACTCAATCCTCAAATCTTTCTTAGTCACCATTTACTATGTGCATGTCAGGTAACAGTGCAACTAATATTTGCTCCATTTTCTGGTTCCTGCACCACACGGGCTGACTACTGATCTATCATACATGGTATAGTCCACATTATACCGGCTGAAGATAAATTTACTACACATAGTACATGGCCACACGGGCTGACTATCTATCTACTATACATAGTTCAGTACACATCACACAGGCTGACGACTAATCTATCATACACATCTCAGTACACATTACTCGGGCTGATGTAAAACACATATCACAGTCAACACCGCGCATTGTTTTTGTTTTGTCTTTTTTTTATAGGTCCTAATGTTGACATCTTAGCAGTAATCTTACTTTTTCGTGAACTGTACGAGACAGAAATATGGCTCTGTTTAAAGGAAGAAAACAATTGTGTCTTAGACGGTCACTTTGACTTAACAAAATGTTTCATTAAAAAAAATTAATTTAGTCACAGTAAACAGAGAACTTGCCATTTTATAAAAGGTGATTTTACGTTTGCAATCAAAGAGAGATAATAAGAACAATTGCCAATAAATTTGTTTTAACTAATTACCCCCCCCCCCCCCCCCAATTATTAGTTATCCCACTGTGGCATACCAGGAAAGGAAGAGGCAGATAGACTGGCAAAGGATGGAACAACACAGGAACAAAAAGACCAAGAAATAACCTACGAAAAAAAAAGAGGATACTCATCAAAACTATCATGAAAGTTGAACAACCAAAAGACAATTACCACTATCTCGACAGAGCAGAGCAGGATATTATCTTCCGCCCGCCTCAGAACAGGACACACAGATTAAACAGCCTCTTAAATAGACTAAGACTGGTCTCATCACCTCTGTGCCCTTGGGGGCAGGCAGAACAGACCGCTGAACATATCCTGCAAGACTGCAATAGACTAAACCAGTTAAGGGAAGAACACTGGCCCACAGAGATGGATATCCACAGAAAGATTATGGGAGCAACGATGAGCTTTCAAATACAACAGCATTTATTAAGAAAACAGGACTTGCTGTGTAGACATTACAAACTGCGAACGTGAAGAAGAAGAAGACTAATTATTGTCTCAAAATAATGTGTAGAAATCTACTCCTACTACATTTTCAATTTAAACACGAATTAAACAAATAGTTTGTTCTTTTTTCTGTTGTATGCATCTGTCTAAAATATTATTATGAAAAACTCATACGTAGGTTGACCATGATTTCTGTGTACAAAAACTGGAAATTAGGATGATATCCCTTTGTGAACCAAATTGTGCTTATTATAAACATGTGTGTTTCCAGCAACGACGAATGCAAAGCATGCGAAGCATGGGCACTAAATAAAACATTGTCCAATATAATAACATCATTTAAATTAAAGTGTTACAGAAGAACTCTGAGAAAACCATGGACAGCAAGGAAAGCAAGACAGGAGGTGCAAAGCACAATCATCGCCCAAGGGAGCTGTGTTCTGAAAACCATATTAAATGCAAAACTATTTTTTTTCGGTCATGTTAAGAGACATGACGGTATATAGATAATGATATTTCAGGGATGGTAGTAGGTAACAGAGGTAAAAAAAAACGACCAATGTTGGACAGAAGACATACAGGAGTGTATGCCGTAAAGGAGGCGGTATACCTTGCTCAAGACTGAGGAGAATTCAATAGAGCCATAAGGAAGTTCACGTTCTGAAAAGAATATGTCACGTGCTGATCCCCTTGTTGTGAGCTATGCCTCTTTAAACTACCGGGCTGAGTCCAATTTAGTTATATCCGAGGATTTTGAACATAAAAAATCATGGGGGTACTGGTTCAGATAAACCTGTCACCATGACTCCAATAATAAAATTGGGATGTTTAAATCGTGATTATTATATACCCTGAAAGTTTTGGTTCAGCAACACACGCTTAAATACACTTTCTTGAATTCGCGTTGGCTGAATTACCAGAACACAATCTCTATTTTTATCATCTGATGGTTAAAAACTTTGATGATATAACAAAATTGTCGCCCGAGTGTTTCCGGAGTCATAAATTAGAGTAAAGTAAGGCGACATTGCTACCTGCCAATCATGTTGTAAGAGGCGACTAAGCAGGTCTTCGGCTCACGCTGGTTGTTTCATCCCAAAAAGAGTCAAAGTGACGCAGAAGCTATGCTGAAGTAGGATCTGGCAGGCCGAAAAGTGCAGATTTCGCAGCTAAGATGTAAGCTATAACACAATGCACTTCGTTCTCCGAATTACATAAAGCTGATCAGGAGTCTGAGAACGAACGCAGAAGAACAAGAGCCAAATTGGATCATGTCCGCGGTTGAAAGAAGAGCATCTTACCATAAGAGTACCACCAATGCAACAGAAAACCTTAGTAGATGACATGCCGTTATATTGAGGTTCTCTTATGGAAGCTTTGTAGCATGTCATCTATACAATTATTGACCCTCTCTGAGTAGAAGTCTCTTTAAATATGCATTGTACTAAGCTGACAGCTGAAGTCTCCTGGGTATGAAATAAAGCTCAGAAAAACCACGCATTGCACATAGGAAGTAAGAGCTAATCACTCGCAATTCCTATGGTTCTCAAACAAACACACAAACCATAAGGGTACTTAAAAAAAATTATAATAATAAAATAGTGAGGTACAAAAAAGGTAATAATTACACACGAGGATCATAAAACATAGATTTATTACATAAATATGTTATGATAAAAATTATTAAATGATGACCAATACATATATTTAAGCTTACATAAGGGACAGTTTGACCATCATGTAATAGTGAACATGCGCACGCACGCACACATACGTATATGTGTATGTGTGTATACATGTATGTGTGTGTGCGTGTGCGCGTGTGCGTGTGTGCGTGTGTGTGTGTGTGTGTGTGTAAGAATAAGGGGAACTTCGTGGAAAGATAAGAAAAAGATCAAAAAAGCATTTAATACTTTGTATGAAAAAAAGAATTATTAAAAGAAATAAAGATGAAACAAATAAAGTATTTTGAGCATATTAAAAGACTTGACACCTTGCTGCAGATCTTACTTGATTGAGAGTAGTGTTGAGTTGAGGCGAGCAAAGGTAGCCATAGATAAAAGTGGGAAGGAAATATCACGAGATTGAGAAGTTACAGTCTGGCAGAGTGCATAACCGAGACAAGGGACAGGGGATGTTGGAGGTACGTTGCAGCCAAACTTTATTGCTAAGACGGCACATCATGATGATGAGTAATGAGTTATAAACTGACATAATGGAACTACTGACAGACACATGGTTCCAAGTCTCCTTTCCGGCTATGTGCTACAGAACGCGTCTGTGAAGTCCAAGGTACTGAGTTCGTTCCCCGCCACAGGCAATTGTGCATCCGGATCCTCCAAAAAAGAAATGGCAAACTACTGAACGTATTTATATTGCCTAGAAAATCACAACAGCTAAAAAATTATGGGTTGATAGCAACATCCTGAATAGGATATGCTACCAATTTTAAAGGTTCCAGCGGTACTATTTATCTATGTTTTTTTCAGCGCAGAATGTGGGGCAACGGGCAGAAACCAGGGCTTATTTTTCAACATATTCTGGGAGTATTTTCTGTTAGAAATATTCTGTTAGAATCCCTTTTACCAACGCATATCAAGCAAAGAGTAAAGAAATCTGAAAGAAACATGATGCTGATTGTTTTATGGAACTTCACATGTGTCATTACTTAAAAACTACCTGCCTTATTGCAACACGACTAAATGGCCAGTGCTACGTTGATCCCCATACCAAACTAAGAAAGACTGACCAGAAAACTAGGGATAACTCACTCTCAAATTATGCTCTTGTTTCAAAACAATGCACCTTCTCATCTATTGTCTATTGTCTATCCCCAGATGAATGATTGTTGATCGCATTTACACTTGCCGTTAAGCGTAGGGGTGGTATCTTAAGCTGTCGTTTCAAGGCCAGATGTGTCCCGAGGTTGCATTTAGTCCATGTTTATTCAAGGTTATCTTAATGTTTTCTATCCACCGTTTTCTTGGTCTACCTTTGACTTTAAACCCGGATATTCTTGTATTATATGCTCTTATAAGTATTTGATTTGGCTTCATTCTCATAAGGTGACCAAACCATTTTACTTGCTGTCTCTCAATATGTTCGATAAATTCTTCTTCTTCTTCTTTCGTTCACTTGAAACATGTCTATATCTGTAATTCTGTCTCCTTAATAAAACTCACTGTCTTTTGTAGTTCATACAGTGTCCCATAGAGTTTTGATTCCAGTGTTGTTTCCTCTGGCCAATATGACTGCCTCAGCGTTTCATGCTCAGAACACTCTTGAAGTAAATGTTTGGCACTCTGTGCTGCCTGTCCATGGCCATGTTGCCAATCTTGAACTTTGTATACATGTGACTGCGGAGTCGGCTGTGTCCTGTTCTGAGACGTAGAATTATAACTTGTTCTGGTCTGTTCATAATATGATAGTCATCTTGTGTTGGTGTTTGTGGCTTTCTTATTGACTTGATCATCTGTTTTTTCTGATGGTAGGTGATTGGTATATCTGATTGGTCTTCGGCAGCACCTTCCTTAGCCAGTTGGTCTGCTTTTTCATTTCCTGGTATTCCACAGTGAGAGGGTATCCACTGCATGGTTACCCTATACTGGTAAGACAATTCTCTAAGTAGTTTTTTCAAGTCTGTTAGTTTTCCAGACTGGAGAGCTTGAAGCACTGACCTTGCATCTGTCAGGAATACCACAGGCTGTAGGTCAGAGTTGGAGTTCAGCAGTTTTTTAGCTGCCACACTAATTGCCTGGATTTTAGCATCATAATTATTGCAGAATTTTCCTGTTGGTGTTCTGATGGTATCTCTAGGCTTGTGTGGATATTCTATATATACACCTGCACCTCCATTCCTCGCGGCATTCTGTGCTGGCCCATCTGTGTATACTCTGACCCATATATCTTGTGGATATTCCTCATCCAGGAAACTGAGGGTGATTGTCCTTCGCTGCACACTGTTCTGTTCGTCCTCGCTTAGTATTCCTTTCACATGGGTCTGAATGTATATTGGCATTCCATGCCTTTCACTCCACGGGATTTGTTTTGGAACAGGCCTTAAGGGGCTGTCATCTTCAGGTAGGTCTGTAAGTTGTCTGCGGAGTCGTTTAGCTTGATGGATAAAGCTGCTTCTTTTCAGTCGCCCCATTGCTAGATTTTTGGAACCTTTGCTTCATTGGATGACTTGGCATACACTGAAACTTTTCTGCCTGAATTAGTACTTTTGTGTCTCTGCGTTCGCCAAGTGTTTGCATTCTTCCCATTTTCTGCATCTCTGCTATGGGTGTTGATTTCATTGCTCCCAACATTATTCTAAGTGCCTGGTTTTGCACTTTATCTAGATCTTGTAATGTGGTGTTTGATGCAGAACACCACGCAGCTGAACCATATTCCAGGTGTGGTCTTATGCCTTGCTGGTAAACTTTACTGAGTATATTACCACTGGCTCCCCATGTGGTTCCACTTAGTTTTCTCAGGATAGCTAACTTCCTCCTGGCTTTTGTTGTTGCTTTGTTTATGTGCTGCTTCCATATCAGTTTATCATCAAAAGTAACTCCGAGGTATGTGGGTTGTTTGTCTTCTTGCAAGAGTTCTCCATCTATTTTGATATGACCGGCTTTTTGTTTTGGTGAGAGGGTAAAGAGTGTAGTGCTGCACTTATCTGTGTTAATGCTGACGCACCGTCTATTAGCCCATAAGGTTAGAGCATCGATAGCTCTTTGTATTTGTTAAGTGGCCACTGTCGCATGTTCTTCCGTGCACCATATCACCAGGTCATCAGCATACATTGCCACTGTGATCCCATGTGGTAGTTTAGCAACTAGGTCATTGATGTAAACCAAGAAAAGTGTGGGTGACAGGACTCCTCCCTGGGGGACTCCATGACGCAGTAGAACTTTCTTGCTCTTGCGACCATCTAATTGTACCCTGGCTCTTCTACTATGCAGGTATGCTTTTACTCATTTGTACATTCTTGAGCTAACCCTGCAATTTCGCAATTTCTTTAGGAGCCCTTCTTTCCAGACCTTATCAAATGCTTTTCTGAGGTCTATCCATGCTGCTAGTACCAGTTTCTTATCTTGGAAGGCATGTTCGATAAATGATAGTATACAAACTATTTTCCTAATTTCTTCATTTCTTATTTTATCTAGTTTGGTAACCATTGCAGCTTTCCTCAGACACTTCATTTCACATGTGACGATTTTTCTTTGCTGCGAAGCTGTTAAAGACCATGTTTGACATTGGTAGCACAGTGTTGGTATAAAAATTGTGGATATTATTTGTTTTTTAATTTCCATCTTGATCTTTGGATGAAGAAGTAATGGTGATAGTTGGTAAGTCACCGTGTTTGCTTTCTGGCACCTTGTTTCTATTTCTCTGTCTAGTCTTCCATCTTCGGAAAAAATGCTGCCTAGATATTTAAATTCTTAGACTTGTTTCACTTTGGTGTTATCGATTGTTATATTCATTGGTGTTGAAGACTTGCTAATTTTCATAATCTTCTCATAAATCATGGATTGTGCTGCAAACTGCCAACTATTTGAATATTGAAATTATTCAACACCCATCATATTCTCCAGATTTGGCTACATAGGCCTATGTCTTTTTCCTTTTAGAAAATCTTACCGGTGAAAGAAAATAATTTTGATAGTTAAGATGTCGTACTGGCTTGGGATAACTGGTTTAGTTTGAAAAATGGGTTATTTTATTCTGAAAGTCTTTTAATTGTTTTGCAGAGATGGCATAAATTATGATAATCGTTAAGTTGAGGAGGAATAATCGCTGTTACAGATTTCAACTTTTTCCTCCTATTCCTTCATGGTCAGGGCAAAGACATATATATACGTCTCCCGTTTGTCTTTAGGAGGCAATCGAAGATCATGGAATTAGGTTATAAACTCCACACCGAATCTCATTAATAGCTGCTTACAACGTGCATGGTATGCGGTAGTGTTGTGTTATTATTCTTTGTGCTAGTTTTTTCTTCCCGTCAAAACACTGGCGGAACTTTTTCGCTCGCAACGTTTTTGTTGCCGTCTCCGCAACGACGGTTGGCTGCAACAGACCTCCAACATCCCATGTTTCTTGTTTTGGTGGTGTACTCTGCTAGACTGTAACCTGTCCATCTTGTGATGTTAATCTCGCACTTGTATCTCTGTCTACCTCTTGCTCTCTTCCCTTTTACTTTACCCTCAAGTAAGGTCTTCAATAAGGAGGCATGTCTTTTAATGTGTTCAAAATATTTTATTTGCTTGATCTTTATTTCTCTTAGTAATTCTTTCTTCATATTAAGTATTTTTAGAACCTCTTTGTTTGTTTTCTTCTCTTTCCGTGATGTTCTCCCTATTCTTCTATATTGTGTTGTTCGTCCATCACAAGAGATGATGACCATTTGTTACATCCACTATTGAAAATTCAATTAGAGTTATGCCCTTCGTTATGAGTTCGTAGATGTCTAATGAGCCCTATTCGAGCTGTAAATATCCTTGGACAGCTCGGGCATGGAATTATCACTGTAGACGGATCTTGTTCTATCCGTGACTTTATAGCCTCTCTCAGCTGTTGAGCTGTTGCATTTCTCCTCTTTTCACAAGATGATGCGCTATTTTTTTAATTGTAGAACGCCATGTAGATCTATTTTGTGCAAGTTCTTCCCACGTATCTTGGTCTATTTCAAAGGCTTTCAGTGAGGCTTTAACGAATCCTTGTAGCGATTCTTTTGGCAACCTTGAGATCGTGTACCCTTCTCCAGCTTACCATAGAGAAGTATCTTTGGCAGACGATCGTCTGGCATACGCACCAAATGACCTGCCCAACAAATATGTGTCTGCATCAGGATAGTGTCAATGCTGTGAATTTTTCTATATACCCACATATCAAAGTCAGAAATTATGTCTTCTAATTGTTTGCTTAGTGTCCATGTTTCTGAACCATACATTACTATATAACAGATGTAACATTTTATAATTCTCATTGTTAACTTGTTTGTAATTTGTTTAGATGTTACTATTTTCCTCATGCCATTGAATGTACTTTTAGCCATTCCTATTCCTTTTAACTTCGTTTACCATCTGCCGTCTTTTTACACTGTAATTTTACCTTTTATAAAATTGTAAATAATCACAGCTCACGGATACTGGGGGAGCAGCGTTGCCACTGCTGTGTTTTTTCCACTAGGTCTGACAATCAGCGGAACATATCTGCCTGTCAATATGGACACAGAGGTGATGGAGCCAGTCTTAGTCTATTTAAGTGGCTGTTTTTTATGTTGTGCCCAGTTCTGATGCAGAAGATAATAACCTGCTCAGCTCTGTCAAGATATTGATAATTGTCTTTGGTCGACTTTTCTGAAAGCTTTGATGAGGGTCACCTTTTATTTTGTAGGTGATGTCTTGGCATTTTTGTTCCTGTGTTGATCCGTAATTTACAAGCACATCCTATCTGTCTCTTCACGCCCTGGTATGCCTCATACTTTTTTAGTACTAGTTTTACCTAGTACTACACTTCTTTGGATGCCCACTTGTCGTATGACTTCCTTCAGGTCTGGCAGTTTATTGTTGTAAAGAGCTTGCAAGACATATTGTACAAGTAAGAAATACCACATGTTGACTCACAGACTGTCTGCGAGCATGCCTGTATACTCAGTGAATCCATGAGCATGATTGTGAAAGTTCACGCGGGGTATGTTCGGGAACAGTGGCTGGATGCAGTAAGGAATTCCTATGTGCGTAAAGTAACTTATTTTTGTGCCGGCACATGCGGGATTCCGGGACAATGAGAGAGCAGATAGGTTGGCCGCCCACGCTGCTACTACGGCTGTTGGTGGACCGATGGATTGGGCAGACATTTTGAATACCATACGGGAAAAGGCATGAACAAATGACTGTACAGGTGGCAATGACTCTTGTTGCATGACTAGAATAAGGGAGCTTGAATCTCTCTTGTAGCAGGACAATGGTCCAACTAGATTTCCAGCAGGGTGTAGTCCAGAAAATGGAAATGCATTATGTCGCCGTGTTATTTGCGCAATGGCCAGACACGTCCGTCTTCGACAGAGGATCGGTGACTAAAACTGCTTATCTTCAGCCTTCCACTGACTAGGTCACTGAATCTGGCTGTAATTGGGTGTGCCGGTATGCTCTTGCACTTTTCTTCATAGATCATGGTCTTAGTGTCCCGTCTGTATAAGGGGTGGTGCCTGAAATGTTTTCCATTTCATTTATGGGAGAGGTCTACATGGAACCTGTGATAAGTGCCTGATTTTGTACTCTTTCCATAGCTTATAGCTGGGAATTGGCTGCTGGTGTACATGAATTATGTTTTAGCTGGGTTCATATCTACGGCCCTGCTTATACGTTGATTTTAAGTTCTGTATAATAGATGCGCAATGCTTATCTGTAATATCTATTTTCAAAAGCCTGTATTCTCGTCTCTGAACATTCATTGCAATGTCTGGAGCATAAGACAAATGTGTACACAAGAAAATACAGATAGGTCTATAGACAGGTTCACAAGAACCATTGCTTTCAATAGTGAAACAATGAAAACTTGCAAAATTTCATCGTGTATGCCGACACGATTTCCTGTCAAAAACAATACTGCAGGGAACCGTCAAAGGTGGAAGATGCAGAGGAGGATAATTAAAAGCATTTATAGACAATTTCAAGGACTGGAGAAGACAAGATTTTTCCTCACTCATCCGCATCGTTGAAGACAGAAATCGCCAGAGAATTCTGTTGAGGCGTTCAATGTGGTGCCCCTACTATACTTGATGATTATACAGGATTATAGGATATGATTATCCTCTCAATTTCCACTGTAAATGTCCAAATCTCGTACCAATACAAAAGAATATGTATTTTTGTTTAGATTTATAGGTCTATAATGGTACACATGGCATACAATGATATCGAGGTTTATCTTCACGGTAGTACTTATTCTACTCTTCCATATGATATTTAATCTTGGCATTGCATCCGAGGGTATCTCAAGTCTAATTTTCGACCATTAACTGCAACAGATCTCCATCTTTTATCTCTTTCACAGAGTTGCCATTTGACATATCTGGTTCATGATTAAGTTGGATTTGTCAGACCGAAGGGTGCAGATATCTCAACAAGTCTCTAGACCATGACACTATAAATTCCGTTCTCCAGACTACATTCTACCAATAGAGTTTGAGAACGAATATCGTTCTCCAGACTACATTCTACCAATCGAGTTTGAGAACGAATGCAGAAAAAGAAATATTTGGCAAACTTTTGCCAGTTCCTTGTCATTTCCTAATGCCATTTTCACTATCGAATGACAGCAGAAGACAAAAGAAAAATAGTGACAGCAGAAATGACATGTCTACGAAGAATACTGGGAGTGTCATTAAGAGATAGAATTAGAAACGATAACATCAGACAGATAACCAAAACAATACAAGTATTGGAACACATCAAAAGACAACAGATCAAGCTGTTTTCACATACTTCCAGACGACCAACAGACACATGACACTGCGTATAGATAGAGAGATATACTTTCACTATCGATGCTGTCTTTACATGTAAATCCACCAACATAAATAACTTTTACGTTAAACGTAAACGATGTGATATGAAATAGGCCTATAGATGAACCTGGCAAAACACTAAATGACTGCTTCCGCCTATATCTTCAAGCCATCAACCGCAAATCACCTACTCCTGTTATACATTTCAATGGCGCTGATCATTGTTAGTGGCTGTGACATTCTGGTAATCGCAATAAAATCTGGCACACTTTCTTCCCTGTTCCAGGTGGTGGTAGGTGCATGTCTTCTTCAGCTGATTGTCTGTATAAAGGGTGTTAGCGATTGAGAAGTTTGATGGTAACAGTTGTTCTCGTATGTCTTGTAGTACAGAGAGTCCAATAAGGTGGCGTTTTACTTTTTCCCCTTCTTGTCTCTTGCAGTATGTTGGATGTTCTGCGGTAATTCAATGTAGATGTTTGTTAAGTTGTACATGTGCTGTTTGCAGTCTAAATATTGTGGTTTGATCTTTGCATTGTAGTATATTTAAGCTGTCTTGTGGATTTGGTTGGGAAATGTATACATATAACTCTTCCTTTTGTGCCAGTGCCCATCCATTATTATTTAGTTGTTACGGATAATGTGTTGAGTTGTTCTGAAGTTAGTGGAAATTCCGGGTTAATTGCTCCCTTTTATGCCATGTTATCAGCACTTTCATTCCCACTGATACCTGTGTGGCCTGATATCCTGTAGTATAGTATTGATGTCATAGGATATAAATGTTTGTAACTTGAAGAATGTTGCTTATAATATTTTTTGCTGTTGGATTCCAGATTTCAAGGATTTGGTATTATCTTGGAAAAGACCTTAAGGTTGAAAAGTTGAAAATGTCTTGTTTACTGTTATTTGTAGAGTTATCTATCATTCCCATATCCTATGATCCGATTTATTATTTTGTAAATGTATTCTTGATAAAGGTATTTTGGTAGAAACGTAAATTTTAGTGTATCATGTGTGTCCAGCTCTGTGGTGGAGCAGCACAGAACGCATCTGTGATGTCCAAATTACTGAGTTTGATCCCCACCACAGGCAATTGCACATCCGGAGCGTTCAGAAAGTAATGACAAACTACTGAATGTATTTATTCAGTAGAAAATCACTACAGTCAAAACATTCTGGGTTGATGGCTACATCCTGAATAGGATACTCTACAAAATTTTTTTTTAATGTGTATGTAACCAGTGATTAACAAAACTTCATCACCCTGTTTCCAAGTTTCACATGATTATCAAACTTTCACAACTGTCCTCTAAAGTAGAATTGAAAAATGTCACCATTGTCACTTTGACCTATTATTTATAATAAACCTACATTGTTTACAATAAACCCCCAATATTTATAATAATCCCACATTGTTTATAATATCCCACATTGTTTATAATAATTCCACATTGTTTATAATAATTCCACATTGTTTATAATAATCCCACATTGTTTATAATAAACCCACATTGTTTATAATAAACCCACATAAAACCAAAAAAAACAACAACAAAAAAACAGTTGGTTATCACCTGTTTATACAGATCATAGATAAACAGAAAATATCAGAGCTCCCTAAGTAAAGAGAGTAACAGCAGTTACATCAGAAATTCCGGAATAAATAATGTGATTGTTATGTACGTGTATTCATTCATTTGAAAATGTTCTTTGTTCTGATTAAATAACAATGCCTTATTACCAACATTCTTGACTTCCAAAAAATAACAACTGTATACGGCAAAAAACAAAGGTAAAAGATGCAGAGATTATGATTTAAATGCTGTCCTCTTGAGATGAGTATTTTGCTAATGTATAGTTGAAATAAATATATATAATATAGTACAAACTTAAAAATAACAATATTAATTTTGTGACACAATACCTTAGATATGTCTTCAGTGGAAGTGTGGTGTGTTTCATTACCAAATGTTTTCCTGTGAAGGAGTGCAGGGAGGCTTTCTATGAGCTGTGGAAATAAAGGTCGCTTTGCAATAGCATACTCTGTGGCATGTACAGGAATGATTTTGATTGTAACACCGAAAGAAAAAATCCTGTCCCAACTGTGGATTGAACCCAGAACCATAAGGGCCTGAGAACAGAGTTCTAACCACATGGCAATGCGTTCCTGATAACACAAACAGGAAACAGGAATTTACCACTTCCATGTGTAATTTACCAATTTTTATGTGTAATTCCTTCATTTTCATGACATTTTTGGTGACTGAAAAAAATCTTTGAGGGTGTGTGTGTTTTAACCCTCCTTTAGGTCAATTTCTAGTACTAAAAGTTATGTTGCAATTTTACTAGGTGTTAGTTGAACCAATTTCCCCCTCCTTTCTTGACTTATCTACAGGCTTGGTGTGACACAGTAACATGGTGCAGCAAAAAATACAGTTTGCATAAAAGTAAGTAAAATAAAATACTTTAGCATTAAGCATGTGAAAAAAAGTGATAAGCAGTTCAATATAAAATCAATAAGTCTCCCGCGCTATAGTACACAATAAAATAATAGAGATATTGATTTTAATGATAATCTATCAATCATTACAAACTGTAATCGATCTATTAAAAAAATTCAATAAAAATATTGATAAATTGGTCCTTTGGAGGAGAATATATGATGAGTGAATATACTCAGTATTGATTGAGTGAATGCCTATGTCCACATACTCTGTGTTGAGCGAATGTCTATGCTTAACACTCAGTATTGATAAGTGAAACTGTTGCAAAATTAAGATCCGACAGGCAAAAATTTTGTTCACAGTGTTATAAAGTTTTGTGTCTCTCTGGAAATACATTTTAAAATGAATAAATTAATGTTTTGACTGAAAGGCCTTTATCGAGAACACAACATAATACACGACAAACAAAACATGTGATCACAATGCTCAATGATAACATATTTTTGGAACAATATGAATAATACATATTCATACAGAAAATGAAGGCAGAAAGACAGAAAAAAACCCCAGAAAATTGACAGAACACAATAGGATATCTACATGTAGGAATGAAGGGTGTTAAGACCAAAAGGCCGTAAGGTACCCAAATTGGTGGATGCTAGTTTGTAAGTGCATACTCGTCATCAGAAGACTATGTTTTAATAGGGTCACATCACACCATTTGGGCGCCAGGTATGTTCAGATGGCTGCCATTAAATTGTCCAGGTTGAAGATCATAAAATTCTATCACAATAAACTCTTGAGTTCAACTTTATTTTATAGCAAATAAACAATTTTGAATTGACAGAGGAACGTTACATAAATCTGGCAAGAGTAATCATTTTTAAATTGTACAGTTACACAAATATAAATAAAACCAGTGCACAATTTTTTTTTTAAATCTGCTAATATATATAAATGTAATAAGATAACACTAAATTCTACGAACAAAAATCAACATTTAACTTGAGAGTGATTTAGTAGTTTGAATATTTATAAGATAATTGGTTGAACTATATAAAACCAGCAATTTAGTAGCTTGAATAAGATAATTGGTTTAATTATATAAAACCAGTGATTTAGTAGTTTGAATATTTATAAGATAATTGGTTGAACTATATAAAACCAGTGATTTAGTAGTTTGAATATTTATAAGATAATTGGTTTAATTATATAAAACCAGTGATTTAGTAGTTTGAATATTTATAAGATAATTGGTTGAACTATATAAAACCAGCAATTTTTCCTTGCAGAAATAGTGTCTACTTTCACACAATGTGTTTTTCCAAAGTTATACTTTAAACATAATCTAATAAAGTCTATTAAAAGGACATAACTACCGGGGTATGCTTCATATTTTCTCAGTCTTATGTTCAAGACATCATCAGTGAAATCTGATGTGAAATCAACAGTGAGAGTACTAATTTCACATTCGGCACAGTGTTGGTTGTCATGTGACGTGACGTATTCTCTCCCCAATGAACTCTGTGAATCCTTCTCTGTCTTGGGCCATACGGCTTGCATTTTACAATTACATATTCATGTTTATCTTTAATGTTGTCAGTCCACCATCTTCTTGGTACAGTGTTAGTGTTCATAAATAATATGCGCTTCAATGACTGACAGAATAAGATGCCACATGTTCAAAATTGGTAAGGCAGGGTATTGCAACTATGGACTGAGCACAGAGACTGCAGAACAAATTCCTCATGGATATCAACTTTAACAAGAAAAGGAGAAACTATGGCCTACTGAGATGGCACTGCTTCCAAACCCTAGTGGTTGCATGGAAGACCTGAACCAAATTACACAGCTCATTGAAGCTATCAGCTGTAACCTGATAACTGATTGAAGAACGATGAAAACGAATGACTAACATGACTTCTTCAGCATGAAACATGTTCTCAGAGATGAGATTTGTGCTTGGAAAACACAGTGAATTATATTACTGTAAGCAATGTCTAATATCTTTAGTGCTGTTTCCATTCCTGAAACTATCTTCAAGAGCTAAGTGATTAATGTATTGAAATAACTTTCAAAGCAAAAGATGCTTTCACAGTCGACGTAGGTTATAATGACTGAGATGTTCTCTATAAGAAATATGTTCCCAGAGTTTTATTTTAGTGCTTTTTCTTCTTCAGCGATCATCTGCCACTCAGATTTACTCTATTTTCTATGATCTAGGATGTTGTACGTTTCAGGGTTTAAACTTGGACATACAGTCTCTCTATGATGCTGATTGATGTATGTGTGTTTCTTTTCAGGTCTTCATACTGAGGGTTAATCCTGTTTTCATATTTGCCAGGTTGAAACGGCAAAGATCTGTTTTTGGTGCATCCTGAATTTGGTATAGATAAAAGTGGTGATGTCGTGATGAACAAGATAATCTATTCTCTGCTAGAAAGTTGATAATTACCATCACCTGTATTCTATTAAGGGCTGTCTTCTTTCTACTTTTTTTGCAGTTGTGGCTTTGGATGGTATTTGCTTCCATATAGTTGACCTGAAAGTCTTCCCATTGCAAGTTCCCCTCTACTTTGGCAAATCTATTCATTCATTTTCTTTTAGTGCTGAAGTTAGCGCAGAGGTCAGAAATCTCCAATTCTGTCTGTTCAAAGCTATTCTGTGCAGTTCTTGAATAGTATGAATATTGTTTAATTTCTCTAAGTATTGTTCTTTTGTGTGTTTCCTTTAGTCTACCACCCCTGGCCCCTTCTGCCTGTTGGTATCCATGCAAGATATTGGTGGTGTATTCTGTTATTGTCTGAGCGTAGTGTTGTTGTTGTTCGTCCATCACAAATGATGATGGCCATTTGTTACATCCACTTTTGAAAATCCAATTTTAGTTATGCCCTTGATTATGAGTTCGTAGATGGCTAATGAGCCCTATTCGAGCTGCAAATGTCCTTGGACAGTTCGGACATGGAATGACGACTGTAGACAGATCTTGGTCTATCCGTGACTTTCTAGCTGCTCTCTGCTGTTGAGCTGCTGCATTTCTCTTCTTTTTACAAGATGATGCGCTCTTTTTTATTTTAGAACGCCATGTAGATCTATTTTGTGCATGTTCTTCCCATGTATCTTGGTCTATTTCAAAGGCTTTCAGTGAGTTCTTTAACGAGTCCTTGTAGCGCTTCCTTTGGCCACCTTGAGATCATATACCCTTCTCTAGCTCACCATAGAGAAGTATCTTTGGCAGACAATGGTCTGGCATATGCACCAAATGACCTGCCCAACGAATCTGTGTCTGCATCAGGATCGTGTCAATGCTGGGGATACCAGCTCTATCAAGAACAGTCGTATCTGGAATCTTGTCTTGCCATCTGATGTTCATAACTTTCCTGAGATAATTTGTATGAAAATGATTGAGTTTTTTCACATGACGTCTATACACAGTCCATGTTTCACTAGCGTAACATGGCGTAGTACATGTCAGATGTAGGACCAATGGTGCATTTTAATAACATCTGTGATGTAGTTTTAATATGTCTTTTCTCTGATTTTTTTCGTTTGATTTGAATTCACTCAAGAGAGTGTTAGTTATCATATGAAGGCATTTGTTTCTGAAACTCAGTAATTTCTTTTCTGAAGATAAAGAACTTTTCCAGCTCTCACATCCATATGACAACACTGGAATGATGCAGGAATTAAATAAGCGCATTTTCGTGAGTGTGCTGATTGACTTTGACCTCCAGATATTAGACATCTTATTAAAGGCACTTGATGCTAATGCAATGCGAGTTATAATTTCTGCCATTACATCGCCATAGAGTGTTAATTTGCTTCCTAAGTAGGAACATTTGTGTATCTTTTCAAGTTGTCCATTTAAGTTAATTGCGTTAGATGAACCGGCAAAGTCCATAATTTTTGTTTTTGATGGATTGATTTGAAGAATCTATATGCAAAACATATTGAAAGACATGACACCTTGTTGAAGACATTATTTGAGGGGAAAGTCGAGGGGAGGCGAGCACATAGGTGTCAACCAGTTGAGACTGAAACAATACAAAAAGTTTTAAAAAAACCATAATTCAACATGAAAAACCATAAACAAAGTCGGGGGGGGGCTCCACACGCACGCACACACACACAAAAAAGGTCCTTTGATTTTTTTCCACACTCTTGGTCGACATAAGCCTGCTAAAATTCATATTCTGTTTTGCTGGGAGCGTGTGTGGCCATCCCCCTTCTATCTACAATCTTGTCATCAGGGCGTGTTGTTGGGCGTAATAAGCAGTTTATTATTTTTAAAACCCTATTATTACATTTTTGTTGAATGTACAATTATCCACATTTGTTTGTGGAAGTTTAATTGCTTGTGCAGGTTACCCCTTACTTGTTGCTAAGTGTAAATTTCATGATTTACATTGACCCCCCCTCTCCATTTTACAAAAAAGGGTATGAATGGACAACACCAAGCATCCCAAACTCCTTTAGCAGATGTTTTTGTTACACACTGCCAATAAATACACAAATCTGATTTAGACCCTAACAGAAAAAAAATAGGTTGTATATCCTATTCAGGATGTAGACATCAACCCAGCCTTTTTTGGTTGTAGTGATCTTCTAGGAATGTGGACTTTTCTAGACTAGGAATATACTCTTTTCAAAGAAAATGGACTGCATATACATATAAAAAAATCATGATAATCAGCAAAGATACAGAAGTACAAGAGCTAAACATAAGCATACATGGAGAGAAACTACAACAAGTAAAACATTATCAATATCTTGGGCACATGGCCACAAATAGTGTACATGCAGATGTAGACCTAGAGAACGCTGGATCAACAACAACAAAGAGACATTACACGAACACCAAATAACATTATCTGAAGCTGCCAGAAAAGCGAGAACAAGAATATTGTATCTCCCTCGACACCCATAAAGGGTAAAAGAGGAAGGAAAGAAGAAGAAGAAGATAGCCACAAATGACAGCAGATGTGAAACAGAAGTTAAAAGGAGAATAGGAATGGCTAAAAGTACCTTCAATGGCATGAGGAAAATAGTAACATCTAAACAAATTACAAACAAGTTAAAAATGAGGAATATAAAATGCTACATCTATTCTATATTAATGTATGGCTCAGAAACATGGACACTAAATAAACAATTAGAAGAAAGAATTGATGCCTTTGAGATGTGGGTATATATGAGAATAGGGAGAACATCATGGAAAGAGAACAAATAAAGAGATGCTAAAGACACTTAATATGAAGAAATAATTACTAAAAAGAAATAAAGATCAGGCAAATAAAATATTTTGGACACATTAAAAGACATGACATCTAATTGAAGACCTTACGTGAGGGTAAAGTCAAAGGGAAGTGAGCAAGACTGGCAAGAGCTAGGCAGAGATACAAGTGGAAGAGTAGCATCACAAGATGGACAGGTTACAGTCTATCAGAGTGCACCACCAAAACAAGAGGCAGGGGATGTTGCAGATGACTTTCGTTGCGGATGCGGCACTTGATGATGATAATTATTTTCGAGGCAATTATAAATACGTTCAATAGTTTGCCTTTGTTTTTTGTATGGCCCGCCTGTTGCTGGGATCAAACTCAGTACCTAAGATGTCACAGACACGATCTGGACCACGCTGTCACAGAGCCAGACCTAATATTATTATTTAATAAAGGATAATATATATTTATTACAGATCTAATAGACCTATATAAAAAAGTATAATATTTCTATAGGCCTTTGCCGTAAATAAAGCGTAATGCTTTATTGCCAGCATCGTAGGCCTATGTGACAGAACAAACACACAATGATATATATACATTGTATTTGTTGTTCTGTATTTTCCAGCAACAGATTTACAACTTTATGCCATACAAATTATCATAAAAGTATTATGCAAAAGATAAGTCTAAAAATCAGAATTAGGCCTACATATTTTATTAATTTAATTTTAGGCCTACCTACACTACCTAGGGGACAAACAAAAATTTACAATATAAATTAAACGATGTATAGGTCTAGATACAAAATACATGTGTACTGTAGATACATCATACACTGTCAATGCACGTGGCAATGCACAATTCCATAAATTCGGCATAAAAAGACAACTTCCCCCAGTACAGAGAATAATTAAAGTACTGGAAATGTGTTGAAAGCAGTGCTGCCACCAACACTACACCACAGGACCAGCATCAAATGTTAAAACCCCACTGTTGTCAAAAAAAATTAAATAAAAACCGCACAAATCACTGTTGCCACTAAAATATATGCAAAAAATCAGTATCGCCACTCTAAATTTAGTTTTAAAAACTCAAAACGTACAGAACTGCAGGAATTCACGTAAAAATTGCAGATTTACGCCCATACAGCCATAAATCTTGGGAAAAACGTACAAAATACGGTAATTTATGGGAAATTGACACACCTATGCGAGCAAGAGGTAGGCAGAGATACAATGGGAGAGAAACATTGCATCACTAAGGCAAGAGACAGGGGATGTTGGATGTCAGTTGCAGTCAACCTTTGTTGCGGAGACAGCACTTAATGATGATGATGACGTGCAACTCAATTTCCTTAGATGTTGTGGTATGTAGGTATACACTGGATCATTACTCTGGAAATTATGAGCCAGCTGATCTAGAACTGCTCTCTGTACATTCTAATCAGTGTTTCTGTGTTGTTTCAGAGCTGACCAAAATCTTACTCCACCTCTCATTATAGTGACACTGGTAACAAGCTGCATCAATGCTTTTTAGCTAAGTATACTCTCAATCCATACTCGGATTGAGGAAAGAAGACAAATCTATGACCCACAAAAAAGCTGTGCAAAAAAAATAAATAATGTTCTGGCCTCCTAAACACAGATATCACATACTTGCAGAATAAATTACAATACACCACTTTAACTGTAAGCACGGTTCGGTTTAGTGTGTTCGACAATAGTTTACAAGGTTTCAGAATGTAGCTGTCAAGTGTACAATCCCCGTTGCTAGGAAACCTGTAATCAATTAAAAGAAGCCAAATTTTTAATATTTTGGTTAACAGACAAATCTGGCTAGATATTCCATGTGATTTCTTTTTCATGTACGTTTAGTGTACATGAAGGATGGTATGTCGTTGTAATATTGAAATCCACGATATCTGTCCACATCTGCACACGGGTAAGGTGCCATGAAAGTGAATGGGGTTTTATAGACTTTTGTTTTATAGTATTTTCAGTAAAATCATTATGGATTGTGATTCGGATGATGAATTCTTGGGAGTTAGTTAGTTTTCACAGCAGAATATACAGTAGGCCATGTTGGTTTCTTTATGTAGAGGCCAGACATTGACTGTTTTGGAGCAATACACAATAAGACAAGTCTAACTTCAAAGAATTATTTTACTGCAAATCTACATGTTTTATTCAGTTCCCCCAGCAAATATTATAATTTGGCAATAAAAGAACATAAATACTAGAGAATTAGGTGTGTTTTACAGTGTTGCCAATTCATACAATTCCACAAAAAAAGCAATTATTTAAAAAAATTTTTGTTTGTTATTTGTGAAAAAATGTCTTTGCCACTTTCTCACACATCTGGTATCACATACACACAGAAACAAAACTTACACTAATGTGTGCAGTTTTCAATTCTTTATTTATATGTATAAATATTACTTAAATATCTCTAACAACAAAAAAGTTATCACGTTTTCAAAACAGCCACCAACAATAACACAAATTCTCAAAAAAGAATCTGGTGACAGTTGTGAAATTTCTTTGCTTTAGTCTGGCTTGCTAAAGGTTTAAAAAAAGCTTTTCACAGAAACAACAAGAAAAGAAAAGCAGCTATATCAATTCATTAATGTATTCAGAATGAAAAGTTGTTGAGAAGTCTCACTGTAGAAAAAAATTAATTAGCTAGTTACAGGAGTTATCAGCATGCATACCTTTATTTTATGAATTAGAATGAAAGTCTATGTATTCAGTTCTGTTAACCAATTACACATTGCCTGAACTCTATATGATTGCTGTATATACAAGTGAATTGTAAAATGTCATTATGTCATGGTACAAGAGAGAAAACATGCAAACTATACAGAGATAAACATGTCAGCAACACAATTGATATCAGATCTAAATAAATGAACATGATCACATTTGTTTCCTACATTTATATCACCATTGAGCTCATTTATATCACTATTCAACTCTGAGGAGTTTATTCCATTTATATCATCTGAGCTCTGAATAATTTCCTCCATTTATATTTTCTGAGCTCTGAATAATTTCCTCCATTTATATTATCTGAGCTCTGAAGGTGCCATCACTGTGGATGGGTGGTAGACTCCTAGGTGACAGGGTATGCTAGATGTGCCATCACTGTGGATGGGTGGTAGACTCCTAGGTGATGGAGAATGCTAGATGTGCCATCACTGTGGATGGGTCAACAGATGTAACATAAGATGTAAATAGATGGGCCAGAGGTATATGTGATGATCGTGGAATACTGCTGCACTAGAATGTCCCCCTTTGGGACACTAGTGTGTCTTTGAAACAGCAAACCTTATACAAGTTTTGGTGTTACCTTGATTGCTCAACTGATATGGAGGTAATTTGTTATTACCATTATTTGAGTCTTTCTGCTACTCTAACTAAAATTTTGTCTTGTTTTGTCTGGAAGAATTTTATATCTTACATGGTAGTGGAACAAAAGCTTCAGGCAGTTTACATAGTGAATATGATCATTAGAAGAACAATGATGATCTGTCATTCTTTAACAAACAAGCTTAATTTACAAAGTAACAATTAGAACAAAGTTCTGATAAAATTAGTTTTAAAACAAGTAAAGACATTTGACAAAATACAAATATGTAAAAAGATAAACTCCAATTTTTTGTCAATGTGGCTGACAAAAGTAACATTTATATTATCTATTATATTAAAAATCATCCTCTATAAATACATTAGATTTAAAAATGAATTTAGCAAATATTTGAGAGAGAGAGAGAGAGAGAGAGAGAGAGAGGGCAGAACACCATCAGAGACAATAGTATATAATTGTATTTCTTCAAATTTATGCTTTAGTTTTCTTTATACATAACACAAGGTAGTTCAGTTTTACAGAGCACAAAAGACAGGCTAACAAATACACACTTTGAGAAAGAAGTATATGTTCCTAGATAAAAGTTACTACTTTAGGAAACAAGTCAACATTCTAAAATATAGTTAAATAAACATTCTAAGAAACATTTTGACATTCTAGAAACCACTGAAACTTTAAATTAAAAGAACAAGATATTTTCCAAGAAATAGGTAACCATTCTGATCCCAAAAAAAGCTGACATTGTAAAAAATATAAACTTGTTTAAATTTTAAAAAAAAAAAATCAAGTACATATACACAGGAAAAAATCACCAACTCTACGCTCAGATGAAAACAGTATTAATCAAGGATAAAACATAAATAATATTTTTTATCAGATATACCTGGTACAACACAGATTCACATATTATGAATTGCACCCTCTACTTGAGGTAGGGACTGTGCATATTTTATTAAGTTTTTGTTCATTCTATGTTGAGTAAATTCCACACTTGTAAGGACTAAATTATTTCTGTTTGCAGAATACAGGAGAGACAGCATTAAAAATAATCTCTGGAAGTTTAACATACACAAAAAAGTATGGACATTTTACAAATTCCACACTATTGAGCCCTTTAGCAAAAATGTCAGCTGCTGTTAACATTTCACAACATGAATATTTTGTGATGTTTATCCATTGCTATAGGAAGCTCTGTGGGTCCTACCAGACAAACCATTATCTTGAATTATACTTCTAGTATAAAGAAAAATAGTGACAGCAGAAATGACATGTCTACATCGGAGTGTCATTAGGAGACATAATTAGAAACAACATCAGACAGATAACCATAACAATACCAGCATTGGAACACATCAAGAGACAACAGTGGTTTTCACACACTTCTAGACTACCAACAGACAGCATGTCACAGATGGCCATGACACATAGACATCACGGCTATAAAGCCAGCGGCAGACCATGTAAAAGATGGATTATAGAAATCAAAGAAGCCACGGGAACAAGCTTACAAACAGCACACAAGAAAACCATCTCCAGAGAACTCTTCTACACCTGACGCTGCAAGGACCACAGCATATAGATGAATATATCTTTTAGATACTTTTAGAAATGATATTTTTTTTCAAGTAAATTCTAATATATGAGGCTTTTTTTTTAAGTGAACATCCCTCCAACATTCAGCTCTACAGACATTGTTTCATGTTGTATGTTCTGTTTTCTCTCTCTCCTCCACTCATGGGTTAAAAGTATGTCTGTCTAAATTTCTTTTGTCTTTGATCGAATATGATCCCCATGGATGGCAAAGAGATGCAGACCAGCGGATATTGCAATGTTGTCCTTCTGTGGCAGACTTGGTGGGGAATGGCAGATGTACAATCACTGCCGATGGGACAACAAATGTGACAAAAGAATGATGAAATAGTTGGCTCAGAGGGTATAAGCTCCTGATAGGATGTTACAATTCTGGAATATTGTTGCACTAGAATACTTCCCTTTGGGGACTAAACATGCATCCATAAACATCCTATTACAACCATATTTTAAACACTTACAAACCATATTGTCCAAAAGGCTATGGTTGTCAAGAGCTACCTGGTCACAGAAAACAGGATTACTACACATACATCAGCCTTTGCTATCTGCACCATCTCTCAATCTGTCAAACTGAGCAGCACTAAAATCAGCCACTTAATTTGAGGGCACATGTAAACACTAACCATTCTGACACTGGCTTGCTTTCTGAACGCCAGTAAGGACAACAAAGGCCATATATAATCTGTCAAAATTCCTTGAAGTGGAGAGAGAACTTAATCCAGCTAACAGAGGCTGGAAACTATGACTGGTCGGTAAATTCCTTACATCGAGCAAGACCACAATCCCGCCCAACAAGCACTGTTGCTAAGTCTGAGACACAAGGCCGAGAGGTTCACTATAAACCATGGTTACATGAACAAATTATTTGAACCTGTCAAAATATGAAACACTTTTACCTTCACCTTTTCAGCAATCTACTTAAAGAAACCCAAATATATTTTCCACTGTTATAACACTTTTGGGAAGGTAACTTTTGACAAGATAAATGAGGTATTTCTTCAGCAATGTTATGCATAGATATTAGATCCAACTTGCTCTATACTAGATACATCTTGCTCTATATTAGATCCAACTTGCTCTATACTAGATCCATCTTGCTCTATCTTCATGATATTTGACCATTTTGTCAATAAGAAAACAAAGAATAGATGTTTATTTAGCATATTTCAAGCTAAATACTCCAAATATACAGCTAATAATTAAAAATAAACATGAACATTCAGACATGTCCTGTTTGTAGTTATGTCCTCACAGTTCCACAGTAAACACATTGCTTGATTTGACGAAATTATGAAGCAACAAATTTTGTTTAGTGATTTACTGGGAATAAATTTTATTGCTTCATAAATAATTTCTTTCATTTAACTGTCAAAAAGAATTGTTTAAAGATATCCCACCATAGATGGATGTATCTGGCCATTGGTGCAAATAAAACGGCAATACAACACATTTCAATTCTCTGGACTACATCCTGCAGGAAATCTAGTAGGGCCATTGTCCTGCTACAAGAGAGATCCAGCGGGAGTTTGAGAATAAATGCTGAATAAGAAATAAAGATATAATTGAGTATGAGCAGTGTTTCTCTTACTTCCAGATTTCCAAGTCAATGGCTATGATAAAGGTAGCAATCAGTTCTAGACTCCTAACATTGTCATAAAGTTTACCATACTGGGATTAGCCATTGATATTTCAAACATCATACTTTTATCAATCCCATATGTATTCAGTCTTGCCTACAGATGGTGAAGGGCAAGTATACTTATGATTCCTGTGGCTCACTGATACTTCTAATTCTGTCTTGCGGGTTTCCAGTTCCAATGAACTGGTTGCTCTATGATCCCACATATGGTCACATCAATTTTTCTCATTGTTTCAGCCTTTCATAAAATAATGACACAAAAATTCATGTCATAGAGAAGTGACTTCATTGTACTCGGGTTTACCTATATATACTCTGACTCTCTCAATGAAGAGGTTGCCAATTCCCGAGAGTACCACTTATAGCACATAATTCCATAGTTTGAAGAAATATCTCCAGAATCTCTGAACAATATTCGCTTTGTAAACAATATGCCATGACCTGGATTCAAACCCATGACCTCTTGAACACAAGGCAGATGGCTTAACCAATATTCCAAGGAGATCTGCTATATAAAAAAAATATTTAACAATGCCTTCACAGCAGATTATATTATCCTGTGGGGGTCCGATCCCTTTTGTTTTAGTTTTCCATGACCACACAAGTACACGTCAAATTCCAGAATATTGTCTCAGGAAACATAAATCACAAAGACATTTAAACTTGTTACATACTTGGTCACCTTTTCCTTCAGTCCTTCCAAAAAACTATTGTCATTAAGTTATCTCCTCTAGAATCTCCCCAGTTGTTATCTTCACTATCCTTTCCATTATTATTACTTATCTCCATTACTCTCCACTAGTCCACACCTCCCCAGTCATCATATTCACTTTCCACCCCATCAATGATTTATATTCTTCTCTCCTTGTATGAATCTCCCTAGTTATTTACTCTCCTCCCTATCATTTATTTCTATAACTCTTACTTGGTATGAATTTCCCGTCATCACCTTTACTCTCCTTCCCATCATTGTCACTGATCTTTAACTCTCCCTTAGAATCTCCCCAGTCTTAACTCTCCTCCCCATCATTGTCACTATCACTCTCCTCTAGTATGAACCTCCCCAGCCATCATATTAGCTCTCCTCCTCACCACTGATTTATATCACTCCCCTTTAGTCTGAATCTCCCCAGTCATCTTCTTCACTCTGCTCCCCATCACTATCGCTATTCTCTATCCCTATGCGCCTCATTTCCATAACTTTTTCCATCATAGCCTGTACATCCAACCTGTCTGGAGCTGAGGGTATCTGTTTCTTATGTTCTTTGGCTTCAACTTTTCTTAACCGCTTGTTACCTGCAAAAGAAAACAATGTCACATTGTATATCGTAAAATGAAATAATATGTACTTAATGTTCATAAGTTCACAGCAAAGCATGAAGGTAGACCATCATTTGTTTATGTGGTATTTTAATGTGTCTCTGTTATACATGGGTTATACATCAAGTGACATATTCTATCCAGAACATTGTCTTTGTCGTGGATACTCTGAACGCCTCTCCGTTCTGGGCAAGCAGGTCCGCATTAGCGAAAGATATGTGCATACATGCTTCGATGTCGCTGGTCCATCATCTTCTTGGTCTTCTTCTCTTTCCCGACACTCTGCCCTCTAGAATCAGCCTTTCGATGCCATCATGTCGCTTTAAGTGTCCAAAATACTGTAGCTTTCTTCTTATGACGGTATTTAGAAGCCACTCCTCGTTTAGTTTCAGTAATTTCAAAACTTCAATGTTCTTCTTTTTTCTCTGTCCATGATATTCGTAGGATCTTTCTGTAGCACTTCATTTCAAATGAAGTTTATTCAATTCTTTTGAATATTGTCTTGTTTAAAGTCCAAGTCTCGCATCCATATGTTGCCACAGGAAAACATATGATCTTAAAATGGTTAATTTAGTATCATTATTACTATTTTGTCATAGCTTTCTCATTTGTGTTAATTTGAGTGTTGCAATTGCGAGTCTTCTTCTAATCTCAACTGAACAACAATCCCTGGAACTGTTTATATTTGCTCCCAGAAATTCAAATTTGTTTACACATTCTAGTTCTAAGTTGTTTATGTCGATTATTGGTTTGATCTTTGTTTTGTCTGTTGTCATAATTTTTGTTTTCTGTGCATTTAGATATAGATTTTGGATCTTGCAGTATTTCTTTGTTTGTCGTGATAAGCTGTATACATGTGTATCTATTTTATGTTTTATATATAAGGTGTATGCGTGAGTGCGGGGGGGGGGGGGGGAAGGAGGGCACTGATATAGTATAGTGATTAGTGCAACTATCTGGCCAGATGTTTTATACATACTCTGTTTAATTTTGTTTCATCTCTATACTTCCAGTTTTTAATCAGTTATATATTTCCATACTTCTAGATTTATCCTGTCTAGCTATTATTACATGAACATGGGCAGTTTCTTACTTGTCTGCCATGTTATGTTCTTGATAAAGGCCTTTTAGATGAAACATTGATTTTTGTGATCATGTGTGTTACCAATTGTAAACTAGTTGGGTTGCATAATACCGTGGTTGATGGTGCACTTATCAGCCTAGTATCTTTTACTTCAGCACCTGTTCACACTAGGGCAGGACTGTGGTCCTGCTTGATGTAAGGGATAGTTTGATTTAATCATCTTAGTGTCCAGCTTCTGTATACTAGACTTGGTTCTTGATTAGGCACAAGGGTCACAGCACTGGGGGCACTCCCATATATGCTCTGCTTGCCATTCCATCTGCCATCTAAAAGTGTATACGCTCAGTGTCCCAGTCAGTTGCTGATTACACGTTCTTCTGATCTTTCCATAGAGGGAGCACTTTCTCCCCTCGCCTCTAGTCACTTCCATTTCTACCATTCTCTGAATAGGTATATTGTCTCGTTCGACCTCCTCCTCATCTTCTTGTAGGGTATCCCTGACTGCTCTAATTAATTCAATCCTGTCTCTCTTCTTATCTTAGTGCTGTTCACCAAGGCTTTACCAGCCAACATATCGACTCTTTAGTTTCCCTTGACCCCAGCATGACCTGGCCAGTAGATCCATGTAATTCTCTGCACATTGTTGAGTTTTCTGTGGTACTGAGGAGAGAGGGAGGGAGGTAGAGAGAGAGGATGATTTGAACAATGAAATCTTTCTGTGATACTGAGGCAAGAAGGAGAGGATTTGAACAATGAATCATAAGCTTTCTGTGACACAGAAGAAAGAGAGAGAGAGAGAGAGAGAGAGAGAGAGAGGGTGATTTGAAATATATTTGATACTGAGGAGAGAGAGAGGATGTAAACATTGAGACAAAAATGTTGTTGTGGTCCTAAGATTAGACAATGGTTTGAACTTACGATCTACTTGCATGATCTCCTTCATCAGAGCACTTCTGTCAGAGCCCACATTTTGTCTTGAAGACTCTTGAGCACCTGTTGAATTGGAAGACAGGGAAACACTGTCGCCATTCACATCTAATGCAAGTGGCATAGGAGGAGGTGGTGGTGG
Source organism: Meghimatium bilineatum (assembly GCA_034231615.1). Taxonomy (NCBI): domain Eukaryota; kingdom Metazoa; phylum Mollusca; class Gastropoda; order Stylommatophora; family Philomycidae; genus Meghimatium; species Meghimatium bilineatum. Next base: position 25,147,460 of record CM067311.1, read on the forward strand.
TGGTGGTGGTGGGGGAGGTGGGGGCGGAGGTGGTGGCGGGTCATGCGTGCCATCTCCCATTGGCGGTGATGAGGGAGGTGGTAGGGGTGTTACATGAGCTATGCCCGCCAACGTTATTGGAGCGCCATGATGACTCATAAAGGGGGGAGATGGGGGAGGTGGAGGAAGAATTGTATCCTGTCTGAAAGAATAAGAAAAATGTTTTTAAACAACAAATGTTGAAAGTTTTGTTACGATTTAACTATTCATTACCAGAATGTTGGAATCTATTAACAAATGCACATAACAATACACATTACAAATACACTCAACAAAACACTATTACAAATACACTCAGCAATACACTATTACAAATACACTCAGCAATACATATTACAAATACACTCAGCAATACATATTACAAATACACTCAGCAATACATATTACAAATACACTCAGCAATACACATTACAAATACACTCAGCAATACATATTACAAATACACTCAACAAAACACTATTACAAATACACTCAGCAATACACATTACAAATACACTCAACAAAACACTATTACAAATACACTCAGCAATACACATTACAAATACACTCAACAAAACACTATTACAAATACACTCAACAATACATATTACAAATACACTCAGCAATACATATTACAAATACACTCAGCAATACATATTACAAATACACTCAACAAAACACTATTACAAATATACTCAACAATACATATTACAAATACACTCAGCAATACATATTACAAATACACTCAACAAAACACTATTACAAATACACTCAACAATACATATTACAAATACACTCAGCAATACATATTACAAATACACTCAACAAAACACTATTACAAATACACTCAACAAAACACTATTACAAATACACTCAGCAATACATATTACAAATACACTCAGCAATACATATTACAAATACACTCAGCAATACATATTACAAATATACTCAACAATACATATTACAAATACACTCAGCAATACATATTACAAATACACTCAACAAAACACTATTACAAATACACTCAGCAATACATATTACAAATACACTCAGCAATACATATTACAAATACACTCAACAAAACACTATTACAAATACACTCAACAAAACACTATTACAAATACACTCAACAATACATATTACAAATACACTCAGCAATACATATTACAAATACACTCAGCAATACATATTACAAATACACTCAACAAAACACTATTACAAATATACTCAACAATACATATTACAAATACACTCAGCAATACATATTACAAATACACTCAACAAAACACTATTACAAATACACTCAACAATACATATTACAAATACACTCAGCAATACATATTACAAATACACTCAACAAAACACTATTACAAATACACTCAACAAAACACTATTACAAATACACTCAGCAATACATATTACAAATACACTCAGCAATACATATTACAAATACACTCAGCAATACATATTACAAATACACTCAGCAATTATTCAATAAATCAAATGGCATGCAGAGTAGCATAGTTGATCATGTTGTTCAACAACTTTCTGTCTCTTGTTAATCCCGTGGCTGCGGGGGTTAATGACACATGAGACAGAAAGTTGTAGCCACATTGTCACAAGTTAAATTGTCATTGCAGTGTGGGTAAATTTTAAGGGGTGTTGAATTTTTTTCCCCTAACCAATTTTCCCACTGAATTCTCACATTCAACAATATTGAGCAAATCATTACTCTATATTCTAAATTATGAATTTACAAGCATAATGCTTCTTTATATTATGGAGGAGTCGTAAAACCATTTATATGCATTTGTCTCGCTAAAGGAAATATTATTTCAAACAAATAATAGTCATAATAATCTGTTTTATTCCGGACGCAAAGTTTTCCTACCACTAGGACTAATATGCTTGTCAGCATATTTATTTCTCTCACAAACATGTTGTATAATACTATTATTTGATACAGATTCAAAGATTTGTTAAACATCTGCATGATCAGTTTTTTTAATTATTATATCATTATTGCCTGACAATGAAAATGGGGACATTACCGTATCACGTGTCTGATCACAAATTTGATACAAGTGTGCTGCAGATATCCTCTGAATATACGAGGCGTGTTCAAATGAAAACGGGACTTGTGGATTTATTTAAAAAGTATCATACGCAATTTTATTTTCAACGGAATTGAACAAAGCAACCACTTGTGAATAAGAATGCACCTGGGTTCATCAGAAAAAATCTCCGTATGCATTTAGGCAAGCATCCCACTGTTTAGGTAGACGTCGAATGCCGTCCGAGAAAAAGTTGCGTGGCTGTTCTCTGAACCATGTGGTCACCGCTGTCTTCACGTCTGCGTCGCTGTTGAATCGCTGTCCCTTTAGTGCTTTCTTCAACGGTCCGAACAAATGGAAATCACACGGGGATAAATCGGGACTATAGGCTGGGTGATGAAGAACTTCCCAATTCTTCTTTGCCAATGTTTCCTGCACAATTTTTGCGACGTGCGGACGAGCGTTGTCGTGGAGAAGAATCACACCTTGAGAAAGTCTGCCTGGTCGCTTAGCCTTGATGGCCTTATGCAGCTTGTCTAAAGTGTCTTTATAATGGGCGGCATTGATGTTGACACCAGGTTCCTTAAAATCAGTCAACAAAAGCCCTTCATGGTCAAAAAATGCAGTCACCATAACCTTCCCAGCAGAAACCTGTGTCTTGAATTTTTTGGGTTTTGGTGAACCTGGATGTTTCCATTGCATGCTGTCAATTTTGCTGCTCGGTTCATAGTGGTGGCACCACGATTCATCACCTGCCACAATGCTCAACAGAAATGCATCACCCTCTGCCCTGTAACGCATCAGGTGGTTCAAACTCCACCCCATCCGTTCTTCCTTATGGTGGTCAGTCAACATCCGTGGGACCCACTGTGAACACACCTTCCGATAGTTCAATTTCTTCCGAACAACCATGTGGGCTGTCCCAATTGACATATGGAATTCTTCTGCAAGCGAACGAATGCTCCGACGACGGTCAGTCAGTACTGCTTTATCAAGCACGGCTATGGCTTCTTCTGTTGCAACAATATGCGCCTGACCTGGCCGTGCAAGATCTGCCGTTAACTCACGTCCGTCTTTAAACATACGCACCCACTCCATCACTCTGGTCCTCGACAAACATTTGTCACCATATGCTGCCTTCATTCTCCGATGAATGTCTACTGCTTGACATCCTTCAAATGAAAGAAACTGGATCACAGCACGCTGATTCACTTTGGACGGGTTCGGAATCACACCCGCCATATTGTTAACAGTCTTCTGCAGCACATATGCATGCTGGGAAGATGAACACGTGACCGTATGTAAATTATTGGATACTCATTACTAGTGCAAAATGTCATCAATATCAGTGCGCTCTATCACGCGTGGTGTAACAAGTCCCGTTTTCATTTGAACACGCCTCGTATATCCTCTGAATCACTACTGGTATCACAATGCAAATTAACACTTTCTAAATCATGTCCTGCGTCAGATAAGTTAATGCTAGAATTATCAGAAAAACTTTCTTCCAAATGTTTAGAAATTCCGATTCACACTAAGGCATAGTAGGTTGAGATAAGATGGCTACACAAAGAAGGTCCATCTGTCCCGACAAACAAAAGTGGAAATGACACTTACAAACATGTTGTCCTATTACAAATAGCTTAAACTAGCTTAAACTAGCTAATTAATCAAAGATTTTGAACACGTTGAGGTGCATTCAGGGATAAATTATATGAATACATAAACTATTGCTCCATAAGGAGATTGCAAAATGACGGTAACTTCTTATCATATTCTTAAAGATACCTTCGCAGCCAAGGGATTAATAAGTTCATCTCCCCTGCCATGCTGACAACCCATCCAGCAACTTCTCTCTTTGTCTTCCTTTGTTTCTTCACTTCTTAATCTTTCTGGTGGTTACTAAATGCTCTTTTCCTTCTTCTTTGTTATTATCATACTCTTGCACATTGACAGGATGAAGTCCAGAGAACAGAATGTATTGTCATGGTTTATAGCTTTGCTGCAATATCTGTGCCTTTTGGCATAACACATCCAACTTCAGCATAGCTTCTGAGTCACTTTGAACCTCTATGGGATGCTATTTCTAGCCAACCCCGCCCTGACAAAAATACTCATTCGTCTCTTACAACACCATAGTAATAGTGGTGCTATTCTTTGCTCTCATTTGAGGCCTTGGCAACAACAGGCAACTAAGTTTCGCTCTTCTCACCACTTGCCTTATAAATCTTGACTGTCTTTCTCTAATTTTTTTGTCTCTTTGTTCAGCATCTCTGAGGGTCTTTGCATGAGTTTTCTTTGCTGCCAAAAGTATTTAAGAACAATGATCAATGCACTTCTTCTTCTTCTTTGTGATATTACCAAACTCCTGCAGATTAGCAAGATGTGTTACAGAGAACAGAAGACGTTGTGTAATGGTTTACAATTTTGTTGTGCCTTTTGGCCGACACATCTGACTTCAGCATGGTTTCTGGGACACATTGCCCTGTATGGGATGGGACAGCCAATTCCACTTCTTCTCTCTCCTCCTTAGTCACCTCTTATGACATGCATGAAAGATATACAGTGTTGCTGTTTTTTTTCTCCCCAATTGGGCCGGCAACACACGGGAGACAACACACGGGAGACAACACACGGGAGACATCACACTGGAGACAACACACTGGAGACAACACACTACTAAAAACATATGAGGAATAGATAAGAGTTGACACAAAGTGTAAGGATGAACTACAACATTACAAAAGGAAGTGATTTGTTGAAGAGCTATGCTCCAGGGACAGCTAAGAAGTGAGTTCTCATGGATGTCTGCTCCACAGACAGCTGAGGAGAGAGTTCTCATGGATATCTGCTCCACAGACAGCTAAGAAGTGAGGAGAGAGTTCTCATGGATATCTGCTCCACAGACAGCTGAGGAGAGAGTTCTCATGGATATCTGCTCCACAGACAGCTGAGAAGAGTGAGTTCTCATGGATGTCTGCTCCACAGACAGCTAAGAAGTGAGGAGAGAGTTCTCATGGATGTCTGCTCCACAGACAGCTGAGGAGTTCTTATGGATGTCTGCTCCACAGACAGCTGAGGAGTTCTTATGGATGTCTGCTCCACAGACAGCTGAGGAGAGAGTTCTCACGGATGTCTGCTCCACAGACAGCTGAGGAGAGAGTTCTCATGGATGTCTGCTTCACAGACAGCTAAGAAGAGTGAGTTCTCATGGATGTCTGCTCCACAGACAGCTGAGGAGTTCTCATGGATGTCTGCTCCACAGACAGCTCAGGAGAGAGTTTTCATGGATGTCTGATCCCACAGACAGCTGAGAAGAGTGAGTTCTCATGGATGTCTGCTCCATAGACAGCTAAGGAGAGAGTTCTCATGGATGTCTGCTTCACAGACAGCTAAGAAGAGTGAGTTCTCATGGATGTCTGCTCCACAGACAGCTGAGGAGTTCTCACGAATGTCTGCTCCACAGACAGCTCAGGAGAGAGTTTTCATGGATGTCTGCTCCACAGACAGCTGAGGAGTTCTCATGGATGTCTGCTCCACAGACAGCTGATGAGAGAGTTCTTATGGATGTCATAATGATAACTGTATTAAAAACACAAATACTTCCATTGTTATATCTGAAAGCTGTATTACCTTGACCCCTGCCTAACAGGTGAATCTCTCTGTAAACCGTTCCTAATTATTGTGCTTGTTTGCTGTGCCATGCCTATTGGTCCCATGTCTGTGTAGTTACTCATAGGAGGGGGCGAAGGAGGTGGTGGCAAGCTGTCTCTGGATCCTATTCCAGGTGGAGGAGCAGGTGGTGGTGCAAATGGTCGGTTAGGAGTTGTCACTGCTCTTTTGTTGCCAATAGGTTCACTGTCTGGAGGATAGACTGGCTGAAATAGATAAATTATCTAGAGGAATGACTGGCTGAAATAGATAAATTATCTAGAGGAATGACTGGCTGAAATAGATAAATTATCTAGAGGATAGACTGACTGAAATAGATAAATTATCTAGAGGATAGACTGGCTGAAATAGACAAATTATTTGCTGGAAAGAATGGCTGAAATAGATAAACTGTATGGTGAACAGACTGGCAGAAATAGATACACTGTTTGGTGAATAGACTGGCAGAAATAGACAAATTGTTTGCTGGAAAGACTGGCTGAAATAGATACATTGTTTGGTGAATAGACTGGATGAAATAGACAAATTGTTTGCTGGAAAGACTGGCTGAAATAGATAAACTGTATGGTGAATAGACTGGCAGAAATAGACAAATTGTTTACTGGAAAGACTGGCTGAAATAGATAAACTGTATGGTGAATAGACTGGATGAAATAGACAAATTGTTTGCTGGAAAGACTGGCTGAAATAGATAAACTGTATGGTGAATAGACTGGCAGAAATAGACAAATTGTTTGCTGGAAAGACTGGCTGAAATAGATAAACTGTATGGTGAATAGACTGGATGAAATAGATAAATCTTTCTTCTTGTTATATGAACTTCAATCTGATTACAATCAAAGGATTTGTGGCTTCCATGTTAATCATCGAATGGTACTGATAATTAAGTTTCTTTGCTTTCTGAACACATATTCAAATTACAACATCAAAGTTATGATGTAATTATTTCCTCTTTATCATTGTTTGACATTCTAATTTATAGCTTAGCTGCGATAGCTTGTGATTTTATATTTTGTAATGTAAAGGGCTAGCGCATATAATAATTTTAAATCAATCTTATGGTCCAGACAAAAAAAAATCCAGGTAGTGATTTCTCACCTGACACGACCGCTCCCCCAATCGACCCAGCAATAAAGGGAAAAAAAGGGAACTGGTCACCCCATCTAATTGTTACTGCGGCTTAGTGCATGAAGAGTTATCTTGATCCCGGCAGCAGGTTGCTGTCATGGGACCTACATGTACATATTTCGGTCCCGTATGGACTAGAAAATATTAAAAAATGCTTAGTGGGCACAACTTGGTCTGGTAGTTATATTCCGTCCACCCCTACGTACATAATATATATTGTTCCATGGTATTCCTCACATTCTGTTTGTTTTGTTTTTGTTTGTTTTTCGTTCGCTCCATTGTAACCATCACGGATATCCGTGCGATTTCTGCCGGGATCGTGATTACGTTGTGCCACCGTTATGCGCCTTGTAGGCCTAGCACATCCGATTTCAGCATGCCTTGACAATTCGGGTGGGCTACCCTTAGCCTGTGACAGCCTCTATATCTGTCTCCAGGCACGCGTAGTGGAGACTCTTCGCCCAGACGATTTTTTGCTCTCGTCTGACTCGAACGAGGTGTTCCACTGTCTATGGACTTGCCTCGTGTAATTGGACGTGCTGTGCCTGTGCCCATTGGGTACTGAACCGTTTCTCATCCGTGAGCCTGGTTCCTTAAGGGGAAGAACTCAACAGAGGAGTTGGACCCTGGCTCTTTCGCCCTCTTAGCCGAGGTGTCATTCACTGACATCGTGTACCCCTTGTCCAAGTTCGAGTCTCACACCACGCGTTTGAGAGCAAGGCGTTCTCGAGCTGAGCGTCCTTGTCCCAATAGCGCCTGAGCCCATCAGGTACTGAACCCTTTTCTCTTCAAGTGTATTTCCGGTGTAGGAAAACCTGACAGTAGAGTTAGGCCAGGGCTAAATCGTTGTCCCTTTTGTGCCTGAGCGCATCGAGTACGGAACCCTTTCTCTTCGCGAGCATATTTCCGGTTTAGGAAGGCTCGACATTAGAGTTGGATTAGGTCTTCTTGCTTTACCAAACGCCAATGAATGGGTCTGGGTCTCTGCCTGTAAGGAACACAGGTAACTAGAAGCTCGTCTCGAGCTGACGGAGCTTGTAGTTCCCCTTTCCTAGGAACTTTTCATTTTCTATTTGCAGTTCGCGCTGCCCTCTAGCGCTGTTCTGCCCTTTCATTGTTCCATTGTACTCGGTATGAAATATATTTGTCTCTCGCCATGCATCTACCTTTACGTGCATTTTACATTGGCCGCCCCTCCAATGTTCGGACTGGACTGACTAGCTTCACTGTATGTCGACAGTGTCGCTATATGTGGTGCTGCTGGTGGTATCGGAGATATTGTCTGTCTCTTGTGCAGTCAAATCTCTTTCCATCTGCTACCTCCACATTCTCGGACACGATCCCCAAATGATTTGGCCAGAATCAGCACGAGCTGCTGTATTTCTGTTTCCAGGGTGCACCGCGTGGAGGTACATTTGGGATCTTGGTTATCTGCTAACCCTGGGTCCACCTAGAGCAATGCGTTCCCTTTGCACCCCTCACATTCTGTAGTTTCTGCAACTATTTGGTAAAAACCTAACAAGAAAACCAATGCTATAGACTTGTAAGCAGCGCTCCACCTGAGTTGATGCATGACCTACTTTATTTACAGTCTCATGTGCAGTGTCACTAATTATACCAGTTTGACTATTGCCATGCATTTCATTGGTATTTAGTAGTTATATTTATATTTTTGATAGCCAATGCTATCATAGCATTGATAGCAATGATATCACAGCACTAATCAGATTGGCCATCGCAAAAACTTAAAAATGGTTTGCGCACAAGCCTGTATAAGTAGGTCATGGTTGATACTGTATATGTCACCTTGGTGAAGAAATATTTCGCAAGTATCACATTAATTAGTCATTATTTTATAATTATTATGTTATAATGGTGGAATAGATAAATACATGTATTATATTTTATAATATAAGAATTATGTCAAAGTATACAAATGGGTATAGTTCTTATGTTGTGCATGTATATTTATCAAATAAAAAAATAAATGTAAAACTTTTGTATTCAATTTTGAGTATGCGATTCTAAATTAAAACCTGACTGAAAATGTATGTACATGGAATTAGTGCATAGTGTTGTATCCTGCTTAGTGTCATGAATACACATGATAAATGTGTGGTACTTTTAATATGTGCACGCCACTATTTTATGTGTCAGTTCTTCTACTAGTTGAAAACTATTGGATCGTTTCTCTCTTTCTTTCCACAGTGTTATAGGATTAATTTTGTTTACCGCGTCAACTTATTAAACATATTTTAAAAATATTCTTACTATTGACAGTTATTCAATTTACATTGTGTAAATTGAAGAGAAAAACACAACCTCAGAAAAATATGACATCATATGTTTGCAGCAACATATTCTACTCGCATAGGCATATTTTCAAAGTTGGGTTTCATTTTAGGATTTTATACCCAATTGTATATATATGTTTTAAATTTTGGTGTGACATGGGAAAGAAATGGTTGCAGACCATTGATTTATAGTGCTAGAATTATAACAGCAATACAAAACTCAAGTAAGGTTTCATTACCTGTTCCGAAAAATGCTGAGGAGGTAATGGGTGATTATACGCTGAGTTTATTCCACGACCACCATCATTTTGATAAAAATCTGGCATATAACCCTCTGCAGTTTGATAGGGAACTTGTTGATCTATGTAATGATGATGTTGGTAATTATTCTCCTGCTGCTGTTGATGTTGTCGCTGTGACTGCCGTCTAGATTCTTGTATTTGTTGTTGATGTTGCTGCTGCTGTTCTAGCTGCTGTTGAGCTAATAATGCTTGCTCATGCTGCTCCCGAAGATGATTTGCCTCCTCCTGACTGCTTGCTATCTTCTGTCCAATTATAGCACCATCCTAGGAAATACATTTAAAAAACACTGCTTTAATGATCTATGCATGTACAATATTCAAATATACTAATGTTAAAGGTGGCTCAGAGACTACACTATTCACCGTCCACCCTTTACAGAGCATACACCCTCAACAAATCTCTTCCATCTTGGACTAGCATGAAAAATACAATAATCAACTGAAATATTCCTAACAACGTGCTGGAATAGAAAATGTCATTATAACTTAATTCACAAAAATAACACATCTATCAGTGTAAATATACCTAGAAATTTCCTTCAAAACATTTCTTAAATGATAGAACTATCAAAATTAATGCATTAAACATCTCTAAGAACTTTATATGATAGACTATTGACTATATAATTCATTATATGATAGAATGTTCATTATATGATATAGTATTGATTATATGTTACATTATGGATGATATATATAATAAAACATATAACTCGTTAGGGTTGTAGGGGTGTAACATTGAGACATCTGAATTATCCTTACAGTAATAGTAAAATGCTAAGTAATGTATGCAGTATTATTTAATTGTATGATAGATTATTGATTATATATTGAATACATAGATTTTGTCTTTTACTGGACATGCATGGTGCAACCGGTACTGGGTAATGTTTCTTCGTAAGGGAAGCATTCCTAGTCAATTCTGTTATAAATATTTGTGTCTTCTTCTTCTTTCCTTCCTCTTTTACCCGTTACGGGTGTCGAGGGAGATACAATGTTCTTGTTCTCGCTTTTCTGGCAGCTTCAGATGTTATTTGGTGTTCGTGTAATGTGTCTTTGATGTTGTCGATCCAGCGTACTCTAGGTCTAACCTTGGCTCTTCTTTCTGCTTCTCCGTATATGCTTTATAAACTAATGAATCACACTGCATTCTTTCCAGATGACCAAACCATTGTATCTGTTGGTTTTGTATGTATTGTACAATTGATATGACACCCGCTCTTTTTCTCTTATGACATCGTTTCTAATTCTGTGTCTCCTGGTCACTCCTGTGGCTTTTCTCAGACATCTCATCTCTGTTGTAACCGGTTGTCTCTTATGTTTGGTTGTTAAGGACCATGTTTGACATTGGTAGCACAGGGTTGGAATGAAGATAATTTGGATAAGATGTTTTTTTGTTGACATTGGTAGCATTTTTGTGTGGTTTTGTTTATTTTGAACATTATTAGTTTCTTGAAAAAGGTCTTGTTTAGACCAAATATGTGGAAAACTGCCCTTTTTCTTTATTTATGTTTATAATATTTTTTTAAATCGATTGTTAGGTTTTTCTAGTAAGCTTTTTATCTTATTTTGCATTACCATTTATTCGTTTGGTTACTGCCGCACCCTCCATTTTGTCAGACACCCTCTGATATTTTGATTATTTATATTATGATTATATGATAGATTGTTAATTATATGATTGATGGTTATATTATAGATTAATTATTGATGATTACCGTATCATCAGCAAACTCTGCTCCATGTTTCAGTCTCCGATGTTTTTCTCTCGTAGGTGCTTTAGCTGCTTTCACATGATGCTCTTTCCTGGTTGGTGGTCGCTGTGAAATGATAACATTGTGAGAATGTGTTATGTTCCAAGGTTAACTATGTGTGGAAGTTAAAAGTAACTAAACAAAAACTATGGAAGAGGAACAATTTGATGCTGAATCACTTGAAACTTTTAAAGTTCAAAACAATGGACATTATAATATATGTATTTATAAATGACTGTATTCAAATATCACATACTAATATCATGTAAAAGAAAAATAGTGACAGCAGAAATGATATGTCTACAAAGAATACTCGGAGTGTCATTAAGAGATAGAATTAGAAACGATAACATCAGACAGATAACCAAAACAATACCAGTATTGGAACACATCAAATGACAACAGATAAAGTGGTTTTCACACGCTTCCAGACTACCAACAGATAGCATGCCACAAATGACCATGACACATAAATATCACGGCTATAAAGCCAGAGGCAGACCACGTAAAAGATGGATCATAGAAATCAAAGAAGCCTACAAGCTTACAAACAGGAACAAGCTTACAAATAGCGCACAAGAAGGCCATCTCCAGAGAACTCTTCCACCCCTGACGACGCAAGACAAACAAGGGCCATAGCATATAGATATATAGACAAATATCGCTCACTGTATATCTATATAATTGTATAAAATCTGAATGTAAAATTTTAATGTCATTCAATATATATATATATTATTAGTCGTTATTCCATGTCCAAACTGTCCAAGGACATTTACAGCTCGAATAGGGCTCATTAGCCATCTACGAACTCATAATCAAGGACATAACTAAAATTGAATTTTCAAAAGTGGATGTAATAAATGGTCATCATCACTTGTGATGGACGAACAACACATATATAAAATACATGCATATATGATGATGATGTTCCTCCTTCGCAAGCGAAGATGAGCATGGCATGAAAAAACATTAAATGCGATGGAAAATTTAAAATAAATAAATAAATAATAATTAAAATTGACAATGAGTCCGATTCGTGCATGGAAAGTTCTATTGCAGTTCATGCAGGAGTGCTGAAGGTTCGGGGTAAGAGAATTTTCGGATTTGTCCTTCTGCTTTATGTGCTTGTGGATTGCCCCCAGTGTTCTCACTTTTTCAAATTTTGTGATGCAAGCAGTGATCTGGGTGTGCCAGGCTGAGCAATCAAGTGCTGTAGTCTCTCAGGAGCAAGGATCGATGCTGCAGTGCTTGAGAGAGCTTTTTAGGTGATCCTTGAAGCACTTTTTCTGCTCTCCACTTGAACGTTTACCTTCGCACAGCTTCCCATAGAACAATCTCTTTGGAAGGCATACAGCATACTTGTCTGGCATACAGACGATGTGGCCAGTCCAGCGGAGTTGGGACTTGGTCAGCATTGCATGGGTGCTTTGCATACGGGACTTCTGAAGAATTTCCGTATCTGGTACATGATCCTGCCAACGTACTCCCATGAGGTTTCGTAGGCACTGAAGATGAAAAGAGTTAAGCTGTCGAGCGTGTCTCGCATAGACAGTCCAGGATGACACAGCATAAAGCAGTGTTGGTAGAACCACTGCGCGGTACACGTTCAACTTAGTTGTCAGAGAGAGACCATGCCTGATCCAGACGTTGGCACGAAGGCTCCCGAATGCTGCACTGGCACAAGCAATACACAGGGCAACATCCTCATCAATTGTCACAGTTTGTGATAGTGTGCTGCTGAGATATACAAACTTATTGAAAGTATTAAGTTTTTGTCCCTTTACTGTGATCACTGGTTCTGTGTAGGGGAAACCTGGTGCTGGTTGATACATTACTAAAGTCTTGCTAATAAAGCGGTGCTGATGGTGAGACCGAATGCATCACAGGCCAAAGAAAAGAGGTCCATGCTATCTTGCATGTCTTTCAGGATGGTAGCATTTAATGCACAATCATCGGAGAACAAGAGGTCATGAACAATGTCAGTCTTAGTTTTGGTCTTGGCCTTCAATCTACTAAGATTGAATAGTCCTCCATCAGCTCGATAGCGAAAACAAATTCCTGCACTATTATTTCAGAAGGCATCATTTAACATGGCAGAGAACACCATGCTGAAGAGCATCGGAGCCAGGACGCAACTCTGTTTGATGCCATTAGTCACTGGAAAGGGGTTTGAGTGTGCGCCGTCATCTTGCACACAGGCTGTCATACCATCATGGAACTGGCGAACCATGTTGGTAAATTTTTCAGGACATCCAAATTTGGCCATGATCTTCCATAGTCCTTTGCGATTTACAGTGTCGAATTCCTTAGTTAGGTCGACAAATGCATACATACATATATACATATATATGGCTAACTCTATATATTTGTTATGTTCTATACGCTCCTCTATTTTGTGAAGTATACAAATCAAATTTGCCAGTTATAAACATTTCAAAAGGAAAGCACTGGCGTAGGCAGAAAATCAAATTACTGTCCAGTTGTCCAGCAAAAGCTGACCATTAATATGATTGGTTAACCTTTTTACCTCTGACTGCTGTGCAAAGATCAAATGAATGCAAAAAAATAATAACAGTATTTAATAATTGCAATGCTGGTTATTGCTTCTAGTAATTGTATAGAAATCTTAATGTCAATTAATATGATTCTATATAATTGTTTAAAAATCGTAATTTTACAACATAATTCTATATGACTAAAAAACTTCTGCATTCATACTCCTGTAGACTAATAGGATGTAGTCCAAGAACGGAATGTATTGAGTCATGGTTTACAGATTAGCTGTAATATATGCACCTTTCAGCCTGAAACATCTGACTTCAACATGGTTTCTTGGTCCCTTTGGCCCTATGTGAGATGGGATGGCCAACTCCACCCCAAAAACTCTAGGTCGTCTCTTATGACATGGATGGAAGGTAAACAGTGTTGATATTATTTAATTCCCTATTAGGTTCCAGCAACATATTCGCATTTATAAATCTTAATTTTCTTCTTCAGTCCAGAGGTTTTCAATCTGAATCATAGGCCCCTTCTTCTCCACATCAAGTCACAATATTTTTAAGGAGACTATGGAGAGAAAAATTCGTCAGTTTGGGATGACTGACCAATCTGAGGGTGGAAAGTGGCACAAAAAGGGTAGCTGTTTGGATGCTATTTAACAAGTTATATGATATTAAACAAGATATGCATAATGATATTGTAAAAAGATATATGTTATGTAACAAGATATAAAATTATAAACATCGAAGTAAGCTGAAAGCAGGGGAAAAATTTGTCGCAAAAGGAGACAAACAATTTTTATTAAAATAAGCATCATGGTGCTCTAGTAATGATAGTATGGTGCTTCCGTCTTGAAAGTTAAAAAGTTATCACGAGCAATAACGATCATGGGTTTCTTTAACGATTTGTACTTTGTTGTACAAACCGAAACACATTTTATATTATCCAAGATTATAGGGAGTGGCGATGCAATACAATGAAGAGATTATATGGACAGTTTTCACATTTACTATCACTTTGTTGACTTGCTCATTGTTAAATCCTGATATTCTGAGTACCATTTAACCTCAAGGATCTCACTAATCTGATGAATATTTTGTTAAATTAATATATATTTACTTCCTATTATATATTATGATGCCCACACTCAGTATTACATGTGAATGATGCTTGCCATATGAAAAGGTTGAGAACCCCTGCTCTAAATCAATGCAAATATTGACTGTATTATTTTAATCCTGTAATTGTCATTGGATCATAATAATAGCCTCAATGACTTATCACTATGCTGATGCTTACTTCTCTGCCTCTTTTCTTCTGCTCATGCAATTTTTTGTTTTCCTGAATCTGTTTACTCATCTCTATAGCCCACAGCTCAGCAAAGTAGCTTGGGTCTGTGTAAAACTTTAAACTGCTCTTTCTATCATCCCTGAAACAAAACCATACAAAGTTGAGTTGAGTAATTCAGCTTATTAGTTAGTCATCAGATCATTATTATCATTGCACACATGCTGCATCTATAGGTGCTCAGATCTTTCATTGAATATATCAACAATTAAATCCAGCTAGTTGTGTCATCACTACAATTGTTGTAAAGTCTGGATGCGGCAAACTGCGCAAAGGATTCCAATCTCCTACTGGGTTAATGAGCAGAAAGACGTAACCCAGCAAGTGTCCTATAGCACTGCGAGCACAGTTAAACAGAAAGGTGCCCTGGTCATCTACTGTACATCTGACTTCATCGCTGTTTCTGTGTCACTTTTACCCTATACAGGGTTAAAGAGTCAATTCCACACCTTCATTCATCTCTTACGACATGCATGAAATGTTGGTTGATTGGTTGCTGATCCAGCAGTCCATAGGTTCATGCCCTTTGACCCAACATGAAAGGTAAAGTGTTGCTATTCTTTGGGCCCCTTTTGGGCCCTGCAGCATACAGGTGACATGATGACTGTTTGTTTCACTTCTCAGATGATATTTAGTTGTATCAGTAAAAACCACTTGGGATATGTCAATAATGGGTATTTTCTGTGGTCTAAACAGATAAGATCCTAATCCCATTTCTGCATGTGACTTTTCTTACAGGGAGAACGGAGAAGAAGTGCTCAAAAAAGATCTTACATTGATAACATCAAGGAATGATGCATGCATCATTTTTCTACATTGATCCAAATGACTGAAGACCAAGGTGTTTGAATGAATTTTTCTGCGGACGTCTTAAATGTGGTTCGTTCATGACCCTGACAGAGTATGAGCTTTACTATTGGTAGGGTATCTTATTCAGAATGTAGCCATCAACCAATCATGTTTTGGAGATTTGCCATTGCTTTCTAAACGGTTTTGTCTTTAAGAGTCAGGTTAGGAAGCAATTATTGTGTAAGGCCTCATATGTGCACTGTACAGTTTTGTTCATTCACAAAGTTAACCTACAAAATCAATGTTTTCTGGATCTGCCTCTTGGTCTCTTCCTATTATATCTCAATATTATTCTTTTGTGGTCTTTCAGCTTCACACATGCAACTTTAGCATGTTTTCAGATAACTTTGACAGTCTAAAAGATGGGACAGCCAACTCCCCCAACAAGAACCTTCATTTTACAACATGCAAAGTTGGGACAGCCAACTCCCCCCAATGAGAACCTTCATTTTACAACATGCAAAGTTGGGACAGCCAACTTCCCCAACAAGAACCTTCATTTTACAACATGCAGAGTTGGGACAGCCAACTCCCCCAACAAGAACCTTCATTTTACAACATGCAAAGTTGGGACAGCCAACTCCCCCCAACAAGAACCTTCATTTTACAACATGCAAAGTTGGGACAGCCAACTCCCCCCAACAAGAACCTTCATTTTACAAGATGCAAAGTTGGGAAAGCCAACTCCCCCAACAAGAACCTTCATTTTACAACATGCAAAGTTGGGACAGCCAACTCCCCCCAACAAGAACCTTCATTTTACAACATGCAAAGTTGGGACAGCCAACTCCCCCAACACGAACCTTCATTTTACAACATGCAGAGTTGGGACAGCCAACTCCCCCAACAAGAACCTTCATTTTACAACATGCAAAGTTGGGACAGCCAACTCCCCCCAACAAGAACCTTCATTTTACAACATGCAAAGTTGGGACAGCCAACTCCCCCCAACAAGAACCTTCATTTTACAAGATGCAAAGTTGGGACAGCCAACTCCCCCAACAAGAACCTTCATTTTACAACATGCAAAGTTGGGACAGCCAACTCCCCCAACAAGAACCTTCATTTTACAACATGCAAAGTTAGGACAGCCAACTCCCCCAACAAGAACCTTCATTTTACAACATGCAAAGTTAGGACAGCCAACTCCCCCAACAAGAACCTTCATTTTACAACATGCAAAGTTAGGACAGCCAAGTCCCCCAACAAGAACCTTCATTTTACAACATGCAAAGTTGGGACAGCCAACTCCCCCCAACAAGAACCTTCATTTTACAAGATGCAAAGTTGGGACAGCCAACTCCCCCAACAAAAACCTTCATTTTACAACATGCAAATATTGAACAAACATAGTTGACTGTCTTCATTATGCTTGGGTTTCCCCATATACACTCGCTCTCTCTCAACAAAACAGCACACTGCCGCACAAAAGATACTATGTGAAATGTGACTACACCCAGCATACTGTACCCAACAAGATACTATGCACAGGGTGTCTATACCCAACAAGATACTATGCACAGGGTGACTGTACCCAACAAGATACTATGCACAGGGTGACTATACCCAAAAAGATACTATGCATAGGGTTACTGTACCCAAAAGGATACTATGTGAGATGTGACTATACCCAGCATACTGTACCCAACAAGATACTATGCACAGGGTGACTATACCCAACAAGATACTATGCACCAACAAGATACTATGCACCAACAAGATACTATGCACAGGGTGACTATATCCAACAAGATACTATGCACAGGGTGACCATATCCAACAAGATACTATGCACAGGGTGACTATACCCAACAAGATACTATGCACCAACAAGATACTATGCACAGGGTGACTATACCCAACAAGATACTATGCACCAACAAGATACTATGCACCAACAAGATACTATGCACAGGGTGACTATACCCAACAAGATACTATGCACCAACAAGATACTATGCACCAACAAGATACTATGCACAGGGTGACTATACCAAACAAGATACTATGCACCAACAAGATACTATGCACCAACAAGATACTATGCACAGGGTGACTATACCCAACAAGATACTATGCACCAACAAGATACTATGCACAGGGTGACTATACCAAACAAGATACTATGCACCAACAAGATACTATGCACCAACAAGATACTATGCACAGGGTGACTATACCAAACAAGATACTATGCACCAACAAGATACTATGCACCAACAAGATACTATGCACCAACAAGATACTATGCACCAACAAGATACTATGCACAGGGTGACTATACCCAACAAGATACTATGCACCAACAAGATACTATGCACCAACAAGATACTATGCACCAACAAGATACTATGCACAGGGTGACTATACCCAACAAGATACTATGCACCAACAAGATACTATGCACAGGGTGACTATACCAAACAAGATACTATGCACCAACAAGATACTATGCACCAACAAGATACTATGCACCAACAAGATACTATGCACAGGGTGACTATACCAAACAAGATACTATGCACCAACAAGATACTATGCACCAACAAGATACTATGCACCAACAAGATACTATGCACAGGGTGACTATACCAAACATACTGTACCCAACAAGAGCCTATTTTGAGTTATACTCAAATCATGGAACAACTTTGTAAAATAAACAGTATAGGAAACATAGACATAAAAATATACCAAAGTATTCATCTTTTTCTTATTCTGAATTCTTTCTCAAACTCTTGCAGACTAGCATGCTTTATTCCTGAAATGGAATGTGTCGGGTCAAGATTTACTGCTTTGCTACGATATCTGCTCTATTCAGCCTGACACATCCAACATCAGCATAGCTTCTGGGTCATGTTTAAATCCTAGATGAGATTGGACCTCAAACTTCACCCCATAACTTCCTTAGTCATCTCTTATGACATTCATGAAAGACAGTGTTCCCCCCTTTCAGGCCCCGGCAACACACAGGCGGCCCCACAGTATTCAATAAAAGAGTCACTAAAACATCATCTCAAAAAAACAATTCATAGAACCTGAATTTGTCCAGTTTCTCTAGTGCTGGTGGCGTATCACATTTATCATACAGTTCCAGTATGGCTCGCGGTACAGTGCTTCTGGACAACACCTGTTGCTCTTTGTGAATAGAGCTCTTGAATGGCTTCTGCACATGAATGTCTTGGAGATTCACTGAAAATAATGTCAAATATTGTGTTGGTTTTCATATTCTGACTGTCACAGTTTGAATAGATAAACAAATCTGTCTCAAAATATGCAACATAAAATAATTGCTTTTTCCATTATGGATATTTTATACATGTACTTACCAATTCATTGCACCAACTTTTGCCACACACACAGACCAGACCAGCCTGAGACACATATACCAGCTTCCTACACACACCAGCCTCAAGCACACAGACCAGCTTCCTACACACACCAGCCTCAAGCACACAGACCAGCTTTCTACACACACCAGCCTCAAGCACACAGACCAGCTTCCTACACACATTCTTGATTAGAAAACTGGTCTCACAGCACGTGGGGCATTCCTATAAGTGCTCCGCCCTCTGTTCCAATAGCCATTTGACTCGATGGTGCTTCTAGTCTAATGCCACCGAAACAGACGTCGACATCAATGCATAACTCTGGCCCCTGAAGCTGGTTTCTTTATTGTTCTACGCACCCACAAAGTGCCCGTAACTAGTTCAAGCATAATGTCAGCCTGTTGGAACAACATGGTAACTGTTATCGAAGGTTACAACTACGGGATTGTATAGATGACGTGCCATGAAGCTTCTATAAGAAGATAACCTCAATATAAAGGCATGTTATCTACTAAGGTTTTCTGTTGCATGGTTGGTTTGTCTAGTGAGTCGTTGGTGAGACCCATAGACACAGAAATGAGCTTCCTAAACACACACCAAGCTCCTACACACACACAGACCAGCCTCATAAACACATAGACCAACTTCCTACAAACACAGAACAGCCTGAGACACACATTGACCAAGTATCCATTTACAAAAGCTGTTAAGTCAATAATAAACGTCATACAAATATGACAGGAGCTTATATAAATATGACGTGCTCATAAACATGACAGGTGCTTATATAAACATTGCTCATATAAACATGGCATGTGCTAACACAGACATGGCTGTGCTCATATAAATATGACTGGTGCTCATATAAATGTACAGGAGCTCATAAATATGACAGATGTTCATATAAATATGATAGGTGCTCATATAAATATGGCATGTGCTTATATAAACATGGCAAGTGCTCATATAAACATGAAATGTGCTCATATAAATATGGCATGTGCTCACATAAATATGACAGCTGCTCATATAAATATGACAGCTGCTTATATAAATATGACAGGTGCTCATAAACATGGCATGTGCTAACACAGACATGGCTGTGCTCATATAAATATAACAGGTGCTCATATAAATGATGTGTTCATTCAAGTATGCCAGGTGCTTATATAAATGACAGGTGCTTATATAAATGACAGGTGCTCATAAAAATGAAAGGTGCTCATATAATTATATGACAGATGCTACTTACATACGTCCACGTTTGGATTCAGCTGTGTGACTTTCTCTCGTACATCCTCAATCCTTCCTTGCAGTTGGTTACCTCGCCGGAAGACACTAGTGACCTCCTGTGACAGCTCTCGGAACATGTCCTCAGCATGACGACTGAGGGAGCTCAGTTCCCTTATCACATTTGCCAAAGTATTGTTGGTCATACACTCAAACTCATCCTGTACATTCGGGTCAATCTTACCGCGACTGACCTGTACCGGTTCAACAATATGTTTAACGTGCGGCATGGTCTTACATCTGAAAATATATTCTCACAGTCTTTGTTCTGCCTGTGTCTGGGGAAGGAGAGATACAGAAAAATAATATTACACATTTGGCATCTAGACAATCGATAATATGAACTAACTGCAGCAAAACTGAAATCAGGCGAAACTTGAAACAGCCTAATGAAGTTTCGTGAATTATTGATAAACATACACAACACACACAAAGTGATACGAATGCATTTGCGTCTGTGGGTCTCACCAGTGGCTCACTAGACAAACCACCTATGCAACAGAAAACCTTAGTAGACGACATGTCGTTATATTGAGGTTATGTTCTTATAGAAGCTTCATGGCACGTCATCTATACAATTATGCTTCTCCTGCTTTTATTTTGTTGTTGGAATGTGTTTTTGTTATTTCTATATATGTATGCACCCTCTGTGATTGGGAGGAAGCCAGGGATATACTGCGCAGTACTGGAAAGGAGGAAATTGACAGCACTGTTTTTTTCCTATGGCTGAGGCCCATCATAGAGGCACAGTGAGTCAGGACGTGACAATCCTTTTGACCTGAAAATTTGGTTGCATGCCTGGAGCAATAGAGAAGTTTGGCATAACCAGTAGTCAATTGGTGGCGGGAAATGAGCACAGTGAACTCTATCTTGGCTGCAGTGGCTCAGAGAAGTGCATAGGTTGAAACCCACCATCCTGGTGGTATGATAATTATTATCTAGCTCTGGCCCGGGGTGAGCCGAAAATCCACAGACTTCCCAGCAATGCCATTATAGCATTGGGTCAAAGGGCATGAGCCCATAGACTGCTGGATCAGCAACCATCCAAACACAAAGTGACATTTCTACCAAAATGCCTTTAACAAGAACACATTCACAACATAATTCTACCAGTAAGAATGGTACTAATAACATTTACATTCATATAGCAGAGATAAATATGACAGACGTTAAAAATGCCAGTTGCAAATATGACGGGTCATATTTAGCTATGGCATGTGAACGTCAATACTCGTGCTTACTCGACATATTATGTTGTGAATGTGTTCTTTCTTTCCCTGTGTTTTCGCTACTGGATATCTACACCGTCACACGCGTCTTATGGATGAACTTCCACTGTTGTCTGAAGCTCTTTTCTGGTTCCATATATCCTTGCTTGCAGGGCTGCATCATAGGGTCAGTACGTCTTTCTCAATTGTTCAAACTGGGGACAGTTCTGTAGAATGTGCTAAAAGGTCTGTTCATCTGTTCCACAAGTGCACAGTGGTGTGGCAAAGAGTCGCATTATGTGCGTGTGTTTATTAAGTCTGTTGTGTCCTGTCCTCAGCGAAGTAGTTACCTGTTCCTGTCGATATTTATGTAGTAGTAGTAGTAGTATTTTATCATGTTATGTTCACTTCTGATGATTTGTATTGCTCTCTTATTTTATTTATATGAAATTTCATTGCCTTCCTGCATATACTCTCCTCCCTCTGTGGACAAAATAATCTTCTAAAAAGTCCTTTTTTATTTGCTGTAGAAGATCCCTTCTCAACCGCCAGGTTGAAGCGGCTTAAAATAAAGTAGAGTTATATTTCTTGACATTTTGCCCTGTGTTACCCCAGCCACCTACTTCCTGTTTTGGGTTGTTACCCTACACTGGTTGATTTATCCCTTAAAATAAAGTAGGATAGATATTCGTGGTGGATATTCGTGGTAGAGCGAGTGAGAAGAGATAAGAAGGGGGCAGGGGGTGAGTAAATGACCGCCGTTAAGAGCAGACAAGTCTTGCTACAAGTACTTGACAAATAATCATAAACTGAACTGGGCAGTAGGGGGAGACAATTCTCAATGAGTTCTCTGCTTCCAGTGATAATCGATTCCAGGAATTTTACAATCTCGTTGGTTCTATACTCCAGTTACTAACAAAACTTCTTTTATAATGAATAAATGATAATCACTTAATCAGTCCCGTAGATAGGGGGTGGGGGTGTTTGGGTGATAAACACCCTCTCCCCCCCCCCTCCCCACGAATCTGAACATGACATTAGTACAAGGAACTTAGCCAAGAGGTTACTTAACGGTTACTGAGTGGTACTAGGGACAGTACAGGGTAAAATTAAGTCAACTATCTACGCTTTTTGAGCCCCTTTTCTGAATGTGCGAAATCAACTTTCATAGTAAACAATTTTTAGTACGAAGACACTGAATGTGCGAAACCTTCGTTCACAGTAAACACTTTTAGTGCAAGGACACTGAATGTGCGAAACCTTCGTTCACAGTAAACACTTTTAGTGCAAGGACACTGAATGTGCGAAACCTTCGTTCACAGTAAACACTTTTAGTGCACGGACACTGAATGTGCGAAACTTTCGTTCACAGTAAACACTTTTAGTGCAAGGACACTGAATGTGCGAAACCTTCGTTCACAGTAAACACTTTTAGTGCAAGGACACTGAATGTGCGAAACCTTCGTTCACAGTAAACACTTTTAGTGCAAGGACACTGAATGTGCGAAACCAACATGCACAGTAATCGCGTTTAGTGCATGAAAACTGAATGCGCGAAACATAACTCGCATAATTTCACACATTTGGTGCGAGAACATTGAATGTGCGAAATATTGATCAGCCTACGATATGATAAATGATATCATTTATATTAAAACATGATATTTTTGTAATATCAATCAACGGCCTGTAACACTCTTGACGTTCACGCAGAAACGAAAGCACGCCATTTGCATGTTTACACAGAACCGGATGTTAAACGAGCAAAACATATAAGGATTAAGCACCGATTGTTCAAATATAATAAAACATGAGAGGGGTAAAAACTAGTTGTATAAAAATGATAAAACATAAAGAAGAATGTGGGATTGTGCATAAATTACGTAACAATTTTTTGGAAAGTTTTACCATTTCCCCTTCCCACACTCCCTTGTCAACAACTCTTACGAATTCTGGGACCCCCTGCTTAATTGCGATCAAACATATAACCCGTCGTCCAAAATCTAATTTCTGCTACAGTACAAAAATACTAAACTACATGATTTCTTTCAATTTTTAGAAAAATGTTTCAAACTGAAACAATTTAATTGGTGTATACAAATGATATTGTTGACGTCAACTTTCGTCAAACAATCCCTCCCTCATGTCAACAATTGTGAAACTTTTACAGACCCTCTTCCTGCCCGGTCCTGATTATTGATGTCATTTACGGACAACCCCTAAGAACCACTTGTAAATAAAGGCAAAACTTGAGAGGAATAAGAAACAGTTGTGAAAAAAGTGTTTGATAGAGGATCGCCGCTTCTTGCCTAGGCACGATCCCAACAACCTAAGGCCGGAGTCGATATTTTTATATCATTTATATATATATATATATATATATATATATATATATATATATATGGATGGATGGATGGATGGATGGATGGATGGATGGATGGATGGATGGATGGATGGATGGATGGATGGATGGATGGATGGATGGATGGATGGATGGATGGATAGATAGATAGATAGATAGATAGATAGATAGATAGATAGATAGATAGATAGATAGATAGATAATGAAAAAAGATCAGGCACAAGAAGAGATTGTTAAGAGACAATCATGATTACATTACGATCAGCTTAGGGTCAAGGGTATGGGCCCACTGAATCAGCAACCAACCGACGATAGGCTGCACTGAATCAGCAACCAACCGACGATAGGCTGCACTGAATCAGCAACCAACCGACGAAAGGCTGCACTGAATCAGCAACCAACCGACGATAGGCTGCACTGAATCAGCAACCAACCGACGATAGGCTGCACTGAATCAGCAACCAACCGACGATAGGCTGCACTGAATCCACAAAAACAGTATAACCCAGATGTGAACACACAACCGCAAACACTCCCCCCCCCCTTTCCAAAAAACACGAACCACAATCAACATGCAAACACTAACCCCTCCCCCCCCCCCCCCCCTTCCAAAAAACACGTACCACAATCAACATGAGAAATACAAGTAGATATAAGGACAGGTTACAACATCAAGAAACGAGGGCACTACAGTCTAAGGAAAATGTGAGACTCTGTGATGATAGAAATGTGGGGGGGGGGGATAGGGGGGAAGGAGAGGTGAAAGTTAAGTGCTGAAGTGATGCTCACAAGAGAAATGTCAGACGACGTGTATTGATCGGCCGATAAGGCTAGGTCAGCATTCTAAATATACACAGACTTGTTCCGTTATTTAGAAATTTGATAGCGTCAACTTTTCAAATCGTATTTGTTCATCTCTCTCTCTCTCTCTACTTCTCACATTTATTGCATCGTATTTTTAGCTATGTAAACGTGTTTCTTCTTTCTATTTGAATTATTACAGCCGATGTCGGAAGTGTATGGTCATTGGTGCAAATATAACCGCGGCACAATGCATCTTCATTCTCGTGACGGCATCCTTGAAATCTAGTAGGATCACGGTCCTGCTACAAGAGAGATCCAGTGGGAGTTTGAGAATAAAATCTAGTAGGATCACGGTCCTGCTACAAGAGAGATCCAGTGGGAGTTTGAGAATAAAATCTAGTAGGATCATGGTCCTGCTACAAGAGAGATCCAGTGGGAGTTTGAGAATAAAATCTAGTAGGATCACGGTCCTGCTACAAGAGAGATCCAGTGGATTCGTTTAAGACCGAATGACTAAAATATATCAATTATCCAGAGTGCTTCTATATTTTAGTTCATATATAGGCCCTATATGAATATATGCGCTTGCACGATCACAACTGATTTACTTGTATCTGATTAATGATCACACATGTTCTGTTTACTTTATGCAGGTAAAACGAGTATGAAACTTATCACGGCATTGTACACCCGATGAGAGTTAGTTTTCTGGGTGTGAAATATAGCTCTATAAAAGTCATCCAACTGCACATAGGAAGTAAAAGCCAACCGCTAATAATACATGGGGGTCGTTACAACAACCTATACTTCTTTTCTTCAGCGTTCATTCTCAAACTCCTGTTGGATCTTCCTTGTAGCAGGACCATGGTCCTCCTAGATTTCCAGAAGAATGTAGTCCAGAGAATGGAAATGCGTTGTGTCGCCGTTGTATTTGCGCCAAAGGCCCGACACATTCGTCTTCAACGGGAACAACCTATACAGCTACACAGAGAATCATTACATTCAATAGTGAAAAGACGAAGACATGCATGGTTTGGTCATGTAATACAGACATGATTCCTTGTCAAAACCAATACTGCAGGGAACAGTCGAAAGGTGGAAGATACGAAAACTATACTGCAGGGAACAGTCGGAAGGTGGAAGATATAAAAACAAAACTGCAGGGAACAGTCGAAAGTGGAAGATACGAAAACAATACTGCAGGGAACAGTCGAAAGGTGGAAGATACGAAAACAACACTGCAGGGAACAGTCGAAAGGTGGAAGATACGAAAACAACACTGCAGGGAACAGTCCGAAGGTGGAAGATACGAAAACAATACTGCAGGGAACAGTCGAAAGGTGGAAGATACGAAAACAATACTGCAGGGAGCAGTTAAATGTGGAAGATACGAAAACAATACTGCAGGGAACAGTTAACGGTGGAAGATACGAAAACAATACTGCAGGGAACATTTAAAGGTGGAAGATACGAAAACAATACTGCAGGGAACAGTCGAAAGTGGAAAAATGCAACAATAATTTAATAAACCTATAACCCGTCAGGTACTTAGAGGTGTCACAATGAGATATTTGGTGCAGAAAGATCTCAACACATCTCTATCCATTACAATCCTGATTAGTTTGAAAACTTCACATCCTAGCCAGTCCTTGATATTATCTATCGAGCCATGCCTTCTTACCACCTCATCTTATTCCATCCTCCACCGTACATTGTAGAACATCTCTTGTCATCGAGGAATGTCTGATCACAAAGAAGCAGAGGTGGGGAAAGAAAAGCATGGTCAAACAACACCAAGGACCGGATAGGTTGAGATTATTCACCACTCATTTGTATCGCTGAAGATAGAAATCGATGGTGGACTTTGTGCGTGTTGATACAATGTGGAACCTATACGACCCTGAACCTGCTATGTGTTTATGCATGAATAAATGCTTACTTCTAGAGAGAGAGAGAGAGAGAGAGAGAGAGAGAGAGCAACCTTTTTGAGTAGGTGGTCCGGATTAAGCTATCTTCGTGTGGTACGGGGGAAAAGAAATCGTATATTTGAAAAATGCATTTAGAACTCCAAGACACATTTTGTTTAGCTGTGAAGCCAGCGTATACAGTACGATTAGATCAGCCTAGTAGGCCAAAACAAAGATATGTTTTGACGGGTCGGACTGTGCCCACCACTGGTTTAAGATGACATGAACTAATTGAACGAAAACTGCAGTAAAACTATGCAACTATATAGTAAAGAAATATAAGAAAACATATTATATATAATGTGTTAAATATCAGTTATGCGTTTATAAATTACACGTTTCAACCAAATGATCTTTATAAATATATGGATAAACAAACGCAGAATGGAATAGAAAAGCAGATACGATTTTACTACTGCCCATAACACATATATCAAACAACAGAAGAAGAAGAGTAATATTCCACGAAAGTCAAGGGGAACATCACTCTTATTCTTCTGCGATACGTTTCCTATGCCTATACGGTTAAGTAATATGTTTCCATGAATTCAGTCGTCAGACGCTGATGTCCCACAGCTTCATTTCCAGTTTTATTCTTGAGGCCATGATTTAATATTCAGATAGACAGAGTGGAAATATCATATTTGTAGAATGTGTTCTGAAGTCTGGGGACCCCTTTTCCATGGAAACTGGTCAGCTTGGACAACCTTTGCTTTGTGGAGAAGTGCATGTGTGTACCGTGTCGTGTGTGGAGGTTGACGTTGGCACATCTCTGCTCAGGGATCTATTCAGTTTCAGCATGGAATCTTGTGGGATCTTGTTTCTGCCTCCTCAATGGCCCATGTAATTTTGAATTTTCTTTTGATGCGTGCTTTTTCGTATTTACTTCAGTGATACTATTGTTCATCTTTGTACCCGCTTTAAACAGTCTGTCAGCTGCCTCATTTCCTGCAAGCCCGAAGTGTGCAGGAACCCACAGCAGTGCTACTTTGTTGTTAGTAAACAGTTGATATAATACGTTTAAAGATTGTTTATATTAAAATATCTGTATGCTCACTCTGACTGATCTGAATGCAAACATGCAATCACACATCAAGACTATCTTTGTTCAATTGAGTTCTCTATTCGAACACTGCTCTTACAAACATGCAATCACACATCAAGACTATCTTTGTTCAATTGAGTTCTCTATTCGAACAATGCTCATACAAACAATTGAGTTCTCTATCCGAACACTGCTCATACAAACAATTGAGTTCTCACACTGCTCATACAAACAATTGGGTTCTCTGTTAGAACACTGCTCATACAAACAACTGAGTCCGCTGTTCAAACACTGCTAATAATACCGATATCATTTAGACCAGTGGTTCTCAACCGTGGTCCGCTTCTTGCAAACATGTTAGTCCATTGCTCCCCACGCTCCCTTCCTCATACCTATAAAAGATAATGGATTTTCTTTGCAGGTTATCAATGTTTTATTTTACGCTTTATCAACATAAATTTATATATATTCTTGTTTATCGTCTAAATTGATACCTTCGTGGTGTTCCACTGGGTGGATCTCAGTGCCCTTCCCCCGGAAATCTTTGTAGCCCACACTGACAACCACTTATTTGATTATTTTTTATACTTCTAGATCCTGCTACTTAGGACAGCACCAACCCCCCTAAAAACACCATTCCTATCTGTCCTTGACGATTTTCAGCATTCTCTTATGTCTGTGATACATGTTTCAATTTCTGTTCAACTGCCCTCATGTTGTTTTGAAGCGAGTGGGGAGATGCAATTTATGTTTTACCTTCCCAAACTGCGCGAATCCGATACACATTTATTAATCTAGTTCAACTGGAGAGTATTAGTCTGGTGAATTGAACCTAGAGGCTTTGGGCAATGAGCCTCTGCGCTGGCGACTGAACTTTTGTGCATTACAAAGCACATAACATTATCGTTCGTGAGAATTAAATTCACATATTCAGGAAGAGTGCGCAGACGTGCATATTTGTTCACGACACAACAAGAAATTGAACTGCATAACAAGACACACAATGTATCCACTAGCAAGAGACCAGCATACGAACTGTTACATTGGCTAGGACTTACAACCCTGCTCACTTTCTGCATGCATACACAAACTAATTACAGCCGTATCTGTTTTAGACACCTCCTGTATTTGGAGGTGTATCCGCTACCAGTAATCGATAGAAGCAAACATGGATGAATGTAGTTTCTAAACTGGAGACCAACCAAAAATAAACGGTCGATACATTTCTAAACCATCCATAAAAATTCTTGGAGACTAACGGGAATTGAACCAGTCCGTTCAACGGCACCAAATCGGCTAGCCACTATTGCACACGCGTTCTTCCGTACTTGACTAACCACATATCCAAAAACAAATACGTGATTTTGTCAAGCCATTCAAACCGTGCACTCAAAGTCACCAGAACGGTTAGTACAAATGGGGAAGTCACTGTCTCATAAAATCTGTCCAGACACAAGTCATATGTGACACGTTGTGGCTATGTGCCTTTGCAGTTTACACTGGAAGTCTGTAAAATCGCGAAAGGTCTATTCCCATGTGGAAGCTGGTTGATAGCATTCACACTTGCCGAATTGAGCGTAGAGGTGGGAGCTGTACAATTCTGTTCAAGACCAAATGTGATGCCTGAATCGTACAGAATGCGTGTTTGTGGAGGGTGGCCGTAATGTTATCGATCCACCTCTTTCTCGGTCTACCCTTTGCTCTGTACCCAGCTGATCGTTTGTTATAAGCTCTCAGTGGTAATTGACATGGGTCCAGTCTCATAAGGTGACTAAAACCACTTTATCTGTTGATGTTCTATATATTCTATACAAGGCATTATCCCTACTCTTGTTCTGATATCATTTCATACTCTGTCCAGTTTGGTGACCATAGCTGCTTTTCTTAAACACTTCAATTGTGAATGTGATGATTTTTTTCTCTGCTGCGAGGTTGTTATAGACCATCAAGACAAATATATTCGTTTCACAACAAATAAACAAACTTGCTGGTTATCAAGAACCACTTTTGGCGGTAGTGAAACTAGCTTGCTTGGTTTTGACATCTAACTGTTCACTTTCTAAAACTATTTTGTAAGGAACAGTTGAGGGTGGAATGAAAATAAATGGTTAGACAATCTTGATTTGACAACATCAAAGAATATTGAATCAATGATTTTTATCATCATCATCATTAAGTGCCGTCTCCGCAATGAAGGTTGGCTGCAACGTATCTCCAACATCTCTTGTCGCTTGCCTTGGTGGTGCACTCTGCTAGAATGTAACCTGTCCATCGTGTGATGTTACTCTTCCACTTGTATCTCTGTCTACCTCTTGCTCGCTTCCCTTTGACTTTACCCTCAAGTAAGGTCTTCAATAAGGTGTCATGTCTTTTAATGTGTCCAAAGTATTTTATTTGCCTGATCTTTATTTCTCTTAGTAGTTCTTTCTTCATATTGTTTTAGTATCTCTTTATTTGTTTTCTTCTCTTTCCATGATATTCTCCCTATTCTTCTATATACCCACATCTCAAAGGCATCAATTTTGTCTTCTAATTGTTTATTTAGTGTCCATGTTTCTGGGCCATACATTAATATGGAATAGATGTAGCATTTTATAATTCTCATTTTTAACTTGTTTGTGATTTGTTTAGATATTAATAATTTCCTCATGTCATTGAAGGTACTTTTAGCCATTCCTATTTTCCTTTTAACTTCTGTTTCACATCTGCCATCATTTGTGACTATGTGTCCAAGATATTGATAATGTTTTACTTGTTGTAGTTTCTCTCCATGTATGTTTGTGTTTAGCTCCTGTTCTTCTGTGTCTTTGCTGATTATCAATGATTTGTATACACTCACCCAAATATCTTAAGACAGAAGTATTGGAATTGCTTTTTCTGCTGAGTCTTCCAATGCGGCACACCTATGACCCGGACGGTTACGAGTATTTTATTATCATCATTATTTTTTGTATTATTATTGTTTATAATTATTGTTATTTATTATTATTATTATTATTATTACTGTTATTATTTTTGCTTATCTACTTACGAGCATGGTCAAATAATGCCAATTTTCACTCCGTTTTGCTATTAAAAATTAGTATCTATCGAATACAAACGATCGCCCGTGTGTTACCGAGGCCCGAGAGGGGATCAAAGAATAGCTATAATGCTTAATGTCCATGGATGTCGTAAAATGCGACTAAGGAGGTTATAGTATGCAGTTAGCTGTCCATCCCATATAGGGTCAGTGACTCAAAGCCATGATGAAGTCGAATGCGGCAGGCCGAAATGTGCAGATGTCGCAGCAATGCTGTAAACCATGACACAACGAATTCCGTTCTCCTGACTACATCCTGCTAACCTGCAGGAGTTTGAGAATTAACGAAGAAGAAGAATACAACCGATTAGTCTTGTGAACTTGCGTGCATCTCTAATTTGAATCATGGGGAAATAGATTAATCCTACGATCCTTTTCTATGACATGCAGAGTGACATGCACACGACCACTCTGTAAGTATCTATGTTCTGTGCCAGTTACCATTCTTCTTATAGTGTCATATTTACAAGGTATCTCAATATCCTTGAGTCAACTTGACATCTTGGTCAGTCTCTTTATCTCTTTCCTGAGGCATGTCTTTCAAAAATTAATCTTTCTAGCCCATTGTATTTTCAATGTATTTTCAACTAGTTTCGTTTACTTTCTTAAAATGATTTTAAGAAACCATTTTCCCTCTATGTTCGGGTCTTTGCGTACGTCTGTGTTCGATCACCTCGCACTCCATGGTCCTTTTGTGGCTTTTATAGCATTTCATTTCACATGGTTCTCAGAATGTGAAAACCATGATTTTTAGATTGTGAAAATCTATACGCTCACGACGTCTGTGTTGGATCTCTCAGCACAAGACATTGTTAGGGCCTTTATAGCATTTTATTCCACATGGTTTTCAGAAACCACTCCCTCTACGCTCAAGCCATTGCGGACGACTCTCCTACGAGGCTACTCTTTGGACCATTATAGCATTTCATTTCACATGCTGACATTATCTTCTCCATACCATTACCCAAGTTTCACAAACATGTGGGGCGAGCCACATAAAAGTATATATTTAGACGATATTTAATAAACACAAAAGTCGGACTGCTGTTGGTTGTTGTTTTTTTTTGGGGGGGGGGGTGCAGTGGCGTAGCGTGGGTCATTGGCGACCGGGGCGGAATAATAATTTTCCGCCCTTGTGACATGAAAAAAAATATGTCAGTGATTGTGAAAGACTGGACGAAAATAAATTTGCCTCCCTACCGATGATGCCGCCCGGGGCGGTCCGCACCTCCGCCCCCGCCTCGCTACGCCACTGGGAGGGGGGGGTGGTCACCAATGAACATGGAAGTAAAAGTGTCCCGAAAAGGGGCCACTGAAGACTACGGGCTGAAATCCGCTGGTTTAGAATGGTCGCTTAGTACAGAGTGCCACAGCTGCTGACCTCGTATTAAACACACATGTGTAGATGCAGCAGTGATAGTTCTTCTCAAATGAATGTAATGTGTGCCATTATATTCTAAGCACTGAAACGTGTTTTAAGAGCTCGATCAAATGTACATATAAAAAAGTAAAGCTATTTTTACAGAGCACAGAAACACATAATTAATCGCCCTACTAGATTTCAAGCAGGGTGTAGTTTAGATAACTTAGATGTGTCGTATATCAGTTTTCCTTGCGCCAATGAACCGACACATCCAACTTTGGCAGTAACTGCAGTAATAATGTTATTATATGACAAAAGAATATAATACAAACTATTAAAAGCATATTAAATAGCAGTTTTACGTGAATATGTGTTATCACTGTCAGACATAGACTAAAGAACAAGAAAGAAAGCTTACTACGTGTGAAATGTCTGAGAAAAGCCGGATTGAATGACGATCGGTTTCGGACTATGACACGATTGGTCGCTTGATATGCAGTAATGATGTGCCGTGTTAGAATGTTGATAACTACTTCAATCCACCTTCTTCTTGGTCTTCCTCTGTATCTTGCTGTTTCTATTTTCATGTTGTATGCTCTTGCTGTAAACCAATAAGGATTCATTCTCATTACATGGCCGACCATTTCAATCTCTGATATTCAATATATTTTGACCACTGATGTTCCAACAGTTCTTGTAATATCCTCAATTCTCACATATGATTTCTTCTTGTTCTATTTGCTGCTTTTCTTAGACATCTCATTTTACACGTAGTGAGCTTTCTCTCTTGTGCTTTAGTTAGTGTCCATGTCTGACATTGAAAACACAATGTTGGGGTGAATGATGAATTTATGATTTGTATTTTGGTTTTCACCAGGATAGATTTGTGTTTCAAAATTGGTGCAAGTTCATAATTTACGTAGTGAGCTTTTTTGAATTCTTGTCTCGAGCATCTCTGTCCATTCTTTCATCAGCTGTAAAAACACACCGAGATATTTAAATTCCTGCATTTGTTTTAGTAGTTGATCATTTATTTGTATGTTGGTTGTATTGGGTTTTTCGCCTAGACATTACTTCTGTTTGTTTTTTCTGTGTTGATCTTCATGCTGTGATTAAAGCAGTTTTCGAAGTTTTCAGTTCTGACATCTTGAAGCTCTCCACTTGAACTGTGGAGTAGGCACTGATCGTCAACAAAGAGTAGCTCAGTTATGACATTTGGATAGTAAACTTCTGGTGGTGTTTCTACTGCTTTTGTAATATTATCCATATAAATGCTAAACAATAATGGTGATAAGACACACCAATGTCTAACTCCGGATATTACTGAAAACCACTTAGTGAGTCCTGCATTTGTTCTAACTGTACTTTCACTATTTTTGTATATAGTCCTTGCAGTCTAATAGTGTTCCTTTCATTCCATTCGTTTCTAGAATGATCCATTTGTCGTGGAGAAAATATTGCATTTGTACATTCTCTTCATTTTCTCAACCCGAACTGTTCCGGACTGAGCTCCATACTAAGTCTTATCCTTTTCTCAACCCGAACTGTTCCGGACTGAGCTCCACACTAAGTCTTATCCTTTTCTCAACACGAACTGTTCCGGACTGAGCTTCACACTAAGTCTTATCCTTTTCTCAACCCGAACTGTTCCGGACTGAGTTCCACACTAAGTCTTATCCTTTTCTCAATAATCTTAGCGAGCATTGTCTCAAACTGGAATATGTATGTAATAGCATAAATTCGCAATATACAGTATAAAGAACAAATACAAGGGATTTTGAAAAGTATTGTTAAATAGTGAAATTTGTTATAAAAGGATGCAATGTAGAGGAATTCGTCTATAACATATATTTGATTAGTCACCTTTTATACGAATACAATAGAAGACGTGAGTGATGGTACGTTGTTTATAAAATCTCGACTGTTAGAAAAAGGATGTGAACAAAATTACAAAAACATAGCAATACAACTCATAGCAGTCATTTCAACTAAATTCCGTTTATAAATTATAGCTCATATGGGCAAAAACAGGGATATAAATTAGTTAAATCTCATTATAACAATTGGTCCGGACCGACGAGCTATGTATGTTATACCGAAAATTCGTTATATACAATACCAACAATAACGAATAAATATAACTGGATATTTGAAGTGTTGCTAAATATGGTAGTGTGGTATAAAAGGATGCGATATAGAGGGATAGGGATAACACGATGTAATAGATTATGCACTCAACGGGACAATAAATTCCTCCAAACATAGCCTATGAACGCTCACCTTTGTAGCAACTTAACCTTTAGAACCCAGCATACGCATTTCTACATAGTTCCCATTAGGATGAGTCAACTATACGTTTTCTCTTATTCGAAAAACTCAGGCTGGTGTGTAGCTGAAAGTTTTCATATAATTATGATAGATGTGCACGTTTATATCAGAGAACAATGCACTGTGTAAAAGCGACACAGTGTGTAAACGAACTTAAATATGAGGCAGCGTATAAAAAAAAAAGAGTCAGGGGATGTATAGAAATTAGAGGATTGTTATTATTGTTTCCGCTGTCGGGAATTACTAGCGCGGCGAAGATCTTGTTCATATGTGCAATGGAAGATTTGTCCAGAGATTTATTTTCATACCCAGGCGAAACTTGGAACTGAGTAATGAGGTTTTACCAATCACTGGTAGCACATGTTTATTTAAACAAACACATCGACGTTTCGACCAATATACTTTTATAAAGAGAACACACACGACGAGTAAAACGTCACTGTCAACGTTCACATAATAATGGCTAGTCAGAATAAATCCGGAAGTCTGGAAGAATATAGATGATTACAAAAAAAACTAGAAGAATAGAGATAAAAATAACCAAACAGAAAGGTGACAAAATATCACGGGATAGTAACAAAAAAAACAGTGACAGAACATGACAGGACATCAATGACGCATACGAATGACATGTTAATTCCCAAAGGGCTACAGTGTGCTAATTTGGGAAATATACCGGTTCTCAAAAGCATACGCCTGTTGGATTACCGTTTGGTTGCAGTGATTGCCTATTATTGAATTCATATTCAGAAATTTCAACTGTCAGCGGTATGTGTGCTTTGAGAAAACTTTTCAACTAAAAAAATTACAGCATATGCGCAAGTCTCTAGATTAGAGATTCCTACTGAGATAAGTATAATATATGCACGCCCCTAGATTAGAGTTGCCAACTAGGAAAGGTATATGTCCAAGCCTCTAGAAAAGTTTCCTACAGAGATAGGTATATATATGCAAGCCCCTAGAATAGAGTTTCCTACTGAGATAGGTATATATGCAAGCCCCTAGAATAGAGTTTTCTACTGAGATATGTATATATGCAAGCCCCTAGAATAGAGTTTCCTACTGAGATAGGTATATATGCAAGCCCCTAGAATAGAGTTTTCTACTGAGATATGTATATATGCAAGCCCCTAGAATAGAGTTTCCAATTGAGATAGGTATATATATGCAAGCCCCTAGAATAGAGTTTCCTACTGAGATAGGTATATATGCAAGCCCCTAGAATAGAGTTTTCTACTGATATATGTATAAATGCAAGCCCCTAGAATAGAGTTTCCTACTGAGATAGGTATATATGCAAGCCCCTAGAATAGAGTTTTCTACTGAGATATGTATATATGCAAGCCCCTAGAATAGAGTTTCCAATTGAGATAGGTAAATATATGCAAGCCCCTAGAATATAGTTTTCTACTGAGATATGTATATATGCAAGCCCCTAGAATAGAGTTTCCAATTGAGATAGGTATATATATGCAAGCCCCTAGAATAGAGTTTCCTACTGAGATATGTATAAATGCAAGCCCTTAGAATAGAGTTTCCTACAGAGATATGTATATATGCAAGACTACTCTATATTACATTTTCTTACACTTCGTCAGCGTACGTGTTCAACTCCTGCAAATTATCAGGATGTAGTTCGGAGAATGAAGTGCGTTGTGTCATGCTTTACAGTTTTACAGTCAGCGATATTTGCGCATTCCGGCCTAACACATTCGACTTCAGCATGGCTTCTGGGTGACACTTTGACCCATATCGGATGCCGCAACCAATTCTACGCCACAACCTCCTTAGTCGACTCTTACGGCATGCAGTAATGGTAAAGTGTTGTTACTCTTTGTTCCCCTATCGAGCCTCGGCGATGGGTACAGCAATACTTCACTATTTTTATCTTTTGTAAGTCTACAAAGTAAATTGTAGACTATAGATTTATTTCGTCCTTCTCCCCCCCCCCCCCCCCCATAACGATTTTCCACAGAAACGGCATAAACAAACTCTAATGAAAAAGAGGGAATTACATACGAGAATGGGCGAATGCTTTTTTTTTTTTTTAAAGTTCCCCCCCCCAATAATGAAGTTGTATCTACCCTCTTGGACGCTCGGCAAACTGCAAAGCACATGTGTACGTAAGAGTCGTATCTATCTCTCTCTCTCGTGTGTGTGTATGCGAGAGAGTAAGAGAGAGAGAGAGTGAGTGAGTGATACAATGGAAGTCTGATGAATCATGTTTCAGCTGCAACATATTTGAGCAGTAACTAACGCCTGGGATATGTCGATTGAAGTGGTTGTATGCAATCTCACACATTGCATCGGACACACAACCAAGCGTCAACTGTTAAGCCACGAATCAGGCACATGTCGCAACACACCAGGAAATTAAATTCAACATTAACAGACTTCCCCCTTGTACGCATTATCACAAACAAGACCAGGAACACGTGATTATATTACTTTAGGAACATCAATCGCGGCGAATATACAGTATTATAACCCGGTCACAAATTCAAGAACACTTCTCTAATTCATGTGGTGAATTATTGCATGCAGCCTTACAATATCAACGACCTTAATAGATCGTGGCCAATAAGACCGAGTTTGGTAGAATCAATGCTGTTCACGTTTGACCACACAGTTCACTGAGTGGTTTAAATACGGCCATACACACAGTATTTTGTATAGTGGCTATTTCCTACGACGGCTTTTTTCTCTCTTCATCAGTTTGTCTTTTTACTGTTACAAATATATGACTCAAAAATCAGCAATATAAACAATATTGGAGCTAGAGATTCAAACCCTGTCCTCTGCACAAGGCAAAGAACTTAATCAACATTTTACGGATATCTCCAACACTGAGCCATTTGTAGTTGGAATTTTAGTCTTCAGTATTTTTCATTTTACAACATCATTTCGAATTTGATAACTTCTAGATATTGACTACTGTTATTGACTATAAAATCTATCTCACTGCCAGCAACCTTCTTCCTTCCAAAGTACTTGTTCTAAATATCGTTTCTAGCTCTGAAATATCTATTTGTGAAAGAGCACCACGTGTCACAAATTATCATCACATTTTAAATCTGGTGTTCTATCAGGCAACTCGTCCTTTGACATTTGGGAGAAAAAACAAGATCTATTGAAATCAAGTGAAAATTCTGAGTCACAGACAAGTGAGTCCCTGCTATTGAATAATTTTATCACTAGGATTTACCTGTTATCTGTATCTACCATTGTAGTATATCATATTGAGAACGCAGAGATAAACGCAGCCTTTGTGTATGTGTGGGGGAGGGGGCTGTATTGATTTTGTATGCAATATAAATACGTTCAGTAGAGTTGACATTACTTTCTGAACGTTCCGGGTGCACAGTTGTCCAGATGCCGCGACGGAGTCTGAACTTGGAACCTTGGCTGTCAGAGACACGCTCTCCACCACTCATCCACAGAGCCGGCTGTCTATCATAATTGGAGTCGTCAAAGCGGACATTCTTCTTGACCAGATCGTTCTGTTTGCGATCTTCAATGATTTATGCAGTTCCAACTTTGTACGGATTCATGTGTAACAACATTATGATGGAATCCATTGTTCATCGCTAGACACACAGACTGCAACTGATTCCCAACTCATGGGTTTTCTGTGAGGTCACCGGCCGAAACAGTAAGGGGTTGTTAATAAATTACGGCAAAAATTGCGAGCGGATCTGAACACGTTTAACAAGAAAAGATGGGGGGGGGGGGTTGACAAAAGTAACCTCAACAATACTGATTTTACAAACTACTTAAAATATTTGAATTTGAAATGTTTTTCCTACAATGTGAAACAAATCATGTATTTTTTTTCCTACTTGTTCTGCAAATAATTTTGTGACATAATTAAACAGAGGTGTGGTCCCTGAATATTCGACATAATTCAGCAGGGGCTGGGTCCATGAATTTTTGAAGATTTGACCCCAAAAAATTTATCAAAAATTGACAAATAAATTGGTGAAGTAATTTATGGATAGCCCCCAAACTTCAAGAAAATCTGGATTTTTAAAGTCATTTTTCATTTGCAACCAGTGTCTTAAAAGTTAGAATATATCGAATATTCATTCAGGTGACATGTTCCTTCCAGAACGTGATTTTCAATACGGATGTTCTGAGAGACTCGCGATTCTGGACGAGTTGTTCTACCGCAGACAAGGCCATGTTTAAACAAACTCAGATTTCTCTCGTCAACCCTCGTCTTGAATGTTCGTTACCCGCAACATACCTTCAATTATACATTTGTTCATGTTATGTCTCTTTATATGGTCAAAACCCTTCAGCTGTCTTGTTACAATGTTGTTTGTGAGCCACTCTTCATCGATACTTGATGTTCTTATCACTTGATAGTGCGTCTTTTTCGTTGTCTAATATATTATCAAAATCATTATGTAGCATCTCACTTCAAAGGCATCAATTCTCTTTGCCGCTTATTTATTAAATGTCCATGTTTCAAAGCCGAAAATTGCTACTGGAAATATTCACGTTCTAATCAGATGTAATTTAACTTTTCAATTTTTGTCTTCTGTGTCTTGCCAGATTCCTTTTTATTTGCATAAGTTTTGAAATCGCTATTGCAATTTTTATTTTTATTTCTACTGCACCCACCCCTGAACTATATGCACCCAAATATTCAAAATTAATGACTTCTTTCAATACATTGTTGCAAATTATGACTTTCTCGATATGCGCTTTAGAACCGGTTTATCTGACACATTACAGCCATTGGCCATTAAAACATGTAAAGGTAGAGCCCATTGCAGCAACCTGCCGTCGGAGATGAAGATAACTTTTCATGTACTAAGAAGCAAAAACTATTAGGTGGAGTGGCCAGTTCCCTTCCTTTCTGTCTTTATCCCCTAGCTTATGCGTCTGGTATTTATTTACAGCTGAGTCGATTGGAGGAGTGATCGTGCCAAGCGAGAAATCACAATCCGAATTTTTTTAGGTCCGGACGTGGTTGGTCATTAACATCCGGCATTAAAATGTATAGATATAATGTTATGTTCCGTGACTTTGATGTCTGTTTCGTTGTGTTGATATCCCGTGACATCCTGTAAACTTTATATTTGGCTTTACTTCATCTCTATATTTCTTTGTATTATTCATCATTTATACTCTTCCCGATTTATCACGTCATTATTATGTGTACATGAACAGGGCCGCTATTTACTCGTCGTGTCACATGTTGTATTCTTGATAAAGGGATTTTGATCGAAACGTCGATGTGTGTGTGTGTGTGTGTGTGTGTGTGACCAGTAATTAGCAAAACGTCATAACCCTGTTTCAAGTTTTACCTATGAGAAAAACTGTAATTTGAGAAAGACATAAAAACAATGGTGAGGTAAAAGTATACGTGAGAGAACAATAAATGTCTGTGTGACAGTAACAAGTGTCTTGTGTACAGTGGCAGACAATCTAAACCAGTGTTTCCCAACGTGGGGTTCGCGCCCCACAGGGGGAAATTTGATTGTCCAGAGGGGCAAATCGAACAAGTTGTAATTAGGTTTCATTTAAAGAATAATTCATTTTTTTAATATACAAAAAAATATGTATATGTTTCAAGGGGGGGGGGGTCAGAATTTTAGAAAGACTTGGGTGGGGCATAGTA
The DNA here is from genome assembly GCA_034231615.1 of Meghimatium bilineatum. NCBI lineage: Eukaryota > Metazoa > Mollusca > Gastropoda > Stylommatophora > Philomycidae > Meghimatium > Meghimatium bilineatum. Next base: position 25,187,787 of record CM067311.1, read on the forward strand.
AAAATAAAGGTTGGGAAACACTGGTCTAAACAAATCAGCTTTATGTGAAGATCAACAAATAATTAAATTGGGTCTCAAGAATGGTAAATGGTAAAAGTTATGAATTAGTGTTGCAGCAACACACTGTTTCCTAGAAGTGCTCGGCTGCCTAGTCAGTAGTTTACCAGCCTGACTAGCGTCGCCTACCACACTTATTCTGTAGTGATGGCACAATTCCTCGACCTTCCCACAGAATGAGCCCTGGTACCATACTTCCTACTTGTTGCGAATAAAATATAGTAATATAGCAATCCTGCTCTGTTGTGTCGTGGTACAGGGCGCGTCTGTGACGACCAATACCGGTGCGAATTCCGCCGCAGGAAAGTGTGCATCTAAGCCGTTCAGAAACCGATGACAACCTACAGAGCTTCCTAGAAAATCAGAACAGCCAAAAATTGTTGAATAGATGGCTACGTCCTGAATAGGATATACTAACAATATAGGAATAGACAAAAAAGTATTTCAATGTAATAAACACACATAACAAACTTACAACTGCTGAAGTCGGTAAGTCGATGTGTAAGACCTAAATATCAAAGTCAAGATGTTAGTTACCAGTAGTCGTCGGATCACCATCATGGCCCGTCCATGGGTGCTCTGATCGCCAGTTGAGTATAGTCGCAATTACGCAACGACTGACGGTTCTGGTTTTCTGTTGATTTGTTCTTCTAAGCCAATGGTAGCTCTAATATATATATATATATTAGGTATGTTGATTATGCTCTTCGCACACCGGACAAGTCCATAGGTGCTCAGATCTCCGCTTCAGTAAATCTATTAGGTTATAACGGGCTGATGGTTCCGGTTCTATGTTGGTTTATTGCTCTTTTTGAAATCTTTGTCAGGGGTTCTCAAAGGGCCACGACCATCCTCACTCCCAATTCGCGCAATCTCGATATTGACTCATGCTCATTCATCTCAAAATCCTCTCTGATCGTGAGGATTCACGAAGAGCAATGAGTATGTCTGCTCGGTCCATAGGCTGACCGTCTGTAATGGTGGCGAGGCTAGCTAATTGGTCGGCTCGTTCGTTTCCCTTCACGCCCGCGTGTCCGGGGACAAAAATAAGCGTCAGTCTTCGTAGTGATTTCTGCTCAATATATATATATATATAATCGCAGGATTGAATGACGGTAGGTTTTCGAACTATGACATATTTTTGTATTCGCTTGATGTGAAATGTGAAGTAATATAATGTCTCAGAACGTTGTTAACACCCTCAACTCAATTCCTTGCTGTTTCCATTTTTTCATGTTGTAAGCTCTTGCTGCTGGTCAATAAGGGTCATACTGATTAAGTGGTTGAACCATTTCAGTCTGTCTTTCAATATGTGTGAACCGGACGTGTTAATCATCACCATTCTAAATTTCTTTTGCCCGAGCTGTTTCTCGTAAGGATTGTATATGCCAGTCTGGTCCATTGCTCTACCGCCCAAGAAAGTTGCAGTGTAAACATCAGACCTGTTTGCTCTCTCATTGCTCCGAACACCCGCATAACCAAGCATTAAAAAATATAGGATTCCTCCCAACATCGACCTCTTCACTGCCTCAAGCCACTGTTCACAAACACAGACCACGTGTGTTTTTATAATCATGCTCATCGAGCCACTGAGGTTGAAGACATGAGTTTCATTCTGTGTGTCCATCCAGATCACTGTCATAATCCCCATTGCCATGCTGCTTGTAGTCACAGTAAAAAGCGCCACTGTACTCTCTCAAGTCAAGATGTAAACTGCAAGGCAACACATTCCGTTCTTTGGACTACATAGAAGAACTCCAAAATTGTTCACATACCACACGAGAAATGCACCTCCTGATCAGGTTTTCAACAATTACCTTTAGTTGAGTTATGAAAACAGTGTTGTATAATAGGTCGATATTATATGGCGATATTACATATGGAATGGCGATATTACAAGAACTATTGGAACAACCACATCTGTGGTCAAATATATTTTAAACATAGTGACCGAAACGGTTCGGACACTCAATGAGTATGAGCCAATATTGGCCATCAGCAAAACCATACAAAATGAGAACGGAAACAGCAAGAGGCAGAGGATGACTATAAAGAATATGGATTGAAGGAGTTAGCAACGTTCTGAGACATCGCAATATTACTGCATATCAAGCGACTAAATGTGCGATTGCCCGAAAACCGATCGTCATTCAATTGCTTAAAGCAAAAGCAGAATAAAGAGAATAGATAACAATGGAAATGGACTTCCAAACAACCGCCTTTTCCCTCCTAAAAACACTGGTAAATTGGTTATTTGAGATGTGAGTATAATAATGAAGCCTCTGGGGACTAGCGCGTGCAAATGACACGTGTGGCGAGGCTCTTATTGAGTTTTCGGTAACAATACACAACACGTTTAGGCGTGGTCATTAACACAAAGGTTGTGTTGGTCCAGCAGTGTCAGGCAAGTTTCGCCAAACACATAAATGGGTTTTGAGAGAGGAGTAAGAGTATTGAAAAGAAGAGAGGGCTACAAGGGGAGCAGAATATGAAAACGTAAGGGGAAGAGGGGAAAGAACCGGAGAGAGCGAGTAGAAGGGAGAGAGAAAAATGAGTAAAGTTAAATTGGTGTACGGATCTGTTTTCCTTTGAGTAAACGGTTTCGGGGTCCCCTTTAATGTCAACATTTTTACATTACAAAATTTGCCAGCACTGAACATCTCCAAGCTTCTCATAGAAATTACCTTGTCTGCACCATCCTATCTCTAAATATAGGATTTCTAAATCAGATTATACCAAGCATCTTCGGGAACATTGAATGTTTGATACAATCGATCTGCCTGTTTCGAATACATTCCGTCAGACTGGTACCGTTTCATATTACGATGTGTTCCTCCAACTTGAAATCTCATTTATCTTGTCTGCAAGACATCCGTTCTAATGGTCTCCCATACATTTCTCACTGTACTTGATATACTCTTGGTTTTTTTTTTATAAACAGTTTCCTGTATACAGGTTGACAAGATCGAAAGCAGAGTAAAGAATAACCACTCTGTTACCTGCTTTGCATATCGTTACAGGCAATTAAGGAAGCTGTGGGGGATTGGATTGTGTGTCCCGGATATCACAGCCAAGTTGTAAACCAAGATTCAACGCCATTTCGTTCTCAGGACTACATCCAGCTAATCTGCAGGAGTTTGAAAACGCAGAATAAACATAACTTTCAATATCCGCATCTATCTTTACATATAACAGTTTCTATATAAATGTTAAATATATTTGTCATCTTCCCATGGGATAAGCACACTACACAAGCCCGTAGATAAGGGGGGAATTGGGATTCACACCGTCCCCACTCCCCTCCCATTAAGAAATTAGAACACGCTATTTAGCACTAGAAACTTCTAGTCAAAAGTTGATTATTTAGTCAATTATATTGCCGGTACTGCATCACATGAATTGTGGGTATTTAGTGCAGATATATGTGACGTCATTAATGCTATAACATATATATCTTCTTCTTCTTCATCTTCTTGTTCGCAGTTTGACATGTCTACACAGCAAATCCGGTTTTCTTAAATAAATGCTGCTGTATTTGAAAGCTCCTCAGTGCTCCCGTACATCTTTCTGTGGATATACATCTCTGTGGGTCGGTGTTCTTTTCTTAACTGGTTTAGTGTATTGCAGTCTTGCAGGGTATGTTCAGCTGTCTGTACTGCCTGCCCACAAGGGCACAGTGGTGATGGGATCAGTCTTAGTCTATTTAAGTGGCCATTTAATCTGTTATAAAAATGGTCGGATTTCCTGAGCCCTCTTTTCTTGGTAGGTGGTTTCTTGGTCTTTTTGTTTCTGTGTTGCTCCACCCTTTGCCATTCTATCTGCCTCTTCATTTCCTGGTATGCCACAGTGGGATGGTATCCACTGTAGTATTGCCCTTCATTGGAGGCTCACTTCTCGCATGGCTTCCTTTAGGTCTGGCAGTTTATCGCTCTCAATGGCTTGTAGGACAGACATAGCATCAGTAAGAAATACCACCTGCTGACAATGGTTTGTTGTGTTTTTAATTATTTCTGCAGCAATGTTTAAACCTGTACTTCTGCAGAGTAGTTGGGGCAGAATATTTCAGTTAGTGAACATGTGGATTCATTTTTTTTCTGGATTTTTTATGAACACGCCAGCACTTCCATTCTTCACTGCTCTGTTTGCAGATCCGTCGGTATACAACACTATTGCACATGTCGATCGCATATTGGGTAAAGTAGCTCATAATACAACTCTTCAGCTCTTCAACGATTTTCTACACAAATGTCATTCATGAAAAAAAATGAGGGAATTGCAATGAAAATAAGCGAATGACATTTTGTTTAGATAATTCCCCCACTTACTGATCTATGTCATTGTTTCTGTATAAACATGACAAGTGCAATAAACACCATTAAAAAACAAGTTTCAGTTGTCCTAGTCTTCACGCACACACACACACACACACAACTAGAATATTCAAATTCCATTATAACAAATTGATCCGGATCGACGAAATATGTGTGTAAATAACATAAATTCAATATACAGTATAAACAATAACAAATAAATATAATTGGGGATTTTGAAAAGTGTTGTTTTATGGGGTAATTAGTTATAGAGAAATGTCCTAGAGCAGTGTTTCCCAATGTGGGGTCCATGCCCGACAGGGTGTAATTCGAACACGTTGTAATTAGGCTTCATTTAGGGAATAATTCAATTTTTTAATATAAAAAATATGTATATATTACATAGGGGGAGGGGGGATCCAAATTTTACAAATATTTAAGTTATAAAAAAAGGTTGGAAAACACTGCTATAGATAGACGCATTACAGTATTACAGATGCCCATCATTCAAGCCTCTGGCAGTAAGTCATCATTGGAAGCCGTGATTGTGTAGTGTTAAGTCATTCGCCTACTGACCAGCACATCTGGATTTCGAATCCACAGGTTATCGTGGTAGGAAATAAAAATTATTCACCAAGACACCTGGAAGTTTGGTTTCAGGACTCATGCTTGAGGAAGGTGGAAGAATTGCGCCCCATCGCCACTGAACAAGTGTGGTAGGAGACACTAGTCAGGGGGTTCGTGGTCAACCATGGACTAGGAATCTGAGTAAGTGTGGTAGGAGACACTAGTCAGGGGATTCCTGGTCAACCATGGACTAGGAATCTGAGTAAGTGTGGTAGGAGACACTAGTCAGGGGATTCCTGGTCAACCATGGACTAGGAATCTGAGTAAGTGTGGTAGGAGACACTAGTCAGGGGATTCCTGGTCAACCATGGACTAGGAATCTGAGTAAGTGTGGTAGGAGACGCTAGTCAGGGGGTTCGTGGTCAACCACGGACTAGGAAGCTGAGCAAGTGTGGTAGGAGACACTAGTCAGGGGATTCCTGGTCAACCATGGACTAGGAATCTGAGTAAGTGTGGTAGGAGACACTAGTCAGGGGATTCCTGGTCAACCATGGACTAGGAATCTGAGTAAGTGTGGTAGGAGACACTAGTCAGGGGATTCCTGGTCAACCATGGACTAGGAATCTGAGTAAGTGTGGTAGGAGACACTAGTCAGGGGATTCCTGGTCAACCATGGACTAGGAATCTGAGTAAGTGTGGTAGGAGACACTAGTCAGGGGATTCCTGGTCAACCATGGACTAGGAATCTGAGTAAGTGTGGTAGGAGACGCTAGTCAGGGGGTTCGTGGTCAACCACGGACTAGGAAGCTGAGCAAGTGTGGTAGGAGACACTAGTCAGGGGATTCCTGGTCAACCATGGACTAGGAATCTGAGTAAGTGTGGTAGGAGACACTAGTCAGGGGATTCCTGGTCAACCATGGACTAGGAATCTGAGTAAGTGTGGTAGGAGACACTAGTCAGGGGATTCCTGGTCAACCATGGACTAGGAATCTGAGTAAGTGTGGTAGGAGACGCTAGTCAGGGGGTTCGTGGTCAACCACGGACTAGGAAGCTGAGCAAGTGTGGTAGGAGACACTAGTCAGGGGATTCCTGGTCAACCATGGACTAGGAATCTGAGTAAGTGTGGTAGGAGACACTAGTCAGGGGATTCCTGGTCAACCATGGACTAGGAATCTGAGTAAGTATGGTAGGAGACGCTAGTCAGGGGGTTCGTGGTCAACCACGGACTAGGAAGCTGAGCAAGTGTGGTAGGAGACACTAGTCAGGGGATTCCTGGTCAACCATGGACTAGGAATCTGAGTAAGTGTTGTAGGAGACGCTAGTCAGGGGGTTCGTGGTCAACCACGGACTAGGAAGCTGAGCAAGTGTGGTAGGAGACGCTAGTCAGGGGGTTCGTGGTCAACCACGGACTAGGAAGCTGAGCAAGTGTGGTAGGGGACGCTAGTCAGGGGGTTCGTGGTCAACCACGGACTAGGAAGCTGAGCAAGTGTGGTAGGAGACGCTAGTCAGTGGGTTCCTGGTCAACCACTGACTAGGAAGCTGAGCTCTTATGGGATGTCATCTGCTATCACGCTGATTCATAACTCATTTTACCTTTACTTTTAGTAGTAATCAGTGATTGTTTGAGATAACAGATGTACACTACGGGCACACACATAGGAACTCCGTCTCATTCAGCCAATGGTGAAGGGTATGCATGCGGATAGTTCCCGTGGAGCGCTGATTGTATATTTTCCTAGTCCTCCCCCTTGACGTCCCCCTCTACTATCTCCACCAACAATTCAAAACTCCTCCTTCAATCTCTGAATAACAGTCTCGCCAACCACGGTGTCATCATCATATAGACACGTATATAAGTAATTAACAACGTCCCACTTGTCCATTGCCATCTGTCCTGATACATGTGCTCTTGATGGCAGCCTGCTCTTGCATTATCCACGACTCCAACGTCACATGGTCAAAATATCCATGCAGGTCTTGGAGGTGAGAAACCCAAATATACTCCATCCACTCATGGCGTAGCCATCCATTTGGAATCTTGCGTATCATGGATTGAGAGTTCGATATAATAACGGCCCCAATTGTGACCCTCATAAGAGGATAGGCTATGGACAAAATCTCATCATTGTCAATACATTTCCTTTCTATGTGATGTCACTGAGAACTTTCTTGTACTTAGTACAGATATAGGTTCTGTAGTGTTCTGTTGGTACGACTACAGAACTTCATTTTTATATGTAACCAGAATCTCTTACTTCTCTTGTGTCTGTGTCGTGTTTATGTGTCATTGGATAATTTTTACTGTTGTTTGGACTCAAAATAAAAAACGTAGAGGAATGACCATCGTATTCGTGTTATCCCATATCTTCTCCGTCCCGCTCAACGAAGACGCATGCCACTGCCGAGTGTACCACTCATAGCACGTAATTACGTAGCTTCAATCAATAATCCCAAGGGATCTCCCAAAAAAATCACTTTACAAACAAGACGTCGCGAGTCAGACATGAAGTCGGGTACTCTTGAGCACACAACGAACAGCTTAACCCCTATACCAGAAGACCTCTGATTATTTGAGTTGACTGGTTATCAGCATAGCCCCATAGAGTGGCATCCTACAGCATTCATGTAAGGCAACAGTAGTAGTATTTTGTTCACCACAGGAAGAAGTCTTTCACCCCCAGTCCCACACGGTCGCTAACACCTTATGTCAGCACCAAAATCATTATATAGGATGTTTATAAATCCGCCAGTTGCATTCATTTCATTGATGGCGGGCTACATCACGTGGATTGTGGGTATTTAGTGCTGACCTGTGTGACGTCATTGATGCCACAACATTTATATAAAATAAAAAAAACTGTTGCTCATGTCGATTGCTTATTGCTTGTAGTGGCTCGCAACAACATTTCTTGTCAGTGAATAAATGTTAACTATTCATCCTATCTATCTATACGCTGTGTTTCTTGTTTGCCTTGCGACGTTAGGGGTGAAAGAGTTCTCTGAAAATTGCCTTCTGTGTGCTGTTTGTAAGCTTGTTCCTGTGATTTCTTTGCTTTCTGTGAACCATCTTTTACATGGTCTGCCTCTGACTTTATAGCCATTATGTCTATGTCTAATGAAATACACCACTTTCAATGACGTCATACTGAGCACATATATTCACTTCAAAAAATGGGAAACTAGACAGAGAAATAGTTGAGATGTCAGAAAACAAACGCAGTGACATATCTACTTTCATCATTACCCATGCATCCAAAGATCAATATGGACATAAAGAACCAAATAATATCTACAATTTTCATACCAACACTTTGTTACCAGTATCAAACATGGTCTTTAACAAAATCGCGGCAGAGAAAAATTATCACATGTGAAATGAAGTTTTTAATAAAAGCAACTGTGGTCACCAAACTAGACAGAGTAAGAAACGAGGATATCAGAAGGAAAAAAGAGTAGGAATAATGCCTTGTATGGAATATATAGATAGTCAGCAGATAACGTGATTTAGTCACCTTATGAGACTGGACACACGTCAATTACTACTGAGAGCTTACAACAAACAATCAGCTGGGTACTGAGCAAAGGGAAGACCGAGAAAGAGATGGATCGATAACATCACGACCACCCTCCACAAACACGGACCCAGTACGACTCAGGCATCACATCTGGCCTTAAACATAATTTTACAGCTCCCACCCCTACGCTTAACGGTAAGTGTGAATGCGATCAACCATCCACCTGGGCATAGACAATAGATCAGTGTTTCCAAACGTGGGGCCCACGCCCCACAGGGGGGGGGGGGCAATTTGTTCAGGGGAGGGCAATTTGAACAAGTTGTAATTAGGCTTCATTTAGGGAATAATTCAATTTATATATATATATATATATATATATATGTGTGTGTGTGTGTGGGGTGGGTGTGTGTTTGTGTATGTGCGTGTTACATAGGGGAAATCAGAATTTTAGAAATATTTAGGTAAAATAAATGTTAGGAAACACTGCTATAGATAGACGCATTACAGCAAAAGCAGAGAAAAAACAACAACATATAGATAACTGCTCGTTTAGACTACTCACATGTTATACTAATTTGTTACAATAATAACAACAACGGAAATGACAACGTTAGTTAGTCACAAATTAATAACGGTAAATAAGGTCAACGCAAACACAACACGGGGCTAGTATAGATGCACAAGTGTGTGTGTACTATGTACCTTGTGAGCATATATTTACATATGTACTTGTACGCACAGATCTGCGCCATATATATTACTAACAATGGGGAAAATACTATGTGTAAATGGGTACCCAACTCAATGGTCGCGACATGGGGCATAGATACGTTTTAGTATAAAAGAGATGGTGGTTTGCTTAATAAAAGGTCGTGTCATTCGCTTATTGTGTGTGTAATTATTTATTTTATTGTGCGCATAATTGTTTCTTTTATATTAGATTTTTGGTGGCCTTTGCGTGTAAAATCCGTGGGAGCAACCAGTCTTGCGTGTAAAATCCGTGGTAGTAATCAGCCTTGCAGCTATATTCCCAGTACATAAAGTTATGTTCCCATGTCCAAAAGGGAGGAAAGAGGTATTTTACACCCCTTTACTTATCTATAGGTAAGATTGGGTTCGCATAGGGTCTTTGTTCTTATAAAATGGGGTAACTGGTCACTTTGTTCCTATAAGATGGGAGTCATGGGACACTGTTCCTATAAGATGGGAGTCATGGGTCACTTTGTTGCTATAAGATGGGAGTCATGGGACACTTTGTTCCTATAAGATGGGAGTCATGGGTCACTTTGTTGCTATAAGATGGGAGTCATGGGACACTTTGTTGCTATAATAGTTCTTTTTTAATACGAAGTGTTGTTAGAAACTCTTTGTTGGTTTTCTTCTCTCGCCGTGATGTTTTCCCTATTCTTCTTTATATCCACATCTCAAAGGCTTCAATTATGAGATCTAGTTGTTTGTTCATTCTCCATAATTAGTTCACCATTCTCATGTCTCCGTGTCCCACTTAGACTAGTGGATTTGACGGACGCTTATAAAGCTGCCGAGCAATCTGCTCGGAGAAACAATGAGCACATTTCAGCGGACACTTTGTAAAAGAAATAACAAACAATATAGAATAAATATAATTGGGGATTTTGAAAAGTGTTATTATATAGTGAAATATGTTATAAAAGAATGCGCTATAGAGGTATTCCGTTGTAATTTGTTTAGATGTCAATATTTTCCTTATATCATTGAAAGTAATTTTAGTCATTCTTATTCTCCTTTTAACTTGTTTTTCACATGTACCTAAATCATTTGTGACACGCAGACAGATGGTGCTCAAATAATACACACTACAGCTGTAACAAATTCCTCGTATAAGAACTTGAACAACAAAATAATCGGCAAGTAATTAATACATAAACTCACATTATAATCACAATTCCTGGAAAATACTAGCTCCTTTATAAAGAAAAGTCCGAGAATTACTAGAAATATCTATAAATAGCAGAGTATGTATATGTTATGGGACGCAACGCGGTAAATATGCACGTTATCTATACGGCACTGTCGTTATATGCATGTCTGTTACCGGCTCCATGAGAAGGGGTAACTGGATACGATAAGAAGCGTTCATGAGATGCGGTGAGTTAGGCAAGAACTGGATGAGTAACAACTGTGTTAGCCGGTAGCGCGAAATTGAGGTCTGCGGGATAAAGTGTATCAGATATAGATATCACGGTGATATTTTGAGTGCTCCGGAAGGGAAGTGACAGTTTGTGCATGTTTATTTTTTTTTTAAAACATGCTTGCTTAATAAACAAGAAACAAATTCAGTTATAACTTTCCGAGACAAATGGAGTTGTAGAAACCTGTTTACTAGAACAAAGGTTCCCAAGTTTAGGAGATTTGAGACCTCGCCTATCAAATAATTCTTCTTCTTCATTCGTTGCCAAACTCCTGCAAGTTAGCCGTATGTAGTCCTGAGAATGGAAAGCGCTCCGTCATGGTTTACAGCTTTTCTGCGCATTTCGGCTTGACACATATTACTTCAGCATGGCCTCTGGGTTACACTCTATATATGGTATCGGACAGCCAAATTCATCCTATAACTCCTTAGTCGCCTCTTACATAATGCAGGAATGTTAAACAGTGTTGCTATTCTTTGCTTCTCTTTTGGGTCTCGGCAATCCTTGAAATTTGGCAACTCCTTCAATCCATTTTCTTCTTGGTCTTCCTCTGTATCTTGCTGTTTCCATGTTCATGTTGTATGCTCTTGCCACTGACCAATAAGGGTTCTTTCTCAGTAGGTGGCCGAACCATTTCAGTCTCTGCTTTTCAATATATTTTACCACTAATGTTGTTCCAACAGTTCTTGTAATCTCCTCATTTCTCAGATACCTCTTCTTGTTCTGTTTGCTGCTTTTCTTAGACATCTCATTTCACATGTAGTAAGCTTTCTTTCTTGTTCTTTTGTTAGTGTTGATGTCTGACATTGAAAACGTTAGGATGAATATTGAATTTATGATTTGCCTTTTGGTTTTCATAAGAAATTGATGTGTGTTTCAAATCATAAGTGGAGCATAAGTGACATATAAGTGGAGGCATACAAATTCAACAAATAGCTGAAAAGCAATTAGGATTGTAGATATTACTTCCTTTTAGTGGTGTGGTGTTAAAATTTAGTTTTACAATTGTCAACTTTGTTGGAGGAGGATTTTCTAGTTTTCAATCTATGCAATGGTACAGTCATAAGGAAGGGAGTTTGCAAACACTTTCCTTACTTATTTCTATAAGTTAAGGGAGCAAAGATGCCCCAACCAGGAATTGCTATCAATCTTAGAACAGCTAAATACATTATCCACAACGACTGTAACTGTAAATAATAATGCATGGACCAAGATTATTCTATATACCGGTATCTTTTAATGAAAATTAAGTTCCTTTCCACACATTTATTCTGGTACCCTTCTTTGAGACTGACCTGGATCTAAATGAAAATAAATCATGTACTAAGCCACAGCAACTATTAAGTGGCGCTACCTGGAGCTATGTGTGGCTTTTAAACAAAATACCCTCCTTCTTCTCCCTGACTTCAACTGACAATTAAGTAAAAAAGGTATAGAGAATTGACTTTAATGTAATCCACTTCTATAACGAAGTGTTACGCCCCAACCATACCTACAGTACCTCTCACAGTACTTAACTCCATAGCTTCAAGCAATGATGCCCACGGTTCTCCAAAAAATGCATTTGTAAACAAGACATCACAACTCAGAATCGAAAACACAACATCTTGAGCACAATGACAATGCCTTAACTACTAGATCAGGGAGATCCCCAATCATCCAGAACCACGACAGGCCACAACAGGGCCCGGTGGCTCAAGTTACCTGGCCCACTGGTCCTCAAACAAAAATGATAACTTCTGACTCATGGTGCCCTTAAAATAATCCAAGTGCTTGTTCAATACTGATCCAGAATTACATGACATTAATAAATTATTTGTCTGCACTGAAATATACATACTGGTATGTAAATGTTTGTTAGTTTAAAAAAAAAGTTAAAATGTATAGGGATTTAATTACAGTTAACAATAAAATGAATTAACATTGCATTGGTAATTTGAGCTTTCACATTAGTCTTTCTTTTTTTATCATTTGGCCTGCAAACAACTGTGCATTTTTGCATCCGGTCCTGAGACCAAAATATATTGCTGACTCCTGGTCTACAATATAAGACCTGCTAGCAAATAGGAAATCCAGCAATCTTACTGGCTCATCAGATTATTTCCGTGATTTTCATTGATCATTATGATTATATTTTGTGTGATAGCCAATGAAAATAAGGGGAAGGATCAGATGAGTCATTTTACAAGTATGGATCTCATATTAGCTAGGTTTTATATTAAAAACAGACATGCTTGAACTAACCTGAACCATCAGAATATGGGAAGTCAAAAGTCTAAAAGATTAACTGTAAAGCTCCCATAATATTTTACCTATAGGCTCTAATGCTCAAAATAATGAAATGTGCAGTAAGAAATTAAGCAATAAAATAGTGTTTGAGTCAGTGTATTTGGTAACAAAACTACCGGTAAACTGTTGATTGGTTGGTTGCTATACCCAGGAATTGCGATCGATTTGCTCCTACTTCCTATTATGCAGTGGGGTGGTTTCTAAGAGCTTTCTTGGCGCAACTAAGGATCAACTCTTCACTGTAACCTTTGTTCTAGTTTCGAGGTATAACCTAACCTTTGCAGTGTGATTGCATAAGTTGTAATTAAAATATGTTACTTAAAACGGAATATTAATTTGGCATTAGCATTTAGATTGGGGGGGGGGGGGGGTAAGGGTTAGGATCAGTTATAAATTAAAAAATGAATTAGTTATAAATAAAAGTTATAATTATAAATGTGACTGATATTGTTTGCGTTGGGAGATGTGACGTCACTGCTGCCATTAATTTTATATGGATGTTAATTTCATTGGTGTTAATGGAAATCCATGACGTCTTTTAGTTAAAAATGTAAACATTGTGTGCTATTTATAGCACAGTGAAGAGTTGATCCTTAGTTTTACCGCTTTCTTTCATACCCTGGTCAGGTACTTCAGTTTTCGGCTTAATGCAATGCCTATTGAAGAAGCCTTCTACTCAAGAGGGGTTATCTGTAAACTGTGTTAGCCTAAACTTTAAAACAATCACGGAGATCGAGCTTATTATTATATTTTAATTATTATATTATTTTGGTGCATACATTTTAACATCGGCATCCTAATTTAGTAATTAATAAGTAGGCATATATTAATATTATATGTGTCTTTGTAATCTGTCTGTTATTTGGCTTCAAGTTAAACACTAGTTAGTAATAGTTTAAAGTGGAAACTTTCAAGTTAAATTTTAAATTTACTACTTTAGGCCTTAGCTACAAGTTATTACTTACTTCTAAAGTTTATTACGGTACGAAACTGTACCGCGGTTAATCGTTAATTCATTTACTTCTAGACACACATAATGAAAGACGATAGAGTGGGCTAACAAGTCTTACCGCAAATTAAACTACTCTTTATATGACAAAGTTCATGCATACTCACTTTTTGCATTGTGAAATTATCTCATGCTGTTCTGCAAAAGTTAGTATAGAGGGATGTAAATAAACAACCATTGAAAACTAGAAATAGGAAGTGTTATGAAAAAATGGCGGACATCGGCCTAAGTGCGAGGAAATACGAGACTTAGCCGTCAGGAAAAGAGGAGGCGTGTGCCCTGTGTCAGCGACGTGTGTAGGAAGAGTCTAGGCAGCCAATATATTATGAAAAGTGTGCGATATATAAACTTAAACTATCTCTTACAACTCATGTCACAATTATATCAAGAAATATCAGACAGTAGTAAGAATAGATGGGAGATATCTGATTTTCAAAGTGCAGAAGTGGAAATAAAAATAAAAACATAGGTTAAAACCTCTTATTATGAGGAGCGCTCTTTTCTTCCATGGACATTGGTGACTGTCCATAAATTACTTCAACACTTAGGAGTGAGGAGAATCAATAAGTTTGACAGTTATTATCAAAGGGGAGAGGGTGAGGAATTGTTTGAATATGAATTCTGATAGATTTCAATGATGGGACGCCAATATTGAAGCTCGTTAGAGACACTTTTGAAGTTTTCTTGAATCGTTTTCTCTGTTTACTGATCATTCGTTTTCCATAAAGGATCAAACCATACATCAACTGTTGTGGTATGTATTTGTGACGAATAAATATAACGTGAAAAACTCGCAGTTAACGCCATAGATATGACACAAATGAGGTGATGCTTGAGATGTTCACTCCTCTTTCTTTTTTAAAGTACAAAGTTGTTAGTCATTGGATTATCGTCACTGCACTCGGAGAAGTCCATATGTGCTCAGATCTCTCCTTGAGTGAATCCGCCATTACACGTTGACTAACTGTCGCAGTACGCCGTTGATTGGCCATCATTCTGTCTCGCTCACGAAACCACTCCTTTCTAGCGACACCACATTTCAAATCAAGCTCCCTTATTCTAGTCATGGAACAAGAGTCATCGTCACCTATTCAGTCATTTGTTCGTGCGTTTTCCTGTAGGGTGTTCAAAATGTCTTCCCGATTCATCGTTCCGTCAACGTCACCTATAGTCATTTGTTCGTGCGTTTTCCCGTATAGTAGTTGTTCAAAATGTTTGCCCGATTCATCGTTCCGGTAACAGCCGTAATAGCCGCGTGTGCGGCCAACCTATCTGCTCTTTCATTACCCCGAGTTCCCGCATTTCCTGGGACAAAATTAAAAGTCACTTTACGCACACAGGAATTCCTCACTGCATCCAGCCACTGTTCCCGAATATACCCCGCCTGAACTTTAACAATCATGTTCATCGAGTCACTGAGTATACAGACATGTGTCGCAGTCTGCAAGCACACCTATTTCAAAGCTTTGATTACTGCTACATATCGTGATTGTCACGCTACCTGCCGTCAGAGCGAATGGACCACATTCCTGTCTGATTGTCTCTTTCCCCCCTCCCCCCCCCCCCCCCCCCCCACCTTTGAGTCGTGAAGACCCAGGCACTCATGCTGTGTTTCTCAACCGACCCATCTGTATATATAGTCATATCAACTTTCCTGGAATTCCCACCGATCACCTCCGACTCCACCACTCTCAGACACCATTCCCTGCATTCTTTATTGAGTGTTATTATTACTTTGAAGGCTGTCGGACAATCAAAAAGTGCCCAACTGCATTCCGCACCAGGTAGCACATCCTCCAATCTGCACACATCCACGACTTTCCTCTCTTAAGTCGGCTGCCTTTCACTTTGAGAATTTCAGGGTGTAGTGTGTGCTCTATATCAGCAGTGATTTGTAGGTAGTCACGAGCCCTGCACATTTGTATTCTCTGCTCTGAAGTTGGGCAATCAAGTAAGTATCGCACAGTGGCGTAGCGTGGGTCAATGGCGCCCGGGTCGGAATCATACTTTTCCGCCCTTGTGACATTAAAAAAATATGGCAGTGATTGTGAAAGCCTGGAAGAAAATACATTTTCCGCCATCCCGATGGTGCCGCCGGGGCGGTACGCACCTCCGCCCCCCCCCCCTTCCTCTCGTTACGCCACTGGTTGTGGGGCATAAACTTTGACATGGCAAAGGCACTTAAATCCCATTTCAATGTTTTCATTATTTTGAGGGGCATTTTGATGCCCAGTGCGACCGCAACCCCCTCGGCACGCCCATCACTCAAGGACACGGGGAAGAATATGCTAACAAAGATGGCGGAAATCCCCCGTGAATTATAGCTTGTGTCCTGATATAGCCTAATTGGACTTTGTCCGCTGGTTGAAATGGGCACGCCTCTCCAAAAGAGAGGCAAACTTATTAACCTACCTACCTACCTATGAATTATAGCAATTTTAGCTTAAATCTGCATAATTACGTGCTATGAATGATACTCTCGGCTGGCGCGTATCGCTTAGTTGAGAAGGATGGAATACATATGGGATAGTCCAACTACAATTAAATAAATCCTCTATGTCTTGTCAACACTTTCCTCTATATAACCACATCACTGTTGCCTCTAATTTTTCCACTATCCTGTTTATTTATTGCCAAACTTAGCATAAATATTTTAGAGTCAGTGGTAGGTCCCTATATATGCCTAAGAAGATTACAGGTTTTCGAGTACAAATGCTACAGGCACATTCTACGAATTTCCTATAGGGAACATAAGACCAATGTTTACGTAAGAAATAAAGTAGAGATGTGTGCAGGAGTTCAGGAACCATTTCTTTCAATAGTGAAACGACGAAAACTAGCATGGTTCGGACATGTATGCAGACATGATTCCTTGTCAAAAACAATACTACAGGGAACTGTCGAGGGGGAGGGGGGTCAGAGGAGGGTAAATAAAGGTATGGACAGACAACATCAAGGAATGGACAAGACAATATATTTCCACACTCATCCGCATCGCTGAGGATATAATTCGCTGGAGGACTCTGTGTGCTGAAACAACCAATGTGACACCCCTACGACCGTGAAGGTTACGGTTATTGATTGATTGATATAGGCCTAGCCATGAAACTCTCTTCAGCGCTTCTAATGACAGTGACATATTACATAGAATATTCTTCTCAACATCTTAACTAGAAATCTGTGTACCCATACAAATAGAAAATGTATTTCTTTTTAGATTTATAGTTCTATATTGGTACATATGGTATGCATTGCCTATTCTTCTTCTTCTGCGTTCATTCTCTTATAACCACAACGAATAAATCGTGAGATTTCCGCCGGCGAGAGCGAAGTACGTTGTGCCACAAGTTCCACAGTTGAACTGTGTTATTTGTACCTCGATTGGCTGACTTTGTGGTCTAGACATCCGAGGCCCAGCACATCCGTTTGTGTCATGCCTTTAATTCGGGTAGTAGGCTTCGGAACCATTGACTGATTCGGAACCACAAGAAATGTACGCTATTAGCTCTTACTTCCTATGTGCAGTGCGGTAATTTTTTGTGAGCTTTCTTTCATACCCAGGAGACTTCAGCTCAGTGCAATGCCCATTGAATGAGTTTTCTACTCAGAGGAGGTCTATAATTGTATAGATGATATGCTACAAGCTTCCATAAAGGAGCCTCAATATAACGGCATGTCATCTACTAAGGTTTTCTGTTGCATGGGTAGTTTGTCTAGTGGGGCATTTGTGGGACCCACAGATGCAACCGCATGCGTTTAATATTGAAAGTAATGGTTCTTGTAGACATGTATGAATCTATAGCATTGATTTTGCTTTTCCAAATGATAGTTGGTCTTGACATATCAGCTAAATCCATCTCCAGCCTTAAGCTAAAGTCACCTTTTTGACTAGGAAATCCTGTGACTTCTGGATCACTAGACCGTCAATGGAATGGGTCAGCCAACTCAACCCTCAAAACTGTCACCATTTACGATGTGCATGTCAGGTAATAGTGCAACAAATATGAGCTCCATCTTCTGGTTTCCGCACCACACGGACTGACCACTGATCTATAATACATAGCACAGTCTACATTATACGGGCTGATCATAAATCTACCATACACAGTTTAGTACACATTACTCGGGCTGACCACTTATCTAAAACACATATCAAAGTCAACACCACGCAATGTTTTTGTCTTTTCTTATAGGTCCTAATTTTGACATCTTAGCAGCAATATTACTTTCGTGAACTGTACGAGATAGAAAAAGGGCTCTGTTTACAGGAAGAAAACGTGACTACTGTGGCTTAGATAGTCACTTTCATTTTACATAATATTTTTTTTTTTAAACCCACTAATTTAATCACCGTAAATACAGAACTTACATTTTATAAAAGGCGGTTTTACGTTTACAATCAAAGGGAAATAATAAGAACAATTGTCAAATTTGTTTCATATAATTTTTCTACCCTTATTAGTTATCCCACTGGGGCATACCATGAAATTTAAAAGGCAGACAGACTGGCAAAGGATGGAGCAATACAGAGACAAATATACCAAGAAATCGCCTACCAAGAAAAAGAACACTCATCAAAACCATCAGGAAAGTTGACCACCCAAAAGACAATTACCACTATCTCGACAGACCAGAACAGGTTATTACCTTTCGCTTCAGAACAGGACACAACAGATTAAACAGGCACTTAAATAGACTGAGACTGGTCCCATCACCTCTGCGCCCTTGTGGGCAGGCAGAACAGACCACTGAACATATTCTGCAAGACTGCAATACACTAAACCGGTTATGGTAAGAACACTGGCCCACGGAGATGGATATCCACATAAAGATGTCTGGGAGCACTGATGAGCTTTCAAATACAGCAGCATTTATTAAGAAAACAGGACTTGGAAGAAATGGAAGACTAATTATTGTGTCAAAAAAAAGAGAAGAAATGTACTCCTGTTACATCTTGAATTTAAACACGAATTAAACAAATAGTTTTTTCTTTTTTCTGTTGTATGCATCTGTCTAAAATGTTAAAAATATTATTATAAAAAACTCATATGTAGGTTGACCATGATTCCTGTATACAAAAACTGGAAATTAGAATGATATCCCTTGTGAACCAAATAAGAACCAAATTGTGCTTATTACAAACATGTGTGTTTCCAGTAACGACGAATGCAAAGCATGCGAAACATGGGTACTAATAAAACATTGTCCAATATAACAACATCATTTAAATTAAAATTCTACAGAATAGTTCTGAGAAAACCATGGGCAGCAAGGAAAACAAACCAGGAGGTACAAAGCACAATCATCGCCCAAGAGGGCTGGCTTCTGAAAACCATATTAAATGAACAACTAGCTTTTTTTCGGTCATGTTAAGAGACATGACGGTATGGAGATAGTGATATTTGAGGGACGATAGAAGGTAACAGGTGTAAAGGCCAACCAAGACGCCCTTGGACAGAAGACATACAGGAATGTCTGCCTTAAAGGAGGCGGTACACCTTGCTCAAGACCGAGGAGAATTCAATAGAGCCATAAGGAAGACCACGTTCTGGATAGAATATATCACGTGTTGATCCCCTTAAGGTGCTCCAATATTAAAATGTGTATGATAAAAACGTGATGTATTATATACCCAGGCAGTTTTAGTTCAGCAATACACTCTTAAACACATACTCTTCAATTCGCGGTGACTGGATTACCAGAACACGACCTCTATTATTATAAGCTGATGGTTAAAAACGTTGAGGATACAAACAAATTGTCGCCTGAGTGTTTCCGGAGTCATAAATTGGAGTAGAGAAAGGCGACATTGCTACCTGCCAATCATGTTGTAAGAGGCGACTGAGCAGGTCTTGGGCTCGCGTTGGTTGTTTCATCACAAAAACAGCCAAAGGGGCGCAGAAGCTATGCTGAAGTAGGATCTGGAAGGCCGAAAAGCGCATATATCGCAGCTAAGATGTACGCTATAACACAATGCACTTCGTTCTCCGAACTATATAAAGCTGA
This sequence comes from Meghimatium bilineatum, assembly GCA_034231615.1. NCBI lineage: Eukaryota > Metazoa > Mollusca > Gastropoda > Stylommatophora > Philomycidae > Meghimatium > Meghimatium bilineatum. The sequence goes on from CM067311.1 coordinate 25,207,711, forward strand.
TCAGGAGTCTGAGAACGAACGCAGAAGAACAAGAGCGAAATTGGATCATGTCGTTGGTTGAAAGAAGAGCACCATTACCATAAGAGTACCACCAATGCAACAGAAAACCTTAGTAGATGACATGCCGTTATATTGAGACTCTCTTATGGAAGCTTTGTAGCATGTCATCTATACAATTATAGACCCTCTCTGAGTAGAAGTCTCTTAAATAGGCACTGCACTAAGCCGAAATCTCCTTGGTATGAAAGAAAGCTCAGAAAAACCATCCCACTGCACATAGGAAGCAAGAAATTCGGTTTTAATGTGGTGTCGCTAGGAAGGAGCAGTTTTCGTGGGCAAGAAAGAATGATGGTCAATCAACTGCGTACTGGGACCGTCAGTCAGCGTGTAATGGCGGCTACACTCATGGAGAGATCTGAGCATCTATGAGCTTGTCCGGAGTGCAGTGATGATGATCCAACGACTAACTAACTATAGGAATCAAGAGTTCTCACGATTCCTGGGGATCTCAAAAACACAAACCATAATGTTTCTTTAAAAGATTATTATAGTAATAAAATATTGTGATACAAACATGGTAATAATGAAACATGAAGATCACAAAACACAGATTTATTACACAGACATATTTTGATCAAAATTATTCCTTGATGACCCATATATATATATTTAAGCTTACATATGGGACTGTCTGACCATCAAGTAATAATGAACACGCGCACTCATGCACACACACACGCATGTGTGCATATGTATGTGTGTATGTATGTATGTATATATGAGAATAGGGGTAACTTCGTGGAAAGATAAGAAAACGAACACAAAACTTTTATTACTTTGTATAAAAAAAAAAACTATTAAAGAAATAAAGATAAAACAAATAATGTAGTTTGAACATATTAAAAGACATTACACCTTATTGCAGACCTTCCCGGATTGAGGGGAGGCGAGCAAGGGTATGCAGAGATACAAGTGGGATAGAAATATCACGAGATGGACAGGTTACAGTCTGGCAGAGTGCATAACCAAGGCAAAAGAAAGGGGATGTTGGAGGTCCGTTGCAGCCAACTTTCGTCGCGAAGTTGGCACATCATGATGAAGAACGATGACTGACATGCACATAGGTGCCCAGTCTCTCCCAGCAAATGTCGAAGTTAATTGTTCCTGTGTTTCGCTGGGTAAGTACGCTCCCCATTTTACCCTGTGTGGTTCCAGCAGTACTATCTATGTTTCTTTAACGCAGAATGAGGTGCAAAGGGAAGAAACCAGAGCTCATTTTTCAGAATAATCTGGGAGTCTGTTAGAATCACCATTACCAACGCATATCAATCAAAGAGTAAAGAAATATGCAAGGAAAGTGATTTTGATTGTATGGGACATCAAATGTGTCATAATGAAAAAATACCTGCCTCAGTGCAAGACGACTAAAGGCCAGTGATACGTTGATCTCCATACCAAACTTACCAAACTTAAAAAGACTTACCAGAAAACGAGGGATAACTCGCACTCAAATTATTCTCTTGCTTTAAGACAATGCACCTTCCCATAAAGCATGGCTTGCGTTGCAAACAGTCAACGATTTGAATATTGAAATTATTCCACACCCATCATATTCTCTAGATTTCAATATTGAAATTATTCCACACCCATCATATTCTCCAGATTTGGTTCTATATGTCTTTTTCATTTTAGAAAATCGTACCGGTGAAAGAAAATAATTTTGATAGTTAAGATGTCGTACTGGCTTGTCTTCTTCTCGTTCGGAGTTGACATCTTTACACAGCAAGTCCTGTTTTCTTAATAAATGCTGCTGTATTTGAAATCTCCTCAGTGCTCCCATACATCTTTCTGTGGATATCCATCTCTGTAGGCCAGTGTTCTTCCTTTAACTGGTTTAGTGTATTGCAGTCTTGCAGAATATGTTCGGCTGTCTGTGCTGCCTGCCCACAACGGCACAGTGGTGATGGGATCAATCTTAGTCTATTTAAGTGGCTGTTTAATCTGTTGTGTCCTGTTCTGATGCGGAAGATAATAACCTGCTATGCTCTGTTGAGATAGTGGTAATTGTCTTTTGGGTGGTCGACTTTCCTGATGGCTTTGATGAGGGTCTTCTTTTCTTGGTAGGTGATTTCTTGGTCTTTTTGTTCCTGTGTTGCTCCATCCTTTGCCATGCCTGGAGAAGAAGCCGCAGATGCCGGGTTAAGCTACAGAAATGAACTTTGGTTGGAAATATGCGCTTCCAGACAGAGTGAATCAGGAGAGTTCAACAAGAATTGCACAAATGCATGAGGTTGCTGACAAGTTTGGGTTTCTTTCTCTAAAGCAACTGTTAGACGATCGAGTCGACATTGATCTTCACAGCGCTCCTTTATGATGACATCGACAAGGATGAATTTTTACTCGAGAGAAAGTGACAATGAATTGTGTCGCAGCATCTTCGGTCTTGAACTTAAAAGGACCAAGGGAATTACTTGTCTTTATTCACAAACATCAGCTTTCCCATTCAGTACCTAACATTGTCATCTTACTGTGTATGTTCCTAACTCTAGGAGTTAGTATAGCTACACGTGAAAGAAATTTCTCCAAACTCAAATTAATCAAAAACTATCGCAGGTCAACTATGAGCAACTTGAGATTAAACAACTTCGCATTTTTTTCAATCGAACATGAGCTGGTCAATGATGTGAGCTTCGACACAGTCATTAATAACTTCGCTAGTCAAAAAGCTCGCAAAGTGAACTTGTAATTTTAAAATTTATTTCTATCTTTTTAAATGTGGATAAAATCGATAATATTAATAAACTTGTACAATTTTACTCTGAATTTTTAAAATCAATTTCAGGCAGGTGGGGGGGGGGGGGGGTCAAAATATTCATCGCACCGGGCTGCAATTACCCTATGCACGCCGCTGTCCAGAGGTGAGAGAAGGAAAAGTAAATTTTTTGGAAAGTCGCGAAGATCACACAATCAACATCTGACCGAGACTCTGAGTCTACATACACTGGGATGTCTGCTGGAGCGGAGGGCGGAGCACTTATGGGAATGTCCCGCCTGCTGTGAAGCAATTTCTAATCAAGAACTAAAATCGACTGGTTCGCAGAAATGCATAGACTTGTACACAGTGGCGTAGCGTTGGTCAATGGCGTCCGGGGCGGAATAATAATTTTCCGCCCTTGTGACATGAAAAAAATGTTTCAGTGATTGTGAAAGACTGGACGAAAATAAATCTGCCGCCCTCCCGATTAGGACGCCCGGGGCGGTCCACACTTCCGCCACTGCTAGAACGTCTCCATTCGTGATTCAAAACTTTTGAACACGTCTTGCGCGAATACGTCGACGTTATGCCAAGTCTGCTTACCTGGAAGATAGCCTCCCAACGTTGAAGGTAATTCCTCTCTAGATGTAAGGACAATTTCCACGCAACAGTCTTTTCTTGCCGATCGTGTTCTGCATGGTTATAAGCCTGAAACCCTGTATCTTTGCATATGACTCTTGCCAGGCTAGGGTAGTGGATTTAAGTAGATATGCAACCATTCTTATTCTACTGTGTTATTCGTTAGGCTCTTGTTAAACAATATTGCCAGCTCCTAATGGTCCTCATTCAAAGGATGCAGTTCATGAAGTAAATAAAAATCTAACAAATAAAATATTTTTTACACATTAAAAGACATGACACCTTATTGAAGACCTTACTTGAGGGTAAAGTCAAAGGGAAGCGAGCGAGAGGCAGGCAGAGATACAAGTGGGATAGTAACATCACACGATGGACAGGTTACAGTCTAGTAGAGAGCACCACCAAGACAAGAGATGTTGGAGATACGTTGAAGTCAACCTTCGTTATGGAGACGGCACTTAATGATGATGATGATGAAGAAAGGTCCTCGTCTGACCTGCCTGTCGTATAATGCCGTCAGGTCCTAGCGCTAATTTCTTGATCTTTTCAGTTTTTAAAAAATCTTCAAAAGTAATTGGATTATCACTTTCCATAACTTGGTTATTGCACATGTCTGTGACTGTTTTCATGATTTCACTGTAATTCCCTAAGTTCCTCTGACCAATTTGTGCCCAATAATGAGCCAGTAGTGCTGCATCCTTATTCTCATCTGTCTTCTGCCATATTAAGTCTGCGCTTTAGAAATTGGGGATTGTTTTACGCTTCTTTGTTGATTGATTTATGCAGGCACCAGTGACTTTTCATTTGTAATCCCCTGACAAAAGTCTTCCTATTTTTTTCCCTGTGCAGATTTGGCGATATCTTTGAACTGGGCAAGTAATTCTAGTACGAGAAGGCATTGACGCGGTCGAGATAGATTATGTCAGAATAGAATTATGACGACATTCAGCTACAAGATGTCAGGGTACAAAACATACAGCACACTTTCGTGCTGGTCAACGTGAATGGCTGGAAATCTCGGGGTGAGATAGTAAAGGAAGAAAAGAAGAAAAAATCTAGGCAGTGTAGACAGCTAGAAGGACCAGAAAAACGTAACAGTCTTGCCATCTAGAAGGACCAGAAATGCTAGGCAGTGTTGCCAACTAGAAGGACCAGAAAAGCAAGACAGTCTTGCCAACTAGAAGAACCAGAAAAGCTAGGCAGTTTTGCCAACTAGTACGACAAGAAAAGCTAGGCAGTGCTGTCAACTAGAAACACAAGAAATGCTAGGCAGTTTTGCCACCTAGAAGGACCAGAAAAGTTATACAGTGTTGCCAACTAGAATGACAAGAAATGCTTGCTAGTCTTGCCAGCTAGATGGATCAAAAAAAACTAGGTAATGTTGCCAACTACAACGAAAGGAAACGCTAGGGAGTGTTGCCATCTAGAAGAAACTGAAAAGCTAGGCAGTGTTGCTTACTAGGACCAGAAAGGCTAGGCATTGTTGCCACCTAGATGAACCAGATCCTAATCTTGTTTGCACTGTGATTTATATAAATATTTCTTGAAGCTCACTATCAATCACTCAAGAGACACACTATCAATGTGCTTCATATCAATTGTACATGTACCCATGTTGTTTTTGTTACTCTATTTTTACAACATACACTGACATGGTTTCCTGCTTTACCAGTATAAGTCTCAACATATAAAGGAAAAAAAAACAACACAATCATTAAATATGTTTAATACATTTCTATTCATTTCATTCTGTTAAAACAGCCGATTGGAAAAACAATTTTCACAGCTCTTCACATTGCAAGAAGAAATATGTATTTATTATAACTTCTCAATGAAATAATTTTATATACATTAGTATCTTATTTTACAAATCCACAAAAGAAAAGACATCTGAAATAAATAGGTCAGAGAGTTGTTGCAATTAACGAACATAACATTTCCTGAATGTACTTATAATTATATAAGTGACCTATTATTGAGGTTAATGTAATTAAAATATGGAAGAAATACAGAAGTAAACAATATTAACATAAAAAACAACACCCATCACCTCTAAAGAATTAATCTAAATAAATTACAAAATAAAAAAAACAGGAATGTTTTCATTACAAAACCAATATTTCACGAATACAAGAAAGTTAAGTCCCTCATATATTTTCTACAAACTACAAATATTGTGTGTGATAATGAAGGTTAATTTAGATGTTGCTAGCCCATTCAGACTTGAACACATATAATGGTAGCCAAACTGACAAACCTGCATAGCACATATGCTCGGCATTGGTTCCATTAACAAAAATTACTTTACAGAGTGTTAGCTAATAAATAATTGATAATTGGCAGAACAGAGCAAACATATACATAATAATAAAAATAAAAAGAATATGTAGAATCATTTTGTATACATACCCACAAACAAAGGTATGAAGCTATACAGATGATACTTTTTGTATACAGACTCACAAACAAAGGTATGAAGCTATACAGATGATACTTTGATTCTAAAACACACAGACACACAAAGAAGTGTGAGGACATAAAGATGATAGTTGATACTCAGCTACAGAGTAGATACTTTGATCCTTCTATATGGAATGTCTTTATTGTCAATAAATATTTTATGTTACCCTTTCAAAGGAAAAAATTCTGTAAACCGGTCCTACAGTTGGGTATGCAAAAACACACCTGAGAACTACGGACACACTATGAACATCTTGGAAAAAAATTAATAACCCTCACACCTCCATTTACACCACAAATCAAACATGACATTTCTCCACGTACATTTCCTGTATGAAACTATTAAATGTTAAACTATACTTATACACAGTCATATGAAATGTACATGCACCATCATAAACATGATCAATACACTTGTGAATGAATTGATATGTACACGTGTACACTTCTATGCACACATACATATCAAGTTAAAATGATAAATCTTGCATTAATAAATAAATCAATATACCGGTACATTACAATAAATTCCATTTTTTTCCAGTTCCCAGTGATATATTACTTAACTGTATTCATGAGGACATAGTATAATGTCAATATTTAAACTGAAAACCAATGCATGATAATATTTGGTCAATGTTTACCCAATAACAATCAACCAATCTGAATGATGTCAACCAATAATACATAATCTGTTACATGCATATACAACTTAGCTTTAACAAGTTCCTGGAATAGTCAACTATTGTATTTCAATTAAAAAATGATGTTATGGAGATTATATCTTTAGAAGTTGGTAATGTTCTTGACGAAAGGACATGGCAGACATGACCTTCACATACACACTCGAAAAAAGAAGATACAGATGCTTGTTTGTATGTTGTGAAAATTGCATCATCAGAATTGAAAATGTTCTTGGTTATACAAAGTACAAATGTCAAATTCTGTGCTTTGCTTGATAAATCACTCTCAGATGCACTTAGGAAATGCAATCAGAAGAAAACAACCAGAAAATAGAGAGCAAACAGTTGGATTATGCTACATGACAATGCACATGAACAACGATCCCTACTGGTAAAGCAGTAGCTCGCAAAGTACAATGTGATTACCTTGGGACAACCTCTATATTCTCCTAACCTTGCACTAGATGATTTTTTTTCTCGTTCCCTTGACACGACAGTTATTCAAGAATGTAAATGATGTTATCACAAATGCAATAAAACAGCTAAGAAAGATGTCAAAGAATAAGTTCCATGAATGTTTCGGGTAGCTGTATTATAACAAGACCCATAACATGTCAGGATCATAGGGAGAGCCCTCCAAACATCTCTATTCACAGTCATTTGAAGGAGTGTAGAAAAATCATGCCCAGGCCATTTCTCGGTTATTAATCCAGGATTTTCTTTTTCACCTCTTCTTCTACCCTCGACTGCTCCTTGCAAAATACTTTTATAAAGTGAGTCATCTCCAGTTACATGTTCACTCCAAACAAGTTTATACCAATTCACCACAGCCAAAAAATGTTCCTGAAAACCTGCAAGTTTGTTTATTTGCTGCCGGACAAATATATCTGTCTTGTGTTCTATATAACTAATTCTTAATTTCTGTAGCACTTGTTTTCAAAGCCTCAATCCTTCTTTCCATGTTTTCATTGAGTGTCCATCTTTCACATCCGTATAATAGTATACCAAGCACTAGCAATCTGAATAGAATGATCCTTATTGTAATACTGATTCAACCCTGCCACGACAGCCATCGCCATCTCGAGTCTTAGCTTAATCTCATTTCTTATTGCCATCATCACATATTTGGGACCCTAGACATTTGAAGGTGGCAACGTCTTCAGGTTTGTGACTGTTTAACCAATAATTCATGGGATCTTGCTTGGTATCATTAGCCATCAATATCTTGTTCAATGTTATCAATGCTAATTTCCATGCCATATTTCCAATGCCTTCCGATTTTGATGTAAATTCCTGGAGTTCAAGTTTGGAACCAGCCAAGAGATTGATATCATTAGTATAACGCTGGCTGCAAAGTGGTCTACCACCAATAGTTACTGATATCTGGAGAATTTTTAATGCCTCCTGCATTATATGTTCAAGATAAATGTTACAAATTACTGGGTAAGTATGCAACCCTGGCGCATTCCTATATCTGTCTTAAAAAAATCACCAATGTCATTATTTATGAAAACAGCACTGCTTGCATCTTTATACATCGCTTCTATAGCTTATATGATATTGGTGTGAAAGTTATAATGTCTCAGTACCTATCATAAACATTAGTCATGATCAAATACTTCTGGGAAATGAAATTATGACACAAAGCACACTGGTGTTGTAAATGTTTTGCTATCAATATTTTGAGGTTAAAAATATTTTGTTTGGTAGGGCCTATTGCTGTTTTTAGGAAAACCAGCATGTTTTTCTGCTAAAAATTCCTGTGATTTAGCATGTATTCTGTTCAGAATGATCTTGCTTGAATGGATGACTGGACTAATAGTTCTGTAATTTTTGCAGTTACCTTTCTTATGAATAACTATCACTAACGATTGCCGGTATGTCAATTTTCTTGGACATGTTTTTCTAGTCCATATTTTCTGGCAGATGATTATCATGGCAGTGATTAACTCCTCTCCGTCCAGCCTATTTTAGGAGTTCCTATTTTAGGAGTTCCAATGGAATATTATCTACTACTGATGATTTATTTTCTTTCAATTATCTTAGGGCCGATGTTACACTTCCTCCTTCAATATTTCTGTATTTCCCAATTCTCTGTTATTATTAAACAAAATGTTTTTGAATAACTGAGAGTCTGGGGCAATTTCATATTTATATAAATCTCTGTAATATTTCATCCACCTTTTCATTATATCTTCTTTTTCATTGCGCAACATTTTGTTGTTATCTTCAATCATAGTTGTTCTTGGTCAGTATAGTTGTAACCTTTTCAAAGAGACAAACGCTTTTTTTGTTACCTTGCCTCATATTCTTATTGATGGACTTGCAGTGTTCAGAAATTTCGTTCTCTTAAGCTTGTTTCATCTTCTTTCTGAAATCTTTTTTTAATTTCCATACTACCACATTGCGACAAGATTTTGTTTCTTTACCCTCTTCAGTTCTCTCCGGGAATCCATAGATTCAATATGTCGTTAGCTGCCCAAATATTGTGCACTATTTTTTTCCCACCTAGAAATGTTTTTGCTGTATCTAGAAGTGCATTATTCATGTTCTCTGTTAATATGTTGACATTCTCCTCAAAGAGATTGAGAGCTGTGAAACGTCCTCCACAGGTGGCATAAATATATCCGAAATTTCGAGGGGGGGGGGGGGGGGTTTAGCTTTTCTATATCAAAACTTAGCTGAGAAACTTTGTTATGATATAATGGAGTAGCTGTATGCACAGTTGCACAAATGTGTAGTTGATGAAGGGAACTACTTTGAAGGACAACAATGTAGTGTAGATTCTAAATTTTCCCAATTTTTAATAATCCACTTATTCCAAGAACATTTTTCAAGCTACCTTGTATAAAGTATCCAGTTTCATTTAATTGAAGTGCCACTCAAATGAGATTTTTCGAGTAATCATAGAATGTACAAATGGCAGCATTGATTTGATAAGACCCAACTTATTTACAAAGAATTAATGAAATAAATTTTGTCCAACAGCCCTGGTGGTATGAAATCATATTATAACATGTTTCAAATAATCGCACATAAATCACATAAAACAGGAAAACATTTGCTGTGGTTGTAATGCTGATTAAATTAATCATACATGAAAAGTCTCAGTCATACTATTTCTTATTATTTAAAAAATGATTGCATTTTAGAGTTGTTGAGTAAAATTAAATGTCCGCTTAGCTTTGGTTCGGAGGACCAAATTTAAACCAAAAAATGAGGATACTTGCAGTTATATTATATACAGGAGATTGTATGTCTGCCAATAGAGCAAAATATTTTGCAGGCATCATACTTTAAACTGCTACCAAGTGAGACTGTCGTAATTCACAAAACCAACTGGTGACATTGTAAACATTAGTAATATAGCTTAACTAATCACAATGAAGACAATAGATTAACCTTTCAACAAAAAAGCATTTATCAAACACAAGATACAAATTTAAAACAGGAAGAACACAACACTATTTTCCCAGCATTGATTTCTATCCGTTTTGTGTTATCTTTTGCTTGACAATATTTTAGACAAAAAAATCAATTTGTTCTGTTTTCTATGATTCTTCTTCATGTGACATATTTTTTTCCATTACGTAGAAATCTGTATGGATCTCCTGAACTTGTCATGATTCTGGGCAAATTGTTCTGTTGCAATGAGGGGTATGTTTAAAAAATATGACGTCTTTTATCCATTGTCATCTTGGGCGACTCCTTACCCCTGCTACCAACAAAATTACAAAATTACTTTCTTCATGCTATTAAATCTATTTATATGGCTAAAAAATCTCAGCTTTCTTATTATACTGTTGCTTAAGAGTCATCCCTCTTCAGTGCTTAATGTTCTTACCACTTCTTGATTTGTCTTTTTGTTGCCTTCCATGGTATTCTCAGAAATTTTCTGTAGCACCTCATTTTGAAGGTAGTAATTCTCTTTGCCATTGACTTATTCAGTGTCATTATTTCACAGCCATAAATTGCTATCGTAAATATGCTTGATCTAGTCAGGTGTAATTTAGTTTTACAGCTGGTTGCCTACTTTCTGTGATTAGTAAAACTATAATTACTTCATCTTTTTACATTCTGTGTCATATATTTTTTAATGAAATCTGCAATGGAAAAGAAAATATCAGAATTTGAAATGTAATGTACTAAGAATATCATGGACACAAAGATGAACCAACGCAGACATTTGAAAAGACCTGAACATAGATGACTGATTCCTCAAAACAACCAATAAATGGAAGCTAATATATATTGGAAATATATAAAAGACACAATGATTTTGAAAGATTAATAATGGGGGGAAAAGTTACAGGAAAGAATACAAGTTTTTTCATGCTTTCCACTCAATCATTAAAGTGCTTAAATACTATTTGCATGCATGCTAACAAAATTTAGCTTCTAGTAATAAGCGTAAAATGTGCCAACTATGAAATATCTGCTTACAGTTGTAAATGTTAGTACATTGACTGCATAATCATGACAACTAAGTTTTGATCAGCGGTTGAAAGTGACAGATTTTTTACCCGAGGTAAATTGAAAATGCACTCACATTTTACCAGGGCCCTAAAGTGGAACAAAGAATAGTTACAATATGAGATACAATTTATGTCATAAAAAGCAACTAAGGAGAGTTGGCTACCATCCTCTAAAACTGGCCTTCTCAACCTGGTGCTCTTGTGAGGATATGTGTTCATGCGAATTCAACATTGTTTGCGAGCACTAATGATTACATGGGGGTGATGCTTGCCATCTGAAAAGGTTGAGAACTCCTGCTGTAATAGGTTAAAAGGTTGGTAGCATATCCTATTCCAAGCTTAGTGATCAACCTAGCATTTTTCTAATGATTTTATAAGCAATATTAATGTTAGATTGGCAATGCAGTCTTAACAATTCGGAGGGGATCTCCCTAGCGTAGTGGTTACGCTGTTCGCCTTGTGTTCAAGAGGTCATGGGTTCAAATCCGGCTCATGTCGTCCTGTGTACAAAGTGGATTTTTCCCAGAGATTCCTGTGGATTATCACTTGAAGCATATGAGTACATATGGGTAACCGAGTACAGTGAAGTAAATCCTCTACGACGTTTCAACTTTTCAACAGTTCAGATGCACAACTACCTGTGGTGCAAATTTAACCAGACACATCTTGTACCTCCCCACTACAAATCCAGATATAGATTGAAAAAAATGACCACAAATTATTTCTGAAGTCAGATGTGTCAACACAAAAGGTATAGATATCACAGCCAAGCTGCAAACTACAAGAGCGTATTCCTTTTCCTAGGTAACTTTCTGCTAACCTGCAGGAGTTTGAGTACAAGCACAGAAAAAGAACAGACAAATCCTACTTCATACATATTGTACATAACAAATGTATATGATTGTAATCAAACTATTACAACTCTCCCTGCACATCCTTAACAGGAAAGCATATGGAAATGACAGTACTAAAATTATTAATCATATATCCACTAACATCACCGTACCTAAACACAGTTTCTTCATAAATCAAAACAAAAAAATTAAGAAAATCAGAATAATGCTAGATCTATGATCAATAACTTATATAAAAAAATTATCTTGTGATAGATAAATCCTTACAAAATATTGAACAATGGGAAATTTATTGTTTTTTAAAATAACCCACACTCAGATTCTTGTAAAGTGTACATAATTATTATCACAACATTTTACATGGTTGTTTAATTGTGTACATTTTGAGAGGTAACAAATGTCTAGATTCTGTTAATATACATGTATCTTCATTTTTGGTACTGGGACATGTTGGTATTAGGGGAAATGAAAGAGAAAACAGGCTTGCCACAGTGTTTAGTGGTAGTTCAATGAAACATGCTGATATTTTGAATGCAATCAAAGGAGTTAGGACAGTTGGATGATATGGGGTGTGTTACTTCTTGTGTATCTATGGCTAGAATGCAGAGCCTGAAGGTGAAGCACAGTGTTGCAAGAAACAAGCAGCATATAGGAATCAAAATGGTTATCAACCAATACAGAACAGGAACAGTCAGTTGAAGGATATACTGAATATGAGAACAGAGTAACTATAGACGTATCCGGTATGCCATGATGATGATCTGATGACTAACTATATACATGTCATTATACCAACAGCAAAACATGAGAAGAGATCTCAAGTTATGGCAACAATCAATGAACACAAACAAAGCATGATTACTTCTCAATTTGTTCTGTTGTGCTGGAAGTAATTAGTTATCTCAACATTGAAACAACTGACAACTTTATGTAAAAACTATTTCAATATTGAAGCAACTGACATCTTTATGTGAAAACTATTTCAACTACTAAAGTTCTAACATTATCATATTCTTTTATTATTAAAGTGTCAAATTCTTTCCGTAAAGTGTCATATTTTTTCTGAAATTAGGTCTTCTTGATGCATGTTCTCTTAACTCACAATTTCGGGTATGTTGACATGTTGTATAGCTAAAATTTATATATATATAGCTTTTTATATAGCGAAAATTAAAAAAACAGCTTTCTCATTATAATGTAGAGGCCTCCATCCTCTTCATATTTAATGTTCTTAAAACATCTGGATTCATCTTTGATTGTATTTATTACTGCTTACTAGGACACTGTGGTAGAGTATTGGTTTTAATTTGTCTCTAAGTCCAGTGGTTCATGGTAGATTCAAATTTGAGATTGTTGGTTTTTTGCAAACCACAAATACAATAGAGTACTAAAACAAATCTGGAGAGGTAAAGGCAGTTGGTGCATTACAGGCCATATCACACATAGCATACTGTTGGTCAAGAAATACAGAACTAACACTGCATATAACTCATATAACAACAATATAACTCAATAGTGTGGGGAAAAAAGTGTACTTGCTGCGATTCATTTCTTCATTAATTTTTAAATGTTGCCATATATTATTAGTGCTATATGTTTATCTGTACATGGTTCACAATCTAACATTTTCTTATTCCATTACAAAACAAATATCAATGTTTGATTAGTGTGATCCAATCAAATTATATATAAACAAGAACATGCAGACTTTCAAACACAATCAGTACTTGCAGCACACACATGAAAGAGCTAGGTCACTGGGTCACATCACAAGAATCCACCAAAGCAGGAAATCAACAAGATGTGCAGGAACAGGAAGTAGATCCAGATCACTGTGCGCAGACCTGGTCGCAACCTCATGACTCTGCTAAGCTGTCGGCTGGAAAAGGAGAAGTAGTCCCTGTCAGGGAAACATACATTAATTGTACACCATGCACAAATTAATTAACTATGTAACAAGCACCCCATTTAGAAGCCTAAGAGGAATAAATGAAATATTAAAAACTGTAACACTTTACTGACCAAATTAGACGGTCGGAGAATTTCCATTATATACCTTTAGTGACCAACTCAAAGATTCTCAAAATTGTCATGATACTTCAGAAAAACATCAAATTTAGTGATAGTATTACTAAGAATAGCTCATTCAGGATAGAGAATCATTCTAAAATGGTGGCACCCAAAATCTTTACAAATGTTATTGTTGAAAAAAAATCAGAAAATCTGGAAGATGAGCTTTTGTGATACATAAAAATGAATGTTAAATCCATACCTAGCATTATAATAAATATAATTTTGTTCTTCAAATAACTCTGGGGCTTTAAAATTGATTCAGAAAAAATGTGTACATCTATTATGACAGATTTAAAATATTTCAAAGCTCTATGACATGAGTTCAATTTTATACAAATTTTTTAAGATGGCACTGTTGACGTCTAAATACATTTGCAAATACCATTGGTAATGGGAGATAAGTATGCTCTGGATAGCTGGCCAGTAAAGTGTTAAATAAAGCTATACCAACCATAACAACTTGCCAGTTAGAAGCATATAAATATCTCCATACATATATACGACTATATTAACTATATAGTTCTACCAATGCCCTGTAGTTACATGTGCAAGATATAGGATGGCAGAATTTCTGAAGATATTTTGCGGTACAATCAATACCAGATAATGGGTCTACATTTTTTTTCTGTCTTTTAGTTGTTTGTTCATTATCTGTATTTCAGAGCCATAAATTAATATAAAATAGATGTAACATTTTACAATTATGATTTTTAGTTTGTGAATTGTTTGGATGTTAATATTTTCATCATGCCATTGAAAGCACTTTTAGTCATTTATGTTATGTATTAAACTCCTGTTTCACATCTGCCATCATTTGTTCAACATCAGCTTATTTGCAAGTGTTAACAATTTACAATTTAAGTCATATTAATATTCTTTGTTTACTTTAGACAAAAATTGGAAATATGGTAATGACATTTTGTTAATCAATGGAAACAAGAAAACACACACAAACTGATGCTTTCACCAGATCGTCTTGATTAAGAACACAACATATCACACTAGTATTGATTTGTTTACTGTAATGAAATCATATTTTTGCTAATCATATTTGACTTTAGCAGTAATGAGTGAGGGTAAAATGTGCTTTCAGATATAAATTAGGTGTATTACTTGAATCTATGTCTGAATTGTAGTTTTAAGCACACCTTATCCATCAGTTAGCTATCAGTTAACACCATACTTTTTTGGACTATTTCAGATGATAAAATACAAAATTTATCCCAAAAAATTGTTCACTTTTCATCATGAAATATTAACTTGTGGATGCGTATGAATATAACTTGAGTTTTTTCCTATTAAGCGAGCACACAAAATTGTATTTGTATATTTAATTATCATACTTTTTTGGAAACCCTTTTTTTGGCGAAAGTAGCGTCATATGACATCATTTTTCATTCACAAAACAATGGCTTCTATGAATTTTGCTACCATGAATATTATGAACATTATGCAAATCAAGAAAGAAAAAGTCTTTTGTACATGCTAGAAGCATCTAATATAAATATATATTTTATATAAATAAAAACACAGTAGTGGAATGGAATGTCTTTCTGAATAAAAAGAATTGTGGTCTGGTCCTAAGAATAGATTGTACTTGAAGTATTTCATTTTGCAATGAATGAACATCAATTTCAGAATTGACTGGTTCCCCTTGGTTTTAGTTTTTTTAATTGTTCCTTTTCCCCCTTTAGTTACGGTATATATTTCATTTAATGTTACTATTAGTTTTGTTAAATGTGTGTATCCGCTAAACATGAAGTACTATACAGTTATTATGAAGAAGGGCAGGCAAGATATTCAAGTAACTAAGCTCACATGTTGTGTCAAATACTGAATTGAACTATCACAACTTTACTTCTAAACTTAAGAATTTGTACCCAACTAGCAAGGTGCCCTCAGAGGAAGAAAAATGATAAAACTTAGAATTTGTACCCAACTAGCAAGACGCCCTCAGAGGAAGAAAACTTTAAAAAGGTGCAATGCTGTCCAACTAAAAATCACAATCAAATGGTCATTTATTGATATACTTGACAACAGTCTCCAATCTACCTTAACAGATGACCAAAGTGTGGAAACAAATTGGATAGCCTTAAGTAAGCAGATCTATAACACCACTACACAGTTCCTGGGTGCCACCACCAAGAAACAAAAAGATTAGTTTGGTGAGAACTCAAACAATATAAAAAGATACTGGTTAACCTCTTAACTGTGGAGGTTAACTTAAGGATACGGTGAGGGGTTGTCGCCTTTTTGCTGAGATCTTCTTCTTAGTTTCTCAGGGAAACAATTCGTCTGGATGCTTTATTATAAGAAGTTTATTATGGGAAGCTAAGAAGTCGAGGATCTCAGCAAAATGGCGGTGGCTTTTCACCATATCCTTAAGAATACCTTTGCAGCTAAGGGGTTAACAAACAATCTCCACAAAAGCCTGTTTAAATTTTCCAAATTCAATACATGAAGGATGTTTTCACCAAGTTTATGTAGGAGATGTCACTGATTAATAGGACACACTTTGATTTCATTATAGACAGCCATGACATCTGATCCTGTAACCATGAACCCAAAGTATTTATGGCCCAGCTTTATCAGGAATCTTGGTAGTTGTGAAGACATGTTAACAAATCAAGTTGCATGATACCATGGGTGCTGGTGTGCCTCTCAGTCTTCAGGCTGTGTGCTTGTTTAGGCACGACTGTAGTTCTGCTTAATGTAAGGGATGGCCCAACCAGTCTTAGTTTCCAGCCTCTGTAGGCTGCTCTATGCCCCATCTCCACTTCAAGGAGTTGGCCTCAATAGGGATCTCGCTTTTGATTTCTTGTTTACAAAAAGGATTATTTTTTTCTGAGATCCTTATGAATTACCACTTAAAGCTACGGAATCTATGTACTATGATCGGTATTCTTGACAGGCATTGTGCAGCTTCGTTGAGAGGGATGGAGCACATACGGGTAACCCAAGTACAATGAAATCAATCCTCTATGCCTTTTCACCACTTCCCTTCACAAGTGCAGATGCATAGACCTAATTCAAGACAATAGACAGATTTTCCTGTGGTTGGTTGGGTAAGTTAACTCACAATTCACACAATTGAAGAGTATTGGAATATAGTAATAAATACAGTGTTAGGCTTATATTTCTGTGAAGATGCATCAGAATGTATATCACCCTGAAGTATAGTCTGCCACACTACCCAAAGTCTTCACAGACCACATAGGAATCTTAATCACTGCCCAAGGTCTTCACAGACCACATAGGAATCTTAATCACTGCCCAAGGTCTTCACAGACCACATAGGAATCTTAATCACTGCTCAAGGTCTTCACAGACCTCATAGGAATCTCAGTCACCAGTGTACCATCAATATATTCACAAAATTGGATGGAAATGAGTGATTATTATCACCAGTGACTGAAAAGTAAACACACTGCCCTGGATATATATGCTAGTTTATGGAAATGAGCAAATCAGTAAACTTGCACCATAACTTGTACATCCAGAATGTTGAAAATGGATAAGAGGAACATATTGCAGTTGCTTAGTTGCAGCATCTTGTGGGTACACAAGAGTTAATGACATATTTACATTGCTACAGCAACAGTTTTGAGACAAACACTGCAGAGTTACAACTTGACATCTGTGTATCCTAAGAAGGAGCATGTTTAACTTGTAAGCCACAAGAATCAGCAGCAAGCACACTTCTAAACATCTGCTGAGAATGCTGATCATACATAGTCTGTATTGAAGGCTTTGAGGCTGTTCCAATAACTAATGTGTCTGCGTGTTGGAGCCTTATTGTTTTAGGTTACAGGCAAAATTATTGCAACTTATATCTATTGAAAGTAGTTTTCTACTTGATGCCACCCTACCTCTCAGACAAAGAGAGCAGAGAAATATTATGGTGTCAAATTATTACTATGAATTACATATTTATATAATAATTGACACCTTATTGAAGACCTTACTTGAAGGTAGAGACTTACTTGAAGGTAGAGATAAGGGGCAGTGATCACATGGTAGGCAGAAATACAAGTACCGGTAGGAGGGAAACATTATGAGATGGACAGGTTACAGTCTAGCAGAGTGCACCACTAAATCAAAAGAGACGGAAGATGTTGGAGCGCTGTTTCAGCAAACCTTCATTGCGGAGATGGCACCTGATGATAATAATTGTGGCATATTCTGTATGATGATGATGGACTTTTGTGCCTTTACAGACAGTCAGGAAGCAGGCCAGTGTAAATTGATGGGACAGGTAGTCACTATGTAACACACACATGACTGCTTGCCCAGCAAGGTTTTATAAGGAAAGTGCCTTCCCATATGCATTAACTCTCTCGACTCTGTTGATTAGTTCGAAGGAAAGGCAATGCCAATATGCTTGAAAACAAGCAAAATTGCAGATGGTTTAATACACCATCGGCTACCTTAGGGTCTCGCCTCAGAATATTCTGTAAGAATTCACTTCCTTGGATTTTGGTACTCGTGCTAACCAGCTAAGCAGTGGGGATTTTCTGTAGAGGTTGACTCCCTTAGCCCAAGACACTATCATCTACAGAACATTGCTACTTAACCACTGTTGAATTTTTAGACATCCAATTATATCAACAGTACAATATGGATGATTAGCTTTCAAACCACAAGCTGGCCTACTATCTACTCTTCCCCAAACTGATAAATATTTATACACAAAAGCATATTTTCAATCAAGATGTTATCTCTTATCTTCATTACATAATGTATGAATGTCAATTTTTGTTTTCATTATAATCCTTTAGGGGTCTTTTGACCTCGTAATACTTTTTGGTTGTGCGTTCTAATATAGCCTACATCAGCAATGTCCGCTGGTTGAAAAGGCTCTCCTCTCAAAAGGAGAGGTAAACTTACCACCTACCTACCTGAATGCCAATTAATAATGTGTGACATTTTTATTTGTAACTATATTTGGAAATTAATTTTAACTAAACTTTAATACAAGTAAACTCTTACAAAATCCTGTACTTTATACCTTCAGTCAAGAGTAACACTTCCAACAATTACAATATCCTGTCCCAGAAAAGGTATAATTCAATTTGAAAACTAAACGGAAAATAAAGTTGCGAATGTGCATATAATTAGCAATTAATTGTGAGTTGAAATTTGTATTTACTTTTCACTCCATGTGGATTGTCTGAAAACAGTAAATTATTATGGTTCAGTAAAAAAAAAACCACAACCACAGAACCAATACCAACAACAGACATCTTTGGAAAGTTTATTATGAAATACTGGAGAAATACACTGTCAATAAGACAGGAAAGAAAATCTTGATAGCTTTAAAACTGCAAAACAAATTCTTGTAGGTAGTCAGGTATCAATATATTAACTACTACCAGCCATTTACACAGTTGTAGATTTTAATTAATATTATAAAATATACTTGGTAATTAATGTTATAGAATATAATTAATGTTGTTATATTATTTAATTGATGTGGTTATATAATATAGGCCGAATTAATATTGTTATGGAATATTATTAATATTGTTATAGAATATAATTAATGTTATTATATAATATAATTAATATTGTGTTAGGAGGTACCATCCGTCTTTCCAGATATTAGTTGTATTATTGTGCTATCATCAAATATAATCATTCCATGATCCATAGTAATGAGTGGACTCACAAGATCAATCTGAGCCACAAACAGTCTTCCACAGTATGAACAAGGAATCACAGGTTCAGTTGTATCATTGTGTGATGTGTCTTGTTAGATGTGCAGCCCTTGAATTAACTGCTATCACTTTCTCCTTTGTCTTTATACCATTCCTTATCTTTTCTATCCAAGCAACACGACCAAAGGCACTTGTTCCCATGACTCCGTATTAAAGCCGGTGTCATGCATATACTGTTTCCATACAACTTTGTATCGAAGCAGAGGTCGACTGAGATCTTTTACCAGACTATTTTCCCCATAAGGTAGATCATTCTGTATTTTATCATTTTTCATCGTCCTGGTGCGTCCCAGCCATCAGTCTGCACAGACTGAGCATAGAAAATAATATGGTATTATCTGTTCTTTCTAATACATCAGTTAATGACTTGTTCTGCCACCTATCTCCAACAATCTTATGTAGGCACCTTATGTGTAGCTGTTTATTCATCTCTCATTGTACACATAGGTTTCCCATGTTTCACCACCGGTGCAGAGGACATAACCCTGGTAAGCCAGGAATTTCATTTTCATAGTTAATTTAATGCTGTGCTATCTAATTTTAATTAATAATAATTGTTATGCCGTAACTTAAGACATTTAATTTAATGTGGTTTCTGAAATAATTTACTCATATGAGATGTGATTTATAAAAACAGGCTGACAATTTAAGAAAACTAAAGATATTTTGTACATAAATAGGTAGCTTATGTGTTTACAAAATAATTTTGTTATTCAATTTTGAAAATAAATATTATATGAATGGGCAACTATGTGTTAAGTGGTGCAATTTCTTCATGGTGCTCACTTGTCTCCCATAATTGATTGCATCAATGGACTGCACTAATTCTATGTGATGCATCATTACCCATTTGTCTTGTAGCCGATTGAGTTAACATATATTTTCAATAACATTTGTCATTATCATTCCATTTTCTATATCTATTATTGTATCGTTATGTTCAAATGAAGAACTTATTCCAACACATCAATTGGTGTCATTCTTATTACGCTTATTTATCTAATTATTTATATATTACTTATTTTCATATGTTACAATGATCATATGACCATACAATGTCATATGTTACATCATCATTCTGGTATTAAATATTTATTCAATTTAGGAAGTCACATTTTAAAAATAATTTAGTTTTTCACATAGACAGTTAATCAATCTAATGAATATTATCCTTTTTTTCAATTAAATAGATAGACAAAAATGAGACTACAACTGAAACTACTGTATAAACACTATGGTACTGGCACTTAAAGCCTGCTGAAAGAGACTTTCAGTACCCATAACAGCATGAGTGTAGAGACGAAGATTCAAACAAATTTTATCTAAGTTATGTTCGCAGGCTGATAAATACTCAAGTAATAACTGGACACATGTTAGCACAAGAGGACAAACAATACATACTTCTTAACTTTCATCCAACTGTGTAGCCTACTGCAGTAGCCGAGTCCATGACGGGCTGAGGAGAAAGACAGATTTTCTGATAAAAACATTGCAAATTTGTACAAATATCACAGAGAAATTATCATTTATGCCAACACCCACAGAACTCAACAGGTTCATTCTGTCAATCTCATAAGGTGAGTCATCCTTTTTATCTATTTCAAGATCTCATAAGGTGTCATCCTTCTATCTATTATCATCATCACAGTGACCTCACAAAGTAATTCATCATCTACTTTAGTTTTGGTCATCAGATTTATAACTTTTACTTGATAATGCATGATGAAGGGAATCTCAGAAAATAACAAATGAAAGACCAACAAAGATCACAGCTTCCAGTGATTACTGTTTTTATAGAAGATTAATACGAACCCCAGTGTAAGCAAATAGATTTGAATGTGCTAAGAACAAAACAAAGACAGCTTTTTGATAAAATACAAAGGAGGTGATAATTTGTTAGGAAAATAATGTAGATAGCGGTTAGAGCACATGATTGCATGGTGCCATGGTTGCTGGTGCGCCTCTTGGCCTAGTATCTCTGACTTCAGCACATGTGATTGCATGGGCAAGACTGGTCCTGCTCGATATAAGGGATGGCTCAACCAATCTTAGGATCTGTTGGCTCGATAAAGCTCCAATCTCCATGCCAAGGATCTGACTTCAATATTTAGAGCACATTATGACAACAGGAAAGATTGTTGGGAAGAAAGACAGAGGTTGGCAGATGAATGCTGGACACATTGGATATTGACATATAATGTTTCAGCAATAGAACTGACTGCTAGCACTGGGTGCAAAGTGTTGAGATCATGATTACCTATGACAGTATGTTTGGCATATTTAGAGGCAGCAGAAGGATAGATAATATGAACAACTGCAATAAACAATAGTCCTACCAGTGAAATATCTCATTGTGAAACAAACAATGATTTAGTTTGTTTGCTTTGTCAAACAATCTTGTTTTCTATTTAAACAAACTAAATCAATATTTGCACTAAAGAGTTTTTAAACAAGCACAGGTTACAAGATACTTTACAGAACAAAAATGGTGCTGCAGGAAAAGCGGAACATTTAAATTGGTACCTAGTTATTTTTTGTTTGCTGTATTTTATAAATTTCTACACAAAAAAGAAAGCAATGGCATCCTAAAAATTGTAATATATTGCCTATAAAATCTCTAAGGTCCAAAAATACTTGGTTGATTGCTACGTCATGAATAGGATATGCTACACAAGAATCATTTCAATATATATTTTCTTGTGATAGAATGTTGGGGATCTTTCTGGCATTGTGGTCATCTGCCTTGTTATCATATCGTCACAGATTCAATCCCAAGTCATGATGTATTGTTTACAAGTGCACTTTTGAAAATCTCCGGGGAATATTGCTTGAAGCTACAGAGCTATGTGCTATGAGTGACACTTTTAGCAGGTGCCATTTTGTTGAGAGGGGCAGAGTACATATGGGGAAACTTGATATAATGATAATCCTCTATGCCGTATGATCCTTATGGAGAAATCCCATAGAGCTTGAGTGAATTAGTGTAAACAAGACTGCATATGTGGTACAGGATTCCCAGACCATATCCTTCAAATCCGCCCATTGTCATAATATAAAAAACTAGCTCTGGCTGTAAGAAGCCACACTAGAAAACAAACTCTGGGGCACAAAAGACAATCTCCAATGGACAATCAGTTTTATGAAAGAAATAAAAAGTTACATCTGAGGTCTGAGGGAAGATACCATGGAATACAAAAGATTATCCCCAATTGACAGCCAGTTTTATCCAAGTAATGAGTAGTGGACACAAAGAGACAGAGAGTTGTGGAAAAGCACGATCACCTACACCACCCGGCATGGCACTTGATTGATTGATTTGGTGAAATACCTAGCACATGCATTATGAATTCTACATGAAAACACAGACTTACTGAGCATGGTTGAAGTTTCTCGTATTCTGGTGTCATCATCATCATCTTCAAGTTGAATATGAACCTGGAAAACATAAATAAACATGCAATCAATTATTTGAAGTATTTATTTACTAGACATAATCTGGTTCACTGAGTCACAGAAGAAGAAAGATGGCAAAAATAAGAAATGGAAGCATTTCTTTCCAATGATATGACATAGTATTGTGTGGTTTTTAGCACTGTACACCACTACATCATTATATGTTGTGGGTTAACTTTTACCGCATGTTAAAAGATTTAGTCAATTACACAAGAAATTACAGTAATAAACTGTTAATTTTATTCAGATATTTCATTTCTTCATCCACATAGTTACATATCTGTCACCTGCCAGATGGGAACATCCCACATTTCAGCCATAAATAACCCCTAAACTCTATACAAATACAGGGATTCTATTATGTTGTAGTATTAATATCAATGATGCAAATTATTTAAGTAGATTTAAGTCACGTATCTTGGCATCATTATATCATCAGATGGCCGGTGCTCCAATGAGATCAAGAGCAGGATAACACAGGCTGAATCCGCATTTAAAAGATGAGAAACATTCTATGCAATGGAGTAGTACCAATGCTCACACGAGTTTGAGTGCTAGGATGTTATATTGAGCCAATTCTTCTTTATGGATGTAAAGCATGGACAGGAAACAAAAGAGTTCAAGATGAGCTGTAGGCAACTGGGTTGTGATTTTTGAGAATAATTAAAATTCAATGGACAGCCAATAAAACTAATGTTGCAGTCCTCAAAGATACTGGAGAAAATAAGACAAATTCTGGAAAAAAATTAGAACCACAGTAAAGATTTTTAGGGCATGTGATGAGAAAAGCAAAACATGAACATTTAGTAACCATCTGAAAAATCAAGGGGAGAAAGGACATAGGAATACAAAGAGAGAAATTTTTGGATGGGATGTCACTGTGGCACAAAATGATGTCACCAACTAAACTTATTCACAGCACAAGAAACATAGAGTTGTGATGAAACATAATCACCTATGCCACTTGAATGATTGCATGGGGATTCTATGTAAGCCTGAGGATTCGATGATGAGTGATTGTCTGGAGAATCTATTATGACAGTCATTGCCTGGCAATTCTATCATTAGTAGTACTTGAGGATTCTATGATGAAAGTGTATAAATAACCAAATGATCGGAGGGTGTCCAACAAAGTGGAGGGTGCCGCAGTAACCAAAGTAACAAATATTAATGCAAAATAGATAAACAGGCTACTGGGAATACCTAACTATGAACAAATTTAGATGAAAAGGTATATAAAAAACATGCAATAAAACAAAACAGGACAATTTTCTACATTGCGGTCCTATTGGGACCTTTTTCAAGATACACAAAAAACTACAAAAAACATCAAACCATAAATTTTGTGGTTATTATATTTACGGTTTGGTATTTTTTGTAGTTTTTTGAAAAAGGTCCCAATAGGACCGCAATGTAGAAAATTGTCCTGTTTTGTTTTATTGCATGTTTTTTATATACCTTTTCAATTAACTTTGTCCATAGTAAAGTATTCCCAGTAGCCTGTTTATCTATTTTACATTACTATGATGAAAGTGACTGTGTGAGAATTCTATCATGATAGTTTAGAGGATTCTATGTTCACTGTGAGGAGAGCGGTAGCCTAGTGGATAGTGAGCTTGCTTGCTATCATCTGATTACAGCGTGCCAGGTTCAAAACCAAGTCAGGACATGAAAAAAAATATATAAAAAAAACCGGGTTGTGATTTCTCACTTGACACGACCACTCCTCCAGTCGACTCAGCTGATGCATGAGTTAGGGAAGGTAAAAAAACAGCAAGAAAGGGAACTGGCCACCCCACCTAATAGTTGTTGCGGCTTAGTACATGAAGAGTTATCTTCATCCCCGATGGCAGATGCCATGGGACCTTACTTTACCGTACCTTTTTATGTTCACTGTGACTGCATGAAGATTCTATGATGAAAGAGACTGTGAGAATTTCATCATAATAGTTTAGAGGATTCTATGTTCACTGTGAATGTATGAAGATGCTATGAGTGATAGTGATTCTATCAAGATTATATGTTTATAGTGATTCTATGGATACTATTTTGATACTGATTCTATGGAGATTCTATTATGATAGTGATTGTATTGGGATTCTACGATGACAGTGATTACATAGTGGTTATATAATGACAGTGATTGTATGGGGATTCTATGATGACAGTGATTGTATGGGGATTCTATAATGACAGTGATTGTATGGGGATTCTATGATGACAGTGATTGTATGGGGATTCTATGATGACAGTGATTGTATGGGGATTCTATGATGACAGTGATTGTATCAGGATTCTATGATGACAGTGATTGTATGGGGATTCTATGATGACAGTGATTGTATGGGGATTCTATGATGACAGTGATTGTATCAGGATTCTATGATGACAGTGATTGTATCAGGATTCTATGATGACAGTGATTGTATGGGGATTCTATGATGACAGTGATTGTATGGGGATTCTATGATGACGGCGATTGTCTGGGGATTATATGACAGCAATTGGATGGGGATTCTATGACGACTGTGATTGTATCAGGATTCTACGAAGACTGTGATTGTAAGGGGGATTCTATTTTGACAGTGATTGCATGGGGATTCTATGATGACAGTGATTGCATGGGGATTCTATGATGACAGTGATTGCATGGGGATTCTATTTTGACAGTGATTGCATGGGGATTATGATGACAAAGATTGCATGGGGAAACTGATTAGGGGCTATATTCTCGTGGCACACACCTAAAAATGTGTATCCAGATTTTCTGAGTTTGATCTAACTGAAAAGAATTTAGCACATAATAAGGAACCATGAGATACCTATTAAGAGGCTAATACTGAACAATGTTCAGTATAACAATTAAATATCCACTGTCAGATGAAGCTACAACACATTCTGTTCTCCTGACTACATCATGCTAGTCAGAGGAAGTTGTGACAATGAATACAGAAGAAAATGAATAAATAAAGTATGCCATTAAGTTGTAGAAACAATGAATCTATCTCCTTCAATTATCTTGCTATTTATCACTTAATCATTATCTTCTTCCTCTCAAAATCATGTATTCTCTGCTAAAAATATACCTCTTTATTAACAACAGCAGCTAATAGTTTTATCTGCTCCTGTGCTTCTCCCAAATCTCTCTCCAGCTGTTCTCTCAGAGCACTCTCTCTGGTAAGTGTAGCATTCACAGATGTATAGGAGTCTTGTAACATTTGGTAGATTGACTGCAGCTCCACTAGCCTGGTAACAGAAAATAAATACACTTAAATGCAGGCCAATAATCACCATCAAGAAACATCTAATCCTAGCATATATTCTGCTTTTGTGTAAATCAATTATTAATTTATGGATTCCAAGACAGATTAATAGAATACATTTTTCTTTCATTCAATCAAACCATAGGGCCCCCTATATTCTTTACAAATCTTCAGGTGCATATGCCACAGACAAGGATTTTCCATTTGTCTCTATCCTTGGAATGTTCTCAACTTCATTCAATGTGATTTCTATCTCTGTCTGTCTACTATACATGTTCCTAGCTCTTCTATATTTTTATTTTTCCTGCTAGTTCCATGTCTTCTATATATGTTCCTAGATCTTTCATGTTTCCATTTTCCCTGCTAGTTCCATGTATTCTATATGTTCTTAGTTCTTCCATGTTTCCATTTTCAATGCTTACTCTATGTCATCAGTTCTTCTCTGTTTCCATTTTCCCTGCTAGTTCCATGTCTTCTATCTTTTCTGAGTTTTTCCATGTTTCCCTTTTACCTGCTAGTTCCATGTTTTCTATATGTTCCTAGTGTTCCCCATGTTTCCATTTTCCCTGCTAGTTTTATACCATTGACATTTCTCATGAATTATTTGCAATATTTTTTAAGTTTATCTCTGCAAGCTATTTGTATGTAATGTAATGGTTTTGCTGATGTTGATATGGTATGGTGTATTGTGATATCCTGTAATTTTATGTTATGGATACACACACATACTTGACAAAGTGGTCTAAGTTTTTGTTTTAAAAATTGTATTTTGTATTCTGGTAGATGATTTTGTCTGGTGTAAAGAAGGTATGTTGAGATACGACTCAGTGTTGTACTAGGAGGATTAACCTATAAGTGCTCAGCTGCCTAGTCGGTGGTTGACCAAAAGCTGCATGCTATGTCACCTGCAACATATACTTCATACGATGTGCCATTTCTCAACCTTCCCATAGCATAACTCCTAGCACCCATTTTCTGGTTGTTGAGTGGACCACTAGTTTTTTTGTGTGCAAACATTAGTGAAACGTTCTTAGAAGAAATCAGTTGGCAGGTGTATGACATAGCAACTACACTACAGCACCTAAGAAATCAATAAATCTATCCATGTGCTAATTAATAAATCCACTCACGCACTAAAAGATCTAGCCATGCAATAAATTCATACACACACTAATATATCTACCCAAGCAATAAATCCACCCAAGCACTAATAGTCTACCCATGCAATAAATTCATACACACACTAATATATCTACCCAAGCAATAAATTCATACACACACTAATATATCTACCCATGCAATAAATTCATACACACACTAATATATCTACCCATGCAATAAATTTATACACACACTAATATATCTACCCATGCAATAAATTCATACACACACTAATATATCTACCCATGCAATAAATTCATACACACACTAATATATCTACCCATGCAATAAATTCATACACACACTAATATATCTACCCATGCAATAAATTTATACACACACTAATATATCTACCCATGCAATAAATTCATCCACACATTAAAAGACAGACCCAAGCACTAATTTTATCTATATACTACTCCATCAAGGCCAGCACTGTGCAGTGGTGATGGGGCTTAGTTCAGCCATCAGGGGCTGGAAACTAAGACTGGTCGGGCAGTCCCACTCAAGCAGGACCATAGTCCGGCCCAAGTAAGCAGAGTGCTGAAGACGGAGGCATCCAGCCAAAAGGCGCACAGATAATCAGGATGCCATGCACAAAACACAATGGTACAGTGAGTTTTATTAAGGAGACAGAATTACAGATATAGACATGTTTCAAGTGAACGTAAGAAGAAGAAGAATCTATATAAAAAATGGGTATAAATAAATCTACCGATGCCATAAGTCCATCTTCATAATAATGGATCTACCTATGCAATAAATCCACCTACATACTAATGAATATACCTACATACTATTAAATCTACCTACATACTAATAAATTCAACCACACACCTCTCTTTAACATCAAATATATATATATATATATATATATATATATATATATGAAAGTTTAAAGAGAAAAATAATATGGCAGTCAACTCACTTCTTCACTGTTTGATCACTCTCTCCTTTGACCTGGTCTGCTTCTATAGCTGTTTCTTCATCTTCAAGTTCCTTTTGAACTGAGTCCAGTGCTATCCGTCTCTCTAGTTCTGCATTCTAGTAATATGGTAAAACATAAATATCAAATACCAAAAAAACACTCAGTTTTACCGCAATGAAAATATTTTCTAAAGAAATAGCTACTTATGAACGCATTTCATTGTCAGAATATCAAAATGGTTTTAGCAGGTAGTATACCCCACAAACTGTTAACATCAAAGGCAATATTTCCTCAGATTTTCTTCTCACACAGAATTTTAAAGATGTCTGAGTGGTGAATATTTCATGTGAAAATTTCTACTATCTAAAAAAAAAAAAGGTCATTCGCTTGTATTTTATGTGCGCAGGCAGTACATTTCGTGAGCAACAACTTATAATCACATGTGCGTCTGCACACGTTAGACGGAATATTAGCTATAGGGGTAATGCTGAGGGTGCATCAAAACACAGAGATCTTCATTTTCTCCTTTTATATAAAGGGAGACTGAGAAATGATTTTTTCTGTCTCCCACAGCTTCTTCCACCCTCCGCTGTTTCCTGTGAGTGTTTTAGACAGAAAGTTGTGTCAGGTAACCTGAACCACACCATCCTCATTTAACTGTTGATATAGTGATTCTTGAAATAATGTATACATGTTTATTATATTTGTGACATATTCATTTGCTATATCATATCTAGAAGAATTATGAGAATACCATGGACTGCCAGGAAAACTAATGTGGAGGTGTTGAAGGAGTCACGTGAGAGATGGAACTTCTTCTTCTTCTGCGTTTGTTCTCAAACTCCTGCAGATCAGCAGCATGTAGTCTGGAGAACGAAATGTGTTGTCTCATGGTTTACAGTATTGCTGCGATATCTGCGTCTTTTGGCCTGACACATCCGACTTCAGCATGGCTTTGGGTCACTGACCCTATATGAGATGGGACAGCCAACTCCATCCCATAATCTCATTAGTCGCCTCGTACGACATGAATGGAAGGTAAACAGTGTTGCTATTCTTTGCTCCCCTTTTGGAACTCGGCAACACACGGGCGAGAGACGGAGCTTAATCAATAATATATGAAAATGACAATCTTAATTTTTTGGCCATGTTATGAGACAAGAATTCTTGAGATTAATGGGAATTGAACCTGGTCTGTTCTAGCAGGACCGAATCGCCTTGCAACTAAAGTAAACAGTTTTTCCATACTTGCTGAACCAAATCCCCAATAAAAGATGCTATTGTTGCAAAAGTAGCTACATTGTACTATCACTGTTATTTATGTTTACAAAAAGACCTTTTTAGTAGGAATATGGATGTTCTATGTTTGTCTTACTGAGGATACTTCAATACTTGTACAGGATGTTTGTTGATGTTGTAATAATCGTTGTCTCGATTGCTCCGTTCTCAGTGACTTGAGTACAATTTTGGATGTCTTGACAAAATTGCATCTTTTATTGGAATGTGGTTAGGCAAGTACGGAAAAATCTGTCTATTTGAGTTGCAAGGCGATTCAGTGCCGCTAGAACGGACCTCGTTCAATTCGCGTTAATCTCAAGAATTTTTAATTTATCCTCATGCTTCCTACTTGAATTTACTTGTTATGAGACAAGGAGGTTTAGTGAACATAGTCACAACAGGTAAGATTGAAGGCAATAGAGACAGAGCGACAGCATGAGAATATAAGACAGTTTAACAACCTGGCACGGCAGGGAAACAACAATGATCCTGATACATAATACTAGAGATAGAGAGCTGTGGAATGCCATGATTGCCTACGCCAGTCAGCATGGCACCTGATGATGATATATCTGTCTGGGGGCTGAGGTACAGGGTTCAAAAGCCGTCGCAGGCAAACTATAGAAATACTTATATTGCCTAGAAAATCAACAGGGCCACACAAAAATGCTGGATTGATAATAACGTCCTAAATAGGATATGTTACCAATATCATCTCTATAGGCTGTAATATCTGTCTATATCATTCATGCTCAAAGACACATAAAAGTTATACATCAAGTACAAGAATATAACTTCAGAGCATTTAGGTTTAGGTTCTCATGATTATGAGTTTCTTTTTTATTTTGTTTGTCCTCTTGAGAAATTTTCAGTTTGATTGTGCTTTCATATAGCCTGTTCCATAATGCAAGAATTAGGCCTTTTGTTGGCCTTCCAGTGCTTAACAGTTAAAATATGATATTTGATTTGTCTTCTCGCTCTGTTGTAGTATATATGGTCACTTTGTGTAGCATTGTGCTCTGGTCTCTGAGTTCTAGCTTGTTGATCAAACAAATGTCAGAAGGTGTAAATATCACAGCTTTGCTGTAAACCATAACACAATGCAGCCTATTCTCCAAAAAGCATTCTACTAATCCACATCAGTTTGAGAAGAAACACGGGAGAAGAAGAAGAAGGTTGATAATATTACCCTTTGGGCGTGACTGTCAACATACAGAACCCTCGCAGTCATCTATTTTTAGAAAGACGAAATAGCATATGATTAAAACCAAGAAAACCTGTTGAGCTTGTGCTAAATGAAATATAGAAGTTAGAATATTTCAGCACACATGGATATATTCAGAAACAGAGAAACAGGAAAGCAGTGGAATAAAAATTATGAAATAAACAAATCAACAACAAAATAAAAAGACAAGCCTACACTCATATTTAACTTTGGTACATAGAAGGCGTGTGTATACAACAAAATATAGAAAAATATTCCAAAAGCGTGTCCATAAATGCACTAAAATCGTATACATCACTGTGGTATATATGTGTTTCACTGTTGTACATTTGTTAGACTGGTAATTAGAGCAATCATACGACTTAAAACAAACTCTTACAAAAAGTTCAAGAATATATATGTGAAATATAGGGTAACAGAATGTAAAAAAAAACTTTACATTTGACGAGTTCATCATAATCACCTAAGATATTTTGTGATGTTGGCAAACAAGGTATTCATTGCCACAGAAGAAAACCATGTAAAAGTTATGATATTTCACTGTCCGAGTGACTTACATTTTTTATGCAAACCCTGATGGAATACTTTTTATGTTTTGTATACACGCTCCTTCCATCTAACTGGACTCACTCCCACAACTAACCTTAGATTGTGCTACTATATAAGCTTGGTAAAGATCTCCAAACTGCTGCCTCATTGCAAGCCATTCTTGTTCCTTCTCTCTCAATGACTTGGAAATGTTTGCCAGCTGTGTATTCAAGTATCCCCTGTCTTCTGCTAGCTGGCTAACCTGAGAGAGGACAAAAAAACAAGCAAACTTAAATGTGGTTGCATGTTTTACTGGATCACCTTGTAACATAATTAATTTAATTTCTAAATTAAGGATTAGGTTGTTTTTTGTGTTTTTTTAGCACCAGGTAGGCATATGTGTATTCATAAAACATTGTTACCATTGATTTTCCTGTTATTAAATATCTGATATCTTGTCCATTTGTGACAATATTATTTTTATTGTCTGTTCTCTGTTTATCCAGTATTACTCTTGATAATGACCTTATGGTTGAAACATTGATTTAGTCTTGTCTTGTAAACTGTTATCTATATTTTTTTTCCATACCCATTAGTCTACTGTGCTCTTTAAAACTTTACTACCTCAAGTTTCTCTTAAGTAACTGTTATCATTAAGAGATACATTGGTCAGCAATCCCAACACATCATATGCATCATCATCAAGTTTTCTACAACCATTTCTCATTCTTCGAAAATAATCTTCCTATATACCACTTCTCCACTTGTTCCTTAGCCTGCTAATCTTCTTATTCCTTAATTTAGTTAATTCCCTTCAGGTCGAAGATGGCACATACGATAGTAGTCAATTATCGCCATGAAGAGCACATCGATGCAAATTGATCAAATTCTATTTTATATATATTGAGTGTTCTCTGTTCTGCTGATAAAAGTTTATTTTAGTTGCCCTACTTTACTTTTGCCCTCTGCTTTCCACATGAATGTTTGTTTAGAAAGTCTGTTTCCATCCAAATAGAGGGCCAATGTAATTCAAATGTCTTCTTCTTATAAAACTTGTCATAAATTCTTAGTCTGTTTCTTCCCTCAGTGAATGACTTATTGTTAAATGTCTTATTCCTGAAGGACTCCATAATATTCTCAACATCACACAAAATCTGCACTA
This sequence comes from Meghimatium bilineatum, assembly GCA_034231615.1. Lineage (NCBI taxonomy): Eukaryota > Metazoa > Mollusca > Gastropoda > Stylommatophora > Philomycidae > Meghimatium > Meghimatium bilineatum. Next base: position 25,240,365 of record CM067311.1, read on the forward strand.
ATTGAACAAGCTCTTCTCTAGGCACACACACACACACACAAAATTATGCCAAAGAACACATATTTACACTAACAAAAACTGAAACTTACTTGCATAGCAAGCTGCTGACATCTGGCCTCCCGCTGTTTCAAACTATGCAAGGCCTCATTCAACTGATTCACCACGTCTTTTTTCTGCTCCAGAACCTCTGAAAACTGGGCTTGAAGTCTCCTGTATTCTTCATGGAACATAGATTCCGAGACTCCTCCACTCTTGGCCAGCTGCAGCTGTGAGGTCAAAGACTCGTTATCAAACTCTGCTTGTTGAAGCAAGGCTGAGATCTGCATGATAATTTATATCAGTTAGATGTCAAGTTTAATTGGCTAATTACATGAATAAAAAAATAATGAATACCAGAGTTGCCATATCATGGCCAAATGCAACAATTTTATATGTTTGGCAAATTCAAAAATGTATTAATTTTTTTCATATTTTCTTTTTAAAATCTAAACAGATATTAAAAGCTTGGTCACACCAGTTACTAATAGTTGAATTGTTTCTTTCAAAACTGTTGTCAAAACACAACCAAAATAAATTTTTTAAAGTGTAATCTCCAAGATGCAATTATCAAAATCAAACATTTTAATGGTATTTTAATTCAATCTTAAGATTTCAGTAGTTTGTATACATATTTAAGAGTATAGACACTTTTTTCCCCGAAATGCAAAAGAAAATATCCGCATTTGAAATGAAATGTTATAGAAAGGTCCTAAAAATATAATGGACAGAAAGACAGACCAACGGGATGATGTGGTCAGCATCAAAAGTGCCACTTTATTTACTACTTTATTTATCTGGGACCAATTTTTCTTGGACTTATTCCAGTAATTATTGGACAATCAGCTTTGTCGTGTTCAATATCATGACAATGTGAACACAAAGGTGTTCTCATATTAGTCTTGTGTTCTCAGATCAATGTCCTGTTCTCATATCAGTCTTGTGTTCTCATACCAATGTCGTGTTCTCATATCAACGACGTGTTCTCATATCAATGTCGTGTTCTCATATCAGTCTTGTATTCTCATATCAATGTCGTGTTCTCATATCAGTCTTGTGTTCTCATATCAATGTCGTGTTCTCATATCAGTCTTGTGTTCTCATATCAATGTTGTGTTCTCATATCAGTCTTGTGTTCTCATATCAATGTCGTGTTCTCATATCAGTCTTGTGTTCTCATATCAATGTCGTGTTCTCATATCAGTCTTGTGTTCTCATATCAATGTCGTGTTCTCATATCAGTCTTGTGTTCTCATGTGTTCCTGCCTGGTTCATGTTGAGCAGGCTGAAAGTGACAGGTCTAACAAATTAATTACACCTTCTCCCAGGTCTGGAGTAAGAGCATGAAACCAAACCTAAAGCAAACAGAAACTATTATCTAAACTGACAGAAAATAATTTGTGGAATAGGGACAATTGCATGACAAAATGCTGAGATACAACAAGGTAGCAAATATAGTGGCACTAGCTTTCCAGAAATATCATAATTGGGTGATTATGGAGTGCTGAGCATGGAATTAACTGCTCCACCTCTTGGAGAGTAAAACTGACCCATAAATGTCATGCTGAAGAAGGCTGTTTCAGATAGACAACTGCAGTGAATTCTGTTCTCCAGACTACATCCTGTTAATCAGCAGGAATTTGAGAAAAAGCACAGACGATAAGCGCTAGTTGATAGTGAGCTTGCGTACTGTCACCTGGTTACATCATGCCAGATTCAAAACCACTTCCGGATACACACAGATCTGACTTCTTATCTGACACATTGCTCCTCCTGTCGACTCAGCTGTAATTGGGTGCCTGACACATGAGTTTGGGAAGGTAAACACAGCAAGGAAGGGAACTGGTCACCCACCTAATAGCTTTTTACAGCAGCTTTTTACAGGAAGGGTTATCTTAATTTCTGTCGGCAGGTTGCTGCCATGGTACTAGACAAAATGGCTTTACAGAAAGAGAAAAAATTGCATCTATTACGTGAAGTTATGGACAATGACCAATAATGCAAGAAAATATTTGGAGCATTTGAAACAGTTTGTTACAAAAGAATACTCAGAATACCATGGACCAAAAATATCACCAATGGGAACATCCTGAGAGAATTGAAAGTAAATTAAAACTGTCTAAACATCAAGGTTCTCTTAAGAAAAATTTAAATAAAATATGTATCAAACGACATAGAAAACGCCTTTTAAAGACTTGTTGAAGATCTCACTGAATGTCTTTGATATAAACCATGATACATAGGAAGATGCAACAAAACACTGAACTATATGTTGCTCTGCAATAAAGTAACATTGTGTGGAAAAATAAGAAATGCAGCAGCTCAACAGCAGAGACTAGCCATCAAAAGTTATCATCATTTACCTATACCCAAACTTCCAAGGGCCTCTGGAGCCAAATAGAGTTTACCAGCCACCTATGACCTCTTAAATAAGGACACACCTTTAACATTTTTGAAGACTAGACATAAATAGAAACAAGGTGTCAACACAGTGACTTACCACCTTTCACCATTTCAACATTTCCATTACCAAAGATCAAGATGGAAATCAAAAGACAGATAATATCTACAATTTTTTTACCAACACTGCTACCAATGTCAAACATGGTATTTAACAGTCTCGCAGTAGAGGAAAATCATTACATGTGAAATGAAATGTCTAAGAAAAGCTGTAATGGTCACTAAACTAGATAAAATAAGAAATGAAGAAATTAGGAAAAGCGTTGGTATAATATCATGTATTGAACATATTGAAAGACAGCAAGTAAAATGGTTCAGTCACCTTATGAGAATGAACCTAAACCAAATACCAATAAGAGCATATAACAAAAGAATATCCGGTTATAGAGTCAGAGGCAGACCAAGAAAATAACAAATAGAAAACATGAAATAATCTTGAACAAACATGGACTTGACAGAAGCAAGACAACATATCTGGCCTTAGAATGATGCTTCTATGCTTCTATATTCACTCCTATGCTTAACTCTTTGTCTCCGTACGGTTTTCCTGCTATGCCGAACACAATAGTAAATTCATATTAAAATGTAGATTTGAGCAGCTTTTCGGCATAGTGGGTCTCCAAAATGTAGATATTAGCGGCTTGGTGGACATAGAGAGTTAAGAGCAAGTGTGGATACGACCAAACAACATTCACAATGGGGAATGACATTAGACCTCAAATTAAATTTCATAAAGTGCAAATAACAAATCATCACTTGTGGTGGACTAACAACAACAGAAGACTTCTTCTCAACACACTACATACCTCTAAGAGTTGGCATGTTCTGGGTATGTTTAAAGTTGTGGAGATTCCACACCATTGTACAAAAAGAAACAAAAAATCTATTGTTCATAATTCCTGATCATAATGTTTATTTTCTACATATTTAAAATGAAAATTTTCAGAAAAGTGAGAATGCCTTAGATAACAATGTATTCTGCATTAAGAAAAGGTGTAAAATTTATATAAATGTTTATATAATTATAATTCTTACCGTGTCTAGTTCTCGTTTTAGCCTGGAGTTCTCATCCATGGTACTTCCCTCTGTCCCCTCGAGCTCGTCAACTCGTCTCTGCAAGGCATCCTTCTCCCTTATCACATGCTGTTGTTGCTCCATACTGAATGTTGTTTCATACTGATGAGACATAAGGTCTTGTATCTTAGCATGAAGTTCATCCTGCAGTCTTGCCATGCTACTCTTCTCTTCCAAGACTTTATTAAAATCGGTATTCAAAGACTCAAAATCTGCCTCAAGTGATTTCACTGAGTCAATTTTTTGATTGAAGGCATCAAATTTTTTCCGTAGCATTTCATTCTCTTGTTCAGAATGATTAAGATCCTCTGTCAAAGCTGAAATCTTTTGTTCCATTTCCTCATTGTCTTTCAGCAGATTATCAAGCTGAACAAGTTCTTCTTTCATATTTAAGATTTCTTGATCCCTTTCTAGAATTAGTTTACCCGTGACACTAATCTCTTTCATAGCCACAGTTAACTGGTCAGTTCTTGCTGTTAGTATTTCCTGCATTTCACTTATTTCATACTCTTTTGTTAGAAGTAGCTTTTGCGTCTCTTCATCAGGAGAATGATGGGTTACCACATTCCTTGAATCTACTGAACTTTTTTCATGTAAATCCTGATCTTCCAAAAGTTCACTAAGCCTCTCCACTTCTTTCATCAGTAAGTGTTTATCAGTTTGTAGTGCTGACATTTCACCCCTGACTTCTTCTAGATCATGGCTAAGTATCTTCTTCTCCATGGTAGATGATGCCAGTTCAGCCTGAAGGTCCTCGACTTCCTGCTCCAGGTTAGATGTCTCTTCCAACTTCCAATTCAGACCACTGACTTCATTTTTAAGTTGATGATTCACATCTAAAGCAGTTGCTAACTCATCCCTCAGATCTGTCAACTCTTCCTCCAATGATTCTATCTGTTCGTGTGAAGCATCAAATTTGTCTTTCCCTAAAGGCGCCACATAATCAACTTTAACTACACTTGCCACATCAGGTTTATCTTCCACTGCACCCAGAGACTGAAGACTGGCAATTTTGTCATGGAGTTGTTGAATTGTGTTTGTAAGATCTCCCACCTGTTGAATCAGTGCTGTCTTTTCTCTTCTTAGAGAGACCAGTTCCTCTCTCACATCTTCAAATTCTTCATTGAGATCATCTCGCTCTTTTTCTGCCTCTTTAAGTCGTTCAGCTATAGCTGAGAAATCTTTCTCATAATGTTCATTTGTGCCTTTGCCTTGACTTTCATGAATTTTCTTGAGTTTTAGTCTCAGTTCTTCAACTTCTCGTGTCACAACAGAATTGTTTTTTGTTAGAGTCGTCATCAAACTTTGGTAGTCAGCATTGTCTTGTGATAATGAATCAAATTGAAATTGTAGAGTTTCAAGTTGATTCCTTAATGAGTTTAGTTCAATCTTTTGAAGTTCTTTTTCCTTCACAGTTTCATCCTTTAAACTTCGCTCCTCAGATAATTTCAGCTTCATTTCAGATACTTCTGTCATATTTTTATTTGCTCTGACTTTTTCACTTCCAAGCTCTTCATTTAGTCTCATTATCTCATCTTTCAAATGTTTCAATTCTTCTCTTAAAGGTTCTCTTAACCTCATTTCTGCATCTCTCTCTTGGACAAGTGCTACAGACTCATTATTTTTTAAAGTAAGTTCATTCTGCAGTCCTAAGATTTCTCTGTTCATCTCCTCATGCAGTTTGGATAGCTGTAATACTAAAGAACTTTCAGCATCCATTCTATTCTTTTCCAGCTCACTCTGTAGCCTTTCAATCTCAGAATGCAGCACTGCATTTGATTCTACCTCTTCATCTAGTTTCCTATTAAGTTCAACAGCTTCTTCAGTTTTCCTAGTGATAATCTTCTGCAAATCAACCAGTCTCTCATTCAAAACAAAATCGCTGGATTGGGCTTGCTGGAAATGTTCAGATTTCAAATTATTCACTTCATCAACTTTCAGCTGAAAATCTAATCTCATTTGATTAATGGTACCTTGCAATTCTTCAGTCAATATCTTAGCTGAATCAACCACCATATTTCTAGCTTCCAGCTCAGACTGCAGTCTGGATAATTCTGCAGTTACTTCAACAAGTTTGACCTGATCACGCGAAGATGATTCTACATTTTTCAACTGTGTCTTGAGGGTTGAATTGTCATGAATAAGTTTTCCATTGTGAGTTTCAACGTCTCGAAGTCTGTTGTTCAGAACAGTAACTTGCTCCTCCAGTCGGCGTCTCTCCTCTCTAAGGTTTCCATCTCTCTTGGGTGAACCTTCTTGAAGTCCTAGTTTTTGCTGAAGTTCATCCACCTGTGAATTTAACATTAAAAAATAGAATCAAGATCACTATACACATAATGTTGAAACATCTTTAATGGAATAATTGCTTGTTACTTCTTGTGTTGTGTGTCACATACATGTCTTTCTGTCAGTTTTTCCTTTACAAGTAACCCCAGAAACAGTCCATAAATTATGTTCACAATGGGGAGGGGGTGTAGTGGGGGTGTCCCATGAAAAAGTATGACAGTTGTTGACAGACAGGTGGGAGGAAGGTTTGACAAAAAGGGTTTTTACACACCAATAAAATTGTTCGAATTGGAAACATTTTTCTAAAACTGTGAAACAAAAACATATACTATATTTTTTTTCTCAATTTCTTCTGCGAAAAAAAAAACAAATAGGAAGGGAGGTTTTCACATAATTTAACTAGAATGGAGGGGATCCTGAATACCTGACTTTTGTTGTTAGGGAGGAGGGAGGGTTAGCAAAAATTGGCCCCAAAAAAATGTACCTGAATTTATGGATAACCACATTTGGCAATGTAACTCTTAAATCATTGATGTAACCTTCATCATAATTTTTATACTAAAGCCATTAGAGTCGTCCAGCGAATTCTATCCTCAGCGATGCGGATGAGTGTGGAAATATCTTGTCCTGTTCATTCCTTGATGTTGTCTGTCCATGCCTTTATTTGTCCTCCTCTGCTTCTACCTCCTTTGACAGTTCTCTGCAGTATTGTTTTTGACAAGGAATCATGTCTGCTTACATGTCCAAACCATGCTAGTTTTCGTCGTTTCACTATTGAAAGCAATGGTTCTTGTGCAATCACTATGCATCCAGTCCGATGTTAGTCTTGTATAGAGCAGTTTGATTTAGGACTCTGTAGTTTCTAAGGGGAGAAAAGAATATCAACACTGTCACCTGCCATGCATGTCATAAGAGACATCTATGGAGATTGTGTGGTGTAGTTGGCTGTCCCAGCCCACAGAGGGTCTAAGGAATTCAGAAACTATGTTGACATGCTGGGTCAAAATGCTCATATATTGTAGCCATGCTGACATTCGGATGCACTAACATAGCACTGCAGAAAGAACCTCCTCATTTAATTTGAATTAGGGCAGATAGCATGCGATTAAACTAGTAATTTTACCTTTTAATATACAGTCTGTTATAGCCCTAAGACATTTTATGCTATATAGCTTCCTCTACTTCTTCTCATATCTATGCAATATAGAACACATAGTGAAACCAATATGAAAGCAGGTGTGGTCAAATGGTTAAAATGACAGACTCATAATTATGATGGCAATTCAGGTCATAATAGGGACTGGATTTGTATCTTTTCCAGATAAAATTAAATATTCACCACATAAATGCTGAGGTGACAGAAAGGTGGCTTAATTACTAAAGTCTATAAAATTATCCCTGCATTTTTATCAGAAAATATGTGGTAAAATAAGGAATGACATTAAATATAAATAACCAAATGGTCAGAGGGTGTCCGACAAAGTGGATGGTGCCTAATGAACAAATAGTAACGAAAAATGAGTTAAACAGGTTACTAAAACACTTACCTAGCCTATTAATAAAAATATATTTAAAAACAGTATATATAAAAAAACATACAATAAAACTAAACAGGACAATTCTCCACGTATCGGCTCAAATTGAACCTTTTTCAAGAGACAAACAACAGAAAACGACAAAACAAAAAAACAAAATAGATGTCTATATTTCATCAAGCCCTGTCTCGACGACGATTTGGAGACGGGGAACTTCAACCCCGTTTGGAGACGGGGCTTGATGAAATATAGACATCTATTTTGTTTTTTTGTTTTTTTCGTTTTCTGTTGTTTGTTCTTGAAAAAGGTTCAATTTGAGCCGATACGTGGAGAATTGTCCTGTTTAGTTTTATTGTATGTTTTTTTATATATACTGTTTTTAAATATATTTTTATTAATAGGCTAGGTAAGTGTTTTAGTAACCTGTTTAGCTCATTTTGCATTACTGAATGACATTAAACTAATACAGAAAACAAAAACAACATACCTGAATTTGAAGTTTGTCATTCTTATCCTTAAATGCTTTCAGTTTTAGCAGCATCTTCTCACACTTAACTTCAGAAACCTGTAAGCGACTCTTCGTTTTTTCATATTGACTCTGGACTTGTCTCATGTTATCCTCGGCATATTTCAATTTCTGAGACAATTCTGTAGACGATTGCTGACTCCCTGCTCCTTGGACAGGAAATTCAACAGTTTGTAGAAGGCGCTCAGAAACAATTGTAGGCTTCTCATTGGCAGCTTGGTAGCCCCATTGTGTGAAATTCTCAGATGTAGACATGCTTAATTCAGAATTATGTGCTCCGTCAGCCAAAAGTTGCTTTTGTTCTACATCCAGCAAATTCTGTTCAAGATTTCCAACAATGGTGGTGAGCTGCTCCCGTTCAGCTTTCAATTTTAAGACTTCATCCTTGGCACTTAACTCTGCAAACTGAGCTTCTGCAATAACTCGTTCCAATCCTTCTATTTCTCCTTTCAAAGAGTCCACGACAACTAATAACTGCTCCTTTTCAGAAGACAGAGTTTCCAAGTTGGATTGAAGGTTTTCATAAGCTGTTTGCAAATTTTCAACTTGTGAAAATTTCTCAGACACTACTCCTTGCATTCTCTTAGCAATCTCCAGCTGGTTATCCAATTCAGCTCTGAGATGATTCCTCTCTTCTTCCAATGCTGCTTTGTCATATGAAACTTTATCCAGGCTTGTTTTCCAGGATTCATTGTTGTTGATCAATGATTCTTCTGTTAATTTACTCTGATCCTTCAAAGACACAATTTCTCTGTTTAATTCTTCAATCAGTGTTTCGTAACTTAACTTCAGATCTACATCTTCAGAGTTCTTAGTCTGAGACTTATGATCTGTCTCAGTTACATTTTCAAGAGCACTTTGAATGTTGACACTCTGTTCCAGTGAGCTTATTACCATTCTCTGTTCTTCAACTTGCTGTTGAAACTCAGACACAGCTGTCCTGATAGAGTTCAGTTCTTCACCACTCTCACTCTGTAATTGAACCCTGGAGCTGTCAACTTGAGTTTTGAGGTTATCCACAACCTCACTTAATTCAGAAATATAAATCTCTTGTTGTTCTAGTTGCTGTTTCAAAGATTCATTTTCAGCATCTAAGACTTTATTTGTCTGTTGCGTACTATCTAATACAGCTGTCATTTCCACAATTTTGTTTTTATAATCTTCAATCTGTCTGTCCAGTCCACTAATCTGAGACTGCATGTTTTCTTCTTGAGCTTCAAAGTCTGTCTTCTGCTGCTTCAGAGACTCCTTCAGCCCTTCAATTTCCCCATTTTTCTCATGATCCCTATCTTGCAATTGAGATAGCCTTGATGCATAATTAGATGCCTCTTGTTCTAGTTCTGCTATTTTGCTAGATTGCATTCTGAGGTTTTCTTCAGTGTTCAGCAGTTGTTTTCTAAACTCATCAATAGTTTCTTCAGAGTTCAACAATTCCTTTCTCAATTCATCAATAGTTCCTTCAGAGTTCAACAGTTCCTTTCTCAATTCATCAATAGTTCCTTCAGAGTTCAACAGTTCCTTTCTCAATTCATCAATAGTTCCTTCAGAGTTCAACAGTTCCTTTCTCAATTCATCAATAGTTCCTTCAGAGTTCAACAGTTCCTTTCTCAATTCATCAATAGTTCCTTCAGAGTTCAACCATTTTTCTCTCAACTCATCAATAGTTTCAGACTTACTTTGCACAATTAATTGCAGTGACTCTAACTCTGTTTTAAACTCTGAAAGCCTCTCATCCTTTTCTTGACTACTTGTCTTTAGAAGAGTGAGTTCTGATTGCTCACTTCTTATGTAGTTTAACTCTGCCTCCATCTGTTGCAATCTCTGGTCTTTAACTGTACCTTCTTGCTGTAGGCTATCAGTAAATGATTTCCATTGCTGGGATTGTTCAGCTAAAATCTCCGACTTCTTTTCAAGAGCTTCTGTAGAAGCTAAAAACTCCTCTTTTGCATTTTCAAATTCCTCTTGAAGTTGTTGATATGCAGATTCCACTTCAGTTATTGTCATCTTTAATCCTTCTTTCACAGTTTCAAGTTGTTCAATTACGTTTTGTTTTTGTTTCAATGTAGATTCTCTTGTAAAACTGGCCTCTGTAAGGTTTTGTACTTGCTGTTGAAGCTGCTCACAGCACTCACGATATGTTGCAAGCTGGGCTTGAAGACTTTCTACTTCTAAGGAGACATCATTGATGTTTGAGGCACTAGACAAATTCAGGCTTGTTTCCAATACAGTATTTATATTTCCAACATCAGTGACTTCAAGATGTGCTTCAGGTTTAAGGTGAGAGTCTTCACAAATAAGATTTGTAATGTTTGATTCATTGGCTACATGTGATTCAGGATGTTGAGCTTTGTGGGGGATATCTTCTGAAGAATCCTGAGGAATTTCAGAACCTGAAACAGACAGTCTAGTCTGAAGAGATTCCTTTTCAACATTAAGTTCCGCAATCTGAGCTCTGGCTTCTTCAAGACTCTTGTTAGCCTGAACCAGTTGGAACTTCAACTTCTTAGCAGTAGCAATGGCTTTCTTTGCCATTAGTTCTTTCTCAGCCAATGTCTTCTCCTTTGTAGCCAAATCTGTTTTGAGGGATTCAAGCTCAGCAGAAACAGATTCATAATTTGTGGACAATGCCTGCAATGATTGCTGCTGCTCAGAAGATGCCTGTTGACTAGAGAGCTCTTCTAACTGAACTAATCTGTCTTCCATCTCCTGCATGTTTTCTAAAAGGGAGCTGATCTTCTGGTCTTTTTCACCAACAGTAATTGCCATACTCTCAATCTTTGAAAAGAAAACAATGCAATCTATATAAATATATGTAAGTTTTGGAGTAAATTTTTTGTTGGTTCATTCTCAAACTCCCACTGGATCTCATGTGGCAGGATGGTCCCACTAGATTTCCAGCAGATTGTAGTCCAGAGAACAAATATGCATTGTATAAAAGTTTTATTTGTGCTTATGGCCCAACACATCAGATTTCAGTGACTACTTGTAATTAAGAACACTACACAAAAATAAGTTAAAAACAAGGAAATCAAATTTGAAGAAACAGAAAGCTGTAGTTGTTTTTTTAATATTTAAACAAAAACAATTTGAGGTCATTAGCATCAATTGCTGTATCAAAATTGGGAATATTTTGCCTACAGACTATGACCTTTTACATCTTTACAGACAGTCAGGAAGTAGGCCAGTATAAATTGCCAAGACACAGTCACTATATTTCACACATGGCTGCCTCCTGCCTGGGATGGTTTAATGGAGTAAATGTCTTGTTAATTTAAACTACCCCCCCCCAACTCTGTTGATTAGTTCCAAGGGAAATGCAATCTCAATATGTTTGGAAACAAATCTGTTTAGTACACCATCGACTGCATTAGGGTCTCGAGTCAGGATTTTCTGTAGGGGTTTACTCTCTTAGCCTAAGGCACTCCCATGCTACCAAGTTAAATATATATTGTAGTGCCCATTGTTCAGTGGAAGTGGTAAAAAAAAAACACACCAGATAAAAATGCCGAAATCAGATGTGTCTGCCCAATGACGCAAATAAAATGGTGATACAGGGCATTTCTGGTCTCCGAACAGCAACTTGTTGGAAATCCAGTAGAATGATTTCCCTTCCCTGCTATAAGAGAGATCCGGTGGGAGCTTGAGAACGCACCACAAAAAAACCTCAATATAGTTAAATTAACTAACATTTATCATAGTTCATTAATCTCCAGCAACTCAAATAATTGAGCATTCATAGATTAGAAAGCACAATATAGAATAAATATAAAACAATATAAAGACCAAAGCTATAGAGAATAAGTTAATTATTGTAAAAAAAAGTAACAATGCGGTATATGTGTTAGTAATACCTACTATCTAATCTATCATCTATGTTCTTTCAGTGATGAAGTTATTTTGTGAAGAGTCTCTCTTGGTCTTACTATTTTTTTTTGGGTTCTGATAACCATTTTAATACTTGTAGTGGCAATCTGTTTTCATTTATTCTAAGTACATGCCTGATATAAGTCTATCGTTTTCTTCTTCTTGTTGTAGAAATATATTGCTGTGTGGTGTCTTCTCATACTTGCTTGTCTGATATGATTTCTTCCCTACCAATATTTAAGAGATTTCTAAGGCATTTATTTTCAGATGAATTAAATTATTAATATTAATAAAAAATATTGGGAGCCACGGTTGTGTAATGTTAAGACATTCGCCAAGTGACCAGAAATCCAGAGTCTCAAATTAACTTTTTATTCGAGATTTGAAATAAAAATTACTCCTGCCACAAGAAGTATGATACCAGTGTTCATGCTCTGGGAAAATAATGGAATGGCACCATTGCTACTGAGTAAGTGCGGTAGGCGACGTTAGTCAGGTGGTTTCTAGTCAATCTCTGACTAGGCAGGTAGGCACTTATGGGAAACACTGGTTTCTTATGTTATCTTTACCTTTACCATACTAATAAAAAGTTCACAGAAATAATCTGAATAAAAAATAATAAGGATAAACACTACTGACATTTCGTTCTAAGATCTTTGTTGAAACAAACATATAAAATTGGTAGCATACCTTTCTCAGGACGTAGCAATCAGCCCATAATTTTTTGGCTGTAGTGATTTTCTAGACAATATAACTATGTTCAGTAGTTTACCAATGCTTTCTGAATGGTTCTGATGCACAATTGCCTGTAGCGGGGATCGACACTGAAACATTGACAAGATAGGGTTGTTGTTTCGATCCCCAGAAATTACAAGCGATTAGCACTCACTTCCTATGTGCATTGGGGTGACTTCTCTAGAGCTTTATTTCATACACAGAACACTCCAACTCTCAGCTGTGTTCAATGCTTTGAGAAGAAGTCGCCTACTCAGAAGGGGGTAAATTCTAGTGGTTTTGTGGCTCTTATACCATTCCACAACATGCAGTTATGGCCATGAGTCTCATCTCCCCTGCCAAGCATGCCTTCCTGTCAGAGATGCCCATAGAAACCCTGCGCTGGATAATGGTCTCTTAGATGGGTGGGTCAGCAAGTTATGCATTCCTTGCCATCCAAATTCATTAGGAGGCGATAGTTATTAAAACTATTTGTTGGTGAGCTAGATAGTGAACCGTGGATCAGCCGAATATGATGCCATTACAGTAGTAACTGAGCGGATGTTAACTCAGATGATACCATTGCCATACCACGTATGTGTTGATTTCTGCAATTAACACAGCTAACATTTTCCCCTAATTCTGGGTTCTCTAAGGGAATTGTCACATCCTACACAGAGCATCTTTTCACCACTACCCATGTGCCCCTTGTTCGTAGTCAGGACAGGACAGGAGCTCATCTGGTTCCCCGAGCGTAATGTGCAATGCTGGGTTCTCTAAATGTTGCATCACAAAGGGAAACGTAGTTGTATAGATCAAATGCTGATATGGCTACCACAAGAGGAAACCTTCACTATATTGACATGCTATCTATTGTTACATAATGGTTAGTCTGATAGACCAGTAATGAGACTTTAAGACCTTCTACATGCAGACATGAGAGGGTAATATGAAAAGCATTGGCTCTTTCTGAGATTGAGAAAATTTCCCAAAACCAAGATGTATGGTGTGATACACTGGGGGGGGAGAGAAGAGAAGAGAGGAAACCATGTCATGCCTGACAGCCTTGAAAGAGTGAATGACAAAGGAAAATGCGGAAACTCCTATATTAAAGGCATAAATTTAAGAATTACCCATAACCCACCTACAACTCAGATGTATAAATGAGTTTAAAAGACAGCCAGTAGGACATACCTCTTCCAAAAGTTTGTCTTTTGTCACTGTCAGATTTTCAAGTTGGTGACTTTTCTCCAATAAATCTGATGCATACTGAGTCAAAGTAGCAATGTTCTCCTCCAGACTCTGTCTCAGTTGATCACATTCTGAATCCTTTACATGAAGCTGTGCTTCTGTATGTTCAAGAGCTTTCTGTACATTAACAAGCTCAGTACTGTTATCATTGAATGAAGAACTCATTTCTGAAAGAAGTTTAATTTCTGCTTGTAGTGCCAGCTTCTCTTGTGAAAGAGTCTCAATATTAGCTACATAAGAATGCTGGTGAGCAGTGAGTTCATTTATTTGTAATGACAATGCTGATTTCTCATCTATCAGTTCTGAACATCTAGCTTGAATACCTGCAAGCTGACTACAATTTTCCTGAATTGTTTTTGATAACATCTCATTTTGTGACTGCAATGATCTCATCTGTAACTGTAATGAAACAACAGTTTCTACTTCTGCCTGTAGAATAGATATTTGACTTATGAGAGTCTCCTGTTGCTCATCTGCTACTGAACACTTTTGAAGCAGTTTCTCTGTCTGGATTTCCAGTTCATTAACTCTATTTTTCAAAGATTCATTTACTTGTTTATAAGAAACACATTCCTCTTCTAAACTATTTTGCTGTTCCTGTATTTGTACATTTCTGACTAATAGTTCTTTCTGAAGAGATTCAATGACAGATGTATGATTTTCAAGGTCCTCTTTATATGAGCTGAGCTGCTCCTGTAGTTTGCTGATACTGTCCTCATTTTTGGCAACATTAGATTTATGATCACTAATTTCTGCTAATGCATGATCTAATTGTTGGTGAAGTGAGACAACTTTTTCTGTCTTTTCTCTAAGTTGTTCAATAATATGCTGTTCCTTCTCTGATGAAGAAGTCTGCAAGTGTTCCAGTATTGTGCTAGATGTTTCAGATTGAGCCCTAACACTTTCCAAACTATGCCTAAGCTCTGCTACTTGAGAATCACCAACCGCTACCTTATCCCTAAGCTCTGTAATAACAATTTCATATTCTTCACTGATCTTTGCTGCCTTTTCAACATTTTCTAATGATGCACTTTCTAACTGTGAAATCTTGCTTTCTAAAGTCACTTTATAAGCTTCACTATCAGCAAGTAACTTTTCTAGAATAATCTTTGATTCTTGCTCTATATGTAAGTGAGATTGGGTTTCAGTCAGTTGACTCTCTAATGATAGTTTCAACTTTTGTTCTTCTCCCAGCTGCTCTTTTAGTGATGACAACTCCAGCTCAACAGATTCCTCAAACAATCTTGAAGATTCATCCCTTTCCTTCATCTTAGACTCTGAATTATTTATAGCAGTGGTCAGTTCTAACAGTTTAGCCTCATGTGCTTCTCTGGCCTCTTCATAAGCTTGAATCTGTTCTTTAGCCCTCTCAGCTTCTGCTGTGTATATCAAGATCTGTTGATGTGCTTCTTCAAGGCTCTGAGTCATCTCTAACACCTTCAATGATACAAGAAATATAAAGAAATAATCAAAAGTCTGACCTAAACAACTGCAAAACAAACTATGCTTACTTTCAATGGAAACACTAAATTACTTCATTCATTAACAAAACTAAATTTAAAGACTACAGATAATCATCATTTTAGATAAAAGATATTTAATTTAATATTATATGAATATAACTATAATAAATATAATGATAATAAACTTCTCTACGTAGTGTGTGTCTACTGTCTTTTGTCCTGGTGAAGGTTTTAAAGTCAAAACGTCATCTCTCTCTCTGTGTCTTGTTGCTAGTATGTCATGTTAATTATTGGTAACACTTATATTTATTCCTATTTATAAATAAATTACTTCATTAAATTTCTCTAAGAATCAATTTGAAACCCCCTCATAACCAAACTGCACTATACAGTTATGTACCCCTAATACTTATACAATTTCATTTGCTTACACATATATGCTAAGACTGGAGAGAAGAAGAATAAATATATTGTATCATTAAAATTTTAACGTAATTTCTAGATTTCACTGTACACATATACAGGTAGATAAATAAAATCATGAGATTATATGAGCATCTATACCAAAACTGCAAATCTACACAAAATGAGAATAATGTTCATTATTGAATGGAAAAAAAAATGGATTAAGAACTGGTTAGAATAGTATGTCTGTGCACTAGCAGTGTGATCATGGGTTATCAATTCCTTCCATTAGCTAGCTAAAATTGTACTACAGTCATAGAACCATACCAACTTCAAGTGATCATTTCACATTTTGCCAGAACTAAAAAGAAGTCTGGGGCACAAAATTAGCTGAGAAAACTAAAACAGCATCTAAATAGAATCTTATTCCTCTATGATTATGATTAACCCTTATGATTAAATTTTGTGCAGTTGATATACAAAATCCTTTCAAAAATGATAGGTCTAAAAAATGTATAATTATTAATGAATCAGCGGTCATATAAAGGAGAATTCTGACATAATTTAAATAACATCTATAAAATACTTTCACAAATATTCAACTATAATTCAATAAAATGAGGAATTATTATTTTTTAACAGTGATAAGTAAATGTTTTAGTATTTGTCCTCCCCCCAATTTTCATGAAGTAGGCCAAGTTCATTTTGAAGTGTTGTGTTCTAGTAATTTTACTTAGTAAATTTTGGTTCTAGTAAATTTTGGTTACTGGTAAGTCTAAAACTGCAAGAAAAGTTTAAAAATAATGTCCTATACAGGACAATGTATAGATTTTTTAATTATTACCCAATATACAGTGTCAATATCATGAGTATGGTAATGAAAGTTAAACCAGTAATTAATAACAGTCTGCTTTGAGATATGTTGTCACAGCACATGATCAGGTTTGATTCCCATTCCAAGACTGCCCTGCAGGGGAAAGTTGAGAATGGAAGAAGAGAGGACAAAGGGAAAGGATGGATTGACAATATCAATGATTGGACATGACTAAAGTTTTCTCCACTCAAACAAGGAACTGAGAACAGAGAAGGGATGTCAGGATATTTGTATTGATGTTTCTAAAGTGACACCCCTATGACCCTGGATGGTTATAGGTTTTTTATGATGAGATATGAACAACAGCAAGGAAATAAGCTACTCCTAGCTCCCACTCTGAGATACACATTGTATAACTATCAATTATTTGGTACAACTAATGATGCCTGAATTGTTATTATATATTACAATATACAATACACTTGTTTTATGATAAATTATGCTCATTAGTTGCAACCAGTTTATATATATATATACTGGTTCTCAACCTTTTTCACCTTGGTCCCCTTTCAGGTTAAATTTGGCCACTATTAAGAGCCAGTTAAGAGCCACTATTCTCTGCAACTAATTTCACTACTAAATTTGCATACTGTAAGCATTAATAGAAGCAATGTGGAACACGCATATATGTGTATATATAATTAAAATTGTGTGTAATCAGAATAATTCAATGTAACCAAACCATAACATGTAATTAAACAGAATTATGTCAACAAAGTAAACTAATGTGTTAAATTAGTACTAGGTGATCAAATAGCATTATATAACAAAGAAGTTGAAAGACACACAAAAATACATAATTATTTGATAAAAAGCAGTAAAAATAAATTAATTAAAAAAAGGCTGTAATTTAAAAATGTTATTAAACATATCACCAGATGATTAAAAAAAAAATTTATTCCGACAAAATTAGAGCTGTGGTAAAAATAGAAGTGCATGATCAAAAATGGCACTGTGTAATTAGAAATTGAATAGTAATTCTAAAAAAATAACACTTATTTTTAAAACATTATCACAAAAATTGTATATGTGACTATGAAACAAGCTTTGACTACTAAGGAAGTGTACAGATATTTCATATATTTGTATTACTTTTTACCACTTTCAGATAATAAACTAATATGTGTATTTATTTACACACATATGAGTATGTATATGTTTCCATATTATATATATATATATATAATATATATAATTTATATATGCTATCATGCATATATATATATATATATATATATATATATATATATATATATATATATATATATATATATATATATATATATATATATATATATATATATATATATATATATATATATATATATATATATATATGCATGATAGCCACACCTAAGCTCCAACAAGATTATCTTAGATTGAAAGATAAAAATAAACTCTGCAATGTTTAACCTATGGATATCAGGAATTCAAATAACATACGCTTGATACAAGCAAACAAATCTAACAAGCATATAATATTGTGTGCAGATATAGTCTAGGTAGAAATGGGACATATGGTTTGAAAGATACAACTTATGTGAATCTTTCATCCATGCAACAATCAGTTACACGCTGCACAGGTGTTGTTAACACACCAGTAGAATGATCTTTCACTAAAGTTTCCACAAGCAGTCAGGACAATTTAAACTACAAATTTATTACTGACCCAGTTTTGTATTTAACTTCAGATGAAGTTTGTTATATCTTTGTTGATTTTAGTGGCACACTAAAGCGAACATTGACTGCAGTGTGTTAAGTCATCAAAATACCACTAACTGACAAATGCAACCCAAAAGTTCCCAATCTGGATAACACAAATATAAATAGTAAACATTATAATTCTTTACATACATAAATAGTAATAAAAATTATAAGGAACAAACCACTTTTAAGCAGTTCAATTACCATTGAAAACCTTGGTTTTAAAAAAAATATATATAACAGGATATATAACTTTCTATTTTATTTCCTTTACTGAGTTGATTTCTTCTGCGTTTATTCTCAAACTCCTGCAGATTAGAGGGATGTAGTTTGGAGAATGGAAGCTGCAAATGGAAGGTTTACAGCTTTGCTGCAATATTTGCATCTTTCTGACTAACACATCCATCTCCTGCACTGCTTCTGTGTCTCTTTGACTCTCCAGCCAACTCCACACACAAAACCTCATCAGTTGCCTCTTACGACGTGCATGGCAGGTAGCAAGTCGTTAATCTTTGCTACTCCTTCAGTGCCCATCAACACATGGGCAACAAAGTTGATGCTTTTTTCTCTAATGTTGAACTGAATGTTCTTAACGTTCTGTTATCCATACCTGTCAACTAGTACAGATTTGCTGTGCTTTATACTAAACTCAGTTTCATTGAATCTGCCCATATATAGTAATGATAACGTCTGAGTTGCTATGCCTGAAAGGGGAGCAAAGGATAGCAACACTGTTTATCTTCCATGCATGTCTCAGGAAGTTATGGGGTGCAATTGACTGTCACATCCCATACATGGTCAAAGTGGCTCTGAAGCTATGCTGAAGTCAGATGTGTCAGGCCAAAAAATGCAGATATCGCAGAAATGCTGTAAACCGTGATACAACGCATTACTTTCTCTTGACTATACCCTGCTAATCTGTAGGAGTTTGAGAAACATTGCAAAAAAAATAAACCTGTAATTTCCTTTTGGTGGAATGTTGATTTATTCCATCAGGTATTTGCTTTATGTAAAACTGTTATTTATAATTTTTAAATTGACTGATCAACTTGTAATAGCATGTGTTTACTTTGAAATTATTATTTGTTATTTTCAATCGCCTTGCTGGTAACGCAATCTCAACATCTTTGAACTACAATACTAGTTGACCCAAAATTATAGAGCTATGTAAGTCTATTGTGACCAGATTGAATTCTCAAGATTAACTTGTTCATTTCTTCATCGATTTAGGTAATAAAAAAATAACATAATTAGTAATCTCATTATTTCCAAACAATGTCGTTTGTTTACTCAGATCCCCCGAAATTATGAGAAATACTGCTCATCTAATTTTGTGCAATATTTCGCCTGAGTTTTATTTCATATACCTAGAAAACCCCACCTCTCAGTGGCATGTAATATTTTGAAAAGCAGTATCTTACTCAGAAGGGTAACCAAACAATATAATACGGGAAATGTTAAATGAAAAAACATGCAAAATGGCCTAGCTGTGGTTAGTCTAAATGCTCGTAAAATTCAATTTCTGCATTAATGAAGGTAAAATCAGAGGGCAGCAGACAGGAACCAGATCCATTCATCTGACACCTAACTGCCTTGTAACTTGAGTCAACAAGTGAATTCAACCAATCTGCATCCCTAAAAAAATATGTGATTTTAGTCAAGACTTTCAATATTGTCTCAGTCAGTACATGGGACAGCTTGATTGACACACGGAAAACAACAATACACACACTGCTTAGGTAAACACCTCGATGACCACAAACATTTAACACTAGTCAAAGTTGTTGTCTATATGTTCATCAACCAGTCCATATTCATAGTAACGAGAATATACATGCTGGAAGTCTTGACTAAAATTGCTTATTGTTTAAGGATGTAAATTGGTCAAATTTGGAAAACATGATGACTCAAGTTGACTGGTGAATAGGTTGCCAACTGAATAGTCCTGGTTCAAATACCATCTGCTGCTGACTTTTTTCTATAACTCCTCGAGATTCTTCTTTGGAACCTGTGTACCCCAATGTGATTATTAATTTGATGATTCCATTTTGGCAGTGTTTGCCACTTGATATTTATCAATTATTAATTTAACTATAAATAGTTTTAGGTGTAGGCTTAGGGTTTAGGTTAGGAGAGGTTGTGTTTTACATAACTAATCTGAGCCCATGGACCGCTGGATCAGCAACCAACCAACATAACTAACCCTAATCCTAACCCTAAATAAAAAAATTAATTTATATTAAAATTAATAATGGATAAGCATAAACTGACAAACATTGCCAAGGAAAATAATCACATCATTGAACATGAGTTCCAAACAAGAACCCTCCTCAATGTTTCCTAATTATATAATTAATGTAGATAGAATTTTTGAAATGTAATGACAATGTCATCATTTGTTATATGAACATTTGAACATATTTTAGCAGATTGGTCTAGTTCCAGACAAATGTTAACCAAAGCTACACCAAAATATTACAATTTCTAACATAATATAAAGCAGAGGCAGGTGATGTGTTAGAGCAACATACACATCCAGCTAACGTGTCAGTGATATGGCAAAGATGGGCAAGCCCATAGGTTTGGTTCTTACATGCTGAGATCTGGACATCAATTCTTGCTCCAGGTAGCTATTCTTAGCTTCTAATTCCGAAAGAGAAGCGGAAGATTCTGTTGTAGATTCATCTTGTATGATAATTTGATGTGGAAGCAGTTGTACTGTGTTTTTCAGCATTGATATTTCTGCTTGAGCTTGCTGAAGAGCTATTTCCCCAATTTGAACCTGTTGTTGCAAGTAGTCATACCAGGATTGCAGCCTTGCCACTTCTGCTATTAGAGCAACTTTGTCATCATTAGATGATGGATTTAATCCTTCTTCAGAGGTTATTGATTCCAGTGCTGAAGTATGTTCTTCCTGATGATCAATGGTATCAATCTGGTTCTGGAATAATACTGGGCTCTGTTGTTCAACCTCTAGGTCTTGTGATGATAGGTTCGGTTGGACAGAGGCATCAATGCTAGTGAAATATTGTGAGGCAAATGCACTGTCTTCAGACTCAATAGACTCCTCTAATTGAACAGACTTAGTAGTAAGTGACTGTAGCTGTTTTGAATGTCCAATTTCATATCCAGACTGCAATAATTTCTTATTAAGAGAATTCATTTCTGCATCTTTTTTCTTCAGAACTTCTTGGAGAAGTTTACATTTTTCTTGCAGATGGACCCATTTGGAGTCTGCTTGATAAGTTTCTTCTGTGTGTGATGGGGTCTCAATGAAATGTTGAAATTCTTCAGATCTTAAACAGTTCTCAAGTAATTCTTTCTCTGTTCTTAAATTTTCTACTTCTTGCAGCAAATCCCCATGATCAGGATCTAGTTCACTAGTTCTCTTGACAGATTCCTCGCTATTTTGTTTTAGAGTGTCTCTTTCGAGTTTTAAATTTAGCACATAACTTTCAGAATTCTGCAAGCGGCTTGTAAGATCTGAGATTTGATTTCTGAGGATCGCTAAAACTTCAGGTGTGGAAGCTGCTTCTTTATCTGCAGCATTCTCAGTATCTGTACCTGTCTCAGGGCTTTGATGCTCTATTATGTGCTGCAAAGTCAAACACTGGTTTTCTAATTTGAAAACCTTCTCTTCATATTCAACTTGATGTTGTTTCCACATTCCCTGTTCATGTGTTAACACTGAAACCATGTTTGCGGACTGCTGTAACTGATGTGAGAGAGATTCAATCTCATTCCTCATTTTGTCTACGTCCTCATTCAGTCTGAAAATATCTGAGTCTTTTACTTGCAAAACATTCTGAAGAAGCTCTGTCTGTGGTGTAAGTTCATTTGACTGACTCATCTTATCTGAGAGGGCTGCATTTATTACGACTGCATTTTTAGATATAATATCCATGCTTTGTGAAAGCATGTTGTTTAATTTGTCTATATTTGCCTCACATGACAAAATTGTGCTTCTGTATTTTAGAATATCTTTCTCATCATTCTCCATCTTTTGCCTGTTTTCTTCTAACACAGATTCCAATTTCATAATCTTCTCTAAATGTTCACTGCAACTAAACTCCTCTCTTTCACCCTGAAGTTTATCAAGGTCTTGTTGCAATTGCTGATAAGCAGAATCTTTGGACAGCAGCTGCTCCTTCACATTGAAAAGCTGCTCCTCAAGACTCTTTGATGATTCTTCATGCATTCTCAGCTCAAACTGAAGTCCTGCAATATCTTGCTGAAGTTTCTCAAAATGATTTGCTGAGGATGATTGTAGCTCGGATAACTCTTGTTCTAGAAATTTCACAGTTTCTTCTTTTGAGAATAATTCCGCCCGTATTAGTTCAACAGTTTCTTCACCTTTATCCAGCACACTAACTCTTTTGGCCAGACTTTGCACATAACTACACAAGTTAGAAAATGGTAGATCTTCATTTCCACACAGTCTGTTCAATGAACTTAATTGTTCTGTATACATATTAATGTTTTCTTCTTTCTCAAACATAATTTTCTGGAAGCTCTCATTCTGTTCAGTAATTATTTGAACTTCATTTTCCTTTGAGGCAAACTCATCTTCCAAATTGTGTATTTTATCATTCTGCTTGATGTATGCTTCCTTGAGCTCTTCAAGTTGTTTGATGAAGGAATCATGCTCACCTTCTTTCTGCTGAAGTGCATGTTGCTGATATGCAAGTTGTTCTTGCAGGGACTTGTACTGCTCTTCTTTCTGAGACCAGTTTGTGTGATAGTGGCTCAGCTGCTCCCTGAGACTATTGCTCTCATCTACCAGCTGCTGAGTGGTTAACTCATAGTAAGCTATACTCTCTTTTAGTTTCTCTAGTTCATCATTTAGATTTAGCAATGATCTCTGTTGTTCTTCTAGTTGTACTTTCAGAGACTGGTTCTCACTGTTTGCTTTTAGGTTTTGGTTCTGAAGCTTCTCATACTGAACTGCCAGATCATCATGTTGAATTAATAATGCAGACAGTTTTGTTTCTTTATTTTTCAGCATTGTCCTCAACTCACTGATCCTAGTTTTTGATTCACTGAGTTCAGAGGTATTCATTGAATCTTTAGCCTGGTGTAATGTTTGTACAGCACTCTCCAAAGTTTCTACTTTTGACTGCAGCACTGCATTTATTTCAAGCTGATTCTTAAGATTATTCTCAGACTCACACAAATTCTGCTCAGTGTCTATCAACTTCATAGACAGTTCTTGGTTTTTATTAACATAAAACTCTTCTTTTTCCATCATCTGAGCTTGTAGCATAGTTATATGCTCATCTGCATCACTTTGGAGTTTCCGAGAATTTTCGATTTTATCAAAGGCAGTTTGAAGTTGCCTTAGAATTTCCTTATTTTCCTTTTCAATCTGCTGGATCTTCTGAGGTGAATGCTGCATCTGAGACTGGTGCATGCCATGGTGAGTCTGTTGAAGTGATGCTTCTTCCAATGTGTTTAATTTCATTTGTAACATATTCTTCTCAGCCTGCAAATTTTCTACTTCTTGTTTCATATGCTTAATTATAACAAAAGACTCTCTTAACTGACTCTCTAGTCTTTCATTGCCATCATTCTGCTCAAATGGTACTCTCATAGTGTCAATCTGCTCTTCCAGGATACATTTGTTTTTGACAGTTTCCTCTAATTGTTTACAAGTTTCATTGTACATTTTCTTCATCTCCTCCAATTGTGACTCCAGATCCTGGACAACATCCTTGAGATCATTATTCCTATCCTGACCTCTATCCTCATTATCCAACCAGGACTGTAAGTCAGCTACACGTTTTTCAGCCAAATATTTTTCTTCCACCAAAAGTCGAACAGATTCTGCAGTCGAATACAATGTATCTTCACCAGCAAATTGTTCAACGGTTTGTGCATTCACCATATCCCTAATATCAAAAATACAATTTTCAAGCGCATGTTTGTCCCGGGACACAAAATGCATCTCTTCCTGAATATCTTCCAGTTGATGATGTAGATTCAGAATATCTTCTTTGCTATTATCTAAGTCCACTTCCAGCTGTCTGATATGAAATTCTAGTTTCTCTTTACTGAACTCACACTGTCGTAGTCTGTCATTCAGTTCCTGGACATCATCAAAGTAAATAGTAGATTTGCTGTCAAACTGTGACATGGCAGACATTCTGCCAGATGCTTCTGTCACTGACTCAACACTAGCAGCAGAAGACATACTACTCTGCAGTGACTGTTGAATTGTCAATTTCTTTTTAATAGACAATATCTCATTGTCTTTCTTTTTAAGCAATATTCTAAGACCTGCAGCTTCTGCTCTAAGGGATGCAATGTCATGCTGATGAGTTAGTTCTGAACCAAATAAAGAGTTATCTTTAGCAATACCAGCAATTTCTTCAGAATTTGCGTTCCGTTCACTTTCTTCTGACAGGGCAGATTCTGGAAGTAGCTTATCCTTTTTAGGAGTAGATGAACTTATTCTTTTTGTGAGCGCAATAATTTTAGCAGTTTTTTTCTTCAGTGTCTTCTGTGTTTCTTCTTTCTCTGATTTGAGATTCTCAACTTCAGTTTTGACTGTTGCTAGTTCAGAGGTTAAGGCAGTCATATCAGAAATGTTTGCGTCTTGTGCTGCATACATTTCCTTCAAAATAGACTCCATGACTGAAATTTTTTCATTTCTTTCACTCAGTTCACAAGTCAAATTCTCTATCATACTTGTCTTATCCTGTAGAGCCGTTTCAAGCTCTTGTAGTTTGGAAGCATACATATCAACATGACTGCTTCTACCTTGCCGCTCCATTTCAAGAATTCTAGTGTTTTCTTTCAGGGAGCGAGTCTGAGATTCTAGATTTCTAATCTGAAACAGTAATCTTTCAACCTCACCATCTTTAACCAAATTGTTCTTTGCCAGATCTTCCTGCAACAATTTAATTTCTTCATCCTTTGCATACATTTCTTCCTGGAGTTTTTCAATGTAAGTGATCTTATCTTCTAATGTAACATTCATTTCGGATATCATCTTCTCATACTGTTTGTTAGATTCCAGAGACACTGTGAGCTTCTGCTGAAGATGTGTTATCATTTCTGCCTCAGTTTGACCTGAATGAAGACTCTGGTCCAACAAATGTGATGTAGACATCAGCTCTGAAGTTATTTTTAGTTCCTCTTCCAAGATTTGCTCCTTCTCATATAAAGCATTTGTTATGCCGCCCTCTTTTTCCAGTTTTTCCTTCAGCAAACTTGTTTGCTTCTGAAACTCCTCTACAACTTCTTTCCAATGTAATTCAGCATCGTAGTATTGAGTCTGCAGTCTAACAATCTCAGTGTCCTTCTCAGAGATGAGCTCTTTTAAAGCATCTCTCTCGATGACCACATTCTGATACTGTGATAGAAGCTGTCTCAGCTGTCTCTGTTCTTCTGACATATCAGATGTATCTACAGAACTTTCAGACCAGGACATAGAGAAAAAAACATCCTCCTTTTGCTGTGCTAATTCTGTTGAGCTGTCTTCCAATTCATTGTGCCTGGACTTTCTCGCAGTCCTCCTTGCTTTCAACTGCAGACCTTGAATAAGTTTATCTTTCTTCTTCAGAGTTTTTTCCATTTCATATTTTTCCTGTTGCTCATTGTATAAATCAGCTTTGAGTTTGGTCACTGTTGATTCTAGATTGCTAGACTGTACTCTGAGATTCTCTATTTCAGCAGTGAAGTTCAGAATTTGAATTCTCTCCTTGAAGTTGCTTGTGAGTACAGTATCTGAATATTTCAGCTCTTCTTGCAGACTTGACACAGCAGGATCAGCACCACCAGAACACTCCTGAACCTGTGGAAAGGATGCCTGCAAAGATTGGGAATTTGCCTCCACCACATTATTTTCTAACATAACTGAAGATGGGATAGACAGTGTATGGGATGATGGTGAAACAGAAATAACTTGGGAAGTGTGGTGTGAGGAGTCAACTACAGGGATTGAAACTCTTAAATCAGCTACCTGATGTGTAAAATTGCCAAGAGAAACCTCCTGACTTAACTGAGTCACTTCAAGTTCATTTATTCTTAAAAGATGACTGTCAATCTCTTTTTCTTTCGAGATCACTGCTTCTTTCAGTGTTTCTGTAGATGCTTTGTGTAACGATTCATTGAATTTGTTTGCAGCAAGTTCTTCCCTGGATTTAGATAACTCTTGTTCAATATGACTAAAGGCATTCTGAAGAAGCATAGTTGATTCCCTTGATGTGAACAAGTCCATAGTTAATGTTTGGACTTGATTTTCAAGTAAAGATATTTTGCTAGTCAAGCTATCTGTTTCAGATTTAGTGTTCCTCATTACAATATCCATCTCGTCACACAGTTTCAATCTCTTTGCCTCAGATACTGATCTTTCAGACTTTAGATCTGAAACTTCTTGTTCTAATTTGTGGTATTCCGCTTCAGACTGTTGGAGAAGTTCTAGTATTTCATTCACATCAATTTCTCTTTGTTTTCTCACAGATTCTATTTCCATTACCAAACTTCTTTTATCTATTTCTAATTCTTGCAACTGTCTGTCTGTCTGCACTTTTGCATCATGCAATTCTGTTATGGCTGACTTCTGTCTGCTGGTTTCCTCTAGAAACATTTCTCTAACTGTACTTAGTTCACTTTCTAATTGATATTTCTCTTTAAGTTCATTTTCAAATTTTACTCTCAACTGGCTTAAGTCATCATCCTGTTTGGTGCGCATGTTTTCCAAGGTGTGCAAAGTTTCTTTCAAAGTTGCATTTTCCTTCACATAAATATACTTCCAGTTACTAAACTCCATCTCCAAACTTTGCCACCTTTCTTCAGACTCTCGTAGCATTTCAGCAAGGCAATCTTTACCTTTTCTCTCCATATCTCTCTCTTCTGAAAGTGCTTGCATAGATTTTTTCAACTCATCCATATTTGTCTGGAAGGTCATCTGAACTTCATTAATCATTTCCGTGTTCATTTCTTTGTTTGTCATTATTTCATGCAGCCCCATCAGTTCATTACTCATTTCTACAACTTCTTCTTGCAGTGCTTGACAAACATTTCTCGTCTCCTCAAGTTTAGACTCTGAGCTTTCATGTTTTGTTGTTGTTTCATCCAAAATAAAAATCAAGTTTTTCTGATCATTTTCCAGCGCTGTTTTTTCATTCACTAAACAGCTGAAGCTGCTTCTGATTTGATTCAATTTTAGTTCAAATAACTTGGTAATATTGTTGACTGAATTGGGTGAGATGTTTAATTCACTTGTAGATGAACCAAACTCATTTACAAGATTATGCCTTGCCTGTAGTGTATTTGATTCGGTGTTTGGAGTTGAAGTTAACATCTCATCACCATCGTCCAGAAATGATAGCTGTGCAGTATGGGTATATTTCATGGGACTAGCAAAGTTCTGAGAATCATCTAATTTCAATCTAGATTCTTCACCAACTACACTAAGACAAGATTCAAAGACATCCAGTGAATGAGTCATTGTTTGTAACAGATCCTGTAGCTGTTCTTGTCTGTCAGCAAGTGATTTTGATATGTCCTGAAGCTTTAGTTCAACAAGACTTTTCTGTTCTATAAGCTTCTGTTGCACTGCCAGTATCGAATCATTACTGTTTCTCAAAGCTGACAATTCACTAAAGAGAACATCAATTACATTGTCCTTATGTTTCACATCTTCATCTGAGTTGTTTTTGAAGTAAAGCAATTCATTATTTGCTGTGAGCAACATCTCTTTGAGATTTTCAACAGATTTCACCAAGCCTATATTTGTTTCTTGCAAATCTGAAAAAGCTGATCTGTTTGTATCAATATTTTCTAAAGTTGTCCCATATTTTTCTTTTAATTCCTGAATTTCTGCTTTCATCTGATGCAGATTTTCTAGTTTACTATCATATGACTGCTGCAGAATATCCTTTTCTTTGGACTGCAAGTCCAGAGTGTTCTCAAGAGTTTCCAACTGTTTCTTTAAGTCACGGTTGGCATTTGTCATCTCTTCAAGTGTACTGTTATATGTCTCTCTCATTTCATCCAGCTCCTTGGAAGTTGACTCAGATTTTCTAACTGCAATCTCAAGTTCTTCTTTCATCTGATGAAGATCTTCTAGTGTACTCTCATATGTCTGCTGAAGGTTATCCTTTTCTCTAAACTGCACATCTACAGAGTTCTGAAGTGCTTCCAACTGTCTCTTTAAATCATTATTGCCATCTGTCAGATCTTCAACTGACTTTTCTAAGTGACTTTTCACCGAACACAAAGTATCCTTTTCAAGAAGAAGATTGGATATTTGAGATTTCTCATTATGAATCTCATCTGACAGATCACCAACAGAATTCTCAAGAACACATTTCTCTTTCTCCAAAGAAGAACATTGTAACATTTCTTCTGCTAGTTTCTGTTCTAATTCCTCTCTCTTGTTTACAAAGTCCAAATTCAATTCTGACAACTGTTTCTCTAACAAAACATTGTCTTCTGAAAGTGTTTCCACTTTAGTTTGCAATGAATGGACTTGACCAGACAGAGACTGTTTTTCCTTTAATAGTAAAGCTATGGAAGATTCCAGCGATGAAAGATTAGCTTCATTATTTTTACAAGTGCCAGAGATAACTTCAATCTCAAAGTCCTTGTCCTGAACAGTCATATTAATCTCTTCCAGAAGAGTTCTCAGACTTGCAACCTCTTCCTCTTTCAGTTTGACCAGAGATTGTAAGTCTGATAGTTCTAAAGACTTCTCTTTCACCTGTGTGGTGGATTCATACACACTACGAGACATGGTTTCCTGAACTTGTAACATCTCAGTGTTAATCATTTGATAAGCAAGTGTGGCTTCATGTAAACTTGCTCTAGTTTCTTCTAAAATATGCCTTTCTTCTGTTAAAGATGACCTCATTTCTTCCAGCTCTCTGAAAGTTGTCTCAGATTTT
This sequence comes from Meghimatium bilineatum, assembly GCA_034231615.1. NCBI lineage: Eukaryota > Metazoa > Mollusca > Gastropoda > Stylommatophora > Philomycidae > Meghimatium > Meghimatium bilineatum. Next base: position 25,269,449 of record CM067311.1, read on the forward strand.
CTAACTGCAATCTCGAGTTCTTCTTTCATCTGATGCAGATCTTCTAGTGTACTATCATATGTCTGCTGTAGAATATCCTTTTCTTTGGACTGCAAGTCCAGAGTGTTCTCAAGAGTTTCCAACTGTTTCTTTAAGTCAAGGTTGACATTTGTCATCTCTTCAAGTGTACTGTTATATGTCTCTCTCATTTCATCCAGCTCCTTGGAAGTTGACTCAGATTTTCTAACTGCAATCTCAAGTTCTTCTTTCGTCTGATGAAGATCTTCTAGTGTACTCTCATATATCTGCTGCAGGTTATCCTTTTCTTTGGACTGCAAGTCCAGAGTGTTCTCAAGAGTTTCCAACTGTTTCTTTAAGTCAAGGTTGACATTTGTCATCTCTTCAAGTGTACTGTTATATGTCTCTCTCATTTCATCCAGCTCCTTGGAAGTTGTCTCAGATTTTCTAACTGCAATCTCAAGTTCTTCTTTCGTCTGATGAAGATCTTCTAGTGTACTCTCATATGTCTGCTGAAGGTTATCCTTTTCTCTAAACTGCACATCTACAGAGTTCTGAAGTGCTTCCAACTGTCTCTTTAAATCATTATTGCCATCTGTCAGATCTTCAACTGACTTTTCTAAGTGACTTTTCACCGAACACAAAGTATCCTTTTCAAGAAGAAGATTGGATATTTGAGATTTCTCATTATGAATCTCATCTGACAGATCACCAACAGAATTCTCAAGAACACATTTCTCTTTCTCCAAAGAAGAACATTGTAACATTTCTTCTGCTAGTTTCTGTTCTAATTCCTCTCTCTTGTTTACAAAGTCCAAATTCAATTCTGACAACTGTTTCTCTAACAAAACATTGTCTTCTGAAAGTGTTTCCACTTTAGTTTGCAATGAATGGACTTGACCAGACAGAGACTGTTTTTCCTTTAATAGTAAAGCTATGGAAGATTCCAGCGATGAAAGATTAGCTTCATTATTTTTACAAGTGCCAGAGATAACTTCAATCTCAAAGTCCTTGTCCTGAACAGTCATATTAATCTCTTCCAGAAGAGTTCTCAGACTTGCAACCTCTTCCTCTTTCAGTTTGACCAGAGATTGTAAGTCTGATAGTTCTAAAGACTTCTCTTTCACCTGTGTGGTGGATTCATACACACTACGAGACATGGTTTCCTGAACTTGTAACATCTCAGTGTTAATCATTTGATAAGCAAGTGTGGCTTCATGTAAACTTGCTCTAGTTTCTTCTAAAATATGCCTTTCTTCTGTTAAAGATGACCTCATTTCTTCCAGCTCTCTGAAAGTTGTCTCAGATTTTCTAACTGCAATCTCGAGTTCTTCTTTCATCTGATGCAGATCTTCTAGTGTACTATCATATGTCTGCTGTAGAATATCCTTTTCTTTGGACTGCAAGTCCAGAGTGTTCTCAAGAGTTTCCAACTGTTTCTTTAAGTCAAGGTTGACATTTGTCATCTCTTCAAGTGTACTGTTATATGTCTCTCTCATTTCATCCAGCTCCTTGGAAGTTGACTCAGATTTTCTAACTGCAATCTCAAGTTCTTCTTTCGTCTGATGAAGATCTTCTAGTGTACTCTCATATGTCTGCTGAAGGTTATCCTTTTCTCTAAACTGCACATCTACAGAGTTCTGAAGTGCTTCCAACTGTCTCTTTAAATCATTATTGCCATCTGTCAGATCTTCAACTGACTTTTCTAAGTGACTTTTCACCGAACACAAAGTATCCTTTTCAAGAAGAAGATTGGATATTTGAGATTTCTCATTATGAATCTCATCTGACAGATCACCAACAGAATTCTCAAGAACACATTTCTCTTTCTCCAAAGAAGAACATTGTAACATTTCTTCTGCTAGTTTCTGTTCTAATTCCTCTCTCTTGTTTACAAAGTCCAAATTCAATTCTGACAACTGTTTCTCTAACAAAACATTGTCTTCTGAAAGTGTTTCCACTTTAGTTTGCAATGAATGGACTTGACCAGACAGAGACTGTTTTACCTTTAATAGTAAAGCTATGGAAGATTCCAGCGATGAAAGATTAGCTTCATTATTTTTACAAGTGCCAGAGATAACTTCAATCTCAAAGTTCTTGTCCTGAACAGTAATATTAATCTCTTCCAGAAGAGTTCTCAGACTTGCAACCTCTTCCTCTTTCAGTTTGAATAGAGATTGTAAGTCTGATAGTTCTAAAGACTTCTCTTTCACCTGTGTGGTGGATTCATACACACTACGAGACATGGTTTCCTGAACTTGTAACATCTCAGTGTTAATCATTTGATAAGCATGTGTGGCTTCATGTAAACTTGCTCTAGTTTCTTCTAAAATATGCCTTTCTTCTGTTAAAGCTGACCTCATTTCTTCCAGCTCTCTGAAAGTTGTCTCAGATTTTCTAACTGCAATCTCGAGTTCTTCTTTCATCTGATGCAGATCTTCTAGTGTACTATCATATGTCTGCTGTAGAATATCCTTTTCTTTGGACTGCAAGTCCAGAGTGTTCTCAAGAGTTTCCAACTGTTTCTTTAAGTCAAGGTTGACATTTGTCATCTCTTCAAGTGTACTGTTATATGTCTCTCTCATTTCTTCCAGCTCCTTGGAAGTTGTCTCAGAATTTCTAACTGCAATCTCAAGTTCTTCTTTCATCTGATGAAGATCTTCTAGTGTACTCTCATATGTCTGCTGCAGGTTATCCTTTTCTCTAAACTGCACATCTACAGAGTTCTGAAGTGCTTCCAACTGTCTCTTTAAATCATTATTGCCATCTGTCAGATCTTCAACTGACTTTTCTAAGTGACTTTTCACCGAACACAAAGTATCCTTTTCAAGAAGAAGATTGGATATTTGAGATTTCTCATTATGAATCTCATCTGACAGATCACAAACAGAATTCTCAAGAACACATTTCTCTTTCTCCAAAGAAGAACATTGTAACATTTGTTCTGCTAGTTTCTGTTCTAATTCCTCTCTCTTGTTTACAAAGTCCAAATTCAATTCTGACAACTGTTTCTCTAACAAAACATTGTCTTCTGAAAGTGTCTCCACTTTATTTTGCAATGAATGGACTTGACCAGACAGAGACTGTTTTTCCTTTAATAGTAAAGCTATGGAAGATTCCAGCGATGAAAGATTAGCTTCATTATTTTTACAAGTGCCAGAGATAACTTCAATCTCAAAGTCCTTGTCCAGAACAGTCACATTAATCTCTTCCAGAAGAGTTCTCAGACTTGCAACCTCTTCCTCTTTCAGTTTGACCAGTTCTAGTGTACTATCATATGTCTGCTGTAGAATATCCTTTTCTTTGGACTGCAAGTCCAGAGTGTTCTCAAGAGTTTCCAACTGTTTCTTTAAGTCAAGGTTGACATTTGTCATCTCTTCAAGTGTACTGTTATATGTCTCTCTCATTTCATCCAGCTCCTTGGAAGTTGTCTCAGAATTTCTAACTGCAATCTCAAGTTCTTCTTTCATCTGATGAAGATCTTCTAGTGTACTCTCATATGTCTGCTGAAGGTTATCCTTTTCTCTAAACTGCACATCTACAGAGTTCTGAAGTGCTTCCAACTGTCTCTTTAAATCATTATTGCCATCTGTCAGATCTTCAACTGACTTTTCTAAGTGACTTTTCACCAAACACAAAGTATCCTTTTCAAGAAGAAGATTGGATATTTGAGATTTCTCATTATGAATCTCATCTGACAGATCACAAACAGAATTCTCAAGAACACATTTCTCTTTCTCCAAAGAAGAACATTGTAACATTTGTTCTGCTAGTTTCTGTTCTAATTCCTCTCTCTTGTTTACAAAGTCCAAATTCAATTCTGACAACTGTTTCTCTAACAAAACATTGTCTTCTGAAAGTGTTTCCACTTTAGTTTGCAATGAATGGACTTGACCAGACAGAGACTGTTTTTCCTTTAATAGTAAAGCAATGGAAGATTCCAGCGATGAAAGATTAGTTTCATTATTTTTACAAGTGCCAGAGATAACTTCAATCTCAAAGTCCTTGTCTTGAACAGTCATATTAATTTCTTCCAGAAGAGTTCTCAGACTTGCAACCTCTTCCTCTTTCAGTATGACCAGAGATTGTAAGTCTGATAGTTCTAAAGACTTCTCTTTCACCTGTGTGGTGGATTCATACACACTACGAGACATGGTTTCCTGAACTTGTAACATCTCAGTGTTAATCATTTGATAAGCAAGTGTGGCTTCATGTAAACTTGCTCTAGTTTCTTCTAAAATATGCCTTTCTTCTGTTAAAGATGACCTCATTTCTTCCAGCTCTCTGAAAGTTGTCTCAGATTTTCTAACTGCAATCTCAAGTTCTTCTTTCATCTGATGCAGATCTTCTAGTGTACTATCATATGTCTGCTGTAGAATATCCTTTTCTTTGGACTGCAAGTCCAGAGTGTTCTCAAGAGTTTCCAACTGTTTCTTTAAGTCAAGGTTGGCATTTGTCATCTCTTCAAGTGTACTGTTATATGTCTCTCTCATTTCATCCAGCTCCTTGGAAGATGTCTCACAAACCTGCTTAAGTCTGGAACATTCTTCTTCTGACTTGGTAAGTTGTTCATTCATGATCGCTCTTGCATCTCTTTCTTTATTCATGTCATCTTTAAGTTCAGCAAACATTTTCTCTAGTTCATCTTTCTCTTGCATAACCTGAAACTGACTAGCCATCTGTTGTGAGCATAAGATTTCTAGCTCTCTATTTAAATTCTCAGAAAGCTGTGCCTGCTCCTGGAGCATGGCATCAGTTCGTCTCACATCATTTACTGTCTCAGAAAGATGATCTTTGATACTCAATACTTTCTCTTCAAGTCTTTTCTGCATTAGAAGACTATCTTTCAACTCCTTGGCTATCGCCTCATGCTTGAGAGTCTCAGTCTTCAGTTCTTCCTTAGATGCATCTAACAGAGGTCTGATAGAGTTAAATGATGCATTAAGATCATCAAAGGATTTCTGAATACTTTCTTTCTCTTCAACTTCAATTGTAAGTTTGCTTTGTAGATTTAGCAAACTCTCCTGACAGAGCTCAGAAGACTTCTTAGCAATGTTCAACTCTTCCTTGACAGTGTCCATACTGAAGCTAATGATGCCATTGCCCTCAATCAACTTACAAATATCATTATTTGTTTCTGAATACATTCTGAGTTTATCTTCCATCAACACTTGCACATCCTGAATCTGTGCTTTCATTTGGACAGTCTCAGAGTGTTGAGTTGCTAAGTTTGCTACCACATCTCCCTGCACAGTCTGACATGCAGCAATCATGATATTCAATTCACCTATCTCCGATATCTGTTTTGATAGAGCTGTGTGAACATTATCTGCCCTCTTAGATAAAGATTCTTCTAACTGTTGTCTCTCCTTAGTCATTTTCTGCATATTGTTTTTCAATTCTCTCAACCCTTTTTGCAGTTTTCCATTCTTAGATCTCTCCTCAAACAGAGCTGTGTTGACTTTCTCTAGATTACGATTTAGAGTTTGGTCATTGTTCTGTTTTTCTTGTTTCAGAACATCAACCATCATTTGAAGTTCACGGCATGATTCTTTCATGGCATTGCTATCAGCTTCTGCATTATCCTTGGCTCTGATCAAACTCTGTATCTCTGATTCTAAGTCTATGATAACCACACTTTTGCGAGTAATTTCAGAAATTGACTCTCCAAGTTCACTCTGAACTGCTTCCACATGCTGGTGAGATGATGCAAGCTGGGTACTCAACTCTCGAACTACAGCATCCTGTTCCTGATGCTTATTCACCAGCACAGCAATTGTCTTCTCAGAATCAACATGATACTTTTTGTGCTCCTGAAGAATTGTTTTAAGATCTTTTATTTCAGATGTCAGCTCCAAGAAAGAATCATTAACAGAATTGTACTCTACTCTCAAATTGCTAAGTTCAGCATCCTTGTCCTCAAGCTGTCGTTCCATTTCAAATACCTGCTGACAGAATCTGTTCAACTCTAGCTCTGACTGGGATAAAACTTTCAAATATTTGTCTTTTTCTTCTTCATACTGCTTCAACATTTCTTCCAGTTTAATATATTTATCTCTGCTAAAAGCTTTTTCTGCTGCCAATCTTCGTTCTGTAAGGCAGCAATAAGCTTCTATAGAGAACAATTTCTGATTCTGTTCTTCCATGAATGATTCTAGAATGTTGTGTTGTGAAGTAATTGTTATTATCTCTTCAGATTTCTCCAGAACAGCATTTTTCATGATGGACATTTCTTCAAGATGACTCCTGTGAACTTGTTCAGCATTAGCACTTTCTGACTGCAGCTGAATCAGATAATTTTCTAGTTCAGTTTGCAATCTTACATTGTCTTCTGTCATAGCTGAGAGAGATGTCTCTTTGTTATGTAAATCATGCTCTAAGCTAACAACTTCTGACTGCAATTTCAAAATTAGATTCATTTTATCTTCTAATTCAGCCTGCAACAATGCTCTCTCATTCTGAAATTTATCCAATTGTTCTTTGGCATCCTCAATCTCCTGTTTCAATAGTGATACCTGAGTCTGTAGTTCTGATATTGTCTTCTGTAACAGTTGACATTCCTCATCTTTCCTGTGAAGAGCTATCTGTACATCTTCACTTTGTTGCCTCAGCTGGGATGCTTCTTGTGTTATTAATAAAGTCTTATCCCTTTCATTCATTATTTGAAGGTTATGACCAGAAACTATATTGTCAATCTTTTCTTGAGCATTCTGAAGCTTTTCCTCCATGGTATGTATCTCAGTCTGTTTTCCATCTAAGCTAGTCTTCAATGAGCTCACCTCATTTTGCAGCTGTGCAATCAATTCATCTTTTTCTGTCACATCTCTAGTTGCCTTCTCCAATGATTCTTCTAAATTTGAAACAGAATCACTCAATAATTTTTCTACTTTCAACTTCTCTTGAGACATTTCATGAAACATTTCTGATGTCTCCTGTAATTGTTGCACAATAACTTCCTTATCCTTAGATAACACAGCTTTTTCTTTCAAAGCATTGTCCAGCTCTTGACGCAAGTTTTTTATCTTCTTCTTTCCATCTGCTATCAGCTTCTGCGATGAAGAAGCAATAGCAAGAAGAGAGTGTTCAGTGTCTTGCTGCTTCACAGAGTCTTCCTGTAGCACATTTATAATTGTACTTTGTTCTGTAATGAAAGACTGCAGATGCTGAATTGTGTCATGCAAGTTAGTGGAAACTTGCTTCAATCTGACCGAAGATATGTTTAAGTTTTCAGACAGCTCTTCATTACTTTCCTCTAATTGTTGCACTTTTTCTTCAGCTTTCTTCAACTCAATAGACAACCCTAGGTTTCTATCCTCAAGCTGCAGTTTATTATTTTGTAGCTCCTTGACACTGTTTTCCATCTCTTGACCCTTCACAGACAGTTGTACATTTTCTTGCTTATTCTTGGAGACTTGTGAAATCAAATCAGCAATTTGCTCATGCTGAGAAGCTATTTGATTTTGCAATTCCCTTACCTCTGACAACCTTACTTCCTCCAATCTCTGCTGTTCCTCAGTCATTCTCTCAAGCTCTTCTCTCAATATATCAGCTGCACTCTGCAAGGAAGTAGTTATCACACTGTTATCTTCATCTGCTTGCAACTTTTCTTGAATAGCTGCTCTCACTTGAGACTGTAAAGAAGACACAGTTGCACTCAGAGTATCCTCTATTTGCTTTCTTTCACTCAATATCTCCTCCAGTTCTTTGTCCTTAAGTTCAAGTTGTGAACTCAGTAAAGTAACTTTGTTTTGCATTGAATTAACAATGGTATGCACCTCATCTAACTCAGCCTTGCTGTCTTCATAAAGTTGTGCTTTCTCGGTAGTTAATGAATCTATCTTGATATGTAAATTATGAGATATGTCACTCTTCTCTATTGCTAAATTTTCATTTTCTTTCACAAGCACTTCAATTTTCAACTGCAGTTCCATCAATGTGTTTTGCAATGTACATACTATATTATCTTTAACTAAACATTGTTGCTCCAGTTCATAAATATTCTGTACTTTATTTTGGAACTCTTGCTGAACTTTATCCATGCTTATCCTACTTTCTTGGTTACTTGTGCACAATAACTCCTTCTCTATTGATAATGACCGAAGAGACTCTTGAAGTGAGCTAATTTCTTGAAGCAGATCTATACTTCGAGATTCCATTTCTATTTTCTGTTGTTCTAAATCTACTCTGTGTGAAGCATCATCTTCTAACTTCTTTAGAAGCTCTACCATCTGCTGTTCATGGATTGTCCTTGTAGTTTCTAGTTCTTCTTGCAGACTACCATAAGATGTCTGTAAACAACTGTGGGCAGACTTTTCTGACTGTAAACATATTTCAAGTTCTGTTCTCAGATTCTCCAGAGAACAAAATCTCTCACGGAGATCTTCAATCTCATTTTCTATCTGAAACCTTAAAGATGTTAGTTCTTTATTTTTAGCCATTTCTTCATACAACTGATCATGCAAACTAGTTATCTTCTGTTGTGCTTCTTCTAGAGCACATTCATAACTACTTGTTTGTTCAAACATTTCTTTTTGGGATTCCACCACCATATCTAGGGTTTTACATTTATTTTCAAGTTCATTTCTCACATCTTTAAGAAGTATATCAAGGTCACTCACTTGTGCTTTTAGGTCAGTGTTGGCTTGTTTCAGGTCATCTGCTTCTTTGGTGGACTTGATTAACATCAACTGAAGATCATCAATGGATATCTGTTTAGCTTGGTTTTCTTGATCTCGTTGGGCCATGAGTGACTTCATTATCAAGTATTCCTCTTGTGATTGCTTGAGCTCAGAACTGGATGCTAGAATAGTGTCCTTTTGTGTAAGAAGTGTTAGATTTACTTCCTCCAATTCTTTAACCATACTCACTAAATTAGCATCAAGTTTCTCTTTTTCTTGTTCAAGACATGAACTAATTCTCAACTGTTCTTGCAACTCTCTGTCCTTATCAATGAGTTTAGAACTCAGTGAGGAACAATACTTCTCATATTCCTCTATTTTTTCGGTTAATACCACATCTGCTTTGGTTTTCAGTTCCTGGAGTAATACAAGAGACTCATGTCCTTCTGACAACGATTTCCTGAGGAGATTAATTTCATCCATCAGTACATTCTGTTCTTCCTTTATTCTGCCAAGTTCAGTTTGAAAAGTATTATTCTCATCAACCAATGCATCCCTCATTTTATCCGATTCTTTTAAGCTTTGATGAGCTTCTGTTAATTTTGCTTTTATTTCCATCAATGCATCTTCTCTGCTGTCAATTTCTGCCTCAAGACTTTCTTTAGAGTTTTCTAGGTTTTCCAGCTGTCTCCTCTGCACTTGCCTGTCTGTAATCAGAACTGATAAAGATGACAGGTCTGAATCATGTGATGTAGATAAAGATGACAGTTGTCCCTGAAGTATTTCAATCTGAAGAGTCTTATCTATAAAATTTCTCTCCTGTTCATCAATAACCATTCTGTAATGTTGTATATCTTCCAAGCACTGATCCAGTTTCCTAGCTTGAGACTCAACTTTATCTTGCAAACTAGCTTCTACTTCTTGTAATCTTGTCTCTTTTTCCATCATCATAACTTCGTATTCATGAAAATCTCTCTGAGAGTCAGAAAACTTTCTTGATAAATCATCACAGACTTCTTGCCTTTCTGACAATTTATCTGCCATATTTTCTAATTCAGAAGTTAACTGTGCATTCCTCTCTTCAGCATTACACAGATTTCCTAGAGCTGTGTCAATTTGATTCTGAAATTGTATTATAGTTTCATTTTGGGTTTGTACTTGGTTCTCAAGTGTTGAGATTACATCCTTGGAGCTGGTAACGCTGTCTTGCAAGTTCAATATGATTTGGCCCTGTTTTTCAATCATAATCTCCAATTCTAAAATATTGCCAACCTTGTCTTCCACAGCTGTCTTCAGGGACTTTACAGTTTCTTTCATTTTCTGCTGGAGGTTGTCAAGCATTCTCTGTAGCTGATCAAGAGAATTCTGCAAATGACCATTATCACTTTCCAAATTACTAATATTTTTGTTTGCTGCCTCAAGCGCTTCCTCAAATCCAGTACTTTCTGCAAGTGCTGTTGTCAAACTACTTCTAAGATCATCTATCTCCCTATTCAAGTTTGCCACCATTACATTGAGGTTGCTAATAGTAATGGCAGAAGTCTCCAACTCCTTACAGTGTGTGTCTTCAGCATTTGTAAGACTATTCTCAATATTCTGTTTCTGTTCTGAAACATCATCCAGCTCTTTCTGGAGTTTCTCCTTCTCTTCCTGAATCTGTTTCAAGGTGATGATCGTTTCATGAAGAGAACTCTCTAATCCGGCAGCATAGGTTTGACTTTTCTCTTTCAGTGCTACTTCATCTTTCAGACATTTGTCTAAATTGTTATTTGATGAACTGAGCTGCACAGTGCTCTCATTGAGCTCCCAAATCTGTTTCTGCTGGTTATCACATAGGGTTCTTAAATTTGTGATCTGTTCATCACTGGATTCTGACCTCAAATGAAGACTTTCATTCAAGTACATAATTTCTTTTTCCTTCCCTTCAATCATTGACTGCATTTTGTCTAATTCATACTGAAAACCACTTCTCTCCTCATCAAGACCAGCCTCTGTGACTTTTATCTGTTCTTTCAATATACCAATCTCACAGTTTCTTTCTCCAAGTGCTTCTTTCAGCTCTTGAATTTCAAGCTCCTGCCTTTCTGTTTCAGCTTCATTTTGTGAAACTCTCTTGCTTAAGGAGATAATATTCTGTTTCAAAAACACAATTATGCTTTCAAGAACATCAGGAATGCTCTGACTGGAAGAATATGGAATTAATGAAATGAGGTCTTGTAGTTCTAAAACAGCATTTGAAATAACAAAATTTTTCTCCTGAAGTTGATTTTCAATATTAGATTTATATGAGGTAAATAGTAAATGTGTTTCATCACAGTTTTTCAATAAGGCACTGTTTTCTGCAGACAACGATGTAACTTGTGTGTCTAGTTCTGCAATTGTTTTTACTTTTGACTGATTGTCTTGATGTAGATTTTCACAATGAAGTGACAGACTATTTAACTGTGCACTAACGCTTACATGATTCTCATTCAATATAGTTAGTTCACTTTCCTTACTAATGAGCTTGTCATTAAGGCACTCAAGTTCAGTTCTCATCGTTTCCACCTGTCTAGTTAGTTCACTCACAGCTTGAGATACCTCCCTATGTTTATTTTCTACACTTGCTTTATCCACATTTATTCTTTCAAGATCTCCCTGAAGGATCTCATTCTCATGTTGGATAATCTCATACTTGTGAATCAGCTCTGTCAAATCTTGTTCACTTCTCTCATTTCTAGCAACTAAATTACTGAAATCATGCTCCATTTCTTTGTGAGAGGATATAAAGTCTTCAAGTTCCTTTCTAGTCAAATTATGTTCTGTGAGACGTAAAGTCAAGTCTTCTTCTGTTTTCTGAATCTTTTTCTGCAATACTTCTAAATCCTGTTCTGCAGATTCTTTCTGCTGCCGTAAATTATCTAACTCTACTTCCTTATCATGTATATTTTTTTTAAGATCTCCTACCTGCAGATGGCAATCTTTCAACTCACTATCTTTTATGTCCATCAAATTCTTTAGAGATATCATGTCTAAGTCATATACTTCAATTTTTCTGGTCAGCTCTTCAATACTATAAGTACTGGTCTTTTTAGAAGCTTCCATTTCATCTAAGTAAGCAGATTTCAATGTTGCTATCATTGATTCATACTGCTGAATCTGACTAGAGTGTCTTTCTTCTTCCTTCTTAAGATCACGATTAAGCTTGTCGATTTCTTGTTCCTGGGTTTTAATTGCTGCTTCCGCATTTTGATGGGATGTTTGAAAATCTTGTATTTGCATTTTCAAATCAGCAATCACACTTGCAGACTCTTCTTTAAGAGACACTGCAGCATTTTCAGCTGATTCCAGTTTGCCATACAAAACATTTAATTCTGAAGTAGCATTCTGCAGAACACTTTCAACACTGTGTACTTCCTCCTGCTTATCCTGCACCTTTTCTTTCAAATTCTCAATCTCTGTTCTCATTAACAAAGTTTCTGTATGCAGAGTATTTGTCACATTTGCACATTCTAGTTCTTTGACACTCAAACTTTGTTTCAGGGAATAACATTCTTCACAAAGAACTGATAATTCACTCTTGAGCTGGGTCTCATTTTCTTCAGATGTTCTTGCTAAATTATTCAACTCCTCTTTTATAGACTTCTTGGCTGATAAGGTCTTATCCAATTTCTCCTCCATTCTAGCCAACTCATCTTGACAATTCTGCAATTCTGAATGAGATCTATCAAGATCTTCTTTTATCAATAGTAAACTGTTGTCTCGATCTTGTAGTTGTGACCTCAACTCAATAGTATCAGTTGTAGAAATACTCAGTTGAGCAGTTGTATCTTCAAGTTGTGAGGTTCTCTCTTTCAGTTGCATACTGATTTGTTGCAACTGTAAATCTTTTTCTTGTAACTGCTGAATCTTGTCAACCAGTTTAATTTCTAGTTCTTTCAGCTGATAATTAAGCCCATCTATTCTTGAGCTCTTTTCTCCCAACTGTGAATGTGCATTTGCTAACACTTTGCTGTTTATATCCAGCTGTGAGACCAGCAATTCTTTGTCAGAAGTGAGTATGTCTGTTTGTGAGAGTAGCTCAGAGACCTGGGCTGTTTTCTCTTCCATCAGATAACTGAGTGATGCCACATTAGCAGAAGATAACTCAAATTTGTTATTCAAATCTGCCATGGATAGAATATTATGCTGCAACTCTGCTGATAACTCTTTAAAAGCCTGACTACTTGCTTTCAACTCTGAAGTCATTTCCTCTTCATGAGTTTCCATCACTGCCAATCTACTTTTCCATGAATTTAACTCAGTTGTTCTTTCCTCCAACTGGGCAGTGCACTCTGCATGCATTTGTTCTAAACTCTCCAGAACATTTCTTGTATTTCTAAGCTGCTGAGACAGATCTGAGTTTATGCCTTTCTCATGTTCTAAATCATTAGTCAGGGCAAGAACTTGCTCAACTAATGACTGATTTTCAGTCACTGAATTTTTCTCAAAGATTTTGAATTGTTCTTGCAAATTATTCAGTGACTCAGTTAATGCTAGGAGTTCATCTTTGCTCTGAACTAAACTATTCTCAAGTAACCTACATTTTTCTGAAGCCAAAATAAAACAATCATGTTCACTATCATAATCTCTCTGTAAAGTGTTAATTAACTCAGTGGCATGCTTGTGATCATTCTCAACAATCTCTAACTTTTGTGTGCAAGACAAAAGACTCTCATGCTCTTGGTTATATGAAACTTGCAAACTGTTTAAAGATTCACATGTGGACAACCATTCAGCATGCTTCTCATCTAAAGAGGACTGTGAGATGTGTAGTTTATTGGATATTTCAGAGCTTTCATGCTCTTTCTGTGACAAAGACTGCTCCAGTGTGTAGCATTTATCTGAGAGAGTCTGTATGTGCAAAGTCTTCTCATTGAGTAAGATATTTAATGTGTCGACAGAAGACTGAAGGGCATGCTTGTCAGACTGGATAGACTCAAGCGATGTCTGGAGATGAGAAACATTCTGTAAGGTAAGCTGATTACTTTCACATACAGTCCTCACCTGCTGATCCAACTGGACTTTCTCTGCCTGTAGTTTCTGCAGGGTTGACTGGAGACTGTCCTGATGCTTTGCCAGGTCTGACAAAGCCACATTCAAGATGGTGATTTGAGAATCCTTCTCTGTACTGACATTGCGTGCCTCTTCCAGGTCACTAGTAAGACTTGTCAACTGTTGTTCTAAGGATGCTACGAGATGTTTAGAAGATTCATTTTCCTCCTTCAGACTCTCAATAAGCAGCTGATTACGATGAAAATCTTCATCAAATGATTGACTTAATGAAGTAAATTTCTCTTGGCTACTAGTCAGCTGCTCCTGGAGAGATTCATTATCAGTCTGAAGCTGCACTACTTTGGTTGTAGAAGACTCAAGTTCATAAGATATTGCTTCAATTTGCTGCTGCAATTCATCACAATTATTCTTCAATGTCTCTAACTCAGATTCTTTACTTTCTAGAATTGATTGTACTTCATTGTTCTTTACAAGTGCACTATCTAGTTCATTTTTCACAGAAGTTAATGCAATATTTATCACTTCTACAGAATTACTTTTCTCTGTCTCTATATATTTTATTTTGTCTTCCTTCTCAGAAAGAATTTCTTTCAAATTAGAAAGCTCACTGGAAATGTCTGCCACACGCTCTTCAAGTTTAATATTGGTTGATTTCTCTGATTCTAAACTATCTAATGCTGCCTTTAGTTCAATTTCTCTGTCACTCAGTTTAATCTGTGTTTGTTGAAATGATTCCCTCATCACATCAGAACTCTCACAAACAGACCGTAGCTCCTTCTCTGTATGTTCTAAGCTTGCAGAAAGTTCAGAAATCTTGCTTTGCTGCTGCGTAGAATATTTTTGTTGAGTAGACAGTTCATTTTCTAACTCTTTAAGCTGAGAGAGTAAAGTTTGAACCTTGACATTCAGTTCTCTTCCTTGCTCACTTTGTCCTTCCCTAGTCATATCTATCTCCCTGGTCAACTGCTTGACTTGAAGCTCCATTTCTTTGGAGTATGCTGTGCTTTCCTCTAAAGAGGATTTCAATTGTCTGATCTGATCACTCGAATTTGTCAGCTCAGACAATGCTTCTTCTAGAGATGAAGACTTTTCAGACAAATCCTGGACAAGTTTATCAGCTCTATCACGCAATTTCTCTATTTCTCCACCAAGTTCATCTTTCAAGGCCTCAAGTTGCATACTTGTTGCATCAAATTCAGATTGAACAGCAACAAGATTTGATTTAAGCATTGTTATCTGTTCTTCTAGTTGATGCTTCTCTTCTTTCATGAGGATCAACTGCTGCTGAAGGCTGCTTGATTTCTCTTGGGTGGATTCCAGCTCAGCATCCACAGCAACCTGCAAACAAAATAGGCCATCCTACAACACTCATTCATGTGTAAAAGAACATTCATACACTGTACTATACTATGGTCATATTTGGACACAACAAATGTCTACTTTTTGTATTATTCTATATAACATTCTATTTCATGCAACATTAAGGTACCCTCATCCCTAAAGATCTCCCACATTTATATGGTTATACAAATATAACAAAGAAGTGATAACACTAAGGATAATGTACTATTGTTACTGAGGCTACCTTCGCTTTAGTCATGAACACTCGACAGAAGTTGCAGGGATAAAACAATCCGCTGTTAAAGTGATGTCTTTAACATCACAACCATGAAAAGTTTCACGATGGAGATAAAATACTTCTCAGAATCATCATGAAGAGAGTGAGAAACAAAATAAAATCAGAAATAAGTCCAGAACTATGTGGCTTTGTAGAAAGCAAATGTACCACCAATGCAATATACATTTTAAAAACACTAATTGAGAGGTCTATAGAGGTAAAAACATATCTGTACCTCTGTTTTATAGACTACACAAAAACATTTGATAAAGTTAAATATAGTGAAGTTATACACATGCTAGAGAATTTGAACATTGACAATAAGGATTTAAGAATCATCAAGAACATGTACTGGCAACAAACAGCAGCAATAAGAGTAGGAAATCAATTTGGCCCTTTTCAACAAATAAAACAAGGAGTTATACAGCTGTGTACTTTCACCAGACCTGTTCTCTTTATACAGTGAAAACATATTGCTGCAATAGTTGATATCCCAGGAATATCAGTGGGAGGATAAAACATAAATAATTTGAGATATGCGGATACAGCAGATGGTATAAGTTCAACAGAAATAAGAAGCAGAATAGGGCAGTCAAAAACTACATTCAGAAAAATGAAAAATAGATTGTGTAATATGACCTTGTCATTAAGAGGTGAGAAAGAGAGTTCTGCAGTTCTATATAACTCCTATACTAACATATGGGTGCGAGTCTTGGACAATAAACAAACTGGAAAGTGGGAAATTAGAAGCAACAGAGCTGCTATTCTATAGAAGAATGCTGAGAATATCATGAACTGCCAGAAAAACTAATGTGGAAGTGCTGAAAGAGTCAAATGCAAAATGGACTTTAATCAATAATATAAGAAAAAGACAATCTTCATTTTTTGGACACTTCATGAGACAGGCAGGTTTGGAGAACATAGTCACGACAGGCAAGATTGAAGGCAAAAGAGACAGAGGGCGAGAAAATATTAAGACAGTTTGACAACCTGGCACGGCAAGGAAACAACAATGATCTTGATACATAATACTGTAGACAGAGAGCTGTGGAGAACCATGATCGCCTACGCCAGCCGGCATGGCACCTGATGATGATGATTCTAATATGTGCATACTTAATGACTCATTGAACATGATCTGCAAATTTCAAACAAAAGAGTCATCCGCCATCAATAGGATCAGTTATTGACACAATCCATGACCAGAAAGGTTTTATATTAACGTCAGGAAATGTGGAGGTCGAGGGCAATGAGTAAGCTGATACACAGGCAAGCATGGTCACAGTGTCAACAGGTACATCAATGGATTGATCTGACATAGTTAATGCATTAAGAGACCTCATCTGCTCAGATTTTCACAATTGTGAATAATGGTCATTCTCAAGATTGAATTAGATAATGGTCATTCTCAAGATTGAATGAGATAATGGTCATTCTCTAAGATTGAATGAGATAATGGTCATTCTCTAAGATTGAATGAGATTGCTATAAAAATTAAAACAGCCTGTAAAGTGAACCATAATAGATATATGAAGAGACTGATAAATCAGAATCAAACTGCAACTCTCGGACACTACACTCTGATGGATTTATTGAGACGGAGATTGGAGCACCTATGTACTTGTCCAGTATGCGTTGATGGTAACCTGCAGTCATAACGCATAACTGTGACTAATAACAATAAATAGTAAAATTACTAAATGTAAAATATTTTAAATAAAAATAACAAACAAAAGGTCACAGACTTGGACCAGTTACAATATATTATATTAGTATTTTTAGTGTGTAAGAAACAAAATACCCCAGGGTGAAAGATCAAAGTGAATGACTCAATACTCAAACAGGTCCACCAACTAAAATATTTAGGAACAACAATGACATCAGAAGTTCAACAGAAATAATAAACAAAATAGTCAATGAAAAGGCAACATTGATAAAAATGAATTATATACTATGTATGTATCCCTATCAATAGAGGTGAGGAAGAAAGTTCTTCAGAGCTACATAAAGTTGATTCTAACATATGAATGCACATCTTGGACAATAAATAAACAGGATAGTGGAAAATTAGAGACAACAGAGATGTGGTTCTATAGAAGAATGCTGCCAGAGTCTGAAAGGGAAGCAAAGAATAGCAACACTGTCTACCTTTCACGCATATTGCAAGAGGCGACTAATGGGATTATGAGCAGATGATGTTACTGCAGGCAAACCTTAATAATTCTGAGATACATTGGAAGGAGGAGACAATAAAATTAGAAAACAGAATGAAAGAAGCTACAGAGAACCATGAAACTGAGGTAGGTAGTTGCATACATTTGTCAACCAGGGATGTAGTTATGTCACAATCCAAGTCTATTTTGACCAGGGATGTAGTTGTGTCACAATCGAATTATATGTTGACCAGGGATGTAGTTGTGTCACAATCCAAGTCTGTGCTTTGAAAAATATATCACCAGTTTGTTGCTGAACTCCAAAAGGGAAGCAAAGAATAGCAACACCGTTACCTATCATGCATGGTGTAGGAATCAACTAAGGAGGTTATGGGGTGGAATTGGCTGTCCTATCTCATATAGGGTCAACGTGACCCAAAAGACATGCTAAAAGGTGCAGATATCATAGTAAAGCTGTTAACTATGACACAACGCATTATATTATCTGGACATATTCTCTGGAGAATATTCATTATATTCTCTGCTAATCTGCAGGAGTTTAAGAATGACCACAGAAGAAGAATGCTGGGAGATCATGGACAGCTAGAAAGACTAACGAAGAGGTGATGAAAGAATCAAATGTGAGACGAGGGTTACTTAATATCGGAAAGAGATTCTCTTTATTTTTTGGATGTGTTATGAGACACAAAGGTCTGGAGAACATAACTGTATAATGTCTATCCCCTGGTGGATGATGGTCAGAATTTCCACACTTGTTAAGCGTAGGGGTTGTGACTGGGAGCTTTAGTTGGCTATCCAAGGCCAGATGTGTCACCTTGGCTGCATTGAATCTGTATTTGCTCAGGGTTGTCTTGATGTTGTGTTATCTATCCATCTTTTTCTAGGTCTTCCTAGGTCTTTGCCTAGTATCCGGATCATCTTATGCTATGTGATTTGAGAACATAATTACAACAGGAAATATAGGAGGTAAGAGAGATTGAGGATGACAATGTGAGAAAATATTAGATAGTATGATATGTCATGGCACAGAGTCAACAACAATCCTGATATAAGATACTGGAAATATGGAATTGTAGAGATTCAGGCCGGCAAGGCACCTGATGATGATGATAATACAGAAGGACTATACTGCCGACACAGGTTATTATAGTAGTTACGGTACTATACTGTTTAGCGAACTCACAAATATAGCGAAATAAGATGTCACTGAAAAAAATCTGGGAATAATCAAGAAAAAAGCTACAAGAACAATCTATTCTGGTTCAGAAACTTTTTATGAAATTTCATTTCACCTAATATGGTATGAAATTAGCACCTACAGCTGCATCTATCATATGAATAAGGCTACCTGTACACCTGTGTGTTGCCAGGGCCCGAAAGGGGAGCAAAGAATATCAACACTATTTACCTTCCATGCATGTCATAAGAGGCGACTAAGGAGGTTATGGGGTGGAGTTTGCTATCCCATTCCATATAGGGTCAGTGACCCAAAGCCATGCTGAAGTCGGATGTGTCAGGCCGAAAGGCGCAGATATCACAACAATGCTGTAAACTATGACACAACGCATTCCGTTCTCCAGACTACATCCTGCTAATCTACAAGAGTTTGAGAACAAACGCATAAGAAGAAGAAGAAGAAGAAGGCTACCTAGTTTTCAATATACTTTCTAGTTGCCAAACAATGTTTTCTTATTTCACCATCTAACACAGCCTTATAACTGCTCCACAATCTGTGTGTGCACTTGATGTAAACTTGGTGTCACATTCACAAGCACTATCAGCAAAAAGGCATACCTAAACACTATGACCTTGTAGCAACATAAAAACATCAATCGTATTTGGCTAAATAGAAACATGCTGTAGTTACCAACTACAATGAAAATCAATACAACTGCACGGCTACATAAGAGTGTGTGATATTAACATGTATAAGACAGAAGCGCATAATTTGAATTATTCACAACCACCTCCTTCATCACTACTTTGTAATATATCTTTTGAATGCTCTTATTTTTTTCCCTCACCTCTAAACCCCCTTTTTTATATTTGCTCATTTATTAAATTTTCCCTACTTTTTATCTATTTTATGTGTTACTCATCCTCTGTGTAAAAGTAAAGTAAAGTAACCCATAGCATTTATTAATGCAGTAGGGGTGTGAGATGTTAGAAATCTCACATTTCAGAGGCTCTGCAAATGAGGGCGGTAGCCATCTCCTCTCCCTCGCAGTCTTTACTTCCCAGATTAATCCGGTACCTATTTAAGGCTGGGTCGACCCGGGAGCCATTGCAATCTTAAAAACATTTCTGCCTCAACTGGTGAATAAACCCAGGACCACTCATATGTGAAGCCAGTGTGCTAACCACTGCGCTAACATGGCTCCCCTCTGTGTAAATTCAAGCAATTTTAGTCAATTTTACTGTCATTCTTCGCATGTCACTTGATATATCCTAGTCTGTCGCAGCTGATGACTGCTGATTACTAGTAGTGGACTTGGTATATTAAAAGATCCACAAAAGGCAAAGATCCACAGCAGGGTTTATTTTTAATCTATGGGTTTTCCTTATACCATGAGTGGCTATAATTCTCTAATTGTCTGCATGTAAACTTATGTTTTCAATATCCTCACTAATGTAAGATGGATATATGAGCTGTACACTGATGACAATTTGTTGTCCAGTAGTTAGGTTTAGGTGTCAGAATACACTCAAAAGTGAAAAATGTGGATCTTTGTCCTCATCTACAGTGTATAAATTTTCACAATATTTTCATGTGGCAGAAGATCACGGTGCATAGGATCCGGAATGACACAAAGGTGCAGAAACTTTTGAAATGCTTCTGAGGGACAGACTAGCACATAAACGACACACACATAAAGCAAAATCAATACAGCATTGAATCAGTGACTGATTAACTTTCTAATAAACTCGACCTAAACACATGAACCTGCTAAATAAACCATATAAAAGACGAGAAGGGCCATGTATATTTTCACGTTATTGTTACTATGAAATAGTCTGGTACTTGAATCCTGATATAATCTTAATTACTTATTCATTCATTCATAAATTGCTGTCAGTTAACAGGATATAATTCAAAGAACGGAATGTGTCGTTACAGTTTACAGTTTGGCTGCAATATCTGCACCTTTTGGCCTAACACATCCGGTTTAGTATGATATGCATATATGAAGAGAACTAGACCTGCTTTGTAGACACAGCTGAATAAATGTAAACAAGAAAAAAATGGATATTCTGGATCACTTTGACCATTGACAGGATGAGGTAGTCTACACTATGTCTTCCTTAGTCCTCTCTATGGTATGCATGGTATGCTACAGTGGTGCAATTCTTGGACAGTAGCATCACATGGGCCTGAAGCAGAAATCTAAGGACAAGGTAGATTGGATAGAATTTGTTGATGACCTATGCTGTTATGATGGACAGGGGCTTGATTGTGACATTGCATAAACATTTACTTTTTAAAAGAAAGTTTGAATCTTTGAACAATCTTTAATTAGCTATGATTGTTCCAATCTCTACTGTTATTATGGAAGAATAACTTTCATACTGATAGTGAGAACTTTCATGAAAGGATAAATTCAATACTTATACAGAGAACTTTCAAGGAAAAATAGTTTCAATGCTTACAGTGAGAAATGTAATGAAAGAATAACTTTCATACTGGTAGTGAGAACTTTCATGGAAGAATAACTTGAATACTTACAGTTAGTGAGAACTTTCATGGAAGAATAACTTCAATACTTACAGTGAGAACTTTCATGGAAGAATAATACTTTATAAAATTATCTTTATTAATCTCTTACAATATTTTATAAATACAATATTTCACTTGAAAGTTACAAATATAAACTGTGTACATTTCTCTACTAGTATTTGTATTAAGTTTCTACAAACTTGATACTGTATTTATGGAATTGTATCAATGATGTTAGACTTTATGTTTCACAAGACAAATCTAACATTATAACAATAATTTCTAACTGCTGTTTACTAGAACAACTGCATATAACAGAGTTTTGTAAACTAACATTTGTGGTAGCCATTTTAAACTAGACTATTTACTGCTAGAGAATGTGACAAATAATGAGAATATTACCCTCAAGTTAACTATTTGTATTCTCTCTTCCTTCTCAACAAACCCCCTCCCCTTCAATATATTCCAATAAAGTTACAAATCTATAATGTTTCATTACATGCAGGTGTTTTAATTTCTACCAATGAGGCTTGTTCAAAATGGAGTATAGGTTGGCTAACCTGACTAGTTTACAATATCATAGTCGTACTGTATATCATAGGTGTGGTTACTGTACATGCATTATGAGTTTGTATTTTATGTTTGCCAAGCGATCACAACAGTAAATATCATGCAATATATCACTAATTGTTCTAAGGTATACTAATGACACTCTGTTCTCTAGATTACTTCCTGCTGACTAGCAGAACCAGTACATGACAATTCACTAAGAGTTTAGAATCAGGTGAATGTGTTAGTCTGCATAATCGGAGAGCCCTCGGATGGTGGGGAACGCATAGTTGGTTACTGCACCCATCCCAGTTATCATGATCCGAAGCTGGAATACTATGGACACCTCTGAAAGGAAAGGATGCATGACAGGATAGCTGAAGCTCATTACTCCAACTCTACTATTGTCTATCCCCAGGAAAGTGATGATTGTATCCACACTTGCCATTAAGCGTAGGGGTGGAAGCCACAGTTGTCGTTCCAAGGCCAGATGTGTCATCATAAGTGCATGTTTGTTCAAGGTAGATGTTTTCTATTCACCATTTTCTTGGTCTACCTCTGGTTTTATGTCTGAATATTCCAACTCTACATGCTGTGGAAAGGTAGTACATTCAAAAAATACCTAGAATTTGCTCATCCGAGAGGAGACTTCTCAAAGCATCGCATACAGCTGTGAGTTGACGTCTTCTGGAAATGAAATAAAGCTCTGGAGAAACTTCCCCATTGCATATAAAGAGTTTTATTGCCACAATTCATTAAGACCAAAGAAATAGAAAACAGGTGTTCGATACAATAGTGCAATCTTCAAAGACATCTAAATCACTGGCAGAGAATGCTAAAAGTGAAAACACCATCATTAATTTGTAGATAGTATGTCCTATTCAAGATGTAATGATCAGCCCAGAATGTGTTGATTATTGATTTTAGAGGAAATAATTTCTGCTCAGTGGACTACTATTGCTTTCTGAATGGTCCAAATACACAACTACCTGTGGTGGGAGTTTAACTTGGTACCTTGCCACCCAAGACACCCTAAACCTATCCACCACATAACTGAACAAATAAAGAACAGAAAAATAGTTTTAGTGATTCCATTAAATTTCTTTACTCGTTTCAACTTTTCACCAATCAATCAGATCATAATCCAACTTTTTAATGATTTGTAAAGAAGGGGAATATTTTTAAAACATTAATTAAATGTAATTATCTATTCTTACAGTTTCATAAAAAATAATATGTGAATGAAGGGTAGACTTACAGATGAAGAAAATTAAGTTACAAAATGCAAACAAATTGAACCCCATCTAGTTACAATAACAGACTAAGACAAGGACTTGAAAAGAGATAAACAAAAATAGTATAATGTTGCATTTGTTCTTAGAATAGATATATACAGTAGCATAGTTCCCAGTGTTTATCACAAAACCACATTATAAGACATGAAACAGACTAATACAATCTCTAAAAGCCCAAATTTAGAGTTTAGCGAAAGCTTAAAATGTGAGCTAGTGAAAAGCTCCAAACATAAATTAAGAGTTTAGTGTAAAAGCTTAAAATGTGAGCTAGTGAAAAGCTCCAATGTAAATTTAGAGTTAGAGTGCAAGCTTACAATATGAGCTAGTGTTAAGCCTCAAAAGTAGTAAGCAATACTAATGTCTCTCGTCGACATAACCTGTATAATACATCCCAACAAACTAACCTTCTGCTCTTGTGTTTCTTTTAGATTTTCTCTTGTCTCATTAAGACTCAGTTGAGACTTCTTTAACTGTTCCTCCAGATGAGACAGATTTGAGAGTAACTGGTTTATTTCATCTTTCTGTTGTTTTGTTGTCATCTGTTCCTCAAGCAAAGAACCTGTTAACTCAAATATCTGGGGGAAAAATACACAACATAGAAGCAAAAATGTTTTTATAGAAAATGTTTATTTTAAATAAAACTGAAAGTTTTAAATTGATTTTTATTTTAATTAATATGCCGAAGATGAATGTGTCGGGCCATTGGCGCAAAAAAACGGCGGCACAACGCATTTCCATTCTCTGGACTACATCCTGTTAGAAATCTAGCAGGAACATTGTTCTTCTACAAGATATACCCAGCGAGAGTTTGAGAATGAATAATGAAGTAGAAGAAGATTTTAATTAACACTTGTTGAGAATTTTAACTAAAGATATCTATTTTAATTAATACTAAGTGAAGTTTGTAACTGAAGATGTTTATTTTAATTAACACTTAATGAAACTTTACTGGTGATGTTCAATGCTTTTCTGAGACAAGTTGTGTGGGAAGGTGATTGAGGTTGCTCATGAGTCATCTTATACTTAAAAATAGTATAATGTTCCATTTGTTCTTAGAATAGATGTATACAGTAGCATAGTTCCCAGTGTTTATCACAAAGCCACATTATAAGACATGTTACAGACTAATACAATCTCTAACAGCAGACTATGATTCACAAGCATATAACTGCACTGGAAGTATTATTGTTCTGTAAACTTTCTGCTTAGTCTGTAAGCTAATGGCCACACAATTTAATAAAGTCTGCCGAAAGTGCTGGTTGCCTTGAAGATCCATGGTATGCACTTCACCATCAACTGTGGCATTTTTTTTAATAGTTTACCTGAAATAAGGTGAATATATTCGCCACTTTCAGTGCCATATCATCATTTACTTTTATGCAAGGCTCGCGATAGATGTACTAACCTTCATCTACTAGTCCTGTGTATTAAGAATATTGTTGTATTGGTGTGAAACATGGACAACTTACTCAATACATATCAAAAATAAAAAAGACTGAAAATGTTTCATACAAAATATCAAACATTAGATGGCAGGTCAAGGTTACTAACATGAAGTCATGTCAGTGTGCTAAGATACCATCCATCTACTCAACTCCCAGAAATAGACATTTAAGATAGCTTGGCCATGGAAAAAAATGTCAAAATATCGCATCCTGCATTATGATCGCAGTCCAACCCTCATTGTGCCAATCAGTGCCTACCTGTGTGATTGTTTCCCTTGTCTATGTTTATCAGTTTATGTTTATCATTTATTAATTTAAATATAATTTTATATTTAGGGTTAGGATTATTTATGTAAAACATAACTAACCTTAACCTCTAAACTTAACCCTGAAAAATGAATATTTCAATTAATTATTGATTATTTATTGATAATATATTTAGATCAATTAACCACAAAATACATTGGTAGGCACTAATGGGAAACAAGAACAAAAGTGGGGGCTGAACTGTGATCATAGTACCTTGCATTCTCTTTGTGAGCTCTTATCTGGTAGATGAAAAAAGGGAAATGACTCAAACTGACAAGGACATCTACAAAACATCCTTGAATGATTTTATAATCAATCCAAACTATTGGTAAGAATTGGTTGATGACCATTCTGCATAGAGAACAGTGTCAGGTCGAGATATCTAATCATCTGAGAGGGTCGTGAGAGAGAAGTTTAAAAACAAATATATATAGATAAAATTATATTTGTAATGTATATACCGCTCTCTTCCATGTGGATGATGAAAATAAAATAATCCCTTCAGCTGTGAGCAGGTCACTCTTGCTCTCGTCCATGTGGATGATGAAGATAAAATAATCCCTTCAGCTGTGAGCAGGTCACTCTTGACAGCAGATAGCCTTTCTGACAAAAGCACATTCTCAGTTGTGTAACTGAGGCAACACCCTGATTCATATTAGATCTCAAAATCATGGATGTCTAAGTGGGGTTTATGGATGCATTTAGTTCTTGAAGAGAGGCATTTCAGTGCACTAGTATCCCAGTATTGCCATGTCCTGCCAGGAGCACAGCATACACTTCTGTGCCAACTATCTCATCATTCTTCAGTCAGTATTGTCGACCTATACACAGTGATGGTACATCTAGCATACCCTGTCACCTAGGAGTCTACCACAAAAGGACAATGGTGCAATACCTGCTGGCCTGCATCACTTCATCATCCATACGGATTATTTGATAGATGACAAAAGTAAGAAACTAAAACAAGATGTGACAACTATGATTTTTTTCACAGGTGAGAGGTTGTCAGCATTATCTCCCAACTTTCCTTAGCCATCTTCTATGACATGTCTGAAAAGAAGACAGTGACCCTATTCTTTGCACCCTAAACCAGAAGTTGAGATCTGGTTGAAATATGGATGGTACATGTTAATAGAAAATCAGCAAAATCTGTCAAAAGAGAGTCGACTTTTGATGGCTTTATTACCCACATCACATTCACCTGTTTCCTGACTGTAAAAACACAAAAGGTCACCATTATCTGCTGCCGCATTGTATCATCCATTTTTTTCTCTCCATTCCTCTCTACTTCTTTCATATTTCCTTCTGTTACAATGTTTTCTACTATCATCTCAAATTCAATTGCTGTACTAAACTTCAGCAGTTTAATATGATTAAAAATTATGATCTTTGAAAAAGTAGGTGCATGTAATATGAAAATTAAAAAATCTTGGGGACAACAGAGAAAAGAATATTACAGATATTATTTATTAGTCAAGCTCATGCATATTAACTGACCTTAGTATGAAACTCCTGATGTTCTTTCTCTAATGCTAATTGTGACAGCTTCTCATGTTCAACTTTATCCCTCCAGACATCAACCTCTTGAAGTAAATGAACCTTCTGTGTTTCATAAGCTGCAACAAAAGTTGAAAATCATGACTGCACAAATATTTGTATATATTCTGAATTACCTTTTATCGTTAGTTTGTTCTCATACTTACAGCAGGACAATGTAACTCCTAGATTTCCAGAATGATGTATTCCAGAGAATGGAAATGTGTTATTTCGCAATTTTATTTACTTCAATGGCCCGACATATCTGACTCATCAACATCAGGTGCCATGCTGGCATGTGTAGGCAGTCATGGCTCTCCACAGCTCTGTCCACATTATTATGTATCAAGGTCGTTGTTGTTTATCTGCCGTGCCAGGTTGTCAAGACTGTCTAATATTTTCTCATGTTGTCGCCCTCTGTCGTATTCAATTTTGCCTGTTGTGACTCATCATCATCATTAAGTGCCATCTCCGCAACGAAGGATGACTGCAACGTATCTCCAACATCTCCTGTCTCTTTGTCTTGGCGGTGCACTCTGCTGGACTGTAACCTGTCAATCATGTGATGTTACTCTCCCACTTGTATCTCTGCCTACCTCTTGCTCACTTCCCTTTGACTTTACCCTCAAGTAAGGTCTTCAATAAGGTGTCATGTCTTTTAATGTGTCCAAAGTATTTTATTTCTCTTAGTAGTTCTTCATATTAAGTGTTTTTAGTATCTCTTTATTTGTTTTCTTCTCTTTCCATGATGTTCTCCCTATTCTTCTATATACCCACATCTCAAATGCATCAATTTTGTCTTCTAATTGTTTATTTAGTGTCCATGTTTCTGAGCCATACATTAATATAGAATAGATGTAGCATTTTATAATTCTCATTTTTAACTTGTTTGTAATTTGTTCAGATATTAATAATTTCCTCATGTCATTGAAGGTACTTTTAGCTATTCATATTCTCCTTTTAACTTCTGTTTCACATCTGCTATCATTTGTGACTATGTGTCCAAGATATGTTTTACTTGTAGTCTCTCTCCATGTCTTTGCTGATTATCATGGTTTTTGTTTTTTGGATATTTATATCCAGTCCATATTCATTACTTGATTTATTGACTTGATCTATTAGTCTGTGTAGTTCATGTTGACTTTCTGCTAAAAGGAAGTGTCATCTGCATACCTCAGGTTGTTTATTATTTTCCCATTGATCTTGAGTCCTGGCATTTCTTCTATATTTTTAAAGATATTCTCTGTGTAGATATTAAATAGGCTTAGTGATGTTTGTTTGTTTGTTTTGCGTTTGCTCCATTGTAACCATCATGGATATCCGTGCGATTTCCGCCGGAAGCGTGATTACGTTGTTCCACCGTTATGCGCCGTGTAGGCCTAGTACATCCGATTTCAGCATGCCTTGACAATTCGGGTGGGCTACCCTTAGCCTGTGACAGCCTCTATATCTGTCTCCAGGCACGCGTAGTGGCGACTCTTCGCCCAGACGATTTTTGCTCTCGTCTGACTCGCACGAGGTGTTCCACTGTCTATGAACTTGTCTCGTGTAATTGGACGTGCTGTGCCTGTGCCCATTGGGTACTGAACAGTTTCTCATCCGTGAGCCTGGTTCCTTAAGGGGAAGAACTCAACGGAGGAGTTGGACCCTGGCTCTTTCGCCCTCTTAGCCGAGGTGTCATTCACCAACATCGTGTACCCCTTGTCCAAGTTCAAGTCTCACACCACGCGTTTGAGAGCAAGGCGTTCTCGAGCTGAGCGTCCTTGTCCCAATAGCGCCTGAGCCCATCAGGTACTGAACCCTTTCTCTCTTCAAGTGTATTTCCTGTGTAGGAAAACCTGACAGTAGAGTTGGGCCAGGGCTAAATCGTTGTCCCTTTTGTGCCTGAGCCCATCGGGTACGGAACCCTTTCTCTCTGCAAGTGTACTTCCGGTATAAGAAACCTTGACAGTAGAGTTGGACCAGGACTACCATCGTTGTCCCTTTCTTGCCTAAGCCCATCGGGAACAGAACCCTTTCTCTTCGCGAGCATATTTCCGGTTTAGGAAGGCTCGACATTAGAGTTGGATTAGGTGTTCTTGCTTTACCAGACGCCAATGAATGGGTCTGGGTCTCTGCCTGTAAGGAACACAGGTAACTAGATGCTCGTCTCGAGCTGAGGAGCTTGTAGTTCCCCTTTCCTAGAGACTTTTCACTTTCTATTTGCAGTTCACGCTGCCCTCTAGCGCTGTTCTGCCCTTTCATTGTTTCATTGTACTCGGTATGAAATCTATCTGTCTCTTGCCATGCATCTACCTTTACGTACATTTTACATTGGCCGCACCTCCAATGTTCAGACTGGACTGACTAGCTTCACTGTATGTCGACAGTGTCGCTATATGTGGTGATGCTGGTGGTGTCGGAGATATTGTCTGTCTCTTGTGCAGTCAAATCTCTTTCCATCTGCTACCTCCACATTCTCGGACACGATCCCCAAATGATTTGGCCAGAATCAGCTCGAGCTGCTGTATTCCTGTTTCCAGGGTGCACCGCGTGGAGGTACATTTGGGATCTTGGTTATCTGCTAACCCTGGGTCCGCCTAGAGCAATGTGTTCCCTTTGCACCCCAGGCTTAGTGATAAAATGCATCCTTGTCTGACCCCTCTTCTTATTTCTATGTCTGGTGAGTAGCTGTTTTCACACCTTATTGATGCAGTTTGTTCCCAATATATATTTCTAATCAGTCTGATGTCTTTTTCATCTATGCTTATTTCTTGAAGACATTTGATTAATTGTTGTGACTATGTTCTCCAAACCTGCCTGTCTCATGAAGTGGCCAAAAAAAAAGAAGATTGCCTTTTTCTTATTTTACTGATTAAGGTCCATTTCACATTTGACTTTTTCAACACCTCTACATTAATTTTTCTGGCAGTCCATGGTATTCTCAGTATTCTTCTATAGAACTACATCTCTATTGTCTCTAATTTCCCACTTTCCAGTTTGTTTATATGTTAATATCTTGTTTATTTTTAATATATCTGACTACGGCATTCTAAAATAACTTGAGATCTTTACTGTATTGTGAACAGAACAATGAATATTATTTGAATTTATCTTCAGACTAGCTTAATGGTTTCATTTGAATTAAATGAATTTCCTTTCACTTGACATCATGGCATCCTATGGGTTAGTACTCCAGGAAATGTTGAATAATATACATGATGATGATAATGATGAAATAATCCTTTCAGCTATGAGCAGGTAGCTCTTAACACATGATGATGATGAAACAATCCCTTTAGCTGTGAGCAGGTAGCTCTTAACAGCCCATAGCCTTTCTGAATAAAGCACAGGTTCTTCTAAATTGTATAACATGCAACAACTAAAATCATATACACATATCGATGTGTAAGGGTTGTTTATGGACGCATGTTTAGTCCCCAAAGGGAGGAATTCCAGTGTGCCAGTATCTCAGAATTACCAAATCTTGCCAGAAGCACAGCACACACATGTGAGTCAACTAACTGATCATTTTTCTATCAGATTTGTTGACTCATTTGCAATGTGGCACATCTAGTATTTCCCATCACCTAAGAGTCTGCCACAAAAGGACAAAGATGCCATGTCCGCTGACCTGCATGGTCCGCTGACCTTCGTCATCCATGGAAATTATTTAATAAAAGATAATAATAAGATATTGAGAAAGGTATAACACTGATTTTTTTTAACATGTGACAGCTTGTCAGCCCATCTCCCAACTTATGTTAGTCACCTCCTACGACATGCCTAGAAAGAAGACAGTGGTCCTATTCTTTGCACCTGATCTAGAAGTCCAAGTCATGATTGTCAAATGGAAGAAAACAATAATATATATGCTAATAATTAATTTGGCTGGATGGTTACACAGATTTCTCATTCTACCATGCAAGTGAACAGTCATACTTCTGTGCTATTTTTTAAGCTCTTGCTGGTTGGTAGCCTGATTTCATCTGGAGAATTGAATACATTATGTAGTGATTTACAGCATGGTTATATCTGTACCTTCTGGCCTAATACATCTGACATCAGCATGGCTTTTGCATAATTTTGACCCATGGAATTAAACAGCCAACACCACCTTCATAACCTCATTAGTCACCTTCTATGACATGCATGTCATAGTGTTGCTATTCTTTGTTCCCCTTTCTGGTCCGGGTAATACACATGTAATTCTGAATATCCAAAATCAAGTGCCATTAACCCAGAATGCGTCCACATACAAGAGATGATTACTGAGTCAACTTCCCCGCCGAAGACGGATGTGTCGGACCATTAGCGCAAATAAAACGACGAAGCAACGCATTTCCATTCTCTGGACTACATCCTGCTGGAACTCTAGTAGGACCATGATCCTGCTGCAATGGAGATCCAGTGGGAGTTTGAGAATGAATGCTGAAGAAGAAGAGTCAACTTCAGCACATCCCCTATATCCACCATCAACACGCAAGCTACATGTCATGGAAGCAAACCTATCTGTTCTATTATTACGATGAACGTTAGCATGTCCAGGATCACAGATTCATAAGATATCCACAAAGTTCAAAGCATGTTGTGTGCAAATACCAAAAATTTAGAGGTACAAATTTAAATATGGTAAAATACCCAGTCTACTCTTCTTAAGGTTGGAACCCAACTTTCTAAGACAGGAAACCATTTTTAAAGTTATCAAAGGCTACTATGCAAGTGTGCTCTGATGCTGTCATTTCAAGAAAATGGGACAGTTTATGACAAGCCTAAGCCTGTCAATTTCCGGAAAAATCATTCTATATTTCAGCCCGAAATACCTCTAAGAATTAACTATTTTGATAATTTTGTGTTTCTTGTTTAAGTGGGTTCATTACGGAATGATGTATCCACATTGTTTACGAAATAAGTCATACATTATATATGAAACAAACTTTCGCTAAAGACACAACGCAGCATCCATTGATCTACATGCAATGCACTGAGAGGCTCTCCCATGGAAGACCCTTGGTGGCTCTCAATGCGTTGCATGCAGATCGAATGCTCGGTAGCAGATGCATGTCTTTTATCTCCACACTATGGAAACTGTATGAAATAAAGACTAATATTAAAAAGTTGGAATGTGTTTCATTCCATAATTCCATAATGAACTTTTATGCATTTCTTGAAAAAAGGTCCAAGCTGAACCGCAACATGGAAAAAAGTCCTTGTTCTTTTGTCTATTGCTTTTTATTTATTTTTTACATTAATGGTTAGGTTATATTAGTAACAATATTACTTTATTTAGTATTTATCTCTAGAAATGATTATTTTTTCCAAAAACTCTGTCCATATGTTGTATAACAAGTATTTAATTAACGGGAAATATTATCATCTAGAGTATTTTGATTGACAAGAACAATGAGGATTGATGCTATGAGGATTGATGCTATGAGGATTGATGCTATGAGGATTGATGCTATGAGGATTGATGCTATGAGGATTGATGCTATGAGGATTGATGCTATGAGGATTGATGCTATGAGGATTGATGCTATGAGGATTGATGCTATGAGGATTGATGCTATGAGGATTGATGCTATGAGGATTGATGCTATGAGGATTGATGCTATGAGGATTGATGCTATGAGGATTGATGCTATGAGGATTGATGCTATGAGGATTGATGCTATGAGGATTGATGCTATGAGGATTGATGCTATGAGGATTGATGCTATGAGGATTGATGCTATGAGGATTGATGCTATGAGGATTGATGCTATGAGGATTGATGCTATGAGGATTGATGCTATGAGGATTGATGCTATGAGGATTGATGCTATGAGGATTGATGCTATGAGGATTGACGCTATGAGGATTGACGCTATGAGGATTGACGCTATGAGGATTGATGCTATGAGGATTGATGCTATGAGGATTGATGCTATGAGGATTGATGCTATGAGGATTGATGCTATGAGGATTGATGCTATGAGGAGATCTGGATGCAACAATGAGTACTGTGATGACTATTAAAGCCAATTATTGTGTGAATAAAAAAAACCATTTTCAACAATCATGAAACAAAAATGTTCAACTTCAATCTATATTGTTTCTAAGAATTAATTTCTTTTTCATTCGTTCTAAAACTCCCATCGGATCTCTCTTGTAGCAGGACAATGGTCCTACTAGATTTTCAGTAGGATGTGGTCCAGGTTCAATGCATTTTGTTATCAATGTCCAGACACAACCAATTCAGCGATGGTAACTACTACATTCAATGTTGATGGATGCCTATAACCGTTCCACTAGTAGGCCAGCGGTACGAGAGAACTGGTAGTTATACTACACGTTGGCCACTAACCTCAGAGCTAACCACACTCAAATTTTCATGACCTTTTGCTGCAATACTGATCAATTAAGCATCATCTAGTTCACACTTTAGCCTACTATTGATATAGTTACAGAAGTACACCACAGATGGATTTTTTTTAAATCAATAAAACTAATGACAACAAATAAGAACATATAGAGAATACCTTCACTAAAGCCACAGTCTCAGTTGTAATCATTCATTTCACTTGTGTTTGCTAAACAGGGACTCACTTTACCTTGTTGTGATGTCTCATTTTCTGTCCTATACAAAGTGTGTATGTGTACATGCTTGACTTCTCCCTCAGCATTGTGTGCTCACACATGTGTGCAGGACTGTGTGTGCACGACTGCTTGCTAATTGCATGTGTGCGCATGCATGAATAACTACCCATTCTCAGTATGTAATTGATATGCATGCAAACATATCATCTATATCTCGCCAATGTGTTATTGGGGTCTGAATGGAGAGCAAAGAATAGCAGCACTGTTACCTGCAACACATGTTGTAAGAGGCTACTAAGACAGTTTTGAGGGTGGGGTTGGCTGTCCCATTCTGTCAAAGTGATTCAAAAGATGTAATGAAGTCGAATGCTGCAGGCCGAAGGTACAGACATCGCAGCTAATCTGTAAACCATGACACAATGCATTCCATTCTCTGGGCTACATCATACTAGTCTGCAGGAGTTTGAATGAATAAAGAAGAAGAAGCCCATATATGTTTTTCATGTTTCTACTTCTGGATTCTGAATTTATAACTGCATCTTGGCAATATCCTACAGCTCCCTCAATTTGTCATATCTACAAAAACATTCATCTGCACACACTTGAAATGGCAACCATCATCAGTTCAGCTCACATCACAATACAACAACAAAATCTCATATCAAATATTTATGATAGCCGAAAAAGAGTATCAAATATTTTAAAACCAATAGTTACCATTTTTCTGCTCTTCCAAATCTGCTATCTTCACTTCAAAAGCTGCTTTACTATCTTCTAGTTCAGACAACCTTATAGATGCCTGTATTAATTCTTCTCTTAAACTATCAATTTCTGCTGTATGTGATACCGTGTCTGGTTGGTCTTGCTAAAAGAAAAGATGGGGGGAAAATCTAAAAATATGCTGATGTCTTGAAGTTGTGAAGACAGAAATGAAGCTGACACATGCACACACAAATTGATGGTAACAAATATTTGAAGTTGACACATGCACACACAAATTGATAGTAACGAATATTTGAAGTTGACACATGCACACACAAATTGATGGTAACAAATATTTGAAGTTGACACATGCACACACAAATTGATGGTAACAAATATTTGAAGTTGACACATGCACACACAAATTGATGGTAAAAAATATTTGAAGTTGACACATGCACACACAAATTGGTGATAACAAATATCCAAAGGCCTATGTTCCATAAAGAACAGCAAAACAGCCATTAATATTTATTTTTGTAATCTGTATTTTTTTAAAGAAATACTAACTTTTAAATCTTTTAATATAGTCTTATCCTTTTTTCTTCTGTGTTTGCTCTCTTATAACCACATCAAATAAATTGTGTAATTTCCACCCGGGAGAGTGAAGTACATTGTACTGCAAGTTCCACAGTTGAACTGTGTTATTTGCACCTCGGTTGGCTCACTTTGTGACCGGGACATCCGAGGCCCAGCACATCCGTTTTCATCACACCTTTAATTTGGGTAGTAGGTTTCCCTAGTTTATATAGTGAATCCCTGAACACTGGAATTGCTGGAAATGATGCAGATGACAGACTGACAAAAGAAGGTGCAGATAAGGAACAATTTCATCACACAATATCACTGACTGAAGCAAAATCTCTTGTGAAAAGAAAATACAAACATATATGGAGTCAGAGAACAGACAGCACCTTTCCACATGACCCTATTATAAAGCTAAGCAGATCACAGCAAACTACAATTTTTAGGCTCTGCACAGGACCCTGTAGACTACAAGTACATGTTTACAAAATGATGGCTGTCCTAATTGACCAATGCCCATGTCAAAAGGGTCCCCAGACTCCAGAACATATTCTGCAGACTCTTTGATGATGTGAGAACTAAATTATGGCTCCAAGAGACAGAAGGTAACTGTAAAAATTTGAAGGCAATGCTGTGGGGCAACTGTGAGTACCTACTGCTGATGACTGAATTCATGGAGGTGGTCCACCTACCTATATAGACTTCTGAGCGTAGGAAACTGATCACAGATATAAATTACATCTGGTGTCTCAATAGTGAAGAGATTAAAATACCCTCTGCTGTTTTATTCAAATTGAGTTCTGATCTTATTTTTCCTTCTTCTGTGTTTATTCTCACACTCCTGCAGACTAGTAGGGGTAGTCTAAACAATGGAAAGTGTTGTGGCATGGTTTACAGCTTTGCTGCGATATCTGCTCACAACCAATTTTAGCATGGCTTCTGGGTTACTGACTTTGTATAGGATGAAACAGCCAACTGCACCCCACAACCTCCTTAGTCACCTTTTACTACATGCATGAAGGTAAACAGTGGTGCTATTATTGCTCCCCTTTCAGGCCAGCAACACAAGGGTGTGATTTATGAGTGAATGTTATCATCTTCCACACAAAAACAAGTCCACAGTGTTCTGATCCATTTTCAAAAGTTCATCACTGATTTCTAGGTCTAGTTTAGTGTTCATTGATTAATCATCTTTTGTGTATATTATGTTTCTCTTGGATTACATTATTTATAATACATTTTCTTCCTAATACATTTTTTTTTTCTCAGAGTTGATAAAGCATAACTTTTCCTACTTTGTTAACATACACATGAAGTCCAAATTCTCATTCATTTGACTACATTTTAGTTAGTTAGTTAGTTAGTTATTAATAATAATAGTTCTTGTAATAGTTTTACGTAAAGTCTCTTTTGGTCTTCCTCATTTTCTCTTGCCCCTTGGTGACCACATAAAAAATCCTATTTAGACAATTTTAAATTTATTAAACATACATTTGCCAAATTTGTTGGATTATAACAACTTTTTTGCCTTTTATTCTGAAATTCCCACTGGATCTCTCCTGTAGCAGGATAATGGTGACATTAGATTTCCATCAGTATGTAGTCCAGAGAGCAGAGATGAGTCATGTCACCATTTTATTATTGTCAATGGCCTGAGACATCAGATTTCGTCTGTGATTTTAATTTGACATCTAACTAGCATTGCATAATATACAATAAACAAGAAAATATATACAATTTGTAATAACCTATCATTATATAAAAGTATAACAGCTATTTACAAATATATTTATCCTACAATTTTCACTGACTCAATTTTCTTTAAGGAAGGCAAGAAATCTGTAGGTACCTGAGTAAACTGTAATCTCTCATCATTGGCAGCAGCAAGTTCTCTCTGAAGATCAGCTTTCTGTTCATGGACTGCATCTACAATTATCTGGAGTTCATCAATCTGGGCCCGAAGTTCAACTGCAGATAAATTGACAGTAGAAAAATTAAGTGTTAAAAGAAGAATTTGTCAACATACAAAGAAGTGGCCAACTGAATGGTCACGTGTGCCAAACAGTTGGTATGTTGACAGAAACCTGGTATGGTAAAATATTGTTGACAGAAAAAAATTCATCATTTGTCATTTCACTTCCATATTAATTTTGGGATGATTGAGTAAAGGTAATGGTAGTTAACCTTTAGGGCCCTGAATTAAAAATTAAGAAACATCCCCTTGGGCCTGAATTCTTTTTTGGAAAATTTGCGTTATTGATGGTGGGTGTTTTGAAAACGTGATAACTTTTTTGTTTTAAAAGATATCAAAATAATTTTTGCATATCTAAATAAAGGAGTGAATAGTGAATATAGTCATGTTTTTTTTGTTGTTGTATGTATGATATGACAGTTGTGAGCAAGTTGTGAAGTTGAAAATTCGGGGGATAAATCGCAAAACGCCATTTTCAAATCGCACATATAACTTCTTGACGACCCTAATACTTGAGCAATGCGTGGAATCATTGATATAATCCTCATAAATACCTATACTTATTGTATATATATTGTTTTATATCAAAACTAATATAATATGAACTAAAAAAAAACTAATAAAACGTGAAGAAATCGCATATAACGTCCGTCCGGTAAACACTAGGTCTAGCCCGACACGCAGCGTAATTATTGTCTAAGCACACACGTGGCACCCCTGATAATATTATTTTTGTGTTTTTGAACGACTACACAAACATTCTTATCAAATAACAACATATTAAACATAAAAAACAACAATTAAAACATGTATTCACGATCACTTAGCCATGCCACGCGGTACACAATTTGATAGTAAAATATGGCTAGAAAATGGCCAACGTCGTTCCAGAAATTCGTTGACAAAACCAGCCGGTTTTCTCTCTTCTTGCAATCGTAATGAGTAAAGGAATTTGACCTTTAAACTGCGACGTATTCCTAGCTTCGTTTGGAGTGTTTTATACGTCACGGGATCATTACTTTGTGAAGTTCCGTACTCGGGAATCGGGCGATATCATATGTAGTGGGATTGCGCCTGCAGGCACAATGGAGCTGTGCTCATAGGCGCATTATTGCGACCGCAGAGTCGTAAAGGTTAACATCTTAGATTTCTATCTATCGACCACTTTTATTTCTAATATTTATTTTGAAACCCATTTCCTGCGGCTCAATTGATATTGAACTCATTTAATGTCTAAAAAATTTCCACTTCTACTGGAAATCGAACCCTGATCATCTGACAAGAAAGTAAATGTACTAACCACTGAGTTAAAGCAGGTTTAACAAGTTTGCCCAACTTTAAAATCATGTATCTCAGCAAATATATAACGCATTTAATTAAAATTTAGTGTGTGAATTGAAAATGGTCAGGGACATCCTGTACCGACACGGTCATAGCACGGTCGAGGCCACACATTTGGCTTTAGAACGCAAGCTCATGTTCCAATCACCCCCTACACTTAACGGCAAGAGTGGATCACAAACCACCTGGGGAAAGACAATAGACAAAAATTGAAAATGGTGTAGACCCTATCAGTTATTATTTCATCAAATTGCATTCATTAATTTGAATTTTCACTTATTTGCGATATAGATTAAAAATCTGCTTGTCACTACATTTCTTGCATAAAAAAATTAAGGTGTTTACAATCAATTATATGACATCATTTACAAATTGATTTGTTTATTACACAACTGGCATGACTGAAGCACAAGACTGTTGATGGTTGTGCCATCTCAAGTGTGTGCAGATGAATGTTTTTGTAGATATGACAAATTGAGAAAGCTGTAGGATATTACCAAGATGCAGTTATAAATTCTGAATCCAGAAGTAGAAGCATGAAAAACAAGACAGACAGGGTTTTTAAATTGTATCTTGTGTAATCTCTGAAGTGGTAAAACTTCTTTTCTCGAGATACAATAATCAGTATGCCAACAAAGATCAAAGAATTTCATTCGTTTATAAAAACTGGGCATGATGTACACATATTAAGTATAAATTTTGGTCTTACCAAAAATAACATTGTATGCAAAAAATGGCACTAATACGTTAGACCCAATACTCAGTTAATTACACTTGTTTGACAGCAAAGCTAGTGAAACATGCTATAGTAAGGATTCCAATTATCCTTTAGGGTCCTGGAATAAAATTATGCAATTTTTCCCCTGCGCCTGGATTCTTTTTGGATAATTTGCATTATTTATGGTGAGTATTTGGTAAACTGATTTTTTGTTTGTAAAGATACAAAATAATTTTTGCACATGTAAATAAAGGAGTGAATATTTAATATAATAGTGTTTTTGTTGTATATGTGATATGACAGTTATAAGCATGTTGTGAAGTTGAAAAGTGGGGGAAACCTCAAAATTCCATTTAAAATATCGCAAATATAATTTCTTGATGACCCTACATTTGAGCAATGTGTGGCTACTATATACTGTATCCATTGCGGCGTCAGGGGTAGAAGAGTTCTCTGGAGATGGCCTTCCTGTGTGCTGTTTGTAAGCTTGTTCCTGTAGCCTCTTTGATTTCTCTGATCCATCTTTTACATGGTTTTCATATTTGTTTTCTACGAGCAATATTACTAGTACTAACTTCTACACTGTCAGTTCGCTAAGCCAGTCAGTGTCATTTCACTGACTCCAAATGGTTACGCCGTGTTCTAATCTATCTCATTCAGAAAATAAATCACATAGTCAAGCACTGAAACACAGAAATTTTTACCTGTACTTCCTTTTTAGCAGGCAGAGATAGCAAACCGCTATCTCCAGCCATCGAATGTGTGGCAACATTGATAAAATCCTCCTAAATACCTATTCCTGTTGTAGATATGTTGTGTAACATCCAAACTAATATGATATGGATTGAACAAACTAATAAAACATGAACAAATTGTATGCACCGTCCATTCATTCAAGACTAGGTCTATCCAGATATACACAGTTTTTATTTTAAATGCTGACACGAGGCACCCTTGATACATGTTGTTTTTGTGTTTTTCAATGAATAAATGAACATTCTTGTAATATAGCAACAACTAAAACACAGAAACAAAAATTGAAACATGAAGATATTACTTTCAATGATGATCACTTACCATGACACACAGTACTATATTTTATAGTAAAATATGGCATTGAAAATGGACAAAGTCGTTCCAGAAATTAGTTGACAAAATCAGCTGGCTCTCTGCCTTCTTACAATCGTAATATGTAAAGGAATTTTACTTTTATGCTGTGACGCATTCCTAACTTTATGTGGCGGAAATTCTATAACATATAAGCGTAACTTTGTGTGATTTCGTATTGATGAATCAGGGAATAGAGACACGTGATGCAACGGGAATGGAGACACTTACAGGCCCTAGTTACATAATGACGTTGGTGGCTATGGTCACCTATAGAGCCCGTATGGTTTACATTTTTTTAAACAGCAAAAATTTAAGTCTTAAAAATGAACCAATATTACTTAAACAGAATATATACTAATAAAACTCTTACCAATTGTGGCAGTGTTGTTATCTAAGTCTGTGAGTTTTGCCTGCAAGCTTCTCTTCTCATCTTCTAAGTCTTTCAAGTGTTTCTTAAGTGAGGCAACTTCTTCAGCAGCTTGACTATTCTGTAAATGTATGAGTAATGTCTATGTTATCACCCTGTATTTACTCTCATACATAGTAGGAACAGTTCCTTCTTTCCAGACAATAGCATTATGGTTGTTCTATGAGAAATATAATATATGATCCATGGTAATGATAGATGTGACTCACAAGACCAACCTGAGCCACAAGGAGTCTTCCGCAGTATGTACTTGGAATCACAGACCCACTCGTACCATCATGTGCTGTTGTGTCTTGGACATACAGCTCTTGTGCTAGATGCTATCATTTACTCCTTTGTCTTTATACCATTCCTGATCTTTTCTCGCCTCGAAACACGATCCATGACATCCTGTTCCCATGATTCCGTATCAACAACTGCATCATCAATGTTATGTTTGTATATGTCTTTGTACCGAAGCAGACGATGACCCTGAAATATTTTCCCAGATTGTAATTTTCCATAATTTTGTTGTTTGTTTGTTTGAAAACCACGGGAATTGCGAGTGATTAGCTCTTACTTCCTATGTGCAGTGAGATGGTTTTTCTGAACTTTCTTTTATACCCAGGAGATTTCAGCTTTCGGTTTAGTGAAGGTGCCTTCTACTCAGAGGGGTCTATAATTATTGTATAGATGACATGTTAAAGAACTTCCATTAGAGAGCCTCAATATAACGGCATGTCATCTACTAAGGTTTTCTGTTGCATAGGTGGTTTGTCTAGTGGGTCACTGGTGAGACCCACAGACGCAACTGCATGCGTTCTCCATAATGTAGATCCTTCAGTATTCTTCCATCTCCTAGTGTGTCCCAGCCATCTGAGCCTGCACAGACTGAGTATAGAAAATACTGTGGTATTACTTGTTCTTTTCAATACATCAGCACTCTCACAAGTGAACATGAATATGTTCAAATAAATCAGTGCCCAGCCTCAAGATTTTGAGATCTCCAGAAAGTTTTTCCAGCAATAGCAGTAGGGACAGACATCAATTTTCATTGATCCTTACATGTTGGACACATTTGCAAATTATTCTTCTGAGTTCATTCTCAAACTTCTGTTGGTTAGCAAGATGTAGTCATATCATGGTTTACAGCTTGTCTGTGATATCCATGCCTTTCAGCCTGACACATCCAGTTTTATGATGGGTCAC
The DNA here is from genome assembly GCA_034231615.1 of Meghimatium bilineatum. NCBI lineage: Eukaryota > Metazoa > Mollusca > Gastropoda > Stylommatophora > Philomycidae > Meghimatium > Meghimatium bilineatum. The sequence continues at coordinate 25,310,340 of CM067311.1, forward strand.
TTTGATCTTCTATGGGATAGGACAGCAAACCCCCGCCCTTACTTCGACTCTGGAGTCGTTTGTCGCCCAAGAGTTACAAAACTGGAAATTATAATCTGAACCACAGAGCTAGGAAGACAGCACACTAACTGCACTACTCTGGTTTCCTAGTGTCTACTACAGCTCTTTATTTTTCTTAATGAATTTAGTTTCTAAAACAATTTGTGAGATTAATGAATGGATTGGCAGAAGTCAGCGAATGAGAGCTGAGCAAGCCCCACACATTTTCTCCAGTTGGTGGCCCTGAGAACTCTGTACAAAGACAAATCACCAGACATTAGGGATAACCCAAAATGCTGGAAATATAGGGGCTGAGGTAACACTTGGCAATGCTAGTATGAATGGGACTAGATCAAAAACTTAACTAAAAAGGCATCGAGGATTGACTTCACTGTACTTGGGTTTCCCCATCTGTACTCTGTCCCTCTCAATAAAGTGGCATGCCGCCTGCAAAGAATACCACTCATAGTACTTAACTCTGCAGTTTCATGAGATAATTTTAGAAATCTAACAAACAACACACATCTAAACAAAATCAGGGATCTTGAGGGATCAAAATGACATTTTGAGTACAAGCAAATGCATTACCATTATGCCAGGGTGATTCCAAAAATAGGTAAATTAAAGTATTCTTTAAAGTATACACAACATATTAACAACAGAACACAAGAACAGATGATGTTTTGACTAAAAAACCTTCATCGGGATGAAAACAATGGACAAACAATGACGAACCTACATGGGAATAAACATATAGTACAGTGAGTAACAAATTACATAAGAGGAGAAAAGAGATGAAAGAAAATAGCAAAGAAAAGAGTGATAACTGTAGTCTGGACAAGCTAATGAGGATCACAAGAGAGAAGGCAAACCAAGTCACAAACAAATCATATTAAAAACTAATGTCAGATTGAGAGATGCAGTTAAAGCAATAAAATGGTAATCCTCATTTCAGATTGAATTAAGTAGAAACCACTTCAAAATTGATTGTTTTTCACACACCTTAAATACATAAATGTCTACTTATGAAATTAAAAGTAAATGTATGTACTTCTCTCAATTCTTTTTCCAACGCTTTGATTTTGCTGGTCATCTGCGCTTTCATCTTCAACATTTTGGTATCTCCTTTGCTGCCTCCTTCATCCACAGTGACTGTTTTGGATGCAGACTCAAGCTCTTTAACCTAACAAAAATGATCAACAAACTGTTACTTAGTGTCATTACAGATGCTATAAACATTAATAGTTGTAATAATTGAAGTGATTAATCAGGAAATAGTGTCATCTTCACAACAAGGGTTGGGCTTCACTGGGTCTCCAACTTCTCCTTTGAAATTATGATTTTGCCTTGAAAGTTCAATCTGATCAGCTGTAGGTGATATTATCTTGATGTCCAGTCACTTCTAAAGCTAAAGCTGTCTTTGTCTCGTCTATTGGCTTTCAACTTTGTCTTACATTTGCTTCTCCTCTCATTTGCAAGTCATTCACCTTTTGCTCAAGAAGTCACGAGTTCAAATCCAGCTAGTGACGTCTTATGTACAAAGTGGATTTTGTCATAGATCTTTGTGGATCATCGCTTGAATTTATGAAGTTACGTGCTATGAGAGGTACTCTTGGCAGGTGGTATGCTATAATGTTGAGAGGGACAGGGAACATGTGGGAATCTTGTGTACAATTATGTCAATCCTCTATGCATGTAAAAAAATAACACATAACTAATAGCGCATATTTCCTCTGTCCTTTTTTTATGATTTCTGATTTTTCTGCATGTATTTACTTTTTTGGAATAACATTTTTATTTATTGAGTTATTGATTTTCAAATTCTGAGATAACAAAGATAAATGGATGCTGATACGATTTGGAAGTGTTATGTTGTGTACAACCAAAATCGAAATATGAACAAATGCACACAAAGAACTTACAGCGTCACGGTCACTCTTAGACCTAGTTGTAGAAAACACTGTTCCTCAAATTCATTGTCACAAATGACTTCAAGTACAACACTATTAAATATTATAAACATCTCTCTCAAATACCATACATTGATCTAAAATAATTGAAACACTAATGCTTTAAAATTCGTCCTTCTATGAATTATAATCCATGACGAAATAGTGAAAAATAGCGGCACTGAAGCTAGGCCTACGCAGTTCGACTTCCAAACATGAAAGGTAAAACAAATTACGACTGCGTATTTATATCGCTTCTGAAAACTAAGGTCACTCTAGCACATACTTACTATAAGAGCATGATGGGAAATAAACATGGACGATTGTTGTCCATGACTACAAATGGCTACCTCGATTTAGACATTTGTCGACATCAGATATCTATCACTAGATGACATTTGTAGACTACAGGTTGCTACAGGTTAAATAAACAGATTATAATCCCATCATCATTATGGTATACAAACCTGTATGGAAAGCTGTTCAACTGTTTGCTTTGATTCCTCAAGCTCTTTCTTTAAATGGTCAATCTCAGTTTGCTGGTCACTACTGACGACCAATGAAGCATCCTAATGAAATGTAAAAGGGACATTTAAACAAAAAATTAGCAATACTTATTAAAAGATAAAACAGTAGCCTACTTCTTCTTCTGTATTTGTTATCAAACGCCTGCAGATTGGCAGAATTTAGTCCAGAAAAGGAATGCATTGTGTCATGGTTTACAGATTAACTGCAATATAGGCAGGCACCTTTCATTCTAACACACCTGACTTCAGTATGGATTATGGGTTACTTTGACCCACTATGGAATGGGACAACAGACTTCACTCCAAACCTCATTAGTAACCTCTTATGACATGATGATGATGTTCGTCCGTCGTGATCGACGATGACCAAAAACTCAACCATAATAATAATAACAATAAATAATAAAATAATAAAGTTAATAGTGCGTTTTTAAATGACTAGCAAGTCCAATGCGCGCACAAAATGTTCTTTTACAGAATTGACAACAATAGAAGGTATCTGTGTGAGGTTGAGATGTTTTTTCTTTTCTACGTGTCCGCTTCTGTCTTGCAGTTTCTTGTCTGAATTCTTCTGCCGCTAGTGCTCCCGTTCTAATGCTGTAACGCCAAGCCGTTCTATCCTGAGCGAGGCTCTCCCAAGCGCCTACGTCAATGTTAAGATGTTTCAAGGATGACTTGAGCGTGTCTTTGAAACGCTTTTTCTGTCCACCAGCTTTTCAAAATCCTGCCTTGAGTTCTCCATAATATATTTGTTTTGGCAATCGCGAGTTCTCCATACGCACAAGATGGCCTGCCCAGCGTGCCTGCGCCTTCATAAGTATTGTGTGGATGCTTATTGAGGTTGATTTTTCCAAGACCTCGTAGTCTGGTACTTTGTCCCACCAATGGATGTTTAGTAATTTACGTAGGCAGGTAAGATGGAAATGATTTAACTTTCTTGCATGTCTAGCATACACTGTCCACGTTTCGCAGGCGTATAGTAAGGTTGGTATAACAGCAGCATGATATACTTGTAGTTTGGTGGTTGTTCTTATACCTCTTCTGTCCCATACATTTTTGCGTAATCCGCCAAATACAGCACTAGCTTTTGCCAGTCTCTTGTTAATTTCCACATCAATGTTGACATCGCGAGAGAGAGTGCTTCCAAGGTAAGTAAAATTGTCGACTACCTGCAGTTTTTCCTTATTGACGATGATGGAAGTAGCAGTATGTTGGCTATTTGATGTTGCTTGGTGCATGACTTCTGTTTTTTTTGTGTTAATAGTGAGACCAAAGTTGTTGCAGGCCTTTGAGAAGCGGTCTATGGTGCTCTGCATGTTTACGACAGAGTCAGCATACAATGCACAGTCGTCAGCATAAAGTAATTCTCTAACAGTACTAGATTTAGTTTTCCTGTTTGCTTTTAGACGACGTAAATTGAAAAGACCACCATCCGTTCTGTAATTGATCATTATGCCTGCTGTTTCATTACTATGGTGTGTTTCCGTTAACATGGCTGTAAATAACAGGCTGAAAAGAGTAGGGGCCAGCACACATCCCTGCTTTACACCATTTGTGACAGGGAATGCAGGAGATACTCCTCCGTCGCAGATAACACTAGCCATCATACCGTCATGAAATTGTCGTATCACAGTGACAAGTTTTGGGGGGCATCCGAACTTTGTAAGCACCTTCCACAGTCCTTCTCTGTTAACGGTATCGAATGCTTTAGTTAAGTCCACAAATGTTGCTAAGAGTTCACTATGTTGCTCTTGTGACTTTTCCTGAATTTGTCGTGCAGAGAATATCATATCAACTGTATCACGACCTGCACGAAAACCGCACTGACTCTCTGGGAGTAGCTCGTTTAGTAGAGAATTATTTAATCTGTTGAGTATGACACGAGCGAGAATTTTACCAGCTATAGACAAAAGTGATATGCCCCTATGATTATCGCAAGACTGTTTGGTACCTTTGCCTTTATATAGGTGCACTATAGAAGCATCTTTTAGATCTTGAGGCAATGTACCTGAGTTCCAGAAAATACCAAAAATGTCAGTTAGTTTTTTAATCAGCAGTGGTCCGCCATTTTTATAAATTTCAGCAGGTAAGGCATCCAAACCTGGAGCTTTATCATTTGACATTTGTTTAATCGCTATAATAACCTCTTGACTGCTTGGAGGTATATCGAGTTCTTCTCTTATCCTAAGTTGTGGTATTCTGTTTATGACTTCTTCATTTATTACTGATGGTTTGTTTAGGATTTCTTCAAAATGTTCAGCCCAACGATTTAAGATGTCATTTTTATCAGTGAGAAGCTTCGACGAATCGGCATTTAATAGAGGTGGTGATCCCGATGAGTGTGGACCATAGATAGTTCTTAAAGCCTCATAGAATCGCTTATAGTCCTTTCTGTCTGCAAACATTTGAATTTCTTCAGCTTTTCGACTTAGCCATTTATCCTTTATCTCTCTAAGCTTCTTTTGACAAGTGTTACGGATCTTGTTATAGGCTACTTTCTTGGACGGTGAAGATGCTGCCCCTTGTAGTTTCTTGAAAGCTTTGTGTTTCTCTTCTAACAAGGATGTTATCTCAAAATTATTATCATCAAACCAGTCTTGGTGTCTATGTACCTTCACTCCCAAATGTTCCTTCGCTTTGGCGTAAATAATTCCTTTAAACGAAGCCCAGCTATCTTCAGATGTGGTATTAAGAAGATCTAAGTCTCCCAAGGCTACGTCGAGATCCTTGGAGAGATTATTTTTTATATCGTGGTTACTCAACCGATCAGTGTTTAGGCGTTTTTCTATCTTTTGTCCCTGTGGACGTCTTTTTCTTGCAATGGTGAAATTTAGTTTGGATACTATAAGCCGGTGATCAGTCCAGCATTCAGCTCCACACATTGCTTTTGTGACACGAACATCCTTGATGTCCCTTTTTCTGGTTATGATATAGTCTATAAGATGCCACTGCTTGGAGCGTGGATGCATCCAAGAGGTCTTTTTGCGCGTTGGCAAACGAAACATAGTGTTGGTGATAGTGAGTTCATGCACAGAACATAGCTTTAAAAGAAGGGAACCATTGCTGTTACATTTACCGATCCCATGACGTCCAAGAACACCTTGCCATGTCTGGGAGTCTTTGCCAACTCGGGCATTGAAATCACCCAGGATAATGAGTTTATCAGTTCTCGGTGTACCAGATATAGCGGCATCTAACTCTTCATAGAATTTATCCTTTTCCTCATCAGGATTTGTCATTGTCGGCGCATATGCAGAAAGTAATGTGGCAAAGTTATTTTTGCTCACTTGCAATCGCAACGACATCAAGCGATCGCTAATTCCTCGAGGCAGACCTGGAAGTTTCTGCACCAGAGATGATTTTATAGCAAAACCAACACCTGATTCACGCCTCTCTGTGTTTTTACGTCCTATCCAGAAGAATGTATACCCTCCACCTCTCTCTGTCAACTGACCCTCATCTGCAAACCGCGTTTCACTAAGTGCAACAATATCCAGATTATAACGGGCCAATTCTTTAGCAATTAGTGCTGTTCTTCTTTCTGGTCTGTTTACATCTGAGATATCCGTAAGTGTCCGAACATTCCATGAACCAACTAGGATTGATTCACACTTTGTTCTCTTCATATTTAATTAATAAAGATAAATAAATAAATGGGTTGAGAAATGACTAGCGCTGAAGTTGATTTATAGTGTGGAAGAGTTGCGCTAATCGTCAACCACACTCTCTCTCCTGAGTTTTATCTTGGTCCAGTGGCAAGACAAAGTCGAGACAACTGGGAGAAAATCAGGTGCAGTGGATGGCCAGAGCGTACTATGTGTCTAACTGTGCCCTATGCTGTCCACACAGCTCTGCTGTTAGCGCCTATGTACCCGTTGAGTTACCTGCCAACTTCTTCCGAGTATTTCGCCGCAAACAGACTTTTTAAGCCTAGGTAGACAAAGCCTTTGTCTACTTTGACATACATGACAGGTCACAGTATTGCTATTCCCTGCTCCCTTCAGGCCCAGCAACACACTGGCAAATTAACATAATAAACAGGTCATGAGCTCTGATATAACCAAACTGGACTTGTGTCCTTGGTTGAAAGCAGCGAACCATCAGCGATTCAAATTATTAGCGGCCATCAATGACTCAAATTATACGAACAACTTACTAAGTTTATAAGAAGCAGCACTGTTTCGCAGATTTGTGTTTATTATTACTGCTGGTTATCTGACATTTATTCCAGGTACGACTTGTGTTTATTATTACTTTTGACTATCTGACATTTATTCCAGATCAGATTTGTATTTATTATTACTGCTGGCTATCTGACATTTATTCCAGGTAAGATTTTTGTTTATTATTAAAGATAAAGGTAGGTCCCATGGCAGCAACCTGCCGTCGGGGATGAAGATAACTCTTCATGTACTAAGTCTCAGCAACTTTTTGTATGTTCCCTTCCTTGCTGTCTTTACTTCCCCATACTCATGCATCAGGTACTTATTTACAGCTGAGTCAACTGGAGGAGTAGTCTAGTCAAGCGAGAAATCACCAACGCGGATTTTTTTTGTCAGGACGTGGTTTCAAGCCTGGCACTCTGTAACCCAGTGATAGTAAGCAAGCTCAACATCAACTAAGCTACTGCGCTCCGTTATGTTTATTATTACCTTCTGGCTATCTTAAATTTATTGAAGTGAAAATTTCTAGCTGCAATAATGCAATACAGATGATGATAAATACATATTTGTCCCCAGGGTCTGAAAGGGAAGTAAATAATAGAAGCACTGCTGCTTGCCATGCATGTCAAGGAGGTTGGTGTGGGGTTAACTACCCTGCACATGATCTTCATACGCCTGCTGAAAATTTATGCTTAGACTGAGGGGAACAGAATTAACCCCTTTATTTGCAGCATTGCCTCCAAATTGCAAGAAAGTCATGGCCAAGGTCCCCTCTAAAGTAGAAGACTGTCCAGCTCATGGCATTGCATTCTATGCTCAGATTGAATAAAAGTTCTGGAAAACCTAGCAAAGAATGCTAGAGAAACATCCACCTGGAGCCGAAATAAAACTTCCCCACATGGCACTGGGAACAAGAGTGACATACTCCCTTTTGGACTCTATCATTATCACACATTTATGGAAGAGTACAAGATAGAAATAAATACTGCTGTGTGTTAACCAGTCTGAAAGTGGAGCAAAGAGTAGCAACACTGACCTGCCAAGCATGTTGTAATAGGGGACTAAGGACGTTTTGGGGTGGAGTTTACTGTCCCATCCCATAGATGGTAGGTTGCTGATCCATGGGCTCATGTCCTTTGACCCAATGCTATTGTGTGATACATGCATGTGTTTGTACGCTGTTGTTTTATTCCATTTATCTGGCTTTGGGATGGAGGGGGAAGCATTTTTCTTAGCACTTTAGCTATATTAAAATTGAATGTCAGGCCAAAAAGCACAGATATCATAGTCACGCTGTGAACCATGACACAACACATTTTGTTCTCCCTACTATATCCTGCTAAACTGCAGGAGTTTGAGAATGAATATAGAAGAATACAGATCAAGTTAGATGGATTGTTAATAGACCTGTGAAACAATTGTACAATATAATGTATATACACTTTACTGCAACCCACAAGGTCAGAAAAGAGTGCAGATACACAATAATACATGACGAAAGAACAAATGCGAGATCAGAGCATCATGGACAGAACTAAAAGTGATGACCAAGAATAGAAAGGAGAGTGACAGCTGCAGTTCTTTATTCAACTGATAATAAGAACATTTGTTAGTAGTAACCACAGATGCTGATTGATATTGACAAACCCTACCTGCTTGACCTGCGCTGGGTCAATATGTCCAGCCAAAGCTTGCTGATAATGTTCCTGCAAGCGACTGTATTGCTCCAAAGCCTGGTTATACGCTGCTTCATACTGGTTAAGTGTAGATTGCAATGTCAAGATGTGTAGATCCTTCTCTGAGAGCTGAGTTTTTACAAATAAAACATTAAAAATTACCTACTTCATATAATGTTATAACCCCAACAATAATTATGCAAAATTTAATATACATTAACTGTTAAAAAAATGTGTATAATAAACATATGAATACATTTTTCAGTGAGAAAAAAATGCCTATAATCGCATTGAAGGCCTGAAAGGGGAGCAAAGAATAGGAACACTGTTGATCCTTAAATCGGTGCAGAACTGGCCAGAAATTTTTTTTAGCGGTGTTCTAAAATTGTTGATGACGTCCAATCTGGCTGGTAGAGGAGATGATTAGAGGTGACATGCGAATAACGATTGCAACTGTAATAGGAAGCTCACATGGTTCAGCTTACAGCATAATGCATGATCGATTGAAATTTAAGAAAGTGTGCTCAAGGTGGGTAACGACACAACTGACGGATGAACACAAAATGAACCAATTATCCCTATCCCTTGGCAGATGAAGGAGAAGATATGTTGAATAGGATTATTACTGGGGATGAATCTTGGGTGCATCACTACCAAACCGAATCAAAGTGTGCTTCAATGCAATGGAAACATCCTTCTTCGTCTTGTGTCCAAAAATTAAAGGGTACGCCATCAGTAGGGAAGGTTATGCTGAGTGTTCTGGGATTTTCAAGGAGTGCTTCTAACCAATTTCAAGAAGAACGTGACAATCTGAATCATACTGTGAAGTTCTGCCGATGCTTCTGTATGCAATTCGAAGAAAATGTCTAGACCTGCTGACTAGAGGAGTGCTCGTTTAACTCAGGAGAGAATTTACCATTGGGAACTTCTGGAACATACACCTTACAGCCCTGACAGGAATCCGGTGGCAGGAAGATGTTTTGTATTTTTTAATCAGGCTTGCTAAAGGTTAATCCAAGATAATCACAATTATTGATATTTTCTAATAATGGTTCATTTTATCAAGTTACTGTATGAGTCTGTTTCTGCTAACATGTATTAATTTAGCTTTCTTTACATTGAGGAAAAATATTTTGAATCTCACTATGTCACTTTTCCAGTGTGTATATCATAACCACTCAGCAAATAAACAAACTTGCATGTTATCAAGAACCACTTTTGACAGTAGTGAACCGGGTCAGCTTGTTTGGTTTGGACATGTAACACAACCCACTTTCTAAAACTATCTTGCAATGAACAGTCGAGGGAACTCCACCCTCAAATCTCCTTAGTTGCTGCCTACAACATTCATGGTAGATAACAGTGTTGCTATTCTTTGCTCCCCTTTCAAGCTTCAACAAAAAAACTGGTGTTATATCTATATCTTTCAAAACATAGACTTCGATTGTGACACAACTACATCTCTAGTCAACATAGACTTACATTGTGACACAACTACATCCCTGGTCAATATAGGCTTGGATTGTGACACAGCTATATCCCTAGTCAACATAGGCTTACATTGTGACACAACTACATCCCTAGTCAATATAGACTTGGATTGTAACATAACTACATAATAACAAATGTATGCAACCACCTACCTCAGTTTCATGCTTCTCTATAGTTTCTTTTATTCTTTTTTCTAATTTTATTTTCTCCTCCTTCCAATGTATCTCAGAATTATCAAAGTTTGCCTGCAGTAACATCATCTGCTCTGACATGACTTGCAGCTTTTCCTTCAGCATCCTCATTGTTTCTCGACTCTCCATCAGCTCTTGTTCCTTTTCTGAATTCTCTTTTTGAAGTATGGAGATAACCTTGACCTAGGTATAAATATAATGGAACATTAATTTTTGAGATCTAATTTAAAAAATCATCATTATCATGTGCCTCTGCTTATGTCAAATATTCATTGCTGCATGTTTTACAATTAGGGAGTGTAGAGGAACTTATGGCTGCGTAATAATGACAGCATGCTCTTGCTGTTGCTACAACATATACACTGTAGGTTTTTTTAATTTACCCTAAGACATAAAAAAAGGTTGAAATGGCATAGAGGATTGACATCATTGTATTTGGGTTATTCCATGTGTACTGTCCCTCCCAACAAAGTGGCATGGATCCTATCGATAGTAGCCCTCATAGTATATAACTTCGCAGCTTCAAGTGACAACTTCCAGGAATCTAAAACAAAATCCACTTTTTAAACAAAATGGTGTGAGCTAGATTCAAACCCATGACCTCTTGAGCACAAAGCAACCAGCAGCTTAACCACTACATCAGGAAGATGAACCCAGTCCTTAATAGGAGTCAAACTCTGGACCTCACAGATGTGAGACTAATATAACCACTACATCAGGAAGATGAACCCAGTCCTTAATAGGAGTCAAACTCTGGACCTCACAGATGTGAGACTAATATAACCACTACATCAGGAAGATGAACCCAGTCCTTAATAGGAGTCAAACTCTGGACCTCACAGATGTGAGACTAATATTAACATCTCTGCCAAGCATCACACCCGTTTATGGATCTCCATAAATATCTGTACTGAGTGAAAACTAACAATTTTACATGCTGATATTTTCCAGTAGGCTATTTAGAATTTTCTTTGGTCATCTGTATCATTAACCATTTATTTTTTCCAATTTTCACAATGTGTTCTAAGTCTCCCCCTTTTGCTCTCAAAAAAATTAAACCATTCCCCTTCTACTGTTGATGAGTTTCCTATTTTAGAATTAAGAGGGACAGTGCGGGTCTTACTCATCATATTGTGTTGTAAATATGTTACTGATAAAGGTCTCTTGGTCAAAATGGCATTTTTTCATATTATTATGTATTTCTAATGATTAGCAAAACTTCACTAGTTTCCTAGCTTCACCTATTTCAGAATTGAAACATTAGTCTGCCACTATAAATATATGTGGAAAAGCTGCAGGCTCTGACAACATAACAGCAGACATAATAAAAACTCTAAATGAGTTTGGTGTAGATACTATCACAGAAATTTGCAATGACATATGCGAAACAGGCCATATACCTAAAGACCTAACATCATCAATATTCATACCACTACATAAGAAGCCCAGGGCTGTGGACTGTACAGAATATAGAACAATAAGTCTAATGAGCCATCTAACTAAAATACTTCTCAAGATAATACATGAAAGAATTCAGAACAAGATAGACATGGAGGTCGGTGAAGAACAATTATGTTTTAGGAAAAACAAAGGAACTAGAGAAGCTATACTGAGTATCCGGCTAGTGATAGATAAATATATAGAAGTCCAAAAAAGTATCTATATTTGCTTCATAGACTACAGCAAGGCCTTTGACAGAGTCCAACATGAAAAATTAATCAAATGTCTTCAAGAAATAGGCATAGATGGAAAAGACATCAGGCTGATTAGAAATATATATTGGGAACAAACTGCATCAATAAGGTGTGAAAACAGCTACTCTCCATACATAGAAATAAGAAGAGGGGTAAGACAAGGATGCATTTTATCACCAAGCCTATTTAGTATCTACACAGAGAATATCTTTAAAAATATAGAAGAAATACCAGGACTCAAGATCAATGGGAAAATAATAAACAACATTAGATATGCAGACTGGATATAAACATTCAAAAAACAAAAACCATGATAATCAGCAAAGACACAGAAGAACAGGAAATAACCATAAACATACAGGGAGAGAAACTACAACAAGTAAAACAGTATCAATATCTTGGACACATAGTCACAAATGATGGCAGATGTGAAACAGAAGTTAAAAGGAGAATAGGAATGGCTAAAAGTACCTTCAATGACATGAGGAAATTATTAATATCTAAACAAAGTACAAACAAGTTAAAAATGAGAATTATAAAATGCTACATCTATTCCATATTAATGTATGGCTCAGAAACATGGGACACTAAATAAACAATTAGAAGACAAAATTGATGCCTTTGAGATGTGGGTATATAGAAGAATAGGGAGAACATCATGGAAAGAGAAGAAAACAAATAAAGAGGTGCTAAAGACACTTAATATGAAGAAATAACTACTAAGAGAAATAAAGATCAGGCAAATAAAATACTTTGGACACATTAAAAGACATGACACCTTATTGAAGACCTTACTTGAGGGTAAAGTCAAAGGGAAGTGAGCAAGAGGTAGGCAGAGATACAAGTGGGAGAGTAACATTACACGATGGACAGGTTACAGTATAGCAGAGTGCACCACCAAGACAAGAGACAGGAGATGTTGGAGATACGTTGCAGCCAACCTTCGTTGCGGAGACGGCACTTAATGATGATGATGATAAATATATGGAATACTCACAATTCTTCTGTAAATCCACAATTCTGTGACTTCAAAAACCTATCTGACCATATCACTACCAAAATTCTAAAATGAGATTCTATTGTGACATCTATAACACACAAAATTCTTATGACTTAACATACTATTAAAAGCAATTTTAAACATTTGCAAAAATATTTTATTTACATCTTCCATGATTCTACTCTCAGTTTGGGCTGTCCTATCTTCCAATTCTAACTTAATTCTGGCTGTTTTCCATCTTCCATGTTTCTACTTTCAATTCTGGCTAGCTGTTTTCTATCTTCGTTTCTACCCTCAGTTCTGAGTATTCTATATTCCCTGTTTTTTATGCTTAATTCTGAGTCTTATTTCTAATTTTACTCTAAGTTCAGTGTGTTCTATCTTTTGTGATTCTACAATCAATTCCCAAGTTTTCTCCCTGTTTTTACCCAGAGTTCTGAGTGTTTTATCTTCTTATTTCTACTCTTAGTTCTAACTGCATCCAATTTTCCCTATGTCTTACCTTGCCATCCAGAACACCATTAGTATCTTTCAGCTTGTTCTCCAGCATCAGAATAGCATGATCCTGAAGATTAATATTTCCCTTACTCATGAAGGTCTCAATGTCTCGCTCTTGTTTAAATATCAACTCTCTCAGATCATTCTCTCTGACAGCTAGTTCTTTATCTTTCTCTTCAATTACAGCATGCAATCTGGAAAGAAATATCAATTACCTTCAATCCTTTATTCACAATATCTGCACAAAAGTAACACCTCAAAAACAGCTGGAAATATAAAAACGAATAGAAAGCAGCTTGGAGTAGCCTCTCGCAGTGATGTACAATGACATAATTCATAGGCCTGTTACTGTCAGTACTGTGGCAGTTTGACCTCCAAATACTGTTTCATTTATTAAAATGTGAAGACATTTTAAAGCATTTATTCTTCTTCTTCTGCTGCGTTCGTTCTCAACCTCCTGCAGATTACCAGGATGTAGTCCAGAGAACGGAATGCGTTGTGTCATGGTTTACAGCATAGCTGCGATATCTATGCCTTTCGGCCCAACACATCTGACTTCAACATGGCTTTGGGTCACTGACCCTATATGGGATGGGAAAGCCAACACCATCCCATAACCTCCTTAGTCACCTTTTACGACATGCGTGGAAGGTAAACAGTGTTGCTATTCTTTGCTCCCCTTGCGGGCGCCACGGCAACACACGAGCGTAAAGCATTTATGATCTGCTTATTATCTTCTGAGAGCAGTTCTCTCCTATTGTTGGCCTACTATACAAACAATATGGTTAGACATCTGCCATTTATTAGAAGTGGTAAACTGCTGAAAATATTAGTTACCACTATTAGGGCCATTCTCACAAATAAAATGGTGACACTGTGCATATTCGTTCTAGGACTATATCCTACTGGAAATCTAGATGGAACATCATCCTGCTATAAGAGAGATGATAACAAACACACACACAAAAACTCAGGCTGTCTATGAAAACAAAATGTGAAGATAAGATAAGAAACGCAGAAGTTTGTGTGAGAACAGGGCAGTATCTTATTTTCCTACAAATCATGGACATGGAGATGGACAGGGCACACTCTATGGAAGGCAGAAAACTATTACAAGACAGGCATTAACATGGAATTTACAAGGAAATATAGGGAGTATCTAGAACAACTTGTACAAGAGAGATAGTTTTCTGTGACATTCACATCACATGGAACAACATGAGGAAATCTAAGAACAAAGTAGACTGGGAGAATTCATCAGTGGCATATGGTTTTATGTAGACCAGGATTTTAATGATCTGATTGACTTTAGTAGGCCCCTCACCGTCTTCCCAGACAATAGTATTGTTGTGTTATAAGAAATATACTCTATGATCCATGGTGATGATGGAAGTGACTCCAATGCCTGTATCATGCATATAGCATTTGCATACATCTTTGTACTGAAGTAGAGGTCGGAGGTGAGATTTTTTCCCATGCTGCAATTCTCCATCAAATAGATCTTTTAGTATTCTGCCATCTTCCATCCTCCCAGTGTGTACTTGTGATCTTTGACAGTAAAGAAGACCTGTGCACAGAAAACATAACCTAGAAGTCCCATTATGATTATTTTTGTGTATTTTGTTGGTCGGCCATGGCCATTTTTGGCATGCGACTCCAAGCATATAAATAGTGACCACCACCGTAGACGGATGTGTCTGCCATTGGTGAAATAAAACGGCAACATAATGCATTTCCATTCTCTGGACTGCATCTTGTAGGACCATTGTCCTGCTACAAGAGAGATCCAGTGGGTGTTTGAGAATGAACGCTCAGGAAGAATAAGAAATAATGACCATCAAAAAAACAAGAGAATAATTTAAAAAATGTAACGAATTAAGTTTCAATTAATTCTGTACTGTTGTTTTCTTACTGGCAAAAGTCACAGTCCACAACATCTGAGTCAATTACAATTAATTCTACAAAAAAGTAAGCTAAGAACAAGAAGTGTAACTCAATTTTCTGCAGAAAGTTAATAGCCTATCTGCAGCACACTAACTCATTCTGTAAAACTCTACTGAACTATCAGCAAAATTTGTTCTCAATCTATACAATTTTAACTCAAACTTAGTCTATTTGCAAAACATTAACTCATTCTACAAAACATTAACTGAGTGTAACATCAATACTCACCTTTTTGTTTCATAATCAACATCTTTCAACATTTCTTCAAAGTACTTCTGTGACTCTGTCAGTTTGATATGAAATCTCTCTGTCTCTGACTTCAGCTCCTGCTCGCGATGTCGTAACTGCTCGGTTACTTCATCCACCTTCTCATTGGTTGATTCTACCCTGGCTGTCAGCTTGCTGATCAATGCTGCTTGGTCTTGAACTGCCTGGTCTTTTTCTTTGATGGAATTCTGTAAGATCTGCATATTTAAAAAAAGGATGATATTGATTACATAGCTAGTTAGCTATAATCACTATAACCTGTAACACTATAATTAGCTATAACCTGTCTCTGGTATGTAGCCTCTCCTGCCAGGACACCCTCTCTAACACTCGGAGGTCGTCTCCCTCTGACAGGGTCAAACTTGTCCTGACGTTCCACCCGCATAGCGCTGCTGTTTGTCATGTTCTTCTCGGACACCTTCCCCTTCTCCAGTCTAATCCAGAGACACGGGAAGTGTTCTGTGCTCCCCCTCTGGTTGCGTACAGATGTGACAAGAACCTCAGGGATTTACAGGTTCGGAGTCATCTTAGGCCTGACATCCCTCTTCATTCTGGTACTATCAGCTGCAAACGCCCTAGATGCTACACATGTCCGTATATTACCCAGACCCACCCGGTCCGTCACATTCCCCAAGGCCACCTTCTCCATTGTGGAAAGTTTTTCTTGTGTGTCCTGGAATGTCATCTATGCCATCATCTGCAAGCGTTGCACCATGACATACATAGGTGAGACTGGTAGGAGGTTTGCTGACCGTTTCTGTGAGCACTTACACAGTATCTAACACTATTCGGGCTATCCTGTGGATGTTCATTTTAACAGCACAGGCCATCGGGGTGCCCAGGATATTCAGGTGACTGCCATCAAAGCATGCTTCTCCAACGACCGTACCCGGCTGGTGCTTGAGAACCGCTATATATATGAATTCGGCACTTTGAAACCCTTGGGTATGAATGAGCGCTGGACATATGTATAATATCGGGTTGTTCCGTCATCTCTCGGTCTTGTTTTGACATGTATTCAGATTTGTTTTTGTATACTTCCTATTTCTGTTAATTTCCTGTTTGTGTCCCCTTTGACCTCATTTCTATCATTTCAACCAACTACATGTGAATGCAAGTTGTGTCGTCCTACTTGTTTTTTTCGATTTATATGTGTTTGTGATCCTTGATAAAGGCCTTTCTGTCAAAACGTTGATTTGTGTGTGTGCCTATGTGTGTTTCGTACAATTAGCAAAACATTATTACCTTGTTTGAAGCTTCACATATTGGATTTCAGTTTTGCGCAGTGAGTACATATTTTCTAGTTAGCTATAGAGGTGGGA
Organism: Meghimatium bilineatum; assembly: GCA_034231615.1. Lineage (NCBI taxonomy): Eukaryota > Metazoa > Mollusca > Gastropoda > Stylommatophora > Philomycidae > Meghimatium > Meghimatium bilineatum. The sequence goes on from CM067311.1 coordinate 25,327,101, forward strand.
AAAGCATAGAGGACAAAAAGACAGACGGTAAAAGTATGGCCTCCAGAAAAACTGTGATCCAATGGGTGAAAAGTGAAAACTGGGTAATGAAGTTTTTCGATTAGCTGTTATGTGATCGTGGACAGTGCCATTCTTTACTCATCGTGTGTTATATTGTGTTCAATCTTAAAGTGAAAATATCATTTTGTGTGCTATTTCCTTGGTTTCCAGTGATTAGTAAAACAACATCAACTTGTTCTCAATTTTAATTCATCCTTTTCCAGTCATTAGGTCACAACACCAATAACTTTAATGAATATTGTGCTCTCTTCAAGTCACCCATAGAACATATCGGGTTCAGAAGTAGACCTGTTTTCAGGACTCATATTTTCTCAGTCTTTCCTGTGGAGCTCTTCTATGTCTGCGTTCATTCCCAAACTCCTGCAGATTAGCAGGATGTGGTCCGAAGAACAGAATATGTTGTGTCATGGGTTACAGCTTGCGCCTTCTGTCCTGACACATCTGACTTGAATACTGCTTCTGGGTCACTTTGACCCTCTATGGGATGGAATAGCCAATTCTTACCCACACCTTCATAGTCATGCACAGCATTATGCCACACATGGCAGGTAAGTGTTGCTATTCTTTGCTCCCCTATCAGGACCTGACACAACACAGGAGTCTGTGAGGCTGACTCGTCTGACAATTCATTTTACAGTTTCTAAATTCCGTCAACGAGTAAGCGTGTTTATCTTCCACTTTCATTAATTTTGTCACTCCACTATTCACCACCTGATCGACATCATCTGCCCATCCTACCATGAAACTTATATATAATACATGATTGTATAAAATTCTAAATAGAAGCACAAAACTAAGCTTAAAAAAACAACTAAACACCATTGTTAATTCAGCTCACCTCCACAACCTTGTTTCTGCCACGGATAACTTGATCTTTCTCACCAGCAAATTCTTGCAAGTCCATTACCCGTTTGTCCTGTTCAAGAATTTTGGCATTTAGTTCCATGATCTTACGATCCTTGTACACCATCTGAGCATACATCTCTTGAACCTGACCCTGAAATTAGTATAATTAAGCAAACACATATCTTCTTAAAATGTAAATTACACATACATAGTAGTGAATAAAATAAATAGGAAGCATTAAGGAGTTAGACAAAATAAATTTCACCCCAAAAACTCCATCGCCTTTTATAACATGCTTGGCAGCTAAGAGTGTTGTTATTCTTTGCTCCCCATTATGGCCTGGTAACACATGGGTGATTTCTTATTCTAGATTTCTGTTTATAAATATATATCAAGTGACATATTCTTTCCAGAATGTTGTCTTCATTGTGGATACTTTGAATGCCTCTCTGTCCCAGGCAAGCAGGCCTGCATTGGTCAGAGACGTGCATACATTCTTCAATGATGCTGGTCCATCGTCTTTTTGATCTTCCTCTTCTTTTCTTGCCTGGCACACTGTCCTCCAGAATCAGCCTTTCAATACTATCATGTCGTTTTATGTGTTCAAAATACTGTATCTTCCTTCTAATAATGGTATTTAGAAGAAATTATATTAATTTAACAAGAATAAATTATGATTTTAATTTACTAGGAAATATTTTTAAAAAGCATGCAAAATGAATATTGTACCTTTTCATCTCCCTGTCCTCCAGAAATCCCTTGCATTTTCTCCATAGCTTTTGTTTTCTCTTCTAACTGCTCTGTCAAATCATGTACAAGGTTGTCTCGTTCTGCTAAAACTCGTTCTTTTGATTCCAGCTGTCCTTCTCTCGCTCTGATAATATCCTCCTTTTCTGCAATCACACTATCTTTCTCTTCCAACTTGCGCTTGAAAAGTAACATTTTGGCTCTACTGGCCTGCTGAGACAAGCTTCCATCATCATGGCTAGCCCCATCGCCATTTGACTCCTGAAATTTATCAGAAATAATGGTAACCATGGAGATGAATTGATGATGAAGTTTCATGATCAAAACTAATATTAGAAATTTCATAAGTAAATCTTCAATCTTAGTATAGAATACACATTAAAGGTAAATCTTCAAACTTAGTATAAATACACATTAAAATTAAATCTTCAATCTTAGTATAAAATACACATTAAAAGTAAATCTTAGTATAAAATACACATTAAAAGTAAATCTTCAATCTTAGTATAAAATTAAATCTTCAATCTTAATATAAAATACACATTAAAATTAAATCTTCAATCTTAGTATAAAATTAAATCTTCAATCTTAGTATAAAATACACATTAAAATGTAATCTTCAATCTTAGTATAAAATACACATTAAAATGTAATCTTCAATCTTGGTATAAAATACACATTAAAATTTAATCTTCAATCTTAGTATAAAATACACATTAAAATTAAATCTTCAATCTTAGTATAAAATACACATTAAAATTAAATCTTCAATCTTAGTATAAAATACACATTAAAAGACACTATTAAGACATACATGTTGCACAAACTAAGTTCAGAAACCACCTGTGTGTTTTCTGGATCCGAGAGGAGAGCAAAGAATAGCAACACTGTTACCTGGCATACATGTTGTAGTAAATCAAGGAGATTTTGGTGTAGAGTTGGATGTCCCATCCCATATAGGGAATGATTGCAATTCCTACATGCCTGTGCATTACTGGTGCCCATAAGAAGAGCAAATAATATCCACACTGCTACTTGTCAGGCATGTTGTAAGGGCAACTAAGGAGGCTTGAGATGGAGTTGGATGTCCCATCCTATAGAGGGTCAAAGCCTACCTAAAGACCATGCTTAATTTGGATGTGTCAGACCGAAAGATATGGGTATTGCAGTTAAGCTGTAAACCATGGCACAATGCATTCCATTCTCTGAACTACATACTGCAAATCTGTAAAGTTTTAGAATGAATGCAGAAAAAGATGAATTTATAGTTAGGTAGATGGGCTGGGTTTATTCCATTCAAAGGATGGTTCAGTGTAATATTTTCTAAGATGAAACATTGTTCTTGGGTATTTTTTCACAGTAAATTTATGCTGTTTCTTTTCCTTGGTCCATTCACTTCAGAATATATGGCATGTGCACTCATTCCCTCAGCACAGCAGTTTATCCAACCATCTTTAGAATTATTTCTAAGCATCTGACTTTATTCACTAAGGCAGTTTAAAGTGTCTGAATTTTAGTCTATGCTTTGAAAGATTCATAATGGTCAGTATTGATACGATTGGATGGTATCTATTGTTCCAAACTCCTGTGTATTACTATACAGACATACCGACTTGAGCATGATCTACAATCCGGTCATTCTTGGTAACAAGAAGACAGATGGACTTGCATTTAATGTGTCAGTCTTTGAAATGAAGATGGATATAGGTAATGTGCTGAAGTTGTTTGGTCAGCATCTGCCAGATGTTGATACTGTGATACGAGGCATACAGGTTGTCATTGAGGGATGAGGGAATATGGATATTATTTGTAGCAAGAGTAGGACTGGCAACTTTTGGGCAGAATTAGGAGTGTTTAACCAGCGATCCACAGGAACTGTTAGCATGCACACCCTTCTACATCTTCTTTGGTAGATTGAGCACATATGGATTTGTCTAGAGTGCAATGACATCAGTTCCAAACTAATAACAGCACCATAACAAAACAAAACACAAGTTAAAAGCACTCAAATTACAAATTTCTCTATGAATTACCACAAAAATGTTTCTCTACTCGTCAAATGTTTTGAAACAAATTTTACTCATCACATTTAGAATACGTCACAATTACTGAGATACAATTTTTTCAATACACTATATAAAGGAACTAGAGTGTGGCTTGAATAAACAAAATGACTGCAGAATGTTTGTTCGCCAATGTGCTCAAGACATTAGATAGAAAACAATGTACACACCAATTAACAGTATCATTTTAGATCAAGCTCTTTTGAAATACTATTAACCTTTAGCAAGCCAGATTAAAAAATACGAAACGTCTCCCTGCCACCGGTTTCTTTTTTGAAAATTTGAATTATTGATGGTGACTGTTTTGAAAATGTGATAATTTTTTGGTTATTAGAGATATTTAAATAATATTTGCACATATAAATAAAGAATTGAATTATGCATATATTGGTGTAATTTATGTACGTGTGTGTGTGATACCAGACGTATGAGAAAGTGGTAAAGACGTTTTTCACAAAAAAACATATATTTTATAACAAATAAAGAGGGAAAAAATAAGAGAAAAAAATAACTTAACTTACATATCGAATTCCTTGGCAACACTGTAAACTAAATCACGCAAATCTGTTGTATTAATGTTCTTTCACTGCGAAATTATCAAAATATAGCCGGGGGAACTGTTTAAAACATGTAGATTTGCAGTAAAATCGTTCTTTGAGCTTAGGCCTAGAGTTATTTTTTCTGCCACTTCAAAATATTCGATATCAAACGTACAAGTCCCCAAATCAGCATGGCATTCTGTATATTCACTGCTGTGAAACTAAATAACCTAATAATCCATGATTCAATGTTATTTTATTCGAAATACGATGAAATAAAAGTCTGTAAAACCGATCCATCATCATGGCATCGTACCGGTGTACAGATGTGGTCAGATTAATTGCTCTTAAACTTTTACGAATAGCTAGCCATTCTAAAAAATGATCATGTCGGAAGTGGGGGATGTACCAGCTTCGATTGCGCATGTCCCCAGCTATGTGCACGGACTGTGGTACGTGTAAATCTCACGATATTATCGTTGGGTGGGCCGGACCGCCAAAAGCGCGCGCGGCCATTTTGTTTCTCGGCGGCTGCGATTGATATAGGCTCGGTGAAGGTTAACCTCAAGCTAACCAGTGATTTCTGTGAACATATTCAAGTTTGCATGAAAACAAACACAATTTCTGTCAACAGTAAAAGGTTGAAAGATGAACTGTTTAGACACATAGCAAGGCAAGATTCCTTTTCAATGATTATTCTATACAAAACATTCAAAGAGGAGAAAAAATTAAAAATATAAAAGGCTGGAGATGATTAAGGTTCATAACACATAAATGGATGTCAACAAATGGCTCTTTTTGTTAATGTTTCCAAAGTGGCACATCTATCACATCAAAAAAACGAAAGGAGAGATCAGACTGTTTTTCATTATCCCAAGACCTACTACATTCCTGTTCACACTGCAACAAGTCTTTCAGAGTCCTAATTAGACTCATCAACCATCTGAGGACTCATAAACAATTAAACCAAACATGACCCTTATTAATGCCATGCTCATCTACATTGCCAATTCCGAGGAAGGAACATCATACTGGCTTATCATTCTGGAACTATGGGTTCAAGTCTTGAGTTGACTATTTCCAAAAGTACAATACCAAGTCACACAGCTGGGGGAAGATAAAATATATGGAGGAAGAGCATTGGTTACCTCACTTCAAAATAAAGGTGAGGTATAGGAACGCACATTTCCACAACATGATAAGCTAGGAACCTACTTCTCTTGTGTGTTTGTTCTCAAACTTCTATAGATTAGCAAGTTGTAGTCCAGAGAACGGAATGTGTTGTGCTATGGTTCACAGCTCAGCTGTGATTCCTTTTGGTCTGACACATCTGACTACAGCGTGACTTCTAGGTAACTTTGATCTATTATAAGATGGGACAGTATACGCCACATAAAAATCTCCTTAGCAACCACATATGACATGCATGGTAGATAACAACAATGCTATTCTTTGCTCCTTCTCGAGTAGAAATGTTCAACACTTTTTTTTAAAAAGACAAAATATCATTAAGCACAAATTACCTTCTGTGTCTCTTCTACATCCTTCTTTCCATCTTGGACGTTTGCATGCTTCTTCACAACTTTAGCTTTAGCCTGAAGCCGTGCTTTAGACAGCTTTGCATTTGTTTCCTACAAACAACCAAAAAAAATTGTTAATATAGCATTGTATGATTAGATTCCAGCAATTACGAGCAAAATACAGCCTATTGCAAGAAATAATTTCATCTGAAAACAATTTAACAAATATTTCTGCTGGGTGGTTAGTTACTGATCCAACTGCTGAAGACCTTTGGCACATTCATATTCAGAAAATAAATAAATGTCCCACCTGGATTGTGGGTTAGTGTGAAAGGAAATGTGCGAGGCAACAAGTTGGCTGGTTCTGTCACCATAGTAATGGTCAACAAATGAACAAAGCAAACATACTCAATGCTCTACAAAAGTGCATGATCTGAGAGTTTTACGGTCAATGAGCATGAGTCAGTATTGAGAAAGTGTAAGTCGGGAGTAAGGATCCGCATGGTCTGGAGAACACCCAACAAAAATGACTCTCAGCTAACACAGAGCAAGAACCATCAGACACTATATAGAGATTTACTAAAGTAGAGATCTGAGCACCTATGGACATGAAGAAGGCAAAAGACATACCTAAACTTTGAAACCATAGGTATCAAACTGCAAAATGGGAGTTATGGTAATATGGGACAAACAAAAGTATGAGCAGAAATAGGAAAATGTGAAATTATACCTGAAGTTCTTTTTCTTTCTTCTGCAAGGTATCATCTCTCTCTCTGACCATAGACTTGAGCTGTTCAATAAGGAGCTGCTGTTGTTCCAGCTCCATCTGAGCATCACTTGACATGGTTCTTTTAATGTTTAATGCTCAGTTCATAACTGTCTACACTTGCTCTTGAAAAGAAATACAATACAATATTTCTTTATATAACAAACTAGCAAAAGGAACATAATCAATTCAGTCAAGAATATGCAATGCATAAAACAGATAAAAAATTTACATTATTAGATTCCTGCGTAGAAAAGAAGCTTTGAAATGGTATGATAAGCATCAATGGGGGAACTTATGCAAAAAACTAAACAGACACCAATAGAGGTAAAACTAAAGAAAGAGTACTGGAAATGAATATGACATACATTAAGAAGACCAACAAAAAGTGTTGTAAGATAGGCTTTGTTCTAGAATCCACAGGGGAAAAGAAAAAGAATTACACCAAGAAATGCCTGGATACAAATGTTAGACGTATGTCATGTGATGTATTCTCTCCAGAACATTGTCTTCCCAAAGAACTCCCTGAACACTTCTGTCTTGGGCCATGGGCTTACATTTTCCAATGATGTATTCATGTTATATACAGTGTTACATACAGATATAAAATGAAGGCAGTAGCTAAGAATAGGTCAAAGTGGAAGAGGATTGTTGTGGACTTATGCTCTGCAGGGAGTCAGTCTATATTCATGATATAATATAATGTAATGAGGCAAGATAGACATGAGCTACACCAAGATGACCTCTATAAATATTATAAAATGACACCTGGAAGTGTCAACAACATATGCTGTTCGTCCGTTGATGTTGACTATAACCATTCAGCTCAACTGTGATGATGATGAAGATGTCTATGGTGTGTCCGACTGTGACTAATGAGTCCTATGTGTGCTTTGAATTGTCTACCACATATATACAAGAGAAGACTGCCTTGTGTGTTTCCGGGGTCTGAATACGGAGCAAAACATAGTGACACTGTTACTTGCCAAATGTTCTAAGAAGCAACTAAGAAAGTTATGGGATGGAGTTAGCTATCCCATCCCATATAGGGCCACAGAGAGCTAGAAGTAATGCTAAAGTTTGACATTTCAGGCTGAAAAGAGTAGATATTGCAGTTAAACTGAAAACAATGATACAATGTTTTCCGCTCTCCGGGCTACATTCTGCTGATCTACAGGAATATGAGAATGAATACAGAAAAAAAAATGAGAAAGACATGAAATGAGAAATACCAATACAAGACTATATATAAAAATGATACCTGATGATAAAAAAGTGTGTGTGGCTTTTTTCATGTCAAGTGTGTCTTTTCCAGCCTAGTTACTTGAAGCTCTCTTTTGTTCCATGATCATTCTGTTGGCTAAGTAGTTGTGTTTCCTGTGAGATAAGATAAATACTTATATCACTCAATTGTAAACATATCAAAAAATCCTCAGTGATTACCTTTCAATGGATACTAGCACACTGTGGGACCATGGGAAATTAGAAAGCTGATGCTCTGTCAAAACAGGTAGTGAAATAGAAAAACACACACACTGTCCTAAAAAGAAGCAGAAACTGTAATCCACAACACATACAAGAAGGAAATGGAAAACAAACTTATCACAACACATCAATAATAAACAAACAATACATCACCTCCAAACATACTAACAGACCACACTATTTTGCCTTAGAACAGGCCACTACAGACTGTTGGGCCTCCTTTATAGACTGAGGATCTCACACACAGGTGAATGTCCATATGAATCCAGAATCCAAACTCTGAACACATACTTCAGACTGCCCAACATACTTATTCTTCTGCGTTCATTCTCAAACTCCTAAAGATTAACAGGATGTAGTCTGGAGAACGGAATGCATTGTCATGGTTTACAGCATTGCTGCGATATCTGTGCCTTTTGGTCTGATACATCCGATTTCAGCATGGCTTTGAGTCACTGACCCTATATGGGATGTGACAGCTAACTCCATCTCATAACCCCCTTAGTCGCCTCTTACTACATGTATGGAGAATAAACAGTGTTGCTATTCTTTGCTCCCCTCTCGGGAACCGACAGAAAGCGGGCATGCCCAACATACAAAAAGCAGAGACAGCAAGCTGGTCAGGGGATACAGATTTGAAGCAAAAGCAATGAGGCAGCCGCTATGACCTGGAGAAGACAGTGATGATAGTCAGTCTTCACCCTGATGATAGACCTGACAATCTAACATGACTTCAGATGCTGAACACAGAAAACTCAACTGATAACTGTTGCACAAATCTCATGCAGCATTAATTATCTCGGCTTATATAACTTATTCTGTGCATTTCATTGACTGGTGCTTAGCATATACAAGCTACAAATGATCAATCAATTGAGCCATTATGAGTAATGATGTGTAATATCAGTAAGAAGGACTATCATGAACAGGACTTGCTAAATATTGTACAGTACAGGCAATCCCAGCAATGATTGTTGACAACCGCCCTTAATTTAATATTGGTGACACCCATAGTTAGTCTCTTACTTTCTATTTCTAGATGTCCATAGATTCAGTTAACAACTGTGAGTGCATATCCTAGTCATTTTGAAAACCTTTTCCTTGCTTATATTTTGCCAGTAATCTACAACATTCATCACCTCACAAAACAGTCAGTACCAAGGTTTAGACCAAGGCCAAAGTTAGGGCCTTATTATTTTTTTTTAAAAGAACGAAGGTAAATAAAAACATGAAAAACACATCATTGATGATCATTCTCTTCCTCATTTTGTCACATTAAAATAAAGGCCAAAGTTACAGTGCCTTATTATTAAGAAAAGACGAAAATAAACAACAACACATCACTGAATGATCACTGATCATCCTCTTCCCCATTTTGTCTGATTAAAATAACTAATTCATTTGTTATTATTTGTAAACATTGCTCCTTGATCTCCTTTAGTAATCCTTCAAGTCCAATCACAACGAAAAGACCCTTCTCACCACGTCACTAGCAATCATAATTAGTAACACAACAGTAAGGTCAGTGATTGTACTGTCACTGGTCACTCTCAGGTAACGTATCAGATCAAAGTTAGTACGTACACAGTCCAACCCTAACCGACGGAACGGTAAAAAAAATATTTGCCGCAATTAAAAGTATACTATACTAAAAGAATTTTGGATTCCGCTAGATACACAAATACTAACTATTGTTTACTTTTCAATGTTGATAAGTTGCAGACGACACTGCACGACTTACTTAAATTATTACCACCCTATTTACACCTGGATTTCTATCAATTTCCTCCATCTTTAGACACTTGGCAGTCACGTGACCGGAATTTGAAGGCCGTTTCTTCAGTTATTTTCCTTGAATCAGCCATCAGTTTTGCCACGATCGGTTACTTCCCTTTCTTTGTAGTAGTCGATATTTCATCACATATCTGATATGATATCATGGCACTGGGGGCATTTGTACACGCAGACATTAAATGTGATTCAACGCTTCGAGTTCCAATCACTTGTTGGTGATAGGTTCTTCCAATTCTTCAAGAGAAGATGCACTCTATGAACAGTTTTAACTTCTTAATATTGGAGACTGAGACTCTAGAAATTAGAGACTATATCGTATGGTAAAAGACAAAAAACAAGTTAACTTTGTGAGGCGAGTAGGTACCATTTGAGCGGACCTGATTCAAATCACGCTTGCTACATTATGGTTTTTTAGATGCAAACAAATGTTTGTTGCTCCTGGTAAAATATTGGAATGAGCTATATTACATGGTGAGAGAAGCCCATGCTTTCCATCATGTTCTACAGTTTATGGTGTGTTACTTTATCGACCAGATAAAGATATATTCGTTCAAAGTAGTTCGTTCCATTTGTCTTTCATGTTATCTTCTAAGTACCAACGAAGAAGATAACATGAAAGAAAAATTGAAAGAACTACTCTTTGCAGACGACCAAGTACTGATAGTGACATCATAAGAACAATTACAAGAACATATGAACAGACTAAACACAACATGTCCGAAATTCAACATGAAGATTAATATTGAAAAGACCGAAATAATGGTAATAACAAAGAAAAAAAAGAAATATCAATATCTCCATCGATGATAAACACCTTAAACAGGATAAGGAGTTCACTTACTTAGGAAGCATTAGGCCTATAACAGTACTGAGATACGCAATATATGCAACAAAACATACCAGATCCTATGACACGTATTTGTAAGAATAAAAATGTAAACATAGACACTAAAGTTGCATTATACAAGACTATTATTATCCCATCACTGTGCTGGCAGTGCCAAACCTGGACAATGACAGCACTACACAAAAGAAAAATAGTGACATCAGAAATGACTAACTACGAAGAATACTCGGAGTGACATTAAGAGATAGAATTAGATACGATAGCATCAGACAGATAACCAATACCAGTATTGGAACACATCAAAAGACCAAGTGGTTTTTACACGCTTCCAGACTACCAACAGACATCGTGCCACAGATGACCATGACACATAGACATGGAGGCTATAAAGCCAGAGGCAGACCATGTAAAAGATGGATCACAGAAATCAAAGAAACCACAGGAATACGCTTACAAACAGCACACAGGGAGACCATCTCCAGAGAACACTTCTACACCTGATACCGCAAGGCAAACAAGGGCCACAACGTATAGATAGATATATAAAGATATGTACATGTCTTCGTTGAATTCTTTATACTTCTCTCTTATAGATCGTATTGATGATGTCATACATTGTGCTGTTATGAAACTAGTTCCTAATCAAGAACATATAATGCTTGTAGTTTTGTGGCAAGACAAAATCACAAATATTGAGAAACTAGAGAGAGCAAACAAATGTCACAGTATTTGTCATGCTCAGTCTACGAAAATTGTGATGTCTGTGACGGAGTAGGGGAAATGAGATAGCAGAATACTAAAGGTAATTATTTTTTAGAAGAAGATATCGGTGAAGATCGTGTCGGACCACAAATGTTATCAAGCCTCATACATGTATCGATCTGACACAAAGAGATGATGTTATGAGTCGTGTTTCATGGAGTAGTCAAACCGGGAACGGAATAAAGACAAGTGAAAAAATTATAGCAGACAGAACTTCTTCTGCGATCATCTCTCAGTCACGTTGGGACTCCGGAATCTATGATATAATCTGCTGTCTGTTTCTGTGTTTCCGATTTGTCATAAGCTTGTCTTCGAAGCTGATTGGTGTATGTCATGTATTTCTCCTCAGATATGCATACTGGGAAAAGTCTGGTAAGATATGTTCCTCTGTCACATTGATCAGGTTGCAATGGCAAATTTCAGCTGTAGCTATTCTGTATTTGGTGTAGGCCTACATATTATGTCTCATTGCCTACATATGATGTCTCATTTTGTTGTGACCAGTTCTGATGTGCAGCAAGATAACAAATTCCCTTCTGGGTAGTTGGTAATACCCGTCTTCTGCATTATATTTGTGGTGGTCTTCTTTCCACATTTTATTGTAGCTGTGTTTCATTATAGTCTTCACTTCCACGTAGTGCACCAAATAGTCTTGTTGCGACATATTCCCTTATTCTTTGACCAGTTTATCTGCGACTTGAAGTTTATCTACAGTTTGAAGGTATTCACTGGATCACTACACTCTGAAATTGATTATGCAGCTGAATTAGAACTTCCCTCAGTTCATTCAGTTCGGTGCTCCTGTGTAGCTTCAGTGGTGTTATAACATTTCTGTTAGCAGTACAACTTTCCCGTGCATGTGATCTTTATGTAGTAGGCCTAATGCAATTTCTATTGCTTTCTCGGAAGATTCCATTTCTGCCTTAAAATTGGTTGAGAACTTGCCGGTAGCCAAGGGTATAGTGACATCCTCACAATTTTTTTAATCTGATGGCCACTCCTCCTTCTTGATTCTCGGTTGCATTTGTAGCTCACCGAACAATCTGTATAAGCATGAGTCAACGAGTTCACAGCATAATTATATGCTATCTAATGTTCTGTAATACACATTTTCTCCAAGTATGTATGAGTTCTTTTCTTTTCTATACCATCTATTACTTCTTGTGATTCTGGAAAACAGATAGATGAATGACTGTATCTTTGAGACGTACACACGATATGAACAATTTGTTCTCAGATTCCCTGTACATACTGGAGAAGACCTGATTGTGGCTCATATTGCGTTTTGCTATCCAAATTTACAATTATCATGTATTGCAAGGTGTAACCAATTTTAAAAATACAACAAAAATGGCTGTAGGATTTCATCTGTGACCATTCTCAAACTTCTGCAGGCTAGAATGATGTAGTCCGATGAAAGGAATGCGTTGTAGCATGTTTATTTCTCGCAATATCTGCATATTTCGGCCTGGCACATCCGATCTCAGCATGGCTTATGGGTTACCATGACGCTCTATAAGTTGTGTGACAGTGAACTCCACTCCCAATCCTCCTTAATCGCCTTTTACTGCACTCATGGCAGGTAACAGTGCCAAATTCATTACTCCCCTTTAGGTCTTCGTAAACACACGTGTGTGACGTGACCGGAGGACAGTATAGAAGACCTGTTCTATGAATTAATTAGGACCCCAATCTTGACGTTTTTTATTATTTCTTGAATATCGATTAAGAATTATATATATATAGTCACATGTCAAAAAATAGCCACAACCGACCAATAGATAGCAAGGACATCTGCCTCTAGGACATGTTTACGTTTTAGCGGAGAGGTCTTTAATGGAGGTGGTGGGTATGCCGACCACTGAAAAGGAATCGGTGTGGACCTCAACCTCCTCCCTTTCCTTTCCGTATCCTTCATGAAGTAAGAGATGGCTACAGCAAGACCATCGACGTTATAAGACATATTGGTAAATGGGAATATAGCCTTCTAAGATGGCTCTTAACTTTTCACATATTTTTCATTATCACTGTATACTTTGTGCCAACGACCAATGAAATCACGAGAAAAGTGAAATGAACCATTTTAGATGGCGGTTTTTTAATCAGCCACCAGGCCCTCTATCGTCAATGGCTACAGCTACAGCTGTATCTGTTTTATATTTTTCTTAAATTAATTTTTACCAAACGCAAATTTGACAGAAATAAATCTCTTCATTTCTGTCTTGAGCAGTCGTACAAGTACTGCAGTTCCAGGTTTTCAATGGAAGTGACGAATGGCATAGAAGTAGTTGTCATGAAGTACCAGTCAGTATCTGATGGTTCGTGTCCAGTGATACTTGGGCTTTTACTTTACAACGTTCATTGGCCCATACTTTGAGTCTGACAAGAAAGTAAATGCATCCGGCCGCAAATGGGAACTTTATTGTTTGAATTTTTACTATTACAAGAAAATATCCATGCCACAGACAAAAACCAGCACACACCAGTTAGTCTGTGTTGTCCATATATAGTAGTAAAGTAGCCCATAACATTTATTAATGACGTAGGGGTGTGAGATGTGTAGACATCTCACATTTCAGAGGCTCTGCAAATGAGGGCGGTAGCCATCTCCTCTCCCTCGAAGTCTTTACTTCCCGGATTAATCCGGTACCCATTTAAGGCTGGGTCGACCTCAACTGGGAAATGGAGCCCAGGACCACTCATATGCGAAGCCAGTGCGCTTACCACTGCGCTACGCTACTCCCACTTTATGTCACGCACACGCACACACAGATATATATATATATATATATATATATATATATATATATATATATATATATATATATATATATATATATATACACACACACAAGAAGAGAAAGTGTGTACATCATTGTAGCCATCTTCATCCATGATTATAAGAGAGAGGGAGAGTTATTGTTGAACACAGTGAAGCATGCAGGACAACCACATCCATCATGCGGACGGAAGAACATGCAGTTACCATCGCTCTAAAGTGGCTCTATGAAACTTTATTTACTAAGGCTATTGTGTGGACTCTGCTTTGTATTATATATCAGTGGTCAGCTCGTGTGGTGCGGGGACCAGAAAATTGAGCAAATATTAGTGACACTGTTACTTGCCATGCATATCGTAAAAGGTGACTAAGAAGGTTTTGGGGGTTGAGTTGGCAGTCCCATCACATAGAGTGTCAAGTGACCCAGAAATCATGTTAAAGTAGGATGTGCCAGGCCGAAAGGTGCATATATCGCAGCCACGATGTAAACCATGACATAACACATTCCGCTCCCGGACTACGTCCTGCTAATATGCAGGGGTGAGGACAAACGCATACGCAGAAGCAAATGAAGACCAGTGGTTCTCAAAGTTACCTTTTGTCCCCCTAAGCGTGCCACATATTTGACCGGGGGGGGGGGAGATAATTGCACCCAAAAATGAAATTATTGTTCATATTCGTACAGATCTGCAACATAAAAGTAGATTTTTGATGATTCGTCCAGGTCTGCAACATAAAAGTAGATTTTTGATGACTGGTCCAGGTCTGCAACATAAAAGTAGATTTTTGAATAATGCCTTATTTAGTATTTACAAGAAGGAAACGATGGTCATCTGAAACAGCTCTGACGGATCAGCTCTACGGTCCTTTCTTGGAGTTGGTGACTAAAGTACAGTTTTCTGATGAAATCCATATCAGCTTATGTCCTAGACTGGAAAACGAGGAAGAGGGGAGGGAAAAATGATGTGACACATAAGACATAATATACAAATAATTCTTGAGGAAAAAGTGACGTTTTTTTTCCTGACATATCATATAGGGATAAATATCTAGTGCCGAGAACAATCCACTGGCGGGAAATACGAGGGCTGGGGCAACACAAGGCAATATAAGGAAACACGGAAATAGTTACAAATGTTGCCACAGTTTATAAACACGACATACTAGCGAACAAACGCAAAGACATGCAACGTTTCGAATAAGAAGCCTTCATCAGAACAAAAGACAGCTCACAAACAATGCATAGAAACACACATATGATGAGGGAGGGGAAGACAGGGAAAGATGAAAGCGAGGGAGAGATAAGTGAAGCACAAGTAGATATTAAGGGAGAGATAAGTGAAGCACAAGTAGATATTAAGGGAGAGAAAAGTGAAGCACCAGTAGATATTAAGGGAGAGAAAAGTGAAGCACAAGTAGATATTAAGGGAGAGAAAAGTGAAGCACAAGTAGATATTAAGGGAGAGAAAAGTGAAGCACAAGTAGATATTAAGGGAGAGAAAAGTGAAGCACAAGTAGATATTAAGGGGGAGAAAAGTGAAGCACCAGTAGATATTAAGGGAGAGAAAAGTGAAGCACAAGTAGATATTAAGGGAGAGAAAAGTGAAGCACAAGTAGATATTAAGGGAGAGAAAAGTGAAGCACAAGTAGATATTAAGGGAGAGATAAGTGAAGCACAAGTAGATATTAAGGTAGAGTATCAGACATGTAATCGATCCTGTGTTGCCGGGGAACGAAAGTTGAGAAAGAATATCAACACTGTTTATCTTCCAAGCGTATCGTAAGAGGCGTCTAATGAGATTTGGGGTGGAGTTGACTTTCCAAACTTGTAGATAATGACGAGACGTTCCGCCTTCGCGGAAGGAGATGAGGGTGACATTAAGAAGAGTCAAATTTGGTTTCATTGTCTGTGAGTCCTCCGATGGTTGATGAGTCCAATCTGGGCTATGAAAGACCTGTTGCAATGTGAGCAGAAATGTAGTAGGTCTTGAGATGAGGGAGAACAGTCTGATCTCTTCTTTAGTTTTTGTCTATTTTGAATCACGTAGTTTCTATCCAGTTGAACATTTTAATTCCCACTATGATCTGACTGTACCAGGTTGGACCGTCAAGAATTGTGTTTTTTCAAGGGCTTAGATCAATCCTTCAGTGCTTGAGAGATATATTATAATAGTAATTGAAGCGTTTCTTCTGCCCATCGCTGGAACGCTTACCTGCACACAGTTCACCGTAGAACAGCCTCTCTGGAAGATGTTTGCCTGGGATACGGACCATGTGGTAGCCCAATGAAGTCGAGACATGGTCAACAAGTCGTAGCTGCTTTCCATCTTAGTTTTCTTGAGAATCTTCGTTTCTAGAATGTGAACTTACCATCATGTACTGAGAAGGTTTCTCAAGTACAGCAGGTAAAAAAAAATCAAAGCTGCCTTTCAAACCCAATATATACAGTCCAGGGGGGTGCAAAGGGAAAGCAATGCTCTTGGCGGACCCAGGGTTAGCAAATAACCAAAATCCCAAATGTACCTCCTCGCGGTGCACCCTGGAAACAGACAAAACAGTGACTCGTAACTGATTCTGGTTAAATCATTTGGGGATCGTGTCCGAGAATGTTGAGGTAGCAGATGGAAAGAGATTTGACTGCATAAGAGACAGACAATATCTCTGACACCAACAGCACCAAAACATACAGTGGCACTGTCGACATACAGTGACGCTATTCAGTCCAGTCCTAACATTGGAGGGGCGGCCAATGAAAAAGGCACAAAAAGGTAGATGAAAGGCGAGAGACGAATAGTTTTCATAATGAGTACAATGAAAGGACAGAACAGCGCCAGAGGGCAGCGCCAACTGCAAATAGAAAGGGAAAAGTTTCAAGTAAAGGGGACTACAAGTTCTGTTAGCTCGAGACGAGCTTCTAGTTACCTGCGCTCCTTATAGGCAGAGACCCAGATCCAATCATGGGCGTCCGGCAAAGCAAGAAGACCTGGCCCAACTCAAATGTCGAGCCTTCCTATACCGAAAACATGCTCGCGAAGAGAAAGGGTTCCGTACCCTATGGACTCAGGCAAAAAGTGACAACGATTTTAGCCGTGGCCCAACTCTACTTCAAGCTTTCGTATACCGGAAATACACTTGCAGAGAGAAAGGGTTCAGTACCTGATGGGTTCAGGTGCTATTGGGACAAGGTCGCTCAGCTCGAGAACGCATTGTTTTCAAACGCGTGGTGTGAGACTCGAACTTGGGCGAGGGATTCACGATGTCGGTGAACGACACCTCGGCTAAGAAGGCGAAAGAGCCAGTGGCCAACTTTTCTGTTGAGTTCTTCCTCATACGGAACCAGGCTCGCGGATGAGAAATGATTCAGTACCCGATGGGCACAGGCCGCCCAATTACAAGAGGTAAATTCATAGACGGTGGAGCACCTCGTGTGAGATAGACGGGAACGACAAATATCTCGGCGAAGAGTCACTACACACCTGCGTGTCCGGCGACAGATAGACAGGATGTCACGGACTATGGAAGCCCACCCAAATTAAAGGCATGACGAAACGGATGTGCTGGACCTCGGACGTCTAGACCAGAGTGGCCAACCGAGGTGCAAATAACACAGTTTTACTGTGGAACCTGCAGCACAACGTACACACGCTCCCCGGCAGAAATCACACGATATATATGTAGTGGGTATATGAGAGCGAACGCAGAAGAAGAAGTACAGTCCAGGATTCGGCTGCATATAGCAACAGCGAAGGCAGAAAGACTGTGTAATATATATTAAGTTTGGTTTCAAGGCGCAGCCACTATACACTATCTATCTATCCATCCATCCCTCTATCTATCCATCTATCCAGTATCTCTAGGCTTGTGTGGATATTCTATATATACACCTGATCAGTGTATATGAAACAGTCGGACAACCTTGCCGTCAGTGTATATGAAACAGTCAGACAACCCTGCCGTCAGGGTATATGAAACAGTCAGACAACCTTGCCATCAGTGTATATGAAACAGTCGGACAACCTTGCCATCATTGTATATGAAACAGTTAGACAACCTTGCCGTCAGTGTATATGAAAGTCGGGCAACCTTGCCGTCAGTGTATATGAAACAGTCGGACAACCTTGCCGTCAGTGTATATGAAACAGTCGGACAACCTTGCCATCAGTGTATATGAAACAGTCAGACAACCTTGCCGTCAGTGTATATGAAACAGTCCGCAAATGTTTCATGTTATTCTAAGAATTCAATCAGCTCAAATTCTAGTCTGTCTGTATATGTAACAATCACAGTAACCAGGAGTGTAACAATCACAGTAACCAGAAGTGTAACAATCACAGTAACCAAAAGTGTAACAATCACAGTAACTAAAAAGTGTAACAATCACAGTAACTAAAAGTGTAACAATCCTGCTTCAGTTCAATGAACAATATAATATAGAAACATCGAAGATTTATTATTAAATAAAAATAATAATGCAGCATACGGGAATTGCACCAGGTCATCTTAGATGACACCTACTCGCCTCGCAACTTTGATGTGGTCGTAGACGGAAAATAGACTCAAGTTGCGAGGTGGGTAGGCGTCATCTGAGTGCTCCTGGTTCAAATTCAGTTTCCTACATTGTTATTTTTTCAGTTGAATGCACAGTTTAATGAACTGGTGCCAGCCCCTTAATGTATGGATTTATTTAATGTAAGTTCTATCCAACGCCAGCGTAATTTCTTAAGTCCTAGATTCACAGTTGCTTGCGTAGTTCTTGCTATGAGTTCCGAATTCATCTGCATGTTTCCTGGGTCATAAGAGCACAAAAAAGTGACACTGTTATCTTCTTCTTCAGCTTTCATTCTCAAACTCCCGTTGGATCTCTCTTGTAGCAGGACAATGGTCCTACTAGATTTTCAGCAGGATGTAGTCCAGAGAATGGAAATGCATTGTATCACCATTTTACTTTCACAATAACCCAACACATCTGTCTTTGGCTGACACTGTTACCTGCCATACATGTCCTAAAAGACAATTAAAGAGGTTTTAGGATGGAGTTTTGTGTCCCATCCTAGAAGGGATCAAAGTGAACCATAAGCCATGCTAAAGTCGGATGTGCCAGGCCAAACATCACAGATAACGCGGCCAAATTGTAAACCATGACACAGCACATTCTGTTCTCTGGACTGTTTGTCAAATACTACATGTTTCCCATTAAGGAAGTTGTGCAGCAGGAAGGTGCTATTTGTTCTCTAGACTGCATCCTACTAATCTGTTAGGAGTTTGAGAACAAAATAAGAAGTTCTTAATTTGAATAAAGTTAACACCCTTTTAATCATTCCTTTAGCTATTATCTCCCTTTAACTTCTGCGTTCTACAATAATAAATACAGTCATCACTCAGTTATCGCGGTTAATAGGGACCAGAACCGATTGTGATAAGTGAAAAACTGTGAAGTAGTGTCATCCTCTCATTTTTATCACACATAAATTTTTTTTGTATGTATAATATCAATAAGTCTATGTGAAACCATATATGTGCATATGTTATCATTAGAACATTAAAAAATAGTTTCAAACATGTAAATAAAATATTAATAGTATAAATAACACACATAAAATAATGTATAAATAATATAAATATGATACGTGTGTGTGTGTAAAATATGTAGATGTAACTAAAGTGAATATACTGTAAATATGTTTTTAGAAATCCGTGATGTACTGAGGCCACGATAAATGAACTGAGGCTGCGATAAATGTACTGAGGCTGCGATAAATGTACTGAGGCCGCGATAAATGTACAGAGGCTGCAATAAATGTACTGAGGCTGCGATAAATGTACTGAGGCTGCGATAAATGAACTGAGGCTGTGATAAATGTACTGAGGCTGCGATAAATGAACTGAGGCTGTGATTAATGAACCGCGAAGTAGCGAGGGATGACTGTAAACATACTTTGTGCTTATATTGGACGTGTACGAAGAATAAATGAAGAATGTTGAAAGTGCACCCAAAAGACTAAATGGAGATTTAAGAAGACTACATGAATACTGTCAAATGTGGAAGCTAAAAATAAACTGTGAGAAATGATGGAATAAGTATATACTATCACAAATTGTGCCTAGCAGAGATGCTTCCTTCAGTGGCAGGAGTGATGGAATAAGTGTATACAATCACAAATTGTGCCTAGCAGAGATGCTTCCTTCAGTGGCAGGAGTGATGGAATAAGTGTATACAATCACAAATTGTGTCTACCAGAGATGCTTCCTTCAGTGGCAGGAGTGATGGAATAAGTGTATACAATCACAAATTGTGTCTACCAGAGATGTTTCCTTCAGTGGCAGGAGTGATGAAGTAAGTGTATACAATCACAAATTGTGTCTACCAGAGATGCTTCCTTCAGTGACAGGAGTGATTGGAATAAGTGTATACAATCACAAATTGTGCCTACCAGAGATGCTTCCTTCAGTGACAGGAGTGATTGGAATAAGTGTATACAATCACAAATTGTGCCTACCAGAGATGCTTCCTTCAGTGACAGGAGTGATTGGAATAAGTGTATACAATCACAAATTGTGTCTACCAGAGATGTTTCCTTCAGTGGCAGGAGTGATGAAGTAAGTGTATACAATCACAAATTGTGTCTACCAGAGATGCTTCCTTCAGTGACAGGAGTGATTGGAATAAGTGTATACAATCACAAATTGTGCCTACCAGAGATGCTTCCTTCAGTGACAGGAGTGATTGGAATAAGTGTATACAATCACAAATTGTGTCTACCAGAGATGTTTCCTTCAGTGGCAGGAGTGATGAAGTAAGTGTATACAATCACAAATTGTGTCTACCAGAGATGCTTCCTTCAGTGACAGGAGTGATTGGAATAAGTGTATACAATCACAAATTGTGTCTACCAGAGATGCTTCCTTCAGTGACAGGAGTGATTGGAATAAGTGTATTCAATCACAAATTGTGCCTACCAGAGATGCTTCCTTCAGTGGCATGAGTGATGGAATAAGTGTATACAATCACAAATTGTGTCTACCAGAGATGCTTCCTTCAGTGACAGGAGTGATGGAATAAGTGTATACAATCACAAATTGTGCCTACCAGAGATGCTTCCTTCAGTGACAGGAGTGATTGGAATAAGTGTATACAATCACAAATTGTGCCTACCAGAGATGCTTCCTTCAGTAGCAGGAGTGATTGGAATAAGTGTATACAATCACAAATTGTGCCTACCAGAGATGCTTCCTTCAGTAGCAGGAGTGATTGGAATAAGTGTATACAATCACAAATTGTGCCTACCAGAGATGCTTCCTTCAGTGGCAGGAGTAATGGAATAAGTGTATACAATCACAAATTGTGCCTAAGAGATGCTTCCTTCAGTTGCAGAAGTGATGGAATAAGTGTATACAATCACAAATTGTGCCTACCAGAGATGCTTCCTTCAGTGGCAGGAGTGATGGAATAAGTGTATACAATCACAAATTGTGTCTACCAGAGATGCTTCCTTCAGTGGCACGAGTGATGGAATAAGTGTATACAATCACAAATTGTGCCTACCAGAGATGCTTCCTTCAGTTGCAGGAGTGATGGAATAAGTGTATACAATCACAAATTGTGCCTACCAGAGATGCTTCCTTCAGTGGCACGAGTGATGGAATAAGTGTATACAATCACAAATTGTGCCTAAGAGATGCTTCCTTCAGTTGCAGAAGTGATGGAATAAGTGTATACAATCACAAATTGTGCCTAAGAGATGCTTCCTTCAGTTGCAGAAGTGATGGAATAAGTGTATACAATCACAAATTGTGCCTACCAGAGATGCTTCCTTCAGTTGCAGAAGTGATGGAATAAGTGTATACAATCACAAATTGTGCCTAAGAGATGCTTCCTTCAGTTGCAGGAGTAATGGAATAAGTGTATACAATCACAAATTGTGCCTAAGAGATGCTTCCTTCAGTTGCAGAAGTGATGGAATAAGTGTATACAATCACAAATTGTGCCTACCAGAGATGCTTCCTTCAGTGGCACGAGTGATGGAATAAGTGTATACAATCACAAATTGTGCCTACCAGAGATGCTTCCTTCAGTTGCAGGAGTGATGGAATAAGTGTATACAATCACAAATTGTGCCTACCAGAGATGCTTCCTTCAGTGGCACGAGTGATGGAATAAGTGTATACAATCACAAATTGTGCCTACCAGAGATGCTTCCTTCAGTTGCAGGAGTGATGGAATAAGTGTATACAATCACAAATTGTGCCTACCAGAGATGCTTCCTTCAGTGGCAGGAGTAATGGAATAAGTGTATACAATCACAAATGAACTACTTTGAAGGAGATGGAGCTAACTAGTCTGTAAATTTAAACTTTCACATAAAAAAAACATGTCCTGTAATTTAATCGACAATTCTCATACTATAATTGTTACCTTTTACCTTTATATTAATATTTATAACTAATAATGGGGTACAAAGGAAACACATTGCTCTTGGTGGACCCAGGGTTAATAGATAACCAAGATCTGAAAAGTGCCTCCTCGTGGCACACCCTGATAACAGAAATACAGCGGATCGTGCTGATTCTGGCTAAACCTTTTGGGGATCATGTCTGTGAATGTGGAGTAACAGATGGAAAGAATTTGGCCGCAAAACGACAGGCAAAATCTCCGACACCTCTGTGTCAACACATGCAGCAACACTGTCGACACACAGTAAAGCTAGTAAGTCGGTTGAAGCATTGGAGGGCAGCTAATGTAGTCAGTACGAAGCAGGCAGATGTTCCAATAAAAATAAAAGCACAATGAGTACACTGAGAAAGATGCACAGCACTAGAGGGCAGCGTCACGTGCAAAGAGCACGGGAAATGATTCGATTAAATTAGAACTAAAGCATTGTTTGCTCGAGACAAGCTTCTAGTTACCAGTGATCCCAGCCTGGGTCCAACTCTACTGTCGAGTCTTTCCTATACCAGAAGCATGCTCGCGGAGAGAAAAGGTTCAATACCTGATGGGCACACAGGCATAGCAGTCCGAGGTGACAAGCACTGTTCAGCTCTAGAACAAAACGCAAGTTCCTAACATTCCTAAATATGTGTACAGATTCAGACTTGGATTTGACAAACAGTCCAGAGGGGCTCACGAAGTTGGTGAGCAACGCTTCGGCTAAGAAGGCGAACGAGCCCGAGCCCAACTCTTCTGTCAAGTTCTTCCTAAACCGGAACCAGGCTTGAGGATGAGAAAAGGTTTAGTAACTGATGACCATGGGCACAATATGTCTAATTACATGAGGCAAGTTCACTGGCTGCGGAACGCCTCGTGCAGGACAGACGTGAAGGACAAACCGTCTCGACGTAGAGTCAGTACATATTCGCTGTCTGGCGACAGATAAAAAGGCTGTCACAGGCTAGGGTAGCCCACCTGAATTGTCAAGGCATGCTGAAATCGGATGAGCTAGGCCTACAAGGCGCATAACAGTGGCACAATGTAATCACGCTCCCGGTGGAAATCGTACGGATATCCGTGCTGGCTACAATGGAGCGAACGCAAAACAAACATAACTAATAATAACAACATCAATAATAATAATAACAATACAACCCATCAAGGTTGTAGGAGTGCAACAATGAAGATATCAGCACAAAATGTTCTCTAAACACCACTGTCTTCAGACATTGGGACAAGTATTGATAAATCATGTCCAGACTATTCCTTGGTGTTGTCAATTCTCCCTCAACAATTCCTTGCAAAATAGTTTGTGAAAGTGTTCCATGTCTAATTAAATGAAGAAATGAAACAAGTGTACTCCGTTTCACCACTGCCAAAAGTGATTTTTATAACCTGCAAGTTTGTTTATTTGGGCAGGGCAAATATATTTGTCTTGTAATATATATACCAGCAGCAAGGTATTAGCAGCATAGCCAAACTATGTATGATCAGAATATGCATATTTCCAGTTGCAATATACAGTTGTGAGGCATGGATAATAAATAAAACAATAACAAAGAGAATCACTGCTTTAGAAATGAGATGCTACAGAAGAATTTTACGTATACCATGGACATAAAAAGACAAATCAAGAAGTGTCACGAAGATCAATAAATGTCGAAGAGGGCTGACTCCTTGAAAACATCTTAACAAGAAAGCTGTGTTTTTTTTGGTTGTATAAAGAGATATAACAGCATGGAAAGATTAATAGCTGATGGGAGAGTTAACAGCAACAGGGAAAGAGGGCATCCAAGACGACGATGATGCAGTGATATATCAGATTGCTTAAACATGTCTCGAGCTGCGGTAAGTCAACTCACTTAGAATTGAAGAGTGTTCAGAGAATCCATAAGGAAGACCACGATTTAGAAAGAATATGTAACATGATGATGATGACTATAACTTATTTTTAACAAATGTCTGTAGCACTTACGGTACATTAAAAAACCTGATCCTTCTTTACATTTCTGTATTAAGTATTTGGCTTTCACATAAAAAAAAAAGAATACAACACTATTGACCTGTATAAATTGATGTTTACTGTAACACTGATCTTACTTTTCCAAATGATATTCAACCTTGCCATAGAAATCTTTAATTGTAATACTTAAAATTACAAACTAAACAAAAAATGTACCAGTGTTAGACACATCATTCCCGGGACTGTTTTTCCAACCAGAATCTGTAGAATCATCATTTGTGGCAAATGATCTTGCAATATGTCTCCAAAACATTGCTGATTTGTCCACATTCTGTCTCCAGGAAGGATTACTAACCATTGCACAATATGAAGTGCCCTTGCATAGAATTCTTGGAATAAGCCAAACCATTTTCTGTAAAGGAATGATGTGTCTGTCAATGTGAGAGGATAATTTTCATTGTCATAAAACAAAAACTATTTTTGTATCATGTACTCATTATGTATTATAGCAGATCTTCCGCACGTCTCGATTGTGAGCATACATAATCTAAATATAGAGTTGAAGCGATATGGATATGTTCACATAAACATTTAATGTCACTATCTCTAACCCTAACCCTGAGTAAAGCCTGCTTGTTTATGTTACCTGACATACATTTTAGGTCACAGTGATCAGAGAATAGAGCACATTATTTTTATTATGACTTCAAATAAATATCCAAATTTTATAATAATGCACATCTATGTGACATGTCCTTTGTAGAGCATTGTCCTCACTGTCACTTAGAAAGCCTCTCAGTTCTGTGCAAACTGCACTGCTTCTGCCAGTGTTATATTCAAAAGGTCTTCAATATCCTGTACCCATCAACGTCTTTGGTGGCATCTTGTTCTCCAACCTGGAAACTTTCTCTTCATAATTAATCTTTCTAGCCTACTGTCTTTTCATGTGTCCGAAATATGTTAACTTGCATTTTTATGGTTTTGAGGAACCAATTGTCATCTTTTTTCAGATCTTTGCAGACATGTGTATTGAATCTTCTCTTTGCCTATATAATTCTTAGATATTTTTATAACACTTCAATTCAAATGCAGATATTTTCATTTCCATTGCAGACGTCATTACCCACATCTCACAACCATTTGCTGACACTGGAAATAATATAGCTTCTTAATAGTTGCAACTTTGGTTTCTGTTTGCCCCTTGCCATAGATTTTTTCCTTATACAGGCTATGTCTATTGTCTATCCCAAGTGGTGATGTTGTTGTAGCTTCCACACTTGCCATAGAGCATATGGGTTTGTGAAAGAGATGTAGTCTGCGTTCCAGAGCCAGGTGTATTGCTCTGGTTGAGGTGTAGTCATGTTTGTTCAGGATGGTTTTGATGTTACCTACCGGGTATTTATCTTTTCCTAGGTCTTCCCTTAGCTCTGTATCCTGATTCCATCTTGTTATAAGCTCTTACGGGAAGTTGATCTTTCATCCTCATAATTTGTTCAAACCATTTTATCTGTTGTTTCTCTATATATTTGATACATTCTGCATTGTTATTATTCTGTAGCCTTGTATCATGGTGTGATCCTTGTCATGTTTGGGTAGTGGGATTAAATAGACATGCAGCCAGTCTACTTTTACTGTGCCCTTTAAAAGGCTATTATTTAACATGTTTGCCAACTTTCCCAACTCCTCATCAATTCTCAGACTAATGTCATCGTATCTAATGATATCTGGTCCTGGTGTTGTGCTTTTTTCACCTTTCAGTGTCTTCAAATTTTTCTTCCAATTTCTTCAACTGTGATTATCATATGTTTTTCGATGCTCAAGTTCTTACACATGTCCATATTCTTTTTCTTAATCTCTTGATATACCTCAACATTTCTCTGACAAATTTGTGCGGTGTAGTGTGTCAGCAATGCAGCACCTTTTGTCTTGTCCATCTTCTGCCAGGCCGTATCAGCACTCTGGAAATCGGCAATAGTTGTGTGTCTTATCAGACCCTTCATGGATTTGTGTAAGTTAAGCGTCATGAAATAGGGTCTTAGGCCCCCTATATGAGAAGAGATGGAAGCACTAACAAAGAAATAAAAGCTGTATCTACTTAGGCATCATCTGAGCAAAATATTCAAGTAATTAAACATTTTGATTAATTCCTAGATATAAAACACAGTTACCATGAAGACAGTGCCACAATTACAACTGTCTCCCTTGCAGAGGCTATTTTTTGTTCATACACTTTGCTGGGGCCTTTCCTTTTATACAGAACCCCATCGGGGCACAACAATTTTATTTTAGCAATAAGTGTAATGATAACATGCGAAGTATTTACTTTTACTCAGCGAGATAACATCAATATAATATGTCACATGTTGGAAGTGTTATCTCAATTATTTAATGGCCTAATAATAATGGTTAGACTTCATTTAAATTTAATTTACTTACACTATATAATTATTGATTATTCTATTTAATTATGGTAGTGACAGTGATGGCATATAAGGTCAAGAAATCTATGGAGGATTTGAGAAGACATCTTGCCAATTTTGTACCAGAGTATCCTGTCAAGAAAGGATACATTGTGCAGCTGCTATTGGCCCCGGTCAAGACTAAGCCTAAAACTAATAAATTGCTGAGGTGATACGAAAGATTAAGACT
The DNA here is from genome assembly GCA_034231615.1 of Meghimatium bilineatum. Taxonomy (NCBI): domain Eukaryota; kingdom Metazoa; phylum Mollusca; class Gastropoda; order Stylommatophora; family Philomycidae; genus Meghimatium; species Meghimatium bilineatum. Next base: position 25,354,346 of record CM067311.1, read on the forward strand.
ATAGTGCTTGCTCAGGGACAAGATAAGTATATTAGAGAAGATTATCTTAGAGTAACTTTAAAAAAATGTGAACTAGAATTAAGAACACAAAGTAAAAATTTGCATATTGAATCATATTGGTCCAATCTTATCTGTCTTTTTCAAGAACTTTATTCTATACCTTTTAGGGTTGCTGATAATGCTTTGCAGCAACTACCTGCGCCAACTGATAGGACACCTTTTCCAGATGTAGCTGCTCTGGCACCTTCTCTAGTAGATGTTTCTGACACAGCTACTTCTTCTTCAGGTGTTTCTGATATTGTACCTTCATTTTCAGGTGCATCTGATATGGCACCTTATTTTTCAGGTGTGTCCCTAGCACCTTCTTTTTCAGATGTGTCCCTGGCACCCATGACTGAAGTCAATTATTTGCAGTCTGTTTCTATTCCAACTGAGTCGCCATTCCTTTCCAGTACATCTGATATTGCAGCGCTGTTTTCAGGTACATTGATTACATCACCATCACCTATGAAGATAAGATACGACTGTGATGCCTGTGCAAAAAAGAAGTGCACAGTTGCAAATATGACGAAGAAGTGTGTCTTTGTCAAGGAAGCTGAAGGCACTAAGGAAGCTGAATCAGGATATTAAATAGCCCCAATTACGCCTGACAATTTGTACAGTATATTCAACAGATGCATCTTGCCTTCCTAAACACAAAAATATATAGTTTTATGGGCTGAAGTACATTATAGTTCTCCGCTGTGACCTTTGCTCTAGCTTCGAGGTGTTTTCTAACCTTTGTGTTGTGATTGCCTTGCAGAGTGCTAGTATCGTTGTATGATTTAGTTTCGAATATAAGTAGTATTTAAAATTAATATTTATTTAAAACGATTACATTAGAGTTAGTATTCAGCCTGGGGTTAAGGATTAGGATCAGTTTCTAGTGTTCATTCTAACCTTTTGTTAGAATTAAAGTAAATTATTATTATGTACAATAGTGGGAAGATATAATTTAAGGGACATGCGCAGTGGTATACATTAGCAGATGAAATTGAACAATTATGGCTCTGTGTTGCCAACATGTGATCTTACTTTCGTTATAAATTCATATATGGAGAAGAAAGCGTGTGAAGTCGAATGATAGGTTATATTATTAATTGAAAACGCTTGTATTAGAGTTAGTGTTAAGGAGTACGATAAGTGTTCTGTATTTATTATTATTTATATAGAATAGATTATTATTATATAGAATAGCGGGAATATTCATGGAGTTCGTTTGTGTAATTAAAAAAGTGTATCCCGCAGAGAATGCTGCCTAAGGTAAGTGTCTGGTTTTATTCACATAGTTACAATTTCTCAACCCTGGATAATTGATGTTTTAGGGAGATCTATGACGTCAGCTAGTTAAAAATGTAATTATAGCACAGCAGAGAACTATTCTGTACTTTACCGTTTTATGCATATTTTATCGTATAGGTAATTATCTTTTCCTTAAATTTCGACAAAAAAATTCATAACTTTGCACAGAATCGACCTACAGACTTGTTTGAGGTATCGATGAAATGCAAATTTCTAGGGCTATCTAACTCAACTGTGGTATTTATAATGCTATAACCCCAATTTGAAAATTGAGTGCTAATTAATATATAGTATATAGTTATACTATATACTATTATATACTACCGGTATATAATATAGACAATATATTATAATTATATATTAATTATTATTATATAATATAATTAATTATTTATTATAAATATAAATTTTATATAAATAAGTATAAATTTTATACTCATTAATTAGTGTGCTCCCGGTCAATCATTAAACAAATTATTTAGGCATTAGCACTAATCGAAATATTTCCACAAAAAGATATTTAGAGTAATGTCCCTTGATAAAAATGCCATTTGCCGACATTTTCATTTTTTCATGGACCACGTGTGTACTTTCCAATGGAATTGTCATTTAGTGACGCCACGCAGCTTTAGTTCATATAAAAGTGAACTGTATACTATTTATCATCCATTTGTTCAGTGTATTAAGATTATAAATGTTGGAGATACCTTATCTACAATTAACACCAAGCAATTAAACAAGACGAGGTAGGTGTATTTTCTCTTTGCACACGTATATTTTTTAGTTTTGATTTAAGTGATATGTGAAACCATGTCTAACATATTCAGCAACCATTTCTCTCTTTATGTACCAAATTTTAACATTTCTAGAAGTACCTTGTAATTATTATTAAATTTTAAAAATGCTATGGTGATCGACCGACCACGCTACTAACTTTAGAGTTCGTTTTCGGCTGTTCAATGTTGCCGCACCGTTAATTATCGATATACGTGTATAATGTTAAAAATTTAAGTTACAGTTTAATGAATTTGTACATCTTATCATTCTTTAGTTAATTTAATGTGACACTATGTACTAGTTTTTATTGAAATGTCTTAAAACAGTATTATATTAAATTATTCAAGGGTACAGATAAAAAAACATGTCAGCGCGTCAGAATGCTTGTAGCCCATGTTACCATGACAATGACAAGTGTTTGTGTCTCACCGAAGTCACTGTAATCAAACTCAAGATAGCTTCTATTCAAACATTATTAGTAGGTCTAGGTATAAATTAGAATTACCGTAAAGATAATTTATTTTTTAAAATTCTGTTGTTTATAATGACATTCGTATTGTAAAATCTTAGTAAGAATCATATTCAATACAGCAATAGTGCTGAAACAAATGTTCTGTAATTAAGTTTGTGATGTCATTGTGAGTTCACAAAGTTGAGAAGTCACCTATGTAAGTTTCTTATAGTTTGAATATCCATAATTTTATTTGGAATGTATGAACTAACAGGGTGTACATGCATTTTTGGTTATTCTATTTAATTCTGGTAGTGACAGTGATGGCATATAAGGTCAAGAAATCTATGGAGGATTTGAGGAGACATCTTGCCAATTTTGTACCAGAGTATCCTGTCAAGAAAGGATACATTGTGCAGCTGCTATTGACCCCGGTCAAGACTTAACCTAAAACTAATACATTTTTGGAGGTGATACGAAAGATTAAGACTGTAGTGCTTGCTCAGGGACAAGATAAATATATTAGAGAAGATTATCTTAGAGTAACTATTAAAAAAATTTGAACTGGAATTAAGAACACAAAGTAAAAATTTGCATATTGACTTACCGTATATTGGTCCAATCTTGTCTGTCTTTTTCAAGAACTTTATTCTATACCTTTTAGGGTTGCTGATAATGCTTTGCAGCAACTACCTGCACCAATTTATAGGACACCTTTTCCAGATGTATCTGCTCTGGCACCTTCTCTAGCAGATGGTCCTACCTTACCTCCAGACTTTTGTCCTGGCAATTGGTACAGTATATTCAACAGATGCGTCTTGCCTTCCCGAACACAAAAATGGATAATCTGTATGGTGTTTTATCATAAATAAGTGAAATAATTAATAATTAGACAATTAAATTACAAGTAAATTATGCAAATTAGTCACCATTTTGAATATTAATTAGCCCCAATTACGCCTGACAATTTGTACAGTATATTCAACAGATGCGTCTTGCCTTCCCGAACACAAAAATGTATAGTTTTATGCATATATTATCATAAATAACTGAAATATTTCATAAATTGCTAGTTCGGCTTCAATTCTTGGTCACATTTTCATCATCAGTCCGTTCATATTTTATTATATGCTCTCATGTAATTATCTTTTCCTGAAATTTCGACAAAAAAAATTCATAACTTTTCACAGAATCGACCTACAGACTTGGTTGAGGTATCGTTGGATTGCAAATTTCAAGGGCTATCTAACTGTGGTGTTTATAATGTTATTATAAACCCAATTTGAAAATTTAGTGCTAATGCCTAAATTATTTGTGCACCAAATCTATTTCTCCTTACTGTTATCTCCAACATTGCATTGCTTCTATGATGTTATGTCATGCAGTCTAAATTAGGTTCAATAATAAGATTCATACTCATAATGGTAGCCTGATACGAATGATAATTCTTCCTTGTATTTTTGACTGCATTTCTCGCACGACTAAATGTTTACATGACCTTTGACACTGCCTGGCACATATTCAAAATTATCAGACTAAATATGATTTTAATATGTGTTTTGTGACCAAAGACACAATATGACCATATCTCAATGTCTAGATAATTTTTTTAAAGCATGAAATTTAGACATTTTCAAGAATATACATGAGAATAGCGAATAGGACTACTTGAAAGTTTCATGGAAGTAAAAGTTGTGATAAAATAACATGCGACTACAGTGTCGTTGGAGCCAACCTTCGTTGCGGAGACGGTCGTGATGCTGACAGTGGAGAGAACTAACTAAGGGATACTAGGCTATAGATCTCAGGAAGACAGCAACAAATTGAGCAGCAATAAACGAGTCGCGATTTTTCGACTGTGAACGTGACACTGCCGTCTAAATGGACATTCACACCAAATCGATCCTCATCAACACTGTGCGACATGCATCTGTTCATGAATAACATATGGGGCCTCTATGGGACTCTACATACACCAGACAGAACTAGGGTCATAGATACGTCTTCGATAAGGGGGAGGGGGAAATGTACTGATTTAAAATGGTTATGTCTTCGATCTCATGAGTCATTCCTTCATTTTCCTTGAGTTTTCTTTTATCTTTTTATTTTTGGACAACCAATTTTATTTTATTTCGGGGGCTGGTGGATTTACCCATTTTGACTTTTTTTTCTAGTACTAAGTGTCATGATCTGACTTCTTAAGGAAAAGAAACACCCATCGCCCCTTATCAACGGACTTGACCCCAAACAAAATCCTCCAAAGTAGAAGAAATATGTACATAATTAATTAGGACTTCATTCGTTACGTTTTTTTAAATAATTATTAGCGTGTTTTCATTGACCATTATTCGTAGGCATATACTTGGCGTCTCATGCCAAAAATAGCCAGGCGACTCCAAGTATAGGGCTTATAAATGGTAGCCAGCAAACAGCGCGATAATATTTGTTTTACTATAATCTTACTATAATCTAGATTTATTTTTTTAATAACATGTATATTTGTGCATAAGGGGGGGGGGCTATGTCTCTGTATGTATATGAGTGTATTAGATATATCTATATACGTACATGTGTGTTTATGCATTCATATATAGACCTAAGTGTGTATACTCACAGGGATGTATATAGGCCTACATATATACGTTAAAAATGTAATTATGGATTTATAAGATAATGAAAGCATGTAGGGCCTATATTAAAAAATAATAAAAATGAAAATAAATAAATAAAATGTTTAAAAAATGTATAACTCCACAGGAGATAACATCAGACACCCACAGAAGCATGTAGATAATAACCTAGCAAGACAGAAACAACAAAATAACAGCCCAGAGATGACGTAACACAACTAATAGGGGCGCCAACCAGACAATAGAAAGTCCTTTTCAGGGCTACCACCTTTACCATAGGCCCTATTTATTTTTCTTTTAAAAAAAAATTCTTTCAACGGGTACAATTAGCAGCATGTCCTGTAGACTAATACCAGTCTAGACAACAGTAAAGAGAAAATACATAGGATCACGACCAAAACAACGAATGAACACATAGCGGCAACAAGAAAGATCACCAACCAATCAATAAAAAGTCCTTTTAAGGACTAACACCTTAAACATCCCATCAATATCACGGGAGACAGGCAGAGCCACACCATAGTCCTTTTAAGGACTAACACCTTAAACATCCCATCAATATCACGGGAGACAGGCAGAGCCACACCATAGTCCTTTTAATGACTGCAGCTAGGAAACACGTCGGCGAACCCGGACGAAGAAACAAGTACTAGCACCACCCAGGCAGATAAGCCACAAACAATAAAAGGTCCCCAAACGCCCTGATATAACCAACATGGACACCAGTCCTAGGTTGAAAGTGGCGGGCTTCGACCATATTAGGTAAAACCATTAGCAAACAAACAAAGTGCGATAATAATAAAACACGTAACGAATGCCTTCCCAATTAATTGTGTAAAGAGGTCTTCTGTACCATATAAGGTCATTTCCCAGAGTACATACTACACAACTGTTTCAGCTTGTGACAAACACTCGGCGCAAAATATTCACGAATTTCTGTATTTAATTAACAAAATCACAATTTATTCCCATCAAAAGCACCAAAAATATGGAAACGATTGCGCGGAATCAATAATGAAAACGTAGGAATCGATTGTAGTTGAAGCATCTTCATGTTCTACTAAGACGAATGAACAAGTGGAAAATAGTTGGCCGTCCTGTTGGACAATGGAACAAACGAGTGATTTCTGGGAAAGAAACGTTTGGTTACTAACAAAGGATGGGAAAATATGATGCAGTGCTTGTAACGGAGGCTAAAATGGGATCTAAGATTTTAAAGGAATAAGTAAACAGTGAAGTAACGTATTTTATCAAAACTCAGGAACAACAGTTAACATCTTTACGAATACAAATATTCAAACATAAAGCAAACTATGGCCACACACTCATAACAATATTAGAAGACACGAAGAAAAAGTCACTTGAAACGGTATCCATAAAATTTCAATCACTCCAAAAAGAAACAACTAAAAAGGTATTTCACAAAGTCTATAAAATTGCACACACAAATCAGTCATTCAAATTTTTTTAATGAAAATTAATCTGCAAGAACTTAACGCCGTTGATATGGGACGGATACTTCGCTCTACAAATGATTGCGTCACCATTATAAATCATAGCAAGAAGATGAAAACTAAATATAACAATCAGGAGACAACAATCAGTCAGAAAATCTACATTATTTTGTATATTCGCGCAATAATTTCAGGTTGTGAAATGATCAGACTAGTTAATTTATTTATTGATTTATCTGAACTAGAAGATGCACTATCCGCCGGAATCTTCTCCGCTTTGATTACATGTCTTCATTCTATTGGATTGACAGAAGAATGCCTGAACGAAAGTTTAATTTCTATTGCTTGTGATGGTACAGCGGTAATGTTGGGTTCTCGTGGTAAAATAAAGTTACTAAAAGATAAATTTCCATTATTAATTGTTGGATACTGTACTACGAAAAATCTGGAATTATCTGTCCACGATGCTGATAAGAAAGTTTCTGGAATTAATAGATTCAAATCGTGTATTAACACGTGTTTTTATCATGCATCGACCAAAGAACAATCGCGAACTCCATGTATGTGCCAGTTCACTGGAAACACAGTTATTGAAAATTAGACGAATATTCTTCTTCTTCAGCGTTCGCTCTCATATAACCACAACGGAATATTTCGTGTGATTTCCGCCGGGGAACGTGAAGTACGTTGTGCTGCAAGTTCCACAGTAGAACTGTGATTATTTGCACCCCTTCTGGTGCACTTGCCACTTCTGGTCAGGACGTCCGAGGTCCAGCACATCTGTTTTCGTCATTCCTTTATTTCGGGTTTGGTCCCTAAGACGAATATTAAGCATTCGTTGGGTAGCATCCAGCTTTCGCTCAGTATCTGCAGTTTGGTAGGATTATAAAGACTTTGTCATTTTAGAAATGCTAAAGATGATAATTCCAGAGATTTTAAAAAAAGATAGGTGCACATATGAGGGATTGATGAAGAAGATTACTATTGTGGAGTTTATTTTAGACTTAATAGTGATATGTGATGCATTTCAATAGCTTTCTGAACTGAGCTTGATATCGCAAGAACGAAACATAAATTCAAATGGTGTCAATAAGGAAAGTAAGCGCACTATACAGTTGTTTGTAGAGAGGCTGTTATAACCCGGACAGTACTGCCAGAAAGCTGTACAAGTTGCCAAGTCTCTAATTTTCCAAAGAATTCCTATTTACAATAGAGATAGAAAAGATGATCAACTAATGTGTCCTGTTTCCTGTCATGACAGCTTGGAGACTTCAAGTACGGAAAACCTGTTTACTTGTGTTGCAAAGCGATTCGGTGCTGCTAGAACAGACGTGGTTCAATTCCCGTCCGCTGTTAGAATTAAAACAACAACGGCTTTTTGGGCACGAGGCAGCAACAGATAAAAAGGCAAGGAAAGAAATATAAATATTGAACTTTATAAAGGCACGGATAAATTATTATATTATTTTAATATACCTTTATTACACCTTTTTAATACACCTTTATTACAAACCTAGTTAAAGTAAGCATTATATTAGTGCATTTATGTCGGTATTTATGTGTGTCTGTATGTATGTCTGTAAGGGTGGAGGTTGTGAGGCCTATATATATATATATATATGAGAGGGTTTGAGTGGTTCTTTTTGTTACTAGTTCTCATACGCAACACTAACCTCAAACCTATTAGTAGTCTCTTATGACATGCATGACAGATCAGAGTGTTAATATTCTTCGCTCCTCCTTCTGACACTGTCAACACACGAAATGATTGAATCCTCCCTCTTTAGATAACGCAACCTCATAATTAACGCTACGGAGAATACACAACAAACCACACCGCCGCCCGTTTTATATTATGACAGTAGAACTATAAGAAAACTATTTGGTTACTCAAAATATTTCATACCTAAGCTTGGGTTTTTTCCCCGTCAAAACTCCCTATGTGCAAAGTATGATGGCCATATGGGGGGGGGGGGGGGGGAGAGGTGGTGACCATTCATGTTATATTGACCATCCACTTCTGTAAACGCCGTATACCCACCTTTTTTTCCTGTATATATATATATATATATATATATATATATATATATATATATATATATATATATATATATATACCCACCTGTGTTAAAATGAATAAATGGTAGAAGTTTCTCTGGCAAAGAACGCTGCAATAAAAGCGAGCACAGGGTTAAAAAAAACAACACCAATAGATTCATGTTTTTGAGATTGTTGAATAGTCCATTGTCAGATGAATAACTTCTAAATCCATAAATGTGATCCATAAATGTCCAGTGAATCCAAGGTGGAGAAAGTGAACAATGTATAACCCAAGTATGTAATTATTGAGCACTGTGAACATTCTGCAGTTATGTTGAATGGTGTACAGGATTTTTGATTTATTTAAGATCAAAACTTGCAAAATGAAATGTCTGAAGAAGGCCATTGGAATCACCAGACTCAACCAAAATGTGCAATGAGAACATCAGCAAGATAATAGATATAACAGAATGCATAGAATATATATAGAAACAACAGATAAAATAGTTTGGACAATGGAGGGAGGGGGTTTAAATTTCAGTAATTATTACTAATACGGACGTCTTTATAAGAATTGTCTATTGTCATAATGTCCATACTTGCCGCTGAGCGTAGAGGTTTATATAGAAGATGTAGTCTGTGTTCCAGAGCCAGGTGTGTTGCTATGGTTGTAGTGTAGTCATGTTTATTCAGGATGGTCTTGATGTTGTCTATCTTTTCCTAGGTCTGTCCTTGGCTTTGTATCATTATTTAAATCTTATTATACGCTCTTATGGGACCGTTCATCCTCATAAGCCGTCCAAACAATTTTATCTGTTGTTTCTCTATATACTTGATGCACTTTGTTATACTTAGTATCCGTCTGATGTTCTAATTGCGCACCTTGTCGAATCTGGTGACTCAAATAGCCTTACTTAGACATTTCGCAAGTTTCGATTTTTCTCTTATGTGTAGGTGTTAGTTGCCAAATCTGACATTGGTAGCATAGTGTTGGTACAAAGATGTTCTTACTTATGTGTAAGTGTTAGTGGCCAAGTCTGACATTGGTAGCATAGTGTTGGCACAAAGATACTCTTACTTATGTGTAGGTGTTAGTTGTCTAGTCTGACATTGGTAGCATAGTGTTGGCACAAAGATGTTCTTACTTATGTGTAGGTGTTAGTTGCCAAATCTGACATTGGTAGCATAGTGTTGGTACAAAGATGTTCTTACTTATGTGTAGGTGTTAGTTGTCTAGTCTAACATTGGTAGCATAGTGTTGGCACAAAGATGTTCTTACTTATGTGTAGGTGTTAGTTGTCTAGTCTAACATTGGTAGCATAGTGTTGGCACAAAGATTCTCTTACTTATGTGTTTCTTTACTTCCGTGTTATTTTTAGGGTGCCATGGCAAAAGTGACATCTGGTATTTCACAATATTTTCATTTTGACATCTTGTTTCTATCTCTCAATTGACTCGTCCGTCTTCTGTGAAGATACTATGTAAGTACTTGAACTCTTTGACTTGTATTATTTTTGTGTTCTCTATTTGAATGTTGAAAGCAATTGATTGCTCTGTTGATCTCATTATTAGCATAGTTTCTGCCTTTTGTCTGTTGATCTCGTTATTTGCATAGTTTCTGCCTTTTGTCTGTTTTTGTTTCTTTGTTTGTTTTTCGTTCGCTCCATTGTAACCATCACGGATATTCGCGCGATTTCCGCCGGGAGCGTGATTACGTTGTGCCATCGTTAAGCCTTTTGTCTGTTGATCTCGTTATTTGCATAGTTTCTGCCTTTTGTCTGTTGATCTCGTTATTTGCATAGTTTCTGCCTTTTGTCTGTTGATCTCGTTATTTGCATAGTTTCTGCCTTTTGTCTATTGATCTCGTTATTTGCATATTTCTGAGTTTTGTCTGTTGATCCACATGTTGTATTTATTGCATATTCTTGATTGTGAGTTGATGTGAGTTTGCAGTTTTTCTTCGTCATCATACATGATGTTTTTATCGTCAGCAAAAAGCAGTTCATTGAGTTTGTAATTACGTTGTTCATTCTCTGTTGTTTCATAAATCAGAAGTTGTATAAGAATACGCATATACATTCTATTACATATGACTGTATATAAAAATAATATGACAGCTATGTTGATGGAAAAGATCTAAAGATAGTAAGAAACATGTATTGGAAACAAACAGCTGTGTCGAGTGTTGACGGCAATGTAGGAGAATTTCAAAAGATAGAGATGGGCATCAGACAAGGATGTGTAATATTACCAGATCTTTTCTTCCTGTATACAGAGGATATTATATGAAACTTAGAAAGCATGCTAGGAATAGCAGTTGGAGGTTACAAATTCTGAATAATCTAACATATGCTGACAATACAGGTCTGATTGCAGGGGGAGAAAAAGACATTTAAAGTTTGTTAGACATGGTAGTACAAAAAAGTGGAAACAAAGCTCTCAGTCTAAACAAGAAGAAACTAGAAGTAATGGCTGTTTCAAGAAATACACACCGCCAGAATACAGCATTACTATCTATGTTATGTTATGTTCCTCCAGGGCCATAGGCGGCGCACAGGGCAGAAACCATAGCTTTCCATTACTGTCTGTGTTGCCAGGTCTTTCAATTGTTGCGTGTTATTTAGGTTCATTGACATGCCTTCTCTATTAATGGTTCTTCGTATTCTCTAGGTCTCCCTCTTCTTACTCTAGGTGGCACCCAATATAGTGACTGCTGGGGAATTTTTAGGCTGTTCATTCTGAGAATATGGCTGATGTAAGTCCAACGCCTTTGTCTAATGAAGGAAGATATATACTATCTATGATTCAACATTAAATCATGGGGATAAAGTCAAGTATCTTGGCACCATTTTAGCATCAGATGGCAGGTGCTCCAATGAGTAACAGTAATTACAGTAAGAGTAACTGTAACAATGAAACAGTAACCCTATGATTTTTTTAAAATTGATAGAACAAGGGGATCTCATCCAAATTTCTCGTTTTTGTATATAGGAAACGCTTAATGTGTCAGCCTAAGTGTGAGAGTTTCATAATAATTTTAAAAAATATTTTAGACAGATGCATACAATTTTAAAAAAAGAACACACTAATTGGTAAATGCAAGTTTAAAGTGAAAGTACAACAGGAATAGATTTCTCAACTTTGTTTTGACACAATAATTAATTAAAACAAATATGTTCACAACTGTACATATTATCTCCCCTTCATTGCAAACGTAAAACCACTTTCTATAAAGTGAACACCACTTTCTATAAAGTGGGAAGTTCTCTGTTTACTGTGACTAAATTATATTTTATTAATGAAGCATTATGTTTAGTCAGTGTGACTATCTAAGACACAATAGTCAAGTTTTCTTCCAGTAAACAGAGCCCTATTTCTATCTCGTGAGCACAGTTCACGAAAGTAAGATTGCTCTTAAGATGTCAACATTAGGACTAGTAAGAAAAACCAAAACACAAACAATGCGTGGTGTGTACTGTGATATGTGGTTTAGATCAGTGAATGTGGTTTAGATCAGTGTTGCCAATGTGGTGTGGAAAAAGAAGCAAAGTTAGTGGTACTGTTATTGTTGTCTACCATGCACATCTAAAGTGTGACTAAGAAGGTTTTTTTTTTTTTTTTTTTTGGGGGGGGGGGGGGGGGGTTGATTTGGCTCTCCTATTCAATAGAGGATCATGTTATCCAGAAATCATACTGAATAGGGTGTGTCAGATCGAAAGGCGCAGATATCGCAACCACGATGTAAATCATGACATACCACATTCCATTCTCCGGATTACATCCTGATAACATACAGGAGTTTGAGGACGAACACATAAAAAGATAAAGCAGATAAAGATCAGTGGTTCTCAAAATGTAATTAGGTCCACGTTTGGGACTATATATTTGAAGGGAGGGGGGTAATTTCACCCAAAAATGAAACTATGGCGCAGATTCTTCCAGATCTGCGACACAAAAATAAGTTTTTGAATGCTTCTATTCTTTTTACAAAACTGCCCACTATATCACAGCACAAGGGAGAAACGATGGCTATCTGAAACAATTCTGGCGGAAAGCTCTACTGTACTAACTACTGCACTGGAGCTTCTAACTACAGAACAGTTCTTTGATGGAATCCATATCAGCATCTGACCTGCTGGAAAACGAGGAAGAAGGAGAAAAGAATTATGCGACGCATAAGATATACGATAGTAATAATCCTTGAGGAAAGATGACAATCTTTTTTCTCTGGTCTATTGGAATTAATCTCTAGTGCCGGGAACAACACATCGGCTGGAAATACGAGGGCTGGGGCAACACAGTGGAATATAAGGAAAAACGGATTTAGATACAAATGTTGTCAATATGTATACACACGACATACTAGCGAATAGACGCACAGACATACGAAGTTTTGAAAAAGAAACCATCATCAGGACAAACTATAGCTGACTAACAATGAATAGAAACACACATATGACGAAATGGGAGGCAAAGGATGATGAAAGTGGGAGAGAAAGAAGCACAAGCACAAGTGATTATTAAGGGAGTGATATTACGGATGATGTGATAAATCCTGGTAACAGGAGATAAAAAGGACATTGAGATCTGGTCAACAAGACATAGATGCTTTCCATCTTAGTTCTCACTCTGGATAATTGAGTCTGCGTTTGTTCTCAAACTCCTGCAAATTAGCGTTTTGTCATTGTTCACAACATTGATGCGAGATCTTCGCTTTTGACCTAACACATTCGACTTTATAATGGCACTGTATCATTTTGACCTTATATAGGAGGGGACAGCCAACTCCACCATATAACCTCCTTAGTCGTTTCTTAAAATATACATGGAAAGCAAACAGTATTGCTATTATTTGTTCCCCTCTCGAGATTTAAAAAATAACACTAATGGTGTGTGACTTTTTAAAAACAATTTGTGTTGTCTAGTGCTTTTGACGGAACGAGTTGGTGGCACTTGCCTAAACACAATACGTGTTAAATGGTGGTTATTTTGTGCATCTATCATTCAGGGCAATATACCGCTAATTTTCCCAAACAACTTGCATATCATATATTAATAAAAGAAAAGTGTGAAAACCAGAATACTGGTTTCATTAGTTATTATAAAGATAAAGAATGCAACAGATCGCATGTAACCCATGTCTGCTGAAAGATACAGTACAAATAGAAATGACCGGAATATACCGATGTGGTATCAAAAATTCCCCATTACACATTGTTTACTACACTGTATAATCTTGTCTCTCAATTAGTTGTGTGGACTATTTGAAAATAATCCATCTGAAGTCACATTATTTAACCATTACATTGATTTTCATTGGTCACTTTTGTATACATTGTGTCGACAGCCAATGACAAATCAACGTCAAGTAAAGTCATTTAGAAGAATGAGTTCACGTGACTGTATTTGACGAGAGACACGGTACAGTAAGTCGATATGACCTAGCAAAAGACACCTTACAAACAAAAATGTAATAGTCATGATTGAATGATTGTCCAAACAAATGTCATGTGTTTTGTTTTTGAGAAAACTAATTGTACTTGAATTAAACTCACAACATAAAAACATGACTCTTTTTGCAACTTGACGTTTTAAAAAGATAAAAACGTGATTGCAATGCAAAAATAGGATAAAAACTGAGGCTCTGTATGGAAAAATAATTTTGTGAAATATATTTTGAGGCTCTGTCTAGGATAGCAGGGCTATAGAGAGTGGACATTTCCATTATTCATTAAGGGTCATAACCCCGCAGATACTATCAGATAAGGGGATGTAATACATGTGAAATGTATTAATATGTGAAAATGTATTAATAAATCATAAGAACACAAATATTTTGATCTGATCATGTGGTAATATAATTTAAATAAACAACTCTCATTTATCTTGAGTGATTTTGTGTAACTCTTCCCCGTTCTACTATTTATAAAAACGTTTTTTTGAAAGCAATATGCACGACATTCTTCCCTAACTGTTGACATGGTGAACAAAAGTGTGGCACATAAGCTTTTGGATGTTAAGGGATAATGTCCGTATCAGGTTCAAGTTCCCCGCGGAACTTTATACAAAAGTTGGCTCTTGACTTTGTATGGGAACTAGTGTCAGTAGTCCGTTCACATGTCTTAGACTCCACCGCGGGGTCAAGGTTCAGCCAGTGTCGAGTCAGCTCGCTCGTCACAGTACCGCTTGGGATCTAGGCTGGTTCCTCCCCATATGACATGTTAAGACAGGACGAAGTCACCGGGGTGAAGTTTTCGGTCGTACGGAATGTTAACAGCATAAACGTGCTCAGCTAAGTGGTGAGCTATACTTAGCGTCCGAGTGGCTTTCGAATGTCGGCGCCTGCTATGTCATACCGCCTCGAAAGAGGATTACGGGGGTATAGGAGAGCTGCTTAGAAAGTGCTTCACTCGACTTTTTTGTCATGAAATTATCTAAATTTTAGTATTATTTGTATTTACACGGTTACCTCCCTTACACTTAAACGTATTTTTAATACTGTTATTTATTGGAAAGAATAAACAATTTTGATACAAAGTAATAATAGAGTCTTACAGTTTTTATGGCCATAGTTCTTAATTCGTAATTTAAAAGATCTAATTATAATTTCGTTAGCACAAGAAAATAAAATTAGTATTCACGAGAAAAAAAATGGGATTGCAATTTGTGAGTTTTAAAACGCTTCATTTTTTAGAGAAAATTTACTTTCAACAATAACGCAATTCCACAATATAACGACATCCACCTGTGTCAGCTGAGTTTTAAAAAAATGTAAACTCAAAATATTTTGACTTGATACATTGCTTACTAAAATTGCGGAAATATACATTTGTTTATGTTAATGGCATGTATGTATTGTAATTGTATGTATTGAGTGCAAAGATGTGTCCAGGTCTCACCAAGATTGTCTTTGTTTTATAACACTGACTTATATCTCGCCCTGTTTTGCCTATGTCCCAGTTTCTATAACAGTTTACAAATACAACAAATGTGTTACGTGTTCAAATCAACCCACTTGGTCTCGCTTTGTTCAAGCGAATAAACACGCTTGGTAATCCTAAATGCGGTAGAGCGTGAAGACTTTGATTTATTTATACATAGATCAGTGGTCATAAGGTATTTTCTGTAGAAGTATTAATTAATTCACAGTATTATGTGATTGCCATGTGTCTTCTGTCACGGAGATTATCCAATAAATAAATTAAATTTCCATCACAGCTGACCTATGTTCTTTGATATAATTAAAAAGAAAGAATCTCTTCAAGAATCTGTTTCTAGTAAACAAAAATCTGAACGTAGTGATAGATAAACTTAATTTCCAATAGAAATCGTCCTTGGTTGGCGGGTCTGAAAGGGGAGCTAAACTGTTACCTGTCAAGCATATCGTAAGCAGCAACTAAGAGGAATTTAAGGTGGAGTTTGTTGTCCCATAAAGGCCCGTAGATAAGGAGGTTGTAGGGTTGAGATATTCAATTTCCCGTCCTTTAGCAAATCAGAATAGGTCTATGCCTTTTAGCATTAGAAATTTGGCCAAAATGCGGGTAAAAAGTCTCCCCCCCCCCCCCCCCGTAGAGATTTTCAATAAAGGAACATCACATGAAGAAGATCTGATACACTAAAACATACGAACGACCTTTTTAAAGGGAATTGCTCCCCTCTCCCCCTACTTTATAACATATTTATAACACTGGTCTCACTCCACAGTGTCAAATTGACTTAGCGACTATGCTGAAGTCCGATTTGTCAGTTAAGCTGTACATTATGGCACAACTATTATCTGGACTATAACCTGCTGATCTGAAGGAGCTTGAGAATGGACACAGAAGATGAAACAAGAAGTCTAAGAGATGTTTACACCAGAAGGCATCGATCATGAACACATGTGTGCACCAGAAGACATTGATCTTAACAGATGTGCACCAGAAGGCATCGATCTTGGTGAAGAATGGATTATCTTTTCAAGACTATCTTTACAATCACTAGAGAGTTCATTGATAAACGACTGAGTGTGAATGAATGCCTTGTTCACGGATTTCATCTCCGAACATTTTCATGACACGGATGTTTTGAGACACAGATGGTAAAAATAATCCACAATCAGTGGTTCGCATGGACTTTTACCACCAGATCACGTTGGATGAAATAACGATGTCTGTGTTTGCTGTAACGCAAGTACACTTGCTAGAAATTGAAGCCTATTTCTGCTAAGACGATATCATCATCAGGTGCCATGCCGTTTGGCGTAGGTGATCATGGCTCTCCACATCTCTCTGTCTCGAGTATTATGTATCAAGTTCGATGTTGTTTCCTTGCCATGCCAGGTTATCAAACTGTCTAATGTTTTATCACATTGTCGCCATCTGTCTCTGTTGCCTTCAATCTTGCCTGTTGTGACTATGTTTTCCAAATCTACTTGTCTCATGAAGTGGCCAAAAATATGAAGATTGTCTTTTTCTTATATTATTGATTTTAGTCCGTTTCGCATTTGACTCTTTCAACACTTCCACATTAGTATTTCTGGCAGTCCATGATATCACATACCTTAACCAAAAGGTTTTAATCCCTTATCGACCAATCATCAACTAAGGAGACATTTATTCATGCACTGTAAATGTCACGTGAATGTGTATCCTGTGTACATCGTTATTACACGTTTTTGAGTATTCCTGTATGTCTTGGTTGTGGTGTTTTTTTTGTTGGTGGGGGAGGGGGTGGGGGTTTACCATTAGGATAAAATGAGACGATTGAACAGGCCTAAGTCTGACCTATTTATTCGAGATTCTTAATCAGGGTTGGCACGTACTTTAAAAAAAAAGAAAGTTACATTTCCCCGTAAACATGACAGAAGTTTAACATTAAAATAGGCTATTCATTTAAGATGAGGTACCGTCTTCGCACGAAAGGTCAGCAACAGTCCCCATTTACCTCATATTCCTTTTCCTGCCATCACACCATACTATAATCTTATAACCTGGTGTTGTGGCACACGCCCACAGGTGTAAGGGGGGGGGAGGGAATTTCATTGTTTAGGGGGACACTTCGAAAAAAAAAAAAATTGTACTTGAGATTTAGTTGTCTATTAGGCCTATATGTTTTGAAAATTTAGCCTACTTAACTGTTTTTTTTTTCTTCTAATAATTTTCTAGTTCTTTCTTCCTAAAACCTAAATCTTGTGTCCTGAACAAGTTATAGTTAAGTTTGATTTATGGAATAAGTCAATTTTTGAATAGACCTATAAAAAATGAAGGTTCTTGATCACCCCTTTATGTTTACACAGAATTTTTGAAAGATTGAGGTGGGGAAAGGTGTTAAAGAAAAAGTTGGGAAACACTGCTATAACCTACCAGGTTCACAGTAGTACCACATTGGATGAAATAACACCCAGAGTTCTCCAGGAAATTATATCTTCAACAACCAGATGAGTGTGAAATACCTTGACCTATCCAGCCCTTGATGTTGCCTGTTCATGATTTTCTTGGTCTTCGTCTGCTTCTTCATACCTTGACTGTTCCCTGTAGTTATAGTTTATGTCGAATAATCATATCATCACACGTCCAAAAAAACCATCAGGGCCATAGACAAGTTTTCATTGAGGAAGGGGGTTTACCTATAAAATAATGTGAAAAAGTTTGATGCGAAATCTGATGACTTTTTTTTATGCGAAAACTGATGACTTTTTTATGTGAAAGCTGATTACTTTTTTGACGAGAAAGGTGATTACTTCTTTGATATGAAAGCGCATTACTTTTTTGATGCGAAAGCAGATAACATTTTTTATGAGAAAGGTGATGACTTTTTTTAATGAGAAAGATGACCTTTTTGTGAAAAATCGTTAAAAATCGTAAACCCACCTTTTTTTCTGCTAAATTCCTAGCAATAAAAAACATGTTATGATTTCCTAAGGGTGGGTGGAGGAGTTGAACACCCACCTCCCTTAACAATAGACCTATAAACCATGCAAGTAGGTATATTTGTCACTTTACTATTGGCAGTAATGATTCTTATAGACCAGTATGAATCTATTTTATTTCTAACGTACACATTTGTCGCTAGATGGACTAGTATTGTGGCTTGGTAAAAGCTCACCCACAAAGCTTTTTGACAACGTGAGAGACAGAGTCGTGGAGAAACATGATAGCCTATGCCATTCGGCATGGCACTTGATTGATTGACACATTTGTCTCATGCTCTCTATAGGAGATGTCAGAATTCATCTGTAACATTTGTATTCGAAGGTTTGTAACATCTCTCCATGACTGCAGTGGTGTTCAGCTTTCACACCAACATAACATAATAGACAACATAAGTGAGTTTCAAAGTTAGTTTTTCACACTAACACTGACTTTGCTTTTCCCATTAAAGTTAACCTTGACATATCCGCTATATCCATCTCCAGCCTTAGGGACCTATCTCTAAGTCTGTTTTGCTTTTTCCATCGCTGCATATGCCTATGCAGGATCCGAGGTATTTGAAAATATTAAAGTCCTCAAATTTATACCAATTTATCATGTTGTTGGTTTGTGCTTCTGTACCGTCGCTGTTAACCAAGATCATATTTAATTCAGTGTTGATTTTGGTCTCCTTGCTAGCACACTGCGTATGAAAAAAAATTATGGTGCTTTATGGGGAAATGTGGCCACATCACGTGTCCATAGTCCAACTTTTTAATATTGTAAGAAAGACATCTCCAAATAATCACATGTATATTTTGATAATTTTGTGTTTCTTGTTTATGCGTGGAGCGCATGGCCATGTTGTTAGAACTCCGTTCTCAGACCCTTGATGTCCCGGGTTCAGTCCACGGTTGGGACAGGATTTTATCTTTCGGAGGTACAATTAAAATCCTTCCTATATATGTCGAGGCATCTGCTATGGCAAAGCAGCCTTTATTTCCACAGCCTATAGAAAGTCTCTCTGTTCTCCTTCACAGGAAAACATGCAGTAACAAAAGTTTTAAGTTTTTGTTATGTGTTTCTTGAAAAAGGTCCCAGTTAGACCATAAAGTAAGTAAACGGTCTTTGTTCTTTTGTTTATTACTATTTATTTATTTTTTACAATGATAGTTAGGCTATAACAGTAACCATAAGTATTTCATACCAGTAAATTTATGAAGGAAGCCAGAGGATAAATTAAAAATTCTTGAGTATAATAAACGAATATGGATGTTATATGTTTGTTGTTACTAAGGATACTTCAAAACCTGTACGGGATGTTTGTTGTTGTAATAGTCCTTGTCTTGATTGGTCCATTCTCAGTGACTTTAGTGCACAGTTTGAATGTCTAGACAAAATCACATCTTTTTTTGAAGATGCGGTTAGTCAAGTACAGAAAATCTTGTGTACAAGAATTGCTCGGCGATTTGTTGCTGTTGAACGGACTGGTTCAATTCCCGTTAGACTCAAGAATTTTAAGTATTTCATACAGTTTTTGTGACTTGGAGATTAAAAAGTCGCAACTTCTGCTGCTGATAAATTGAGCTGCATGCAACGTACTGAGGGGCACCCCTACTAGGTTCATACTGTGGTCCTCTCAGTGTGTAGAGTGAAGATAGTTGGATGCAGAGGTTTATGCGTCTTTATCGAAATTTCGTTTTTTTAACTACTGTATGGTTTATTTAGTTACAAATGTGGCCACATCTTCCGTAATTAACCAAAATTTCACAATAAGAATTCCTAAGACACATTCATTTTGTGATGTTTTTTTGTTCTGTGGGACAGTTTTTAAATAACACAATGCTACCAATGCCAAACATGGTCTTTAAGTCTCGCAGCAAAGAAAAATCATTACATGTGAAATGAAATGTATGAGAAATGCTGCAATGGTTGCTAAACTAGATAAAATAAGAAATAAAGAAATTAGGAAAAGAGTAGGTATAATATCATGTATTGAACATATTGAAAGACAGCAAGTAAAATGATTCAGTCACCTTATGAGAATGAACCTAAACCAAAAGACAAGTCAAATGGTTTGATCACCTTATGAGAATGAACCTAAATACCAATAAGAGCATATAACAAAAGTGTATCCGAACATAAAGCCACCTGCAGAACAAGAAAACAGTGGATAGAAAAGATCAAGATAACCTTGAACAAACATGGACTCTATTCAACCAAGGTGACACATCTGGCCCTGGATTGACAACACCGAGTCCGAGTAGAACGCTCCTTCAATAGGCATTTGCATTAAGCTCAAGCCTCCTGGGTATGAAAGAACGCTCAGAAAACCCACCCCACTGCACATAGGAAGTAAGAGCTAATCGCTTGCAATTCCTGGTGCTAGAAAGAAAGAAGAACGGCAGGTGTGGATACTATCAACCACAATTCACCTGGAGAAAGACAACAGCTTTTTAAAATAGATGTAGCAAAGTCTCAGATGACTGGTTAAATGTAACTGTAGGGAGCAATGCTAGGATCTGGGAAGCCTTTTACTTTAAAGAGTTCTTTGCTGTGACCATCCTGCATTTTTGAGACAAAACTGTTACTTCTTATAATATTTTAATATAAACACGGCACTTTTTCCTATTAGAATAGACAGCTGCCATCTTGAACTCAACTCAAAATATTAACATTAAAACTGTTACTTAAAAAGGGTTGATTCCCTACCAGAAGTTCAGGCATGATTTCTTCCCAGAAGTCATTGCAGAAAAAAATCATGAGGATTGGTATAGTAGAATTATTCTATAGAGAATTGTCTTATAACAAATTTCCCTATAGGCCCTATAGCAACACATTTAAAAATCCCCAATTATATTTATTCTTTATTGTTTGTACTGTACATGGTGAATTTCTGTTATTACATACATATTTTGTTGGTCTGGACCAAGTTGTTATAAGGGGATTCCACTATACTAAACCCTACACATTCTTAATTGCCTCTCATAGCATACATGGCAGATTGTAGTATTATTAATCTTTGCTCCACCATTAAATAACTAAGTTGTTAATTTTCTTTATATATAGCATAACTTTGTGTAATTTTTTGAATTTACTGAATGGCTTTTTGCATCTTGCAGACGATCATTAAGAAAACAAACAAAAACAAGCCAATGAGCCTTTTCTCTCAGTAATG
The DNA here is from genome assembly GCA_034231615.1 of Meghimatium bilineatum. Taxonomy (NCBI): domain Eukaryota; kingdom Metazoa; phylum Mollusca; class Gastropoda; order Stylommatophora; family Philomycidae; genus Meghimatium; species Meghimatium bilineatum. The sequence continues at coordinate 25,376,107 of CM067311.1, forward strand.
GAAGACTTTCTAAACAATCATGTTGTTAAAGCAACAGAAGATCTTTGCTTTCATCTTTCTCTTTTATCTTCCATATCTTTTATTATATTGTTCCTAAACAACATCGCCCCAGCCAGTACGCAGATTGTGCCTCCAGACAAATCAAGTTTTGGCGATGTTTGCCAGATTTTGGAGAAACCTTAATTGAAGACTTACAAATGTCTTTGTACCTCAGCATTGGACTACCACAGTCCTTCAGAAGCATCTCTGAATAATACTTATTGTACGAGTAGAATGCGACAATTTAGCATTCTGTGGACATGGTCCAGCCCTCGCAATCTATTTTTATTGTTTCAATGGCATATGGTAGATGAGTGTGGCATAAAAGTTCTATATTGGTGATGTTATCGTGCCATTTAATGTAAGATTTTGCTGAGACATCTTAGCTGAAAGGTGTTTAATCTCCTCACGTCTTGTGTAGGTTGTCCATGTTTCAGATCCATAATATAGTTTGGATTACCTTGTTGTGAAGCAGACATTAGTCATTTCAGCAATATTCTCTTGTATGGCTGGTCGATTATACTATCGATATAATCACAGGCGTACACTGTTTAGCAGATGTGGTAAAAACATTGAATGTATTAGTTACCAGAGCCAAAGGTATCAGTATTTGGTGCAAATAAAACGGCAACACAACACATTTCTGTTGTGTGAACTACATTCTGTTGGAAATCTTGTAGGATTACTGTGCTGCTATAAGAGAGATCCATGGGAGTTTGATAAAAAACAGAATAAAAAGACCTACATAGTGTATAAACAGATAAACAGAAAACAAACATTGCATTTTCTGGTTCAAAATGTATTTAGATTTGCACACTAAATTTTCTTTCCTCACACACTAAATTTTCTTTCCTCACACATTAACATTTCTTTCCTCATGTACTATAGCATTGTGAATGTTTATGTAGTTGATGCATCTTTTATTCTTATGGTGAAACCAATTCCATTCTTGATTGTTCTTCATATGAAACATTCAAGTATTTACTGTTTCTCATTGATGGTACCAAGAATTGTCTAGTTTCTCATTGATGGTACCAAGAATCTTGTCTAGTTTATCCTTGATGGTATCAAGATTTGTCTAGTTTATCTTTGATGGTACCAGGACTCTTGTCTAGTTTATCTTTGATGGTACCAGGACTCTTGTCTAGTTTATCTTTGATGGTACCAAGACTCTTGTCTAGTGTCTCCTTGATGGTACCAAAACTCTTGTCTAGTTTCTCCTTGATGGTACCAAGATTCTTGTCTAGTTTCTCCTTGATGGTACCAAGACTCTCGTCTAGTTTATCCTTGATGGTACCAAGACGTGTCTAGTTTCTCCTTGATGATACCAAGAAACTCAAAATCTAGTTCCTCAGAGTGCTTCTTCATAAATATTGTTGGTTTGGTAGTGTATTCTATTCAGTACATAGTATCAACCCAGCATTTTTGGCTTTATTTATTTTCTATGCAATATAAATACATTCAGTAGTTTAACATCTCTCTGAACAATATTAATATACAATTATTTGCGGTGATATTTGAACCCAGTACTTTGGCCATCACAGGTTCAAGAGTTTATGAGCTGGAGGAAGTGAGAAGAGACTCTGAATGGGTGGCATTTAGCAAAGATAGAAAGTTATTGCCAACATCTGTGATTCAATTGGGAAGAGAGTGCAGTGACTGGGCTGCCAACAGAACAGAGGGATGATCCAAGAACTCATACTGCAGCACTTGAAGCCACATGATATCATCATTTACACAGATGGCTCAGTAACACAAAAAACACACATGTTTGGTTGGAGTTTTGTGGCCTACCAAAATGGCAGGAAATTAGCTAAGAAGTGAGCTGCATATACCACAATAACATCAAGTACGAGAATGGAAATAGAGGTAGTGACAGCAGCTCTCACTTGGCTGGCGACGCAATCACAGACTCAGTGATTTTATTGAACTCTCAAAGTATGCCAATTATACTGTATGCCTAAAGAAATACTACAAAGGAGTTGCATCTAATGTAGCACCGCAATGACCCTGACAGATTATGGGTTTATGAATAGATGGTTCATTTGTCATGTCAGAGGTGTTAAGTCTAAGGCATATGGCTCTTGCATACCATGTACCCAGTCTGAGTATTACTGATTGCTTGTTTTGTCTAGGTACTAAACATTATTAAAATCAGTTTTCCCATGTTTCATCTATTTCAATGTGTCCAATGAGGCAGGCAGAAATAATGGGCAACATCTAATAGTATTGCAGATTATGCCAGGTGTTAGCTGACCAGTACAACCAAATTGCTGCTCTCACTGAAATGAGTGACTCTTAGTGAACTCCCACAAATTTAAGAGAATTTGAAACTTGTAAACTGTCCCTTTCCGTGTTGTGTCCATTGACAAGAGGCATTCTTCAAGGTATGGTGGAGGCTGAAAGAAGACTAGGAGGCCAGAAGAAGACATGGCTAGATAATATCAATGACTGGGCAGGGTGTGAAGTTTCAAAACTTATCAGGATGGTAGAGGATAGAGATGTCTGGAAATCTTTCTGTACCAAATTTATCAATGTGACACTCCTACGACCCTGATGGACTATGGGTGTTATTATTATATCAGTATCTTTTGCCCACCTTATTTTCTCCTACCACTGCCATTTAACTATGATCAAATTTTATGACGCAACTAATGCATGCAATGACATAGCCAGTACAATGTGAATGATTGGCTTTCATCCAATTATATTGCCAGTACAATGTGAATGATTGGCTTTCAAACCACAAGCTAATTCAACCAAGTTGGATCTGTGAAGTGAACCAAATAACCCTCTACCACCGAGCCAACATATGGAGAAAATGTGTGTTTTAAAACAGTGCTCAGAACAACTTCTGGTGATAGTGCCCACTGCAAATGTTTGATGTTCAACAAAGAAACAAAAATTTGACTTCCAAGGCAGAAAGTCTGATTTTAAAACATTTTGGGCAGTTGGTGAAAACTGTGACTTCATTGGCACTTCATAGAACTAAAAGGTTTAGCTTGATGTGCAATTTTAAATTTAGCTAGCTGACAAAATTAGGTTTGCCTCTTCTGCTCTAGATGTAAAATTGGTTACTAAAAAATGTAGCAAATGTTTGTAATGCTTAGGTGGCAGGAGTAAGTTCAGCCTACAACTTACAGCTGTATATTTCCATGTGACAAAACTAAAAACCTTGGCGGAGAAATCCACAGAAATGTAAGTCAATAAATCTTCCATTCTTACAGTGAGTTCTAAATATGACATGTCTGAAAAAATCATGGCAGAGACACTCAGAGAACTGTAAGTCAATAAATCTTCCATTCTTACAGTGAGTTCTAAATATGACATGTCTGAAAAAATCTTGGTGGTACATCCATAGAACTGTACGTCAATAAATCTTCCATTCTTACGGTAATTTCTAAATATGATAATACTTAAAAAATCTTGGTGGAGACATCCACAGAACCATACGTCAATAAATTTTCCATTCTTACAGTAAGTTCTAAATATGACATGACTTTTTTCTTAAAAAACCTTGGCGGAGATACAGAATTAAAACTATCTACTATAATGAAGATTCATCTCTTTTACTGGATTCCCTGTTATAAATCTGTCAAAATGAAACCTCTCCAAATCAATTGTTACATAATTTCCGTCAAAAATAAACTCTGTGATTGCACGACCGATGCCAATAGCATGTTGCAACCCATGTCCATCCAATCCATTGGCAAATATGAAGTTTTTCAAGTAAGGATAAGGTCCAACCACCAGGTTCTGGTCAAAGAAATTGTAGTCGTTGTAGCCAGCCCAAGCAGTTTTTATCTGAAAAGAGGGATACATGGTAAGAGAAATTATGAAACAAAAACCAAAATATTGGTTTGTAAATTCAGTATGTGGACAGATCAGGTCATACCAAGACAACTATATACACTAAAATGCAAAATACTATATCATTAATTTAACAAAGATAGGCAGGGAAGTGTCACCTTTACAAACAAAATAAATATCTAATAATAATAATTCAAATATATTCTGTAAATAATTCTTTATTGCAACACAAAATGCTACCAATGTCAACAAAAAAACATCCAAAGTATCTTCATTCCAACCCTGTGCTACCAATGTCAAACATGGTCCTTAACAACAAAACATAAGAGACAACTGGTTACAACAGAGATGAGATGTCTGAGAAAAGCCACAGGAGTGACCAGAAGACACAGAATTAGAAACGATGTCATAAGAGAAAGAGTGGGTGTCATATCAATTCTACAATACATACAAAACCAACAGATACAATGGTTTGGTCATCTGGAAAGAATGCTGTGTGATTCATTAGTTTATAAAGCATATATGAAGAGAGGAGAAGCAGAAAGAAGAACCAAGGGTAGACCTAGAGTACGCTGGATCGACAACATCAAAGAGACATTACACGAACACCAAATAACATTATTTGAAGCTGCCAGAAAAGCGAGAACAAGAACGTTGTATATCCCTCGACGCCCATAAAGGGTAAAAGAGGAAGGAAAGAAGAAGAAGAAGAATTCAAATATTACATATGCTGTCAATCATTTCTTCCTATGGTCCATGCCATGTGACATTGGGTATGTTTATCAACAGCCTTCTGTTTCATGTGCAATCAATAATTTTCAATATGGATGTTCTCCCATGCCACAATGCTAGGTTGTCCAGTATCTTCTCTCTTTGTCTTCCCCTACCCTTCTAAGTTATGAATGAATTAAAATCAACAGGCATAAATGCTCAAGACCTGCAATCCCTAGCAACTGACCGACAGGCATGGAGAACTATGATATCCGTCCTATGTGCCAAACTTGGCAAAAGAGGAACTGACTGACTGACCCTTCTTGCTTCTCAACTTGTCTGTTGTCATGGTGTGTTCCCTCTTTCCTGTTCTCATGATATGTCCAAAAAATGTGTACTGTCTCTTTCTGATGCGGGTGAGCAGCTTTTTTTTTAAAATTAATTTTTTTCAAGTCATCTTTATTACGCTCTTTTATATGTCCATGGTGTTCTTAACATTCTTCTGTAAAACCACATCTCTGCTGCCTCAATATATTGTACCACCAATACATCCAATTATACCACCAATACATTCAATTGTACCACCAATGCATTCAATTGTACCACCAATACATCCAATTATACCACCATTACATCCAATTATACCACCAATACATTCAATTGTACCACCAATACATCCAATTATACCACCAATACATCCAATTATACTACCATTACATCCAATTATACCACCAATACATCAAATTATACCACCAATACATCCAATTTTACCACCAATACATCCAGTTTTACCACCAATACATCCAATTGTACCACCAATACATCCAATTGTACCACCAATACATCCAATTGTATCAACAGCACAATGTTCATGATCAGGTTTTGAACCCCTAGCAAGTTTGACAGTTTTGTATTTGTTAGATGGGTTCAATAATGATTCAGCTAACAAGCTGATGAATTACATTATAGATAAGAATTAATTCTCTGTTTTGACTTTTAACCCATTGGCTATCACAGCCAAAAAAAAATGTGAAACAGAAGTTAAAAGAAGAATCATCATCAAGTGCTGTGTCGAATAGCGTTTGCGATCATATCTCTCCATTGGCATCGATCCCCCATATATATCATCATTTCTGTTGGTGTCATTAATTGAAGCCATTTAGTCAAACTGTTCAATATCTTTTCTCTAATCTTCCCCTTGGTTTTTTCCCCTCTATCATTCCTGTTGTCACTATATTCTCAATGACTCCTCTTCTCATTATGTGCCCAATAAACGTTGACTGTCTTTTTTTTTTATATTATCAATAATGCATATTTTCACATCCATCCTTCTAAGACATTCTTCATTAGTAATCCTTGCCATCCAAGGAATGCGTAACATTCTTTGAATAAATCACATTTCTGCTGACTCCAATGATTTTTGTAATGTCTTATTTATTGTCCATGCTTCACTTCCATAGAGTAGCACTGGTTCAATGTAGCATTTGAGGACATTCGATATGGACTTGTTGCATAGGATTTGTTGCAAAAGGAGAATAGGAATGGCTAAAAATACTTTTAATGATATGAGGAAAATATTAGCATCTAAACAAATGACAAACAAGCTAAAAAATGAGAATTATAAAAAGTTACATGTAATCTATATTAATGTATGGTCCAGAAATATGGACACTAAACAAACAATAAGACAAAATTTATGCTTTTGAGATGTGGATATATAGAAGAATAGGGAGAACATCATGGAAAGAGAAGAAAACAAAGAGGTTCTAACAACACTTAGAACGGGGTGCAAAGGGAACGCATTGCTCTAGGCGGACCCAGGGTTAGCAGATAACCAAGATCCCAAATGTACCTCCACGCGGTGCACCCTGGAAACAGAAATACAGCAGCTCGAGCTGATTCTGGCCAAATCATTTGGGGATCGTGTCCGAGAATGTGGAGGTAGCAGATGGAAAGAGATTTGACTGCACAAGAGACAGACAATATCTCCGACACCACCAGTATCACCACATATAGCGACACTGTCGACATACAGTGAAGCTAGTCAGTCCTGTCCAAACATTGGAGGGGCGGCCAATGTAAAATGCACGTAAAGGTAGATGCATGGCGAGAGACAAATATATGTCATGAAAGGGCAGAACAGCGCTAAAGGGCAGTGAGAACTGCAAATAGAAAGTGAAAAGTCCCTAGGAAAGGGGAACTACAAGCTCCGTCAGCTCGAGACGAGCATCTAGTTACCTGTGTTCCTTACAGGCAGAGACCCAGACCCATTCATTGGCGTCTGGTAAAGCAAGAAGACCTAATCCAACTCTAATGTCGAGCCTTCCTAAACCGGAAATATGCTCGCGAAGAGAAAGGGTTCTGTACCCGATGGGCTTAGGCAAGAAAGGGACAACGATGGCAGTCCTGGTCCAACTCTACTGTCAAGGTTTCCTATAACGGAAGTGCACTTGCAGAGAGAAAGGGTTCCGTACCCGATGGGCTCAGGCACAAAAGGGACAACGATTTAGCCCTGGCCCAACTCTACTGTCAGGTTTTCCTACACCGGAAATACACTTGAAGAGAGAAAGGGTTCAGTACCTGATGGGCTCAGGCGCTATTGGGACAAGGACGCTCAGCTAGAGAACACCTTGCTCTCAAACGCGTGGTGTGAGACTCGAACTTGGACAAGGGGTACGCGATGTCGGTGAATGACACCTCGGCTAAGAGGGTGAAAGAGCCAGGGTCCAACTCCTCTGTTGAGTTCTTCCCCTTAAGGAACCAGGCTCATGGATGAGAAACGGTTCAGTACCCAATGGGCACAGGCACAGCACGTCCAATTACACGAGGCAATTTATAGACAGTGGAACACCTCGTGCGAGTCAGACGAGAGCAAAAATCGTCTGGGCGAAGAGTTGCCACTACGCATGCCTGGAGACAGATATAGAGGCTGTCACAGGCTAAGAGTAGCCCACCCGAATTGTCAAGGCATGCCAAAATCGGATGTGCTAGGCCTACAAGGAGCATAATGGTGGCACAGCGTAATCACGCTCCCGGCGGAAATCACAGGGATATCCGTGATGGTTACAATGGAGTGAACGCAAAACAAACAAACAACACTTAGAATGAAGGAGGAATTATTAAAGGAAATAATGATCAGGCAAATAAAATATTTTGGACACATTAAAAGACATGACACCTTCTTGAAGACCTTGAGGGTAAATTTGAAAGGAGGTGAGCACATGGAGGAAGACAGAGATATAAGTGGGAGAGTAACATCTCAAGATGGACACGTTACAGTTTAGAAGAGTGCACCACCAAAACAAGAGACATGGGATGTTGGAGGTCTGTTGCAGCCAACCTTCGTTGTGGAGACGACACTTGATGATGGTGCAGTAGACTAGTTTCATAGTCCTTGGTGCAGTAGAATAGTTTAGTAGCCCTTGGTACAGTAGAATAGTTTGTAAAACATACAATGTTGTCCGGGTATGTATTTTATTTTTGATAAATACATGATTATTTCAATTAATTTCCACTCATATTCATTTTTTGCTCACTCATACTCAATCATTGCCACAAGAAGTCGCTTCCAGTCATCTTCAATTGTTTACTAAATGCCACAAGAAGTGGCTTCCAGTCATCTTCAATTATTTACTAAATGCCACCAGAAGTGGCTTCCAGTCATCTTAAATTGTTTACTAAATGCCACCAGAAGTGGCTTCCAGTCATCTTCATTTGTTTACTAAATGCCACAAGAAGTGGCTTCCAGTCATCTTCAATTGTTTACTAAATGCCACAAGAAGTGGCCTCCAGTCATCTTCAATTATTTACTAAATGCCACCAGAAGTGGCCTCCAGTCATCTTCAATTGTTTACTAAATGCCACCAGAAGTGGCTTCCAGTCATCTTCAATTGTTTACTAAATGCCAGCAGAAGTGGCTTCCAGTCATCTTCAATTGTTTATTAAATGCCACCAGAAGTGGCTTCCAGTCAACTTCACTTGTTTAATAAATGCCAACAGAAGTGGCTTCCAGTCATCTTCAATTGTTTACTAAATGCCACCAGAAGTGGCTTCCAGTCATCTTCAATTGTTTATGAAATGCCACCAGAAGTGGCTTCCAGTCATCTTCAATTTTTTACTAAAAGCCACCAGAAAGTGCCTTTGTCATCCTGTGTTTACCACTTCAAGTGGCTGTAAATAGTAAACTTTCAGACAAGAAAAAAACAGCACATAGAAATTGAGTTTTAGCATTTGTACATTAAGAGTAAACACATTTACAACAAGAATACAAGTGGACAATAAATAATGAAACACATACATTTGATGATTGGAAACATGGTACACGATTTGTAAGAGCTGGCAGTACATGTCAATCATAGAAGTTGAAGTCTACATCAAAATTGGCAATAGGAGGTTCTTCAGCCTAAAATAGAATAAAAATAAATAAGATATTTGGTCATCAGAAATTTGAAAATACTGTAAGAAAGATACCGGTATGTTAATCTTCACAAGTCGACGTTTCAACCAAAAGGCCTTTATCAGGAACCCAACATGGCACACAATGATTAAAGTATGGCACTGCCATCCTTTGGACAGTCCTCATTTACACAATTATGCAAATAATTAAAAAATTATATATTTCTAAGAATGGAAGAACATACCAAATTCTTTTTTCTTTTCAGTTCCCTGTGGAACATAAGGCTGCAACTGTTGCCCTCCAACAATTTCTGTACTGTGTTGTTAACTTCACCTGTGCCCATGAGGTCCCAACTGAACTCATTTTTTCTTCTATTTCTTTTGTCAGATTCTCTCCCCTCTTGAAACATGCTTTTCGCCACCAGACGAGTGGTATATTCATCCATTCTTGTACAGATTAAAATACTAAAAAAATGCTTAAAAGTTGAAAGCCAAAACCAAGATAAAGAAGGTCCTTATAAGAGAGCTACTCTACAGATGCTGCAATTACGACACATTCAGTGGAGGAACTGCAAAACCTACTAGCTGCCATTTCTGATGTCTGCCGTGAATTTGCACTAAACAAAAGAAGATGCAAATTATGAAGCAGGCTGACATCACGCAGCCACAAATTGTCATCGATAGTAATGAGCTAGAGGTAGTTAACCACTTTACTTCTTCTTCTTCTCGTTCACAGTTTGACATGTCTACACAGCAAGTCCTGTTTTCTTAATAAATGCTGTTGTATTTGAAAGTTCCTCAGTGCTCCCATACATCTTTCTGTGGATATCCATCTCTGTAGGCCAGTGTTCTTCCCTTAACTGGTTTAGTGTATTGCAGTCTTGCAGGATATGCTCAGCTGTCTGTGCTGCCTGCCCACAAAGTCACTGTGGTGATGGGACCAATCTTAGTCTATTTAAGTGGCTGTTTAATCTGTTGTGTCCTGTTCTGAGGTGGAAGATAATAACCTGCTCTGCTCTGTCAAGATAGTGGTAATTGTCTTTTGGGTGGTCGACTTTCCTGATGGCTTTGATGAGGGTCTTCTTTTCTTGGTAGGTGATTTCTTGGTCTGTTTGTTCCTGTGTTGCTCCATCCTGTGCCAGTCTGTCTGCCTCTTCATTTCCTGGTATGCCACAGTGGGATGGTATCCACTGTAGTACTACCCTTCATTGGATGCTCACTTCTCGCATGGCTTTCTTCAGGTCTGGCAGTTTATCGCTGTCAAGGGCTTGTAGGACAGACATAGCATCAGTAAAAAATACCAGCTGCTGGCATTGGCTTGTTGTGTTTTTAATTATTTATGCAGCAATGTTTAAAGCCTGTACTTCTGCAGAGTAGTTGGAGCAGAATATTCCAGTTGGTGAAAATGTGGATTCATTTTCTTTTTCTGGATATTTTATGTACACGCCAGCACCTCCATTCTTTACTACTCTGGTTGCTGATCCATCGGTATATACTTGTATCCATGCTTTTCTGGGGTACATATCTTCAATCATGTTGCATACTATTGTTTTCTTTTGAAGATTATTCAGTTCTATCATAGTGTGGTAGTTGTTTATGGTGGTTCTGATAGTGAGATTTGGGTATTGCTCCCATGGAACTGGAAAATGTGTTGGTGATATCTCTCTTGTTGTGTCTGGTAGTTCATCCTTATATTTTCTGTTTAGTTTTTTGGATCGGTGTATAAAACCGCTCCTCTTCAGTCTTCCACTGGCTAGGTCACTGTGTCTGGTCCTCATTGGATGTGCTGGCATGCTCTTGTACTTTTCTGCATGTACCATGGTCTTAGTGTCTCGCCTGTATGGTAAGGGGGTGATGCCTGTATATTTTTCCATTTCATTTATCAGAGAGTTCCTCATGGAAACTAAGATTGGTCGGGCCAACCCAATATCAAGCAGGGTCACAATCCTACCCAAGCAAGCACAGGTGCTGAAGTCAGAGAGATCAGGCAGAGAGGCGCACCAGCAACCATGGTATCATGCAAACCGAATAGTTGACATGTCTGCACAAACACTTTACTTATCTAGGATGTTCAGTCAATGATAAATAAGCCCTGGATCAAGAAATAAGCATCATGATTGGCAAGGCATCTACAACAATGAACAGTCTAACAAAAAGGGTATACAGGAATAGAAAATAATGAACAATAAAAACTAAACTCCTGGTGTACCAGGCTTGTGTCTTCAGCACCCTTCACTACGGCAGTGAAACATGGACAACTGATATGCACCAGCAGAGATTAAGCAGCTTTCAAATGCGGGGTCTACATAGAATTCTCAAATGCAGGGTCTACATAGAATTCTTGGAGTTACGTGGCAGGACAATGTCAATAACACTGATGTATTTGAAAGAACAGGCATACCACAGTATTTACTATGCACAGTCTGCACAAACAGATGGATGGAACACACTTGGAGAAAGGAAGATGCGGAATACCGAAAGATCTACTTTATAAAGAATTAAGTCTGTGAAAACATCAACCTCTACTTAGGTACAAAGACCTATGCAAAAGTGAAATGCATGATACACGCATGAATACAGAATCATGGGAAGAGGATGCTATGGAATGTGTTGCATGGAGGGGTATATCAGGAATGGTAAAAAGACAAAAGAGAAAGTAATAGCAGTCAGTTCCAGGGCTCTACATCTAAGACACGCAAAAACATAATGGGGACTGTGTTTCACCTTTACATACAGTGGAAGACTCTTTGCGGCTGAGATTGGTCTTGTAAGTCACATCTATCACTGACATGGATTGAAGATTGTATTTCTTATAGCAAAACAATAATGCATGGATTGTAGATTGTATGTCTTATAGCAAAACAATAATGCATGGATTGTAGATTGTATGTCTTATAGCAAAACAATAATGCATGGAATGTAGATTGTATGTCTTATAGCAAAACAATAATGCATGGATTGAAGATTGTATTTCTTATAGCAAAACAATAATGCATGGATTGTAGATTGTATGTCTTATAGCAAAACAATAATGATATCAACTGACAGATAGAAAGGTGCATGTTTTTTCCAGATTTTCTGAGATTTTCCAATTCATCTCTTTCCCTACAGGTTCTGATCTAGTAATAGTTTAGTTATATTGTTAGACTTCTTTCTGAAAGCGTATCCCATCTATCCCCATTTATTATCTTTGATCTCACTAGGCACCTTTGTGTTCTCCTCCACAGCTCACCGAATTGATATGAACTCCGGTCCTCTCATACAAATGTTGTTCGTCCATCACAAGTGATGATGACCATCTGTTACACCCACTTAAAAAAATTCAGTTACTCAAGTCCTTGCCAATGAGATCATAGATGGCCAATAAGCCTATCCTGGCAACAAAAGTCATTGGACAAGCCAGGAATGGGATGATCATTGTAGATGGTGTTTGATCTATTTGTGACTTTCTAACTGCCTTTGACTGATCTAGACATTGGTGTAATGGGTGGTGGTTGTATTCTGTTACTTTAAGGTATGACCTAACCTGTGCTACCTGATGTTGCACTCTAACACTGGGGAGATCAATAAGTTACTACACTATACAAAGTAACTATACTAAGTTACTACATTATACAAAGTAACTATACTAAGTTACTACATTATACAAAGTTACTATACTCGACAAAGTTACTATACTACGTTACAATACATTAAGTTACTATACTATGCAAAGTTACCATACTGGGAGTGCTTTGAATGAAAACCTTAAAAGTGTGATAGAAATTATATGGCATTGTCCTGTAACGTGTACATTGATGGCTGATGCAGCAGTCCATGGACTCATGCCCTTTGATCCACTGTCTGTGTTGATATATGCATATGCATGTTAGCTGTTGTTTTGTTTCATTTATCTGGCTTCGAAGGGAGAAACATTTGTTAATATTGTTGTTAAAGAAATCAAGAGTGTCCTGCACATGCCAACTTGGCGCAGACAAACAACATGACATTATAACGACAGTTTAAAGATGAATATCACAGTATTGATTGACAAGCATTATAGAGGAGCAGTGTTGTTATCCATTATTTAATCAGTAAAGGAGTAAAGCCATGAGAAATCAATCAGTGAATGAAGGTCCAGTGCGGTGATGCATGTCTGTCAATTTAGTATGTATATGAACTGAGTCTGGTTCTTTAGTGAAGTGGTACAGAGCCATTCTGTAACGACAAAGACACAGAGTTTGATCCCTGCAACAGGGATTTGAACACCCAGATCGTTCAGAAAGCAATGACAAACTACTGAATGTATTTACATTGCCTAGAAAATTACCAAAGCCACAAAATGCTGGGTTGATGGCCACATCCTGAATAGGATATGCTACCAATGAGCTGAGTAGATAGTTTCACAATGTTGTGAGTCATGTGACAAACTGTTCATGACCAGATCAGGCATACTGGGTGGTGATCCCAGAGTTTAGTGCAGCAGTTGAATGCTTTGCACAAGAATGAAATACTAATGACATTTTACTTTAGTTATTTAAGCAGGAATATAGAAAAATCTTAGAATAATGACATGCTAATGACATTTTACTTCGGTTATTGAAACAGAAATATAAGATAAATCACAGAAGAAAGAAATACTAATAACAATTTACTCTGGTTATTTAACTAATTGGAGACCAATCCATAAAATATCGGCTCTATATATTGGGTCTACAGGACCTTTCGCCACTTTAACGGCTTTGATTTTATATTGATCATATATTGATCAGCTATATTTAATTTTGCCCAGTTCAAGTTTTTATGTTAACCTCTGAACATCCGGGAAACTTCACTTCCTTCAGAAAACTGAAGACGACTCGCATGGCTGTAAAAGAAACCATTTCTTTGACTGCCATATGCTGTATTTGTTATTTCTGAAATTCTGACAAAAATGGCAACGCCCACTTCTTCTAGATACAGTGCAGAACAAGCTATGGTTATGTTTCAGAGCTTGCTAATTAGTGAATTGGATAATGATGATTCCTATAGTGATTATAGGCCTAGTGTTGACTTGCTGAAAAGTAAGAAACCAAAGCAAACTGGTGTTGGTTTCATTAAAAATTTAGCAACTGATTGCATCAGATCAAGGAAAGTTAGTTCCTCTGAAGAAGCATCTAATAGTAGTGATGAATCTACTGATTCAGAGGATTTAGCAGGTACTTCTAGGCCTACTAATGCTACAAGTAGGCCTATGTATCAAACTTCCCCAAATCAACAAGGTAGGCCTAGGACTGATGCTGTGTGGCATGAAGCCCTAGAAGGAGAGAGTATAGGAGTGTCTCACTTCATACAGATACATTCTGGCAGCAGGACAAAATTCTTATTGATTTACCAATCAATGCTTCCTGGAGCTGATGCACAGGGTAAATGTAAAATAGAACCGTTCATAAATGAATTAGTTGCGAGCTTTCAGAATGCATTCTATCCTTCTGAAAACATATGTATAGATGAGATGGTTATAGGTCACAAGGGAAGATTTAGGCACAAGAAATATAATGCAAGCAAGCCAAAAAAGTACCATATAAAGTCATACAGACTATGCGACTCCATCACCGGATATGTTTTCAACCTGCTGGTATATTTTGGTGCGGACACAACATACAGGCTGGAAATTGACACAAAGTCTACCCATGCTGTCAAAATCTTTGACAAACTACTAGAAGACATCACAGGACATCACCATTTGTTGCTGACAGGTATTATTCTTCCTTACCTCTAGTCCATTTTCTGCGGCAGAGAAATCACCATTTTACTGGAACTCTCAATGTGAGCAGACAAGGGTTTCCACCAGAAATCAAAAATAAGAAAATAGCTGTCAATCAACCAAAATGGTTCATAAATGAGGAAGATAAAGTTATGTGTGTCAGCTGGAGAGATAAAAAATCAAAGAAACCTTGCCAACTGGTAACAACATGTGGAAGCACAACATGTGAAATTAGAATTGAGGGTAGGAGCGAAGTCCGGAAACCATCACTCATTCATAATTACAATATGTCAATGAATCGATGTGATAGAGTGGATCAAATGATTTCATATTATGGAAACCACACAAGAAAAATATTAAAGTGGTAGAAAAAAGTATTTATGTGGGTGTGTGGAGATAACACAACTCAACACCCACATTTTATACACACTGAGCCGCACTCACACCAAGAAGCCAATGCCCCTTTCAAACTTCAAGGCCATATTGATAGAGGAGCTCTAGTTTATTTGAATTAGAGACACCTAATAACATTGATGCTGCTTTATTGTCCAAGCCAGGAAGAAAGCCAGTAAATACAGAGCTTGAGAGGTATCAGGGGACCACCCATCTCATTGACTTCGGTGGAAAAGACAGGCAATGTACTCACTGTGCTACTAAGCAAATACGAAAGTGAAGTAGCTACTACTGTATAGGATGTTCACATAATCCACATCTGTGTGCTAAATCATGCTTTAGGGAATACCACACAAGATGAGCTCATTTGTAACAAATAAAAACTTGTAAATAATCAAGCTGTGACTGTATGTAAATATTTTCATATTTTCATTGCTTCTGGTGTCATTCAGACAAATATACATAAATTTAACATTTATTGATATAAATTTATAAAATAAACTGTATAATGAAGAGAATTGGATATACTTGTGTAAACATTCTTGAAAAATGGATTTAAACAATGACAAGTATGGATACATTTGGGTAAGTCAAAATATTTATACTAATAAATTAACATTTTCATTTTCTTGTGGGGTGCAAAGGGAACGCATTGCTCTAGGCGGACCCAGGGTTAGCAGATAACCAAGATCCCAAATGTACCTCAACGCGGTGCACCCTGGAAACAGAAATACAGCAGCTCGAGCTGATTCTGGCCACATCATTTGGGGATCGTGTCCGAGAATGTGGAGGTAGCAGATGGAAAGAGATTTGACTGCACAAGAGACAGACAATATCTCTGACACCACCAGCATCACCACATATAGCGACACTGTCGACATACAGTGAAGCTAGTCAGTCCAGTCCGAACAATGGAGGGGCGGCCAATGTAAAATGCACGTAAAGGTAGATGCATGGCGAGAGACAAATAGATTTCATACCGAGTACAATGAAACAATGAAAGGGCAGAACAGCGCTAGAGGGCAGCGCGAACTGCAAATAGAAAGTGAAAAGTCCCTAGGAAAGGGGAACTACAAGCTCCGTCAGCTTGAGCCGAGCTTCTAGTTACGTGTGTTCCTTACAGGCAGAGACCCAGACCCATCCATTGGCGTTTGGTAAAGCAAGAAGACCTAACCCAACTCTTATGTCGAGCCTTTCTAAACCGGAAATATGCTCGCAAAGAGAAAGGGTTCTGTACCCGATGGGCTTAGGCAAGAAAGGGACAACGATGGTAGTCCTGGCCCAACTCTACTGTCAGGGTTTCCTATAACGGAAGTACACTTGCAGAGAGAAAGGGTTCCATACCCGATGGGCTCAGGCACAAAAGAAACAACGATTTAGCCCTGGCCCAACTCTACTGTCAGGTTTTCCTACACCGGAAATACACTTGAAGAGAGAAAGGGTTCAGTACCTGATGGGCTCAGGCGCTATTGGGACAAGGACGCTCAGCTCGAGAACACCTTGCTCTCAAACGCGTGGTGTGAGACTCGAACTTGGACACGGGGTACACGATGTCGGTGAACGACACCTCGGCTAAGAGGGCGAAAGAGCCAGGGTCCAACTCCTCTGTTGAGTTCTTCCCCTTAAGGAACCAGGCTCACGGATGAGACGGTTCGGTACCCAATGGGCACAGGCACAGTACGTCCAATTACACGAGGCAAGTTCATAGACAGTGGAACACCTCGTGCGAGTCAGACGAGAGCAAAAATCGTCTGGGCAAAGAGTCGCCACTACGCGTGCCTGGAGACAGATATAGAGGCTGCCACAGGCTAAGGGTAGCCCACCCGAATTGTCAAGGCATGCCAAAAACGGATGTGCTAGGCCTACAAGGTGCATAATGGTGGCACAACGTAATCACGCTCCCGGCGGAAATCGCACGGATATCCGTGATGGTTACAATGGAGCGAACGAAAAACAAACATTTTCTTGTTTTGTGTCTTACTAACTCTAACCTTGTGAAGTAATCATATATGATCAATGTACTTATATATTCATATTCTGTATCCATTCCTCTTTCCAATGATATATTACACATACACTATTTATTAATATTAGTATGTCAAGTGATACAATGAAAAACACATGTAGGGAAATTTTTCTGCTTCTGAAAATTAATTTGGTCCAAACCTAAAAATAAAGTCCTGAAAGAGTTAATGATTGTCAGTATGGTCTTGTTGTCCAGCAGGGCTAGGCTATATATAATGTATTAATATCTCATATGTCTTAACATTGATAGATATGTCACTTCGGTTGTTTTGTTTTCATATGCTCACTATTATATTGATGTTATCAAAATCCTTTTCCTTCTTGTTGTTCCTCTGTCCTTGCTTATAATTCTTTTTATTTATCTATTCATAATCCGATGAATCGTAAAGATTGATAATTGTAGTTAGTTGAATGAAGCGTAACCCATCTTTCTGCCAATATTCTTCTTTCACTTTCAATACATGGTCCTCAAATTTCATCCAGAATTCTTTGTCAATGGCGGAGAGCATAGTATATGCAAAAATTTGAACATCATTAAATGAAGATTTTATTTTCCTTTACCACTGCTCCCTTAATTTTAGCCCAACTAAATTATATTGGATTTAAATGTGAATGGTACCGAGGTAATATTATACATCTATGTCCATGCTCCTCTATAACTGTGTCAACGTGGAAAGTCTTTGCTCTGTGTGAATTCCTTACCAACAATAGTAACTCCGGTTTCAAGTGCATTTCAGTAAATGGAATATGTTCTTTTCTAAGCCATATTTTTATCTCTTCCTTAGTAGATGAGGATGTAGGGATCTTGCAACATGCAACAACATTGTGGTAGGAAGCGTTGTCCATAACCAGACAGGAGGGTCTATCTAATGATGGAAGTACAGTCTTCTCTATCCACTCTCTAAATATATGACCATTCATCTCAGCATGGTAGTCTCGACTATTGGTAGATTTGGAAATGAAAATTAGTTCACCATTCTTCAAAAGACCATTTTGTCTGGTACATGCTTGTGCCATTATTAATCTTTAATCTTTGCTGCTCGGTACATATCTCTTAATAGCTCCATCTAGAGATGGCCATTCCTTTTCATTAGTGTGGTGATCCATGTTTCATCTATATATACATAATCATAATTTTCTTTACGCATCTCCCTAATTTGTCTCAAATATTTACTTCTCATAGTTACTAAATGAGGTTTCTCATAAATGACACTTCTGCCATATGTATATTTGCTAAATGTAAATACTGAACCCCTTACAGATCTCCAGAATCTGGTTTTCGAAATGTGAATGTCATTGTTCTTTTCTTGATATGTTTTCAATGTTTTTATTGTCACTGCTTCTTTGCAATCCAAAAGTTTATGCATTGCTCTCTTAATAATTTCTTCAACGAAATTATCTACAACATTTCTTCTTCCTCTTGTTTCTTTTGGCTCTTTAAAATTATGGCTATCTTCTCGCAACAGTGTTTTGCAGTTTATACTCATGGCATGCTGTGTTCTTTTTGATGGCTTTGAAATAATATGAAATAGAGTACTGCGTCGAGCTTCGTGTGAAAAATATTTGTACAATCTAATAGCTATACTTTTCAGTGAAACGAATTTAACTTTCAAAGACATGGTTTATTATAGTTGTAAATGCTGCTTTATAATACACTGTAATAATAATTTACACAAACATGATATGTTGAAACTCAAGTCACTTGAATACATCACAAAAACACGTCGTATATGAGATACTAGGAAACTGACGTTTAGCTATTATTTTAATATATATATTCTATGAAGAAGAAAAAACAACCTGGTGCTACTTCTTAGTATTTCACATGTTTCTTACCGATATCAACTGACCGTGTAAAACAAAACGAGAACGTAGTCAATTTTACGGTAAACCCGTGTACTTTTAAGACAACAAACAAGTATTGCTACCTTTAAAACGACATTCGTAGCGACTGCTGCGATAAATCCGTTCAATCTAGGTAATAATTAATCATACATCTTTAATGTGGTTATAAAATAATTCACTCATGCAAAATATGAAGCCCATTTCTAAGTAATTACGGAAATAATAGACAATATCGGTGGACAACTATTGATGGATGCACTTAACAAAAAATATATTGCACGATATAGACCTAACCTACACTTTGTTGTTCGTCCATCACAAGTGATGATGACCATTTGTTACATCCACTTTTGAAAATTCAATTTTAGTTATGTCCTTGATTATATGTTCGTAATAATCTACACTTTAATGTTTACACCACAAACGGAAATAACTTACTAGGTAGTCAGAAAAAGGAACATACAATTGTGATCCAATATAGGGGCCTACTGTGCTTTTTCTTTTTTATTAGTTATAGTCTCTTTCTTTCCTTTACTCGCTCTCTTCACATATTCTTAAATCCCAACCCGGTACACAACTTTAAAAAAAATTTCCCACATTTCACCTGAATTGTTTTTTAAGTACTGGAACATAAAAGAACGAAATTACGATGGAACAATTGACCAGTTGCCCAACGCTCTCTCCCTCTATTCCTTGTCTCATGGAACTCGCTAGGGAACCAACGGTAAATTAGCTCAGAGTGACCACGGAAGTCCCACACAGGCTGACCGACGGTATGGTCACTATGGCTTCAGCAGTTTGCAGGTGACTTCGTCAATCTCGGGTGCCCCAGAACACTAGTTTAAACATTAAACGTAAAAAAGGGGAAGGGGGAACCTATAAATATTCTAAATCTAAAGTAAATTGAGAAAAAAAAATGAGGGAAATCTATAAACATTATAAATCCAAGGTAAATCGAGAAGAAAAAAAATGGTGGAAAACTTAAAAAATATTCTAAATCCAAAGTAAAAAGAGAAGAAAAATGGGGGAAAACGTATAAATATTTTAAATCCAAAGTAAATTGATAAGAAAAAAATAGGTGGGAGGGGGGGGGGGGACATAAATATTCTAAATTTAAAATAAGTTAAGAAAAACAAAATGGGGGGGGGGGGGGAGACTATAAATATTATAAATCCAAAGTAAATTGAGAAGAGCAAAATGAATTGGATTATAAATGAGACTTCAGTAAGCCTATATAACAAGAGTTACACAAAGCTCAAGGTAATTAAGTACAATATTACAGAGCAAGAATGAACTAATTGACTAACGGGTACGAAAAATAATTTGGATAACAGTATGCAGGAGACTAAATCATCGTATCAACCATAGGGTCTTTATCAATATAAATACTTGACGAACAGAAAATCATCATCAGGTGACACATTCTTTCCAGAATGTAGTCTTCCATATGATTCTCTTGAATTCGCCGCAGTCTTGAGCAAGTTGTCCCGCCTCTTTTAGTGACATGCGCAAGCATTCTTGAATGTCTTTTGTCCAACGACGTCTTGGGCAGACTTTACTCCTGTTGCCTTCTATCATCCCTTCCAGTAACACTCCATGCCGTCGTGTCTCTTAATGTGACTGAAAAAAAACACCTTTTTCTTTAATATGGTGTTCAGAAGTGGATACTTCTGGAAGTTAACATCCTTCCTGGACGTTAAGACCTCCTGGTTTGTTTAGTTTGTCCATGCTATTCTCAGAACTCTTCTATAGCACTCTAAATCAAATGATGTTATTCTCTTGGCCACTATTTTATTTAGTGTCCATGCTTCGCATTTATATGTCGCCACAGGAAAAACACATATTCGTAGTAAACACAACTTGGTTCTTATGTTAGTACCATGCCATAGTTTCTTTATCTGTTTTAATTTTGACAGCGCCATTGCTGTTCTTCTCTTAATCTCAACTGCGCAGTCACCCGCATTGTTTATATTAGTTCCTAAATAATGAAAATGTGTCACTTATTCAAAATTGCAGTTCTCAATATTAATTTTGGGTCTAAATTTAGTTTTGTCAGTTGCATTATTTTTGCCGGTTTCATATTTAAGAACAATTTTTTCTGTTCGCTGAACTTTTGGGTTGACTTAATTATGCTCAGAATGTCATGTTCGTTTGTTGTTAATAGCACTGTGTCGTCTGCATATATAATTTCTGGTAACTGCAGCCCTCCTATATTTACAGGTTTCCTTCTTCTTCATCAGCGTTCATTTTCAAACTCCCGCGGCATCTCTCCTGTAGCGGGATAATTGTCCAAAAAGATTTCCAACAGGATCTAGTCCAGAGAATGGAGATGCGTTGTGTTGCCGTTTTATTTGCGCAAATTTCCAACATCCGTTTCAGCGGGATTTACGAGTCTGAAATCAGGCTTCGTTGTTTTTTGTCTCAAGTTTCTCATTATATTTTCCGTATAGATGTTGAACAAGTAGGGAGACAAGTTACAGACTTGTCTTACTCCTTTCTTTACACTGAACCACTTCTAACTTGCACCCTCCACTTTTACCGCTGCTTCTTGTGTTTTTTTAATACAGCTCTACTATTAGTCGTGTAATGTGTTTTGGGAAACCCATATCGTTCATTATTTTCAATAATTAATGGTAATTGACACAGTCGAATGCTTTGGTGTAGTCTATGAAGCATGCGTGTAATTCAATGTTATATTCTCTATATTTCCCTATGATCATCCTCATGTTAAATATATGAACAGAGAGTAAACAGTAAAAATAATAACATCACAAATGAACCAGACGGCAGACATCTAGCAACATAAAACATATGGTAAGAATGACAAACGTACACATATATAACGTATTATCGTAGAGACACATTTGTAAGGATGACAAACTTACACATATATTCACGTATTATCGTAGAAGCATAGTATCGTAGAGGCACAGTATCAATATCTTGGACACATAGTCACAAATGATGGCAGATGTGAAACAGAAGTTAAAAGGAGAATAGGAATGGCTAAAAGTACCTTCAATGACATGAGGAAATTATTAATATCTAAACAAATTACAAACAAGTTAAAAATGAGAATTATAAAATGCTACATCTATTCCATATTAATGTATGGCTCAGAAACATGGACACTAAATAAATAATTAGAAGACAAAATTGATGCCTTTGAGATGTGGGTATATAGAAGAATAGGGAGAACATCATGGAAAGAGAAGAAAACAAATAAAGAGGTGCTAAAGACACTTAATATGAAGAAAGAACTACTAAGAGAAATAAAGATCAGGCAAATAAAATACTTTGGACACATTAAAAGACATGACACCTTATTGAAGACCTTACTTAAGGGTAAAGTTAAAGGGAAGCGAGCAAGAGGTAGGCAGAGATACAAGTGGGAGAGTAACATTACACGATGGACAGGTTACAGTCTAGCAGAGTGTACCACCAAGACAAGAGACAGGAGATGTTGGAGATACGTTGCAGCCAACCTTCGTTGCGGAGACGGCACTTGATGATGATGATGATCGTAGAGACACATTTGTAAGGATGACAAACGTACACATATATTCACGTATTATCGTAGAGACACATTTGTTCTCTGTTTGTGCTTTGTAAAACTGAATTACCACGACCGCCGCAGCACAGGCGAGACGTGACCTTCGCAGATCCGTAAGCAATAATAATGATCTCAACACCACTGTCACCTATATCCCACTGTATAGTATTTTTTTAACTAACAATATATCTGTGTAAAGAACATTATAAACACAAACACTTCATCCCGAGATTTGAACCCGTGTTACCACAGTTGTGATTTATATGCTCTACCCTCTAGGCCATAAATTACACACATTTTAAACTTCTCGCATGTTCAAACACTCCTCTGTTTAGAAAATAGAACATGGCATTTGGTAGTAAGTAGGTATAAAACAAGTAAAAAATAGTCGTACCCGTATCTACCCAGGACCGTAGATATGATCTCCCTAAGGGGTTTTACCTGCAAAAAGTCATTCGTACATTTTTGTGCGTCAGGGCTGCCTTTTGACGAAAATGTGATGATCTTTTTGTAAACAAATTGCTATGGGATGTGTTTTTGAGCTATTCACCCGCCTTTTGGTCACGTTCCTAGTACTGAAAGTCATGTTCCGATTTTCTAAAGGGGGGGGGAGGATAGACCATCCACCCCGTATCAACGGTCCTGGTAAAACCTTTCCCTTAGGACTGTCTATTATTTGCTTCACAATTTTTTTACAACCCCACCCCCTCCCCACCCACAAAAATCATGTCATGACGCATGAGTTAGGGGAGGTAAGGCCAGCAAGGAAGCAAACTGGCCACCCCATCTAATAGTTGCTGCAGTTTAGTACATGAAGAGTTATCTTCATCAGGCAGCTACAATGAGACCTACATTTATCTTTTACTTTACCCACCAAAAATTTCACACTGCACCAAGTTGATAAACATTGAGCAGTTATAGGCATATCTATGTTGCTTTCCAGATTTTACGACTAAAAATGTAAGGACAGGTGGGTCATATTTTTCTCGGAACAGATTTTCCAGCATCTGATAAGAGGCTTGACACCATCTTGGCCTTCCGCTTTCTATAGCACACCCGAGGGGTCAAAATTCAAATTGCGCCTGGGGTAACAAACACTAGAGCCCTTGAGCAATGGTACGAAACCTGCAATTTTACTCGAATGGATCGAAGAAATCTCTTCAGACTCTGCATTTTTGGATACCCGCACCACACAATACTAGACGGCCCCGTTTTGCCTCGACAATCCACAACAAATCTTGGACGACAAGCTGTGAGTTTTCATACATGGAGATGTCTCTGCTGGTACTCCCAGAACCTTTCAGACCAAAGAAAAATTGTATAGGCCAGAACCATGCGAACATTTCTAAACAAACTGTGTTAATTGTGGGCGGAAAGGTTAAATAACACCGACCCCGAAGTGTACCGTGGTTCCAGATTTGGCGCTGCATGCGGCAAGAAGAGGACAACAATGATGTTATATTTTCTTTCTTTCTTTTATTTTCGCGTTATACCCCTCTATGCCTTGCAGTGATGGGTAGAAGAGTTCTCTGAAGATGGCCTTTTTGTGTGTTTCATATATATATTTGTTTTCGTTTATTATTTTATTTCTGTAATCCATCTTTTGCATGGTCTTTCCCTGGTTTTGTATTCATCTTGTAGTATAGAAATGCTTTTTAGAGGGGCACTATCTGATGGTAGTCTGGAAGCGTGTGAAAACCAATCTGCTGTCTTCTAATGTAATCCAGGATTGGCGTTGTGTTTATCAGTCGTCTGATGTTTTCATTTCTAATTTTGTCTCCTATTGTACTCCAAGAATTCTACGTAGACAGTTCATTTCTGTTGTAACAAGTTTATTAATTACGTCAACATATTTAGGGACTGTCTATAAATTACGTCAACACAAGGATGTCTATAAATTACGTCAACATAGGGGATGTCTATAAATTACGTCGACATATGGGCGTTCTATAAATTACGTCAGCATAAGTAGGGGATGTCTATAAATTACGTCAACATAATTAGGGGATGTCTATAAATTACGCCAACATAATTAGGGGATGTCTATAAATTACGCCAACATAATTAGGGGATGTCTATTAATTACGCCAACATAATTAGGGGATGTTTATAAATTACGCCAACATAGTTATGGGCTGCCTATAAATGATTTTAAACATAGTTAGCTGTTGTCTATAAATTATGCCACATAGTTATATGCTGTCTATAAATTATGGCAACATAGGTATTGGCTGTCTAAAAACTATGTCAACATTTCTTTAGCGAAAATGCTGGTATAATCGAAAAAGTATTACTTAAATAAAAACATGTTTCAACTTAGTAAAATTCGGTTGAAATAAAGTATTACTTCATAATAAAAACATTTTTCAGCTTAATTTTATTTCTATTGAAATAAAGTATTACTTCACAATAAAATATGTTTTAGCTTAGTTTAATTTCTATTGTAATAAAGTATTACTTCAAGATAAAAACATGCTTCAGCGTAATTTAATTTTTATTGTAATAAAGTATTCACGATAAAAACATGTTTAGCTTAGTTTAATTCTTTTGAAATGCTCTTCTATTATATATATATATATATATATATATATATATATATATATATATATATATATATATATATATATATATATATATATATATATATATATATATATATATATATATATATATATATATATATATATATATATATTATAGGAGATATTTTACATGCACGTCTTTACTGTCAAGCAAAGCTTTGTTGATATACTCCCTGGTTCAATGATTTCCAAACTGGTAGGAAGGGGAGGGGATCATTTGAGCTGACGTTTCTACTTTCATTTTCATCAAGGAGATAGAAATCGTGTTTGTATTATGTAGGATTATGTGTTGGTGTTTCCAATGTAGAACCCCTAAGAAACTTAAGGATTATGTGTTGGTGTTTCCAATGTTGAACCCCTAAGACACTTAAGGATTATGTGTTGGTGTTTCCAATGTTGAACCCCTAAGACACTTAAGGATTATGTGTTGGTGTTTCCAATGTAGAACCCCTAAGACACTTAAGGATTATGTGTTGGTGTTTCCAATGTTGAACCCCTAAGACACTTAAGGATTATGTGTTGGTGTTTCCAATGTTGAACCCCTAAGACACTTAAGGATTATGTGTTGGTGTTTCCAATGTAGAACCCCTAAGACACTTAAGGATTATGAATTTTATGGATATGGGTTTTTGTTTTCGTTATCTTCAATTTCTTCTTCTTCTTCTACGTTCGTTCTCAAACTCCTGCAGATTTGGCAGGATGTAGTCCGGAGAACGGAAAGCGTTGTGCCATGGTTTACAGCATTACTGCGATATCTGCGCCTTTCGGCCTGACACATGCGACTTCAGCATGACTTTGGGTCACTGACCCTGTATGGGATGGGACAGACAACTTCATCCCATAACCTCCTTAGTCGCCTCTTACGACATGCATGGAAGGTAAACAGTGTTGCTATTCTTTTCTCCCCTTCCGGGCCTCAGCAACAAACGGGCAATCTTCAATTTCTATATTGAATTTTTGACTGTTGTTAGATAATGATGACGATGACAATTTATATTAATATATATTATATTATCATGTGTGCGTCGGTGAAATTGTGTTTTAAAAGTAGACACTTGTTCATACTGCTAGGTATCATGATATTAGGAGGTGTAATATTGTTAGGAAGTATAATGATGTTAGGAGGTATAATGATGTTAGGAGGTATAATGATGTTAGGAGGTATGATGATGTTGAAGAAGGTATGATGATGTTGAAGAAGGTATGATGATGTTAGGAGGTATGATGATGTTAGGAGGTATGATGATGTTGAAGAAGGTATGATGATGTTAGGAGGTATGATGATGTTGACGAAGGTATGATGATGTTAGGAGGTATGATGATGATGAAGAAGGTATGATGATGTTAGGAGGTATGATGATGTTGAAGAAGGTATGATGATGTTAGGAGGTATGATGATGTTGAAGAAGGTCTGATGATGTTGAAGAAGGTATGATGATGTTGAAGAAGGTATGATGATGTTAGGAGGTATGATGATGTTAGGAGGTATGATGATGATGTTAGGAGGTATGATGATGATGTTAGGAGGTATGATGATGTTAGGAGGTATGATGATGATGTTAGGAGGTATGATGATGTTGAAGAAGGTATGATGATGTTGAAGAAGGTATGATGATGTTAGGAGGTATGATGATGTTAGGAGGTATGATGATGTTAGGAGTTATGATGATGTTGAAGAAGGTATGATGATGTTAGGTGGTATGATGATGTTAGGAGGTATGATGATGTTGAAGAAGGTATGATGATGTTAGGAGGTATGATGATGTTGAAGAAGGTATGATGATGTTAGGAGGTATGATGATGTTAGGAGGTATGATGATGTTAGGAGGTATGATGATGTTGAAGAAGGTATGATGATGTTGAAGAAGGTATGATGATGTTAGGAGGTATGATGATGTTAGGAGGTATGATGATGTTGAAGAAGGTATGATGATGTTAGGAGGTATGATGATGTTAGGAGGTATGATGATGTTAGGAGGTATGATGATGTTAGGAGGTATGATGATGTTGAAGAAGGTATGATGATGTTAGGAGGTATGATGATGTTGAAGAAGGTATGATGATGTTAGGAGGTATGATCATTTTAATGAAGGTATGATGATGTTGAAGAAGGTATGATGATGATGAAGTAATTCCTTTAGCTGGGCGCAGGTAACTTAACAACTCATACCCTTTCTGACAAAAGCATATGTCCTCCTCAGTTGTGTAACCGAGGTGGCACTCAAACGCAAAAGGTTTTTACCCAGAAACCACGCTGAAGTCAAATGTGTCAGACAAGGGCGCAGATATCGCAGCAAAGCAGTAAACCACGACACGATGCATTCCGTTCTCAGAACTACATTCTGATAATCTGCAGGAGTTCATAAATTGCATCAACAATTACGAGAGGGTATAGGGGTCCTGAAAGGTGCAATATTTGTTGGCAAAGGGACGCGGCGGTTTGATTATTTTGACAGAAAAACAAAACTGTTATTCACAAAAAAAAAAGGTTTAAATTTAAAATATTTTAAAAAAAATTAAAATCGGAAGGAAACATATTTTTTTCTGCTAAAAATGTTTAGGTGGAGGGGGGGGGGGTGCTGGCATAATTTTAGGCTGGGGGTAGGGTCCCAGAATTATTGACGGGTTTTGGAATGTGGTTGGGCTAAAATTGTTAGAAATTGTTGATATAAATTATGAGCAGCCTCCACAACAAAGATTAGAAGAAATCATCTCACCAAACGACGGCTCGTGAGAACAATTGACGTTCTGCCGTAGGTTCTTCTTCTTCTTCTTTCGTTCACTTGAAACATGTCTATATCTGTAATTCTGTCTCCTTAATAAAACTCACTGTCTTTTGTAGTTCATACAGTGTCCCATAGAGCTTTGATTCCAGTGTTGTTTCCTCTGGCCAATATGTCTGCCCCAGCGTTTCATATTCAGAACACTCTTGAAGTATATGTTTGGCACTCTGTGCTGTCTGTCCACATGTACACATGGCCGTGTTGCCAATCTTGAACTTTGTATACATGTGACTGCGGAGTCGGTTGTGTCCTGTTCTGAGACGTAGAATTATAACTTGTTCTGATCTGTTCATAATGTGATAGTGATCTTGTGTTGGTGTTTGTGGCTTTCTTATTGACTTTATCATCTGTTTTTTCTGATGGTAGGTGATTGGTATATCTGCTTGGTCTTCGGCAGCACCTTCCTTAGCCAGTTGGTCTGCTTTTTCATTTCCTGGTATTCCACAGTGAGAGGGTATCCACTGCATGGTTACCCTATACTGGTACGATAATTCGCTAGGTATTTTTTTCAAGTCTGTTAGTTTTCCATACTGGAGAGCTTGAAGCACTGACCTTGCATCTGTCAGGAATACCACAGGCTGTAGGCCAGAGTTGGAGTTCAGCAGTTTTTTAGCTGTCACACTAATTGCCTGGATTTGTGCATCATAATTATTGCAGAATTTTCCTGTCGGTGTTCTGATTGTATCTCTAGGCTTGTGTGGATATTCTATATATACACCTGCACCTCCATTCCTCACAGCATTCTGTGCTGACCCATTTGTGTATACTCTGACCCATATATCTTGTGGATATTCCTCATCCAGGAAACTGAGGGTGACTGTCCTTCGCTGCACACTGTTCTGTTCGTCCTCGCTTAGTATTCCTTTCACATGGGTCTGAATGTATATTTACAGTTAATGCCTTTCACTCCACGGGGTTTATTCTGGTACAGACCTTAAGGTACTGTCAACTTCAAGTAGGTTTGTAAGTTGTCTACGGAGTCGTTTAGATTGAGGGATAAAGCTGCTTCTTGTCAGTCGCCCCATTGCTAGATTTTGAAATCTTTCCTTCATTGGATAACTTGGCATGCACTGAAACTTTTCTGCGTGAATTAGTACTTTTGTGTCTCTGTGTTCGCCAAGTGTTTACATTCTTCATATTTTCTGCATCTCTGCTATGGGTGTTGATTTCATTGCTCCCAACATTATTCTAAGTGCCTCGTTTTGCACTTTATCTAGATCTTGTAATGTGGTGTTTGATGCAGGACACCACGCAGCTGAACCATATTCCAGGTGTGGTCTTATGCCTTGCTGGTAAACTTTACTTAGTACATTTCCACTGGCTCCACATGTAGTTCCACTTAGTTTTCTCAGGATAGTTAACTTCCTCCTGGCTTTTGTTGTTGCTTTGTTTATGTGCTGCTTCCATGTCAGTTTATCATCAAAAGTAACTCCGAGGTATGTGGGTTGTTTGTCAGGAGGTATGATGATTTTGAAGAAGGTATGACGATGTTAAGAGGTATGATGATGATGAAGAAGTTGTAATGACGGTAGGAGGTATAATGTTGTTAGGCGGTATCGTGATGTTAGGAGGTATGATGATGTTGGAGAAGGTATGATGTTAGGAGGTATGATGATGTTTAAGAAGGTATAATGATGTTAGGAGGTATAATGTTGTTAGGTGGTATGATGATGTTAGGAGGTATGATGATGTTGGAGAAGGTATACTGATGTTAGGTGGTATAATGTTGTTAGGTGGTATGATGCTGTTGAAGAAGGTATGATGATGATGAAGTAATTCCTTTAGCTGGGCGCAGGCAACTTAACAACTCATACCCTTTCTGACAAAAGCATATGCACTCAAACGCAAAAGGTTTTTAACCCAGAAACCACGCTGAAGTCAAATGTGTCAGACGGGCGCAGATATCGCAGCAAAGCAGTAAACCATGACACGATGCATTCCGTTCTCAGAACTACATTCTGATAATCTGCAGGAGTTCATAAATTGCATCAACAATTACGAGAGGGTATAGGGGTCCTGAAAGATGCAATATTTGTTGGCAACGGGGCGCGGCGGTTTGATTATTTTGACAGAAAAACAAAACTGTTATTCACCAAATAAATTGTTAGAATTTAAATTTTTTTAAATTTTTTTTATTAAAATCGAACAAAGATTAGAAGTAATCATCTCACCAAACGACGGCTCGTGAGAACAATTGACGTTTTGCCGTAGGTAATTGCTGTTATTATGGAAAATTTAATGGCAGAGTACCCTATGTCTCAAGCAGAGCTGTAAACCACTTGATCGTCTAGTCTCATTCATTGAGCTAATAATAGGATTTGAAGCGGGTAGTCTGTGCTACTCACAACAACAATGTCGCCAGAGAGCGCTGAAATAGGCAAAGGGTGATGAAGACAAACAATGTCACCAAGTGAACATTGTCACTCCCTCGTTCCTGGTGGTTGTCAAGGGGAAGCGTCGGTTCAAGTAAAGCTATTTCTGCTAATATATTCTCCTAATTCAAGAACACTCCAGTGTTGGGAACCAACCCAATACTGGGAATGCGAGGCCTAGAGTAACACAAGGCAAATGTAAAAATGAATGGAAATAGGTACAAGTGTTACTAATATTTGTAAGTAAAACATACTAGCAACGAGACACAGCGACATCGTACTTCTGTAATTCATTTCATGTATGAAATTTGACTATCGATTGCAGTTGATACATGTTTAAAAAATTCAGTAACCGTAAATATATATTTTTCTGTATGATAAAAGTAACAATAACAGCATTGTCTCCAGTAGCCATCAGTAAGTTATGTGGACTACATCCTGCTGTATGACCATTGCCTGCTATAATAAAGTTCCAAAAGAAGTTTGAGAACAAAAACCACCATTTAGCTATGCCTTTAGCTGGATATTAGCTATTTTTCGCTTATGTTTTGAACTGGACATCAACTATTTTCTGCCTGTCTTTAGATGGGCATCTGCTATTTTCTGCCTGCCTTTAGATGGACATCAGCTATGTTTTGTTTATCTTTAGATGGACATCAGCTATGTTTTGTTTATCTTTAGATGGACATCAGCTATGTTTTGTCTGTCTTTAGATGGACATCAGCTATGTTTTGTCTGTCTTTAGATGGACATTAGCTATGTTTTGACTGACTTTAGATGGACATCAGCTATGTTTTGTCTGTCTTTAGAATGACATCGGATATTTTCTGACTGTCTTTAAATGGACAATAGCTATGTTTTGACTGTCTTTAGATGGACATCAGCTATGTTTTGTCTGTCTTTAGATGGACATCAGCTATGTTTTGTCTGTCTTTAGATGGACATCAGCTATGTTTTGTCTGTCTTTAGATGGACATTAGCTATGTTTTGTCTGTCTTTAGATGGACATTAGCTATGTTTTGTCTGTCTTAAGATGGACATCAGCTATGTTTTGTCTGTCTTTAGAATGACATCGGATATTTTCTGACTGTCTTTAAATGGACATTAGCTATGTTTTGACTGTCTTTAGATGGACATCAGCTATGTTTTGTCTGTCTTTAGATGGACATCAGCTATGTTTTGACTGTCTTTAGATTGACATCAGCTATGTTTTGTCTGTCTTTAGAATGACATCGGATATTTTCTGACTGTCTTTAAATGGACATTAGCTATGTTTTGACTGTCTTTAAATGGACATTAGCTATGTTTTGACTGTCTTTAGATGGACATCGGATATTTCTTCCTATCTTTAGATGGACATCAGCTATTTTGTGATATGTGACAGTTTGAGAAGAGCGTAGAAGAAGAAGATACAGGAAGATGCGGTCATATGCGTCCCGTGCGTTCTCTACTATTATCCCATGTACACTGACTGTGAAATTTAAGTCACATCCATTTGTTTGACACCCCCCCCCCCCCCCCCCCGTGTATTACCAGAGCCTGAAGGGACAGTAATTAATAGCTACACTATTAGATGCTATATACAAGTCGTATTTAACTGTTATAGGCATGTCGTATTTAGCTGTCATATGCATGTCTTTTTTAGATGTCATATGCATGTCACATTTAGCTGTTATATGCATGTATTTTTAGATGTCATATGCATGTCACGTTTAGCTGTCATATGCATGTCGTATTTTGCTGTCATATGCATGTTGTATTTAGCTGTCATGTGTATGGCGTATGATGCGACCAATGTGTTTTTGCGGTGAAGTTGTTCAATACTATTGAGGGTCAAAACCTTGCTACAGTAATTTGTCAAACTGAATGTCTCATATATCGCAGCCACACTGAAAACAATGAAACAACGCATAGGCCTACCTTTCTCCGAACTACATCCTGCTAATCTGCAGGAGCTTAAGAACTAACGCAGAAGAAGACATCCATTTGTGAGCACAACATCACAATCGCAGATGTTGTCATCTACCAACAGATTAAAGTTGGGATATGTTTGATTTTTGAGTCAATCCCTTCATTCAGTTATTAGAGTCCTCATCGAGATCAACTCCTTAAAGTGGAGATGGGGTTTAGTCCAGCCAACAGAGGTTGGAAGATTGGTGGTTTCCTCCCCTACATTGAGCACAGTCTACCCAAGTAATCACTAATGACGAAGTTGGAAATACCATACTTAGAGGCGTACTAGCAACCACTATACCACGCAATACGACTAGATAGAATGTCTTCACAACAAACAAACAAACAAACAAAATTATTAGAGTGATGCTCATAGTCAGAATATACTTCAATGAGGTTAAATCCTAGTCCGTCACCGTTGTGCTATAAATAGCACACTTGTCACGGATTTCCGTGTACACCAATGAAATTAACTGCCGTGACATTACATCCCGAAATCACCTGAGTTCACTTCTAGACACAGACGAACTTACCATAATCTGTTTCTGTTCACATTTACATACTTTTTTAAATGTTCCTATGATTTGTACTGAGCGCTCATTATTTCTGCATGCTATACATGGAGCGAGGTGCGCGCACACGTTAGAAATATTATTTCTAATCCTAACCCTACTCTAAGTACTTAACCTTACGCTTGCCAAATCACACACCACAGTTTAGGAAATACCTCGAAAGTAGAACAAAGGTCACAGTGGAGAATCAAACTAGAGCCCTTCAATGAACAGTAAATGACCTAAACATTTGTTAAAAGATAACAATAAATGATTTTTTTTAATTGGTAGCGTATCCTATACAGGACGTAGCCTTCAACCCAACATTGACTGTAGTGATTTTCTAGGCAATATAAATATGTCACAGATGCGGGCTGTACCAGTTCGCTACAGAGCCGTACATAATAACTGAAGCATATCGTATATGGTTTTCCAACTATTGTGGAATTTTAGACACCACTCATACACATAGTCGTATCGTCAGTACAACGTGAACAATCAGCTTTCGAATCATGAGCAATGTCAACAGTTATGTTTGTGTGTCGAAACTAGTAACCACTCTAACACTGAGCCGACTGAAAAATAAATGAAGATATAATATTAATTTGATATTTTTTCTCTCGCAGAAACAGAGAAGACTAGGTTAAAGGTCAATTGAGTGATTAGCATCTTAAGGCTCACCGCGTATCCAGCAAGTCAAATCCAGCTCCCTTTTAATAGAGCGATTATCAATTGGGGCTTATTGTGTCGATGTTACCCTGCTTCAGGATACAGGTGGAATATATACAAGTCAGCAACGTATTTCTGGATGATTATGTAGGTAAGACAGGTGTTCGAGATGTTGTGTCAAAGTTAGAATCGAATATCAATCAAAGACATATTACCAATTTGATTACTTTCATCTTGTACTAACGCCGGAATGGTCACAAGTTTTCACTGATGCTCTTTTTTCCCATCTCTACGTATTTCATATATTATTCACATTCTGTTTCTCTTGGGTACATTGTTCTCAATACTCCCTAATTTCTATTTTCATCAATCTCCCAGTCTTGAAACTTTAAACCAGAGATTCTTTAACGTGGATTTTGTCCCGACTCCGGAAAAAGTCCTTCTCCTTCTGTGTTCGATGTCTGATAACCAACACGAGAGTTCGTATGATTTCCGACGGGGAGCGTGAAATACGTTATTTTGCGTCATCCGGAGCAACACATCCGTTTTCGACATGAATGAAGTCATTTAATGTTTTATTGAACCGAAAGTATATATACATAATAAATTATGGTCGGCTTTCCTAGTGGAGATGTTAGTGAGACAATCAAATAGTCTCATGTAGGGCGAAATATTTTGTGGCGGTTTAAAAACATTGTCATCATCATCAAGTGCCGTCTCCGCAAAGAAGGTTGGCTGCAACGTATCTCCAACATCTCCTGTCTCTTGTCTTGGTGGTGCACTCTGCTAGACTGTAACCTGTTCATCGTGTAATGTTACTCTCCCACTTGCATCTATGCCTACCTCTTGCTCGCTTCCCTTTGACTTTACCCTCAAGTAAGGTCTTCAATAAAGTGTCATGTCTTTTAATGTGTCCAAAGTATTTTATTTCCTTGATAGTTCTCTTAGTAGTTCTTTCTTCATATTAAGTGTTTTTAGCACCTCTTTATTTGTTTTCTTCTCTTTCCATGATGTTCTCCCTATTCTTCTATATACCCACATCTCAAAGGCATCAATTTTGCCTTCTAATTGTTTATTTAGTGTCCATGTAAAAGCATTGTATATCACGCTGTTTCACGTAATAATTACAATGTTTCTGAAACGTATAAGAGGTGATTAAAATTCAACAATATTTGAAAAGCTACAAGTGCTTCAATCATTGTTCTTCCTCTGATGTGTCTTGGTTTACATCTTTGCTGTGATATCTGCACCTGAATGGCCAGATACATCCGACTTCAGAATGTCTTCTGGATCACCCTGTATGGGATGGGTTAGGCACATCCACCCCATAATTTCGCTACTCATCTCTGACGACATGCATGGAAGTTACAATGTGTTTTTATTATTTGCTCACCTTTAGGGCGGTGACAGCACACAGCCGCAACAATCGTTAGCTAAACTTCGATATACCTGGAGCACATATTACGATGATCCCTTCATGACTATAATGATTGGTGGTTACCCTATCTGTAATTTGCGCTCCGCTGATGATATTGATCTTATGGCTGGATCTGAACACGGTCTACATGAGTTATGACTGAAGGTTATCATCGGAACACACCGCAAAATATGTGCTACGTTTCCCGTCTCAGTAAATCCATCAGAGTGTAGCAGTTGACAATTCCAGATCGATGTGTCTCTTCGTATATATCTGTTTCTCTTTACGCTCTGTTCCGATATTTACACCAATATCACGCAGTCTTGAGAGCGACCATGATTCACACTCTTGAAAGCATGCTGGGCACAACTAAATCTTCTTCTGAAGAACTACAAGAGCTAACAGCACAGATGGAAAACGTTAACAGCAAGTACGGAGTGGAAATTATTACCGAACAGAGCAAGATCTGGTTAATAGCCGAGACACAGAGGCATAGACCAACATCATGATGAATGGTATAAACGTGAAGAAGCGAACACTTTCAGATCTTGCAAATGCAGTGATGGAAAATCCAATAGTGAATTCAAGATAAGACTTGAGATATCATTAGCTGCTACGTCAAGACTGAATTTAATATGTAAAAAGCAACACCAGTGTTGGAGTAAAGATCAAGATGTATAACGTACTACTGATACAGCTATATATTATGATGTATGGGGTTATGAGAGTTGGACACTCACTGCAGACAGTGAGAAACGGATACAGGCCTCGAATACAAGTGTTATAGACTAATTTTGCGTATTTCGTATAGAGCGCATAGACAAATGTGTGCGTAACTAATAAAGTAGAGAATCTCGCAGATTCAAAAAAATCGTTACTTTCAATAGTAAAACTACGAAAACATGAATGGTTTGGACATGTATTCAGACACAATTTCCTGTGAAAAACGATCTTGCATAGTACAATTAAGATGGAAAAAAAGAAAATGAGATCTACGAAAATCATGGTCAGACAATATCAAAGACTGGACAGATCAAAATTTTACCACACTCATATAATTCTTACAACTGACGGGAATTGAACCAAGTCTGTTCTAGCAGCACCGAATCGCTTTGCAACAGAAGTAAACAGGTATTCCTTGACCAACCACATCCTCAGGAAAAGATGTGGTCTCGTCAAGACTTTCAGCCTGTGTACTCAAGTCACTTAGAACAGACCAGTCGAAACAAGGACTATTACAACATCAACGAACATCCCGGACAAGTATTAAAGTATCCCAAGGAACACAAACACAGAACATGCATATTCTTACACAAGGGCCAATAGGTCTTCTTGTAAACATAAACAACATAGAGAAAGAACAATGTTGCTTCAAATAATATCTTATACAAATAAATTCAAGTAGGAAGCATGAGGATAAATGAAAATAATTCTTACAACTGACGGGAATTGAACCAAGTCTGTTCTAACAGTACCGAATCGCTTTGCAACACAAGTAAACAGGTTTTCCGTGTTTTTCCTCAGGAAAAGATGTGGTCTCGTCAAGACTTTCAGTCTGCGTACTCTAGTCACTGAGAACAGACCAATCGAAACAAGGACTATATGTATCTTTATTAATATATCTCTATTATGTATATGTACCACACGTATTATGTATTACAGAAGATATAAAGCGCTGGAGTACTCTGTGTGCCGACCCACTTAGTGTAGTACACCTACGACGCTGGCAGTTTGTGTTTATGAATGGATGTAATTATATAGATAGACATTGCAAAGAGTGATGTCTTATCACTGTAGATTATGTGATGCATGATTTGACGATCAGGAATTCCAGGAAAGAGAACACGATTATATACGTGGATGGTTGGATTTTCTAGACATATAGTGATTGGGCCTTCACATCCTCAGTATGTAGGGAAGGCTATCAAAGAGGAAAATGAGGCTTGTGTTGTGAGTAAAAGGGGTATGACTACTGAGTTTATGACAGTAACCAAGACCTTGAACTGGATAAGTGCACATAGGTATACATAAGAAGGAAGCTGTCATATCTGCATCTACACTGACTAGAATAGCATGACCAGAAAAATACAACTAGGTAGCGTTCGTGAACAGTGGCTTGATGCGGTGGAGAGGTCGCAGTTTGAATGTGTCAATTTAATTTTTTGTGCATGGTCGTGTGCGTGCTCAAGACCACGAGAGATCAGATAGGCTGATTTGTACTGCTACTATGACTGACGGTAAAGCAATGGATCAGGCTAACATTTTAAAGTTATAGCTGACAATACACTTCATGAGACATGGAGATTTGGAGAACAGGCACAACAGAAAAGACTGAAGGCAACAGAGACAGAAAGCGACAACCTGAGAAAATGTTAGAGAATTTGACAACCTGGCACGGCAGGGAAACAACAATGATCTTGATATATAATACTGGAGATAGAGATCTGTGGAGAGCCATGATCGCCTACGCCAGCCCGCATGACAACTGATTGTGATGATGAGCTGCCAACAACAAAACGAACAATTTAAATCAATGAAGGAGATTATTCCTTTTCCATAAGCAGACTAAAAGAACACGTTTTGAAATTCGTCGTCAGCCGTAATAAGCGTTACTGGGGGCTTAGAAGTCAATGTTTGTCAACCAACAGATAACTGGAAATATCGTTTATCATGAAATGGTTTGTAATCTCAAGAGGAGATTGGACCGCCTATATGCGAGTTCGGAATGCGGTGATGTTGATCCTACGACCAACTAACTAATTGTAAATTATATAAATTATATCAGAAATAAGGGCAAACAGAAACACACAGTTGCAACTATTACGACACTATATTTTTTCAGTGGCAACATATGGTTCTGAGACATGGGCAATGACATTCGCAATTCAAAAGAAAATATAATAATTTGAAATGAAATGTTATAAGAAAGGTCATAAGAATATCAAGGGACAGAAAGACGAACCAACACAGATTCCCAGAAAGATCTGAACATATAAGAAGATGGGCTCATCAAAACAATCAACAACAACACATAAAGAAAGCAAGCTAATATATTTTGGACATATAAAGAGACGAATGGTTTAGAAAGATAAATCATACAGGGAATAGTTATAGGCAAGAGAATAATAGGCAGACCGAAATTACGATGTAGACAAGATATCGAAGACCTTCTGAACACAACACTGGAAGAAGCCGGAAAGCTTGCACCGAACCTGATGGTTTACAAAACGGTAGTGAGGACAAAGTCTATAAAGGACACGTCACATTGATAGATTCCATAAAGTATCTATCTATCTATCTATCTATACGCTGTGTCCCTTGTTTGCCTTGCAGCGTCAGGGGTGGAAGAGTTCTTTGGAGATGACCTTCTTGTGCGCTGTTTGTAAGCTTGTTCCTGTGGCTTCTTTGATTTCTGTGATCCATCTTTTACATGGTCTGCCTCTGGCTTTATAACCGTTATGTCTATGTGTCATGGCCATTTGTGGCATGCTATATGTCGGTAGTCTGGAAGCGTGTGAAAACCACTTGATCTGCTGTCTTTTGATGTGTTCCAATACTGGTATTGTTTTGGTTATCTGTCTGATGTTATCGTTTCTAATTCTATCTCTTAATGACACTCCGAGTATTCTTCGTAGACATGCCATTTCTGTTGTCACTATTTTTCTTTTGTCTTGTGCTGTCATTGTCCAGGTTTGGCACTGGTAGCATAGTGATGGAATAATAATAGTCTGGTATAATGCAACTTTAGTGTCTATGTTTACATGTTTGTTCTTGAAAATGCGTGTCATCTGTCCTAGGATCTGGTATGTTTTGTTGCATCTATTTTGTATCTCTTTACTGGTTTTCCCTTCACTCGATATAATGCTTCCTAAGTAAGTGAACTCATTTACTTGTTTAATGTGTTTATCATCGATGGAGATAGTGATATTTATTTCTTTCTTTGCTATTGCCATTATTTCAGTCTTTTCAATATTAATCTTCATGTTGAATTTTTGACATGTTATGTGGAGTTTGTTCATATGGTCTTGCAATTGTTCTTCTGATGTCGCTATTAGTACTTCGTCGTCTGCAAAGAGTAGTTCGTTCAATTTGTCTTTTATGTTATCTTCTTCGTTGGTACTTGTTAGTTTACAGATGTGGTCGATATATGTTATAAAAAGTAGAGGGGATAGGACACACCCCTGGCGAACTCCTGATTGAATTTGGAACTTATTGGACACACCTGCATTTGTTCTTACTGCACATTGGCTATTTGCATAAATGCCCGTGCACATGTTGATTAAATGTTCTGGTACTCCGTATATTGATAGTGTTTTCCATAGTTGTTGTCTGTCTACTCTGTCGAATGCCTTTTCTTGGTCTACGAATGTGA
Source organism: Meghimatium bilineatum (assembly GCA_034231615.1). Classification (NCBI taxonomy): domain Eukaryota; kingdom Metazoa; phylum Mollusca; class Gastropoda; order Stylommatophora; family Philomycidae; genus Meghimatium; species Meghimatium bilineatum. The sequence goes on from CM067311.1 coordinate 25,415,302, forward strand.
TATATAATTCTTTGTTGTTTTCTGTGGCTCTTTCTGTTAGTTGTCTAAGTGTAAAGATAGCATCCGTACAGCTTTTGTTCTTACGGAAGCCCATTTGGGTTTTTTGAAGTTGTGGTTCAATATATGTTCGTAGTCGTTGCTCTAATATTTTGTTAAAAAATTTTCCTGTGTGGCTTAGTAAAGATATCCCTCTGTATTTTGTGCAGTCTCTCTTACTGCCTTTTTTCTTCCATATGGGAATGATTATCGCGTTCCTCCAGTCTTCTGGTGCCTCTTGCTTTTTCCACATTACATTAAAAAGTCTGTGTAACCATTTTTTCCCGCTCTCTGCTGCTGCTTTGATATCAGAGTTATAGCTACTGATAACATACTGATAATAACATACAGAGATAACATACTGATAACAGTATGTTATCAGAGCCTGCTGCCTTGTTCATTGGTGCTTTGTTTATTGCATTTTATATTTCCGATAGTAGTATATATGGTTCTAGGTTCGCTGCTGTAGTGTTTATTGTTGTGTCTTCCTCTCCTTCTTTTAGATTTAGTAGTTCCTTGAAATATTGTTGCCATCTTTCCATTATTTGCTTTGGTTCTTTTAGTGCATTACCGTTTTCATCATTTATTATTTCTGTCGGTTCATATATATCTTCTTTGTTTCTCATGTTCTTGATTTTCTTGTAGAACCTCTTTTGTGCATTTTTATAATCTGCGTTGAGCATGTCTCCATATTCTTTCAATGAGTTGATTTTGGCAGTTTTAATGACTTTCTTGGCATTTGTTTTTGTTGTCTTGTATTGTATGTAATCTACTTGGTTTTTGCTTTTGACCCATTTCTTATATTGTTGTTTCTTTTCTTTAGTGGCTTTTTTTACTTCTTCATTCCACCATGCTGTTATTTTTGGTTTCTTTACACTATTGTTCTTGTATCCGCATGCTTCCCCTGCTGCTTGTGTTATAGCTTCTTTGAATAGTTTCCATTCTTCTTCTGCTGTTGTAGTATCTACTGGTAATTTTTCCAATTTTTCTGTGATTTTTTGTGCGTATTGCTCACATACCGTGTTGTCCTTTAGCTTGTAGATTTTAATTGTTGTTGGTTTGTTATCTTTGTTGTTATCTTTCTTCTTTCTCTTTCTGTTTGCTTTTACAGATATTATTACTGCTTTATGGTCGGTGTCTACACACATGTTTGGTATGGCTCTTGCGTCTGTTCCATAAATTATGCAGGCACATTATATCCACATTATATTGTTGTTGAACTAATCACATTTCTTAGCGTTTTGCCGATACTCTGTATTGTGATGTGATGGAGTTGACTACTTTGAGAACCGCTAGTTTTAAACAGCGGTGTTAACTTCGGAACTGTTTTTTTGTGAAGTGCTTGCCTGGAGCAAAAGTCACTGAGTATTCCTCTCTTGACAGGAGTACCACTACACACCACTGCTTGAGAGAAACAGCGATTACAATTCATATCAACGTGACGGATTTCACACCAGACTGAACCTTATGTTGGCTCTCATAGGTCAGAACGCCTTCTATTTTAGATTTATCCACCCCTGTTGCAGACTCAATTACTCGCCTGATTACTTCTCTTGTTGTATGAGCAGTGGCTTCGAAGCTAATTACTGAAAATGCCCCAGTAATGGACTGCTTCTGATTTTTCTCAGAATAAATATTTAATTGAGGTAAACCTCGAAAGGTGTAATTCTTGGAAATCTTACTTGAACATATGTCGAGTTGTCTTCATAATTAGTTATGGTACATCAGAAGTAGACGCCACCACATAGTCGAGTTATTTCCCTTGTCAATGTTTGTAAATTTCAAGTTCATTATTTAATAATAGAAATATTTATTTATTTAGGGTTGAGGTTAGGTATGTAAAACACATAAAACCCAACTATCCTAACCCCACCCGATCCCTAAAAAATAAATATTTAAATTATTAAATGATGGGCATGAAATTTACAAACATAGACAAGGTAAAAAAAAACTCGACTATGTGGTGCAGTCTACTTGAACTATACCTTAGTTATATTCCCGTAGTTCAGAAGTGATGCAGATCGGCTCAGTCATACTGGAGGTACGATTGGGATGCATTAGAGTGTTGCTTATAAATTACATCATCATCAAGTCCCGTCTACGCAACGAAGGTTGGTTGCAACAGACCTCCAACATTCCCTGTCTTTTATTTTGGTAGTGTACTCTGCTAGACTGTAACCTATCAATCTTGTGAGGGACATCCTCCATATTGTGAATATAATCGGCAATCAGCGTGAACATGAGTTAACCAGCAAAGACACAAACAAAAATCTGTTTTTCTAATACCTTTCAATCACTATGAATTCAAATTAACAAATTAGCTCTATTCTTAGTGAACCGGCTTCTTGTTCGGTTGATCCAAGGTTCAGATTCAATTTCGAGTTCACTTTGAAATATTTTAAAATCATTGACGGCTACTAGGTCGAACCAGCTTAAGACAAATGTATACCAGATTTCATGGAAAATAAAGATAACAGATGTAATGCTGATCACATCATCCATAAATTTGTCGGAAAAATATCTGTCAATACTGTCAAACTGCATTTTTTTCAGTTAGAGTTGTAGGGAGTGGTTTGTGTGATAAAGACCGCATAGTAAAGACAGCAATAGTATCGATGACCCCACGTGATATTCGGGGTGTATTTTAATTTACACTCCGATAGAAAAAAACACACACCAGCCCTTAGCGAGTATAGAACACTAGATCTCTCGTGCGTAAGACCAACGCTCCAACTTCTTGGCCATGCGCCACGCAAAATGTTGTTGTTCATTAAAATATTCGAACCTTAGCATGACCGTCTGAGAATAGAAGACATGTGTAAAGAAAGCAAACAAACCTTCATTATTTACGTTTTTCTTTTAATTGCTGTCGTGATTTTCATTGGTCACTAATTATATACTTGCAATCACTTTGACTATTTTTGACACGCGATTCTAAGTATATATTCTTCTTCTTCTTCTTCTCGTTCGCAGTTTGACATGTCTATACAGCAAGTCCGGTTTTCTTAATAAATGCTGTTGTATTTGAAAGCTTCTCAGTGCTCCCATACATCTTTCTGTGGATATCCATCTGTGTAGGCCAGTGTTCTTCCCTTAACTGGTTTAGTGTATTGCAATCTTGCAGGATATGTTCAGCTGTCTGTGCTGCCTGCCCACAAAGGCACAGTGGTGATGGGACCAATCTTAGTCTATTTAAGTGGCTGTTTAATCTGTTGTGTCCTGTTTTGAGGCGGAAGATAATAACCTGCTCTGCTCTGTTCTGTTGAGATAGTGGTAATAGTCTTTTGGGTGGTCGACTTTCCTGATGGCTTTGATGAGGGTCTTCTTTTCTTGGTAGGTGATTTCTTGGTCTCTTTGTTCCTGTGTTGCTCCATCCTTTGCCAGTCTGTCTGCCTCTTCATTTCCTGGTATGCCACAGTGGGATGGTATCCACTGTAGTACTACCCTTCTTTGGATGTTCACTTCTCGCATGGCTTTCTTCAGGTCTGGCAGCTTATCGCTGTCAAGGGCTTGTAGGACAGACATAGCATCAGTAAGAAATACCACCTGCTGTCATTGACTTGTTGTGTTTTTAATTATTTCTGCAGCAATGTTTAAAGACTGTACTTCTGCAGAGTAGTTGGAGCAGAATATTCCAGTTGGTGAAAATGTGGATTCATTTTCTTTTTCTGGACACGCCCGCACCTCCATTCTTTACTGCTCTGGTTGCTGATCCGTCGGTATATACTTGTATCCATGCTTCTCTGGGGTACATATCTTCAATCATGTTGCATACTATTGTTTTCTTTTGGATATTATTCAGTTTTATCATAGTGTGGTAGTTATTTATGGTGGTTGTGATAGTGAGATTTGGGTATTGCTCCCACGGAACTGAAAAAAGTGTTGGTGATATCTCTCTTGTTATGTCTGGTAGTTCATCCTTATATTTTCTGTTGAGTTTTTTTGGATCGGTGTAACGACAATAATAAACAAGTAACGAATGAAGGCCTATTTATTTTCTGTACACATTTCTTCTATACTGCAGACTGTCATGGCCTATCATTATATTCTCCAATACGCCACATTAGCGTCAAAATTGCAAACTTTACATTACTTTACTATAGAATTACATGACCACGATATTCAACCATTCGGGAATTATGTTCCATAAAACAATTTTAAAGTGTAGGATTTTTAAGTGAACTTTTTAAAAGTTCACATTAGATAAATAGATCATCAAATATCACTACATGTGAATACTGCACAACCATAATGTTGTCTTCCTTCTCAACACGATCATTTATAATTCCGTGTGACAATTTACGATCATACTAAAGTACTACGATTTGAACATCATCATCGGGTAGCCTCTCAGCAACGAATATTGGCTGCAAAAGACCTGCAAAATCTCTGTCTTAGTGTTGCATTCTGCTGGATTGTAACATTTCCGTCTCATTATGTTTCCATCCCGCCTGTATCCCTGTCTACATCTCAATCGCCACCACTTGACTTTACCTTCAACTAATGTCTTCAACAAGATGTCATGTCTTTTAGTATGTCCAGAATAGTTTATTTATTTTATTTGTATTTTTTTAATAGTACTTATTTCCTACTCACCGTAGTCAAAGCCTCGTTTGTTCGTTTTCTTCTTCTTCTATCAAGTTCTCCACTAGATATTATTCTATATATCCGCATCACCGGCATCAAGGTACTACTATACTCGTACAAGTATTGCAGTTGGTTGGTTGCTTGTTTTGTAATTATGAAGGTTGTGGTGGTTGGATTACCAGAAGATCTAACTCTACTATTTATTTTATTGGTTGTAAAGCTCTGACAAAACCAAATTGAACTAATGTTCGCACTTGAAAGGAGCATACCTCACCATTGTTTATTTATTTGTTTGTTTGAGAATTCCAGGAATTGCGAGCGATTAGCTCTTACTTCTTCTGTGCAGTAGGGTGGTTTTTCTTGGGGTGGAGTTTTCTTTCACACCCAGAAGACTTCAACTTTCGGCTTAGTGCAGTGCCTATTGAAGAACCCTTTTACACAGAAGGGGGGCACAATTGTATAGATGGCATGCTACAAAGCTTCTATAAGTGCCTCACTATAAGAGCCTGTCATCTACTGAGGCTTTCTGTTGCATGTGGGGGTTTGTCTAGTCGGTCGTTGGTGAGTTTCACAGACGCAACAGCATGCGAATACCATAAGAAGTGCAGGTTACTTCACACAAAAAAAATGTGTTTGATTGGTTGCTGCTCCAGCAGTCCATGGGCTCTGGACTCTTGATCTAATCTTGTTGTGAGGTACATGCATGTGTCTGCGAGCTGTTATGTTGTTGCATTTAAGGTGTTCCATTTAAATGGAGGCAAAGGAAGATGCATTTTTCTGACGTCATCCAACTAATGCATGACATTCAAAAAGGTGGTGGTCGACAGTTTCGTAAGGATGAGTGCATAGCAGACACCCTCTTGTGAGTGTGGTTGTATTCTGTTCATGTGAATTATTAGAGGGAAAATATACATTTTCTTTTCTGTTTTTTTAAAATATGCAAATATGAATTTTACCCCTTCACCCCGAACTCTGCAACATAGGCAAGTCAAATCATCTGCTTAGAAACACTAAAAAAATATGACAGTCGAAAACCTTACTGGTAAAAAATGTGATATGTAATAACAACAGGAAAATTGTAACTGTTATCCAACAGGCGAAACTTGGAACACGATAATGTCATTTTGGTAATTACTGGTAACATCCATGACAAAACACACACACAAAAGGCCAGATTCGACCAAAAGGCCCTCTGGAATAGGAAAAAGCACTGTACACGTTCATTTCATTTCGTCAGTATCCCATAATATTCTGCGAACTTTTTGTTTGATTTTATTTCATCTTTATCCTAATTATTCACTATTTATACTCTTCCAGGCTTCCATATTTATCCCGTCTAGTAATTATTATGTAAATGTGGACAGTACTTCTTCTTACTCGTCGTGTGTTATGTTGTGTTTTTGATAACGCCCTTTTAGTCGAAACGTTGATTCTTGTGTATTAGTGGCAAAACTACATTGTTCCGCTCCCAAGTTTCGCATGTTGGATAGAGAATCGAAAGATGTCGACCAAGAGATAAATGGGAAGGAACTATCAAGAGATATACATATTTTTTTCAGTTTACCACAATGGAAGAGATAGAAAGTGTTGAAGGTCCACTGTAGTCAACCTTCTTTACGAAGATGGCACAGGATCCGATCTGATAAAAGTGACGTCGTTGCCGTTGCTCGCGGGAGTCGCATCCTGCCATGTGTGCAAAAATTCAGGTTCCTGTGTGGGCGGAGATATCCCTGGTAACACAGCCCTAGTCACGCCTTCGTCCTATTCAAGAGGTGTCCGTTTCTTAATGAGAAGTGGGGCTATTAGTTCATTGAAGCGTTGGTCAATAGAAACCAGCCGTGACGGGACGCTACTAAACCAAAGAAAGACCAATGTCCTGCTGAAGTACTACCAGGACTAATAGTAATAAATGAGATGTCCGTGAAATTTTTCACTAGTTGGAACCACTTAAAGTTGAATAAACGTCTGTCTTGTTGCTTGGACTTCTCCTGTTGCCACCGACAAGGTAATTCTGAACGATTAGTTCTTGTATTCAAACTATTATAGATTGAACATAAGTATTTGGTCCAAGCCACTCAATAAAAGCGCGCTTGTAATACAAAATCGAATAGTATTTTCATTAGGGACCAAAGCATTCATAAGTGTATAGAAGAATTTCGGGATAAATCTTGACAACGCAAATCTCATTAAGGTAAGAACTATTGTCTACTCACCGGTTGTAATGATAACAGACACCTCTTTAAGTAAATGTTAAAACCCTTTAACTGCGAGGTATCCTTAGGATACGATGAGGGGTTGCCGCCATTTTGCTAAGGTCTTCTTCTTCTTAGTTTCCCATGGAGGAAACAATTTGTTTGGATGCTTTATTATAAGCATAAAGAAGCTAATTGGCTTTTATCGTATTCTTAAGAATACCTCCGCAGCTAAGGGCGTGTATTTCCACAGAATTTAACGTTGCTTTGCTATCCTAACAAGTGAGCTTTTAACAGTTAAGTTCTACGAGTCTTTCTCTCTTTTCGCACTTCCTATTTAGCGATCATATTATAGCGTACTCCCTACTACTTTTGAACATATACCTAGAACATATAATACAGGAGACCACTCAGGATTGACAACATTGGTCTTATAGCTGGGTCAGAACAATAACTACAAGAGTTAATAGCTAAGTTGGAAAAAATTATCAGCAAGTACGGAATGGAAATCAACACTGAAAACAGTAAGATCTTGGTTAACAGCAGAGACACAGAAGTACAGACGAACATCATGATAAACTCACAGAAGCTTGAGGAGGTGACTGCTTTAAATACCTCGGATTCTTCATATGCAGCAATGGAAAATGAACATCATTATTAAAAATAATGCATGAGGGGGCTTTAAAGTGCGTTCATAAATATTTGTCCACCGTTATCTATTTTCTTCGTAATTACTGAGCGCTGTGGCTTCATATTTTGCACGAGTACATAATTTCATGACCACGTTACAGATTTATGATTAGTTATTATCTAGATTGAACGAATTTATCACAGCAGTCGCTACGAATGGTGTTGTAAGGTAGTAATGATTTTTATTTTATGTGGACAAGAAATTTTACAGTAATTTCTGGTATAGGCGTATGGCAGGAATATGTTCATTTGTTGTAAAAGGGTAAAAATGAAATATTTCGAATGTAATATTTTTATTTCGCTACATTGAGATTATATGTAGCGATATATAGATTTAACGATTAAACGTTTATATAATTGTATTATTCTTTACAATATCGTCAACTTAAAATAAACGTAAACATACATTGTACATACCATATTCATCTTTGTCCTATTGTGAACACATTGTAAGTATTTTTTGTTAACATTCAGCATTTTTATTCAAAACCTTTTCTGAGTTCAATCTACAATGCGGAGAAAAATGTGTCCAGTGTTTAATAGTATCAGTCATTACCTTTATTTTTTATTAGAAACTGGTTTCACAGCACGTGGGACATTCCCATAAGTGATCCGCCCTCCGTTCCAGAAGCCATAAGTCTAGAACTTTTGTTTTTCACCCATTATCCTAACACCTTTTATTTTGCTCTTCATGAATGTTTTATAAAAAACTTTCTCAGCAAAGATTAAATCACAACAGCTTACTACGTTTAACGATTGACAGTATGGTCTTGTTGTCCAGAAAGGCTTGTCTATATATTAATATCACATATGTCTTTATGTAGATAGATATGTCACTTCGGCTGTGTTGTTTTCATATGTTCACTATTATATTGATGTCATCAAAATCCAACTTCTCGTCTTTCCCCTTTTCTTTTTTTAAGAGTTCTTCATATTGTTCTATTCATAATCCGATGAATCGTAAAGATCGATAATTCTAGTTGGTTGAATGAAGGCATAATCCATCTTTCTGTCAATTTTCTTCTCCCACTTTTAATATATAGTCCTCACAATTTATCTGGAATTCCTTGCCAATGGCGGAGAGCATAGTATATGCAATTTTCTGAACATCATTTAGCTTGAAGTTGTTTGTTTTTTCTTTGCCACGGCTCCCTTAATTTTAGAATTTTAGACCAAACAAATTATATTGGAACTAAATGTGAACGGTACGGTGGTCAACTTATACATCTATGTACATGGTCTTCTATAATTTCATCAATGTGCAAAATCTTTGCTCTGTGTGCATTCTTTATCAACAACAGTAACTCTGGTTTCAAGTGTATTTCAATAAATGAAATATGTTCTTTTCTAAGCCATATTTTTTTATCTCTTCCTTAGTAGATGAGGATGTAGGGATTGTATCTTTACATGTAACAACATTGTGGTAGGAAGTGTTGTCCATAACCAGACAGGAGGGTCTATCTAATGATGGAAGTACAGTCTTCTCTATTCACTCTCTAAATATATGACAATTCATTTCAGCATGGTAGTCTCGATTATCGGTAGATTTGGAAATTAAACTGAGTTCACCATTCTTCAAAAGACCATTTTGTCTGCTACCTGTATGTGCCATTATTAATCTTTGACCTTTGCTGTTCGGTACATATCTCTTAATAGTTACATTCACAGATTGCCATTTCTTTTCATTAGTGTGGTGAGCGTGTATCCATGTTTCATCTATATATATATATATATATTAATTACAATATCATAATTTTATTTATGCATCTCCCTGTTTTTTCTCAAATATTTACTTTTTTCATACTAAATGTTACTGAATATGGTTTCACATAAAGGACGCGTCTGCAATATGTGTATTTCCGAAATGTAAATCCGGCATCCCATACAGATTTCCATAAATTAGTTTTAGAAATGTGAATGTCGTTGTTCTTTTCTAGATACGTTGTCAATGTCTTTAATGTCAATGCTTCTTTTCAATCCAAACATCTATGAATTGCTCTCTGATAATTTCTTCATCGAAATTATCTACATTTTTTCTTCCTCTCGTTTCTTTTCTTTAAAAAAAAAAATTATAGTTATCTTCTCATAACTACCTTGATAGTGTTTCGTAGTTTATACCCATAGCATGTTGTGTTATTTTTGAGGGCTTAAAAATACTATGTCATAGAGTACCGCGTCGCGCTTTTTTCGGAAAATATTTATATCTCATAGTGTAACTTTTCAGAATAACGAATTTAACTTTCAGACATGGATATAATATACTTGTAAATGCTGTTTTATGATGCGCTGTAATTATTTACCAAAACATGATATGTTGAAGACAACACAATATAAAAACGTCGAATATGAGATCAAAACAAAAATGGATAACATAGGATACATTTGAATTTATGAACATCAGAAGGAAAAATAAACACAAGATAGCGGAATATCAGAAAATGCATAAGTAGATTATAGAGAAATGCAAAGTAGCAAAAGAAACCTGGTTAAATAAGTGCACAGAAATTGAATCACAATACATAAACGACACAACATTATTACATAAACAAACTGGTGAGATAACACGGAAACAAACACAAACAGTTACAGGGTGTCTAAAATCTAAGGCAGGTCAGGTATTAATGGGAGAGGATCAAATAATACAGAGATGGTCGGAATATATTTTAAAAAAAATTATAATGAAAATAGACTAGAAATAAACATACAAGATAATAACAAGGGAGCACCAATATTCAGACCAGCAGAAGTAAGGAATGCCCTAAGGCACATGAAGTATGGTAAAGCGGTTCAATACAAGATTCAGTGGACAAATCACGTGACAACACACCCATTTTTTAATTTCATATGCTATTGCACTATCTCGGAAACTTAAAAAGTCGTAACTTAAAATACCGATCTAGCTATTTGCGCGCAATGAACTGGCCGTCCACCTCCCACTCAGTGTGCAGCGCGCATGTCAAGTGATCAGGGACTCTCATCGAGCAAAGTGTCGGATATTGGATGAGTTGGTATATGCGTCCTTATCGAAATTTCGTTCCGTTTAATTATGTTAGCTATTTGTTCCGTAGAAACCTGTCCACTGATTCTTGTATTGTACCGGCAAAGCCCACAGGACTAGACAATATATCACATTAGAGGAATAGGAAATCGGAGAGGGTCTTACATTAGCAGAAGACAACCAGAAATATCACAGGAATATAAGTGGGAGGACATATCATAAATAATTTAAGACACGTGGGTGACACTGTTCTGATTGCTAAAAGTGAAAAAGATCTTCAAGACCTGATTAAAGTAGTAGTGGCAGAAATTGAAGAGAAATACCTCTTCTTAAATATCAAGAAGAAAGAAGTAATTGTTATTTCAAGCAAAGTACCACACCTTGCAAGATCAAAGTTAACGACATTGTACTAAAGCATGACCACCAATACAGGTATTTAGGTACAACAGTAACATCAGATGGAAGAAGTTCAGCAGAAATATGAAACATAATAGGGCAACAAAAACATCATTCAGAAATATATATTGTGTAATAGTACCCTGTCATTAGAGGTGATGAAGAGAGCCCATGCAGTGCTACATAACTCATTTACTAACGTTAACATATGGATGAGCAAACAAAATAGGGGAAAGTAGAGACAGTAGAGATGTGGTTCTATAGAAGAATGCTGAGAATACCATGGACTGCCAGGGAAAAAAGTGTGGAGGTGTTAAAAGAGTCAAATTCAAGACGGAACTTAATCAATATTATAAGAAGAAAATGCGATCTTCATTTTGTGACCACCTTTTGAGACAAGAGGTTTGAAGAACATAGTTACTTCAGGCAAGATTGAAGGCATGAGAGACAAAGGGGAGAATATATTAGACAGTTCTAACAGCCAGCATGGCAGGGAAACAACAAAGATCCTGATACATAATGCTGGAGATAGAGAGCTGTGGAGAGCCATGATTGTCTACGCCAGCCGGCATGGCACCTGGTGATAATGACAAAAATTACACAAACTTAAATTTAATGGTCAGTGACATTTAAAAATGGCAATGTTTGTGAAATTTGACCAGCACGTTGTTAATTCTGGCAAACCTGATTGACAATAAAATAACACAGACTCGAGAAAAGTATAAAACAGAGGTTATTGTGGACCCCCTTTAAATATATTTTTCTGCCGTGGGCCCCAGAATATTCCATATTTGGAAATGTTCAGGAAGGAATTCTCTGTGTATTAAAGATAGTAAACAATGTCTGCCATTGAAAATGTAATAGTAATGTATTAGTAATAAACAATACGCTTTATGTAATGGGCATTTATCTGATTGTATGAAGGTTGTTTAGAATATATAACTTGTGCAGTATTTTCCCTCATTTTTGTTTTTCTATTTTATTTATATATATATATATATATATATATATATATATATATATATATATATATATATATATATATATATATATATATATATATATATATATATATATATATATATATATATATACACTGGGGAGTGGAGGTGCTGGAGTGTACATAAAATATCCATAGAATGCGTTTTCACCACCTCGGGTCTGCTCCTGATGCTCTGCGGAGGTGCTGGCTCTGAATATAGCTGCAGAAGAGACTGAAAACACAGCGGGCCAGTTTCGTAGGGTGGTGTTTTTTTTGCTAATGCAGTGTTCTCCTGCAGGATCTTGACAACGACAAACTTTCAGACGGGGAGGTGAGCATCCAAAGAAAGGTAGTACTATAGTGGATGTCCCCGCCGTGGCGTGCCGTAGATGGGGAGGCAAATGGCTGGCAGAGGATGGAGCAACACGGGAACGGAGGACCAAGAGGTCGTCTGCCGGGAGGAGAGGACCCTCGTCAGGGCTGTCACGAGACTCGACCATCTAGGTGACAACTGTCGCTGTCTCGACGGAGATGGACAGGTTGTTATTTTTCGCCCCGGAGTAGGACGCGACAAACTAGGCGCTGATAGACTGAGACTTAGACTAGGACTGGTTCCATCACCTCTGTGTCCATGTGGGTAGGCAGCAAAGTCAACTGAACCTGTCCTGAGGGTCTGCAATACACTAGACCAGTTCAGGGAAGAACACTGGCCCAGAGAGATAGAAATTAACAGGAAGAATGTGTCTAGGGACCGGGGGGGGGGGGGTTCAGATACAGCATCATTTATTCATAAAACCGGATTTTGTGTAAACATGTCGAACTACGAACTGAAAGAAGTAGAAGATATTTGTACACTTAGATTTTTATTATATCTGTAAAAGCCCATGATATTCCTTCGTCTTTGCGGACTCTGAGGATACCTCCAGTATCTGCAGATACACAATTTATGAACTGCTGGTAGTGTATATAATCAGGGCTGTGCTGTGGTATGTTGCAGAGAGAGAGAGTCGCATCAGGTGGCACCAATCAATATACATTGTCGGGGGCGACATTTTAAAATAAAAACCATTTAAAGGGCGCAACATTTCGAAGACGCATCTGAGAAAATCTACCGCACGTTCATGTATGTAATGTATAAGTAAAGTAGATCTAATCGATCTCTAAAATATGAATAAATTTTGTTTGCCATGAATCAAGTTCGATACAATGTGGTAACTCTCATTTTATATTTTTTTCCCCAGTTGACATTTAGACATGTCGATTTCTCAACGCTCTTTCTCTGTCAGCATTGCCTCACCGGCGTCTTCAGTTACCTCAGAAGACAGCAATGCAAATATAGATGTCACAGATGAAGAAACAGGTGGTGAATACGACGTTCAAGATATTGTAAACAACTCACAGGCAAGTTCAAGGACAAGAGCTGATAGCAAAGAAGATTATTGTAGGATGTTTGATCGCCATTCTAATCCTAAACTTCGACTTCAGCGTCATGAATTTTCAAATGAAGAACTTGATGACTTGAGATCAAAGATTAACAACCGAGAAAGAAAAAGAATGCACGATCTAAATTCAGCAATGGACTCTCTTCGAGATATCATGCCATATTCTAAAGGTCCTTCAGTTAGAAAACTCAGCAAAATTGCCACTTTGACATTGGCAAAGAATTACATCCAAATGTTGAATAGATCAGTAGAGGAGATGAAGTTGTTGTTAGGTAACATCTACAGATCAGGAGGGAGTGCTCATTGTCTGCCTCATTTTGGTCTTCAACCCTTCGTTTCAACGAACTCTCATCAACTACCCATATCATCACAACTCAACATCCCAATATCTCAACAAGCTCATTTTTCAGCAACTTTGCATCCAGCCAGTCCACAAAGCCACGTTTCAGCTCAAGTATATCACCCACAATCTATCCCACTGCATTGCAGTATTCCTAGTACTTACGCAATGCAATCCACAGGCAGACATCCGAGTACATCCATCGCTGAAGAAGGTATATCGTCGTCCAGGCATTTGTCGTCACACACAAGAACCAACAGTCTATTCCAACAAATATGCACGTGTCCAGACATCAGCGCTTGTACAACAGCGTTCCTTGCACGCCCAGTACATGACAGTTTAATCACGACTCATATTGACAACACTCATGGCAATGGACAAATGCACTGAAAGTCGACCATGCAGAGTGATAAATATTAACACTAAAGGTAGTAATTAAAATACAACGTGGTTTAACCATAAAAAGGGGCAGACAGACAGATTCATTGCGTATTTTCAACTCGCGGAAGTTTAGTGAAAAGCTAGAAAATTGTTCCCAGATTAATATTGTCATTTAAAGCAAGGTAAATAGCAAAGAGTCAGAAAAGAGCAAAACACATTTCAACTTTTTGTTTTACTCCAATGCATCGCCGAAACTTGGCTGCGGCGACCAGGGTGCGCCAAAACCTATGCTCAAGGGTTCCACAACGGAAGTGAATTTCTTTATGCAAAGGTTGACAAGAGCTTGTCCATGTGGTCAAAACGCCAATTATCGTCGCTGCTCGAATGACTTACATCAATTTCTAGCTTTTCTGATTATCAATCAAGTTCCTTGTCGAGTGGCGTAGGCGATCATATTTCTCCACAACTTTCTGTCTCTTGTGTTGTTAATAAGTTCAGTTGGTGACATTATTTTGTGCCACAGGGACAACCCATCCAGAAATATATTTCTTTGACTTCCCCCATTTCTCTTGATCTCTCCGGTGTTTATAAATGTTCAAGTTTTGCTTTTCGTATCACATGCCCTAAAAATCTTGACTGTCTGCATCTAATTTGTGCTATAATTTGTCTTTGTACACGTTATCTTAGTTGTCCATGGAATTTTCCTCATTCTTCTTAAAAACCACATCTTAGTTGACCACAGCTCATCTTGAGCTCTTTTGTTTACTGTCCATGCTTCGCATCCATAAAGAAGTATTAGCTCAATATAACATCATAGCACTCGAGCTCGCGTGTATATTGATATTACTCCATTGCATAGAATGTTTCATGAACTACAAAAGACAGTGAGTTTTATTAAGGAGACAGAATTACAGATATAGACATGTTTCAAGTGAACGAAAGAAGAAGAAGAATCTTTTGAAATGTTGGTTTGGCCTGTCCTTTCCTGCTCGTTAACTCATTATAGCACCGGTCATCTGATGTTAATTAAAATGGTACCAAGATACTTGACTTTATCCACTTGATTTAATTTTGCATCATTGATATTAATACTGCATCTTGGCGGTGTATATTTCTTTGAAACAATAATTTTCTCTGATTTCTTCGTGTCTATACTTGTTTTCCTGCTGCTCTTATGCGATAATTATGTGGTAATTTTCTGTTACACGAGAATACACATTAAGCAAAATAAAGTTAATGCGAAACGAAATACAACGCACCATTGAGGAACAACCGATAATACAAAATAACACGAGGGCCATTCGGGCAAGTAACATTTTATTACAACTGAAAGCAACTGTTGACGTGTATGAACGTTTCTCTCTCACCGGACTATCTCGTGTGTATTACATCTTCATAGGAAGAGTGAGGTTGCAAAACTTCACAACGGTTGTATTATTCTAATTTCAAGCATCCTCCAAACTGTGCACTGATGGCTCACACAATCTATGCTTACCATTGCAGTATCAAATGGAGAAAAAAATGTGGTCATATTGGCCTGCACTGTCGGCAAAAAGGGTTATCTAAAAATACTATTTTATAGCAACATAATAACATACTGTTTGTCCGTAAACAAGATAGTGCTCACAATTTTGTATTTTGCATATCACAACATTAAATTCTCTTTGTAATTTATACAGTTTGTATCTGGTTTTTTTTTGGTTTTCCATAATGTGTTGATAATTAAAATAGAGCATTAAAATAATTTTAAGTATGGTGCCTTTGATCTGTCAGAAACATTTCGGGTACTATGATCGTAGTCCAACCCCAGTTGTGCCAATTAATGTCCACCTCTGTGATTATTTCCCTTGTCTATGTTTATCATTTATTAGTTTAAATATAATTATATTTAAGGTTAGGATTAGATATGTAAAATCCTGAAAAATTGATATTTCAATTAATGATTGATTATTTATTGATATAATATTTATTATATAATAATGCCGTGGGGCTGGAACCAAGACAGGAAATGATACACGAACTCATCCAACAGTATTCCAAAGCTACACGATATAATTATTGACACACGAATTGATCCAGTAGTATTCGAAGCTACACGATATAATTATTGATACAGATAGCTAATTAACAGAGCCGTAGATACATCTTCAGTACGAGGGTAGGGGGATTAGTTTGGTTGGTTGCTGATCCAGTGATCCATGGGCTCATACCCTTTGACCCAATATTATACTGCTGGGAAGTCTGTGGATTTTCGGCCCACCCTGGGCCAGAGCCAGAGAATAACTATCACACCACCAGGGCGGTAGGTTTCAACCTATGCACTGCTCTGAGTCAAGATAGTATTCACCGTGCTCATTCCCCGCCACTATTGACTACTGGTTATGTCGGACTTCTCTATTGCTCCAGACATGCAACCAAATGTTCAAGTCAAAAGGATTGTCACGTCCTGAGCCACTGTGGCTCTATGATGGGCCTCAGCCATAGGAAAAAAACAGTTCTGTCTGTTTCATCCTCCACAGTGCTGCACACTACATGTTTGGCTCCTTTACAACCACAGAGAGCAATGATATACATATATAAAAATAACAAAGCTCAAAACAAATTGCAACAGCAAAATACAAGCATGAAAAGCATAATTGTATAGATGACATGCCATGAAGCTTATATAAGAAGAGAACTGATATAACTGTATGTCATCTAAGTTTTTCTGTTATATGGGTAGTTTGTCTAGTGGGTCATTGGTGAGACCTACAGACGCAATTCGCATGAGTGGAGATTAGCTTTGAAAAGGTCACTTACACTTGTCTTCGTGTGTAATTCCCCATTTTTCGCGATAAATTTGATGTTTTATGACCTTTTTGTGAAAAATCGTTATGGGTGAATGTGGGGAGGGGATTCCTACTACTGATAGTCATGTTCTTATTGCTTTGGAAGTGGGGGAGGGGGAGATGAACATAACAACCCCCTCATTTTTATCATCGTTTTGCTCTGTAGTAAGAGAAACAAGCAAGTGTGGGTGAGGTTTTGTCGCCTACCAAAATGGCAAGAATATGGACGCGAAACATGCTGTATATCCCACAACAAAATCTAACAGGAGAATGGAAATAGAGGCAGTAACCGTCGCTCTCACTTTGATGACGTCGCAACCACTTACACCTAAAGTCATTTTGTCAAACACTCACAGATTATTATGTGCAAGATAGAGAAGTGCATGATACGATAGGAGTTGGTTACTGTTCTCTCAATAACGTTCAAAGTATCAAAATATCACACGGATCTACTGCCCATGTCGTACGGTGGTCAGAGGCAACGAAAGAGCTGATTCATTGGTGGCTGTAGCTATAGTGGATGACAAATCGATGAGAAGAGACAGAGCTGAGTTAATTAAAGCAGTAATGAACACACTACAAAACGACGAGAAGACACAGGGCTGAGTTAATTAAAGCAGTAATGAACACACTACAAACTGATAAGAGACAGAGCTGAGTTAATTAAAGCAGTCATGAACACACTACAAAACGATGAGAAGAGGCAGTGCTGAGTTAATTGTGTGTGTGCGCGCGCGTGCGTGCGTACCCACCCATAATGTGCGTGCGTATGTGTGTGCGTGTGTGTTTTCGTCCAGCACAAGTGATGATGACCATTTTTTTACATCCACTTTTGAAAATTCACTTATAATTATAACCGTGCCTCATTGTTCGTAGATGACTAATGAGCCCTATTCGAGCTGAAAATGTTCTTGGACAGTTCGGGCATGGAATAACGACTGTAGACGGATTTTGGTCTATCCGTGACTTTCTAGATGCTCTCCGATGTTGAGCTGCTGCATTTCTCATCTTTTCTCAAGATGATGCACTCTTTTAGTTAATTAAGTCATGAACACACTACAAAACGATGAGAGAAAACAGAGCTGAGTTAATTAAAGCAGTCATGAACACACTACAAAACGATGAGAGAAAACAGAGCTGAGTTAATTAAAGCAGTCATGAACACACTACAAAACGATGAGGGAAAACAGAGCTGAATTAATTAAAGCAGTCATGAACACACTACAAAACGATGAGAGAAAACAGAGCTGAGTTAATTAAAGCAGTCATGAAAACACTACAAAACGATGAAGAAGACGTTAAAAGAAAAAAATATACGTATACAGAAATTGATAGAAATGGGAGTGACAAGATACACGTCGCAATCTACTTAGTGCGCCGTGCCAGAGACGAAGAGAGAAGTTGCGTCTTCTCTGCAAAAATCAGAATAACCCACAACCAATATTTTATTTTTGGATAAGTAAAATGTATTTCAAACGGTTCCTCTCTACCGCGGACGTTAGTCAAATTTGGCTATATCAGAGCTCTACAACAGTAAAAAATAGTGGAGTCGCGGTTCTGGTAATTTAGCCACCACGACCTCCGGGTTTATCTTTGCAACAAATAAATGATGGTGACACTGAGCTTATACACCGTTAAATGGCTGACGAAATGGCAAGAGGGGCACTTATGGGAATACTCCGTGTTCGTGATGCTGGTTCTAGGTCAAGAATGATACCTTCGATGAAAGGCTAATAGTTATTATTTGTTCTAAGGAAGGGGTTCTAAAACGTGATATTGTCGCAGACCCTCTTTAAATATTTTTTATTTACTGTCGATGACCACTAAAATATTCCATATTTGAAAATGTTCATGAATGAAGTATATGTTTATTAACGACAGTAAACAATGTCTGCAATTGAAAATGACACCGGAAATGTGTTGCTAATAAACAATAAAACATCTTTTAAAAATTACTCTTACCAATTTGAAAGAATCCTCCACATCTGCGACCCAAAACAATAATTTATTCTCATTATAAAATCCATATTTACCCAATCAAGGAAAGTGTAATCAGTTGTTAAGCCCAAATAACGATATAATAAAAGTTTATATAGTTCACAAAGTGAGGGTTAATTAAGCAATGTCTACTAATGTTCACTTTACCATTTAAAATAATCGAATATACATCCTTCTGAATCAGTTTTACCAGAACTCTGCATTCTATACTCTCTATATCGATCCATACATATGCTACATGTATGGCTCAGGAACATAAACAATGAACACACAATTGGATGACAGAATTGATGCTTTTGAGATGTCAAATAGGGAGAACAAGAGAGAGAGGAGAGAGAGGAGAAAACGAACAAAGGGGTTCTCACAACACTTCGGTAAAACTAAGGATCAACTCTTCACTGTGCTATAAATAGCACACAATATTTACATTTTAACTAAAATACGTCATCGATTTCCATTTAACACCAATGAAATTAATGGATGCAGTATAAAATTAATGGCTGCGTTACGTCACATCTCCCGTTGCAAACGATATCAACCACATTTATAATTATAACTTTTATAACTAATTTATTTTTTAATTTATAACTGAAACTAACCCTTACCAACCTCCCTAATCTAAATATAATGCCACATTAATATTTCGTTTCAAATAACATACTTTAATTTTAATTACAACATCTTCAATCACACTGGAAAGGTTAGGTTAAACCTCGAAACTAGAACAAAGGTCACAGTGAAGAGTTGATCCTTAGTTGCGCTCAGCACTTCATATGAAGAATTATTGAAGGAAATAAGATCAAAGATATAAAATAGTTTGACATATTAAAAGATACGGCATCTTGTTGTAAACCTTACTTGATGGTAAAGTTCAAAGAAGGCGAGCAAGAAGGAAACAGAGACACAATTGGGAAAGTAGCATCGAGAGATGGACAGGTTACAGTCTAGCAGAGTGCACCACCAAGACAAGAAACGGGATGTTGGAGGTCTGTCGCAGCCAACCTTCGTTGCGAAGACGGCACTTAATTATGATAAACTACTGCTCACAGGTAGTACGACGCGCATTGTGTTTTATATTTGATTTGTCTGAGTAAATATCGCGAGCCAATAATGACAGAAGTATCGATATCATCATGCAATTAATATAACGATTCCGTCAACTCAGAAACCATTACTAGCAGACGTCAAACATGGAAATAAGTGATTTGTTACAATATACAGGTAATACAAATACCACAAAAAAACCCAAAAAACAAGAATAATAAAACATTAAAATAAACCGTTACAATGCATATGTTAAGTATTATATTTTGTTGATTGAGTTTATGTACTTACCATCTGTTACGGACTCATTAGTGAGTGTGATAATTGATTCTCACAGTCACAGGTTTCCAAACAACACTGTGCCGTCAGTGTTTCCCAACCATTTTTTAATCTGTCCTATTTCATAAATACGTGTGACTCGTGCATCCACTAAACTAGTATAATAATAGACAACCAAGCTATTCTTCTTCATATAGTTCATGCAGGGCATATGATTACGGATTACGGGTTATCATGGCTTTCCACATCATGCTTCATGTGCTGTCAATCATTTCCAATACGGATGTTCTTCTATGCCACAACCATATTGCAATATATATAGTATTAGTATAATAATAATAATAATAATAGCATAGTCTCTCTTCGTCTTCTCATACCATTTTCTCTTCACTGCAGCGTTTCTGTTTCACGATGTGCTCCATTTTTCCGCTTCTCACGATGTGTCCAAAAATGTCGGCTTTTTCTATCTGATTCGAGGGAGCAGCCTTTTTTTAAAATACTTATTTCAAGACCTCTTCAGCTTTTTTCTGTTTATGGTGTATGTTTCATTAGTCTATATAATACCTCTACATATTTGTTTACTATACATAAGTTTTTACTATTCAGCTGATTGTCACATATTCATTTCCATACATCAGAATTTGTTCTTTAATAACTTCTAAACTCTTCTTCTTACTTTAATTGATCAAAATATATTAGGGGGCCTATAGGATGTTTTTCATCAACAAATGTCTTACACAATTTGTACAATATCCTATGCAAGATGTAGCCATCAACCCATAATTTGTTGGTTGTATGGCCCTAGTGATTTTTAGGCAATATAAATAGATTCAGTAATTTGCCATTGCTTTTTGAATGGTCCGATGCCAAACTACTTGCAGCAAGATTTGAGTTTGGTACCCTGGCCACCACAGAGCCAGACATAGCTCCAAAGAAATTAGGTATTTTGATTATGTGTGCGAAGGTCTCTAGGTGCTCAGATCTCTGCTTCAATAAATGTCTCAGAGAAAAATGGCTAATGGTTCCAGTTCTATACTGATTCACTGCTCTTTTAGAAATCTTTGTTAAGTATTCTCTACTAGCCATGCCTTTCTATTGAGACTGTCTTGACTGCTTCCTGAAAGACCATAGGAATAGGTATCCATTCCTTGCCAGAAGTTATGCTTTCTGGTACGCAAATCTGTTTATTGTATCCTTGGCACGATCAATCCACAATTTGCCTCGCTTGAGCTTGCTTCCCTTCACATAAGGGAGCTCATTGTGTAGTGGATGGTCTATGTGATAACTCACTTTGAGGTATGCACGGGCATGCCACATATCAATTCTGTGAAATATGCTCAGACAATTAAGGAGGAACCTCATAGCCACACAATGTGTGCCCCTGGTCCAACTAAGGATAATCTGCATCTCTTCATTTTGAGTTCTCTCCAGTTTCTCAATCAGTGTCTGACCGGGGATACATGCGCATTCAATGACAGTTAGGACAAGAGCTTCATATAGGATTACGAGCTGTGATTGTTTAGTATCAGCCGCTGCTATTACTCTCAGAGCTGAAAGATCTTTGCTGGCCTTTGCGATAACATGATCAACATGTTCCCGAAAGTACAGACTGCGATCAAATTGCATGCCCAGGTATTGTAAGGATGAGGTCCTGATTACATTGAACCTTCTCATCTCCACCGTCGGTGTCTCAGACTTCATGATGTGATTGTTAAGCTGCCTTTTTTATTTGTTGATCAGTACCCCGGAATTGTCACACCATTACTCTTGTTCTATGACTAGAATCTTCTTCTTCTTCATCGTTCTTCAGTCAGATATCAGGTTACAGCACCAATAGCTTCAATGAATTGTGTGATTCGCTTCAGGTCATCCATGGAACCCCCCAAGTCTGGAAGCAGTGCCGTCTCAGTCGGCTATATTTTCTCCCTCTCTTCTTGGTAGAGTTGACAGGCATGAAGAATGTGTTCTGCAGTCTCTGGGCTCAGTCCACAGTTGCACAGGTCTGTCTCACCAATCTTCAGCTTTCAGAACATGTGACTTCTCAGTCTGTTGTGACCAGTTCATAGTCTGAAAATGATGGTTTGTTCCTTGCGTGACATTTTGTGGTAGGGGTCATTTGGTTCTGCAGTTGGGTGCATTTGCTTCCACTTTTTCTTATATTCTGCTTTTAACATGGTCTTACTTTCATAGTACGTATTATCATTTTCTGTTTGTTCCAGTGATTCCCCCTTTCCTTGCCAGGAGATCAGCTTTTTCATTTCCAGGTATGCCACAGTGACCTGGGATCCACTGCAGTACTGTTTCTTTGGTGGTACTGCTGAGGTGTAGTAAGCAGGCCGTAAGTTCATTCATGCTCGTGTTCTTTGGATCTTTCAATGCCTGCAATACTGATTTTGCATCCGTTAGAAATACTACATGTCTGTTGTGACTCGGCAAGCAATTCATGAGCATTTTGGCTGCCTCTATTATGGCTTCCATTTCTGCTTTGAAATTTGTGGAATGTTTGCCTGTGGGTATGGATTTCCTATTTCTTTTCCATCTGGTGTTACTATATATATTCCTGATCCTCCATCTAATACTGCCTCTTTCGCTGATCCATCTGTATATACATGTGTCCATATATCCTTTGGGTATGCTTTCTGTATGTGATTCTTAGTTGTCTCCTTTAGTACTTGTATAGTAGTTTCTGTTTTCGAAATAATGCTTGGTATATTGTCCATAATTCTTGGGAAGTTTTTCCTGTCCCATGTTGGGTATGTGTTAAAGGTGTTTAGTGGTTTTAGGTTTTGTAGGTCTGTATCTGTGAGTGATTTCTGGAGCTGTTTAGCGGAGTGTAGAAAGCTACCTCTTTTGAGTCGCTCTTTTGTAGGTCTGCTTAGTCTTTGGTTCATTTGATGACTCTCCAAACATTTGAACTTTGCATACTGTGTGAGGATTTTTTCATTTCTTCTTTCTTCCATTGATGGCAAACCTGTGCATGTTTCCATTTCTGTGATTGGGGTAGTATTCATAACTCCTGTTATAATTCTGAGATTTTGGTTTTGTATCTTTGAGATCTTTTGAGTGTTACTCTTGGCTGCAGTCCCCCATGCTGACATTCCATATTCCAAAGCTGGTCTTACATAACATGTATTTGCTCTACTTAGAATTTTTCCATTTGCACCCCAATCTGTTCCAGCCAATTTTTTAAGGAGTGCTGTCCTCATTGTACCTTTTGTTTGGCACTTGTCTATGTGCTGTTTCCATGTAAGTCTTGAATCAAAAGTGACTCCAAGGTATGTAGGTGTCTCATCTTTTGGTAATGTTTGACCATTTATGGTTAGTAGGATTTTCTGTGGTTGGTGGACATGCTGAAGATGGTATATGTAGTTTTTTGGGCATTGATGGACATGGCCCATTGGTCTGTCCACTTGGCCAAATTGTCCATAGTTTCTTGCAACCTTATTTTTGTTGTGCCTACGCTCTCTTCACTGCGCCATATTGCCAGATCATCTGCATACATTGCAGCATTTACTTTACGCGAGAGAATTTGGTCAATGTCATTCATGAATATAAGGAATAGAGTGGGGGATAGAACACCTCCCTGTGGTACTCCATGCTTAAAGAGTTTCTTTCTGCTATGCTTCATTTCAAGCTTCACTGCTGCTTTTTGGTTGTGCAGGTAGTGTTTTATCCAGTAATACATGTGCCCTGTCACTTTGTTTTGTTGTAGTTTAAGGAGGAGTCCATCTTTCCATACACAATCAAAGGCTTTTTCCATATCTACCCACACCACTGATGTCTGCTTTTTTTCCTGGAAAGCATCCTCTACTTCCTGGGCAATTAGTGTAATCTGGTCTTCAGTTGATCTACACTTTCTGAAGCCAGCTTGCTGATTTAGCAGGATTTTATTTTTTTCTAGGAACCACATAATTCTTTTGTTCACCAGGTGCTCCATTAATTTGCAAACACAGCTGGTCAGACTTAAAGGGCGATAGCTGTCCACCTTATTTTTTGGCTTGCCTTTCTTGTGGATGGGTATCATTATGGCGGTTTTCCACACCTGTGGCACTAGACCTCTATCCCAACAGTTGTTAAACAATTTTATTAATTTCTTTTTTGCTGATGGTCCGATGTGAATTAGCATTTCATTTGGTATGTCATCAGGGCCAGGTGATTTCCTAAGTTTTAATACTGCTGGTTCTTCATTTAGTTCATTGATCGTGAATGGAATATTCATGACATCTTCTTTATCTTTACTGATCTCTTTTTTGATATTCCGTAGATCTTTTCTTACTTCTCTTCTCCTATTTTCATCGACTTTGTGGCAGGCAGAACTTTGGTAATGCTGTATAAAGTGATTTGCAGCCTTCTTTCCTGTGAGTACATCTCCACCATTCTCTATAGCTACTAGTGCTGTTTTGTTATCTTCGTTGTTGGGCATTTTTGTTATTTTCCATAGTTTTCTTCCCTCTTTGTCGAAGTTTAAATTTTCTGTTTTTTCATGCCAGCTTTCCTTGTGTTTGTAATTGTCGTTTTTCTTAGTTTGGCTACAGCAGCTTTTAGTGATATGTTGTTTTCTGTGGATGGGCTTTTTTCTGCTGTGTCTCTGGCCTTTGACACTTCTTTCTCCAACTCATCAAGTTTGTCAGACCAGTACGGTTTGTAATTTTTCCTAGCACCTCTTGGTATGGTTTGCTTGGCTGCTTGAAGAAGTGCAGAAGCCAGGAGTTGTGCAGTTTTGTTCACGTTTTTAATCCTTGGATTTAAGGTTTTTGTGAATTTGTCTGTCAGGTCAGCAAACTTACTCCAGTTTGCTTTCTTGAAGTTCCATCTGGGTGTGGTTGTAGGGCCAGCAGGGGTATGGTTAATGTCAATGGTGAGTTTCATGGGGCGATGGTCACTTCCACCAAGCTGCTCCAGCACTTCTCTGTATGTTATTTTCGCTAAGCGTCTGTTGCAAAAGCTAGGTCAGGGGTTGAGGTGGTGTGCCATCTTCTAGAGTAGAAAGTTGGTTGGTCTTCAGGTTCATTAAGCAGTTGAAGTTTCACCTCACACTGCCAGTCTTCCACTTCTTCTCCTCTAGTATCTTATTCTGTATATCCCCAACTCTGTGATTGGCTATTGAAGTCACCAATTACAAGACAGTTATCTTTTTCTGTGTTAATTGTGTGTAGAGATAGGCTCTTGTCTTGTGGACAGTAATAGTTATACACTGTGACCTCTTTAGTTGGAAGGGTTAGACAGGTTCCAATGATTTCAGCCTGTTCTTCTGTGTCTACTCGAATTTCAGAGGCGATATTGTTTTTCACAAGTATAAGAACTCCTCCTTTATGTCTTTTTTCTCTATCGTTACGAAATGTTTGGTATCCTCGGATGTTGAATCTATTGTTGTTTGTGAGGTGTGTTTCCTGTATGCATGCTATGTCGATTTCCTCTGTGTGTAATCGGTTTGCAAGTGCAGTCTTTTTATTGTACACACCCTCTGAATTCCACTGCAATATTTTGAAGTGCTTATTTTTGTCTTTGTCTGCATCATGATCTATATGTGATTTTTTTGAACCAGTAGTTTTTTTCCTCTGATCTCTTTTCCTGGCTCCACAAATTGAGACAGAGGTACCACCAGTCGCTGAGGGTGGGCTCCTTCGAGGCTTAGAGCCCGGCACTTCATCCGCCTGACGGGATTCCACAGATGAAGCACCAAAACGAATCATCTGTAACCTTTTATTTGACATGTGAAGTCATTGCGTGACACTGTGGTTTTCAGCACCATATGCCCAGGGTTTTGAGGTAGAGTTCCCCTCTCCTAGGATAATTTTTTTTTGTTGCCAGGTATTCATTATCCTCCTCTGTGGTTTATTTCTTGTAATCTAAGACACCTCTCACTCAGGGAAGGTGATTTAAGAACATTGCTCTCTCTTGTTCTAATATCTATAATTTCCCATTTACCCTACCCAACCCTCTAAGCCTACCTAAACCCTATCCCTACCCCCCTCCCCTCCCCCCCCTGGCACATTCCTGGAGTGGGTTCAGTGACCCCACTCCAGCAACCTGAGCTTATAGCGGCTCATACTCGCTTTGATGCTGCCAGTCAATGGACATATGGGGTATTTCAGTGGGGATATCAGCGCCGACTAATATCCCACCCCGTCCTCATGGTCAGCGACACCGTTTGGTCAGCGGCTGTTTATTTGCCCAGAGGGTTATTCACAGCTGGCCTCAAGAGGCTTTTCCACTATCCGCCACCTGTGGACGCTCCTGGTAGGGGCCGGTATCCCCCGCAGGTATGACTAGAATAAGGGAGCTTGTTTTAAAATGTGGAATCGCTAGAAATGAGCTGTTTCATGGGAGAGAAAGAATGATGGTCAATCAATGGCGTACTGGGAATATCAGTCAATGTGTAATGGTGAATACACTCAAGGAAAGATCTGAGCACCTATGGACTTGTCTGGAGTGCAGTAACAATGATCCAATCACTAACGAACGTCACACCAGGAGGTGATACGGTCTAGCTCACCCCGCAGTGATCCAGCAGTTTCTGTTCTGACTTTCTTCTCCCCCCTCCCCCCCCCCCACCCAATGCCTAAGATTGAATCAAAGAAAATAAATATGTACATTTTACATTTTGGATGCTTCTAATATTTATATTCTTTTTTTTTTTTAACAGATGCTATAGCATGGTAAGTTATTTTTAAATATGAAACAACTAACTCACTTTGTTTTCTTGCAAAATATACTTTGTGCATACTTTATCTTATTGTAACAACCTAGTATGTTTCCAGGAACAAAAGTGAAGCAAAAAATAATAATATTGTTCAGGCATGTCAGATGAAACAGCTAAGAAGATTTGCGATGGAGTAGGTTGCTCCATCCCATAAATGCTCAAGTGACCCAGAACGTGCTGAAGTCAGATGTGTCAGGCCAAAAGACAAAAATATCACAGCTAAATTGTAAACAATGATACAACGCATTCCATTCTCTAGACTACATCCTGTTAACTGCGAGAGTTTAAGAATGATTCCTTGATTCTTGATTAGAAACTGGCTTCACAGCACGCGGGACATTCCCATAAGTGCTCCGCTCCAGCAGCCATCCCAGTGTATGTAGACTCATAGTTCCGGTCAGGTGTTAATTGTGTGATCTTCGGGACTTTCCAAAAGATTTACTTTTCCTCACCTCTGAAAACTCCCATTTCTAACATTCTCTGTATGTGTACGTTCTCAACCTCATTGACATCATCTGCATCTTGAAATGAATTTATTACTGCCTTTATTAAATCTGCTTTATCTCTTCTCAGCAATGTGCCGTCTATCACCGCATTGCCTGCCAATAAGTTGGCTCTCTCGTTTCCTCTGACCCCAGCATGACCAGGGCAGTATATCCATGTAATGCTCTGGACAAATGAGTTGTTCAATAAGTCCCACCATTCTTTTCTTAGCATGAACTTTTCTATCTTGCGCAACATGCTTTAAGAGTCTGTATTACTGCGTGTGTTGATGTATCAGTTATCAACCAATTGAGAGCTGCTGTAACTCCATCTCCATCCTCATGCTCGATGTGACAGTAGAATATGCTGAAGATTTCTCAACCAACTTCATGCCATTTCTGTAGGTAACAAAACCCCAACCGCTTTTATTTGTGTTTCTGCTAAGAGAGCCATTTGTGTATATAATTATGTCTTGTGGTTTCGAGTGTAGTTGGGCGAGTTCGTGCACTGTATCCTGAGCCCTGACTGCCGTCCATTTTCAACACTCTTTATCTAGTTGTATTATTACTTTAGTGAGTGATTTCTTCTCAGTATCTACCTCCACTCATTCACTGCCCTTTCCTATTTCTTCCAATTCACATACTATTCGCAGCGTGTCTTCAGCCTCTGCCATCCATGATCTGCCACGCTTGATTCGTTTTCCCTTTGACTCATCTAGACGATGGTGTAATGGGTGGTGGTTGTATTCTGTCACTTTGTATTCTGTAAGAATGAATGAAGAATAAGATAGTAACAACACCTCAACATGTACACACTCCTTCATTGTTTATTTACTACATATAATCTTGTTAAATGATGTTGAATTGAGAAGTGTAGCTGGCAATGATCCCTCATATAATTGTACTGCGAAATCTCTTCATAGCATATATATTTATACATACAAAATTTCATATTTAATAAACACCTTTCAACATCCTCAAATTACTTTATTTTCTAATGTATATAATTGTATATAGTGAATTTCGGTTATTGCGAACATATTTTGTCATTCCAGACCAATTTGTTAAAAAGGGATTCTACTGTAGGCCCTATACGTTTGTATTTCTAATTATTGTGAAAGATGTTGCTTTTTTATTAATAAAAGATCATCCATGTGGCAACTAAAACCTGGACTTCTAGTTCAGAGTGCAAAGAATAGGACCACTGTCTTCTTTCCGGGCATGTCATAGACTAAGAAAGTTTTGTTGACAACCCATCACCTAAGAAAAAAACTATCGTTGTCTCTACAAGTCTCATCTACATTTCTTGTCTTGTCCTATCCATGTGTACTGTTAGGTGTCATAGGGATCCGAAGTCTTCTTTCTTTCTTTCGCTAACTGTGATGTTGCTGCCATAGTGAAGCCTTGGTGTTCTAGTATTTCTCTGATGTCATCTATCCATCTTTGTCTGGGTCTTCCCCTGTTTCTCCTTTCAGATGATCTTTTATTGAAAGTTAGCGATGGAATGCGATCTGGTTCCATTCTCAATTTCTTACTTATCTTATATCAGATGATCCCCATAGATGATGAATCGATGCAGATCAGTCTTTGTCCTTTTGTTGCAGACTCCTAGGTGGCAGGGAATGCTAGATATGCCATCACTGTGGATAGGTCACAGATCAGAATGATGAGTTAGTTGGCTCAAAAGTGTATGCTGCATCCTGGCAGGACATGGTGATCTTTGTATACTGCCACACTGTAATACCTCCCATCGGGGAATAAACATGCATCCATCAACCCCGCCAACAGAACTATGCCTTTGAGACAATCTTACACTAGTCTGGGTATCACTCAACTGAGGAGGACCAGTGCTTTTTTGAGAAAGTCTAAGGTATGTCAACAGCTACCCGCTCACAGCGAAAGGGATCACTTCCTCCTTATCATCATAAAAAAGGACAATTTTTGCAAAGTAAAATATTTTCATCTTGCCACATTTATTAACTAAAATCTGAGATATTGATAGTATTGTTTCAATAATTGTAATGGTTCAATTTTGTGGGACTACATTTTTTTGCAAAAGCGAAACAAAATATCATTATTTTTGCAGCGATTATTTTCCTTGGCTATAATTACCCATCAGTGGTGGAGGTGGAGATATTTCTGTAGGGCTGCATAGGTGGGAAAAGACTGGGAAAGGGGTTAGGACTAGTGGTAGAGTACTACACCTTTATCAGTCACAGGTAAGCTCAACAAACGATTACGTTCGCCAATTTGTATCTAGGACTCAGCCAAAAGTGACATCACAAAATTTCTGATCAGCGCAGATTTGTATAAAAAGCTAGATTGTAGTCCTGTCTAACCCTATTGTACCATTGTAACAATAAGGTATTCTAACATATTGTGCTAATATTAATATCTCTGTTGTTTTAAAGCCATGAATCTTATCTATTTTTACATATCTTAAATGTGTTGCAGTCTTCGACAAACCTTGAATGAAGGACGCAAAGCTAGTAATGTAGACATCCAGCTAATGTTATCAAATATACAAAGATGCGAGACCATTGTTCAGCAACTACTTTTATCAGAGCAAGATTCTTTCAAATCAGTAAGAGAAATTATACAAATTATTGAGTGGGGGGGACTGGGTGTAGTGTGCTTTATATAATTGAAACTAAAATGTAGTGGGTCAAAGGGAATGAACCCGTGTAAAACTGGGATCAGCAACCACACAAAAATATTAAAGATCCATGATAGTGAGCATTCAGAATGTATGTTTATGAAGTACCAGATTAACCTTTCCAACAGACCAACTTGATGAAGATGAGTTTGATGTATATATGTTTATATGTATCTTGAGTAATTTTTTTAATGCAGGATGCAGTGATAATATTTATTTTATTTCAATAGGAGTAATTCAGTAACTTGAAACTCTTCTCTTGGAGAACTCTTGAAGAAACACAGTATATGAATATAAATACAAAATATAAAGGGGGTTAAATAGCTGTTTTATGTTAAGCAAATACAAGGACATGTTTCAACCAAAAGGTCTTTATCAAGATAGGGGCCAAACAAACACAGAATGGAACAATAATGTAGCCAGAAGACTATAAGAAATTATATACTAAAAACACAGAAAACAATGAACAAATGAGAAATTACATAAAAGCATAAAAGGAAGATATGAAATTAAAAATAAGACTAGAAATTACAATAATAATAATAGCATGTCAATCTATTGGCTCAATGCGACACTGGTTCACATCGTAATGTATGTCATGTTCACGATGTGTAAGCAGGAAGTGGAAGTGACATAAATAACATAAAGTCACAACAGAGGATCAGCATTCAAAAACAGTAGTAACACCAGATAACGGAGAGGGATGCAAGGAAAGGGATGGGTTATCTGATGCTTGGGAAAGCACATTGTTGATTTGGACCACAATCCTTCAGGTATTACATGGTCTGCTGCAAGTTGCCGTGTCCATGTGGTCAACAGTATTCACCCAAGCTGATTATGAACAAAGACTTAATGTAATCATTTGTCCCCATCGAGACCAGCACCGTGCAGAGGTGATGGGGCTTAGTCCAGCCATCAGGGGCTGGAAACTAAGACTGGTTGGGCAGTCCCACTCGAGCAGGACCATAGTCCTGCCCAAGTAAGCAGAGTGCTGAAGACGGAGGCATCCAGCCATAAGGCGCACAGATAATCAGGATGCCATGCACAAAACACAATGGAAACATGTCTACATCTATAAATAGTTATGGTGCCTGCCCTGTGGCGGACGTTCAGGCAGGGATGGTGCCGGGCCCTATACCTTGAAAGGGCCCAACCTTAGTTACTGGAAGTCCTTCTCAATTGCCCCGAGGAGCCAGGAGGCAAGGGAATAGAGCTACTGGCCAAACAAACAAACGACCAATAAAAATAATGCACTGGAATGCTGAGGGTGTCAACAGTAAAAGAGATGGATACAGCAAAAAATTGGAACTTGAAAATGTCCTCAGTGAAGAACAAGTTAGTATATGCTGTATCCAAGAAACACACCTCAGCAGCGACATAGCCTTCAAAATCAGAGGCTACCAGTGCTACCGGTCTGACAGAAAGGACAGGCGAAAGGGTGGAATTCTGACACTTGTTAAAAACAATATCAGCGCTAATCAGCTGGAAGTATATATGGAAGGGGCAGAATACCAGATGCTCCACATAAAAACAGACAGTGCAGAATTCCATCTCCTGAACTACTATTGCCCAAATGATAAACCATTGGCACTAGACATAATTCCAGACAAAGAGAGACTTATGGTGTGTGGTGACTTCAACAGCCACTCTCAGAGCTGGGGCTACGATCATATCGATAAGAGAGGTGAGGAACTTGAGAGCTGGCAGGATGAAAATAATCTCATCCTTATTAACCAGCCAGCAGACTCACCAACCTTCTACTCGAGAGCATGGCACACCACCTCTACACCAGACCTGGCATTCCACTCCCCAGGCTTGGAATGGAACATCGCATGTATCAGCAGGAAAGAAAAAACAGAGTTGCTGAACCTAGAAAGAGATACTAGGAAATTATGGAAACTTGTAAAACAACTAAATGATGAAGGTACAGGGAGAAATACCAGGATCACACTTTATAAAGATAGAAACATTTTAACAGGTAAACATGCAGCTGATTACTTTGCAGATTCCTTTGCAGAAGACAATAACGTCAAAGTCAGCCCAGACAAACAACAGGAGGTTCGAGAGAACCAGCAAAACATTGGACAATGCGAACCTATACCTGAAGTCATGGAGGCACCAATCACAATGAGAGAACTGGAGCATGCAATATCCAAATTAAAAATGAAAAAGTCCCCTGGAGTCCCCTGGTCCAATAAAATGATTAGAAACCTGGGAATTGCAGCAAAAGCAAAGCTACTGCAGATCTTTAACACAAGCTGGTCCACAGGTAATGTACCACAGGCGTGGAGAGAAGCAATAATGATACCACTCCTAAAATCAGGAAAAGATGCAACACAGTCTCCAATTACAGGCCCATCAGCCTCACAAGCTGTCTATGTAAAACAATGGAGCGCATTATCAATCTTAGGATGCAGTGGTACCTTGAAAGTGAAAACCTTCTGGTATCACAGCAAGCAGGTTTCAGACAGTGCTACTCTACTGAAGATCAGGCAACCTACCTCTCCCAAGAGATTGAGGATGCCTTTCAAGAAAAGAAACTGGTACTAGCAGCATGGATAGACCTCAGGAAAGCATTTGATAAGGTCTGGAAAGAAGGGCTCCTAAAGAAATTGCGAAATTGCAGGGTTAGCTCAAGAATGTACAAATGGGTAAAAGCATACCTGCATAATAGAAGAGCCAGGGTACAATTAGATGGTCGCAAGAGCAAGAAAGTTCTACTGCGTCATGGAGTCCCCCAAGGAGGAGTCCTGTCACCCACACTTTTCTTGGTTTACATCAATGACCTAGTTGCTGAACTACCACACGGGATCAAAGTGGCAATGTATGCTGATGACCTGGTGATCTGGTGCACGGAAGAACATGCAACAGTGGCCACTAAACAAATACAAAGAGCTATCGATGCCCTAACCTTATGGGCAAATAGATGGTGCGTCAGCATTAACACAGATAAGTGCAGCACTACACTCTTTACTCTCTCACCAAAACAAAAAGCTGGTCATATCAAGATAGATGGAGAGCTCTTGAAAGAAGACAAACAACCCACATGCCTCGGAGTTACTTTTGATGATAAGCTGACATGGAAGCAGCACATAAACAAAGCAACAACAAAAGCCAGGAGGAAGTTAGCTATCCTGAGAAAACTAAGTGGAACCACATGGGGAGCCAGTGGAAATATACTTAGTAAAGTTTACCAGCAAAGAATAAGACCACACCTGGAATATGGTTCAGCTGCGTGGTGTCCTGCATCAAACACCACATTACAAGATCTAGATAAAGTGCAAAACCAGGCACTTAGAATAATGTTGGGAGCAATGAAATCAACACCCATAGCAGAGATGCAGAAAATGGGAAGAATGCAAACACTTGGCGAACGCAGAGACACAAAAGTACTAATTCAAGCAGCAAAGTTCCAGTGTATGCCAAGTCATCCAATGAAGGAAAGATTCCAAAATCTAGCAATGGGGCAACTGAAAAGAAGCAGCTTTATCCATCAAGCTAAACGACTCCGTAGACAACTTACAGACCTGCCTGAAGTTGATAGCCCCTTAAGGTCTGTACCAGAACAAACCCCGTGGAGTGAAAGGCATGGAATGCCAATATACATTCAGACCCATGTGAAAGGAATACTAAGCGAGGACGAACAGAACAGTGTGCAGCGAAGGACAGTCACCCTCAGTTTCCTGGATGAGGAATATCCACAAGATATATGGGTCAGAGTGTACACAGATGGGTCAGCACAGAATGCTGTGAGGAATGGAGGTGCAGGTGTATATATAGAATATCCACACAAGCCTAGAGATACAATCAGAATACCGACGGGAAAATTCTGCAATAATTATGATGCAGAAATCCAGGCAATTAGTGTGGCAGCTAAAAAACTGCTTAACTCCAACTCTGGCCTACAGCCTGTGGTATTCCTGACAGATGCAAGGTCAGTGCTTCAAGCTCTCCAGTCTGGAAAACTAACAGACTTGAAAAATACTACTTAGCGAATTGTCTTACCAGTATAGGGTAACCATGCAGTGGATACCCTCTCACTGTGGAATACCAGGAAATGAAAAAGCAGACCAACTGGCTAAGGAAGGTGATGCCGAAGACCAACCAGATATACCAATCACCTACCATCAGAAAAAACAGATGATCAAGTCAATAAGAAAGCCACAAACGCCAACATAAGATGACTATCACATTATGAACAGATCAGAGCAAGTTATAATTCTATGTCTCAGAACAGGACACAACCGACTCTGCAGTCACATGTACACAAAGTTCAATATTGGCAACACGGCCATGTGTACATGTGGACAGGCAGCACAGAGTGCCAAACATATACTTCAAGAGTGTGCTGAGCATGAAACGCTGAGGCAGACATATTGGCCAGAGGAAACAACACTGGAATCAAAGCTCTATGGGACACTGTATGAACTACAAAAGACAGTGAGTTTTATTAAGGCGACAGAATTACAGATATAGACATGTTTCAAGTGAACGAAAGAAGAAGAAGAAGAAGTAATCATTTGTCTTTATTTCTGATAGTAGCTCTTATTATTTTCCATTGTCAACTCCTAAAACTGGAAGAAATGCTAAGTTATTTTTTTAACTGTAAGCAGTGTATGAATTCCGTTCTGTCACATATATATATTTATAACTAGCAGGAGAGAGATCAAATACAGAAGAAGTGAACACACAATCATATCCATGAGAAACAAAACACTTTTTTTTTTAAAATCAGCTTCCACAAATAGAAAATGAGAACTGTTAAACAAAAATAAAGAGAAATGATTACATCAAATCTTTGATCATGTCAGTTTATTCATGATAGAACCAATGGAAACATATCTTTTGGCAACTTAGTTGGTAATAATATGAAGTGACAGAAACTTGAAACTGGTTGGTAAGTCTTTTGATCAAAGAACTAACATAGTTTTCTTAAGTAAATCAAAACGGAATAACGCAACACATTTTTTTTCTTCAAAAATACACACACTTAGACTGACTAAAAATATGTTAGTAGGGTCTTGAGTGAAATAAATGGCCTATGATTGGTTGAACAACTGGTTGGCATGCAGAACAAGAAAGGTTGTACACCTATGTCATGGGGAAAAAAATTTAAGTGTGAACTGTCCCACACAATGGTCATTAACTGCTTTCTGTGGTATTCACATGTGGAATTTATGCATTATATGGTATTGGTCCATTCATAAATATGTCACATAATTCTTTAGGAAGAAGGTTAGTTTATGTTGTCATTCATTGTTCTTCTTTGAATAAAGTATTGGTGTTTTTATAGTTGTGCCATTTTAGTGCATTGCTTACATTTGCATTAAAATATATGTGACGTAATTATTGTTTAACCTGTTTTGATTATTGCAGTAATGTCTATATATCAGGTAGTTTAGTATGTGCTACATATGAATTGTAAATAGTGATACACTCATTGCCTATATGGTTCATTATGGAATAATGTGTCCACACATATTCCAACATTTTAATATTAGGCTTGATTTCATACAGCTTCCATGATACGGAAATACAAAAAACACGCAGGTTCTGCTACTGATCATTTGATCTGCGCACAACACACTGAGAGACACCCCAGTGTCTTCCAGGGGAGGGCAAGTTGGGGGCTCTCAGTTTGTTGTGCGCAGATCGATGGATGCTGCGTTTTATCCGCCTTTAAAGAAAGTTCATTTTGTTAAATAATGTATGGTTTGTTTCGTTAAAATATGGACACAACCTTTTGTACAGTGCCGCATATATTTTTG
The DNA here is from genome assembly GCA_034231615.1 of Meghimatium bilineatum. Taxonomy (NCBI): domain Eukaryota; kingdom Metazoa; phylum Mollusca; class Gastropoda; order Stylommatophora; family Philomycidae; genus Meghimatium; species Meghimatium bilineatum. Next base: position 25,451,104 of record CM067311.1, read on the forward strand.
AATTGTCCTATATGCATAAATGTCAACTAGTACAGATTTTCTGTATTACTACAGAAAAAAACTTAGGTTTCATTGAATATTTCCATACTGAGCATTAGTATTTACCTTAGTGAGGTACTCTTTATATATAATATGGACATAGTTTTATGTTAAAATGAAGAATTTTAGAGGCACTTTGGGCTGAAATACAGAATGATCTTTTGGGAAGTTGACAAGTATGCATAGGCTTTTGTATATCAAATTTCAGAAATATCCAAATTTTTACAGACTGCTTTAACAAGTCTAGTTGGAAGCCTTTCAGTTCATGCTAGGATCCTTGATAAGAAAATCAAACAATTAAATGAGGATCATCAAACAGATATCCATACTACTAAAGGTTCTAGCAGTTCGACATCTCAGACTTGCACTGTTTTGGGTACAGTACATAGAAATTAACCCTTGCTATTAGAGCATTAGTATATATGATTGAATTATACTTTTTTTGTACAATAATACACTAGTACATTAACACATTAGTACATTAATACACTAGTACATTAACACATTAGTACATTAATACACTAGTACATTAGCATGTTAGTACATTAACACACAAGTACATTAACACATTATCTCCTTAAAGGTATTTCTGTCCTATAATACTCAATTTAGAGTTTATAAGTCTTTAAAAAAATTGGGTTTTATCAACTTACCTGCTGGGAAGTTATGTCTGGGGGGGGGGGGGTAGTAGTTTATTTGAGATTTAAAAATAGTTAATGCACTAACACACCATGTGTACTTTCATTGCAACACACAATGCAAATTTGAATTTTTAAATGTTGCATTACATTCATTCCCTGACATAAAAACTGTCAGCTTAAGAGAAATGGCATTTCATTAAATATTGTTTCTAAAAATGTGATGTTACACTTATTATTTATGGTTTCTATAGTTCTTCTAAGTTATATAGAACCAATTCTTATGTATGGAAGTGAATCTTGGACATTCAGCAGAATTGGTAGCATATCCTATTCAGGACATAACCATCATCCCAGCATTTATTTGCTGTGGTGATTTTCTAGGCAATATAAATATGTTCAGTAGTTTACCATTGCTTTCTGAATGGTCTGGATGTACAATTACCTGTGGTGGGGATCAAACTCGGTACCTTGGCACTGAATCAGCAGAATAGTGAAGAATTATATTTAAACAGCGGGAGATCTGGTTTTATAGAATGTTACGCCCGTGTGTTGCCGGGCCCGAAAGGGGAGCAAAGAATAGCAACACTGTTTACCTTCCATGCATGTCGTAAAAGGTGACTAAGGAGGTTATGGGATGGAGTTGGCTGTCCCATCCCATATAGGATCAATGATCCAAAGCCATGCTGAAGTCGGATGTGTCAGGCTGAAAGGCGCACATATGCTGTAAACCATGACACAACGCATTCCATTCTCAGGACTACATCTTGCTAATCTGCAGGAGTTTGAGAACGAACACAGAAGAAGAAGAAGAAGAAAATAGAATGTTAAGAACACCATGAATAGATTAAAAAGTGTAATGAAGATATCTTGAAAGAAGTTAAATTATTAATTTAAAAAGAGAGCTGCTTACCCGCCTCAGAGACAGACCACAATTTTTGGACATCCATGGGAAGAGGAAAGATAGAACACATTGTAACAACAGGCAAGTTGAAAAGCAAGAGGTGTAGGTGTGAAAGAGAGAACATGCTTGACAACCTAGCATTGTGGCATGGAAAAACATCGGTATCGGAAATGATTGATGACACACAAAAATAGAAGACTATGAAAAGACATGATAACCAAAACCATGAACCATAAGAGAAATAGCACAGCATTACATTTTAGTCATTTTCCTATTAACTATTCATCTCATAAGATAAGAACTACTTGTACATACATGCATTTTTAATTTATACTGCCTAATTTGGATCAAACTGGAAAGCATGACTTTCTTGAGACAAATATTTATCAATAACTCATCAATCAAGCCCTGGTCCTTATTAGATCACATGTCATCATTGAATACCGGTAGTATTCTTCTATATAGGTTTTCTCTCTAGTATTTTCATGTTATGTTAATATAACAGAACTTTCATTGCATCTCTTTTCTTCAAATTGTTTATCTTCTCCCTGTGAACCAGTAATAGAAAACAAAGAAGCTCTTCACCAGGTGTTGAAGGATCTGTTTTGGAGATAATAATTTCTAGTGGTCATGATTTGATAGTAGTTTGCTGATCTAGAGGGGAGGGTTAATCTCCCTTCCTTATCTATGAACCTGCTGCGGATAAATATTTATAACCAATAGATACATTGCCAAGTGGATACGTATCTTCATATCAACCATAAAGCAGTAGTTTTTGTGATTCAGTGCTACAACTTTTCAGATTTTTGCTTGTTCAGATTTATTTTTGTACATTTTAACTTTGTTTATAAATATTTCAGATCATAAAAGTACAAACAATGCAGAAGATGACTCAGAGAGGAGACAAGTAAACAGTCGTCAACAACTCATAGAATGTACCATAGTGAAAAGTGGACATGTCAAATTTAGTGATGTTATTGGTCTCTCTGAGGCTAAACATTCCTTGCAGGAAGCAGTAATCATGCCATTAGTGTTTCCTCATCTGTTTTCAGGTCAAGTAAACTGGTTATGTATTGGTATTCTATTACTGGTATATACTGAGACACATTAAAAACACACTACTATTACCAATAGGCCCCTACTGATACTGAGAATGGGGGGGGGGGAGTGTGGGAATTGATTTTCCACATGTTTGTAGTGAGGTATATAATGAATTTCTGCAGGAATGAAATATGCTTGATGCAATAAACAGTATTGTGAAATGCTGTCATATTCACAGACAAGGTCAGCTTCAACATATCCTTTGCTGATGGATGTATGAGGATTTGATGATGGTATGGGGCAAACACTTTGCAGATTGTTGTGTTTGTCAGCACAATCGATTTAGATGTGGGTATATAGAAGAATAGGGAGAACATCATGGAAAGAGAAGAAAACAAATAAAGAGGTGCTAAAGACACTTAATATGAAGAAAGAACTACTAAGAGAAATAAAGATCAGGCAAATAAAATACTTTGGACACATTAAAAGACATGACACCTTATTGAAGACCTTACTTGAGGGTAAAGTCAAAGGGAAGCGAGCAAGAGGTAGGCAGAGATACAAGTGGGAGAATAACATCACACGATAGACAGGTTACAGTCTAGCAGAGTGCACCACCAAGACAAGAGACAGGAGATGTTGGAGATATGTTGCAGCCAACCTTCGTTGCAGAGATGGCACTTGATGATGATGTTAAGGAGCCAGCCCTCTTCGACTCGTATTGATCTTAGCTAAATAATAATCAGGATAGATTAATCTTAACATGAACATCGATTGCAAAAATGTATATGTGTGACTTATAATTACATTTTACGCTATGTTCCTGTATTATTATAGTGGTGTGTTTTTAATGTGTGTGTCAGTATATATTAATTTTAAATATTCTTTAACATGGTTGTGCACATAGTGACTCTAATTATAACTGTGTGTAGAGATCAGGAGTTAGCTTATTTCATATTTAAATAATATTAGGGATGTAGCAGACTTGTGGTATTACCAGGGCTAGAAGCTGACCTAAAAGCACCTCCACATGGTTACATCCTTGTAACTGGTATTTTGAAAGCTTATGTGAAACAAATTGTTAGCGTTGTAGGGATCAACTCTGGGTTGTATATTCTGAACCCATGAGATGAAATGAAAATTAATTGCACCTAGACTAGATAAAATTGTCTCTGATCAGTACTTCTTGAACCCTGCAGCCTAAGACAACAATAGCTAGCCTGAACAGTCAGGTTGTCATGTCCCATAGCCCACAACTAGAGATCAGTGAGCTAGTCTCCACTGAAGTATGGCTAGTTTACCTGGTGAACTCATGTGAAGACAGCACATCAATAAAGGAAAGCTCTTGGTACAAGTGACAATGAAGTATGAAAGCCATAGTGAAAATAGTGTTTATAGTCAAGAACAAGCCTTTAATTTATCATCCAGAAGCATGTGGTGTGAAAAAGGAAATAGCAAGAATAAAAATTGTCCCAGTCAGCAAACAGGTATGTGGAAAAACTCAAGTGTGGATGATGTGTTCACAATTTTGGTGAATGAAAACTTGGCTAAGAGAACCCTTGCCCAATTTTACTGTCGAGTCATTCCAATACCAGAACTAGGCTCTGAGATGATTAAGAGTCTTTTAAACTAGGACGGAGAAAAACTGTCCCAAATAAAATTACAAAAATACTGCATTCTACCAGTTCAGGTGTTGCAGGGAGGGGATTGAATAGCTGTGTAATAAAGGGCCTCATGCTCTTGCTGTCACCACGTCATGTACAGGGTGAGTTTTTTAATTTATCCTCCGACAGAAAAAAACCCAGTCCTTACCGGAGATCGAACTCTAGATATCACTCATGTGAGACTACCATTCTAACCTCTCGACCATGCACCACACCGGGAGAAAGGACCATCTAATTTCTCTAGATTAGTTCACAAACAATGGAACATGTACGAGATGTACAGAGTCTCCTAAAGTTCAACTCCCTTCCTATTGTTTCCACACCAGAAACAATGACATAGTTACCCAATGACATAGTGGTCTCCAAAGTCCAAGGAAAAAGAGTGATAAACCATCATGACATAGAGTTGAAACATGTCTCATACCTGTTAAAATATTGAAAGGCTCTCACAGCCTACACAAATCAAAGTCATAAAAAAAAAACATATTCACACTCTCCAGCTCAAATATGAAAAAATTATGCTGATTAATGAGTGAATGTAAACAAGTAATATTAACAGCAGTATAAATTACATCAACTGTGTATGTTTTTCCTATAAATTGACAACGAGAAGTCTGGGATGCACCACATAAAGATGCTTTAGAGACTACTTGTTTAGTCATTTTTAACATTATTGCAGTGTACAGGTTAATTTTATAGCCTTGTAGTTCACATTTGCATAGCTTTTTATTACATTCCATCTTTTCATAATAATGTTCTAAGGAAGTGAAAGATTACGTTATTTAAAATATGTGTATAAACCAGGTTTATTTAGTTTTACTAAAGGTTGATTTAATAAGTCAGAGAATGTCTGACATTAGTTAGAATAGAACATTGGTCTTACTTCACATAAGTTATATGTAGCTTATGATTGAATAATTGAACAGTATCCTGTATAGGACATTGCTTTTCTACTATTTTTGACTTTTGTTTAGACACCACTTATACATTTGGAAATTTGCCAGTTCAGCTTTAGTCACTTGACTTTCACCATGCACAGGCTCAGAGCTAGTATTATATCTTATGTTCAGGAAAATTATTCCTTCTTAAGATGACATATTCTTTCCGAAATTTGTTTAATTTAGGAACACAGCTCTTCACAAATTCTGCTGACACCCACAGACATTTTCAAATGCCCTGGGATGTCTCTGGTACATTGTCATCTTGATAATCTCTTTTGCCTGAGATCTCGCCAACGCAATCTATTTCTATGAGATGTTTCCATGGAAGATGGTAGCTGAGTGTGACATAAACCAAACTTCCATTAATAATTTTGCATTCTGTTACATCTATCTATATGCTCAAAAAACATAAGTTTGTTTTGATGTTTAGGGGTCAACATTCTTCCATTCAATATTGATAATACTTTTTCATTCATTTTCTTATTTTCTTTGCTGTCCATGGTATTCTCAAAATTCGGCTGTACCATCTCATTTTTAAAGAAATAATTATCATTTATTAAATGTCCATGATCACATTTATAAATATCTATTGGGAATATACTTGCTCTTGACAGATTAGGTATAGCTTTGTTTCATTTCTGGTGCCTTGCCAAAAAAATATTCCATACCGTGAAAATAGAATCAGTCGATATACCCACTGTTAGCAATGTTTAGTAGTGTGAAATTTTGTGAATGCTTTGTGTGTCAAAATAAGGTCATGATATGTTTTGTTTTTGAAAAATCTATATCCTCTTAGGTGGAAGGAGGCCATGGAAGAGAATTTTGTTGTTTGGTCCACCTGGAACAGGAAAGTCTCGACTAGCTCAGGCTGTCTCTACTGAAGTGAAGGCCACATTCTATTCAGTGTCCAGTACTGATCTAATATCCAGTTGGGTAGGAGAAAGTGAAAAGTATGTGATACTAATGTCTTAATGAGTTGACTCTATTTGGTCCAGAGCCATAGATATAACTTTTAAAGTGGGTGGGGGAGAGATTTCCTTTATATCTAATAGTTTTAGCTATATTTGCAATACATATGATTTTGTAGTTGAACCATCCAAGGAAGGGGTGGTAAAATTGTGAACTTTTAACATTTTTTTTGTGATACCCAAAGAAGAAAAACATATTTAAAGTTCTGTTTACATAAGGCACAACTTGTACGAGATGTACAGATTCTACCAAATTTCAACTCCCCGCCTACTGTTCCCACACCAGAAACTGTTACCCAACAACATATTGGTCTCCAAAGTCCAAGGACACAGAGAGTGATAAACCATCATGCTATAGAGTGGATACATGTCCCATGCCTGTTGAGAAATTGAAAAGCTGTCAGAGACTAAGGAAGCCCATGCAAATCACAGACATCAAAATGGAGCACAACATCAAGTCATGGTTTTTCTACACTACTCAAAATGGCTGAGGATTATGATATTTGAGGGGTTTTTTTTTGGTGCTGATGTCTCTAGTGTGGCACCTTTACAACCGTGATGGGTTATGGGTCTTATTATTATTATTATTATCTAAGGTGGTAGGGAATTTTAAACCCCTACCCCTCAAAGCCCTCCTTTCTCCTCATATCTGTGGTCCAGAGTTTGTTACATATCCTTATTCATGACATTGTTTGATCCTAAAAGTTGTTTGTTTAAATAATTTTCTATGCAATATTTATAATATTTATGTTCTGTAAGTTGTCATTGCTTTTAACAATTCAGGTTCCCAACTGCCTGTAAATGGATAGAAATATGTTATGTTGATGTTGTCAGTCACACTTAATACAAACACAAAGGATGAATTACATCATTGCATAGATAGCCAAAATATTCCAGCTGATTAACAAAAGATGATAGATCAATGTACATTTGCCGCTTAAGTGAGATGTGTTGGGCCATTGATGCCAAAATAAAACAGTGGCATAGTGCATATCTTTTGTCTAGACTATTCTTGCTGGAATTATAGTCAGACCATTGCCCTTCTGCAAGAGAGTTCCATAGGTAGTTTGAGAAAAAAATAAAAAAATATATGTTCATAAGCTATGACTTGCACAAGAAGAAACAGAAAGTGCTGTGCAAGGTACTCATAGATAAAGCAGTGCAAAAAAATGAATGAGGGAGCAGATATGCATATGAAGCAGGAGATAAAGATCAAACATAAATGTAGGAAAATAAATTGAACAGACATCAGCAACATTGAGGAATAAACATGTACCAGTAATAGAGATTCTATATATTTAACAATCTTAAAAGGTATAGCGTCTAATAAATATGAGAGAGACATAATGAAAACAGAATAATCAGTTGCTAACATGCCTTGAATATGGGAAATCACAAAAATTTATGTGGACTTGAAATACCAAACTCTTTAAATTTAATAATTCAGTGACATTGAAGAACATATGCACATATCTCTAGCCAATACAGACCTGCTTGCCCGGGATAGAAAGGTGTTCAGAGTATCCACGATGAATACAACATTCTGGAAAGAATATATCACTTGATATAATCTCAGGTTGACCTGCTTGCCCGGGATAAAAAGGTGTTCAGAGTATACATGATGAATACAACATTCTGGAAAGAATATATCACTTGATATAATCTCAGGTTGGCCATTGCTGTCATTATGAACATATTAAAGTCAACATATAAGAGTGATTGCAGAAAAAAGAAACTATAACACCTATGTGTAGTCAGGGCCATAAAGAGGAACTAAAAATAGCAACACTGTTTACTGGTTTACTGTCCGCGCATGTCATAAGTCGGCAACTAAGGAGGTGGAGTTGGCTGTCTCTTCCCATATAGTAGCGTAGTTACTAAGTAACCCAGATCAAAGTAACCCAGGAGTCATACTGAATGTGTCAGGCTGAAATGAGCAGTTAAGTCATGCTGTAAACTACAATTCCGTTCTTTGTTCTGCTATTCAGTCTGAGTTTGAGAAGTTAAATGCAGAAGAAAAAGACAAATAAATTATGAGCTGTAAATACCTGAAGTTAAATATTTGTATAATTTAGTAGTCTTTATTTCATTTTCATATTCATATCTAAAATTTTGTCATAGGTTGATCAAGGAACTCTTCCACAATGCAAACAATCGGCCTGGTCAATCGGTAAAGTTGTCTATTTTTCCTATTATTACGAGTAGAATTATTGCATTTGTTGGTGTAATAATAATAATAATAATAAAACCTGTAACCCATCAGGGTTTTGGAGGTGTTACATTGAGACATTTGATGCAGAAAGATCTCCACGTATTTCTATCCTCTACCATCCTGGTGAGTTTGGAAACTTAACACCCTGTCCAGTTCTTGATATTATCTAGCTATGTCTTCTTCTCGTCATCTCCTCTTCTTCCACCCTCCACTATACCCTGAAAAACATCTCTTGTCATCGATGAATATTTTACCACCGGAGTTTACAAAGTTTCATGATTTTTAACAGTGGTTCTTGTTGACTAGTTACTACATTAATTCTATCATGCCACACATACATTGGTGCAATGTCATTTGTTGGTGTGAGCTATAAGAAAAATGGTGCAGCTGTTAAAACCATATTGTTTTAGTTTCAAGAATTACACAAGTTAAATCTTATTTTATCAGCACAGTTGAAGTTTCTTCCTTAAGCTTGATAAATAATAGATATCTCTTGTGGAATGTGTTCAGTCTGAAGACTTATTTCTGTCCTCCTTGAATGAATGGGAGGCAGCAGTCAAACATGATATAATTCTATGTAGTCCTGAGCAAATTATTCCTTCAAGTCTGTGTGTATGTGTGTCCCTATCTTGATAAAGACCTTTTAGTCAAAATGACAATTTGTTGTATCTTGTTTTTGCACCTAACTGTTATCTAGCATATTTTGTATTTCCTTTGTTTATCTTTTATGTGTAGTGCATTATGGCCATGTGAGGATAAGTATGGCACCTGTATTCCTCCACTCCATAAAGGATGGTTCCGCTCTGACTTCAGTAGACTAGGACTTCTTTCTGTTTTTGGCATCCTACCATAGATAGATCACCATACTGGGCTAGAATATAGTCTTAAGACTATAACTTGTTCTTAGAGCCAGTAGTTGACACAATTTTCTGCTGGTGCTAATGTTCTGTTTTATAATTATTTTCAATGGTTTTTTTTTGGTACCCACTCTTTGCTTCTATGTAAGTTATACTTTTGACAGGATGTCATTTTATTTGCCTTTTCATCATCCAGGATGTTGCATTTATGCAGACCCTGCAGTGGATCCCTCTATAGCAGGTCCATTCATAACAAATTTCACTATTAACAATTTTTAAGTGCCCAATTATACTCATTTATTCTTTATTTTTATACTTTATATAGTGAATTTCTTTTATTAGATAAATATTTCATTGGTGCTGACCAAGATATAATGAAACTTGAGTGTATGAACATTTTCCCCCTTCAAGGTAACTCTAATGTAGTTATAAAAAAGTTAAATATGATAATTACAACAAATGTTTGATAGTTTAGTATTTGAAACCATGACATTGCATTCTAGTCTTAAACTGTATCTCTTCCCCTTTCACTCCTCCACTTAGGTTCTCAAATCTTACATTTCATCCTATCCTTAGCTGTTGTTTCAGTTCTTTCCATGTCCTACCAAAACTCTCTTTATCTCTATCTAATTCTTTTCTACAGATGTTTCTTAGTTTTTCTCTTTGTCTCTTTCCCAATGCATTCCAGACTAAAAATATGTTGTAATGACATTACATTACTTTGATTAATTACATCTCTACCTAATTTTTCTGTGGTATCTCCATGGTGAAGTAGTCAAGTAATTTGCTTCATGTTTATGAGTCTGTAGGTTAAAAATCCAGCTGTGATGTCTTATTCACAGCGTCTTCTTTGTTATTATTTGAGCTACATTGCTATGTGCTCTAATTATACTTTTAGCAGGCAGTAGGCCCTATGTTGTTTTATTGAATAGGATAGAGTGCAAATTGGAAAATTTTAGTACAATGACATCAATCCTCTGTACCTTTTCTCCCTACTTTCTACTATTAACCTATCTATACATGAACCCTGTGACCATTGAGAAAAGATTTAGCGTTATTTAATTTTATCATGAATGTGAACGCATGCGGTTACATCTGTGGGTCTCGCCCACTAGACATACCATTATAAGCCATGGTATTAAAACCATTATATTGAAGCTCTTTTATACAGCTTTGTACAGTTTTTTTGTATATATCTCTTATACAGCTTTGTAGCATGTCATCTATACAATTATATACCCCCTCTGAGTAGAAGGCTCCTTCAATAGGCATTGCACTAAGCCGAAAGCTGAAGTTTCCTGGGTACGAAAGAAAGCTCAGAAAAACCACCCCACTGCACATAAGAATTAAGAGCTAATTGCTCACAATTCCTGAGGTTCTCAATCAATCAATCATGAATGTTTTCAACTGTAGGCTGCTACTGTGACTTTAAGTGCAGCTAGGCATTATTACGCTTCTGATCTCTGTACAACATATGACTCATTAACTATGTAACAATTTTCAGGTAATTTTCATTGATGAAATAGATAGCTTATGTCGCCACCGCAGTTCTCGGGAAGATGAAGGTACAAGACGCATCAAAACTGAGTTGCTCATTCAAATGGATGGAGCTGACAGGAAAACTACAGATAAAATTTTTCTTCTGTGTGCTACTAACTGTCCATGGGACCTGGATACAGCATTCATGAGACGTTTCCAAAAGAGAATATATATCTCATTGCCTGATCAGTGAGTAGTTGAACTGGTTTTTTCAAATGATACATGTAAAATCTTTGTTCCTTTCTAGGAAGCGGGTCCCAGAAGTCAAACTTTTCAATATACAGACTTCATGTTTTTAATAATTTATATTCCGGTTTCTAGTTTTTAACACACCAGAACAGTTTCATTCAAGTTTCATTTCATAGTATCATGTATGTGCAGCTTTTGTTTTATCACTGAAATTACATCACTAGTAGACTGTGTTGTGACAATTTAATTGGAGATGTCTGTTTACCAAGTGTGCTAGCTACAGCTACAAATAATTTTTAATAATTTATAATAATCAATCTGTGCGCTACCTACTGGGTGAGGGGAGTCTCATTGGGTAGCAGGCAGATCGGTCCATTACCTTGACTTATATTTCATTATGTTTTTCGTAAATATGACCTAGTTTCATTAAGTTAGTGGGACCCATGTCCTAGGAAAGAACCAACATTTTTACTGTACTTTTCAGTGTTGAATAAAAGATGAAAATTCCAATTTTTTTATGTGACTAAAATTGCATGATGTGTATTTGAGTTTGAAACTGTGAGAAGAGGAATGAAAATAATGGTACAGTTATATTGATTATACAAATAGATTTTTTTTTAATGGAGACTAGAATATCCAATCAGTGGTCAACTAATATTTCAATCTAGCTTTGTTTTGACAAATCTTATTCTTCCGTTTGCCTTCATTGTTGTGGTACGCAGCATCCTGATTGATGTGGTGACACTTTTGTCTAGTGCATTCATCTTAATGCCTTTACTTACTAGGGCTGACTGTGGTCTTGCTCACTTGTTGGAGGACCTGACCATATTTACTTTTCAGCTGGTGTTATACTTAAGCCCTACTTCCACATCCAGGAGCTGGCCTTGGTAGGGCCTTTGACAATAAGACTAATCGGTTAACATCTGTCCTAGGTATATTGTAAATACAACAATGGTGGAAGAGTACCAAACACAATTGAGACAGCAGTGTTAATTTACTTGTTAGTTGAATCATCATCATTGTACTCCAGAAACATCCAACGGTGCTCCAATCTCAACTTAAGTGTATCCACAATTACATGATGACTGACAGTTCCAACTCTGGTTGATCGGTTAACAAACTATCTTCTAAGCCTAGTGTAGCATTTATTTCTGGTTATGCTGCATTTCAAGCCCAGTTTCTTTATTTTGGACATGGAAAAGGAATCATCACCTTCATTAATTACATTTGTCCTTGTTTCTCATAAGGAGTAAAAAATGTCAGCTGGATCCATTGCTCTACTGCCAGACATAGTAGCAGTGCAAGTCAGCTGATCTTCTCTCTCATTCCCTTGAACATCCACATAACTAGGCACAAAAATGAATGTGATGCACTCCAACTTTAACCTTTTCACTGCCTCAAGCAAATGTTCACAAATGCATCCAATTTACATTGTTCTGATCATGCTCAAGTCTCTAAGGATGCAGACATGAGTTTCCCTCTGTATACTCATCCAGTTGAAAGTCTTGGCTACTGCCATAATCTCCATTTAATTTAATTTACTTGTGTTTGTTTATAAATGTCCGGCTCCATGGCGGCGGGGTACAGAGCTTGTCTGAGACTGCCAAGATACCAGATTTAAATCTCACCTCAGGCAATTGTGCATCCGGACTGTTCAGAAAGCAATGGCAAACTACTGAATATATTTATATTGTCTAGAAAATTATTACAGCAAAAGATGCTGAATTGATGGTTACATCCTGAATAGGATATGCTACTAATTTTTGTTTATAAATAAATCCTCCTCTTACCACTTAAGAGTAAACATAAAAAAGGTCCTATTATCTGAAACCTTTTAATATCTTCATGATGCAGAAACTCCAGAATAGAGCTGATAAAGCTTCACTGTCATGGAAGCAAGGTAGACATGTTGGATTCTGATTGGGAGCAACTGGCAGCTCAGACCAAGGGATACTCTGGTAGTGACCTCTCCACCTTAACTAATGGTGCACTTTTTCAACCAATCAGAGACTTACAAATAGCAACACACTGGAGACAGACAGCAGGTAATTTATTTCTTCTTTTTACCTGTATTCTGCTGCACTCTTGATGCTTAGGGCAGAAAAACCACCCAAACTCCATTTTATGTAATTTTCTATTCTTTGTGCCTTATTCCAGTTTAGACATATTACCCTCAATTTCTCTGATATAGATCTCCTTCAGTTGATTTTGGATATTCATGTCAACCAATACAAATTTTACATAGGCCTATTTTGTACATAAAAATACTCAAATGTTATTAAATATGTGAATATGGACCTTAAGTATTTACCTTATGTGATGCTCTAATTTATATAGAATATAACGTAAATTTGAGTAAAAATACATAATTTTAGAGGTACATTGGGCTGAAATACCAAATGTTTCTTCTGGAAGTTTATGAGTAGGATTATGGGTATTTAGTCCTGCCTAGGACTACAATTATTTCTCTAAGTAACAATATTATCAGAGTTCCATAGATATAAATACCTTTAAGTCTGCTTGTGGAAAGTTTATGCAGCAGAGCACTAACATAGTTGCTCAAACAACTCCCAATTTTAACCAACTTAGAAACTACAGGTATTAAGAAATCTAGGTTACAACTACAGCAAAATCTCACAGATGAAATATGGAGACACATGGTAATAAAATTTTGCTTTTCACTGGAAATATTTATTTTTTAAATCAAGGTTCATTAAGGTGAGACGTGTCCCACACATTCAACTTTTTAATATATTTAATATGTTCATACAGCTTCCATGGCACAGAGCTAAATAAAAACATGCAGCGTCTGCTACCAATCATTCACAGATCCATCAATCTGTGTGCATCGCATTGAGAACCCCCTTCTCCCCTGGACAACCCTGGGGGGGGGGGGGGGGAAGCTCTCAGTGCATTGCATGCAAATCAATGGATGCTGCATTGTATGCACCATTAGCAAAAGTTTGTTTTATTAAATAATGTATGGTTTGTTTCATTAAAAAAATGTGGACACATCTTACCGGAATTAATCCAAATCAACATTGTGAAGCCTTTATCAAGAACACAACATAGCACACAATGAGTAAAGGATGACACTGCCAATGATCATATCACAGAGTTAAATGGGAATCGTAGTATTGATAAGTTACTATGTCTTCAGTTGAGCTATTTCATTCTTTATAAATCTACATGAATATTTCTATAGTTGCCTTTTAGTGATTAGTGATATCTTGTTAGCTGGGAACTAAGAGTAAATGATATACCGGTATAACACGCTTTTCAGACCATTAATACTCTTGCCTTTTTTCTACTCTTGTGAGAGTACAAATCCAAGCTCTCTGCTTCATATGTGGTGACATGAGATCAATACCAATAGTGGCCTGTGAAATCAATGCAAACATAAAGCCACTAGACACTAGAAGAGAAAAGGCAACTATAGAAACTGGAATGATACAAATGACTCCCACAAAGCCATCCTAACAAAGAAGTAGTCAACAAATGGGCACGCAAAACAAGACTAAAACAAAGATCCTTAGTACAGCTAGCAGAAGAACTAGAAACAAGAAAGAGAGGAATCTTCCTGAAGATAGAGAGGAATCTGAAAGAGTACCAAATATCCCATTAAATGCATCCCCAATACTGCCCTAAATAAACACTACACTAATTGACAAGTCAGTAACCAATGCAACAAACCAAAACACCCGTAAGTACATTGCAGTAGACTATCAATTCCTGCCCCAAGGACTGGATCCAAGCATACATAGTTGGTCAGCCTTAATGTTTGCCATTTTGGTGCGTTTTGCACCAGACTTGGTGCTTTTTCAAATCATCTGGAGCCAAAATATTTTGAAATAGCATGGCCGCACTAGTTTAGTGCTTTTCAAAAATTTTGCTGGTGCGTTTTATTGCATTTTGTCATTATTTAACGCTTTTTGGTTCGTTTTAACTCATCATATAATTTGTTTTGTTTTATTCAAAAACTTTGATTTATTTTTACACTTTTTTGTGAACATTAAAAAGTCAAACTCATAAATAGTAAATAGAGCCAAAATTTAAAATTGCCATTGTTCATTTGCATATTCACAATAATTCCAGGATCTTTGCAGTGACTATACTACTGTTTAATTTATATTTGTGTATCATAATGAGCAAGAACTACCCACAGCATTTCAGGGCACAGTGTCAAGATGATTCAAGATTTTTTTTAATGGTTAATTATAGTTGAAAGAGATGACACGAAGAATTATTGTACGTATTGTAAACGTAAAATAGCTGCGAAGGTAAAAGATATTCAGAGAAACTTTGAGACAACAAAACACAAGAAAGCTAAACAACCATTCCATGAACAACCACAACTTTTATTTAACCTTCACCAAGCCTATATCAACCCCGGCCGCCGAAAAACAAAATGGCGGCGCACGCTGTTGGCGGCCCGTCCCACCCAACGAGAATATTGTGAGATTTACACTTACCACAGTCCGTACACATAGCTGGGGACATGCGCAATCGAAGCCAGTACATCCCCCACTTCCGAAATGATCGTTTTTGAGAATGGCTAGCTATTCGTAAAAGTTTAAGAGCAATTAATCTGACCACATCTGCACACCGGTACGATGCAATGATGGTGGATCGGTTTTATAGACCTTTATTTCATCGTATTTCGAATAAAATAACATTGAATCGTAGCTTGAATCATGAAGTATTGAGTTATTTAGTTTCACAGCAGTTTTACAGAATGCCGTGTTGGTTTGGAGACTTGTACGTTTGATATCGAATATGTTGAAGTGGCAGAAAAAATAACTCTAGGCCTAAGCTCAAAGAACGATTTTACTGCAAATCTACAAGTTTTATACAGTTCCCCCGGCTATATTTTGATAATTTCGCAGTGAAAGAACATAAATACAACAGATTTGCGTGATTTAGTTTACAGTGTTGCCAAGGAATTCGATATGTAAGGTAAGTTATTTTTTTTTACTTATTTTTTTTCCTCTTTATTTGTTATAAAATATATTTTTTGTGAAAAACGTCTTTACCACTTTCTCATACGTCTGGTATCACAGACACACGTACATAAATTACACCAATATATGCATAATTCAATTCTTTATTTATATGTGCAAATATTATTTAAATATCTCTAACAACCAAAAAATTATCACATTTTCAAAACAGTCACCATCAATAACGCAAATTTTCAAAAAAGAATCCGGTGGCAGGGAGACGTACCGTATTTTTTAATCTGGCTTGCTAAAGGTTAACACTCTCAGCAATGACGTGAAAGCAACAGAAGCAGGAATATTTTTGTTCGTAGCTGGACATTGTTCCCTAAGAGTAGTCGATCATTTAAAGGAACTCAGTATGGTACACTTTGGTGATAGTAAAGGATGCAAGAACCTAAAGCTTAGAAGATCAAAGTTTAGTTCAGTTATTTGAAATGTGCTCGCACCATATTTCCAAAAAAGACTTGATATCTGATGTTGGAAACAGCAAATTCAGCTTATTAATTGATGAAAGCTAGGATATTACTGCAAATGTGATATATACGTGATATAGCAATAAGATATTTTTCCTTGAAAAGAAAACAGTTTAGTTTTTTAGACTTAGTAGAACTGTGTGACTGTAACGCTGAAGCAATATGCAATGCTCTGAAAGAATGTTTGAAGAATAATTGACTTGAGTTGCAAAGACTACTTGCACTAAGCACTGATAATGCATTCTGTCATGATAGGTGTAAACAATGGAATGTGCACAAAATTAAAGTCTGAAATTCCTTATCTGATCCTAGTTAGATATGTGTGCCACTCTTCAACTAGCTGTGTTACATGCTACAGCCGAGTGCCTTCCCAGGAGTCTAGAGTTCATGATTAGAGAAACATACAACAGTTTTTCTCACTCATAATTTCAACAAGCAAAGTACAGTGAGCTTTTTGCATTATAAATGCAGCCCCCACATAAGCTTATTCAACCAAGTCAAACACACTGGATGTCTATTGAATCTGCCATTGTCAGAATATTGCAGCAGTGGGTTGAGCTCAGAACTCATTTTAATATAGCAAGAATGTGCTAGTGCTGTTATACATTGTTAGATCGTTGAGTAGTTTTGTTGGATATTGTATTTCTGCTTCAAACTTTTATTCACACTTTGAACATCTTCAAAAATAAGCTTGAGAAATATAATAAAAACAGTTTTTTATGTCACAAAACATAGAATATATTTCTGCTGTATAGCAGCTCTACACATTCTTGCTATATGCACTAAATGCAACACTAAATGCACCAGGAAAAAGATACATAAAATGAAAAAATATTGTCTGATTGTGCTTATGCAATCTGGAATAATATTGCCAGTATTTATCAGACTAACTGATGTTAATAAATTATAATGTGTTATCTTGTATTATTTTAAGGAAAATATTTGGTGCTTTTTTTTTAGTACTTCCAAAAATGTGTTTAGTGTTTTCTGGTGCTTTTTAGAGACATTTCTAGTGCTTGTATGATGAAATTAGGAGCTGCGTAGCGCAGTTGTTAGCGCACTGGCTTCGCATATGAGTGGTACTGGGTTCATTCCCCAGTTGAGGCGGAAGTATTTGTCAGATTGCAATGGCTCCCAGGTCGACCCGGTCTTAAATAGGTACCGGATTAATCCGGGAAGTAAAGACTGCAAGGAAGAGGAGATGGATACTGCCCTCACTTGCAGAGCCTCTGAAATGTGAGATCGCTAACATTTCACACCGCTACGGCATTAATAAATGATATGGGTTACTTTACTATTACTATTATGAAATGAGTTGGGAACCCTGGTTATCTGCTGCTTGTGGAGAGTTCTGCAGAAGTTGTGATACAGAGGTGAAAGCAATATTAGAAACACTTTCATGCAACACTTCGCAAAACTTAGTAATATTCACAAATTCCCTGTCTGCTCTATAAGCGATTGAAAACTGGAATCAAACAGCAGTGAAAATCATAAGCAATATACTTCAAGCTACAAACATACTTACATCTGATGGCATCAATACTACACTACAGTGGATACCAGGCTGCACAGGTATCAGCAGGAATGAAAGTGGTGATAAACTGTAAGGGAGAAAGTTTGCCCCAACCAAGAATTTCCACCAATCATAGAACAGCTAAACACATCCGCAACAACTGTAAACAACATTGGATCGACCGCTTTGCCACTGGCTCTTCTTCTTCTTCTTCTGCGTTCATTCTCAAACTCCAACTGGATCTAGCTGGATCATGGTCCTGCTATATTTCCAGCAGGATGTAGTCCAGAAAATGGAAATGCGCTGTGTCGTGTTTTATTTGCGCCAATGGCCCGACACATCCGTCTTCGGCGGGGCCACTGGCTCAAAAGGAGGAGCGCTATATGTCCCAACCAAATTCATACGACAGCATAACTAGGCTACACTGCAAAGATCAAACCACTATATTTAGGCTGTGAGCAACACATGTACAACTTAACACCTACAAAGAATTGTTGCAGACCATACATACTGCAACAGACAAGAGAAGGAAACAGTAAAACAGAATGTCTTGCATGACAAGACCTATGAAAACAACTTTCAGAAGGATAGAAGAGGGATCAGTGTTATCAAGGTTATGGCGACCTTCGACATGCAGTAATGGGTACTTTTTCTGCTTCTGAAAGTGGTGGTGCTATCTGTAATAGATTATGGCCTGGCCTACTAACTTTGTCACAGACACAAGTCGATAGATTGGAAAAAGTTCGCAATGAGAGCGGTACTGGGGTGTCCTAGAGATACACCCATCTCTGCTATGAGATTTCTGCTTGATCTCCCCAGCATTAGAGTGCGACACCAGGTAGCACAAGTTAAGTCATACCTTAAAGTGACAGAATACAACCACCACCCATTACACCATCGTCTAGATGAGTCAATGGGAAAACGAATCAAGCGTGGCAGATCATGGATGGCAGAGGCTGAAGACACACTGCGAATAGTATGTGAATTGGAAGAAATAGGAAAGGGCAGTGAATGAGTGGAGGTAGACACTGAGAAGAAATCACTGACTAAAGTAATAATACAACTAGATAAAGCGTGTCGAAAATGGATGGCAGTCAGGGCTCAGGATACAGTGCACGAACTCGCCCAACTACACTCGAAACCACAAGACATAATTATATACACAGATGGCTCTGTTAGCAGAAACACAAATAAAAGCGGTTGGGGTTTTGTTGCCTACAGAAATGGCGTGAAGTTGGTTGATAAATCTTCAGCATATTCTACTGTCACATCGAGCATGAGGATGGAGATAGAGAGAGTTACAGCAGCTCTTAATTGGTTGATAACTGATACATCAACACACGCGGTAATACTCACAGACTCTCAAAGCATGTTGCGCAAGATAGAAAAGTTCATGCTAAGAAAAGAATGGTGGGACTTATTGAACAACTCAGTTGTCCAGAGCGTTACATGGATATACTGCCCTGGTCATGCTGGGGTCAGAGGAAACGAGAGAGCCAACTTATTGGCAGGCAATGCGGCAATAGACGGCACATTGCTGAGATGAGATAAAGCAGATTTAATAAAGGCAGTAATAAATTCATTTCAAGATGCAGATGATGTCAATGAGGTTGAGAACATACACATACAGAGAATATTAGAAATGAGAGTATTCAGAGGTGAGGGGAGGAAAAGTAAATTTTTTGGAAAGTCCCGAAGATCACACAATCAACACCTGACCGGAACTTTGAGTCTACATACACTGGGATGGCTGCTGGAGCGGAGGGCAAAGCACTTATGGGAATGTCCCACGTGTTGTGAAGCCAGTTTCTAATCAAGAATCAAGAAACAACTGTTACTACCAAACCCCTCCATCACTAACGCCCTTTATACAGACACAACACATTTAAAGAAGACATGTATCTGCCACCACCTGGCACAGAGAAGAAAGAGTGAAAACTTACAACCCTGGGATTGGATAAATAAGTTCTACTCTTGTGACTGTTGTGTTACTTGGACCTGAAAGAGGAGCAAAGCATAGCAATACTGTGATCTTCCATGCATGTCATTGGAGGTAACTAAAGAGGTTTTGGGGGCAGGATTGGCTATCCTATTTCATATGCCTTCTTCTTTCATTCTCAAACTCCTGGAGATTAGCAGAATGTAGTCGGGAGAATGGAAAGCATTGTGTCATGACTTACAATCAGGCTGCAATATCTGCATATTTCAGCCTGACACAGCCAACTTCAGCACGATTTCATATGTCAAATTGGTCCAAAAGACATGCTGAATTTAAATGTGTTATGTTGAAAGGCACAGATATCAAAGCCACATTGTAAACCATGATACAATGCTCATGTTCTCTGGCCCACATCCTGCTAATCTGCAGAAGTTTGAAAATGAACATATAAGAAAATTAGACTGATGTGATTAATATTAAATTTATTTTTATATAATGTGCTAACATGAAGCATTTCTGTCATTCTAATCGTAGATGGAAAATGGTTGCCAAGTGATGCACACAACAAACAAGCTATTAAAGCCAGTATAAGTGATTTACCTGCAGATAAGGTAATATGGTTTCTCAGTTCAGTTGTAGCCACATCATTTTAACATAAAGATCCACCATGCATATTACAAGAGAGTTGGTATACTCCATCCTACAATTAAAACAAATATTCACCCATTTGTTAAAGGGGTCCTATAGGGGAGCAAAGAATAGCAACACAGTGTCCTTTCATGCATGTCATAAGACATGTTTAGGGGTAGAGCGTAATATACGAGCTTAGCTATAAACTAGTAGGCCTACAACGTAATTTCTCTCAAGTGACTCAAATCACAAATAGAGATCAAAAATGGTTATAATAATAATAAACTCTGTATTATAAGTTATAATAAACTCTCTACTAGAGTTTATTTAGAAAATGTTATAGTGGTTCTGCAGAAAAATGTCTTTCCATCTTGTAGCTTGTCTGCACAAATAAAGTTATATTTATTCTAATTATATTTATTCTCAATAATTACTCAACAAGAATAAATCATTCATTACATAATAGGTAATTGACAGTGTATAAATTTGTTACATTTTGTGTGATATTGTAGTTAGAGCTGTGTGTTCTGGCCCAGTATCACAAAATTCAGCACCTCATCAATGGGAGGGTGATCTCATTCCTGTTGAAGTTATTTTTGTCTGGTTTTTCTTACATAGCCTTTGTAACTCCCATTGTTAGCTGCAAGGCAGCAACTGTTTTCCTTCCGGGTTTTCTCCCATAGCCTTTACAACTTCTGTTGTCAGCTACAAGGCAGGAGATAGCAGTGTTTGTGAGTCCTGATATGGATAAAGTACCTGACTCTTAGAACCCTGTTGTAGTATGAACAGGAATGAAGAATGACTCAAGTTTAGAGAAAGCAATCACACTTTTTCTTTTGTATTATGATGCCAACAGAGTTGAAAGAGAAGTCGCCACCAGCACATGCTGACAACTTTTATAATCCACAGGTGAGGGCTTCTTAGGAGAAAAATATTGGAAGAATTTAGGGCTGTTTAGATAAATAATTGAAGCCTATTCTGTGTATGAAATTGCTTGTCAACTATTGTTGAATCTTTAGCTCCCACTATTAGCCTACGTCCAATTGCATTGCTAGTGCAATATGAACACCAAATCACTCTCTTGCACATTGAGCGATTTCAGGTACAGTGGAATCGAAATACTAACTTACTAACCACTCTGCCAAAGAGGCTTAATATTTACAATATACAATGTTTTTATTCAGTCAGTTTTGAGAGTTTGCGTGCACCAGCCTTTTATTCATATAAATTAGACTTATGTTTATAATGGGGGAGATGTTTGTGGTATAATATTTTCTGCCTGGACTGGGAATGAAATGATCACTGAACAAATGATACCATAGTTCACAATACTGGAAGCAGACACAGTGATTAATGATATATCTGGGATGGGATTTGGAAAATTTAGTATTAAATGTGCTAGTAATAGAATTTGATGCCTGCAAAAAATAATGAATTTTTTGTTCACCCAGTGAGACTCAGAAACCACTAGCATGTATAATCTTTGACATCTGCTATGGAAGACTGAGCACATTGTCCTTCCTGGAATGCAGTGATGTTGGTTGATAACTAATAATTTGTACATTGACTAAGCTAGCAGGTTGGCTGCTTCAATAAAATGTTGAGTCATACAGTGAAGAATATGTCCGTAAAAGTATATACATTTGATTCAATTTAGAAGTTTGGAGTTGAAGACACCAATATTCACCTCCGTGGACAATCTCTAGAAAACTTAGAACATAGTTTGCAGAATTTCCACTGTATCATACCACAAGAAGAAATCTATGGTCATTTGAAACAGCTCTGACGAAAAGCTCTATTGCCGTGTCTTGGGGCTGGTGACCACAGAACAGTTCATTGATGATATCCATATCAGGCAGTATCTGACTTCAGCTGGAGAAGAAGAAGACTCAAGTTATTTTTTTCATACCTATCAAATTAACTTGAAACAAGTTTACTGTATTTTGTACAACATATACTAAGTTTTCATTGCCTGTATTGACTTTTAGTACCGGTATTTATTTCTATTTCTAGTAAAGTACTCTTAGTACAGAATTTGGACATAACTTGGAGGCTAAAATATTGAACTTATGGGTTATTGTGGGAAAAAATATAAAGAATCAGAACTATAATTGCCAATTAATATACAGTAGCTATACTCACTGACTGCAGATCTTTACTGGATCAATCCAGAGCACTAGAAATGAAAACCTGCCACATGAAATAAGACAGTTCAAATACATTAAACATTCCTCAGTCATTATCCTACAGTAGATACCCTCTCAATGTGACGCCAACCCTCATATTGTAGAATCTTTGTGAAATGTGATGATATGGAACAACCCGTCAATCAACCATCTTATAATATATAGTAAAAATAATAACCCACAACATATATCCTACACATAAAAGTCGAAGAAACACATGGATGTGGAAGACAAACACAATAATATTCCAGTATGTCACCTCCTGAGACATCAGCAGACAATACTATTTCACCTCTGAAAAGGCCACTGCAAATTTGGGAGTTACCTCTGCTGATTAAGGACCCATTCACAAATGAATGTCCACATGAATCTAGAATCTAAACTTGTACTTCATGGCTGCTGACCATAGAATGAGCAAAGACAGCTGATCTGGCAAGAAGATATAGATTTGATACAAAAGCTATGCGGTAGCTGCATGATGTAACCAGAAGAATATAGCAGACTTCTCCCTGGAAATATGATTAACAATACTAGCATGATCACATACTTGAACAGAGAAGAAGAAGAGGCAATAAACTACAAAAGATTTTATAATTATTTTAGAAAATAATTATATTAAGCAAGTAAATGTGTTAACAATACATACCATTACTAACAAAAATATAATAAAAACAACTAGAATAAAATTAATAAGGAAAAAACATTGACGTTTTGATCTTAAGATCTTGCCTATCTATTTATCTATACACTGTGGCCCTTGTTTGCCTTGCGGCGTCAGGAATGGAAGAGTTCTCTGGAGATGGCCTTCTTATGTGCTGTTTGTAAGCTTGTTCCTGTGGCTTCTTTGATTTCTGTGATCTTTTACATGATCTGCCTCTGGCTTTATAGCCGTTATGTCTATGTGTCATGGCCATTTGTGGCATGCTATCTGTTGGCAGTCTGGAAACATGTGAAAATCACTTGATCTGTTGAATTTTGATGTGTTCCAATATTGGTATTGTTTTGGTTATCTGTCTGATGTTATCGTTTCTAATTCTATCTCTTAATGACACTCCAAGTATTCTTTGTAGACATGTCATTTCTGTTGTCACTATTTTTCTTTTGTCTTCTGCTGTCATTATCCAGGTTTGGCACTGGTAGCATAGTGATGGAATAATAATAGTCTTGTATAATGCAATGTCTGTGTTTACATTTTTGTTCTTGAAAATATGTGTATCTGTCCCAGGATCTCTTATGTTTTGTTGCATCTATTTTGTATCTCTTTACTGGTTTTCCCTTCACTCTATATAATGCTTCCTAAGTAAGTGAACTCATTTAACTGTTTAAGGTATTTATCAACGATGGAGATAGTGATATTTCTTTCTTTATTTGTTATTGTGATTATTTCGGTCTTTTCAATATTAATCATCATGTTGATTTTTTGACATGTGTGGAGTCTGTTCATATTTCCTTGCAATTATTCTTCTGATGTTGCAATCAGTACTTGGTCATCTGCAAAGAATAGTTCGTTCAATTTGTCTTTTGTTATCTTCTTCGTTGGTACTTGTTATTTTACAGATGTGATCGATATATGTTATAAAAAGTAGTGGGCATAGGAGACAACCCTAGCGAACTCCTGATTGAATTTGGAACTTATTGGACACTTCTGCATTTGTTCTTACTTCATGTTGGCTATTAGCAGAGATCTATGTATGAACAGATATATAATAATATAACAGCAAATAATGCAGAAAAAATATTAATTTCATACATTAATTTCAAAACATCTAAGAAAAAAATAAAAACAGTCCCTGGTATAGCCAGAAGAGTAAAGAAGTATATTGATCCAATTTGTGCAGTATGTGCGAGATCAAAATAGTTTGATCTTTTCTGGCTTTCTGGTAATTATATATTTCTGGAAGTTGTTCAGCAATGATGTTAACAAATGTCATACTTTTAAAATTATATGTGTGTTCGTCCATCACAAGTGATAATGACCATTTGTTACATCCAGTTTTAAAAATTCCTTTAGAATTATGTCTATGCTGAATAGTTTTTAGATGGCTAATAAGCCCTATTTGAGCTGCAAATGTCCTTGAACAGTTTGGGTATGGAATGACCACTGTAGAAGGATTTTGTTTTACTGTTTTATCCGTGACTTTCTAGCTACTCTCTGCTGTTGAACTGCTGCGTCTTTTCACAAGATGATGCGCCCTTTTTTTACTATAACATCATGTAGATATATTTTGTGCAATTTAGTTAGTTAGTTAGTCATTGGATCATTGTCACTGCACTCCAGAGAAGTTTACTATAAATAACCAAAAGGATGGATGGTGTCCAACAAAGTGGAGAGTGCCGAAGTAACCAAACAAACAAATGGTAATGCAAAATAAGTTACACAGGTTACTAGAAAAACCTAACGGTAAAGTAGGTTTTTCTAGTACCCTGTTTAACTTATTTTTGCATTATAGTTAGGTTTTTCTAGTAACCTGTTTAACTTATTTTGCATTTCCAGAGAAGTCCATAGATCCTCAGATCTCTCCTTTAGTGTATCCACCATTACACGTTGACTGACGGTCCCAGTGCACCATTGATTGACCATAATTCTTTCTCACTCACGAAACTGCTCCTTTCTAGTGAAACCACACTTCAAATCAAGCTCCCTTATTTCATATAATCATTTTTTTTCGTTTCCCATAGAACGTTCAAAATGTCTGCCCGATCCATCGCTCCACCAACACCCGTAATAGCCGCCTGTGCTGCCAACCTACCTGCCCTCTCATTACCCCGGACTCCCGGATGTCCCGGCACAAAAATAAAAGTCACTTTATGCACACAGGAATTCTTCACTGCATGCAGCCACAGTTCCCAAATGTACCCCACCTGCACTTTCACAATCATGCTCATCGAGTCACTGAGTATACAGGCATGTGTCGCAGTCTGAGAGCACATCCATTTCAAAGCTTTGATTGCTGCCAAAATCTCCATTGTCATGCTGCTTGTTGTCTGAGCGAACGCACCACATTCCTCACTGATGGTCTTCCCCCACCTTTGAGCCATGAAGGCCCAGGTGCTCCTGATGTGTCTCTTAACCGACCCATCTGTATTTGTGCTTTCCATAAGTTTTTCCATGTATCTTTGTCTATTTCAAAGGCTTTCAGTGAGGTCTTTAAATTATATGCAGGCTACATGAATACCCAGTAAGTGAAAAATGTTATTTAGTTAAAATTATGGAAGTAGCAGTTTGGCTTAACTTTTCAACATATATCCTATGCATATTCTGCCACAGATCTGTCCTAGAGATGTAAAATTTGAAGACTTTCATGCATCCCTACAGATACATGGACCAACTGTTTCTGTAGCTGAGCTGGAGAAATTCTCTAATTTTGCCTTGGGCTTTGGACAATCTGGATAACTAGTTACTATTGTATATTATATTGAAAATAATACAATAAATTAATGGTAATGACTGAAGATTGTTTAAATGTATTTGAGCTCTTGATTCCATACAGCAGGTTTTTGTACCTAAAGTTCTGGACAATAAATAAACAGGACAATGAAAGATTAGAGGCCATACAGATGTGTTCTATAAAAGACTGATGAGAAAAGCATGGAAGGCTAGACAAAGTGATTAGGAGGTGTGCTGAAAGAGTTAAATACAAATTCTGTGTTACTTTTTAACATCTGGTAATCTTTTATATTTTCCAAAGATCTAGGAAGAAACACCAAGTAAGCTATTCAACTCCTGTATTGTCCCAGTATTTACGTATGGAAGTGAAATCTGGAAATCAACTCAAGGAACAGACCAAAAATTAAGCATGTTTTGAAAACAAATGACCCAGGAAACTGATGAACATAAAAGAGCAATTTTGTTACAAATAGTGATTTAAGAAACAAAACACACCAAGAATATGTGTCACGTCATAAGAAAACACCTGGAAATACCTGGATAGAAATACCTGGGTTTTATTTTAAGACTAGATGAAAACAATAAACCAACAAGCCCTTATGTGGACACCTGAGGGTAAAAGAAAATGAAGAAAGCCTAAAGCAACCCTAAAAAACACCATACTTAAAGAAGGGGAAATAATAGGTTGCAAGACCATATAAGAACTAAAATTGCAGGCAGTGGACAGCACCCAAGAATCAAAACCTCTGCCCTATGTGCCACCTGCAGCACGAAAGTAACAAACTAAACTTTTATATTTTGACCTTGTCATGAGGTGGATATTTGGAGAATATAGTTACACCGGGTAAGATTAAAAGAAAGAGAGACAGGATGACAGCATCAGAAAATGTTAAATAATTTAATATCATGGCATGCCAAAAAAGTAAACAACAATCCTGATACTTCTTCTTCAGCATTCATTCTCAAACTGCCTCTAGATCTCTCGTATAGCAGGACCATGGTCCTACCAGATTTCATCCATCACAAGTGATGAGGACAATTTGTTACATCCACTTTTGAAATTCAGTTAGAGTAATGTCCTTGACTATTAGTTCATATATGGCTAATATCCTTGGGCAGTTCAGGCATGGTATGACCACTGTAGATGGCTTTTGGTCTACCCGTGACTTTCTAGCTACTCTCTGCTCTGCTGAATTTCTCCTCTTTTCACAAGATGCTGTGCCTTTTTTAACTCCACAGTGCCATGCAGCTCTATTTTGTGCGTTTTGTGCAAGCTATGTATCTTGGTCTATTTCAAAGATTTTCAGTGAGGTCTTTAGAGTCCGTGTAGTGCTTCTTTTGACCACCTTGACTGCAACTCACCATGTGAATATATACCAGTTCATACATGACACATGAACCAAATACCTGGGTATAGATTACCTACTCTAGCTTAGATAGTGTTTAATCTGACCATGTCTTTCTAGCTAGTCTCCACTATTAACTTTGCATTTCTCATTGTTCCACAAGATTTGTTAATCAAGCCTTACTTGATTACAAGGAATCATGTAGCTCTATTCTGAGTTTCAGAAAATTCAGAATTTTCCCATGATCTTGCAAGCTGTCGTATTTTGTTTCTTTGAAATAACCATTACTTCTGTTTTCTTGATATTTAGGAAGAGACCTTTCTCTTTATCTCTTTACTTTCTGTCACTGCTATATTAATTAATTCTTGAAGGTCTTCCACACTTTTAACAATAAGAACAATGTCATCTGCATATCTTAAATTATTTATGTTATGTCCTCACACTGATATTCCTGAGATATGTCTATCAAATATTGCATGCAAACTGGTATATTCCTGAGATAGGCCTATCAACTATTGCATGCATTACCGTTATGTTTTCACTTTTCACTGTATAAGGAGAACAGGTCTGGTGAAAATATGCATCCCTGTCTAACTCTTTGTTTTATTTATTGAATGGGGCCAAAATGATTTCATACTCTTATTGCTGCTGGTTTTTGCCAGTACATGTTCTTGATGATTCTTAATTACTGTTGATGTTCAAATTCTCTAGCATAGGCCTATAGGCATACAACTTCACTATGTTTAACTTTATCAAATGCTTTCGTTTGTGTGGTCTATAAGTTGTATGGGTCGGTTTTTACCTCTATAGACCTCTCTATTATTGTTCTCAAAATATATATGTCTTTAGCATTGTTGGTACCTTTGTCTTCTAAAACGCCACATTGTTCTCGACTTATTTCTGTTTCTCACTCTCTTTATGATGATTCTGAAAAGTATTCTTCACATTCAGTGGTCCCTGTGGTATATTTCTAAATATAGGGCCTATGTAAATGTCCATACGTTACAAATGTAGGCCCTATATTGAATACCATTAACGTGTAAGCCTATAATTACGTTTTCAACAATCATCAGTGAATTTATGTATCCGGTCTTCAGACCAAAAACATTCTACCCCTGATCCAGAGTGACACGACACAAGATATGCTGAAATAGAATGTGTCAGTCAAATATGCAGATATGCCCTATGTCTATTGTGGCTAAGCTGTAGCCATGAGACAACTAATTACGTTCTCGGAACTATGCCAGCATTCTGTTAATCTGTAGGAGTTTGAGAACGAACGCTGGAGAAGAAAAATATAGAATATTTAAAAAAAGGAAAAAATAAGCCTAAAATAGTAGGCCTATAGTCCCTACTCAAGACGTAAGCCAATATACGCTACGGCATTAAATACAAGCAGGCCTATCTACTTAAGAAATCAGTGGCGTGGGAGGACATAACATAGCCTAAATAATGTGAGATAAGCCTATGCTGATGACACTGTTCTGATTTCTAAAAGTGAGGAAGACCTTCAAGACTTAATTAATGTAGTAGTCACAGAAAGTAAATAGAAAGACCTCTTCCTAAATATAAAGAAAACATACGTAATAGTTATTTCAAAGAAACAAAATACCGCACCTTGCACGATCAAAGTGAATGAAATAGTATTAAAACAGGTCCACCTATTCAAATATTTAGGTACAATGATTACAGCAGATGGAAGAAGTTCAAAAGAAATAATAAGCAGAATAGGGCAGGCAAAAACAACATTCAGAAAAATGAAAAATATAGGCCCATATTGTGTAAATAAAAATCATTATATATACCCCTCCAAAAAAAAGGCGACCTTCAGATTTGCTCTAACTACCGAACTATAGCCCTTATAAGTCAAGCAAGTAAAATAATGTTAAACATCATAATGCAAAGAATCAAACAGAAATTAGAGATGGAGATAAACGAAACACAGGCTGGTTTCAGATCGGGCAGAGGAACAAGAGATCACATTCTTAACATGAGATTGATCGTAGAAAAGTGTAGGGAATTTTCAACTGACCTGTACATGTGTTTCATAGATTAATCAAAAGCGTTCGACTGCGTCCAACACCAGCAACTATGGGAGATAATGAACAGCATGGGTTTCCCAAGACATCTGATTCATCTAATAGAGGAACTTTACCAAGATCAAAAGGCTGCAGTGAAGTTAGAGGACGATCTCTCAGAGTGGTTTGAGGTACAGAGTGGAGTAAGGCAAGGGTGCACACTCTCCCCATACCTGTTCAACATCTACGCTGAAAGTATAATGAGGAACGTGAGAGAAGACATAGGACACAACACTGACTACCACGCTTTAAACATAGGTGGATTCCTAATCCCGGAACTACGCTACGTAGACGACACAGTGCTTCTTTCAAACGATATAAAGGGATTGGAACAACTAATCAAGAACACAAAGAAATATAGCGAAGCACAAAATTTGTATTTAAACACGCAGAAAACAAAAATCATGTCAACAGATATAACAACACAACAACCAAAAATCAGAATAGACAATACCGAGATAGAATGTGTGGATAAATTTGAATACTTAGGAGCAAACATCAACGGTGCAGGAGACTGCATGGCAGAAATAAGGAAGAGATTGGCAATGGCATATTGCAAAATAACACGGCTGAAAAACATATGGAAAAACAACAAAATAAAAACGAAAGTGCTAATGTTACGAACTTTTATTTTTCCGGTTGCAACATACGGCTGTGAAACATGGACTCGAAGTAAAACAGCGGCAAAGAGGATCAACGCCTTCGAGCTGAAATGCTACAGGAAGATACTTAGAATATCATGGAAGGATAAAATCAGAAACTCAGATATTATAAACACACTGAATATTCCAGAGTGTTGGTTACTAAACACAATAACAAAAAGAAAACTACGCCTGTTTGGTCATATAAAGAGACATAACTGTTTAGAAAGACAAATAATGGAGGGAAGAGTACCTGGGAAGAGGAGAAGGGGCAGACCAAGAAGACGATGGACTGACGACATTAAAGATAACACGAATACATCGCTAGAAAATGCAAGCCACATCGCCCAAGACAGAGAGAGGTTCAGAGAGTTCATTGGGAAGACAACGTTCTGGAAGGAATACGTCACATGACATTGTGTAATATACCTATGACCTTGTCATTAGAGGTGCGATTAGTTTGACAGCCTGGCACGGCAGGGAAAGAACAACGATCTTAATACATAATGCTTCCATTGTGTTTTGTGCGTGAGATCCTGATTATTTGTGCGCCTTTTTGCTAGTTGCCTCCGTCTTCAGCACACTGCTTATTTGGGCAGGACTATGGTCCCGCTCGAGTGAGACTGCCCAAACAGTCCTATTTTCCAGCCCCCGATGGCTGAACTAAGCCCCATCACCACTTCACGATGCTGGCCTAAAGCAGATTAATAAACTGTCTTACCAATATAGGGTAACCATGCAGTGGATACCCTCTCACTGTGGAATATCAGGAAATGAAAATGCAGACCAACTGGCTAAGGAAGGTGATGCCGAAGACCAACAGGATGTACAAATCACCAACCATCAGAAAAACAGATGACCAATTCAATAAGAAAGTCACAAACACCAACACAAGATGACTATCACATTATGAATAGATCAGAACAATTGTATTTCTACGCATCAGAATAGGACACAACCGACTCCGCAGTCACATGTACACAAAGTTCAAGATTGGCAACACGGTCATGTGTACAGAATACCAAGCATAGGCCTATACTTCAAGTTTAAGATTGTTTTGAGCATGAAACGCTGAGGCAGACATAGGCCTATTGGCTAGAGGAAACGACACTGGAATCAAAGCTCTATGGGCCACTGTATGAACTACAAAAGACAGTGAGTTTTATTAAGGAGACTGAATTACAGATATAGACATGTTTCAAGTGAACGAAAGAAGAATATACATAGGCCTAATGCTAGAGATAGCGGTGGAGGGCCATGATCGCCTAATCCAGCCGGCGTGGCATCTGATGATGATGATGCCTATTTACACTACTAAATACAAGTAGGCTCATTTCTGAAATTAAAAGTAAGCCAACATAATACAGTTCTTCCTTCTTTTAAATATTATTATCATAATATAAGTTGAAATTTATTTATAGTTTCTGATGGCACAGTTACAAACCAGTGCACTTTTGCCCTTGTCAACCAGGGGTCACTGTCTTTGCTAGCATGAGTTGTCTCTCTTTCAGAAATAAAAAAATAATAATAATATTCGTCTGTTTGATCTTATCAAGTGTTAACGGTTGTTTATCATTCATTTCAAGTTCAGGTAAGTATATATTACAGGTATTTCTATAGATGCATGCATATCATTTGGGCTGAAGCATAACTGCGCCTTAACATAACCATAACCACTAACAGACGTAATTCATTCATTCAATGCAAGTAACAAAGATTCTCCAGTAATCAAGAAAAATGGGTCTTCCTGCTCTGCCATTCTTCTCGTTCGGTCAGTTAGCTCACTCAAGGCCTCTATAGAAATGATAATATCCGTTGAAATTTTTGACTTTGAGGACTGATTTCAAGTAATAATTTTAATAAAAACATTTCTAAACATCTTCAAGATAGTTTGTCGATAAAAAATACAGGGATAAATCATAATCGATTGCAAGCTTAACAATTATTTATATGATTACAATTGTAATTGTAAAATTAAATATTGAGTGAAAATGTAGGCCTAAAAATGTACAATGCAGTAACAAGCCCATCCAGTAACTGTTCACTTTGTCGTCCCCTATCTCTTCTCCCCTTGATCTTTCCAGTGGTTATTAAGTTTTCTAGCTGTGTTCTTCTCAGCACATGCCCTAGAAACCTTGACTGTCTGCAGTGTCTGCCCCCTAATGTTTGATATTGTTGATCTTTTTACACCAGCATCAATAAGAACCTCTACATTAGTTTTCTTAGCTGTATGGCAAGTAATTAGTAATAATTATCATATAGGCTTAAATTGTAATGTATTTAATATTATATAGGCCTAGTTATTAAATAGATCTTCATGGGTCTTTGTAACAGTGTACATTCTACATAGTGTGTAACTGTGTTAGAAATAGATTACACAGTGTGAGTGTAATCAAAATGCATAAAGTTGACAAACACTGAGAACACTAAAATAGTAAGTAAGCTAGCTCATAGATAATCTTTATGAGTAGCCTAGGTTATATTATTGCTGCTGAAGACTATCGATATTCAGTTATAAGTATTATATAATTATTATAATGCTACATATCTTAATATCAACTTATTATCAATGGTATTCAGCAGCAATGATAGAAACTAGGCTATTCATAAAGGTTATCTCTTCTAATGAGCTTACTATTTTAAGCTCATCAATGTTTGTGCATTTTACACTGTTATTTAATAACTATATTATCCACATTTCCTTTATTCCGCAAGCATAGTTTTAGAACAAATAGTTCTTCCCTCTTCTGCACTTATTTTCATGTAGGCATATTGTAATTCAGCAACAGGCGTATACTTATATGTTAACAAAATAAAGATACTAGCCTCCTCCTCAGGGATAAGTCACAAGCTTAGCACTCAAGTTCAAGATGCTTAATAAATTCACATTGGACCAACAATTTTAAAGTTTACAGAGACAATAATGATTTAACTGTGGAGCGCATGGCCGTGTGGTTAGAATGGACCCTTGTGGTCCCGGGTTAAATCACGGTTGGGACAGGATTTTTTCTTTGGAGGTACAATCAAAATCATACCTGTACATGTCACAGTGTCTGCTATGGCAAAGTGACCTTTATTTCCACAACCCATAGAAAGCCTCTCTGCACTCCTTCACAGGAAAACATGCAGTAATGAAAGTTTAATAGTTTTACTCCTGTGTGTTGTCTGGATCTGAAAGAATAGTAACACTACCACCTGTCATGTATATCATAAGAGACAAGTAAGACATGTTGGACTGGGCCACCCTGTACTCTCTTCATCATCCATGGGAATTATTTGATAACAGACTAAACTAAGAAATTGAGACATGACATGCATTTAATCAATGAGCGGGAGTCAACAGGGCATACAACATGAAACATTTATAACTGTAAAGATGAATCTTCTTCATCGTGCATTCTCAAACTCCTGCTGGATCTCCCTTGTAGCAAGACCATTGTCCTACTAGATTTCTAGCAGGATGTAGTCCAGAGAATGGAAATGCGTTGTGGCGCCGTTTTATTTGCGCCAATGGCTCGACACATCCATTTTCGGCAGGGTAAAGATGAATGCTGGAGAGATTTTCAATAGTTAAAAAACAGCCTCACTATATAGTCATACCATACACACAACATATATTGTTGCATGGGGGTAGGTCAGGTACGCCACCGGTGAGATTCACAGAATTTCAATCATGCTAGTTGGAAGTGCTGAAATGTTGAATCTGGGTGTTTTAATATCCTGATATTTCAGATGCCTACACCATTCTCCAACAATACAGTCTGTGATGTCTTGTCCTCTACATTGTTTGAAATATGATTACTGTAAGCTGAAAGGAAAATAGATTGCAGAGGAAGTTAATAGGAAATTAGATAGCAGTGCGCCTGTGTGTTGTCGGGGCCAGAAAGGGGAGCAAAGAATAGCAACACTGTTTACCTTCCATGCATGTCGTAAAAGGCGACTAAGGAGGTTATGGGATGGAGTTGGCTGTCCCATTCCATATAGGGTCAGTGACCCAAAGCCTTGCTGAAGTCGGATGTGTCAGGCCGAAAGCGCAGATATCGCATCAATGCTGTAAACCATGACACAACGCATTCCGTTCTCCGGACTACATCCTGCTAATCTGCAGGAGTTTGAGAACAAACGCAGAAGTAGAAGAAGAAGAAGAAGATAGCAGTGGAAGTTGATAGAAAAGAAGATAGTAGCAAAAGTTTGATAGGAAAGTAGATAGCAGCAGAGCAGCCACAACTTAAGCTAGTGATTAATATCTCCAGATTCTACAGTGCATGAACTCGCTCAGCTACACTCGAAATCACAAGACATAATTATATACACAGATGGCTCAGTTAACAGAAACACAAATAAAAGCGGTTGAGATTTTTTTTGCCTATAGAAACGGTGTGAAGTTGGTTGAGAAATCTTTAGCATATCCCACTGTCACATCAGGCATGAGGATGGAGAGGAAGTCACAACAGCACTTAATTGGTTGATAACTGATACATCAACACACTCAGAAATACTCACAGACTCTTAAAGCATGCTGCACAAGATAGAAAAGTACATGGTGAGAATAGAATGATGGGATTTATTGAACAACTCAATTGTCTAGAGCCGTACATGGATATACTGCCCTGATCATGCTGGGGTCAGAGGAAACGATAGAGTTGACTTATTGGCAGGCAATGCGGTGATAGACGGCACAATGCTGAGAAGAGATAAAGCAGACTCGATCAAGGCAGTAATAAATTCATTTCAAGATGAAGATGATGTCAATGAAGCTGAGAACGTACATATACAGAGAATGTTATAAATAGGAGTACCTAGAGGGGAGGGAAAGAAAATAAAATCTTTTTGAAGAACCCCACAGATCACACAATGAACACCTGGTCAGGACTCTTGAGTCTACATACACTGGGATGGCTGCTGGAACGGAGAACGGAGCACTTATGGGAATGCCTCATATGCTGTGACGCTAGTTTCTAATAACGAATCTCGGGATTTGCCTGTTTTGCCAGCGCCTAAAAGGGGAGAATGAATAGCAACACTGACCTGTCACATATGTTGTAAGTAGGGGCTAAGGAGGTTTTGAGGTGAGTTGGCTGCCCTCTGTCATTAATTAAAGTGACTCAAAAGCTTTGCTAAAGTAGGATGTGTCATACAGAAAGATATATTTCAGACACACTGTAAACCATGATACAATTCATTCCTTTCTCCTAACTACATCATGCTGACCAGTAAGAGTTTGAGAACGAATGCAGAGTAGAAGAATAACACTGGATGTATGCTGGAGTCTTGGAAGGAATTGACCTCTTATTGCAAGTGAAGATGCTCCCCAAAGTAACATCTTAGGCTGGGTAGAGCACAAGACGAGTGCAAGCAAGAAAAGAAAGAAAATGCAAAACAATGAGTACATCGTTAGACAATTCTGAAACAGTGATTGTTCTTCCAAGTTAATCTTCAGATTCTATAGTTAATAATGACTTGAGGCTACTATAAATTAAAACTATATATAGATATCTTAATTCTGGATAGATCATCCATCATGGCAGCTAATCCGTATGGTCCAGTAACAACAACAGATTCAGCCCAACTCACAGATGATGACTGGGAATTACGTCTTCCCCCAATTAAATACCAGAGGTATCCCGGAACAGACAGGTAATATTTATGTGAATTCTTTACGTAGATTAGTATTCTTCGGATGACATAATATTTCCAGAACATAGTTTTCTTTATGCATGCTCTGAACTCCTCACAATTCTAGGGGAGTTAACATACTACAGCCAAGAGTATAAACAAACTGAAATATCTCATGTCGATTATCTTGGGTGGCCCTGTCTCCTGTTAAAGCAATCATACCCTTTATTACTAGTTTTTCCATGCAGCGATGTCTCATTATAACAGTGAAACCTCAGTTTTTGTTGACTTGACATTGGTTATTGTCACTTTCAATTTTCGCTGATGTTTTCCCACTAAAAAATCAGAACAGAAGTGACCCCAGATAGTGCCTTGATACCTAAGGTACAAATAGAGGGGATTTATCTTATAGACAATAACATCACCCCTCCTCGCTGTCTTCCATACGCCAAGAAGAGTCTTCAGAAAAGTAAATGTCATGTTAAATTTTCATTTATTCTTTACATTAGTCTTTTATATTTAGCGTTTTTAGTATTAATCACTATATTTATCCTCTTTAAAATGTGTTTTTGGTATGTATTTTTGAGTGTCTAGAACAAATTAATTGGATTTACATTGATTCATATGGAAATAATTTCCTTGGTTTACGTCGATTTTGGATTTTACTGATTGTTCTTGCACGGATTACTGATAAAAACTGAGATTTCACTGTATGATAAAAATCTCATCTTTCTTGTTGTAAAGTTGTTTATGATATGAGATATTCCGCATAAATATTTAACGTTCTTACGTTAAAATGCTCAAGACTTATATATGTTGTAGCCTCAAAACACAAGGCAAGTGGCTTGACTACTTTTCTATGGGGATACCCTTCAGGAACTTCTGAAAACATGAGCTTATAAAACATATTAGGTAACCTGGTTTTTATATTGCAACTTTGAGAACACAAGATGCCAATGTGTTGCCAAGGACTGAGATTGGAGCAAAGAATAGCAATATTGTTTACCTTCCACGCATGTCTAAGAGGCAACTAAAAGGTTATGGGGTGGAGTTGGCTGTCCCATCCCATATAGGGTCAAAGTGACCCAGAAACCATGCTGAAGTCGGATGTGTCAGGCTGAAAGATGCAGGTATCGCAGCAAAGATGCAAAACATAACACAGCGCATTCCATTCTCTGGACTACATCCTGCTAATTTAGTCCTTGGTGCTCCTAAACATGTGCAAGGACCCAGACTTTGATGAGGGGTTCATGATATTGGTGAATGATACCTCAGCTAAGAGGGTGAACATACCCGGACTACAGAGTTTACTACGGTGAATGTACTACAGAGTTTTTCCTATACCGGAATTGTGCTTGTGGATGAGAAAAGGTTAAGATGGGCACACGCAAAATATGTCTACACAAGACAATTTTACTGGCAGCAGAACACCTCATGATAGAAGGACATAGTTGATCCAAGCATAAATCCCTGATTACTGCCTCCTCTGAGACTGCCACACAGGGACATGATTTGGCCTGTAAAGGGAACAGTGGATGATAAACCAGAATGGCGTAGAGTCGATACACATCCGTAGCCTTGTGACATATAGGAAGGCTATCACAGGCTAGGAAAGCCCACCCCAATCAAAGGCATGCAGAAATAGGATGTGCTGGGTAGGAAGACATAAATAACGCAGCTATGCTTTAAACTGTCAGCACAACATACCTCAAGCTCTCCAGCACAAATTGCACAAATTTCCGTGTTGGTTAACAGAAAGCGAACGCAAACAAAGACACAACTCACATTTATTTGCCCCTAACAGATAATAAACTTTGTTTTTCAATTGTGAGCATTCCTATTTGTTCAGAAACCAGCATTATAACACAGTGAATATTCCCATGAGTAATCTGGTCTCTGTATCATATCAGCTACCCAAGAATATTCGAATTAAAAAGTCCAAGTCAAATATTGATTATGTGAAGCCAAGTGGAGACTAAATGTCAGCCATGTCACTAAAATGCTTAATATTCCTTTTGATTTTGATGTAATAAATTTCAGTAATACCATATCTCACAATTTGATTCCAAGACCTATTAAGCCCAAAGATGGAGTATACGTCTCCATAGCACAATATCATATCATATAATATCATTTTCCTTTTGCGCTGAAGTTAGCGCATAGGGCAGAGGTCAGATCTCTCCAATTCTGTCTGTTCAAAGCTATTCTGTGCAGTTCTTGAATAGTATGAATATTGGTTGTTTTACATTCTCTAAGTATTGTTCTTCTGAGTGTTTATTTTGGTCTACCCCTTGCTCTTTTGCCTGTAGGTATCCATTCAAGAGATTGGTGGTGTATTCTGTTGGTGTCTGCGCATAGGACATGCCCGATGTAGGACCAATGCGTTTTCTGATAACATCTGTGATGAAATTTTGATGTGTCTCTTCTCTGATTTTATCATTCGATTTGAATTCACTCCAATGGATGTTAGTTATCCTATGAAGACATTTGTTCTCGAAACTGAGTTTTTGTTTTTCGTTCGCTCCATTGTAACCATCACGGATATCCGTGCGATTTCCGCCGGGAGCGTGATTACGTTGTGCCACCGTTATGCGCCTTGTAGGCCTAGCACATCCGATTTCGGCATGCCTTGACAATTAGGGTGGGCTACCCTTAGCCTGTGACAGCCTCTATATCTGTCTCCAGGCACGCGTAGTGAAGACTCTTCGCCCAGACGATTTTCTAGCTCTCGTCTCACTCGAACGAGGTGTTCCACTGTCTATGAACTTGCCTCGTGTAATTGGACGTGCTGTGCCTGTGCCCATTGGGTACTGAACCGTTTCTCATCCATGAGCCTGGTTCCTTAAGGGGAAGATCTCAACAGAGGAGTTGGACCCTGGCTCTTTCGCCCTCTTAGCCGAGGTGTCATTCACCGACATCGTGTACCCCTTGTCCAAGTTCGAGTCTCACACCACGCGTTTGAGAGCAAGGCGTTCTCGAGCTGAGCGTCCTTGTCCCAATAGCGCCTGAGCCCATCAGGTACTGAACCCTTTCTCTCTTCAAGTGTATTTCCGGTGTAGGAAAACCTGACAGTAGAGTTGGGCCAGGGCTAAATCGTTGTCCCTTTTGTGCCTGAGCGAATCGAGTACAGAACCCTTTCTCTCTGCAAGTTACTTCCGGTATAGGAAACCTTGACAGTAGAGTTGGGCCAGGACTGCCATCGTTGTCCCTTTCTTGCCTACACCCATCGGGTACAGAACCCTTTCTCTTTGCAAGCATATTTCCGGTTTAGGAAGGCTCGACATTAGAGTTGGGTTAGGTCTTTTGCTTTACCAAACGCCGATGGATGGGTCTGGGTCTCTGCCTGTTAGGAACTCTGGTAACTAGAAGCCCGTCTCGAGCTGACGGAGCTTGTAGTTCCCTTTCCTAGGGACTTTTCACTTTCTATTTGCAGTTCGCGCTGCCCTCTAGCGCTGTTCTGCCCTTTCATTGTTTCATTGTACTCTGTGTGAAACATATTTGTCTCTCGCCATGCATTTACCTTTACGTGCATTTTACATTGGCCGCCCCTCCAATGTTCGGACTGGACTGACTAGCTTCACTGTATGTCGACAGTGTTGCTATATGTGGTGATGCTGGTGGTGTCGGAGATATTGTCTGTCTCTTGTGCAGTCAAATCTCTTTCCATCTGCTACCTCCACATTCTCGGACACGATCCCCAAATGATTTGGCCAGAATCAGCACGAGCTGCTGTATTTCTGTTTCCAGGGTGCACCACGTGGAGGTACATTTGGGATCTTGGTTATCTGCTAACCCTGGGTCCGCCTAGAGCAATGCGTTCCCTTTGCACCCCTCGAAACTGAGTAATTTCTTTTCTGAAGATAAAGAGCTTTTCCAGCTCTCACATCCATATGATAGCACCGGAATAACACGGGAATTAAATAAGCGCATTTTTGTGCGTGTGCTGATTGACTTTGACTTCCAGATATTAGACAGTCTGTTAAATGCACTTGATGCTAGGGCAATGCAAGTTGTAATTTCTGGCATGACATCACCGTCGAGTGTTAATTTGCTTCCTAGATAGGAGAATTTCTGTACTTTTTCAAGTTGTTGTCCATTTAAAGTAATTTCGTTAGGTGAATTGGTGAAGTCCATAATTTTTGTTTTTGCATAGCACAATACTTGGGCTAAAATATAGAGATTATGTGTTTACCTATGCAAAATGGTCCCTCTCTAAGCCTGTCTTATTAACTTCAAAGGAAAATTAATACCAATACATGTGGAACAAGGCAAGCTGCAGGAATTGTTGGATCAGTATAGCTGTGTTCTGTCTGTCTGTCTGCCTATTGGTGCTCCGAACCTTACCAGCTGACTAACTAAGGTTTAGGTCCTGCTCTGCGCAGCCACATTTGGTTTTAGATTGCGTTTCCTCATCCTAGGATAAAGCTTGTATCCTCCCACTTACTCCTTTGCCCAAAGGATTTGAAACAATGTGGATTTTAGTATAGGTAGACCCACACGACTTACGACGTTAACAGAATCAGATTGTACTGAGTACTGTCATACGGTAGCTCAGTCATATCTGACCTGTTACCATGTCATTACTTTACTAAATGTATATGACAAGCTACTAGAGATGTTAGTGGCTAAGGAGGAGACATGCCATCTAGAGATTATGTAGAATGGGTCTGAGATGTCTATATAAACTCAGAATAAAATGTTTTGATCTTTACCTGCTGATCTTGGCTTAAAAAACAATGAATGTAAATGTCAATAAGTTATTAATTTTGTTGTATAAAATTTAATTTTTCAGGGTAAAGTCTTTCTGTTTTGCATTGCGCCAACATAAGAGAAATGTTACGTTTGCCATCGCAGGAATCTGCATTGTTATTGCTATTTCAATAGCGATAATTCTTGCTGTTTGCCGCCATTACTCTGAGAGTTTTACCTCTGATGTCCAGTCAGAATGGCAAAGTACCACCAAGGGTATGTTGAGAGTTTGTTAAAATATTTTCTGTTTGATGTTGCTAACAAACGAGGAGCCACAAATTAATATAGGCTTAGTGCTACTGCTTGGAGCTACAATAGCTCAGTGTTTAGATTAAAATTGACCCTCTAGTCAGGTGGTCCAGGTTCAATTTTATAGTTCAGCTGCAATCATTTTAGATCATAAACTTTCCATGTGTTGCCAAGACTCCAGAGGTAAACACAATTATTTATGTGAAGAAAAGCATCAACATTGATCAAATTTGCAGCAGGAGCAAATGTTGCCAGGCCTGAAAGGGGAGCAAAGAATAGCAACACTGTTGCCTGCCACTCAATGCCATAGGAGGCTACTAAGGAAGTTTTGGGGTGAAGTTGGCTGGCCCATCTCACAGAGGTCAAAGTGACCCATAAACCATGCTTGTCAAATGTGCCAGGCCAGAGGGCACAGCTAAGCTGTAAATCATGAAATAATGCATTCTGTTCTCCAGACTACACTTTGCTTACCTACATGAGTTTGAGAACGAAAGCAGAAGAAGAAGAACACCATAAATAGGTTTTAGGTCAATATACAAAAATGGGTAACAACACATGATATAGAAAAAGTGGACAAGCTGCGTATGTTGCTGATCACACCATCCGCCTTTGCTAAGCAAGCAATGTTTGATTCAATCCCCAGAAATTATATGTGATACAATTTTTCTTGCTAACTATTGGAGAGAGGAGAGGTGTGTTTCTCTAGAGCTTTCTTTCAACCCAGAAGATTGCAACTCTCAGTGGTATACGATGCTATGAGATGAAGACTTCTACTCAGATGGAATCTATGCATACAATCTAGAAGGCATGTTCCACCATTTTGTATGCAGACTTTGCCCATGTGTTGCAGAGACCTGAAATGGAAACAAAGAATAGCAACACTATTTATCATCCATGCTGTTGAACAGACCCATAAGAGGGAACTGAGGAGATTACTGGATAGAGTTGGCTGTCACATCCCATATTGGGTTTCATGGTTTACACATGGAAGAACTTGCACAAAATAGATCTTCATGGCATCCTATAGTCAAAAAGAGCGCATCAACTTGTGAAAAGAGGAGAAGTGCTGCAGCACAACAGTGAAGAGTAGCTAGAAAGTCATGTATAGACCAAAATCTGCATACTGTAGCCATTGCATGTATGAACTTTCCAAAAATTTGTACAGCTCGAATAGGACTCATTAGCCATCTACGAACTATTAAGCATGGTCTAACATAACTCTAACTGAATTTTCAAATGTGGATGTAAAAATATGGTCATCATCACTTGTGATAGACTGACATACATACATGGGTTAAAGTGACCCAGAAGCCATGCTTCAGTGGATGTGTCAGGTCAAAGGCACAGATATCGCAGCAGTGCTGTAAACTACAACACAACGCTTTATGTTCTCCTGACTGCATTCTGCTATTCTTCAGAAGTTTGAGAAGGAACGCAGAAGTATGCAGACTTTCAGCCACAGCCTGCAACCATTTGGTGTTTTCAATGTTAGCCACTTTTGATCACTTTACTGCCAATATGAATCATTATGTGGTATATTCTTTCCAGAAACTGGTCTTCCTTATGGATTCTGTGGTTAGATCATCAGTTATTTGAAAGGGACTTTCATTTTAATAGTACCTCTGTAAACCATGCATTGGAACCTGCCTTCTACATGCACACAT
This sequence comes from Meghimatium bilineatum, assembly GCA_034231615.1. Lineage (NCBI taxonomy): Eukaryota > Metazoa > Mollusca > Gastropoda > Stylommatophora > Philomycidae > Meghimatium > Meghimatium bilineatum. The sequence continues at coordinate 25,493,568 of CM067311.1, forward strand.
AAAACTCCTCTGAGTAGGAGGCTTCTTCTCAAACCATTGCATATGACTCACATAGTTTAAGTCTTCTGGGTATGAAAGTAAACTCTGGAGAAACTTCCTTATTGTATATAGGAAACAATAGATTCATTGCTCATAGTTTCTGGTGATTGAAACAAACAAGAGCATCTACTTAAGAAAAAAAATATGAGCTGGTTGAAAATAAAAGTATAAAATCGTAGAAGATTGACTTCATTGTGCTTAGGTTACTCCATATTTACTCCCTCCCTTTCAATGAAGCGGCACGTTGATGCTGAGAGTATCACTCATAGCACATACTTCCGTAGCTTCAATCAATAATCCCAAAGGATCTCAGAAAAAAATCCATTTTTATAAACAAGACATCGCAGGCGGGATTAGAACATGTGACTTTTTTAGCACAAAGTGAACTACTTAACCACTATACCAGGGAGATCCTAACAAGTGACAGCAGTAGCTTTGTTGTTAGTGAACTGGCTTCTTTTTTGGGTGATCCAAGGTTCGATTTCCATTGAATCTGGAAATGTAAAAAAAAATCACCAACAGCTCCTAGGTCGACCCAGACTAAGGAAATGGGAACCAGATCTTCTGTGAAAGTAAAGGCAGCAGGCTTGAACACTGATCACTTCATCCCCAGGTATGCTGTTGGCGAAAAATATGGGCATAACACTGTTTTCCCTAATAGGTTTCAATGGTGATGAAAAGGGGAAACTTTACTTGTCAGTATTTTATCATATGGCCGCTGGATGGTGTATGCAATCATTTATCTCCACAACATTCTATCAGTTGTATCAGCTCTACTGTTGATATCCTTTTATCCATGATATCAGACTATCCTGTATCTTTTCTCTTTGACACTCTCTGTCTCTTCTATTTTCAATTTTGTCTGTTCTATCTGTTGTCATTTTTCTGCTTTTTCTGTAATCCATCACAGGATTGAATGGCGACTAAGGAGGCTGGACATGGAATTGGCTACCACTTAAAAAAGACTACGCCAAAAATTCAACAAATAATGGGTAGAACAAGGAAGAGGAAACACACTAAGAATATTTAACTCAAATGTGAATAGTAACTATTAATTATCTTGTCGCAGGGTTCAGACAACATTACCGCAGACAGTAAAGTCTAAGCGGGAAATAATACAATAAAAAATGTATGCGAAACGGACACCATTTGTTTGTATGTAATACAGAAGACTTTGAGCTTCATTACCATATGTTTACCTTATAAGAAATATACGGTAATAAATGTGAGAAAGGATTGTGAAATTAATCTATGGGTATCAATTACGACGGAATGATATGTTTGAAACCACTTTTCAAAAGCGAGAGGGACAGAGAAGACATCTTTTAATATTGATTTTAAATGCTCCCCCCCCCCCCCCCCTTTTCAACATGAGTTTTTTTTTTTTAAATGATAGACCTGTCTAAGTGGATGAAATTCCAGAAGTGGCATGTTTGTGCGAGACCTTCGTATGTAGAAGACCTCTGCACGGAATTAGAATTACTTTGACTTCATTCGATATGTTTTTTATTATTGTCATTTCTCACTATTTATATACTTGGAGTCGCATGTCAAAAATAGAGAAGGCCGACCAGTGACATGCATGAAAATAATCAAAATCGGCCTTTGAGGTCTTATAGCACAGTAGAAGGTCACTGTTTGTGCATACTGTAACCTTTGTAAAACATCACGCTTCCTATTTGTGTTTACTGGTACATTGTGACATGGAAAGTGTGGGGCATAGCAGCTCTTCTGTTTAGCCTAGGTAGTGTTTCGGATATCATCAAGTGCTGTCTCCGCAATGAAAGTTGGCTGCAACAGACATCCAACATCCCATCTCTTGTTTTGGTGGTACACTCTAGACTGTAACCTGTCCATCTCGTGATGTTACTCTTCTACTTATATCTCTGTCTATCTCAAGATGCTCGAATTTACCCTTCATTTCGGACGAGGAGGAGATTTGTGGTAGGCCTACTAATTGTAACATCACCGATTTCGCCTAACTGATGTAGTTTTTCCAGTAGAATCTGAATAATGGAAGAATTTAAATGACTGTTTGTGGGCCAACTGGTACAGGTAATTTTTTTCCTCTGTTATGTTTTTATAGCTAATTTTGTTTAAACATTTTGTGTGTAAGTCAATCCCACTTTAATTTTGTCTATTACTATAGAGGTGTCCACCAAAATACTACCCGGTAGACCAGACCTAGAAGATAAACTTGCGTTTAGTATTTGATAGTGTTTTCCAGGTAAACACTACACTAGGCCTAGATGATAAATGTGAGTTACCAGTAGATTGGCGTTGGCTATTTTATTTGGGTTTTTTCCACAGACCATTACCGTATTTCAGTTAATACATAACATGAGATACAGATATATCCCTAGGCATTTTATCCCGGCTTGAATACTGTATATCGGATCTTCTTCTCGTTCGCAGTTTGACATGTCTACACAGCAAGTCCTGTTTTCTTAATAAATGCTGCTGTATTTGAAAGCTCCTCTGTGCTCCTATACATCTTTCTGTGGATATCCATCTCTGTGGGCCAGTGTTCTTCCCTTAACTGGTTTAGTGTATTGCAGTCTTGCATGATATGTTCAGTGGTCTGTGCTGCCTGCCCACAAGGGCACAGTGGTGATGGGACCAATCTTAGCCTATTTAGGTGGCTGTTTAATCTGTTGTGTCCTGTCCTGAAGCGGAAGATAAGAACCTGCTCTGCTCTGTTGAGATAGTGGTAATTGTCTTTTGGGTGGTCGACTTTCCTGATGGCCTTGATGAGGGTCTTCTTTTCTTGGTAGGTGATTTCGTGGTATTTTTGTTCCTGTGTTGCTCCATCCTTTGCCAGTCTGTCTGACTCTTCATTTCCTGGTATGCCACAGTGGGATGTTATCCACTGTAGTACTACCCTTCTTTGGATGATCACTTCTCACATGGCTTTCTTCAGGTCTGGCAGCTTATCGCTGTCAGGCTTGTAGGACAGACATAGCATCAGTAAGAAATACCACCTGCTGTCATAGACTTGTTGTGTTTTTAATTATTTCTGTAGCAATGTTTAAAGCCTGTACTTCTGCAGAGTAGTTGGAACAGAATATTCCAGTTGGTTAACATGTGCATTCATTTTCTTTTTCTGGATATTTTATGTACACGCCAGCACCACCATTCTTCACTGCTCTGGTTGCAGATCCGTCGGGATATACTTGTATCCATGCTTCTCTGGGGTACATATCTTCAGTCATGTTGCATACTATTGTTTTCTTTTGGATATTATTCAGTTCTATCATAGTGTGGTAGTTGTTTATGGTGGTTCTGATAGTGAGATTTAGATATTGCTCCAACGGAACTGGAAAAAGGTGATATCTCTTTTGTTATGTCTGGTAGTTCTTCCTTATATTTTCTGTTTAGTTTTTTGGATCGGTGTATAAAACTGCTCCTCTTCAGTCTTCCACTGGCTAGGTCACTGTGTCTGGCCCTCATTGAATGTTCTGGCATGCTCTGTACATTTCTGCATGTACCATTGTCTTAATGTCTCGCCTGTATGGTAAGGGGGTGATGCCTGTAATTTTTCCATTTCATTTATGGGAGAGGTCTTCATGGCACCTGTGATAAGACGAAGTGTTTGATTTTGTACTTTGTTCAGGGCTTGTAGATGGGAGTTGTCTGCTGAAGTCCATGCTGTTGATCCATATTCTAGTACTGGTCTAATTGCACCAGTATATACCTTCTTTAAATTTCTTTGCCTCATTGGCCCCCCAGTTTGTTCCTGCCAATTTCCTCAGGAAAGCAAGTTTCTTTCTTGCTTTTGCTTCTATTTTCTCAATGTGAGGCATCCATGTCAGTCTCTTATCTAGCGTAGTGCCCAAGTACACCGGCTCGTCTTCTGTTTAGATATGTACATTTCCAAGTTTTATCTCTCCTGCTTTGTCCTTATTTGAGAGTGTGAAGAGTGTTATTGAAGACTTTTCAGCATTTATCTTTACCATCCATTTATCTGCCCATGCTGCTATGTTGTCTGCTGCCTTTTGTATTTTTTTGTTGCCAATCTTTAGATGTTCTTCTACACACCACACCACCAAGTCATCAGCGTACATTGCAGCTCTTACACCTTGTGGAAATTCACAAATTATATCATTTATGTAGACAAGAAACAGAGTTGGAGACAATACTGAGCCTTGAGGAACTCCATGTTTTAGAAGAACTTGCTGGTGTATCCTTCCATGGTGACTCTTGCTTTCCTATTGTGTAGGAAGGAAGGTATCCACTTGCTCATGTTGCCCCAAATTCCATTTCTTTGCAGCTTTATTATCAGTCCAAAATTAATTATTCCATATTAATGTATGGCTCAGAAACATGGACACTAAATAAACAATTAGAAGACAAAATTGATGCCTTTGAGATGTGGGTATATAGAAGAATAGGGAGAACATCATGGAAAGAGAAGAAAACAAATAAAGAGGTGCTAAAGACACTTAATATGAAGAAAGAACTATTAAGAGAAATAAAGATCAGGCAAATAAAATACTTTGGACACATTAAAAGACATGACACCCTATTGAAGACCTTACTTGAGGGTAAAGTCAAAGGGAAGCGAGCAAGAGGTAGGCAGAGATACAAGTGGGAGAGTAACATTACACGATGGACAGGTTACAGTCTAGCAGAGTGCACCACCAAGACAAGAGACAGGAGATGTTGGAGATACGTTGCAGCCAACCTTCGTTGCGGAGACGGCACTTGATGATGATATCAGTCCATCTTTCCAGACCTGGTCGAAAGCTTTTTGAAGATCTATCCATAGGGTGAAAACTTTTTCTTTTCTTGAAATGCATCTTCTATGGCCTGGGACAGGAATGTTATTTGGTCTTCTGTGCTGTTACACTCTCTAAACCCAGCTTGTTCTGGCACCAATAGTTTCTCTGATTCTAGGTACCACTTTAGTCTTCTGTTGACCATCCTTTTCATTGTCTTGCAGACACAACTCGTTAGACTTATTGGTCTATAACTGTCAGTCTTCTGTTTGCCCTTGCCTTTTTTAATAATAGGACACATAAACGCTTCTCTCCACGACTGTGGTACATTGCCTGTTTCCCAACTATAGTATATCTGTAATAATTTGTACATTGCTGCCTGTCCTAGGTTCCTAAGCATTTCATTGGTGACACCGTCCGGTCCTGGTGATTTTCTATCATTTAATTTCCCTATAGATGCCTTTAATTCTTCTATTGTGAATAGTTTGGACATGACGTCTGGGCAGTTTGTGTTGTTCTTATCATTGTTCATTTCTTGACGAATGCATCGTTGTCTACATGTATTGATGGTAATTGTGCTTCCTTTTTTCTGTAAGATTCCACAAGCTTGTCTGCTGCTTGTTTGCCACAGTGGATTTTGCCTGAATCCTCCAATGTAATTTTTTGTCGCTGGGTATTGCTATCATCATTTATTTGCTTGGTTAATTTCCACAGCTTTCTCCCTTCCTTTTCAAAATTTAATTTTTGAGTTTTTTCCCTCCAACTTCTTCTCTGTGTTTCTATCTTTTCTTTAGTGAACTTTGCTTTGGTTTTTTTTGTAGAGCGATGTGGTTCTGTTGTGATGGTTGCATCTCTGCCATATTACTTGCTTCAATCAGTTCTTCCTGTAGTTTTTGGAGTGTATTGGTCCAATAAGGTACATAATTCTTCCTTGCTCCTCTTGGTTTTGTCTCTTTAGCTGCCTGAAGTATTCCTTTATTAAACTCCATGATAATAGTGTTGATGTCTCTGCCTGTTAATTTTATGTCTTTTGTAAGTAGGTTTGCTCTATGTTTATATATGTGCCAGTTTGCTTTCTTGTAGTTCCATCTTGGCTTAGTTGGTTCTGTAATTGTTGATTTGTTCACTTGGATGATAACTGGACGGTGATCACTGCCACCAAGTTGTTCGCCTATTGTTCTTTCCATTATTCCAGCCAGTGCTGAGGTGCAGAATGCCAGGTCTGGGGTTGAGGTGCTATGCCATCTTCTTGAGTAGAAAATTGGTGGATCCTGTGGATTGTTCAGGAGGATTAGGTTGTTATCATCTTGCCAACTTTCTATCTCTTCTCCCCTTCTGTCTAAATTGTTATATCCCCAGCTTTGGGAGTGGCTATTAAAGTCTCCTACTACCAGAAAGTGTTTGTTTGGGATGTTAATACTGGTCATGTTTAGTGGGATGTTATTTGGGCAGTAGAAGTTTAGTATGTCCAGTTCAAGGGAGTTGTCTTTTATATGAATCATCTGGTATTCTGCACCTTCCTCTTGTGTTTTCATTTCTATGGCGTTGATGTTATCCTTGACCAGAGTTAGTATGCCGCCTTTCCTCCGATCTTTCCTGTCTACTCTAAAGCATTGGTACCCTCTAATTTTGAATGTTATTTTTTCGTTGAGATGGGTTTCCTGTATGCAGCAGATACTAATTTCTTTCTGGTGCAAGGTGTTTTCTGGTTCAGTTTTTTAATTTCTAATTCCCTCTGCATTCCAGTGCATAATATTCAGAGGTGTTTTCATCCTGTCTGGTTGGCCAGTTGCTTTCCTCTTCTGCCTCCTGGCTCCACGAGGTAGACTAGAGGAACCTCCAGCAGCTGGGGGGGTGGATTCTGTCGAGGTTCAGAATCCTGCACTGCTCCTGCCTGGGGGAACTTCACAGGGCGAGCACCATGATTTTTATAATTTTGTCGTGCAGACATGTCAACTATTCGGTTTGCGTGATACCATGGTTGCTGGTGCACCTCTCAGCCTGGCATCTCTGACTTCAGCACCTGTGCTTGCTTGGGCAGGATTGTGACCCTGCTCGATATTGGGATGGCCCGACCAATCTTAGTTTCCAGCCTCTGTTGGTTGGACTATGCCCCATCTCTACGTCAAGGAGTTGGCCTCGATGGGGGTATCATCGGATAAGAAAATACAAGGCACTGTTTTTTGGGGGTTTTTTTTTAGCTGGTATGTTTTTCCCCCTCTGTTACCAGGATTTGATGTTATTTTTTTTTAAATCGTGCTTTACTCGTGTATAGATCGAGACCCAAAATTAAGTTTAGATAAATGTCCAAAAATTCTCAGCTTATACACAGTAGTTTACGATAAACAAACTCCAGTGGAGCAAGAACTAAGGACATACATTAAGTAACTAACAGCACTGGAGATGGATGGAACATGCATTAAGAAGACCAACAGAAAGAACTGTAAGACAGCCATTGCTTGGAATCCATGCACAATGAAAGAGAAAAAGTAAGACCAAGAAATACCTGAAGTAAAGAATTAGATTCAGAAACACAGTCTTGGTAGAACATGTAAAGAGATGGTAGCAGTAGCTAAAGATAGGACAAGATGGGGGAGGTTTGTTGAAGACCTATGCTCCACAGGGAACTGAAAGGTGTATAGATAGATAGAGTGGGTTGGAGGGAAGGAAATTCTAGAGCTTTATTTCATATCCAAAAGACCCCAGAAGTAATACTTTAAGAAGAATCCTCCTGTTCAGTAGGTTTAGAAGCATAATTGTACAGATGAATTATGTGGGCTATTTACAAGTGGAAAGCCTCCATTATATGGGCTTGTCATTTACTAGGGGTTTACTTCAGCATTTGTTATCAGACTCCTGCTGCAGGTTAGCAGAGTGTAGTCCAGAAAATGAAATGTATTGTGCCATGGTTTACAGCTTGGCTGCGATATCTGTTTCTTTCAGCCAGACACATCAGACTAAAACATGACTTTTGGGTCACTTTGACTCTCTATGGCAGGGGTGGGCAAACTACGGCCCGCCATTGGATATTTTGTGGCCCTCAAACACATTTTTAAATACACAAACATTGTTAAAATATTTACAAAACCTTTTATCCATATTAGAAAATATATTGTTATAGTGTAAGTCTGTTAGAAATGTAATTTATTTCAGAAGTTATCTACATTATGTAAAACTACCTTTCTTTACAATAAAAATATTTAATTGATTACTTACCGAGAATTTTAAACAAAAACATACATAATATTATATGCAGCCCTCCAATAGCTTTACAATTTTCAATGCGGCCCTCTGCACTAAAAGTTTGCCCACACCTGCTCTATGGGATGTTACAGCTATCTCCAATATGACTTCTGGGTCACTTTGACTCTCTGTGGGATGTTACTGCTATCTCCAATATGACTTCTGGGTCACTTTGACTCTCTATGGGATGTTACAGCTATCTCCAATGTGACTTCTGGGTCACTTTGACTCTCTATGGGATGTTACAGTTTTCTCCAATATGACTTCTGGGTCACTTTGACTCTCTATGGGATGTTACAGCTATCTCCAATATGACTTCTGGGTCACTTTGACTCTCTATGGCATGTTACAGCTATCTCCAATATGACTTCTGGGTCACTTTGACTCTCTATGGGATGTTACAGTTTTCTCCAATATGACTTCTTTGTCACTTTGACTCTCTATGGAATGGTACAGCTATCTCCAATATGACTTCTTTGTCACTTTGACTCTCTATGGAATGGTACAGCTATCTCCAATATGACTTCTGGGTCACTTTGACTATGATGGAACAGCCATCCTCAACCCTCTCAATACCTCCCAGTCACCTCTGTACGGTAGATAGCAGTATAGCTATTCTTTTTTTATCTTTTGACCTGCAGCAAATGGATGAGTGGTTTACTGTTGTAGTGTGATGATTGATTTGATGAACCGATAGTGAAACTTTCAAATTTTCCATATGTAAATATTGATTGTATTAAAATATGAATGTTGATACACATAATTAGTAAATTGTATTGCATGTATTACTGTTTCTGTTATCTAAATTTTAATTTTTCTGTTACATCTTTAGGCTTGGAATTTTATCCTGTGCCAAATGATAAAACTACTGTGATATCCTTTTCACCAAATGATTTCAGCAAGACCACACCTCATCCTATCAAACTGTCATTGGATAGTGTCCTTGGCAGTATGTATTATTTTATCATCTTCATCTATGCCAGAGTTTTGTTGCATTTTCTGTGAGATTTTGTAGTCTAGAATGGGGAGATATCTAGTGAAACAGGTTTCCAATAAAGGATCTCATTTTTCGAACAATTTTGATACCGGTATACACAACATTAGTTAGTTCTGCGCATGAATGACTCACGCACATAGAACTACAGATAGGCATAGTTGTGATCAAAGCAAAATAATCTAGATCAATGTCATTTGCAGGACCAGATTTCTCAAGAAATTGATCAATATTGACATAGATCAGCTGTGTTAACAATTCTCAATCATTACTAGGTATATGAAGTGGAGGGGGGTACGCACATCATCTTCTTCTTTCCTTCCTCTTTTATCCTTTACAGGTGTCGAGGGAGATACAATGTTCTTGTTCTCGCTTTTCTGAAAGCTTCAGATAATGTTATTTGGTGTTCGTGTAATGTCTCTTTGATGTTGTCGATCCAGCGTACTCTAAGTCTACCCCTGACTCTTCTTTCTGCTTGTCCTCTCTTCATATATGATTTATAAACTAATGAATCACACAGCTTTCTTTCCAGATGACTGAACCACTGTATCTGTTGGTTTAGTATGTATTGTAGAATTGATATGACGCCCACTCTTTCTCTTATGACATCGTTTCTAATTCTGTGTCTTCTGGTCACTCCTGTGACTTTTCTAAAACATCTCATCTCTGTTGTAACCAGTTGTCTCTTATGTTTTGTTGTTAAGGACCATGTTTGACATTGGTAGCACAGAGTTGGAATGAAGATACTTTGGATGAGATGTTTTTTTGTTGACATTGGTAGCATTTTGTGTTGCAATAAAGGGGATAATTGACCCAGTATTTGATTCACTTTGCTACAACGAATGTCTATTTCGGTGTCCATCTTTCCATTTGAAAAGAATGTTACGCCTAAGTATTTGAAGGTGTTGGTTTGTTTAATGACTTGATTTTCCACTGATATATTTAGATTGTGTGTATCCCTTCCTATTGCCATGGTTTCTGTTTTATCTATGATTATCTTCATGTTGTTGTTCTTGCACTCGATGTCCATGGATGTTAGATGACGTTGAAGTTCAGTTTCTTCATTTGCTATTATATCCTGATTGTCGGCAAAGAGTAGCTCTTTGGTATTTTCATTTTGCATCTTGACTTTTTTCGTAATGCTATCGATATATGTGATGAACAGGAGTGGTGATTTAACGCATCCTTGCCTAACTACCGAAACATATGGCAACTAATTTCAACTTGATTAAGCCTACTAAATACTAAACTACTACCCCATCAATGTCTGAATCATTCACATTCTCTAGAATTCCATTTAACAATTGACTATCAACATCATCTGAATCATACGTATGTTCATTTTTACCAAGTTTTGACGAAATTTGAAGGTCATAATAAACTTTTTGCAGTTCGGAAATGCCTGCTGTTAGAAACGATTCGAAAACAACACATTGAGGCAGCCATTACCGGTAATCACATCAGGACTAAATTTAGCTTGTCTATTCGCATGGAACCGGTAATGGACATCAACCAAAATGACAGTGTGTCAAGCGGGGGCCTACGGGTTATCCTGGATTAAATATATAGCGGGAGCCAACGAGGTATCCGGTATTGAATGGGTTAGGAAATAGCTATTAAAATTGCAAATGTGTCATAATGAATGTTTCCATTATCGGAATGAATCTCTAAGCCCCAGAGTAATTCCAAGCATCAGAAGCACCTTTCCACCGAAGATGGATCTGTCAGGCCATTGGCACAAATGAAATGACAACACATTTCCATTCTCTAAACTACATTCTGCCAAAAATCTAGTTTGTTTTGTTTTGTCTTTTTGTTTTGTCCTGCTACAAGAGAACCAGCAGAAGTTTGAGAATGAATGGCTGAAGAAGATAAAGAAGCACCTCATGGATTCACCCACAAAGAACATTAAAACACTATATTAGTAAGTGCAGCCATTTGGGAATGCTGTAGTATCCCAGATGAGCTATATTTAGTAATACTATCTGTATGTTTGCTATACCATATACATTTTATTCAGAAAAGTGCTAATATTATTGTGTATTCGGGTGTTTCAAGTCATATGGTTTAGCTACTAAAGTAAGCACAATGTGGGATCCACTAAGAAGACTACTACAGTCATTACTATTTATTTGTGATAAAATAAGTCATTAAGTTACAGCTGGAAAGCAATAGTGTAAAACACTGATGTAAACATCTTTTGTCTCAATGATTATAGATTACAGCACGACTGCACAGCTCAATGAAAATGTGTTCACTGATTGCAACTCTACATACAACCCTATGGACAAGACATGTAGAGTGTCCAGAAATATGTTTGGAGACACATGCTCCTCCCACAGAAATTATGGTTATCAAGGTGGCCAGCCTTGTGTGTTTATCCAGCTGAATTTGGTTTGTATAATTAACTTCATATATTACTGTAGGTTAATTTGGTTTGTATAATTAACTTGATATATTAATGAAGGTTAATTTGGTTTGTATAGTTAACTTGATATATTACTGAAGGTTAATTTGAGTTGTATAATTAACTTGATAAATTGCTGAAGGTTAATATGGTTTGTATCATTAACTTGATATATTACTGAAGGTACTTCTTCAGCGTTCGCTCTCATATAACCACAACAAATATTTAGTGTGATTTCCGCCGGGGAGTGTGAAGTACGTTGTGCTGCAAGTTCCACAGTAGAACTGATTATTTGCACCCCGGTTGGCCACTTGGGGTCAGGACGTCCGAGGTCCAGTACATCCGTTTTCGTCATTCCTTTATTTCGGGTTTGGTCCCTATTACTGAAGGTTAATTTGGAATTATTTGCCTGTTTAGAGACAGAGAGTAAAGATTTGTAGGGCATATGGTAAGAAGTAAAGCTTAAACATTTGGTATCTATCACATCCATGTGTTGCTAGTGCTAGAAAGTGGAGCAAAGATTAACTACTCACCATGGCACTTGATATGATTGATTATTTTCATGTGTTTCAACTTAACAGAGATCTTCTTCATCTAATTTCAAACTGCTGTTGTTAAGTAGCATGTAGTTCAAAGAACAGAATACGTTGTGTCATGGTTTATGTTAATAGTACTTACGTAGAACAAAGGTTTTTGATGTTTCACTTGAACACAACAGACAGACTATCACTAAGACTAAGGGGTTATGAAGTTAAACACGAAAACATACAAATTACAATACACAAGACATTTTCAACGTTCTGAACCATTAAGTCTTTCTCAAGAATATATAAAACAAACAGTAAAAAACTATGAAAACAGTAAAAACAATGTTACCACCACAGAGGCACTAGATAGTTGTTTATGTTAATGTATAATTGTGCTTACAGAAATTTAGAAGATGTGGACACACACATGGACACAAACATTCAGATTAGTTCAGGTTGTAATGTCTTGTTTTCATGACATATCTTTCAACCATAGATATGAGTCTACTTTGGTTATATTACTGCTCTCATACTATGACAGTGTGTTACCAAATCCCGAACAGGGAGTAAAGAATAGCAACACTATTTACCTTCCACACGCCATAAGAGGCGACTAAGGAGTTTTTGGGGGAGAGTTCGCTGTCCCATCCCATAGAGCATCAAGTAAACTAGAAGTCATGCTGTAGTCAGATGTGTCAGGCCAAAGGGTGGAGATATTCCCAGGGATCTTTGAAAAAATTTTTGTAAACAAGAAACCGCTCACAGGATTCAAGCCATGACTTCTTGAGCACAAAGTGACAGTTTTGATATGATTTAATGAAAATCTTTGTTTTGTTAAGAAATTGGAAGAATCAAGTAGTTACTAAGAGAATCAAGTACCGTGTATAAGCCGAGAATGTTTGTATTTATTTCTGCAAATGATGTAGAATGTTCAGCTTATATACACGTACACAATTTTAAAACAAATGAGCGGTAGAAACAAAAAAAACCAGAACACAGAATAATGGAAATACCAATAACAGTGGGGAAAAACTTACTATTACAAACAGTCATTCAAATCCTTCGAAGTAGGAATTCTACTGAAAAAATGACAGTTAGGTGAAATCTAATGCCACAATTAGTAGGCATACCACAGATTTCGTCAACGTTGTCTGAAACATTACCTAGGCCTATCTAGGAAAGGAACTTCAATGTCATTTTCCACATCGTGATGTGCATGTAAACACGAATAGAAAACGTGAACTCTGAACTACGCAAAGGTCACAATTTTACATTAATCTTGGGCAGTTTTATATATGTGTACAGTAAATTTGTTTTAAAATTATTGTTGGAATATTTTTTAGAATCACAAAAAACAGTGATGCAGAACACTGTCAAAAATGCTTATCATTAGCAGGAGAAAGACTTCTTGCTATGAAAAGTCATTCAAATCCTTCGAAGTTGGAAACACTGAATTCTGAGAACAGTTCATGCATTTCATCCTCTGTCGTGTATATTATCATTCACCACCTCGCTATCCACCAGTACATTGTTGACATCTTCCTCAAATATAACGTAGTCCCGTCACTTCTAACCATTGCATTACTGATGGAGCACTTATTGAAAAATTGTATGATAATTTTGGAGTATATCAGACCACACAATTGTTACCCACTTAACGATATATGATATGCTATCAGCTTTTTTTACATTGTCATCCATCATCCACAGCTACATCGGATGACATTACTAGTATTCATTTTATTTTGCTCTAGGTCTGTCCTTAAATGATTTGATTCTGGTTTGCAGTTAGTGCCTACCTGTGTATTTTATGGTTAATTAGTCTAAGTATTATATCCATAATTCATTTAAATATTAATTTTGTTAACCTAAACTGATAAACATAGCCAAGGGAAATAATCAAATATATGGGCAGTAATTTCAAACCAGTTCCAATGATTCTAGTAGTTGCATGAAGGAAATAAAACTCCCAGAAATTAGATGTGGGTAGACATAAACGGTGACCTTTGACAGTACGCCGGTCATCATAAAGCTTTACCATCTACAGTACTATAAGACCTGTGTACACAAAATGTAAAAAAGGATCTCAAAAAGCCAATTTGATTATTTCCATGTGATTCGTTAGTCTGCCTTGGCTATTTTTGGCATGCGACTCCAAGTATACAAATAGTGACCTATGAAAACCACAATAATAATAAAAAAAGTAAAGAATGAAGTCCTAGTTAATTGTGTACTGAGGTCTTCTACTGCCAACAGTCTCACAGAAACATGATGGTCTCGCACAAACACACATCTTCTGGAATTTCGTCTGTTTAGGCAGTCTTGGGTTGTTGTTTTTTTAAAAACCAGTCTCTGTTCAGTCGCTTTTACAAAAACTGTTTTCACACCTTTTTGTTCCACAATGCGATTTTATGGCAAATCTAAAAGCCACGTAAGAGTTAACAAGTTCATTGACTAGACCTAAATTTCGCGTAATGGCTCATGTTATTGATAGTCAACAATTGTTGCTGAAAAAACACTGAATGAATCTAGTTTCGGGGAACACTTCCGTAATCGGTGTGGGTTTTATTAGACTAGAGACGTCTCCGGGCAAAGGTCACACTGTATTATCCTCATTGTTGTATTTTATGTGAGTACAGGTATGTCGAAATGGAAGAATTGACCTTGCGTCTTGCTAAACTTTGTGCTACCAGAAATTTCTTATTAGCATTATTTCCCTTGTCCCTTGTCCCTTTATTCTTATAATAACAGGATTCCGCAGTATTACCAGTTTTTTTTGTTCCTTGGCCTATGGCCGTGATCCGATGTAGCTATGGGTTTTTTACTTTTGTTACATTTTGGACATTAAAGTTACATCTTCAGCTTATACACGAAATCGGTTTATATGCTGAAATATACAGTATAGTTACCAAAAGAATCTAGTGTAGTTACTAAAAGAATCAAGTAAAACTATTTATCATACTAAAACTATTTTCCTTGATCATTTGTATGATCTTACAGCCCAATGGTGTCACCATAAAACCAATCACGAGTGAAAGTGCTTTATGGGAAGCTTATCAAGGACTGATGCAAGAACCTCATGATGATTCACATGTACCTTTCACTTGTGATGGAACAGTAAGTTGTGTGTGTGTTGTTATTGAATTCTTGATTGTTGATGAGAGACCAGCATCATGATGCGGGGGTGGGGGGAGGCTTTCCCATAAATACCCTCTGACTTAACAGTCATCAACAGTGTATTCGTTGGTGTAACCAATACCTGTTGTTGTTTGTCCATCACAAGTGATGATGTCCATTTTTTGCATCCACTATGGAGATTCAGTTAGCATTATGTCCCGGATTATGAGTTCGAAGATTGGCTATTAAGCCCTATTCAGGCCGCAAATATCCTTGGGGATGTGGTTGGTCAAGTACGGAAAACCTGTTTACTTGTGTTGCAAAGCGATTCGGTGCTGCTAGAACAGACCTGGTTAAATTCCCATCAGCTGTAAGAAATATCATTGGACAGTTCGAGCATGGAATTACCACTGTAGACAGTTTTCTTAGTCTACCCATGACTTTCTAGCAACTCTTTACTCTTGAACTGCTGCACTTCTCCTCTTTTCACAAGATGCTATGCATTCTTTGACTGTAGATCGCCATGTAGCTCTGTTTTGTGCGAGTTCTTCCATATATCTTGGTTTGTTTCCAAGGATTTTAGTTAGGTCTTTAATGTGTCATTGCAGCGCTTCTTTTGGCCACCTTGAGAATATATACGTTCAGCAACTCACCATATAGAAGTATCTTTGGCTGACTATGATCTGGCATACATACCAGATGACCTTCCCAGCGAATCTGTCTCTGCATCAGAATAGTGTCAAAACTATGGATACCAGATCTGTCAAAGACAGTGGTATCTAGAATCTTGTCTTGCCATCTGATGTTCATAACGTTTTCTCAGACAAGTTGTATGAAAGTGATTGAGTTTCTTCACATGTTGTCACAGTCCATGTTTCACCATGGAAGTACCACTGCTCTGTAAACTTTCAACTTAGTCTGTAGGTTAATGCCTTTTCTGTGCCACACATTTGTGTACAATCTGCCGAAAGTGCGACTTGCCTTGGCAATCCTTGTATAGTACACTTCATCATCAACGTTGGCATTTTGTGATAGTGTACTACCTAGGAATGTGAACAGTGTATGCTGGCTAGTTAGGAAATGCAACAGAAAAACAGTGTAGGCTGGCTAGATGTGAAATACAACAGCTCCACAGTGTAGGCTGGCTAGATGTGAAATTCAGCAGCTCAACATTGTAGGCTGGCTAGAAAGACATGGGCAGATCATACAACATCCAAAGTAATCATCTCATGTCCAAGATATCCATTAATTTTTTGGGGTCAGCATAGAGCTTATCTTGGGATGTGTAGGGCTGAAAGGTGCAGATATCTCAGCCAATATTTAAACCACAACAGAACACATTTTATTCTTTGGACTACATACTGCTAACTAGCAGGAGTTTGAAATTGAGTTCAGAAGCAGAATAAGAAAGAATCATGTGGGTGTTGTCTAGGCCTTAGAAGGGAGCAAAGAATAGTAACAGTGTTACCTACATGTATGTCGCAGAAGGTGACTAAGGAGGTTTTGGGGTGGAGATGTCCCATTTCATAGAGTGTCAAAGTGACCCAGGAACCATGCTCCTGAACTTAGATGTGTCAGATTGAAAGGTGCTTCTTCTTCTCCGTTCGCTCTCTCATAACCACAATGAATAAATCATGTGATTTCTGCCGGGGAATGTGAAGTACGTTGTACTGCTAGTTCCACAGTTGAACTGTGTTATCTGCACTTTGGTTGGCTCACTTTGTGGCCTGTGACAGACTGCCTACCTGTCGACTGGCGCATAGGTGTGTAATGACTCTTTAATGACTCTTCGCCGAGACGATTGTCGTTCATGTTTATCTTGCACAAGGTGTTCCACAGTCTGTGAGCTTGCCTCGTGTAATTAGATATTCTGTGCCTGTGGCCATCAGACACTGAACCTTTTCTCATCCACGAGCCTGGTTCCGGTATAGGAAAGCTCGACATTAGAGTTAGACCAGGCCTACTTTCTTTGCCGGATGCCCACAATTGGGTCTGGGTCTCTGTCCATAAGGAGCACCGATAACTAGAAGCTTGTCTTGAGCTAACAGAACTTGTAGTTCTGATTTCCTTGGAATGTTTTCCTTTTCTATTTGCACTTTGCACTATCCTCTGGTGCTGTGCTGCCCATTCATTGTACTCAGTATGTTATCTTTTCATCTCTCACCATACATCTACCTTCTTGTGTCGCTTTCATTGGTCATCCCTCCAATGTTCGGACCGGACTGACTAGCATCACTGTGTGTCGACAATGCCACTGCATGTGTCCGGGCAGTGGTGTCCTAGAGATGGACTGCCTCTATTGCAGTGAATTCTCTTTCCATCTGCTGCCTCCACGTTCACGGACACGATCCCCAAAAGTTTTTGCCAGAATCAGCACGAGCAACTGTATTTCTGTTTCCAGGGTGCACCATGAGGAGGTACTTTGGCGATCTTATTTATCTGCTAACACTGGGTCTGCCAGAGTAGTGCAGCACCCTGTGCAATCTGGAAGGTGCTGATATCACAGTTAAGCTTTAAACTATAGCACAACACATTCCATTCTCTACTGTTAATCTGCAGAAGTTTGAGAAGGTAATGAAGTCCTACTGAATGACGACTAACACACTACACACTATCACTAACGGATGTAAATATGGTACATACAACAAAACAAAACACAGAATATAATCATACAAATGACAATACACAGGACAAAGTCGACGTTTCGGACCAATAGGCCTTTTTCAAGATATGGACATAACATACAAACATAAAAAAACCACAAGTAGAAATGAATGCGTATCCGAGTGAAATATGGTAGTTAGATAGATACCGGAAGTATACGAACAGGAAGTACACAAAGACAATAATACAGGTGGAATGAGAGGAACAAAATGATGACGTAACAAAGACCAATACGACCGAGAACTAAGCGAAAGAGTGGTCGTAATTGAGTCCAAATGGCTTGATGGTACCCAACTCGAAAATGAGACGATTTTCTAGGGCGTACCTAGATCTATCATCGGTGGTGCAGGATCTGATAGCAGTGACCTGAATAACAAGGACACCACGGTGGAATTGCCATTGAAGTGATTAGCCACAGGAGTGGGTGTTCTGTGTTTGATAGCATGCAGGTGGTTACAGAAGCGGTCGCTCAGTCTAAGGCCAGTCTCACCGATATATTGCTTACCACAGCGTTTACATATGATCACATAAATAACATTACGAGATTCCCAGCCACCTCAGGTCCTCAGCACCTGACCATTTTGGTACCGTTCGCTGCTCACGCGGTCGTTGTTACACATGTCCTTATGTGGTTCAGATGTGCTCCATCTCATTCCCCAAGGCCAGTTTCTCCATCGATGAGGCCTTTACATGTGAATCCCGTAATGTTATTTACGTGATTATATGTAAACACTGTGGTAAGCAATATATCGGTGAGACTGGCCTTAGACTGAGCGACCGCTTCTGTAACCACTTGCATGCTATCAAACACAGAACACCCACTCCTGTGGCTAATCACTTCAACAGCGATGGCCACCATGGTGTCCTTGACATTCAGGTCACTTCCATCAGATCCTGCACCACCGATGATAGATCTAGGTACGCCCTAGAAAATCGTCTCATTTTCGAGTTGGGTACCATCAAGCCATTTGGACTCAATTACGACCACTCTTTCGCTTAGTTCTCGGTCGTATTGGTCTTTGTTACGTCATCGTTTTGTTCCTCTCATTCCACCTGTATTATCGTCTTTGTGTACTTCCTGTTCGTAAACTTCTGGTATCTAACTACCATATTTCACTCGGATACGCATTCATTTCTACTTGTGGTTTTTTTATGTTTGTATGTTATGTTCGTATCTTGAATAAAGCCTATTGGTCCGAAACGTCGACTTTGTCCTGTATATTGTCATTTGTATGATTATATTCTGTGTTTTTTGTTGTATGTACCATATTTACATCCATTAGTGATAGTGTGTAGTGTTTTAGTCGTCATTCAGTAGGACTTCATTACCTGTCTTCCACGTGAGTATTATTTTCTATTATGTTCTACTAGCAGTACCACCTTCTATTGATTACCATTTTATATGCACTGCAACCACTCGTCTAGTACGTACTTTTATGTTTTAGCATTTAGTCTAGCTTCATTTTCATCTATATCTTCCACTATCATGCATTCGCTACAGCACTTCTTTAACAGTATTAGGCACTACGCCATTGTTTGCTTCAGCTTTCTACCACATGACATCCGTCATACAGCCACTGACCTCGCCTTTGTTACGTTCAAGAAAACCAAATTCTTTTGTCACCGCCATTTTCTTGTCACGTGTGGTCGTCGTCACATTATACCCAAAGGCTTTACCTCTCACTTTTACCCGTCTGCGGGTTTCTTATATCAGCAAGAGCAGCGGTCACTCCAACGCCTTGACGATAAATGCGTGTTTCAACACATGCGCATTATATCTTCCAACCATACTCATCTCTTATCTGACTTAGAAACTTCTAAAGTCTTACTGTTACAGCGTTTACTGTCCCTTACTAACAACAACATTCTACTCTACTCCCTCATTCGGGGTATTATCCACGTTCTCAATGGACAGTTGTACCAGTTTATGTGCAATCATCACCACAGTAAACGTAATTCCATCCACTCCACATCTCACATTGTTTTCCCCCATTCTAGTCATACTGCGGCAGCTAATTTACCTCTGCCTTGCCTTAATACCACTAATACCCGGGTGGTCTGCATTCCTCCTGACCTGAGTCTCTCTGACAGTGTAATTTCTGTCCTCAACAAGGGCCTTAAGTTTGTCCCTCTCCGTCCTGCATATGATCAATATTCGCTTCTTCAGGATATCCACCGCTACCATCGTCGTCTTTGGCTGCATTATCATTTCTTTGGCAAAGCGTCATCTGCCACTGATGATTTGTTCTCTCGATATGAACAGAAGAAACATTCTTATACTCCTAAACCTGGTGCATCCGAGGCTCTTGATCTATATATCAAGAACACCCTCCATGACATCCAATCACTTCATCACAGCCGCATCAAACGCTCCAACATCACCCCTGACGAATCTCGCGCTTTGGCGAATCTTCGCCGCTGGGATATTGTCATCAAACCAGCAGATAAGGGTGGGCCGTTGTTGTGTGGCACAAGGACCTTTACCTCCAGGAGGGCCACCAACAACTCTCTAACCCCTCTTTCTACACTGCTCGCACATCAGACTCGACGGTATCTAACCAGAAGGTGGTCAACAACACTGTGAACACCCTTATCCAGGACAACCACCTTCCCACCACTGCCAAGGCTCTTTGCATCGATAAAAGCTGTTTAGGCAGACCTGTCTTCTATATGCTGCCCAAAATACACAAGGAATTGAATCCCAGCAGACCTATTGTCTCAGCTTGCTCTTGTCCTACAGAGCGCATCTCTGACTTCCTCGACAGTATTTTGCAGCCCTTAGTCGAGGCACTGCCTTCATTCTTGAAAGACACCAAGCATGCTCTCACCATTTTTTCTTCTGTGCATTTGTCTTCTGATCGTACCTATCGTCTGTTCTTGCTTGATGTTTGCTCTCTGTACATGTCTATACCACATGCCGATGGTCTTAGGGCGTTGCAGCTCTTTCTTGACAAGAGTCCGCATCCTTCTGTATCTACTCCCACCCTTATCCGCCTTGCTGAACTGGTGCTCACACTCAACTCTTTTGAATTCGATGGACATTTTTTCTATCAGATCAGTGGTGTGGCCATGGGCACTAAGATGGGGCCTAGCTATGCCCCCTATCTTTTCATGGGACATCTAGAACATCTAGTTTGGTCTACCTACGATGGCCCATTCCCATCTCTTTTCCACAGATACATTGATGGGATAGGTATTACTGACATGACAGAAGCAGAACTGTCTCACTTCATCAACAATTTCAACCCCGCTATTAAATTCACATTTACCATTTCCACCACCTCTGTCCATTTCCTGGACATCATTGTCACTATTCATCCCCCATACCTCAGCACATCAGTCTACTACAAACCCACTGATGCACATGGCTTTCTGCTCTACACTTCTCATCCTCCCGCCTTTCGTAACTCTCTACCTTACTCACAGCTTCTTCGCCTTTGTCGCTTATGTAGTGATGACGACTGAGGTGTCACCTGGGTTACTAAACTGAGGAGGATCTGTGCTTTTGTCAGAAAGGCTGTGTGCTGTCAAGAGTTACCTGGTCACAACTGCGGGGATTACTTCATCATCATCAATATAACATTGAATGCTACTGGATAGTTTGCATAAAGTTACAATGCTTACAGAGTCACACAGTGAGGATAGCGTTCTGCAAAGTACACATCATATAGAAGATATAGAAGAATAAAAATTGTATTTTATTGTGTCAACATTATTTTTCTTTCTTCGTTGCAGACACAAGTTGACAGAGGTATTCTCTTGAGTGTGGATGGATATGGTCCAAACGGAGAAAGAATCATGTATTTTCCAGAGAATGGCATACAGACATACATATACAGAGAGAGGAATGCTAACTTACCCTTCCTGAAGCCTGGAATAATGGTGCAGTTTACATCTCTTGTGTCCAGACAATTGGTCTATATCACATGCACTGCATGGGGTCAGATGTATGATCTTCAGCACAGACTGATTGACCACAAATTGTTGTCCACACATTTTGCACTATTTGTAGATCATGAGTAATGTTTCATGCATTGTTTCAGTTTACTTCCATATCTTTCTTTTATATTTCTTCTATACAATGTTTTAGTTTACTTCCAAATCTTTCTTTTATATTTCTTCTATACAATGTTTCAGTTTACTTCCAAATCTTTCTTTTATATTTCTTCTATACAATGTTTCAGTTTACTTCCATATCTTTCTTTTATATTTCTTCTATACAATGTTTCAGTTTACTTCCATATCTTTCTTTTATATTTCTTCTATCAATCAATCAATAAACCCATAACCCTTCAGGGTCGTAGGGGTACCACATTGGATGCTCCAGCACACAGAGTCCTCCAGCGAATTCTATCCTCAGCGATGCGGATGAGTGTGGAAATATCTAGCCCTGTCCATTCCTTGATGTTGTCTGTCCATGTCTTTATTTGTCCTCCTCTGCTACTTCCACCCTCGACAGTTCCCTGCAGTATTGTTTTTGACAAGGAATCGTGCCTGCATACATGTCCGAACCATGCTAGTTTTCGTCGTTTCACTATTGAAAGCAATGGCTCCTGGACACCTGCACACATCTCTACTTTATTTCTTATGTACACATTGGTCGTATGTTCCCTATAGGAAATTCGTAGAATTCTTCTGTAGCATTTATACTCGAAAGCCTGTAATCTTCTCTCCATGTCCACAGTGAGTGTCCAACTCTCACAACCATACAACACAACAGAAAGCACCAGCGACCTATACAGTTTGATTTTCACTCCAACACTGATGTTGCTTTTCCAAATCACAGTTAGCCTTGACAATGACGCTAAAGCCATCTCCAGCCTTATTTTTAGTTCTGCTTTGCATTTACCATCGCTGCATATACTGGATCTGAGGTATTTGAAGGTATTCACCTCTTCAAGCTTGTGTCCATTCATCATGATATTAGTCTGGTTTTCTGTGTCTCTGCTGTTTACCAAAATTTTGCTCTTATCTGAATTGATTTCCATTCCGTACTTGCTGGTAACTTTTTCTAACTTTGATGTTAATTCTTGCAATGATTGTTCTGACCCAGCTATAAGATCAATATCATCAGCGAAACGCAAGTTGCAAATAGGGCGACCTCCGATTGATATAGACGTGTTGTAGTCATGCAATGTTTCTTGTATGATGTGCTCTAAGTATATGTTAAAAAGTACTGGGGACATTACGCATCCCTGTCGAACTCCCACAGTTGTTTTGAAGAACTCTCCAATTGTATTGTGTGACAAGACAGCACTATTTGCATTTTCGTACAGAGCTTCAATAATGTCTATAATAGTGGTGTCAAAATTAAATTTCCTTAGATAAATTTCCTTAGAAAAGATACACAATGTTTCAGTTTACTTCCAAATCTTTCTTTTATATTTCTTCTATACAATGTTTCAGTTTACAACCAAATCTTTCTTTTATATTTCTTCTTTATCATTGATTGATACACTAACTCTTACCTCTAAGATTCTTTCTTTGACATATCATATCTTTCATTTCCATTCCTGATCACACACTGAAATATATCAGCTTATACTGGATTTTCTCAGTTATGATCAAGTTTTCTTTATTTCTCATATTTTTTTCTACATATTCTACCATCACCTGTAAACTCATATTATGTGAACCTTTTATCTTGATGTATTATGTAGTATGGCACACTGTGTGTTTTGTCTGATTATATTCACCCAAATTAATTTTCACAAGACATAATATTTTATTACCGATATATGTTTGAACATTATAGATCATTGTATGTATAATTGTTGTGTTTACAGTTACATTTTAAAAATATTTTGTCATCGTTTTGTAGAAAATTGGACATAGTATTTTTTAGCTGTGTGTTTCTTATGTGCATTAATTTATATGTTCTTTTTTGTATCTATTGTTTAGATTGATGAACAGAGGTTGAATATTGTAGTATTTAATATATATATATATATATAGTTGACCAGAATTGCATTGGCATTCATTTCATTCAACCACATAACAAACATCTTGAAATAAATAATTAACACCAATGTAATATCTATATTAACATATTGTTACAAAAACTGGAAGTAACAAAGGAAGTAGAGAAGAAATTTAATTCATGTGAACATAAATGTCATAGAAGACATGTGAGTTTCAACAACATGTGGGGACTACATGCAGTAGCATAGCATCATATCGCTTAAATATAGAGTACTAGGTTCTGCCCAGTGCTCCATGTTTGACACTGAAAGAACATAGATAGATAGAGATAGAAAACATAGTCTACACAAAATGAAATATTAAGATATAAGAGTTGTAGATACGGGCAATTAATGATAGTTTGAGGATTTCAACCTTCGTAGCATTTCTTCTGTATCTATGACTAGAATGCAGGATCTGGGAATGAGGCGTGATGTTGCATGAAATAAGCAGTATATAGGAATGAAAAGTAGAGTTAAGAATCAACACAGAACAGTCAGTTACTACACACTGAAGGACATACTGAGTATGAAATGAGAGCATCTTTGGGCGTGTCTTAAGCACAATGATAATGATCTGACTACTAACTAATCTACTTAGATAAAAAAATACATCATACCATGCACAAATAACACCAACCCTTCTTTTCTTCCCCCCCCCCCCTCAATCCCAATTCTTGCACAAAAGTTACTTAGGCATATTACTAAAAAAAAGTTCTGAAATGTTCTGAGACTAAACAAAATGGTAAATGGTCATCATACACTAAATCACACCCCCTTCCTCCCCCCAAATCCCAAAAAAGAACAAATATTACATTAATCAAGAACAGATTTTTAATTTCCTCACATTTCTTGCTTTATCAAGCAGGTGCTTTAGAATACTCTTATGAAACTCCAGATTTTGTCTGTACTTAATGGCTGTGTTATTTTTATGCTTGTATATTTTATATTCCATTATTTCTGTCAATTTTTTCCACAAACCCACAGTGTTCAATTACATTAAATGTTTTTTTTTAAATTTCTCGTGATCATTTCTAATAGTATTATGATTAAACAGTAACAATAAAAAATATAATAAATGGTAATTAATAAAAGGTAAACAAACAGATATTTAAACAAGAATTAAACAAGTCAACAATGTAAACTATAAACTTATCGTAATCTTGAAACACACATCTATCCAAATGGAGACTAAAAGGATAATCATAAACTCAATCTTCATATTGACATTGTACTACCAATGTCAGACTTGAGCATTAGCCAAAGAATATAAGAGAACTTAATATGTGTGAAATGAAATGTTGAAAGAAAAGCAGCAAACAGAACAAGAAGAGACTATGTGAGACATGAAGAGATTATAAGAAATGGGAAAATTCCTGTTGTTATATATATTGAAAAACAGAGTTCAGCCACTTAGTGAGTGAATGAATCCTAACTAGCCAGCATACAAATATAAGAATACAATCAAGAGGCAGGGGAATATCATCGGAAATGGATTGTGGAAGGAAATGGATTGAAAGATTCACCAAATCCCTATAATAACATAGAGTACTGCATATCAAGTGACCTAACGTGCCATATATCTAAAACTGATCATCACCAAAACCTGAGATGCCCTACAACAATAGCAGAAACGCACAAAAGAAAAGAAAGACTAATCAATAATCATTGTTTCTAGAACGAATAGACATTGGAAAATATAGAGCAGTTAATATATCTTGAATAATGACATAATAAATGTATTCTGTGTTTTGTCTCAGCTGCCTTTTTATACAGATTATTGCTACCACATCACCTACACATTTTCATGGTCATAGCTGTTGGTAATGATGCTGAATTTACAACTTTTATTGCTCTTATGTAGTCAGCACAAAAACCCATTGGTTGAATCATGTAATTTCCATTTCTGTAACTATTTTCTCTCCAATTAATGACATACAAGAAGATCCATTTCTCACTTTTTTCCAGAGACCCTGAATCAGTACAGTCAAATCCTATTATAACAAAAAACTTAGTTTGGACAGATGAAATAAGTATGTAATAACAGAAATTGGCTTTGTACAGTACAAACAATCATCAGATGCTGTTCTGACTGGCTTAGGTCATCATGAAAATCCAGCTTTCTGTATCTCCAGTATCTTTTAACAGAATCTTTGTTGATTCTTTGCCTTGCCATGATGTCTGTGACTATCTAATATTTTCTCGCATTGTTGTCCTCTTTTGCCTTGTATCTAGCCTGCTGTAACTATGTTCTCCAGACCCCCCTGTCTCAAAAAAGTCCAAAAAATAAAGATTGTCTCTTTCTGATATTATTAACCCGTCTCACATTTGATTCTTTCAGCATCTTCTCGTTAGTCTATCTAGTTGTTCATGATACTCTCAGTATTCTTCTATAGAACCACTTCTCTGTTGTCTCTAATTTTCCACTATTCTGTTTATTTATTGTCCAAGACTCGCATCCACATGTTGCAATCGGTGTTATGTACCTCTAAAGAACTCTCTTCGTTACCTCTATTGACAGGGACATATTACACAGTATATTCTTCAATGTACAAACAATAAAGCATAAATATAATTGGAGATTTTGAAAAGTGTTGTTACATAGAGAAATTTGTTATAAACAGTTGTGCTATAGAGGGAATTCACTTTATATATAATAGTGGTGTGTTTTTAATGTGCTTCAGTATATAAATCAGCCATTAGAATGTGTTTTTTTACATCTTATACACTGAATATTGTTTGAACAATTTATTTATATATTTATTGTGTTCACAATTTGACCACAGATTGATTCTCGGTGTTATGTAACGAAGACACTGCACATTTATATTTTATATTTCAATGAGACTAACATTTTAAGAATGTATAATACTCATGTTTTTTTAATCAACAAGCATTCCACACAAAATTATATAAATCTTCTCAAAGTAACGAAGGAGTTTTATTCTACAACTGAATTTAATCTGTTCAGGCAGCATATATTTGAATAGAATAAGCATATCAGTGCATGGAATAAATGTATCCTATGGAATAAGCATATCTCTAAATGAAATAGACGTATGTATGATTCAGTGAAATAAGCATATCTCTAAATGAAATAGACGTATGTATGATTCAGTGAAATAAGCATATCTCTAAATGAAATAGACGTATGTATGATTCAGTGAAATAAGCATATCTCTGAATGAAATAGACGTATGTATGATTCAGTGAAATAAGCATATCTCTGAATGAAATAGACGTATGTATGATTCAGTGAAATAAGCATATCTCTGAATGAAATAGACGTATGTATGATTCAGTGAAATAAGCATATCTCTGAATGAAATAGACGTATGTATGATTCAGTGAAATAAGCATATCTCTGAATGAAATAGACGTATGTATGATTCAGTGAAATAAGCATATCTCTGAATGAAATAGACGTATGTATGATTCAGTGAAATAAGCATATCTCTAAATGAAATAGACGTATGTATGATTCAGTGAAATAAGCATATCTCTAAATGAAATAGACGTATGTATGATTCAGTGAAATAAGCATATCTCTAAATGAAATAGACGTATGTATGATTCAGTGAAATAAGCATATCTCTAAATGAAATAGACGTATGTATGATTCAGTGAAATAAGCATATCTCTAAATGAAATAGACGTATGTATGATTCAGTGAAATAAGCATATTCTTTAACATAAATAAGCATTTTTTTCTCCATGTAATAAATAACCTTCCATTGAATAAGCATATCCCATGATACGAACAATAGTCTCATATAAACTTTATGTGCGTCAAACTCAGTTGTCGACCATGTAGCTTTATGCAGACATATATATATATATGTACACAGAAGATAGACATGTTTAATGCTTAAACTTGAAATCTGTTCTTAAATTTATATTGTCATCTCTAAAATGAAGATGATTGTCAAATGTCATCTCGAATAACGAGATTTATATTGATTGTCAAATGTCATTTCACTAAAGATTATATTGATTGTCAAATGTCATTTCACTATAAGATTTATATTGAGTAGCTCTCATTGAGGTTGAGAAAAATATGAACAACAGACAATGTATCACGATTTGTTAGTTTCAAATAATTTTCTAAAATATCCTAGCAGACAAACGTTCACATTTTTAGTTTGTCCTGAATTGTTTTCAAAAATTCAACTCTTCTGAAATTCAGAAGCAGTTGACATTGTCAAGTCTGTATTCAATGTTTATACAACCTTTTATTCAATGTTGTGACACATGGCTGAGAGGTTAGAGTATTGGTCTCAAATCTGTGAGGTCTAGGGTTCAACTCCCAGTAAGGATTGAGATTTTTGTCTGTCAGAGGATAAATTTAAAAACTCACCCTGTACAACATGATGTGGTGACAGCAAGGGCAAGCAGCCTTTATCACACAGCAACAAGTACCACCTCCCTAGCAGGAAACTTGCAGTAGTGACAGTCCTTTTTTTAAAAAAATCCAATGTTGGAAGTTGGTGACAAAGTGGTATACATGAAAGTAGGTTAAAGTATTTGCCAATAGTAAAAAACAAAAACCAAAACACTAGCAGTGACACACAAGGACAGATGATGTTTCAACTAAAACACCTTGTTTTATGAATGAATGGAAATCATCAGAATGGAAAACAAGGGGTAAATGAAACCAGGTCTACATTTGGAACTCACATATAGTACAGCCATAATTCATTTCCAAAACATTGGGTTGTTCCTAATACTGGTTATTTATCTCTGACACTGATCCCAGAAGACTTCAACTCCTCAGTAGTGTGATACACTGATCCCAGAAGACTTCAACTCCTCAGTAGTGTGATACACTGATCCCAGAAGACTTCAACTCCTCAGTAGTGTGATACACTGATCCCAGAAGACTTCAACTCCTCAGTAGTGTGATACACTGATCCCAGAAGACTTCAACTCCTCAGTAGTGTAATACACTGATCCCAGAAGACTTCAACTCCTCAGTAGTGTGATACACTGATCCCAGAAGACTTCAACTCCTCAGTAGTGTGATACACTGATCCCAGAAGACTTCAACTCTTCAGTAGGTTCATGTTCTTTTGGGGGGCCAGTACAGAACAGCTTTTTATATTCAGTAAAACAATACCTGCTAAATAAGAACATGCTAAGAGAATAGAAGTATGTCAGGCTTGGCTTGAATTTGAAAAATCGTTTTATAAATTAGATTCTTAAACTTTTACTGCTAAAAAAACATTTGGGAGGGAGGAGGGGAGAGAAAATTTGAAATAATTAAGCTTGAGGGATCCCTGAATTCTTGATGGGCAGAGGGGGGAGCAGATTAAAAAAATAGTTGAGTTATTTATGGACAGACCCTTATCTAGTAATAAAACTGTTCTGAAGACTTATTTTTTTCAGTTTGGGATCATAGGTAATGTATATCAAACTTGAGAACTTGCAATCTGCAAACAGGTATTTCTAGATTTGGATTATTTATACAGGTTTTGAGATAACTTTTTATTTTTCTGACATGCTGTCCTATATTGGATGCTAATATATTACATATATTTTACATGTATACACAAATAATTTAAGCATATCTCGTCTGTGTTACTGGTGCCCTGAAATGGGAGCAAAGAAAAATGACACTGTGACCTGCTGTTTATGTTGCAAGAGAAGGTTAAGTAGGTTTTTGGGGGTGGGGTTGGCTGTTCCATCACATATTGTCAGTCAGTCAGAAGCCATGCTGATGTCGGATGTGTCAGGCTAAAATGCGCAGAAATCACAACCAAGCTGTAAACTATGGCACAATGCATTCCATCTACGGACATCTTGTTATTCTCTGCAGGAGTTTAAATTTAGCAAGCTGTAAACACAAAAAACAAACTTTCCTCCTGCAGCTGGATTATGTTTTGGTAATGTTATGTAATTGTTGGTGACTGTTTTGAAAACGCTATAACTTTTTTGTTGTTAGAGATATTTATATAATATTTGTACATATAAATAAAGAATTGAATTCTGCATATATTGGTAAGTTTTGTTTGTGTGTGTGTGGTATAAGACATGTGGCAAAGTCATAAATACGTTTTTTAACAAAAAAAACAACAAATTATAACCCAAAAAAATGAAGAAAGAATAGTAAATAATGTCTGACTTTTTAAAAAAAATATGTTGGAGTGGCAACATTGTTTACAGACCTAATTCAGCAGTAATTATAGTCAAATTGTAATAATTTCACTGGGAAAAATTAATAAACCTACAGGTTAGTCATAAAATCCTTCTATAAATCTAGATCTACTCCAAAACTGATTGATTTAAGACAGTTGATTTATAAAGTCAAAATATACGAAACCGCGTGGTCTAATGTATTTTCGAGTGTGATTATCAACTTACCTATCAGGAATCCATTTTCAGAAGAATAGCCTATGATGATTTTAATGAAAATACGATAAAACAAAAGTCTATAAAACCCGATTCACATCATGGCGCTGCTCTGAAATTGTCACGGTATTATGAAAATTTTGATATTTCACAATTTGAGTTTTTCACAATCTGAGATTTGTTCACGTTGCCACTACATTTGCAGAAAAAAATGGAAGTCAATTGAATAATTTGCCAGATTTCAAATAATCTGGTAACCAACATTTAAAAAATGGGGCTTGTATTGATTACAGGGGACCTAGCTATGAGGCCTTTGTGGGGCTTGTACATTTGACCGCAGATATTTTAGATAGTGTAAACCCTATTGTCGAACACACTCTATGGTCGCGCCAAAGGTTAAGAACGACTGCAGTGAAAGAAGTATATCTTGTATAGGATGTTGCTTTTCAACTATTGTCACATTTTTAGGCACCACCTGCATAGATCCATAGTATATACATGTGTGGTGTAGTGTGCTCTGCATGCATGTTTGATAAATCTGTAGCTTTGTTTTCAGTTTTAGCATTTGGTTTTTCCAAGGTCATTTTGACAGTGCCAAAAATGACAGCCGCTTTCTGTATGCGTATGTTTATTTTATTGTCTAGGGAAATGGTGGATGTAATTGTGGATCCTAGGTAACAAATATTTTCAGCTTGCTTATATATGATTATTGTTTTTATGGTATTGTTTTGTTAGGTGATTATTCACCATTTATCACTTTGGTATTTGTGTTACTACGGCCTATATCTGATTTTTGAATCTTCTCTAGCTTTTTGCTAATTAAATCCTTGGAACCCCTGCAAATATTTGAATATTTGTATTTAAATATCTGAAGATTAGCCTTTGAACAACTCTATGTAATACATTTTGTACACATAAAACAGTGGACTTTAAATAAACATTTCAGAGGACAGGTACCTCTGTACAAGTTACAGAAACAGTCAAGACATGTTTCAGGCAAACGAAAGAAGAAGAGGAGGACAGGTTCCAAGAAAGAAAAAAATAGACTGTCCAAAATTTAATAAACATAGGACATTGATCTTTTAAATATAACACTGTAAGAAGCAGGACATCTTGAACAGACTCCTGATCTGACAGAGGGTGCTAGTGAGGACAATGCTCTACAGAAGATATATAACATCAAAGGAGAGTTCATACATTATTTTATCATATATTACTGTTTTTGTTTTGTGCATATATGATTTGTATTTTTCATCCACACAGTAGAAAAAACTTTTACATTCAAGTATCTGTACAAACTGATATTATTTTTGCTGATGTGGCCATTGAGTTAGCAGATACACTAGCATACATAGTCAGTGTCAAAAGGTACATCAATGGATCATTCATGGTCACTCTCAAGATTTAAGGAGGTTGGTGTAAAGATTGAGAGGCCTGTAAAGAGAAACAATAGATCTACGAAGAGACTGATAAACATGAACTGGAACTGTCAGCCCCAACACTGATGCATTTTTTGAGGTGGGGATCGAAGCACCTATGTACTTGTCCAGTGTGCGTTGATGATAACCTGCTCTTATAACCCATTATGTTTGTGAAATTGAGATCTTAGTGTCTATCGTCTTTTCTCTGCTTTTGCTATAAGGTGTCGCAGGATTGAATGGTGATGTGTTTTCCAGCTGTAGCACATTTGGTCGCTTGATATGCAGTAATATCATGTCTGTGGACATCAATAACTAATTCAATTCATCTTTTGTTTGGTCTTCCTCTGCTCTTGCTGTTTCCATTCTTGTTTTGTATGATCTTGCTGCTGGCAAATATGGGTTTCATCCTCATTAACTCTTTCAGGACTTCATTTTTGTTTTATGTTAGACCAGAATCATTTTCATTAGCAGACAAATTTCATGATGATTTTTTTTTTAAATTTTACCGTGATTTATCATAATATTGATAAATGGTGTGCACATTATATATCATTGGAAAGGAAAATGGTTAGAGAAAATCAAGACAGTAAATTATAGACAAATTGTGTTTGAAAAGTATAATTATAATTTGTAATATAGAAAGATGTTAAAAGTAGAGATTCTGTGGCAAAGTAGTAATCTATCTATCTATTTGCTAAACCCTTTGTTGCCTTTAAGCGTCAGGGGTAGACGAGTTTTAGATGGCCCACATGTGTGCTAAGTATATGGTGGAATTTGTCGCCTCTTTTATCTCGATGAGCCATTGTTTTCGTGGCCAGTATCTAGGTCTGCTTTTAATGTATCTGTGTAGCATAGCTTGCTGTGGTACACTGTCTGATGGTAGTCTGCTGATGTGTGCAAACCATTTGATCTGTTGTCTCTTAACATATTACATGATTAAGGTGGT
Source organism: Meghimatium bilineatum (assembly GCA_034231615.1). Taxonomy (NCBI): domain Eukaryota; kingdom Metazoa; phylum Mollusca; class Gastropoda; order Stylommatophora; family Philomycidae; genus Meghimatium; species Meghimatium bilineatum. The sequence continues at coordinate 25,525,952 of CM067311.1, forward strand.
GTCTGCTCTTTGTCTAATATTCTCATTCTGTCTCCCAGTGATATCCCTAGGATTCTGCACAAACATGCCATTTCAGCTTAGTAATAACGCCACTAAAGTAACCCATTTAAGATCATGTTTTCCCAGTGGCAGCCTATGAATGTGAGACTTGGACTTATGTGAGACAAGATATCCAGAAGAATAAATTCATTTGAAATGAATTGCTACAGAAAGATTCTATAAATATCATAAACAGAGAAAAAGAAAATAGCAGAAAGCTAAAGTATTTATTAGTTTTAAAGAGCATGGAAGTGAAAGTATTCTCGCATGTAGCAGTAAAGAATTGGGTGAACAATAAAAATCAGTATAAGCAAAGTATAAACTGATCAAATTTGAATTGATGGACACCAAAACAGGATATATCAGTTTTTGTTCCAGGAGTGCTTCTTTAAATAGCTAATATATCAGTGAATGGTCTGAAATATAGTTAAGTGACCGAACAATTTCAGTCAATGTTTTTCAATATATTTAATCACAGACATTGTTCCAATAGTTTTAATATTAGTTTACAAACTGATATTATGTTTGTGAAATGTATATCTTTGTGTACATATATTATTGTGGTTTTTCATTTCAAAATGGGACTTTATTTAAAATTTAATCAATGTGTATATTCAAGACATTTTCTATAAGCCTCAATGTGTAGTCATGTAGATTTGAGTGTGCAACATTCTAGAGCACACATTTTTCCTTTTCATTTCGCTATTTGGATGAAAACACTGCTGTTGATGGTGTATGCTAGCACATGAAAGAAGATGGTGTATGCTAGCACATGAAAGAAGATGGTGTATGCTAGCACATGAAAGAAGATGGTGTATGCTAGCACATGAAAGAAGATGGTGTATGCTAGCACATGAAAGAAGATGGTGTATGCTAATCATACTGAAGAACAAAGTTAGTGTTCCTTAAAAAATATGTCCCTATAACTGCACCTAGGAACCATAGAAACAATGAAGCCTAATAAATTATATAAGGAAATGAAGAGACAGATAAGCTTGCAAAAGTTATTGAAAGCAAATTCAAACTGAAGACAGTGCCAAGTATGATGAAAGATATTAAAACAACTTCAGTAAGAAATAACTAAGAGAAGAACATTTGGAAACTGATCTGAGAGATTGTGTTTTATTCATTACCAAGAAGAGACCAGGTTACAGTCATCTGACTTAGAACTGGCTACTGTAGACTTAACTACCATATGCTGAAGTTTAGTCAGGCAGACATTCTTGTCTTCCGTGAGGAAGATTTTTCTCCCAAGAATGTCCACATCAAGAAGGAAGCAGAACAAAGATGTTGCTCTCCATCATCTACCAGAATAAACTGTATGTCACTATTATAAGAGACATTATTGTTGTCATATGAGCAAATCAAGCAGAGGAAGATGATGTATGTACATATAAAGTTAGTCCTTTATAAGGATTCTACCTAAACTGGAATGAAATTGTGGACTTTCTCATTGTGACAAGTCTGGCGGTCTAGCATCAGCTACGATCTGATTATCGACTAGTATGTCCTGAGAGTATTAATTGAATTATTATTTAAACTAAGATTGAAGTGAAATTTGATTTTATTTATCATACATCATAGACATTTGTTCTTGCTTTTGGGAGTAAAGAAAATGCAGTGAATTATGTGATTTGTATATTTTGTGTGTGTTTTCAAGACAGTTTACTATGAATTACCCTCCCCCCCACGACACACCTTCCAGGTTTTTGTAGTCTGATAGTGTTCTACCTTTATGTTGCTAAATATTCAGTTTCCATTTATAGATGTCTCCGCATACACAATACATGAAGGAGACGCACGTGGGATTAGTAACTCAGATCGACTGTGGTCATACTCATCTCCGAGAGATGACCACGGTACATGTGTAACATCGGCTGAGAGTTCGAATCAAACAGGTAAGGCAAGTTTTACTTGAGGCCAGCTCTTAGTTCAGCATACAGAGACTGGAAACACTAATTGAACCATCCCTTACGAGCAGAACAATAGTCATGCCCAATCAAACACAAGGACCAAGCAAAGAGACACACAAGCAACCATGGTACCATGCAACCCATGAGGTACCAGGCAAAGAGGAACACAAGCAACCATGGTACCATGCAACCCATGAGGTACCAGGCAAAGAGGAACACAAGCAACCATGGTACCATACAACCCATGAGGTACCAGGCAAAGAGGAACACAAGCAACTATGGTACCATACAACCCATGAGGCACCAGGCAAAGAGGAACGAGGAACACAAGCAACCATGGTACCATGCAACCCATGAGGTACCAGGCAAAGAGGAACACAAGCAACCATGGTACCATGCAACCTGCAAGGTACCATGCAAAGAGGAACACAAGCAACCATGGTACCATGCAACCCGTGAGGTACCAGGCAGACACAAGCAACCATGGTACCATGCAACCCACAATGTGTATTGTTAGTTGTTGGATCATCGTCACTGCACTCCAGACAAGCCCATAGGTGCTCAGCTCTCTCTTTGAGTGTATCTGCCATTACACGTTGACTGACAGTCCCAGAACGTTGTTGATTGACCATCATTCTTTCTCGCACACAAAACCGTTCCTTTCTAGCGACACCATATTTCAAATCAAGCTCCCTTATCCTAGCCATGGAACAAGTCATCGTCACTTGTAGTCATTCATTCGTGCGTTTTCCAGTAGGGAATTCAAAATGCCTCCCCGATCCATAGCTCCACCAACAGCCGTAGTAGCAGCGTGGGTGGCCAACCTATCCGCTCTCATTACCCCGGACTCGTGCATGTCCTGGCACAAAAATAAAAGTTACTCTACGCGCACACAGGAATTATTCACTGCATCCAGCCACTGTTCCCGAACATACCCTGCCTGAACTTTCACAATCATGCTCATGGAGTCACTAAGTATACAGGCATGCTTGCAGACAAATATACATCAATGTGTATTAGAAGATACTGTATTGAGAGTGTCTGTAGTCAAGAAGATACTGTATTGAGTGTCTGTGGTTAAGAAGATACTGTATTGAGAGTGTCTGTGGTTAAGAAGATATTGTATTGAGAGTGTCTGTGGTTAAGAAGATACTGTATTGAGAGTGTCTGTGGTTAAGAAGATACTGTATTGAGTGTCTGTGGTCAAGAAGATATTGTATTGAGAATGTCTGTGGTTAAGAAGATATTGTATTGAGAATGTCTGTGGTTAAGAAGATACTGTATTGAGTGTCTGTGGTCAAGAAGATATTGTATTGAGAATGTCTGTGGTTAAGAAGATATTGTATTGAGAATGTCTGTGGTTAAGAAGATACTGTATTGAGTGTCTGTGGTCAAGAAGATATTGTATTGAGAGTGTCTGTGGTTAAGAAGATATTGTATTGAAAGTGTTTGTGGTCATGAAGATACTGTATTGAGTCTGTGGTCAAGAAGATACTGTATTGAGTGTCTGTTCCAAAGATATCAACAGACCACAATATTTCGCCTTAGAACAGGCCACTGCAGACTGTTGGGTCACCTTTATAGATTAAGGATCTCATACAGATGAATGTCCATGTGGATCCGGAACCCAGACTCCGGAACACATACTTCAGGACTGCCCAACATACAAAGAGCAGAGGCAGCAGACCTGGCCAGAGGATACAGACTTGAGGCAAAAGCTATGGGGCAGCCGCTCTGACCTGGAGAAGACAGTGGACTTCGTCTTGACAACAGGTCTGACGGTATAGCAACACACAGGCAGATCCACTAGCAATGTGGTTATGGATGTCCACTGTTTAGTGGAATTGATAAAACATGTAGGATGTTTTGGGTCACTCACACAAATAAAACCATGACACAGTACAAAATCAAGTGTGATGATTGTCCTCCTACAAGAAAGATCCAGCAGGAGTTTAAGAATAAATATTGATAAACATAATGTGCTGAAAAATGAACATCAGGTTCAAAGACACCGTAACCGATTGTACCTGAGTTGCTAGGGCCAGAAAGAAGAGACATGAATAGCAAAACTGTTTACCTTACATGCATGTCATGAGAGGCAACTAAGTAGGTGATAGGGTAAGAGTTATCCTATAGATAGGTTATCCTATAGATCCTATTCACAGTGACTGAGAAGTCATGCTGAAATCAGATGTGCCCCAAAAGGAGCATGTATCACAACACATTCCGTTCTCCTGACTACAACCTGCTAATTGTCAGGTGTTTGAGAACAGATGCAGAGGGAGACAACATAAAATAGTAAATGTCATTTCCAAAACAATGAAAGAAAAACCCATGAAGCATTCATATTTGTTTAAAATCACCTTTATTTTACAAACAGACAAATATTTCAATTGTCTCACAGTACTTGCTTTCCTTCAGCAAGTTGGGGTACTATTTAACATGAGTTCACGAAAGCATGTTGACACTCAGGTACACAACAGGCACCTCTGGTGAAACTATATACTGATAAACATTCCATATTTCTATCTTGGACAACAACATTCACGTTAACAGGAGTTACTGGTCAAATTATATACAGACACTTTCAGCTTGTACAAAAACTTGTCTGATGTACATAAACATATTAACCTATAGCACTCTGCAATCAAAATGTGTAATTTTTTTAGAGCAGCTGCATTCTTTCTTCACTGTTAGTGTAATTTATGGAATGTATTTAGAAATAGCTTATGTGTTTGGAGCTTTTTTGTATAATTTTTTAATGGAAATAAATAATAGTTCCTTTTTTAGCTGCTAAAAAAAAGTCAGTACCTATCTAAATCTTGTCCTATTGAGCTATTAAATAGTGTCCACACTAGCGGAAAAGAAAGTTAATTATGTCCACTTAGTCAAACACCATCTACCATAAGAAAGAGAACTAGAAAACAAAAACCTCGGACCACTCCCTTGGAAGAATTTGTACCAACTAACTATCCAAACAAAATTACTAGATAACATAGCCAATAAGAGAACACTACCAACAATCCTGAGGACATGTGTCCTAGAAACCATAAACAGTTACCCATCATCAGCAATCAAGTCCTACACTGATGGATCAGCTTTCAATGCCACCTGTTTTGCAGGATATGACATATATATAAAATACCCTGATGAGTTATGTAACTTGTGGTGAAAATTGCTCAAATTATGAAGCAGAGGCTATCAAGACAGCTATTGATATCAGTCATTTTTACAGACTCTATGTCAGTTTTGGAAGCGCTTAAACATACCCCCATATGAAAATCCAGAAATTCTCCACATAACAAGAGCACCTCAGTCTTATCTCTGCATATCCAATCAGAGTGACCATGTAATTGATCCCTGGACATAGTAATTTAGCAGGAAGTGAAGTTGCAGACAGACTTGCAAAAAGAAGCGCCTTAAAAAAATAAAAGTAAAGACATTGTAGTATGGGAACAGTCAAACAGATTCTCAGAAACAACACCAGGGAAATCAATCTGAACAGACTGGTTGAAATGTATTTAGTGAAATGACATGGCTAAAGGACAATAATAACATAAACTCTGCAGGAGAAATCAATCCCTTGTCTTTCAGTCTCGAAAAGGACATGCCAGAATCAATGGCCATTTAAACTGTATCAAACCCCAGCAACTACTCACTAGTAGACACTGCTCTCATCTCAATGCAACACCTCCTTATTAACTGCCCTTACCTTTCAACTGTGAGGAAAAACTTCTACAGACACCCTTAACAGTCACTAACCTACCTGTATCCCTAAGTCAACTTCAGAAGACCTGCAATTTTTTTTTAATCGCATTGTGATGACGAGTAGAATTACTCATCAGCATTCAGTTATCAAGAACAACATGTCTACTTTCATTTTCTCTGTTACCTGGATGAATGATATTCATTTACAATCTTGATTTCTTTGCTGAAAGAGGTGCATAACAATGGGCGATTGCAGTCGTGGACAGTTGTTGAAAATATATGACATATTTGAACTGATGCCATACTGATGGTGATGAAAGTTAACACAGTTTGGCAGCAAAAGTGTTGTCAGAATTAACAGATTTCATTATGTACTCATTTGTTTAAACAAAATGCACAGCAAACCTAATTTTGTATTTGGAAATTAACCATACAAATATTTCTGATTTATTTCTTGTAATCTATCTTATGGACAGTTAATAAATCAGTGACAAAGAGAATAGCTGCCTTTGAAATGAGATGCTACAGAAAGATTATGAGAAATATCATGGACAATGAAAAAGATAAATCAAGAAGTGATCAGAATATTAAATGTTGAAGAGGGTTGGCTCTTAAACTACATTATAATAAGAAAGAGTTTTAGCCATATAAAGAGACATAACATCATGGACAAATGAATAATGGAGGTACAGTTGCCTGGAAATAGGGGTCAGGGATGGAAAAGTTCATAATGGATAAGAGAATCTCAGGTTGTTTAAATATATCCCTCATTGCAGCAGAAAAGAATGTCACCTGAAGAATCTACCTCAACCTGTCAAGATCTTATCACAAACTGCCAAGATCTACTCAAAACCTTCCAGAATCTTATCTCAAGCATATGTATCTATCTTCACCTGATTATAACTTTTCTCAACTTGTCTGAACCTACCTCAACTTGTCTGAATCTACTTCAACTGCCAGAATATATTATATTTGGTGTATACTTATTCACTGGTGGAAGACCTCATTCCCCATTCTTCTTTGCTCTATGTTAGTTAGTCAGAGTATTCTATTTAAATCACTTCTACACACTGGCAAAATGTACTCCCTGCAACATCAAGAATCCTTAAATAATCATCTATTATAAAACATCTTGTAAAACTCATTTCTTTGGGAATTTGCCTTGTTGATTCAACTCATTGGGTCATTTCAGTTTCAGATTTTATCTTATAGAACCCTCTGTTTAATATAGTGGAGTCCTGTCTTAACAAATATGTTTTAAACAAAATTCCCTATTAACAATAATTTTTCAAAATCTCAGTTTTTAAAATTCTTTATTGCATATAAATGTATACAGCAAAATTCTGTTATAAATATTTTGTCAGTCCGGACAAATTTGTTAGTGGTATTTGACTACACATTGTTAACATCAGACTGAAAGAACACATGTATAAAAGGTTTCAAGTTGGCTACACTGACATGTATGGACAATTTGCAGTTAACACAGAAAATATTTTACAGTACTACACACTGTATTACACCACAAATAGAAAACTATGGCCATCGGAGACAACTCTCACGGACAAGCTCTTCTGCCCTGTTGACCGCAGTACAGGTTAATCTAAGAAATCCATACGAGGGCCTGAGCCTGACAGGAGAATGAGAGGAGAACATTGCCTCACATCAAGTTAAACTGAAGTCAAACTTTGATTCGTTGGAATTATTAAACAGACTTTTGTGTTTGCAATGAATGTGATAAGAACATTATTTTATCAAACACAATCAGTTTAACTTCAAGACATTTCTGTCATTATTTGATACCTTCTCTCCCTAAATAAAATGATTGAACTAGAGTCATTACTTAATCCCAATACTTGATGACTCCATCCCATCCTGCTGTTGCAAGTTTGGAAGTTTCGTGAGGGTGCCACAACACATTTATGCAGACATCATCATGAGCCTTGAACTTTGAATATAGCTTGGTGCTTCTCCAGTCCCAGATGTAAACTTTGCCATCCGCATCACCACAGGAAATGTAGCTAGATGAATGGAAAAGTTGAACCTAAGTATGGACTGGTGTAAAGTAAGTATGGACTTGTGTAAAGTAAGTATGGACTGGTGTAAAGTAAGTATGGACTTGTGTAAAGTAAGTATGGACTTGTGTAAAGTAAGTATGGACTTGTGTAAAGTAAGTGTGGACTTGTGTAAAGTAAGTATGGACTGGTGTAAAGTAAGTATGGACTTGTGTAAAGTAAGTATGGACTTGTGTAAAGTAAGTGTGGACTGGTGTAAAGTAAGTATGGACTTGTGTAAAGTAAGTGTGGACTTGTGTAAAGTAAGTATGGACTGGTGTAAAGTAAGTATGGACTGGTGTAAAGTAAGTATGGACTGGTACATAGTAAGTAACTTCTGGATATTGATGGACAGACACAATTCTTTTGCTGACATAGAATGAAGAGATATAACATCAAAACTACATGACATAATGTCCAGACTACATGAAATGAAGAAAGCTAAAGTTATGTCCAGACTACATGACATGAAGAAAACTTGAATAATGTCAAAACTACATGACATGAAGAAAAGTAATTCCCAGACTACATAACATGAAGAAAACAAAAATAATATAAAAACTACATGACGAAGGCTAAAGTGATGTAAAAATACTACATGATATGAAGAAAGCTAAAGTGATGTAAAGACTACATGAAGAAAGCTAAAGTGATGTAAAGACTATATGACAAAGGCTAAAGTGATGTAAAGACTACATGACAAAGGCTAAAGTGAAGTAAAGACTACATGAGGAAAGCTAAAGTGATGTAAAGACTACATGAAGAAAGCTAAAGTGATGTAAAGACTATATGACAAAGGCTAAAGTGATATAAAGAATACATGACATTAAAAAAAACTAAATGTCCAAACTACATAACATGAAGAAGCTAAAGCAATAACCAGACATGTAATAAAACTAAAGTAATCTCAAGACTATAAGAACACATATAAATCAAATGATAATCTTACCTCATGTCAGGTGAGAAGTCAATGCCACATGCATAACCAGCAACCTTTGAATAGAAATAATTTGTTTGAATTTGTGAGATGACAGCTTAGCCGTATGACATGGATAGCGTTAATAAACAAAGCTTGGAATAGGGGAATCATTAACAAACAAAGCTTAGAATAGGGGAATAATTAATAAACAAAGCTTGGAATAGGGGAATCATTAACAAACAAAGCTTGGAATAGGGGAATAATTAATAAACAAAGCTTGGAATAGGGGAATCATTAACAAAGCTTGGAATAGGGGAATGAAGTTATGCTAATCATTGGGAACACAATAACGGTTCATCATGACCACATTCCAACTTTTTAATATTATGCACAGTTTAATTCAGCTTTCGTGACGAGAAAAAGCAGTTTCTGCATCTGCTACTGGATGAACTGATTTCTGCATTATGCACTGAGACCCCCCCCCCATACACCAGGGGCATCCAAGGGGGTGTGGACTATCAGTGCAAAGCGCGCAGATCACTCCATGCAGCAGTAGTATGGGTCTGTAAAATGCATCTTTATTGGTATTTCATTTCATTTAATAATGTAGGAACTTCTTCCACAAAAAATATTGACATGTTTTCCCAATACAGTACCAACATAATAACACCCACAATAGTGGTCACTTACCACTTCAATGGCCATTAGGGACTCCAGAATATTCAGATGATGGCCATTAAGTCATGTTTCTCAGACGACCAGACCCATCACGAGCTTGAGAACTGCCATATATATATATAATTTGGCACAATGGAACCTATTTTTATCAATGTCTGCCAGTAGTATGGATATCATGTCTTTAGGTGTATTTTGTACATTTCCTGTGTGTGGGTTCACCTCTGACCTAGTTTCAACCCTTCTGAGATATCTCCACATTCATCTCTGCCATGTGAATGTCAATAGTGTTGTTCTTGCTCGCTTTTTGTTGTGTATGTAGTCTTGACAAAAGAGAGGCATGGCAAAATTTGTGTGATGTTTCCAGAGTGACACCCCTAGGACCCTAAAGGTTTGATGATGATGAGTCTGGATAAAGGCTTTTTGGTCAAAACATATATTTATGAGTGTTATTATGTATTTTCAGTGATTAGCAAAACTTCATTACCTTGTTTTGCATGGTGGATGTTAGTTTTGCTGCAGTGAGTACATAGTATCGATAAATTTAACTACAGAACTGCTTAGATTTATTAAGTACAAAGAAGTTGTGGAGGTCTATGATCACCTTTGCCAGTCAGCATCATATGTAACTGAGTTTTATGTTTTCCTGATTTCCAAAATATTCATCTCAAAATTCCCACCCTCAATAGCTTATTGGTAGCATATACCCCCCAGGATGCAGTCATCAACCTAGCAATTTTAGCTGTAGTGACTTTCTAGCAAATATTTACATTCAATAGGTTGCTATTGCTTATTGAACAGCCTGGATTCACAACTGCAAGAAATGGAAATTTAACCTGGTATCTTCATCACTGAGATGTGCTCTGTATGTCTTATGCTACAGATCTACAGGAGCAATGACTTAATCTGATCTATTTCTAGCAGATCTCTTTCTAGATTGCTCAATTGTAAAGACTTCTGTCCATGTTTTATGAAATGTAAATTGTGTGTATACATAGACTGATATACCAATACTGTACAATGCTACCAAACCGTACATCAGAACACTACATATATTAAGACAATTGACACAGGTAAATGTACATACCATGTGTCCAGTGAAGGTCTTCTTTCTGATAAACTTCATTCTGTTTAGGGCATTGAATACAGAGATTTTATTGTCCATAGACTGGCAAGCCAACCATTTTCCTGGGAAACATAATAAGCTTGTTTGTTAATAATACTTGTATAGTTGTATTAAATTAATGTTATTTTTATGTTATAACTATTGTTATTAATTTTATAAAGTAATATACCTTTTACATAAAACAGACACAAGCAGCTTGACACAAAATTAAAAACATCCTGTGAAATAGGTTCTTACCTCTAGAAGTAAGGATGGGGAGGGGGGGGGGTCTTTCAATACTACATAGAGCCACTAGTCATATTGAAGTGAATCATGGATAATTAATAAACAAGGAAGCTACATGGATATGGTTCTTCAGAAGAATTCTGAGAATCTCATGGACAGCTATAAAAATGTAATGAGAAGGTACTAAGGAAGACATCTATCAGGATAAAGTTATTTAACATCATCATAAAAAAGCAGTCCACATTTATTGACCACATCATAAGAGAGAATGTTTGGAATACAATGTGACAACAGGCAAAACTAATGGGGAAAAAAAGGCATAGCAGAGAGAAAATACTGGGTAGTAAGTAACATGACATTGTAAATAGTCAGATAGCAGTGGATACACAGTACAGCAGATAGTATGTTATATTGATCAATAACTGCTTATGTTACCAGCATGGCACATGATGATACATTTCACATCAACAAGTCAAAAAAATTGTCCAGCGGCATCTGGGTCGACCCTTGCTCTCCACTGCCTTCTATTGTCCCCTCCAACAACATTCTTTTCATGCCATGGTGTCTTTTCACCATGAAAACTTACATTTCTCCTTAACCGATTCGCCCTTAGAGCGGCGCGGAGTCGCTTCTATGTGCTGACACCTGGAGCGGCGCGGAGTCGCTTTTTTTTACGTGTTCCGTTGCGATCGATAGTACATTTTTAGTTTCCACCGGATCTATTCAAAAACACGACCATTGCGCAGATCTGTGGTTCAGCGTCCTTTTTAGTTTTTCAATCGGAGCGAAAGGACGTAAGACTGTATTTATACGAATTATTTAGACGTAGCGAAATTTTAGACCTAGTTTTTGAAATGGAAGATATTATTCGTATGTATACTGATGTGACCGGCCGCAGTTGCGATGGTGATATGCACGATGCATGTGATTTACATGCTGTAGAAGATGTTGAAAGCGACGTTGAAGTTCCTATATTCGATTTCGATAGTGATTCGGACCACGAGGACGAAATTAGCGACACTAATAGTAGCGTCATGAATGACGGCTGGAGTGACAAAATTTTTCCTGTGGAAGTCGAGAACTTTATTGAAAACGTTGGCCCTGTGCATGATCTTGATGCGAATGCTACTCCTTTTGATTACTTTAGTCTCATCGTCAATGAGGAGTTTTATCAATTTGCAGCAGATCAGACCAATTTGTACGCAACACAGCGTCAAGAACTAGCAGGAAAAGAAGACAAGTACTGGTCACCCGTAACTGCCGGCGAAATAAAACTTTTTTTCCATATTTACATCGTGATGGGCATACATGTATTGCCTGAGTATAGCATGTATTGGAGTACAGATGACAGGCTCAATGTTCTAGGTATATCATCATGCTTGGGGAAAAATAGATTTGAGAAAATATCTCAATATTTTCATCTGAATGATTCTTCTAGGCAGCATCCCAAAGGCCACAAAGATTATGATCCCCTATATAAAGTCAGACCATTTCTGGATATGGTCAAAGGGAATATTGCTTCTGTTTTTTCTCCTGGAAAGAACATAAGCATTGATGAAGCTATGATAGCTTACAATGGTCGTCTTTCCTTCAAGCAGTACATCAAGGGTAAGCCACACCCATGGGGGATCAAGGTCTGGTGTGCGGCCGACTCTGCAACAGGTTATCTGTTAGACTTTGATGTCTATGTTGGCAAAGTTCTGGAACCAATGCCACATGGATCTGGACATTATGTTGTCACTAAATTATGTCGGCCTTTCTTTGGAAAGAATCACCATATTTTTTATGACAATTATTTTTCATCTGTTCAGCTGGCAAATGATCTGTTGCAAAACAAATCATACTCATGTTCCACGATACGGCCAAATCGCAAGGGATGGCCAGATGCTTTCAAACCTAAGAGTACCAAATCTATGAAGCGAGGTGATGTGCAGTATAGGCAGCAAGGTAACACAGTGGCCACTGTTTGGAGAGACAAGAGATTTGTATCCATTCTGAGTACAAACACAACACCAGGTCTCACAACTGTGGCACGTCGTACCCCACACGGCAAAATAGATTTGCAGATACCATCCCCGGTGGCTGTTTATAATCAGTCTATGGGAGGAGTAGACAGATTTGACCAACTCTGTTCCTATTACCCTGTGGGCAGGAAATCTGTCAAATGGTGGAGGTACATGTTTCGCTTCCTCCTGCAAACTGCCATTATCAACAGCTCCATCCTTCACTCTTGTTCCCATCGACCCCACCCGAAGGAAAAGAATGTTGCGCAGATAGCCTTCCGATTGAGTTTGAGCTCAGCTTTCTTAAGTGGCAACATATCGAAGAAAAGGAAGGCTCCCACCAATCATGCTGCAACTTCGGGTGTCGGTAACAATAACCTGCTTGAGCACAGGCTTATTCGTATGGTAGGGAACAAAAGGGCATGTTTCTGGTGTGTGAAGAACCGGCAGCATGGAAGCAGAAACAGGGCACATGAGACCGTCTATGGTTGTAGTTTGTGTCAGATTTGGCTGGGCAAGGGAGAATGTTTCGCCCAGTATCATGCAACATTAACAAATTGACTACTGATGAGTCCAGATACTTTTCCTGTGCTGAAAATGTAAGTTACAAATTTTTTTCACCTCATAATTCTAACTTTAACAGTTTATTTTTTGGAATGTATAAGTGTTAGATTATTGTTGGTATAGTTTCCTGTGAGACTGTTCATTTTTCTGTTTATCTGCCAAGTCTGAGTGTGATAGGACAGACAGTTTTAAAGAAAATGCATTTTTAATATCATCATATCAACAAATTGGAGGAGTTATGCCCCTTGTGTTAGGGATGGGGGATTGACAATTGGGAAATCTCATAGGAGTGATAGGGTTAATATGGTGTTTAATAGTCAGCCTTCTGGGACATTGTGTTTAGCATGTCTTCCTTGCTATCCATGGTATTCTCTTGGCTGTAGTTTTATTTATTGTCCATGTTTCGCAGACATATGGTTCACTGGGAACACACATGTACATAACAAACATACCTTAGTTCCCGTGTTTGCAAAGCAGCAGTTTTTTCAATTGTTTTAATTTGGACATCGCAATTGCTGTTTGCCTCCTGATTTTGACTGCAGTCACCTGCACTGTTTACATTAGCTCCTAAATATTCAAAATGTGTTACTTCCTAAACACAGTTTATTGTCTATTGGTTTACCTAAGGTGGTTTGTTATCTACTCTTGTCATTAAGCGTAGGGATGATTAGAGCTTGTGCTTGCATTCCAAGGTCAAATATGTCACCTTGTCTGTGCTATGACCGTATTTGTTTAATATGTCTCTGACGTTTTCTATCCATCTTTTTCATGGTCTTCCTCTGGCTTTGTATCCTGATCTCATTTGGTTATATACCTTTACGGGTAACTTGTCATGATGCATTCTCATAATGTGGCCAAACCACTTGATCTGCTGCCTTTCTATGTAATCAGTGCAAGGTGCTATATCTACTCTATCACTGATGTCTTCATTTCGTAATCTATAAAGCCTGGTAATCCCTGCAGCTTTCCTCAAGCATTTCATCTCACATGTCACTATCTTTCTGTAATGTGAAGATGAGAGAGATCAGGTTGGCGCTGGTAACACAGTGTTAGCAGGAATATACTGTAAATCATTTGTCTTTTAACTTCCATCTCGATCTTGGGATGAAGAAGTAGTGGTGACAGTTAGTATTTTACTGCATTTGCCTTTTGACATCTCATCTCTATCAAGGCTTCTATTTTCTGTGAAAATACTACCAAGATATTTGAACTCTGATACTTGATTTACTCCTGTGTTGTTTATCTGCATGTTTAGTGGCCCTGGTGTTCTGCATATTTTCATAGTTTCCGTCTTTTGTGTATTGATCTGTATGTTGCATTTTCTAAATGTTGCAGATAGTGAGTTAACATGATTTTGTAGTTGTTCTTTTTTATATATGAGGCTCTGGTATTTTCACATATGAGGCTCTGGTCGTCCTTCTTTTCAGAGGATATTATTTATTTTGTGCTTTAACCCTATAGCTGCTAAATCCTTTCCCCAAAGACTTTTTTGAACATGTATTATTTCTTGGTATTTTGAATTAATTGTTCTATATCACGTTATGTTTCTTGGTATTTTGTATTATTAAAACACTTATCCATATTAATTCTAGATCCTGTTTTCACTTTGTCAGTTATCATTACTTTTGTCTATTTTTTCATATTTAGAAACAGGTTGAAACAGACATTAGTAAATATAATTTTAATGCTTCTAGATTTCCAAATTTGAAATCTATTTATATTGATGTATGAAATTGTTAATAAATAGTTATCGAAGTCTATCTTACCATTGGGGAAAAGTTATTGAGTTCTATCTTATCATTTGTGAACGTCGGAAGTCCCATGCATATATATACTGTGTGGTCAAAAGTGGTCAGAATTAACTCCATCAAATGGCTGCAGGTTTTTTTATATTATTGAATGTCTGAATAGAAAATGGTGGAACATATTTTCTTACATACACACACAGACCCCTCTGAGTAGGAGGAGACTTCTGAAAGCATTGCATATCACTGAGAGTTGAAGTCTTCTGGGTATGAAAGAAGCTCTTGAGAAACTCCCTCATTGTATATAGGAAACAAGAGCTTTATTGCTCATCAATCCTAGAGTAAAACTAATATCCTACCATTGGGTGACAATGTGACTGCTGGCATTGAATGCATAGAAGGATCAGCAATATACTTGAAGTCAACTGGTACATCCCTGCAGAAGGAAACAAAACATGATATAGAATAATTCATACACAATACCAAGAAACATAACGTGATAATAGAACAATTAATAGAAAATACCAAGAAACATAACGTGATAATAGAACAATTAATAGAAAATACCAAGAAACTACATTTTCAAAAACTATTTTAACTACAGGAAATATGTTTAAAAATTCATGATCAATAGCAGGTGCCCATAATATAATTAGGAATCTTTATCCTAGAGGACTACAATAGATGCAGATTGGCTAAATTTGGAAAATGTTTTCACTCAAGCTGAAAGAAAAATTGTCATCGCCTGAATGGATGAGGTTTAAATCTAGTCTACCACCTTCTGATTTTAACAAGAGTGCACGCAAAGACTTGAATCGACTGCTGCTGCCAGGGACAAGAAAATGATGCAGGTCAAGATCTTGCTAGATTACCTTGTGGGGTACAGTGGTAAGATAAGACTGACTTATTATATGAGAGTCTACAAGATCTTCTGAATACTGAGGTTCTGGTAACATTTTAGAAGTTAACTGTTCTACCCTAAGATAGCTGAAGAAAGAAGGAAGAAAGTTGAAACGTCATAAAAAAACTTCATCAGTAGGACAAAATCCTAAACACTTTAATCTATGAAGACAGATGGTGGCAAGCGGGGAGGGGGGGGGGGAGAGAGAATGCAAGATGGAAAATACCATAAATGACCTCCAGTATGGGGAGTTTACAGTTGGAGTAAATATCTTATATCTTAGAACCGACCTCTACTTCAGTACATGGTTGTGAGAAATCAGGATACGTATGACACAGGCATTTATATGGAATCATGGGAACAGGATATAGTGCATTGTTTTACACGGAGAGGAAAGATCAAGAATTGAACAAATAAAACCTGCTGAAGACAGATGTTTTGGACCAATGGCACAAATAAAACAACGACAACGAATTCCCATTCTCCGGACTACATCCTGCTAGACATCTAGTAAGACCACTGTCCTACACTGACCTACACTGTCCTACAAGAGAGATCAGCAGGGAGTTTGAGAATGAACTCTAAAGAAGAAGGATAAATACCCCACAAAAAAAGAAAGTTATAGCAGACAGATCAAGAATTCTGTGGTTATAGAGACACACCACAGACTATGATGTTGCAAGTCTTTCCAAGAATTTATGTGTGTACTGTTGAAGACTTTTAACAGCTTATATTGGTAGTTTTAGCTATGTTCAAGGATTGTAATTTATAGTCCTCCTTATTGTCATATTGAAGCCATGTTGGTCATATGGTCTGTGTGCTCAAAGGTGGCAAAAAATGAGTCTTATGGGTGTGGAAAAAACACTCTACAGAAACCCCCATTGCATATAGGAAATAAGAGCTTTACTGCTCATAATTCCTGGAGATCAAAACAAACAAACAATCATTTTATATATGATGATCATTTTATATCTGAAGTACAGTCTACTGATGATCATTCATTTAAAACAAATATTTTTCAATATTGCCACAAAGTTTACACAGAAAAAAAGGACATTTTGTGTAAAATCAAATCATGAGACTCCATTGCTTTTTCTGAAAAATTATTTTTGAAAAATAAAAGAGCTCACCATTCCCAGACTCGAAGACTTTTGTCATCAGATGTTGATACAAATCTTCTGTTTTGGTCTATGAATGTTATTGAATTGACTGGTCCCAAATGTCTGTCATATTCTTGAATAATCTCCCCAGAACGAATGTCCCACTGTTGTGAAAATGTTTATAAAAAGATAATTTAATATTTAAAACACAAGCTTTGATCACAAAAATATGAAACATTTAAACATAAACTCTGGTCACAAAAATATGAAACATTTAAAATAATAAACTGCATAATTGATTGATGAACCACCTGAAAGGGTGGTTGACATGCCTGAAAGGGGAGCAAACAATGGCGACACTGTTACCTGCCATACATTCTATAGCAGGCGACTAAGGGGGTTTATGTGGTAGAGGTAGCTGTCTCATCCCATAGAGGGTCAATATATCCAGAAGCCATGCTGAGGTTGGGTGTGTCAGGCCAAAGGGTGCAGATATGCAGTCAAGCTGTAATCCATGACACAACACATTCCATTCTGCAATCTACATACTGCTACTCTGCAAGAGTTTGAGAAAGAATACAGGAGAAGAAGAATAACAAACTTGAAGAATTGAATGTTTGAAATGTGTATTGTTGTGTTACGCTTAAAAGTCTTCTGTGGAAATGTATATTCTTCTTCTTCATCGTTCTTCAGTCAGATATCAGGTTACAGCACCAATAGCTTCAATGAATTGTGTGATTCACTTCAGGTCATCCATGGAACCCCTCAAGTCTGAAAGCAGTGCCATCTCAGTAGGCCATATTTTCTCCCTCTCTTCTTGGTAGAGTTGACAGGCATGAAGAATGTGTTCTGCAGTCTCTGGGCTCAGTCCACAGTTACACAGGTCTGTCTCACCAATCTTCAGCTTTCGGAACATGTGACTTCTCAGTCTGTTGTGACCAGTTCGTAGTCTGAAAATGATGGTTTGTTCCTTGTGTGACATTTGGTGGTAGGGGTCATTTGGTTCTGCAGTTGGGTGCATTTGCTTCCACTTTTTCTTATATTCTGCTTTTAACATGGTCTTACTTTCATAGTACGTATTATCAATTTCTATTTGTTCCAGTGATCCCCCTTTCCTTACCAGGAGATCAGCTTTTTCATTTCCAGGTATGCCACAGTGACCTGGGATCCACTGCAGTACTGTTTCTTTGGTGGTACTGCTGAGGTGTAGTAAGCAGGCCGTAAGTTCATTCATGCTCGTGTTCTTAGGATCTTTCAATGCCTGCAATACTGACTTTGCATCCGTTAGAAATACTACATGTCTGTTGTGACTCGGCAAGCAATTCATTCGTACTTTGGCTGCCTCTATTATGGTTCCATTTCTGCTTTGAAATTTGTGGAATGTTTGCCTGTGGGTATGGATTTCTCTATTTCTTTTCCATCTGGTGTTACTATATATATTCCTGATCCTCCATCTAATACTGCCTCTTTCGCTGATCCATCTGTATATACATGTGTCCATATATCCTTTGGGTATGCTTTCTGTATGTGATTCTTAGTTGTCTCCTTTAGTACTTGTATAGTAGTTTCTGTTTTCGAAATAATGCTTGGTATATTGTCCATAATTCTTGGGAAGTTTTTCCTGTCCCATGTTGGGTATGTGTTAAAGGTGTTTAGTGGTTTTAGGTTTTGTAGGTCTGTATCTGTGAGTGATTTCTGGAGCTGTTTAGCAGAGTGTAGAAAGCTACCTCTTTTGAGTCGCTCTTTTGTAGGTCTGCTTAGTCTTTGGTTCATTTGATGACTCTCCAAACATTTGAACTTTGCATACTGTGTAAGGATTTTTTCATTTCTTCTTTCTTCCATTGATGGCAAACCTGTGCATGTTTCCATTTCTGTGATTGGGGTAGTATTCATACCTCCTGTTATAATTCTGAGATTGCGGTTTTGTATCTTTGAGATCTTTTGAGTGTTACTCTTGGCTGCAGTCCCCCATGCTGACATTCCATATTCCAAAGCTGGTCTTACATAACCTGTATATGCTCTACTTAGAATTTTTCCATTTGCACCCCAATCTGTTCCAGCCAATTTTTTAAGGAGTGCTGTCCTCATTGTACTTTTGTTTGGCACTTGTCTATGTGCTGTTTCCATGTAAGTCTTGGATCAAAAGTGACTCCAAGGTATGTAGGTGTCTCATCTTTTGGCAATGTCTGACCATTTATGGTTAGTAGGATTTTCTGTGGTTTGGTGGACATGCTGAAGATGGTATAGGTAGTTTTTTGGGCATTGATAGACATGGCCCATTGGTCTGTCCACTTGGCCAAATTGTCCATAGTTTCTTGCAACCTTTAATTTTGTTGTGCCAACGCTCTCTTCACTGCACCATATCGCCAGATCGTCTGCATACATTGCAGCATTTACTTTACGCGAGAGAATTTGGTCAATGTCATTCATGAATATAAGGAATAGAGTGGGGGATAGAACACCTCCCTGTGGTACTCCATGCTTAAAGAGTTTCTTTCTGCTATGCTTCATTTCAAGCTTCACTGCTGCTTTTCGGTTGTGCAGGTAGTGTTTTATCCAGTAATACATGCGCCCTGTCACTTTGTTTTGTTGTAGTTTAAGGAGGAGTCCATCTTTCCATACACAATCAAAGGCTTTTTCCATATCTACCCACACCACTGATGTCTGCTTTTTTTCCTGGAAAGCATTCTCTACTTCCTGGGCAATTAGTGTAATCTGGTCTTCAGTTGATCTACACTTTCTGAAGCCAGCTTGCTGATTTAGCAGGATTTTATTTTTTTCTAGGAACCACATCATTCTTTTGTTTACCAGGCGCTCCATTAATTTGCAAACACAGCTGGTAAGACTTATTGGGCGATAGCTGTCCACCTTATTTTTTGGCTTGTTTTTCTTGTGGATGGGTATCATTATGGCGGTTTTCCACACTTGTGGCACTAGACCTCTATCCCAACAGTTGTTTAAATTTTTTATTAATTTCTCTATTGCTGATGGTCCGATGTGAATTAGCAGTTCATTTGGTATGTCATCAGGGCCAGGTGATTTTCTAAGTTTTAATACTGCTAGTTCTTCATTTAGTTCATTAATCGTGAATGGAATATTCATGACATCTTGCTTATCTCTTTTTCAATCTTCCGTAGTTCTTTTCTTACTTCTCTTCTCCTATTTTCATCG
The DNA here is from genome assembly GCA_034231615.1 of Meghimatium bilineatum. Classification (NCBI taxonomy): domain Eukaryota; kingdom Metazoa; phylum Mollusca; class Gastropoda; order Stylommatophora; family Philomycidae; genus Meghimatium; species Meghimatium bilineatum. The sequence continues at coordinate 25,546,092 of CM067311.1, forward strand.
ACTTTGTGGCAGGCAGTACTTTGGTAATGCTGTATAAAGTGATTTGCAGCCTTTTTTCCTGTGAGTACATCTCCACCATTCTCTATAGCTACTGGTGCTGTTTTGTTATCTTCGTTGTTGAGCATTTTTGTTATTTTCCATAGTTTTCTTCCCTCTTTGTCGAAGTTTAAATTTTCTGTTTTTTCATGCCAGCTTTTCCTTGTGTTTGTAATTGTCGTTTTTCTTAGTTTGGCTACAGCAGCTTTTAGTGATATGTTGTTTTCTGTGGATGGGCTTTTTTCTGCTGTGTCTCTGGCCTTTGACACTTCTTTCTCCAACTCATCGAGTTCGTCAGACCAGAACAGTTTGTAATTTTTCCTAGCACCTCTTGGTATGGTTTTCTTGGCTGCTTGAAGAAGTGCAGAAGCCAGGAGTAGTGCAGTTTTGTTCATGTTTTTAATCCTTGGATTTAAGGTTTTTGTGAATTTGTCTGTCAGGTCAGCATACTTACTACAGTGTGTTTTCTTGAAGTTCCATCTGGGTGTGGTTGTAGGGCCAGCAGGGGTATGGTTAATGTCAATGGTGAGTTTGATGGGGCGATGGTTACTTCCACCAAGCTGCTCCAGCACTTCCCTGTATGTTATTTTCACTAAGGCGTCTGTTGCAAAGGCTAGGTCAGGGGTTGAGGTGGTGTGCCATCTTCTAGAGTAGAAAGTTGTGTGGTCTTCAGGTTCATTAAGCAGTTGAAGTTTCACCTCACACTGCCAGTCTTCCACTTCTTCTCCTCTAGTATCTTGTTCTGTATATCCCCAACTCTGTGAGTGGCTATTGAAGTCACCAATCACAAGACAGTTATCTTTTTATGTGTTAATTGTGTGTAGAGATAGGCTCTTGTCTTGTGCACAGTAATAGTTATATACTGTGACCTCTTTAGTTGGAAGGGTTAGACAGGTTCCAATGATTTCAGCCTGTTCTTCTGTGTCTACTCGAATTTCAGAGGCAACGATATTGTTTTTCACAAGTATAAGAACTCCTCCTTTATGTCTTTTTTCTCTATCGTTCCGAAATGTTTGGTATCCTCGGATGTTGAATCTATTGTTGTTTGTGAAGTGTGTTTCCTGTATGCATGCTATGTCGATTTCCTCTGTGTGTAATCGGTTTGCAAGTGCAATCTTTTTATTGTACACTGCATTCCACTGCAATATTTTTAAGTGCTTATTTTTGTCTTTGTCTGCATCGTGATCTATATGTGATTCTTTTGAACCAGTAGTTTTTTTCCTCTGATCTCTTTTCCTGGCTCCACAAATTGAGACAGAGGTACCACCAGTCGCTGAGGGTGGGCTCCTTCGAGGCTTAGAGCCCGGCACTTCATCCGACTGACGGGATTCCACAGATGAAGCACCAAAACAAATCATCTGTAACCTTTTATTTGACATGTGAAGTCATTGCATGACACTGTGGTTTTCAGCCTTGGCTGGACTATTTTGTACCTTTCGGTCCAGTGTCTCCGTCTTCCATCTTACTTTTGAGTCAGGATGTGTTTCCCTAGCCCTTATCCATCCAAGGATTGTCCATAAGGTAGTGGAGGTTTCCTTCTCCTAGACAGCTTGCCTAACAGGGTTAACGAGCACCATTAGCCCGGGGTTTTGAGGTAGAGTTATCCTCTCCTAGGATAATTTTGTTGTTGCCAGGTATTCATTATCCTCCTTTGTGGTTTATTTCTTGTAATCTAAGACACCTCTCACTCAGGGAAGGTGATTTAAGAACATTGCTCTCTCTTGTTCTAATATCTATAATTTCCCATTTACCCTACCCAACCCTCTAACCCTACCTAAACCCTATCCCTACCCTCCCCCCCTGGGCACATTCGTGGAGTGGGATCAGTGACCCCACTCCAGCAACCTGAATATAGCGGCTCATACTCGCTTTGATGCTGCCAGTCAATGGACATATGGGGTATTTCAGTGAGGATATCAGCGCCGCCTGATATCCCACCCCGTCCTCGTGGTCAGCGACACCGTTTGGTCAGTGGCTGTTTATTTGCCCAGAGGGTTATTCACAGCTGGCCTCAAGAGGCTTTTCCACTATCCGCCACCTGTGGATGCTCCTGGTAGGGGTTGGTATCCCCCACAGGGAAATGTATATGACAATACACATTTCAAACATTCAAATCTTCACAATACACATTTCAAACATTCAATTCTTCACAATATACATTTCAAATATTCTTCTTCTTCTTCTGCATTCGTTCTCAAACTCCTGCAGATTAGCAGGATGTAGTCCGGAGAACGGAATGCGTTGTGTCAAGGTTTACAGTATTGATGCGATATCTGCGCCTTTCGGTCTGACATATCCGAATTCAGCATGGCTTTGGGTCACTGACCCTATATGGGATGGGACAGCCAACTCCATCCCATAACCTCCTTAGTCGCCTTTTACGACATGCGTGAAAGGTAAACAGTGTTGCTGTTCTTTGCTCCCCTTTCGGGCCCCGGCAAAACACGGGCGTTTTCAAATATTCAATTCTTCAACTCTCACTGTACAAGGCAATATTAAAGTTAGATGTCATGATACAAACAGATGTGCTGGGCCTCGGATGTCCGGGCCACAGAGTAAGCCAACCGAGGTGCAAATAACACAGTTCAATTGTGTTAGCACAACGTGCTTCATGCTCCCTGGAGGAAATCACATGATTTATTCGCTGTGGTTATAAGAGAGCAAATGCAGAAGAAGAAAGTTAGATGCTAGATCTTATCACTGTACAAGGTAATGTTACAGTTAGATGCTAGATCTTATCACTGAACATGGTAATCTTACAGTTAGATTCTAGATCTTATCACTGTACAAGGTAATGTTACAGTTAGATGCTAGATCTTATCACTGTACAAGGTAATGTTACAGTTAGATGCTAGATCTTATCACTGTACAAGGTAATGTTACAGTTAGATGCTAGATCTTATCACTGTACAAAGTAATGTTACAGTTAGATGCTAGATCTTATCACTGTACAAGGTAATGTTACAGTTAGATTCTAGATCTTATCACTGCACAAGGTAATGTTACAGTTAGGATGCTTGATTGTATCCCTGTACATGGCAATGTTATAGATGCTAGGTCTCTGTATAAGTTGGCCATATCTTCTTAGGCCATTAAATTTATTTATCTGGGAAGTGTCTTTAATAAAGGAACGATGAAATTGGAAAAGATATTATAAATAGAATCTATAAAACTAAAACAGCATTTGCCAATCTAAGAAACATCTGGAAATCAACACAGTATAGTATCAACATAAAAATATATGAGAGTTGTATACTTTCTATACTTTTGTGACAGAGATGAGGGTAAAAATGCTGTTTCGTCCACCATTGGGCTATATAACGTTACGGATTTCCCTTGAAAAACCAATCATATCTATTCACACCTTAGACAAAAATTCTTAGAGAATTAATTATTAATTCTAAACACTGATTCTAGCCCCTCTCCCCCCTCCCAAAATAATCTATAAACTAATTCTAATCCTTTTAACCCCCCTAAAAGTCACAATGGTGGACGAAACAGCAGATGCGCCGAGATGAGTATCCAAAAAATTTTCTTGACCTCATAGAAGAAATGATTGGACTGTCATTTTACCAATCTAGTTGTCTTATAATGATGATGATGAAGTAATCCCTTTTAGCTGTGAGCAGGTAGCTCTTAACAACCCATAGCCTTTCCGATAAAAAGTATCAGTCCTCCTCAACTGAGTAACTGAGGTGACACAGGTTACTGTCACAAAGGCATGGTTGTGTAAAGGTGGTTTCTGGATCATGTTTAATCCCCAAAGGGAGGTATTCCATTGCTGTAGTATCCGAGTATCATCACGTACTGCCAGGAGTGCAGCATATACATCTGAGTCAACTAGTTCATCATTCTTCCATCAGACTCATCCACGTACCTAGCATTCCCCGCCACATAAGAACAGAAGTGAAAAGTTTGATGGCTTGCCTCTCTCAGACATCCATGGGGATCATTTGACAGAAAACAAAAGTAATAAATTGAGACAAGACATACAGTGACATTCATTTTTTCATAGGTTTCGGGTTGTCAGCCCCAACTTTCCTTAGTCACATCCTTCGACATGCATGGAAAGAAGACAGTAACTTATTCTTTGCACCCTGAACAAAAAATCCAATGTCCCGGTTCTGATATGGGCAAGGTTGTCTTATAATACACAATAAAGTTCATTGTATGTAAATAATAAATATACATAATAAAGATCTAGCCTCATATGTACATAATAAAGATACACAATTTATTCTAGCCAGACATACAATAACTAACCAGGGACTATTTACTAGGAGTAACCAGAAATACATGCAGACCTTTGTAGCATGCATGTGATGGAACTATATCAGCCACTGCCTGAGAAGAGAGCCAGGCTACCTCACAAGAATTGATTTGTCATAAGACTACACAGAAGAGAGCCCGGCTACCTCACAAGAATTTACTGTATAATCAGGGAATTTTTGTACATTTATCCGAAATTGATTTAGGGGTCTCTGCCTATAAACGAGTACAAAACCATTTTTTTTAAAAATATTACCAGTACGTCAAATACTGGTAACAGAGGAAAAATATTTACCTGTAAAAAAAACCCCATAGAACCAGTGACTCGCATGTTTTTTCCCCTAATATATTCAAGACAGAATAAAATGCCTAGGCTATTTCAAATGGCCATAGTTTTCTTCTTGTGGTAATGAATTTGTAATTTTTTCAATATTTTGTCACGTTCAAGACACTGGAAACCTGGTCTCTCTCATCTTCACATTAAAGAAAGATAGTAACATGAGATGAAATGCTTGAGGAAAGCTGCCGGGGTCACCAGGCTTTATAGATTACGAAATGAATATATCAGGGAAAAAATAGGTATAATATCTTGTACAGATTACATAGAGAGAACAGATCAAGTGGTTTGGCCACATTATGAGAATGCATCACGAAAAGTTGCCCATACAAGCACATAACCAAATGAGATCAGGGTACAAATCCAGAGGAAGACCACGGAAAAGATGGATAGAAAATGTCAGGGACATCCTGAACAGACACAATCATAGCACATCCGAGGCCACACATCTGGCTTTAGAACGCAAGCTCGAGCTCTAGTCACCCCTACGCTTAACGGCAAGAATGGATCACAAACCACCTGGGGATAGACAAAAAAGACAAGACACTGGACCATGTACATTTGCAATCATTACTTGCAGATCACTATAAAACAATTACATGTCCTCATAATCAAATTTCTTGGGTATCACTACAAAAGAATTTTTACTTGCATATTTCTTTTCTTGGACATTGCACACAAAGATCACCACAAAGCAATCTTTTCTTGGACATTGCACACAAAGATCACCACAAAGCAATCTTTACTTGGACATTATGATAAGTGAACTTAATTTGGACACCACAAAAAAATCAATATTTACTTGCATGTTACAATCTTTACTTGGATCCTTACTTAAATTCCAGGGACGGTGAAATTATTGTATATATAGATGGGTCGGTTGACAGACACATCAGAAATGTCTGGGACTTTACGGCTCAAATGTGTGGGGAAACCATGAGAGAGGAAAGTGGTGCTTTCGCTCAGATGACAAGCAGCATTTCAATGGAGGTTTTGGCAGTAACCAAAGCTTTGCAATGAGTCTCCTCGCAGACTATCTGCAAGCATGCCTGCATACTCAGTGACTCGATGAGCATGATTGTGAAAGTTCAGGCAGGATACATTCGGGAACAATGGCTGGATGCGGTAAAGAATTCCTGTATGCATAAAGTGACTTTCATTTTTGTGCCGGGACATGCGGGAGTCCTGGGTGATGAGAGAGCAGATAAGTTGGCAGCACATGCTGCTACTACGGCTGTTGGTGGAGCGATGGATCGAGCAGACATTTTGAATGCCCTACAGGAAAACGCACGAGCAAACGACTGTATAAGCGACGATGACTCTGGTTCCATGATTAGAATAAAGGAATTTGGTTTGAAATGTAGTGTCGCTAGAAATGAGCGGTTTCGTGGACACGACAGAATGCTGGTCAATCAACTGTGTACTGGGACCGTCAGTCAACATGTAATGGTGGCTACACTGAATGAGAGATCTGAGCACCTATGGACTTGTCCGGAGTGCAATGACGATGATCCAACGACTAACTAACCTACACTTACTTGAACACAACAATATGAAACACTTATGTCTATATATAAAGATATGCTTGGACTTACGCAAACAATTTTTTTGTCAGAGGTGCCTGCTACAAATAAATGCTGTTTGTCCTCTTCTGGGTGGAACTTGATGCAGTATGGAACTTTACGACTGGTAAAGCGAGCTTTGCATTCACCTAAAGCATTGAGTGATACAAAAGAATTGAACACATTTTAAGGAAACAAACAAAATAATAATGAGATCCTGGTTACTTATAGATGAGCAGAAAATTACTCAAGTAATTTTGTAAAATATCTGAATTAAGTAATTTGAACACTGAGATATATATGGCAGTGATGAAAAATACTTTAAAAGGACATATTGTTGATTATAAGACAAGAAGAATGTCAGTGGAAAAACTATTCTTTCAACTTTCTGTGGAGAACAGGTCTTGAACAAACATATTTCTATAAACTAGTACTTACAGCTACATGCTACATTCATATCAAATGTCTGTCTTAATCGGGTGTTTGAATCCAGTTTCTTCTAATTCTGTATATTCGCTAAACCCTTTGTTGCATTTCAGCATCTCATGAAACAACCATACCACACTTTGATCTTGTAGCACATCATGAAACAACCAATCCACACTTTGTTTTTTTCTTTTAGCACTTCATGAATATATATATATATATTCAGAAAGTTATGACATTAAATTTCTATGTGCTGCAGGATTGCATGACGTGTGTGTGTATATATATATATCAATATATATATCAGAAGGCATGACTATATAGATACATACCTGTCTCAGTATCCCAGAGTTTGCAGTATCTATCATAGCCACAACTGAGAAACTCTTTACCATCATTATTGAAACATACATCTCTGACCGCTTGCTTGTGTCCTGTGTACGTCCTGATGCAGCGTCTTTCATTGTACACCTCCCAGATCTGTATAATCACAAACAAATCAACATAAACATATTAAATGGCAAATTGAATTATGTCAACAATGTAACTTTTAACAGGCACTCATTAAATTATGTGAGCATCTGTGACCAGGTCCATAGTGACATAGACAGTGACAATGGACAAGAGGAACATTTTGAGTTATAAAGAGATTGAAGTGAGTTTGGAATTTTACTGAGAGATAGTAGGTGGGAGATGAATGAGGGGTAGGATGAGAAAGGTATTTAAGCAAATGGAACTATCAACATGAACACCTTTCTCTATCTTGTGAAAGAGATGAAACAACTATGGGGATGTCTGAGTGTACCAATGTTAGTTGAGATAATTTATAAACACAAGACAGCAGTATAAAGTCAAACAAAGTTGACTGGTGCATACAGATTGATGAAAGAGGTCAGATTACAATATTCCCAGGATGTTACTTCAATGTTGACAGCTGACTAGACACAATTTGAAAGAATACTTAATTTCTTCTAACCATTCATCAGTTACTTGTTACCCTTTGTATGTGTTTATTAAGTTGTACACGTATTGTTTGCAGCTTAAATATTGTTGTCTGATCTGTGCGTGTAGTCTATTTATGCTGTCGTGTGGTTAGGATAAGTCTGCATATAGCACTCTTCCTCTGGAGCCAGTAGTCCATCCATTGTTGTTTACAGTTGTTGCGGATGTGTTTAGCTGATTGGTTGAAATTCCTGGTTGGGACAATACTTGCTCCTTTTGCAACTAAATGATGGTTGGTCTCATGGCCACTGGTGGTTGTCACCCATCCTCCGTATGCTGGTAGGAGGGCCTAGTCAGTTATAGTTTCCAGCCTCTGGTGGCTGGACTAAGCTATATCTCCGCAAAAAGGAAGTGATGGGGATATTAATCTTTAGTTCATTTCTAGACAGACTGGAAGTCATGAACACATTTGATGTTTTATTAACCTTTAGCATGACATCGGCGCATATAAAAACCCACTTTCGGTCGTACTCTGCTGAACGTTGTGATCGTTTAATAGTGACCTTTGCTAAGCAATTTTGTAACTATGATAAAAAGTTTAAATTTGGTTTTTTTCTTTCCGGGAAAAGTAGCAACATTGCTAGCAATTAAATATACCATCATTTTCAGTCGAGGCCGTATGCGAAAGACCAGCAGATTATTCACATTTTATAGTTTCAGTTATCCTGTTCCAATCATTGCAAATCAAGTTGAAATGGAAGCCCTTTTAGTGAAATTCTTATGGACTGTTTTTCTAATCATGTCATTTTGGAAATTACATTCATGAAATAACCTAGTCTTGTTATGAAATGACATTAGCAACATTAAGTCTGGACATGGCGTATTGAATATAAACCACGTTGTGTATGTGAAGTGTGTCAAAGAAGAAAAATTCTTAGATCTAGTATTGCAGATTGGATAGAGATATTTAGTCTCATCTAAGTGTTTTATTCTTCCCAGCAATATAATGCAAATTAATGGCATTAGGTCAAAGGGCATTAGCTCATGGACCGCTGGATCAGCAACCAACCAACCAAGTGTTTTATTTATTTTCATAGAAGATATTATGAGCATGTTAGTTTGGTTATAAAATAGCATCATAAATATGACAGTATAGGCATTTCAAGGAATCAATCTGTCAAACAAGAGCATGAGTCAGTCATTTTCAAAGGTGCAATTTTTTATCTGCATTAACCTTTACGACTCTGCGGTCGCAATAATGCGCCTATGAGAACAGCTCCGTTGTGCCTGCAGGCGCAATCCCGCTACATAGGATATCGCCCGATTCCCGAGTACGGAACTTCACAAAGTAATGATCCGTGACGTATAAAACACGCCAAACGACGCTAGGAATACGTCGCAGTTTAAAGGTCAAGTTACTTTACTCATTACGACCACAAGAAGAGAGAAAACCGGCTGGTTTTGTCAGCGAATTTCTGGAACGACGGTGGCCATTTTTTACTATCAAATTGAGTACCGCGTGGCATGGCTAAGTGATCGTGAATACATGTTTTAATTGTTGTTTTTTATGTTTAATATGTTGTTATTTGATAAGAATGTTTGTGTAGTTGTTCAAAAACACAAAAATAATATGTATCAGGGGTGCCACGTGTGTGCTTAGACAATAATTACGCTGCGTGTCGGGCTAGACCTAGTGTTTACCGGACGGACGTTATATGCGATTTCTTATAAGCTACGTGTTTTAATTGTTGTTTTTTGTGTTTAATATGTTGTTATTTGATAAGAATGTTTGTGTAGTCATTCAAAAACACAAAAATAATATGTATCAGGGGTGCCACGTGAGTACATAGACAATAATTACGCTGCGTGTCGGGATAGACCTAGTGTTTACCGGGCGGACGTTATATGCAATTTCTTCACGTTTTATTAGTTTTTTAGTTCATCTTATACTAGTTTTGATATAAAACAATATATATACAATAAGTATAGGTATTTATGAGGATTTTATCAATGATTCCACGCATTGCTCAAGTATTAGGGTCGTCAAGAAGTTACATGTGCGATTTGAAAATTGCGTTTTGCGATTTCCCCCCCCGAATTTTCAACTTCACAACTTGCTCACAACTGTCATATCATACATACAACAACAACAAAAACATGACTATATTCACTATTCACTTTTTTATTTAGATATGCAAAAATTATTTTGATATCTTTTAAAATAAAAATGTTATCACGTTTTCAAAACACCCACCATCAATAACGAAAATTTTCCAAAAAAGAATTCAGGCCCAAGGGGATGTTTCTTAATTTTTAATTCAGGGCCCTAAAGGTTAAACAAATCTTTAAAAAACCTGATTTGCCGCACAGTGGGGAAAGTAACGTAATTTGTATTTAGTGTGACAATGGTTAAATCTACTTAGTATGTTATATCTATCTCCTTCATGACTGATAGCACTACCAAGGGAAATGAAAGTAGATGAATTTGCGATCAGCAACAACTCACCTTGATTTTACAATCCATCCCAGCAGATAATATAAGATGGGCATATTTGGGGAACCACCTGATTGCTGCAATACCCTTTGAATGACCAGTCCATGTGTGTATTAACTTCTTTGGAAGGAAACATTTTTCAGGTGGCTCTTCAGATTTCAGGTTAACACCAACATCTTGAGGTGGATGTAGAAATGATCTGCCTTGGTAGTCGTATGCTTCTTTGACTGAAAAGAATGTAGATGAGAAGTTTGGTGATTTCAATGCAGTTTTTTTCAAGACAGACTATACACACCTGACATAATGTTCTTTCAAGACAGACTATACACACCTGACACAATGTTCTTTCAAGACAGACTATACACACCTGACATAATATTCTTTCAAAACAAACCATACACACCTGACATAATGTTCTTTCAAGACAGACTATACACACCTGACATAATGTTCTTTCAAGACAGGCTATACACACCAGACATAATGTTCTTTCAAAACAAACCATACACACCTGACAAGAATGTTCTTTCAAGAAAGACTATACACACCTGATAAGAATGTTCTTTCACAAAAGACCAAACACACCTGACAAAAATATTCTTTCAGGATAGAATAATCATTATCAAGTGCCATCTCAGCAACGAAAGTTGGCTGTAATCAACAGCAATCATTAAACAGTGGCAAAGAGTCAAGTAAAGTTGACTGGCTAGTGTTCAGAAAGTGTAAAAGGTCAAGGTACAGTATAAGCAATGCTGTGTTGAAATGTTGGTAACCATATTGCTAGTATAATACGGCAGTCATACGAGAGAACTGGTTCTTATACTTATACACTGGTCATCACTCAAAGCTAACCACGGTCAAATGGTCTCTACCTTGTTTGCCACTGTCTAGTGTTGCCATCAACATAGCCACAGACATCAAACCTACATTTCTAATTCTGTATTTCAAGCACAAATAACAACTCCACTGTTTTATATATATATCCTACATATTACTTCTTATTTTAAAAAACATGATGACAAATGTAAATAACTTACTGTGCAGAGTTGTCTTCTCATCGACTGTTTTCTCTTCCACTTGTTTTCCTGACTTACTACGTTTTGCTATAATCTCATCTAACTCCTTCTGTTCCTCCTAATGATGAAGAGCGCAACTGTTTTAGTTAATTCACTAGATATATTGCACAATGAAACAACAAATGACAATTAATTCATTATATACTACACAATGAAATAACAAATGACACAAAAACTAAAGTGTCAGAGGATATCCAACAAAGTGGAGAGTACTGCAATAACAAAAATCAAAAATAGGAAGTGATAACACTAGAATAAGATAAGGAAATGTTATTCTGCTACTAAAAAAATAAAACACATCAATAAGTACAAATAATCAATGCAACATTTAAAAAGTAAGTGAAATATAAGCAAATAAACAAATAATAAATCTAAAATATTATTTTTTTACAAATTGTAAAAAACTAATAAATAAGTACAAATAATCTATCATTCTTTGTTTGTGTACGTTATCACCTCAAGCATTATCTTCTTCACTCTGCAGTAAATCAATGACTAGCCTTACTAGGTCGGGTTAATCTCTCTTCAATACTGTGCCGTCAACCACAGCATTTCCTGCCACTGAGTCTGCTCTTTCATTGCTTCCGACCTCTGCATTGACCAGAGGTAGTATATCTATGTAATACTTTGGACAGCTGAGCTGTTCAGTAACTTGACCCATTCCTTTCTTAACATGCACCTTTCTATCTTATGCAACATTACTTTAGGAGTCAAACAGTATCACAGTGTGGGAGCTGATATTTTAGTCATCAACTGAGTGCTGCAGTCACTGTTTCTATTTCCATTTTCACACTTAATTTTGTAGTTCCTACTCCACTCCACATGTGTCAAAAGTAAATAAACTAGCACTATAGGTCTAATAAATGAGATTCTAGTTTTTAAAAATTAAAATAAATATGTCCTGTAAGGCTGCACGGTACTTCAGCACAATAACAGTATCGAGTGAGCTTGCTTCACAAACCAGATTCGTTGAACTAGGTAGTTCCAACACAGACCATTCTTATTTTACTGGCAATATGATTGGATGTAATAATGGTGCTCCAAAATTCAACAATAGTTGAATACCAATGTCATATACAGAATAAGCTTCAATTATTATTGAAGACTGCAAGGTCTTGATTGAAGATGATGTGTCTCCTTTATTAGATGCCAGAAATGAAAATATCCTAATATAAACACTAATGTTTAACACAAATGTCCGTCATGAAAGCGTTTTTTTGCTGTGAAAACTAGTGACTACCAAAATATAAGCTAGCTGTATGGGAATGAAGCAGGTGATGATGCAAAGGGGTTAACAAGAAGTTCTTTCAAATCAAAGTAGCCCCCATCAAGACAGGACGTGATCATCATCTTCTTGAAGTGAAGATGAGGCGTAGTCTAGCCAACAGAGGCTGGAAACTAAGATTGATCGGACCATCCTCTATATCAAGCAGGGCCACAGTGCTGCCCAAGAAAAGATGGGTGTTGAAGTCGGAGATGCCAAGCCAAGAGGCACACAAACAACCATGGTATCATGCAATATAATTAGATAACATGCCTTCTCTCTCCCTCACTTCACCTTATCTCACAGGGCGCGAGCGCACATACAACCACAAAGAAGTAGAGTTAACTGATTTCTCATGAGCGTATATTGCATGATGTGTATACCTCACTTGGTCTGGACACTGTCTCTTCATCTTTAAATTTAGCCCATGGACCCAGGTATCCATCAATGTCTGAAGGATCTCTGTTCTTTTCCTTTTTCCTTTTCTTTGTCTTTTCAGTTTTCAAGTTGGTCTCAAACACTGTTTTACCTGTAATGATAATGATACTTTAATTTGATATGTTGTTAGAAAAATGTATTCCTAATGTTGTTAGAAAGCTGTATTTCTAATTGTTGTTAGAAAGTTGTATTCCTAATAAGTTGATAATATATAGGCAAGACATGGTCACACTGGACTGAACTGAGGCAAAAACTTTGGGGCAGGCACTCTGACCTGGAGAAAATTGAGAGCTTCATCCTGATGACTGGCCTGAAGATCTAGCAAGACCAAAATAATCCTGAATGCAGTAGAAGTTTTTAAGTGGCAAATATCTAGATTGGTCATGTCTTCCTATCATTGGTACATGAAAAAATATAACAAAAATGAACCACACATTAATGTTGTGTTAAAAAAAATGCACATATTGGCACACATGAATGTTGTTGTGTTTAACAACTGCATATATTGGAACAAAGATTTTACAGAAAGGAATAAAAAAGAAAGTCACAATGCATCAGTTAAATGTGGTCATGTCTAATTACAACACTATAATTAACTGCTGGTCCAAGATGACGAATAGAACTAGAGTTTGTATAGATAATCGGATGTTTCTCCTGAAAACAATGGCATACTACAGGAGTTTTGTGAAAAGAATTTCCTTATGGACTGCAATATCAATGTTCAAATTAAAACATGAAAAAACTGTGGCATGGTGGAAACACTGGAACTAAGGTATGTTTGTCACGTACAAGTGTGTTCCCAGTGGCATCCTACAGCTGTGAAACATGAACAACAAACAGAACTACAGCCAAGAGAATAGAGGATTTCAAAATTAAATGCTATAGAGGGGTCTTGAGAGTATCATAGACAGCAAGAAAGATTAACCAAGATGTGCTAAGCAAAATCAACACTCAAGAAGGCTGGCTTTTACACTCCATATTAACTCTTTCTGTACATAAAAACAATTAATCGTTGCAGATAGAAATTGATTGTGGACGTATCCACGATAAATCGTTCTTGCAGATATGCAGTCTAAATTTGCTTCTTTTGGATCATAAATGAATTTGTATTAACTTATTTAGCTGTTTAAAGTTTAGAAATCTGGCTAACGAAGTGACACCCTCGTGGTACGGTGTGATTTGCCGCTAGTGACATATTTATTTTAAATTAAAATTTGAATAAGGTAGGTTCCGCTTTTCTAAAATTAGCAAAATGGCTTTGTCTTCCACTAGTAAGAGAGCTCAAAGATTTAGCAAACATCGGGCTTTATTATTCTTTGAGAGTTTTATAATTTGAGATATTATTTCAAGTGATGTAGGAAAATAACAGTGTGATTTTGACAGTGGAGATTAACGACTTGTTGAAAATCGGAAAAGAAATAGAGCTAATATTATTGGTAAGGGAAAAATAACTTTAAAAAATTATTAAACTGTTCCCACTGATATTGTTTCTGAAGAATCAGATAGACCTGGTGACAGCAATGATAATCTTGCACTATGTTATAAAGAAAATAGAGTTAGACCTAATGATAATATTGAGTGGAATAAAGTTCAAAAGAATGTTTTTATTGGGTCATCTCTATATAGAACTGCTGGGCCTGGTTTCGCAAGTATAGTCGTATTATGTGACTATTTACTATTGCATATAACAAAAACACAAATAAAAGCAGTTGGGGTTTTGTTGCCTACAGAAATGGCATGAAATTGGTTGAGAAATCTTCAGCATATCCAACTGTCACATCGAACATGAGGATGGAGATAGAGAGAGTTACAGCAGCACTTAATTGGTTGATAACTGATACATCAACACACTCTGTAATACTCACAGACTCTCAAAGTATGCTCCGATATGTATAAGTATGCAAGATATAAAAGTACATGCTGAGAAAAGAATGGTGGGACTTATTGAACAACTCAATTGTCCAGAGCATTACATGGATATACTGCCCTGGTCTGAGGAAATAAGAGAGCCGACTTATTGGCAGGCAATGCAGCGATACACGGCACAATGCTAAGAAGAGATAAAGCGGATTTGATCAAGTCAGTACTAAATTCATTTCAATATGAAGATGATGTCAATGAGGCTGAGAACGTACACATACAGAGAATATTACAAATGGGAGTGCCTAGAGGGGAGGGTAAGAAAAGTAAATCTTTTGGAAGGCCCCGCAATCACGCAATCAACACCTGACTGGGACTCTTGAGTCTACATACACTGAGATGGCTGCTGGAACGGAGAGCTTATGGGAATGCCCCACGTGCTGTGAAGCTAGTTTCTAATCAAGAATCACTATAGTAGTTAAATCTGGATGCGGAAACTCTGAATGTCTCATTTGACCTGCCACCATGCAACAGCAGAACCCTAATAGATAACATGCCTAAATAGTGAAGTTTGACTCTTGTGTAAGCTTGTCTTACACTTCATGTATACAACTATGTTTTTTTACCTCCTTTGAAAATGAGATCACGCTGAAAATGGATGTGTTGGATTGAAAGGTGCTAATACTGCAGCAAAGCTGTAAATAATGACACAATGTATTCCATTCTCCAGACTACATCATGTAAATCTGCAGGAGTTTGAGAACAACTACAGAAGAAGAAGACGACACATAGATGTAGCTAAATTCAAGTTGAGACAAATATTGAATTTGCTTATTTTATGTGTAGCCCCCTTGTTGACCTTAGTTGCACTGAAAGCAATTGTAATAAACTGGAAACATTTGGCCACACAAGTGCAATCTAAATTGTAATATTTTTGTGATTAAAGTCACTGCCATGATTTGAGACCAGATAAACTCAGTTTCTAGTCATCTGGCTTCCTTGTTCACTTTCCAGTACAAGTGGAAATATTTTTTTAATTATCAATGTTCAACCCAGTATAAAGAAATGGGTACCATATCTTCTGGGAAAGTAAAGTCGGAAGGTCAAATCATCCTTAGGTATGATGTTGGTAAAAAAAATAATTTAATTGGTCTGAATACCGCAGTCACTGATATGTCTCAATGGCGTGGAAAATGTAAACTTTACATTACATGGCTAAAACAAAAACTCAGTTATATTACCTTCATTTACATCAAATGCAGATGGATCTCCAACGACTGTTTCAATCTGTCCACCAACATCCACACTTGGATCAATAGCAAATCCTGTTTTTAAATTGAATTTTTAATTAGGAAAATATTGACAACATTTTAATGAAAGATTTACATTGAACTGATGAGATTACTGTTGCTGAAGTGACATCTTTTGTTACTGAAGTGACATCTTTTCAGAAAGTAGTCTTCTTTATGTACTGTATTTCTCACAATTCTGCTAGTTCATCTACTTCACTCAAGGACACGTCTAAACATCTCTTGTCCATCTTCATCCTGGACTGCCCTTTCCCATGTTACCAGCAACAATTCCTTCTATTACTAGTTTTTTTTCATGCTATCTCTTTATATGACCAAATACTTCAGATTCTTTTAAAATAATGAATGTTGTTTAGGAGCCAATTCTATTCCACATTTAATATTATTAACAATTTTTGATTCATTTTTCCAGCTGTCCTTGGTATTCTCATTATCCATTTGTGTCTCTTATTTCAAAGGAAGTAATTCTCTCTGCAGCTACTTCATGATATTGTGAGATAGAATGATCTATTATCAACATCATCTGTCAATGAGATAATATGAACTTACATATCTATACTATATATATCAGTGAGATAAACATAAACTGCATAGCTATACAATCTGCCTGTGAGATAACTGTATACTACTTAAATATACAATCTGCCTGTGAGATAACTGTATACTACTTAAATATACAATCTGCCTGTGAGATAACTGTATACTACTTAAATATACCATCTGCCTGTGAGATAACTGTATACTACTTAAATATACCATCTGCCTGTGAGATAACTGTATACTACTTAAATATACCATCTGCCTGTGAGATAACTGTATACTACTTAAATATACCATCTGCCTGTGAGATAACTGTATACTACTTAAATATACCATCTGCCTGTGAGATAACTGTATACTACTTAAATATACCATCTGCCTGTGAGATAACTGTATACTACTTAAATATACCATCTGCCTGTGAGATAACTGTATACTACTTAAATATACAATCTGCCTGTGAGATAACTGTATACTACTTAAATATACAATCTGCCTGTGAGATAACTGTATACTACTTAAATATACAATCTGCCTGTGAGATAACTGTATACTACTTAAATATACCATCTGCCTGTGAGATAACTGTATACTACTTAAATATACCATCTGCCTGTGAGATAACTGTATACTACTTAAATATACCATCTGCCTGTGAGATAACTGTATACTACTTAAATATACCATCTGCCTGTGAGATAACTGTATACTACTTAAATATACCATCTGCCTGTGAGATAACTGTATACTACTTAAATATACCATCTGCCTGTGAGATAACTGTATACTACTTAAATATACAATCTGCCTGTGAGATAACTGTATACTACTTAAATATACAATCTGCCTGTGAGATAACTGTATACTACTTAAATATACCATCTGCCTGTGAGATAACTGTATACTACTTAAATATACAATCTGCCTGTGAGATAACTGTATACTACTTAAATATACCATCTGTCTGTGAGATAACTGTATACTACTTAAATATACCATCTGCCTGTGAGATAACTGTATACTACTTAAATATACCATCTGTCTGTGAGATAACTGTATACTACTTAAACATACCATCTGCCTGTGAGATAACTGTATACTACTTAAATATACCATCTGTCTGTGAGATAACTGTATACTACTTAAATATACCATCTGCCTGTGAGATAACCGTATACTACTTAAATATACAATCTGCCTGTGAGATAACTGTATACTACTTAAACATACCATCTGCCTGTGAGATAACTGTATACTACTTAAATATACCATCTGCCTGTGAGATAACCGTATACTACTTAAATATACCATCTGCCTGTGAGATAACTGTATACTACTTAAATATACCATCTGTCTGTGAGATAACTGTATACTACTTAAATATACCATCTGTCTTGTGAGATAACCATATACTACTTAAATATACCATCTGCCTGTGAGATACCTGTATTCTACTTAAATATACCATCTGTCTGTGAGATAACTGTATACTACTTAAATATACCATCTGCCTGTGAGATAACTGTATACTACTTAAATATACCATCTGCCTGTGAGATAACTGTATACTATTTAAATATACCATCTATCTGTGATATAACCATATACTACTTAAATATACTATCTGTCTGTGAGATAACATATTTCTTCTTCAGCGTTCATTTTCAAACTTCCACTGGATCTCTCTTGTAGTAGGACAATGGTCCTACTAGAGTTCCAGCAAGATGTAGTCCAGAGAGTGGAAATGTATTGTTTCACAGTTTTATTTGCACCAATGGCCTAACACATCCATCTTCGGTGGTGATAGCATACTGTATAACTATTCTGAATGGATACCTATTCCTATGGTCTTTCAAGAGGCAGTCAAAACCATCATTACACTCAATAGAGAGTGCAGGGAACACAGCCCAGTGAGTGTGAATGCTGAGATCAAGGCACTCACCTGAGAACATGCCGACGACACAGATGTGATTTACATGGACGGTCGGTCATCCGTCACTACCAATGCGCATAGGCCGTTACTGCCAGATCACAAAGAAGAACAGTACATGAAGTCAGTGGAGCCTTTACTACAACAACAAGCAGTCTAACAATAGATGTATTTGCCATAACACAGGCACATAAATGGCAAGCTTATTCTCATGTGTGCATACTTAGCAACTCAATGTTTATGATTCAGAAAGTCAAAACAAGTGATGTACGTAGGGGATGAGTGGAGCCATTAGAGAGAGAGTTACAACATGGGCATCACTACGAAAACTCATGCATGTCTTTGTCCCTGGACACGTGGGTGTGGAGGGAAACAAATGGCCCGACCAATTATCTAGCCTCGCCACCATAACAGATGGTCAGCCTATGGACAGAGCAACATACTCATTGTTCTTCGTGAGTTCGCACGATCAGAGGATTTTGAGATAAATGAGCATGAGTCAGCATCAGGAATGCGCGAATTAGGAGAGAGGAGATAGGTGTGGACCGTAGAGAATTAGGAGAGGATGGGTGTGGACCGTAGAGAATTAGGAGAGAGGATGGGTGTGGGCCGTAGAGAATTAGGAGAGAGGATGGGTGTGGGCCGTAGAGAATTAGGAGAGAGGAGATAGGTGTGGACCGTAGAGAATTAGGAGAGAGGATAGGTGTGGGCCGTAGAGAATTAGGAGAGAGGATAGGTGTGGGCCGTAGAGAATTAGGAGAGAGGAGATAGGTGTGGACCGTAGAGAATTAGGAGAGAGGATGGGTGTGGACCGTAGAGAATTAGGAGAGAGGAGATAGGTGTGGGCCGTAGAGAATTAGGAGAGAGGAGATAGGTGTGGACCATAGAGAATTAGGAGAGAGGATGGGTGTGGACCGTAGAGAATTAGGAGAGGATGGGTGTGGACCGTAGAGAATTAGGAGAGAGGATGGGTGTGGACCGTAGAGAATTAGGAGAGAGGATGGGTGTGGACCGTAGAGAATTAGGAGAGAGGATGGGTGTGGACCGTAGAGAATTAGGAGAGAGGATGGGTGTGGACCGTAGAGAATTAGGAGAGAGGATGGGTGTGGACCGTAGAGAATTAGGAGAGAGGATGGGTGTGGACCGTAGAGAATTAGGAGAGAGGATGGGTGTGGACCGTAGAGAATTAGGAGAGAGGATGGGTGTGGACCGTAGAGAATTAGGAGAGAGGATGGGTGTGGACCGTAGAGAATTAGGAGAGAGGATGGGTGTGGACCGTAGAGAATTAGGAGAGAGGATGGGTGTGGACCGTAGAGAATGGGTGTGGACCGTAGAGAATTAGGAGAGAGGATGGGTGTGGACCGTAGAGAATTAGGAGAGAGGATGGGTGTGGGCCGTAGAGAATTAGGAGAGAGGATGGGTGTGGACCGTAGAGAATTAGGAGAGAGGATGGGTGTGGACCGTAGAGAATTAGGAGAGAGGATGGGTGTGGACCGTAGAGAATTAGGAGAGAGGAGATAGGTGTGGACAGTAGAGAATTAGGAGAGAGGATAGGTGTGGACCGTAGAGAATTAGGAGAGAGGAGATAGGTGTGGGCCGTAGAGAATTAGGAGAGAGGAGATAGGTGTGGACCGTAGAGAATTAGGAGAGAGGATGGGTGTGGGCCGTAGAGAATTAGGAGAGAGGATGGGTGTGGGCCGTAGAGAATTAGGAGAGAGGATGGGTGTGGACCGTAGAGAATTAGGAGAGAGGATAGGTGTGGACCGTAGAGAACACCTAACAAAGATTTCAAAAAGAGCAGTGAACCAACATAGATCAGAATCATCAGACCGTATACCCTGAGAGGTTTACCGAAGCGAAGATCTGGGCATCTAGGAACATGTCCGGTATGCGAAGAGGATAATCAACATATCTAATGAGGAATGCAGTGGCCTAGTTGATAGTGAACTTGTTTGCTATCATCGGGTTACAACATGCCAGGTTCGAAATCACATCCAGACACAAAAAATCAGGATTGTTTTATCGCTTGACACGACTGCTACTATAGTCAACTCAGCTGTAAATGAGTACTGAACGCATGAGTTAGGGGAGGTAAAGACAGCATGGATGGGGACTGGTCACCCCCACATAATAGTTGCTGCGGATTAGTACATGAAGAGTTATCTTCATCCCAGACGACAGGTTGCTGCCATCGGACATACTTTTAAATACCTAATACCATCTATCTGTGAGACAACATGTACTACATAACTATACCATCTGTCCGTGAGATAGCCCTAGACTAAATCTCTATACAAACAGAAAATAAGCATGACTAGATGTAAGATAAACATAGACACAAAATATGAAAGTTACAATTGTCAACAACAATAAAGGCAGCAAATGAAAGATTAATCATACCATAGCTTGTAAATGTTTTTCTCTGGGTGTCAAACTGAAAATCACTGAAATGTGCTGGCTCCATGAAACCTGCCAATGTGTTACGATGTGCCTGTGCTTGCCTTGTTTTATAAGGATTCACTGGTCCTATCTAAAGTTAATAAAATAAAAAAGCAGATCAAAAAGTACTATCATAGTTACGTTAGTTAAGACATCACAGCTATGTTAGTTTATTAGTTAGTTAAGAATCATAGGCATGTTAGTTTATTACTTAGTTAAGACATCATAACTATGTTAGTTTATTAGTTAGTTAAGAGATGAAGTTAATGCTTTAATCTTCACAGATTGATAGATGTTAAATCTCAGCAGATGGCATATCAATACATGACTTTCAATACATCCAGGGATCTCCCTGGCGTAGTGGTTAAGCTATTCGCCTTGTGTTCAAGAGGTCACGGGTTTGAATCCGGCTCATGTCATCTTGTATATAAGATGGATTTTTTCAGAGATCACTGTGGATTATCACTTGAAGCTACGTGCTATGAGCGGTACTCTTGGCAGAGAGGGACGGAGTACATATGGGAAACCGAGTACAGCGAAGTCCTTCTACGGCTTTTAAACCCTTTTTAAACCCCTTAAACATCCAGTTGTTACAGCTCATACCTTTGAATATATGACTTTCAATAGAACCGGCTACTACAGCTTATACCTTTGAATACAAGATGTTCAATACATCCGAATGTTACAGCTCATACCTTTGAATACATGATGTTCAATACATCTGGCTGCTACAACTCCCACCTTTGAATACATGATTTTCAATAAATCAGGATGCTACAGCTCACACCTTTGAATACACTACTTTAAATACAGCTGGCTGCTACAGCTCATAGTTTTAAATACTTGACTTTCAATAGAACCGGCTACTACAGATGTGATTCCCTCATATCGCAGCCAATCAATTTGAATTTTGCAGAGCACAGTTGAGGGAGAAATTCTTCTTCCTATGTTCATTCTCACACTCCTATGGATTAGCAGGATGTAGTCTGGATGATGGAAAGCATCGTTATTGTTTACAGCTTGACTGAAATATCTGTGCCTTTCTACCTGACACATCTGACCTCAGAATGGCTTCTGGTTCACTTTGACCCTATATGGGATGGGACAGCTAACTTCACCCCATTACATCTTTAGTCGCACCTTATGACATGCATGGAAAGTAAAAAAGAGCCGACAATTTTTGCCACCCTTTCAGGCTCCAGCAACATACAAGCAAACAATATTCTATCACTAAACAAATGAACAACTAAAACATAACACAACAACACTTACATGTGGTGCAAACAGTTCATCGTGCTTGGGGTTATACTTAAGTTCCTTTGTTTTGGAATCTATGTGTCTGAGTCCTGAAGTATCTTCCTGCAGAGAGTATTATCACAAATGTAACAAATCAAAATTATAGTCAATCAAAAGATATAGGACTAATTGAGTAATTTATATGGTTCCTACTAACGCTGATTACTGTGCTGTAAACAATGCAACATCATTTTTTGGGATAAGTCTGTGAGATAACAAAATCATTGTAACATATTCAGCATCATGAGCATGGCATGCTGAATATGTCAACATTTTTTTTGCTATCTAGACCTAACACTTTAGTTAAGTATAACCCTACTACTGAGTATACTATAGCAAGTCCTACTGAATAATACTCCAGAAACACAATACTGCCAATAAGTTTGTATATCTTGGCATCAAACTATCGCAAACTGCAACTATTGATGTTGGATGTTGCCTCGCATATTGCTTACACCAGTGAGGCTTAGGGAGCCTTCGTGCCAACGTCTCGATCAGGTGTGGTCTCAGTTTGACAACTAGTTTGGACGTCTACCACGCAGTGGTTCAGTACTACTTTATGCTTCATCATCCTGGACTGTCTATGCGAGACACGTTTGACAGCTTAACATTTTCCACTTTTGGTGCCTAAGAAACTTCATGGGAGTACGTTTGCAGGATCAATTGCCAGATACAGTTATCCTTCAAAAGTCCTATATGTGAAATATCATGCCACATCATCCGTATGCCAGACAAGCGCCGTCGAAAAAGATTACTCTATGGGGAACTGTACGATGGTAAATGTTGTAGAGGGCAGAATAATCGCTGTAAGGATCACTTAATGAACTCTCTCACGCACTACAGCATCAATCCTAACTCCTGGGAAACTACGGCCTTTGATAGTTCAGCTTCCCGTCGAAGACAGATGTGTCTGTCCATTGGCACAAATCAAACGGCAATAAAACGCATTTCCATTCTCTGGACTACATCCTGCTGGTAATCTAGTAGGATAATGGTCCTGCTACAAGAGAATTCAGCAGGAGTTTGAGAATGAATGCTGAAGAAGAAGATTGTTCAGCTTGGCACACATTAGATCACTGCTGGCATCGCTAAATGTGAAAAAGAAAGACCACTGCAGGCAATTTACAAGAGACGGAAGCGGAATGAAGAATATGAAAACTCTCCTACTCAGGACTCTCTGCACTCCTGCAATAGATCCTTTCTGGCACATAAAGGACTCGTTGGCATCTGCGAACTCACAAACCAAAACCAAATTAGACAACCACAAATGATCTGTTATTTTCCTATTTGTTCACCAGATTTTATTGTTTTTCCATACCATGCTCCTCTTTGCTTGCAAAGGAGGAACATCATCATCATCAATTAAATACTCCATTTAAAATCAGATACTCACATTCACACTGAACTACTGCAGCCCAAATATTCTCAGCTTGGTGGATTATCTCTGACACTTTGGTGATCGTTAAACTAAAAATGTTCTTCCCATGTTATGCGGACTAAACACTATAGGCTATTCCTAAGTACTAATAATACTAATAGTAGGCACTAAGACAAAATTTTGCAATTGGTTTACATAATTATAAATATCACAGTAAGATAGCCCTTGAAAATTTAAATTCAACAATACCTCAACCAAGTCTGAACGTCAATTCCGAAAAATGTTATGAATTTTTTTCAAATTAATTTTGCATTGAAATAATTACATGGAACATATAAGAAAATATCAAATGATAGGGATCAAAAAGTTGTGGCCAAGAATTAGAGCTGTGTCAATAATTTATAAATATTTTAGTTATTTGTGATAATATAGCATACAAACTATTTTTTTTTATTCTGGAAAATGAGACAAATCTGGTGATTACATTGTGCTAATTTTCCAATGCAACCAGAACTAATTAATAATGGAGTTTAATTTGCATAATTAAAATTGAATTGAATATATATTTATTAAATTTCTTCATTATTTAGGATAAAATAACTGGAAAACTATATGTTTTTGCGTTCAGGGAGACGAGACGAATCTGTTGATTACATCATGCTAATTTTCAAATGCAACCAGAGCTAATTAATATTCATAATGGTGTCTAATTTGCATACTTCAAATATAAGTGTATACGCCTAACTACAGTATCAGCATTAGGTTAACTATTTTGTGATGGCGCAATCCACGTATCTATGGTCATGGTGGAATTTGACCTAGTTTTGAGGTATTCCCCAAAGCTGTAGTTGCGCGGATCCACTGTTCGCGCGGAAATGTGCCACGGCGTGCGAGAGGTTATGATATCACGGTTCGTTTTGGAGTTAGTTAGTTAGGTTGTGTGTGGTTTTAAGTAAAATAAAGGAGATAAAAAATAATAAAAAAGGAGAGGGAGGGGTGGTATAAAAAAGGGGGGGGAGAATACATGGCATATGAAAGTTTAAAATGGGGGGGTTGAGGGGGGTCTCCCCCTCATGACATATGAACGCCCCAAAAAAGGGGGGGGGGGTCTCCCCCCTCATGGCATTTGAATGTCCAGTTTTTATTTCAAATTATAAAATTATTGAAAAAAAACACGAAAGAAAGCACTCAAATCTGGTGCTTTATGATGAAAAGAGTTGGCAACACTGGGCGAGGCGTGATCAGAAACCAGCAAAAGCCCGCACATTTCAACAAAGTGGATCAGTGCTCATGGTTTGTGTTATTCTTATGATTTGAGATTTATATTATAATTAATGCATGGTTTGCGGAGAATTTATCCGGTGAATAAGGTAAGTGCTTCATTTTACCCATTTCACACTGTTTACATTTTTAATTAGGCGACTGCAGATTTCCGCTAGTGAAATCTCTGCTCAAATCGATCAAATCTTTAAAAAAAAAATGTCCGCCACGCACAAAAACGCTTGCCGTTCGTTGGGTGTGTGACGTCATTGCACGCGGGATTTGATTGGTTGCCGGATTTTCTAGCGGAACTCAATGACGTCGCTTGTTTAAAAATGTCAACAGTGTTCTATTTTTAGCGCGGTGACCGTAGATACGAAGATTATACCTTTTGTGATTAATTTTGTGTTGTTATCTAAATTTATGAATTTCTCCCAGGTTATATATTGTAGAAGCCATATGGAAGATTTTTCTATATTCATTCTTAAACTCCTGCAGATTAGCAGGACATAGTCTAAAGAAAGGAATTTGTTGTGTTATGATTTACAGATTGGCTGCGCTGTGTGTGCCTTTCGTCATGACACATCTTACTTCAGCATGGCTTGAGATCACTTTGACCTTCCATAAGGATGTGACAGCTAACTTCATTCTCCACAAACTAATTAGTCACCTCTTGCAACCTGCATGGTAGGTCAGTTTTGCTATTCTCTGCTCCCCTTTATTTGTTGTCACATGTTTTATGTATATCATGTAAATTATTTTGATGTCAAATTAATTTGAAACAAAATCATAACTTTTTTCCGGGTTGACGTACACTACATTTACATGGTTGAAATATCATTAAATTTAAATTTTGAAGGGCTATCTTAAGTCTTAACTATCTTAATTAGTAAATCTTACTAACTACCTACAGTTAAGTAGGTAGCACAATTGAGAAGAAAAAATTTGCCCATGAATTAATGTACCAAGACCAAGGAACAATAAACAAATCAAATTACAATGGTGTACGTCCACTGTAACTTAAAGTGTAACATGTACTGTACCTCCTAGCTTAAGTTAAGCTACAACTAACAACTACAAATAAATTGAAAAATACAAATTAAGATTAGGGCCAACTTACATTACTGACGACTTCTGGAGCAGCCACTAAAGCAACTGTAGATGAAATTGATATACACGCATCGGGAAGGGGCTTCAAATGTGCATTTAGCTCATCGCTTTGACTTTGATCATCGTTACTAGAGGCTTCAGAGTCTGTATAATCTTGCAATGACAACAAGGAAGCCATGATGATATGCTGCACTTATGTTTTAAATCCAAGAGTTATCCCTTTTTAAGTACAATATCCGGTGCACCTTTTTCATCATCAAGTGCCATCCCGACTAGCGTGATCGTTCACGAATCTCAACTTTCTCTAGCATCATATATCATGATTATTTTTGACTGTATACCTGGTTACCATGCCATATTTGTTTCCGAAGAGTGATATTACTAGTACTAGCTTCTACACTATCGGTTCGCTAAGCAGCCACAGTGTCATTTCAGTGATTCCAAATGGTTACGCCGTGTTCTAATCTACCCCATTCAGAAAAGAAATGGCATAGTCCATCTAGAAAAACACAAAAAGTTTTACTCCCTTTTCGGCAGGCAGAGATAGCAAACCGCCATCACCCTACACACAGCACACATGAATGACATCTTCAGGGAACTCTTCTACCCCTGACGCCGCAAGGCAAACAAGGGATACAGCGTATAGATAGATAGAGCATGGTGTGTTCTGCGTCACGCCAATATGGCGCGGTATTTTATTTTCACAGTGTCAGTTGTGCTAATGTTTTCAAAGTTGTGTTAACATCATAACCAGTGTATAACATCAAATTGTGTATTTTAAGACAGTCTGGTTGAGGCTATCAAATGGATATATCTGCGTGATGTGTAAAGAGTGATTATATATAATAATGTTGAAGTTTATGTGATGAACAAATTTACTTCAGTGTCAATAACACAGTGGACTGCCTGGGGCGTGTTCTGGCTCCACACTCGACTGACAGGCTGTTAGGCTGTCATAAAGTAGGTGATATTGTGCTGAGACTATCTCAAAAAGCATTACGGTCTTGTCAACCTAAACACGTAAAGTCTGATATTCGGCGAATGTACGATATACGATGGTTTATCGGGCCACCGGGTAATGTAGGCGAACGCCAGCAACGCGGTGTGGACCGCATCGGGCATGGTGAGACACGTAGAAAACCATGGTCATCCACTGCATCGTACTTCACTTCCAGTCGTCTCGATTCGTCTTGCCACTGGTTTCAAATGAGGTCCGACAAGAGAGTGAGGGCGACGCTTTGCAATCTTCTTTCCTCACTTTAATCAAAATCCCCAGTGCAAGTCATTTTCACATTCACGAAAAATCACCCGAAGGGAAAAGCTTTTCCCACTGACTCTAGGAGCATGGAATGTACGCGCACTCCTCGACAATGACTCTAACACAAATAGACCGATTCGAAGAACAGCGCTGATTGGGAGAGAGTTAGCAAGGTACCATATTGACATAGCAGCTCTGAGTGAAACACGACTTGCTGTAGTCGGTCAGCTCTGTGAAAGAGTTGCAGGATATACATTCTTTTGGAGCGGAAGAGATATTAAGGAAAGACGAGAAGCAGGAGTAGGCTTCGCCATTAAAACAACACTCGTTGGCAAACTAGCAGGCCCACAAAAGGCAATAAATGACCGCCTCATGACAGTAAAAATCCCCCTGCTCTCTGGTAAAAAATATAAAACTATCATCAGTGCGTATGCACCAACACTGACAAATCCAGAAGAAGTTAAAGATAAGTTCTATGATGAACTTCATGCAGCTATCAGTGCAGTTCCAAAAACTGATAAGCTCATATTACTTGGAGACTTCAATGCAAGGGTGGGTAAAGACAATATCTCCTGGAACGGTGTAATAGGGAAATATGGAGTGGGTCAGTGCAACAACAATGGACTTCGTTGTTACAAACTTGTGGCGAACATGACCTCCTCATTACCAACACCATATTTCAACTCCCAATCCGAAACCGGACCTTCTGGATGCACCCTCGATCAAAACACTGGCATCTTATGGGTGGAACACTTTGAGCACATTTTGAATAACCCATCATCAATAAATGAAGAGGCTATCAACCGACTACCGCAGGTTCCTCTCAATGAAATGCTAGGTGACATCCCTACTTTGGAGGAAACTCGTAAAGCAGTTCATCAGCTTTCTAGTGGAAAAGCACATGGCTACGACTCAATACCAATCGAAATATACAAATATGGAGGTAAAAATCTTATTGAGAAACTTCACATAATTTTCCAACAGTCATGGAAAAGCGAAAAAATTCCACAAAATTTTAAGGATGCTACAATTATACACCTGTATAAACGTAAAGGGAACCGCCAGTCCTGTAACAACCATCGTGGTATCTCTCTACTATCCATTGCTGGAAAGATATTTGCCAGAATCCTTTTGAACCGTCTTACATCTCATCTAAATGAAGGACTACTACCCGAAAGCCAATGTGGTTTCAGAAAAGAACGTGGAACAACTGATATGATCTTTGCTGAAAGACAGCTTCAAGAAAATTGTCAAGAACAACACTGTGACCTGTACACAGCATTCATAGACTTGACAAAAGCATTTGACACGGTAAGTAGAGAGGGTCTGTGGAAGATTCTGGCAAAGTATGGATGTCCACAGAAATGTATCTCAATGGTGCAGCAGTTGCATGATGGAATGCAAGCTAGAGTTCAGGATGATGGAGAGTTATCTGAAACCTTTCCTGTCTCAAATGGAGTAAAACAAGAATGTGTATTAGCACCTACCCTATTTAGCATCATGTTCTCTGCTATGTTGGATGATGCTTTCAGAGATCTAAACCTGGGAGTAAACATCACCTATCGCATAGACGGAAAATTGTTCAACCTTCGGCGGCTTCGAGCAAAAACCAAAGTTAAATCACACACAATCAGGGATCTTCTATTTGCTGATGACTGTGCCCTAAATGCCAACTCTGAGGCTAAATACCAATCACAATGAGAGAACTGGAGCATGCAAAAGCCTGTACCAACTTTGGGCTTACCATTAACACAGAGAAAACAGAAGTCATGTTACAACCAGCACTTGGCAAAAGCTATCTCGAGTCCTGCATAAAGGTAAATGGTGTAGCATTGAAAGTTGTGAATAGATTCACATATCTAGGCAGTACGTTATCACAAAATACCAACGTTGATGATGAAGTGTATACAAGGATCGCCAAAGCAAGCAGTACTTTCGGCAGATTGTACGCAAATGTTTGGCGTAGAAATGGCATTAACCTACAGACTAATCTGAAAGTTTACAGAGCAGTGGTACTTCCAGTGCTGCTATACGCTAGTGAAACATGGACTGTGTATAGACGTCATGTGAAAAAACTCAATCATTTTCATACAAATTGTCTCAGAAAAGTTATGAACATCAGATGGCAAGACAAGATTCCAGATACCACTGTCCTTGATAGAGCTGGTATCCCAAGCATTGACAAGATCCTGGTACAGACATAGATTCGTTGGGCAGGTCATTTGGTGCGTATGCCAGACCATCGTCTGCCAAAGATACTTCTCTATGGTGAGCTAGAGAAGGGTATACGATCTCGAGGTGGTCAAAGGAAGCACTACAAGGACTCGTTAAAGAACTCACTGAAAGCCTTTGAAATAGACCACGATACATGGGAAGAACTTGCACAAAATAGATCTACATGGCATTCTAAAATAAAAAAGAGCGCATCATCTTGTGAAAAGAAGAGAAATGCAGCAGCTCAACAGCTGAGAGCAGCTAGAAAGTCACGGATAGACCAAGATCCGTCTACAGTCATTATTCCATGTCCAAACTGTCCAAGGACATTTACAGCTCGAATAGGGCTCATTAGGTTTCTACGAACTCATAATCAAGGACATAACTAAAATTGAATTTTCAAAAGTGGATGTAACAAATGGTCATCATCACTTGTGATGGACGAACAACAGCAACAGATAGAGCATGCCATAAATTAACTCTCATACTTTCTCCCGCTGTCGTCCTAAACTGATACAAAGCTAGGAGTAGACCTTGAAAACAATGGATTACAGAAATAAAAGAATTGACAAAAGTAACATATGTGAACCGCACACAAAAAGCCATCTCCAGAAAACTCATCTACCCCTGACTCTGCAAAGCATAACAAAGTCCTAAACTTCTCTTGCTTTCAATCTCGCCCGTTGTAACTATGTTTTCCAGGCCTCATCATAAATCGCCTAGGTGTCGTGATTCGATAAATCGACTTGCGCAGGCGATCATGATTGTTCACAACTTTATATTTACAGTGTCTTTTGTAAGGATCGTTGTAACTCAGTTCATCAGACATCCATGTCTCATAATCTGTCCAAAAAAGTAAGATAGTTTCTGATATTATTCTTCTTCTTAATCGTTCGTCAGTCAGATATCAGGTTACAGCACCAATAGCTTCAATGAATTGTGTGATTCGCTTCAGGTCATCCATGGAACCCCTCAAGTCTGGAAGCAGTGTCGTCTCAGTAGGCCATATTTTCTCCCTCTCTTCTTGGTAGAGTTGACAGGCATGAAGAATGTGTTCTGCAGTCTCTGGGCTCAGTCCACAGTTGCACAGGTCTGTCATACCAATCTTCAGCTTTCGGAACATGTGACATCTCAGTCTGTTGTGACCAGTTCGTAGTCTGAAAATGATGGTTTGTTCCTTGCGTGACATTTGGTGGTAGGGGTCATTTGGTTCTGCAGTTGGGTGCATTTGCTTCCACTTTTTCTTATATTCTGCTTTTAACATGGTCTTACTTTCATAGTACGTATTATCGTTTTCTATTTGTTCCAGTGATCCCCCTTTCCTTGCCAGGAGATCAGCTTTTTCATTTCCAGGTATGCCACAGTGACCTGGGATCCACTGCAGTACTGTTTCTTTGGTGGTACTGCTGAGGTGTAGTAAGCAGGCCGTAAGTTCATTCATGCTCGTGTTCTTTGGATCTTTCAATGCCTGCAATACTGATTTTGCATCCGTTAGAAATACTACATGTCTGTTGTGACTCGGCAAGCAATTCATGAGCATTTTGGCTGCCTCTATTATGGTTCCATTTCTGCTTTGAAATTTGTGGAATGTTTGCCCGTGGGTATGGATTTCTCTATTTCTTTTCCATCTGGTGTTACTATATATATTCCTGATCCTCCATCTAATACTGCCTCTTTCGCTGATCCATCTGTATATACATGTGTCCATATATCCTTTGGGTATGCTTTCTGTATGTGATTCTTAGTTGTCTCCTTTAGTACTTGTATAGTAGTTTCTGTTTTCGAAATAATGCTTGGTATATTGTCCATAATTCTTGGGAAGTTGTTCCTGTCCCACGTTGGGTATGTGTTAAAGGTGTTTAGTGGTTTTAGGTTTTGTAGGTCTGTATCTGTGAGTGATTTCTGGAGCTGTTTAGCAGAGTGTAGAAAGCTACCTCTTTTGAGTCGCTCTTTTGTAGGTCTGCTTAGTCTTTGGTTCATTTGATGACTCTCCAAACATTTGAACTTTGCATACTGTGTGAGGATTTTTTCATTTCTTCTTTCTTCCATTGATGGCAAACCTGTGCATGTTTCCATTTCTGTGATTGGGGTAGTATTCATACCTCCTGTTATAATTCTTAGATTGCGGTTTTGTATCTTTGAGATCTTTTGGGTGTTACTCTTGGCTGCAGTCCCCCATGCTGACATTCCATATTCCAAAGCTGGTCTTACATAACCTGTATATGCTCTACTTAGAATTTTTCCATTTGCAACCCGATCTGTTCCAGCCAATTTTTAAGGAGTGCTGTCCTCATTGTACCTTTTGTTTGGCACTTGTCTATGTGCTGTTTCCATGTAAGTCTTGGATCAAAAGTGACTCCAAGGTATGTAGGTGTCTCATCTTTTGGCAATGTTTGACCATTTATGGTTAGTAGGATTTTCTGTGGTTTGGTGGACATGCTGAAGATGGTATATGTAGTTTTTTGGGCATTGATAGACATGGCCCATTGGTCTGTCCACGTGGCCAAATTGTCCATAGTTTCTTGCAACCTTATTTTTGTTGTGCCAACGCTTGTTTTATCCAGTAATACATGCGCCCTGTCACTTTGTTCTGTTGTAGTTTAAGGAGGAGTCCATCTTTCCATACACAATCAAAGGCTTTTTCCATATCTACCCACACCACTGATGTCTGCTTTTTTTCCTGGAAAGCATCCTCTACTTCCTGGGCAATTAGTGTAATCTGGTCTTCAGTTGATCTACACTTTCTGAAGCCAGCTTGCTGATTTAGCAGGATTTTATTTATTTCTAGGAACCACATCATTCTTTTGTTTACCAGACGCTCCATTAATTTGCAAACACAGCTGGTCAGACTTATTGGGCGATAGCTGTCCGCCTTATTTTTTGGCTTGCCTTTCTTGTGGATGGGTATCATTATGGCGGTTTTCCACACCTGTGGCACTAGACCTCTATCCAAACAGTTGTTAAATTTTTTTTATTAATTTCTGTTTTGCTGATGGTCCGATGTGAATTAGCAGTTAATTTGGTATGTCATCAGGGCCAGGTGATTTCCTACGTTTTAATACTGCTAGTTCTTCTCTTTGCTGATCTTTTTCGATATTTCGTAGTTCTTTTCTTACTTATCTTCTCCTATTTTCATCGACTTTGTGGCAGGCAGTACTTTGGTAATGCTGTATAAAGTGATTTGCAGCCTTCTTTCCTGTGAGTACATCTCCGCTATTCTCTATAGCTACTGGTGCTGTTTTGTTATCTTCGTTGTTGAGCATTTTTGTTATTTTCCATAGCTTTCTTCCCTCTTTGTCGAAGTTTAAATTTTCTGTTTTTTCATGCCAGCTTTTCCTTGTGTTTGTAATTGTCGTTTTTCTTAGTTTGGCTACAGCAGCTTTTAGTGATATGTTGTTTTCTGTGGATGGGCTTTTTTTCTGCTGTGTCTCTGGCCTTTGACACTTCTTTCTCCAACTCATCGAGTTCGTCAGACCAGTACGGTTTGTAATTTTTCCTAGCACCTCTTGGTATGGTTTGCTTGGCTGCTTGAAGAAGTGCAGAAGCCAGAAGTTGTGCAGTTTTGTTCACGTTTTTAATCCTTGGATTTAAGGTTTTTGTGAATCTGTCTGTCAGGTCAGCAAACTTACTCCAGTTTGCTTTCTTGAAGTTCCATCTGGGTGTGGTTGTAGGGCCAGCAGGGGTATGGTTAATGTCAATGGTGAGTTTGATGGGGCGATGGTCACTTCCACCAAGCTGCTCCAGCACTTCCCTGTATGTTATTTTCACTAAGGCGTCTGTTGCAAAGTCTAGGTCAGGGGTTGAGGTGGTGTGCCATCTTCTAGAGTAGAAAGTTGGGTGGTCTTCAGGTTCATTAAGTTTCACCTCACACTGCCAGTCTTCCACTTCTTCTCCTCTAGTATCTTGTTCTGTATATCCCCAACTCTGTGAGTGGCTATTGAAGTCACCAATTACAAGACAGTTATCTTTTTCTGTGTTAATTGTGTGTAGAGATAGACTCTTGTCTTGTGGACAGTAATAGTTATATACTGTGACCTCTTTAGTTGGAAGGGTTAGACAGGTTCCAATGATTTCAGCCTGTTCTTCTGTGTCTACTCGAATTTCAGAGGCAACGATATTGTTTTTCACAAGTATAAGAACTCCTCCTTTATGTCTTTTTTCTCTATCGTTCCGAAATGTTTGGTATCCTCGGATGTTGAATCTATTGTTGTTTGTGAGGTGTGTTTCCTGTATGCATGCTATGTCGATTTCCAATGTGTGTAATCGGTTTGCAAGTGCAGTCTTTTTATTGTACACGCCCTCTGCATTCCACTGCAATATTTTTAAGTGCTTGTTTTTGTCTTTGTCTGCATCATGATCTATAGGGCCTATGTGATTTTTTTGAACCAGTAGTTTTTTTCCTCTGATCTCTTTTCCTGGCTCCACAAATTGAGACAGAGGTACCACCAGTCGCTGAGGGTGGGCTCCTTCGAGGCTTAGAGCCCGGCACTTCATCCGCCTGACGGGATTCCACAGATGAAGCACCAAAACGAATCATCTGTAACCTTTTATTTGACATGTGAAGTCATTGCGTGACACTGTGGTTTTCAGCCTTGGCTGGACTATTTTATACCTTTCGGTCCAGTGTCTCCGTCTTCCATCTTACTTTTGAGTCAGGATGTGTTTCCCTAGCCCTTATCCATCCAATGATTGTCCACAGGGCAGTGGAGGTTTCATTTTGGAGTTTTCCTTCTCCTAGACAGCTTGCCTAACAGGGTTAACGAGCACCATCTGCCCGGGGTTTTGAGGTAGAGTTCCCCTCTCCTAGGATAATTTTGTTGTTGCCAGGTATTCATTATCCTCCTCTGTGGTTTATTTCTTGTGATCTAAGACACCTGTCACTCAGGGAAGATGATTTAAGAACATTGCTCTCTCGTTCTAATATCTATAATTTCCCATGTACCCTACCCAACCCTCTAACCCTACCTAAACCCTATCCAACCCCCCTCCCCTCCCCCCTGGCACATTCCTGGAGTGGGTTCAGTGACCCCACTCCAGCAACCTAAGCTTATAGCGGCTCATACTCGCTTTGATGCTGCCAGTCAATGGACATATGGGGTATTTCAGTGGGGATATCAGCGCCGACTGATATTCCACCCCGTCCTCGTGGTCAGCGTCACCGTTTGGTCAGCGGCTGTTTATTTGCCCAGAGGGTTATTCACAGCTGGCCTCAAGAGGCGTTTCCACTATCCGCCACCTGTGGACGCTCCTGGTAGGGGATCGGTATCCCCGCAGGGTTTCTGATATTATTAGTTAACCTACGTCTGGTATTTGTCTCTTTTAGTACCTCCTCGTTATTTTTTCTAACTGCCCATGGTACTCAAAACATTCTCCTATAGAACTACATCTCTGTCGTTTCTAATTTTCTACTGTCCTGTTTACTTTTTTCAAAGACTCGCATGTTAGAATCGGTGCTATGTAGCTTTGGGAAAAAACATTCCACGCCTCTATTTTCATGGACATGTTACACATTATATTCTTAAGTATTTGGGGTTTCTTTTAATGCAGCCTTTCACCGTGATTCTTCTTCTTCTTCTGCGTTCAGCATCTGTGGTCATGCTATACCGTCAGGCCTGTCGTCAAGACGAAGTCCACTGTCTACACCTGGTCAGAGCAGCCGCCCCATAGCTTTTGCCTCAAGTCTGTATCCTCTGGCCAGGTCTGCTGTCTCTGCTCTTTATATGTTGGGCAGTCCTGAAGTATGTGTTCCGGAGTCTTTCACCGTGCTAATTTGCTTCTTATCTCTGATGAACTTCTTCTATCTGATGTTATCGTTGCTCATAAAAACTTGAATTCTCTTCTTCTTCTTCTGTGTTCGTTCTCAAAATCCTGCAGATTAGCAGGATGTAGTCCGGAGAACGGAATGAGTTGTGTCATGGTTTACAGCATTGCTGTGATATCTGCGTCTTTCGGCCTGACACATCCGACTTCAGCATGACTTTGGGTCACTGACCCTATATGGGATGGGACAGCCAACTCCATCCCATAACCTCATTGGTCGCCTTTTACGACATGTGTGGAAGGTGAACAGTGTTGCTATTCATTGCTCCCTTTTTGGGCCCCATCAACACACGGGCGACATATGAAATGACGCTTATTCATAATGAATGTATGCACCAACAACACCTGTTTGAGTTCTCTCAGCAGGGAACGAGAAACAGTGCAATTGAGTGAGACATCATACTGCGGACAGTTGATATATTTTAATAGGATTATCACATTAGGCATATGGTAGACGGCACTACAGAAAGATTTGTTAATCAAAGCGTGTGGTCAGCTGTCACGTAGAGTTTCAAGGGACGTGATATATTCATACTTGATAATCGTTTATAAGCCGATGCGAACAGAGCGCTAACGCAAAATAAAGGACGCTAAGACACTGCAATCAAACAAATTGCAAAAATACTAATTAATTTCAGAGTGCAGCATTGAGAGGACTTTCTAAAATAGCCACGATATTCACTCCATCACCACTAGCGGCCCGCATGAAGATATTCACTTAATCACCACTAGCGGCCCGCATGAATTATTAATGGTAAATTGATAATTCAATTGCTCTTAAAAAATGGATTGATTAACCAATCGTTAGTCATAAAATAACGAATACGATGATGATGTTGTTCCTCCTTCGCAGGAGAAGATGAGCATGGCATGAAAAACAATAAATGTGATGAGCAAGTAGAAAAACAAAACATTTGTGATTGTCTAATTTGGTTTGTGAGTTCGTAGATGTCCGATGAGTCCGATTCTTGTCAGGAACGTTCTATTGCAGTGCATGCAGGAATGTAGAGGGTTTGATGTAGGAGAGTTTTCGGATTTGTCCTTCCGCTTCCGTCAATTGTAAATTACCCGCAGTGGTCTTTATTTAAAATTTAGTGCTGCCAGCAGTGATCTGGGTGTGCAAGGCTGAGCGATCAAGGGCTGTAATCTCACAGGAGCTAGGATTGATGCTGCAGTGCTTGAGAGTAATTTAGGTGATCCTTGAAGCGCTTTACCACCGCACAGCTCCCCATAGAATAATTTCTTCGGAAGGCGATTATCTGGCATACGGACGATGTGGCCAGTCCAGCAGAGTTGGAACCTAGTCAGCAGGGCATGGATTCTTTGCATACGGGACTTTTGAAGGATTTCCGTGTCTGGTACACGATCCTGCCAACGAACTCCCATGAGATTTCTTAGGCACCGACGGTGGAAAGAGCTACGCTGTCGAGCGTGTCTCGCATAGACAGTCCAGGATGACGCAGAATAAAGCCGTAGGGGCCTATTGGTAGAACCACTGCGCGGTACACGTCCAACTTAGTTGTCAAACTGAGACCACGCCTAATCCAGACGTTGGAACGAAGGCTTCCAAATGCACCACTGGCGCGAGCAATACGTAGGGCAACATCATCGATACGCACTTTTGTAATTAGTGGATTTTTCACTACTTACCAAACCCGTGGATGGGGGGGGGGTGGATGAGAGGTATGGTGGGATGAAACAAACAGGTGTGGCTGGGGTTTCGTGGCCTACTATAATGGCGAGTAGACAGCCAGCTATGTACCACACTATAACATCGAGTATGAGAATGGAAATAGATGCGGTGACAGCAGCTCTCATTTGGCTGGCGACGCAACCATCGACATACTCAGTGATTCTATTGGACTCTCACAGTATGCTGCGCAAGATAGAAAAGTATGATCAAAGCTGAATATGTCACTCTTCTCAACAACGCGCAGCGTTACATGGATCTACTATTCAGGTCATGCTGGGGTCAGGGGAAACGAAAGAGCTGATGTGTTGGCTGGTAAAGCCTTGGTGAACGGCACCGAGATAAGAATAGACAGGATTTAATTGATTAGAGCAGTGATGGATACCCTACGAGAAGACAAGGAGGAGGTCGAACGAGACAATGTACATACTCAGAGCATGGTAGAAATGGGAGTGACTAGAGGCTGTGGGAGAAAGTGTTCCCTCTCCAGAAAGATCAGAACGCGTAATCAACAACTGAATGGGACACTGAATGTATACACTTTTAGATGGCTATGGCAAGCAGAGCATATATGGGAATGCCCCCAGTGCTTGTTCCTAATTAAGAATCAAGGCAAGTAAGAATATTGCTTCAAGTCTGTGTCCCTTCTATCTCGGTAAAGATCTTTTGATTGAAACGTCAATTCTTTATATTTTGCTTTTCTCCTTGTAAAACTGTTATGTAACTTACGAGGTGTGTTCAAATTAAACCAGCCTGTGCTGTATCACCTATGCCGGCATTCGAGGATGGTGAAGTTGTCACGTCACCACTGTTGTAAAAAGTATACATTGATAAACACATGGTCATTCTCTTTGTATGCTTAGTGTCCTGCGCAGGCAGTTGACAACAAGATCAGTGCGGTAACAAATCCGATCACATTTAACCAACGAGAAGTGATTCAGTTTCTTACAGCCAAAGGATGTCGACCAACCAATATTCATCAAAGAATCCAGGCAGTGTAGGAAAAGAGTTCTTCATAGATACATAACACCGATTCTAACATATGGATGTGAATCTTGGACAATAAACAAACAGGACAGTGAACAAATTATAGGCAACAACAGACCACTGAACACACATTTCAAGACTGTCCAGATTACAAGGAACTGCAAGGCAAGACTGGACTGAGGCAAAAACTTTGGGGTGGCCGCTATGACCTTGAGAAGATTTGGAGCTTCTTCCTGGCAACTGGTCAGAAGACCTAAGAATTCTGAAGAAGAGGCAACAGAGATGTGTGTTTCTATAGAAGAATGCTGAGAGTACCATTGACAGCTAGAAAAAAAAAAGATGTGATGACAAGCACTACAGTCCACCGTGTTTCTTCTGCATTCGTTCTCAAATTCCTGCAGACCCGCAGGATGCAGTCCAGAGAACAGAATGCAATGTGTCATGGTTTACAGCTTTGTCATATCTGCGCCTTTCGGCCGGACACATCAGACTTCAGCATGGCCCCTGGGTCACCCCGACACCACATGGGAGGGGACAGCCAGCTTCATCCTATAACCTCTTTAGTCTCCTCCTGTGACATGCATGAAAGGCAAACAGTGTTGCTATTCTTTGCTCCCCTTTCAGGCACTGGAAACACTTCGGTGAGTGTTTGCTTCTCTTTCAGGTAACACTGGTGACAAAACCAATTTTTACTAGTCTGTGCTTATGTCACCCAGACCTGGTTTGTCACATTCCCCAAGGCCACTTCCACCATTAATCATGTGTTCAGCAGCATCGTCTATGTCATTATCTGCAGGAGTTGCACATTGACATACATAGGTGAGATTGGAAGGAGGTTTGCAGACTGATTCTATGAACAACTGTACAGCATAAAACAAGGCTACTCCAGTTGCTGGCCACTTCACTGGGATAGGCCCAGTATATTAAAGTGGTCATTAAATTGTGATTCTTGAATGACCAGACGTGTTACATGCTTGAGAACTACTATATAAGCCTATGTAAATTTGGCACGATTGAACTCTAGAAATCAATGTCAGTCAGTCGTATGGATATTATGTTGTTCCAATATTTCATTGTTTGTATTGTTTCACTGATGTAAGGATTTATTTTGTCTATTATCTGTTTGTGTTGTTTCACCTCTGACCTATTAGTTTTACCCTTCCAGGCATATTTTGCTCTGCCATGAGAATGTCAAGTGTCATTCTTATTCATGGTTTTAAAAAAAAATTGTGTATGGAGTCTTGATAAAAGCCTTTTGGTTGAAACATAGATTTGTGTGTGTTACTATGTGTTCCAGTGATTAGCTTCACTTTATTACCCTGTACCAAGCTTCACCTGTCAGGATATTAGTTTTTCTGCAGTAAGTACATATTATCGAACAACATACATATTATGTGGAAGAAGTCTAACTTAACACCAATATCTTGCAGAGAGAACACACAGATATAGAAGACCTATAGGTCATATTTTAGATGAATATATATTTTTAATACTGGTACATTTCTGACTAAAATAACTTTTAACAAGAAAAAATAAATCTGGAAAATCCATCATCAACACATGATCATGCTTTTAATGAAAAAATAAATCTGTGTGTCAAATGCATCTATTTTGTGTAAAATTTCACACTATCCTAACATTCATAATGTATTATAATGTTCATATCTCCACTCATATTTCAAAAATGTTTTAAAGAACTTTGCTAAACTTCAACATAATTTCTAATCATATTACAATCTGACCTTGGAAACATATTGAAGATTTAGCATAGAGTATACACATATTCCCAATCTTATACAAACTAAACTTAAAAGTTCTACTCTTTAGTAGAAGCTGCTTGCCACACATATTCCTCATTCTGACTAGTGTTATCTGAAACTCAGAAAACAAGCTCTCAATACACCATACAGTAATCACACAACTATTATCATCCACTTCACAACAGATACTTGAGTACAGGTTTTAGTTTCTTCTTTCATTTGAGTATGTTTATGTCTGAAGTTTTGGCTACAAACCAATCATGTCCACCTCTCCTTCTGTACAAGCCAAACATATCTGATCTTCCTTTCATACAAGTTGAGCATGTCAGTCATTCCTTTCATACAAGTATGTCTATCCTTTCTTTTCTTCAAGTCAAGCAGGTCTTCCTCTTCTTCAGAGCAAGTCAAACATTTTCTAGCACTTCTTCAGTATGAAATATCATGTATTCATACAATGTTTGAATGATTCAGATATGAATTAGTTAATTTTGGAAAAACTTGACAGAGACATGTCCAAGAAATTTAGGAACAAGGGTATACAATCTGGTAAAGCAAGATTAATGAAGTGTCAAGAACAAAATACCATCATGCTTATTGCATCGCCTGCTCAGATCAAGACTGTTACCATATTCAAAAGATTTAGAAATTTGAGTGCTAAAAGAATGAGCATCAATGAAAGTATGTTGCAAGTACCACTGATAAAAAAATGTCATTTCCATCATGCATGTCACCTTTTTAAAGAAGAGTGTAACAGTCTCTCTGGCAGCGGTTAACTCATAGTGGTCCAAACAACAATCTATTTGTCAGTTTTCCCTATTTGGTGGTTTTGTCTCTGGACCACAAGATTCGAATCCTGCTAGCACAATGTTGTTGATACAATTTTTCTAGAGATCCCTGAGGATTATCGGTGTATAGATACATCTAGGATACGACTGGGACAATTTGGTATTCTGAGCAGGCAACAAGCCGCTACTACAGATGCATCTAGGATACGATTGGGATTCAGTGTGGTATGAGTAGGATTTGGCAGAATGTGTTCAACCAGCGAGCCAAGGAAACCATCAGCATGTATTAACTTTGACATTAGCTTGGTTGTACTTAGCACCCATGGGTCTTCCTGGTGTGCTTTGTCATCGGCTTATAACCAATAATCTCTTGTTTATTTATTAATTTCTGAGGTATCTCATTTCACATGTGGCAAGCTTTCTTTTGAATTCTATAGCCAGTTTCCAAGTCTGACATTGGTAGTATATTGTAGCCAAATACATAACTCTGAATGTCAAAAGTGGATGTAACAAATGGTCATCATCACTTGTGGTGGATGAACAATAACAGTGTTAGTACATGCGGTATTTAAGTGATCTGGTATTTATATAGAGCACATGAGTGGCAACCAGGGCCTGGACTTCTAGTTCAGGAAAGTTGGGGGATAGGCTGACAACCTGTCACTTGTGAAAATATCATTGTTTTACGCCTCAATTTATTACTTTTGTCTTCAATTAAATAATCCCCATGGATAGCAAAGATATACAGCCAGCTACATGGATCTATGTCCTTTTGTGGCAGACTCCTAGGTGATTAGGAATGCTAGATGTGCCATTACTGCAAATGAAGCAACAAATCTGACAGAAGAATGATGGTATAGTTGTCCAAGAAATGTGTGATGTACTCTTGCCAGGACGTGGTAAATCCTGGCGCATGGAAGTGCTTCCCGTAGAATAAACAAAAATCCATAACACACCCTCCCCCCGACAACCTTGTATGAGTCTGGTTGTCACCTCGATAACAGAACTGAGAAGAGCTGTACTTTTATCAGAAATGCTATGGACTGCCTGCTCACAGCTAAAGGAATTATTTCATCACCATCTCTATTGAAGAAAGTGTTTTGAAATTAGCTTGGTTGAAATGTTGCAATTTGTCAAACTTTCCAATTTAAGTGAACATGTCAAGGTATTAAAATTCTTGAAATTGGTATAATATTGGCTATAACCCAACATCATTGCACTCATGGCAAACCTATAGGTGCTCAATACCACTCACAGTAGATGTTGAAATGTATACATATTGATAACTCCCAGAAAGCGGATGCTCTGTCAAAGGCAGGAAGTGAAATGGAGCAACACAGACACCCACTGTCTTACGGAGAAGTAAAAACAATAATCCACAACACATACACAGTAAAGTGGAAGAAAGAAATGGAAAGGGAATACGAACATGATGCAATACATCTCATCCAGAGATATCAACAGACCACAATATTTCACCTTAGAACAGGCCACTGGAGACTGTTGGGTCACCTTTATTGATTAAGGATCTCATACACAGATGAATGTCCATGTGGATCCGGAACCCAGACTCCAGAACACATACTTCAGGACTGCCCAACATACAAAGAGCAGAGACAGCAGACCTGGCCAGAGGATACAGACTTGAGGCAAAAGCTATGGGGCAGCCGCTCTGACCTGGAGAAGACAGTGGACTTCGTCTTGACGACAGGTCTGACAGTATAGCATGACCACATGCTGAACGCAGAAGATAACTCCCATGGCTTGCTGGTTAAACATTCATATTCCCTATTCTTCCTCTCAGATGTCAGTTCCAATTTTTCATATTCCTTATTCTGCCTCTCAGGTGTCAGTTTCATTTTGTGACACACTTAAAAGCAAATTGTCCCAATTGTATTCGAGATGGGGCATCTATTGCAGTGTCCACATCTTACAGGTGTTAGTCAAGTGCCTATTGATACAAGCCTTTCTGTTCTTTCAATAGTTCTTATATCATCATCATCACACACAGGCCACATCCATACTGCCATCAGTTTCTCCAATCTCCTCCCCTCCATATGGGTGTGCCCTGAGTGCAGTGATGTCAGCTCATAATCAATATTATTTATTTTATGATACTCATGACACAGAAGTCAGGAAAAGAGAGAAAAAAATATGACAAGTTTTTTATATTATTATTAATTCCCAGACAATATATAAATGTTATATGAAAATACCAGACAGAATACTCTCACTTTGTGCTAAAATATCACATATGACTAAACAATTTATCAATCATGACTCCATCTTGACTCATCATAAGAAAATGTTTACTTCTGCTGCATTTTTGTATAAAAAAAACAAAAACTTCCAACAGTATCAATGGAACAGAAAACAGCAACAAAACAAATATGGAAGGAGCCTGGATATCTTATTATGTACACAGTTTAATCAAGATTTAGGCACAACCTTATAGTAGATGATGAAAGTCTGGCCACATCATACCTTCATTTTCACAATCAATGATAGCAGAACTTTATAATACTACTGAATACATTTCACATGAATAATGTTGTGTTAGTTAAATGAGACAGAAATAAATATACTTCTTAATTTGACATGTGAATTGTGAACATTATGTTGATTAGACACTAGAACATGCAAATCTCTTTAGACACTAGAACATGCAAATCTCTTTAGTAACTAATGCCATGTTCAGGAATCTGCAAGTGTGTTGTAACTGTTGTGTGCTGCTGTAGAGTGTTAGTGTTTGAGGGTCTGTTAACAAGCTTATTCTCTCTGAGTAGAAATTTATATATTTCAGCAGATTTTTAGCTGCTTGGAATTATTATTCTACTGATTTTTATGACTTTTCTACATTTCCACGACATGCAGAATTGGAGGCCATCAATTTCAGCTCTTCTTCTTCAGCGTTCATTCTCAAACTCCTGCTAAATTCTCTTATAGCAGGACCATGGTCCTACTAGATTTCCAGCAGGATGTAGTCCAGAGAATGGAAATGCGTTGTGTCGCTGTTTTATTTGCGACAATGGCCCCACACATCCGTCTTCGGCGGAAACTTCAGCTCTCAAACCAAACATCTTTTTGTAAGATGTCTATTGAA
The DNA here is from genome assembly GCA_034231615.1 of Meghimatium bilineatum. Lineage (NCBI taxonomy): Eukaryota > Metazoa > Mollusca > Gastropoda > Stylommatophora > Philomycidae > Meghimatium > Meghimatium bilineatum. Next base: position 25,589,676 of record CM067311.1, read on the forward strand.
AGCCCAGGCCACTGGAGTGGGTGGAGCAGCCAGCTATACAGGGATTTACATGTGCCAATTTCAGCAGAACATAGCCAATCTTTGATGTTTCACATGTCTACTATATGGCTCTATTACCTGACGTTGTCTTTCACATGTCATTTGTGTGATATTTTCTTGGAGTTTCAAACTAGTGACTATGCAACAATTATCTTAAATCTGCTGTCAGTACTTTCATGATTACTTTTATTGCCTTTGCATAATCACTCACACATAATATACCTGTCAACCTGCAGAGATTTTCTGTATTTGTGTTACAGACTGTGTCAAAAGTTTCATTGAATGTGCATATATTGATCTTCAGTATTTAACATTAATAAATGACTCTATACTCAGAACTTGGAGTAGAAATACAGAATTTATGGATGTTTTAAGACTGAAGTATAAAATGATCACTCTGATGCCCCTGCAATATTTGGACTCCTACATATCTCTGTTTAGCATTGTGGTCAGATATCTTTCCTTTCAGATATTCAACAAAGCTTGCCAATTTTATTTTGTTATGTGACATTTTGTGTGGATCTCCTTAGTGTAGTGGTAAGCCATTTTCCTGGTGCTCAAGAGGTCAACAATTTCCTAGCGATGTCTTTTTTACAAGTTAATTTTTTTTCTGAGATCCATGGTAATTATCATTTGAAGGTATAGAGTTACTTTCTATGTGTGGTACTCTTACAAGGAGGGGTATTGCTCTGTTGGGAGGAAATTACATATAGGGAAACCGAGTAAAAGTAGGATATCCTCTACACTTTTTTGCGTGTCCTTTTTTAATCATGGTGGACAGGATACAACCTAGCAGAGAGTACCACCAAGGCAAAAGACAGGATGTTGGAGGCCCGTTGCAGCTAACCTTTATTGCAGATACTGCACTTGAAGATGCTTTAATCTCAATGTACAGGTCCCTAATTATTGTACATGGCTGTGGATTCCAAAACTTTTTTCTAATATATCATCATTACTATATTAAATAATTTACTTCAATGCTAAATGACAAAAATAAATGTGTGATGGAGGTAGGCTGTTGGGCGGCAGTACTGAGCTACAAATTGAGATACTCTCCCCTTATTGTTAGAGCTATGTTAGTCATAAAACAATGTTCAGCAAAAGTATACAATAGACAATTATAAACAATTTCAAAGTAATCATTTATCATATATGCAAATTTTGTGTAGCTGACTCACAAGATAATACAATAACAGTAACACTCTTTCGCACTTCAGCATTTCATGGCATCAACCATGTATTGAAATTCTTGCACTGCTGAACAAGGTTTGCTTTTGTACATGAGGATATGGGAAAAATTAAGAAGAATTGGGAAAAATTATGTCCCTAGACAGCAAGTTGGTAACTTTAAATGAACATTTCGTAATTTGAAAACTAAGTCTGCTAAAAAAATATATTTCAGACTAGTCTGGAGTTAAAGCCTCTTTTTTGTATGAGGCACAAGCATTTAACCATTGACATCTAGTCCTATGGATATATCAAGCTAGATACAAGATTTCCTCTAAGCTGTGGGGAAAACATCTCATTAGAAAGTGCAGCACTTGAAATTTAACTGTGTGCATAGATCTAGACTGCAGATCTAAAAAAAGGTCTTCTGGAGAAATGTGTGTGGTTTTATAGCTGTCATCTTATTTGCACAAGTTGGAACATTGGTCATATGACCATTAATATATGTGAGTGGCTGTGAAGTCACATAAGATATACTACCTAAAGTATTAACATTAGTTAGAATGCATACAAAGAATACAGAATGCATACAAAGGATACACCATCACAAACAAAAATAAATTACATAAGAGACCCTTAGCAATGCTACAGAGTTCAGGCTCTGTTATGGAGTTTTCCTATGCACTATGAAGTAGTTATGAAAGTAAATGAATATTCACTGAAAGTTCAATGACGATGGTCTTAACATACAAATAATTCCAACTTGTACTAAAACAATATCATATCTGAAAAAAAAAGTGATTTCATTTGTTTAATTTCATCCCAGTTTTTAATTGTGATATTTCACAACTGTGACACAACATTTCAGTAATGAATGAATTGACCTATGATTGTGAATGATCAGCTCATAATATTCACAGCCCCTGATTTATAACAACCCCCAACCTTCACCGTAAAAATATGTTATTGATTAACAATCATACAGCAGTAGACAACTGGTACAGGAAATGGCTATAGCTATGATTCTGACTGAACCTCCTCTTGAGCATTGAGGTTGGCCAGGATGCGGGCAAGTTCATTTCTCTGTGTACTAGTCATGTGTTGAGTCATTGAAACAATGGAATCCATCACTATGTCTGGGTTGGTGCCCATCAAACTGGAAAACAGAATGAAAAAAATCATAACACCCAATGAAAGATAAGCACTCCATATTCTTGACATTTCCATAAAATGTGTCATAAAATATTACTATAAAGTATGACGTAATGTGTTAGTTCTCAAACTCCTGTAGCTTAGCAGGACATTGTCAGGAAAATGGAATGTGTTATGTCCTGACTTACAGCCGTGCTGCAATATATGTAGCTTAGCAGGACATTGTCAGGAAAATGGAATGTGTTATGTCCTGACTTACAGCCGTGCTGCAATATATGTAGCTTAGCAGGACATTGTCAGGAAAATGGAATGTGTTATGTCCTGACTTACAGCCGTGCTGCAATATATGTAGCTTAGCAGGACATTGTTAGGAAAATAGAATGTTTGTCCTGACTTACAGCCGCGCTGAAATATTTTTGCCTTTCATCCAGACACATCTGATTTCAGCATGGCTTCTGGGTCACTTTGATCCTATATGGGATGAAACAGCCAACTCCTCCTATAACCTACTTAGTCGTCTCTTATAACATGCACGGAAGTAACAGTGTTGCTATTCTTTGCTCTCCTTTCAGGCCTGGACATACATGCTGGAGTAAGTAAAACATGTATTGACCATCCTCCATGAGGTAAGTAATACATGTATTGACCATCCTCCATGAGGTAAGTAATACATATATCGATCAAAGAAAATAATGTTGCCATGTTTCTTCACTTAGGGAGGAGTAAGAAACTCAACCAATGTCAATATTTTTAAAAGACGAAGAGGATTTATTAAACTAAAATTGCCCATATGTATTTTATTTCCCTTATAGATAATCCCTTGAAATCTCGTTAAAAAATTCACCTGTAAACATGACAATAATTTTTTCAAATCCCCCCACCCCTCCTAGCTCAATTCATTTTTGATAATGTGCTTAATTTTTGGTATGTGTTTGGAAAATGCAACAATTTTGTTGTTTTTAGTAATTTGTGTGTGTGTGTGTATATATATATATATATATAAAAGAAATAAAGAATTTAATACTTAATCTAAGGATATAAGTTTTGTTGGTGTATGCACGATATGTGATAAGGTGGTAAAGATGAAAACTAAAACACTATAATACTGATTCACTTATAGCTGTCCTATGTGTGGCATTCCTGATAAAATTATTCTACATATCTAGGCCTATTGTATTTATAATGTTGTTTCCTAACCACACTAACATGCTCATAATATTGTTTGTGAAAACAAATGAAACATGTAGCAGTTACTAACCTTGTCAGATCAATTTTTTCTTGGCATAAGTCTAGTGTTAGTAGTTATTAATATATTCTGCCTATTCTTTCTGATGTCATTTTATAACAAAACTAAAGTGTTATTAATATCTTCTTTGAAAACAAAAGTAATTCCAAGAATTCCTCACCAGAACATCAGAATCACAATTAATATTAATTTCACTGAAAATCATTTGCACTGGTCTGGACAGACATCTAAAAATTAAAAATACAGCTTTGATCTACCACCTCCTTCAAAAAGAAATGTAGAAAAAGGAAGTGAAATATAGCTAGCATAGGAGTCTGTTGGCAATTTTCTTTCGCTGACAGAGTGATAAAAGTTAAGTATACATGTAAACACACAAATATACACATACAGACCCACATAAATATTAGTGGTAATAATTGATCATCTTTTTATAAGCTGTTCTGTTAGAATTATGAAAAGGAAAAAGTCAGAACAAAAATAACTGCACAAATGACTCACCTTCTAATCTGTGAGAGGACAGAGTCTCTCTGTAAGCAGCGAATATTTTCCATCACTGCATTGTTCTCATTGTTGTCTTCCAGCTGCTGCTCCAGCCACTCTACAACCAGTTTATCATCTTCGTACTGGTATGCCTTTATTGGTTCACAGAATAAAACACAACATAAGTCCTGCTGTTTGTATGTATCAAAGAAAGCAATATTTTTTGGGAGAAAATCCATATCTTTGTATCTACATAAAACAAATGGTTGTATAGTGACTTTCATCAATAGAAGACTTACCACTATAATTCAATCCAGTCTTTTGGGCCATGTTTTCTATTATTTGCATTTCATTGGCAGGCAACACCATAGTGACACAAAGTTATAAATAATGATCAAAGAAAAGCACAGAAATAATCAAAAACATCACATATGAAGACAGATTCTGCTTTGTTTTTATTTTATTGTTAAATCTTATTTGGTCCTTGGTCACGGTTGTACTCGTTCATATTGTTACTGTTGCTCCAACACCCTAAGGATAAGTTATGTACATCTTGCCTATGCTATGGGAAGGGAGGAGTTGTCATCTCAAACACCTTTCACTCGTGCCAAGAACACCCTCACTCATGCCAACATTACCTGCCACTCGGGCCAGAGTACATTCCACTTGTACCAAGAGTACCTTCCACTCATACCAAGAACACTCCAATTCTCGATAGTTATTGCAATACCTTGAGAGAAGTTCTCCCACTAAAAAGGAATCAACTGCAATAAGATATTTCATTTATCTAGTCCCCAATTATTGAACTTTTGTCTGGAGAATGTTCTCGGATGAGAAATTTTCTTTTCTTCATTGGAACCAAATCACTTGCAACTGATGCCCTTACAGAAAATTTCTCAACTTTGCTTGTCAACTTAAAAGAAGTATCCAATCCATCCAAATGAGAAATACTGTCAACTTTGCATGTCAAGTCCAATGACAGACATGCATCTTACTGATCCAAATAAGAAACATGTTAAATTTGCTTGTAAGTTAGATGACAAATGCATCTGGTTTATCCAAATAAGAAACATGTTAAATTTGCTTGTAAGTCAGATGACAAATGCATCTGGTTTATCCAAATGAGAAACATACTGTCAAAGTTGCATGTTAAGTTCAAATACATGAACCTGGTTGACCCAATTAAGAAACATATTGTCAATAATGCTTGTGAAGTCAAATTTTGGTGTTACAGGAATTCTTGTGGACTAAGTGATTATAAGCATGCTCTGTAAGGTTGATAAATGACCTTGTCAGAAATCCAAAGTCAGAAATTGGGTGGAGTTGTTAAGATACCTATGACTAGAACGAAGACCATTTTCACTCCAAGACATCGCCCATGTGTTGCCGGAGCCCGAGAGGGGAGCAAAGAATAGCAACACTGTTTACCTTCCATGCATGCCGTAAGAGGTTATGGAATGGAGTTGGCCGTCCCATCCCATTTAGGGTCAGTGACCCAAAGCCATGCTGAAGTCGGATGTGCCAGACTGAAAGGCGCAGATATCACAGCAATGCTGTAAATCATGACACAACACATTCCGTTCTCCGGACTACACCCTGCTAATCTGCAGGAGTTTGAGAACAAATGCAGAAAGGAAGAAGAAAGAGTTCTAAGACATGCTAGCTTGTTGAGATAAGCTGACAGGTTGAGGAGTATGGGAGCTGTATCAGAAGGTACATCAATAGGTAATTGATGAGTTTGCCTCTCTTTTGAAGAGACGTGTCCCTTTCAACCAGCAGACAACAAAGTCCAATTAGGTTATATCAGGACACAATACCATAAAATATGAGAGGTAACAAAGACCTCAAAAAAGGTACATCAATAGACTGTGCTTCTGTCCATTAGGAGGATATTTAGGAGAGTAAATCAGATCATTCTATAGAATGTTGGAGATTGGAAAGAGAAACATAACAGATAAATGAACACCAAACTTAGAACCGTGAATCAGGACACTGATAGCTTTATTGTGATGGAGATTTGAAAGAGCAACATAACAGATAAATGAACACCAAACTTAGAACCGTGAATCAGGACACTGATAGCTTTATTGTGATGGAGATTGGAAAGAGAAACATAACAGATAAATGAACACCAAACTTAGAACCGTGAATCAGGACACTGATAGCTTTATTGTGATGGAGATTGGAAAGAGAAACATAACAGATAAATGAACACCAAACTTAGAACCGTGAATCAGGACACTGATAGCTTTATTGTGATGGAGATTGGAAAGAGAAACATAACAGATAAATGAACACCAAACTTAGAACCTTCACTAATAGCATGTCTGCAGATACGTTGGACTAATATATTGACTATTAAATAGATATACCATACAAATTTTTTTTATATACTTACATTGATTGGTCCTTGATCCTCCACAAACCATCTTCTCAACATTGAATCAAGCTGAGCTTGACTAGAACCTGGAAGGTGTTGTTTCATCAGTTTCTTAACCCGATGTTCAAGCAGACGACGACGCAGACGCCAATAGAAGAATTCACGTGATGTGGGCCAATGAAGTACTTGCTATTGAGAAGTAGATGACAAAAATAAGTTGTAACTCAGATCAACATTTGAAACCTTACCAACAAAAAAATGGATAAAAAAATTATTATTAATAAAGTCCTAATATCCATGCAAATAATAATCTTTAGTAAGAACTTAACACATGAATCTCTATTAAAATATTTGGGTTCTCGTTTGTTAGCATTCATTCACCCTAAAAAGATGGATGTGCAGAGCCATCGACGCAAATAAAATGGCATCACGATGCATTTCCATTCTCTGGACTACATCCTGCTGGAAATCTAGTAAGATCATTGTCCTGCTACAAGAAAGATCAGCAGACGTTTGATAATGAATGTCGAAGAAGTATTCATTCTAAAACTTTCGCTGGATCCATCAGGGCAATGGTTCAAGATTTCCAGTAGGATATATTCCAGTGAATGAGGATGCATTGTGCCATTGTTTTATCTGCACCAATGGTCCAATACATCAGATTTTGGTGCAGGTTCTTATTTTAAAACTGACTGCATAAATGGCAATAGATGAAAGTAAAATACAAAGTTTATAATATTAACCTTTAGCACGCTGTGTTGGCAAACCGTGCGAAGCATATCGCCAGAAATGTGTCATTTCTTGACATGAAAGGTGAAATCAATCGCCCGATTCGGTAAACCATAAATCGAAAGAAAAAATCGAGATCAGTAAATTTTTGACAGAATGTTTTGGCAACAGCGAGAAGAGAATTTATCTAGCTTCCTGTTTCTATTGTCAAAATGGCAAAAGACAATAGTGTTTGATTATGGAATGGAGATCCAAGCAATCTTTAAGCATCTGCTTTGCGGTGAGCCGACATGACATTGAATCGAGTTTATTATACTTCTCTATCATCGATTTATTCAGTGAAATCATTATTTATTCCGAATTCAACGTGGAAATATTGAAATGTAAGTACTTCAATTTATTTAATTAGGATAGACATGAGGTTCCACAATGTTCTCACTATGTAAATGATATAATATTCAACAGCTTACGATCGATCAAAAATATGGTAGGCCTAGATCTAGATAGGTCTAAATATTACTTTACCACTTTATCACACATCTCGTATCACACACACACACAAACAAAACGTACACCAATATATGCAGAATTTAATTCTTTATTTATATGTGCAAATATTATTTAAATATCTGTAACAACAAAGACGTTATCGCGATTTCAAAACAGCCACTGACGATTGCTTAACATTTCGAAAATCAATTTCGAAGCAGTCAGCGGCACAAGAAAAATTGTAAACACAGCATGCCTAAGGTTAAAGAATGCAAAAGCTAATTAAAAAGAAAAATTTATGCAATGAGTTCTAGAAGAAACCTCCTGGTTTGTTTGTATTTACTGAATGAGTGCTTGATAGAGATCTTTAGGCTGAAACATCAATTTTAGTTGTAGGTTCTCTGTAAAACCTATATTTCAATATTTTTATGTTTATCTACCTTCTTTGCATTCAAAGAAGAATGAAAGATGCCACAACCAACTTACTGAAATACATCCTTTCTCTTCCATTCGACCAGGTGTATCGTGAAGGTCAGCAAACATAACAGCCACAGAATGATACAGTGGTGCAAGATGCTCCTCTCTTCCCCTCAGTTCAGTCTCCAGAGCTGTCTTTGCCTCCAGAGTTAAACCAGGGCTGGAGATTTTCTCTACCAGCTTTCTTGCATCCGCGTCAAGTCTTTTGATACATTTTTCAATATCCTTGTGACGAAATTTGATTTCAACTGCACCCTCTGGTTCCAAAACTCCACCCCTAGTGAAAAATAGATTTATGTATAAGCTTCATAAACATACAAGACTTATCGGTATTGGAAATAATGCACATGAAATCGAAGGCTGTGGAAACACATGATAACCAAAAGCCACACGGCATGGACCATAAGACGAAGAGAAGAATGTAATACAATGTAGCATTGTTTAACATAGCAATCCTGCATGTTTCCGTAGTAGCAGGTCAGGCCAATCACCATGCAACAGTAAACCCCTAGCAGATGACATACAATATTGTGATGCTTTCCTCTTGTGGAAACTCCACAGCATTTATAAAATTATGTTTTTACCCCCTTTAAGTAGTTTTCTTCTTAAACCATTGCAAATTCCTGGGAGGTGAGTCTATTGCAAGTTTCTTCTCAAATCATTGCAAACCCTAGAAGTTGAATCTTTTGTAGGTTTCTTCTCAAATTGTTACAAATCCCTAGGAGTTGAGTCTTCTGTGGGTTTCTTCTCAAACTATTGCAAACCCCTGGGAGTTGAGTCTTCTGTAAGTTTCCTCTCAAATTGTTGCAAATCTCTAGGAGTTGAGTCTTCTGAATATGACATAAAGCTCTGGAGGAACACACCCCCCCATCCCAACAGAAAGGAAGACTTGACATTTAGTCTCAAAAAGATAGTCCAGCAAGGAAGATTTTAAATTTAGCCTAAAGAAGACATTAGTCTGTACAGACAGCAAGCAAGACTGATATTCAGTCTCAAGAAGACAGTAGTTGACAGTTTATGTAAAGAATCAAAGAAGGAACCAGTAATGTCAGCAGAAAACTGTATCAGAACAACCTTCATCAATCTAAATGACATCTACAGATTTTTCCTGCTGTAGTAAAGTCACCACCTAATAATAAACTAAATCAGTGTTCTGCCAATAGTTGTCTCTAGAGTTGAATGTTGAAAGATTATATATAAAACAGGTCAAAATTATCTTTTCACACAACATAGAAAGTCACAGCTACTTTCTGAAAGAAACCAGTATGGTATTTATACTACAACAAGAAATATTTTAATTGGATTCTTAGTGTTCTAACAAGTAAATGTGGAATCATCACCAGAAATGTTTTGTCTATGAATACCAGAGGGAAAATGAAAGAAGTAATCTAAAGACTTGATGGAGAAGCACAGAAACAAATGATGGTAAACACAACATAGTATCACCCGTGTGTCGCTGGGGCCCAAAAGGGGAGCAAAGAATAGCAACACTGTTTACCTTTCATGCATGTCGTAAGAGATGACTAAGGAGGTTGTGGGATGGAGTTGGCTGTCCCATCCCATATAGGGTCAGTGACCCAAAGCCATGCTGAAGTCAAAGGTGTCAAGCCGAAAGGCACAGATATCGCAGCAATGCTGTAAACCATGACAACGCATTCCGTTCTCCGGACTACATCCTGTTAATCTGCAGGAGTTTGAGAACGAACGCAGAAGAAGACAACACAGAAATGTGGATATCTTACAAAGGATTGTTGCAGAGAAAGTGAGTTTTATTTTGTATATACCCTACAAGCCAATACCAGGTGTGCTGGTTATTGATTGCTTCATCTGTCTTTAGTCAAGAAGTACTGGGGCCTGGACTTCTAGTTCAGAGTGCAAGGAATAGGATCTTCTTTGCAACGACTTGTAATGACTAAGGAACATTTGGAGGGGGAGGGGGAAGAAATAGAAAGAGGAGAGAAATAGGTTGTCAAGAAATTTTTTTCATTTGTCTTCTGCCATACTTATTCACACACTGCCTTACAGGTTAGCATGGAAGTGTCTTAGGCTAAGGAAATAAATGCCCCCCCCCCCCCCCACAGAAAATCCCCACTGTTAGTGGGTTTGCACAGTAGTGCCTCAGGCCAAAGCAGTAAACCCATACAGAAAATCAGGAGTGGAGACCTGAGGGCAATTGGCAATGTGTTACACAATCTTCTGCAGTTCTGCTTAATTTCTGCATACTGACATTGTCTTTCCCTTTGAACTAATCAACAAAGCCAAGATAAGATTAGTGCAAATGGGCAAGGCACTTTCTCCATAAAATCTGCCCAGGAGGCAAGAGGGTTAAAATGTAGGAACTTCTTGTTTCAACAATTTAAATAATGTGAAGGCCTCATTGTCTGTGTGAAAGTTTAAGCCAGCCTACTTCCTGACTGTTTCTGTAACGATGTAAGATGCAAAATACCATCATCGTTAGCCCAGAACAAATTGGAGGACTTAGGAATACTGGTATTATTGTAGCCTTTCCTATTATTGTTCAAGCTGGCAAAAATAAGAGCAAAGCTAATTTACTTGAAACTCAATATCAAAACTATACCTGCTAAGGCAATCAGCATACATCTCCATATAGTCAGGATTGATCTCGGGGTCAACCACTACCCATGATCCTCCTCTGAGCTCTCCGCATGGTGGAATGTAAATAAATATTGGTTGTGTGCACTCTCTGATTGCATCCACAATGTAAGCACCAAACTTGAGGACTTGATCATGCATGTCTACAAATAATAAGGTTGAAGTGAGTGTTGAGCAGGAGGAGAAATACAGATATGAGAGACATCCTTTAAACACATTTTAAAACTCAACTAACATATCGAATTGAGATTAGTAGTTTCTTATGATGAACTTGTTCACAGTTTAAGGGATTATTTTATCATCCTACTAGTTTTTAGATCTTCACTGCTTGATTAATAAATGACTAAAATTATTATTACATACCAGATCAATGCTATATTTAACATTCTTGTATAAATCATATTACATTTTTAATTTAAAATATGTTTGTCATTATCTCCAGGAATTATGAACAACTTGCTCTTATTTCCTATGTGCAGTGCAGTGCAGTGAGTTTGTCAGATCTTTCATACCAAGGAGACAAAAATAAATTGGTAGCATATTCTATTCAGGATGTAGCCGGTAACCCAGCATTTGTTTCGTTATGATGATTTATTACGCAATATATACCAGGAGGCTTTGGCTTAATGCCTTTTGAATAAGCCTCGATGGGGTATAATTTCAAATTATATTTATAAAATATAAATTACAAGTTTCAATACAAAAAATCTTTCTGAAAGAAGTAAGTAAAAAAAGTAAAGTAACCCATAGCATTTATTAATGCCGTAAGGGTGTGAGATGTTAGCGATCTCACATTTCACAGGCTCTGCAAATGAGGGCGGTAGCCATCTCCTCTCCCTCGCAGTCTTTACTTCCCGGATTAATCCGGTACCCATTTAAGGCTGGGTCGACCTGGGAGCCGTTGCGATCTGAAAACGTTTCCGCCTCAGCTGGGGAATGAACCCAGGACCACTCATATGCGAAGCCAGTGCGCTAACCACTGCGCTAACGCGGCTCCCAATAATGAAAGAAGGGTATGTGCTTAAAATGAACATTTACTTTGCACAAATTAACATATGGCAATATTAAAGTCTAGCATCTGACATTCTAATATAATTTTTAATACTATTTCAGGAAAAAAAATTTGTATGCATTAGTAGGCATGGGAAAAATAAATAGTGCTAACTTTTTTAAACTAATAAATTATGAATGAATGATATAATTTTCATTAAAAAATATTTCCTCATAGGGCACTACTTCCTAGCAAACCCTCTTCTTGACTACATCATTTATTTTGTGCTGTTTCTGATATCGATGTTCATCCATGCCACAATGCTAGGTTTTCAAGCATCTTCTCTCTTGGTCTTCTCCTAACCCTCCTGCTTGTTACAATGTGTTCCATATTTCCTCTTCTCATGATGTGTCCAAAAAATGTGAACTGTCTCTTTTTGATGAGGGTAAACAGATCTCTTTTTTCTTTACAGATTGAGGATCTCATACACAGATGAATGTCCATGTGGATCCGGAACACATACGTCAAAACTGCCCAACATACAAAGAGCAGAGACAGCAGACCTGGCCAGAGGATACAGACTTGAGGCAAAAGCTATGGGGCAGCCGCTCTGACCTGGAGAAGACAGTGGACTTCGTCTTGACGACAGGCCTGACAATATAGCATGGCCACAGATGCTGAACGCAGAAGATCTCTTTTTGAATTAACATCTTTCAAGATATCTTCATTACACTTTTTATCTGTTCATGGTGTTCTTAACATTCTTCTATAAAACCACATCTCAATTGACAAAGATATATATAACATAGGATGGTCTTCATCTTGTGACATATATGTGTATAATTGATACCTTTCATTCCTCCAGAGAAGCCCCTCCAGTTAGCAAACATAAATAAGGGAAGTTCCTCCCTAGAAAAATCCTTGATAACTTGAGCAGTTTTGTAAGCAGAGTCAGGAAACCATACTTGTCCTGCTTGCTGGATCACCTAAAAATTCACACAAGTTTGATTCAACTGTAATAATAAACTTTATAAGTTTTGAACAACTTCTTACAAATTTATTTTATGTCAACATTTGAATGAACAAGCTGAGACTTGAGGAAAATGTTGACATAATGGGAACTTATGAAAAGATGAGAAATTTTAAAAAATATATATAAAAACCAAATTAAGTCAAAATATCTTATAGACTATAAATAAAAACTTAGCACTGATCTTGAAATCATGCAAAAGTAAGTAGACCATGACATAGGATCTGCATTGTGTCAACTAATCTCATTTCTTCTTTTTCTTCATTCATTCTCAAGCTTTTGCAGAGTAACAGGATGTAATCTGGAGAACAAGAAGTGTTGTGTCATGGTTTACAGCTTAGCAGTGATATCTGCATCTTTTGGCCTGACACATGTGACTTCATCTTCTGGATCACTCCGACCACCTATGGAATGGGACAACCAACCCCATCTTCAAAACCTCTTTAATCGCCTCTTGCGATGTGCATGGCAATTCCTAGGATTATTCTTTGCCTCTACTTTTAGGCAAGCAACATACATGTGATCTGATATTATACATAGAAAACATATAATTTCAGCATCATAATCAGATTGGCTGATAATGATTCTGAAAGCCTGCCTACTAAATTTTTTTAATCTATTGATGATAAAAATGTAAATTTTTTTCCGAAAGATCTGTGCGTGGATTAAGAAAGTAAAAGATTGCATATTCAGTAATAACAATAAAATGTAACACTTGTGATGCACTTATATTCAAATGAAAACTCATCACACGGTTTATTGCACAAGTGATCTAGTATGACAGAAACTTACCTTTGATTCTGAATCTGCATTGGCTGGATCTGCAGGTATGTTCAACTCCACTGCTCTTGTCTCTACAGCTATGACTCCCACCGGGATACCTCCAAGTCTGAATGAACAAAAATATTCAAAAAAAAGATCTGTAATTTATGAAATCAATAATAAGCAAGAACAAGTGTTGAACTTGCAAGAGATTCTGCCAATGTCTTTCTGTCATGAAGTGTAGGGATTCAACAAAAAAAAGTATGCAAATTGATTTTAACATTAACATTTCTTCATACTTTAGTTTCCTGAACTTTACCACAAACATTAATTATCTTCTTCTTCTGCATTCTCCTACAGATCAGAAGGATATAGTCAAGATAATGGAGTGTATTGTTTCATGGTTCACATCTTAGCTGCAATGTATGAGCCTTTTTGCCTGATACATCTGACTTCAGCAGGGTTTCTGGGTCACTTTGACCCTCTATAGAATGGAATAGCCAACCCAAATCTCAAAACCTATTTCTCCCCTAAGACATGATTAGCAGGTAACAGTGTCACTAATATTTGTTCCCCTTTCAGGTCCTCACAACACATGAGAGAAAAAAATTTAACTATTTTAAATCAGATTCTGCAATGTTAGTAACTGCATTCCTAAATAAGAGAATCAGAAGACAAGATGTAATGGCAGAAATTAGACTTTAGCTGCTTGTCAAGGCAAAATTTATTTTGGAAAAGCAACATAGGTGTCAGTGAGAAAATCAAACTTTATAACTCACTAGTGCTTTCTATTGTGTAGTTGTGAGAGTTGGACTCACTGTAGACATGGAGAGACAGTTACAGGTTGAATACAAATGTTACAGACAAATTCTGCACATCTTCTATAGAGAATATAAGACAAATGCGTACATAAGAAATAAAATAGAGATGTATATAGGTCCACAAGAACCATTACTTTCAAATGACAAAAACTTGCATAGTTTGGACATGTATCCCGACATGATTTCTTGTCAAAAACGATACGACAGGGAACAGTCAAAGGTGGAAGACAACATCAAAGACTGAACAGGTCTGGATTTTTCTCTCATATGCTAGCTAAAGATAGAAATCGATGGAGAGCTGTGTTGATGCATTCGATGTAGTACCCCTACAACCTTGACAGAGTTATGGGTTTATGGATGGACTACTCCAGAACACGCACAAAGATATATATCAATATAATATAGCAATCACAGCAACCAAAACAAAAAAAAGTAATAAAAACATCAGATTAGTAATTTTATACCTAGCTCTGCCTGCTACAACAGTCTGAGCCCAAGGCTGCATAATTTCATCAAATGATCCTCTGTCAAAAAAACCAGACTGCCACCTCTTATCATCGGCTGCAACATAAATTTTAATTATCAGTACATGTACAAAGGCTTGGTAGAATATGGAAGCAATAGCTAAAGTTAGGACAAGATGGAGGAGATTTGTTGAGGACCTATGTTCTAAGATGTATAATTAGATAAAGTGCTGTTTCTAGGGAAAAAAAGATGGGGTATGGTATACATAAAAATGAATATCCTTTATTTTGGCGCACCCCTGAATGTTTCAATGTGTTGAACGTGTCCATGAATCAGGATGGCAAAGCTTACTATACTTTCCACTTTGGGTGTAGGAACAGAAAGTCCACGCCACTGTGCTCGATAGTTCAACTCTTCTGACCAAAAATAGATAAGCTGGGCTGTTTTTGCTACATTATAATTATTTTTTCATGGACATAAAGTATCTTCTAGGCTGACCAGAATTAAATTAAACCCAAACTGCAAAATTCAGGTTATAAAAAGGTGGGTGTACTAGCATACCCGCTTACCTCCAGAAAAAAAATTGGATGGATTAGCACATGTTATTTACTCTTGCTTGCAATCTCCCCTTGCAATCTCCTCCTAACTGCCTAAACCAAAATGTAGTAACATGTTTAAAGTTGAAATTTTTTGTGAAGTACCGTTAAATTCCGTGTATAACCCGAGAATTTTTGGACAAAAAACAGAGATGACTTCATACTCTTCGTCTTATATTCGAGTAACATCAAATTAAAAAAAAAAATTACTTCCAAATCACAGTAAAAAAGGAGAAAAACACTGTTTAAAAAAAATGCCAGTGACAACTCACATGTCCCGATATATTAAGCCAGGATAAAATGACTAGGGCTCTCCAGCAATCTAGAGCGTACTACCATAATGCTAGGCCTCTAATTACATTAATTTCTATATATCATACAATATTTCCTTCGAAATCTCTGATATTTCTTGATAAAACTCACTTACTAGGTCTATATCGTTATTTCGGACATGCCCGCCATTTTTACTGAGCTTAATTTCCCCGGAAATGCTATTTTTAGCAATGGGTATTACCGTTTTTTTTACCCGGTAAATATATTTATATCATAAGTCGAAATTTGTCAGAAAAGTATACCAGTATCTGATGTTATATATTGACAAAAATACGGTAATGGTCTGTGAAAAAATGAAATACCGTAGCCTAAGCTGATCTACCAGTAACACATGTTTATCATCAAGGCCCAGTCTTGTTTGTGTAGGGAAACACCGACTACCAGTAGTATAAACACTGTCACACACTTTCATTTTGGGTAAAGCAAATGTTACAACAGTTACTGACCGTCTAATAGGCTATAAGACCTGTGTACAGAAAATGTAAAAACACATCAAAGGCAGATTTTGAGTATTTCCGTGCATGTGCTGGTCGGCCTTGCCAATTTTTAACATGCGACTCCAAGTATATAAATAGTGACCAAGACAATAATCAGAAACATAAAGAATGAAGTCCTAATTAATTCTGTACAGAGGTCTTTTTCTACATCAAACGGTCTTGCACAAACACGTAACTGACATCCAAAACTTTGCTACTTAGGCAGTGTTGGGGGGATGGGGGAGAGAAATAAATACAGGTAGTGAAACTCGTCTGAGCTGTGCCTCATGTTTATATTACTGTTAAGGTAAACATACAGGTCACACAAAGTTCAAACTCTTCTGTATCTTTTAAAAACAAAGCCGGGGATTGACTGTCTGCAATATTTTTGTGAGAACTCGGTGGCAAATAGTTATATACATAGTTATATACCGGTACTCTGTATATTCTGTTAATTAGTCCAGCCCACTGAGGCCGCAGATGGACTACTGGCCCTACCCATTTCAATCGGCTCAACCAATCCAAGTTTCCCTCACATTATGTATGCCATTCAGATAAGTGACTAAAATGCAATCTTTCTTTATAGAAGATTTGAAACGGGTTCCAAATCACAACACATCATAGGCATTTTGTAGTAAAATTGCGCCGCCGTAATTGATTCCCTCCCCCAACCACTGTACATGTAGTGGAAGAAGAGATCAATTTCACAATCCTCTGTTATGTTTATTTTATTACCCTATTCTCCCCACACAGTAAACATAACCAGGAACAACATTCAAACTCTTCTGTATCTTATAAAAACAAAGGTGATCTCGCTGTCTTGCCTTTCATCATTTCCCACTTAAACATCACTGTCAGAAGCCGGTGACATAATAGTTACGTAGTAATTACTATTCACTAGGGCTGTTCCGCGTCATAACGCCCAGACACCCAACACAGACAATTCATTCAGGAAAAACTTTGTTCCCCAAAGTCTCCCCACCTCATAAACCATCTATAGTCATGGATAGGGAAGTCAGCCTACGGGGTATTCATTATTTTCGGATATATTGATCCAGAATACAGTAGCCACCAGGGTTTCATTCCTTGATTCATTCAAGTTACCTGAGTGAAGCAAATGAAAGGAATGCTATTTTCTTAGAGTTGCAAAAGTTTGTGTTAATTTCCATTTAGCATGTGGGTTCTTTCTTATGATGATGAAGTTCATTATTGCCGGCTTTGTTAAGTTGGGGATGTCGGTCTATAGTCGGACTTTCGACGTTCTCCACTTTTGGGAAGGGATAGTTAGGTTATCGGCCTACAATCGGATGGGTTTATATTCAGAATTTAACGGTATAACATTATACTACATGTCAGGCATAACAAATGAATCACTAAACTTACCCATTCGACCTGCCAGCATAAATCGTGGGTCATATGGTGCTCTTGTGGGGTAGAATTCAATAGTCCGGTTTATAGGATCCTGGGATTCAATTATTGGCAAGGGACCTCCTTTTTTCTGATAATCAGAAGAACAATGATAGTAAATTCAGAGAATAAGCAATTCTTAATCAGTAGATAACAACTGATTAGTTCTTTTGCATTTCAGAGCATTGGATAATCATGAACATTAAATTCTAACACAACCGCTAACTACTGAACTTGGAGAGCTACTGAACATGATAGTGATGAGATAATCCCTTCAGCTGTGAACAGGCAGCTCTTTATAGCTCTTAGAATTCTGACATAGGATCTGCTCAGTTGTGTAAATGAGGTAACAACTGTACTGATATACGGTCTCATAGGAATGGATGTTGGTGTGTGTGTGTTTATAGATGCATGTCCCAGAAGGGAAGCATTCCAGTGCACCAGTAATCCAGGAACATCATGCCCTGCCAGGAGCGTATATATACTTCTGGGTCAACTAGTTCATGATTCTTCTATCAGGTCTGTTGATCCATCTGCAGTGTTGTACATCCAGCATTTCTCATCACCTAGCAGTCCATCACAAAAGGACAAAGGTGTAATGTCTGCTTGCATGCATCTCTATCATCCATGTGGGGTTATTTGATAGAAGACAAAAGTAAAAAAATGAGACAAAATGTGACTGATTATTTTTTCAGGTGACAGGTTGTCAGCATATCCCCCAATTTTACTTTTTCGCTGCATACGATATGTCTGGAACATATACAGTGGACCTATTCATTGCACCTTGAACTAGAAGTCTAGGTCCTGTTTGACTTACCAGCAAGTGATGATGATAGAACTCAAGTTTGTCACCCTTGTTTTCTATGACAGGCTGTAGATTTATTTGTAACTACAGACTGGTGTTTCTCTTGTCTATTTTTTTTATGTGAAAGTTTTCTAGATCTTTTGCAAGTCCCAGATGACGTTTTGACTAAATGTAGTTATAAGGTGCTATGCCGTGAGTCTTCTACTCTGGAAGGAACTTTGCTATAACTTTCTTGCAATCTTGAAGTATCTATGTGACGTTGTCCTTTATAGAACATTGTTCTCACTGCCCAGCTTCTTCCAGTGTCGTGTTCAGGCCTTCGATGTCATGTGTCCATCATAGTCTTTGTCTGCCTCTTGTTCTCTTTCAGGGAACTTTGCACTCCACGATTAATCTTTCTAAATCATTGTGTCTCTTCATATGTCTGAAATAATGTCTCGAGGTATGTTGCAGATAAAAGGCTTGATTTCCTCTCATTAGTTCAGGCATGGGTATTTAATCTTTAGCATGCCACTGGCACAAAAAAACACTTCTGGGTGTACTTCGCTCAACACTGTGGTAGCAGAATTGGAAAGGTCACTTGAGCAATTTTGTAACTACAATAAAAATGTAAATGTTTAAATGTAGCTCTATCTTCGGTGAAAAAGGTGGCAAGACTAGCATTTATTCTAGCTTATTTTCAGGTCAAGGTCGCATTCCAAAATAAAATCCAAAATGAAGACATTTGCAAAGTTTAAATTATTCTGTTACAATCCTCGCAAATCGAGCTGAAATAGAAGCCATTTTAATTGAAATTCTTATAGATTGTTTTTCTAATCATGTGAAATTGTTGGCAATTATGCTTATTTTGTTATGATATGACATCATTACAAACATTAGGTCTGAATATGATGCCTTTTAACTTTTACGACTCTGCGGTCGCAATATTGCGCCTATGAGCACGGCTCCATTGTGCCTGCGGGCGCAATCCCGCTACATAGGACATCGCCCGATTCCCGAACTTCACGAAGTAATGATCCCGTGACGTATAAAACCTGCCAAACGAAGCTAGGAATACATCACAGTTTAAAGGTCAAATTCATCTACTCATTACGATTGCAAGAAGAGAGAAAGCCGGCTGATTTTGTCAACGAATTTCTAGAGCGATGTTGGCCATTTTGTAGCCATATTTTACTATCAAATTGAGTACCGCGTGGTATGGCTAAGTGATCGTGACTACATGTTTCAATAGTTGTTTTTTGTGTTTAATATGTTGTTATTTGATAGGAATGTGTGCGTATTCATTAAAAAACACAAAAGTAATATGTATCAGGGGTGCCACATGTGTGCATGGATAATAATTACATTGCGTGTCGGCATAGACCTAGTGTTTACCGGACGGACATTATATATGATTTCTTCACGATTTATTAGTTTTTTTTAGTTCATATTATATTAGTTTGGATATAAAACAATACATATACAATAAGTATAGGTATTTATGAGGATTTTAACAATGTTGCCACACATTGCTCATGTATTAGGGTCGTCAAGAAGATATATATGCGAATTTGAAAATGGTGTTTTGCGATTTTTTCCCGAATTTCCAACTTCACAACTGTCATATCACACATACAACAACAACAAAAACATGATTATATTCACTTCTTTATTTAGATATGCAAAAATTATTTTGATATCTTTTAAAACAAAAAAGTTATGACGTTTTCAAAACACCCACCATCAATAATGCAAATTTTCCAAAAAAGAATTCAGGACCAAGGGGATGTTTTTTAATTTTTAATTCAGGGCTCTAAAGGTTAAAATATAAATCATGCTGTGTGTAGAAGAAATTATTTTCTTAGATCTACTAAAGACTGGATCGACAAGGTTAGTGATATATAAGTATTTTATAGACAATAATATGAGCAAGTTAGTGTGGTTATGAAATAACATAAGAAATATGAATGGTATACTCTTTTCTTCATGGAATCGGTCAAATAGGAGCAAAGGAGTCAGTCATTTAAATGTATTTTTAATGTTGCATTTTTTTCATCTTCATTATGCAATTATCAAAAAGTGTGCAGAGAGGAAGTTATGTAATTTGTTTGTGACTCAGCAAAGGTTAACACAGCAGATATCAAGGGGTTGACAGCCAACCTTACTCTTTAGTCAACACAACATGCATGGTAGGTTACAGCGTTACTACTCTTGGCTTCACTACTGGGCACAAGTAAAAGATGAGAGGAACATGGAAAGTAGTTGCAAAAAGATAGTTATCTGTTAACAAATCAAATAAATTTGACCACCACTGGGATTACCCTCAATTTTTTTAAACTTTACATTAGGACCATACTTGACAATTCTAGTTGGCTGGCAGTCACTTGAGATGCTGATAGCCAAAACCCACGCTTTCCTGAGCATATTTATTCCACTTACTTTAACTCTCCTTGATTCTAAGCCATGATTTCAGTTAAATAAATCTGACAGTATTTGAGCAAATACATCCCCTCCCAACATATAATTGTATGACATGATTTTCTGACTGAATGCTTACCAGTGGCATATAGGAAAGCCAATGTAATATTTTGAAAACTCCCTCAAAGTCATCAGGCACAACAGCATGAGACACACCATTGTTGTACATAATCTGTATTCCTCCGAGCTGGCTATTGCTTGTGTACACTTCACGTCCTAACACCTTGGTGAAGAAAATTACAATCGGAATGATACATTTCATAAGTAAACTTTATGTGGGCAAGTACTTGATGTGTTGAGGAAGTTAATACAGAGATGTGTGTTATTGAGATACAGAGATCTGTGTCAGAGTAAGTTAATAAATATGTGTTTCAGTAAGTTATCAACAGATATGTATTTCAGTTAATAAGACACAAATAGTATGAAGTTTACCAATACGCATGTGAAGTTATCAACAAATAGATTGAAGTTTATCAATCAATATATATATAATTAGGTTATCATTAAATGAATAAAGTTCATCAATAAATGTGTGATTAAGTTATCAACAAATGAAACTAAGTTACCAGTGAAGATGTATTTGTATAATCTACTTCCATCTGTGTGGACCTGGTTCAAATCCCTTTCCTGCATGATTTTTTAAATTAAATAATCCCTGATGTTTCTATATTATATGATTCCTTTACTCAATATCTAAAGCATTAGATCATATCCACTATCAAAGATTATCTGTTACCAGAAAATCTCTGTACGACCTATAGACTATAACTAAAGATCTCATGATGAAACAAGTCTTACCTTGTTGAGTGCTCCAGCACCTGTGAGAATTATGAAGGAATTTTCTACCTGTATGACACGTTGACCAAGTCTGACTAGATAAGCTCCTATGCCTATTGCTCGGCATGACACCTAGCAGAAGAAAACAAAATTGCTAAAAGATTTTCCTTGTCAACAGCATCTATATTCTCGGCTATGCAGAGAATATATTTTTATACTATATATTTTTTTTTGACTGAGATACTTGTACATCAGTTTAGTGAAAAGTTTACTCCAATTGTCTCCATGCCTGGAAAGTTCTATGTGTTGGTTTTGCTCAATATATGTTGCCTCTGTTGCACTGTATCAGGGTTGTATTCCTGTGGCAGGCCACTTTATGGCCAAATTTCTCAAATGTTTTTGTTTAAGTTTGGCTACAAAATGTGTGGCAGGTTCTTCTGTGGATATTAAATAATTTATAAATACTGTCTATTCTATCCGACAGGCATGGAGAACTATGACATCCGCCCTATGTGCCAAACTTGGCAAAAGAGGGACTGACTGACTATTCTACTCATGTCTCTATCTATCTATATGCTGTGGCCCTTGTTTGCCTCGCAGAGTCAGGGGTGGAAGAGTTTTCTGGAGATAGCCTTCTTGTGTGCTGTTTGTAAGCTTGTTCCTGTGGTTTCTTTGATTTCTGTGATCCATCTTTTACATGGTCTGCCTCTGGCTTTATAGCCGTTATGTCGATGTCATGGCCATTTGTGGCATGCTATCTGTTGGTAGTCTGAAAGCATGTGAAAACCACCAGTTCTGTTGTTTTTAGATGTGTTCCAATACTGGTATTGTTTTGAATCTGTCTGATGTTATTGTTTCTAATTCTATCTCTTAATGACACTCCGAGTATTCTTCGTAGACATGTCATTTCTGCTGTTGCTGTCACTATTTTTCTTTTGTCTTGTGCTGTCTAGGTTTGGTACTAAAGTCTTGTATAATGCAACTTTAGTGTCTATGTTTGCATTTTTGTTCTTGAAAATACATGTCATCTGTCCTAGGATCTGGTATGTTGAGCACTTCATTTTCTATGAGCAGTGTGATCTGTCACAGCGTTGTTTAAGAGAGTTTCTAAATGGTTACACTGTGTTCTAATCTATCACATTCAGAAGTAGAAATCACCTCTTCCATCAGAAATACACTGAAATACCAAAAACTACTACCCGGTCTAGAGGCTGGTCGAAAGATATCCAACGTGTGCCATCTTGACAGGAGAAAAAAACTACTCATGTATAAATGTATAATGAAAAATGTGTGTGAAAAACAGGTATTTGATAATACTTTTCTCAGCATGTCTAAGTTGAAGATTTGTTACTATAGTGAGACCCGATACAGCATAAAATATGAACATAAATTTTTGTTGTAGCAAAAAGCACTAGATAATATTTAAGACAATAACCAACTGAAAACTTAGTTACTGCATAATGAAAAGTAGATGTACAATTTTACTATGCACAGTGTTTTCATGTCTAGAGAAAGTTCAGACTCTCAAAATAACATCAGAAGAACCAAAATTAAGTTAGTAATAACATATAGGCCTATTTGTCATTGCGAAATAATGAATGTTGATAATTTGAAATCAGTTGAAGATAGATATGCTGAGCCATTGGTGCGCACATAAAATGGCAACAACGTATTTTCATTATCTGGACTACATTCTACTGGAAATCTAGCAGGACAATTATCCTGCTATAACAGAGATCTGGTGTGTTTGAGAATAAATGCTAAAGAAGGAGATAATCTAAGAGAGGTAATTTAAGTTTATATATAACATCATTATTGAAACTACAACATATTTTAAATAGTTTATACACTATGGAAATTTGGCAATGTTTTTACCAACAATTTGGTCACAAACAGTTCCAACCATATGGCAACTCTGCCCTGTAACAATTTTTGTTCAGAATATCTGTTATCCATATATCTTTTTTTCTTAGTCTTCCTCTGGCTCTTAACTAGATCTTATTTTACTAGATGTGATTACTGTTCCATATGGGTGATAGCAATCTCTAGTTGGTGGGATTTCTGGATTTATTGTATTCAGATGGTAATTTACAAAGCATTGATAAAGAGTACTATTTACATACTGTTAGTCCGAAGAAACTATGGAGTTAGCGCATGTTTGTGGACTTGACTAGAAATTTCCTGTTTCCCTTCTTGCAAGTCTTATGTCATCTACCTGCCAAAAATCTACTTTATTCATGTCTAACACCTTCAGATCACGTGTGCAGATGTTTTTATAACTAATAAAATGCAGCCATTTGGTTCTGTTGCAGAGGTCAATTCCCTATATATGTCTTCTGGGAGCATCCCATCCTCTATTTTTGATGATGTTCCTCCTTCGCAAGCGAAGCTGAGCATCATCAAGCCATGACTTGCACACTGTCGTCAACCTCACTCTCGCCTCCACACATATGGTCTCAGTGGCAAGATGACTCAAGACGACTGAGTGTGTGTGTCTCAGTGGATATTTATAATCATCCTCTATTTATAATATCATAAGCAGCCTGTAAACTCTCAAAAATGTCACTTCCCAACACTTAGCAAGCCTCATTCTGTTCACATCCAGCTTACATTCTATCTAAACTAGTTTACACTCCACATTGAATGTCACTGACCAGGTTTATTGTTATCACTTCATTGTAAGCTTGTGATGTCTCACCAGCAATCATGCCTGCCATACGGAGAGATTCTACCCCAATACCATCTTCTTTGCCTGGAAAGAAAAGCCACAATATAAACCAATTTATTTATCAATGAAAATAGACTACTATTCTTTTTTTTTAGATTTTTATAAATCAAGCATAGCCTCAATTTTGGAGAATACACTTTTTTGTGTGACTAACATGTATAGCTGAAATCAAGTTTTGTCACTAATTTCACTACATGATAGGTAATAAACTCACTCATACAAAACTAGAATTACACTATTCAGCTATAGAACTCTTATAAAAATTTTGGTGTACATGTTTAAATGTGCAGAGTCATCAGCTTGGAACTTTGCACATTTATTGCTGCATAGTCTATTTATGTACTGAATTTGAATAGTGATGTTATTTTCTGTGTAACAAATGGTAGTCATCCTACGAAGATACACTTGGCACTCTTTGCCTTTATAATGGCTTTTAGTCACAACTCTGTTCCAAAAACCACACGCTAAATATATACAGTATATAGGGGTATAAATGCCTATCAATGCACATAAAAGTGTATAAAAGTATATGAAGATATGCAAAGGTGTATAAATGTATATTAAGGTATTTAAAAGTATGTAAAGGTGTTTAAATGTGTATCTATCCATAGCCTGCTGTTTTGTGTGCTGCTATCAGTCATTTTCAATACTGATGATCTCCCATGCCACAATGCCAAGCTGTCCAGCATCTTCTCTTTTGATCTTCCTCTTCAACTTCCATGTGGTCACGATGTGCTCATCTTTCCTCTTCTCATGTTATGGCAAACAAATTTAAACTGTCTTCTTATAATGAGAGTGAAAGCACTTAAAAAATTAACAGATAAATTAAAAGATATTATCATGCCACTTTTTAAGCTGTCTATGAAGTTCTCAACATTTTTCTATAAGACCACATCCCTATTGTCTCTACATAAATTTTTATTGTTCCGCCGATTGTTAAAAACACAATTCCATACATCAGAATTGGTTCTATAAAACTTATAAGAACTCTCTCACATCAATTCACATAAATATATTACATAGGATGTTCTTCATTGCTTGAGCAATTCTACTTTTGACTTCTTTAACCTTTAGCAAGCCGGATTAAAAAATACAAAACATCTTCCTGCCACCGGATTCTTTTTTGAGAATTTGCGTTAATGATGGTGACTGTTTTGAAAAAGTGATAATTTTTTGGTTGTTAGAGATATTTAAATAATATTTGCACATATAAATAAAGAATTGAATTCTGCATATATTGGTGTAATTTCTGTACGTGTGTGTGTGATACCAGATGTATGAGAAAGTAGTAAAGACGTTTTTCACACAAAAACATATATTTTATAACAAATAAAGAGAAAAAAAATTAATAAAAAAATAACTTACCTTACTTATCGAATTGCTTGGCATGGCAACACTGTACACTAAATCACACGCAAATCTGTTGTATTTATGTTCTTTCATTGCGAAATTATCAAAATATTGCAGGGGGAACTGTATAAACCATGTAGATTTGCAGTAAAATTGTTCTTTGAGCTTGGGCCTAGAGTCATTTTTGGTGCCACTTAAACATATTCGATATCAAACCTTTACAAGTCCCAAAACCAACACAACATTCTGTATATTCACTGCTGTGAAACTAAATAACCCATTAATTCATGATTCAAACTTATTTTATTTAAAATATGATGAAAGAAAGGTCTATAAAACCGATCCACCATCATGGCATCGTACCAGTGTGCAGATGTGGTCAGATTGATACGAAACGTGTACCTTCCATCTAGACATCTTTACAACGATCATGTCGGATGTGGGAATGTACTGGCTTCGATTGCGCATGTCCTCAGGTATGTAAGCGGGCTGTTGTACGTGTAAATCTCACGATATCTCGTTGGATGGGGCGTGTCGCCAACGGCGAGCGCCGCAGCTTAACACATCTTCCATCTGAAACATCTCGAATATGTTGACTTGTTTCATTCTGGTACCATCTACTTTGATGTTTCCTCTAGAGGACATTTCTTCTTGGTTTTTCTCTAGGGTTACCATTACTTCAGTTTTTCTGCAATTCAGACTAAGACCGTTGATATAATACACAACATAATGAACTATTCTTCACTATAAAACAGTTAATGACACATTGCTATTTACCAATAATATCTGTGATTTTGTAACGAGATTCTCCCTCATCTTCTATGAGTTCTGCTTTGACAGAGTTTGCAGTTGCCACCTTCTTGAAGTCATCAGGACGTAGATATAAATATTTGAAACCCTGTATGTAAACAAACATAATTAGGTAATTAAAAGATAAAGAAAAAGTTACTGTGTATTGATGAAGACATACTATTTTCATAATGATATCAGAAAATTTTTCCCGATGGATATAGGGATATGAAAGGGTTGCATATTTTCACTAGTATTTTTGTTAACATTTACTTAGAATGCTAATATCACTCCTGGGATCAACAAACATCAATAACTATTAGTAGTAGGCTACTATGCAACTAGTACTATGTTGACGATATCAATATTTTGGCTGCTTCTGAATTTAACTCCAGAAACTCAGTCCAAAGTTGTTAGTAAAAAATATGGTCTAGAAATTTGCATTGAGAAAAGTAAGATAATCGTGACTGGTCTTCTCATTCACAGGGTGACTAGTCTTCTTCTCATTCACAGGGTGACTAGTCTTCTCATTCACAGAGTGACTAGTAATATTAAGCAAGATTCCATGAATATCTGGATAAAAATTAGACTTAGAAGCTAAATAAAAGTTACCATCTTCAAATACCCCGGATCTCAAATATGTGGTGATAGTAATTCAGGGAATGAGATCAAGATAAGACTTGAGATGGCTACAATGGCAAGGCTGATTAAAAAAAAATTGGTAGCGTATCTTATTCAGGACATAGCCATGTTGTTGTTATTAAAAATTCAAATGCTAATGACTAATGTTACTCTTGTCAGCACAATGTCATTCTTAAAAAAATGCAGATCTTCTGAAGTTGACAGACTGATCCATACAGTAAGTTAGTGACTGTTAAGGGTGTCTATAGAAGTTTTTCCTGGCAGTAGGACATAGCTATCATTTTTTGGCTGTAGTGATTTTCTAGGAAATATAAATATGTTCAGTAGTTTGCCACAATATTCTGAACTGTCCAGACGCACAATTGCCTGAGGCAGGATTCAAACTCAGTACTTGGCCATCACAGACTCTGCCACCGCTGATTACAATTTTTGAAAAGTAAGATCAATATCAAGTGAAGATCAATCTATTCAGATTGCTAGTGCTAACAATTATTTTATACTGATGATGGCTGAAAGGAAAATATCTTGCAGCTAAGCTGTAAACCATGGCACACCACATTTCATTCTCCGAACTACAGCCTGCTGATCTTCAGGAGTTTCAGAACTAACACAAAAGAAGAGAAGGGTAGATAACCCTCTGCCTAACCCTTTTTAGTCATATATTATAACATATATAATGTGACTGTGTTACTATTCTTTACTTCCCTTTCAATTACCTGCAACACACAGTACCAATCTTCAGTTCAGCGGCAGGAGAATGTTATACAGGAACAGAACTATATTGATATATATATAATAATAATGTCCTGCCTGTCAGTTATCATAATTTTGTATCGTATCAAAAGGAAATCCTTCTCTCAATGACAGAATCTTCTTGTAAAGATGGTTTTGAATACTGACCTTTTCAGGGTCTTGAGGGTCCTCCCAAGCCACTCGGAACAGATGCTTGAGTTCTTCTGCCATCCCAATCCTAGCTCCACTGTTAGCAGAAATGTAGACTCTTGGGATGCCTAACTTCCGTGACAACTCTGATGCTTTCTAAATGAACATACCAAAAAAACCTTAAATCCAGACTGCAAGTATTGCACAATATTTTAAACTGTAGGTTATTATTAAAATTTACACTCACTTTAGATAGTTCTCTGCTTGAAGATTTTTTTGTAGAAGAGGGTCAGTAATTAAAAATAACTTTTGATATTTTTTACAATTGTTCCATGCATCCAAATTATACTTTTAAACATTGAGTTCAGGAATAACACATTTATCAGCATTAATAATTCTGCAACATGCATATGCGGAGCACTAAGATAGACACCAGATAACATATTACCCAGCTTCCTTATTACCCATATTAACATATATGTCCCAGCTTCGCTCACAGAATGGCAATCTAGCACACAGGAGCATCGCTGTAAAACAAGTTTTGGGGAAACCCACACTGATCTAAAACTAACAGCTTTAAACACGACCAATACTGGACTAGATGCATAATGTAATTGATTGCAAAACATATATCTAGCCATGAATAATTTCTTCAGGGGATCTCCATAGTGGTTAAGCCATTCTATTTGTGTCCAAGAAGTTGCAGATTCAAACCTTGCTCACAATGTTTTGTTATTAAAGCAGATGTTGGAGATCCCTGGCGATTATCTCTTGAAGCTACGGAATTACATGCAAATTATGGGAACTCTCAGAAGGCAGTGTGCCACTCCATTGAGAGGTACAGAGTACATATGGGAGTAACCAGAACACATTAAAGTAAATCCTCTATAGCCCCATTGAATTTATTCAATTTGTGCATTTCCTGCAATGGTTCTCATATTGTCTACCAGGGATATATAAAATAGATTAAAATCTGGGGGCATGAAGAGCAAATGAACAATTAATGGGCCATGGGCTTGCCTGAGTGGGCCACAGAAAGACCAGAGTCTGAAATTATTTGGAAGATATATCATAAAATAAATATTCAAACTTATTCTTTCGACTAGACAAGCCACAGGGAAGATCATCTAGTTAATCACAATGGAAATGTGTCTTCAGATCTGAATTTGGAACACTTTATAATTAATAACCACATGCGTGCGAGTGTGTCTTGGTCACGCAGATATATTTTGCTCAGAAGGAAAAGGGGGGGGGGGAGTTGAGAACCAGTATCTAGCACATTTTTCTATAACAAATTTATGAACTTGATGAAATTTTAACAAAGTTAAAAAATTTTAAAACAAAGTTAAGAAATTTTAACTGTATAACAAAGTTGAGAACCAGTATCTAGCACATTTTTCTATATCAAATTTATGAAAATTAATAATTTTTATAAAATAAACATGCATACTATCTTGGTTAGGAACAAGCATCATTGCACATGGGGTATTTCCATAAATTCTCTGCCTTCTGTCAACCATATTAAAGTATATCGCCAGTGTGTTGCCTGGGCCCGAAAGGGGAGCAAAGGATAGCAACACTGTTTACCTTCTACGCATGTCGTAAAAGGCGACTAAGGAGGTTATGGGATGGAGTTGGCTGTCCCATCCCATATAGGGTCAGTGACCCAAAGCCATGCTGAAGTCGGATGTGTCATGCCGAAAGGTGCAGATATCGCAGCAATGATGTAAACCATGACACAACACATTCCGTTCTCCGGACTACATCCTGCTAATCTGCAGGAGTTTGAGAACGAACGCAGAAGAAAGTATATAAGCTCAGTATCCATTACTGCACAAGGGGTCACATTCATGTATGCCAGTACCCATGAATGCTCTGCTTGCCATTCTGTCAGCCATCTTAAAGTACATATGCTCAGTGTTCATTTTTGTACAGATTCTCCATATCTTGTACATAATATTTTCAGGTTTTATTGAAAATGCCTGTGTTACACCGGGAAGTAGTCGTTTCTCTTCATGTTGAGTACCTCATTGCAAGCCACTGTAGTTGTGTATTACTGATACCTGATATTGATCTTTATTGTTCTGTGTAAAATTTCTTTTGATCTGCCTACTTTTCTTTTAACCTCTGCCTTTCAAATGCATGTTTGTTTAGGAACATGATTCATATGAAAAAATATGGGGAATATACACTTTCTCAACCCCTGAATTCCCAATTCATAATATACTGAAATATATATTAGTACTAAATTAACTATGAAAATAAAATTATAAATTTT
Source organism: Meghimatium bilineatum (assembly GCA_034231615.1). Taxonomy (NCBI): domain Eukaryota; kingdom Metazoa; phylum Mollusca; class Gastropoda; order Stylommatophora; family Philomycidae; genus Meghimatium; species Meghimatium bilineatum. Next base: position 25,620,037 of record CM067311.1, read on the forward strand.
GAATGAAATTTATTACCTTGAAAAGCATGTCCTCTGATGGTCCAAAAGAGCCTATTTTGAAGGTCATATCATTTGCAATAAGAATGATCTCTCTTCCTAATGGAAACTCTGGTGTCTTGAGGGTGACCTTCCAGGCAACCATGCCAATCTAAAATAAATGAAAACACAAGATTGGTGCATTAGACTTCTGTTGAAACTTATATAGCAGGCGTGTCAAAGCTAAAAGCATAAGAACTTTGAGTATACAGGTGGGCCACACGTTTGACATACCTGTTATATAGTGTTGTAGTTTGTAGTGGCTGAAGCTCACAAATATAATGGCATTGGGTCAAAGGGCATAATGGTTACAGTAAGCTGAGTTATGAATCAACACTATCATGATATCATATTTTTATCTGTGAGCAGGTAGCTCTTATATTTGCTATAGCCTTGTGACAAAAGCATAGGTCCTCCTCGGCAGAGAAACACTAAAACATAAATATTTGCTGTCTCAAAAGTATGATTGTGTTGGGGGGGGGGGGTTGTTTATGGTTGCATGCGTCCCCGACAGGAGGCATTCCAGTAGGGCAATATTGCCACGGTCATCATGTCCTGCTAGGAGTGTAGCATGTCCTGTCTGGGCAACTGTTTTATCATTCATTCATCAGGTCTGTTGACCCATCTGCAGTGATGGTACATCCCCACCACCTAGTAGTCTGCCACAAAAGGATAAAGGTACAATGTTTTCTGCTCTGCATGTCTCCACTATCCACTTGGACCATTTGACAGAAGACAAAAGAAACCGAGACAAGACCAGTGACAATAATTTTTCCACAGGTGATAGGTTGTCAGCCCAGCCCCAACTTTCCTAAGTCGACTACAACAAGCCAGGAAAGAAGACAGTGACCCTATTCTGTGCACCCTGAACATTATCCAGACCCTGGTTGTTAGACAGAACCAGTGCTATAGTACAGTTTCCCATAAGTCAGTATTTGACTAGAACCTGCCTCACCAATGTTGCCTTTGAACTTGGCTCAGTGGTGATAGTGCCATTCTCAGAGCATGCACCCTACTTCCTGGTGGCTTGGTGAAGCACAGGAATGATTTCAAATCATGAATAACAAGTTAACTTGAAACACGTCTGCATTGCTGCAAAAGTCCATGGATCACTGGATCAGCAACCAACTAACCATAGAGGTTGCAAATTCTTACCACGTGTGAGTTACATGTGTCTAAAACAGAAGCGAGGAGGGTTGGATGTGAGATTGGCGAACAAATCCCACAGAAAATTACCGCTAGATTTTGCAGAAAAATTTGTGTTGGGACAGAAAAGGAACAAATATTACAGCTTTGCAAATAAAAAATAATTTCAAATGAATATTAAGATTGTATTCCATTTTTTTTTTGCTCATCACTAACACATTTGTTTGTCTCATGTATTTAAATTCTGTATATTAAAATAAATTCTGCAGAAATTACATCAACTAGTTCTTTATCAAGGTGCAAACTTTCTATTTCTCTAAAATTACATCAACTAGTTCCATATCAAGGTGCAAACTTTCTATTTCTCTAAAATTACATCAACTAGTTCTATATCAAGGTGCAAACTTTCTATTTCTCTAAAATTACATCAACTAGTTCTTATCAAGGTGCAAACTTTCTATTTCTCTAAAATTACATCAACTAGTTCCATATCAAGGTGCAAACTTTCTATTTCTCTAAAATTACATCAACTAGTTCTATATCAAGGTGCAAACTTTCTATTTCTCTAAAATTACGAGGGGGAGTCAATAAGTAAGTCACAAATTGATGTTGGATGGCAGGAAAATGCAGTAGGTGGTTTCTAAAGCTGTTTATAGTTGATATCATCATAGAACTTTATGTTTATGTTCGCTAGATGGCGCTAGCTGTACCTTGCGCATGCGCAGCACAAAAAACAAAATGGCTACTGTACTTACAGAGTGTACAATCAATGAACAACGTGCTGTTGTGCGTTTTTTATGGGCAAAAGGACTGCCTGCAAAAGACATTCATAAAGAAATGCTTCCTGTTTATGCTGACAATTGTTTGTCCCGTAAAGCGGTGCACAGCTGGGTAAAAAAATTTTCTCAAGGACGCTCTAAAATTGTTGACGAAATCCGATCTGGTCGTGCTGTTGAAATTGCAACAGACGCATCTGTGCAGCGGGTTGAGGAGATGATTCGAGGTGACAGACGAGTAACGATAGACGCTGTAGCAGCTGCAATAGGGTGCTCACATGGTTCAGCATACAGCATCATGCATGACCGATTGAAATTTAAGAAAGTGTGTTCAAGGTGGGTGCCCAGACAATTGACGGACGAACACAAAATGAACCGATTAGGCTTGTCATTGGAGCATCTCTGTCAATACGCAAATGAAGGAGAAGACATGATGAACAGGATTATTACTGGGGACGAATCATGGGTGCATCACTACCAGCCTGAATCAAAGCGTGCTTCAATGCAATGGAAACATCCTTCTTCGCCTTGTGTCCAAAAATTCAAGGTTACACCATCAGCAGGGAAGGTTATGCTGACAGTGTTCTGGGATTGTCAAGGAGTGCTTTTAACCAATTTCAAAAAGAAAGGTGACAATGTGAATTCTGAATCATACTGTGAAGTTCTATCAGTGCTTCGGGATGCAATTCGAAGAAAACGTCCAGGGCTGCTGACTAGAGGAGTGCTACTCCTTCATGACTATGCTAGACCACATACGGCTCGATTAACTCAGGAGAAAATAAAAAATCTTGGTTGGAAAATTCTGGAACATCCTCCTTACAGCCCCGATTTAGCCCCTAGTGATTTTCACCTTTTTGGTCCACTAAAAACCCACCTTGGCGGGAAGCATTTCGCGACTGACGCAGAAGTTGAATGTGAAGTGAAAATGTGGCTTAAAAAGCAGAGCACGCAGTTCTACGCAGCAGGTTTGGGAGGACTCATAAAACGATGGGATAAATGCATCAATGTTGGTGGAAATTATGTTGAGAAGTAAAGGGATAATGTATGTGTAAAAATAAACAGTTTTCAGGTTTTTATCGTCTTCAGTTTTTTTCTAAAGAGCCATTTGTGACTTACTTATTGACTCCCCCTCGTACATCAACTAGTTCTTATCAAGGTGCAAACTTTCTATTTCTCTAAAATTACATCAACTAGTTCTTATCAAGGTGCAAACTTTCTATTTCTCTAAAATTACATCAACTAGTTCTATATCAAGGTGCAAACTTTCTATTTCTCTAAAATTACATCAACTAGTTCTTATCAAGGTGCAAACTTTCTATTTCTCTAAAATTACATCAACTAGTTCTATATCAAGGTGCAAACTTTCTATTTCTCTAAAATTACATCAACTAGTTCTTTATCAAGGTGCAAACTTTCTATTTCTCTAAAAAATATATGAGATTATACTTTCTTGACTCAAATATTTTTGTGAAACAAGACATTTATTAAAAACAAAATATTTCAATGATAAAGTTTTAATGCAGTTGCTGTAACACGATTTGATCAGTTTTAAGTTTGTAACTTACTTCATTCTCTCCTGGCAGTCGGTTCATGGTACACAAGTGGTTGTGACTGTCAAGTACAAGTTCAGTGCAGGAAACAATGTCAAGTGGCATCTGTGTCGTTTCTGATGGTGTTTCTTTGAAATAAGTCTCCCACATTTTCAATAGGGCCTAGATTGGGACACAATAAATGCTAGGAACAAACATCTTCATAGGTACATAATAACCAAATATAAGTTACACATGTTAACTATATAAAGATAATGCAGGTGATACGCCAGGAAAAATGTGAGAAGGGGTACAAAGACAGGAGAAAAGTTAAAGAAAATAGAGAAGCATACAAAGTAAGCGTGAACTTTATGCATTCATGTCCTTTGGTGAAAATGGTAGATCTTATATGTGATTTGTCTTCATTGAAGACTTCCAGTTCTGTGAAAGTTGTCCTGCTGTTTCAGTGTCATATTAAAAGGGTCCTTGATATCCCATGTCCATCGTAGTCTTGGATCTCTCAAGTTCTCATTCCTGGAACCTTTCCCTCCACAATTAAACGTTCTAAAGCATTGTGTCTTTTATATACCCAAAATGTGTTAGGCTGCATTTTTTGAGTTTTGAGGACTAAATCTTCTATTTTCACGCCTTTTTAAACATCTCTTTTGGATAATCTCTAAGTTTATGATATTCTTAGGACCTTTCTATAGCATTGCCTTTCAAATGTTATTTTCCTTTCATTGGCGGATATCGTTGTCAAGTCTCACAACAATATGTTGCCACTGGGAAAGCATAGCTTCTGAATAGTTCATGAGTTTTTTTGGCATTTGAATATGTCTCAGTAGTTTGCAATTGATTTATCAGTCGGTTGTGATAGTTTATCCATTACCATCCTTAATGCATACACTAAGCCAATTACAGGGTTTTTTCAATTTCAATCTTCGAAGCAGTTATTAATAATTCTACCCCAGCAGTTAGGGGGACATCCTGACGAGAGTTGCATATAGTGTAATTCACTAGTCAAAGGTGTGAGAGATACTTCATGATATACACAGGCTAGACATGAGTGAGGGAATCAAATAGGATCATGATCTTCCCAATGGAAGTAGTTGCTAATCACAGTAAGGTAGCAGAAGAAAGTAATAGAATATTCAAGTAAATAAACACAATATATTAGGTCCACAAATCAGCTCAACTTCCCTATGGCAGAGACTGGGATTTGTGTCTATACCAAACCCTCTAGATCAATCTCAGCTTATAGACGGAAACATACAGTAGGTATTATATTCAATTCCAGAATCAGTAAGTTGTGCATTCAGACGATGAAGTAATCTCTTTAGTTGCTTAACAGTTGTTAGTAACTGCTTGCTCACAACTAAAGGGATTACATCATCACCATATGAATGTTCTGGATGCCCAACTTCCTGATTCTGAAACATTCTGACAAAAGCAGAGATCCCCAGTTGAATAACCGAATGACACCCAGACTCATATAAGGTTTGTAATCTCAAAAACATGATTGTGTTGGAGTATGTTTAGTCCACAAAGAGAGGCATTCCAGTGTGACAGTATTCCAGGATCATCATGTCCTGCCAGGAGGGTAGTATATACTTCTGGGCCAACTAGTTCATCATTCTTCTATTCGATCTGATGACCCATCTGCAGTGGTTGTACATCAAGCATTCTCCACCACCTAGGAATCTACCACAAAAGAACAAAGGTAGCCTGTTAGCCCACATCTCATCATCCATGGGGAACATTTAATAGCAGATAAAAGGAAGTCGAGATATGCAGTGACATTGATTATTCCTTCCCAAGTGACAGGTTGCCAGCCTGTCACTTTCTCAACTTTTCCCAACAATTCCTCAACTTTCTTTAGTCACCTCCTACGACATGCCTGTAAAGAAGACAGTGGCCCTATTCTTAGCAACCTGAACAAACAGTGCAGGCACGGCTGCCACAGGGGCATTCAAAAAATAATGGTAACATACTCTAAAAAATTATTGTCTAGAAACTCAATACAGCCCAAAACTGTGTTGTTGATCGCTATGTCCTGAATAGGATATGCTACAAACCTTTAGCAGTTACATATCATTTGATTAACAACATAAAAGCTGCAGTTTGTTTGTCGAGTCTTGTGATAATAATATGAAAATCTAGAGTGTATACTTTATTGGTGTCAGTGAATGTATGTACCTGTCTGAACATCTCTGGGAGGTCATAGACATATGTTGTTCCTGAAGACTGTGCCTGATATCTCTTGAGTTGTAGGTGATCCTTAGTCAGGTATGGAGTGCTTATCAACAAACCATGGAGAGGACCTTGTTTATCTCCATATGCCTCGAACATGATCTGTGCAAACATATTAGCACAATGAATACAACACATTAGTAATCACATAATGCCGCTTGAGGTGTGGCATGTAAGAATCTTACAGAGTATTAGACTCTTTGCAGTTGAAAATGATGAGAAACTAGCTTTAGTGATGTATGCTATTAACTGGGAATTATAGCTGACAGATGAAAGGAAAACAATTCCAGTTAATTTGACAGTATAGAAACAACATTTCAACAAAATATCAGTCTTTTTTTCTCTCACTATTCTCTGTGTGCATGTACACACAAGATAACCAGGTCTACTAATTTTCTCTGTAGTTAACTTCTCAGAAGCAACAACACAAACTATTCATGTTTTTTTTTAAATCACTGGACTAGTTGATTCATAAATGAAATATAATTATCAGTATCAATGTTTTAATTTGTGCTTGAAGAAATGTTAAACCTGGCGAAGACTAAAAATATAAGATTGTTATACCTACTGCTATGTCATTCAAGTAAGCTAACAACAGTTCAAGATAACATTAAAACTCACCTGGCCTGTTCTCAGGTCAGTGACTTCTCTGTACAAACTGATGTCCAAATAATAACCACTCTCATTGGTAATGAAGACCCTAATGGGGAAGCTTGTTCCACCAATTTGGTTGCTGATCCTGGACAGATTTAAAACATCTCACATATATGACAGGTAATACAGACAGGAAAGTAGACATTAAGAACTACAATATGAAAACCACATTTGAATATCTGGGAGCAAATGTAAATAGTATTTTAACATTTTATCTTTAACCATGAGCAATTCCTTTTCATCCTCATAATATGCTGACACTACATATCCTATTACAACATTTCTCTGTCCTCCAATTAGATCCCATCACTAGTCCTGTATTTCCCTTTCTTCCCCTCATCGTTTGTCGGAGAGTTTGCCCTTCGTGATCTCTTGGTTCATCTAGTATGCACACCTCTGTAGGTCAACCAGAACTGTTCCCTGTCCCTGTAATTGTTTGACGTGCCCTTGTTATTATAACTCCCATGCTTTAGTTCCCTAAGTCACATTTCGAGATTCAAGGCTCTTTCTCATGTTTCTCCCATTATTTAATATAGTATTGTATGTTCGCCCATCACAAGTGATGATGACCATTTTTTTACATCCACTTTTGAAAATTCAGTTAGAATTATGACCATGCTTAATAGTTCGTAGATGGCTAATGAGCCCTATTTGAGCTATAAATGTTCTTGGACGGTTCAGACATGGAATGACCACTGTAGATGGAATTTGGTCTATCCGTGACTTTCTAGCTACTCTCTGATGTTGCGCTGCAGCATTTTTCCTCTTATCACAATAAGATGCGCTCTTTTTGACTGTAGAGCGCCATGTAGATTTATTTTGTGCAAGTTCTTCCCATGTGTCTTGGTTTATTTCAAACGCTTTCAGTGAGGTCCTTGTAGTGCTTCTTTTGGCCACCTTGAGATCGTTTACACATCTCCAGCTCACCATAGAGAAGTATAATTTAATATACTCTATCAAATGTAGGAGTTGTGGTATGAAGTATATTGGTGAAAATAGTAGGCGTTTGTCTGACAGATTTGCTGAACATTTAAGAGATATCACGAATCATCGTGATTCCCCAGTGGCCATTCATTTCAACAGCCCTTCACATTATGGTAGCACGGATGTTTCTGTAACTGGTTGCTATTCTGATGATCAGCAATGTCAGTCTTTGGAATATCAGCTCATCTGTCATATGGGAGTCTTACAACCACACGGCATGAACATTAATCGCCGTTATGTTTGATTTACCCACTTCTTTTTTAATCACATCTACTTTTATATTTTACTGATCCTTGCAACTGTCTGATTTTGCGCATGTTCATTAGTAAGTATCTTTGTGTTAGCTAGATTTCTGGGTATTTGTAATTTGTCTTTGATGTTACTGTGTGTATCATGTGATTATTTTGTATTCTAATCTGTCAATTGTGTATTATTATATGCTATTGTGTTCCGCCATTTACATATCTCGACTCATTGTTTCGTTTCCTCAATTTCTTATTGTAATTGATCTACAGATAGGTGCCCCCGCACGTATATGTATTTGTATATGCATATAATTTTACATGGTTTTATGTATCCATACAATTACTTTGGGTCACACATCTGTATATGTACATATGCTTGGGTTATAACAATACTTGTGTGAATATCTTCATGTGAACGAATGTTTATGAGAATACATGTATACATCTCTATGTGCGTGAATGTTCATGTTATTATATGTATATATATTTATGTGAGTGCTTGTTTATGTTAATGCATGTATCTGCATTTTGTGTCATTAGGTACACCTATTTGTGTGTGAACCCTTACTTGTGTGTGGATGCATTACATTATGCTTGTGCATTATGAGTGGGTATTTTTTGTATATCTATGTATTGATCATGTTAAAGATATATATATATATTTATATATGTTGCTTATATATAATATATATATATATACACACACACACACCTGTGCACGTCTGTATGCACTTGTATGTTTTGATATTTGTATGTACTCATATATGTTTGTATATTTGTATGTACTCATATATGTTTGTATATTTGTATGTATGTTTATATATATATGTTAAAATTCAGATGGAATGTCTATATATGCGTTTAGCTGTGTGACTGCATGTAGGTGTGTGTATATTTTGATGCATATCTATCCTAGATGCTGTCAATTGTTATTTATCCTTGCACATTTCTATGGTCTCTGTGTCTATTTGTAGCCCCCCCCCCCCGTGACTAATTTCTTTCTCCATCCTTCTCCCTTTATTCTTCTCCTCCCCAGCTAGATAAGCAGCTGTGTAGGATGCTGCTCATCAAAGCTTTACACACTATTGAGAGTTGGGGAGTTCTGTGGGTATGAAAGATAGCTCTGGAGAAACACAGATCTATTAGTTTCAATTGCTGAGCATTAAAACATAACAACAAACCTGAAAGTGAATTTGAGTTCAGCATTGAGTACCCTCAGTTTCCACAGACGAGATCCATAACGCATGATCATACTTCTCACAGTTTCAACCAGCTGAAAACAACACAATCAAATACAGATGTTACAATAAACACTGTACACCACCTATATATTATATGCAATGTTATATAACAGAACTGGCATCACAGCACTTAGCTCAGACCCATAGGTGCTTAATCTTTGCCTGCAGAAGGAGAAGAGTATGCATGGTGATAGTTCTAATACACATGTGAACTAACTTTCCAACTCTTGAATTAATAGTATCTTTATGATTTGAGACAAAAGCTATGGGGAGAATAGAAAGTTATCAGCTCTGATGCGGAGAAGACAGTGGACTTCGCCCTCAATATAGGCCTGACAATCTAACAATATGCTGAATGAAGAAGTTTCTTTATTAACACAAGTGAGCTGTCGTACCAAAGTTATTTTCCGCATGGTTTGCGTCTGTAGGTCTCACCAATGGCCCACTAGAAAAACCACTCATGCAACAGAAAAACCTAAGTAGATGACATGCCGTTATATTGAGGTTATCTATTATAGAAGCTTCATGGCATGTCATCTATACAATTATACCTCTCATACTTTTAATTTTTTGTTACAATGTATTTTATGCCATGTTGCATTATTTTTCTTTATTTGTTTATGTATGCACCCTCTGTGGTTGGGAGAGAGCTAGAGATTTGCTGCGCAGCAGTGGGGAGGAGGAAACTGACAGCACTGTTTTTCCTATGGCTGAGGTCCATCATAGAGGCACACTGACTCAGGACGTGACGATCCTTTTGACTTGTACATTTGGCTGCATGCCTGGAGCAATAGAGAAGTTCGGCATAACCAGTAGTCACTTGGTGGCGGGGAATGAGCACAGTGAACCCTATCTTGGCTGCAGAGGCTCGGAGCAGTTCATAGGTTGAAACCTTCCCTCCTAGTAGTGTGATAGTTTTTCTCTGGCTCTGGCCCGGGGTGGGATGAAAATCCACAGACTCCCCAGCTGGGTCAAAGGGCATGAGCCCATGGACCGCTGGATCAGCAACCAACCAACCAAAGTTATTTGAATTACATTACCCTTTTCTTACAATCAATCCTGCCAATTGTATTCTCTATGGATGCCACATTCATTCTTATATTTCAGATCTAAGTTCATTTTCAGGATACCCACTGCAAAATATGGACTTGTCTGTTTAGAGGGGCATTCAAGTATATGTGAAACACTCTGTGCATGCTCTTTGAAAAATTATGTTCATTACTCAATATATCTGTCTTTATAACAACGAAATATGAAGATATTCTACATTGATTGAAGATAAAAATCACTCGTACAACAACCCCATGAAAAGTCAGTAAGTACATAACTTGTCAGCAGATATACAGAATTCACACGTTGCAATATAAATATTCATTTTCCAAACAAGTGAAAGGTCAGGGGATATCACTGTCACCTTAATATATGTCCCACCATTACTACACAGAATCATTTAAAGAGTTACACCCCTATAAATGGACAAGTTATGTTCTGAAGTAGGTATTCTAAAAAATAGCCAGATTTCAATTAGCCTTTGGGCAGTCATATGTACACTTTTGCCTGTTGGGTTTGTTACTTTTACACACCTTTTACATGAAAGTCTTTGGCCGTATTGAAACCATGCAGTCAGAGGCTATGTGGTCAAAAGTAGGCCAACGCAAATACCTCCAAATTCTTGTAGGCTTTTATATGATTATACAAAATGGTGGAATATGTGTACATACATATAGTCACCCCTCTGAGTAGGAGGCTTCTCTAAAGCATTGCATACTGATTAGTTTTATGTATAAAAGACAGCTCTAGAAAAGAAAAATATGCCACTGCAAATAGAAAACGAGCATGATGGTTCATAATTCCTGGTCAAAACAAACAGGATAGTTTTAAACTATATTGGCAGTAGAAGTTAAAATAATGTTTACCTTGCCCGGCTCTGACAGAGTCAGTGTTGGTACAAAATTCAGGAAAATATGGTTGCAATCAGTTTTCTTTGACTGTCAGGAGAGAAGAAAACAAAAATTCAAACAGTATGAACAGAAATAGGTCAAGTATGGTGCTACTAATGACTAAACAATATACTAAAAATGGAACATCTGCGCAGATGTTTCAATTAATAAGCCTTCATCAGGATGAAAAATAAGACAATAGTGCATTGAGAAGAAAAACGAGCAATGAACATACATGGAAAGACACCTATAGAATAGCAAATTACAAACTTACATAAAGTAGAGAATGGACAAATGTCATAAATTAGAGAACATAATATAAAAAGGGAAGCAAAATACAAGATGGATAAAATTTATAGCTGTGATGTGGTAAAAAAATGCATTTTTAAAAAAAACATAAAAATTATGAAAATGAAATTGAAAAGAAATTCATTAATTAGTCTTCAGATCTTCATCAGGACACTTCAGACACATCCAAAGTTGCCATGATCTCTTTTTTAATATGTCCTATAGCAAGTGGTAACTGACTGTTCTTGTTCTGTGTTGGTCAATAACTCTTAGTTTTATTCCTCTATGTATTTTTTTTACACCATACTTCACTTCCAGGTCCTGTACTGTAGCCATAGACATGAAGGAACAAATACACCCTACATATTTCAACTGATTGAACTCAATTGCATTTAAGAGATCAGCATGTCTCGCTAAATTACCACTAGTCACTGTGGCCAATCTGACTAGTCTGTCTGCTCTTTCATGTCCCCATAACACCCCTGTGTCCAAGTACAAAAATGAAGGCAACTGCAGCACAGACTTCATCAATGACTCCAACTACTAATGGTGGAGATGAAATATCCTAGTACACACATGTGAAATACTTTATATGATAACCTTAGTTGAAACAAATCTGGTTCAATTGAAACATAAAATTAGGAAAACCTCAATAAATCCCTAGCATAGAACAATAAATTATATTTGTTCCAACTGAACGTTTATCAATAATGATATCTAAATATTTGACAAGTTACTTCTGTTAACTCTGAACCAGATTGTGCAAATTGGTCTTTATTTGATACTGTTCAAAGCCACTCATGTGGTGTAATGTTCAATAAGAGTTAATATAAGTTAGAGACTATAAACTAACTTGAGATCTAACGTTCAGATCATCCATAAAGAATAGATTCAGGAAAGAATGTTACTTGAAGAGTGAGAAACTAAGACACCACTATAATTAACATAAAAAACAAACTGTAATCAATTGTGGTTATCAGCTTATAGTGTTCTATAATAAATAGAAATAAAAGCAAACATTGGGAACTGCTGTAAAGTTCATAAAAAGAAGCATGCACTATGACTGAAAGAATGAACTTGGCACACATGTATTGTCAAATAAAATCATGAAAAATGCCAAAACAAGTTCATGGGATATTCTGTGAATTGTGTTATTTAATAGCTGTCCACCGCAGGCAATGATGACGATAGTTTCAGATTTGTGATGTTTCAGACTAAAGATGCATCTTTCTGATATGTGTGGAGATGGCTGAAAAATCGAATGCTGACATAGAGCCCCTTGCCATATTTGAACAGAATTTGGCATCCATGTTTGTTGTTTTGTCTTTTTTGGGCAAGTCGTATTCTTTGTGCTGCAGAGATTTGACACTGATAGGCACCTTTATTGGCGGTGCTGCACTACACTGGGGAATTCTGAGAGACAGACTTTCAGGATGTGGTGTCAATGTTGAAGCTCTTTAGTGACACTTTGAGAGTCTTAAGCTTATGTATTAAAATCAATTTAGGGTTATCTAGTTCTCAAAGATCTGTCCTGTTCTAACACACTGCTATGACCTAGACATATATGTTGCTCTTGTCAGGGCGTAATACCCTGGGATACTGCTATACTGGAATGCCTCGCATCTCGGACTAAACATGCATACATAAACCCCTTAGCAGAATCATGCCTTGGGACTGCAGACTTTGAGTGTCACCTCGGTCTCTCAATTGAGGAGGATCTGTGCTTTTATCAGAAAGGCCATAGGTTGTCAAGAGCTACTTGCTACTTGTTAAAGATTTACTTCATCATCAAACATTTTTCCTGTTTACAGCTTTGGTATGCTGTGACAATTTCTGGTCATGTTCACATTGTTGGATGTATCATGTGTCAAATATCATGCTTACTCTGCAGAATCTGGTATCTAGAGATATATTATTGACATTGTTCTGTGCTAGAAATGTTATATCTCATGAATACAATGAATTTGATTGATCTGAGGTTGTAACAATTATTGGTAAACCTGTTATCATCACTCATGATGGACAACTATCACTATCCATAATGAACTGAGAAGTGTGACATGGCCTTCAGATTTCATGAAACTTTCAAAAGACATCCAGTATCAGCAACCTAAGTGGTTGTTTGTACTCCAGGGGGTCTGGTTTGAAATATAACTTGGCTAGAACTTCTGATGTCATTTTTTATGAAGTAGGCTTCCTTTACGTTTTAATGTTCTTGATTAAAAACCAATGTCATGCCCCACATTTCCATGTGCTCTGCTCGTCACACCAGCAGCCATCAAATAGTACGCAGAGTGAAAGATCAGAGATATGTTGATTGTGTGCTCTTCAAATATTTCCATAGATGATACACTTCTCTCAGCCCTGGTCCTCTCCATTTCTGTCATTCTTTGTATTTGCACATTATCCCCTCCAACATCATCTTGGCTGTCATTATTACGTCGGCTCTATCTCTTTTCAATACTGTACCATCAACCACATCATTAATGCACCAATGAGTGCTCTTTCGTTGCCAGACTCCTGCATGACCAGGGCAGTAAATGCAAAAGTATTACTACTTTGGATAACTAAGTTGTTCAGTAACATGCCCCATTCTTTTCGTAACATGCATCTTTCTATCTTATGCAGCGTGCTTTTGGAATGTCAATGTGAGTTGATACTTCAGTCACCAATCGAGTCACCACTTCTATTTCCATTTTCATGCTCAGTTTTGTGGAGTATGCAGACAATTTCTCAAGTACTTAGTTGCCATTCTTGTAGACAACAAAACCCCATCTGCACGTATTCATTTCTCTACTGACTGAGCCATGTATATAATTGTCTCACAATTTAGAATACAACTGAACTAGTCATAGCCATCTCTATCCTTGCTCTATTTTAAATGTATTCTTTATTCAAGTTTGAGGCACACTAGGAAATACTTTGTTAGGCCTATACTTTGATTAAACTTTGGTTAACCTAGTGGTGATGTAGTCACAGCATGTTCACTTTCCCAGAAGATCTGGTACACATTGCCGTAGGCTGAGTCGACTTGGAAGCCACACATGATTTAGAAATCATTTTCAGTGGAATTTGGTGGGAACTGAACCTTGGATAATCTGACCAGAAGTCAGAAAATGAACCACTAAGCTATGGCAACACCCCCCCCCCCCCCCCCCCCCCCGGGTTTTCCTTTAATATAGCAATATTATTAGATAACTAAATAATGGGTACAATACAAGGAGAAGCGCTTACATTTTAATGAAACAAATCCCTACATTATTTATCAAAACGAAATATTGATAAAGACGCATTTAACAGTGCCGCCAGTGCGATCTGTGTGCATACGCTCTCAGTGTGTAGATTGCATCCGGCAGCAGACATAGTGATTTTTTAATAGAGTTCAGTGACCTTACTAAAGCTGAATGGCACTGCATAATATTTTTTTAAATTGAAATGTATGCACTTCTTGTACTGTACCAAATAAAAAGTTCAGTCATTCATGATGCTGGATTCTCTATGATTATAACTTTAACAGGTGGGAATACAGTTAAACTAAACACCAATAAGTGAACAATGAACACACAAATTAAAGTAATGTTAATTATACATCTGCAATATGTCTTGCATACTTTCTGTGAAAACATCAATTGAGTTTATAGATTCTTTTTTGTAAATCTATAATTACATAATAGTGAATTTCCACTGTCAAAATATGAGAATGTCACTGCAATATTTCCATCACTTTGATCATTTCTGTGTCACTTTTATTATTTTTTATGTTTTTTATTCTCAACCTTCCACTGGATGTCTCTCTTATAGCAAGGATACTGAGCGTACTAGATTTCCAGCAGGATGTATTCCAGAGAAAGGAAATGCGTTATATCACCACTTATTTGCCTCAAACAATAAATGTCTGATCTTTATTCATTCTGAGATACTAAATATTACAATATAAATTCCAGATCTTGCTCCTGTTAACTAGTATTTGTGATTTTACATGATCTGCCATGTGTTTTGTAACTAAAGACACTAACTGGTTTAACATGATCACATCTCTCAGTATGGCACTGGTCACAACCAGTGAACCTTATAGGGTGTTACACATCCTCCTATGCACATGCCAAGGATTTTTCATGTCTCTATCCTTGGATATGTTCTCTACATGCAATTTCTATCTCCGTCAAGTCATTCATGGTCTTGTGTTCCTAGGTCTTCCATGGTTTCCCCTTTCCTGCAGGTTCTATGGCATTGATCTAGTAGCTATATCTGTTACTGATTTAATATCCAATTGGATTGGAAATATCCAATCCATCACTTTTCTCTCCTTAACCTGGATGTCCACCAGATATAGAAGTGTCTGTTCATTTCCATCTGACAATGATCTATATCTTCATTAAGCCTATTATGCTCCTGATACTTGTGCATATCAAAGCATAAACAAAACAGATATTGTCCAAAGACAAAGAAACAGATCTTGCACAAACCAAAAATATAGAACAAAGATCTCACACAAACCAAGGACAAAGAAACAGAACATATCTTTTACAAATCAAGGACAAAGAAACAGAACATATATTGTACAAACCAAGGACAAAGAAACAGAACATATCTTGTACAAACCAAGGACAAAGAAACAACAAACCTTGAACAAACCAATGATAAAGAAACAACGAAGATTTTGTACAGACCAAGGTTAAGAAAACAACACAGATAATGTACAAATCAAGGACAAAGAAACAACAAAACTTGTATAAACCAAGTATAAAGAATAGATCTTGCACAAACCAAGAACAAAGAAACAGTACAAATCAAGGACAAAGAAACACAAACAGCTCCTGTACATTGAAACATTGATGTTAGCATCCCTTGTACTGTCTGTTGTCCAACTGTAGTTGGCAGACCAGCACTTTTTACATTTTTTTACATTGTTCACATTTTATCTACTGTATTTCAATACTGGCATACATCATATATTGTGATATCTCCCCTGCCCTTTGAATAATTATAGAAGCCCCGGTCAAATATGACATTCAGATATAATGTTAATCACTTAAAATGCAATTATTAAAGATCAGATATGGTCCAATGACTGTTGTTATCTAGTGTTATTTTAAGCCCTAACTTCAACTGAAAGACTAATTTAATTGTTACCAGCTCACAGCTCATACTGATAGCAGGTGACGACTGAAACATTGGTAAACAAAAAATGTCACAGGTAAATGTGTATGTTTATGCATGAATCTGCAAGTAAATGGGGTATGACAAGAGACGTACAAAGAAATATTGATTACTGGTTATAAGCCGAACATTATTGCACTACTGGCATACATATATGTGCTTAGTCTTCCCTTACCAAATAACAAAGTGAATGTGCAATGATCGTACTTCTGCCATTCAGATGCATAGTCCTACATGTGTCACACTTAATACCATATTCTTCCAATTGTATCATAGATTCTTCCTCTATCGCAGTATCCACATCTAACAGATAGTCATCAAGCGGCTTCAAAGTGTTTCCTTTCTCAATTCAAACTAGTCATGTTTCATGCAAGAGTATTTGATCTCTCAGTTCCAGGAGCACCAGCATGTCCAGGGTAGTAAATCCATGTGACATCTAGGAGTTTGGAATATGTTTGCGCATGCGGTTGCGTCTGTGGGTCTCACCAATGGCTCACTAGACAAACCAACCATGCAACAGAAAACATTAGTAGATGGCATGCCTTTATATTGAGCTTATCTTCTAATAGAAGCTTCATGGCATGTCATCTATACAATTACGTAGTCGAAACCTTCGATAACAGTTAGCATGTTGTTCCGACAGGCAGACATTGTGCTGGAACTAGTTATGGGCACGGCGTGGGTGGACGGAACAACAAATAAACCTGTCGCAAGGGCCAGAGCTGTGCCCTGATGTCAACGTCTGTTCAGGCGACATTAGACTTGAAACACTATTGAGTTGGATGTCTGCTGGAATAGAGGGCGGAGCACTTATGGGAATGCCCCATGTGCTGTAAGGCCAATTTCTAATCAAGAATCAAGTTTAGAATACGTGATTCCAAATAGATTCCATACACTCATACAGACACTGAACATTTTTAATCTTTCGGTCCATAGACTGAGAATCAGACACTAAATCTGCTGTAAATACATCTCAGAGCCATTGAAAATTTTGCAGTAACAACCCCAACCCTCATACTGGAAGTTAGTTGTCCTATATGCTCCATTGTCTTGGTAATCACTCTACCACTTGTACTATCTATAAAACTCTAATCAGATTTTTCACCACAATAGACAGAATCATCTGTGACATAATAAGTACTCTATATTTCAACAGTCGCCGTTGCCCAACATGGCCATATGGAAAAAATTAGTTCTGGGACCTAGGGACACAAAGGGTGGTAATGGAATTGTTTTCCTACACCAGAAACAGCTCACTGGCTGGAAGCGCCTCATCAGAGGATAGACAAATAATGGGTGACCCAAGCAAACTATCAGAACCTTCCCATTGCACACAGGAAGTAAGAGCTAATAATTAGATTAGAAAGAGAACTAATCGCTCATAATTCCTGGGGTTCTCAATCAAACAAACAACAACTAACTAGACCTCCAACATCCCGTTTGTTGCCTTGGTGGTGCACGTTGTTAAACTGTAACCTATCCATCTCATGATGTTGCTCTCTCATTTCGTATCTCTGCCTGCCTCTCTTTTACTTTACCCTCAAGTAAGGTCATCAACCAGGTGTCTTTTAATATGTCCAAAATATTTTATGTTTGATATTTATTTCCTTCAATGAATAATTCTTTCTACATATGAAGTGTTGTTAGAACCTCTGTTTTCTTCTCTTTTCATGAATTTCTCCCTATTTTTCTATATATCCACATCTTAAAGGCACAAAGCATATTAACTTTCAAATTAGCCAGACAGGGTATGGCAGAAAAATGGCTTGGCAGAGCAGATATCTGTATTTTCCCCACACTGTTCTAAACATTCATAAAACTTTTTTTTTAAAAGACCAGATAAGGCTTCAGTTAAATTTTTGTTGTCATTTTGAAATACTATAAGCAGCAACACCTCAGTTAAGTACATTAAAATAGTTATGAAAAGCTAATGTCAATACAAATCTGTTACAAAGAGAAGCATACTCTCTGAGAAACTCTGAAATGTTCTTAATGAAATTTTCTTCACATTAAACTGATGAGAACTGCATAACTTTGTTTTAATTTCCAAAAACAAAAAGGTAAACCATAAATGGAACTCTCTAAAATACCTTTTGTGCTACAACATCAGATGACATCTGAAACCATTACAAAGCAATTTTCAAGCCATGAAAAAAATTTGAAATCAATTCCCAACAAACAGCAGAAACATGTAACAATTGCAATACAGGCATTAATAATATTCTACACATTAATATATAAAACATACATTTAACAATGAAGTTTAACACTATATCGCTCGTTTTCCTGGACCATAAAGGGAAGGAAAACAAAACACTGTTCACCTACCATGCATGTCACAAGAGGATACTAAGGAGGTTATAGGTGGAGAGGCTGCCCCATTCCCATATAGGGTCAGGGCAAAAGTCATAGATATTGCACAATAGCTATAAACCAAGACATACTTCAGTCTACATTTTAGACTAATCTGCAGGTGTTTGAGAAGAACTAGATCTTCATGGGGTATTGAGTCAATGATTCTGAGATATAAAATACAGGAATAAAGACAAGAGACAGTCATGAGATTAGCAGAATAATGGAATCTACACTACATCAATTCTATATACAGAATATCTATACAAAACTTACAGATTGGTGAGAAAATGCCACTTCTAGAGAGTCCATAGCTTCCAAAAGTGTTCTTTCTCCTTCAATTTCCAAGTATTCAAACGATGCCTCCTGTGGTAAATATTATAGAATTTGTCAGTATTCTTGATATATGTAAGTTTTATAGAGTAATATATTTTAGATATATTTCCCAATATATAAGAATATCCTTCTCAATGATAATCATCTATAATCTCAATCAACAGGATATGCATTGTTCACGTGCAATCCCAGAGTTAGCAGACAACTAAAATTCTAAAAGCACCTTCTCATGGTCTATTAATTAGTTGTTGGATCATCGTCACTTCACTCCGGACAAGTCCATAGGTGCTCAGTTCTCTTCTTGAGTGTATCCGCCATTATACGTTGACTGACGGACCCAGTATGCCATTGATTGGCCATCATTCTTTCTCGCCCACAAAACCGCTCCTTTCCAGCAACACCACATTTTAAACCAAGCTCGCTTGTTCTAGTCATGGAAAAAGAGTCATTGTGATATATACAGTCATTTTTTGCGTGTTTTCCCGTAGGACATTCAAAATGTCTGCCTTATCTATCGCTCCACCAACAGCATGTATGGCCAACCTATCTGCTCTCTCATTACCCCGGACTTCCGCATGTCCCGGCACAAAAATAAAAGTCACTATGCACATTTATGCACACAGGAATTCTTCACTGCATCCAGCCAGCCACTGTTCCCAAATGCACCCCGCCAGAACTTTCACAATCATGCTCACAGAGTATTCCTGTATACTCTCCATTGTCATGCTGCTTGTCATCTGAGCGAATGGTCTCCCCCATCTTTGAGCCGTGAAGGCCCTGGCACTCCTGATGTGTCTCTCAATCAACCCATCTGTACATATAATCATATCACCTTCCCTGGAATTCTCACCGATCAGAGCGAGCACCTCCGACTCCACAAGTGTTGGACACCATTCCCTGCATTCTCTATTGAGTTGTTATTACTTTGAAGGCTGTCGGACAATCTAAGGGTGCCAGACTCCATTCTGCACCAGGTAGCACATCCTCCAATATGCATACACTCTGTATAATATCCTCTACACGCCCCATCTATGACTTTCCTCTCTTGAGAATTTCAGGGTGTAGAGGGTGTTCTTTATCAGTAGCCATTTGTAGGCACATTTGTATTCTTTTCTCTGCAGTTAGGTAATCAAGTAAGTATCACATAGCCAGTGCCGACGTTATCTCTCGTTCACCCCAAAATGATTCGCATTGCCTAATTCTGGATTCTATCCAATCTTTCTGTTTGAGTCTGACTCAGTGTCAGAATCACCTCTACCACCGCCACCACCAATCCCTGATACAGCAGCCTCTGTTCACACTGAGCAGAAGACATAACTTTCATCGCCACAAGACCTTTATAATCCTTTACAATGATGTTGTCAACATGATCTTTGAAACTCAAGACTTCGGCCCAAGTACTTCATTGTCATGGTGTTTCCCTGGAAACAGATCGCTTCAAAGCTCATGTAAAGTAATTTAGCCAATGCTTTATGGATTGTGTCTGGATAGTGTAGACAGAGATGGAATGAGAATTGTGGGCACAAAATAAACAATATCTCTGGATAGAACCTCTCAGTCCTCACAGCCAAAACACTGTTGCGGTACAGTTAAAGACAATCACTGGCCTGGAGTGTCTGGATGTCATTGTCTGGATGTCATGTCTGAAAGTTCACTAGGGCACGAATAGTGAGAAAGTCACTGTAGAAGTATGATGTGTCTGTTGAGTACACACGAAGGCAGTATAACGCTAGAGGGCAGCATAATGTTTAAGAATAAATGACAATATCGTAACCATAATGAATGCAATATTCATTTTCAGAAACGAACTTTTAGCTGTCTGCCAGCAGTAGGTTGTGCGGAGTGGTGAAGGCAGGATTCCATACTGACTCAGTAAGCCGAAAATGTGTGTGGAAACTCAGACGAGGTGTTCATGTCAATGAATGAAACTTCGGCCAAGCCAACCCTAGTCCAACTTTATAGCTTGAGCACTCACCTATGCTGGAACCAGTCAAGATAAGGGCCAGTACCGGAGGCAATATAACATCTCATACGAGATATAGGAAGTCAAAATCTCTGCTTACCGACTCCTCGGAAACTGCCACACAGGGACACGTTTGTGACTTGAAAAGCCCACGGGCTTTAAAAACCGTCAAGGAGTATCACTAATACTCACTCGTTTGCCTGATGACAAATTGGAAGGCTGTAGAAGTTAACCTAAAATAAAAGCATGTTGAGAACTGATGCGCTGGGCTAGAAGGCGCAAAATAACGCAGATCAGCTGTGAAAACAGCAGCACTCCAATATACTCCAAGCTCTTCAGCAGAAAATCACATAACTTTTCTGATGGTTACCAGACAACGAATGCAGAAAAACAGTCACCACTGAATAATTCATTTCTAATTGTTCCTCTACTACAAAGGACGAACTAAAGAAGTTAACTTTACCTTAGTGACAAGATCTGAATGACGAATGATGCAACGAACAAAGAAGCGATAGTCTGTCACTTCTTGACCTTTAGCTACCTGAAAAATGAAAACAATATAGCAATAAATTAAATGTTTCATTTTAATTTTTCAAGTGAATTCACAGAGTTAGAGTCACAGTTAATATATTTAAGCCTGCGGCACAAACAAAAATGATATTTGTAATTATGTAGATAATGAAATAGTTTCTCTACTGTAAGTCATTACAGTATTTAATGATGTCGATTTTTGAGCTATGACTCGTTTGGCTGCTTGATATGCAGTAATATTGTGACGCTTTAGAACATTCATATGTTTGTTTATACTAGCTTGAAATCCAGATTTTGTCTCAGCACAGTTGGTGCTCCATCTGTACAACATCCACAGACATAATCCCACAAAAGATTTTCAGATTTAAAAAAAAAAGATAAGACCATTTCCAAAATATCTAAGGCCTTGGTAGCTGTTTAAAGTTTAAATGAGTAAAGTAAATATATCTTGCAAACATCAGCAACACGTTGCCACATCAGTTGACTCATAAATTTGTTGTATAATAAAAAAAAAAAACAATAAGCAAAAGTGCTGCAGATGTGACCTACTGTACAACTTGCTTCTTGATGTCACTGATTCTCGGATGAAGAGCACTTTTTGTTAGTGAAACTGCAACAAGTTGTTTTCTTCAATCCAATCCAAACACAATTTTGAGAGCTCAATGTTTGAGCAAAGTTTTTGACATTATATGTGGTTTTTTTCTGTTTTCCTATCTCCAGTGATACAATTTAAAATACTTCATGTCATTCGTATCTTAGAATACCACCGTTGAATCAAGTTGGGGGGGGGGGGGGGGGGGAGAGGAGAGAATGTATTCTTAATTTAATACTCCAAAGGTTTGGGTCTGTTATTCCTGGTTATCTAAACAAGCTCATGAATGTAAGCTTTAATTTAAACTCAGTACAAGCAAATAAACTATTTTCATGTCATGCTCACCTTTGCTTTCCCCAAATAAAGGTGCATCTTGAGGTTAGCTGTTGGAATAGCCTCCAGGTCAAAATTCCTCAAACGATTTATCTCCATTTGGAAAGCTAATGCTGGTTCTAAGTGACGGTAGATTCGATCTTCACAGAACTACGTTTTAAAAAAATGTATAAAGGGTTCATTTATTAAAGTCTCACAACGTGCAAATGAAGGTAGTAATATATTTCACAAAAAAGTAATCTTTATCTCATATCTCCATATAAAATCAGTCAAAATATGTATTCAGTAAAAATATAAACACTTTTTTATAAGCCATAACCGAATGCAGAAAGCATATCTAATAAAAGTAAAACTAAATTCAAAAATTATGTAATAAATTTGGCAGATATAATTCTAGGACAACTAGTTTAACTACTTATATGACTTACTTCAAACTTTGCCCTGTATGTGAAGTACTTTGGAATAGCTCTCTGGAATGAAATGCAAGATACTGTTAGTTCACAAAAAGTGAATAGTATGCACAAAGACTACACATTTATATAACAAGTTCTGCCAATGTCAGATGTGTCAGGTTATTAGAGCTAATAAAATGACAACACACCGTATCTCTATTATCTGGAATATATTCTGCTGAAAATCCAGTATATCTGTCTAGTCTGTGATTTTACTATTATATTAATCATTTATTCCCTGTTTGAATTTTTCTTGAGAAAGACTGTATGCTGGAAATGTTCATTTAGTCTGTGTTATCTCTATTCAGTGTGTCCGTTAGTAAATGGTAAAACTCTACCTTGTGTTCTGCACAAGTACCTTATTGGAAATCCAGTAGGACAATTATTGTGGGCGATGGCTCTTTTTCAATGTCCAGAATAAAGGAACTGGTCTTGAAATGCGATATTGCCAGATATGAGTGCTACTTTGCCAAAAAAATTAACCATTTATTTTCCTATTGTGCCATAGTGGACCCAGGTCTACTGAAAGCTTTTTTCTCTGATTTCATTGTTGAGTTGTAGTAGAGGATATAATTTTGTTCATGAATATTTTTCGGGACCTTTTTTTGGCACAGCAGTCATCCTTTTTTTGCCTTTGGCCCACATTGAGACCATTTCTTTTTTGTGGATTCACTGCAAGTTTGGCACTGGGGGAGCCACATGGTCCATGTTGAGAACAAAAAATTTAAGCCATGTGAATGTGAATATATTGTGCTCTACTTATAACAAAATTGCAATATTTGCTCCCATCAACCTCGTACATCTATTTTATGAGATGTTTTTCTTCAATTTTCTTTACAGTATGTGGTAGACAACACCTACTCCTACCATTCTTAGTCATTGGGGTGCATGATATGATAATTGTTGCAGATAATAGTGAGATTTTTGTCCTATTTAATATCCTTATGTAATGCTGGAATCGGATGTATTAAAATGGGCCATTGTCTGAAATAAAACGATGGAACAATGTATCTCCATTCTCTGATGGAAATTTAATAGGAATATTGTCCTACTGAGAGATGCCATGGGAGTTGAGAACAAACAGGAAAAAAATATTCTATGACTAAATTGAGTTAGCAGTCTGCCTCAGGTCTGTCACATCATTATACTATATATTTTTCTGGCTTGTTGGGGGATGTCATATTTTTCATGAAGGTAACAATTCTGGAACATATCTTCTGTTGTTTGCTGGTAACCAAACTGCTGTTCCAAAGTAAATTGAAGATTGTTGCAGACAATATGGCATATGATGTCTATTAAAAAAAACATCAAACAGTGTGTAACACAAAACACAGTACTGTACACGTTCATATAACAACTTACATTGTTTGAAACAACAAATGTCACTCTCCTTATTCCTCGTTCATTCAGAGCTTTAGCCTAAAAAAAATAAAGGAAACAAATCAGAAAGAAAAAATGCATTCATGAAATGTTATAAATATTATAGATTGGGCATAATATGACAGTCCAGTACCACTGCATCACCAACACCCATTATACAAACAACACAGCTGAAGAAGAAATGCATCTACCACCTCCAGGCAGAGGGAAGAAAGAGTGAAAGCTCGCAACCACAGAGATTAGATAAGTATGACAGTCCAGTAATTCCATTTAAATATGACAATGTGTAAAACAAAGAGTAACCGTCATTCAGAAAATAGCGTACTATTTTAATGTCTATATGAAACTAACCCAAAGCAGAATGCAGATGATGCATTTATTCTGCAGTTCGCTTCTTTGACTCGGGGTGCCAATGAGGATGATGAAGTTGTGCCATTCACAATCTACTGACAATGCTACTTTTTAGAATGCAGGGGCTGACATTGCCTCTTCTGCAATTATCGTCAATTTTCAACAATTAAATACACCAGCTATTAACACATTGCCAGCAGCAATCCAGTGTGTACTTATCTCCCATTACAAAAAATGGTCGGAAATTTTTGAGACACTGACACTTTAAACAATTTGTAGTCAAATTTGCATTATAGAACATTTGATACTTTCGTAAAACATAAGGATGATCAGCTTTACAAAGACTGCACAGACTATAGAGTATTGGCACGAAAAAATACTAATAACAGTAAAAAAGGAATTTCAACCGTAAGATCTTTTTCTAGAAAATACAAAAGAAACAGTAAAATTAATGGCAATATCACAAAAGCATTAGATAGCAAACATTTAACAAGAGACATACAAGGTAGCAATGATGTACGTTCACACAAGTTTTGACATGGAGAAGTACATTTAAAAAATATGGGGAATTAAAACTAAATAAAACAATTATGCCTGAAAACAACAACACAGCAAAGGCACCACCCCCAAATCTAAATAAATTAATAATCAGTATTAAGACCAAAACTGCAATAAATAGCGATTTTCAAGGGTGTATCTAACTCTATTGTCAGTCGTGCATGATCTGAATGAAGTGATACGAATATCATGGGCAACACGATGATCAATGCCATTGAAATGTATAGCGACAGGAGTAGGTGTTTTGTGGTTAATGGCATGAAGATATAGGCATTTAGACTTTTTAGTCACCTATATATTTCTTGTCACATCATTTACAAATGATAACGTAAATTCCGTTACAGGATTCACGTGTGAAGGCATCGTTAACAGTGCTGTGGGAAATGAAATTGAGTGATCTGCACTATATAGTAACATGTATAGCAATGCCAGCGTCCGCAGCTAGCCACGGCAAAATTGTCTGTGAACCAAGAGAATCTGTGCAACCTCTTTTTTATTGAACTTTGAAATTTTCTGCTAATGAATGTACACAATTTCTGAATAAATTTGAAAGTTCAAGAGTTATTTAAAGATAAGTAACATAACGTTGGGTGTAGTTTTGCATTAATTTCAATGTATCACACAAATTTAGCACTCTAAAATTCTAGATTATTAAATAATTCAACAGATCCCACTTCGGTCCGGGTCTGTGGCAGCGAGATACATAGTACATCTGACTACCAAGGTAGTGGGTTTGGTACCTGCTGCTGGCAATTCTGCATCAGGATAATTCAGAAAGCAATGACAAACTACTGAATATATTTATAGTGCCTAAAACACTACTACAGCCAAAACAAAAAAAATTCTGGGTTGATGGCTGCATCATGAATGGGATATGCTACCAAATTTATTGAAAAACCATACACTGAATGACTATTTTGGGGGCTTTTTCATTTGGAATGATCATTTTGGAATGATGTTCTTTTCCAGATGAGTTATTGTTAGTAATAATATTGCTATGGTTGTCATATTACTGCAGTATTATAGCGAATTTGATTATTGTCAAATTTTGCCATAAGAAAATATTCTGGAGTTTGAATTTGGCCGGCAAAGTGTTAATAAATTGTAAAGACGTTTGCTAAATCTAATAACTTATCATCATGAACTATGACAAACTATTGCAAATGAAAGGGAAATGCTAGTGTTGATTGCTATTTTTGTTTAAAAAAATGCATACTTTCATATTTATAGTTCTTTGAATAATTTGCATTCTACAATTTTGACTCAACATAAAAACACACCACTAATTTTTTTTTTAAAATCATCTGTGCTATACAACAACTTATACTATGGCAACCCATGTACACAAGCTTAAAAATCAAGGGTTATTTTAGGAACATGTGCCTACTATGCTAAATGACACAGACAATTGCAGGCCTATGCTGTTTTAACAAGTTCTGTTTTTGGCTTGCCTCATGTTAACTCATTTGAACAAACAGTAGCATGTCAGACAAAACTCACCCTAGAGCGACAGAACTCTTGAAATAGACATGCCAGGTTGTCATCATCTGTTGTATCCAGACGTTTGATTGCAATGTTGATAATATGAGTAGGGTCATCTGAAGAGTATTTTGACACATTCTGAAACATAATTGACAACGTTCTTAATAATCCAACACTATAGTTAGATGAATAAAAAAAAAATGTTCTATTATGCTGATTCCCATTAAGATATTATTGTCAAAGTTTGCATTGTGATCTAGAAATATATCAAGAACAGCCTCAATCAAGTACATCCATGAATAGTTGTTGATAATGGGGGTGAGCTTTAGTTGTGATCTACTGCAATTTAAAAAAAAGAGGTAAAGGATATTCACTACTCTTTCTAAACAAATTATGTAAACACATTATTTTATACAACACATTTTTAAACAATCAAAGGAAGCAATAAAAAAACAATTAAAAAAATCAAGTATTTTTAAAACTATATTTGTTTGGATCTTCAGGAAATATGAGCAATCGAGTTCTAGCCCCAATGTATCTAACATTGTATCCTGCTGTGATCATTTCTCTCTTGCCTTCTATCTTTCCTATTGTAACTATCTTCTCCTGACCTCCCTGACATGTCCACAAAATAAATATTGCCAAATATTAAAGCATGAGATACACATCCAGTGAATACTTACAGAACTAGACTGCATGGAAACATCATCCTCCACATCAGAAACCAACGGACTGCTTGGAGGTGTCACTGACTGAAATCTCTCCAGTATAGTGTAAAAATATCTAGAGGTGAAATGAAGTTCTCAAATGTAATCAGTTAACACACAACAAATAAATAATACAAACTTGGTCTGTTTCAATGTATTCCTTCTGGTACAAATTAAATCAAGCATCGCAAACAGATTTCATGCTCATCATGAAGATGAATGACAGCAACACACACATACCTGAAAAATGTACAACAAGCAACTGAACACACCGAAAACAGAAACTTAAGCAGAATACCTGGCCAGTTAAACGTATCTGTCAATGGTACAAAACTAAAGCAGATCTCAGAGTTCAAACATTTAGGAAGTGTCTTTACAGAGGATGACAAATTCGATAGAGATTGCAACAAGATTTCAGAAAGCTAATGCTGTGACTTACCAGTTGTTGTCATACTCAAATACCCATCAATCTGCATGGCTACAAAATGACGTGATAAACAGTATTTTTATACCAACTCTGTATTACCAATGTCAAACATGGCCCGTGACAAAAAAATTAGTGAAAAAATGAGTTTGTGAAATAAGATGTTTGAGGAAAGCTATAAATGTCACCAGACGAGATCAACAGAGAAATGAATATTATGAAAGAAATAAAGACTATATCAAGACAAGATTTCATTGAAGTTTTGCCACCTCATAAGAATGGAACCAACGTAACCAGCCCTTCGTGCATACAACAGCCAATGTGAGCATTATGGCCAAAGACAGACAACTGCATCTATCCCCTTTCCCCCTCTCTATGATGTTTAAAGACACTAGATAGAATGTATTCCTTTTTGTTATAGCAAAAATGCTTCAGATATATTGATGATCACATAACAATTATATGAAATATAATGCAGAGTATAATGAAATTAGATAAGGCATACCAAACTGATGAGAAATTAAGACACATTGTTACAATCGCTTTATGACATGCAACACTTTAAATTAATTTATGAGACACATTACAATTTATTTATGAGAAGTGAAGTGCCAAAAATGACCCAAAAAAATTACAATGACAAAAACTATAGTAAAAGACAGTTAATTGAGAAGAAACAATGTAGACAGTTGCTCATGGAGTAGCAACAATGTAGATAGTTGCTCATGGAGTAGCAACAATGTAGACAGTTGCTCATGGAGTAGCAACAATGTAGATAGTTGCTCATGGAGTAGCATCAATGTAGATAGTTGCTCATGGAGTAGCAACAATGTAGATAGTTGCTCATGGAGTAACATCAATGGAGACAGTTGTTAAGTGAGTAGAAACAATGTAGATAGTTGCTCATGGAGTAGCAACAATGTAGATAGTTGCTCATGGAGTAGCAACAATGTAGATAGTTGCTCATGGAGTAGCATCAATGGAGACAGTTGTTAAGTGAGTAGAAACAATGTAGATAGTTGCTCATGGAGTAGCAACAATGGAGACAGTTGTTAAGTGAGTAGAAACAATGTAGACAGGTGCTAATGGAGTAGCAACAATGTAGACAATTTTAAATTGAGTAGCAACAATATAGAGAGGTGCTAATGGAGTAGCAACAATGTAGACAGATCCTAATAGAGGGAAAAAAACTGGCAAACACAATAAGTAATTAACAAATATGAGATTATCTTCCTCAGGTTCACTAATTTCAGCCAGCTTGGCAGAATCAAGTCGAGAAAAATGAATTTGCTAGATCATGGGTTACAGCATGTTTGCAATAAATGTCTTTCAACCTGATATATCCAACTTCTCAGGTTGGGGTAGTCATCTCCGAACCTTTTTAGTTAGCTCCCCTTTTAGAGACACGTCCAACACATGTGAGACTGTCCTTTGTTTGTACCCCCTCCCCCTCCAAAAGTTATGTACAACTGAGCTCTTGTATTATTTTGTGCAATGTGGGATTAGATTTACTTTAAATTTATAGATAACTGATTGACTTCAGCAAAACTAATTCAACAGGCAAAACATGAAAAATACTAATAAAGTTTTGTAAATCACTTCTAACGCACATGAAACTGTTATGTGTGTTATCAGTGATTAGCAAAACTTCAATATCTATTACTGTGTTTAGAATTTTGAAATTTATAGTTATTTCTAAACTAAAATGGCCAAAATCAGCAATGAACACGATAAAGTTACCGGTCTGAAATTACTGTTAATCTGAATAATACAAAATATTACTCCATTTGCGTTCATTTGCTGTTTAGCAGGATTTAGTCCTGAGAACAGAATGCATTGTATAATGGTTTAAAACTTGGCTGCAATATCTACGCATTTTGGCCAGATACATCCAACTTCAACATGATTTTTGAATCCGTTTGATACATGGAATGGGGAATTCAACTCCATCCACAAATGTCCTTATCCATATTTTTGTGACATGCATGAAAGGTCACAGTGAGTGTTGCTATTCTTTGCTCCAGACAACAATAAAACAATCACTCAAACTGTCCCTGTGAATTAATTTTAAGCGTCTGTTCTTATACTAATAATACTGGAACTCTTTTGCAGAAGAATAATGACCATACTAGATTTTTAGCAGCATGTAGTCCAGAGAGTGGTGAAGTGCTGTGTCATAATTTTATTTGCACCAATGACCAGACACACACCACTGACTTTGGAGGTGATATCCAGGTAATCTAAAATACTATTGCATATTTTTTAAAAGTAACACACTGCCCATATGTTGCAGAGGATTGAAAGGGAAGCAAAGAATAGCAATATTGTTACCTAGCACAAATGTTGTAGGAGGCAACTAAGTAGGTTTTGGAGTGGAGTTGGCTATCCCATCCCATAGAAGGTTAAAGTGACACAGATGTCATGCTGAATTCAGATGTCAGGCAGAAAGGCCAGATATTACAGCTAAGCTGTAAACCATGCACAATGCTTTCTGTTTTCTGGACCATGTCCTGCTAAAATACTGCTAACCTGCAGGAGTTTGTGAGAAATAACACAGAAAAAAACCTCACAAATAATAACAAGACTAACTTCTCAAGTTCTGCAATATCTGGGAAAGCTACCATGATGCCCATACGCTGACATACTGGAGGTTCATCCCAATGATCAGAATCTGAGCCAGAGTCTTTGTCCATGCTGTTCAATCTTAACATGCCAGAATCAAAGCGAGTCACCATCATCCTAAACAATGTGAAGTCAACAAGACAATATTAACACAGGAATAAGTTACGGAAAACACATGGTAGTTACATTATACAAAGCACAACGAGACCGACTGACGGGTATGAATATATACACAGGAGCATACAATATGCACTAAATCAACATTTTGACCATAAAGTCTTTATCAAGGAAAATACACGACAAACATAGAACAAACAAAAATTATAACAATATACTATTTACCTACCTGTTGAGTTTAATATTTCACTTATCAATTGTCATGTTGAAGCTGGAACAAGTATACTCCACAAAACACAAAGTCAACAATCATAAAAAGGTCACAAAGTCAACAATCATAACAGGGTCGTGAAATAAACAATTATAATAAGGTCACAAAGTAAATAAATCATAAGGTCACAAACAAATTAACTCTTTATCTCTATAAGGACTGTAAAATTCTTCTGTGTGTCTCTCTATATATATATATATATATATATATATATATATATATTTAGAAGACTGTAAAATATGTAGGCACAGCTAGTAGAATTAAGGACCAGTTAAGTGTGAATACTATTTATCTATTAGTTACCAACACAAGATTACCAAATTATGAACAGATCAGAACAAGTTGTCACTCTGCGCCTCAGGAACAGGACACAACCGATTCCTTAGCTACATGTATACAAAGTTCAAGATTGGCAACACAGCCTTGTGTACCTGTGGACAGGCACCTCAGTCAGCAGAGCATATTCTTTTGGAATTTCCAGAATACGAAATGCTGAGGCAAATACACTGGCTCAAAGAAATAACAGCGGAAGAAAAACTGTACTGACTTCTGTATGAGTTGCAAAACATAGTCAAGTTTATAAAAGACAAAACTTCAGATATAAGCACATTCCAGGCATTCAAAAGAAGAAGAATTGAGTGTACTATTTGAGTGTAAATACTATTAATCTACCTGTCGACTGAAAATACTATCAATCTACTAGTTTAGTGAATCTACCAATCTACTAGTGTAGTGTAAATACTATTTATCTACTTGAGTGTAAACACTATCTACTTGTTGAGTGCAAACACTATTTATCTACTTGAATGTATATACAATGTATCTATGTGTTGATTGCAGATATTATTGATCTACTTGTTGAATATAAACAGTATTGTTAAAAGTCCTACTCAGCCAGTACTATTCCTTACTCCATTGTTTTAGTCACATACCTGTTTGGATGAGACCGAGGCAGCAGAAACCTGAAGTCTACAACACATCTTCCATCACCAAGCTGACTGTGTTGCATGCAGTTCATCTCATATGCTATGTATGCTCGGCGGATGTAAACCTAAAATATATACAGGTCAACTCATATTAACTACCATAGAAACCACTTGAGATTCAAATTAAGCACACTGTCCAATGAAATAAATATCCTGCATGAAGTTCTCTAAATTCTGAGCAGAATGGGTGTGCCTCTGTCCCTACAGTTGGTTATCTATCAGAGTATTTAAAAAGTATATACAGCAATACTGCAACAGTTGAGCTGTTGAACTGTAATGATGTGTTACAAATACTAGCTATCACATTTCCGCTAGCTACCAATGCACTTTGTGAAGTTTTTTCAGTGAAATAATGTATTGTAAAACTGGTACGCCTGTTATTCTTTAGGAACATGCTGCCAGGATTACTCAACAACAGCCTCATGTATTGATAAAGTGGACTGAGGAGTAATGATGGTCATAGATTGATAGATGTATGAATAAGTGATGGACATCCACTTTGAGAATGAGAGCATGGCACTGCTATTGCCAGGCAAAATTATTAATAAAATAACTGGAAATGAAACCTTTTTGTTTACCGTATAAAAATGAAACATTTTTGGAAAGCTTATTCATGTGTGAACTTCTGAAATTTTAAAATCCTAACACTAATAGTTGATTTTAAATTGATTTCTTAAAACTATCACTCGCAAAGTCTCACCATGCCTGAAAAATGGCACAGCAGTGGAAAAAACTTGAATTAAAAAGGCATGGCAGTGAAAGTGTTATTCAGGATATCTACCTATCATTCATCTATGTTTCTAGAGCATCGAATACAGTGCAGCTTCGTGTATAAGTAGTTTGCCATGCTAAATGATGCCTTCCAGAATAAGAATGCAGTTATTTGCTTTTGTTATTGAGTTGATGGAGGGCTATTTAATCTCAGTAGATTGAAGGTCAATACCAAAACTCAGACGGACATTTTTTGTGACCTCTTGTTCATCATGATTACGTTGTCAGCGCTACTAGTCTGAAAGACATGCAGTACATTATGGACTTTTTTCCTTCAGCCTGTGGCGCATTTGGTCTTACCATCAGCACCCTGAAGACATTAGTGATGTAACAACTAAAGGCTGGTGTCTCCTACACAGAACCAGTAACCACAGTGAAAGGATAGAAATTCAATACTGCTAATAGGTTTGTATGTCTCGACAGTACCCCATTGCAAACTGCAAGGATGTTGCCCTGTGTATTGCTCGCACCAGTGCGGCCTTCAGGAGTCTTTGTGCCAATGTCCGAATCAGGTGTGGTTTCAGTTTAACAACTAAGTTGGACATCTACCTCACAGTGGTTCTACCAACACTGCTTTATGCTGCATCATCCTGGACTGTCTATGTGAGACACTCTTGACAGCATAACTCTTTCTATCTTCGGTGCCTAAGAAATCTCATGGGAGTACATTGGTAGGATCAAATACCAGATACAGAAATATTTCAAGTCTTGTATGCAAAGCATCCATGCCCTGCTGATTATTTCCCAACTCCGTTGGCCTGGCCACGGCATCCATATGCCAGACAAGTGTCTTTCAAAGAGATTGTTTTATGGGAAGTTGTGTGATGGTAAACTTTCAAGCAGAGGGCAGAAAAATCACAGTAAGGATCACTTTAAAAAACTCTCTCACAAACTGCAGCATTGATCCTAGCTCCTGGAAGACTACAGCTCTAGATCGTTCTGCTTGGCACACTCAGATCGCTGCTGGCATCACAAAATTTGAAAAAGAAAGAACACTGATTTTACAGGCAATTTGCAAGATACAGAAATGGAAAGAAAGATCTGAAAATGCTCTTATTCAGGATTCTCTTCACTTCTGCAATAGATTTTTCCTGGCACAAATCAAACGAATCAACAGAATGTATTGCCATACCTACTTCAAAAACAAGTGTTATTGCTAAGAATTACTTACTATCAGAATCCATAATGATTGTATGTCAATTGTACATATTGACAGCCATTGTGACCGGCCAATGGATTCTGATCTGGATGTCTCTCGACTTACAACTTCTTGTTCTATAAAGTCTCCTATTTCAATACACTACATTGATATCAGAAGTTGAATACTACTGCTGGCTATGATTCGCTGATTCCCATCACATGACATTAACGACCATGTTATTATCAATTCACTGAATGGGTGTGTGTGTGGTGCATAAAGGTTTACTGCTTGTACCAGCAGTTTATCTTCATTCATTCAACCCCCATGTCTGATATATATGTCCACCATTTCATTCTTTTTGTTGTAGAAACATTGCTGTTTGGTTGACTTAAATTCTTTTCAGCAAATAATTACATTTTCTAAGATATTTATTTTCAAATGAATTTCATTTCTTCTCTAGTACCTGTTACTTTTCAGCTTTCACAATCATATGTGAATACACATAGTAATGCAGAAGTTGGATGTTCTGGACCATTGCCACAAATAAAACTTTGGCATAGTACAGTTCCATTCTCTAGATTACATCCTGCTAGAAATCTAGTAGGACTGTTGTCCTGCTATAACAGAGATCCGGTGGGAGTTTGAGAACAAACGCAAACATAAAAATATACAATTACATTGAAAATAAATTATAATATGATGATGAGATATAATGTTTAAATATTTTCTGTCTGAATGTTTAAGAATACAGATAAAATGAAGTGAATGTACTAAATACCTCAAGTGCAGCTCTTCTTACAGCTTTATTTGAATGGTAGAAGAATTCTTGCAGAACATCATAGATGGCTGTCTCAGAGTTTATCAGTTTCTGCGTTAGAGAGTAATTTTACTTGATGAAATCAATGTATGACAACTATGATTTTTATTGTTAAAAAATCAAGCTATGCTATTCTATACACGATAATGCAAACTTTGAAAGGTGAAGATAAATTGTTACATGCAAGATATGATAAGAAAGTATTTGACTTTGGTTTAAAAAAGAAATTTCAGAAGTTCACAGTCCAATATGACTATACACAGATGGTTCAGTTGTTAAGACTCGTGCATAGTGCTTGGGCCTTCACAGCTCAGTCGGTAAGGAAGACCATCAAAGAGGACTACAAGTAGCATGACTTATGGAGATTATGGCTTTGAATTGGTTGAGTACACAGACAACAACTCATATTTGCATCTATAGAGATTCAATGATACACAATCAAAAGAATGCAAATGGGTTGTGCTTGAGAACAGAGACATGAGGTAGTCGAGAGGTCCAAATTGGAATATATCACGTTTAGTTTTGTTCCCGGTCATATGAGTATTTGGGACAATGAAAGAGCAGATTCGCTGGCTTGCATTGCCACTGTATCTGGTAGTAGAGCAATGAATCATGCAAACATTTTGAACTCCTTGCGAAAAACAACATGAGAATATGCAAATATTGTGGGTGATGGCTCCTTTTCCATATCCAGAATAAAGGAACTGGGCTTGAAATGTGATGTTGTCAGATATGAGTGCTACTATGGCCTTAGAAGAATGTTTGTTAACAAACAAAGAACTGCAATTGTTAGTCATTGTGTAATAGTGGATACAATCAAGTGAAGATCGGAGCATCTATGAATGTGTCCTGGGTGCATTGATGATGATCTGACAACTAACAACCTAATTCCCTTCAAGAGTCCCTTTCTGAATCAGCACATTTTCCCCAGCAGTATTTCCATGACAAAGACAACAGAATTACCATGAGGCCTTAATTACACTGGTCTTTATTTCTTCTGTGCTTTGATGTTTTATCCCTTTGAGTATCTAAAGTTGGTTTCTGCTCTGGTCATCAGTGGAACAATTTTTACTGTGATATGGTCCATGCTAAGACCATCAGTCCAGATTGATTTAACTGAACCAACATTCTCTCTACTTTATCAATTACTAATTGATTATTCTTTGTTTCCCCTCTTTTGGCTGCGGTAACACTTGGACACAGACATATCATTCTTATCTAGTAGCTTATCCTCCACAAAATTTCACATTTTGCCTGAATGTTGATTTTTCTTTTGGTTAATTATTATTATTAGTTTGTTCTCATCTCCCATCAGATCTCTCTTGTAGCAGGAGGTTTCTCGTAGATTTCCAGCAGGACGTAAACCAGAGAATAGAAATTAGTTCAGTTGCTATTTTATTTGAGTCAATGACCTGAACATTAAAATCACTTTGGTGAGTTCACTTAATCCTATATCTGTAATTTTCTCTTGAATGAACTTCACCTTTGTAGTTTATACAGCGGTTCATAAGGATTTGACCAGTGTTGTTTATATGGCCAGTATGCTTGTGTCAGCATCTCTTATTTAGAAGATTATTGAAGTATATGCTCTGCAGTCTTTGTTGACTATTCATATGCCTGTGTTATCGATCTTGAGGCTTGCAGAGGAAATACATAGCGAAATATTCTCAATCTTCAAAATAAAACCTTATTTCAAACAAATAATTATTCTGTATAATAGTGTTATAATTGAATGGGGATCACGTATCACGAATTTGAAACAAGGGTGCTGCAGATATCATCAGAATTATCTATATCCTCTGAATCAGTACTAGTATCACAATGTAAATTAACTTTCTAAATCACTTCTTCAAATGATAAATTACTGCTATAATTATCAGAAAACCTTTATTCTGCATCATTATACATTTCCGATTCATTGAGTCTACTCTTCGCCATATTTGTAAGTCAAGGAAAGATGGCTACACAAAGAAAAGCCAGCTGTGTTAACACAGAAGTAGAACTTACGCTTACAAGCATGTACAATTACACAATCTCAATTGACCTTTAAACTAGCCACTCAGTATTTGAACACTTTGAGGTACTTTCAGGGATAAATTATACGAAATCATGGCCCATTGCTGCATAAGGATATGTCTGAAAAATGCAGGTAACTTTTCATCATATCCATATAATTAATTATAAGGTTAAGTAGAATCCTTCCACTGAGAGGAAAGGGGGAATCTCCTTACAGGTATGCATAGATGACACATTAGATATCTTTATAAATGGCAAATGACATTAGCATCTATAGTATGACTAGTGTTATCGTAAAGTGACTATGAATTAAAATGGACTGTAGGCTGTACAACGTTGTGCCCTCTGGCGAGTAACCCAGAGGTCGGAATAAAAATAATATAAATATCAACAATAAATAACAATAAAAAAATATTCATGCAATTGATAATATATTGCTAATGAAACTGTATGACTTAAAATCTCTGCAGGTGTCTTAAAAGATCAATTGAGAAAAGTGCTATAAAACAGTTACAGTTACCTGAAGATTGTCTGGGCAAAAGTCATGACCTGACATGTCTATGGCTGACAAAAAGATAGACTCAATCTGGTTGTGCCTGTGCTCAAATGGGGGTTGGTGGGACGCAATTAAAACTTGTCGAGCCCTCAATGCCACCTTGGAGTTTTCAGTCTTGTTGAGCAATGTCAGCTCAGTTAGAATAGCTTTCATTTCATCTGTAAGACCTGGCTCTTTGTCACACAGGTAATCCTGTTTGTGTGAAATAACAATTCAGAGTTAACAACAGTCTTTTAGAGTGTGACACATATTTCATGAGAAACGCACCAGAGACAAAATAACTCGTCTACTTGTGCATCTAAAACTTTGTCAAACTACTGAACATATTTATATTTCTTAGAAAATCAGGTCGTGTTTGGTTAACTGACCATTTTTTCACAGAAAGTGAAATGAAATAAACTACAAGGGGCAGGCAAATTTGTGCTTTTATTTCATTGATTATTTCTATAATTATCCATTAAGTGGGTGGACGTACAGATATTTATTTAGTTAAAAACTGCTTTTTGGGAGCATTGAATGGGAAAGATTTGTTTGTTATTTTTTTAAAGGCATATTGCAGTAATATAAGGTCATAGGATGTCCCAGTGAGCATATCTTGAGTCCAGGAGCAGTCCGCGCACCTGTGACATGCGTACTGCATCTCTGTCGGTCGCAGGGGGTGTAAGAAACTTGCGATAGCCATTTTATATCTAAAACTGAGCTGGCAGTCAGTGATGTCACAAAATTAAACAAAATTTGGGGTCAACACAAATTTGCATGAACCAAACATCACTATAACCATAAATGTTGGGTTGACAGCTACATCACAAAAATGCTTTATAACTGCCACATTACGAGAGACATTGACATATTCACAAATTACATTATAACAGTTTTTAATGGGCACTTGTTCATCTGTCGGAGTAGAGAAAGACCATTTTGAGTTCATCTGGGACAGAGGTGATGTGATTGTTGTATGTATTTCCATTTTTCCTGGAAACCACCATTGCCAAAAAAGAATAACTAGAAGAAATACCAATATGGAACCACAAGTAAGACTCTTCTGTCATACATAACGAACAAGAGATACACACTGGTATTAAGCATTAGTTTATTTGGTCCAATCCTAGCAGCAGGGCCTACATATTAAACGAACTGTGAAACAAACTAAATATTCCCAAAAAGGGGATTTCCCAAAGGGGTAGACAACACTGTTCATCTTATTTATGTTTTTGATTATTTCTGTGGTGTTAAAAAGTAAACATCGACCAGTGTTCATTATTTACCCACCTGCGCAAAATGCTTTTCCGCACCTCCATACCTCTTCGAACAAAAATATCGTGAGGGTAAACAAATGTTATATTATTCACTCGCTTAATCAAAGAAATGAAAGGAGACCTAAATTAGTTTGCGCCAGTGTTCATAACTAAATAGAACATGTTAATGATAGATCAGTGGTGTCTGTATACAATCACTGATATAATCAATCAATACACTCCAAATAAAAGAGCATTCCGAAATACAGAAAGTTAAAGGCAGCAGACTCAAGAGAGGGAGGTCGTGGATGGGATGTGCTGAGGATGTCATACAAAGCGTGTGCAGATTGCAGGATGTGGCAGCAGGTGCGGAATGGATAAGTCTGCCCACAGATTTCGAAACTTGTTTGAGAGTAGTAATATCACTTAGCAGGGAATGCAGAGAATAGTATCCCACAGCTGTGGAGAAAGAAGTGCAGGCTTTGGTCAGT
Source organism: Meghimatium bilineatum (assembly GCA_034231615.1). Lineage (NCBI taxonomy): Eukaryota > Metazoa > Mollusca > Gastropoda > Stylommatophora > Philomycidae > Meghimatium > Meghimatium bilineatum. The sequence continues at coordinate 25,658,770 of CM067311.1, forward strand.
GAGAATACCAAAGAGGGGGATGTGATTATATACACTGATGGATCTGTAATTAGACATGTTCGCAGTGCTTGGGCCTTCACAGCTCAGTGCGCAGGTAAAACGATCAGGGAGGAGAGTGGTGGCTTTGCGGTCGCTAGGAGTAGTATGACCATGGAGACTATGTCGGTGACCAAGGCAGGTGAGTGGATATGCACACAGAAGGTAATGCAGGTCTGCATCTTGAGTGACCCTATGAGTATGATTAAGAAGGTACAAGTGGGTCTCGTTCGCGAACAGTGGATTGAGGCCTTGAGAAAGGCGAAGCTGAAAGTGGTTATATTTATTTGTGCGCTGGGATATGTGGGTGTTCAAGGCAATGAAAGAGCGGATCAACTGGCATCATGCACGATTGTGGCACAGGGCGATGGGGCAATGGATCGCGCTGACGTTTTGAACTCCTTAAGAGATATAACACGCAAGAGTGAGACTAATGTGGATGATGATTCCTTTTCAATGGTTAGGATTAAAGATCAGGGATTGAAATGCGGTGTTGCTAGAAGTGAACATTTTGGAGGGCGCAGAAGAATGATGGTCAACCAGCATAGGACCGGTACTGTCAGCAGAAGTGTAATGGCGGATACACTCAAGGAGAGATCGGAGCAACTATGGATGTGTCCAGTTTGCAGTGATGATGATCCGACGACTAACTAACTAACTATTATATTTTAAAAACATGAAATCTGATATGAAAACACAGAATTCTGTACACTTACTATCAGCATTATCACTAGGGCATTCTTCTGCTGCACTGCCACATGAGAGAAGATTGTCTGCACAACAGTTAGCATGTCGTCTTTGTTTTTATCTCGGAAGGCACATACACATTTGTCATATGAGCCTAGTTCATGGAAGACAGCATCAATGTGAATTTAAGTAAAACAAGCAATTTTACAAGGAGGAAAGATGGTGCCTATATAAATATAAATAAAATTAACCTGTTTTTCAAGAAGGTAAGATGTAATCAATAAGAATTTAAGTAAAATTAACACCTGTCAGCTACAAGGAATTCAACAAGCAAACTATGCAATGTAGGATAAAACCAATAACAGACAACAAAAATAATAATATGATGGTAGAAAACATGACACAAACAATCTATTTAGTTGACAACACAACTGATCAACCAGACAGATAGGGTTTGCGATCATCTTCTTATGATTATTTCACCTCTCTTCTCAAGCTCCTACAGATTACCAAGATGAAGTCCAGAGAATGGAATGCATTGTATCATGGTTTGACAGTTTTTCTGCACATTTTATCATGAAATATCCAAATGAAACACATATTTTGAGTCATATCTGATATATGGTATATATATATATATATATATATAAATGGCTAATTCTGGAACTTTATGTTTTTGTTATGTTCTATACACTACTACCAGGTACAGGGGTTAAACAAATGTGGCATCTTTTTTTAACGAAACAAACACATACATTATTTAATGAAACGAAAAATTGATAAAGACACATTTTGCAGAAGCTAAGTCTACTTGCAGATTTATAGATCTTCCCACTACGCACTAAGAGCTACCCCCACTTGGGTGACCCTAGGGGGACGGAGTCTCTCAGTCTGTAGCGCGCAGTTTGAAGCATACCAAACGACTTTTAAATCCGATGTCATCTAGGTCATTAAATCTGAATGAAACTACGCAAAATATTAAAAAGTTGGATTTACCATGTGATGAGGCCACATTTGCTTAACATGTACCTTCCTCCATCTTGTGACGTTTATGAATGAAATGTGAGTTATAAAACATTTCAAAAGGAAGGCACTAGCGAAAAATGTAATTACTGTCCAGCAAAAACTGACCATTGATATGGACGGTTAACCTTTTACCTTTTGCAAGGGTCAAACGAATGCAAATAACAAATAAAACAGTTGCATTATATCAGCAAGCAGAGATACAAGTGGGACAGTAACAATCACAAGATAGACAGGTTACGGTCTAGTAAAGTGCATCACCAAGACAAGAGATGGAATGTTAGAGGTTTGTCACAGCCAATTGTCATTGCGGACACGGCGCAAATGATGATTCATGGCTGTGTCAGATTATGATAAATAATTATACTAAAATTTTTACGCTTACTGAATGAAGGTCAGTGCCTGTGTGGTTTCGAGTGTAATTATTTTTGGATTAAGTTAGGTCATTCTGTGTTCAATCCCAGAGATATTGGTTTATTTTTGTTCTATTTTTAAACACTTGAGAATACACATATGAAAGTCTTTGAAGAATAATTTCCGTCCTATTCTTTTTTTTGTTGTTGTTGGTTACTTTAAACATATTGCTGTCAAATCAATTTAGGTATGACTTGGTTTTTACTAATGTAAAAAATGCGATACTTATAAATAACATACTAGATAAAGTAGAACATTTCACTTATTTGGGAAGCAGAATAACAGCTAATGGAGACACGAGTACAGAAATTATGATGAGAATTGTTCTGTCACCAAATGCATTCAATTCACTATCAAACATTTGGAGATTAAAAAAACTCAGCATTAATACAAAGCTTCAACGCATGTGTTATTTCGGTTTTTTATTTATGGGTGTGAAAGCTGGAAATCAACTATATCTTTAGAAAACAAACTAAATGACTTAGAAAACAAATGTCTCAGGAAAATCACAAACATAAACTGGAAAGACTTTAAATCAAACGAGACACTAAGAGAAGAGACAAAACAAGAATACATAACAGACGTTATTAGAAAAAGCCGTTGGACATACATCGATCATGCACTCAGAATGAATGAAGACATAATACCACGTCAAGTCTTTACATGGTCACCAAGTGGCAAGAGAAAAAGGGGAAGACCAAAAACAACACTGAAAAGAACTATCGAAAAGAAATCACAAAAGTTGGTATGAAAATAATCGATCTGGAACAACTGGCAGTTGATCAACAAGCATGGAGAGCTATGATATCTTCCCTATGTGACAAGCTAGGCATAAGAGGAAAATGATGATGATGACTTGGTCAAATCACATAGATCTACTGTTTGTCCGACATTCATATAATATTATGTCGTAGGGTGAAAAGCATGTATACCAGTACACTTTTTTTTTGCAATGCAGGGTATTCCTTCTAGTGTGTGTGTGCATATATTATAATATATATATATATATATATAAGGTTATACTTGATGATGATATACTTCAGTAATCATTACATGCACTTCTTCCATTTATAATGCATTGACTTTTACAGATGAGCATATGACAGTACCAAAAATATTTTACATGTTTATTGCCAACAAGATGTCCCTGTTGTGCGCACTCCAGGTCAATGAGACACGGAGTGATCGTAACATGGTTTAATGTGACAGTCAGACATTAAATGGGTTCTAACACTGGATGAAAGAACCCAATTTTACTGACTGCCTAGATTTATTAAATAGAGCACACATAATTAACACACCCTGCTGAAACTGAAGTTCTACCCTGAGATAGTGCCGCAGTAGTTCCTGTACTATGGACTTTATATGGCCCCTGATTCCATTCCTATAGCGTTGAACTAACTGCACAATACACTGACATGTCACAAAAAAGACACCTCGATCTGTTTGTTTGACCAGAGTGCTTGCATAGCTGTCAATGACACCAGCAATCTGAAAGAATAATGTAGCCACACATTAATAATTAAAATAATAACCAGTGTCAGAGGATTTCCAACAAAGTGGAGAGTGCCGGTCAGTGACAAAAATAAGAAATGATAACACTAAGGGTAATATACTAGTTCTAAATGTTACTAATAAACAGTAAAAATATGAAACAAGCATCAACTTTTCTTTAAACTAAACAAACACGATCATGAAAGGCACTCAGTTTATTTGTTGCTTTATTTCCTGTTTGTTTTTTCATTTTCTTGAACTTCATTGACAATATTTTACTTTTAGTATTTTTACTATTTACTAGCAACATTAACAACCAGTACATTATCGTTAGTTGTAACCTTCGATAACAGTTACCATGTTGTTCCGACAGGTCGACGTTGTGCTTTAACTAGTTATGGACACGCCGTGGGTTGGCGGAACAACAAAGAAACCTGTCGCAAGGACCAGAGGTGTGCCCTGATGTCGCCGTCTTTCGGCAGCATTAGACTCGAAACACCATCGAGTCGAATGGATGCTGAAACAGAGGGCGGAGCACTTATGGGAATGCCCCACATGCTTTTAGGCCAGTTTCTAATCAAGAATCAAGAGAAACATTCTCGTTAGTGTTAATTAACACTTCTTAATCAATTATTCTTTTTCTTTAGCTTTCACTTTAATGTATCTATGTATATTCATCTGTGTCAATTCTCAAACTCATGACTGGTTAATAGGATGTGGTCCAGAGAAAAAAGGTGCTTGTCATAATTTATAAGTTGACTGCAATATCTGCACCTTTTTGTCTGGTACATCCAGCTTCAGTATGGCTTTTGGATTACTTTGACCTAGTGATGGGACGCATAATCCACCCCAAACCTCCTGAAATGTTTGTCACAGTGGGTAAAATCAGACCATACTTTGCTCTCCTCACAACACTTGGAAGATACATCTAGTTATTAAAATACTGAATCCACATGTGGAAGGTCAAAAGCCACATCTGCAGCCCACCCACCATGCAACAATAAATCCCTAGTTGATGACATGACTATATAGTGAGGGGTTCCTCTTGTGGAAGCCCCACAGCACTTCATTTACACAATTATGTCTTCTACCTCCTCTGAGTAGAACTTCTCTTAAAACAATGTGCACCACTGAGACTTAGAACCTGCCCACAATTTTGGCTCAGCTCTAGATCTGTTGGCCAGATTTCACTTCTGTACATTTTGCGCTAATGTACGCCAGCAGCTGGAAATCATAAAATATTCAGCCATGCATTTGTTGATTTTAAAAATTAAATTCCAAGAAAAATAAAAATGTACACATTCACAGACCTGCTGACTGGGAAACTGGCACAATACTGATGTGATGTTGCTGGCATATGACGACATCAATTTGCGAATAGACCTTTCTACATGATGGGGCACACGACCTTGTATCATTGATATTTGATCCTTGAAAATAGAAAATGATTATTTAAATAAATGTAACATCTACACCCTAATATAGACTGACTTGTAAGAAAAAGAATACTCTATATAAAAGAAAATTGGTAAAATATCTCTATTCAGGATCTAGCCATCAACCCAGCATTTGTTGGCTGTGGTGATTTTCTAGGCAATATAAATATGTTCAGTAGTTTGTCATTCCTTTTTTATGGTCTGGATGCACAATTGACTGTGGCAGAATTCAAACCCGGTACCTTGGCTGGGACAGATGTAATCTATATAATTTCACTAAACATTCCGAGCTTTTCCTACTGCACTCCATCTAGTGTAACTCTTTAGATTGAGCAACTTTATTAAGCTTTTTTTACTGTTACATTTACAGAGGCCCTGTGATAGTCTTAATAGTATGACATGAGAAGCCAAATTGTCGCATAAATTTTATAAAATTCTACAAACCTTTCTCATGGCTGTTGAACACAGTTCAGTTCATTGAAGAAATCAATACCAGCATATGACAAACAGGTGAATGGAAAAAAATCCTATAAAATAAATGGTTCAAAATAGGCAGCCGAGCCAACATTTAAACTTTTTAATATTATGTGCAGCTTGATTCCAACTTTGTTATAGTATGCACAGCTTTTGTGCCGTCACTGAAATCACATGACTAGCAACCCGTGATCTCACAAAAATGAAATGGCGTACCTAGTTTGAGATGTCTGCTTGACAGCTGCTGTGATATAACTATAAAGTTGCTGTGACTTTGTTACAAACTCGATGAGTACTAGAAAATGAAAAGATGTATGACCAGAGTCATCCAATGGGGGACTCTTGGTCGGTAGTGCACAGATTGATGCATCCGGCAGCAGTCCTAGCGACTGTAAAAATGCATAATGCGTCTCTATCGATATTAATGCTAATACTGCTTATCTGCCCCTATTTTGTTTTATGTAGGTTCAGTTGCCCTAACAGCACCAAATAAATTCTTAATAACATGAAAATTTAGAGCTAAATTGCTGCAATAATCCTATACAATAAACACAACAAAATAGTATGCAATCAAGGGCCAAATTGTTGCGTGAATTGTATTAATAAATTATGTGGAATTAAAATTGCAACTACATTAATACACAACTCTGAAGCAAATCCTAAAATTTAGTTTAATATAAAATCACCTGTGTTGCTGAGGACTGAAAGAGGAGCAATGGTTTGAGAAAACAGTTATGATGACAAGATTGAGCTTCGGAAAGAGGATGACAGCATGAGAAAATAGATATTTAACATCAAGGCATTGCAAAGAGTCAGTACTAGCCCTAATACAGAATACTAGAGAAAATGTTGTGGAGGTCCATAACCACCTAAGCTAGCTTGCACAGCACTCGCTGATGATGAAGAATCATTATTGTTTAAGTCAATCTAAGTTTTGCAAGAGGCAGCATAAACATATGCATGCTAATCTTCCTATAGTTCACTTATACCATAGTTCTATTTCTTTTGCATTCGTTTTAAGCTCCTGCTGATTAGCAGGAAGTAGTCAGGAAAACAGAATGTGTTGTGTCATGGTTTACAGCTTAGCTGTGATATATATGCCTTTTGACGTGATACACCCGACCAGCATGACTTCTGAGTCATTTTGACCATATATGGGATGGGACAGTCAACTCCATCATAAACCATTGTCATATTTGTACTCTCAATCAAAACACACTATTTTTTTATATTTCATCTTGGGACTTACAAGTGTCAGTTCCAAAAAGTAATGCATGTTTTCTCTTTTTTTTAAATACTGTTTCTTGAATCCTATGTCCCGCCAAAGACGGATGTGTCGAGCCAATGGCACAAATTAAATGGTGACAACGCATTTCCATTCTCTGGACTACATCCTGCTGGAAATCTAGTAGGTCCATGGTCCTACTACAAGGGATCCAGCAGGAGCTTGAGAATGAATGCTGAAGAAGAATCCTATGTGTTGCTTATTTCTTGCACCACCACACCGTGGACCACATGGCAGTGTGGTTAGATCGCCATTCTCAGACCCTTGAAGTCGTGTGTTCAATTCATGGTTGGTACAGGATTTTTTCTTTCATAGGTACAATCAAGCCTCCCTGCACTCCTTCACAGGAAAACATGCAGCACCGAAAATTGTTTTTTAAAAAGCAAAATACACACCATGTTTAAATATGTATGATCATTTACTAAAAATAAAAGGCGCATAGCGGTGGCACAACGTAATCACGCTCCCGGCGGAATACGCACGGATATCCGTGATGGTTACAATGGAGCGAACGCAAAACAAACAAACAAACTAAAAATAAGTTATATTTACCTGTAACTCTAGCAGCGGTAGTGCTGGGTCTTTCAAACACTGCATCAGTTTCTCCACTGTTGCACGTAATCTTTCTTTGAAATAAGGTTCAGGTAACACATATCCAGACAAGATATTATCCAGGTCACTCTTAGCTTTACGGAAAACTTGATGGCGCTTGTCACCATGTGTCGCAGTGCTTTCATGGTTAGGTAGTGGTCCTTCATATAACTTAGCCTGAGTAAGAAAACTAAATTATTTTAATCTGCTCTGTAAATTTTAGTTTTAAATTAAAACAACAAAGATTTTCACATTACATGTATTTTGCTATGTGGTATAGTGGATAAGTGGGTCCTCAAACTCTGTCAAATTATCTCATGATTCAAAAGCCACATTGTACTGGTAACACACTTCAATGTATTTACAGCACAATAGTGAATAGTAATATATGACAATTTATAACATGACAGATTTACAGACCACAAAACATGTCCTTCAGTCTTGTCTCATCAATAAAGAGATCTCCAAACTGCAAGGTGGCATACCAGATGACAAACTTTGGGCAAATTGCAAGATGTATGACTTGATTGCAAACTTTATCATCCACATAGTGACTAAATTTAAGTCTGAGATCAAAACCACTGTAATTATTTTTTTTAAAGGCAACTACTAGATCTCCTAAATGTGTATACATTTATGGCCCTATACTATGATAGCCATGAGAACATCATCATGGCATTCCTGACAAGTCCATAGGTGCTCAGATTCATATTCAGTATCTTCAACATGTGGGAACTGACTGTTCCAGTTCTCTTGTTTCATAACTTCTTGTTGAGTCCTATATGCTGCTTGTTTCTTGCACCACCACACTTTACTCCCAGCTCCTGAATTATAGTCATTTTACTGAGTGATTGAAATAAATCTGTGGTATATCTATCCCACAGTTATGTCTATGGAACGATGAGACAACAAAGCATACATTTCTAGAAAAATAATTGTTACAAAAAGTTATCAATACATATACCGGTATGTATCAATGTATGGTATTTGAATATTCTTAACCTTGAGCAGAAAGAGATTTCTTACCATTTGAACTCTACTGGGATCATCCAAGGTAAGATAAGCTACAATGCATCCAGCTTCTAATAATGATCCTGGTCTTTTAGAGTAATGTACACTGTTGACATAAGAAGATATTGTTTATCACACAATTTTTCAAGAGGAAGGTCTGAGAGTTTTACTAGTGGCCTACCACCAAGAACAGTATACTTTTAGTAGACGATATTAATGTACAGGGAGGCTATTCTTCCAGTGAATATTCCACCAACATTCATCTTTACAGTTCTAAATGTTTCATATCCTGTTGTCCAGTCGGCTGTAAATGAGTACCTGGCACATCTGTTAGGGGAGATAAAGACAGCAAGGAAGGGAACTGGCCGCCCCACCTAATAGTTACTGCGGCTTAGATCATAAAGAGTTATCTTCATCCCCAACGACACGATGCTGCCATGAGACCTACCTTTACCATGTCCTGTTGCCACCCCTTCCCCCTTTAACTCATGGGCTACATGCATGTCTTACCTTATTTCTTACTTTTTAATTCTATAAAATAATACCCATGGATGACAAAGAGACACAAACCAGAGGGAATTGCACTTTTGTCCTTCTGTGACAGACTTCTAGACTTGCGGGGGGAATGCCAAATGTGCCATCACTGCTGATTGGTCAACAAAGCTTAGGAAGAATGATGAACCATTTTGCCAAGAAGTATATTCTATACTTTTGATGACATGATGATTCTGGGATAATGTTACACTGAAATGCTTCCTTTCAGGGACTAAGCATGCATTCATAAACCCTTTTAACACAACCATGCTTCTGAGATAACAAACTGTGTACAAGCCCGGTTAATCTACTGAGGAGGATGAAAGACTTGTGTTATTGTCAGAAAGATTATGGGATATCAAGAGCTACCTGCCCACAGCTAAAGGGATTACTTCATCATCATCATCAAACAATTTTTCAATCACATCACATTTCAAATGTTATAAATATATCATTAACAACTACAATTGAGTTTTTCTTAAAAATAAAAAAAATTATATGATGAAATTGGCAGCCCTCTTACATCTCAGAGCCAGATAAATGAAGCATTCACAAACAAGTTTACATTACACAATTGCATTGTGTCCAACGGCATGAGTCTAAGAAAAACTTGACCAGAAAACCAACTAACCTAGAAAGCCAGCATGCTAACAACTGTGCTTACAAGGATCCAACATAAAGATGTAATCGTATATAATTTGTGCACAACTTACCATCCGTTTTCTGAGCTTCTCAGTTCCATAACCATCTTCATAACCTCTATTTCAGCAAATACATCTCCAGCAAACACATGACCCCCATCCTCAACCATGTAGTTTATCAGTTTGCCAGCAGATGGTGACCTGTAAATAAATGTCAGTAAAGTAAATCCTTTGTCAGACACACATTGAGGTTTCTGAGGAACATGGCCTACTAGTGGTGACATCATTGTATCAGTATCCTTAGCATTTCCATATTTTGTGCAGTACAAATTTCCTTGTGGCTTTTTCAACCACAGCATTTTATTTTGAAAACCAGTAGTGATGAGCGAGCTCATAACCGGATCATCTGGTCAGCAGGTGAGTGACTTAGTAAATATGTTAATGTATGACATCGTTTATTAAATATTAATAATGAATATTTGCTATTCTTGCCCTAGCAAATATATTTCATGAATTTAACACTGTGGCTGCTACGGACAAGTTTACTTGTTACTCTACTGTGATTAGAGGAATGTACTGTGAGTAGTGTGGAATTTCTTATTTTTGTAGCTCAAGATAAGGAATCAGCAAAAGGGGAAAGTCTTTTGCACAGATAGGATCGGTTACTGATAACAATGTAGCAGCTAAAGGGTTAAAGATGTATTCGTTGATAAGTGCTAGGATGTTATATTGAGCTAATCCTTCTTTATGGAAGCAAAGCATGGACAGTAAACAAAAGTGGGAGGCAACTGAGATGTGGTTTTTAAGGAGAATGATGAAAATTCCATGGACAGCCAAGAAAACTAATGTAGAAGTTCTCAGAGATGCTGGAGTAAAATGACAAATTATAGCAAAAATTAGCAGCAGTCAATAAAGACTTTTAGAACATGTGGTGAGGAAAGTAAAACTTGAACATTCAGTAACCACCAGAAAGATTAAGGGGAGAAGAGACAGAGGAAGGCAAAGAGAGAAATTTCTTGATGAGTTGTCACTGTGGCACAAAAATAAGTCACCAACTGAACTTATTAACAACACAAGAGACAGAGAGTTGTGGAGAAGCATGATCACCTACACCACACAGCATGGCACTTGATTGATTTGTTGATGGTATCATATCCTATTCAAAGCCATGCAATCAACCCACAATTTTTGGGATGTAGTAGTTTTCTAGGCAATAGTTTATGTTCAGCAGGTTGCCATTGTTTTCTTAGTGTTCCAGATGCATAATTTCCTATAGTGGAGATTGATTCTGGTACCATAGACACCTGAGGTACGCTTTGTATCTCACTGTTAGTCAATTAACACCTACAGCAGCAAATGCAACCTGAAGATGTGTTTATATTTCACTAGTGCTGAACAAGATAGTATGGAACCAATTTCTTTTCAGCTTTTCTATTGAACTATTTAATTAACTCAGAGAATATGGTAGTGTTTTTAGTACTATTCAAAAACCTCACAATGTAGTGTCATGTTAACCACGAGTCACCGTATGTTTTAAGATACAGCTAGCTTCTGGTTATCAGAATATAGCCAACATTCTGTATATGTTAATGGAGCCTGCAAAGCCTAAAATATACTTTAGCCTGCTGAAAATGGATGTGTTGGGCCGGAAGGCACAAAATAAAACAGCTCTGCAGTGAAACCAGCAGGGCAAAGTACTTTGTGATCCCGGGTGGAAATCACATGATCTTTCGTGTTGGTTATCAGAGAGCAATGCAAAAGACGAATAAGATATACCTGAGAATAGTAGGGTCATTCTCTTTCTGTAGCACACAAGTTTGGTTGCCAATGGTTATCCTATAGCTGCTCACTTGTTCCTTCATGTAGGTCGTGTAACTAGAGCCACCAATGGACAAGAGTAAGCCACCATCACTCAAACGGTGAGCCTCAAGATCCAGCGACGACTTGTTCATCAGCAGAAAATACCCATTAGGTCCTGTTTTGACAACCTATGCATATAATAGGTATATTTTATTTCGCTTTCTAAACAAATCTTGGAACATTATCTAATTAGACACCTGGTAAATATGTTCATAATATATGCAGTCATAGATTATAATAATAATAATAATTGAAACATATCCTGCAAAGGACACTCATTTTCAACCATTGTTGACATTTTAGGTATCACTTATATATTTGTTTCTCTACCTACACTACATGAAATGGCATGATTTTTGTCAAGCTCAAACAGCAATAAAATCTGCTGAGTTAGACTATGAGACTGTCTCACTAATCTCTAAAGACATTGGCAATTTACTGTAAAGTTGTAACTGTAAATCGGTGACAAGTTCTCTTGAAAAGAATCTCTATTGGATAATTATTTCAATATACATCAAATTCCCAAAATTATTGGGTGCTTTCCATGTTAAAACTCACTCATGTCTCGTTTATAAGGTGGATTTTTCAGAGATCAATGCTTGAAGCTACAGAGTTATGTGCTGTAAGTGGTACTTTCAGCAGGCAGCATGCCACTTCATTGAGCGACAGTATATATGGGGTAGCCTGAGTACCCCAAGCATAAGGTCTGATTTCTCTGCCTGCACTTTCTCAGCAATTAGTTTATCTAGCCAAGCAGTGGTAATGCAAAATGCATATTGGCCAGAGGAAACAACACTGGAATCAAAGCTCTATGGACCACTGTATGAACTACAAAAGACAGTGAGTTTTATTCAGGAAACAGAATTACAGATATAGACATGTTTCAAGTGAATGAAAGAAGATAAGGCCCCAAAAAAGGGCAACAATGTAGAAAAACTTGACTGTTTCTACATTATTTCCCACTGTTGTGAAATTTCTAAGAAATCTCCATCCAATTGCTTATAATTTGAATTCACTTTTTTGTTGTTGGTGCTACTTGTCTCTTACTATGAAGGATATCTTGTTTGAAACGGCAGCTTAGCACTGGTATTGCTGATATAAAGATTTCAATATTGATTATATTATTACTTTGAATTAACTTTTTTGCTAAAGGATGTGTCTTCTTGTAATGTACATTCTCATTCTTGTGTTGTGTTTATTACTTACCATACTCATTTTTCATTTATGTTCAGTTATTAAAGACTACATAATTATATGTAGCACCCTTTTCTTTGTTTGTTTGTCCCTATCTTGATACAAGCCTATTGTTCAAAAAGTCGATTAGTTTTGCTGTTAATTCTTTGTAAAACATTAACATATTCTATTTATATATTTATAATTATCTACTTATGTCATTGTTTACAGCTTGACTGTGTTATCTGTACCTTTCAGTCAGACACACCAGAATTCAGTACAGCTTTTGAGCAACTTTGATTTATAGATTGGACAGCCCTTCTTAATCTCCTCTTATTAACATGGTAGGTAAATCTTGCTATTCTTTACTTTAAAAAAAAAATATTCCAGTAACACTCAGGTGATTTAATTGTCTAAAATCTAAACAATAAATCTTTAAATGAGGATAACAATTCTGAAGGTTAAAAAGTTTTAAGCCCATATGAAGATAAAAACAAAGCAAAACACCACCAAATCTAATGTCAATGGTTACCCTCTGAATAGATATATCTTTTGTACAGAACGATGGCGTAAAACTTAGGTGGGTTTGGCCCCCACAATCCTGTTTCAAACAACTAAAACTATATAGGAAGGAAGACATGCCTTTGTGAGACTGCAGATCTGAAAATGCCTATAACCTAGTATGTGCAACGTTCATTCGTAATGAATAGCTAATTTTTAGTTGTGCAGTTTACAATGAAGTTGTGATATTTGTGTTGTGTTTGGAATTATTTGACTTTTCTCTTTGACTTATTTAGCCAGACTGCAGCAACGCTGATTGTTACGGTTATAGGTCCACTATGGTTTATGATCCTGACTGCATCTACAGCCTAACCAATAACCCAAACACACAGAAGACATCAGCATTTTATAACAGTATGTACCTTGAGTTTAAATTTTATACCCTCCAATATAAACTCTACATCAGCATAGTTCTTCAGAGGGTTGGAAGACTGTATCTGACCTCTGAAATATATAGGACAATATACATTTTTATAAGAATTTGATAAAGTAGTAGACAGAAAAGAAACAATGAATATCATAGCTTCGATGATACAAAGATCTAGTAACCAAAATAAAAGAATAGAGGAAAGGGCAACAGCAACACAGATAGGAAGATATAACAGCATGGATAAGTAATGAAATATTACTATTATTAAAAATTTAATTTATAGGTGCAAACAATTAATGTAGAATATACAATAAAAAAAGATGTTTTTGACGCTCCAGTCCAAATTTTATGCTTGTTTCCTCCAGAGAAACGACATTTTTAGCAGCAATGCTGAAAAAGATTTTTATTTTTATCTACATAATTTTTTTACCATTTATATTTATTATTTGCACTTATTTATTAGAATTTTTAGTAACATTTTATTACTTATCCTTAATAATACAACAAATTTGAAATCTGAAAATTAATTATGATGAAGTTTATCACAGAACAATGATATATGATACTGCGATTGGATTATTTTTAGAAATTAACCCCTAGTAATATTGTTACCTCTATGAGAACAATATTAACCCCTTAGCTGCGGAGGTAATCCTTATGGATACGATGAGTGGTTGCTGAGATCTTCTTCTTTATTTCCCAGGGAAACAATTAGTTTGATAGCTTTATTATAAGCATCCAAACATATTTTTTTCTATTTGAAGCTAAGAAGAGGTGGATCTCCACAAAATGGTGGTGGCTTTTCATCGCATCCTTAAGAATAACTCCACAGCTAAGGGGTTAAAAAAACAATATTAAAGAAAAATACTAGCTAGATATAACAATATACAAATGAACTGACTTTTCCAGTGATGTCTGAAACTCTTGGAAGCCACTGAGAATAGCCTGGTCAGCAATGTGCAAAGCACCACAGACTACCCCAAGCATAAGGTCTGGTTTCTCTGCCTGCACTTTCTCAGCAATTAGTTTATCTAGCCAAGCAGTGGTAATGCCATTATTCTGATATGTTTCTGTCTCCAGAAGTTTGATGAGGTATTCTACGGTTGTTCGGAAATCACCTCGAATTGATAGCTCCTTCAATGCTACGACAAGATTCCTGCAATATAACAACAAATATGCCTAATAGAGAAATATCAGCATCAGCACATAACAAAATATTTTCATTGTTTATTATATGGTCTTATTCATTCTGACAGTCTGAAGTAAGCTTGCATCGGAGTCGAGGTGGTACGAGCAGGGCAGGGCTTCTCATGACTGAATCTGCAGACCAATGAACAATTTACTTAGTCACAGAAGATGCATGGGAATGTTCTGTCGCTGGGTTGTTGCTCTTTACTTTATTCTTCTACTAGGTTATGTAGGCTAGTTCTCTGTGTCTGGCATCTTCCGCAAGGTTTTCCCAGTTTTTGGGCATGATGACGATGGCATTCGTAGAGGCTTTGCAGACATCTTTGTATTGCAGCTCTGCCTCTTTTCTTGCACTATGCAAGAGCTTCCCATGTAGCAGTTGTTTTGGGACGAGGCTGTTGCTCATCAACTGAATGTGGCCATGCCACTAGTCTTCTGTGGACCAATCATGGACATTATTATTGGAACTTTGGCCCTTCGGAGTACCATATTTTGGAGAATATATAAATGGGTATTTTTATAGTATATAGACATGTGTTTATTAGTGTTACTTAGTGTGTAGATATCACTAGTTTTTAAGGTTGTTGGTGTTAATACACGAATGTCACCTCTAGTAGGTTTTTGATTGGGGAGGAGACTGTAGTCCTGCTTGATGTAGGAGATGGCCAGAGACCAATCTTAGTCTTCAGCATCTGTTGGCTGAACTAAGCCTAATCTCCACAAGGTGTTGGCCTTGATGTGGGCATATCATGTGAGTTTCATGAAAAACTAATTAGAAGCAAGTAATTAGCACTAGGCTACTGGTACAAAAGGAAGAGCATTATATGCAGGCATGTCCCACCCAAATCACTATGACAGCAGCAAGTCTACATGCAGGACCATAACAGAATATGTAGATTGTGGACAAGACACATATTACTCAACAAAGAGTGAACACATGATAAAACACCTCAAATTGAACTAGAAGTCCTACAGAAACAAATATTAGAACTATCATCCTCTAAGCAGACACAAAGTAGTGTGTATAATTGACTGCATGTGCCATCAGAGCAACTAGCATACAACAGTAAATCACTAGTAGCTAACATACATAAATAGTGAGACTTTCTTCTTGTGAAAACCAAGTGTTCTATCTTTTTGTAATTATATTTTTACCCTTCACTAAGTAGGGGGACTTCTTCATAAAGCGTTATACTCCACTCTTCTGTGTTCATTCTCAAACTACTGTAGATTAGCAGGATGTTTGTTGTTTGAAGAAAGGAATCATGGTTTACAGCTTAGCTGTGATATCTGCACCTTTCAGCCTAACACACTCAGAATAGCTTCAGATCACATGGGAAGAAACAGCAACCTCCCCCAAAAATAATCTCTTATGACATCATCATCTAACCTCCCGCTTGCCTACTCTCGACTATATCCTCAAGTACGGTCTTCATATGACATGCATGGCAGACAATCATCACTATTTTTATTCCCCTTCTGGAACTGGAAACACAGGCGTCCAACACTGAGATGTTAAAGTCTTCTGAGTAATGAAATAAAGCTCTGAAGGAAAACCCCAACCCATATTGCATAAAATGTTGGTGTGTTCTGCATGTAAAATTGTGGTGAAATGTTTGTTTTTATACATAAACACTAGACATTGAATTATTACAATTACATTTGGATCTTTAACTCACTCTCTAGCATCCTCCCTGTCCTCTCCCCAGGAGAAACAATGTCCAAACTGTGAGTCAGCAAACTCATGCAGACCTCCTGATGCTATAACACTAAAGTAACCCCAAACATTCTTACTGCTGCGAAAATTCAACTCTTGAACAGTTCCTGAGCTGGGTTTGAAACCCTGACCAGTGAAGAAAGTAATTATAGCATTAATTATAAAAAAAGCAACAACAAAAAATTAGAATATACTTAACTACAACTAAAACTATACAATTGCTCCTACATTTGTTATCAAACTCCTGCAGATCAACAGGATGAGTCGAGAGAACAGAATGTGTTGCCATAGTTACACGAGATCTGCAGTCTGACTTCAACATGGCTTATGGGACACTTTGACCCTATGAGATAGGACAGCCAACACTCTGCTCAAAAAAGCATTGTAACGCCTTACAACATTCTTGGTAGGTAATAGAGCCAGTCAATACACAGACATATACAATTTCCAAACGTTTTATTTTTACTTGTTCTATGATAGCATGTGGCACCTAGTGGTCAGAACATTGGTGTCACAATTGTGATCCATGGTTTAAAATCTGGGTAACTACTAGACTGTTTCTTTCTGAGGTAAAAATGTAAATATACCATGTACGCATTGTACTAACAGGCAAAGAATCCTCTAACACACTAACATGATCACAGACCATGTGATCTGCTGCCATTTACAAAATGCTACTTTAATAGCATATCTTTGCGATCATACATTTCAACACACTCTGAATGTAATGTCACAACGTTTGTGATCAAAGTACTTGAAATTGTGTTATCCCATTCTTCACTTCTTTATATTTATTTTTGGGAAATAACTAGTGCTAAAAGTACATTTTAAAATGAATTCATAACCCAAAATCTAGTTTTCATCAGTGTCCAATTTTCACAGCAATCATAGTACTAAATTTGTACAATATTACAGAACATTTTCCTATCAGAAAGTGAAAGCGAGAAAGATATTTCTCAACATGACAATTCTTCTTCTTCTTCTTCTTTCGTTCACTTGAAACATGTCTATATCAGCAATTCTGTCTCCTTAATAAAACTCACTGTCTTTTGTAGTTCATACAGTGTCCCATAGAGCTTTGATTCCAGTGTTGTTTCCTCTGGCCAATATGTCTGCCTCAGCGTTTCATGCTCAGAACACTCTTGAAGTATATGTTTGGCACTCTGTACAGCCTGTCCACATGTACACATGGCCGTGTTGCCAATCTTGAACTTTGTATACATGTGACTGCGGAGTCGGTTGTGTCCTGTTCTGAGACGTAGAATTATAACTTGTTCTGATCTGTTCATAATGTGATAGTCATCTTGTGTTGGTGTTTGTGGCTTTCTTATTGACTTGATCATCTGTTTTTTCTGATGGTAGGTGATTGGTATATCTGGTTGATCTTCGGCAGCACCTTCCTTAGCCAGTTGGTCTGCTTTTTCATTTCCTGGTATTCCACAGTGAGAGGGTATCCACTGCATGGTTACCCTATACTGGTAAGACAATTCGCTAAGTAGTTTTTTCAAGTCTGTTAGTTTTCCAGACTGGAGAGCTTGAAGTACTGACCTTGCATCTGTCAGGAATACCACAGGCTGTAGGTCAGAGTTGGAGTTCAGCAGTTTTTTAGCTGCCACAGTAATTGCCTGGATTTCTGCATCATAATTATTGCAGAATTTTCCTGTCGGTGTTCTGATTGTATCTCTAGGCTTGTGTGGATATTCTATATATACACCTGCACCTACATTCCTCACAGCATTCTGTGCTGACCCATCTGTGTATACTCTGACCCATATATCTTGTGGATATTCCTCGTCCAGGAAACTGAGGGTGACTGTCCTCCGCTGCACACTGTTCTGTTCGTCCTCGCTTAGTATTCCTTTCACATGGGTCTGAATGTATATTGGCATTCCATGCCTTTCACTCCATGGGGTTTGTTCTGGTACAGACCTTAAGGGGCTGTCAACTTCAGGTAGGTCTGTAAGTTGTCTACGGAGTCGTTTAGCTTGATGGATAAAGCTGCTTCTTTTCAGTCGCCCCATTGCTAGGTTTTGGAATCTTTCCTTCATTGGATGACTTGGCATACACTGAAACTTTTCCGCTTGAATTAGTACTTTTGTGTCTCTGCGTTCGCCAAGTGTTTGCATTCTTCCCATTTTCTGCATCTCTGCTATGGGTGTTGATTTCATTGCTCCCAACATTATTCTAAGTGCCTGGTTTTGCACTTTATCTAGATCTTGTAATGTGGTGTTTGATGCAGGACACCACGCAGCTGAACCATATTCCAGGTGTGGTCTTATGCCTTGCTGGTAAACTTTACTGAGTATATTCCCACTGGCTCCCCATGTGGTTCCACTTAGTTTTCTCAGGATAGCTAACTTCCTCCTGGCTTTTGTTGTTGCTTTGTTTATGTGCTGCTTCCATGTCAGCTTATCATCAAAAGTAACTCCGAGGTATGTTGGTTGTTTGTCTTCCTTCAAGAGCTCTCCGTCTATCTTGATATGACCGGCTTTTTGTTTTGGTGAGAGGGTAAAGAGTGTAGTGCTGCACTTATCTGTGTTAATGCTGACACACCATCTATTTGCCCATAAGGTTAGGGCATCGATAGCTCTTTGTATTTGTTTAGTGGCCACTGTTGCATGTTCTTCCGTGCACCAGATCACCAGGTCGTCAGCATACATTGCCACTTTGATCCCGTGTGGTAGTTCAGCAACTAGGTCATTGATGTAAACCAAGAAAAGTGTGGGTGACAGGACTCCTCCCTGGGGGACTCCATGACGCAGTAGGACTTTCTTGCTTTTGCGACCATCTAATTGTACCCTGGCTCTTCTATTATGCAGGTATGCTTTTACCCATTTGTACATTCTTGAGCTAACCCTGCAATTTCGCAATTTCTTTAGGAGCCCTTCTTTCCAGACCTTATCAAATGCTTTCCTAAGGTCTATCCATGCTGCTAGTACCAGTTTCTTATCTTGGAAGGCATCCTCAATCTCTTGGGAGAGGTAGGTTGCCTGATCTTCAGTAGAGTAGCACTGTCTGAAACCTGCTTGCTGTGATACCAGAAGGTTTTCACTTTCAAGGTACCACTGCATCCTAAGATTGATAATGCGTTCCATTGTTTTGCATAAACAGCTTGTGAGGCTGATGGGCCTGTAGTTGGAGACTGTGTTGCCATCTTTTCCTGATTTGAGGAGTGGTATCATTATTGCTTCTCTCCACGCCTGTGGTACATTACCTGTGGACCAGCTTGTGTTAAAGATTTGCAGCAGCTTTGCTCTTGCTGCAATTCCCAGGTTTCTAATCATTTCATTGGACACTCCATCAGCTCCAGGGGACTTTTTCATTTTCAATTTGGATATTGCATGCTCCAGTTCTCTCATTGTGATTGGTGCCTCCATGACTTCAGGTATAGGTTCGTCTTGTCCAATGTTTTGCTGGTTCGCTCGAACCTCCTGTTGTTTGTCTGGGCTGACTTTGACGTTATTGTCTTCTGCAAAGGAATCTGCAAAGTAATCAGCTGCATGTTTACCTGTTAAAATGTTTCTATCTTTATAAAGTGTGATCCTGGTATTTCTCCCTGTACCTTCATCATTTAGTTGTTTTACAAGTTTCCATAATTTCCTAGTATCTCTTTCTAGGTTCAGCGACTCTGTTTTTTCTTTCCAGCTGTTCCTTCTGGCTTGTAACTTGGCTCTTTGAAATTTAGCCTTTGTTTGCTGATATTTGTTGTGATGTTCTTGGCTAGGTCTGTTCTCAGCCTGCTTTCTAGATGTTTCCATCTCATTTTGCAGCTTTTCCAGTTCATCATTCCAGTAGGGTTTGTAGTTTTTGCGTGCCCCCCTGGGTATGGTTTTACTAGCAGCATGTAGTATACATCTATTAAATTCACTCACTGCTCTATTGATGTCTTTGTCCAAGTTCATGTCCTTAGCTAGAACACTGGTTAAATGCTGGTACATTTTCCAGTCTGCCCTCTTATAGTTCCACCTAGTGAGCGTGCTGCTGTCCTTGGTATATTCATTGTGAATTTCCAGAAATACTGGTCTGTGGTCACTACCCCCAAGCTGCTTTCCAACGACACGTGTGATGTTCCATTCCAGGCCTGGTGAGTAGAATGCCAGGTCTGGTGTAGAGGTGGTGTGCCATGCTCTCGAGTAGAAGGTTGGTGAGTCAGCTGGCTGGTTAATAAGAATGAGATTATTTTCATCCTGCCAGCTCTCAAGTTCCTCACCTCTCTTGTCGATATGATCGTAGTCCCAGCTCTGAGAGTGGCTGTTGAAGTCACCACACACCATAAGCCTTTCTTTATCTGGAATTGTGTCTAGTGCCAATGGTTTATCATTTGGGCAGTAGTAGTTCAGGAGATGGAATTCTGCACTGTCTGTTTTTATGTGGAGCATCTGGTATTCTGCCCCGTCCATGTATACTTCCAGCTGACATGCGCTGATATTGTTTTTAACTAGTGTCAGAATTCCACCCTTTCGCCTGTCTTTTCGGTCAGATCGGTAGCACTGGTAGCCTCTGATTTTGAAGGCTATGTCGCTGCTGAGGTGTGTTTTTGGATACAGCAAATATTAACTTGTTCTTCACTGAGGACATTTTCAAGTTCCAATTTCTTGCTGTATCCATCTCTTTTACTGTTGACACCCTCAGCATTCCAGTGCATTATTTTTATTGGTCGTCTGTTTGTTTGGCCAGTAGCTCTATTCCCTTGCCTCCTGGCTCCTCGGGGCAATTGAGAAGGACTTCCAGTAACTGAGGTTGGGCCCTTTCGAGGTATAGGGCCCGGCACCGTCCCTGCCTGAACGTCCGCCACAGGGCAGGCACCATAACATTTATTAGATGCAGACATGTTTCCATTGTGTTTTATGCGTGGCAACCTGATTATCTGTGCGCCTTTTGGCTGGTTGTCTCCGTCTTCAGCACTCTGCTTACTAGGGCCGGACTATGGTCCTGCTCGAGTGGGAGTGCCCGACCAGTCTTAGTTTCCAGCCTCTGATGGCTGAACTAAGCCCCATCACCACTTCAAGGTTCTGGCCTCGATGGGGAACATGACAATGATGCTGACAGTGACTGATCCCTCATATGTATTACAGAAAAAAACACCATCAAAGCTGAAATGGCATGTTGACTCCAGTTTCATGTCTAAAACAACTGTTGCTGACCTAAGATTTTGAAACTAGCCACAATATCATCTGTAGATACTAATGCAGCAGATTTTACAATGAGAGTGTCAAATCTGAGCCTGCAGATTATAGTGATGCAGACAAGTCTGATTTTCCTGAAGCACCTAGATGATTTACTGATACTCTTAGTTTATTTCTATCAGAAGGGAAAAAAAATGCATAGACATTTTAAACAATTTTTTAAAGTATTGAAATCATTTCTTTGTCTTTGGAAACTAACTGATATGCAGTGTGAACAATTGCTGCAAAGCCAATTATCTTTTTTGCCAATACACTGAAAAAGACAGCCTCTAACAGAACGAGAGAGTTTCTATTACACTGTCTCAGATGAGTACTGTGCTTCAATTTGAATATAATATAGAACCATCAAGGATCTATTAAAGAATAATCATAATGCAGCAAATGGGATTTGAAACATGTTTTCCGTCTTTGGCTGCGCCGTAAATAATATGTAATTTTAGTCAACTTCCAACATGTGGTCAAAAGACAGAAAACATATTGATGCAAGTTGCGAGGCGTTTTGGTGCCTTCTGAGCAGACCTGCCTCAAATTCCATTTGGACATCACATTGTTGGCACTCAACATATTTACCAATGTCACATCTGAAGCAACCATCTTTATGTGTTGTTTATGTTTACAAGTAGGCCTAATTGGTCTTTGTAGCACTGAGGTCTTCTGGCACATTACCGATGTTAAATGATTGTAGTTCTCCAGGTTGAGAGCATAGATATTGGATGTCTTGATTAAAATCACATCG
Source organism: Meghimatium bilineatum (assembly GCA_034231615.1). Taxonomy (NCBI): domain Eukaryota; kingdom Metazoa; phylum Mollusca; class Gastropoda; order Stylommatophora; family Philomycidae; genus Meghimatium; species Meghimatium bilineatum. The sequence continues at coordinate 25,681,187 of CM067311.1, forward strand.
TTTTTTTTAGGGATTTGGTTTGGTCAAAGATGGAAAATGTATTGACTCAAGTTGCCAGGCAAGTGGGTGCTATCTCAGCGGACCTGTGACATTCTTTCCAGAATGTGGTCTTCCTTATGGATTCTCTGAACACTTCGCGAATCTAAGCAAGTTGACCTTCCGCAGCTAGAGACATTTTTAAGCAATCTGATATATCACTGCACCATTGTTGTCTTGGACACTCTCATCCCGTTACCATTAACTCTGCCTTCAGCTATTAATCTTTCTTTTGTGGGTTATCACAGCCTATAAAATCCTTCCAGCACTTCTTAGTAGGAAAGTTTGCAGAGATGAAAACAATTTCCTGTCGCAGAGTTGGGAAACAAGCAGATCTCAATGAAATCTTCCTTCAAGCAATAACCACAATAAAACAGTCTTTTGTTTACATATTGAAACCTACCTCATCTGGATTCTCACTAGTAATTCTGGCTGCAATCACATGACCTCTCGGTCGTGGCTTGTTTTGAGGGTAATCAAAATCTATTTCTGAGCTGCCCCATGGATCCATGCCATATAAGAGTCTGATGTCTTTGATACGATAAAGTGGTAAGCCCATTGCTACCTGAAAATATAAGAATAATAAAACATCAGCATTAACATAGCACAGTATAATTGTGTTATGTAATGCACAGAAAACAAGTCATAAATAATCTATTTATCCTACATTGTCTCTGAGGTTCATGAAATGGGGCAGCCAACTCTCAACCTCTAGAACCTCCTTAATAACTGATTATGGGAGGTTGGTCCACTGAATGCTAAGTTATATAGTAGTTAGTCATCCATAGGTGATCCAATATTCAGCCAGGTGCTGATCAGAAATATGACTAGTATCACCGTCTAACAGCGACAATCTTCAACCTTCCCACAGCACAATCCCTGTTACCCACTTCCTGGCAAACCAAGGAAATTTTTTTGCAAACTAAAATTTAAGGAACTTGAACTCAGGTTGCCAGGCAAGTAACTTGGCTACTACAATACAGCATCTCCTCTTTGATAAGATATCCACGGCATTGGAAGAAACACCAAGTATTGGAAGATACCTACTCAATATTGGAAGATTAACATTTCATTCATACATGTGTTGTCCACAAGAATATCCTTCATTTCCTAAGGACATCTTATTCTAGATACAAGTTATCTGTAAACTGTAGCTATCATAGAAACAGTGTGTGTTAAACTAAAACATACAAGATGTTGCAACTGTATATCTATATGCTTTAAATATCTGAAAGACAATTTATCACCAGAGTGGAAAGTGGGTACTCTTCACAAACCATGAAATTACATAATTCTGATTTCTTACATACATGGGCACATTGTCATTGCATACACCTGATTAAATAGCAATGCATATTGTTTTTCTTGAAAAAAAATCAGCTTGGGAACTTATTGAATAGCTCTCCTAGTGTCAGAGGAATGCAGTAGCCTAGTTGATAGTGAGCTTGCTTGTTTAAAACCATATCAGGACCAACAAAAATTGTCCAGGTCATGATTTCTTGTCCGAATCGGTCGCTCCTCCAGCTGACCTAGCTGTAAATGGGTACCTGACTCATGAGTTAGGAGAGGTAAAGACAGCAAGGAAGGGAACAGGCCACCCCAAATTATAGTTGTTGCAGAAAAGTTATCTTCATCACAGATGGCAGGTTGCTAACATGGAGCCAACTTTATCTTTACCTAATAAGTGTCTGCAAGGCTTAAACCAGAGTAGCTTAACTTTCAGGTTTAATGAAGAGGTACAGCATGTGGTACATTTGGAGGGTTAAACAAGCTGTAGGATAATTTATTTCTACAGGAATACAAGCACTTTAAATGTACTGGATGGCTCGTCTCAAATGAAGTGCTGACTACATAGAAAAATGACTCATTTCACTTAATATATTCACTGAGAAACAATAATTTAAGCTTTTCATTAGAAGCACCCCCATAGTTTGTGGTTCACAAATCAATTGCCCACATTGTACTGCCAATTAAATAAAATATATCGGTGCCTAAAAATTCAACAATAGTTGAATGGTAATGTCCTATACAAGAAATATTTCAATTAATATTATTAAAAATACCTAAAAACGAAACGGAAATGTTTAAAATAGTACAAGAAGCATACAATATCTAGTGGAAGGTGAATGATGGCCAGATCAACTAGTTCTCATGACAAATAATTACCTGGAGTTGTGCAGCAGGCAAGTTGATATCAGCTACCATCTCAGTACAAGGATGCTCTACTTGAAGTCTGGGGTTCAGCTCCAAAAAGTGGAAGGTATCCATATCTGCATTATAAAGGTATTCCACTGTGCCAGCACTGACATATCCTACCATTTTGGCTAGGGTTACTGCAGCCTGTGGGTTTGGTTAATATTGTGTTAATAGGATATTAATTTTATAGGAAGTAAAGTGATGTGTTCCCAAAATAATTCACAATTTGATGATGCTGAAATCTCTTTAGAGGTAATCTCTTTAATTGTGAACTGGTAGCTCTTGCACAACCTTTCTGACAATAGCGCATGTCTTCCTCAGCTGTGATAACTAAGGTGATAACTTAACTCTTGAGGTTCGTTGTCTCAGAGGCATGGCTGCTACAGGGTTTATTGATGCATGCATGTTTGGTCCCAAAGGGAGGCATCTAAGTGTAATAGTATCAGAGGATTGTCACTTCCTGTAAGGAACATAGCATATACTTCTGGGCCACCTAATTCATCATTCGTCTGTCAGTGTCAGATCTATAGACCCATCTGCAGTAATGATACATTTAGCATTCCTAACCACCTGGTAGACAGTCACAAAAGGACACGGATACACCTCATGGGCTTGCATCTTGTCATCCATGGGGATTATTTCAAGGAAGACAATAGTAACAAAATGAGACAAGACATGCATTTAATCCATGAGTGGGTGGGGGAGGGGGGAACAAAATAATATACAATATGGAACATATGTAACTCAATTGTGTAACACAAATGCCCTCTTTCAAGTTCTGTAAGGGCGCAAGACAATAATAAAAAGTGTAATGAATAAAGTCCTCAATAATTTTGTGCAGAGCTCTCTCTTATACTGTCAAGGGTTCCACACAAACACTTCAGTATTGTGCTGTTTAAAAAAGAACCTGTGTGTGGAGAGCAAAAATGCTCCATCTGCTGGGCAATGGAAAACAACAGTGAAGCGCATTCTGTCCAGTCGGGTTAACAAACAATATTTTCACTTCTCATTCCACATGTGATTTAAGGGAAAATCTAAAAGCCAAGTTAAAAGCAGACCTGCTGAGTTTATTATCTAGGGTTGAATTTACCGCTGGCTGACGCTATCAGCAGCATAGCCAAATTTTGTTGTTGCGACAGCACTGGATGAATGAATCCCATCTGGGAACACTCCCGTGGCTGACAATGGCTCTGGGCAAAAGTTGCACTGTATTATCCTTATTGTTGTATTTTATGTGAGTACAGGTAGGTTGCCGGTACAGGTATAATAACAAGATTCTACAGTATTATTTTTTTCTTCTATCTAGGCTTATGCACAGGTTTTCGACTTTTGTCACATTTTTGGACATATCCTCGGCTTATACAGGGAAATACATGGTATATCATAGCCAGGATGTAGCCACCAATCTAGCATTTTCTTTTTCTTGGCAGTATTTAGATACAGAAGCTTGCCATCATTTTTATGAAAGGTTCAAATTCACACCAGATTCAAAGGATCAACAAAATACAAGTTTATTTTCAATTAAAAAAACATTAAAATATCTTAATCCCAGTATTGGAGTCACTAGATGTTATTCTATTCTGATAATATAGAAATTCATCAAGAATTTTAGGCTATTTCTCTTGTGTAGTCTTAAATGACACATCTTGAAAAAAAAATGAACTATTTGATACTCTACCTTCTCCATTCTTTCAAACACATCTTGTTTTGCAATAACTGCAGGTGCTTCCTCAATGATCTTTTGATGTCGCCTTTGTATAGAACAGTCACGGCCAAACAGAGAAATGGCATTTCCATATTTGTCTGCCAGCAACTGAACTTCAAGATGGCGAGCAGCTGATGCAAGCTTCATAACAAAAATTGGTGAGCCAGGAACTTCTTGTTGGACCTGATGACATAAAAATGGGTTACAAAATGATACAAATGAAGTAAGAGTGGATCTTTAAGACAAAAAAATAAACATACAAGAAGATAAATTGTAGCTCTAGTGGTATTCTGAACAGATAGCAGCAAACTCCAGACATCCCAATTTCCATCTCTTTCAGCAGATGACAAAAGGTATTATACTGATAGTTTCCATAAGCCCCCACTAATTCTATGTATTTTCCTGATCTTACTCTTTAATCAGTTATTTAATGATTAATATCTATCCAATATCACCCATCTACTATTTATCCAAGCAATTCTAAACTCTTCAATTTCTTAATGTTAAATAATGACTAGTCTCATTCACCTCTCTGTATCTATGCTAGTGACTAACCTTCTTTTCACAGTAGTGAAACAGTGTAAACTTATTTGATTTGGACATATAATGAATTATGACTTACTTTCTGAAATTATTGTGCAAGAAACAATAGTGGGTGGAAGGAGAAGGACAGAGAAAAACCTAGATTGATAACATCAAGGAAGGGTCTAGGCATGATTTTTCTATACTACTCTGAATGGCTGAGGATAGAGATATTTGGAGAGCTTTTTTGTGCTGTCTTCAGTGCAGCACCACTACGACCATGACAGGTTATTGGTCTTATTATTATTATTATATTAACCTTCAGAAAGCAGGATATTACTCATTTTACTTCCTGCCACCTGTTTTTGTTTTGACAGTTTGAGGTTTTTTTTTGGGTGGGTATTTATAAAATGCAATAACCTTTTTGTTTTTAGAGATTTTAAAATACTTTTTGTAAATGTAAATAAAGAATTGAAAACTGCATATATTGGTCTAAGTTTTATTTGTATAAATGTGATACAAGAGGTGTGTGAAGGCTGTAAAGATGGGAAAATGGAAAAACATCAAAATAAAATTAATTTTTTTTTAAAAATTGCTCACCTTTATTTATTTTCTGATGTGGCAATGGCAAAAACATCATTTTACATACTGTAACATTCCTAAGTCTATTGTATTTATGTAGTATCATAGCCAAACTAACATATCACTGGGGAATCACATATCTTCTTCTCGTTCGCAGTTTGACATGTCTACACAGCAAGTCCTGTTTTCTTAATAAATGCTGCTGTATTTGAAAGCTCATCAGTGCTCCCATACATCTTTCCGTGGATATCCATCTCTGTGGGCCAGTGCAGTCTTGCAGGATATGTTCAGCGGGAAATAAGTAAAACATGTAAAAGTAACTTACCTTGTCGAAAAAACTTGAACCTAATATTGTCAGTAAATCCGTCAATATGTTAGTTCCATATCATTTCATAATGATACAGTGTTACAATCATCATCAGGTAGCATATCCTGGAATAGGATGTAGCAGTCATCACAGCTTCACGAAACTTCTGTCTATCTTGAGCCAGTCTTCCTGCTTCTGTTATTGTCATGTTCAGGTGGTCTTTGATGTCTTGCGTCCATCTTCTTCTTGGTTTGTCTCTTGTTCGTCTCCCTTGCATCATCCTCTTCATTATGGCTTTCTCTAGGCTGTATTAATATATCTACGGGTAATTTATAAAAACAAATATAATTCCCAAGAATTACTATCAGTCACAATCCATAATGATTTTATGTCGATTATACATAATGACCGCCATTGGATTCAAATCTGGATGTCTCAATATTTACAAAATTCTCCAACTTTCATACACCATTCCAACATCAGAAGTTAAATACTACTGCTAGCTATGATTCGTTGATTCCGGTCCCATTATTATTATCCAATTGCCGATTAATGATCGTGTGATTTTCACTTTGCTGTATAAGGGGTGCATGAACAGTACCAGTCCATGTGCTGGGAGCATCGTGAACCTGGTAAATTATTGGCGTGTTCACTCGCCGTGGGTACGATACAGGTTAACCTTCTTTAATTGTGTCATGGGTAAAAAGTATTACTTTATACGTGAAAAGAATGAACACTAAATTTTCATGGATTATAAGTATGGATTTCAAAGACTATAAGTATATGCATGGCTCCGAGATCACAAAATATTACTTGCAGCTTCAACAAATTAAAAAAGCTTTTTTGGTTCCATGCCATGTGAGAAAAGTGCAATATCGACCACTGACCCAAACAAGGTTGCCCATCTCTAATGCAAATCAACATCACTATTCTTGTTCTGCATTTATTCTCAAAGAAGGGTACATCCGACTTCAGCATGTCACTGTGTGATAGCTAACAGCACACACTATTCCTTACTATTCTTTGCTCTCCTTTCAAACCTCGGCAATACAAGTGTAAATCGCCATTATTGACAACAGTCCTTGGATTAGGAAATTATTATTGATTTTGCCAACTGGCAAGCACACTGGCATAATAAAAATTAATTAATGGCACACAATATGCCATTAACAGAACAAAATAATGACAAAACATTGAACCTGGCTGATAACATATCAATTAAACATATGATAAAGTATGCATACTGATAAGGAACACTTTAAAAGATAATGAAAAAATTTGGTTTATTATTCTCACCTGTCTGAACAAGTTAGAGAACTCCTCAGCACTCTCAGCTTTACGAATACCTTTTCCACCTCCACCTTCAGATGCTTTAATCATTACAGGAAAGCCAATCTTATTTGCAGCTTCCAATCCTTCTTCTGCATTAGCCGTACAGCCTTTTCGATAAAGTTCTGAGGGTACTACAAGGGTCTTGCCTCTCACATCAGATGGAGCCAAAATCAAACCTAACAATAAACAGAATGAAAAATTATATTACAGTACCTTGGTACCTTAGAATAGGGCTGTAAAATATAAGTTAATTAAGGTCCTTATTTTATATTTATACTACAAGCTCACACATGGAAAATAAGCATAAACAGTGTTATTAATATTTTTATCTGATACTGTCACACATAAAATGTCTTTGTTAATGACTCTAATGTCACCATATATTATTTGTTGTCATATCAAAGCATCAGTAACAAGTCTCCCCTACACAAAACCATAAAAACCCATGAATTAAGCTAATAACAAACATCAGACACATCCATATAGGTATTATTCTGATAAATTCTTGCTGATGAATACCCACACCTGAAAAGTAAACAATTTCAAAGCTTGACATTGTTCAAAAATTTGTACACATATACCGTATGTTTCTGTTTATAAGCCGAAGATGTGTCTAAAATGTGACAAAAGTATAAAACCTGTGTATAGGCTGAGGTAAGAAAAAATAATAATACCGGTAATAATACTGCGAAATCCCATTATTATAAGAATGAAGAGAGAAGAAATTATGCTAAAAGGAAATTACCACAAAATTTAGCAACTGTAAGACGCAAGGTCTACTCTTTCATTTGTTCCCAGCTAGCCTATTCATTTAGGTTGGCCACTACAGCGGCATTAGTACATCATTTGTGTCTCCGAACCTTCACTAAGCTTACACAGAAGTTTTCGAAAGAGCTAGAAACAAAAATTGATTTGTTTCAACATTTCACTATTCTTATCCGCCATGACCAAGGATGGAAACACATTTTTTAAGACTAATCTCGCCATGTTTAAAAATGTGTATAAAATCAAGCTGACATGAAAGAGCTTTGAAATTTTCTATGTATCATATTGAATATTCGCACTGTCTGAATGAATTTCAAAGGCCCAGAGTTATTTCAAGTGCAAAATGCTACTTATGATAATGCTAGGCCTAGATTTACATTACTTTCTATTTATCATACAATCTCAATTTTGAAAACTCTGATGTTTTCATGATTAATACCTGGCACACTCATAAACGACATCTATAGACGGTTTATCACGGGTTCTGTTTATGTGGAGCAACATACTTTTCTGGACTAGCTTTTTTAGTAACAGTATCGAAACAGGGGGTTTCTGTATTTCTGAAGTAAGCAGTTTTGACAATAGTCAAAATTGGTCTGGAATGGTTGAATAAAGTGTTGGGGCAGAGAAAGTAGGCAGCGAGTCTGGGACTTGTTCCTGGCACATCTCAAAGCGAAAGTGGGAAAACAATGCTGTGATACTGGGTAATTTCTATAGAATTTTTTCCTGTTTCCGGTATTTGACGTTATTCTGTGTTCTTTGTGTTTCTACCACTAATTTTTAAAAATTTATGGTATGCATATATACGTCGAAACCTCTCAAAAGAACTGCAGAAATATGTACACAAATTCTCAGCTTATACATGGGAATATACGGAACAGGTAAATGAGTTATGAATCCCCGTAATATATATATAGCACATGGTTTTCCCTTCCCGTAAGTGCTCTCATCTGCCTACCCAGCAAGTAAAGTTTTTCACACCATTGAGGCATATTGGGGAATGCTGTGTTAGGTCCATGTTTATCATAAATTATGCGGTAATAATCAAACCTTCCGCCTTTACTGTCCCAGAAGATCTGGCACCAATATTTCTTAGGCTGAACCTTGGGTAGCCTGACCAGGAAGTCCATTCACTGAGCTACCGTACCCAGTGGTTGACCAAAAAACACCTGACTAGTGTTTCCTTCAGCACACAGTAGCAATGGCAACATACTTTGATCTTCCCAGAGCAGGAGCCCCAGTACTCATTTCTTAGTGACTGGATTAACAAGATTGTTGTATTATTTGTCTTTGCTAACCATTAGTACTGACAAGTGAACTAAAAATCTGTCTGGTTAACCTTTAGGCCCCTATGGGTGAGGTCACGCACCTGGAGTACACATTCCCGTGTGTCGGTGGGCGAGGCCACGCACCATACGATATCGCCCGATTCCCGAGCTCGGAACTTCACGAAGTAATGAACCAGTGACGTATAAAGCCCGCCAAACGAAGCTAGGAATACGTCACAGTGTAAAGGTCAAATTCTTTTACACATTAGCGTTGTATAGAAGGAGAAAGCCGGCAAATGTTATCAACGCTTTCGGGAGCGACTTTTGCCATTTTCGGCCGTATTTTACTATCAAATTGAGTACCGCGTGGCATGGGTAAATGATCGTGACTACATGTTCTAATTGTTGTTCTTTGTGTTTAATATGTTGTTTAATAAGAATGTGTGTTTATTCATTCAAAAACACAAAAATAATATGTATCAGAGGTGCCACATGTGTGCATGGACAATAATTACGTTGCGTGTCGGCATAGACCTAGTGTTCACCGGACGGTCATTATATGCGATTTCTTCATGTTTTATTAGTTATTTTAGTTCATATTATATTAGTTTGGATATAAAACAATACATATACAATAAGTATAGGTATTTATGAGTATTTTATCAATGTTGCCACACATTGCTCATGTATTAGGGTCGTCAAGAAGATATATTTGCGTTTTGAAAAAAGCGTTTTGCGATTTTCCCCCGAATTTTCAACTTCACAACTTGCTAACAACTGTTATATCACACATACAACAACAACAAAAACATGATTATATTCACTCCTTTATTTAGATGTGCAAACATTATTTTGATATCTTTTAAAACAAAAAAGATATCGCGTTTTCAAAACACCCACCATCAATAACGCAAATTTTCCAAAAAAGAATTCAGGCCCAGGGGGATATTTCTTAATTTTAATTCAGGGTCCTAAAGGTTAATGGTGCCACACACAAAAATACACTAATATCAACACAAAATTTATATTAAGCTTTACCACACCATCATCAAAACAATGTATACTCCACTAAATGCAGTGGTAGCAGAATTGCAACCATTGCTAAGCAATTTTGTAACTATGATAAAGTTTAAATTTAGCTTTCTCTTCTGGAAAAAAGAGGCAATACTGCTAGCATTAATCTAGCTTACTTTCAGGTCAGGTTGTGTTGTGCATCTGGACCGTTCAAAAAGCAAATTTAAACTACTGAATGTATTTATATTACAAAAAAATCACTAAAGCCAAAAAATACCGGGTTGATGGCTATGTCCTAAATAGGATGAGCTACCAATTTTTTTTCTGATGCATTGTTTTTCTAATGAGGAATTGTTGGAAAATACATTTGTTTTCAGATATGAACATGTTAGTTTTGTTATGAAATGACCACATTGTGTCAAATAAATATTCTTAGATCTACTATTCAAGATTGGATCGAGAAGGTTAGTGACATCTAAGTGTTTTATTTATTTTCAAACTATATTGTGAGAACATTAGTTTGGTTATGAAAGAGCATTATAAATATAGACATTCCTTCACAAAATCAATCGGTAGGTCTAGAGCACGCAGGCCAGTCTTTTTTCTTTAAATGTTCCAACGTTGCATTTTTCATCTTCATTGCACAATTGTCAAAAAGGAATCTGAAGACGCCCAGAGGTGAAGTTACCTAATTTGTATTTGGTGGGGGTAAGGGTTAATTCTTCATTAATACCATTTCAACATCAACTCTTCAAGAATGAAATATTGAGAGTATATCACTCAGAAACTGCTAAATTATTTATGAAGAGAGTATAACATCTGATCTCAGACTGCTAAGTTTGCTAAAGAAAGCATGCTATCCAATCTTCAAAAGTACCTGATCCACTCCAAGGAAGAGTTGGAACATTTGCAGTCTGTGCTACTATGGAGGAAGCAATCTTATCACCCAATGACCACATGGCATTTTCTGGTGGACCTGAAAACAAACACATTTTCTACATTTAACATATGCACACACTTCTTAACATACATCATGACATAAAAATAAAAACACATTGAAACAGAAGATTTCAAATATTTGGATTGTTGAAATCAAGATGGTACGTGTAATACAGAAATGGTAACAAATAGTGACAATATATAAAATAGTATTATGTAAGAAGTAACTATTATGTAATTTTTTTTTTTAAAACTGTTTCTTCAAAAGGAAAGTGAACTAGAGTAAAACGTTCACCTTCCATGCATGTCTCATCACGTGTGGCAATGGGACCTGAACTTCTAGTTCAGGGTTCAAAGAATAGAACCATTATCTTCTTTTCAGGCATGTCGTAGAAGGTGACTAGAAATATTGAAGATTGGCCATTTGTGAAAAAATTCTTGTAATTGCATGTCTTGTCTCAATTTGTTACTTTTGGCCTCTGATAAATGGCCTCAATGGATGATGAAATCTAGCAGACATCGCACCTTTTCATCAGTGGTGTGTAACTTGATGAGAATATGCATAAAAGGCAGTTTGTCATTGACATGAGTACAAGTGTCCCTTCACGCTGACACATGGCTTGTAACTGTCATATATCATTAATTGTTTTGTGTTAAACAAAGAAAATGATTATACCATCAGTACTTAATTAACATATTATATGGTAATACACTTACACACATTTTCAAAGACAGGTATCATTTTAGAGATACATAAATCATGATACTACAGTAATGATATTTTGTATGCAATATATCAAACAAACCACCAAATGGCAACTGGGGTCTGGACTTCTAGTTCAGGGTACTAAGAATAGAGTCAGTCTTATCTCCAGGCATGTCTCAGGAGGCAACTAAGGAAAGTTGGAGGATAAGCTGAAAACTTGTCACATGTAAAAAAAAATCATCCTTGACACATTTTGTCTTAATTTCTTATTTTTGTTTTCTATCAAATAATCCCCATGGATTAGAAATGCAGACCAGCGGAGATTGCACATTTGTGTCAGACTCCTACTCCTAGGTGGTGGGGAATGGCTAGATGTGCCATCACTGTGGATGAACAAATTTGACAGAAGCTGATGACTTGTTGGCACAGATGTGTGCAGTGTAAGACATGGTAATCCTGAGATACTGGCAGTCTAGAATGCCTGTTTCGAGAACTAAATATTCATCCATAAATCCACTTTACACATACAAGCATTTGGGACCATATACGAGTCTGGGTGTCACCTCAGTTACACAACTGAGAAAAACTTGTGCTTTTATAACAAAGACTATGGGCAATCAAGAGCTACCTGCTCACAACTAAAAGGTTTATTTCATCATCAAACAAACTCTTCTGGTGTGGTCTCACTAAAGTCTTTAAAATATGTTTTGCAATGAGTGATTGTGTCAAGTGAGATCCCTACGTTTATAGCCTGTGACGAAGTACAACAAATAATAATGTTCATCAAACTCTATCTTATGTGTTCATTCTCTTCTTCTGTGTGTGTTCTCACACACCTGCAGATTAGTACGAGGGGGAGTCAATAAGTAAGTCACAAATGGCTCTTTAGAAAAAAACTGAAGACGATAAAAACCTGAAAACTGTTTATTTTTACACATACATTATCCCTTTACTTCTCAACATAATTTCCACCAACATTGATGCATTTATCCCATCGTTTTATGAGTCCTCCCAAACCTGCTGCGTAGAACTGCGTGCTCTGCTTTTTAAGCCACATTTTCACTTCACATTCAACTTCTGCGTCAGTCGCGAAATGCTTCCCGCCAAGGTGGGTTTTTAGTGGACCAAAAAGGTGAAAATCACTAGGGGCTAAATCGAGGATGTTCCAGAATTTTCCAACCTAGATTTTTTATTTTCTCCTGAGTTAATCGAGCCGTATGTGGTCTAGCATTGTCATGAAGGAGTAGCACTCCTCTAGTCAGCAGCCCTGGACGTTTTCTTCGAATTGCATCCCGAAGCACTGATAGAACTTCACAGTATGATTCAGAATTCACATTGTCACCTTTCTTTTTGAAATTGGTTAAAAGCACTCCTTGACAATCCCAGAACACTGTCAGCATAACCTTCCCTGCTGATGGTGTAACCTTGAATTTTTGGACACAAGGCGAAGAAGGATGTTTCCATTGCATTGAAGCACACTTTGATTCAGGCTGGTAGTGATGCACCCATGATTCGTCCCCAGTAATAATCCTGTTCATCATGTCTTCTCCTTCATTTGCGTATTGACAGAGATGCTCCAATGACAAGCCTAATCGGTTCATTTTGTGTTCGTCCGTCAATTGTCTGGGCACCCACCTTGAACACACTTTCTTAAATTTCAATCGGTCATGCATGATGCTGTATGCTGAACCATGTGAGCACCCTATTGCAGCTGCTACAGCGTCTATCGTTACTCGTCTGTCACCTCGAATCATCTCCTCAACCCGCTGCACAGATGCGTCTGTTGCAATTTCAACAGCACGACCAGATCGGATTTCGTCAACAATTTTAGAGCGTCCTTGAGAAAATTTTTTTACCCAGCTGTGCACCGCTTTACGGGACAAACAATTGTCAGCATAAACAGGAAGCATTTCTTTATGAATGTCTTTTGCAGGCAGTCCTTTTGCCCATAAAAAACGCACAACAGCACGTTGTTCATTGATTGTACACTGTGTAAGTACAGTAGCCATTTTGTTTTTTGTGCTGCGCATGCGCAAGGTACAGCTAGCGCCATCTAGCGAACATAAACATAAAGTTCTATGATGATATCAACTATAAACAGCTTTAGAAATCACCTACTGCATTTTCCTGCCATCCAACATCAATTTGTGACTTACTTATTGACTCCCCCTCGTAGTATGTAGTCTGGAGAATGGAAGCGTTGTGTCATGGTTTACAGCTTGGTTTCTTCCTGACATATCCACTTTCAGTATACTATTTTTGAGTCATTTTTACTAATGGGATGTAACAGCCAACTTCACCTCAAACATCCCTTGTCACCTCTTACAACATGCATGACAGGTCACAGTGTTGTTATTCTTTGGGACAGATGTCACACACAGGCAATACTTAATAATAAACTAAGAGAGCAAATATATTTTACAAGAATTAGGCAGTTTAATCAAAACAAGTCAATTTAGTCTCAAATACCTATAAACTCAATTCCATTTTTATGCAGCAGTTCTGGAAGTTTAGGGTTCTCTGATGCATGGCCCCAGCCTGCCCACACTGCCTGAACTGGAATCCTTTTGGCAATGTCCAGGATGAGCTCAACATTGGCATAATTGTTGTTATTAGTGCCTCCTGGCACAGGTACATACTGGTCTGCCATACGAATGTACTCTGCATATTGATAATAAAAATTATAAACTTATTTTTGTATATAAACATAGTTTAATACATAAAACATACACTACTAAAACATCAACATATAACATGCATATATTATTTATATTTCTTAGTTTGGAAGCAATAGTAGAGATAGATCACCAGTGTCAGACTAAATAGCAGAGGGCAACAGCAGAAACTGATTGAAATTGAGAATGGAAAGGTTGTGAGGAAGGAGATGTGAGTACTATGCTATAGAACTTCACACAATATTATTATGGGATATATATACAGTAGTACATGTCTCATTGGTGGGAAAGCGATGGTACCATGACTTGTAATAGAAATGTGGCAAAATGAATTGATGGATAGTAGATGAAGTGTGATGTCAACGATAAGTCACAAAAATTAATTCCTTGCTTCTGTCTTATTTCATTCTCACACGTCTGCAGATTAGGCATGATGTTGTTCAGAGAACGCAATGTGTTGTGCTGTGGCGTACAGTTTGGCTGTGATATCCGCTCTTATCACATCTGACATCAACATGCACGACTAAAATGTATGATTCTATATATATTATCATATGAGCTTATTTTAAGCTTATACATTACCTGCATTTGCCTTGAGATCTTCAGGGGTAACCATGACGACAAATTTAATGGCCCTTTCATTTCGGAACATTTCATATGCCCACCTGCGCACAGAACGCATACATTTGACTGCTGCAATTCCATTGTTAGCTATCAAAACCTTAGAAAGAAAAAAATGCACGTTCTGAGGAATGAGTTATAAAAGCAGGTTATCATATGCACACACTGGGCAAGTCCATAGCTGCTTCAATCCCTGTCTCAATAAATCCACCCGAGTGTAGTGGCTGACAGTTTCATTTCAATACTCATTTATCAGTCTTTTGTCTATTTATTATGTTTAAATATACAAAGTCCTGAGGCATATAAGTATGTAAATGTTTCTTGTCACTGAGATCTATTTTAGGATGTTCTCTTCAGCTTCACCAAAGAGACTCTAGCCTTTTTTGGTCTTCACCAAGTATCCTTCTACCTACTGATCTTTTATACCCTGTGGGTTACAGTCATATACATGCCTGTTTGTTTTACGCTGTTTCATGAGGTCTGTGCCAATCCTTAGTTATTTTCTGTCCTTAATCTTCAGCTGTAATATGTGCTTTTTAAGATACCCATTACAAAAAGTAGAGGGAAAAAACTGGTTAAAATGTCTTTAACAGTAAGATATAGTAAATTTATGCATGGCAGTTAAAGCAAAACTGGCCATGCTAGTCTTCGTATTGGTATCTTGGTCTGCTTCTTCATCTTTGCTAATCATCAAGTGCTGTCTCCGCAACGAAAGTTGGCTGCAACAGACCAACACCCAGTCTCATTTTGGTGGTGCACTCTGCTAGACTGTAACCTGTCCATCTTGTGATGTTACTCTCCCACTTGTATCTCTGTCTACCTCTTGCTCACCTCCCTTCGACTTTACCCTCAAGTAAGGTCTTCAACAAGATGTCATGTCTTTTAATGAGTCCAAAATATTTTATTTACTTATCTTTATTTCCTTTAATAATTCTTTCTTCATTAAGTGTTGTTAAAACCTGTTTGTTTTCTTCTTTCCATGATGTTCTCCCTATTCTTCTATATATCCACAAGGCATCAATTCTGTCTTCTAATTTGTTTATTGTTCAAGTTTCTGAGCCATATATTAATATAGAATAGATGTAGCATTTTATAATTCTAATTTCTAGCTTATTTGTAATTTGTTTAGATATTAATATTTTCCTCATGTCATTGAAAGTACTTTTAATCACTCCTATTTTTCTAACTTCTGTTTCACATCTGCCATCATATGTGATTTGTATCCAAGATATTGATAACATTCTACTTGTAGTTTCTCTCCATGTATTTTTATGTTTTGCACCTGTTCTGTGACTCATGCCAATTTTACACTTCAATTGTTCCAACAAATCTTGCATGTCTATTGTACACTTCATTTGTTCCATAACAACTACTAGTAAGCAAGATGTATTCCAGATAATGAAATGTCAAATGGTTTACAGCTTGGCTAGAATGAATGCCCTTTCAACTGGCAAGTCAGACTTCAGCATGGCTTTTGTGTCAATTTGACCTACAATATTCTCCATTCCTGAAACCTCCTTAGTTGCTCTATGTCATGCATGGCAGACCAAGATTTTGCTGACTTTGGACTGTAGCAGCACACATAGTACATTGAATAAAGAAAACAGTCAAAAGTATTAATTATTGCTGAGTATGTTATAATGTTGAAAGTACTCTTTGTGATTATGTATTGCAATAATTCAGAATAACAATTGAAGATTTCACAACCTACAATGTGGCATAAGGGAAATACAGCATTCATGTTAATCTATGAACAAGGAAATGCTAGGAGGTGATGTTCTCAGCATAATGGCAGAAGTCTTTATTTTCCATATCTTATTCTGGTATAAATTCCCTGGGGTTGGACTGACTTGGTCATTTGGTGTAGAAAAAGAATTCAGCTCAAAGGGAATATATGAACAAAGTCCTCTGGCTTCCTACTTAAATTTACTTGTATAAACAATTATTTGAAGCAAAATTGTATTGTCTATATATGTTATCCATGTTTACAAGAAGACCTATCGGCCCTTGTATAACTAATACGGATATTATGTTATGTGTTTGTTGTTACTGAGGATATTTCAATACCTGTACGGGATGTTTGTTGTTGTTGTAATAGTCCTTGTCTCAATTGGTCCGTTCGGGTGACTTTGTGTGCACGATTTGAATGGCTTGATGAAATCGCATCTTTTTTGGAGATGCGGTTAGTCAAGTACGGAAAAACGCGTGTGCAATTGTTGCTAGGCGATTTGGTGCCGTAGAACGGACTGGTTCAATTCCCGTTAGTCTCAAGAATTTTTAAAATTGTCCTCTGGCTTCCTACTTAAATTTACTTGTATGAACAAAGAGCTAGAAAGTCAGTGCACTAATTTCTGAGTTAACGTGACCAATTGCTGACATGGGATCATCTAGTAAATTATATTTGATATTAAAATGAATAGGATAGCTATATATCATAAATATTACCTTGTTGATTGTTATATTTCCTCCAAAACTCTTCACAAACTCTTCTGGTGTGGCCACACAAAAATCTTTAAGATGTGTTTTGCGAGTGGTTTTATCAAGTGAGATCCCGGACATTGTATGCCTGTGATAAAATGTTATAAACAATATTTTGTTTAATAAACACCACTACTTATATGTAGACTTGCAGGTGTCAAAACAAATTGTTACCAAAACAAATTGTTACATCTAAGATCTGTGATATTCTATTCTATTGATCTATAAACCCATCAGGGTCGTAAGGGTACCACATTGGATGCATCAACACACAGAATTCTCCATCAATTTCTATCTTCAGCGATGCAGATGTGTGATGAAATTTCTAGTCTTGTCCACTAGTTGATCATATCTGCCAGGTTATAGACCTCCCATACAGTATACCCAAAATAAATAATGAAGATTATAATAAACTAATGTTTTCAGAGTTCATTAAAATTAACAATTTTTATTCGAAAAAAAAAGGAAAATGTCAATCTTGTACTTTGTGGTTCATGTTCAATATGTTCAAATACAAAAATATATTAGCATGTCTATATAGTTTATGGTTTACATGTGTATCTTCATAACTCTTGTCTTTCAAATTTTCATCTGGGATAGAATCAAGCCCCTTTTATGAGCAGCATGGCTCGAGGATGCAAGAAAGTTCCAGTTGGAGTAGATTCCCAACTTCAGGCATCACACATCCTACAGTCACATTGAGTAAAACAGTCACCCTTGACTAGCTCTGGAAACCACCTCCCTCCTCCCAAAAAATAATTTTTATGGGAAACATCAATATGGAGCTGAAAGTAGAATTCCTGTCTGGTACAGGGAAAAGAGTGATAAAGCTGTGCTCTCATGGAGTCTTTTGAACATCATAGTATAAGTATATATAGTATATATTATTATAAAAATGAGCGAGTAGCCAAGTGATTAGGACAACAGTTTTGCATAGTTACTGTTAGGTCTAGAGCTTATGTTCTTAACCAAGCAGCAAGGGTTAACGTTAACCATGCAGCGGTAGGATGCATTTGACAAATTTTTACACATCTCTTGTCAACAGCTGGTGAGTGTATTTACCACCCCCCCCCCCCACCCCCGAAGCGCCATAATCAATAAAAGAAGTCAAATTTCTAAAATTTTGGTTACCAGATTATTTGAAATTATATTCATTAGACTTCATTTTTCTGTAAGTTTTAGTGGCAAAATGGATGCAATGCCAGTGAAATATTGAACTTTTCACAATTTGTCAACATCTTCAACGCTAGGCATCACCATGAAAGTGAATCTAGTTTTATAGACTTTTGCTTTATCGTATTTTCAGTAAAATCATTATGTATTGTAATTCAGAAGATTAATTCTCGAGAGGTAAGTTATTTTAATACTCGAAAATACATTAAACGAAATTGTGTTCTAAAATTTGAGGTCAGACATCAAATGTTTTGACGAGATTCAGTTTTGGACTAGAACCAACATTAGAGAATGATTTTATAACAAATCTATATGCTTTATTCATTTTCCTCAGTGAAATTATGACAATTTGACCATAAATACTTTTGAATTCAATCTGTAGCACATTATTACCACCAGAGGAAATTTCCAAATTTTTTTGTTTGCGTTAAAATTTGTTTTTTTGTGAAAACGTCTTTCTTGCTTTTCTCACACAACTTATATCACACACACAAACAAAACTTACACTAATATATGCAGTATCCAATTCTTTATTTATATGTACAAATATTATTTAAATATCTCTAACAACAAAAATGTTAGCGCATTTTCAAAACAGCCACCAACTATTACGCAACATTAAAAAAAAAGAATCCAGCTGCAGGAGAGAAAGTACGTAATTATAAACATAGCATGCTTAACCCCTTAGCTGTGGAGGTGTTCTTTAAAGATACGATGAGGGGTTGCTGAGATCTTCTAAGTGGCTTTTCGTCATTCAAGTAACTGCTGTGACCTTTGGCCTCTGGAAGCTTTATTATAAGCATGCAGACAGATTTTTTTTCCATTTGAAGCTAAGAAGAGGTGAATCTCCACAAAATGGCAGTGGATTTTTTATCACATTCTTAAGAATACACCCGCAGTTAAGGGGTTATGGTTAAGAATGCTAAACCTTCTTGGTAATAGTCAAACATACATACTTTACATTGATACAGGCCTACTTGTTACTATCCAACTTAATTATTCAAGGCATTCAGTATCATCAATCAAGTGCCATGCCGACTGGCGTAGGCGATCATGTTTCTCCACGACTCTCTGTCTCTTGTGTTGTCAATAAGCTCGGTTGGTGAGCTTCTACCGTGCCATGATACAAGCCCATCTAGTAACTTTTCTCTGTCTACCCCTATCTCTTCTCCCTTTGATCTTTCCAGTGGTTATTAAGTGTTCAAGCTGTATTCTTCTCAGTACATGCCCTAGAAACCTTGACTGTCTGCCTCTAATGTTTGATCTTTTTACGCCAGCATCAATGAGAACCTCTGCATTAGTTTTCTTGGCTGTCCATGGTATTTTAATCATTCTTCTCAGAAACCACATTTCTGTAGCCTCCAATCCACTTTGAATTTTCTAGTTTATAGTCCATGCTTCACATCCATAAAAAAGAATTGGTTCGATATAACATCTCAGCACCCGAATTCGGGTCTGCATTGATAGACTTCCATTGCTAAAAATGGTTCTCATTTTTTGGAATGCTGATTTGGCTTGTGCTGTTTGGCTCTTTATCTCACTTGAGCATCTACCTTCTGATGTTAACAGTATCATGCTCAACTTTATTTTCTCTCCAAATGGTAAAATGAAAATGTCCTCACACATTCTTTAAGTTGCATGCTTAACTTCACTTTTTTTTTAAACTCAACTTTGCAAAAATATTTGCAAATATATTCCAAACATTCATGACAATTATAATGTTATTTTCGTAAGTTACTGTAATTAATCAATTTTTTGTTAATTATTCTGTCGAGGTCAAAAACTGATGTAAACCAGCTGAAGCACATTTACCGCTCTGGCGGACCGCAACTGTGCATATTTTATCAAAGAAGTGGGACTACATGGTAATTGACTATTATAAAATACAACAAATACACTTTATAAATGTTGCCGATAACAGTGTTACTAATTTTCAAAATGTGTGCACATTTCAAGGAATCTATCGTCAATGACTACCTGTGTCCAATCATTGGACCAATGCTTGCTTGTGATACGGACGTCGACGATAGTGAAAGTATGTCATCCTTAGACTGTAACTCTTTCCTGTCGCTATTGTTTTCCCTATCAACTTCTGCCATACTTTAAGAACAATAACACTTCAAAATGTAAACATAAAATTACTATTTTCATTAATACTTTCGTCATCTATATAATTCGTCAATAGGTAATGCATGTAGCCATTTTTATCACCGTGATCAGACGATGGATACATATCAATATATCATTTCACCCAGCACTAAGTTTACCTCAGATCAGTGAAGAGGTTCGCGAAAATCGTCCTATGAATATTTCGAAATTATTGATATCAACACCCAAACCGTCTACAGCTACCGAATTTGTATAAATGGTTACACACGCCCTGTAGTAACCAAAACTGACTAGTGATTAAAGTTAAAATTACGTTCCTCAACAAATTTAGATTTAATCTCTCATCCATAATCTGACGAATATGACTAGCTCATATACATGATATATGTATGTTTGAGCATTGCATATAGATTGGACAATAGACATCTGTGCTATGGTGTATTTCTCGCATAACACAAGATCAACAGGTCCATCTACACAACGAATGCTGTGTGCAATTTATCTTCAACATTCCTCATATTTTATATATAAAGATGTGAGTGTAATTGATCTTCAAAATTGTGTATATTTTTTATATAAAGAATGTTGAGTGTAAGAGATCTTGAAATTATTTATATCTTTTCATAGTACAGCTGATACAATGCACACAAACGTTATACATGTAGCTTTTGGTATTATCGTTCCACATATATTCGCAAGCTCCTGCTTGATAGCGGAATGTAGTCAGGAGAATGGAATGCACTTTACAGTAGTTTACAGATTTACTACAACATGTACATCTTTTGGTCAGACTCATCCAACTTCAGCATGTCTTTTGGTTCACTTTGACCTATAGAATTAGAGACCCAACACTACTGCCAAATATTTTAACTGTCTCTTATGACATGTATGGCAGGTTAAAGTGTTGCTATTTTTTTATTCCCCTTTCTAACTGCATCAATACACAGATGATAATGTATTCAAGTTAAAGGTATTTCCATTGTCTGACGTCTTTGCATAAATGTAAGCATCAGTGTGTTGCTGGAACATGGAAATGGAGCAATGAATATTAAAACCATGATGACCTGTCATGAATGTCATAAGATCTGACTAGGAGGTTTTGGAAGTGCAATCGGTTGTCCCATCTCATAGGTTAAAGTTACCAATAAAGACATCGTAAAGTTTGATGTGTTGGACTCAAAGGTATAGGTTACTTAGTACACACTCATTGATATACATCAACCATAGCAGAGTGGAGCAGAGATGCTGGGATGTACATAAAATATCCACAAAAAAAGAAAATAAATCCACATGTTCACCAACAGAAATCTTTTGCTCCAACTACTATGCAGAAATACAGGCCCTTAGCATTGCTGCAGAAATAATTAAAAGAACACAAGCAAATGTCAACAAATGATGTTTCTTACTGATGCAATGTCTGTCTTACAAGCCCTTGATAGTGATAAACTGCCAGACCTGAAGAAAGCCATATGATCAGTGAGCATCCAAAGAATGGTAGTTCTACAGTGGATACCATCACACTGTGGTGTACCAGAAAATGAAAAGAGATACGCTAGCAAAAGATGGAGCAACACAAAGACCACAAAACCACCTACCAGGAAAAGAGGACCCTCATCAAAGCTGTTGGGAAAGTTAACTACCCAAAAGACAACTACCTGTATTACTATCTTGAGAGAACTGAGCTGGTTATCATCTTCTGTATTAGGGCAGGACACAGAAAACTAAACAGTCACTTAAATGAAGCAAGACCGGTTCCATTACTTCTGTGTTCATGTGGGTAGGTAGCACAGACTGTGGAACATATCCTGCATGGTTGCATTACATTAAACCAAAATTTAAGGGATGAAAACTAGCTACAGAGACAGATACTAACAGAAAGCTGTACGTGGGCACTGGGGAGCTTTCAAATATAGCCACATTTATCAAGAAAATCTGACTTGCTTTGTAGACATGTTAAACTGTGAACGAGAAGAAGTAGTTAGTCGAGATACCATCACCGCTGTACACAGGATACATCCATAGGTGTCTCGTCTGCCCGAGTGTATCCGCAAGTACATGATGACTGACAATTCCAGGTCTTTGTTGGTTAACAAACATTCCTTGCCGACCATAACAATGTTCATTTCTTACCACACCCACATTTATAGCCCAGCTCCTTTAGTCTGGACATGGAAAAGGAATTATCATCATCGCTAATTTCATTTGATCATGCAGTTTCACAAATTTCAGCATGTTGGTGTGATCAATTAACATGCCATTCGCTAGTGGCTGAACCTGCCAATCTATCTACTCTCCATTACCTTGAACACCTGAATGATCAACACACACAAAAATGTGACATCCTCCAACTTTGACCTCCCCACAGCATCAAGCCACTGTTCACGAATACAACCCACTTGTATTTTCCTGATCATGCTCACTGAGAATGTAGGCATGAGTTGTCCTGTGTGCCTCTCCATTTCAAGGCCTGGTCAATGCCATAATTTCCATTGCCCTGTTACTTGTTACACATAATCACCTCAGTGTCAATCTTATTCAACCTTTCAGTTTGTGCCTGGCTGAGAGTCATAATTGCCAATGCATATTCCATCACAGAAACAACCAATCCTTGGTATAGAAGAAATAATAACCTCTGTTCACTCTGAGCGACAGACATTACTCTGTTACATGAAAATTTGTCTTATCATCTAGAAAGAGTAACAAGTTGCTACCAATGTTAGGCGTGTATCGTCCTAACAACCAGACTTGGTGTAATGCAGCTATCATTGCACTGGATGTATTTGAAATTTTGACTCAAGGATGGAGACATGCTGCAGCAACTAGATCTTCAACAAGTCTTCAAAAGACGCATACAATAGAGTGCCATTAGACTATCTAATGTATCAAATATTGAAACTGGAAGACCATTTATTTGTTAATTGGGTAGCTGCTGCTCTGCTTCGGAGACAAGTTATTCTTAAATGTGGTAGCTGGGTAACCACACAGTCATAAGCTGGGCATCTACACCAACAGTCATAAGCTGGGCATCCACAGTCATAAGTCCTGGACTTTCACAGGGTTCTCCATTATCACCAATATTATTGAATATGTACACAGTACAAATAGGTGAGAATATCACAGGGACGGGTAGAACTATGTCATATGCTGATTGACATTTTGGTGTATAGGCAGAGTAGAAATTGAGAGTTTATGTGTCAAGGAATTATACAGTGAACTAGATCACATAGGGTAGTGGTAGGTCACAACTGGACTCATGTGCTTTAGTTAATCCATCTAAACCATCTGTAATTTGGTAGGAACTGTGGGAACACTATTGAAATAACCAGAACAATTAAATATTTTGGCGTGATTTTCGACAGGAGTCTGAGCTTTAATGATCAAGTTGATCACATCATTTCAAGGGCAAGAAAACAGGTGTTGGTATCGCAGCCAACCTGTAAACCATGACATAAAACAATAACACATAATCATTACATTATCTAGACTACATCCTGCTGACTAGCAAGGGTTTGAGAGCAAATATAAAAATATCAATATTATTAGTTGTATCATGAACTGTATCACATTACTGCCCACAGACTGTTCTTGAGTGATTTATCTGTGTTTTTGTCATTTCAAATATCCAGCAGTACTCAAAGTCACATGATATAATTATTTACACAGATGAATCAGTGATAAGAGAAATGAACAGATGCTGATGTAGTATTATCCCTTACAAAAATGGTAAGAACATGATGGAGAAATGTGCTACCTATCCAACAACAATATTCAGCATGAGAATGGAGGTAGAGGCAGTATCAATGGTTCTACATTGGTGTATGATGCAACCAACACCCACAGTGATTCTATCAGACTCCTAGAGTATGCTGCACAAGATAGGAAAGTGTACGATAAGAAAGGAGTGGATTCACTTTTTCTCAACAACACCCAAAGCATCACATAGACCTGCTATCAAGGTCATATGGGAGTCAGTCAGATGCAACTTCTTCTTTCATTCGCTAATAATGTCTGTATCTGCAGTTTTGTTTCTTGTATAAATTGGACAGTGGTTTCCATTTCTTGTTTTGTACCATAAAGTTTAACATTCATAGGTGTATCAGAAGGCTAGTATGTGCACCATAATGTGTCATAGTTTGCACATTCTTGAAGGATATGTTCTGAAGTCTGGTTGGTTTGCCTCATGTACATTTTGCTGTTGTACCAATTTTAAATTTTTTATACATATGGCTTTTTAGTCTATTGTGTCCTGTTCTGAGTTGAAATATGATGACTTGTTCTTGTCTGTTAAGTAGGTGATAGTCTTCATGTGAAGGAAAGTTAGGCTTTCGTTGTGCCTTTATCATGGATTTCTTTTGGTGATAGCTGATTGGTACATCCAGTTGCTGCATATTAGAACCTTCCTTGGCTAGTTGATCAGCTCTCTCATTTCCTTTTATTCCACAGTGTGATGGAATCCATTGCAGTATAATTCTACACCTATTTTGCACTATGGACAATGTTAACAGTTTTTATTGCAGCTGCACATATAGCTTTGACTTCAGTCAGAGGCAACAAATGAGCTGATTTATTGGTGAGTAAAGCTATAGTCAATGGCAAATCGATGAGCTAATTAGAGCAGTCTTCGATACATTACAAAATGATGAAGAGTATGTTGAAAGATACAATGCACATATACAGAGAATGATAGAAATGGAAGAGCGGAGGAAGTGTGTCCCGTCTGAAAAGATCAGAAGTGCCCATAACCAATAACTGACCGGAACATTGAGTATATATAATTTTAATGGCTGATGGAATGGAAAGCTGATAGAGCACTTATGGAAATGTCATTTGTGCAGTGATGCTTATCCCTAATCAAGATATACTGTATAATGTATGTCAAAAAAATTAAATAGAACACATGATACAGAGTTTTGTATTAGCATATCCCTGTGTCTTATAGCAGTCTGGGAATAAGTTTCTGTGTAAAAGGTCCTGAGGTTGGAAAAGTCCATTTTGATTGTGTCAGTTTTGAGAACCAGGAGGGTTGGGGGAGGGGAGGGAAGAGAAAAACAAAACACCATTAACTGATGATACCTGTCACACACTAGGTTAAGATGATAATGATAATATAATCCCTTTAGCTGTGAGCAGATAGTTCTTAGCTCATAGCCTTTCTGACAAAAGCATAGGCCCCCAGTCGAGTAGCAAAAGTGACAAACGCAAAATAAATATCTTGGGAGCATGATACCATCAGCAGTGTATACCGTCCGACTTGCAGTGTTAGCAGAAACAGGTCGTACTTTCGTTACTGCATGTTTTCCTGTGAAGGAGTGCTGGGAGGCTTTCTATGGGCTATGGAAATAAAGCCCGCTGTGCCATAATAGACTCTGCGACACGTACAGGAAGGTTTTGATTGTACCTCCGAAAGAAAAAATCCTGTTCCAACCGTGAATTGAACAGGAAGACGGATGTGCTGGGCCATTGGCGCAAATAAAACTGCGAAACAACGCATTTTCATTCTCTAGACTACATCCTGCTGGAAATCTAGTAGGGCCATTGTCCTGCTACAATAGATATCCAGCAGAAGTTTGAGAATGAACGCTGAAGAAGAACCCGGGACCTCAAGGATACGAACCGACATAAATAGTAGAATATCGGGGGTGGGGTGGGGGGTGGTGGAGAGAAAATGGTATCCCAGAAAACCATAAATGAAGTGCACTATGTGTAAGAAATCGTGGTATGTGCAGGTCATAGTTCTTGGTATTACATAAAGCCGGTACTGATATTTAAGAGACATATAGACAACAAATAATTAAACAGCAAAATATGTGGATGCCACATATATGAATTACCGGTAACAAAAGAATTCTGCTAGAAAGAACAACGTTGAAGCGATGAATGATATCAATACACAGATGAATAATATAAGAAAGAAATGTGCATTATTCGGCATTGTCATGCGAACAGGAAGGTCAGGAAAGCATGACAAGCAAAATCTAGGATACCACACAGAACCAGTACCGGTACTCTGTCGTCATGATACGGAAAAATGTCAACATCTGAACTAATGGGACAACCTGGAAACACTTTTGTGGCGACTATGATTGCTTATTTCAGTCCGTAAGGCAAATAATAATTACAATAACAGTAATACAATACCATATATAAAATTAAACAACTAACATTATACCATAACACTTTTTTGGGGGCTAGATGTGCTTACCGTAGCGGAAAATCCCGAACAGCCTCGCTGTCCTCAATATGGGCGATGGCAGACTGCTTTGCATGCTGTTGGCCATTAACAACAGGAATTGAAATTTCACGCCGAATTTTATTTCTAGGTTGAACATTCAACTGACCCGCCCTGTAAATGCGTAAAATCCTTGTGACTAAAGTAGTCAGAAGTAACACGAGTCCAGCAACGACCCAGCCAATTACTTGGAGCATGATAATGATAGAGCCATATCATGTCACGGAAAGACTAATAAATGCCGGGTACATTATATTTATTCTTAATATGATATTCTAGCGAGACACGCCCACAAGTTTCTAAAATACAATTATACTAATACTACGTCGGTGTTCCATAATTAAATTTCACAGTTAAACAATATTACTAACATTACTTTTCAATCGCCAAAAATGCACGCAAGGGCATAATTAATGCACAGTTTTAATAAATATAAAACACACATTTAAATGCACTGTTCCCGAAGCACATAACGGTCACGTGAGTAAACATAAGCAGTCACGTGTTTGATCATTTACACTCGATCTACACACGGAATATGTGATATCTAACAGAAATTGTGAACCATTTATCTTTAAATACATACATCAGTCTAATATATGGAACATACGATCTGAAGGTAATATTTCGAAACTGTATTTTAACGAGTATGAGTCATGTTATGTTAAATAACCAAGTTTATTTTGCAAGACCTCACCCTCATATCCACCCCGCCACTTCATCCCATTGTTGCAAGACTAAAAACAAGATTAACGACATTGGCGTCCTCATATGAAACAGATAATCTGTATAATTTATTGAAATAACAGGAAGATAATTGTATCCATGTCAAACAGCTCCAACAGACAAGCGATACATCCCCTGCCTCAGGGCTGGTGTTCTCAGAACAGTTCGATGAATAAATCCATACTATCGTATGACCTCGATAGGAGAACGAGGAAGAAATATACATTGGACAATGATATGCTCAGCAAGCGGGGATAACTCTAAATATGTATATTATCAGGAAAGGGACAGAAGTGAAGGTTAAGAGTTTGAGAAATCGTCCCAACAAAATGTTTCATAATATATATCGCAAAAACATCATTACATTTTTTTCACAATTTAGCAAATGAAATTGGTGTGGCACAAGATTTCCCTTAGACGTGACTCTGTGACGCTATTTTACTTTTTTCCCCGTTATTTCCATTGGTTGTCAGCACAAAGTGACTGATCAAATTCATGGGAAAAGTCAAGTGCCTACCTTTAGGAGGATGATTCCAATGAACAAGCAGGTCTTTATTTATCGATGGACTCGGTTAAAATAAGGAGTGTGACCATTAACAATTGCTACCACCAGAAGACACGTGTTAATAGATTTGCACACATGCTCCAATAATAAATATATAATCTCGGTAAGTTGGTACGTATTACTAATTTGTCCATTACTAGAAATGGACTGATCCGCGGGGGGTGTACACAGTCAAGGAAAACAATCATGTGCCGGTGTGTTCCGTATTAGCTGCGGTTATGTTCTTTTTATTATCTTCAGCACCCCTCAATATGTTGCGCGTGTACCTCTGTATGTCAATCTACGAAATTGAGTGAAATTGGTTTACAGTTGCGTAAGTCCAGACACAGCCACTAAGACATCATTGCATTTAGTGGATCAAATATGACAACTGAAATTACTGAAAGTGGGTTTCAGCAAAGTAAAACCTGCGGTTACAGCAGTGGATCTTCGGTGGAATTTGTTGTGTAACTGGGGAATGTTTCATGGCCCATATGCTGGACAGATGTGCAACGACATATTTTTAACAATTATCCCAGAAATAATTCATCCATCATCATCAAGTGACATATTCTTTCCAAAACGTAGTCTTTCCTATGGATCTCTTGAATTCTCCGCGGTCTTGAGCAAGTTGCCCTGCATTGTCCGTACTTAGGCCTACTATATTACTTGTGTTACTACTACTTTTGTCATGGTTGCTTTTGTTGGTTGTAACCCGACTTGTTAGATTGTGATCTGACATGATGGTAATACTGAATTAACACTAGCTAATTCCAATACGATTCACTACATCCATAGAACATTTCTTGGCACAATTCATCCAGAAATACTAAATATACGCATTAATATGCTATATATTTGTGATTAATAACATCATATCAAATGACTTAATAAGATCAATTATATAATGTAATAACTAATAACGTAAATTGCAATCCAATAATCGGTCCCGACAACCCTAAAAAGACCGATTGGACGTCAGTGTTGATCAGCGGCATGAAAGCTGTTATCGTTTTAAAAAAAAACGGCGTTACAGAAACAGACCCAACATCTGGAAAATGGAAGAAGAAAAAAAATACCAAACTACGACTATTTAACTCCAATGTGATATCCGTGTTGACATATGGTTGTGAAAGTTGGAAAATCACAAAAGTCGCTGCAGAAGAAACTGAACTCATTTGAAAACAAATGTCTTAGAAGACTCTTAAATATTGGTTGGAAAGAATTCAAATCAAACATGCAAGTAAGAGAAGACACCAAACAGCAATATGTTTCTACAACAATAAGAAGAAAACGATGGACTTATATCTGACAAGAACTTAGAATGGATGAAAACAGATTGTCACTGCAAGTATTAAAATGGATACCAGATGGCAAAAGAAAAACAGGAAGACCGCGAGATACTTCGCAGAACAATCATCAAAGAGGGTATGACTATGGGTATCAACAACATACAGGAATTACACACAGTAGCATCACACCGCTCAAACTGAAGAGCTCTTGTATCCGCCCTATGCACCGTGTTCGGTGTTGAAGGAACATAGACAACATTTATCCAGGAACAACTGTCATTTCTGATAAGTTGCCAGCCTTTAACTCTTCCGTGACCACTACCTTACTATAGAGTTCTCAAGCCATGTGTCAACTCGAAGCGGAACAACTTCACATTACATATACATTTATCTATTGTGCTTATTCGTTCGCGATAATGCCACTGGATATGCCCTTGACCATTGACACATTGTGTGCAGTCGGACACCATGCTGATAAGAAATTGAACACAATTGTCTCTTGTCGTTTTGCAGAAGATCATAATTAATTTTTTTTTTTTCAAACGCTTTGCAACCCCGTAACTTTTATGATCAGAAATATAACGATTATTGGCACCCATAGTCATAACCTCTTTGATGGTTGTTCTGCGAAGAGTCTCTCTTGGTCTTCCTCTTTTTCTTTGCTATCTGGTATCCATTTTAATGTTTGTAGTGACAGTCTGTTTTCATTGAAGTTATAAAATCAACCCTATTATCGGCGATATATACAGCGCGAGAGAGAAAGAGACAAAGAGATTTGAAAACATATAATCAAGGCCTTCTAAAAAATTAAACAACGACTGTGTGTATCCTCCTGTATATTTTCACTGTAAGAAAATAGAACGAGGTTCCCCTTTCCAACGATTCCTTTGCTTTTATGGATATTGAAAAAAATAACTGTTTCACTTGACGTGACCAAACCACGCAGATGTCCATTTCTATATCCTGGGACAAATAAGTGACAAGTACGATAATCCCCAAAGTATGCACACATTAATATGAACACCTTTGAGTTGATTAATCACAGACATTTAGATATACAAAAGGTCTTCTGCAATGTCACAAAAAGAGTTGGTTGTGAACAACCGTTGCCGAGGTTTCACTTTCTTGAATCAATGTTCACTAGAAAATATATGAATCTCGTATAAACCAAGACTCTCTCCAGAATAGTCAAGCGTGCTGATCTCACGCAGCGTCACTTATCTTGGATTATCCAACTTTTCCGGCACCTTTCATTGGCTGGCGTCACAAAGTATACGCTAAGCACCCAATGATCAGTTACCTCAACTAAAATTAACGAGGATGTGTGATATTAACATGCAGAACTATTCTGGAAAATGGACCTGGTATTTACAGTAAGAGAATTCCTAGCAATGTTTGTTGACAAGCTCTGCTTTGTGACACCATAGCGAGTCCTTTTTTATATTCTCAATATGTCCGTAGGTGAACATCTATCTAGATGTAACCTGCACTTGAGTACAACTAGGTCATACGCTTGCATACTTGTACATTGATTAATAGGTTAAAGAACGGAAATCACGCCATAAAACATGGACGATCAGTATGGGCAACCTAAGCGGGGTTTATTTTTCGCTGCAAGGGTAGAATGAAACAAAACAAAAACTTTAGAGAACATAAAGGCAAAAGTATGGATAGTAAAGTACGGAGGATATAAACGTACACACGGAGAAAGAGGAAGGATATAAACCATACACGGAGAAAAAGGTAGGATAAAGATGCACACACGGAGAGGAATGATATAATCCAACATACTGAGAAAAGATGATAAAGAAAGGATATAAACCCGCAAATGGAGAAAGAGGATGGATATAAATCCACACACAGAGAAAGATGATGGATATAAACCTGCACGCAGAGAGACAGAGGATGTATATAAACCCACACAGAAAGAGGATGGATATAAACCCACACACAGAGAAAGAGGATGGATATAAAACTACACACAGAGAAAGAGGACATATATAAACCCACACACAGAGAAAGAGGATGGATATAAAACCACACACATAGAAATAGGACGGCTATAAACCCACATACTGAGAAAGGACGAAAGAGGATGGATATAAACCCGCACACAAAGAAAGAGGATGGATATAAACCCACACACAGAGAAAGAGGACGGATATAAACCTACACAAAGAGGACGGATATAAACCCACACAAAGAGAAAGAGGACGGATATAAACCCACACAAAGAGAAAGAGGATGGATATAAACCCACACACAGAGAAAGAGGACGGAAATAAACCCACATACTGAGAAAGGACGAAAGAGGATTGATATAAACCCACACAGGAGAAGGAGGAAGGATATAAACTCGCACACTGAGAAAAAGAAGAAAAATGAAGGATATAAACCCACACACGAAGAACGAGAAATGACATAAAACCCCACACAGAGAAAGGAGGAAGAACATCACTTCAATCTCAGAATGTAAAAAGAGTACTGCCGTGTTATTTTTCTAGGGCGAAAGACGGCACATAGAGCGGATGTCATATATCTCCATGTCTCGTGTTTTATTGCAATTTGTCTTAGGTCTTCATTGTTTCTGATACCGATGGTGAAGCGCTCTCTTGTAATAGTTCTACGTAATAGTCCTACTGATGTAGGGCTTAGGAAAAAAAACATACAAAAAAGCTACCGCATAAACTATGGGTATTTATGAATCTTCTCGTTCGCAGTTTGACATGCCTACACAGCAAGTCCGGTTTTCTTAATAAATGTTGCTGTATTTGAAAGTTCCTCAATGTTCCCATACATCTTTCTGTGGATATCCATCTCTGTCGACCAGTGGTCTTTCCGTGACTGGTTTAGTGTATTGCAGTCTTGCAGGATATGTTCAGTGGTCTGTGCTGCCTGCCCGCAAGGGCACAGATGTGATGGGACCAGTCTTAGTCTATTTAAGTGGCTGTTTAATCTGTTGTGTCAAGTTCTGAGGCAGAAGATAATAACCTGCTCTGCTCTGTTGAGATAGTGAATATTGTCTTTTGGGTGGTCGACTTTCCTGATGGTTTTGATGAGGGTCCTCTTTTCTTGGTAGGTGATTTCTTGGTCTTTTTGTTCCTGTGTTGCTCCATCTTTTGCCAGCCTATCTGCCGCTTCATTTCCTGGTATGCCACTGTAGTATTACTCTTCTTTGGATGCTCACTTCTCATATGGCTTCCTTTAGGTCTGGCAGTTTATCGCTCTCAAGGGATTGTAGGACAGACATTGAATAACTGCTTAAGGAGACATCAGGTGGCAGGATATGAAGAGATCTGGAGGTAAACAAACCAAGATCTGGTGGACGCCCAAATTAAGGATAGAAAATGGATTGGGTTCGAAAACCAGTTTTTCTTATGCATTCCTTCTCAAACTCCTACAGACTATCATGATGTAGTCCAGAGAATGGAATGCATTGTGTCATGGTTTTACAGCTTAGCTGCTAAATCTGAGCCTTTTGGTCTGACACATCTGACTTCAGCATGGATTCTTTGTCACTTTGACAATCTATGAGATTTGGCTGCCAACTCCACCCCCAAAACCTCCTTAGTTGCCTCTTGGGAAAAGCGCGGCAGGTAACTATTGCTATTCCTTGTTTCCCTTGTGAACCCTGGTCACACACTGGCGAGACAACCAGTAACAGATAAAACTAGAATATACATGATTTCAAACCCGCTTGGAAACATGAAATAGTAAAAACATAACACACATGGTGAAGACTTGACAAATAAAGAAATTACACGGAATGAGAACGTTCAATGGGAATATGCAAGTATAGTGACAAATAGAAAGTCCACGTCCTATGCACCTACGGATGTGTAAATACCCTAGTGGACCGAAGGATATAATCCAACATACTGAGACAGGAAGAAAAAGATTGAATATAAACTCACACATGGAGAAAGGAAGAAAGAGGAATGATATGGTACAGAAGAAGGCATTATTGATTGATTGATACAGACACAAGTTCAAACAGTTTCTGTTGCCATTGCGGTTCATCAAAATTAATTAGTTAATCAAATATTCGGAGTTGACGTTTGCAAAAGTTTAGAGAACTGGACACCCTGGTCAGCGGTAGAGTGTATTACGACACTACACTGCCACTGCGCCCAAAAATTGTAAAACGTAGATTTTACACAGTGAATATGTATGTAAACTACGCATCGCATCTAATTCTGAACAAGGTCTTCGCAAACGGTTGCTTAGCTTTACTCAGACACCAACAAACACTATAATTAGTAGGAATGGAGGATTTAATATTTTTTTGTAAATCATAGGGAGAAAAAAAACCAGTCTAATTCAGAAAATGCGGTGATTGAATTTTACTACATGAACTAATGGTGCCAGTTGAACGAACATGGTTCAAATATCGTCTGCTGTCTACTGATCTTTACTCAGGCTGACAAGAGTAGATATCGCAGTCAGACTTTAAATCATTACCAGCACCTTTCGCTCTCTGCACTACATACTGCCAATCTGGAGGAGTTTTCAGAACCAGCTCAGAATAGTACAATAAAACTTGGCCACTGCATTTGTAAGGAGCCATTTACATCCACCTTGTTTTGAATTTTTTTTTTCTTCAGTGTTGCCAATGTTCTAGTAATTTTGCTATATTTAATGCTCCTGGTTTAATTAACAATTACAAGTGTCAACATAACCGTGTCATTTAAAATGTATGCTGTTATATAAAAGTATTTCCGACCTTCAAATTCTGTTAACTATAAGTTTAATCGTCTGAGTTCCAAACTAGGCAGTTGCAACGCCGGTAATGTATACTACAGATAACAATGGCTGATAAAGAACGTGGGCTACTGTGTGGGAACGTTGAAGGTCAGAGTGATTTAAGCCCTTGATGGTGTGATACGCTGTGGAGCCTCTATGGCCTAGTGTCCATACTCTAGCTAAAAGGTCTATAACCGATAGTGTATCTCGAGTGTCCTA
This sequence comes from Meghimatium bilineatum, assembly GCA_034231615.1. Taxonomy (NCBI): domain Eukaryota; kingdom Metazoa; phylum Mollusca; class Gastropoda; order Stylommatophora; family Philomycidae; genus Meghimatium; species Meghimatium bilineatum. The sequence continues at coordinate 25,715,368 of CM067311.1, forward strand.
TCACACTGGACTTGCATGGAACGGATAGAGCGTGGAAAGAAGGGCTATGAACGGTAAAAAACATGAATTAAAACTGCAGTAAGAGGGAAACGTGCAACAATCATGTACATGATAAAAGAAACATGCTTGAACTATGGCTCACCTCATTTTTGGTATTTGTGCAGCAAGATCCGATGTTTGGCTTGTTTCTTCATGCGAAGACTGAGAAGAGAGGTCAATTCCAGAAGACCGCAGAGGTCCTATCTCTTCTTCAGCTTCTGTACTTTCCTCATTGCTACTGCTCTCATCTAGTTCAAATAAAACGGTTCCTATGCCGCCATTGTTGTCACCGGTCCCATTCTCATCAATGTCGAATTTTTTCCCATTCTGTTGTTTATATGTTATCTGTTTTTCCTGTGACTGTTTTATGCTCTTCAATTGTTCTGTATCCCCTACAGTTTTCTCATCTTCCATTCTTGTTGCTACTGCTAATATCAAGTGTATAGATTATAAGATTCCGACTCTTTTACCCGTCAGTACACTAGCATGTAGCAGTAGTTTGATTACACGTAAATATTACTGGAGCTGTATGCAAATACTAGCGTCACGTCTCGGCATTCTGGGGACAACAAATAGTATTTGTTAAATCAACCTTTCAGGATTAATGTTACTGTATAAGTAATATATGTGGGCGAAAAAAAAAGAAATGGAATATAATATACAAATACTTACCTTCTATTTTGTTCTTCTTCGGCGTTCATTCTAATCTCCCACTGGATCTCTCTTGCAGCAAGACCACAAGGTCCTGCTAGACTTTCTGCGGTATGTAGTTCAGAGAATGAAAATACGTTACATTGCCCTTTTTATTTGCGCCAATGACACATCCATCTTCGGCAGATTATGTTGTGTTAAAAATGGGGGGACTACATTGCTAAAAATTCGTTGGATCAAGGATTATTAGCATATTGTTGTCTATCCCCAGGTTAGTTAAGTTATTCCTCTAGTGCCAAAGATGGCACATAGGGCGGATATCATATATTTCCATGTCTCTCGTTTCATTGCAATTTGCTTTAGGTCTTCATTGTTTCTGATACCGATGGTGAAACGTTCTCTTGTAATAGTTCTACGTAAAGTTTCTTTTGGTCTTCCTCGTTTTCTCTTGCCCTTTGGTGACCACATCAAAACTTGACAGGGTAGTCTTTCAGTATACATTCGCAGCGCGTGCCCGATGTAATTCCAGCGACGCTTTCTAATATAGTAAAAATATCCGCACTTGCCGTTATGCATAGGGGGTGATGACTGGTAGCTTTAGCTGTCTATCCAAGGCAAGATTTGTCGCCTTGGCTGTATTGAATCCGTATTTGTTCAGTAACTACCTTGCGATGTTGTTTGTTTTCGAACCTCAGAAAATACGAGCTATGTATGTGCAATGTGTATGTTTCTCCGAGCTTTCTTTCATACAAGGAGACTTCAGCTTTCGTTTTGGTGCAATTACCATTGGGGGAGCATTATACTCAGAGGAGGTACATGTTACTTGACAACCTGACAATTTGTTTGGATCCCCCATTGTTTCTCTTTCCTCCGACGAGGCGCTTCTCAGCCAGCGAGATGTTCCTCGTGTAGGAAAGCCATTCTATTACCACCCTTTGACCCAGACCTAATTTCTTCTGTATGAGCCGTATTGGGTAACGGCGATAGTTGAATTTGACTCAGGGCTGATAAACCTTCTTAAACGAGGTACTGCTTTTACAAACACGTCTGAGGTCTGGATTTGACTTGTACATATCTCATGCACTCGCACCGTCCACTTATGATGGCTTTCAAATCTATCGCCAAGCGCGGCCTGTGTATTTGACTCTTCAATATTGCGTATTTTACCTAAAGGAGTAGGTAAGGTACGCCTATCTCGGACGAGTTGCTTCGCAGTTGACCTTTGAGAATTGAACCCAAATGTCTCTGTATGAGCCGCGTTGGGCAACGGCGACAGTCTAGTTGGGCTAGGTTGCAACGTCTACACATAGGAACTTACTTCCCATCCACGTTGCCCTTAGCGTCCAGAGTCTGAATATCAATACTGCGTTGGACATGACATAAGTCCTGAACAAAGTACTCCTCGACAGTTGTTCGGTGTTTTTCCTGTGTGCAATGGGGAGCCGTATTCAAAGCTTTCTTTGATACCCAGAGGTACATGTTCGAGTTGGCGTATCCAACACCCGAGTCATGACTCATATTTTGAATGGGGTCTATCGTGGTGGGACGTGAAGCTTCTGTGTGTTCTCGAGCATGAACAGCACTTCCGCCAGTCGGTCTCGTGCTGGATAATTGTAGCTTCGTTGCCACTATATCGATACACATACGCACCGCTGGCCTCTAGCGCGTGTTGCCGTTTCCAGATTCAATGTGTACTCAAACGGGATATATCCATATCGGACATGGACATTGGCCGCACCTCCAATGTGTCTACATAAATTTTCTCCTGTACGAGACACAATCACTGTGTGCCGACATTGCAAGTCTCTTTGCAGGCAATCATCATTCCATTTACAGCCTCCACATCCACGAGCCTAAAAGTTTTGGCCAGAAAGAAAATAATAGTTGCTGTTTCCATGGTGCATCACGGGGAATTACTGTTAAGATATTGGTTATCTTCTTCTTCTTCTGTGTTCGTTCTCAAACTCCTGCAGATCAGCAGGATGTAGTCCGGAGAACGGAATGCGTTGTGTCATGGTTTACAGCATTGCTGCGATATCTGCGCCTTTCGGCCTGACACATCCGACTTCAGCATGGCTTTGGGTCACTGACCCTATATGGGATGGGACAGCCAACTCCATCCCATAACCTCCTTAGTCGCCTTTTACGACATGCGTGGAAGGTAAACAGTGTTGCTATTCTTTGCTCCCCTTTCGGGCCCCAACAACACACGGGCGATTGGTTATCTGTTAACACTGGGTTCGCCGAGAGCAATGCGGTACTCTTAGCATCCCTTTTGTGATATATAGAAGAAAGAAAAGGGGGGAAGATGACTACTTTTACTTTATATTAGTGCCCCCTTTTGTAACCGCAGAAGACGGATGTGTCGGTCCATTGGCGCAAATACGACTGCGACACAACGCATTTCTATTTTATGGACTACATTCTGCTGCAAATCTAGTAGGACCACTATCCTGCTACAAGAGAGATGCAGAGGGAGTTTGAGATTGCACCGTGAAGAAGAACAAACTTTTTGACCACATTTTAGGACATATCTTCTGTGATCCCCTTACACCCCCACTCCCCCCCCCCCCCCCCCATTTCCTGTTTAGTGTCTATAGTTAATAGCAATTTGACTTTCTTTGCAAGTAAGTTTTAAAATTTATCCATTCAAATCTTGTCTACCGTTAACATAGCAATCTTTCTGTGACCCCCACCCATTTGACACCAAACTGTGGCCCCCAGTTTCAATTTATTTTTCTACACGACCCACCAACAAATCTCTGTGGTCGCCTAGGGGAGAGAGGCATATGGCCCATGTTGATAATCATTATTCTATATTTTTACATAATTAACGGTGAACATTTACCACCAAACAAACATTTTTTTCAATTAAATTGTGGGTAATAAAAAACTTACATCGGCCATGTTCTTAGAATGAACAGCCTAAGAATTCCCCAGCAATCACTATATTGGGTGCCACCTGGAGTAAGAAGAAGAGGGAGACCTAGAGAAACTCTACGAAGAACCATTAATAGAGAAGGCATGTCAATGAACCTAAACAACACGCAACAATTGAAAGACCTGGCAACACAAAGACAGAAATGGAAAGCTATGGTTTCTGCCCTATGCGCCGCCTATGGCCCTGGAGGAACATAACATAACATAACAATAAAAAAGTCCTAACTGACATAACGAAACTAGGTAAATGTATGTCTCATGGCAGCAGCCTGCCGTCGGAGATGAAGATAACTCTTCATGTACTAGGCCACAACAACTATCCTTGCTGTATTTACCTCCCCTAACTCATGCGTCAGATACTTATAGCTGAGTCGACTGGAGGAGTGGTTGTGTCAAGCGAGAAATCACAATCCGGATTTTTTTTATTTGTCTGGGCGTGGTTTCGAACCTGGCACGCTGTAACCCAGTGATAGAAAGTAAGCTCAACTAAATCAATAATAAAAGAACAACCATAACGGCATCAAAAGTACCAGATGTTACACTTTTCGCGTCATGAACATATAACTGTTTTTAGACTACCCTTATGCCAACAAGTAGGAGAGTAACATCACAAGAGGGACAGATTACAGTCTAGCAGAGTGCACTGCAAATAGGAATTTGCTAATGGATGAGCTTACTATTAATACGGAGAAAACAGAAGTCATGCTACAGCCAGCACCTGGCAAAATCTATCACGAGACATGCATAAAGATAAACAACGTTGCACTGAAATGTGTGAATAGATTCACATACTTAGGTAGTACACTATCACAAAATGTGTGAATAGATTCACATACCTAGGTAGTACACTATCACAAAATGTCACCGCTGATGATGTGGTGCATCTCCAGGGCAAGCAACACTTTCGGCAGATTGTATGCACATGTGTGACGTAGAAATGACAATAATCTACAGACTAAGCTGAATGTTTAGAGAGCAGTGGTACTCCCAGTGCTGCTATTCGCTGATGATGCATGTCTAGACGACATGTGAGGAGGTTCACTTTCACACAACTTGTCTCAGAAAAAAACATATATAAACATCAGATAGCAAGTCAAGATTTCGGATACCGATGACCTTGACATATGACCTAGCATTGACCGATGACCTAGCATTGACACTATTCTGATGCAGACACAGACTCCTTGGGCGGGTCATGTGGTTCGAATGCCAGATCATCCATCGCCTGCCAAAGATGCTTCTCTATGGTGAGTTGCAGAAGAGCATACGTTTTCAAAACAAGTGTTCAAATGCCACGTTAAAGACGTCACTGAAAGTCTTTTCAATAAACCAAGTTACATGGGAAGAACTTCCACAAAATAGAGCTACATTTTTTTTTAAAAAGACGCAGCATCTTGTGAAAAGACGAGAAGTGTAGCAACTCAACAGCAGAGAGCAGCAAGAAAGTCACGGGTAGATCAAACCATCTACAGTGATCATTCCATGCTCGAACTGTCCAATGACATGTACGGCTAGAACATGGCTTATAGCCATCTACGAGTTCATAATCAAGGACATAACTCTAACTGAATATCAAAAGTGCATGTAACAAATGGTCATCATCACTTGTGATGAACTAACAACAACATTCTTTATTTACAGAGCAATCCATCTAAAGCCTATCATTGTATAACAAATTTCCATATTTACCAATTGTATATAGCGAATATTTCTGTTGTTACATTTTCCGTCGGTCCAGACCAAGTTGTTAGATTTAATTATTATTAATTCACATCTCACATTCTGCACAAGCAAACGCCTAATAATGGTCTAATCGTGTTAGAAATAAACCAGTACAATATGAACAGCCAGGCAGTTGTTCTTATCTAACCATGCCCTAAATGTGACAGAGGATCCTGTGCTAGACTTAAGACTTGTCAGTCGCTTCGCACACCCTAGAGAAAGATAAACACAAGTATGAAACTATTGTCATCATCGCCTACTAAGGACGACTATTGCTATTAATTATGCTTCTATTAATAGCATCGTGTGATTAGTGCGTGACTATCGACATAATAAGACCGGCGGACTAAATTGGGAATAATCAATGTAAAGTGACGCATCTGACTTTTCCCGTGATTTTCATTGCCTGTCAACACAAATTATACACGCGTGACCAATGAAAACACGAGAAAAAAGTCAAATGCGTGAATTTAGAAGGATGATTCATGAGCCAGCAAGACTATAATTAACGAAAGACACAATTAGCGTCATTAACTTACTGCTTTGACGTAGAACTGTTAGAATAGAATGTTAATTACGCTTACGTTAAAATATACAGATAACTTTATAACGAATGCACGGTCAGCTGTCCCACTTCCCTATCCTGCATATGTTGTACATATTCAAAGATCACGTTATCAACATCTAACTGGGACAGCTGTCCCACTTCCCTATCCTGCATATGTTATACATATTCAAAGATCACGTTATCAACATCTAACTGGGACCTTGTGTCCCACTTCCCTATCCTGCATATGTTGTACATATTCAAAGATCACGTTATCAACATCTAACTGGGACCTTGTGTCTATATACTCTTGGACGGTCGCTGGAACGGAGATAGGGGTACTGATGGGAATTTTCCCGGAGCTCTGATGATGATTTCTAATATAGAACTACGGAATTAATGAAGATTAACGTAGTATGGTCTTTATAAAGCGTTTTCAACCTGGTGCTCGCGGGCACTTTGGTACTATCGTAAAGACAAGTTCTCCCGTCAAGCGAGTTAAACAGTTCGTGTGAGCACTAACGATTACATATGTGCGGTGCTCCCTGTTTCATGAGGTTGAGAACCCCTAGTCTATATGTTGCTATATTTGTGTTAATCCATCACTGCTTACATGTCATCACACATAATGTCTATCTATCTAATATATGTACCTTAGGCGCCGAATACAGTCAGTACACAGTACAGAAACCATCGATCTCCAGTTTGAGAGATGTGCTACTGGTGTGTGTAGTTCTCGCATGTTGTTGAGACTCCATAGCCATATCCTATAATGGCCGTTTTACAAAGAGTTTGTCTGGGCCTTCCTCTCGTTCTTTTTCCACATCGAACCCATTTCAATGCTTGTAGTGCAATTTATTTTTATGCATTCTATGTACATGTCCATAATAAATCTACCGTGTTCTCTTTATTGTTGCAGAAACACATTGCTGTTATAATACGTGAACATTAGAAAACAAGTATATAGGAAAAGATGCTGAATAACGTCAACACACTTTGATATCAGTCTAGAAGTAGCAGCAACACTCCTATCTATACACTTTGATATCAGTCTAGAAGTAGCAGCTACACTCCTATCTATACACCTTGATATCAGTCTAGAAGTAGCAGCAACACTCCTATCTATACACCTTTGATATCAGTCTAGAAGTAGCAGCTACACTCCTATCTATACACCTTGATATCAGTCTAGAAGTAGCAGCAACACTCCTATCTATACACTTTGATATCAGTCTAGAAGTAGCAGCAACACTCCTATCTATACACCTTGATATCAGTCTAGAAGTAGCAGCAACACTCCTATCTATATCTATACACTTTGATATCAGTCTAGAAGTAGCAGCTACACTCCTATCTATACACCTTGATATCAGTCTAGAAGTAGCAGCAACACTCCTATCTATACACTTTGATATCAGTCTAGAAGTAGCAGCTACACTCCTATCTATACACCTTGATATCAGTCTAGAAGTAGCAGCAACACTCCTATCTATACACCTTTGATATCAGTCTAGAAGTAGCAGCTACACTCCTATCTATACACCTTGATATCAGTCTAGAAGTAGCAGCAACACTCCTATCTATACACTTTGATATCAGTCTAGAAGTAGCAGCAACACTCCTATCTATACACCTTGATATCAGTCTAGAAGTAGCAGCAACACTCCTATCTATATCTATACACTTTGATATCAGTCTAGAAGTAGCAGCTACACTCCTATCTATACACCTTGATATCAGTCTAGAAGTAGCAGCAACACTCCTATCTATACACTTTGATATCAGTCTAGAAGTAGCAGCTACACTCCTATCTATACACCTTGATATCAGTCTAGAAGTAGCAGCAACACTCCTATCTATACACCTTTGATATCAGTCTAGAAGTAGCAGCTACACTCCTATCTATACACCTTGATATCAGTCTAGAAGTAGCAGCAACACTCCTATCTATACACTTTGATATCAGTCTAGAAGTAGCAGCAACACTCCTATCTATACACCTTTGATATCAGTCAAGAAGTAGCAGCTACACTCCTATCTATACACCTTGATATCAGTCTAGAAGTAGCAGCAACACTCCTATCTATACACTTTGATATCAGTCTAGAAGTAGCAGCAACACTCCTATCTATACACCTTGATATCAGTCTAGAAGTAGCAGCAACACTCCTATCTATATCTATACACTTTGATATCAGTCTAGAAGTAGCAGCAACACTCCTATCTATACACCTTTGATATCAGTCTAGAAGTAGCAGCTACACTCCTATCTATACACTTTGATATCAGTCTAGAAGTAGCAGCAACACTCCTATCTATACACTTTGATATCAGTCTAGAAGTAGCAGCAACACTCCTATCTATACACTTTGATATCAGTCTAGAAGTAGCAGCAACACTCCTATCTATACACTTTGATATCAGTCTAGAAGTAGCAGCTACACTCCTATCTATATCTATACACTTTGATATCAGTCTAGAAGTAGCAGCTACACTCCTATCTATATCTATACACTTTGATATCAGTCTAGAAGTAGCAGCTACACTCCTATCTATATCTATACACTTTGATATCAGTCTAGAAGTAGCAGCTACACTCCTATCTATATCTATACACTTTGATATCAGTCTAGAAGTAGCAGCTACACTCCTATCTATACACCTTTGATATCAGTCTAGAAGTAGCAGCTACACTCCTATCTATACACCTTGATATCAGTCTAGAAGTAGCAGCAACACTCCTATCTATACACCTTGATATCAGTCTAGAAGTAGCAGCAACACTCCTATCTATACACTTTGATATCAGTCTAGAAGTAGCAGCAACACTCCTATCTATACACTTTGATATCAGTCTAGAAGTAGCAGCAACACTCCTATCTATACACTTTGATATCAGTCTAGAAGTAGCAGCAACACTCCTATCTATACACTTTGATATCAGTCTAGAAGTAGCAGCAACACTCCTATCTATACACCTTGATATCAGTCTAGAAGTAGCAGCTACACTCCTATCTATATCTATACACTTTGATATCAGTCTAGAAGTAGCAGCAACACTCCTATCTATACACTTTGATATCAGTCTAGAAGTAGCAGCAACACTCCTATCTATACACTTTGATATCAGTCTAGAAGTAGCAGCAACACTCCTATCTATACACTTTGATATCAGTCTAGAAGTAGCAGCAACACTCCTATCTATACACCTTGATATCAGTCTAGAAGTAGCAGCAACACTCCTATCTATACACTTTGATATCAGTCTAGAAGTAGCAGCAACACTCCTATCTATACACCTTTGATATCAGTCTAGAAGTAGCAGCTACACTCCTATCTATACACTTTGATATCAGTCTAGAAGTAGCAGCAACACTCATATCTATACACTTTGATATCAGTCTAGAAGTAGCAGCAACACTCCTATCTATACACCTTTGATATCAGTCTAGAAGTAGCAGCAACACTTCTATCTATATCTATACACTTTGATATCAGTCTAGAAGTAGCAGCAACACTTCTATCTATATCTATACACTTTGATATCAGTCTAGAAGTAGCAGCAACACTCCTATCTATACACTTTGATATCAGTCTAGAAGTAGCAGCAACACTCCTATCTATACACTTTGATATCAGTCTAGAAGTAGCAGCAACACTCCTATCTATACACTTTGATATCAGTCTAGAAGTAGCAGCAACACTCCTATCTATACACTTTGATATCAGTCTAGAAGTAGCAGCAACACTCCTATCTATACACTTTGATATCAGTCTAGAAGTAGCAGCAACACTCCTATCTATACACTTTGATATCAGTCTAGAAGTAGCAGCAACACTCCTATCTATATCTATACACTTTGATATCAGTCTAGAAGTAGCAGCAACACTCCTATCTATATCTATACACTTTGATATCAGTCTAGAAGTAGCAGCAACACTCCTATCTATACACTTTGATATCAGTCTAGAAGTAGCAGCAACACTCCTATCTATACACCTTTGATATCAGTCTAGAAGTAGCAGCAACACTCCTATCTATATCTATACACTTTGATATCAGTCTAGAAGTAGATGCAACACTCCTATCTATATCTACACACCTTTCATCTCCATGTGGAGCATCTCAAGAAACCTCCCCTATCGTGTCCTATCTGTAGCTACTGCTTCCAGCTCTTTCTGTATCTGCATCTAATTCTTTCCTCCTGGTATTTCTTGGTCTTACTCTTTCCCTCTTTATTCCAGTGTAATGCCCGTCTTACAACAGCAGTACTCCACTTGGTTTTTTTTTTTTTTTACAGTTATTATCAGATGCTATTATCCCATGCCATGTGCAAGGACTCAACTTCAACGTCTTCTGTTATATCTACGATATCCCGTGTGTTGTTGGGCCCGGAAGAGGAACAAGGAATAGTAACGCTGTTTACCTTCATGCACGTCGTACGAGGCGGCTAAGGATGTTTTGCGATGGAGTTGAATATAATAAAATTGACTCAGATGCCATACTGCGCCAGATGTGTCAGACAGATAGGTGCAAATATCACAGCCAGAGTTGTAAAACACGACAAACACATTCCGTTACTCGAACTACATCATGCAAAGGTGTAGGAGTTGGAGAACAAACGCAGAAGAAGAGAAGACGTATCTACTATTAATGCAATCAACAGACAACTTTGCAGTAGATGCTCATATAATGAAGCTTTCCCAGCTACAAGTTGCCATTATTCAATTGTCGCTCAGTAGTTCTGCTCTTAAAAGAAAGCGACATTATATATTTGTTTTGTCCTTGACCATATGAGTCAAACTGCAGCCTTTCCGCTTAAAGTCGGTAATTTTGTACCGTATATTAATCATTTCTACACCTGGTTCATAGTTTATGATATAATTAACTCGCAATTGGGTTGGGGGGGGGGGGAATCGGGTGATGTATGATCAGTTCACCGTGACAGGGTATACTAATCTCCAGCAGCAAAGTTGCATTAATGATATGACAGCATGCTGCAACAATGGATGTGACAACTCGACTGGTTCATTACGGGGTGACGTGGTCAGATTTCAACTTTTTAAATATAATGCGTAGTTTCATTCAGGTTTCGTGACCTCGCTGAACTCGGACTAAAAAGTAGATGTCTGCATCCATCTGCGCGCTACACGACACACCGAGATCTCCTCCATTCCCCATGGTCATGGGGCATCTTTTAGTGTGCAGGGAAGTTCGCTGGACCCACCCAGTAGTCCTGTGTACTGTGAAATGCGCCTTTATCGATATTTCGTTTCATTAAATAATGTATGTATTAGTTTCATTAAAAAGTGACCTAGTCTCCTCATAAAATACCACTCGACCTATTTCAATATTTCATTATGGTGATCTGGTTTGTTTATTCGAATTCTGAAGACATACATACAAATATAACAATTTGCGTTCATCATAAACTAACCAGTACGATTTTGCATCGGATCTGGGCTGAAAAGCGGGAATACATTGTGCTACGGTTTAGGTTGCGTTATATAGGCCTATCGAATAATTTATGGCACGTTTTTAAAAAAATATTTTTTATTTGCTCCCCCACCCTATGATAGCATTCCAATGTCTTGGCATGAATGTAGTATGTACCAACTTTAGACCACAACAGTTTATCTCTCACCTTGCCCTAGGACTTTAGAGATCATTAATGTTCCTCAGTCAGCTTCCAGGGTGGAAACAGTAGACATGTAGTCAGACCTTGGTCGACTATGTCTATCTCATATGAGGTTTTCAGCTGTCAGTGAACTGACTTGTGTAATTAGAAGGTCCATTGCCCATATGCATGTGGACAGAAAGCCCTTTAACATCTGAGGGCCTAATTCCAATAAAGGAATATGTTGGATTAGGGTTAGCTCGCCCTCTTATGTTAGTTTTTGTTCACCAACACAGTACACCATGTGCACATTTCTACACTCATTTATGTATGGGAGTACACCAACATTTAATTAACATTTGTAGAAGTCTCTATAACAACAGCAGTTGCACTGTAAGAACAGCAGCAGGCAACACAGAAGACTATGTGATTAGTACAGGAGTAAAGCAAGGATGTGTATTGTCACCACTACTTTTTATTACATACATGGACCATATAAACAAAACAGCAAACCCAAATAAACTGATTTTTTTTGCAGATGATCAGGTTTTATTCCCCAACAGCATAAAAATCTACGAGACCACCTAAAAATGTAAAAGGTGGAGAGATAGTGTATTAGAAACACTCAGAAATTAACAGCACAAGAGGCAAATAGAATAGCAAAAAACCATACACTCCCTCTGCTCTCAACACTGAAAGGTACATGAGAACAGAAAGAAGAAGTAGTTTGATCTATAAACTGGAATTATTTTTCCTGTCATTTGCTTTCCATTGTCACATGCTTCTGGAAGATAACAAAGATTGTTCTCAACTGTGAACTTTTGTCATGGCTTCCATATTCCAATCTCATAAGTGTGCACTAAGTGCTTCATCTTCTGCATTCACATTCTGATAACTAATACAAAAGTGTGATTTCCACTGGACAGCATGAAGTACATTGTGTTGTCAGTTCCACAGCAGAGTTGTGTTATCCCTCCCCCCCCTCGGGTTCAGCACATCAGTTTTCAGAATGCCTTTAACTCGGGTGGGCTTTCCTAGCCTGTTACAGCCTTCTTATCTGTTGCCAGGCGATGGATGTGTATCGACTCAATGCCATGACAGTTTTCCACCCACTGTGCCCTTGGAATTGACAAGCAAAAACATGTCCCTGGGTGGCAATCTCCAAGAAAGTGGTCATCGGGGATTTGTACTATAACGTTATGATCTCCTAACTGTAGACATTGTACTCAATGAATGGGTCCTACTTTATGAAACATGTGCCAACAATTCTGGTCTATGAGACTTATCAAACCGGCGGTCCAGACCAGCCGCTTTCACTGTTCTTCATTAACGTTCATTCTCAAACTCCCACTGGATATCTCTTGTAGAAGGACAATAACGCAACTAGATTTCCAGCAGGATGTAGTCCAGAGAATGAAGTCGCCGTTTTATTTGTCCCAATGACCCGACACATCCGTCTGAGGCAGATACACTGTCTGTGACAGTTTCTGCAGGCTGCTGACCCTAGAGGTACTGATTAAAGATGTTCGCCAAAGTGCAATCAACTCTCATTTCATTTCAGCCTACACAGACTAAACATCAATACCTAAAGCATTAGCCATATGTTTCAAACATGTTACCAGAATGCACCCCGAGAGAGTGCTTTTAATGTCTGGGCCATTTGCTAGCCCTGAGAACATACGAGAAAACATGTGCATTCCAGAAATAAAATAACATAACAGTGTTTTTTAATTTGTAAATGCTATAAACGAAACAAAAACTGAGTAATAAATGACATTTAAAATATATTTCATATTTAATAATGCTATATCAAATATCATATAATTAACACTATCATATAAAACATATTTCATATTTTAACACTAAATCTACAGTTTACCCTTTCCCTCTCAATGATCATATAATGTGTAGTGTTGATTTGTGGTTGGGGGAAAGGATTTATATACTCTGTTATCTAATAAGCTATCATGACGTATGTTCATGCTAGAGTTTCTCAATCCGCCACTGGCATCCTTTTTTCTCTTCCAGGTCAGACATTTGGTTTAGAAAACTCAAAAGTAATTTAGTTCTACCATTAACACAACAGGCTGGGTCATTGATGTTGATACATCTTTGCTAAGGAGAGTTTAAAAAAAATAATATGTCCTCATATCTTGAGCCTGAAAAGAAGCAGCTTTATCCATCAAGCTAAAAGACTCTGCAGACAACTTACAGACCTACCTGAAGTTGATAGCCCCTTAAGGCCTGTACCAGAACAAACCCTGTGGAGTGAAAGGCATGGAATGCCAATATACATCCAGACCCATGTGAAAGGAATACTAAGCGAGGACGAACAGAACAGTGTGCAGCGAAGGACAGTCACCCTCAGTTTCCTGGATGAGGAATATCCACAAGATATATGGGTCAGAGTATACACAGATGGGTCAGCACAGAATGCCGTGAGGAATGGAGGTGCAGGTGTATATATAGAATATCCACACTAGCCTAGAGATACCATCAGAACACCAACAGGAAAATTCTGCAATAATTATGATGCTGAAATCCAGGCAATTAGTGTGGCAGCTAAAAAACTGCTGAACTCCAACTCTGACCTACAGCCTGTGGTATTCCTGACAAATGCAAGGTCAGTGCTTCAAGCTCTCCAGTCTGGAAAACTAACAGACTTGAAAAAACTTCCAGAGTGGATACCCTCTCACTGTGGAATACTAGGAAATGAAAAAGCAGACCAACTGGCTAAGGAAGGTGCTGCCGAAGACCAACCAGATATACCAATCACCTACCATCAGAAAAAAACAGATGATCAAGTCAATAAGAAAGCCACAAACACCAACACAAGATGACTATCATATTATGAACAGACCAGAACAAGTTATAATTCTACGTCTCAGAACAGGACACAACCGACTCCGCAGTCACATGTATAAAAAGTTCAAGATTGGCAACACGGCCATGTGTACAGGCAGCACAGAGTGCCAAACATATACTTCAAGAGTGTTCTGAGCATGAAACGCTGAGGCAGACATATTGGCCAGTGGAAACAACACTGGAATCAAAACTCTATGGGACACTGTATGAACTACAAAAGACAGTGAGTTTTATTAAGGAGACAGAATTACAGATATAGACATGTTTCAAGTGAACGAAAGAAGAAGAAGAATATCTTGATCCATTTTTTCCCCTTTTGGGTTAATTTTTTAATTATTTTTTTAAAAACAGAATAGGAATGTGAGAAAAGTGTTTTACCATCTTTTTTAAAAATTGATTAAGTATCATGTTCTATTTTCATAAGGTGTCTGAACCACTCCCCTTCCTTCTCTATCAACCCCTTTATCTATGAGCTTGGGCTGAATCAAATGCTTTAATCATTCATATAGTTTATTTGCATTAATAATTTCCTTTTTTTTTATTACTATTCACCTCTTCTTTTGTATTATTTTCTTGATAAAGCAATTCTGGTTGAAATATCAATTTAGTCTGTTTTATGAGCTAAAAACTATGTATTCTCAGTTTTCACCTATTGGTATATAGTTTTACTGCAGTTACTTATTATCGAGTGACATATTTGCAGAGTAATTCACAACCAAATCATTGTACATATCAAACTGAAAATAATGAAAACGAGACATGAAAAAATCGGCCATGTGATGTTTGTGGTTGGGGGAGTGTAGAGCAAAGACTAGCAGCAATGTGTCATGCCATACATGTCACAAGAAGTGACTACGGAAGTTTGGTGCGGAATTAGCTGTCCCATCTCATAGGTCAAAGACACCCAAAAATCATGCTGAAGTTGGTTGGATTTATCAGGCCAAAAGGCACAGATATCACAGCCAAGTTGCAAACCATGACAGTTCATTCTGTTTTCTAGACTACATCCTGCTAACAAGAAGGAGTTTGAGAATAAAAACAATGTAAAGAATGACAAAGTAATTTCTTTGTGAACTATTCTGGCTTCAAAAAGGTATTTCAAAGGTTACATAATGCACAAAACTGACATCCATGGTAGTGTAGTGTCTATCCCGCTAACCAGGTGACTAGGTTTTGAGTTTACTTGTCGCTCGTGGTCTTCCAAAATAAACTTATTTGATCCATAATTAGTGAACACACATCATCTGAGATGTTATCATCAATAAGTTGATCTATTTCAACATTCGCCTTTTCATTGCCTCAATCTCTGCATTTCTCGCCAAGGTGCCATCAATTAGGAACCATTATTCCTTCTGTTGGTAAGCTTGAGACTGTGGTTGCCTTTTCAGCTTGTGTCATCCTTGTCATAATTCTTTGGATCATTAATATTATTGTGTAGGTGGTTGAATATTGGCTAACTTTTATGTATGAACAGCACAGGTGATACATGAGAGCCTTGTGGTTGTCAGCACAGGTGATACATGACAGCCTTGTGGTGGTCCTGGGGATATTCGTATGGTGTCTGATGTTCAAATTTTAAGTGTAATGCTACTGTCCTCTCAGAAGGCAGCAGTAATCTAGTTAATGAGCAACGGATTTACTCCACAGCCCATAAAGAGTTAATCAATTTCATATAGTCATTTATTATAGGCATCATCTAGGTCTACTGCCATTGCTACTGTCTCCTGCATTGATTGGAATCCCTTGTAAACATCATATGTAAATGTTGAAGCATTATCCCAAATTCCTTTTCCTGGTTGTTTATCCAGATTAATTATTAAAGAGGCTGTATTCAGAGGTTGTGATACATCATTCTATTGGCAATTATTCTTTACAATAACTTTTTTTACAGGTTTTGTAAGGGGATTATATAACAGCTGCTAATCCAAACCTACATGTTCCACTCAAGTTCTACTACCATCCCTCCATTTCCTGTGATCTGGGGTTTTTTCAAATATTAACTCCCTGTATTACTGTGGAGAACCATTGCCATTCACTTCCTACTACACCTCTCCCCAAATCTCCTACCCTTTGGCCAACAACTCCTCCCATTTTTTAAAACCATCACTCTTCCACCCCTAGCTATTGTGCTCCATTTCAATTGCCTCTTGTGAGTTTCTAGTTGGCCATCAGTCATCATACATTTTTCCAGCAAACACCACAAAGTGTATTCTTAGAATACTCTACAGGAAAGTGTAACATATTTTATGTTTATTTATGGCATAAGTATAGGCCAATTCTTGAGAACTCTGCAGGGATTTTAATATTCTTATTAACTAGGTACTTGGGCATCCGGTTTGGTCATGAACAGTAAATATTGCTTTAGGTATCTTATGACCAGGGTTCCCTAACCCATGCTCAGTTATTTTTAGAAATTTTGAGAATAAATAAGTCTATTAAGGGTATATGATTTTGAACTGACATCTTTGGTGGTCATCAATCCTGACAGATATTTTATATTTAAGCAATAGAAATTTTAGTGCTTTGTGGTAACTTAAATCCATCATAACCATTTTAAATTTTGTGAAATGTGCCAAATGATGGTTTGCCATTAGATTTATTGAGTTGTTTAAGCATTTTTCTATTTTACATATAACTTTTAAGAGTACTGAACATGGCTGAAAACAGCAGTTAATATTTAAAAAGAACATTTTAATTAAGCCAATTAGCTGTCATTTTGAAAATAGTTAGTTCGACATGCATCTGAGAATCTCAGTACTGTGATAAACAGATACGTATTGTATTTGTGAATAAAAAAATATATAGTTTCTGTGGAATTTTATTATGTTTAATAGATATATAATTTATTTTCATATTATACTAAAAAGCAACATATTATACTAATTAGCCATCATTTTGAATATCAATTAATTCTGTGTCCATCTGAAAAATTAAGGAATGTAATGATTGATTGCTGATCCAGTGGTCCATGGGCTCATACCCTTTGACCCAATGCCATTGTGTGATATATGCATGTGTTGTTTCGTTCCATATAAGGTGTTCCATTTATCTGGCTCTGAAGGGAGAAACATTTTCCTGATGTCATCCAGTGCTGGGTATTCAAAAAGGTGGTGGTCAACAGTTTCATAGGGACGTGTGCACAGCCGGCACCCTGGAGTGTGTTGTGGTTGTATTCTGTTCAGGTGATTGTTGTTTGGTTGCTGATCCAGCGGTCCATGGGCTCATGCCATTTGACCCAATGCCATTGTTAGTATGTGCATGTGAGCTGTTGTTTTGTTTCATATAATGTGTTCCATTTATCTGGCCCTGGAGGGAGAAACATTTTCCTGACACCATCCAGCGCTGGGCATTCAAAAAGGTGGTGGTCAACAGTTTCATAGGGATGAGTGCACAGCCGGCACCCTGTATTGTGTTGTATTCTGTTCAGGTGATTGTTAAGCTGTACATGTGTGCACAGTCAGAATATGATACTTTGGTCTTTTCTTTCCAAGAGGTTGATATTGTTTTTAGGATTTGGGCTGGTCATATATTTATAGATTTCCCTCCCAGTGTCTCCCATCTGTTCATCCAATGTTCTTTAGTCACAGATTTCAACATCATTTTAACTGTGTGCATGGTTGTTTCTGTATAAAGCTGTTCTTGTTGTGCTCCCATCTTTGCTAGTCTGTCTGCCTTGTCATTGCCAGGTGTGTTTGAGTGGCCAGGAATTCACTGCATAACAATGTTGACATCATAAGATGTAAGCAGCTGGTTGGCATGGTTGATATATTTCAGCTAGCTCAGGTTTACAATGTCCATCACATTCCAGTGCTTGAAAAGCAGACATAGAGTCTGTAAAAATAAAAATGTTTTGGATTTTTGATGGGAAGGCATCAAATATGGTCTTCAGGTGGTACAAGGCAACTTATAGTGCTGTTGTTTCAGCTTCATAGTTAGAACATATCTCCCCACAGACATCAAAGAACTCATCATATGTATTGTCTGGATATTCTATATAGACACCATAACTTGTTTCGATGGTGACTTTGAAAGCAGACCCATCAGTATAGACATGAATTAATTGTTCTGAGTAGATGTCTATTGTTTTTTTGTATTGCTTTCATAAGACTTATTGGGTCGGAACTTTTCGGTGCATTATTTCTTAATTGTGTCTTGATTTCCAGCAATTTAAAAGCTGCATGCGGTGGTAAACATTTTTCTACTTTTGTGAGTTCTTGTCTCTTATCTGGGAGGTGATAGCAGTCTTTTATTTCATTGACATGGCTGAGGACTGACTTTTGTTTTATTCTGTGATTTGGTTGCCAGTTTTCTATATGTTTATTTGGGTGGTCTTTGTTCATTCTTTTGCTTCTTTCATAAGCCTCTATTGCAGCCATACCTCCCTCTATCTCAAGGGGTTCACATTTGTATGTATTTCAAATGCAGCAATTGGTGCAGATCTCATTGCTCCACTACTAAGGCGTATTAAATTATTCTGCAATCTGTAGGAACCAGTAACGTTATATGTTTACCCTTCTTTCTGCCAATTTCTCAAGATATGATGTTAGGGATGTCGCTGTGACTTTTGGTTCATCTGGAGGTTTGTTACTTTTCAGGATGGGAAAGATGTGAGCATTTCTCCAGTGTTTAGGCAGTTTTTCATTTCTTCAGGTCATATTTATTAGTCTAAGAAGTACTTCTTTCCTTAATGTGCCCATGTGTGTTAACATTTATCTGATCCAGGAGACTTTCTTGGCTTTAGTTTCTTCAGCCCTTGTTGGAATTCTTGCATATTGAAATCATCCTCAAATATGGATGAGCTAGTAGTTTAGATATTTTCTTGCTGCTTCAGTAGGTACAGATGCTTCTTGTTAGCCTCCAACAGTTTCTCTACTGTTCACATTGGCAAAAAAGTGGTTATAGTGTTCTGTTTCCGCCTATTCTTCTTTTCCCAGACAAATTGTTGATCAGCGCCCAAGCCTTTCTATAATTTTTCCTTAAATCTAAATGTGCACATTTTTTCCCATTTATCATGTTTGTCCTTCTTCACTATTAGTTTTACTTTAGCACACATTTTATTGTAACGGATGAAACTGCCTAAGTCAGGCTCTGTGGCAGAGTGGTACAGAGTGTGACAGCCAAGGAACCAAGTTTGATCCCTACCATAGACATTTGTGCATCCGGACCATTAAGAAAGCAGCAATAAATTATAAGAACTTGGCTTTTTTTTTGTCTTTGGAACTGGGTACATTTTAAAATGTTGAGTAGACTATGCTGGTTTGTGTCTATTCTTAACTTCTCAAACTCATTTAAGGTGATGTGACTTGGTCCTATTGGGGGTATTGTATTGGGCCTGCAAGCTGTGGAAGGACAATTCCTATCTTAACTATCTAGAGCCCTATTGTTTGTTGTTATGATCAGAATATTATAATTATATATATATAGTTGAAAACAATCAAAAACTGTAAAATAAAAAGCAACAATTCCATGATAACAACATCCAATTATATTTATCTAGTATCTAGGCCTAATAAAAAGTACTAGGTTAGTCAGTGAATTTTAGTGACTAAAATTTATTGTATAACGCCTAATATAATAACAATAAATTAAATAACCAGACTAACCAATTGTAGCCCATTCATAACGACATCTGTTAACTTTGACGCAAGTAAAAATGTGCTATTTCGACTTTTTGTCAACATTTACAATATCAAATAAATATCTAGGAGAATTCAGTAGAATATAATGAATTCATATGATATAGTAATTAAAGTTAGTTAGGGTCTACTATTAATCTTATGCTACTAGTTTGTAGTAGTAGTACTAATTATCTACGCGTGGCCGTGCCGTAGTGTTAGTGTGCAGTACTGTGTGTGAAAGAAACAAAATAAAAAGCCCTAACCCTAACCGAACCCTAAACTAAACTATATAATAAATTTAATTAGGCCTAATAATTAAACTGTGCTCTATAGCAGTTAAATGCACTGTTAAAATCACTCATACTATAGTATTTGCGACAAAATGTATAATTATCTCAATAAAATATACCTTACCTTGCTCTTAATCTGAATGTACTGATTTCCTTACAACATAATATAAATTGGTCTTTTTCCACACTAGTCGGATGATGTCTTTCAGTGGCGTGAGACGGAGCTGGCGACAGAACATCGTGCTTCCGCTATGCATGTTCCGTGGCCTATGTTTTCTTGGCAATCACATGTACGGACACCTGTTTTGTCAATATTTATAAATCGTTAGTCAGGACACCTGGTTTGTCAATATTTATAACTCGTTAGTCAATAGCCAGTGGCGTAATGAGAGGGGGCGAAGGTGCGGACCGCCACGGGCGGCATCATTGGGAGGGCGGCAAATTTATTTTCTTCCAGGCTTTCACAATTCTTCTTCTTTCGTTCGCTAATAATGTCTATATCTGCAGTGTTGTTTCTTGTATAAATTGGACAGTGTTTTCCATTTCTTGTTTTGTACCATAAAGTTTAACATTCATTGGTGTATCAGAAGGCCAGTATGTGCATCTTAATGTGTCATAGTTTGCACATTCTTGAAGGATATGTTCTGAAGTCTGTTTGACTTGTCCACAATTACACTTTGCTGTTGTGCCAATTTTAAATTTTGTATACATATGGCTGTGTTTAGTCTATTGTGTCCAGTTCTCAGTCGAAATATGATTACCTGTTCTTGTCTGTTAAGTAGGTGGTAGTCATCCCGTGGAGGTAAGATAGGCTTTCGTTGTGCCTTTATCATGGATTTCTTTTGGTGATTGCTGATTGGTACATCCGGTTGCTGCATGTTAGCACCTTCCTTGGCGAGTTGATCAGCTCTCTCATTTCCTGCTATTCCACAGTGTGATGGAATCCATTGCAGTATAACTCTACACCTATTTTGTACTATGGACAATACCTCTTTTAACTCTGGAAGTTTATTGGATTGCAATGCCTCTAGTACTGACCTTGCATCTGTAAGTATTACAATATGGTGTGAGGTCCTGTCCAATGTTAACAGTTTCTCTGCAGCTGTATAAATAGCTTTGACTTCAGAGTCATAGTTGTTGCAGTAATTCCCTGTTGGTATACAAGTGGTATCAGTGGTGCCATCTGGGTATTCTACATATACACCACTTCCTCCATTTTTTTCATAGTTGTTGCAGTAATTCCCTGTTGGTATACAAGTGGTATCAGTGGTGCCATCTGGGTATTCTACATATACACCACTTCCTCAATTCTTTACTGCATTCTGTGCTGATCCATCTGTATATACTCTGGTCCATAGATCACTTGGGTAAACATCATCAAGGAAACTGAGAGCTGCTACTCTTTTCTGCAGATTATTCTGATGTTCATCCCCATGCACACATGCTACTGTTGTTTGGATGGTCACTGGTAGGCATGTCCGTTTTTCCCATGGGGTGTGTTCTGGTTGAGATGTCAGTGGTATTGTTACCTCTGGTAGATCCGATACCTGTCTACGTAGACGCTTGGCCTGGTGTATGAAGCTGCTTCTTTTAAGCCGTCCTTGTGATAGATTCTGGAATCTTTCCTTCATTGGGTGACTATGGTGGGAAAGAAACTTTTCTCCATGAATTATAATTTTAGTATCTCTACGCTCTTTCAATGACTGCATCCCTTCGATATTCTGCATTTCTATGATTGGTGTGGATCTCATTGCGCCTGTAATGATTCTAAGTGCTTGGTTCTGTACTCTATCTAGGTTTTGTAGTGTAGTGTTTGATGATGAACTCCATGCTGTAGAACCATATTCCAAGTGTGGTCGAATGGCTTGTTGGTACACATTTTTTAGAATTCTTTCATTAGCTCCCCAAGTTGTCCCACTCAGTTTTCTTAGTATAGCTATCTTCCTTCTAGCCTTTGTTTCTGCTTTGCTGATATGATGTTTCCATGTCATTTTGGCATCAAATGTTACACAAAGATATGTGGGTTGGTCATCTACCTTTAAGATAGTTTTATTTACATAGATGTTTCCTGCTCTTTGTTTTGGTGAAAGTGTAAAAAGGGTTGTTGCTGACTTCTCTATATTGATACTTACACACCATTTGTCAGCCCAATTAGTCAAAATGTCCATGGCTCTCTGAAGCATTTTTGTGGTACCCATGGCGCTCTCATGTGTGCACCACAGAACCAAGTCATCTGCATATAGTGCTGCCTTAGTTCCACATGGTATTTCTTCAATTAGATCATTGATAAATATGAGAAAAAGAGTGGGTGATAGAACTCCTCCTTGAGGCACTACATGGCGTAGTAATACTTTCCTACTTTATTTTGCCATTTACTTGTACTCTGGCTCTTCTATTGTGAAGAAAGGCTTTCGTCCATCTATACACAATTCGGGAGCCGCGTTAGTGCAGTGGTTAGCGCACTGGCTTCGCATATGAGTGGTCCTGGGTTCATTCTCCAGCTGAGGCGGAAATGTTTTCAGATCGCAACGGCTCCCAGGTCGACCCAGCCTTAAATGGGTACCGGATTAATCCGGGAAGTAAAGACTGCGAGGGAGAGGATATGACTACCGCTCTCATTTGCAGAGCCTGTGAAATGTGAGATCGCTAACATCTTACACCCCTACGGCATTAATAAATGCTATGGGTTACTTTACTTTTTTACTTACTACATAATTCCACATATCTTGTAGTTTCTCATTTTTTGAAGCAATCCTTCTTTCCATACTTTATCAAAGGCCTTCTGTAAATCAATCCATGCCACTAAAACTGATTTTTTTGTCTTGGAAAGCATCCTCAATTTCCTGTGTGAGGTATGTGGTTTGATCCTCTGTGGAGTAGCATTGTCTGAAACCTGCCTGCTGTGGTGCAAGGAATTTTCTACTTTCCAAGTGAAATTTTAGTCTTAGGTTTATGATGCGCTCCATTGTTTTGCACAGGCAACTTGTAAGACTAATTGGTCTGTAGCTAGTTGGTGTTGTTCCATCTTTTCCAGGTTTAAGCAAAGGGACCATAATTGATTCTCTCCAGATTTGTGGTATTTTCCCAGTAGTCCAGCTAATAGTTAGGATGTCCAATAGTTTCCTTCTGGCTGTTGTTCCTAGATTCTTTATCATTTCATTTGATATTTCATCAATTCCTGGGGACTTATTTAGCTTTAGTTTAGAGACTGCTAATTCTAATTCACTATATGTGAACAATGTATCCATAATTTTATCTGCACTGTTTTCATCACTGATTCTAGTCTGAGCATGTTCCAATTTACTTTTTTGGTCGCTCCGCACTGTATGCTGTTTCTCTTGACTAATTTCAATATTGCAGTCTTGAGCAAATATCCTAGCGAAATTATCTACTGCTTGCTTTCCTATAATCATTTTGCCATTCTGTACGAGTGTTATGTTTGTGCTTCTTCCTGTTCCCTCATCATTTAGTTGTTTGACCAGTTTCCACAGTTTTCTTCCATCATTTTCAAAATGTAAGGATTCTGTTTTCTCTTTCCAGCTTTCTTCTGGTTTCTAGTTTGGCTCTTTGGAATTTAGCTTTTGCGTGTTGATGTTTGTTGTGATGTTCCTGGCTTGGGTTATTTTCCACTTCCGTCAGTGCTTTTTCTAATTCCTCTTGCAGCAGTTCTAGTTGTTCACTCCAGTATGGCTTGTATTGTTTGCGTGCTCCTCTTGGTATTGCTTCCTTTGCAGCTTGATGAATACATTTATTGAACTCTTTGACTATGGCGTTTATGTCTTTTCCTTCCATGTCTATTTGTCCAGCTAAAACACTACTGCAGTGTTTAAATAGTCCCCAATTTGTTTTTTTATAATTCCATCTTGGAAGGCTACATGCATTTCCTGTGAGTTCATTTTTAATACTAAGGAGGACTGGTCGATGGTCGCTACCTCCAAGTTGCTTCCCCACTGTTCTATTGATTTCCCAGTTTAGGTCTGCTGAGTACAATGCCAAGTCTGGCGTGGAAGTGGTTTGCCATGCTCTTGAGTAGTATGTTGGAGGATCTTTTGGCTTATTAAGCAATAGAAGACATTTATCGTCTTGCCAGCTTTCAAGTTCTTCTCCTCTTTTATCCATGTGGTCATAACCCCAGCTTTGTGAGTGACTATTAAAATCTCCACATACTATCAGTCTTCCTCTGTACGGTATTGTGTCCAGGGAAAGGGACTGGTCATTTGGACAATAATAATTTAGTAGGTTGAAGTCTGTGTTCTTGGTCTTTAGTTGAAGGACCTGATATTCTGCTCCTTCCATGTATAGCTCAGTTTGATGAGCGCTGATATTATTTTTGACTAGAGTTAGTATACCTCCTCTTCTTCTGTCTATTCGATCAGCTCTAAAGCACGGATAACCTGCAATTTTAAAGGCTACATCTTTGCTGAGGTGTGTCTCTTATATGCAACAAATGCTGACCTGTTCCTTGTGAAGGATGTTTTCTAATTCTAATTTCTTGCTAAATCCATCTTTTTTGCTATTTACACCCTCAGCATTCCAGTGCATTATTGTAAGTGATGTCTCCTTGGTTGGTAATATTTGTTGGTCAGTAATATTACTCTTGTGCCTCCTGGCTCCACAAGGCAATCGAAGAGGACCTCCAGTCGTATGGGGTGGGCCCTTTCGAGGTATAGGGCCCGGTGCTACTCCTGCCTGGTGAGTCGTCACAGGGTTAGCACCATAACGGGGTAATGCAGATATAGACATTCATGTGCGATAATGCATGCCATTCTGATTGTTGCGGTGCGCCTTCTGGCCAAATGTCGCTGACTTCAGCACCTTTACTTGCTAGGCAAGACTGTGGTCCTGCCCTAATGTGGGAGGGCCCGGCCAGTCTTAATTTCCAGCCTCTGCTGGCTGGACTAAGCCCCATCTCCACGCCAAGGAGCTGGCCTCGATGGGGGCTTTCACAATCACTGCCATATTTTTGTAATGTCACAATGGCGGAAAATTATGATTCCGCCTCTGGCGCCATTGACCCACGCTACGCCACTGCATATATTCAATGTACAATGTCACCAACATCCCTTTCTCGCCTGTTCTCACATGATCTAAGTGGAAACACATATATCCAATGTCATCAACACCACTTTCTGGCCTCTTTTTTTCTAGTCTTGAGTAACCCCTCCCTTCTTTTCTAGTCTTGAGTAACCCCTCCCTTCATTTCTAGTCTTGAGTAACCCCTCCCTTCTTTTCTAGTCTTGAGTAACCCCTCCCTTCTTTTCTAGTCTTGAGGAACCCCTCCCTTCTTTTCTAGTCTTGAGTAACCCCTTCCTTCTTTTCTAGTCTTGAGTAACCCCTTCCTTCTTTTCTAGTCTTGAGCAACCCCTCCCTTCTTTTCTAGTCTTGAGTAACCCCTCTCTTCTTTACTAGTCTTGAGTAACCTCTCCATTTGTTCTAGTCTTTAGTAACGTCTCCCTTCTTTTCTAGTCTTGAGTAGCCTCTCCATTTTTTTCTAGTCTCGAGTAACCTCTCCCTTCTATTCTAGTCTTGAGTTATGTACCATATTGGACCAATACACTTCAAAAACTACAGGAAGAACTGACTGAAGCACGTAATATGGCAGAGAAGCAACCATCACAACAGAATCACATCGCTCTACAAAAAAACCAAAGCAAAGTTCACTAAAGAAAAGATAGAAACACAGAGAAGAAGTTGGAGGGAAAAAACTCACAAATTAAATTTTGAAAAGGAAGGGAGAGAGCTGTGGAAACTAACCAAGCAAATAAATGATGACCGCAATACCCAGCGACAAAAAATTACGCTGGAAGATTCAGGTAAATTCTGGCAAACAAGCAGCAGACAAGCTTGTGGAATCTTACAGAAAAGGAAGCACAATTACCATCAATACATGTAGACAACGAAGCATTCGTCAAGAAATGAATAATGATAAGAACAACACAAACTGCCCTGACGTCATGTCCAAACTATTCACAATAGAAGAATTAAAGGCATCTATAGGGAAATTAAAGGATAGAAAATCACCAGGACCGGACGGTGTCACCAATGAAATGCTTATGAACCTAGAACAGGCAGCAATGTACAAATTATTACAGATATACAACTATAGTTGGGAAACAGGCAATGTACCACAGTCGCGGAGAAAAGCGTTTATGTGTCCTATTATTAAACAAGGCAAGGACAAACAGAAGCCTAACAGCTATAGAACAATAAGTCAAACGAGTTGTGTCTGCAAGACAATGAAAAGGATGGTCAACAGAAGACTAAAGTGGTACCTAGAATCTGAGAATCTATTGGTGCCAGAACAGGCTGGATTTAGAGAGTGTAACAGCACAGAAGACCAAATAACATTCCTGTCCCAGATCATAGAAGACGCATTTCAAGAAAATAAAAAAGTTTTTTTCACCCTATGGATAGAAATTCAAAAAGCTTTCGACAAGGTCTGGACAGATGGACTGAGAATAAAGCTGCAAAGAAATGGAATTTGGGGCAACATGAGCAAGTAGATCCGTTCCTTCCTACACAATAGGAAAGCAAGAGTCACCATGGAAGGATACAACAGCAAAAAAATACTCCTAAAACATGGAGTTCCTCAAGGCTCAGTATTGTCTCCAACTCTGTTTCTTGTCTTCATAAATGATATAATTTGTGAATTGCCACAAGGTGTTTGAGCTGCAATGTACGCTGATGACTTGGTGGTGTGGTGTGTAGAAGAACATCTAAAGATCGCCAACAAAAAAATTCAAATGGCAGCAGACAACATAGCAGCATGGGCAGATAAATGGATGATAAAGATAAATGCTGAAAAGTCTTCAACAACACTCTTCACACTCTCAAATAAGGACAAAACAGGAGAGATAAAACTCGGAAATGTACATATCCAAACAGAAGACGAGCCGGTGTACTTGGGCACTACGCTAGATAAGAGACTAACACGAAGGCCTCGAATTGAGAAAATAGAAGCAAGGGCAAGACAGAAACTTGCCTTCCTGAGGAAATTGGCAGGAACAAACTGGGGGGGGGGGGAATGAGGCAACTTTGAAGAAGGTATATACTGGTGCAATTAGACCAGTACTAGAATATGGTACAGACTTCAGCAGCCAACTCCCATCTACAAGCCCTGAACAAGGTACAAAATCAAGCACTTCGCCTTATCACAGGTGCCATGAAGACCTCTCCCATAAATGAAAAGGAAAAAATTACAGGAATCACCCCCTTACCATACAGGCGAGACACTAAGACCATGGTACATGCAGAAAAGTACAAGAGCATGCCAGAACATCCAATGAGGGCCAGACACAGTGACC
This sequence comes from Meghimatium bilineatum, assembly GCA_034231615.1. Classification (NCBI taxonomy): domain Eukaryota; kingdom Metazoa; phylum Mollusca; class Gastropoda; order Stylommatophora; family Philomycidae; genus Meghimatium; species Meghimatium bilineatum. The sequence goes on from CM067311.1 coordinate 25,742,962, forward strand.
TAGCCAGTAGTAGACTGAAGAGGAGCAGTTTTGTACACCGATCGAAAAAAACTAAACAGAAAATATAAGGATGAGCTACCAGATATAACAGACAAAGAGAGATATCACCAACACTTTTTCCAGTTCCGTGGAAGCAATACCCAAATCTCACTATCAGAACCACCATAAATAACTACCACACTATGATAAAACTGAATAATCTTCAAAAGAAAACAATAGTATGCAACATGATTGAAGACATGTACTCCAGAGAAGCATGGATACAAGTATATACCGACGGATCAGCAACCAGAGCAGTGAAGAATGGAGGTGCTGGAGTGTACATAAAATATCACGAAAAAGAAAATGAATCCACATGTTCACCAACTGGAATATTCTGCTCCAACTACTCTGCAGAAGTACAGGCTTTAAACATTGCTGCAGAAATAATTAAACACACAAGTCAATGCCAGCAGGTGGTATTTCTTACTGATGCTATGTCTGTCCTACAAGCCCTTGACTGCGATAAACTGCCAGACCTGAAGAAAGCCATGCGAGAAGTGAGCATCCAAAGAAGGGTAGTACTACAGTGGATACCAGGAAATGAAGAGGCAGACAGACTGGCAAAGGATGGAGCAACACAGGAACAAAAAGACCAAGAAATCACCTACCAAGAAAAGAAGACCCTCATCAAAGCCATCAGGAAAGTCGACCACCCAAAAGACAATTACAACTATCTCAACAGAGCAGAGCAGGTTATTATCTTCCGCCTCAGAACAGGACACAACAGATTAAACAGCCACTTAAATAGACTAAGATTGATCCCATCACCACTGTGCCTTTGTGGGCAGGCAGAACAGACATCTGAACATATCCTGCAAGACTGCAATGCACTAAACCAGTTAAAGGAAGAACACTGGCTTACAGATGATGGATATCCACAGAAAGATGTATGGGAGCACTGAGGAGCTTTCAAATACAGCAGCATTTATTAAGAAAACAGGACTTGCTGTGTAGACGTCAAACTGGAAACGAGAAGAAGAAGAAGACAAGCCAGTACGACATCTTAACTATCAAAATTATTTTCTTTCACCGGTAAGATTTTCTTAAAGGAAAAATGACATATGGAGCCAAATCTGGAGAATATGATGGGTGTGGAATAATTTCAATATTCAAATCGTTGACCGTTTGCAACGCAAGCCATGCTTTATGGGAAGGTGCATTGTCTTGAAGCAAGAGCATAATTTGAGTGCGAGTTATCCCTCGTTTTCTGGTCAGTCTTTTTAAGTTTGGTATGGAGATCAACGTACCACTGGCCTTTAGTCGTCTTGCATTGAGGCAGGCAATTTTTCATTATGACACATTTGATGTCCCATACAATCAAAATCACTTTTATTGCATATTTCTTTACTATTTGATTGATATGCGTTGGTAATGGTGATTCTAACAGACCCAGAGTATTCTGAAAAATTAGCTCTGGTTTCTGCCCTTTGCACCTCATTCTGCGTTGAAGAAACATAGATAGTACCACTGGAACCACACATGGTAAAATAGGGAGCGTAATTACCCAGCGAAACACAGGAACAATTAACATGCATACCCTTCGACATTTGCTGGTAGAGACTGGGCACCTATATGCCTGTCAGTCATCGTTCCTCATCATGATGCACCATCTTCGCGACGAAAGTTGGCTGCAACGGACCTCCAACATCCCTTTTCTTTTGCCTTGGTTATGCACTCTGCCAGACCGTAACCTGTCCATCTCGTGATATTTCTCTCCCACTTGTATCTCTGCATACCCTTGCTTGCCTCCCCTCAATCCAGTAAGGTCTGCAATAAGGTGTAATGTCTTTTAATATGTTCAAAATACATTATTTGTTTTATCTTTATTTCTTTGATGATGACCATTTGTTACATTCACTTTTGAAAATTCAATTTTAGTTTTGTCCTTGATTATGAGTTCGTAGATGGCTAATGAGCCCTATTCGAGCTGTAAATGTCCTTGGACAGTTCGGACATGGAATGATGACTGTAGACGGATCTTGGTCTATCCATGACTTTCTAGCTGCTCTCCGCTGTTGAGCTGCTGCATTTCTCTTCTTTTCACAAGATGATGCGCTCTTTTTTTAAATTTTAGAACGCCATGTAGATCTATTTTGTGCAAGTTCTTCCCATGTATCATGGTCTATTTCAAATTCTTTCAGTGAGTTCTTTAACGAGTCCTTGTAGCTCTTCCTTTGGCCACATTGAGATCGTATACCCTTCTCTAGCTCACCATAGAGAAGTATATTTGGCAGACGATGGTCTGGCATGCGCACCAAATGACCTGCCCAACGAATTTGTGTCTGCATCAGGATCGTGCCAATGCTTGGGATACCAGCTCTATCAAGGACAGTGGTATCTGGAATCTTGTCTTGCCATCTGGTGTTCATAACTTTTCTGAGACAATTTGTATGAAAATGAATGAGTTTTTTCACATGACGTCTATACACAGTCCATGTTTCACTAGCGTATAGCAGCACTGGAAGTACCACTGCTCTGTAAACTTTCAGCTTAGTCTGTAGGTTAATGCCATTTCTACGCCAAACATTTGCGTACAATCTGCTGAAAGTACTGCTTGCTTTGGCGATCCTTGTATACACTTCATCATCAACGTTGGTATTTTGTGATAACGTACTGCCTAGATATGTGAATCTATTCACAACTTTCAGTGCTACACCATTTACCTTTATGCAGGGCTCGGTCTATTTGTGTTAGAATCATTGTCGAGGAGTGTGCGTACATTCCATGCTCCTAGAGTCAGTGAGAAAAGCTTTTCCCTTCGGGTGAATTTTTGTGGATGTGAAAATGACTTGCAATGGGGAATTTTGATTAAAGTGAGGAAGAGTTGTACAAAGCGTCGCCCTCACTCTCTTGTCGGACCTCATTTGAAACCAGTGGCAAGACGAATCGAGACGACTGGAAGTGAAGTACGATGCAGTGGATAACCATGATTTTCTACGTGTCTCACCATGCCCGATGCGGTCCACGCCGCGTCTCATATATACATACATACACACACACATACATACACACACATACATACACACATACGTAAGTGTGTGTGTGTGTGCGTGCGTGCGCATGTTCATTATTACATGATGGTCAGACAGCCTCATATGTAAGCTTAAATATATATATGGGTCATCAAGGAATAATTTTGATCAAAATATGTATGTGTAATAAATCTGTGTTTTGTGATCTTCATGTTTCATTATTACTTTGTTTGTATCACAATATTTTATTACTATAATAATCTTTTAAGAAACATTATGGTTTGTGTTATTGAGATCCCCAGGAATTGTGAGAACTCTTGCTTCCTATAGTTAGTCGTTGAATCATCATCACTGCACTTCGGACAAGTCCATAGATGCTCAGATATCTCCATGAGTGTAGCCGCCATTTCACGCTGACTGACGATCCCAGTACGCAGTTGATTGATCATCATTCTTTCTTGCCCACGAAAACTGCTCCTTTCTAGCGACACCACATTTCAAACCAAATTTCTTGCTTTCTATGTGCAGTGGGATGGTTTTTCTGAGCTTTCTTTCACACTAAGGAGGCTTCAGCTTTCGGCTTAGTGCAGTGCCTATTTAAAGAGACTTCTACTCAGAGAGGTTCTATAATTGTATAGATGACATGCTACAAAGTTTCCATAAGAGAGTCTCAATATAACGGCATGTCATCTACTATGATTTTCTGTTGCATTGGTGGTACTCTTATGGTAATGGTGCTCTTCTTTCAACCGCGGGCATGAACCAATTTCGCTCTTGTTCTTCTGCGTTCGTTCTCAGACTCCTGATCAGCTTTATGTAATTCGAAGAACGAAGTGCATTGTGTTATAGCGTACATCTTAGCTGCAATATATGCGCTTTTTGGCCTTCCAGGTCCTACTTCAGCATAGCTTCTGCGTCACTTTTACTCTTTTTGGGATGAAATAACCAACGCGAGTCCAAGACATGCTTAGTCGCCTCTTACAACATGATTGGCAGGTAGCAATGTCGCATTTCTTTACTCCAATTTATGACTCCAGAAACACCCAGGCGACAATTTGGTTGTATCATCAAAGTTTTTAACCATCAGCTTATAATAATAAAGGTCGTGTTCTGGTAATCCAGTCACCGCGAAGTCAAGAGTATGTGTTTAAGAGTGTTTCACATTCTAGTGCTTGAAGAGCGAACATAAAATCTGTGAAATTATTTCTTAATTGTGTCTTGATTTCCAGTAATTTAAAACCTGCATGCGGTGATAAACATTTTCTACTCTTTGCAGTTCTTGTCTCTTGTCTGGGGAGGTGATAGCTTCCTTTTATTTCATCGACATGGCTCAGGACTGACTTTTGTTTTATTCTGTGGTTTGGTTGCCAGTTTTCTACAAGTTGTTTACAAGTTGTTTCTACAAATGTAGAACCCCTTGAGATGTGGAGAGATATGGCTTCAATGTAGGCTTATGAAAGAAGCAAAAAAATGAACGAAGACCACCCAAATAAACAAGCCAGTTTTATTAAGATGCTCCTTAATCAATTTTTAGTTGGAGGCTTTGAATGATAGTTTAAACAAGAAAACATGATCAGCCTTTTGATATAAATGTTGAAAATGTTTTGTGTATTGTAATTTGTAGGTTTTCTTGTTTACATCATAACACCCTAGTTTTAGTGATAGTTCGTCATGTGGACCATTCTAAAAACATGTATTTTACGTAAGTACATTTGTAGATAAATTTAAACAAGATTATATGTGAAAGTAGATATGCTTTCAGAATAGGCAAAAAAATGGACAAATATTTAGTTTTTTGAATTCATTCTCAAAATCGATTGGTAGAATGTAGTCTATAGAACGGAATGCTTGTGTCATGGTCTAGAGCCTTGTTGAGATATCTGCACCATTCGGCCTGTCATATTCAACTTAATCATGAGCCAGATATTTAAAATGGCAGCCCTGTGAAAGAGATAGAAACAATGTGAAAGAGATGACAACCCTGTGAAAGAGATGACAACCATGTGAAATATATAGAAACCCTGTGAAGAGATAGAAACCCTGTGAAAGAGATAGAAACCTCATGAGATGGAAACCCTGTGAAAGAGATAGCAACCATATGAAATAGATAGAAACCCCGTGAAAGAGATGGAAACCATGTGAAAGAGATAGAAACCATGTGAAGAGATAGAAACCCTGTGAATAGATAGAAACCCTGTGAAAGAGATAGAAACCTCATGAGATGGAAACCCTGTGAAAGAGATAGCAACCATATGAAATAGATAGAAACCCCGTGAAAGAGATGGAAACCCTGTGAAAGATATGGCAACAATCTGAAAGAGATGGCAGCCCTGTGAAAGAGATGGCAACCATATGAAAGATTTATAAACCCTGTGAAAGAGATATAAACCCTGTGAAAGATATAGAAACCATGTGAAAGAGAAAGAAACCCCGTGAAAGAGATAGAAACCATGTGAAAGAGATAGAAACCTCGTGAAAAAGATAGAAACCTCTTGAAAGAGATAGAAGATGGAGATCCGTTGCAGTCAACGCTTGAAAATTAGACTTGAAATCGCCACGGCTGCATTGCCCAGGTTAAATAACATATGGGAGAGCAGAATAAGTACATCAGTGAAGATACGCCTGGATACCATTGTATGCCATGTGTACCATTATAGGTCATGTCGTGGATGACACCTCGGCTAAAAAGACGAAAGAGCCATGGTCCAACTCTTCTCGCGGATGAGAAAAGGTTCAGCATCGATGGGCATAGGCACAGAACGTCGAATTACACGAGGCAGGTTCACAGACGGCGGAACACCTCGCGCGAGATAGACGTGAACGACAATCGTCTCGGCGAAGAGTCACTGCGCACCCACGTGACTGTCGACAGGTAGGCAGGCTGTCACTGGCTAGGGAAGCCAACTACCCAAATTAAAGGCATGACAAAAACGGATGTGCTGGGCCTCGGATGTCTAGACCACAAAGTGAGCCAATCGAGGTACAAATAACACAGTTCAACTGTGGAACTTGTGGCACAATGTACTTCGCTCTCGCCGGCGGAAATCTCACGATTTATTCGTTGTGGTTATAAGAGAATAAACGCAGAAGAAGAAGAATAGACCATGCATACCATATGTACCATTATAGACCTATAAATCTAAAAAGAAATACATTTTCTATTTGTATGGGTACATAGATTTCTAGTTAAGATGTTTAGAAGAATATGCTATGTAATATGTCACTGTCATTAGAAGCGCTGAAGATAGTTTCATGGCTAGGCCTATATCAATCAATCAATAAACCGTAACCCTTCACGGTCGTAGGGGTGCCACATTGGTTGCTTCAGCACACAGAGTCCTCCAACGAATTATATCCTCAGCTATGCGGATGAGTGTGTAAATATATTGTCCTGTCCATTCCTTGATGTTGTCTGTCCATGCCTTTATTTTCCCTCCTCTGTTTCTTCCCCTTTCGACAGGTCCCTATAGTATTGTTTTTGACAAGGAATCATGTCTTCATACATGTCCGAACCATATCAACTCACATGGTGATATTCTGACTCCCATAGCTTGGCTCGGAAGATAGAAAAGAAAATGTTAAGAAAAGAATGTGTCGCGTTACTGAACAACTCGGTTGTTCAAAGTACTAAATTGTGAATACACCGCCCTGGTGATGCAGGGCAACGAAATAGCAGACATATGGCGGGTAATGCTATGGTTGAAGACACAGTATTGAAAAGAGATATTGCTGATCTAATAAGGCAGTCATTGATTTACTATAGAAGAAGACGATGCTGGATGTGATAATGTGCGCATAAATAGAATAATAGAAATGAGGATGACCAGGGGTGATGGGAGAAAATGTGTCCTCTTTGGAAAAGTTGGGAAGATCACATAATCAACATCTGAGTGGGACTTTGAATCTGCATGCTCTTGGATCGCTGCTGGAAGGCAGAGCGGATCACTTATAGGAATATCCCGTGTATCATGATGCTGGTTTCTAACCAAGAATCAAGAATTATGCACTACGAAATTAGTAACATCAAATAAGCAGTTGCTTGTAAACAAACATTTCTGTGAGCTCCTTATCAGCAGGCATTCTCAACCTGATGCTCACAAACACTATGGTGCTCTCGTAGGGACATGTGTTAAAAAGTGCTCGTGAGCACTGACAAGTACATGTGGGTGGTGCTCGTTGTCTGAAAAGGTTAAGAACCCCTGCTTTACCGCATAGGCCATAGGCTACACGTTTTGTGTATGTGTGTTGTTGGTTATTTTTTGGTGAAAATTGTCACCAAAAAAATGTATAACTAGTTTTCTTTAAATGTTCACAAGCAACAACTTATAGAAATGTCAGTACTGTACTTTTATGAATAGCTCTTGGCAGAATTGTAGTAATCATTTTAGCTGCCCGTGTGTTGTGGAGACCTGAACAGGGAGCACATAATAGCAACAATGTTTATCTTCTATGATGGTAGTAAAAGGCGAATAAGGAGATTTTGGGGTGGAATTAGCTGCTCCATCCTATATAGGGTCAAAATGACACAGAAGCGATGCTAAAATCGTATATCTTCTTCCTCTTCATCGTTCATTCTCAAACTCCTGCTGGATCTCTCTTGTAGCAGGACCATGGTCCTATTAGATTTCCAGCAAGATGTAATCAAGAGAATGGTAATGCGTTGTGTCGCCGTTTTATTTGTGCCAATGGCCTGACACATCCGTCTTCAGCGGGGAAATTGTATATGGAAGGCGCGGATAACGCAGCTAGGCTGTAAAGCCGCGACACAATGAATTCTGTTCTCCGGAAACCATGTGCTCATCTGCAGGAGTTTGAAAACGAACGCAATTGGTGATATTATATGAGTTCAGTATACATACCCTTGCCAAAGAAAGGAGACCTTCAATTATGTGCCAACGGTAGAACAGTAGCATTAATTAGACAAACCAGCAAAATACTCATCATCATCATCAGGTGCCATGCTGGTTGGCGTAGGCGATCATGGCTCTCCATAGCTCTCTGTCTCCAGTATTATGTATGAAGCTAGTTGTTGTTTCCCTACCGTGACAGGTTGTCAAACTGTCTAATATTTTCTTACGCTGTCATCCTCAGTCTCTGTTGTCTTCAATCTTGCCTGTTGTGACTATGTTCTCCAAACCTCCCTGTCTCATGAAGTAGCCAAAAAATGAAGATTTTCTTTTTCATATATTATTGATTAAGGTCTGTTTTGCATTGGACCCTTTCAACACCTCCACATTAGTTTTTCTGGCAGTTCCATGATATTCTCAGCATTCTTCTATAGAACCACATCTCTATTGCCTCTAATTTCACACTTTCAGTTTGTTTATTGTCCACGACTCGCACCCATATGTTAGTATAGTGGTTATATAGCACTGCATTACTCTCTTTCTCACCTCTAATGACAAGGTCATATCACACAATCTATTTTTCATTTTTCTGAATGTTGTTTTTAACTGCCCTATTCTGCTTCTTATTTCTGTTGAACTTATACCATCGGCTGTAATTGTTGCACCTAAATATTTGAATTGGTGAACCTGTTGTAATACTACATCATTCACTTTGATCTTGCAAGGTGTGTTATTTTGTTTCTTTTAAATAACCATTACTTCTGGGTTTTTTGTTGTATATTTCGGAAGAGGCCTTTCTCTTTACTTTCTGTGACTGCTACATTAATTAAATCTGGAAGGTCTTCCTCCCTTTTTGCAATCAGAACAGTGTCATCCGCATATCTCAAATTATTTTTATGTCCTCCCACTGATAATCCAGGAATACCAACTTTTGGACGCATTATATTTTCACTGTATAAAGAGAACAGGTCTGGCGAAAGTACACATTCCTGTCAAACTCCTTGCTTTATTTTTTGAAAAGGGCCAAATTGGTTTCCTACTCGTATTGCTGCTGTTTGTTGCCAATACATGTTCTTGATGATTCTTAAATCCGTAGCAAAATACTACTACAGATCATAATGAAAAGAATACAACACAAATTGGAAACAAAAATCCTCGAAGCCCAGTCTGAGTTTTAAAGAGGGGGGGGGGGTCAATTATAGAAGTTTTGTGAGTTTTCTACATTTCCACAACATGCAGAGTTGAAGTCATCACCTACAGTTCTCTGTCAAAGTCAAACATCCTTTCCTTTAAGAGGTGTCAATGACAACCAAGTCAGACATAGCCAGAGATGTGTGATGCAACCAGCTATACATTACCCGACAATCCAAGAGGGCTCTCTAATTATGCAGAACTAACATGTTTAATTCTCATGGAAATATCACGTTTTGCAGCTTTTCACCATATTCCATGTGCCACTTGTTCATAACCGGGGAACCACGCACACCTTTGTAGCCAGGATCACGATATAGACTGGATCTCATCCGGTTCCCTCAGCGTGATATGCAATGCCGGATTCTCTGAATGTTGCATCACAAATGGAATGAAATTGCACAGATGAAATCACAAGAGGGTAATTATTTTTAGTTGAGCAAGCCCGTATCAAGCCATATATATTGACGTGGCATCTAATGAAATTGCACAGATGAAATCACAAGAGGGTAATTATTTTTAGTTGAGCAAGCCCGTATCAAGCCATATATATTGACGTGGCATCTAATGAAATTGCACAGATGAAATCACAAGAGGGTAATTATTTTTAGTTGAGCAAGCCCGTATCAAGCCATATATATTGACGTGGCATCTAATGAAATTGCACAGATGAAATCACAAGAGGGTAATAATTTTTAGTTGAGCAAGCCCGTATCAAGCCATATATATTGACGTGGCATCTAATGAAATTGCACAGATGAAATCACAAGAGGGTAATTATTTTTAGTTGAGCAAGCCCGTATCAAGCCATATATATTGACGTGGCATCTAATGAAATTGCACAGATGAAATCACAAGAGGGTAATTATTTTTAGTTGAGCAAGCCCGTATCAAGCCATATATATTGACGTGGCATCTAATGAAATTGCACAGATGAAATCACAAGAGGGTAATTATTTTTAGTTGAGCAAGCCCGTATCAAGCCATATATATTGACGTGGCATCTAATGAAATTTTACTGTTGCATAATGGTTGGTCTTAGGCCAATAGTGAGACTTTCATAAAACTTTCGTGTATTTGGTCTGTACTTCTGTGTTGCTGCTGCAGGGCCATAGATGCGTCTTTAGTGAAAGGGGGATATACTTAAACAGAAAAAGGTCATTCGTACATTCCCGCGTGTCATCCCCTCTTTATAATGAGAACCTTTTTGTGAAAAATTGAAAGGGGGTTGATGGTTTATTCACATTTTGTCTAAATTTCTAGTACTAAAAGTTATGTTCCGATTTACTGATTGGAGGGGGAGGGAGGGAATAGGGATTAACTTAATATACGGGCTTGCTCAACTATTAACCAATATTTTTCTCTTTACGGTATTCATTTATGTCCGTACTTGATGGTAATTTTCCGACTTCGCTGATGACTATTATAGTTTTTTTTAGTGAAGTGAATGGCCATGTGGCTAGAACGCCGTTCTCAGACCCTTGTGGTCCCATGCTCAATCCACGGTTGGGACAGGATTTTTCTTTTGGAGGTACAATCAAAATCCTTCCTGTACATGTCCCAGAGTCTGCTACGGCAAAGCGGCCTTTATTTCCTCAGGCCATAGGCATCCTCCCTGCACTTCGTCACAGGAAAACATGCAGTAACGATTTTTAAAAAAAATATAGTTTTTGTTCCGACACAGATATACGATTAATATCATCAGTAAAGCGTAAGTTGCAGATATGGCGACATCTGCTCGATATAAACGTGTTATAATCCTGAAGTCTCTCATTTATTATGTTCTCAAAGGTTTTGATGAAAAGTACTGGAGACACTGTACACCCCTGCTGAACTCTGATGAATTTCTGATGTTTAAGATTTTCTTCTTTTGTTTTATTGTCCTAATTTTTCTACAATTCCTAGACATTTTCAAGTTCTATCTTTTGCGAATTTGTGTTATTTGAGTCCACTCAAAGGACCATAAATGGGGGAGGTTTTAGCCCTGCAATCTCCACCCCAATTACTTACGTAATTGTGTTTAGGTCAACTTTTGTCTCAAACTAAGCTGTGACAGTTTTATAGGATGTGGGAGTACCACGAGGTCCGGTAAGAAGTTTTTTGTGTGCTTATGTGCAATCAATTCTCATTTCATCTTTCTACACAGCTGGAGTGGATCCCCAAATCGTTAGCCAGATAAAATGAGCTTAGACATTACATATTAGCAGGGAGCACACGGTGCAAATACTTTAGAGCTTCGATTGTCCAAAGGAATTGCACGAAATGCACGAAGAACCGTTTGCATTTCTAGCAAACACTAAAATAAACTTGGTTTTGACGTGTATGGGCTCAATGATTGAAAATTAAATTAAATTAGAATTAACATTTATAAAATTTCAATAAGACACGATGATGGGCTCTATTGAGCACTAAAATAAATTTGGAGTTAACATTGTGGACGATTAAATGTTAAAATAAACTTATTCACATGTTGGATTCGATAATTGAACGCCAAAATAAACTTGGTGTTGAAATGTGGATTCGATTAAATGCTAAATTAGACATGGTGACATGGCGGATTCGATAATTGAACACCAAAATAAACTTGGTGTTGAAATGTGGATTCGATTAAATACTAAATTAGACATGGTGACATGGTGGATTCGATAATTGAACGCCAAAACAATCTTGGTGTTGACATGGTGGATTCGTAAAATGTTATAAGTTTATCCGCCATTACACTTCTGCTGACAGTACCGGTCCTATTCTGGTTGATCATAATTCCTCTGCGCCCTCCAAAATGTTCACTTCTAGCAACACCGCATTTCAATCCCTGATCTTTAATCCTAGCCATTGAAAAGGAATCATCATCCACATTAGTCTCATTCTCACGAGCTATATGAGTTCAACACGTCAGCGCGATACATTGCCCCATCGCCTTGTGCCACAATTGCGCATGACGCCAGATGATCTGCTCTTTCATTGCCTCGAACAGCCACATGTCCCGGCACGAAAATAAATGTAACCACTTTCAGTCTCGCCTTTCTCAAGGCCTCAATCCACTGTTCGCGAAAAGTAATTTTGATTTGACACTAAAATAAACTTGGCATTGACATGGTGGACACGATGATTGAACACTAAAGTAAACTTGGTGTTCACATGATAGATTCGATTATTGAACACTAAAGTAAACTTGGTGTTCACATGATAGATTCGATTATTGAACACTAAAGTAAACTTGGTGTTCACATGATAGATTCGATTATTGAAAATGAACTAGAAAAATGCTGAGAACTCAATGAATGAACTGCAAAATAAAACAATTATCAAACGTATATATATTAATCATAAAAAATTCAGTATGGAACGTTTAAATACGAACAGCATTATGTTTGTTTATATTATATAGGTGTAGGGGTGCAAAGGGAACGCACTGCTCTTGGCGGATCCAGGGTTAGCAGATAACCATGATACCAAATGAACCTCCTCGCGGTGCACTCCGAAAACAGAAATACAGCGGCTCGTGCTGATTTTGGCTAAATAATTTGAGGATCTTGTCCGTAAATGTGGAGGTAGAAGGTGGAAGAGATTTTACTGCATAGGACAGACAATATCTCAAACACCACAAGCGCCAACACATGCAGTGGCACTGTCGACAAACAGTGACGCTAGTCAGTCCAGTCTGAACATTGGAGGGGCGGCCAATGAAAAAGGCACGAAAAGGTAGATGCATGGCGAGAGAGAAAAGATTTCCTACTGAGTACAATGAAAGGGCAGCACAACGCCAGAGGGAAGCAACAACTGCAAACAGAAAGTGAGAACGTTCCAAGGAAATCGGAACTACAAGCTCTGTTAGCTAGAGACAAGCTTCTATTTATCTGTGCTCCTTACAAGCAGAGACCCAGACCCAATCATGGATGCCCGGCAAAGCAAGAAGACCTGGCCTAACTCTAATGTCGAGCTTTCCCATACCGGAAACATGCTCGCGAAGAGAAAGGGTTGATCAACTCTGCTGTTAACCTTTCCTATTGCGGAAATAAACGGTTCAGTACACGATGGGCTAGGCACAAATTGGACAAGGTCGTTCAGCTCGAGAACGCATGGCTCGCAAACGCGTGGTGTGAGACTCGAACTTTGGCGACGAGGAATTCACGATATCGGCGAGTAACACCTCGACTAAAAAGGCGAAAGAGCCACGGTCCAACTCTTTTATCGAGTTCTTCTTATTCCGGGACCAGGCGCGCGGAAGAGAAAAAGTTCAGTACCCAATGGGCACATGCACAGAACGTCTATTTACATGAGGCAAATTCACAGACGGCGGAACACCTCGCGTAGAATTAAATTGGCCCTATGTATGTTTACTGTACTATATGTGGGAGAAATTGATTGGAGTGGATGTCAAAGTGCCTACAGACTGAAACAACAAGAAATCAGACAAGCGATATCATACAACAGGATAACCTAAGATTAGGAATTTAATGTGGAATTTAGACGTGAACGAATATCGTCTCGGCGAAGAGCCACCACCCGCTCGCGTGCCCGTCGACAGATAGACAGGCTGTCACTGACTAGGGAAGCCTATTATCCGAATTAAAGGAATGACAAAAGTGGATGTGCTGCGCCACAAAGTGAGCCAACCGAGGTGCAAATAACACAGTTTTATTGTGGAACTTGCGGTACAACGTACTTCACGCTTCCCGGCGGAAATTACAAGATATATTCGTTCTGGCTATAGAAGAGCGAACGCAGAAGAAGAACATAGTGGTAATAACAAATCTGACAAAGAAAACCAAACTTCACATATTGCAGTTCACTTGTTTAATTAGTTGATGGCGGAACTGATGTTAAAATACATGACAATTTAGCGTATACTTCTAGATTGATGGTTTTACAGGGCATGCTTAGTCTATTTCATCCCTAGAGAATCACACACAACTTGCTTCCATTGGAGACATAACACACCACACACATTTATTTTCTTTTTGTTTGTTTTCTTCTGGTTTTGTTAAGCTTAATTCATTTTATATTTTTAAATTAGAAATTTATGATTATTTATATTTTTTTGCGTGGACATTTCTGCATGCTATTGCTGTTGTGAACTATGCGAATATGAAGAAACAATATTGAATATAATTGTATGGCATTATTAGTATAGATATGAATATTTTTAAAAATAGCACGATCATTTTGTTACTATTTGACGTTAAAATATGACTACTTTGTACTTTTATTTCAGTCTTACCAACAAATAGCAAATTTAAAAAAATATATTATGATCAAGCATGGTTTTTATGTTGGATGTTGACTGGATTTCGTTTCATTAACATTTTGTATACTTAATTGTTATTATTTATAAAAAATTAATGGTTTTTTTTTCATCCTCTGATTTCCTTTGTTCATCTGTATGCCTTTGTTACAAAACTGTTGCTATGTTGAAAGTAAGTTGCGTAGTAATTACACTTACTACAAATTTCAAGATAATATAGAATGGTTCTTATTCAATTTCCCGCCATTTTTACAATATCTTGATTGTTTTTACTGCTGATTGTATTCCCACTTTTATAATTTTATTTATGCTCTACATTGCCTTTTACCTAATTTCATTTTTGATCAATTATGTCAAGTGAGATACAAGTGAGTTAATGCCATATTTTCATTTATGTGAACATCTATCTTTATTATCTACCGTATCTCATTCCCGTCAGAATGATGTGCCTTCGTGTCAGTCAGCTATATATTAGTATACAACTCTTGACACCTAACTTCAATCTCCTAATACATAAGTTACATTTTAGACAATCGGCTATACCTTAGTATACAACTGTTTATATTGACACCTAACGTCAGTCTGCCTTATATGTTATAATTATTTGATTGTTTATTTTATCATCATTATATAATATTATTATGTTATGTCCAAACTAGGACATATACATCAACTGACTGCATTCATTTTTTTTTTGGGTTCAATTAATTATAATTACATTTCAAAATTCACATTAAATTCCTAATCTTAGGTCATCCTGTTGTATGATATCGCTTGTCTGATTTCTTGTTGTTTCAGTCTGTAGGCACTTTGACATCCACTCCAATCAATTTCTCCCACATATAGTACAGTAAACATACATAGGGCCAATTTAATTCTACTTCCCAATACCCACTTGATTCTCTAGGTTTGAGTTTTTATCAGAATAAATAATAATTTTATTTAAATTAAATATTTGACCTAAGTTTATGTCATATTTATCTTTTCCTCAGTAGTTAAGTAATTATTGAGATTCGCTAATCAGTAAATATTTTCACTTCTCTCGTTCAACTGATCTGTAAGCACGTGCTACTTTATGCCAATCTAACTTCCTAGCACAAGAGTACGTCTTCCAGTAGTAAATTCATCATATGAACCTCAATATGAACAAACGTCTGAATGTTGCTTTCTTGTTTATCAATGATTAATTACGGAGTTCGCTTTGTTAAGTACTAGCGGTGTTTTAGTTAACTTCGTTGAAATATCCCGGAGAAATGAGTTTATCGATATCAGGAAGGCTTTGGTAAATAGAATACGTTTTTCCACTACTTGGGTGTCTGGGTATACACCTTCATGCTGGAAAATAGAAAAAGATTACACATGATTGAGGCGAACAAAATTGTCTTAACACAAATATAAATACATAATTGAAACATATCTCATTTACCAGATTCTTTGTCAACTATTTCTACATTTGTAGATTTGAATTAGATTCCAGAGTGCTGGTTACTAAACACAATAGCAAAAAAGAAAACGACACCTGTTTGGTCATATAAAGAGACACAATTGTTTAGAAAGACAAATAATGGAGGGTAGAGTACCTAGGAGGAGGAGAAACGGCAGACGAAAAAGACGATGGATTAAAGATAACATGAATACATTGTTTCAAAATGCAAGCCGCATCGTTCACAACAGAAGGGGGTTCAGAGAGTTCATTGGGAAGACAACGTTCTGGAAAGAATACGCCACATAACACAGATTTGAATTCTTATTATTATTCTTTCGTTTGCTAATAATGTCTATTTCTGCAATGCTGTTTCTTGTATAAATTGTTTGCTAATAATGACTATATCGGCAATGCTGTTTCTTGTATAAATTGTTTGCTAATAATGTCTATTTCTGCAATGCTGTTTCTTGTATAAATTGTTTGCTAATAATGTCTATTTCTGCAATGCTGTTTCTTGTATAAATTGTTTGCTAATAATGTCTATTTCTGCAATGCTGTTTCTTGTATAAATTGTTTGCTAATAATGTCTATTTCTGCAATGCTGTTTCTTGTATAAATTGTTTGCTAATAATGACTATATCGGCAATGCTGTTTCTTGTATAAATTGTTTGCTAATAATGTCTATTTCTGCAATGCTTTTTCTTGTATAAATTGTTTGCTAATAATGACTATATCGGCAATGCTGTTTCTTGTATAAATTGTTTGCTAATAATGTCTATTTCTGCACTGCTGTTTCTTGTATTAATTGTTTGCTAATAATGTCCATGAATATGAAAATAAGCTCTGGAGAAACACATCCACTTTCATTTGTAGCACACAAGTTGCACATAGGAAACAAGCGCTCTAATGCTCATAATTTCTGGAGATACAAACACATAACTTGCAACACTCCAGTCCTCGAAGTGACTATAGTCCGTTCAGAATCGTTTGCCGAGATGTTATGATTTATAATTCAAAAAGTTCTTGATGATTTCACATGAATTTTGGCATACGTTGTTAAAATGTCCATGTCGCGAAAACATATGTGTTACTTGATGTCTAGCTGTAACGGTTATTTGAAAGCGGCGAATTCTTTTGATGTTTGCCCATGTAAATATGATTTCGACCATAAACAAAATATTTTACAGTAATCTAGTGCAATGATGACCCATAGGCGTGTCCACAAAATTTTACATGGTGGCAGGTGTAAAAAAAATTTAAAATATATCTTTTGTTCGTAGAGTCAATTTGATATTGTTCCATGCTCTTGGTGTGAGTTTCACAAATGTTGTCGCTGCCTTTGAAATAAGTACATATATTTCTTCATGTAAGGACATTTTGTCTGTAATAGTTGATCCAAGATATCTGAACTTCTGTATTGAATCAAGCGGGCTAATTTTTATAAGTAATGGTTGATGGTTTGCTTATAACATTTTTTTGAATTGCTTGGGTGGTATTGAGCAATGAAATGTTTTACAAATCAACTTGTAAATTTTGCAAATCAAACTTTTTTTAGTGTAGACTTAATCAGAGTAATGATCATTCATAATCAGACGAGTCAAATAGGTCGATTACTGTTTTCGGCTGAACAAACAACAAACCTTCCTTTTTCCAATATTCCTCTTCTTGGCGTAACACATGATCCTCACATTTCACCCAGTAGTCTTTATGTATATTTGATAGAGCCTGATTTGTAAGTGTCTCAATATCACATAATTTGAAAGTTGTATTTGTAGATGCTACGTGTCCTTTAACTTTTGCCCAAATTAGCTCTATAGGATTTAAGTGTGCATGATATGGAGGTAGTCTCAAACATCTATGACCATGTTCTTCAATTAACTTGTCTATTTTAAATATCTTTGTTCGTTGTGTCTGTTTTACAAGGTTAAGCAATTCGGGTTTCAAGTACCTGTCGGTAACTGGTATGTGTTCTTTTATGAGCCACGTTTTGATTGCATCTTTTGTACTTGATGATGTTGGGATTCTATCTTCTACGTTATGGTATGAAGCATTGTCCATTATCAGACAAGAAGGTCTATCTAATATTGGAAGAATACTTTTTTCGATCCAGTCTTCGAATATGTGCCCATTCATTTCGGAGTGGTAGTCTCTATTGTCAATGGATTTTGAAATGAAAATTAGATGAGCATTCTGCAACAACCCATTATGTCTGCTACCTGCATGTGCAACTATCAAACGTTGCCCTTTACTACTTGGTACTGATCTTTTAATACTTCCATCTGCTAACTGCCATTCCTTTTCATTTGTATGATGAGCGTTGATCCAAGTTTCATCTAAATACACAATATCATAACCATTCTCGCGCATTCCCTTCACTTCACGTAAATACTTGCTTCTAAGAGCTACCAGATGTGGCTTTTCACAAATAATGTTTTTTCCACCAGCATACTTTCTAAAGGTGAAGCCTGCATTTCTTACAGTTTTCCATAATAAAGTTTTTGATATTTCAATGTCGTTATTAGTTTTCAGCCAAATTTTCAACTTTCTAAGTGTCACTTCTTCGTTTTTATCAAACATTCTACATATTTCTCTTTTTACTAGGTCCTTATCGAAACTGTCTATCTTTTCTTTCCTTCCTTGCTTTCGTGAATTTGTTGGCAATAAATATCCGCTTGCTTCCACTATTCGATCAAATGAACGTTTACACAAACCTAAAATATGCATTGTTCTCTTCTCAGGATTTGATAAAGAACAATAAAGATGTCCCTTTTTACGCTCTCTGCAGAAGTATTGATAAATCTTTATAGCAATGTTATGCTCAGTAAAATATTTCGCTTTCAGACTCATTCTCACATAGACTTGCAGAAGGTAATATGCTTAGTGCCACCTACTTTCTGTAAATATTGAGACGTGCCTCTGACTTGTGACTTGAAATCGAGTAAATAGCCGTTTTTGATTTCACATAATTCTAAGTTCAGGAAAAATAATATTTGGTGCTAAACGGGTATTTCCATATGTAACATTGCTTTATACAAATGTACAGTGGAAACAACTATTTTTAGAACGGTGCACATTCTACCGTGAGGGTCATGCCTTTATATTTAATAATCAGCTGTGAGATGTAAGCATCTACATAATCCAGCGGTTTAGATTAACTTTTTTTTAATATAGGTTAAATAAGGTATCTTTGAAACTGGATCACATTTCTTTGATAAAAAAATATTTCTATAGCGACATTATTATTCTAAACCTAACTTCAAATGATCAATCCAAATGAACAATACGTTTTTGATAAAAATAATTTAACATCTCGGCAAACGATTCTGAACGGACTATAGCCTGTCAATGATGATGATGCAATGATTACTAAGAAACAAACAAACTTTGAAACTATGATTACCTTGATAAAATGTTCGCTTGTATCCGCTTATTTACTTTTGCTTGTGTTTTGAATGACAAATGCATTTGTATTATTCCATTCTTTTTTCCCGTTTAGTTTCCTGTGTTAGTTTTCGCTAGAAACGGACATTATTTCGTTGAAAGGTACATTAGCGGATATGGTGTGCAACTTGTTTACCGTGCCTTAAATGTTCCTACTAAATGCAACTTGTTTACCGTGCCTTAAATGTTCCTACTAAATGCAACTTGTTTGTATTAGTTTGTGAGAAACAGTCGAGCTACTGCATCCAAGAGTTTCTGTCTTTGCTTGAGCTTCAAAATCTTTTACCCCTGGCTGAATCTATGGATAGAATACAACATCAGTTTTCATCAGTTCAAAATAAAATATCATTATTATATTTTTTGTAACTGTAAAGGAACGCACAAATAGGTTGTATAATATCTAGTGGTTCCTCTATTAACTTATTGAAAGAGCATACATTTTAGTGAAAATAGCCCACCTTTTCTTGTATTTAGCTCTTTACTCGAATTATTAATGCATGTCTTCCTATATCAACTTTAAAAATATATGTTTCGGACTTCAGTTTTTCAATGCTTTCCTGGCTATGAAGGGAAATGTAGATGCGGTTTTACTAGGTAATTGTAGGGGTGATTTACTAGGTACTGGTGGTGATGATTTACTAGGTACTGGTGGTGATGATTTACTAGGTACTGGTGGTGATGATTTACTAGGTACTGGTGGTGATGATTTACTAGGTACTGGTGGTGATGATTTACTAGGTACTGGTGGGGTTGGTTTACTGTGTACTGGTAGACAAACATCAACTTGTTGGAGGGAAGGGGTGGGGGTTGTTTACCAATCATTCTTACTTCTTTTATATTGTTAATTAATAGGAGTTCGGTAGCCTATAGTTGATAATGAGATTGATTACTACCACCGGGTTACAGCATGCCAGTTTCGAAATCACGTCAGGGCAAAATAAAATCAGGGTCGTGATTCTCGCCTGATACGACCGCTCAACTGTATATGGGTACCTGACGCAGGAGTTAGGGAAGGTAAGCACAGCAACGAAAGGAACAGGCCACTCCACCTAATAGTCGCTGCGGCTTAGTACCAGAAAAGTTATCTTCATCCCCGACGACAGGTTGTTGCCATGTGACCTACCTTTACCTTAAGTCCTATTTTTTAAAAAGCCCGTAGATAAGGAAGTATTGAGTTCAACATACTTAGGAAATCAGGACATGACATTTAGTACAAGAAAATCAGAACAAGACATTTAGTTCTAGGAAATCAACCACCGAAGACGGATAAATCGGGCCTTTGGCGCAAATAAAATGGCGCCACAACGCATTTCCATTATCTAGACTATATCCTGTTGAAAATCTAGTAGGACCATTGTCCTGCTACAAGAGAGATCCAGTAGGAGTTTGAGAATGAACACCGAAGAAGAAGACTAGAAAATCATGATATTTAGTACTAAAAGAAAAAAGAAAAGGAAAACACCCTCATCCTAGTAATAGTTCACCCCTCTCCCTTCTCCAAAAAACCCCACAAATCACATGATAACGAAGAATTAACCACTACCCATGAAAACGAAGAAATAACCTTTTTTTTCAAAGTAACTCCTCCCCCATAACCAAAGACGCATCTACTATCATAGACCATATTTTCCTAAGGGTAGTGGGGAATTGAACTTCAATCATTTCCTTATCCCAGCTTGTGGGCAATTATCTGGTTGAGCGATTTCGAAGAATCTTTTCTAATACTTGAGTAATTGAGTACGGTGTGTTTTTTTTTGGTGGTCCTTGTGGTCATGTTTGATGAATATTTTTGGCTATTAAATTTTTACGGGATGGCGTTCTAGCCCTCATATCCAACCTCTTACTACACGTAGCGCTACTATTATTTTCTCCCCTTTCTGTTCAAGAGAGAGCACATGATTCAACAATAAATTCGTTGTAATAATGTAAGATAACCCCCCCAAAAAAAAGTCACGAGGAAAAGACAGAGAAAGACAAGGATATAAATTGCTGGATGGTTTGTCACTAAGACACGATAAAGTATCACCAACTGAGCTTATTAGCAACACAGGAGACGAAGAGTTGTGGAGAAACATGATCGCCTACCCTACTCGGTATGGCAATTAATTGATTGAACCCAGCAAACGATAAATAACACAGCTAACAATTCTATAGCTAACAATTCTCTACATTACAGCAGTAAAAACGCTGAAGTGCGTTTACGAGTTCTTTAAAATTATATTACTCAACCAACTTTAGCAATTATTGATGACACTTCGATTACATATAACAAATTCTCGTTAATGATACACTTTTCTAAGGAAACAATCACTTTGCTTCGACTTTTCCTTATTTGCGGTATGCAAAATAAAAAAAAATATAAAAAAATACCACAGGTTTATCACAGGTCAATGTGACACATAGGTCAATGTGATGTGATAGAGTAACTTAGAAGTACTAAATGGTGTGCAATAAATAAAACAGGAATTTGAACATTTTTTGTGCGATTTGACAAGATTTGCGCGATTTAAGTCAAATTGAACTCAAACTTAACTATTATGTAGCAATTTCAGATATTCTGTTAACTTTTTTGGTCACGAGAATTGTGTGTATTAGACATTCTTTTAACACAGCCGTTTCATAGGGAACTTGATCTGGAAGAATTTTGCAATTATTCTAAAAATCTAATTGACTACGTCAATGTCTTTCCTACAGTGAGCAATTGATTAAATAACAGTAAATTATACGTTTTATGCGTAAGCAAATTATTTCTCCAACAAAGATTAGAGAAACGTGTAGGTTAATGAAGTGACATTATCTTCAAAATTACGAATTACAAAATTTCAATGTCGTGGGAATTGTAAGATCACATGCAAAGAATCATTGTGATATTTGCATGAGTTCTGAAAGTATTTAGTGTAATTTAATCACACAATATGCACTTTAATTTGTTGCGTAACAGCTTTAAAGAATTCAACAGAAGAAAATTAACATTGCTGGCAGACTATAGTGGTGATTTTCAACCGAATAATAACAGAAAATCAGTTTTGTGTGAAAATTGTTAAATGTGCTGTTTCGATCACACAAAAATGTATTTAATATCGGTTTCCAGACTTTTTCATTTGTTTGGGATGTATGGCTTTGCAAGTCCTAAAAGCGAATATTTGTTAAAGCTGTGTGTTTAAAATAATATTGTCTAAGAAAATCATACGTGGAAGAATAAATGAGAAGGGAAGTCCAGTCTATTCTATCTATGCATTCACGTTTCAACTCCCTATGACATGTTGTCATCAACAAATCTCTTCCGTAGTGTTCTATCGTTAGTTATTTTTTTCTAGTTCTTTCATATCCATCCTTTTTAATCTTCGTATCTCGCACTATTCTCCATGCACTTCTTGGTGGTTCTGTTTTTCATATAGGTTCCTGAGATACTTAGTGTCTGTAAAGAGCCTCAACATAGTTGCCACATTATGGGAGTCTGTCACTCATAATCGGTCAGTATAGTGCAGCAACACCAGCAAAGGTGTGGGCATCATTGAAAAGCATCAAAACTCAGAGGCACGGAGAAAAGGTGCTGTCCAGAAATACATAACAATAAACACACAGACGCCCACATCTAATCATACATGTTCCAAATGTGGCACGGGAGTCTATACCAGGATTGGAATTTTCAGTAATATCCGTATACATCAGATAGATGTAATAGCACAAGTCTGAAACCGGTGTCATGATCACCTGCGATGGAATTATTATTATTGATGTTCCAGAGTTTTCTTACAATGTTTTCTATTTGTCTTCTTTCCCATATATTTCCCATACATTTCCATCTCAGTTTTTTAAATTTGTGTCTAATTGATGACTTTTAGGTCTTTCTATGAGTTCCTCCCTTCTCAAACAATTTCAAACATTCTATTCTAAGCAGGCAATTTTTTCTGTAATTTTTGCTGCATTTATTATTATTAGTTTTTCCCCCAATCCTCCGAGTTTCTGAGTCAAACATTTGATTTAATACTTGAGTTGAATATTCTTAATTTTCTTTTTTATGTAATTTCTTTTGTAATTTTATTTTCAAATATTTCCTAATGGAACAAAGTTTTCTCTTATTTTTGTATGTGTCGTCTGTTAGTATATTCAAAGCTATCTGCTGTAAATTGTCATTTAGAATATTATTTTTTCTTTTATGTAAATGCAATTGTAGGGCAGCGAAATCAAACATCACATTACCAAATTGTTCCACCAGTTTTTAGATTTCTAAATTATTGTCCGCTGTTGTAGATTTCATAATCCCAATTATATAGCTAGCGAAAATAAAAGTGATGACAAGAAGGACCTTTGTTGCACTTCATTTCGTATCTTTGAAGGATCTACCAGAAGTCCTATACAGAAAGCTCCACATTTCATTCCATCGTGTATTTCCTTCATAGAAGATTACATTTCATTTCTTCATAATTTTCCTTCATAGAACACGCTACTATAAATTCCTTCATATATTTCCTTCATAGCAAAATTCAACAATTCATTCCTTCATATATTTCCTTCATAGAAAACAATTCATTGTTTCATAGAAAGCTCTATATTTCATTCCTTCATAAATTTACTTCATAGCAAAATTCAACAATTCATTCCTTCATATATTTCCTTCATAGCAAAATTCAACAATTCATTCCTTCATATATTTCCTTCATAGCAAAATTCAACAATTCATTCCTTCATATATTTCCTTCATAGCAAAATTCAACAATTCATTTCTTCATATATTTCCTTCATAGCATAATTCAACAATTCATTCCTTCATATATTTCCTTCATAGATGACTATATTTCATTCCTTCACATATTTCCTTCATAGAAAACAATACATTTCATTCCTTCATATATTTCCTTGATTAGATTTGCAAAATTTGTTGGAATTCTATAAAACTTAAATAACGCTCACGTTGTCTCCGTCTAAGCCAGAGGTGAGCAAACTATAACCCGCGGGTCAAATCCGGCTCTGGCAATACATTTACTCTAAAAGTACAATATGCACTGTTCCCACTCTCTTCATCTCAGAAAGCACTACCATCTACAAGAGAATAACGATAAAAACCGTCTCGGCAACCATGCCACAGGAAAAAAGCTAAATCCGCCCCGCTGATCCCACAAAAATAGTTGCCACCTCTACTAAACTGACAAATATCCATTAATAGTCAATGAAACATAAACAAACATATACAATCCTTTCTAAACCTAGACTTTTTCTTCTTTAATGTTTATTCTCAAACTCTTGTTGGAACTCTTTTGTAGCAGGACAACGAGCATACATTTCCAGCAGTGTGTAGTTCAGAGAATAGAAATACGTTGTCGCCGTTTGATGTGCCCCGGTGGCCCGACATATTTATCTTCGGCGGGAAAAGTTCGATACTATTATCTAAGATTGCTATCTGGTCTGTGTAGGATCTGATTTATTGAAAAATACTGGTTCTCTCTTAGTTATTTGTTTATGGTATTCTTTAATCTATTTATAACTTTTGTTGTTCCTTGAATTAACCATAGTATTACCCCTCTATGATTTGAGCAACCATATACATGTTATTTACATGTAATTTAACCACATATCCTATTTTTCCAGCCTCTTGGTTTTTATTCTCCTTCCCAATCTGCTACCAATAAGTTTGTGCTTTAAATTCGTTAAGTTGAAATAGCCCATTTTGCTTTCACAACCCTCACTGTGGTGCTGTCTGTCATTACTTTTTCAACTTCTGCAATTCTAAATTAATGTATGTGAATTTCTTCTTTGCTAGGTCTTTCAGTCGACATGGAATCCCTCGTCTGCTGTTTTTGTATTTGGTGGGTCTTATGGTTATGACAAATGGCAAGTTTATTTAGAATGTTCTTTCCATCTCGACATCTGTTATTTGGTGTTATCTCGTCTTTGACGACTCCCACTTGGTTGTTTGTATTTTCTTGCTAATTTTCCTTGAATTTTTTGGTTTTACCTTGAATTAACAAAGAGCGATCACCTGATGCACCATCAGCTTCTCTTCATACTTTCCATATCCTGTAGTACTGTTTGAAGCTTCAAATGAAGTTTTGTGGTTTGACAATCTCCATGTATCTTTGTACATTCTTTTGCGCTGAAATATGCTTCCTACTAACATTGTTCAATTTGATGTGCAAAAATTAGTAATAATTTCCCAGTTCTGATTCACGTTGTCTAGTCCATGTTTTCCAATGACCTCTTCAAATGTATGTCTAAATTTATCATAAGGTTATCTATGAGGTCCTTGTTACCTATAATATTTTTTGG
Organism: Meghimatium bilineatum; assembly: GCA_034231615.1. Lineage (NCBI taxonomy): Eukaryota > Metazoa > Mollusca > Gastropoda > Stylommatophora > Philomycidae > Meghimatium > Meghimatium bilineatum. Next base: position 25,768,393 of record CM067311.1, read on the forward strand.
TATAAATATTTTCCTCCGGCAATTATGCACTAAACGCTACCAGTCTAAAAGACATGCAGGACAACATGGACCTCTTTTCTTTGGCCTGTGATGCTTTCGGTCTCACCATCAGCACTGCAAAGATATTAGCAATGTATCAACCAGCGCCAGGTGTCCTCTACACAGAACCAGCAATCACAGTAAAGGGACAAAAGCTCAATACTGCCGATACGTTTGTATTTCTCGGCATCACCATATCACAAACTGCGACAATTGACGAGAATGTTGCCCTGCGTATTGCTCGCGCCAGTGCGGCATTCGGCAGCCTTCGTGCCAACGTCTGCATCAGGAGTGCTTGCAGTTTGACAGCTAAGTTGGACGTGTACCGCGCAGTGGTCCTACCAACTCTGCTTTATGCTGCGTCATGCTGGATTATCTATGTGAGACACGCTCGACAGCTTAACTCTTTCCACCTTCGGTGCCTAAGAAACGTCATGGGCATACTTTGGCAGGATCGAGTACGAGACACGGAAATCCTTCAAACGTCCCGCATGCAAAGCATCCATGCCCTGCTGACTAGGTCCCAACTCCGTTGAACTGGCCACATCGTTCGTATGCTAGACAAGCGCCTTCCAAAGATATTATTCTATGGGGAGCTGTGCGATGGTAAACATTAAAGCGGAAGGTAGAAAAAGCGCTTCAATGATAATCTTAAAAAAACTCTCTCAAGCACTGCAGCATCGATCCTAGCTCTTTGGAGACTACAACCTTGATCGCTCAGCTTGGCACACCTGGATCATTCTGGCATCACAAAATATGAAAAATACAGAACACTGCGGGAAATTTACAAGCGATGGAAGCGGAAGGACAAATCCAAAAACTCTCCTACACCCTCTACACTCCTGCATGCACTACAACAGAACTTTCCCGACACAAATCGGACTCATCGGGCATCTACGAACTCACAAACTAAATTAGACAATCACAAATGTTTTTTTTCCTACTTGTTCCTCACATTTGGTTTTCATGAGACGCTCATTTTCGCTTGCGAAGGAGGAACAGTATCATCATAATATTATTTGAAGTGCGTCCTGATATAGCCTACTTTGTCTTTGTCGGCTGGTTGAAAGAGGTGCGCCTCTCCAAAGGAGAGGTAAACTCACCACCTACCTACGTCTTCAAAGTCAGTACTATCTCTATCTTTTCAATACGGTATATCATTAAAATTATAATGTTCTTTCTGTATCGATAAGTTTTATATGTTGATGTAATACATGTTTTTTGTGTGGATATATCCCTATTGTCTGTTTATACCTAACATTGGATGATTTTTATATCTATGTTTTCTTCTTTCGTTCGCCTGGAACATGACTATATCATGACTGTGAAGTTTTTTTTCTTTCTATAAACTAGACTCGTACAGAGGTCCGTGGAGTTTTCTGCAACATTTGTTTCTCTGCGTCAGTGTGCGCGCCACAACAGTTCATATTCTGGGCATTCTTGAAGAATATACTCTGTCTGAGGTGTCTATCCACATGTACACATGACTGTGTTATCAATCTTGAACTTTGCATAAATGTTGCTGCAGAGTCGGTTGTGCCCTGCTATGAAGCGAAAAATAACAACGTGTTCTGTTCTGTTCATAATTTGGTAGTCATCTTGTGTTGGAGTTGGCTTTCTAATTGCCTTGATCATCTGTTTCTTTTGATGGTACGTTATTGGCACATCTAGTTGATCCTTAATCAGACGATCTGCTTTCTCATTTCATAAATATATATAACATTCTTCTTTTTATAGTACAAATGTATCTGATATGTGTCTGGCTCTAATTGCTTCCTATTCCGTAAGATCTATTTATGCTGCCTTGGAAAGAACCCACCTCATGCGCTCCTTGTCTATTTTTTTCCTCCAGGACAACTCCGTTTCTGCTATTAGTCTATTCTTTCCTGTCTTCACACATCTTGTTTCCGAGAATACTATGATGTCTATTTATGTTTTCTAATTTCTACGAATATAAGAGTATCATAATCGACATTGTCTTTCCACGAACATTCCAGCAGTTTTTCGACAGTTCAAGGGGGTTATATTAGTAGCTCCGGCTACTTACAGCGTTACCGTTAGTAACTCCTTAGAGGGGAAGCTCCTGTTTTTGTTAAGTGATTTAGTTTTGCATATGTGTGTAGTATACACGATTTGTTGAGTTTTTTGTTGTTTTTGTTTTTTGTATTTTTCTTATTTGTTACTTGTTAGGAAAGCCTACACCATGCCCAACCTCTTTTGTCCTATTACGATATGTATGGCAGGTGACTGTGTAACTACCACGTGCTGCCTTTTTTGTCCACTATGTGAAGTGTTGGGATTGTACGTGTATTATAAACTTCAAAGTACAGAGGAACCTACACACGATTGAAAACCACTGAACTATAGCATTGTAAAACACCAAACAAAGAAAATCTCAGCAACCAACCATTTCATCATGCATTATTTCATCAATAATTTTAAAATAAATCAAATTAAATTAAAAATGATTCAAATGTGCCGTATCACAATATTCATATTGTATGCAAATGTACTGTCACGGAATATTCTTATTGTTATTAAAATATTGTTACAATCTATTTTTAAAAAAAAATGAAATATGTTGAGGCTGGCCGCTGACAATTAAAAAAATAAACAAACGCTGGAACACAGGGAGTCCTCGCTAAACGTCGTCCCTAACAACTTAACGTTACGAGTTGGAACGAACTAGCGAAAAACTGCACCTATGCTGATAAATTGAATGGTTTTATGCTTGTAATTGAAGAATCAGCATGATTTTCACTGAAGATAGTGAAATTACACACTTTATTTATTTAAAGCTGTCTGTAATTAAATGTCTTCATTGATGTGAAACAGATAATAGCTGATAGATCTCGTTAGAGTTATTTGCTGCTTTCAATTGTACATCTCCAGTGTATATTGTAACTTGTATCAAATTAAGCTTGTGTCTACGTTTTCCAACAATTGTGATAATCTAACACTTTCAGGTTTCGTAAAAATGTTAGTCGTCCTGTTCATCATTGGCGTGTTCTGGGTGGATGCCCATTTTTCTGTAGAATATTGGCTACAAATGAGTGCCTGTTGTTACTTTGTGTAGTTTTTCATCCTTCATTCCCCATAGTCCGCTCTAATTGTATCCCCTGTTGCCACTTAAACTGTAAGGAACTGCATGGGCAACATTTCCAAAGTTTTGTCGACATTTCAAAGTCAAAAATGTCAAGATTGAAACAGATAAAAAAAATAAGAACATTTCGTTTTCTGCCGACCAGGGCTATTCAATTATTGTTTCGAATCGGTAGCTTAAGAAAGTGTTGATCAAGCGATACCTTCCATAAAAATGTGTGTTGGATCACATTTCTTACAGTTAGGCAGTTATAATTTATCGGCCGGATATGATTCGCGAGCATCAAATTGAATAACCCTGCTCATTACCAAGGGTTCCCAACTTTGTAAGAATTGCGACAATCGTTAACAAACGGTCGTTAATTTTGCGACAGTATCGAACTGACAGTTGTGATTTAGTAGTGTGTTTCAATTTAGAATATTTGAGTACCAAATTTTGTATGGGAACCCGTGGGTACTAGTTATGAATATCAAGCTCTCAGTATAGACAAGTCAATATTCAGGATACAAACAAGTAACAGTTTAAAGAATCAAAATTAGAAATTTGGAAAAAAGATTGTGGGACATCAAGTTTAGTTTTCAAGCTGTACATAAATGTACGAGTATATTAGTTTTAAAAATTAATTTACATTTTGTTTTTACTAATTTAGTTTAATATTCATTAAATATCTTTCCCCCTTTCCTTCTACGCTCACAAACGCAATTACAATTTCGGTATTATTGAATGTTTATTTTTCTTGAAAACAAGAAACTTCTATACATCAGGTGTTTACAAGCAACTTGGATTTTTACTAACCATGAACTTGATAGTGTACATTTGGGGTTTTTTTGTGGGCTTTTAAAAACCTAAGTAAGTGGCGTGGCGCACTAAAAGAATTAATAATTGGACATGAAATTGAATAAAGTTCAGAATGCACTGAAATAGGCATAGTTCCAATTTAATGTGTCCAATAATTATAATTGGCAAAATAAAACATGCAGGGAAACAACAGTGGATAAAGAATGGCTTTTGTAAAAAGTGACATTCTATTATATTAGGCATCAAGTTATGTTAATGAAGTGTGTTCTGCGAAATACAACAAGTGTGTTTTTATACGGGACGAATAGGAAGGGACGAATCGTGTTTTACGAATAGAAAAGATGGGTTATGCTCTACGAATTGAAAAGCATGGGTTATGTTTAACGAATTGAAAAACACGAGTTACGTTTTACGAAATAGCAAAGATGGGGCGTGTTTTACGAAATAGCAAAGATGGGGTGTGTTTTACGAAATTACAGAGACGGATCGTATTACATTTAAAGAATTTTATTATGCTCTACACATTAAACGGAAATTATAACACGCGGAAACGCGGTAGCTTTATAATTATATTTACATCTGTGCAAGATGACAGGTATATAAATGTTTTACATGGAAATAAATCATAAAGTAACAATTTAAATGACATTTCGTGAGCGTCTGTGACTATGCCGATGCATATATCTAAAGCTGTGAAAATGTCAAGCATGCTTGATTGTGGTTAACATGTAAGTTGGTGTGAAGTGTACAGTATGGGAAGCAGTTCTCTTGCGTGGCCTGCCTACTATCGATATGGCTATAGATGTCGACCATTCGGTGGAATTTGTAAACCACTAAACGTATTATCTATCACGTCGAAGTCGGATGTTTCGGCCCTTTAGAAAAAATAAAACGGCCACACAACGCAATTCCGTTAGCTGGACTACATCCTACTGGAAATATTATAGGGTCATTGTCCTGCAAAAAATAGACATCCAGTGGGAGTTTGAGATCAAACCTCATTGACATTGCGATATTTTAATTTGTGCTTTAAAAACAATATCGGGGATATTTCCTGTTACCTGTTATCTTGTTACGCACATGTTATAATTCAGTTACTGTATATTTTTTATTCCCTAATTTGGGTCATCACTAGGAATCAAATTAAATAACCGTAATCTATTTCTTATATGCTTATTATTTATGCATTTACAGTATTAAGTGAATCCTACTTGATTTAATTTCCATATGTACATGAAAATAATTAAGTGTATTATATAATTTTGTTTTAAAGACTCCTAAAATTATTAATTTTTTCCTAATGACATTGGATTATTTAACGTCCAAATTGTCATTTCTTTCCGTGTTTTACAATATGATATGTAAAATATTTATCTTATTATTTATTTCCGTGTGGAATTGAATCAACGTCGCAATTTCTGTGAGCGTAACTTGGACGTTTAGCGAGAACTAGAAGATAAGTTATTGAACTAAGTAGAAATCTGTTATACTTGGTAGTGCATTTACTCCATTACAGATGGCAATCGTCCACAAGGCAGATCAGTCTATCAAGATATTAAAACGATGCACGATGCATCAATACTGGCGTTGATATGTTTTTTCCCCATCTATTCTTCCGTGAACCGCTTAAAAGACATTCCAAGTCGTCTAGCGACATTGTTACAACCATTTTGTGACGTACTTGCTAATACGTGAAGGAATCGATGTGACAGAGGAGATGACATCTGGAACGGATGACGAATCAAAAGGTTGGTTCAGTCTAACATGCACACCAGTATCAATATTTAGTAGGGTATTTATATATCTCAACTTTGACGTAACAATCTAACATGTACACCAGTATCAATATTTAGTAGGGTATTTATATATCTCAACTTTGACGTAACAATCTAACATGTACACCAGTATCAATATTTAGTAGGGTATTTATATATCTCAACTTTGACGTAACAATCTAACATGTACACCAGTATCAATATTTAGTAGGGTATTTATATATCTCAACTTTGATGTAAGTCTACAAATGCATAACAAAATCAAAACTAAATTAGTGACTTTCTACTGAAAATGTGATTTGTTTGACTGTTGTAGAATAGTCTCAAAATAGTAGTGATATTTTTAATGTGAAAATAATTAGGATACGCAGGCAGTAATACACTGCAAACCTGTAACATTTTATTAAAAACATAAATTTATTATTTTCTTTTCTTCGTTACTTTTACCCACTTTCACAACGGTACAAACAATCATACGTAATGTATTATTAAGAACAGAGAATATTTGCAATCTATTTATAAGATAATTAAAAAATGATACAAAGACTACGAGTGCAAATCAACTTGACATTATGTTTTGTAGTGTAATAAACTTGACATTATTTCTGTATTTTGTAGTGTAATAAACTTGACATTATTTCTGTATTTTGTATTGTAATAAACTTGACATTATTTCTGTATTTTGTGTTGTAATGAACTTGACATTAATGTGTTCCCTCGTGTAATAAGTTTGGCAGCCCTTCTGTGTTTTGTGTTGTCTTCTTCTTCTTCTTCTCGTTCGCAGTTTGACATGTCTACACAGCAAGTCCTGTTTTCTTAATAAATGCTGCTGTATTTGAAAGCTCCTCAGTGCTCCCATACATCTTTCTGTGGATATCCATCTCTGTGGGCCAGTGTTCTTCCATTAACTGGCTTAGTGTATTGCAGTCTTGCAGGATATGTTCAGCGGTCTGTGTTGCATGTCCACAAGGTTTGTGTTGTGATAAACGTGATATTATTGCTGTGTTTTGTGTTGTGATGTAATAAATGTGGTATTATTTCTATGTTTTGTGTTGTGATGTAATAAATGTGGTATTATTTCTGGTTTGTGATGTAATAAATGTGGTATTATTTCTGTTTTGTGTTGTGATGTAATAAATGTGGTATTATTTCTGGTTTGTGTTGTGATGTAATAAATGTGGTACTATTTCTGTGTTTTGTTGTGATATGATAAACGTGGTACTATTTCTGTGTTTTGTTGTGATATGATAAACGTGGTATTATTTCTGTGATTTGTTGTGATGTGATAAATGTGGCATTATTCTGTGATTTGTTGTGATGTGATAAATGTGGTATTATTTCTGTATTTTGTTGTAATGTGATAAACGTGGCATTATTTCTGTGATGTGTGATGGGATGAACGTGGTATTATTTCTGTATTTTGTGATGTGATAAACGCAGTATTTATTTCTATATTTTGTCTGTTGTGATAACTGCCGAAGACTAATATGTTGAGCCATTGGCGCAAATAAAACGACGCAACAACGTATTTCCATTCTCTGGACTACATTCAGCTGGAAATCTTGTAGGATCATTGTCATGTTACAAGAGAAATCCAGCGGGAGTTTCGCCCGTGTGTTGCCGGGGCCCGAAAGGGGAGCAAAGAATAGCAACACTGTTCATCTTCCACGCATGTCGTAAAAGTCTACTAAGGAGGTTATGGGATGGAGTTGGCTGTCCCATCCCATATAGGGTCAGTGACCCAAAGCCATGCTGAAGTCGGATGTGTCAGGCCGAAAGGCGCAGATATCGCAGCAATGCTGTAAACCATGACACAACGCATTCCGTTCTCCGGACTACATCCTGCTAATCTGCAGGAGTTTGAGAATGAACGCTGAAAAAGAAGTGTTGTGATAAACGTGGTATTATTTCCGTGTTTTGTGTTGTGATAAACTTATAATTGTTTCTATGTTTTATGTTGACTTGAATGCTTTGCAGAAATACTTCTTAAATATAGTGTGGTGTAATCTCTCTGAAGCAATATATGATTTATGAATAGTAAAATAGTGAGTGAAATTAAGGAGAATAACATGTGAAGTAATCTCAATGGAACAATAAATAATTGAAATAGTGAGTGAAATTAAGGAGAATAACATGTGAAGTAATCTCACTGGAACAATAAATAATTGAAATAGTGAGTGAAATTAAGGAGAATAACATGTGAAGTAATCTCACTGGAACAATAAATAATTGAAATGGCGAGTGAAATTAAGGAGAATAACATGTGAAGTAATCTCACTGGAACAATAAATAATTGAAACAGCGAGTGAAAGAGCTGAGAAACGAACTTACTGGAACCAGAACTCTTCGATGCGCTCGTGCCATCTGTCCCAGCTGTTTTAGAAATAGTGGAATGAGTGCGCTTTCCTCTGGCCCTATCAGGTATTATGTCAGGCGAAGTCCTTGGTGACTTCCCGTGTTCCTTGCCGGTGTCACCTGATTGATATAATCTATGTTGTGGCGTTTCTTTACCTCTAACAACCTCTTCATTTTCTTTTTTACTTGTTGCCATTTCCCGCCATTTATTTCTTGCGCCGACATTATCATAAATTATGTTATGAGCATAAGAGGTGTCTTCAAAATGTTTGTTTGGTCCTAGACCAACGGTTTCTGAAGCTCTCAGATTTTCAGACTTTTCATGACAGCCAACTGTTTCGATTGGATGCCTGATTTCATCATCACGTCTGAAAGAGAAAGGCGTCCATGGTCCCGGTTCAAGGTCTCTATTAATGTCCTCAGCGTAATCTTCTTTATTGGCGACATTCTCACGGCATACTATGCCACCAACAGTTTTAATCTCTTTAATAATCGGAACTTCATGAGTTTCTTTGACCACCTTCTCTTCAAAACTATACGTGTCATCTTCGTCTATGTAAAATCCACGGTCTGGAGTTTTGTTTGAAATATAATTGAAATAACTCTCTGTTTCCTCGTGTGCCGATTTGTCTGCTGACAACCGATGAGGTTTCTGAGGCTCATCAACGGTTTGTCTGTGACTTTGTTCATATTTTCTGTAGCTATCGTCAGCCATATATGTATTGGATCCTGAATATGAGGCCGTCTCTTTTCCGAAAACGGCAGTTGAAGAACGAGAGTCTTTGACAGATTCATATAGGTCCGGGGAAGATTTCCTAGCAGAATCGGTATACACTGAGTCTTGGCTCTGATCATAAAATGTTGTAGATGTGAGTTTTGGTGTTGGTTGTTTTACGTACCAATTCTCTGATGCGGGTTGTCTGCTGCTGCTGGCGGTGTTGCTACTTGGTTGTTCCTGAACGCGAGGTTGAACATTCTGTGCCCCATAAGAGCCGGTGTAAATATCATCGAAATAATTGTTATTAGTGTCCCGTGTAATTTGTCCTTGTTTGCCACTAACAAGTTTTTTCACATTAATTCTGGGGCGAACATTGCTAGTGTAATAGTCATCTGAATATTGCCAAGAGAACATGGAGCCATCTGGAGATTCGTCAATTCTCTTGTACCCTTTCTCTATGCTTTCAATGCTCTGTCCATGCAAAAGCCCACTATACCAGGTACTGTCGCCACTACAGTTATCTCGTTGAGGCGATGAGAAGAAACTCGCATTTGTTTCACCCGTGCTCTCATATTTCAGAAAATCAAACACAGGTCCTGTTTTTTCGATAGTTCTAACGTGAAACTCTGGTCGCATTCCGGGATCATAATCGGTGTATAATGGTTCTTTGCTTTTAGTAACGATGGATCCTTGGTTAAAGGAAGCCTCAAATTCGTCAAGTCCACACCAGTTATTGCTGTTATTAGATGTATTATAGAAGTTGCTTTCGCCATACGCCAAGATAGGTTTATACATATAATTCCATGCAAGACCACTATTTACAACTGGGATAGCATCGATTCGAGGTCTGTATCTAAGACGACGCTGCGTTCTTCCATTTGATGATCGTGTAAAATTACAGGTGTCATTTAGAGTTTCAATTGTTATATTAGTTTTAGCAACCTCCGATGCTTGAGATAAAGAGGAGGTATTTTGATTACAGTTAAATATGCTCCCCGTGTAAATGTCAACATCGCTTGGCACTTTCTTTGATATGCCATCAGGTTCAAAGTAGATATGGCTTGAAGATTCGACTGAACTGCTGCTATCTTTGCACTCATTGTCATAAAATGGATCTTCTCTGTAAAACCCGCCGGTGTAGGCACACTCACTCATTTCACTTTTGGTGCTGATTGCACTGTTTGAGCTGGTAGAAGTGCTTACATCCCCACTCATGGTGTAGATATCTCTCGAAGCGCTAGTGAGATCGTGATACCGAGGAACGTGAGCTCTGGTAGTCTGACGTTTTGCAAGATGGTATATAATCCCGGTGTCTACGTCTGTTTCCGTGTACATCGACTGTTTGCGTGAAGTAGAATGTTCCCATGCTTCAGAATATTTCCTTAAAGCTTCATCTGAGTGACTGCTTTTTACATTGGTCGCTAAATGAAAGCTGGTGCTTGATTTACTTTCTAGAGAACGATCTCTTCTCACAACAGCCCTTTGTCCAGATGAAGTCTCTTGGAGTGGGCTGTACCAGAGACTGTTTTCTTCACTTGAAAAGTTCTCGGATTCCTCATACTTGCTAGCCTCATTATGATAAATCCCCCCTTCTGTCTCATTGTAAAAGGAACTTTCTTTAGCCGTAACCACGCCACTTACTAGCGTATTATCGAGAATAGAAGTATCAGTGTAACAATAATAACTTTCTGCGTCTACTCTTGTTTCGCTCTGATCTTCGCCAAGAACATCCTCTATGCAAGGTGACAACCGTTTCTCTGCATCATGATTATTATATCTCATAGCATTGAAATGAGAAGATTTATTCTGCACGTGCTTCGACTCAATATGCTCCGCAGTATTACTGACATCGATATCTTTGCTAACTACAGAAGGCAATATTTCACACCTATGTTCTTCTGCATTACACCTGCCGCATTCCGTGGAAGACTCATGGAGGAATGGATCGTTATTCAAGATATTTCTTTCTTGCCGTTTCTTTGTACTCCCAACCAGTTTTGATCGAGAAATATCTTTAACTGAATAGTTACCACTATGTTCTTTCTGCCTTTTAATAGAATTATTACTAGCAGAGACAGATGCTCTTCTTTGTCTACTGCCTTCATCCTCGCCATCAACGACGGACCAAGACATGCTTCTGTGGACATCATCTCGTCTATGACTAGATTGATGACTACCTTCATATGAGGTCGATCTTCGTCTGGTGAATGACAGTGAAGACATGACTATAGCTTCATCTGTACAGTTTTCTAACTGAGGTTCAGATATCTCGGGCACCTTCTTCTTATCGCTTAAACTATTTTCTTTCCTGAGAGTTGATGCTTTGTTAGTTCTTACTGTAACTTTTGTACTTAGTTTATTTGTTTTGTTAACATTTTCTAATGCGCTTAACTTCTCTCCAATAGTCATGTCTTTCTTAGACACGTGGTTCTTGTATGGTGCTGTGGCACTCCGAATAAACATTGCTTTACGTCCTCTATTGTCTTCACATTTTTTGTTCTCAAAATTACAGGGAGGATCTACTGGGCTTCCTTCATGGATGACTTTTTGTCTGCTGATATTGATGTCTTGATGTCCGTTGTCTATTTCTGAGTAACTTTGAGAAAGTTCTTCTATCTCATCTAGATCATCATTTTCGTACAATGTTTTACTTCTATTGCGATGAAACTCAGATACATTTCTCTGATCATCTTTTACCATCTTCTTAGCGAGCATATTCTGCTGAGGGATTATTCGCAGATCACCATCTGTTCTTGCTCGTTCCACGCGAGCAAGCTGTTTCATAGAGACTCTTGCTTTTAGCTTATCTCTGCCTATTTTATTTTTATCACATTCGTTAATCATGCATGTCTTGTTCTCTTTGCCCGTAGCAAAGTAACAACCATCGACATATGAAACGTTCGAATCACAGAGTTTTGTGGATGAATCAGAAACTTTTACGCTCTCTTGGTTTAACCTGTACATCGGAGAATGCATTCCTTTATCTTCAAAGCATGAAACAACACGCCCATCATAGGACACACTCTTATTCAGCAAAGCTTTTGAGCGTATCTCTTGTGTGCTAGTCATGTTTGTTTCTGTCATATAACGATGCAGAGCAATATCTGGACCACTTTTGTTGCTTACTTCTTCTTTCTGTGATGACGTCTTTATATTTACTTCTTTGTCTTTTTGGGGGGTCGAGTTCTTGATGATTCCATAGCTTAGATCAGAACCTGGACTAAGCAGAAGAATTTTTTTCACACTGTTTGCAATACTTTGAGCGTATGCTCTCAGTTCATCTAATGGACTACTGCGAGTTCCATCTTGTTTGGTCGAACTTTTGCAGTTTTTGCAAAGATCAGCTCCACGTTTTTGTTTTTGATTTCCACAAACACTGCACAATTCTTGATTTCCTGGAATGTGTTTGGAATCACCAACTGAGCCAGTAAATTTAGTTTCAAGTTGTTCGACATTAGAAGTTCCTTCAAGTTGGTTGTCATGACTTTCTGTTGTCAGAGAAGTGCTACTTTGCAGAGATTCATTCAAGAAGCCACCAGAATCATAGCTGGAAGCTGCCATAAAAGCAGTCTTGGCGACAGAATTTGGCTGAATAAAAGCACTAAAAGATGATGCTCTGCTCTTGGAGTGGAATGTAGGTATGACTATGCCACCTTGAACCTCAGAAGCCTCCTCGTTGTCGATCATCCAGTTATTATTTTCGGCCTTATCTCCTACAAAGTCCTTATAACTGATTGCAACTGGAGCACTTAGCCCTCTTACCATTGGTTTAGAAACTGAGCTATCTTTCAATCGACGAAACGACGATTGCTTCCTACTAGGTCTAACTGTATGTGGATTACGTGTAGCTACTTTAAGTGGCTCTGAGGCATCTACACTCTTCTGCTGCATTTTTTCAGTTGTTCGAATTGTCCCCTGAACATGTTTTTTGATGTCCCCAGGCTGCGACGCAAAATGATCAATGATCGTATTGGAAGTGTATATTTGTACACCTCCGCCAGAAGTAGCAGTGTCCAATAGTCGTTTCACGCGTCTGTTAGATCTATTGTATTGTTGCATTTTTCCTGGCGTGCGTGTACAATTTGATATATCTTCCTAAAAAAGAAATAAATAATGAATGTACAGTGCACAAAACATAACTCAAATGTTTAGTTGTACTTCTGCACGTATGTAAATGTATCTTATGTATACGGGTTTGCTTAAATCTGTATGCATACATGCATGTGTCTATGCATGTATGGATGAATGAATGTGTTATGAATGTGTTGAAATGAGGGAGGAATGTGTTTTGTTATCGTCAAGCCTATTCATCACTTATTCAGAGAATGTCATGGATAAACCGGATGGAAAATAACACACATGATGGACGCGATATGTTGTTCTGTGTTGATCTCCATCTGTCAAAATGTACCGGCCACATCACAAAATAACGATTGAACTACGTTAGGACGGAGGACAGAAGAAACGCTTTAAAGAAACGTTGAAGACATTACTGATACACTTCAACGTATGTTAAAATTCATAGAAGATGGCACAAGATAGTGCACGACAGGCGCAGCAGATTTAAGATTGGTGCACCTGCTGTAGAGGATTTCAGACAATCTGTGTTTAATAAACGCGTACTAGAAAACTAGACAAGAAGTGTTTAATGTATTACAGTCCTCCTATACCTGCTCAGAGAAAGACAAAAGATGTTCAAGGTATCGTATTCCTCCCACACCTGCTCAGAAAAAGACAAGAGATGTTCAATGTCTCAGTCTCACAGTCTCTCCCCCCCCCCACATCTGCTCAGAAAAAAGGCAAGAGATGTTCAATGTCTCACAGTACTCCCACACTTGTTCAGGGTGTGGAATTAAATCAATGGCACTTCTATGGAAATGAACATCTAGATATCCAGAAGAATACGAAACGCGATTCTAAAATGCCCCAAAAAGACTTGTTATAAAAAGAAAATAAATACAAAAATATTTACTAAATACTTCTCCAGAATTGTCATGAGTGCTGATCGCACAGATCGTCACTTATCTTGACTGATGGGACGGACATTGGTCACTTAGTGTAAACTTTGTGTCATTAATCAAAGAAAAACACGGATATATTATGATAAGTGACGCTGAATGAGAACCCCCATCAAAAACTATCATGGAGAAGTATTTGATTTATATTATTTGATATTATACTAGTGAGAATTAGGTCAACAAGAGAAACACCGAAACCTATTAAGTGTGATGCGAATTTAGTCCTTATATATATATATATATATATATAAATAATATATATATATATATATATATATATATATATATATATATATATATATATATATATATATATATATATATATATATATATATATATATATATATATATATGTGTGTGTGTGTGTGTGTGCTTTGAAGGCAGAGTTAACGACAACAGGGAAAGGGGGCGCACAAGACGACTATTGTGCAGTAATATATCAGATTTGTTAAACATAACTATAACTACGGCAGGTCACCTCTCTCAGAATCGCGGAGCGTTTAGAGAATCCACAAGGAAGACCACGTCTGGAAATAATGTCACATAAGAGATATATATACTGTTAAAAAAAAAAAAAAGAAACAACTTTTTTGGAGTTACTTTTCGCTGATTGGATATCAATCAACCTATTGATTGTGTCCACTTGGTCATTAACTTCTCGTGGTTACCTGAATTGTACTCTCCTCATTATTCGTGAGGTCACGAAAGAGGTCAAGGATAAAATAACATTTTTGGCAATAACTCATGACAGGTCCACGAGAATCCCGTGAAACATACTGAACACAAAACTCTCTTACCATATTATTGAATCCCTATAAATGATTGACGGTCCTTTAATAAATTCATTTTGAAATTCAATGCGCAAGTATGGTTCATCTCACTTCAGAACAAAGGTACATCATCTTTGGGCGCTTACAGACTGAACAATCACAAAATGTAGTGGCTAGACAATTTAATGTGGTTAGTAGCGCCCTTACTCGCATTTGGAGGCGATTTCAACAAATTAGCTCAGTGACATACCGAAGATGGAAGACACAGAGTTACAATTCCTGCCGAAACCGCTTCATGCGGCTGCGTCACCTCAGGAATCGATTTGCATCTGCGCCTCCACAGTCCAGTCAATGGCAACAATTCGTAAAATTTAAGATCAAACGAACAGGAACCGACTGTACGATGCTGGTCTTTGGGCTAGAATACCCTAGTGGGCGAACCAGCGTCATCAATGGACCGTTGAGAATGACTGGAGACGGGTTTGATTTAGTGACGAATCATTTTTTAGGCTCCAGCGACATGATAGACGGAGAAGAATTTATCGCCTAGTCCGTGAGCTCAACGCACAGAACAGCGTTGATGACTCCTCCACATGATAGTGAAGGTGTACTGATGTGGGGGAGGCTATCAACTTCATGGGAAGAAGTGACCTGGAGCATATTGAAGGATGCCTGAATGCCGAACGATACGTCGCTGAAATTGTTCGTGCTCGCGTATTTCCAATTTTGGCTGTACGAGGGTAGATTTTTTAGCAGGATGACGCTCGACATCATGTGGTACAACGTAAAACCAAGTTCCTTGCTGACAACAACGTCCAGACCATTCCGTTACTAGCCATGCCATCAGACATGAACCCCATAGAACACTTATGTGATGAACTCAACAGACGACTCCGCCAACGAGACATGACTCCAGACATCTCCAACAGTTGTCTCTTGCACTGCAGGAAGAGTGGGCAGTCATCCCACAACAACAAATGAAACAGATAATCGGATCTATATCACGGAGATGTCGTTCTCTGATAGAAGTCAGAGGAGGCCATACGCATTACTGAAACGGAGGCCTTAGTAGCAAAGAATAAAAGTTCAAATCAAATTTAATGAGCATCATTAGTCTTAAAGGTTCTACGTGTCAAAGTTGAAACATTTATTTGGTAAAATAAAATTTTTGTACACGTTTAAAATTTGGTGTCCATTAGCACTCTAATACTGTTTCGTTTGTTTTTTGTTTTTGAACAGTGTATAGATGTTTGTAATATGACTAATTTGTCGCATTCGGACACATTGTATACATTGTCAACGTTATTCCAGTTAATCTCAATTGCTTTGTTTTATTTCGAAACATTCTCAACAAATAGTGATTGAATGTGTGCAATGGAATTTGCAATTGGATACATCCTGGTTGATAGAACAAAGAAATATCACAACATGGATCTTTAGATCAATGATGCCGCCACAGTACACGATAATACGATCTGTAAAAGAGGTGAAAACATCCTTAGTCGCTAACTACAGCATACTGTGGTAAGGAGAGAGTGGCGCTATTCTTTACACCCTGAACTAGAAGTGCAGGGCATACCTGGACATGAAAAAGCTGATCTGGCAAGGAAAGGGGGATCAATAGAACAGATAGAAAATGATAATGCGTACTATGAATGTAAGACTATGTTAAAAACAGAATATAAGAAAAAGTGGATGCAGGTGCACCCAACTGCAGAACCAAATGACCAATACCAACAAATGTCACGCAAGGAACAAACCATTATCTTCAGACTACGAACTGGCCACAACAGACCGAGAAGTCAGATGTTCAGAAAGCTGAAGATTGACGAGACAGACCTGTGCAACTGTGGACTGAGTCCAGAGACTTCTGAACACATTTTTCATGCCTGTCAATTCTACCAAGAAGAGAGGGAGAATTGCCCTAATGAGAGGGCACTACTTCCAGACTTGAGGGGTTCCATGGATGACTTGAAGCGAATCACACAATTCATTGAAGCTATTGGCGCTGTAACCTGATCTCTAACTGAAGAAGGTTGAAGAAGAAGTACAACTGTTTCCATATTGAAGTAAAATAGTTACTGAGTTTGACCAGTTGAAATCCGCAAGCGTAAGTGTCTGAAGTTCTCTTCATTGTCCTTCCTACAAGACCATACTCCACACGACTACATATTCCTGTTACATGGCATGCATATGTTGTGAAGCTTTCATCTTGTGGAAATACCTCAGTACTTCTATACAATGGTTCCTCAAAATGGGCGACAACGTACCCTGTGGCGAGTTGGGGTGAGAGACTTCAGATTACGCCAAATGGTATGACACTTGAGAGTAATGAATAGAGAGAAATTAATCCTCAATAGAATATGGTAGTTCCAAATATTATATCATGATAAAAACGAATGTGCTAGGCCGGAAGGCGCAAAATAACGCAGCTCCGATATGGATCCAGCAGCACAACGTACTTCTCGCTTCCCGACGGAAATCACACAATAAACATTATAGCAAATGTTTTCTATACATGCACATCAAGTACATATTGAAGAACATAGGAGAAGAAGAAGATAACCACTATAGCAAATTCTTTCTATGATAATGGTGTTCCTCCTTCACAGGCGAAGATGAGTATGGCATGAAAAATAATAAATGCGATGAAAAAAAAATAATAATTAGAATTGGTAATTGTCTAATTTGGTTTGTGAGTTCGTAAATGTCCGATGAGTCCGATTCGTGCACGGAAAGTTCTATTGCAGTGCATGCAGGAGTGCTGAAGGTTCGGGGTAAGAGGAGGTTCCGATATGTCATTCCGCTTCTTGCGCTTTTGGATTGCCCGCAGTGTTCTTTCTTTTTCAAATTTCGTGATGCCAGCAGTGATCTGGGTGTGCCAAGCTGAACGATCAAGTGCTGTAGTCTCCTAGGAGCTAGGATCGATGCTGCAGTGCTTGAGAGAGCTTTTCAAGTGATCACTGAAGCGCTTTTTCTGCCCTCCGCTTGAACATTTACCTTCACATAACTCCTCATAGAATAATCTCTTTTGAAGGCGCTTGTCTGGCATACGGACGATGTGACCAGTCCAACGGAGTTGGGACCTAGTCAGCATTGCATGGATGCTTTGCATACGGGACTTCTGAAGGATTTCCGTGTCTGGTACTCGATCCTGTCAATGTACTCCCATAAGGATTCGTAGGCACCGAAGGTGAAAAGAGTTAAGCTGTCGAGCGTGTCTCGAAGAGACAGTCCAGCATGACGCAGCATAAAGCAGCGTTGGTAGAACCACTTCGCAGTACATGTCCAACTTAGTTGTCAGACTGAGACCACGCACTGGCACGAGCAATACGCAGGGCAACATCCTCATCAATTGTCGCAGTTTGTGATAGTGTGCTGCCGAGATATACAAACTTATTGGCAGTATCAAGTTTTTGTCCCTTTACTGTGGTCACTGGTTCTGTGTAGAGGACACATGGCGCTGGTTGATATATTACTGATATCTTCGCGGTGCTGATGGTGAGACCAAACACATCACATGCCACAGAAAGAAGGTCCATGCTGTCCTGCATGCCCTTCAGACTGGTAGCATTTAGTGCACAATCGTCGGCGAACAAGAGGTCGCGAACAATGTCCGTCTTAGTTTTGGTCTTGACCTTCAATCTACTAAGATTGAATAGTCCTCCGTCAACTCGCTAGCGAAAATAAATTTCTGCACTGTTATTCCGGATGGCATCATTTAACATGGCAGAGAACACCATGCTGAAAAGCGTTGGAGCCAGGATGAAACCCTAATTTGACACCGTTAGTCACTGGATAGGGGTTTGAGTGTGCGCCGTCATCTTGCACACAGGCTGTCGTACCATCATGGAACTGGCGAACCATGTTGGTAAATTTATCGGGACATCCAAATTTGGCCATGATCTTCCATAGTCCTTCGCTATTTACAGTGTCGAATGCCTTAGGTCGACAAAAATGATGAAGAGACAAATATTCTGTTCACGATACTTTTCCTGTAGTTGTCTGGCAGTGAATATCATGTCTACAGTAGCTCTGCCCTATCGGAAGCCACATTAGCTCTCTGGAAGGAGACGTGCCTCAAGATGGGCTTGCAGTCTGTTTACCAGGACACTAACCTACGGACACATTTGAGATTGATTTCTCCACCTCTTCAAGGCAAGGGGGCTCCGATAATGAATGATTGATTGGTATTTGCGTGATGCACGCAATCGCTTCCTCGTTGATGATGGAGGGGCAGGTTAGTACATTTTCAAAATGTTCAGCCCAGCGTTTGAGAATTTCCTCTCTGTTAGTGATGGTATGCTTTCCGTCTGCGCTTAGAAGAGGAGACGTTCCTGAAGACTGAGGGCCATAAATTGCTTTTAACGCTGAATAAATTTTCTGCAATTATTGCTGTCAGCATAATTTTGTATCTCTTTGGCTTTGGTGCTAAACCATGAGTCTTGCATCCACCTTAGTTCTTTTTGCGCGTTTTTCTT
Source organism: Meghimatium bilineatum (assembly GCA_034231615.1). NCBI lineage: Eukaryota > Metazoa > Mollusca > Gastropoda > Stylommatophora > Philomycidae > Meghimatium > Meghimatium bilineatum. The sequence continues at coordinate 25,787,451 of CM067311.1, forward strand.
TGAATTTCTGTATAGCGTCTTTGTGCTGTAAGATGTGTCGTCGTTTAAAATAAACTTTATACTGTTTGTGCGTGTTGTCCAGGAGAGCTTTGATCTGTACATCGTTATGGTCAAATCAGTCCTGATGTTTGCGAACAGAAACGCACACTACTTCTTCTTTAGTTCTGTAGATAGTGTCACGGAGGTTTTCCCATCTTTTTTGAATGTCTATGGGATCGATTGTCAATGGTGCAATTTTGGTATCAATTGAGCTGCTCAGAAGCTGTTTATAAAGTGGATCTTTCAGTTTGGAGACGTCGAGACGTTTTGATTGTTTACTATTTTGAGGTCGCCGGAGATGTAATGCATGGAGGTTCATTTTTGAGACTAGTAGTCTGTGGTCCGTCCAGCAGTCAGGGTCGCACATGGATTTGGCGACTCTCACATCATGCTTATCGCGTTGTCTCATGATGATATAATCGATTTGATGCGACTGTTTTGAACGTGGGTGCATCCATGTAGTCTTATTACGGTGAGGTAGTTGAAAGACAGTGTTGGAAAGATCAGTTGAAAGACAGTGAAATGTTTTCTATACATACATATCAAGTACATAGTGAAAGATATTTAATGTTAAATGTAGATGGACTAATACTGTGAAAATTTTATTGAATGAAATATTTTGAATTATTCACAATCTAAAGTGAATGGGATAGTATATGAAATATACTGGTAAATGGATGCTTACTCCGTCAATTGTAATATGTAATAATACGTTTATAATTTAATCAAAACAGCTTGGGTGTTGCCATGGACCGAGTGGGGAGCAAAGAATGGTGACACTGTAACTTGACTTGCTTGTCGTAGGAGACGATTAATGTTTTAAGGGTGGGCTTGGCTGTCATATCCTGGAGAGTAGGGGTCGGCAACCTGCAAGCATTGTGGATCAACTTTAAGTTCTCACATTTTTCTCGACAATTTTCCTGCTAATATGGTGAACTTTCAGAACACTGGAGAATAATAATAACATTCAACTATTAAAAAAATTAAAAACTACATTTAGCGATTGTTTGCTGCAGACTTAGAAGGTGACCTGCTTGAGTTTCGGTTGAGAACTACTCAATAATGTCACACCTTGGTCCCCCCCCCCCAACAAGATCTGACTTTATTCTCAAGGCAATCTGGGGTTATTTCTAAAATGTCAAGTGGTTAACGTTGCTGTATAGAGCATCAAATTACTGCAATGTTAGAGGATGATATGCATGGACTTAACTTCAAATGAGCTCTTACCTTTGTTTTCAGAAAAGACTTTTGTGAGATATGATTTTGTAATTTTCCTTTCATCTTTCCAGTGCGAGTTAAAGAACGTTTTCCTTTACGGAAAATCTTTCAGAAGTAAACCAGGCAACAATCAATTACGAAATCAACAATATACTCATTAATGCAAATATGCATATACATAAGTGTTTTAAAAAACTGGTATTACAACGCATGTTTTCCCGTTAGTAAATTGTAGAGAGAAACGTGTGGCTGTGTGATGATAACAAAATTATGATAATGAAGTAAGTTTGCTCCATCGTGCCACAGGTGGCACATTGGACAAAGGTTTTTATTTTCCATACTTTGCCATTGGTCAATTAACACCTTTACTAAGAAACAAAGATATTACACTAGAAACAAAGAAAGCGGGTTTCAACACCATTTTGGGGTGCAAAGGGAACGCATTGCTCTAGGCGGACCCAGGGTTAGCAGATAACCAAGATCCCAAATGTACCTCCACGCGGTGCACCCTGGAAACAGAAATACAGCAGCTCGTGCTGATTCTGGCCAAATCATTTGGGGATCGTGTCCGAGAATGTGGAGGTAGCAGATGGAAAGAGATTTGACTGCACAAGAGACAGACAATATCTCCGACACCACCAGCATCACCACATATAGCGACACTGTAGACATACAGTGAAGCTAGTCAGTCCAGTCCGAACATTGGAGGGGCGGCCAATGTAAAATGCACGTAAAGGTAAATGCATGGCGAGAGACAAATGTTTCATACAGAGTACAATGAAACAATGAAAGGGCAGAACAGCGCTAGAGGGCAGCGCGAACTGCAAATAGAAAGTGAAAAGTCCCTAGGAAAGGGAACTACAAGCTCCGTCAGCTCGAGACGGGCTTCTAGTTACCAGAGTTCCTAACAGGCAGAGACCCACACCCATCCATCGGCGTTTGGTAAAGCAAAAGACCTAACCCAACTCTAATGTCGAGCCTTCCTAAACCGGAAATATGCTTGCAAAGAGAAAGGGTTCTGTACCCGATGGGTGTAGGCAAGAAAGGGACAACGATGGCAGTCCTGGCCCAACTCTACTGTCAAGGTTTCCTATACCGGAAGTACACTTGCAGAGAGAAAGGGTTCCGTACTCGATTCGCTCAGGCACAAAAGGGACAACGATTTAGCCCTGGCCCAACTCTACTGTCAGGTTTTCCTACACCGGAAATACACTTGAAGAGAGAAAGGGTTCAGTACCTGATGGGCTCAGGCGCTATTGGGACAAGGACGCTCAGCTCGAGAACGCCTTGCTCCCAAACGCGTGGTGTGAGACTCGAACTTGGACAAGGGGTACACGATGTCGGTGAATGACACCTCGGCTAAGAGGGCGAAAGAGCCAGGGTCCAACTCCTCTGTTGAGTTCTTCCCCTTAAGGAACCAGGCTCACGGATGAGAAACGGTTCGGTACCCAATGGGCACAGGCACAGCACGTCCAATTACACGAGGCAAGTTCATAGACAGTGGAACACCTCGTTCGAATTAGACGAGAGCAAAACATCGTCTGGGCGAAGAGTCTCCACTACGCGTGCCTGGAGACAGATATAGAGGCTGTCACAGGCTAAGGGTAGCCCACCCGAATCGTCAAGGCATGCCGAAATCGGATGTGCTAGGCCTACAAGGCGCATAACGGTGGCACAACGTAATCACGCTCCCGGCGGAAATCGCACGGATATCCGTGATGGTTACAATGGAGCGAACGAAAAACAAACAAACAACACCATTTTCTTACCAACATTGTGTTATCAGTGTCAAACTTGGACATTGGATTCTAGAACAATACATAAGATTAACACCACTGAAATGAAATGTGTGAGACGTATGATTGGAGTTAGCTTGAGAGACAAAATCAGGAATGAAGCACTAAGGAAACAATTAGGGATCAAGTCAACAATAGAATACATACATAAACAACAAGTTAAATGGTACGGCCACATAACCAGACAGAAAGAGCAAAGTATTATCCAAAAAACACTTAACAAACAGATACGAAAACAGTCGACCTATTGGACGCCCTCGTAAAAGGTGGATAGTGTATTAGAGACACTCGGAAATATAACAGCAGAAGAGGCACATAGAAGGGAAAAAGACCGTACACTCACTCTCCCCTCAACACAGAAAGGTACATGAGGACAGAAAGAAGAAGAAGAAGAAGATACTTTACGATCCACAACCTGCAATTTTAGTTCGTGTATTGACTTGCAACCAATTTCTTCCCTTTCTGGCTTTTTTAGAGTAGTTTTAGGATTTCCTCGTTTTCTTTTCGCATCCCGTGTGTACATGTGCTTGTTTGTTCAATTTATTTTCATCTAGCCTTAGGGCATGTCCCAGATAGTTCCATCTACATTGTATTATGACATTTGATATGTATTCTTGTGTTTTATCTCTTAGACCACTGTTTGAGACAAAAATCGCTCCATTTTATGTTCGACATTTTTCGGAGACATTTATTTTCGAAAAGGTTTAATTATGATCTATTGCTTGGGTCGATTTCCAACTTTCACATCCATAGGTCAATACTCGATGATGAAGTAATCCCTTTATTTGTGAGCAGGTAGCACTTAACATCTCATATAATTTATGACAATAGCAGATGTCCTTATCAGTTGTATAACCGAAGTGACACTCAAAAGCATATTGCTTGCTTTTCACATTCATGGTTTTATTGGAGGAGTGGATAATAAATGCATGCTTAGTCACCAAAGGGATACATTTTAGTTTGACTTAGCACGTCATGCCAGGAGTGCAGCCACATATATCTGGGTCAACCAGCTCATCACATTTCCGTCAGATGTGTTGACCTATTTGCAGCGATAGTGCATCCAGCATTTCCCGCCACCCAGGAGTCTGCCACAAAAGAATAAAGATGCAATGTTCAGTGGCCAGCGTCTCTTCGCCATCCATAGGGACCATTTGACAAGATAAAAGTAAGAAATCCATGCAAGACATGCAGTGACAATGATTTTTTCCACAGATGACAATTTTTCAACATATCTTCCATCTTTCATAGTCGCCCCCTACGTTATGCCTGAAAAGAAGTAGTGGCCATATTCTTTGCAACCTGAACTACAAGTTCAGGCCCTGGTTGTCAGATGGGCGGTGGCTGCGTGATAAAGACCGTATGTTCCTGCTATCACCACGATATGTACATGGTGGGTTTTAAAAATAAATCTACTCAACGACATAAAAAAAAAATCCCAGTCCTTTATCGGGAGTCGAAACATGGACGAATCACCAAGATACATAAGAAAACTTGCACACAATAGAGCTGCATGGCGATCGACAGTCCACAGATCTGCGGCATCTTGTGAAAAGAGGAGAAGTGCAATAGCTCAACAGTTGCTAGAAACTCACGGGAAGACAAAAACCCGTCTACAATGGTCATTCCATGTCCTAATCGTCCAATAACATTTGCGACCCGAACCTGGCTTTATATATAATACAGCTTACTGGAATATAATAAAGTTAAATGGATAAATAATTTTCCATCTGCAAACTCATAATCAAGGACATAATGCTAACTCAAATTTCAAAAGTGGATGTAACAAATGGTCATCATCACTTGTGATACACGAATAACACCACCAAGGCAAGAGACAGTATGTTGGAGGTCAATGGCAGCCAATCTTCGGTACCGAAATGGTTCTGCTTCTTCTTCTGCGTTTAGCATCTGCTGTCATTTTATATTGTCAGACCTGTCGTCAGGGCTAAGTGCACTGTCTTCTCCAGGTCAGAGTGACTGCCCATAGATTTTGCCTTAAATCAGTAATCCGTGATTGGTTGAAGATGGTAAGGAGCTTGTTTCTGCAGATTGGCCCTATGTTCCTGATCATATAATTGGTTATGCCACGTCAAGCTGGCATCATTCCAATCGGTAAGAACAAAAAAAAGAACAGCTACTCAAGCTACCGACCAAACAGCCTCTTGAATTGCGTAGGAAAAGCAATGGAGCGAATATTGTTTCTGGTAGAGTTGGTAGCGCCCCCCCCCCCACCCGGAGACGGTTCTCACTAATGATGCTGGTATATTGCGTATTAATATCATGGTCTAGAGGATACTCTTAATATAAAATTTGAATTTGTGGAGCAAGGGCTCATTCTTCTGCTCTCTTTCTTAACAAGTATAACAGGAAATAATGTATATTTATCCTCGTCGTTAGTACAGTTTCTTCATATGCATTGGCAACACTTTAACCTACCTCCGTATTACTTGTTTTGTCCAGTGTTTCTTCAGCCGTGAACAATGACAGTTATAACAAATGTTGACTAATTGTATGTTTGTTTGTTTGTTTTTCGTTCGCTCCATTGTAACCATCACGGATATCCGTGCGATTTCCGCCGGGAGCGTGATTACGTTGTGCCACCGTTATGCGCCTTGTAGGCCTAGCACATCCGATTTCGGCATTTGACTAATTGTAAAAATAGCATTTTAAAATAACACACCTAAGTTTTCCAGTTATTTTCATTGGCCAGTATGTTTATATTTTCACAATCGTCGTACACACATTAATAAACACAAACCTCTGTATGTGTGCATTGTATATTGTATATTTAAACCTCTGTATATTGGGGGAGCCGCGTAGTGCAGTGGTTAGCGCAGTTGAGCCAGGTCGACCCAGCCTTAAATGAGTACTGGATTAATCCGGGAAGTAAAGACTGCGAGGGAGAGGCTATAAAATAAAGGCTACCGCCCTCATTTGCAGAGCCACTGAAATCTGAGATCGCTAACATCTCACACCCCTACGGCATTAATAAATGCTATGGGTTACTTTACTTATGTTACTTTTACTTATGTTACATTACTTCACTTTATTTTATAAGAAATGAAATTAACGGGAAAACTCTAATGAGTCATTTTAGAATCTTGATTTCCAACATGTCTTCTTCAGTCCTCTTATTTTCAGCCTGTCTGGTTGTTTTCCGACACTTGTTATTTTGTTCTACTTTGCTGTCTTAAAACCAATGACCTTCGTTATAGACATGTATAATGCGACGCCACTACCTTAGACAACTCCGTATTATCTTAGGCCACTTCGACAGCTATGTTTTTTCATTTGTCATATATTTATACTTTTGTTATTTACAATTTCGCCAGCCAATGAAAATCGCAATACTTGGGAGTGGCCTAATGTAGTGAGGCTACACACAGGCTTGTCAAATGAAGATCGTACTTGAAATCGTCGTACACACAAGAATAAGCACAAACCTCTGTATGTGTGGACTGGCATACATTTCCTACATGGCAACGTTCTTTTCCACTGGCAACGACGGTTGAATCATCATAGCTGCTACTCGTCTTGACTGCTGCGCTAGTCTTGTCAAACACGACAATGTTACGCATATTAACAGCTGATTCAACCAAGGCAGGGTTTGTTGTCTCTTGAACCATATTATTGAGGCGTAGAGATGAACTGCTGTACTATGCTACAACAGTGTTCAGGGATAAGTGGGGGTGATCGTAGCCAATGACGATATAAATGGAATAACAATCTAAAAATAAGACAGCGTCCTCATTACGATCTTTAAATCTGGGAAAGCCATAGGGAAGAGAGAAATCACAAATATCAATATTATAAATCTGCATTAAAAAAAAATAATAATTATATTAACAATTGTAATGACGATAATTATGATGATAATAATAATAACCATAGTAATAGTAATAATAATAATATTCATAAATCTTGTAACCAGTGCAAGTCGTAGTGTTGGCATTTTGAAGCAATCTTCAACAAGAAAAGCCCATCAAAAATCCCGACACCCAGACGTGGCTATGGATATATAAATCAAAACAAGCATATTTGTTAATTTTGATTATTTTCATTGGTCCCAATGTATATACTTTGTGTAGCCGACCAACGAAATTCACGGAAATAAGCGAAAACATGCCACATGAAGGTTTGTTTTCATTCTGGTCATATGCTTTTATCGTCCATAGCCACGACCCAAATATATATAGAAGTGTGGGGAAAAAAACATTTCTTGTCAATTTGCGATGCTTTTAAGTGACAATTTTCTGTATTTCCATTTTTTTTCTAAACTCATTTTCAACTGTTCCTACATGATAATCTATGACAGTGAATGGTGTCCCATTACAAGTCCAAACCCTGCAATGCTGCCTTACTAATGTCTACAGCGAATAGTTCCCCATTACAAGTCCAAACCATGCAATGCTGTTTCACTAATGTCTTCAGCGAATGGTGTCCGGTTACAAGTCAATACCATGCAATGCTGCTTCACTAATATCTGCAGTGCTTCCTCTTGACTTGCAAGCTTGGTTATTTTGTTTTGGACAAATACATTTGTTGTGTTCTCTTTACACAAAGTTTATCGATTGCGGAAGGTCTCACGGTTTCACCAGTTGTCAATCCAACCAATCACCGTGCAACAAAAAACTTTAATTACACTACATGCATAAATAGTGAGTCTTTTCTCTAGTGGAAGTCCTCACAGTACTCTCTCTCTCTCTCTCTCTCTCTCTCTCTATTTCTGTGCATTTATTTCGTCTATAAGTATGAAACTCCTCAAAAGATTGCACACTTCTGACAGTTGTAGCCTTCTGGGTATGAAATAAAGCTCCATAGAGAAATCATTGAATATTAAAATACCAAAGCTCTATTGGCGGCCATTGCCAGAGATCAAAACAAACCAAATGTGTGACAAACAGATGTACAATTTATAGTCACATTTATACTCATAAGCTTAATCAACCTTTCTCAAAGTCAGCGAGAACGCCTGATGGGCGGGGCGGAGGTGAGAAATTTCAGATTATTTTTGTCATTGGTGGTGTGACATCTATGTGCATTTTGTATTAAATAAATTTGTGTTTCTGTTTTCAGTTTGTGTTTGTTTCTTGAAAAAGGTTACTGTTGGACCGCAACGTAAAAAAAGTCCTTTATTTATCATTATCTATTTTTTACAAATGTAGTATTACAATTTGATAGTTAGAATATTACAGTAACATTATTACCTCAATATTGTATTTATCGCTTCCTTGTTTTGTTACTGCGGCAATCTACACTTTGTCGGACATCCTCTGACAGTTTGGCTATTTCTCCAGTGTAATGAAGGATCAAAAAACGGTGGCGGCGGCGTGAAAAGTGCGGAGAGGGGTCAAAGTAAAATGTATATGAAAGTGGGCGATGCAGAGACGAGTTTAGAAACACTGATCACTGTTGTCACTATAATCGTTCTTCTTCTGAGTTCGTTCTCAAACTCCTGCAGATTAGCATGAGGATGAAGTTCGGAGAACGGAGGTTGTGTGTCATGGGTTACTTAGTGGTGACGATACGCGCATTTTAACTCAACATCCGATTTCAGCATGGCTTATGGGTGACTTGACAGTCTATGGGATGCGACAGTCAATTCCAACTCCAAAAAACCTCCATGGTCGCCTCTTACAACGTGCATAGCATGCAATAATGTTACTATTATTTGCTCCCTTTTCATGCCCAATCTTACATCTTCTAGAACAGACATTTTAAGAATAACAGACATTTTAATTTAGACTATTTTCTTATTGTCTCGGTGGATCAGTGGTTAGTGCACTGGTTTCCCAGTTTGATGATCCGATGTTTAATTTTTAGTATAATTGAAAATATTCTTTTTAAATTACCAACGAATTCTAGGACAATCTATAGAAATGTACACAATCTCTTGAGACAACAAAGGAGGGTGTGGATAACCACATGATGCATGCTGTCGGACACTGAAAAATATGGGCCAGACACTGAAAAATATGTGTTCACCTATACGCTTCAAGAACGTGAAAAAAATTATCTTATTTTGTACTTACCCTTCTTATTGCAAAAACTGGAAGATTTTGAATTTAGAGAAATGTGTAAGGCACAGGGTTAAGGTGGACATCGTTCTTTAGTCGACGGGCCGTACGGAACTTTGTGGTATGGTCCATTAGCCTTTTTCTGTACTCATTTGTAGTTTCAAGTAGTATTTTCTTAACTCAGGGCTCAGCGCGATTATGTACTTTTATATTAGCCTCATCATCATCAAGTGCCGTCTCCGCAACGAAGGTTGGCTGCAACGTATCTCCAACATCTCCTGTCTCTTGTCGTGGTGGTGCACTCTGCTAGACTGTAACCTGTCCATCGTGTAATGTTACTCTCCCACTTGTATCTCTGACTACCTCTTGCTCGCTTCCCTTTGACTTTACCCTCAAGTAAGGTCTTCAATAGGGTGTCATGTCTTTTAATGTGTCCAAAGTATTTTATTTGCCTGATCTTTATTTCTCTTAGTAGTTCTTTCTTCATATTAAGTGTCTTTAGCACCTCTTTATTTGTTTTCTTCTCTTTCCATGATGTTCTCCCTATTCTTCTATATACCCACATCTCAAAGGCATCAATTTTGTCTTCTAATTGTTTATTTAGTGTCCATGTTTCTGAGCCATACATTAATATGGAATAGATGTAGCATTGAATAATTCTCATTTTTAACTTGTTTGTAATTTGTTTAGATATTAATATTTTCCTCATGTCATTGAAGGTACTTTTAGCCATTCCTATTCTCCTTTTAACTTCTGTTTCACATCTGCCATCATTTGTGACTATGTGTCCAAGATATTGATACTGTTTTGCTTGTTGTAGTTTCTCTCCCTATATGTTTATGTTTACCTCCTGTTCTTCTGTGTCTTTGCTGATTATCATGGTTTTTGTTTTTTTTAATGTTTATATTAGCCTGCAAGGCCAGAAAAAAACATATTTTGCCATGTCGTATTTTGCACACCACTGGTGTAGAAACTATTTCTTTGATACAATTATAACCACCCAATTATACTGTACCAACTAGATTTGCAATAATTATAATCTCCAATAGCAACAGGAGATTATGTTTCCAACGGAAACTAAAAAGGGTTTCCATCAAAATACTGTAGAACATAGAAAACTGGCCCAGAACATGCACAACCAGAGATAGAAGATTGCGCCTAAGCACTGTTGTGGATGATTTAAAAAATGGACGTAAGTGAATTAAAGTTTCGCACTAATATATAGTAACATAAACAAAAATTAGCTATGTGTTTCTGAATAAATATTTGTGTATTATTGAGTTTTGTTTTGTTTAATTCTGTCTCCTGGAACTGTTATCGATGAAGCCATTTGTACAATTAAGGAATGGGATTCCTCAGATCCTTCTTTCATACCCAAAAGATATCAACTCTCAGAGGTATGCAATATTTTGAGAAGAAGCCTCCTGTTTTGATAACGGTCTTCCATCGAAGACGGATGTGTCGGGCCATTGGCGCAAATAAAACGGCGACACAACGCATTTCCATTCTCTGGACTACAACATGCTGGAAATCTAGAATGGACCATTGTCCTGCTACTAGAGAGATCCAGCAGGAGTTTGAGAATGAACGCTGAAGAAGATGAAGAAGAAGATAACGGTCTATATGTATATGTAGGAGGCATCTTACACTATTTTTCATGCAAACATCCAATCACATGAAATCTTGGAATCGTTTAGTCGTATCAATGTTGCCACTTTGGGCCACATATACCAACATGGCTTCAGTGTGGATACAACACAGTCTTTGAAACAGTAAAGAATTTCAATACAGTTACCACACAATCTATGAAACTGCATGATTGATTCACTGCTACCACACATTCTATGAAACTGCACGTTCTCAAAACGGCTATCACACAGTCTGTGAAAGTGCACGATTTCAATACGGCTAAATTCAGAGCTGTAAAACGTTTAATCAGAACATATACTACAGTACTGTCCCAGAATCCATGTTTACAGGGCGGCAAAGAGGCACATCTCTGTAAATAATTTTTAGGGAACCCACAGCGACCTAAAACATTATGCTCTATACAAGTCCAATTTTGAACTGAAAGTATAATGATTGATATGAGATCAAGTTAAGTCAACTCGGGAACATCTACTACTTGATTGATATAGACCACTGAGAGAAGATTCTGAAATGCATGCGCATCCCTGCGCACCAAATTGTAGAGAACCCACAGTGATCTGAAAAACAAACCGTTGAATACATAACCAATATCGAACTGGTTGAGTAATGATTGATCGCAAAGATTATTTATTCTTTCTCATTACCTACTGTTGCTACTGTAATGAAAAATATACTGTGTAATATGACCTTGTCATTAGAGGTGAGAAAGAGAGTTCTGCAGTGCTATATAACCCCTATACTAACATATGGGTGCGAGTCTTGGACAATAAACAAACTGGAAAGTGGGAGATTGGAGGCAACTGAGATGTGGTTCTACAGAAGAATGCTGAGAATACCATGGACTGCCAGAAAAACTAATTTAGAGGTGTTAAAAGAGTTAAATGCGAAACGGACCTTAATCAAGAATATAAGAAAAAGGCAATCTTCTTTTTTTGGCCACTTCATGAGACAGGCAGGTTTAGAGAACATAATCACAACAGGAAAGATTGAAGGCACCAGAGACAGAGGGCGACAACGTGAGAAAATATTAGACAGTTTGACAACCTGGCACGGCAAAGAAACAACAACGACTTTGATACATAATACTGTGGACAGAGAGCTGTGGAGAGCCATGACCGCCTACGCCACCCGGCATGGCACCTGATGATGATGACTGTTGCTACCACAATGATTGGCCTTCACAAATTGTACATTTTCTGTATATCTTTAAACAAGAAACAGTACTTGTGGGAAAAAAACCCTTTCTGAATAGCAATATTGTAGAATAGTGTTGTAGTATTTTGTAACTACTAGTAGCTTGACTATAGAAATATGGCAGTGACCAATTCTTTGAAATGAGTACACAGATGTCAACTCATATCTGTATCATTAGTGACTCGATGAGCATGATAACAACAATACATTAAGGTTGCATTCGAAAACAGTGGCTTTGTGCAGTTGAGAGTTCGAAGTTGGAATATCTCACATTCGAAAACAGTGGCTTTGTGCAGTTGAGAGTTCGAAGTTGGAATATCTCACATTCATTTTTCGTGGATACCCTACGTGAAGACAGGAGGAGCAAGTCGAACGTGACAATGTACATATTCAGAGAATGGTAAAATGGGAGTGACTAGAGGTGATGGGAGAAAGTGCTTCCTCTCCGGAAAGATCAGAAGAACGCGTAATCAGCAACTGACTGGGACATTGAGCTTATACACTTTTATATGGGTGGCGAAACGGCAAGCAGAGCATATATGGGAATGACACCAGTGCTATGACGCTTGTTCCTAATCAAGAATCAATCATTTTCGTGTCTGATCGCGTGGATGTCTACTGCAACGAGAGAGCAGATAGGCTGGATTGCACATCTATTTTGTCTGAACGTAGAGAAATGGATTTCGTGGACAGGTTGAACTCCGTAAGAGAAGCTACTACATAGGCAAATTAAGTAATGAGGACGGGTGATTTATTTCCATGACCAGAATAAACGAACTTTGTTTGAAATGCAGCGTTGTCAATTGATTGCTACTTTGAGCTTAGAATAATGTTTTTGTCAGCCAACAGAGAAATGGAACAGCAGTCGTCATGCAATGGTGGAAAATACAAGATCAGATTGGAGCATTTATAAAGGAGCACGAAGTTTAATTATGATGATACGACAACTAATTAATACAAAATGCTCATGCGATCTTTTGAAAGTATGAGCGCGTTGTCAAGGCAACAGCAGTTAAGTTTCTGTTAAAATAATTTTTCTATAGCATATTACATCACGAAAATTTGTTACCTTCTCTTGATGTAATTTCAGGTCTTGATATCTAAGTCTCAAGCTGTGGCATATGTTCAAACTTGAGTCTTGATTCTACAGGCATTGACTTGCGCAGCTACTCACAATGAGTACTGGAGTTGACATCAGCCGGCCATGAGTGACGTCAGTTGCCTAGAGCACATTTATTGTGCATTTGGCGGTGCAAAGTGGTGTTCTTTTGAGAATTGCACACTACGTTTCCCTTTTTTTTGTATTTTAGAATATAATCTTTGTAAGGTTAAGGATTTATCTATCTATCTATCTATCTATCTATCTATCTATCTATCTATCTATCTATCTATCTATCTATCTATCTATCTATCTATCTATCTATCTATCTATCTATCTATCCATCCATCCATCCATCCATCCATCCATCCATCCATCCAGCCATCCATCCATCCATCCATCCATCCATCCATCCATCCATCCGTCCGTCCGTCCGTCCGTCCGTCTATCTAATCTATCTATCTATCTATCTATCTATCTATCTATCTATCTATCTATCTATCTATCTATCTATCTATCTATCTATCTATCTATCTATCTATCTATCTATCTATCTATCTATCTATCTATCTATCTATCTATCTATCTATCTATCTATCTATCTATCTATCTATCTATCTATCCATCCATCCATCCATCCATCCATCTTTCTATCCATCCATCTATCTATCCATCCATCTATCTATCCATCCATCTTTCCTTTCATCCATCTATCCTTCCATCCATCCATCCATCCATCCATCTCTCTGTCTGTCTGTCTATCTGTCTTACTGTCTGTCTCTGTCTGTCTATTTTTCTATCTATAAGCTGTGACCCTTGTTTGCCTTGCGGCGTCCGGGGTGGAAGAGTTCTCTGGAGATGGCTTTCTTGTGTGCTGTGTGTAAGCTTGTTTCTGTGACTTCTCTTATAGGTTAAGAATATTGTCTATTGTCTTTCTCCTGGTGGTTTGTTTTTGTTACCTCTTTTGTCACCTCTTGCCGTTAAGCGTAGGGAGCTCAAACATGTATTCCAAGTTGTGTCGCCTCCGCTGTGCTATGACCGTTTTTGTTCAAGATGTCCCTGATGTTTTCTATCCATCTTTTTCGTGGTCTTCCTCTTGCTTTGTATCCTGATCTCATTTGATTATATGCCTCTACGGGAAACTTGTCGTGATGCATTCTCATAATGTAGTCAAACTACTTGATCTGCTGCCTTTCTATGTATTTTGTGCAAAGTAACATACCTATTCTATCCCTGATGTTTTCATTTCGTAATCTATCAAACCTGTTGACCCCTGCAGCTTTTTTTCTTCAAGCATTTCATCTCACATGTCACTATCTTTCTGTAATGTGAAGATGAGAGAGACCAGGTTTGGCACTGGTAACACAGTATTGGTAGGAATATACTGTAAATCTTTTAGCCTTTTAGCTTCCATCTCGATCTTGAGATGAAGAAGTAGTGGTGAAAGTTAGTGTGTTACTGCATTTGCCTTTTGGCATCTCATTTCTATTTCTCTATCTAGGCTTCCCTTTTCTGTCAAAATACTACCGATATATTTGAACTCCGATACTTGTTTTACTCCTATGTTGTCTATCTGTATGTTTACTGGACTCGGTATTCTGCATATTTTCATAACTTCCGTATTTTGTGTATTGATCTTCATGTTGTATTTTCTACATGTTGCAGATAGTGAGCTGTGATTTTGTAGTTGTTCTTCGTTTTCATATATGAGGCTCTTGCGGTTTTGAACTAGGGGACGTAACAAATTTCCAGTATTTGGGCACAAACATAAATAGCTCAGGAGACTGCGCTGTCGAAATCAAGAGAAGAATTGCAATGGTGGCATTCAAACTTGCGCAAATGTAATATCTTTGACCAAGTACCAGCAGCATAGTCAAACTATATATGACCATAACATACGTAATTCCAAGTGGTAATATGCGGTTGTGAGGCATGGGCATTAAATAAAACAATGACAAAGAGAATCGCTGCTTTTGAAATAAGATGATACAGAAGAATTTTACGTATACCATGGACAGTTAAAAAGACAAATCAAGAAGTGTTAAGATCTATAAACGTCGAAGAGGGCTGGCTCATTAACAATATCCTAACAAGAAATCTTTTTTTTTTTTTGTCGTATAAAGAGACATAACAGTATGGAGAGATTAATTAGCTGAAGGTAGAGTTAACGACAACAGGGAAAGAGGGCGACCAAGACGACGATGCTGTAGTGATATATCAGATTGCTTAAACATGTCTCTAGCTGCAGCAGGTCAACTAGCCCAGAATCGCGGAGTGTTCAGAGAATATATAAGGAAGACCACGTTCTGGAAACAATGTCACTATACTGAATGATACACCCATGGTGGCTATGAGATGCACTCATATCTACTTATCTGTTGTTACGAGACTCAAGATACAGAAGGTTCTGGTATATCTTAATAGTACAGACACAGCTCATCCTTTACATCCAGATCTCAATAAAGTGGAAAACATGTTAGTAGGGATCAAGTAGGGACAGGCAGAAAATATTTTCCAAGTATATGGTACTAGAGCTGAAAAATAACACACGTACTGGAGAAGAAATTGGATTACTTGAAAATATGTCTGAAATGTCTTAAATATCGGCGGATAAGAATTCAAGTCAAACAAACAAATAAGAGAAGACACCAAACAGGATATGTTTCTACAACATTAAGATAAGGTAGGTGGATTTATATTAATCTTCAAACTACCATGGGGTCCAAACGGACCCAACTATAAACTTTAACTGTTTCCAGTTTATTGAAATTTTGCTGTTTTTAGTTTATTGAAATTTTGCTGTTTTTAGTTTATTGAAATTTTGCTGTTTTTAGTTTATTGAAATTTTGCTGTTTTTAGTTTATTGAAATTTTGCTGTTTTTAGTTTATTGAAATTTTGCTTTGATATGTTTCATATTTTATGACATTGTCACAAACATGTTTTCGAACAACATGCTAACATTAAAATAAAATCGTCTGAATATTACATATTATATCATAAGCTATTGCACTTGTTACCTGTGGACCCCATTGTCATTTCTATAGAAACGTAGTACATTAGTTAGTTAGTCGTCGGATCATCATCACTGCAAACTGTACACGTCCATAGTTGCTCCGATCTCTCCCTGAGAGTATCCGTCATTACACTTCTGCTGACAGTACCGGCCCCATGCTGGTTGACCATCACCATCATTCTTCTGCGTCCTCCAAAATGTTCACTTCTAGCAACACCGCATTTCAAACCCTGAAATCATGGCCATTGAAAAGGAATCATCATCCACACTAGCCTCACTCTCATGTGATATGTCTCTTATGGAGTTCAAAACGTCAGCTCGATCAATTGCCCCATCGCCCTGTGCCACAATCACGCATGACGCCAGTTGATCTGCTATTTCATTGCTTCGAACACCTACATGTCCCGGCACAAAAATGAATGTAATAACTTTCAGCCTCGTCTTTCTGTAACGGTTGGTTATGAAAACAAACATTATTGGGAGTTTTCTTTACAGTATATACATTTTCTAGCTATTTTCTTTACAATTTATGTGGAAATTGTCTCGATGACGATATAGCAAGTTTGACAAGT
Source organism: Meghimatium bilineatum (assembly GCA_034231615.1). Lineage (NCBI taxonomy): Eukaryota > Metazoa > Mollusca > Gastropoda > Stylommatophora > Philomycidae > Meghimatium > Meghimatium bilineatum. The sequence goes on from CM067311.1 coordinate 25,804,053, forward strand.
TTTCACCAGTATAGTACAAACACTTACAGCACCTTGGTTCTTGATTAGGAGCCAGCATAATTGCATAAGGAACACTCACATAAATACTTTTCTTACCATTCCATCAGACATCTAAATGTCGCCCAGTGTCCCAGTCAAGTGTTGGTTGTAAGTTCTTCGGGTCTTTCCAGTAAGGATACACTTCCTTCCCTCTCACCCGGTCACTACCAGTTCTAGCATTATCTGAAAATGCATATTGCCTGTTTCAGAATCCTCTTCATCATTTTGTAGTGTATCCATGACTGCCCTATTTAGCTCAGCTTGGTCTCTTCTCATTACTTTGCCGTCTACGATAGCGTTACCCACCCATTTGTGAACCCTCCTGTGTGACCAGGACAGTAGTTCCGGGGAATGCATTGAGCGCTATTAAGAAGTGACCTACTTTCTTATCATGAATTTTATGATCTTGCGCAGCATACTATAGGAGAAATGTGATAGAATCACCGTTGTTGTTGGTAGTTGTACTGTCAACCAAGTGAGAGTCGCTGTTAACTGCCCCTATTTCCATTCTCATTCTCGAAGTTGTGCTGGGATAGGCAGCATATCTTTCCATTTTGGTAGATGATGAAGCCCAATCTACATGTTTGTTTCTCTTACTATTGAGCTGGCTGTGTAAATAATTATATGCTGTAACTTTCAGCACTGTTCTCTGAGTTCTTGCATCAATCCCTCTTGTTTTATTTGCAATTCAATCGAGACACTCTCTTCCTAGCTGTATTAGATCATTTGTCAACGACCATCTCTCTTTAATTACTTCCATCCATTCACAGTCTCTTTCTACCTCTTCCAGCTCTCAGACTCTGAGTCGGGTATTTTCTTTTTTTATCATCCAAGACCTTCCTCATTTAATGCACCTTCCTTTTGTGTTATCTAGAGCTTGGTGTAAAGAGTGGTGGTAATTGTTGGCTACGTTAAAGTATTTCACCTGCTCTACTTGATGTCGTACTTTAATTTTAGGTAGATCTAGAAGACACCTCATGGCAGCGATTGGGTTATCTCTTGTACATCCTAGAACTTCCCTCATGACCTCATTCTGAACTCTGCAGCCTGTCAACCTGATGATGTGTTCCTCCTTCGCAAGCGAAGATGAGCATGGCTTAAAAATATGCAATGAAAAAAATTAATTAAAATTGGTAATTAATTAATTTGGTTTGTGAGTTCGTAGATGCCCGATGAGTTCGATTCGTGCACATTTGCGACAACCTATGAACCTATGTTTGCGACAGTATGAGTAATTTCAGACCATAGTCCATAACAGGTAGTGACACTGTCTGCATCATAAAAACGATTACCCACTGTTCTGTCTCTGCGGATACCATTACAATAGTACTCTTCTAAACGTTCTGAGTGACATTGTCAACATGCTTTGCAAAAGAATGACCTCTATCAGCGGGGATTCCTTAATTTTAATAGTATAGTCATTGTCAATAAATATCCTTGCTCATTCAGGTGACATCTAATACTAATAGTGTTGTTACTGTAAGAGAACACCCAGCAATGTTTACAAACATCACAGTGACGTGTAAATCACGTGTTTAATTACTCTAACAAATTAGGCAAGGCGTCTCACCCAGATCAAGCCAGTCTCTAGTATAGTAATGCGCGCTGATCCCAAAACGCGTCATGCATATATCTTTACTGATGCGAGTGATCATTGGTCACTTTGTGTGCACTTTGTGTCGTTAACCAATGAAAAGTACGGGAAAAGTCGGGTGTAGTCTAGAGAACGAATAAGCGTTGTGTTTTGAACCAATGGCCTAACGAACCAATGATTCGACAGTAGTAGTTTAAGTGTTTTAACAATTCTATTGAATGATAGAATTCAATCGTATCTTGTATCTTTATGCGTCCTAATTTTTGTACCTTCTCACGCCCGAGTGTTGCCGGGGCCCGAAAGAGGAGCAAAGCATAGCAACACTATTTACCTTCCACGCATGTCGTAAAAGGCGACTAAGGAGGTTATGGGATGGAGTTGGCTGTCCCATCCCATATAGGGTCAGTGACTCAAAGCCATGCTGGAGTCTGATGTGTCAGGCCGAAAGGCGCAGATATCGCAGCAATGCTGTAAAATGTGACACAACGCATTCCGTTCTCCGGACTACATCCTGCTAATCTGCAGGAGTTTGAGAACGAACGCAGAAGAAGAAGAAGTACCTTCTCAAACTCTCTTGTAACAACTATTATACTATTTCCTGCATGATGTAGTTCAGAGGATGAGTTCTGCAGCTAGTTTATTTTTAGTAATGATCCGGCAATTCCGACTTCGGCAAATGTATGTTAACTAAATGTGTTTTCACCACTGTCCATAAGAACATACGAGAAGACGACCAGATAAAATCTTTTATTGACAACATCAATAAATGCCCCGGACATGATTTTTCTACACTTGTCCGTAAAGCTGATGCACAGCTTTTTAAAGAGATTTTGTGCTGATGTCTATAATGTCTATGAAAAACTACCATCATGTCACCATTATGCTACCAATGTCAAACGTGGACACTAACAATAAAAAAAAATGCCAAAGGAAAACTTGTTGCAACAGACTGAAAGGTGCTGAGAAGAATCCAGGCGTTAGAAAACAAATGTTTTGTTTATGTGGTGGGTATCTGTTACCGAGAACATAAAACCAATGTGTTTGTACCTGGTAGAATTAATACATTTAAAGTGTTAACAAGAAAGACTGTTAACGGTGGGGAATCTTCGTAAACTGCGGGGATAAGGGCACGTGACAAGACATTTATCTATGACAAAAGATGTTCTTCACGGTACGGTGGAGGGTAAAGAAGACGAGGGGTAAGGAAGAAGGCACAGTGGCGTAGCGTAGATCAATGGCGCCAGGGGAGGAATCATAATTTTCCGCCCTTGAGACATAAATAAATGTTAGTTATTGTGAAAGACTGGACGAAAATTAATTTGCCGCCCTCCCGATGATGCCGCCTGGGGCGGTTCGCACCTTCACTCCCCCTCGCTACGCCACTGAGAAGGCATGACTATATTATTATATCATATATATATATATTATATATATATATATATATATATATATATATATATATATATATATATATATATATATATATATATATTATATATAATAAATATCAAAGCCTGAACAGTGTGTGAAGTTTGTAAACTCGTCAGGACAGCAGAGGATAGAGGTGTGTGGAGATCTTTCTGCATCAAATGTTTTAATGTGACACTTCTACAACTCTTACGGGATATGGGTTTTATTATTATGATTATAATTTTCAGATTAGAATGTCATCACAGAGAGATACAACAAAATAACAATCAGGGAATGTCCATTAATATACGAGTATTTGACGTTGCACGAGGCTGGGAATTCACATGGGTCAACGGCTCAAGAGGTGGAATAGCGAATCCTGAGTACACATCATGCCAAGATAAACCTAAAAGGTACTTGTCGTTGCGGTTGTGACGTTGGTCCATCTTCCGCAATATTTATTTTATCGGAACCTCTGTTACACCGACCTCCAATTACCACGACATTATGGACTGATGACCCTTACTTGGTCACATACGACCCCCCACCACCTCACATGCTTTGGCTGTAGTTCTGGGTCTGCCTCCATCTGACATTGCCTCCTTTCCCCTTTTCTCTCCTACTCTGGTACCCTTCTCTTCTGTACCTTCTTTCTTTATCAGCCTGATACCTTCGCACGACGCGCCTCCCCGTGTTAGTCCCCCACCCTACCTTGCTGTGTCTGGTAGGCTCCTTCCTACTTCCACATCCCGTCCTTGCGTGGCGTATTTCCGGCTCGGGGCCCACGTCTATCCACCGTTTTCTTCTTCTTTTTTCTCCCTTTTTTTTCTTCTTTTTTCTTTTTTTCTCCTTTTTTTCTCTTTTCTTTTTTTCTCTTCTTCTTCTCTCTTTTCTTGTTCTTCTCCTCTGCATTCCTCTCATCCTTTTTTTATCTGTCTCTATGACTATTTGTAAGAGTCACGGTTTTAACTTTTACCCGCCTCGGGTTTCTCTCTACGGCCCTGCCTATTATTTCAGTCGGTCTCCCATCAGAATACTGGACCGTTATACTTATCGCTCAATCTTCCCTGCGGCCATTTCTGTTGTCCTCTGGTTTCCTGTGGTGTGACAATCTGGCATGTTGGTATTTTATTGACGCTACTTGTCTTACTAGCTTTCATTGTCCATTGACCCTGACCCACCAGTGTGACTGTTGGTTTCAAGCTAGCCAGTTCTCAACGTATCAGATAAGTTCTTTTTTATATATTATCACCTATATTTTATATTTTACTCTCACTTACATACATCATTGTATTATCACTGTATTTTCTTCCCACCATTATCTACTCCTACTTATAGTCTCTCTCCACTGCCTATATCTGCTCGGTCGTTTCTTTCTTTTCTCCATTTTTTCTCTTCTTTATTCTTCATCTCCATCTCTCTCTCTCCCCCTCATCTGATCTCTCCTACCATCCTCTTTTGCGTTTCCATGACGACTGTATGCTAATACTCATTGCCTGTTGCCATTTCAGGTAAGTATCTGAATTTATCCTCATTTATCTTAGTTTACTTGCTATTACACCTTAACTATTTTCACTCCTCATCTCCTTCTGTGCTCTTTCCCCTCCTCACTTCTTCTCATACCCTCTTCCTCCCTGCTAGGCTGCTCCATCTCTGCTTCCTCTGCTATCTATTCGTTATACTCATTGCGTGTTGCCAATTTTGAGGTAAGTATCTTAACTTAACCTTATCTATTTTACTTACTACCACACCTTATCCATTTTCGCTCCTCACCTCCTTCCGTGCACTTTCTCTCCTCACTTCTTCTCCCCATACTCTCTTCCTCCCCAATATGCCGCTCCTTATTTACTTCCTCCACTATCTATTCACTATCTCTCCTCCTCTTTCCTCCCTATCAACCACGTTTCTTTCCATGTAAGATTCGTTGTACCGTTGTCTTTCGTTTGTCCTGATGAAGGCTTAATAGTCGAAACGTCGTCTGTCCCTGTATCTCGTTGTTAGGTTGTGTTATGTTTTATTTTGGTAACACATCTACCTATTTTTGTTTATCTTGACATTTGCCCGGTGTTACTCCAGCCACCTGCTTCCTGTTTAGGGTTGTTACCCAACACTGGAACATTTATCCCCGTACACATCATGCGCATTCAGGACATGTGAATGAATTGCCGCTGAGCATTGTGGGATAGGATCTTGCCCCGTACATTTATATTCAAACAACAGACCAAGACACCACCATGGCATGAGATAGAAATGTTGGAGGTTTGTTGTATCCAACCTTCGTTGCAAATATAGTACTTGATGATGATGAACGAAAAAGTCAAATATCGTTAATTTATTTTCATTCTTTTATTCATTACAAAACGATATGATTTGAATATCAGCCTCTTCATAAAATGTGTCTCTATACTATACATGTCTTCTTTATTTCTATCGTGATTTATTATACTTGACAGGGTCCGAAAGGAAATAAATAAAATAGTAACTTTGCCGTAGATGCATGTCGTAAGAGGCAACTGAGGAGGTTTTGGGGTGGAGTTTGCTGCCCCATCTCATATAGAGTAAATGCGACCCAGAATCCATGCTGAAGTCGGATGTGCAGGCCGAAAGGTGTAAATATCACAGCATAATTATAAACCATGACACAATGCACTCAATTCTCCGGACTACATTCTGTTCATCTGCAAGAGTTTGAACGCGAAAGTATGAGAAGAAGAAAGAAGATTTATTATAGAAATGGCATATAACATGCTGAATACAATAAAGGTAGGTAATCCATCCTCCATCAAGGTGAATGATGAGACACGGTGATATGCCCTTTGTTACTGTTGACTAAGAGCATTCCTATGTACGAGTATGAAGGAAGAGGTTAGCATCACGCCTGAAGTATTTATCATCAACATCAATCTTTTGAGTATTCAGAGGCGTAGTGTCTGCAATTGAAAACATCAAAACAAAACTCCCATACTGGTTTTCGTAGCTTGTCATTTGCATGCTTGTTGGTGTAAATACGTATAACAATCATGCGTATTATGACGTAGGCACAAATTGTCACCTTCGCGCTGATTTGGGAATCGTTATATGTTTGCGTTAGCGCAGTGGTTAGCGCACTGGCTTCGCATATGAGTGGTCTTGGGTTCATTCCCCAGCTGAGGCGGAAATGTTTTCAGATCGCAACGGCTCCCAGGTCGACCCAGCCTTAAATGGGTACCGGATTAATCCGGGAAGTAAAGACTGCGAGGGAGAGGAGATGGCTACCGCCCTCATTTGCAGAGCCTGTGAAATGTGAGATCGCTAACATCTCACACCCCTACGGCATTAATAAATGCTATGGGTTACTTTACTTTACTTTTATATGTTGTTTATATAGAATAAGACAGACAGAAATATATTACGGCCTCAGCGCAGTGACGGGGGGATGGGGGGGGGGGGGGGGTGCGGACCGCCCCGGGCGGCATCATCGGGAGGTCGGCAAATTTATTTTCGTCCAGTCTTTCACAATCACTGACATATTTTGTAATGTCACAAGGGCGAAAAATTATGATTCCGCCCCGGGTGCCATTGACCCACGCTACGCCACTGCCTCAACGTTTGACCACCATATGTTTCTAAACCTGTATAAACACATTTCTAAACCTGTATAAACACATTTCTAAACCTGTATAAACACATTTCTAAACCTGTATAAACACATTTCTAAACCTGTATAAACACATTTCTAAACCTGTATAAACACATTTCTAAACCTGTATAAACACATTTCTAAACCTGTATAAACACATTTCTAAACCTGTATAAACACATTTCTAAACACCATATGTTTTTAAACCTGTGTAAGTACATTTTCAAACCACCATATGTTTCTAAACCTGTGTAAACACATTTTCAAAGAAGGGTTACATTAGAGGCACATATCCAAAAAACCTGTACTCTTCGCGCATGTCAATTTTAAGTATCCAACTATAACATCTCCACCCCCTCCCCTTTCATTAAAAAAAGTTTCTGTTTCTATAGATTAGGTATGCCAAGGAGACGTTGTTAGTCTAATTATCTTTCCCTTTGAACTACATTGAATATGTGAGAGACTGCACTCAATGTAGTATCTATAATATAAATGCCGTGTTCTGTCATTTCCGGAACGCGCTGTATATAGCGCATTTACGTCACGGAATTCCCGTGCGACATCCAATCAAAACGATTGGTCTCGTGACATTTTTTAAAGCAGACGACATTTGTGTATACAAATGTTATTGATGCGCTAACATGTAAACTTCTGTATCGACTTGTGGTTAAAGTTATATAAAATACATTATATTTAAAATATACATATAATTTGCTTTAAATTCAGGATGAAGATGATCTAATCGCAAGAAAGCGTTAAAAAAAAAAAAGGGCGAAAAGCTAGATGGCTGATTCGTCAAAGTCAAGAGTCACTCGATCGGATTCCCGACGCAAATACTGCTGAGCATAGACATTGAATTGAAAGAGCAATGCACAGAATTAATCAAGAAACCCTTCAACAAAGACAAACTCGACTTGCTAAAGATTCTGATTTGCATCGACGTCGAGCTAAGCTAGAATAACCAGCGCAAAGAGAAAATCGACAAACTATGAATAGCTAATACAAACGTCGTCACAGACAGCATGAAACTGTTGAGTAAACGCAGAGAAGGCGAACTGCAGATGTCGAGGCTCACTCATTGTCACAAATGCGTCGACGTCACGCATTTCAAATGAAGCAGCACCTTTTTTTGAGGATCGTGTTGCTGCACATGACTGTAGAATTTTCGATATTATATGTCGATTTTATGGTGCTAAACATTTTTGGTCGAACGTCCTAAAGATGGCAAGTTTACAAGTTGTTGCCGAAAGGGAACAATCATGCTTCCAATACCACAAGACATCCATAGTATTAAGCTGGAGTATCCTGAGTTCCTGCTCTTGATGTTTTCTGATAATACACAGCATAAATGCACACATTTTCGCGAGAATATTCGCTTTTATAATATAGCTCTCATTCGCGTCAATTGAAGCAAAAATTACAGATTGCCAAGGTCGAGGTCTATATGTTTTAAAAGTTCATGGACAATCTTATCATTGAAATTCTCATATACAACCACCATACAACTAAGTTCCACAGTTCGCTCAGTTGTATGTTTTAGTACAGTACTCAAGCAATAGACGTTCGACAAGTACACGCAGTAAATGCTATACGCGAAAGATAAATTCTTGATAAAATCTATCGATTATTTCATCAAAGTAATAGACCAGCACAGTCGTATCAGTTAATGTGTGATATCGAAACAAGAGATTCCGAATGCTGCTTAAACTGGAAGAGAAATCCCAATAGTAAACATGGTTTTTCAAGCACGATAGTCAATCTGATCAACGTTGCTATAATGAACCAATATCAATGGTTTTCGTCGACGAATATGGGGAATCGCCCTTTCACCACGACATTCACATTTATAAAATATTGGTTATGGGCTGTATTCGATGAATTGGTTATGGACTGTATGATGCCGTACTCGCTTTTGTTCCCATACGGTAAGCTGGGTTGGCAAGCACATTTGCAATGTGAAGCATATCAGGGTTATCAACCCAGTAAATTTCGACTCGACGGGATCCGAACGAATCTAGTAGTTCTATATTGGTGCTCTATGATTTATTTGTTTGTCCCTATCTTAAAGATATTTCAGTCGAAACGTCAGTTAGTTCTTTGTGTAGGATCTTTATGAAACCGATTTAATCGATTTTATAATTTGTTTTATATTCATCTTCCGGTTAAGCTATAGAAACGTACGTGGACCACTAGACCAGGATGTCAACACACTGACCACTGATTTTACGCGACTCTGATATCCACCATGTAAGTAATACAGTGGAATCCCTCTATAGCGCATTATTTTACAACATATTTCCCCCTTTAACAACACTTTTCAAAATCCCCAATTATATTTATTCTTTGTTGTTTAATACTGTACATAACGAATTTCGGTTATTACATAAATAATTTTGTGAGTCAGGACCAAGTTTTTATAACAGAATGTGGCTATAAAATATTAATTGACACACCCTGTACATGACGGTGCTATTACATACATATATTGTTGGTCCGGACCAAGTTGTTATAACGGGATGTGATTGTATAATAATAATTGATACATATCCTATACATGTCAGCGTTATTCGAATACTGTTGCAATTTTAGGCGCAACTAATGCATCCAATTGTATTACCAGTGCAATGTAGATGATATGCTTTCAAACGAGAAACCTGTGCCGATTTGTGTTTGCGAGGAAATCACTGAGCCAACATCTATCACGTGCTAGTGTACAACGATTTCTACCCAATTGTATAAATATCTCGCGTATAGTTACTGTACATATTATGTCTATAGTAAACATATATTCGGTGTATAAGCTAGGACTAGTATATACAGGGTGTGCATAAAGTCGATGAACACTCATTTACTCATTCGTGGTGGCACTACGTCACATGAATTATGGGTATTTAGTGTGTACATGTTTGCCATCATAATACAATAACATTTATAGAAGAAAAAAAACACACTATTGCTCATGTCATTCGCGTATTGGATGAAGTGTCTTGTAGCAGAATGAAATTATTTATACAGCAGATTGTTGGAGATGGTGCTTCAAGAAACTACCTATCAATACGCTGTGGCCCTTCATTGCCTTGTTGTGGCAGGGGTAGAAGAGTTCTGTGAAAAGAAGGCTTTCTTGTGTGCTGTTTGTAAGCTTGTTCCCGTGGCCTCTCTCATCAGAAAACGTCTGCACAAATTTAATAACATTTTCTGTATAACTCCATTACTAACCACTTGTTCCACCACAAGCACTTTATGTTCAGCGATTGACAGCATACTTTGTCAGCTAAAAGAATACAAGTTAACTCTACAGCTAACAATCTGCTGCTGAACGATGTACATTGAACCATGGAAATACACAGCTTTCACTGAAATTTAGGATATTTCTTTTCAAATTCAGCGCACATCAGCTTTATAGAAATCCCATACTCGTGTACAAGCTAGATCTACCATATACTGAGTGTACAAGCTAGATCTAGTATATACTTGTGTACAAGCTAGATCTACCATATACCTATTAGGCTATACAAGCTAGATCTAGTATAAACTGAGTATACAAGCTAGATCTAGCATATAATCGGTGCACAATTAGATGTAGTATATATACTTAGTGTACAAGCTGGATCCAGCACATGCTTGTACTTAATGTACAAGCTAATTCTAGTATATACTGAATGCACACGTTATATCCAGCATTTTCTTAATGCATAGGCTAGATCTAGTATATACTGAGTGTACAAGTTAGATCTCGCATATACTTAGTGTACATGCTAGATCTCGCATATACTTAGTGTACAAGTTAGATCTAGCACATACTTAGTGTACAAGCTAGGTCTAGCAAGTACATATTGTAGACACTAATCTAGCATATACTGAGTGTACAAGTTAGATCTAGCATATACTTAGTGTACAAGCTAGGTCTAGCAAGTACATATTGTAGACACTAATCTAGCATATACTGAGTGTACAAGTTAGATCTCGCATATACTTAGTGTACAAGTTAGATCTAGCATATACTAAGTGTACAAGTTAGATCTCGCATATACTTAGTGTACACGTTAGATCTAGCACATACTTAGTGTACAAGCTAGGTCTAGCAAGTACATATTGTAGACACTAATCTAGCATAATGGAGGATCATTTACGCGGTAATGTATATTTATTGTCAATTCAAAAAAATACAAAAAAACCTTATAAGTCAGTTTTGCCTCATCTCCAGGCCTTCCTCGTTTATGCTCAAACATCACTAGGCTTTCCCTTGTTCAATTTAGAATTATTCATCATCAGCAGACTCGAAAATACCAAAAATAATGCACTTTTTCTACATGTTCATCTTCGCTTGCAAAGAAAGTACAACATCTATGCATGTAGAATGCGTTAATAAAAAAAAATTAGAGACTAAATGAAGAAGTAAATTTGAGCATTATTTTTGTTAAAAGTTCATATTTTTAGCACACTTTGATGTCATTGGCTGATTCCTTGCATGTCCATTCCCCGTTGTCGTGACAGACACAGGTACGTTGGATGCAGTTCTCGACGTGAGCAAACACACGAGTGAGATGTGTGCGTCGCCCTACCTGGCAACCTGGGTGTGAGACAATACAACACATTATTGACAATGATATGAATAGTATGCTTGTTTATTGTGAAAGGTAATAGTAAGAAAATGGGTAATATCAGTTATGAACAAGCGCCACCGCATACGGTTTCCCATAAGAGCTCAGCTGTCTCGTCCGTTGTTAGCCTGAAACCGCCTAACTAGCGTCGGTATCGGACTTGTTGAGTAGCAATGGCGACACTCACCGACCTTCCAAGGGCATGAGTCCTGGCACACAACCTGGTTTTTGGGTGAACCACGGGCAGGGCTGCGGATACCTCTTCTGGAGAAAGGGGGTGGGGGTTACCTAAAAAAAGAAGGTCCCCATTTTAATGTGTAATCCCATCGAGGCCAACTCCTTGATGTGGAGATGGGACTTAGTCCAGCCAACAGAGGCTGAAAACTAAGATTGGTCGGGCCATTCCCTATATCGAATGACAGTCCTGCCCAAGTAATCACAGGGCTAACTAATGTTGGAGATACCAGGCCGAGATGCACACCAACAACCATGGCATCACCCAACACGATTAGATACAATGTGCTCACAACAACTACAAAATGTATAACCTCGATTTTTCTTGAGATAACTAGTCCTTTTTGAAAAAAAAAAATATCGATGAAATTTAGGGTGGGGAGGTCGCGTATGGGGGGAGGGGGTGTATGTGTGTGTGCGTGTGAAACCAACTTTTTGGCTAACCTAGTACTGAAAATCAGTCATGCTTTCCTATTTCCAGTCATGCTTGCATACAAGACCGAAAATGATTGAGTTATTACTTATGATTCATTGACATGCTGATAGGAGCCGATGCTACTGGCAGGTTTACCTAAGAAATCTAAGGGTACGGAAGACTGAAAGAATGTGTCTACATTCTTCTGAATTATTGATAAGAAAGTCAAATATTAGATGGTGTGCTAACATTATCTGCCTCTTACAAGAACACATCGATGTAGTATTCTGATCAGGCACGCAATATTATATATTATGTATCATTTCTTATAATAAAATCACAACGTTAGTTGTCATATCTAATATCCTTTAATTAATGTTTATTATATTTTTTTAATTAAACATTACTGATTGAGCTCTGTTTGTATCTTGATAAAGACCTCACTGGCCGCAACGTAGAAGGTGCCTGTTTATATTACATTTTAGACGTTTATATTATTGTTTTCAGTAGATCTCTTTTCATGTAACATATTACTACTTAAACATAATTATTTATTCTGAATCAATCAAAACATTAGAAAATGCATGAAGTAATTAGAAGAACGAAATGGATATTCGATTAACTGTAGGGTGGAATGTACAAACATGGAAGCAGAATGATCCTTACATGAACATCTGCGCGGATATAGCATTGGATCTGTCTGTACTCGTCGAGTGTGAAAATAGAGCAACCCCATAGGATCATATGGATATATTGTCCAAATCAAGCGGGAGTCGAGGGCAACGAAAGAGCTGATGCATTGACGGGTACAGCTATAGAGGATGGCAAAATGATAAGAAGAGACCAGGCTGAACTAATGAGAGTAGTCATGGATACACTACAAAATGATGAAGAGGATGCTGAAAAGACAATGTACATGTACAAAAATGATAAAAATGAGAGTTACAAGGGAAGAGGACTGGAAGTGCGTCCTCACTGAAAAGACCAGAAGAACCCACAACCTACAACTTACTGGGAAACTGAGCTTATATACTTTTAAATGGCTGACGGAATGGCAAACAGAACATGTATGGAATTGCCCTTTGTGCAGTGATGCTGGTTATAAACCAAGAATCAAGTGTGAAAATATGTCACTTCTAAGTCGGATGCTTCTCAAAGAATTGCTTACCCTAAAGGGTTTCGAGTCTTCTAGTTATAAACAAAAACTCTGGAGCAACATCTGATGTTCGTAACTTTTCTGAGACAGAAAAGTCTGAGACGGAAAATCATTGCAGGTAGGTAATACACGTTGCATTGCTTGTTAGTTCCTGATATTTGAAACAAGCAAACACATAGTGTACCATTTAGAATTTAGTCAGAATATAAGTGTCGCTGTGCACTCATTTACACTGCTGGTGATACCACATCACATGACTTAAGGCAGATCAGTGTGGCGTCATTAAAGCAATAATAGTTATGAAAAAAAAATATAACTACTCATGTTAATCGCGTATTCGGTAAAATGACCCGTAGTACAATAAAGTAATTTCTTGGTCAGTGAATTCAAGTGAACTTTACAGCTAGCAGCAATCTGCTAAGTCACGCAATGTATTGGACAATGGAAATGCGCAACTTTAAATGACGTCATATTGAGTACATACATTTCTTTTCAAATTATGGGCTCCGCCGAAGATTGATGTGTCGGACCATTGTCGGAAATAAAACATCGACACAGGACATTTCCATTCTCTGGACTACATTCTGTTGGAAATCTAGAAGGATCATTATCTTGCTACAAGAGAGATCGAGAAGGAGTTTGAGAATGAACGCTGAAGAAGAAGAAGAAATTCGGGGCAATGCGACTATATACACACCCTATATTAAGGTAACTTACCTTTTCTTTCGTTCATTGGCAGTTTGTCGGAGAGCTCACACACATTTACAGAAGCGCTTGGAGGACAAGCAGCATTGCCATTGCATTGGCAGTTACAAAGCGACTCATAGCAGCCAAGTTGCTTCACGAAAGTAGAAAGTGCATCGATTTTCTGTCCATCTACGTAGCACTCCTTACATCCTGGAACTTTGCCAAAAGCGATGATATCGCCATTTTCTTTAGTAAGGAGGGTCTGCTGTATTCTTGCAGGCAACTGTTTATTATTGTCCGTTCTCTCTTTAACATGAGTTTTAGTATCGAGGTTACAAATATTTCGGACTCTCTCGTTCGGACAGTCGTGGGTGCCATTACAATAACAGTAGCAGTTGTGCTGGTAGCAGCCATTGTTGATTTGGAATTCGTTTTCTGAAACGTAGACGTCCGAGCCTACACGACAGTCTCTGCACTGGCCGTTGTTTACATTGTTTGCTTCTGGTGCAGAAATTCGGCATATATCGATTGTGTTTTCTGAGCACGTCCATGTTTTATTGCAGTGACATTCACATATCCGTTGGATGCATCCATCTCTGAGGAAGAACTTAGATCTTGCTTGATAGGTAACACCTCTCACGTCGCATTCATAACATGTATCCACTGAAGTCTTTAAACCATTCGAGCGTGAATGATCGTCTTGATGTGCTCTTTGTGTTAGTTCTCCAAGCCTTGTGTCTGCGGTTTTCAATATTCCTTGATCAGCAACGTAAGTATCATCTCTAACAATTTGAGGATCCATGACATTTCCTCTCACTGGTTTCGTAGGAGCTTGGGGGCATAAGTTGACTGGATGCTGAGCCGGACAAGACCATCCACCGTCGCAGTTACAAGAGCATTGATACTCGTGACATCCTTGCCGCAGAGAGAACCGAGCATTAGCAGGATAAGCTGTGCCCTGAACTATACAGTTCCTGCATCCCGTTGTGTGTGGAACAGTGCCTGGTGCAAATCCTGGTGTGCAATCAATCGCTAGACGACCAGCACATTTCCAAGATCCACCGCAAGCGCAGTAACAATCAAACTCAATACAATCTTTTTGAAAATTGAAAGTAGTGTTTCCAGTCCGAGTTTGTCCGTCAATGAAACAACCAGAACACGTTTGTCTAGGCGAGCTTTGGTCTACATTAAATCTATGCTCATTATTGATAAATCCATTGCCGCCTTCTCCAAAAGCTGGGTGAACGGGAGCATGGTAGACAACGGGAACAGTACCAGCATCTATACAGGTTGTACACGCGGACTGATACACAGTCCTTCCTGTGTTTGTCACGTAACCTGTGCTCGCTGGATGTAAACCTGCAGGAACTGGATAAAAGTTGCCATATCCTGATAATCCGGGAGTAAAAGCTGTAGCATCTGTGCATCCAGGGATTGGTTTGGAAGTATGACATACATGCGTGCCATCACAATTACAATTGCACTGTTTTTCCTCACACCCATCTCTGATCGTGAAACCCATGTTACCTGGGAATACCATGCCTTGGTACAAGCAATTGCTGCAAGTGTTTTGTTTCTCCTGAACTGAACATTCGTTATCAGAAGTCAGTCTACAACGGTAGGATCCGCTACAAAGACATAAACATTTGTAAACAACACAGCCTCTTCGCATATCAAAGTTAGCTCCAGATGGATATGTCTTCGAGTCAACTTGACATCTCATACATTGGCTTGTACCTTTGTTGTCATGCGATGTTGATCCTCCAGAGGTTAGTGATGTATCTGGTGATGAACCCGATGTCATAAATGTTGATGACGATGATCCAGAAGATACGAATGTTGAGGAAGAGGATGGTCTGGTTTCGAGCTGTTCTAAGCGTTGTCTATCTTGACCTCCTGTTGAGTATGACGGTGAATACTTCGTATCTACTTTAACGACGTAACCGCCTCCTGTGTGATCATCTTGTGTTTTAAATGAGGAATCCACACCATTGACAAATACCCAAGCTGATGAGTCCACTTCGTGTCTCTTCGTTGAAGTAGATGAAGATGACTGTGTATCGGTTCGGTATGACCTTTCGCCTTGCGGTAGTGTCGATACTTTTGTAGTCCCACACTTGTTTGATTCTTCTGTGCATTGCCACCTTCCATCGCAGAAACATTTGCAGTTTTTATACTGCAGACAACCGCGATCCAGTGCAAATATAACATTTGGTTGAATGATTCTGCCATCTGCATTGCACGGCCTGCAAGTTTTGTCAACATTACTTTCATCACTGGCTGTAACTACACTTCCATGGCTTGTGGTTCTGGTGGCATGTTGATCCTGTGAGTTGTAGACTTGCTGTGTTCGAATATCATTTTCAACAAAACTGTTTCCTCTTTGGTGTGTTTCAGTTTCGACCTGATTAGATCCCGATCCTGTGAAATCTTGCCTTTTTCTTACAGCGCCAGTTTCAGATGACAGAGTTCTCTCCCTTGTCGTCTGATCTCCAGTACGACACACGTTTACGCGATTTTTGTGATCACATGACCATCTACCAGAGCAATCACACTTGCAGTCAAACTGAGAACATCCTCGAGTATATTTAAATGAAGTATTGCCAGGGTAAACTTCTTTGGAGATTTTGCATGAGTTGCATCTAGTTGGACTGGTAGGTCTGACAACATCCCTAACACATATATCACGAGTCTTTCCAGGAGGGCACTGCCAACTTCCGTCACACTTACATTCACATTCAAAACGGGAGCAACCTCTTTCGAGATAAAATGTGGCATTTCCATCAAACTGTTCAGTATTTGAAACTTTGCAAGATCTGCAGGTGGCTTCCTCTACCACAGCACCAGCTTGGCATACTCTCCTTGCCGTTTTTCCCGGGCAGCTGTAGCTACCATCGCAATTACATCTGCATTTGTAATGAATACAATTTTTCACCATTTCAAAATTTGAACTACCAGGATAATATTCTTCACCAACTATGCACGACTTGCAACCGCCGGGTATTTCTCCCTTGCATACATCTCTAGCATCTTCTCCGGGACAAGACCAGCTTCCATCACAGTTACACTTGCATTTATAATGTATACAGTCCTTGCGCATGTCAAATATGGAGTTTGCCCGATAGACTTCCGTTTCAGACACCCTACATGCTCTACAACCACCAGGAGCCTCACCAAGACAGATGTTTCTGACCTTTTCCGCAGGACATTCCCAACTGCCATCACAACCGCATCTACATTCATAGTGAATGCAATCTTTTCTCATAGTAAAATTGGTATTTCCCTTATGAAACTCCGTCTCCGATACAACACAGCTTCTACAACCGCCTAGAATTTCTCCTCTACACACATTCCTCGCTTCTTTACCAGGACAAGAGTAGCTGCCATCGCAATTACACCTACACTTGAAATGTAGGCATTCTTGCTTGAGAACAAAATCGCTTTCTCCATCGTACACCTCAGTTGAAGATATTCTGCACTTGTTGCAACCGTCTCTAACTCCTACTGGACATGTATTCCTGACTGTGTTTCCTGGACATGACCAACTTCCATTACAGTGACAGTTACAGGTGTACTCTAAACATCCAGTTTTGTGAACAAACTGTGTATTGTTTTCCACTTTCCTCCCGTCTACGTCACACTGTAGACATCTATCTTGACAAACCCAGCGGCTTCTTTTTCCGGGACAGCTCCAACTTCCATTGCAGAAACAGTCACAGTTGTACTCGATACAATTCTCGACCAACTTGAATCGGCTATTAGGCTGATGAACCGTACCGTCGCTCGATTGACAAAGGGAGCAACCGCTATCACTAACCGTAGTATTGGTAAAACATATATTCTGTGTCCTTTGCTCTGGGCATTCCCATTTTCCATCACAGTTGCACCGACATGAAGTGTAACGTGTACATCCGTCAATTAGTTCAAAGTAAGTATTCCCTCTGACAATTTTACCCTTAGCAACGCAGTTGGAACAAGTTGTGGGTGAAAGCCCAGTTGAAACCGAATTCGGATCGTTATCAATGCAGATATTTTTAGTAAATTGTGAAGGACACTCCCAAGATCCGTCGCATCTGCAAAAGCAGTTTTTATACTCTGTACACCCGTCTGCAATTTCAAAGTAGGTGTTCCCCTTAATGACCTTATTTTTAGCATTGCAGAACGCGCACTGTCGATCTGTTGACACAGATGATGATACTCTACTTGCGTTTCTGAAGTCTATTGTGTCAACACGTGTGACTCTATCTGTTGACATAGCTGATGATACTCTACTTGCGTTTCTGAAGTCCATTGTGTCAACACTTGTAACTCTACTGTCAACATCTACTGTTGTTTCATTTTTGCAAATATTTGTGGCAAACCGACTGTTGCATTCCCAAGACCCGTTACATCTGCACACACAATTTCGATAACTCGTGCAGCCATCCACAACATCAAAATAGTCACCTCCTTTGAAGGTCTTGCCATATGCTGAGCATGATAAACAACCAGGAGTTGAAGTCCTTGAGTTATCAGCTAAATTAACATTTGAAGTTTGTCTAGTATTTGTATCACACGTATTAACAGCGGAGTCGCCAGGACAGTGCCATGTTCCATTACAGTGACAAATGCAGTTACGATACTCAATACAACCTTGTTTAAATTGGAAATATTGATTACCTGGAAACGTTGAGCCATACACGACGCAGGATGTGCACAAGGATGTCTGAACGACAGTTTCACTTTTCTTCTGGCATTTATTTCTAGCCCCATCGTCTGGACATGACCATGATCCATCACAGTTACAAAGACAGTTTTTATACTCTATACATCCATCGGTCATTTCAAAGTATTTGTTTCCTGGAAAAATCTTACCTTTCACCTGGCATTGCCTACAACCAGAAGCGACATCTGCATTATTAGCTCCTCCTTGGTTACAAATATTTCTGGCTCCTGTATCGGGGCAATTCCAAGAGCCATCACAGTTGCAAATACAGTTTTTATACTCTATACATCCATCGGTCACTTCAAAGTATTTGTTTCCAGGAAATGTCTGACCTTTTACCTGGCATTGTCTGCAACCAGAAGCGCTATTTACATTAGTAGCTCCTCCTTGGTTACAAATATTTCTGGCTCCAGTATCGGGGCAATTCCAAGAGCCATCACAGTTGCAAATACAGTTTTTATACTCTATACATCCATCGGTCAATTCAAAGTATTTGTTTCCTGGAAATGTCTGACCTTTTACTTGACATTGCCTACAACTAGAAGCAACATCTGCATTATTAGCTCCTCCTTGGTTACAAATATTTCTGGCTCCAGTGTCGGGGCAATTCCAGGAACCATCACAGTTACAAATACAGTTTTTATACTCTATACATCCATCGGTAACTTCAAAGTATTTGTTTCCTGGAAATGTCTGCCCCTTTACTTGGCATTGTCTACAACCGGATTCAGACACAGCATCTACGTTGTAAGCTCCTCCTTGGTTACAAATATTTCTGGCTCCAGTATCGGGGCAATTCCAAGAGCCATCACAGTTGCAAATACAGTTTTTATACTCTATGCATCCATCGGTCACTTCAAAGTATTTGTTTCCTGGAAATGTCTGACCTTTCACCTGGCATTGTCTGCAACCAGAAGCGCTATTTACATTACTAGTTTCTCCTTGGTTACAAATATTTCTGGCTCCAGTATCGGGGCAATTCCAAGAGCCATCACAGTTGCAAATACAGTTTTTATACTCTATACATCCATCGGTCACTTCAAAGTATTTGTTTCCTGGAAATGTCTGACCTTTCACCTGGCATTGTCTGCAACCAGAAGCGCTATTTACATTACTAGTTTCTCCTTGTTTACAAATATTTCTGGCTCCAGTATCGGGGCAATTCCAAGAGCCATCACAGTTGCAAATACAGTTTTTATACTCTATACATCCATCGGTCATTTCAAAGTATTTGTTTCCTGGAAATGTCTGATCTTTTACCTGGCATTGCCTACAACTAGAAGTAACATCTGCATTATTAGCTCCTCCTTGGTTACAAATATTTCTGGCTCCAGTATCGGGGCAATTCCAAGAGCCATCACAGTTGCAAATACAGTTTTTATACTCTATACATCCATCGGTAACTTCAAAGTATTTGTTTCCTGGAAATGTCTGACCTTTTACTTGACATTGTCTACAACCGGATTCAGACACGGTATCTACGTTGTAAGCTCCTCCTTGGTTACAAATATTTCTGGCTCCAATATCGGGACAATTCCAGGAGCCATCACAGTTGCAGATACATCTTGTATACTCTACACACCCATCTGTTATTTGGAAATTCTGATTTCCTGGAAATGTTTTACCTTTAACTGAGCATGACTTGCATTCTACTTTCTGATCCCTAGATGTTGATACACTATCTGATCCTGAAAATGTATTACCTTTACCTGAGCATGATGTGCATTCTACTTTCTGTTCTCTAGTAGTCTCTGCACTGTCGTATTCACAATTGTTCTCTACAAATCTATCAGGACAATTCCACGATCCATTGCAGTAACACCTACAATATTTCATCGTTCTACAACCCTCTTCTAGATTAAAAAAACTGTTTCCTGCGAATACCTTACCCGACACTGAACAGTTCTGACAATCTCCATAGGCTTGTCTTTGATCGTTGGTTCTTCGTACTTCCTTTCTGTTCTTTGACATCAGGTCATAAATTGAATTTTCCCTTCTACTGCCACCTTCACTAGTACTACTGCCACCTCCACTAGTACTGATGCCTCCCCCACTGCTACTGAAACTGCCACTACTACTACTACTGCCATTACTACTACCACTACTACTGATACTGTTGCTGCTACCACTGCTACTACTGCTGCTGCTACTGCTGAAAAAACTGCTACTTCTGCTACTTCCGCTCTCAGAATTCTGAGCCTCGACAGTATGAACTGCTGTTGATTTACTAACATTTCTGGAAGACACCAACTCGCTTTCAACACATGTATTTTTAGATCTTTCTGGTGGACACACCCACGATCCATTACAGTGACAGATACAATTATCAAATGTGAAACACCCGTCCACATGTGTAAAATACGAATGACCTTTCTGTTCTTTTCCATTCACCAAACACGATCTGCATCTGTCACTGCGCTGTGACGTTGATGCTGAAACGGACGAGGACGAAGCTACGTGAGATGATGAACTACCCTGAACATGACTTTCCTCTTTCGTTGCTGCCGCATTTCCACATATGTTTTCAGTATACTTAGCTGGGCATTCCCACGATCCATCACAGCGACAAACACACTTATACCTATTGTGAAGTACAAATATAAACATTTAGTATACACATTTAAAATGTAAACAAACGGCAACAGACCAGGTGAATACTGATACTACCTATAGCCTATAATGAAAGAGGAAACGCACAACATAATAGCGTGCACACAAAAAAGCAACTAATACAGATCTCAAAATTAAATTCCTCACAGATAATTGAGTTTTTTATTCATACTCCCACAAAGCAGAAAAGTATTTGTTACTTCCCTTTGGTAACTTCAAATCGTTTCCATTTTCAGTTTAGGATATGACCAACTGCAATGATCACCTATGCACAGAATTAATTAGGACTTCATTCGTTATGGTTTTGATTATTGTCGGTTTTTCGTTGGTCAATATTTATATACTTGGAATCGCATGCCAAAAATAGCCAAGGCGACTTCAAGTATATAAATAATGACCAACGGAAACACGATCTTTTTGTGGGTATCTAAAATCTTTTTTTTAAAAATAATTTGATCCTCCATTAGATGGGGCAGTCAACTCCACCCTTTAGAAACCTCATTCGAAACGTCTCTTTCGACATACCTGGCAGGTAAGGGTATCCATATTCTTTTTTCCATTTTCGGGCCGTGGTAGCAAAACAAGTGGAGGATATTAAATAATAATATTCTTTGATACATAACTGGTAGGGGATTAATTTGTCTTGTGATAAGACACGAATCTCTCAACCGTGGACACACGTTCATTTAGTTATATCAGAAAGTATGATCATAAAATAAAACATAGATTGAGTTCATGATGTACAGACAGTTGATCGCAGAAGGTTGATACATTGAGTATTTGTGATTATTTGATTCTATTTCATACGTTTGTAAGGGCCTGAACATAGAAGCAGACTGGGTCCTCAAAAACTATCGACAACAACAAAACAAACAAACATATTTTGGACACACAATAAAGCACAATGAGTTAAAAAGATGAATCATGGACGGTAAGATTCCGGGCAAGAGAACAACAGACAGACCAAGACTAGGATGGGCGTTCAAAAAGCTATCAAAGACGTTCTGAAATATGACACATCAAGAGATGGCTAGCTTACACAGAACAGAGAGGTTTACATAATGACAGTGAGGACAATGTTCTGCAAAATGACACTTCACATAGAAGAATGTTCCAGTCTGTTTTGATCCCTAGGGATTGTGAGAGTTGAAGTTCTTATTTCCTATGTGTCATTTGGAAGGGATGGAAAAAATGGGAGGGGGTTGTTTATCCAGAGCATTCCTTCATATCCAGAAGATTTAAACTCAATACACCGAGAAGAAGAAGCAGATTTAAACTCAATGCAATGAGAAGATTTCTATTTCTTCTTCTTCATCGTTCATTCACTCCCGTTGAAACTCTCCCTTGTGGCAGGACAATGGTCCAATTAGATTTCCAGCAGGATTTAGTCCAGATAATGGAAATGCATTGAGAAGAAGAAGATTTAAACTCACTGCATTGAGAAGAAGATTTAAACTCACTGCATTGAGAAGAAGATTTAAACTCACTGCATTGAGAAGAAGATTTAAACTCACTGCATTGAGAAGAAGATTTAAACTCACTGCATTGAGAAGAAGATTTAAACTCACTGCATTGAGAAGAAGATTTAAACTCACTGCATTGAGAAGAAGATTTAAACTCACTGCATTGCGAAGAAGACTTCTACACAGAGGATATCTATATATATATTTATAATTCATATTCTAATATTTGTATGGAGACCTCGTGACCTTCGTTATAACAGTCCTGAGTGAAGCGCTATTTTGTTAGGCCACTCCAACTATTGTCATGCTGTTCATTGATCATTTTTTTCTACTTTGTTTCGCCAGCCAATGAAAATCACAACAATGGTCGGATTGCCCTTACAGAGTGACGTAAAATGGGTTAGCACTCACGATTTGTGTATAACGAAAGTCATTAAGTCACATGAAAGACTGCAGCCATTCGGTGGTATCCGCGTTGTCCAGTTTTGTGCACACATATCATGTACCTTGATTTCTTAAATACGGCAACATTGATATTGAAATGGCCAGAAATATAGTCCACTCACCTGTTACAGCCCTCCTCGTACTGAAATCTAGAGTGACCATCGTAGAGCTGACCATTAACACTGCAACTAACACAGCCTGGAAAGACATTGATAAACTATGAAACGAAGAGAATTGGACTGTTGAAAGACATTGATAAACTATGAAACGAAGAGAATTGAACTGTTGAAAGACATTGATAAACTATGAAACGAAGAGAATTGGACTGTTGAAAGGCACATGCTGGTATAAAATAGTAATAGCTACACAAAAGACATGAATATGCGGTTTCCAATAAAATATACACCTGTGGTTCGCATAATGCAAGCAGCGGACCAAATCTACACCAGGCCACTTTTTCAAGCTCGTTAGGCTAATCTAAAAACGCACCATATGCACAAGCCTCTGATCACAGAAAACACTAATTGCATTTTCAAATGACAAACAAACTTTATGATCCCATATCACATGGCAGAAGTGTTCAAACCGATCTTCAGTCTCAAAAAGGTTGCCTTCCTCTGATATACACCAGCAAGTTTGAAGTTCTATCTACATAATATATTTGACGTTTACGATTTTGGACATTTGCTATAGGGGCCTATACATACATACATACACGCACACGCGCACACATATATATATATATTTATTATTGGACACATCATGAGAAGAGGAAAGAGGGAAAACATTGCAAGAACATTCAAGTTTAAGAGCAACATGAGTAGGGAAAGACCAAGAGAGAAGATGCTTCACAACCTAGCATTGTGGTATGGGAGATCATCGGTTTTGGAAATATTGATATCGCATAAAATAGAAGGCCACGCACAATATAACAGCTTCATAATCCGTGACCCACTAATCTAACGTTTATTCCCATCATATAACAGCTTCATAATCCGTGACCCACTAATCTAACGTTTATTCCCATCATATAACAGCTTCATAATCCTTGACCCACTAATCTAACGTTTATTCCCATCATATAACAGCTTCATAATCCTTGACCCACTAATCTAACGTTTATTCCCACAATATAACAGCTTCATAATCCGTGACCCACTAATCTAACGTTTATTCCCATCATATAACAGCTTCATAATCCGTGACCCACTAATCTAACGTTTATTCCCGCAATATAACAGCTTCATAATCCGTGACCCACTAATCTAACGTTTATTCCCATCATATAACAGCTTCATAATCCGTGACCCACTAATCTAACGTTTATTCCCATCATATAACAGCTTCATAATCCTTGACCCACTAATCTAACGTTTATTCCCATCATATAACAGCTTCATAATCCTTGACCCACTAATCTAACGTTTATTCCCACAATATAACAGCTTCATAATCCGTGACCCACTAATCTAACGTTTATTCCCATCATATAACAGCTTCATAATCCGTGACCCACTAATCTAACGTTTATTCCCGCAATATAACAGCTTCATAATCCGTGACCCACTAATCTAACGTTTATTCCCATCATATAACAGCTTCATAATCCTTGACCCACTAATCTAACGTTTATTCCCACAATATAACAGCCTCATAATCCTTGACCCACTAATCTAACGTTTATTCCCATCATATAACAGCTTCATAATCCTTGACCCACTAATCTAACGTTTATTCCCACAATATAATAGTTTCATAATCCTTGACCCACTAATCTAACGTTTATTCCCACAATATAATAGTTTCATATTCCTTGACCCACTAATCTAACGTTTATTCCCACAATATAACAGCTTCATAATCCTTGACCCACTAATCTAACGTTTATTCCCATCATATAACAGCTTCATAATCCTTGACCCACTAATCTAACGTTTATTCCCACAATATAACAGCTTCATAATCCTTGACCCACTAATCTAACGTTTATTCCCATCATATAACAGCTTCATAATCCTTGACCCACTAATCTAACGTTTATTCCCACAATATAATAGTTTCATATTCCTTGACCCACTAATCTAACGTTTATTCCCATCATATAACAGCTTCATAATCCTTGACCCACTAATCTAACGTTTATTCCCACAATATAACAGCTTCATAATCCGTGACCCACTAATCTAACGTTTATTCCCATCATATAACAGCTTCATAATCCGTGACCCACTAATCTAACGTTTATTCCCGCAATATAACAGCTTCATAATCCGTGACCCACTAATCTAACGTTTATTCCCATCATATAACAGCTTCATAATCCTTGACCCACTAATCTAACGTTTATTCCCACAATATAACAGCCTCATAATCCTTGACCCACTAATCTAACGTTTATTCCCATCATATAACAGCTTCATAATCCGTGACCCACTAATCTAACGTTTATTCCCACAATATAACAGCTTCATAATCCTTGACCCACTAATCTAACGTTTATTCCCACAATATAATAGTTTCATATTCCTTGACCCACTAATCTAACGTTTATTCCCATCATATAACAGCTTCATAATCCTTGACCCACTAATCTAACGTTTATTCCCACAATATAACAGCTTCATAATCCTTGACCCACTAATCTAACGTTTATTCCCATCATATAACAGCTTCATAATCCTTGACCCACTAATCTAACGTTTATTCCCACAATATAATAGTTTCATATTCCTTGACCCACTAATCTAACGTTTATTCCCATCATATAACAGCTTCATAATCCTTGACCCACTAATCTAACGTTTATTCCCACAATATAACAGCTTCATAATCC
Source organism: Meghimatium bilineatum (assembly GCA_034231615.1). Lineage (NCBI taxonomy): Eukaryota > Metazoa > Mollusca > Gastropoda > Stylommatophora > Philomycidae > Meghimatium > Meghimatium bilineatum. The sequence goes on from CM067311.1 coordinate 25,829,863, forward strand.
GTGACCCACTAATCTAACGTTTATTCCCATCATATAACAGCTTCATAATCCGTGACCCACTAATCTAACGTTTATTCCCGCAATATAACAGCTTCATAATCCGTGACCCACTAATCTAACGTTTATTCCCATCATATAACAGCTTCATAATCCTTGACCCACTAATCTAACGTTTATTCCCACAATATAACAGCTTCATAATCCTTGACCCACTAATCTAACGTTTATTCCCATCATATAACAGCTTCATAATCCGTGACCCACTAATCTAACGTTTATTCCCACAATATAACAGCTTCATAATCCGTGACCCACTAATCTAACGTTTATTCCCACAATATAACAGCTTCATAATCCGTGACCCACTAATCTAACGTTTATTCCCACAATATAATAGCATGATTGTGAAAGTTCAGGTGGTGTACATTCGGGAACAGTGGCTGGATGCAGTGAAGAATTCCTGTGTGCGCAAAGTGACTCTTATTTTTGTGCCAGGACATGCTGGAGTCCGGGGTAATGAGGGAGCAGATTGGTTGGCCGCAATTTTGCTGTTGGTGGAGCAATGGAACAGGCAGATATTTTGAACGTCCTACGGGAAAACGCACGAACACATGACTGTATAAGTGACGATAACTTTTATTCCATGACTAGAAAAAGGGGCAGAAAGTAAGTAATAAGTCGCTAGAAAGGAGCGAGAAAGAATGATGGCCAATCAACGGCGTACTGTGACCGTCAGTCAGCGTGTAATGGCGGATTTGACATTATCCTGAAGCAGACACAGATTCGTTGGGCAGGTCATTTGGTACGTATGTCAGACTATCGCCTGCCAAAGATACTTCTCTATGGTGAGCTGGAGAAGGGTAAACGATCTCAAGGTGGCCAAAAGAAGCGCTACAAGGACTTGTTAAAGACCTCACTGAAAGCGTTTGAAATAGACCAAGACACATGGGAAGAACTTGCACAAAATAGATTACATGGCACTCTACAGTCAAAAGGAGCGCATCATCTTGTGAAAAGAGGAGAAATGCTGCAGCCCAACAGCGGAGAGTAGCTAGAAAATCACGGATAGACCAAAATCCGCCTACAGTCGTCATTCCATGTCCGAAATGTCCAAGAACATTTACAGCTCGAATAGAACTCATTAACCATCTACGAACTAATATGTGTGGTCATAATTCTAACTGAGTTTTTAAAAGTGGATATAAAAGTGGTCATCATCACTTGTGATGGACGAACACACAATGGCTAATACACTCAAGGAGAGGTCTGAGCACCTATGGACTAGTCCGGAGTGCAGTGACGATGATCAAACGACTAACTATATAACAACTGTATGATCGTTGGCTTACTTCTCTAACGTTTATTCCCACCATGTAACAACTCAACGAGTCCCGTATTCTTCCACTGCAGTTAATTCTTACTGACACATGCACTACCAGACATGCCTGTTTTTCACACAAGCTAACTAGTACTCACGTGCACGCTGTGCCCTCTTCGTGTCTACCTGACCCGCATCTCTTCTTGTTCTAGAAAAAACTGATGAGATTTCGTCTGTTGCTCCTGAGTATAGTAATGAAAGCAATTTTACAATTAATGTTTGCAGACACACACAAATTATAATAATATGTGTCAATGCGGGTATGTAGCACACGCTCAAATACGTTTGTTGTATCTGTGTCAAAATGTGCTCTATCTGTGTCAAAATGTGTTTGCTCTATCTGTCAAAATGTGTTTGCCCTGTCTGTGTCAAAATATGTTTGTTCTATCTGTGTCAAAATATGTGTGCTCTATCTGTGTCAAAATGTGTTTGATCTATCTGTGTCAAAATGTGCTTGCTGTATCTGAAGTGCGTTGCCCTGTCTGTGTCAAAATGTGTTGGCCCTATTGTCTATTGTCTTTCTTCAGGTGAATGATTGTTGATCGCATTTACACTTGCCGTTAAGCGTAGGGGTGGTATCTTAAGCTGTCGTTTCAAGGCCAGATGTGTCGATGAGGTTGCATTTAGTCCATGATTGTTCAAGGTTATCTTGATGTTTTCTATCCACCGTTTTCGTGGTCTACGTTTGGCTTTACGCCCGGATATTCTTGTATTATATGCTCTTATTGCTATTTGGTTTGGCTTCATTCTCATAAGGTGACCGAACCATTTTACTTGCTGTCTCTCAATATGTTCGATACGTGATATTATACCAACTCTTTTCCTAATTTCTTTATTTCTTATTTTATCTAGTTTGTGTGTTGGCCCTGTCTGTGTCAAAATGTGTTTGCTCTATCTGTGTCAAAATGTGTTTGCCATGTCTGTGTCAAAATGTGTTTGCCATGTCTGTGTCAATATGTGTTTGCCATGTCTGTGTCAAAATGTGTTTGTTATATCTGTACCAAAGTGCGTTTGCTCTATCTGTGTCAAAATGTGTTTGCCATGTCTGTCAAAATGTGTTTGCCATGTCTGTGTCAAAATGTCTTTGCTCTATATGTGTCAAAATGTGGTTGCCATGTCTGTGTCTAGCTGTGTTTGTTATATCTGTATCAAAGTGTGTTTGTTCTATCTGTGTCAAAGTGCGTTTGCTCTATCTGTGTCAAAATGTGTTTTCTATATCTGAGCCAAATGTGTTTTCTTGTTTTCACAAGAATTATGAACGATGAAGTTTTAATGTTCTCAAATATGATTTTTAAAAGTCGTTAGGAGGGAAATCAAGTGATTGGGGGTTTGGGGGTGGGATGGAGTTATCCAGAACATAAGAGCATCATGACATTAGAACATAACACTATTAGAACATCACATCATTAGATCATCAGAACATTATAATATCAGAACATTATAATAGCAGAACATTGGAACATTCCTTAAAACACAGAAGATTTCAACTCTTAGAGGTTTGCAATTCATTGACAAGAAACCTCATATCTCCATGGAGGTTCTATGTGTGGATGTAGAAAGTTTGTTCCACCATTTTGTATGCAGACATATAACCAGGCCCGTAGATAATGGAAGAGGTGAATTTGTTGTGCTCAAACACCCCCCCCCCCAACCCCTGAGCAAATATTAAAATGACTTTTAGTACTAGGAACTGGCTCAAAGGCGGTCGAGAAACCACCAAAAATGCTTCCCTGGCGATATTTTGCACAAAGATCATCAAATATTCATAAAGAGACAGACATGGAGCACAAAAATGTAGGAATTACCTTATTTTAAAAGATAAATCCCCTTAATTAGGAAGATCATATCTACGGTCCTGCTGGTAACAGTCAAAAGGTAGGTAGAAAACCCTTTCAACGCGAATTTTCACAGAAGTCTTCATGTTTCGTTAAATAGTGAAATTTACAAACGAAAACAAATGAATGACCTTTTTTTAGATAGCCCTGCTTCCTTAAGGTAATCAGATCCACGGCCCTTCGCATAATCACATGGAAAACTGTAACCATTTATATTTGGATACGCTACCAATTAAGAAATCAAAAATTGCACCAAATTTTGATCACATTCAACCACATAGTACGTATAATACAATACTTATACTTCAGTGTAATACATGATCAAAAATAGATCCCCATATACCAACTTCATAGGCAACAACAGACCATCATTGTTATACTTATGACTAAATTGACACCTGTACCGAATCAGGGTGGACCACACAAATTAATGTCCATTTGGAAAAGGAATACAGATACCAGATTACATAATCCAAGACTGTCAAGATTTCGAAGACAAGCAAGGCAAGATATGGCCAGACTTTACAGAACGAGAAAAATTGGTAGGGTATCCTAATCTGTAGGCATCAAACCATCAACTTTTTGGGGTTGTATTGATTTTATAGGCAAAATAGAAATGTTCAGTAATATTTCTGGTGCTTTCTGAACGGTATTAGGTATGTTGATTATCCTCTTCGCACACCATACATGTCCATATGTGTTCAGATCTCCACTCCAGTATTGCCTGCGACGGGATTAGAATAGAAACAGTAATAATGGAATTTAGATTTGGACATTTAGAAACCCAATATTTCACTGATTTAAGGCATGTTTTTTTCGGTCTGTTTCATATACAAGTCGATCTGTCAACATAGGCATGGGCTTCTACTTCATGGTTAAAAAAAGAAATAGGGCCAGGGTCTTCTCCCCAGAGATGTCGTGGGAAACGACTAAAGAAATTTGGGAGATGTGCTCACGACCCGTCATTAGGTGATCAAATCACAGTCACTGCATGTCTGGTCTTGAATTCTTACCGAAGTCTGTTAAATAGCCACGCATGAATGACGATCACATGCTAGCCATTGAACATTGACGTAGTTATCTTCTTGTGACAGATTAATATCAATATCAATCAATCAATAAACCCGTAACCCTTCAGGGTCGTAGGGGTACCACATTGGATGCCTCAGCACACAGAGTCCTCCAGCGAATTATATCCTCAGCGATACGGATGAGTGTGGAAATAACAGATTAATATGCATTGGCGAATGCTAGGTGTGCCATCAATGAAAATGGGTCAACAAATCTGACACATGGCTGATGAACTACTTGGTCCAGAAGTATATGTTACTGTCCTAGCAAGACGTATTAGTCCTGGGATACTGCTACACTGGAATGCCTTTTTTCGGGGGGGGGGAGGGGAGAAGAGAACTAAATATGCACCCAAATCACCACTTAAACACAACCATGACTTTGAGACAAAAAAACTTATACGAGTTCGGGTGTCTTTCTCGGTGTCCCCTCGGTTACTTAATGAGGACGTGTTATTGACAGAAAGGTTATGCACTGTAAAGAGCTACCTGCTCACAGTTAAAGAGATTACTTCATCATCATCACATACATGCAGATCTAAGCACCAGCGTATAAAATAGTAGCACCGGCGAGGATCATGAATATACATTTTTGCTTTCTTATGACCATGTCTTACTTGAATATTTAAATTTAATTAGCGTATTTAGTTTCTGGTGGAGACAAAGATAGAATAGCAATGTACAAGAAAACGATATTTTTGTTATCTTTTAGATATATATAAACGATACCTTTCAGCTCAACACATCAGACTTCAGCATGACCGTAGATCAATTTGTCCGTATATTGAATGGGGCAATCAATTTCACTCACAAATCTCCTTAGTTGCTTCTCTATACATGCATGACAAGGTGCAGTGTTGCTATTCTTTGCTCTCCTTTAGGGTCCCGGCAACACAAGGAAGATGAAACGATGCAGTTAATGGATAGTAAAACGTCGCTTGTGACTTCCAACTCGCACAGCACTCCAATGCTATTCTACGTCTGCTAGATAACATATCTTGTTCGACCGTTACAAGTATGCACACCTTTATCTCTTTGGCAAATTACATGTTTTTTTTATTTATCTGCTGCTACGAAGATGTTTGTGTGTTTATTGTTTGTTGTTCACATGTTTACGGTGGCTATGGAAACCGTTTTATTAGTTTCCAACATATTCTTCTCGTGCGCGCAATTCTCGGAAATAAACAAGGAACGTGATTATTTCCAAAGATACAGCTGCAGCTTTCGCAAAATGTCGGCTTATCCATATCCATAAACCCGTAACCCGTTATGATCGCAAGTTTTTGGTTTAGGGTCAACGCACAGAATCATCCAACGATCTCTATCTTCAGCTACCTGGATTCTCATTGATCTTATCCAAATAGTTTTCAGATTTACTATTCAATACTATATACTATTTAAAAAAAAGGAACGCAACTTTTTTTGAGTTACTTTTATAAAAGATATTCGCTGATTGGAAATAGTTCAACATATCGACTGTGTCCACCTGGTCATTAACTTCTCGTCGCTACCTGAATTGTACTCACCTACTGATTCGTGAGATCATGAAAGGTCAAGGTCAAATAAACATTATTGGCAATATCTCGAGACAGGTTCACGGGAATCCCGTAAAACTTACTAAACACAAAACTCTCCATATTATTGAATACCTATAAAAGATTGATGGTCCTGGAATAAATTCAGCGGAAAATTCAATGATCAAGTATGGCTCATCACACTACAGAACAACAATACATCATCATTGGGCGCTTACAGACTGGACAATCACAACCAACGTGTAGTGGCCCGACAATTTAATGTGGTTAGAAGCACCATTAGTCCCTTTTGGATGCGATTTTAACATACTGGTTCAGTGGTAGACCTGCCGCGTTGTGAAAGACGCAGTCACAACCAACTCCTGCCGAAGACCGCTTCATACTGCTGCGTCACCTCAGGAGAATATTTTAACCGCGTCCTCCACAGTCCAGGCAAAGCCAGCAGCTCACCGAATTTCAAATCAAAATGTCAGGAACCGGCTGCACGACGCAGGTCTTTGGGCTAGAAGGCTATACAGAGGTCCTGCTTTTACAGTCCGGCATCGCCAGAACCGACTGCACTAGGCGAACCAGCATCGTCAATGGACCATTGGAAATAATGGCTGGAGACGGGTTTGGTTTAGTTAAAGTATGAACATTTCTTTATGCCAAGGTTGAAACATTAATTCTGCAACACTGGCAGCACTATTACGAACAGCAACACTGTTTTACCTTCCACGCATGTCGTAAAAGGCGACTAAGGAGGTTATGGGATGGAGTTGACTGTCCCATCCCATATAGGGTCAGTGACCCAAAGCCATGCTGAAGTCGGATGTGTAAGACCGAAAGGCGCAGAAATCGCAGCAATGCTGTAAACCATGACACAACGTACTCCGTTCTCCGGACTACATCCTGCTAATCTGCAGGAGTTTGAGAACGAACACAGAAGAAGAAGAAGATAGTCACACAAGTCACATGTCCTACATTTATAGCTAGACATGTCGTATGTCCTACCATTTATAGCGACATCATTCATATGTCCTACCACTTATTGATAGACCAATCATATGTCACACCATTTACATATACATTAGTCACATGTCCTACCATTTATTAATAGACCAATCAAATGTTATACGATTTACATATACACCAGTTACGTGTTCTATATTTATAGCTAGATAATTAATACGCTCTTAAATTTATAGCTACACCAGCCATATGTTCTACCACGTATAGCCACATCAGCCATATGTCCTATTATTTATATTCACATCAGCCATATGTCCTATTATTTATATTCACATCAGCCATATGTCCTATTATTTATATTCACATCAGCCATATGTCCTATTATTTATATTCACATCAGCCATATGTCCTATTATTTATATTCACATCAGCCATATGTCCTATTATTTATATTCCCACCAGCCATATGTCCTATCATTTATAGCACCAGGTCTCCGTTTTTAATCACTCATCGTACTCTCATTAACACTACTAACGCTACTATAAGAGAGGAAAGCAAACAAACCTATATATCTTCTTTCATTAGACAAAGGCGTTGTACTTACATCGGCCATGTTCTCAGAATGAACAGCATAAGAATTCCCCAGCAGTCATTATATTGGGTGCCACCCGGAGTAAGAAGAAGAGGGAGACCTAGAGAAACTCTACGAAGAACCATTAATAGAGAAGGCATGTCAATGAACCTAAACAACACGCAATAATTGAAAGACCTGGCAACACAGATATGGAAAGCTATGGTTTCTGCCCTATGCGCCGCCTATGGCCCTGGAGGAACATAACAACATAACTCGCATTAATTCTTGGTAAACGTAAACAAAATGGTAATATGAGGTTTGAACCAGCATCACAACACACGGTTTCCCTTAAATGTTCAGACGCCTAGTCAGTGTGTGACCAGAAACCGCCTGACTAGCGTCGCATGCCGTACTTATTAAGTAGTGATGGCGCTAATCCTCGACCTTCCCAGAGCATGAACCTTGGTACTCTACTTCTGGTGTCTGAGTGAACACAGGAATAATTTTTATTTTAAAGCACAAATAACAAGTATTCGTAATCCAGGTTTGCTGGTCAGAGACTTAACATAGGCCTACACTATTGCGGCTACCTTCATCTTTGTTTAATACGTGAGTCGCCTCGTAAGGACCCTTCAACCTAAGTCAGGAATATATTTTGATTGTATCAAGGCGTGTTACTTTTTATCTTTGTGCGACTTTGTGGTTAGGAGCCAAATTTATAGATTTATAAAATTATATTATAGCCTGTGCAATTTTTACAAAATTACATCCATTGTGCTAGGCGTTTTTTGGTGAGAGTACATCTGCGCAAGTGTTTGTTTTGCTGTCTGGAAAGGAGTAAACCAATAGCACAAACAAGACCACAAACAAGACCACAAACAAGACCACAAACACGACCACAGACACGATATAAGAGCACACCTACTTGTACCTTTTGGTGATTTATAATAGTATAATAAACTTAGATTAAGGTTTTTGTTCTAGATAATCCACGATTTTGAAAAGCAGGATCATCACCCATGCTGAGATATAAATCTTTGGTTGTGTGAATATCTCGATATGGTTGTGTGACCTGGACTCCAACTGTGGACTTAGAGAGAAGAATCCAGGTGTTTGAAAAAAAATGATATAGACTTGTGTTGGTACAAGTATCTGTTAACGAGAACATAAGACCAATGTATTTGTGCATGATATAATTAATGAAGTAGCGAGTCAACAAGAACCACTGTTAACAATCGTGAAACTTCATAAACTCCGGTGGCACGGGGCACTTGATGAGACATTCCTCGATGACCAGAGATGTTCTTCAGAGTACGACGGAGTGTGAAAAAATACGAGGTGACAAGTAGAAGACATGGCTGGATAATTTCAAGGACTGGACGGAGTGTGAAATTTCCAAACTCATCAGGATGGTAGAGGATAGAGAAGTGTGGAGATCTTTCTGCATCAAATGTCTCAAGTGACACCTCTACGACCCTGATGGTTTATGGTTCTATTATTATTATTATTATTATTATTATTATTATTATTATTATTATTATTATTATTATTATTATTATTATTATTATTATTATTATTATTATTATTATTATTATTATTATTATTATTACTTTATCTAGTGATAAATTGATTTAAAGGATTAGTCGAATTCGGAATGATTTTTCTTCGGCAAACGTGTACACTCTGGTTGCGAGTCGAATATGTGCCAGCTGAACGGACCTCGTTCAAATTTCGTCTGCTGTCTTCTGAATTTTCCAATTTCTTCTTCTTCTGTTTTCCTTTCTCAAACTCATGCACACTAGCAGGATTAGTCCAGAGAACTGAATTTGCTGTGTCATGGTTACCAGTACTACTGTGAAATCTGTCCGTTCTGCCTGACACATCCGACTTCAGCATGACTTCTGGATTACTTTGACTATATATGGGAAAGGACGGCTAACTCCACCCCAGAACCTCCATATTCGCCTCTTTCAACTTGCATGAAAGTTAAACAGTGATGCTATTCTTTGCTCCCCTTTTGGGATCTAGCAACACACGGGTGAAAATCGATTTAGTCAAGAACAAATATACCACCAGAAATTGAATGCTCCAAACAGTACAAACGAAATTAAGTAATATTTGCAGTAAATCAATATAATTGTACATACCTATCACAGTCGCACAAAGGCAGAGAACCAGAACAAACACAACTACTGCAGATCCACGCTTGGCCTGAAAGTAGACATGTACCGTGAAATTATATATTCGCAAATTAAATGCTCAACTCTCGGATCATGTACCGTTTCTACGTTAATGTTTGGTGATAATTTATTTCTTATTATTTATCCTCCGTGTTCGTTCTCAAACTCCTGCAGATAAGCATGAACTAGTCTGGAGACCAGAATATCTTATACCCTGGTTTACAGCTTAGCTGCGATATTTCGGCATAACACATCCGATTTCAGCATGACTTATGTGCGATGGGACATCATGTGGGATGCGACAACCATGTCTTTTAACATGTCCAAAATATTTTATTTGTTTGATTTTTATATCCTTTAATAGTTATGTTTTTCATACGCTATTTTGTCAGCACCTCTTTTTTTTAAATTTCCTTCTGTTTCCATGAATATATCCATATTCTTTTACATGTTATGTTGTTCGTCCATCTCAGATGGGGGTGACTATATGTTGCATCCACTTTATGTAGCCCGCAGATAAGGGTAGGGTAGATAAGTCCGTAGTTTGGGTTTCAACTCCCCCCCCCCTTCGAAAATCAGAACATGTTACTGGGAACCCAAATTCCGCGATATCCTAGTTGACAGTGAGCTTGCTTACTATCACTGGGTTACAGCGTGCCAGGTTCAAAACCACGTCCGGACAAACAAAATGATGGTGATGATTTCTCGCCTGGCACGATCGTTCTTCTAGTCGACCCATCTGTAAATGGGTACCTGACGCATGAGTTAAGTAAAATAAAGACAGCAAGGTAGGGAACTGACCACCATTGTTATAGTGTCTGCGGCTCAGTATATGACGAGTTATCTTCACGAGTTAAGTAAAATAAAGACAGCAAGGTAGGGAACTGACCACCTTTGTTATAGTGTCTGCGGCTCAGTACATGACGAGTTATCTTCATGACTTAAGTAAAATAAAGACAGCAAGGTAGGGAACTGTCCACCATTGTTATAGTGTCTGCGGCTCAGTACATGACGAGTTATCATCATGAGTTAAGTAAAATAAAGACAGCAAGGTAGGGAACTGACCACCATTGTTATAGTGTCTGCGGCTCAGTACAAGACGAGTTATCTTCATGCTCGACGGCAGGTTTCTGTGTTGTGACCTACCTTTACCTTTCACCTTTACCGGGTACTTGGCAATTAGATAGATACACCCCCTCCCCTTTCAGCCTGTAACGACTTTCTGCAAAACAGGCCATAAACATGTAATAAAAAGAGAGTTTTTGCAACGGAAATGTCACATGCCCTTTTATTAAGTAACCCCCCCCCTCTCCCGCCCCCCTCTGAAGAAGACGTATCTATGGCTCTGACATGAAATTCAGTTAGACATATGTCCTTGACTTTAAGTTAGATATATATATATCCTGGACATTGAGTTAGCGTGAGTTAGGTTACTATCCTGGACATTGAGTTAGCGTGAGTTAGGTTACTATCCTGGACATTGAGTTAGCGTGAGTTATGTTGCTATCCTGGACATTGAGTTAGCGTGAGTTAGGTTGCTATCCTGGACATTGAGTTAGCGTGAGTTAGGTTACTATCCTGGACATTGTTTTAGCGTGAGTTAGGTTACTATCCTGGACATTGGGTTAGCGTGAGTTAGGCTACTATCCTGGACATTGAGTTAGCGTGAGTTAGGTTACTATCCTGGACATTGAGTTAGCGTGAGTTAGGTTGCTATCCTGGACATTGAGTTAGCGTGAGTTAGGTTACTATCCTGGACATTGAGTTAGCGTGAGTTAGGTTACTATCCTGGACATTGAGTTAGCGTGAGTTAGGTTACTATCCTGGACATTGAGTTAGCGTGAGTTAGGTTGCTATCCTGGACATTGAGTTAGCGTGAGTTAGGTTACTATCCTGGACATTGAATTAGCGTGAGTTAAGTTACTATCCTGGACATTGAGTTAGCGTGAGTTAGGTTACTATCCTGGACATTGAGTTAGCGTGAGTTAGGTTGCTATCCTGGACATTGAGTTAGCGTGAGTTAGGTTACTATCCTGGACATTGAGTTAGCGTGAGTTAGGTTACTATCCTGGACATTGAGTTAGCGTGAGTTAGGTTACTATCCTGGACATTGAGTTAGCGTGAGTTAGGTTACTATCCTGGACATTGAGTTAGCGTGAGTTAGGTTACTATCCTGGACATTGAGTTAGCGTGAGTTAGGTTACTATCTTGGACATTGAGTTAGCGTGAGTTAGGTTACTATCCTGGACATTGAGTTAGCGTGAGTTAGGTTACTATCCTGGACATTGAGTTAGCGTGAGTTAGGTTACTATCCTGGACATTGTGTTAGCGTGAGTTAGGTTTCTATCCTGGACATTGTTTTAGCGTGAGTTAGGTTTCGATCCTGGACATTGTATTAGCGTGAGTTAGGTTTCTATCCTGGACATTGTATTAGCGTGAGTTAGGTTTCTATCCTGGACATTGTGTTAGCGTGAGTTAGGTTTCTATGCTGGACATTGTTTTAGCGTGAGTTAGGTTTCTATCCTGGACATTGAGTTAGCGTGAGTTAGGTTACTATCCTGGGCATTGAGTTAGCGTGAGTTAGGTTACTATCCTGGACATTGGGTTAGCGTGAGTTAGGTTACTATCCTGGACATTGGGTTAGCGTATAGTTAATATATCCGGAAAGCTTTCCTTTCTACTGATCCCGAGGGACTGGAAACAGATAATTACAACAATAAAGAAATACAGCGAGATCAAAAATATATATCTAAACGCACGGAAAACAAAAATTGTAACAGACAAAGCAAAGATCAAACTATTAATCAACATAGAGGATATAGAACTAGAATGTGTAAACAAATTCGAATACCTGGGAGCAAGTATAAACAGTTCCGGAGATTGTTCAGTCGAGATGAGAAGACTCGCAATTGCAACACTAAAATTAATACAAATGAGAAAGCTGTGGCAAAGTAGTAATAACGACACTAAAGTGACCCTTTTAAAATCATGTGTTTTCCCAGTGGAAACATATGGATGCGAGACTTAAACTTAACAAGAAAGAATAAATTCATTTGAAATGAAGTACTACAGAAAGATTCTACGAATATCATGGACAGAAAAAAAAGAACATTGTAATTTTGCAAATTACTGAAACTAAATGAAGGGTGGCTTCTAAATACCACCATAAGAAGGAAGTTACAGTATTATGAACACGTAAAAGCCACATGAGGGTATCGATAGGTTGATTCTGGAGGGCAGATAGGAAAAGGAGGGGTGAAGAAGAGGAAGACCAAGAAGACAATGGACCAGAAACATTGAACAATGTATGATCATGTCTCTGGCCAATGCAGACATACTTGCCCGGGACAGAGAGACGTTCAGAGTATCCAAGACGAATACAGCATTCTGGAAAGAATATGTCACTTGATATATATATATATATATATATATATATATATATATATATATATATATATATATATATATATATATATATATATATATATATATATATATATATATATATATATATATCTCAAGTGACATATTCTTTCCAGAACGCATAATATATATATATTGATATATGGTTAATATGACCTATCATACTCGCGAAGTTCTTTAAATAAGCTGGTTATGGGATGGTTGATCTTTGTTTTAGTCTCTCATATATCCACATCTCAGAAACATCAATTCTGTATAAAATATATAGGCTATTATAGATGTTTGTTTAATATCCATGTTTCTGAGCCATACGTTAATGTATTTATCAGTTTACGATCATAATTTTAGTGATTTGGTTGTACTTTTTGACTTCTTTGTCATTGAAAGTACTTTCAGCTATTCCTATTCTCATTCGAACTTTTGTTTCACATGTATCATTATTTGTGACTGTGTCCACGATACAAGTAATCGCCTACTTGTTGTAATATCTCTTTTTAGTTTTATGTTTAGTGTTAGTTCCTCTTTCATTTTGCTGATTGTCATGATTTTTTTCTGGATGTTAATATATAATCCATATTCTATGATTTATTTGTCTACTTGGTCTATAATTCTTCGTATCGAGACTTCCATTTGTATAATGTTGGGGGACACAATTAGAATATTTTTGGCGTCAGGATACGCTATGACCGGTCTCCGGTATAACAGACTGTGTACAGAAATGTAAACATGACATGGGAAGGTCGATTTTGATTATTTCCGTGCTTTTAGTTAATAGATATTGGTTATTTTTGACTTGCGACTCCAAGTATATAAACAGTGGCCAATTATAAGTTCCACAATAGTCAAAAACAGAACGAATGCAGTCCTGTTTACTTTCTGTACTGAGGTCTTCTTTACCGCCGACGGGCTAGGATACGTTCATCGTATTCCACACAATAAGCGAATATGCCGTCCTGAGCGTGGACACAAAGTTTCGTTGTTCACAGACGACAATCTGATCCACATGAGTTTCTCTGCAAAAGAAGTTCTAGGGGACCCAAGATGACTAAAACAAACACCGTTCTATTCAAGACCAATATCAGACTGCACGTTTAACAATTGGTCACAAAAGAAATGGAAGTCTTTGTAGCTCCTAGTCACTTTCTACTAAGAGAGGACTGTGTCAATCTGCATACTGTACATTGCTTATTGTTTTCCCATTGAGCAATGACATTTCTTATCCGTTTCATTAATTTTTTATTTGTAGACGTTAAGAAGTAGACAGGGTAATAAAATACATCCTTGTCTTACCCCTCTTTTTATTTCTGTGTACGGAGTGTAGCTGTTTTCACACCGTATTGGTACATTTTGTTCCCAATATATATTTCTAATCAGTCTTACGTCTTTTCCATTTATGTATATTTCTTGGAGGCATACCATTTTTCATGTTGGACACTTTCGTTGGCCTTGCTGTAGTCTATGAAGCAAATGTATATATTCCTGGATTTCTATATATTTATCCACCAATAGTCGAATACTAAGTGTACGCTTCTTTTGTTAATTTGTTTCTCCTACAACAATGTTGTACTTCACCGACCTCACTATATTGTTTTTAATTATTTCATGCATTATCTTAGTAGTATTTTGATTATGTAGCTCTTGGTTGGTTGGTTGGTTGCTGATCCAGCTGTCCATGGGCTCATGCCCTTTGACTTAATGCCATTAGATGGCATTATATTGCTGGGAAGTCTGTGGATTTTCGGCCCACCTCGGGACAGAGCCAGAGAATAACTATCGCACCTCCAGGAAGGTAGGTTTCAACCTATGCACTGCTCCTAGCCACTGTAGCCAAGATAGGGTTCACTGTGCTCATTCCCCGCCACCAATTGACTACTGGTTATGCCGAACTTCTCTATTGCTCCAGACATGCAACCAAATGTTCAAGTCAAAAGGATTGTCACATCCTGAGTCACTGTGCCTCTATGATGGGCCTCAGCCATAGGAAAAACAGTGATGTCAGTTTCCTTCTCCCCAGTAGTGCACAGTACATCTCTGGTTCCCTCCCAACTACAGAGGGTACATACATATATATTCAGGTAAACATGAAACACATTTAAACAACAAAATAAAAGCATAATTGTATAGATGACATGCCATGAAGCTTCTATAAGAAGATAACCTCAATATAACAGCATGTCATCCACTAAGGTTTTCTGTTGCATGGGTGGTATGTCGAGTGGGCCATTGGTGAGACCCACAGACGCAACCACATGCATATTAATATGGCTCTTCAAACTGATTCTTCTATGTTGTGTACAATCCATTGCGCTGTGCATCTTAGGTAGTGGTATTAATATGGAACTGTTTAGAACTTTAGGCAGGCTGCTTAGTGCATGTATCAGCGTTCTATGATAGCTTCCACACCAAATTGATCTAGTCAGTATTATGTATGTTTTTATGTTGTCAGGCAGCCTGTCCATATTTCATTGTTTTTATTGCACTTTCTACTGCTGATTTCTGTATTTCTGGATCGTCATTGTTTTGAAGTGTTGATTTTTGTTTCTTTAGTCATCAAACAAAATTTGTCACATATTCTGTCCATCTTGTCATCGTTTAATAAATATCATTTGCAACTTTTATTTCTAATGCAGCCACATCCATTTACATTATTTTTCTTATTTGTGACCTGCCTTATTTCATTGTACATTTCTTTAGTCTTTTGTTAAAGAGACTTCCTTTCTATTTCTATGTATTTTATTTCTAACTATTGTTTTTTTGGTGTTCTGAGCATGTTACGTATCTATTTGTCTAGAAACTAATGTATTTTTTTTATTTTGGGGAGGGGGCTGTATTTGGCTTTCTATCTTTCTGAAATTTCATCTAGTATTTCAGGTCATCCATGTTTGTCTTTTTTAAATTTTGTATATTGGTCTTTTCTCATAGCTAAGCGTTAATTTTTCGTTTGAATGTTTTTTCCTAAACTGTTTCATTTCTTGTCTAATTTCTCTTCTGGATGTTCCATGTAACATATCATTAGGTGTTCATATCTGTTCTTTACCTCTACTTCTACCTGCTATATGACTAAATGGTTCCCAGAACCCAATATGTACCCAGTATTATGTACACACACACACACGCACACACACACGCATACACACACGCACACGCACACACACACATCTATAATATAATAGCAGTGTTCTGTCAGATCTCCGGATCGCTCTATAAATAGCGCACTTGCTTCACGGAATCTCCGTTTCACATCCTATCCAAACGATTGGTGTCGTGACGTTATTCAAAGCAGATAACATTTGTGTATACACATGTTATTGATGCGCTAACAGGTAAACATCTGTAACGACTTGTGGTTAAAGTTGTCTAAAATATAAATATAATTTGCTTTAAATGATGGATGAAGATAGCGTCAAATAACAAAAGAGCGAAATACTAGATGGTTGAGTTGTTTAAGTCAAGACTTATTCGCTCAGATTCATTCCGCAAATACTGCAGAGCACATACATTGAATTCAAAGAGAGATACAAAGAATTCATCAAGAAACCCTTTAACAAAAACAAACGTGACTTACTAGGGATTCTGATTTGCATCGGCGTCGAGCTAATATAGAATCACCAGCGCAAAGGAACAATCGACAAGCTATGAATAGAGAATACCAACGTCGTCACATACAGCATGAAGCTGTTGAGCAAACACAGAGACGTCGAGCTGCAGATGCCGAGGCTCACTCATTGTCACAAATGCGTCGAGACAAGAAAATGCAAACGAAGCAACACATTTTTCTGTGGATCCTGTTGCCGCACATATTTGTAGAATTTTCGATATTATATGTCAAATTTGTGGTGCTAAAATGTTTTTTGGACGGACGTCCTAACGATGACAAGTTTACAAGTTGTTGCCGAAAGGGAAAGATCATGCCCCAAAGCCACAAGACATCCATAGTAATAAGCCGGAGTATCCCGAGTTCCTGCGCTTGATGCTCTCTGATAACACTGATCAAATAGGGACCAAACCCGAAATTAAGGAATGACGAAAACGGATGTGCTTGACCTCGGACGTCCTGACCATAAGTGGCCAACCGGGGTGCAAATAATCACAGTTCTACTGTGGAACTTGCAGCACAACGTACTTCACACCCCCTGGCGGAAATCACACGAAATATTCGTTGTGGTTATATGAGAACGAACGCAGAAGAAGAAGAAGAAGAAGAAGACACTGACCAAAAAAACTTTTTAAAACTCTAACAAGTCTATGTTTTTCTGGTCACTTTTAATGCGCTGTTTTAAAATATGCAAACCGATTTTCTCTATCAAGCCGGTATCTCTAGAAATACGCATTTTTTAACAATGCCAACAGTATTTATATCATTCGTAACATATGAAGAACAGTTATGTAGGCTTGAACTTCTTTGCAGTCGACTTCGGTTGGTAAATGACATGTGGTATATCGCGATGAAGCATCCAACAGTAATCGGCAAGCATGGTCACACTCCACTGTCCTTGATAACGTGACTCCATCAGGACGATATCTTGATGGAATCGTTCTCCATGTTCATCGCTGACATCGTCACGGTTGTCAGGGAAAGAGTCAAGACGTAAATCGAACATATTGATTTTGATGGACCTGTTACAGCCCATAATTCTGTATGCATCTATACACTGATTGACAATATGCCAGCTTAAAGTCAACAGATTTATGTTTTCCCAGAAAGTTAGTGACAATAGATGTGAACACCATCCATGCAACGGACCTTCAACATATCCATTCTCTTGTTTTGGTAGTGTACTCTGTTAGACTGTAGCTTGTCCATCTCGTGATTTTTCTCCCATATGTATCGCTGCCTAAATCTTGCTCGCCTCCCTCTACTCCCAAATAGAGTCTTCAACAAGGTGTCATGTCTTTTAATATGTCTAAAATACTTTATTTATGTGATTTTTTAAAATAATAGCCCCTTTTTATGCGTAGCGATGTTAGAACCTTTTAATTCGTTTTCTTATCTTTCCATGAAGTTCTCCCTATTCTTCTATAGGCTATATCAACATCTCAAATGCGTCAATTCTGCTCCTAGTTGTTTGCTGATTGTCCATGTTTCTGCGCCATACATTAATATAGAATACATGTAACATTTTATCATTCCTATTTTCGAATTTTTGTAATTTATTTCATTATTTTCCGCATGTCATTGAAAGTACTTTTAGTCATACATACTCTCCTTTTCACTTCTGTTTCACATCTACACTCATTTATGTTTATGTATCCGAGATATTGGTAATGATCTACTTGTAGTAGTATCTACATAAACTTCTGTTTCACATCTACAATCATTTATGTGTATATGTCCGAGATATTGGTAATGATCTACTTGTAGTATTATCTACATAAACTTCTGTTTCACATCTACCACGACAATTACATATGAGATCATAAGTTACAATGTAAACAAACACGTAAATATAAGCGCTTACCATCTTGAGCCAAGTGACGTGAACTTTTACTAGTCTTGTGTTTTAAATCACCGAGTCCCGTTATTTTTGTGACTACTCAAACAAACACGGCATAGAAAATAATCCCTGATACTCCTCTCTCTACACTGATACAAATCTCACTTCATATCACATCCGGGTCATATTCGAAGAGTGCATGGACGAGGTACAACCGTATACATCGTGAGTGTAAATAGATATAGCAGACTTGTTTTATTTGTGAAAGAAATCCGGTAACTTCCGAGATGATGACGTAGCTTGCGAAGAAAGGGGTCGAGTGTGATAACCGTTACCCACAGGAGCGGTTTAAACATATGCCATCTGGTTGTAATGTAACTTTGGTACTATCGTTAGTGGTTGTATTGTAACTTTGGTACTATCGTTAGTGGTTGTATTGTAACTTTGGTACTATCGTTAGTGGTTGTATTGTAACTTTGGTACTATCGTTAGTGGTTGTATTGTAACTTTGGTACTATCGTTAGTGGTTGTATTGTATCTTTGGTACTATCGTTAGTGGTTGTATTGTAACTTTGGTACTATCGTTAGTGGTTGTAATGTAACTTTGGTACTATCGTTAGTGGTTGTATTGTAACTTTGGTACTATCGTTAGTGGTTGTATTGTAACTTTGGTACTATCGTTAGTGGTTGTATTGTAACTTTGGTACTATCGTTAGTGGTTGTATTGTAACTTTGGTACTATCGTTAGTGGTTGTAATGTAACTTTGGTACTATCGTTAGTGGTTGTATTGTAACTTTGGTACTATCGTTAGTGGTTGTATTGTAACTTTGGTACTATCGTTAGTGGTTGTATTGTAACTTTGGTACTATCGTTAGTGGTTGTATTGTAACTTTGGTACTATCGTTAGTGGTTGTATTGTAACTTTGGTACTATCGTTAGTGGTTGTATTGTAACTTTGGTACTATCGTTAGTGGTTGTAATGTAACTTTGGTACTATCGTTAGTGGTTGTATTGTAACTTTGGTACTATCGTTAGTGGTTGTATTGTAACTTTGGTACTATCGTTAGTGGTTGTATTGTAACTTTGGTACTATCGTTAGTGGTTGTATTGTAACTTTGGTACTATCGTTAGTGGTTGTATTGTAACTTTGGTACTATCGTTAGTGGTTGTATTGTAACTTTGGTACTATCGTTAGTGGTTGTATTGTAACTTTGGTACTATCGTTAGTGGTTGTATTGTAACTTTGGTACTATCGTTAGTGGTTGTATTGTAACTTTGGTACTATCGTTAGTGGTTGTATTGTAACTTTGGTACTATCGTTAGTGGTTGTATTGTAACTTTGGTACTATCGTTGGTGGTTGTATTGTAACTTTGGTACTATCGTTGGTGGTTGTATTGTAACTTTGGTACTATCGTTGGTGGTTGTATTGTAACTTTGGTACTATCGTTAGTGGTTGTATTGTAACTTTGGTACTATCGTTAGTGGTTGTATTGTAACTTTGGTACTATCGTTAGTGGTTGTATTGTAACTTTGGTACTATCGTTAGTGGTTGTATTGTAACTTTGGTACTATCGTTAGTGGTTGTATTGTAACTTTGGTACTATCGTTAGTGGTTGTATTGTAACTTTGGTACTATCGTTAGTGGTTGTATTGTAACTTTGGTACTATCGTTAGTGGTTGTATTGTAACTTTGGTACTATCGTTAGTGGTTGTATTGTAACTTTGGTACTATCGTTAGTGGTTGTATTGTAACTTTGGTACTATCGTTAGTGGTTGTATTGTAACTTTGGTACTATCGTTAGTGGTTGTATTGTAACTTTGGTACTATCGTTAGTGGTTGTATTGTAACTTTGGTACTATCGTTAGTGGTTGTATTGTAACTTTGGTACTATCGTTAGTGGTTGTATTGTAACTTTGGTACTATCGTTAGTGGTTGTATTGTAACTTTGGTACTATCGTTAGTGGTTGTATTGTAACTTTGGTACTATCGTTAGTGGTTGTATTGTAACTTTGGTACTATCGTTAGTGGTTGTATTGTAACTTTGGTACTATCGTTAGTGGTTGTATTGTAACTTTGGTACTATCGTTAGTGGTTGTATTGTAACTTTGGTACTATCGTTAGTGGTTGTATTGTAACTTTGGTACTATCGTTAGTGGTTGTATTGTAACTTTGGTACTATCGTTAGTGGTTGTATTGTAACTTTGGTACTATCGTTAGTGGTTGTATTGTAACTTTGGTACTAACGTTAGTGGTTGTATTGTAACTTTGGTACTATCGTTAGTGGTTGTATTGTAACTTTGGTACTATCGTTGGTGGTTGTATTGTAACTTTGGTACTATCGTTGGTGGTTGTATTGTAACTTTGGTACTATCGTTGGTGGTTGTATTGTAACTTTGGTACTATCGTTGGTGGTTGTATTGTAACTTTGGTACTATCGTTGGTGGTTGTATTGTAACTTTGGTACTATCGTTAGTGGTTGTATTGTAACTTTGGTACTATCGTTAGTGGTTGTATTGTAACTTTGGTACTATCGTTAGTGGTTGCAATGCAACTTTGGTACTATCGTTAGTGGTTGTATTGTAACTTTGGTACTATCGTTAGTGGTTGTATTGTAACTTTGGTACTATCGTTAGTGGTTGTATTGTAACTTTGGTACTATCGTTAGTGGTTGTATTGTAACTTTGGTACTATCGTTAGTGGTTGTAATGCATGTACTTATAGATATAGCAGCTGATAGATTGGTAAGGCGAATACATGTACTACTATGTGGCTAAGAAACATAATGAACAGATAGAAGACAGAATTTATGCCTTTGAGATGTGGATATGCAGAAGAATAGGGAGAAGTTCGTGGAAAGTGAAAATAAAGAGGTTCTAACACTAGTCTCTGGTTAACCACTGGTTAGATAGCTAGGAGCTTGTGGGCTACACTAGTCTCTGGTTAACCACTGGTTAGATAGCTAGGAGCTTGTGGGCTACATTAGTCTCTGGTTAATCACTGGTTAGATAGCTAGGAGCTTGTGGGCTACATTAGTCTCTGGTTAATTACTGGTTAGATAGCTAGGAGCTTGTGGGCTACATTAGTCCCTGGTTAATCACTGGTTAGATAGCTAGGAGCTTGTGGGCTACATTAGTCTCTGGTTAATCACTGGTTAGATAGCTAGGAGCTTGTGGGCTGCATTAGTCTCTGGTTAACCACTGGTTAGATAGCTAGGAGCTTGTGGGCTACATTAATCTCTGGTTAATCACTGGTTAGATAGCTAGGAGCTTGTGGGCTACATTAGTCTCTGGTTAATTACTGGTTAGATAGCTAGGAGCTTGTGGGCTACATTAGTCCCTGGTTAATCACTGGTTAGATAGCTAGGAGCTTGTGGGCTACATTAGTCTCTGGTTAATCACTGGTTAGATAGCTAGGAGCTTGTGGGCTACATTAGTCCCTGGTTAATCACTGGTTAGATAGCTAGGAGCTTGTGGGCTACATTAGTCTCTGGTTAATCACTGGTTAGATAGCTAGGAGCTTGTGGGCTACATTAGTCTCTGGTTAATCACTGGTTAGATAGCTAGGAGCTTGTGGGCTACATTAGTCTCTGGTTAATCACTGGTTAGATAGCTAGGAGCTTGTGGGCTACATTAGTCCCTGGTTAATCACTGGTTAGATAGCTAGGAGCTTGTGGGCTACATTAGTCTCTGGTTAATCACTGGTTAGATAGCTAGGAGCTTGTGGGCTACATTAGTCTCTGGTTAATCACTGGTTAGATAGCTAGGAGCTTGTGGGCTACATTAGTCTCTGGTTAATCACTGGTTAGATAGCTAGGAGCTTGTGGGCTGCATTAGTCTCTGGTTAACCACTGGTTAGATAGCTAGGAGCTTGTGGGCTGCATTAGTCTCTGGTTAACCACTGGTTAGATAGCTAGGAGCTTGTGGGCTACATTAGTCTCTGGTTAATCACTGGTTAGATAGCTAGGAGCTTGTGGGCTGCATTAGTCTCTGGTTAACCACTGGTTAGATAGCTAGGAGCTTGTGGGCTACATTAGTCTCTGGTTAACCACTGGTTAGATAGCTAGGAGCTTGTGGGCTACATTAGTCTCTGGTTAACCACTGGTTAGATAGCTAGGAGCTTGTGGGCTACATTAGTCTCTGGTTAACCACTGGTTAGATAGCTAGGAGCTTGTGGGCTACATTAGTCTCTGGTTAACCACTGGTTAGATAGCTAGGAGCTTGTGGGCAAAAACCTATGGTAGCTCAACTGTCTTTATCACTATCTTGTTATAGTACACCAAAGTGTTAAAATGGTCAACATTGTCAAATTGACTTCTGATGCATATTTATCTTCACACAGACATAGATACAGTTTTGAGGTGTTATTTCATATTTATCTTCACACATAGATACAGTTTTGAGGTGTTATTTCATATTTATCTTCACACAGACATAGATACAGTTTTGAGGTGTTATTTCATATTTCACCCACGCATAGATACAGTTTTGATGTGTTATTTCAGGACAGCTGTAAAAACTTAAAATCAATATGTGACTCAATTTCTCTCAGAATCAATTTTACTTGCGGTTGTCAATTATTTCTGTTCTCTTTTTGAAATTTCTCTTGAAATTAGTCGAGTATTAACAGGACTTGTATATTATATATATATATATATATATATATATATATATTTGAAACCATATTTATTTTGTTCATATATCTTCGCTGGAGCAGCAGACTCAAATAGTGAAAAAAGAGATATTCAGTCTATTGCTGATGTCAGGATATGCTAATATTGAAAAAAAGAGATAATCAGTCTATTGTCGATGTCAGGATGTGCTAATATTGAAAAAAAGAGATATTCAGTCTATTGCTGATGTCAGGATATGCTTATATTGAAAAAAAAGAGATATTCAGTCTATTGGTGATGTCAGGATATGCTAAGTAAATATTATGCCATCTTTGCGTTGCATTCCTGACATGTCAACATCCACGTGACTGACATGTAGCCACCGCTTTATTTGGTGGTTCCTATTCTGTATTTGTTTGTCCCTGTTTTGATAAAGACGATTTGGTCGAAACGTCGATTCCGTGTATTGTTCCATGTAAACCACCGTTTTTTTTTCTTTCTATATTTGCTTGCAGTGTAAATATTTGCTACATTTCTTTCTTTTTCTTGCAAAGTCATAATTTCAGAACAAATAAAAAAATAACGAGTGCATTCCACAAATTCTTTAATTGTACATGGAGAAAGCTCACATAAAATCAGTTAGTTATGACATTAGTATTTAATCTATTGTAAAAAGTCAAGACAGAACACTGCAAAATTAAAATGTACACTAACTATATGTTTGGATTCATATAATGTAATTTTTATAATATAAATTTCCTTTTTATATAAAATATAGAATTCTTGTCGTCAACTTTTCATGAACAGAAGACATGAATCAAGCAACGTTTAAAGAGCTCAGCTGTTGATCCTTGATTAGGAACCAGCATCACTACACAAGGGATTGCCATTACGTCGGTCATCTAAAAGTATATAAGTTCAGTGTTCAAGTCAGTTGTAATACAGATAGGAAGAGAGTGCTGCGATATATGTTATCGAATTTATGTAATAATAGATTTTAAAAAACCAAATACGGGGATGTTGATACGAAAGGAGGAGATGGCATAACAATTTTGAGAAACACTCTAAGAATAGAAACCTTCTCTGTCTTGCTACTGTAGTAGTTCAATACTGTAGTAACTGTAGTACTGTAGTTAACTGTAGTACTGTAGTAACTGTAGTACTGTAGTTAACTGTAGTACTGTAGTAACTGTATTATCGTTTTCCCCTTGTCATCAACTATCAAAAATGTTTCACAATTTGTTGACGTAGTAGATGGACGCCATAGTATATGACAATATACGGCTGTGAGGCAAGGACATTAAATTAAAAACAGTAGTAAAGAGAATCGCTGCTTTAGAAATGAGATGCTACAGAAGAATTGTACGTATACCATGGACAGCTAAAGAGGCAACTCAAGAAGTGTTAGGATCAATAAACGTCGAAGAGGGCTGGCTCCTAAACAACATCTTAACAAGTAAACTATGTTTTGTTTTGGTCATATAAAGCGACATAACAGCATGGAAAGATTAATAGCTGAAGGCAGAGTTAACGGCAACAGGAGACGAGGGCACCAAAGACGACGATGTTGCAGTGATATATCAGATTGCTTAAACATGTTTCTAGCTCATGCAGGTCAATTCGCCCAGAATCACGGAGTTTTCAGAAAATTCATAAGGAAGACCACTTTCTAGAAATAATATGTCATATCAGTATGATGAATATATGGACAGCCCCTTTAGACCTTACTTGAAAATAAAAATGTGCTGCGAGCAATAGGTAGACAGAGAAGAAACTGGCGAGATGAAACGAGAAAGCAGACTGACTTGCAAAGGAGGGAGCTGCTGATGGGTCAATATGTGAACCAGATGTTTCAATAACATACCGGGGTGCAAAGGGAACGCATTGCTCTAGTCGGACCCAGGGTTAGCAGATAACCAAGATCCCAAATGTACCTCCACGCGGTGCACCCTGGAAACAGAAATACAGCAGCTCGAGCTGATTCTGGCCAAATCATTTGGAGATCGTGTCCGAGAATGTGGAGGTAGCAGATGGAAAGAGATTTGCCTGCACAAGAGACAGACATATCTCCGACACCACCAGCATCACCACATATAGTGACACTGTCGACATACAGTGAAGCTAGTCAGTCCAGTCCGAACATTGGAGGGCGGCCAATGTAAAATGCACGTAAAGGTAGATGCATGGCGAGAGACATAGATTTCATACCGAGTACAATGAAACAATGAAAGGGCAGAACAGCGCTAGAGGGCATCGCGAACTGCAAATAGAAAGTGAGAAGTCCCTAGGAAAGGGGAACTACAAGCTTCGTCAGCTCTAGACGAGCTTCTAGTTACCTGTGTTCCTTACAGGCAGAGACCCAGACCCATTCATTGGCGTTTGGTAAACAAAAAGACATAATCCAACTCTAATGTCGAGCCTCCTAAACCGGAAATATGCTCGCGAAGAGAAAGGGTTCCGTACTCAGGCACAAAAGGGACAACGATTTAGCCCTGGCCAAACTCTACTGTCAGGTTTTCCTACACCGGAAATACACTTGAAGAGAGAAAGGGTTCAGTACCTGATGGGCTCAGGCGCTATTGGGACAAAGACGCTCAGCTCGAGAACGCCTTGCTCTCAAACGCGTGGTGTGAGACTCGAACTTGGACAAGTGGTACACGAAGTCGGTGAATGACACCTCGGCTAAGAGGGCGAAAGAGCCAGGGTCCAACTCCTCTGTTGAGTTCTTCCCCTTAAGGAACCAGGCTCACGGATGAGAAACGGTTCAGTACCCAATGGGCACAGGCACAGCACGTCCAATTACATAGACAGTGGAACACCTCATTCGAGTCAGACGAGAGCAAGAAAATCGTCTGGGCGAAGAGTCTCCACTACGCGTGCCTGGAGACAGATATAGAGGCTGTCACAGGCTAAGGGTAGCCCACCCGAATTGTCAAGGCATGCCGAAATCGGATGTGCTAGGCCTACAAGGCGCATAACGGTGGCACAACGTAATCACGCTCCCGGTGGAAATCACACGGATATCCGTGATGGTTACAATGGAGCGAACGAAAAACAAACAAACAAACAATAACATACCATCCAAAGAAACAGATGATCATGACAATTAGAAAGCCAACTCCAACACAAGGTGACTACCAAATTATTAAGACACCAGAACAAGTTGTCATTCTGCGCCTCAGAACAGGACACAACCGACTCCACAGTCACATGTGTACAAAGTTCAAGATTGACAACAGGACTATATGTACATATGGGCTGGCACCTTAGAGAGCAGAGCTCGCCCGTGTGTTGCCGGGACCCGAAAGGGGAGTAAAGAATGGCAACAATGTTTGCCATCCACGCATGTCGTAAAAGGCGACTAAGGAGGTTATTGGATGGAGTTGGCTGTCCCATCCCATATAGGGTCAGTGACCCAAGGCCATGCTGAGTTCGGATGTGTCAGGCCGAAAGGCGCAGATATCGCAGCAATGATGTGAACTATGACACAACGCATTCCGTTCTCCAGACTACATCCTGATTATCTGCGGGAATTTGAGAACGAACGCAGAAGAAGAAGAAGAAGAAGAAGAGAGCAGAGCTTATTCTTTAAGATTGCCTAGAATATAAAATAATGAGGCAAATACACTGTCCCAGGAAAACAACAGTGGAAGATAAACTCTACGGACCTCTGTACAAGTTACAAAACATAGTCAAGTTTTTAAAAAGAAACGAAACTTCAGATATAAGCATTTTCCAGGCGAACCAAAGAAGAAATAGCGAGATAAATATAATGGAAAACCTGATGAAAACAAACGAGGTACACCTGGTGAATGATGATAAACAAGGTTAAAAATATAACAAATATATACTGAAAATTAATGCAAACAAGAACTTTCAGGAACAAATAAAAATAAAGATAGAAAATAAAATGTGTGAATATGGGTCGGAAAATATAAATAGAACACAACGTTAATGGAGAGAATAAATATAAAACACCCAAAGTAAAAACAAGGAAACGAGAAAATGGAAGGAGAAATTAATGAGCACGTAATCGAAGGAAGGATGAAAGAAAATTGAAGGGAAGTCGAAGGTGGAAATGAGAGAAGTTAGCACGGAATGGCAGACAGAATTTAAGACAAAGAAAAAGTTGGCACTATACAGCTAGGTTTAGTTCCAAGCTACATGTACGCTTCTGGTAGAAATGTCTTGGTTCGTTATGTTTGTGTGCTTACTGTGAACTTTAACCTTGATAACATTTGGAAAGATGCGGGGAGTCCGTGGAATACGTTTTATTTTTTAATACGCATGCTAAACGCTGAAGCATATCCTGAAGCGGGATGCTAATGAAAATTATAAAACAACAATTGTTAATATTCAGTTTTACAAATGAAATAAAAACACAGAATCAACTCTTCAGTATCTAGGTGTTTGAGGTGCAAAGGGTTCCGCATTGATTTTGGTGGTTACAGGGTTAACAGATAACACAAAAGATATCCTAAACGTCCCTCAACGTGGTGCACACTGGAAACAGAAAGACAGCCGCTCTTGCTGTTGTTCTGTCCAACACTTTTAGCTCGTGTCTGTGGATCTAGATGGGATGAGAATTGCCTGCAAAGAGACAACAATATCTCTGAGACATCTACGCCAATACACCCAGCATAGCTGTTGGCGCACAGTAACGAAAGACATCTGTGCATTGGAACCCACTGGAGAGCTCATTTTGCTTGGGTAGTTTGGTCAACCTCGGCGACACATCTGGCCTTGGAACGACAGGAATATAAACCATATTTTGGTATACAAACAAGAAATAAATAGTGTCTTTTACAAACCATCTTTTGGTATACAAACAATAAATAAACAGTGTCTTTTACAAACCATATTTTGGTATACAAACAAGAAATAAACAGTGTCTTTTACAAACCATATTTTGGTATACAAACAAGAAATAAACAGTGTCTTTTACAAACCATATTTTGGTATACAAACAAGAAATAAACAGTGTCTTTTACAAACAATCTTTTGGTATACAAACAATAAATAAACAGTGTCTTTTACAAACCATATTTTGGTATACAAACAAGAAATAAACAGTGTCTTTTACAAACCATATTTTGGTATACAAACAAGAAATAAACAGTGTCTTTTACAAACCATATTTTGGTATACAAACAAGAAATAAACAGTGTCTTTTACAAACCATATTTTGGTATACAAACAAGAAATAAACAGTGTCTTTTACAAACTATATTTTGGTATACAAACAAGAAATAAACAGTGTCTTTTACAAACCATATTTTGGTATACAAACAAGACAAGATCAAATAATAATAATCATAAGATCCATAAACTGTCAGGCTCGTAGTGGTGCCACGCTAGAGACATCACCAGAACAAGCTATCTACACTTAGTGGTGCCACGCTACAGACATCGGCAGAACAAGCTATCTACACTTAGTGGTGCCACGCTAGAGACATCAGCAGAACAAGCTATCTACACTTAGTGGTGCCATGCTAGAGACATCAGCAGAACAAGCTAACTACACTTAGTGATGCCACGCTAGAGACGTCAGCAGAACAAGCTATCTACACTTAGTGGTGCCACGCTAGAGACGTCAGCAGAAAAAGCTATCTACACTTAGTGGTGCCATGCTAGAGACGTCAGCAGAACAAGCTATCTACACTTAGTGGTGCCATGCTAGAGACGTCAGCAGAACAAGCTATCTACACTTAGTGGTGCCATGCTAGAGACGTCAGCAGAACAAGCTATCTAAACAACACTGTCCTCATCCATTTGGAGGAGTGTATAAAATAAAAACAAAAAATCATGTCCAGACAATTCCTTTATGTTAACAATCCAGAATTTTCTTTCCCGGCTACTCACCTTCCTTCTTCCACCATTCCTTGCATAAATAATTTTAGAAAGTGACTTGTGTCTCTTTACATGCCCACGGGAAACAAGTATACGCCGTTTCACCTCTGCCAAAAGTAGTTCTTGATAACCTGAAAGCTTATCAAAGCATACATTTCTGGCGCTCTATAGAGCGAAGTAAACATTATTACCTATTAGTGTGATAGCTCTAAGGTACTGATTGACCAAACTATGACCATCATCATCTTCTCACCTGGACAAGCGGGGGGTGAACGAAAATAAAGGAGTTGATTATAAAGGAGTTGATTAGCAGACTACAGAAATAAATGAGTTGACTAGCAGACTACTGAAATAAAGGAGTTGACTAGCAGACTACTGAAATAAAGGAGTTGACTAGCAGACTACTGAAATAAAGGAGTTTAGCAGACTACTGAAATAAAGGAGTTGACTAGCAGACTACTGAAATAAAGGAGTTGACTAGCAGACTACTGAAATAAAGGAGTTTAGCAGACTACTGAAATAAAGGAGTTTAGCAGACTACTGAAATAAAGGAGTTGACTAGCAGACTACTGAAATAAAGGAGTTGACTAGCAGACTACTGAAATAAAGGAGTTTAACAGACTACTGAAATAAAGGAGTTGACTAGCAGACTACTGAAATAAAGGAGATGACTAGCAGACTACTGAAATAATGGAGTTGACTAGCAGACTACTGAAATAATGGAGTTGACTAGCAGACTACTGAAATCTCGCCACAGAAGAGGCAAAATGTGAAAAATCTCTTCCCCTCCCCCCAGCCTCAGTGTATTGAGTGTGTGAGTTTTGCGAGGAACGTAAGTGTAAAAGGAAGCAACGAAAATTTTGTAGAAATCAATCAATCAATTCCATTCGTGACCCCCATCAGATTCTTCAGACTGTTGGATGTAACTGGGGCGGAGATCTTATCGTCATGTATGTAAATGATTGATTGATTTAGAAGCCCATGAATTGTGATCGATTAGCTATTTCTTCCTATGTGCAGTGTAGTGGTTTTTCTGAGCTTTCTTTCATAGCCAGGAGACTGCAGCTTTCGTCTTAGTGCAATGTCTATTGAAGGATCCGTCTACCCGGAGGGGGTATTTAAGTGTATAAATGATATGCTACAAAGCTTACATAAAAAGTCCCAATATAGTGGCATGTCTTCTACTAAAGTTTTCTGTTGCATGGGAAGTTTGTCTACCGGGTCATTGGTGAGACCCACAGACGCAACCGCAAGCGTATGTAAGGATGACAGACTTCCTGTCAACAATAAACCCGACATTTGTGACATGGTTTATCGGCATAAAATTTGCTACGAGATCAAGTACAAAGAAAGATATAGTGCATCATAATAAATATCAAATTAAAAAAAAAAATCTTTTTAAAAAATGCGATCAATTCGGAAGAAACATCAAATATAAAATTCTGATTAATTATGAAAATAAGATCAAGGGAAAAAAATAAGATGAAATATAAAAGAAAGCTAACACCTGAAAGAAACAGAAGAAAAAAACAACAACGTTTAGTATAAAAATAAAAATCAAGTGTTCAAGACAAATGAAGTATTAAAGATAAAATTACATATAGAAAAGTACTAGTGCAGATAGATAGAATAGTACGTATATTAAAAAAAAATATCGTACAAAGAAAGATTAAGTATCACAAAAAAATGACATTGGCAGAAAGATGGCACTAAAGAGTAAGAAACATGTTGAAACAAATCGTCAAACTGACAAGTGAGACCACCATGGTCCCATCTCCACAACAAGATAACAGAAGTCAACAATCATCTACTTGAGTTGTCGGAAATGGCAACTTTGTGGAATACTTACAGTAAACATTTCTCTTTGTGCAACATGGCGTCACTTCCGACTAGAACTAGGTCAGTGAAATGATGCCGAAGTCTAGTTTTAGTTACATCAAGTGTTTACGTTTGCGGTTGAAGTTTTGTAACCAATATTGAAGAAAATAAATAAGGAAAAAAAAGATATGAAACAATGCAGTTATTTGGATTGTGTGGTCATAAGTGGACAACATTGATACCATTAAATTGTTGCAGCCTTTCGTGTGGTTTGGATAGGAACCTATATCCATACAAAACGGTGGAAAGTGTTTTCTACATGCACATACATACCCCTCTGAGTATGTATTGCTTCTTGTGGTTGTTTCAGGGGAAATTTCAATTTTGAGGTTTCAAAGTTGTGTTCTGTCTTAGATTTTTTTTTTCTAAAAGTCATAAAATGGTTTTTAACTGTTACATAATGTAAAATGGCGTACTTTCAAATTAACGCAATTAAAGGTATCGTTCTAAGCATAATTCTTACAGCTGAAGGGAATTGCCCGCCGAATACGGATGTGTCGGGCCATTGGCGCAAATAAAATGGCGACACAACGCATTTCCATTCTCTGGACTATATCCTGCTGGAAATATAATAGGGCCATTGTCCTACTGCAATAGAGATCCGGCAGGAGTTTGAGAATGAACGCTGAAGAAGAAGAAGAAGGGAATTGAAGCAGGTCCATTCTAGCGGCATCGCCTTGCAACTCAAGTAAATAGGTTTTCCGTTCTTGACCAACCACATCCCCAATAAACGACGTGATCTCGTCAAAACATTCAACCTGTTGTGCTCAAGTCACTGATAACGGACCAATCGAGATACGAACTATTAAAACAACAACGAACATCCCGTACAAGTATTGAAGTATCCTCAGGAACACAAACATAGAACATCAATTTTCGTACTACAAGAACCTAAAGTCCTTCTTATAAACATAAATAGCATAGAGACGGAACAATGTTGCTTCAAATAATAGCTTATATAAATAAATTCAAGTGGGAAGAATGAGGATAAATGAAAATAATTCTTACAGCTGGCTGGAATTGAAGCAGGTCCATTCGAGCAGCACCGAATCGCCTTGCAACTTAAGTAAACAAGTTTTCCGTGCTTGACAGCAGAAGCTTTCCACTGCTTTGAATTATCATTTTAGAAGTCAGGCTTCAGCTAGAGCTTGATTAGTGTCAAATAATTGCAGGATCTTGTCTTCCTCTCTGTACTTACAAAGTAGCAAGTAGCTTCATGATTTAGTATTATGATTGGTTCGGTGTTTTCTAAATTTTCATCGTCCCACTATCGTCTCATGAATCGTCACAATCCATTGAAGTATCGCGCTGCAGTGATGTGGTCTATATCGCCTACTTTGAGAATCCCTGTTCAATCTTTTATATAAACAGCTGGCAAATGCGCACTTACATACATATGAGCACACACGCACGCACATTAAAACGCTCTCTACTAGAAACACACACGCACATGGACCTGATGTTGTCGTACTACTCATATTGCATAAACAAGCTAATCCGATCTTGGGTAAACATCATGTTGTTGAAGAAGTTACGCATGCCTAACTATTCTATTGCGGACGTCTGAGATACACCTTTCGTCTCACGTTATCCACAGTTCTATCTTCATGGAATTCTACAATTCTAATCATAGAATAATAACAATCTCACCTGTCATGCACGTCGTAAAAGACAACTAAGTTTGTCGTTGTGGATAATTAATTTATAAAACGACCTAAAACCAAACCGCTCTATACATGAGCAATATCCGACAAGATGTGTAGTAATTGATAACAGAAAAAGACGAGGTTCGCCCATCCGGAAGAATATCTAAGTCAAAAGAATGTCGTAAGAAGCGATTAAGGGAATTAGGAAGTGGAGTTGGTGGGCGATTTCACTGCTCTGAGTGACTTAAATCTTTTAAAAATTTTGATATCTCAGGAAGAACAACATGGATATCGCAGCCATCTGTAAACTACAATACAATATGTAGACCTTTTATTCCCTGTAATACACCCTGCTAGATAGAATGAACGTAGAAGAAGAAGCATGCGGAAAACAAATGTTCTACGCTGAAATGAAAGTTATCACAGCTTTGAAAAAAACTTTGAACAATGTGCTTACCCGATAAAATAAATCATACAGATATATGAAAGTTCTGACACTAAAATTATTGATAAAGGAAAAGAAAAAAAATAATGCTGTCCGTAGCTCCTTATTGTTAAAAATTAACTGTCCGGTTAAGGGTCAAGAAACTTAAAATATAAAAGAAACATGTTGAAACACATCGTTACACTGATAAGAAAGACCACCATGGTCCCATCTCCACGACAAGATAACAGAAGTCAACAATCATCTACTTGAGTTGTCGGAAATGGCAACTTTGTGGAATACTTACAGTCTTCTTCTTCTTCATCGTTCTTCAGTCAGATATCAGGTTACAGCACCAATAGCTTCAATTAATTGTGTGATTCGCTTCAGGTCATCCATGGAACCCCTCAAGTCTAAAAGCAGTGCCGTCTCAGTAGGCCATATTTTCTCCCTCTCTTCTTGGTAGAGTTGACAGGCATGAAGAATGTGTTCTGCAGTCTCTGGGCTTAGTCCACAATTGCACAGGTCTGTCTCACCAATCTTCAGCTTGTGCAACATGGCGTCACTTCCGACTAGAACTAGATCAGTGATATGATGCCGAAGTCTAGTTTTAGTAACATCAAGTGTTTACGTCTGCGGTTGAAGTTTTGTACTCAATATTGAAGAAAATAAATAAGGAAAAAAAACAAGATAGGGAACAACGCAGTTATTTGAATTGTGTGAAATGAGATATCTACGAAAAGCAGCAAACAGAACAAGAAGAAATCATGTGAGAAATGAAGAGATTACAAGAATTGTTGGAACAACATCTGTTGTCAAATATTCGGACACAATTAGATAGATAGATAGACAGATAGACAGACAGACAAACAGACAGACAGACAGACAGACAGACAGACAGACAGACAGACAGACAGACAGACAGACAGACAGACAGACAGACAGACAGACAGACAGACAGACAGACAGACAGACAGACAGACAGACAGACAGACAGACAGACAGACAGACAGACAGACAGACAGACAGACAGACAGACAGAGAGAGAGATAGATAGATAGATAGATAGATAGATAGATAGATAGATAGATAGATAGATAGATAGATAGATAGATAGATAGATAGATAGATAGATAGATAGATAGATAGATAGATAGATAGATAGATAGATAGATAGATAGATAGATATGTTCACAGTTAATTCTTCGGTGTTTTCATGATTTATTTGACTGTGTGTAGATATGTGTGCTTGTGTGAGGCTAGACTTACTTTGATCTTTAATCTTCTAACAATGTCTACTTTATCATTTTCATGTGAGAGTTTGAATATCATGGGTTAACTCACTCAATATCAGTTGCTATGTCATGTGATGTGATAAACTGTTAATGTTGAATATCGTTACCATTTTGATCTTTGTGATGCTAGGGTCCTAAAGGGAAGCAAATAAAACAAAAACAATGTAGCCTGCCGTACATATAATAAAAGACGACTAAGGAAAATTATTTGTGTGTGGCGTTGGCTGTGTCATTCTCCAGAGGGTAATAGTCTAAATGATTGACAAGAGGCAGATCGCTAGCTGAGATTAGGCACCTACCACTCATCGCATTAAAATGTGTACCAGATGGAAAAAGAAAAAGATGAAAACCAAGAGAATCTCTTCGCAGAACAACCATCAAAGAGAACAGCCATACCGACTATGGGTCTCAACAACATACAGGAATTACACACAGTAGCATCACATCACTCAAACTGGAGAACTCTGGTTTCTGCCATATGCACCGTGTTCGGCGCTGTAGGAACATACATAGATAGATAGACTCATAGCACGTAACTCCGTAGCTTCAAGAGTTAATCCCCAGGGAGTTTCGAAACAAATCCAATTTATAAACTCGACGCGAGCGGGATTATAACCCACCACCTCCTGAGCACAAAGCGATCGTCTTAACCACTAAAAATGTGTCTCAAATGTTTTTCTTTTCGGCACTCTTTACACACAAAGGGGCCGCATAGCGCAGTGGTTAGCACACTGGCATGGCATATGGGTGGTCCTGGGTTCATGCTCCCGTTGAGGCGGAAATGTTTTTCAGATCGCAACGGCTCCCGGGTAACATTAAATGGGTACCGGATTCATCCGGGAAGTAAAGACTGCGAGGGAGAGGATATGACTACCGCCCACATGTGCAGAGCTACTGGAATGTGAGATTGCTAACATCTCACACACCTACAGCATTAATAAATGATATGGGTAACTATACTTACTTTTACACACAAAGCATGGATACAATGGGGAGAAACTCTAGTTTAACACATCTAACGTTTGTTGTATTTATTGTATTATGTCCCTTTTTAACTACTTTATTTAACTTGTGTCTACACTTGTTTCCATTTTGCTAAATATTGTGCTGTCGTACTTAGTGACGCGATACGTAGGCAAATGTTAGTTAATTAATTCTTCTTCTTCTTCTGCGTTCGTTACTCAAACTCCTGCAGATTAGCAGGATGTAGTCCGGAGAACGGAATGCGCTGTGTCATGGCTTACAGCACTGCTGCGATGTCTGCGCCTTTCGGCCTGACACATCCGACTTCAGCATGGCTTTGGGTCACTGACCCTATATGGGATAGGACGGCCAACTTCATCCCATAACCTCATTAGTCGCCTTTTACGACATGCATGGAAGGTAAACAGTGTTGCTTTTCTTTGCCCCCCTTTCGAGCCCCAGCATCACAAGGGCGTTTATTTAACTGTTTCTTATTATTCGCATCTTCAGTGTTTCGTGTTTTACCATTGGGTCCATGTAGCGAAATCTATACTGTTTGTCAGTGGTTGAATTGTTCTTCATAAAATGTGTTCTATTTGCCTGATCTTGAGTCTTGATTAGAAAACTGGCCTCACAGCAGGTGGGGCATTCCCATAAGTGCTCCGCCCTCTGTTCTAGCAGTCATTCGACTCGATGGTATTTAGAGTCCAGTGCTGCCGAAACAGACGTCGACATCAGGGCACAACTCTCTCCCTTGCGACAAGTTTCTTTGTTTTTTCCGCTCACCCACGCCGTGCCCGTAATTAGTTCAAGCACAAAGTCGGCCTGTCGGAACAACATCGTAACTGTTATCGAAGGTTACGACTACGGGAGATCTTGGAGGAAGAACAGCTCTTCATGATGTCAACTTCATACATTTTAACAAGTGATGCTCGAAGGTTTTGTGATGGTTTTTACGTACCTGGCAATATGGAGTGTGGCGAGTTGGATTCTGTTCATGTGATTACTAAGTTGTATGTGATGAGTTCGGAGTCGCAAGATGATATTTTGATATTTCTTTGCAAGATGATTGATCCATTAGAGTTTGGTTTGGCCATGCGTCTGAACATTTCTCAGCCATTGTTCCCCCATTGCTCATTCGTTCATTCTTTGTTTTCCGTTTTGATGATTTGTTTGACTATGTAGAGATGTTTGCTGTGTGATGCTGGACTTGCTTTGATCTTTAATTTTCTAACTTGTCTACTGTAAAATGAATATAAACTACAAAGACACACACATTCATTACAGGCACATGCGAACAATAGAGTATGAAGTTAATCGCATCAAAAACAGAAACTATGAAAATATGCAGAGCAACAAACAACTAAATATGTACGATAGTGACACAAAACTAAAACAGACATCATAATTTAAATATCTAGGTAAATGTTTTTACAGAATAGGGCAAAATTGACAGTGAAATTGAGATGAGGTGCCAAAAAAGCAAACGTTGTAATATACTGTCACCGCTGCTTAAAAACTTAGCAACATGGCGACCAAACGACATATAATAAACGCCATCTTTATTGCAACGTTAATTTACCAGTTCCAGACATGGCCCCTGACAAAATCACTCATGAGAAAGATTACAGCAAGTGAGATAAAAGGCCAGAAAAAGTATATAAACTTCACCAGAAGAGACCGAATGAGAAATGAAGGTATAAGAAAGATAGTAAAGACCATATCATGCAAACAATATATATAATATAGAGAGAGACAGCAGATCAACTGGTTCGGCCACCTTGAAGGAATGGAACCATCACACCAGCCATACAGGCATAAAACAGAAGAATGAACGGTTACACAGTAAAAGGAAGACCACAACAGGAGTAAAATTCAATCAGAGATTGTTAAATACACCGTCTAACCATGGCAAGCGCAACACAGATGATCAAAGACAGAAAACTGTAACTCCCCACGACGCATAACAGCACTTGTGGAAAAGACAACAGATATATAGTCTACCACAGGGGTCGGGAACCCATGGCTCGCGAGCCAGATGTGGCTCTTTTGATGACTGTATCTGGCTAGCAGACAAATGTTTGATTATTAAAAAAATGTTTCTTTAGACTCCTTTGATCTACATATTAATTGCATATCAATATTTAATTCTACAAATGAGCTAAAGTCTACTGCAGCTCAGCATCAGAAATCGCATTAATGTTAAGAAATAATCATTATTGATTAGCAACAGCATAACAATGTTATTAAAAAGAATTCAGAGACATATTAATTGTACTTTTAGTGTTGAAATTACACAAAACGCACACATTTACGTGAACTTTTAGTTTTAAACATAATGTATGGCTCTCACAGAATTATTTTTCCAAATATGTGGTGTCCATGTCTCTCTCAGACACAAAGGTTCCCGACCCCTGCTACCACATCATGTTCAAGTGAGCTAGAATGTTCTGTGTGGCTACTCACCGCATAACAGTTTTAATGTCACGTGTTGTGATAATCTGCTAAACGTCTAGGATTAGCAAGGAAAGTTTAGGTTTACATTTTCCATCTTCTAAAACTTAAATTGCAGATTATTTCCACTCCCGTGAAATACGAGCAATATAGCTCTTGTATCCTACTTTGCAATGGGAAAATTCCACAAAAGTTTTATTTCACACCCAGAAGGTTTCAACTCTTATCAGAGTGCAATTTATTGAAAAGAAGCCTCCTACTCAGAGGGGTAAAACATGAGGATGTGGATAAAGTACTGTGAAGCACTCACATGAGATAATCTTAGTTGCATAGTTGTGTCGCATTTACTAGACTGGTTTTGCTGTTGCATGGAGGTTCCGCGCGCTGATTCACCACCTTGAGATCAGACCCTTCCACAAAAATAATGGTTAGATAAGATAAGAAGTTGAGACGTAGAGGATTGTCTTCCTTGATATTGGATTTCTCCATATGTACTCCGCTCCTCTCAACGAAACGGAACGCCGTCTGCTGAGAGTACCACTCATAGCACGTAACTCCGTAGCCACAACCAATAATCCAAAGGGTTCTCCGAAAAATGCACTCTGTAAACAAGAGTCTCCATAAGTTACGTCAACAATTAGGAAGGAAGGGAGTCTGAAAAAGTTTGACAGTTGTTGACAAGGGGTATAGGGCGGAGGGGGGGGGGGCGGGAGTTGACAAAAGTTCACTTTAACAATATTGTGGCAAGGGTTACATTTTTGTGTGTGTGGACATACCTAAACAAGGGGGAGTGGCCTCTGAATTCTTGACAATTTGTTGACAAGGAGAATGGAGAGTAAAAAAATAAATTTTGACGTAATTTATGGACAACTCACAAGACATTACAATCCGTATTCGAATCGCGACGCCTTGAGTAGAAGGCGAACTGCTTCACAACTACGCCAGGAAGAATAAGAAGAAAACAAACAGGAAGATGAGGGGGTGGAGGGGATGTTCACAAGGACAGCATGTTCCAGTATGGTAGCATTTCAAAACACTACAATGTAGATATATATATATATATATATATATATATATATATTTCTAAATTCAAACATACATATGCTTATAAACAGAGTGGGTGTGTCAAACCTACTTGACTGAAATGTCAAACTGATACCGTCTGCGTATTAGAAGACCTTCCAACAGAATTCATTAGGACCCTATTCATGACGTTTTTTAATTATTGTTGGGATTTCGGTTAATGACTATTTATACACTTGGAGTCCACTTGATTATATTTGGCATGCGGTTCCAATTATGTAAAAGGTGACCAATCAAAAACCCAACAATAATCAAACACGTCACAAATGGGGGTCCTAATTAATTCTGTTGGAAGGTCTTTAAAGGAGCCGGTCACGTTCAAAGTGTTCATCAGCTGGTTTCAAGTACCAGGGATTGCCTTCTTCGCTGGTTTCCAAGCAGAGCTGCTCCTTACTAACAGAATAAGAGT
This sequence comes from Meghimatium bilineatum, assembly GCA_034231615.1. NCBI lineage: Eukaryota > Metazoa > Mollusca > Gastropoda > Stylommatophora > Philomycidae > Meghimatium > Meghimatium bilineatum. The sequence continues at coordinate 25,868,859 of CM067311.1, forward strand.
CTGTTTACCTGCACTGTATATTCTAAACATGAACACATTTATCTATAAATAGCATCTTTAGCCTGTAGGCGGGTGTGTGGGTGTTACGTTAGAACACTAGTATTTTACCGTTCTCCGTGTATGAGTTACATTCTGTTCAAATTTCTTAGTGTGTAATTTTCTAACTAGTGATTTCTGAAGGCAACTTGTAGCTGTTCTGGTATGTAGTATGTTTACATTTCATTGTGGAAATATCTTTGTCAGTTAGAACTATTTATTACGAGAAACTGTTTTAAGTAGAGCCTACATACGAACTAAATCAAACTTTCATTTCTGCATATTTTTTCGTTAAATGGTGCACTGAGTTTTTAAAAGCTGTGTTATAATAAAAACCGATTTTTTCATAGTCGCCAGGATGTGTAGGCCCTACAAGATTGATTTAAAAAAAAAATTATCTCCGAAAGACAAACATTTCCCTGGCGTGGTGTTAATGTTTTGGCGTTCGTTCGCAAACTCCCACCGGATCTCTCTTATAGCAGGACGTTGGGCCTACAAGATTTCCAGCAGGATATAGTAGGCCTACAGAGAATGAAGATGTATAGTAGGCCTACAGAGAATGGAGATGTATAGCAGGCCTACAGAGAATGGAGATGTATAGTAGGCCTACAGAGAATGGAGATGTATAGTAGGCCTACAGAGAATGGAGATGTATTGTGTCGCCGTTTTATTTGCGCCAATGTTCTGATACATCTGACTCGGCGTTGGCAACTAATACATTCAGTGTTTTACCATTCCTACTGAACGGCGGGCGTCTTTACCATAACGATAGTATAGTCGGGCAACAGTACCAGAAGAACTGGTTGCTGTACATGATGATGTTCGTCCGTCGTGATCGACGATGACCAAAAACTCAACCATAATAATAATAATAATAAATAATAAAATAATAAAGTTAATAGTGCGTTTTTAAATGACTAGCAAGTCCAATGCGCGCACAAAATGTTCTTTTACAGAATTGACAACAATAGAAGGTATCTGTGTGAGGTTGAGATGTTTTTTCTTTTCTACGTGTCCGCTTCTGTCTTGAAGTTTCTTGTCTGAATTCTTCTGCCGCTAGTGCTCCCGTTCTAATGCTGTAACGCCTTGCTGTATATACCCAATGGTCAACCCGCTCAAAGCTTAACGCGGTCACGGATGCTTGAGCTTTTGTCACTGTCTTGCGTCTTTATCGTCATAGCCACAGACGCCCATGGCGCGGTGGTTAAGTCGTTCGCTTTGTGCTTAAGAGACCACAGGTTCTAATTCCGCTCACCATGTCTTATTTATAAAATGAAGTTTGTAGGAGAGCCGATTATCGCGTGAAGCTACGGAGTTACTTGCTATGAGTGGTACTCTCAACATTCAGCATGCCATTTTGTTGAGAGAGACGCAGCCCATATGGGGTAATCCGAGTACAATGAATACAATCCTCTACACCCTTTCAACCCTTTCTTTCTGTAAACCACAACAGAGCGCATACCTTTGTATTGACTACATACTGAGAGCGAAATGTTTCCAGTTATTGAATTTCAGTTATGCTTTGCAGATTGGCAGCAATATATGCGTCTTTCGGTTTCACATCAGACTTCAACGTGATTTCTAAATCATACATTAACTTATACGATGGACTGACGACATTAAAGATAATATGAATACATCGCTAGAAAATGCAAGCCACATCGCCCAAGACAGAGAGAGGTTCAGAGAGTTCATTGGGAAGACAACGTTCTGGAAGGAATACGTCACATGGCATTAACTTATAGGATGGGACAGCCGACAAACAGCTGCACCCAAAAACTTAACAATATAATTTCTTACAATATGCTTAGCTTGTGGCAGTACTGTAATTATGTACTCCCCTTATTTCCACCCCCTCACCACTCCTTACGGGTCACTACAGGGCGATGATATTTGTCATTTTTATTCAGTTAAGTAAATTTGTCTAATCATTTAATTAAATAATTTAATATAATTATTAGATGCAGACATGTTTCCATTGTGTTTTATGCGTGGCAACCTGATTATCTGTGCGCCTTTTGGCTGGTTGCCTCCGTCTTCAGCACTCTGCTTACTTGGGCCGGACTATGGTCCTGCTCGAGTGGGAGTGCCCGACCAGTCTTAGTTTCCAGCCTCTGATGGCTGAACTAAGCCCCATCACCACTTCAAGGTTCTGGCCTCGATGGGGAATATAATTATGAAGCATCCATGAATTAGAAGGGGGAAAAAAATCTGAGGTTAAGCTGACACAGATTTGCCTCGTGGGCAATACATTCTTTACTAGTCGTGTGAACATATGTTGTGTTCATGGTAAAGGTATTTTGGTCGAAACGTCGACTTCAGTTAACTCGCCTCCAACGATATGATTGGAAAGAAGGCAGTGGCAATATTCTTTGCATCCTGGACTAGAAGTCCAGGCCTCAGTTGCCACATGGACGTTTCAGTGCTATCAGTGTTCGTTATTATTCAGCACATAGTCTATATTATATGGCTGCATGGCTTCAATGTTTATATGGATGCATGACTTCAATGTTTATATGACTGCATGGCTTCAATGTTTATATGGATGCATGACTTCAATGTTTATATGACTGCATGGCTTCACTGTTTATATGACTGCATGACGTCAATGTTTATATGACTGCATGACGTCAATGTTTATATGACTGCATGGCGTCAACGTCTATATGATTGCATGGCTTCAATGTTTACATGACTGCATGGCTTCAATGTTTATATGACTGCATGGCTTCAATGGTTATATGACTGCATGGCTTCAATGTATATATGAATGCATGGCTTCAAGGTTTATATGATTGCATGCTTCAATGTTTATATGACTGCATGGCTTCAACGTTTATATGACTGTATTGCTTCAATGTTTATATGTCTGCATGGCTTTAATGCGTATATGACTGCATGACGTCAATGTCTATATGACTGCATGGTTTCAATATTTATATGGCTGCATGGCTTCAATGTCTATATGACAGCATCGCTTCAATGTCTATATGACTGCATGGCTTTAATGTCTATATGTCTGCATGGCTTCAACGTGTATATGACTTGGTACGACCCCAATAAGGGAAGTTTACCTTTTTTTTAAAAGATCAATCGCCCAATTTTCATTTTAATTCCTTCAATTGCATGTGTAATTCCTTCATTTTCATGTGTAATTCCTAACTCCACGCCTCAGAACGGGACACAACTGACTCCGCAGTCACAAGTAGACAAAATTCAAGATTGGCAACACGGCCATGTGTACATGTGGACAGGCTGCACAGAGTGCCAAACATATACTTCAAGGGTGTTCTTCTTCCTCTTCTTCTTCTTCTGCGTTCGTTCTCAAACTCCTGCAGATTAGCAGGATGTAGTCCGGAGAACGGAATGCGCTGTGTCATGGTTTACAGCATTTCTGCGATATCTGCGCCTTTCGGCCTGTTACATTCGACTTCAGCATGGCTTTGGGTCACTGACCCTATATGGGATGTGACAGCCAACTCCATCCCATAACCTCCTTAGTCGCCTTTTACGACATGCGTGGAAGGTAAACAGTGTTGCTATTCTTTGCTCCCCTTTCGGACCACGGCAAAAGAGTGTTCTGAGTACCAAACGCTGAGGCAGACATATTGGCCAGAGGAAACAACACTGGAATCGAAGCTCTATGGGCCACTGTATGAACTACAAAAGACTGAGTTTTATTAAGGAGACAGAATTACAGATATAGACATGTTTCAAGTGAACGAAAGAAGAAGAATGTGTAATTCCTTCATTTTCAGGTTATTTTGTTTTGATGTTTTTTGTGTGGAAAATAATTAAAAGTAGGGGGGGGGGGATTTTAACGTTTTAAGTCATCTATTCTTCTTCTTCTGCGTTCATTCTCAAACTCTTGCAGATTAGCAGGATGTAGTCCGGAGAACGGAATTCGTTGTATCATAGTTTACAGCACTGCTGCGATATATGCGCCATTCGGCCTGGCACATCCGACTTCAGCATGACTTTGGGTCACTGACCCTATATGGAATGGGACAGCCAACTCCATCTCATAAGCTCCTTAGTCGCCTTTTAGGACATGCGTGGAAGGTAAACAGTGTTGCTATTCTTTGCTCCCCTTTCGGGCCCCGAGAACACACGGGCGAAGTCATGTATTGAGTTCCTAGAGGGAACGGGTTTGAACATCCCCCCAACCCCCTCCCCTCGCCTTATATATGGGTTTGGACTACAGTACAATTCACTGAAGAAATCTATATATTAGTGTCTGTATTTAACAGGATAAGGGAAGAAGAAAAAATGGGGCCAAAAATTCAACAATAGTTAAATGAACGCTTAAATGGAACGTTTAATAGTTAAATAGAACGAGTTTTCTTTTACATTGTTTGAATTATTATTATGAAACATTGGGCCTATATTTGAGGCTGATTTGGCAGCACAAATTCAAAGAAATGTGAAATGATCAGATACAGAGAAGGCTCGGTTGTTAGACATGAATATAACCTTGATCCATCACTATTCAGTGTGTAGGGAAGGCTATCTTAGTGGAGAGTAGTGGCGTTGCTGTGATTACATTACAGCATTATTATGGAGATTATGATAGGACCTAAAGTAGATTTTCTCCGTATGATGCAAGTCTTCGAAATACCACATCCCTTAAATGGTTTGTCTTCGAAATGCCGCCCCGGACAATGTATTTGTCCATAATATATTACAATGTATTTGTAACTGATTGGTGCCGCCTGATAAGGCCGCCTTTCTTCATTATACACGGCACGGCTCTGATGGCAATGATCACCCGCTTGTACTGGATTAGTACACGAATGCGACTTGGTCAGTGATTCGATGAGCATGTTTATAAAAATACAAGTGTATTGCGTTAGTGGACAGTAGTTTGAGGGAGTGCGAGAGTAGTGCGAGGGAGTGCTAGAGTAGTTTGAGGGAGTGCGAGAGTAGTGCGAGGGAGTGCGAGAGTAGTTTGAGGGAGTGCGAGAGTAGTTTGAGGGAGTGCGAGAGTAGTTTGAGGGAGTGCGAGAGTAGTTTGAGGGAGTGCGAGAGCAGTTGAGGGAGTGCGAGAGTAGTTTGAGGGAGTGCGAGAGTAGTTTGAGGGAGTGCGAGAGTAGTTTGAGGGAGTGCGAGAGCAGTTGAGGGAGTGCGAGAGTAGTTTGAGGGAGTGCGAGAGTAGTTTGAGGGAGTGCGAGAGTAGTCTGAGGGAGTGCGAGAGCAGTTGAGGGAGTGTGAGAGTAGTTTGAGGGAGTGCGAGAGTAGTCTGAGGGAGTGCGAGAGTAGTTTGAGGGAGTGCGAGAGTAGTTCTTTGAGGGAGTGCGAAAGTAGTTTGAGGGAGTGCGAGAGTAGTTTGAGGGAGTGCGAGAGTAGTTTGAGGGAGTGCGAGAGTAGTTTGAGGGAGTGCGAGAGTAGTTTGAGGGAGTGCGAGAGCAGTTGAGGGAGTGCGAGAGTAGTTTGAGGGAGTGCGAGAGTAGTTTGAGGGAGTGCGAGAGTAGTCTGAGGGAGTGCGAGAGCAGTTGAGGGAGTGCGAGAGTAGTTTGAGGGAGTGCGAGAGTAGTTTGAGGGAGTGCGAGAATAGTCCGAGGGAGTGCGAGAGTAGTTGAGGGAGTGCGAGAGCAGTTGAGAGAGTGCGAGAGTAGTTTGAGGGAGTGCGAGAGTAGTTTGAGGGAGTTCGAGAGTAGTTTGAGGGAGTGCGAGAGCAGTTGAGGGAGTGCGAGAGTAGTTTGAGGGAGTGCGAGAGTAGTTTGAGGGAGTGCGAGAGTAGTCTGAGGGAGTGCGAGAGCAGTTGAGGGAGTGCGAGAGTAGTTTGAGGGAGTGCGAGAGTAGTCTGAGGGAGAGCGAGAGTAGTTTGAGGGAGTGCGAGAATAGTTTGAGAGAGTGCGAGAGTAGTTTGAGGGAGTGCGAGAGCAGTTGAGGAAGTGCGAGAGTAGTTTGAGAGAGTGCGAGAGTAGTTTGAGGGAGTGCGAGAGTAGTGCGAGGGAGTTCGAGAGCTGGGAGTTCGAGAGCTGGAAGTTGGAATATGTCACATTCATTTTCGGGCCTGGTCATGCTAGGGTTCAATGCAACGAGATAGCAGATCGAATAGCGTGTGTTGTCACTGTATCGAGCCTAGAGTAATGGACAGGTCAGGTGCAATGAACTCCAAACGAGAATTAGCACATACACATGAAGTTGATGAGGGTGGTGACTCCTATCCATATATATAATAATGCAGCTAGGCTGTATATGTTGGTGTCGTGAGAAAGTAGTTCGATTACGGATTTAGAATAATGTTCTTCGTCAACCAACGGAGAACTGAAACAGTCATCATGTAACTGCGTATTTGCTCAAACAGAGTTGGATCATCTGTGGACGCGTCCTATGTGCGGTGATGATGATAATATGACGACAAATTCACAAATAATACCAATTTAACCGTGATGGTTTCTAGAAAAATATTAAATTAATTTAAAGTTTTATGGGGACGTGCGTAATTCAAGAAATCAGGTCAGTTACAGTCTCCGCAGCTGTGTTTGGTTGAAACTAGTGACATCTATGGCTTGCCCCAAAGGTGTAACTGGTCGTGACTGTATGCACATTTTTTGAGGCTATGCTTCTTTAAGTTATTGTTTTCTTCTGCGTTCATTCTCAAACTCCTGCAGATTAACAGGATGTAGTCCAGAGAACTAATACGTTTGGTCATGGCGTACAGCTTATTTGTGATATATGATATATGCCTTTCTACGTGACACATCCGACTTCAGCATGGTTTCTCTGTCATGTTGATACTGTATAGGATGGTGCCAACTCACCCCTCCCCCTAAACCTCCTTAGTCGCCTCTTACGATATGTGTGGAAGGTAAACGGTGTTGCTATTATTTATTCCCTTTTCGTGCCCAACAACACACGGTCGTCCTACGTTCTAATACAACCAATTACATTTCTCTTTGCGATTTCAACAATTTGAATGTAGGTGAATCATGCTACTAGTTCATGTATATCTGCGATATTTGCCGCTTTAAGTTCAGCACATCCGTTTTCCTCACGGGTTGATTGACCTAGTCGCGTATGATGAAACGCAAACTACGCTGGAAATAAATATGTTTGTTCAAACGTATATCGAGTTTTGTGTGTGTGTGTGTGTGTGTGTGTGTGTGTGTGTGAGGTCACGTGGTCTCTAGAATCTATTTTTAGTGCCTGTCCATCTGCTTGTGGACCTTCCACCGCTCTCAGACCAGATCTTCTCCTTATGAGTGAACTTCTTTGTGTTAATCGAGAGTTCACAAGTAAACTGGTGCATTGAAAACAATAGTACTGATTGAACTATCCCATATTCACAAACAATGCACAGAAGGGCAGACACCATGCTTTGTGGTACAGGAAATCTGCACTTCAAATTTAGCTATTACAAATGAGACTCGTTGCGTGACATCTTGACGCTATCTGTTGTCTGCCATCAGGAAGAAGAGAAAAAGGTAATAGGAAGAGTCACTTAAAGATGGTTAAAGATTGCACACTTTAATCGTGAAAGTTTCCTTTGTGTTTAGCTTGAAGTGTCTTCGTCAGTTCCGACGGTGTTACAAGTTCACAAAAAAGAAGCAGCGAATATTAAGGCCAAGAAATGTAAGAGGCAATGAAACATAGGTGAATGAAGTGCGTTATCCCTCTCAAATATAAGAGCCTTCTGACACTAGATGATATATTCCTGGACCACTTCTGTAACCAATGATGCCATAGCTGGAGTTTTTCCTTCCTAGATCTAGATTTTTTGGGTCTGTGTCGCGCACTGTTAAAAAATATTCAACGTTGAGAAAATTATATAGCAACTTTCATTCTACATAACAAATATATTTGTCTAATTTAAGCTGTATAGACAAATGTCTTCCTCGTTCATTCTCAACCTCCCACTGTATTATCTACAATATTCCTACTAGATTTCTAGCAGGATTTCTCATCATCTCTAGCAGAAATCGGAGATGCTCTATATCCAGTTTCTATATACACTCATCCGCATCGCATGATAGAATTCGCTGGAGGACTCTGTGTGCTGAGGCATCCACTGTGGTACCCCTACGACCCTGAAAGGTTACGAGTTTATTGATTGATATCCAGTTTTATTTGCTAGAGTTATCCGACGATTGTGATTCTTCTATGGTGTGTTGGCCAATATTTTGTCCCTTGTTGTTTTTATAACAAATATCGTGATGTTTGTTATTGTGATATTGTGATGTTTGTTGTTGCTGCAGTTCCGACTAAATGTGTCATTATTCATTACGCAGCAATGGTCAAGTTCGTAGCCATCACTGCCTGTGCAGTGATCATTCTTACCTTTGGAGCACCACAAGTTTCCAGTCAAAGAGCGCGTGATCTGCCGATACAATGGTCAGTGTTCGATTACCCCAACCCAGAATACGACTACCATATTTGCGGGAGGACTAATGTTTCTTCTGTCTGTGACCCTAATGGTATAATTTCAAGGGAATCTGGTAAGTACTTGTTCTCAAAGTATAGTAAACTTGGCGCTGCTGATGTTTTGACTGATGCAGATGATGATACTTAGGGGATGTCCATAAATTACGTTATCAATCTTTTGCCAATTTTTACTTCCTTAATCCCTTTTTGATTCCTTAATCCAGAAAGTAAAGAGAAAGGCCTCTTCCTAAATATCAAGAAAACAGAAGTAATGGTTATTTAAAAGAAACAAAATAACACTCCTTGCAAGATCATAGTGAATGATATAGTATTAAAACAGGTCCACCAATTCAAATATCTAGGTACAATGATTACAGCAGATGGAAGAAGTTCAACAGAAATAAGATGCAGAATAGGACAGGCAAAAACAATATTCCGAAAAATGAAAAATATACTGTGTAATAAGACCTTGTCATTAGAGGTGAGAAAGAGAGTTCTGCAGTGCTAAATAACCCCAATACTAACATATGGGTGCGAGTCTTGGACAATAAACAAACTGGAAAGTGGGAGATTGGAGGCAACAGAGATGTGGTTCTACAGATGAATGCTGAGAATACCATGGACTGCCGAAAAACTAATGTAGAGGTGTTGAAAGAGTTAAATGCGAAACGGACCTTAATGAACAATATAAGAAAAAGGCAATCTTCTATTTTGGCCACTTCATAGACAGGCAGGTTTAGAGAACATAATCACAACAGGAAAGATTGAAGGCGCCAGAGACAGAATGCGACAACGTGAGAAAATATTAGACAGTTTGACAGCCTGGCATGGCAAGGAAACAACAACGACTTTGATACATAATACTGTGGACAGAGAGCTGTGGAGAGCCGTGACCGCCTACGCCACCCGTCATGGCACCTGATGATGATGATGAATCCCTTGTCAACAACTGTCAAGAAATTAGGACCCCGTCGGACGCCCGTGTGTTGCCGGGGCCCGAAAGGGGAGCAAAGAATAGCAACACTGTTTACCTTCCACGCATGTCGTAAAAGGCGACTAAGGAGGTTATGGGATGGAGTTGGCTGTCACATACCATATAGGGTCAGTGACCCAAAGTCATGCTGAAGTCGAATGTGTCAGGCCGAAAGGCGCAGATATCGCAGCAGTGCTGTAAACCATGACATAACGCATTCCGTTCTCTGGACTCCATCCTGATAATCTGCAGGAGTTTGAGAACGAAAGCAGAAGAAGAAGAATTATCTATGTATGTGCCTAATGGATTTAAAATAAAACTGAATGAAAAGATTAGTTGGAGACTCCATGAGTATGGAATTTCCTAGGGAAGAGGATTATGATATTTAGATTTCCCTGTTCAAATAGGAAATGCTGAAATGCAAAAACACTGGCCTAGAGCAACATCACTAGCAGAAAAACTTTTCGGACCCTTATATGAGTAGCAAAACACAGTCAAGTTTATAGAAGAGATACAATTTCAGATATTTGCATGCTCCAGACGAACGAAAGAATGAAGGCATTCTAAAACACGTATATGAATCTCTTACTGAAGTATGTAGAGAGAAAAGCAACCATGCAAATATTGGTGCTTCAAAAAACAAAAGTTATCTTAAAAAGTAAATAAAATGAACAAAACACGAATGCAGGAACCAAATTCAAATGACATGCGGTCATTTATTATGTATTTTATATAATGTTTGGTACACTACGGGGAGAGATAACGGTTCTTGTTTCCAATTAGTGTCTACCGACGTATTGTATGGATAATTCATCTAAATATCATATCAATAAATAATTTAAATATTCTATTTTTAGGGTTAGGGTTAGTTATATTTTACATAACTAATTCTAAACCTAACCATAAATATATTTATATTTAACCCATTTGGAACGCGTTTGGAATTAGTGCCCACCTATGTAATTATTTCCCGTAGTGGTAGGCACTGTTTGGAAACAAGAACGGAAATGCTTACATTATTTAGCGAAAAACGAAATTGGGGTAGATAAGCAGTGTTAGCATAAATATCGATAAAAGTGCAGTACGCAATTCACAGTCGCTAGACTGCTGCCGGATGCATCTATCTGGGCGCTATCCACTGAGAGCATAACTCCACCCTCCCCTTGTCACCCATTGGATGATCCTTTTCCTTTAAAAAAATATTTTCATCTCCACGAGTTTGTAACAAATGTATCTGTAGCTCAGTAAACCGACCTTTCCGATAAAATTAGCCATTTTGTTTTTGTGGCAACAAGGTTTGCTAGTGACGTGATTTCAGAGGAGACGTTACGAAAGCTACACATACTATAACAAAATTGGAATGAAACTGCACATAATATTAAAATGTTGGAATGTAGGCACCTCTCCCCGTATTGAACGTATTGTTTCTTTGATAACTTGAATATTTTTACCTATTTACAGCTGATGCTATCGATGGATTAATTAATGCTATATATAGGGAAACAACTTGCCTTTGTTACGACTGCATTGCCAATAGACATGGTCACATTATCAAAGTGGCCATCATGCCGCGTATTGAAAGAGTGTTTCCGTAAGTCTGCAAATATCAACTTCTATTGTGTTATTTACATTATAGCATGCTTTGTTAAACGTATTGCGTAAGTACGAAGCTGTGCTAATTTGCAACAACGTTTCCATGATGTGCCTTGAGACTCTTTACAGCCGATTTATGAAAGATTTATTGAATGGCAATGGCATGCCTAAATTTGTTAATTTTGAACATTTGTGTCCATATATAAACAGTTCATGTGATTGTGCTGCAGAAACCAAGAGCAGAATTGCAATAGCGATAGTGCTACTATCCAAGAGTAGGATACCACAGGCCAAATCAGCATTTCAAAAATGAGAAACATTCTATGCAATGGAGTAGTATCACTGCATATTCGAGTTACAGTGCTAGCATGTTCTATTGAGACAATCTTTCTTAATGGAAGTGAAGCATTGACAGTAAACAAAAGTATCCAAGATAATCTGAAGGACACTGAGATTTTTAAGGAGAGTGATGAAAATTCCATGGACAGCCAAGAAAAATAATGTAGAAGTTCTCAGAGATGCTGTGGTAAAACGACAAATGATAACGAAAATTAGAAACAGGCAGTAACTATTTTTAGGATATGCGATGAGAAAAGTAAAACTTGAATATTTAGTAACCGCCGGAAAAATTAAGGGGAGAAGAGACAGAGGAATACAAAGAAAGAAATTTCTGGATATGTTGTCACTGTGGCACAAAAAGAAGTCAACATCTTAATCTATTAACAACACACGAGACAGAGTTGCGGAGAAACATGATCGCCTACGACACTCAGCATGGCACCTGATTGATTGATCCATGATTATAGGGAAACGAATTGGTGTTCGGTGCAATAAAGAAGGTTATAACCCCAATTTTCAATTATCCTTTCATTTTCTGTGTTGTCTCGTTCATTCGTAAATTATAACAATTCTGAATAGCTTTCAATTTCAAGGTTCTCATTAACCTATTAAGTATTTTAAATATATAATAGTGATTTCCCATTATATCTTATGGTAATTGTACACTCAGTATTACATGTCAGTACCGTCTACCGTGGGAAAGGTTGAGAATCCCTGCTGAGAAGTATGAATGTATCATTCTCTTATTACGACAGTCAATATAAGGTAACACTGACTGAAACGGAACAACAATAGTACTTACGTAAAACACACACTTGCTTTTGAAAGTTTCCATTGAACAATACGGACTATTGCTAAGGGATTATGAGGTGTAAGAACGACAACATACAAATGACAATACATAAGACATTTTCAACGTTTCGAACCGTTAGGTCTTTCTGAACAATATAGGCCCTACACACACACACACACACACATACACACACACAAACAATAAAAACAGTGTTACCACCACAGAGGTACTAGATTCACTATTAACTTGTAAATAATACAAAGTTCAAGGTGAGAATGATATTTGTGTAAACATGTAGTCATGTAAGCGGGTTTTGTTGAAAAGTGTACGGGATATGAAAACAGGTATAACAAATTATTACCAAATACAACATGGATAACAATACAATAGGGACCACACCAACACAAATTTAAACAAATGAATGTTCAGAATGAACAGGGAATAGACAGGCTGCCCTCTCTTTTTCTCTGCTCCAATCACTGAATCGATACTTTTACTACAGGGGAGTTAAACAGAATTTAGACAGGGGAGATCGCCAAGGTGTCAAAAACAATTCCCTGGACAACTATAATAAAAAATAATTGGTGCCGAATTAAGGGGTGCCGGAACCATTGCTTGTAGTAGGCAAAAACTCTTGATTTTTATGCAAACGCATGACGTGCTTCATAGGCCCTATGTCTTTTCTAGTAAATTTCTGGTACCTTTTCCAGAATTTTCTTTTACTCTCCTCTCTCTCTCTCTCTCTCTCTCTCTCTCTCTCTCATCGTATATCATTGGACTCTCAGTGTCGTCTAGGATTCAGTGTCATTGGTCGACCATTCTTCTAATATGGAGATATGGTCGACCATTCTTCTAATATGGAGATATGGAGAAGCCTTTAAAACAACTTAACAGCTGATATGAATGCATGTTGAAGTTCCTATGGTTATTTTTTCCCCCGGTTAATCAGGTATGGTTCTTCTTCTTCAGCATTCATTCTCAAACTCCCGCTAGATCTCTCTTGTAGTAGGACCATGGTCCTATTAGATTTACACAGAATGTTGTCCAGAGAATGGAAATGCGTTGTGTCGTCTTTCTATATATGTCAATGGCCCGCCACATCTGTCTTCGGCGGAGGGTAAGCTTCTACATATGAGATAAGGTAAGGTTCTACACCTGAGATTAGATCGTTTCTGACTTCGTTAATCAGTAATTATGTTGCTGGATCCGCCCTGCGGACAGGTGAAAAGACGTCTTATTTTGTTTCTATATGTACCTAGAGACCGCCTGTGTGTTGCGGGAGCCCGACAGCGAGCACATAATAGTGGCAAATGCCTGCCAAGGCATGACGTAAGTGGCGACTAAGGAGATTTTGGGGTAGAATTGACCGTCCCATCCCATATGGAGTAAAAGTGACACACAAGCCTTGCTGAAGTTGGGTGTGTCAGGTCGATGCAGACAAGCTCCTTACAACTATATAGAATACTAATTTAATAATCCTCGTCTGTTTCTTCTTAGCATTGCAAGACATCAAGGCTTGTTGTTGCAGCCATACTTACCCCCTATCCTCCTCTGTCCCTGGTTTTTGTTATTCAATTTGTGATGCACTCATACTTGTCAGTACTTATACAGATACATTATAAGTATAATACATTATACTTCTTCTTCTTCTTCATTAATTCTTGAACTACTGTGAATTAGTAGAATTTAGTCCAGAGCATAGAATGTGTTATGTCACGGTTTACAGCTCAGCTGAGATATATTCGCATTTCGGCCTGATACTTCCGACTTTGGCCTGGCTTCTGTGACACTTTTAGTCTCCAGTTTTAGTTTTATGGGATAAGACTATCTATTCGCTAAACACTTTGTTGTCTTTCAGCGTCAGGGGTAGAAGTTTTCTGGAATTGGACCTCGTGTGTGCTGAGTATATTGTGGAATTTGTTGCGTCTTTTATCTCGGGGGTCCATCATTTTCATGGTCAGCCTCTAGGTCTGCCTTCACTGTATCTGTGTAGTATAGCTTGCTGTGGTATGCTGTCTGATGATAGTCTGATGATGTGTGCAAATAATTTGATATGTTGTCTCTTTATATGTTCCAAGATTCGGGTGGTGCTTATTCTTTGTCTACTATCCTCATTCTAGGTTTCCTTTGGATTCTGCCCAAACATGCCATTTCAGATGGATGTCATAAGTTTGTATTTGTTATGTGCTGTCGTTGTCCATGTTTGACATAGCACAGCGTTGGCATAATACTCGTTTTGAATAGTGTTATTTTGGTGTTTAAGTCTACATTTTTGTTTCTGAAGATTGGTGTCATTTGCCCTAGGGCTTGATATGCTTAAATACACCTATTGTGTATTTCTGTGCTACTCTTGTTGTCTGTTGTTATATTGGGATGCGATTAATAATACATATTCTCGTGTATGGATATGGTAGTTGAACGCTGGAGTGGACACTGAGATTAGAATAAAGGATATTGATAGCAAATGTTACAGACGAGTATTGCTCATTTATTATATAGAACATATAATCAAAATATTCGCGAGGAACACAATAAATGTCCCTGCAGGCCAACAAGAAAATCTTGCAGTGGTAAAACGTCACCAACTTGTGTGGTTTAGCCTTATCATATGGCATTATTCCTTTCTAAAATTATCCTGCATGATACATATGGGGGTGGGAGAAGAATAGAACACAGGAAAGTACGGATTGATAACAGTAAGGATTGGGCAAGATTCAAATGTTCCACAATTAGACGCGGAGCTGAGAAAAGCGAGACATGTTGGGATTTTTGTATCGATGTTTTCAGAGTGCCACATCTACACCAGGTTGAAGGTTTATAGATTTGATCTATAGTTATAATGATGTATGCCTTCCTCAATGTTGTCAATATATGTTTTTCTTGGTCTACTTTTCGTTCTTGTCCTCTACCTTGTTCTTTATTTGTAGTCTTTCATTCTGGTGCTATTGATGTTATATGTTCCGTATTCATTTCTTTATTGTTATGTAGGAATGGAGAGAATACAACAGCTGGTATGTTGAGAGACTCCCAAATGTATTCGTACATACTGACTCAGAGATGGAGAATGGAAGGACATTGCAATGAGACTCTGCTGATATTGTACGCTAGGAACGATGGCATTGTGAGTTGAATTATCTCCAGTTCGAATAAATGTCATTGTGGTATTTTTTTTAATTTTGCAATATCGTTATCGATTTTCATGTTTATTTTAAACAAATATACCGTGTGGAACAGATGTCCTCAATCAATCAAGCATATTGCCCATACAAGAACATAGAACAAGTACAAAGTATCTCGTCCACCATGTTCTTAGATTTTGAATCCAGGTCTACCCATGTGATGCCATATCACTGAGAGTTTTCATCCTTTGTCTTCTTCAAGTTGTTCAAGATTTTGATTTCATGGTGTACTTTCCCACATGTCGGTACGTGTTCCTTAAATAACACCCGACTTTGATCAGTTGTCGGGAAAACGCTGATGGCGTAATATTTTTTTTCGCTAAGCTTTATGTGGGTGGGTGTTTGTGTAGAGCCATTAAATATTCATTTTTTAGGGTTAGGGTTATGGCTAACTTTGTGTAGAGCGCACATTGTAGAATGCAAAATATTCAAGAACGCTGGGTCTATTCGTATAATGAACTGCATTGAATAAAAATAAAATGGTACCAAAACACAAACAATCAACGTAACACTGTCTGTCAATGTATTTAATTTAAAAAGCGATTACAATAATCGTAATCATCCAAATAGTTCGTCGTAATTCATGATATGGATGGCATGTGATTATAGTTGAATTTGTTGCACAGAAAATAATGACGTATCATATTAAGAGTAATCTATTTTAACTAATTAACTTTCCCGTGTGTTGCTAGGGCCCGAAAGGGGAGCAAAGAATAGCAACACTGTTTACCTTCCACGCATGTCGTAAACGGCGACAAAGGAGGTTATGGGATGGAGTTGGCTGTCCCATCCCATGAAGGGCCAGTGACCCAAAGCCATGCTGAAGTCGGATGTGTCAGGTCGAAAGGCGCAGATATCGCCGCAATGCTGTAAACCATGACACATCACATTCCGTTCTCCGGACTACATCCTGCTAATCTGCAGGAGTTTGAGAACTAACGCAGAAGAAGAAGAACTAATTAACTAACATTTGCCTACGTATCCGCGTCACTAAGCATGACAGCACAATATTTAGCAATATGGAAACAAGTGTAGACACTTTTTCAAAGAAGGTTGTTATTTTAAGAACATGTCAATGCCTATCTTGCTAGACACTGTTCTGCCTTACTTATATTGTGCCCAATCAATCATTACCAAAACATGATTTGTAGGCAAATAGCTTTTGAATAAATAATTATTTTTCATGGTAAAATACAAGAATCAGTAGACAAATCACGTGACAACATACCAACTTTTAAATTTCATATGTTATTGCACTATCTGTTAAAAAAACCCTTTAAAAGTCGTAACTTAAAATACCGATCTAGCTATTTGCACGCAATGAACTGGCCATCCACCTCCAACTCAGTGTGCAGCGCGCATGCCGAGTGGTCAGGGGCTCTCATTGCGCAACGTGTTGGATATTGGAAGCGTCGGTATATGCGTCTTTATCGGAATTTCGTTCCGTTTAATTATGCTAGCTATTTGTTCTGTAGAACTGTCCACTGATTCTTCTATTGTACCTTTTTCGTTGATTTCTGTCGATACTTTCACGTTAGTACTTTTAGTTATTGGTGCGATTTTTACTATTCTTCTGTAAAAATAACATCTATTTGATCTTTGAAGTTTTTAAAATATCATAATATCCCCCCTCCCCATTTTATTGGATATGTGTATTTTCGTGGCTTCGTAGCGCCGTGGTTAGCGCACTGGATTCACATTCGAGTGGTCATGAAGTTCATTCACGAGTTAAGGCCGGAAAAAATTATCAGATTGCACCGGCTACCTGGTCGACCCAACCTTAATTGGGTATCAGATTAATCTGGGAAGTAAAGACTGCAAGGAAGAGGAAATGGCTACCGTCCTCTTGATTCTTGATTAGAAACTGGCTTCACAGCACGCGAGACATTCCCATAAGTGATGCGCCTTCCGTTCCAGCAGCTATCCCAGTGTATGTAGACTCAGAGACCCGGTCAGGTGTTGATTGTGTGATCTTCGGGACTTTCCATAAAATTTACTGTTCCTTCCATCACCTCTAGGTACTCCCATTTCTAACATTCTCTGTATGTGTACTTTCTCAGCCTCATTGACATGAAATGCCGTCCATTTTCGACACGCTATATCTAGTTGTATTATTACTTTAGTCAGTGATTTCTTCTCAGTGTCTACCTCCACCCATTCACTGCCCTTTCCTATTTCTTCCAATTTACATACTATTCGCAGTGTGTCTTCAGCGTGTCGAAAATGGACGGCAGTCAGGGCTCAGGATATAGTGCACGAACTCGCTCAACTACACTCGAAACCACAAGACATAATTATATACACAGATGGCTCTGTTAACAGAAACACAAATAAACGCGGTTGGGGTTTTGTTACCTACAGAAATGGCATGAAGTTGGTTGAGAAATCTTCAGCATATTCTACTGTCACATCGAGCATGAGGATGGAGATAGAGGGAGTTACAGCAGCTCTTAATTTGGTTGATAACTGATACATCAACACACGCGGTAATACTCACAGACTCTCAAAGCATGTTGCGCAAGATAGAAAAGTTCATGCTAAGAAAAGAATGGTGGGACTTATTGAACAACTCAGTTGTCCAAAACATTACATGGATATTCTGCCCTGGTCATGCTGGGGTCAGAGGAAACGAGAGAGCCGACTTATTGGCAGGCAATGCGGCGATAGACGGCACGTTGCTGAGAAGAGATAAAGCAGATTTAATAAAGGCAGTAATAAATTCATTTCAAAATGCAGATGATGTCAATGAGGTTGAGAACGTACACATACAGAGAATGTTAGAAATGGAAGTATCCAGAGGTGAGGGGAGGAAAAGTAATTTTTTTGGAAAGTCCCGAAGATCACACAATCAACACCTGACCGGAACTATGAGTCTACATACACTGGGATGGCTGCTGGAGCGGAGGGCGAAGCACTTATGGGAATGTCCCGCGTGTTGTGAAGCCAGTTTCTAATCAAGAATCAAGAATAGATTATCAGTTGTTGAGTAGATTATCAACTATGAAACTTAATTGTTAAAGATTATCAGTTATGAAACTTAATTGTAAAATAGATTTTCAGTTATCAAACTTTGTTGTAAATTAGATTATCAGTTGTTGAATAGATTATCAGTTATTAAACGTAGTTGTAGAATAGATTATCAGTTATGAAGCTTAGTTGTAGAATATATTATCAGAATAGACAGAATAGTTAAAGAATAGACTATCAGTTATGAAACTTGGTTGTAGAATAGATTATCAGATGTAGAATAGATTATCAGTTATGAAGCTTAACTTTAGAATATATTATCAGTTATGAAACTTAGTTCTAGAATAGATTATAAGTTGTATAATAAATTATCAGTTGTGAAACGTAACTGTACAATAGATTATCAGTTATGAAACTTAGTTAAAGACTAGTTTATCAGTTATGAAACATGCTTGTAGAATAGATTATCAGCCATGAAACTTAGATATAGAATAGATTATCAGTTGTAGAATAGATTATCAGCCATGAAACTTAGATATAGAATAGATTATCAGTTGTATAATAGATTATCAGTTATGAAACTTAATTGTAGAATATATTATTAGTTATGAAACTTAGTTGTAGAATATATTAATAGTTATGAAACATGGTTGTAGATTAGATTATCAGTTGTAGAATAGATTATCAATTAAAAAAGTTAATTGTAAAATAGATTATTAAATATTGCTAGTTATTAAACTCAATTGTAGACTAGATCAGTTATCAGTTATGAAATATAATTGTAGAATAGATTATCAGCCATGAAACTTAGATATAGAATAGATTATCAATTGTAGAATAGATTATCAGTTATGAAACTTAGTTGTAGAATATATTATCAGTTTTAGAATAGAACATCAGTTGTGAAACTTAGTTGTAGTCATGAAGCAAAGTTGTATAATAGTTTACCGGTTGTAGAATAGATTATCGTTATGAAACTTAGTTGTAGAAAAGATTATCAGTTATGAAACTTAGTTGTAGAATAAATTATCAGTTATTAAACTTAGTTGCAGAATAAATTATCAGTTTGTTGAATATATTATAATTATCAGTTATGAATTGTAGTGTAGAATAGATTATCATTTGCTAAATATATTATCAGTTATGAAACTTAGTTGTAGAATAAATTATCAGTTATAAAACTTAGTTGTAGAATAAATTATCAGTTATAAAACTTAGTTGTAGAATAAATTATCAGTTATAAAACTTAGTTGCAGAGTATATTACCAGTTGTTGAATAGATAATAATTATAAGTTATGAAACTTAGTTGCTCAGAAGACATTTGGCTGTGAAAACCGAGATAATAATTTAAATTTTCGACAATTGAATATTGATGTTATGATATCGGTTATACATGATTTGTCTCATAGCTGTACACCCTGACCAGACAGCGTACTAAGATGAAATTGTCTGACAATGATGTCAAAGCGATTTCTTTGGCTGTGCGTCCCTATTTTGATAGGCATGATACTATAGCATCTGGGCTCATTGAGATGATACAAAGATACAGGTAGATATATTTTTGTAGTGAAACTTGTTAGTAAAGTTAACGTTGTAGTTCTAAACGTTGCTGTTAATGTGAATCACTACAATATGGCTAAGTTGAGTAAGAATCAACGAGAGAAGGTAAATGGATGTCCATGAATTACGTCAACAATTCGAAAGGGGGGAGGGGAGAGCAGAGGTCTAACAATTTTGACAGTTGTTGGCGAAGGAAAGGGGTTGATAAAAGTTGCCGTCAGCCATAGGTCAGCCATAGTGTTTTTATACACCATTTCAGTTATTTGAATTTGAAAAATGCTAATGAAGATGTGAGGGGAAAACACATATTTCTGAGCACTTCTGTCTGTAAAACAAAGGGGGAGGGGGGTTTTTGTTTAATATTTTTTACATAATTAATCATGAGGCGTCCATGACGTCATGACATTTGATATTGGGGGGGGGGGAGAAGGGGTGTCCAACATGTACGCAAAATTGTTGACGTAATTTATGCACATCGCTATGTAATTTAACGTTACAATTTGTTTCGTTAAATGTGTGTGCCCGCTTAGCAGAAAAGTCCTAAAGCTAATATGTGCACCGGCCTCTAAGCTCACAGATTACCATTTTTCTTAGCTAAATTGTAAGATACGTTGTTCAGCGGTGATAAGGATAAAATGATTACGTCAAACGTGTAGTGTTGCTAATTGAAAACATCGCTCACAACGAAATGGAATTACGCAGAATATCAAAGAATCAATCGCTAAGTCCACCGTCATCTTTTGATATTCAATATTGCACGTGATAAACACATTCAATTCAAATGCAACACGGTGTTTTTTATTCTGCGAAAGTATATGTGGTTGTTAGCTATACGACGACAAACTTTTTGAAATTTAAAGGCAGGCTTGGCCTCCATTCTGGGCGAACAATCCTGGATTTGGCTCAACGACCCGAAAATGTTGCCCACCTCTGGTAGAAATACGCAAGATATGATGCAATATAAGAAATACAAAATTTCCTTACGCATTGTCGCTTAGCTCAAAAAATATTACATGCAGCAAGCTATCTGAGCAAAACTGTAAAATACCATGCCAACTATCTGAGCAAAACTGTAAAATACCACGCAAGCTATCTGAGCAAAACTGTAAAATACCACGCAAGCTATCTGAGCAAAACTGTAAAATACCATGCAAGATATCTGAGCAAAACTGTAAAATACCATGCAAGATATCTGAGCAAAATTGTGAAATACGATGCAAACCAGTGACAAGGTGGAAATTATTATGTCAAAACTTAAATGTTGAAAACAATGTTTCCCGCTGCCAACCTTCGATGTTCCACATGAAAAAGTTTAAACGCAGGAGCCTTTTAATGTAAAGTTTTCACTTCCTGCTAACGACTGAATTCACGGAGGCGGCTCACCTGTGTGCTTAAACTTCTGAGCTTAGAAAACTGATAGCAGAAGAACAATTTTATAAATCTTGTTTACCCTATCCTACACGAATAATGCTGAATCTTGCCAGCACAGACATAAAGGTTACCTATCTTGGGTTTACAACGTATCTCAGATACTTGATCATTTTGGCCTAAGACACCCGCCTTTGGCATGAATATATCCAGTCATACAAGGTATTCTTCTTCTTCAGCGTTCATTCTCAAAATCCCGCTGGATCTCACTTATAGCAGGATCATGGTCCTACTAGATTTCCAGTAGGATGTAGTCCAGAGAATGGAGATGCGTTGTGTCGCCGTTTTATTTGCGCCATGACCCGACACATCCGTCTTCGGCGGGATACAAGGTATTCATCAGCATGGAATCCCAATAAATCTACTAGTGTCAACTTGTGCAGCTATAGTTGTGCCTGAATGGGTAATATTCGGTCGTGCAAATACTAGAGTTAATTAAATTAGGTGGATTTATGTGTGCAATACCTGGTTCTGCCTTTTCTAAAATTGTTTTGTTATTAGTATATAGATCCACAGATTAATAATCCAATATTTACATTTTATTGCAGGCTTATATTCGAGGACAAACGGAGTGAAGCCTTCCGGTCCGGTGCTGTGGCATCACAAGGATGAGACAGACTCAGAAATTCTTAGTTTAGTACAATTTAAAATCAATATTAAAGAATCTCTGTAATAAATATGCTTCAATGGTGTAAGTGTTATTCAAATTATGTTTATATAACTCAAGCCCGTAGATAAGGGAGGGTATTGGGATGTTCACAACCCCCCCCCCCCCCAACACCTCCTCCTTTAGCAAATCATAACGTGACTTTTAGTACTAGCAATGTAGCCAAATGGTAGGTAAAATCCCCCAAGTAAAGATTTTTCACGAAATGGTTATAAAATTTCACAACGAAAAGAGAAAACTGTACACATAATGATTTATAAATGGGCTGAAGAAATACTGCTGCAGACCAAATCCGGTCTGACAGTGCCATGCACATTTTTATTTTGTTCCTCCAAGCTGATTTCAATTACAATATGTACCGGCCCTTGAGCGTATAAAATATTAAATCATAAACTATCTTATCTTATTCAAACTGTAAAAGATGACGTTAAACAGTGATAAAGATGAAATTATTATGCCAAACTTCTGGTAATATTAGAGGAATGTCTTTAAATTATGTCAGTAAAATAGAAAGCATGAGGATAAAATGAAAAAAAAATTATTAACGCTGACGGGAATTGAGCCAGGTCCGTTTTAGAGGTGCCGAATCGCCTTGCAACTCAGGTAAACAGGTTTTCCGTACTTGACCAAAAACATAGACCTGGTTCGATTCCCGTCAACGTTAATAAATTATGTCAACAATTAGGGGGGGGGGGGGGTTTGGAAGGATTGAAAACTCCTGCACTTAGCAGGATGTAATCCAGAGAATGGAATGTGTTGTCATAGTTTGCAGTTTTGATGTGATTTCTGTGCATTTTGGCCTGACACATGTGATCTCAGCACGGCTGCCGGATCTATTTGACCATGTATGGAATGTGCCAGTCAATACGCCATATACTCACCTGAGTTGTTTATTACGATATGAATATAATGTAAACAACGTTGCTGTTATTTGCTTCCCATTTGGGCCTAAGTATATATGTTGCTAAAATTGCAATTTCTTCACATGTCGTCCTTTTTATTCTTTAACGAGTACTGGACAACCACTGTAGTAGTCTTCTTGTGTTACATCTGTGATCCGTGATGTATCACTTAAACAATAAAGATGAAATAGATAATACATATTGAGAGCTCAAGATAAAACGAATTAATGCTATTAGACACATCCCAAAAAAAAAGAGCAGGTGACTGCGCAGTTGAGATCAAGATGAGAACAGCAATTGTGCTGTCTAAATTAAAACAACTGCAAAAAAAAAAAAAACTTTGGCAGGGTGCGAACAAGTGGACAAAGGTATGCTTGTTACATACATGTGTGTTTCCAGTGGCGATCTTCGGGTGTGATGCATGGACAATAAATAAAACTGTATCAAAAAGAATAACGGCTTAGGTATTAAGGTGCTATATGAGAGTCATGTGAATACCATGAACAGAAAGGAAGTCAAACCAATGGGTGCTAAACAAAATCAACGTTCAATGAGGCCGGCTTCTAAACATCTTGATCAGGAAGTTAGGTTTCTTCAGCGATGCAGAAAGACATAGGGGTATGGAAAAAGTATTGATGTAGGGAGCGATAGAATGTAGCAGAGGCAAAGGTCGCCCAAGACATCGTTGGAGAACATATATCTAAGAATGCATGCAATATGTCGCTAGATGGCAGGACAGCTCGTCTAAAACCCAGGAGATTTCAAGAGATTCATAAGGAAGACAACGTTCTGGAAAGAATGTCACATGACACACACCCATGAAAGAAAACTAAATGGGAAGAGATATGAACCAAAGAAAAATATGTGAAATAAACACCGTAACTTTTTATCACATTAATTCCTCACACGAACCTTTTTTTTTTGTTATGTTTGCTGTTTTTCTTAGACATCTCTTTTTATAAGTAGTAAGCTTTCTCTCTTGTTCTTTAGTTAGTGTCAATGTCTGACATTGGTAACACAATGTTGGTATGAAAATTGAATTATTGATTTGCCTTTTTGGTATCCATAGGGATAGATCTGTGTTTCAACATTGGGTTAAAGTTCACAATCAACGCAGTTAATACTTGTAATTCTTGTTTCGATCTCTCTGTCCATTATACGGCGTTAAAGATGATAAACCCAAAGAAAGTAGAAATACTCGAGTAAAAAGTGCCTCTCAGATCTGAAATTAATTATATGAAACAATTATCAACAGCCAAACACAATTAGATAGCTCTTATGACACGGAAACACAACGAAGAAGAATCACACATTAATACACTAGAGTTTGATAGCATCTTCTTCTGCATTCGTTCATAAACTCCTATAGATTTGCAGGATGTATCTCAGAAAACGGAATGCGTTGGGGTATGGTTTACAACTACGATGCGATATCTGTGCCTTACGACATTACACTTTGGACTTCATTTTTTTCTTGGTCACTTTGATGTTTTATGTGATGGGACAGCCAACTCTATCCCATAACTTCCGTAGGCACCTCTAATTGCACACATGGAAGGTAAACAGTATTGCTGTTCTTTGCACCCTTTTCATGTCCCCGCAATAGACGGGCCCCCAGTTTGATACCTAAAATCACGCTCGGAAATACGGTCGTAGAGCTGATGAAACATGACTTAGGCTGTACGCTGATATATTGCTGTTCATTATGCAGCGGCAATACATGTACAAAATTTTCCAAGTAGGCACATCTATTGACACTAGAGGCTAACAGAATGTAATTATTCTTGTTTATGTCCAGTTTGAAAATCTGCCACTTTATAATTACTTTGCTTGTATTTATGTTTGTGACAATATACATTTTTGTCAACAACTTTCAATAAAGCGAAACTATTGTACACTATTTTTAATTTTTTTTTTCTTTCGTACAATACAACATAGTTATCTGGAGATTTCTTTGTGGATTATTGCATATACATTTCTTTATTGTAATTTCCATATATGGAACGTATGTTGGTATCACCAGATGCGTACCAGACAAACCAGTATGTGCAATGATTGTAGGTCTCACCAGATGCCTACCAGACAAACAAGGATGTGAAAGGTTTGTGGGTCTTATCAGACGCCTACCAGATAAACCAGGATGTGGAAGGACGTCTCACCAGACAAACCAGGATGCGGAAGGACGTCTCACCAGACAAACCAGGATGCGGAAGGTCTATGAGTCTTATCAGAAGCCTACCAGACAAACCATCATGGCACAGTATATTTCTTGCAGACAATACGACTGCATAGTGAGGCTATTCGACCTGTGATTACCCCCCCCCCCCCTCCCAACCTAACATTATTGTCTACATTTCATGTTGTCCCCAATTCATGAGTTATATACTTTCAAAAAGTTCCACGAATAGTCGACTAGTGTTTGAAAGAAAGATTATTTTGACCACCTTGAAAACGTACGTCCTTCTGCATCTCACCATAGAGCAGTATCTTGTTTTCAGTGCTACGATATTTACCTTTATGCAGTGCTCATGATAGATTTTGCCAGGTGCTGGTTGTAACATAACTTCTGTATTCTTATCGCCAGGTGGAAGCTGGTTGGTAGCATCCACACTTCTCGTTAATCGTTGCGGTGGAAGCTGTAAGTTTATGTTCAAGGCTAGATATGACGTCTGAGTAGTACTGAGTCCGTGTTTGTGGGCCGTGGTGGTGATGTTATCGATCCATCTTTTTCTCTGTCTTTCTTTGTCTCTGTATCCAGATGATCGTTTATTATAAGCTCTCAGTGGTGTTTGGTTTGGGTTCATTCTCACAAGATGACCAAACCACTTTATCTGCCGAAGTTCCATATATTTGATACAATATATTATTCATACTCTTTTTCTGATATCCTCGTTTTTTACGCGTTTGTCTAGTTTGGTGACCATAGCTGCTTTTCTTAAGCACTTCATCTCACATGTGATTTTGTTAAACACCATGTTTGACACTGATAACAAAGTGTTGCTACGAAAATTGTAGATATTATTTGTCTCTTTATGTCCACATTGATCTTTGGCTGCAGAAGTAATGGTGAAAGTTTATATGTCACTGCGTTTTCTTTATGCCATCTTGATTATATTTCTCTGTCTTCTGTATTCTCGTATTAATAGTAAGACCAAAGCTGGTATAAGCTTTGGAAAATCTGTCTATAAAAATTTGTAGATCAGTATCAGCATTTAGGGTACAGTCATCAGCAAATAGGAGATCCTATGTATCATGACTTATGTTTTCTCTTGTAATAGCACGGCACTGGTCCTACTATTTTATAAATTTCCATACATCAATTCTCTCTCCTGTGTGTTCATTACCTTATTTTCCGAGCCATATATTAATGAGTACGTGTAGCAATTTATAATTCGCATTTTTAATTTGTGTCTTATTTGTGATCTCCCTACTTAGCTATATCGGTGAAATGTTCGCTAAGTTTTTTTAAAAACGGATAAGACATATTGTGGATGGAGCACTTCGTCAAAACAGTTCGGGTTTAGAAAAGGAAAAAGGTGAACATATACAATATTTTCTCTGCGACAGATTAGTGCAAAGACAATAGAATACAGAAACCAAATGAATATTGCTTTTATAGATCAGGAGAAAGCTTTCGACTGAATAAATAGAGAACTACTCCGCAGTCTTGAAAATTATGGAATAAAGAGACGTTATTAGACTGTGTAAGAGTCACAAACAAACAAAGAAAGTGATAGTGCTGTTACAAAAGTGCAAGAATTACAAAGTGGTTTTCAGTAACATCAGGAGCTTGAAAAGTGTGTGCCTTATCACCATTATTATTTATTATGGGCAATATTACCAATACAGTAAAAAAAAATAAATGCTTACCATCCAAATGACCTAACTAAGCTACTCTTTGCTGACTGACGATTAGTGCCTACTTCACAGTTCGAGTGAAGAGTTGTAAGATCACATAAACCTACTTAATGAAATTGCCTGAATCACAACATGAAGATCAATAGAAAAAGCAGAAGTGATGTTAATAGCCAGAAAACCTAATACAAACAACACAAAGATTAATGATCAATTACTGAAACAAGTGCAGGAATATTTTGGGTGGATTTTTATAGGCGATGGAAGAATGAGCAGCGAGACAAGAATTCAAAAAGCCAACTATGTTAATTATAAACTTAGGCTACATTAATTTTGAAACACAAATCTATCCCGATTGAAACCAAAAGGCAAATCATGAATTCAATCTTCATAACCACAAAGCAAATCATGAAATCAATCTTCATACCAACATTGTGTTATCCATGTCCGACATGGACACTAACCAAAAAAAAACAAAAGAGAGAGAGAGAGATCTTACTAAGTGGGAAATTAGATATATGAGAAAACCAGAACAAATAGAAATCATGCAGAGAATGAAGAGCTTACAAGAACTGTTGGAACAACGTCTGTGGTCAAATAAGGTGAAAAACAAACTGAAATGGTTCGACAACTTGATGAGAATGAATTGGCAGGCGTCAGGATCATAAAGCATGAATAAAAACAGGGTTCTTGTCCGGATTACCTTGCACGCCTACCTTTTGGATTATTTTCCTTGGTTATGTTTATTAGTTTATGTTTATCATTTATTAATTTAAATATAAATTTATCTAGGGTTAGTTATGTAAAATACAACTCCCCTAACCCTAAACAATTAATATTTAAACTAATTATTGATTAATTGTTGATATAATATTTAGATTAGTTATCCCTAAAATAAGCTGGCAGGCACGCGTTCCAGACATTGCTGACTGGACACAGTTCAAACAGCAAGATGCAGAGGAAGACCAAGTAGAAGGCTAAGAAGGTGGATTGAAACGAAACTGGAGTTAGGCCTACCAACTTAACCAACATTATGCGACGTCACAATATTACTACATAGAGGCATATCTAGCGACGAAACGTGCAATCGCCAAAAAAAAACAGATCGCTATTTAATCATGCCACATCTTAAATGTAGAGAAAAGACAATAGATTGGTAGTTATTTGTGATCGGGAAACTGTATTTTAAGTTTTATTAGACTTGCGTATTACGTCACCATTTACAAATGGCTTCCCCTAGCAACGGTGATAAATGTTAATGTGTTGGTGTTATTTTCATGACACCTGATGTCTTAATTGAAACAGGCGCATCCGTTAAAGAACAAAGTGGTAAATTGTTTGGAAATTATATTTGAATTAATCTTAGATTTCATATAGTCAAATGAATGTGTTCATAAACATTTTTAATTTTCATTTGCTAACTTCTAACTTAACTGAGTTTGACGGTCGACACTGACGACAGTGTGTACTGTGTGCTGTGAGACAGTGTGACGACACTACTGTGGTATGGGCATGGGTGAACTGACATTGACAATTATCGGAAAAAAAGTTTAACAGATATTTATCAAGCAATGATAATGATAAAGCAGAGGTGAACAAAATAATTTCAAATAGTCACTATAGAACACTACAACATTTGCGTTTAGTGAACGTAACGTAGTTAAAGTTTGTTAGTTAAGTAACTAAGTTTAGTAACTACGATTCACTTCGATATCTGAACGTCACCATTCTTTTACAATTACAGGTGTGGAATTTGCTAGATATAAAAACAGTATCAGTTCGTTAATTGAACCATAACATTAACATACATAATACATTGTATCAGTATTATATTGTTTGATATAGGCTTATGTTCTACTATACTATATTTATCCTTTATTAACCCATGATTAAGTTAAGTAAAACACCACAAATGACACCAATCTTCTGAATCAAAAATGTAGACTTAAACACCAAAATAACACTGTTCAAAACTATTAGTATGCCAACATTGTGCTACCAATGCCAAACATGAATAACGACAGCACCAGACAAATACAAACTTGTGACAGCTGAAATGACATGTTTGCGCAGAATCCTAGGGATATCACTAAAAGACAGAAAATAGGAAATGTGGATATTAGACAAAGAACAACCCCAATCTTGCACCACCACAATCTTTGAACCTATTAAGAGACAACAGATAAATTGTTTGCACACATCAGCAGACTACCATCAGACATGATACTACAGCAAGCTATGCTACACAGATACAGTGAAGGCAGACCTAGAGGACGACCATGAAAGCGATGGACAACCAAAATAAACAAGGCAACAAATTCCACAATATACTCAGAGCACACAAGGACAATCTCCAGAAAAGTGTTCTACTCCTGATACTGAAATACAACAATGAGTTTACCAAATAGATATATAGATAGATAAAGTTAACTTTGTACTATTTATTTCTAAAATATTGAGCAATAATGTTCTCAAATTAATGCTCTTTTTAGTATGTTACATATGTATAATAAAATAATAGGTAGGCCCTATAGCCTTCACACTACTTTACACTTTAGGCCTACATGTCTTTACACTTTAGGCCTATATAAGATCACCTCTCTTTAACTTAAACAGCTTTTAAGAAGTAATATTTAGTCAATCAATCAAGAAGGGCATATCATGCAGAGCGGTGTAGGTGATCATGCTTCTCCACAATTCTATGTCCCTTGTATTGTCAAAAAGTTCAGTTGGAGACTTCTTTTTGTGCCACAATGACAACCCATCCAGAAATGTCTCTGTCGTCCTCTGTCTCTTGTCCCGCTGATTACTAAATGTTTGTTTTATTATTCTCATCACATGCCCTAAAAATATTCATTGTCTGCTTCTGATTTTTTTCTATAAAATTTGTCATTTTACTTGAGCATCTCATAGAACTTCTACATTAAAGGTTGTTTTCTTGGCTGTCATAGAATTTTGATCATTATTCTTACCACATTTCAGTTGCCTCCAGCTTGTCTTGGGCACATTTGTTTACTGTCCATGCTTCGCAACAATAAAGAAGGACTGGATCAATATAACATGCTATCACTCAAAGTCGCGTATGCGTTGATATTACCTTGAACTTTGTATTGTTTACATATCAATAGTGTATCTAGTGGTGCTGTGGTGGTAACATTGTTTATACTGTTCTCTTTGTTTTTCCCATTTGTTTTATATATTCTTGAGAAAGACCTAATGGTTTGAAATGTTGAAAATTTCTTGTGTATTGTAATTTGTATGTTTTCGTGTTTACACCTCATAACCCATTAGTTTTAGTGATAGTCCGTCTGTTGTGTTCAAGTAAAACATCAAAAACCTGTGTTCTACATAAGTACTATTGTGTGTAAAAGGCATGTGTTTGTGAGTTACTACTAATGTCAAATATGGCCTTTAACAGTCTCACAGCAGAGGAAAATCGTTACATGTGAAATGAAGTGTTTGAAAAAAGCTGCAATGGTTACTAAACTAGATCAAATAAGCAATATTGAACTTAGGAAAATAGTTGGTATAATACCATGTATTGAACATATCAAAAGACAGCAAGTAAAACAGGTCACCTTATGAGAATGAACCCAAACCAAATACCATCAAGAGCACATAACAAAAGAATATCCAAACATGAAGTCAAAGGTAGACCAAGAAAACGGTGGATAGAAAATATAAAAATAGCGTGAACAAACATGGACTTAATGCAACCAAGATGACACATCTGACCTTGGAATAACAACTGAATCTCACATCCCTATGCTTAATGACAAGTGTGTATACTATGATCCATCATTCACCTGGGGATAGACAATAGACAATAAAAATACAAACTCATAATAAAAAACATAGGCTAACTGAATTTCTAAAGGTGGATAAAACAAATGATCATCATCACTTCTGATAGACGAACAACAAAACATACAAAGTACAAACAATACAGAATAAATGTATTTGAGGATTTTGAAAAGTATTGCTAAATAAGTAAATTTGTTATTAAAAAAAACACTATAGAGGGATATCACTGTATGAATTC
The DNA here is from genome assembly GCA_034231615.1 of Meghimatium bilineatum. NCBI lineage: Eukaryota > Metazoa > Mollusca > Gastropoda > Stylommatophora > Philomycidae > Meghimatium > Meghimatium bilineatum. Next base: position 25,899,561 of record CM067311.1, read on the forward strand.
CCTTAGCATTTCTCCATTCATTGACTATGCCTATATTGATTTTTAGTATTTCCCTTTAGTAAAGTACTGTTCTCTAAAGAATGTGGGCAAAGTTTGAATTCAATATTCAGAATTTAGGGATTATTTTTGGGATGCAATAATAATAATACTACCCAACAACATTTTTACTTTTATATAAGAATAAGTGCTCACATCGCTCATTTCATATTTGAAATCTGTTTATCTCTATCGCATCGGGTTTTTAAGATATTTGTATATGTATATATTTTTTTGTTGTAAACCATTATATGTTCAGTTTAATTTACTCTATATAACTTTTATAAAAAATTAATATAGTGCAAAATAATTCTACTTTTTATACTGCTAAAACATGTCTGACATATGTTGCACTATTTTTTACACAGTTGCTGTATTTTTAGATAATTATGAGCGGAATATGGCTTCTAGAAGTTGTAGAAATTCTGCTAATTTGTTCTGTTACATGTTCTGATATTTTACCAATCGTGTTCAAAAGAAAACCGTTACACCATTACTAAAGAAAGCATATGAACTTTTTCTCTTATCGAAAGTTGATGATGCAAATAAATATTTGAAGCCAAATGCAGTTTGTTCAACTTGTGCACATACTTTGGCAGGTTGGTTACATAAATCACTTAAGTTTCAGTTGATGCCTTTTGGAGTTCCAGTAATATGGCATGAGCTGAAAAATCATGCTACTGATTGTTACTTTTTCTTGACAAGTATCCATGGTTTTGCTTTTAAAACGAGAAGGTTTATGGTTTACCCAAATATTGAATCTGTTTCGAAATTAGTACCACATGATTCTATCACGTGTCCGATACCAGTTGTGACAGAACATTATCTGTAAGTGAACCATCAGAAAGTGCAGAAAGCAATAGTTCACCTGCATTATAAACTAATTCTGACTCGGATTATATATTGGTGAATGATGGTGACCACTTAATTAACCATTCAGAACTTTCAGATCTACTATATGATCTCCGTTTTACCAAAGGACAAGCTGAATTACTAGGTTTGCGATTAAAGAATGGAATCTTTTAGCACCCAATACTCCAATATCTGAATTTCATCATAGACACAAATAACTTATTCAATACTTTGAAGTGGATGATGACATTTCCTATTGCAAATTAGTAAAACATCTAATGGTGCACCTCAGTCATGAGCACATAGTCAACGAATGGTGACGTTTTATAGACTCTTCCAAAACTAGTCTAAAAGGCGTGTTATTGCATAACGGAAATTTATTTTCATCAATTGAAAATAAAAGTCACTCAATTCTCATGGGCATGCAGACTGGGTATACTAAATTGTGTTGCTTCTATGTGAGTGGAACAGCCACAATAGACAGGAACATTATGCAAGAAAGGTATGGCATATCAGGGATCATGTGCAGCTGGGGCATAAAAATGTAATCCACTAGCCATTAGTTAACAAAGACAGCATCATTTTACTACCGTTACATATTAAGTTGGGGCTCATGAAGAATTTTGTAAAGGCGGTAGATAAAACGAGTAAAGCTTTCACTTATCTTCCAGAAAAGTTTCCTCAAGTTAGCAATACAAAGATAAAGGAATGCATCTTTGTAGGACCTCAGATTAGGAAAATTATTGCAGACAAACAATACGAGAATTTGTTACATGGTCGTGAACTTCACGCATGGATGGCATTGAAATATACTGTCACTAACTTTCTGGAAAATCATATATCTTTTGATTATATGCATATTTTCAAGCAGTGTATAGATGCATACAGAATTATGGGCTGTAACATGTTCTTCAAAATCCATATGTTCGATTTACATCTTGACTTTTTCCCTGACAACCTTGACGCTGAACATGGAGAACGATTCCAACAAGATATCGTCCTGATGGAGTCACGTTATCAAGGATGGTGGAGTATGACTATGCTTGCTGATTACTGATATATTGCTTCATCGCAATGTACCACATGCCATTCACCGACTGAATATGACTGCAAAGAAATGCAAGCCTACATAACTGTTCTTATTCTGTTATGAATGATGTTGTAATACTGTAGATGTTAAAAAAACTTCAATTGCTTTTTTCTAGAGATCACGACCTGATAGAGAAAAACAGTTTACAGATTTAAAAACAGCACATTCAAAGCAACGAGAAAAACATAGACATGTTATAGAGTGTTAAAAAATCATGCTCTGACCATTCCTTGATGTTAACAAGCTAAGATTTTCTTTTTCCATCTCTTCTTCCATCCTCAACTGTTCCCTGCAGTATAATCTTTAAAAGCAAATGTCTCAATTCATGTCTAAGCCATGCAATGTTTCTCCACTGTTAATGGTGCTTCATGTCTTCCTGCAAGTTTGGTTATATTGTAACAGACAAATACATCTCTTTATGTTGTTTAAATGGAATTTGTAACACATGTGTAACACTTGTATTCAAATATATCAATACTTCTTTCTGAATCTGCAGTAAGTGTCCAGATCTCCCATTCATTCAAAAAACATACCTATAGTACTAGTGGTTTCTATAGATTGACTTTGCCACCTGTGTCTCTAGTTCATGGTGCAAAGAATAGGGCCACTGTGTTCTTTCAAAGTGTGCTGTCATCATCATCATCATCAAGTGCCGTCTCCGCAACGAAGGTTGGCTGCAACGTATCTCCAACATCTCCTGTCTCTTGTCTTGGTGGTGCACTCTGCTAGACTGTTACCTGTCCATCGTGTAATGTTACTCTCCCACTTGTATCTCTGCCTACCTCTTGCTCGCCTCCCTTTGACTTTACCCTCAAGTAAGGTCTTCAAAAGGGTGTCATGTCTTTTAATGTGTCCAAAGTATTTTATTTGCCTGATCTTTATTTCTCTTAGTAGTTCTTTCTTCATATTAAGTGTCTTTAGCACCTCTTTATTTGTTTTCTTCTCTTTCCATGATGTTCTCCCTATTCTTCTATATACCCACATTTCAAAGGCATCAGTGTGCTGTAGGATACGACTAAAGAAAACTGGGGGATGGGCTGACAACCTGTCACCTGTGAAATAATCATTGGTACTGCATATCTTGTCTCAATATCTTACTGTTGTCTTCTGTCAAATAGTCCTTATGGATGACAGAGAGATGCAGGCCAGTGCACATTGCACTGTTGTTATTTTGGAGTAGACTCCTCAGTGGCAGGGAATGCTAGGTGTACCATCACAACAGATGGGTCAACAGATCTGACAGAAGAGTGATGAACTGGTTGACCCAAACGTATATGATGCACTCTTGGCAGGACATGGTGAACTGAGATGCTGCCACACTGGAATGCCTCCCTTCAGGGATGTGACATGCATCCATAAACCTCCCTTAACACAACCATGCTTTTGAGACAGCAAACCTTATGCATGTGTCACCTTGGTTACTCAACTTAGGAGGACCTATGCATTTGTCAAAAAGGCTATGGGTTGAGAGCTTTCTGCTCACAGGTAAAGGAATTATTTCACCATCATCATAGATTGATTTTGACTACCCCGGTATGTAATGATCCTTCTGGAAGTTGATAAATATCATAAAAATGGTAAATTTCTATGATGCTCTGAGCTGCTCTTGGTAGTTACATATAGTTGTATATGAACACACTAGAGTGGACAGAGCTTGCCAGGAAGGATGCAGCTGAAAGCAGTAACTGAACACTAAGATAAAGTGAGGTGATATTTATAAAGCTCATGCGTATAATGCACACATGTCATATATAGCAAGGAATTTAATAAATTAACATTTGTTACTGCATGTTTTCCTGATAAGAAGTGATAGGAAGGTTTTATAATCTGTAGAAATACAGGCAGTTTTGACATAATTATCAAAATGAAGTGTACAGGTTGTACTTTTAATTTTACTCCTGAAAGAAAAAAAATAGAGTCTCCTTACTGTGATTTGAACCCAAACTATCGCAATTGTCAGACTTGTAATCTTCAGAATTTGTTCTCAAACTTCTGCTGGCTAATAGGATGTAAGAAGAATGTTGTGGTTTACAGCTTGGCTGCTATATCTATGCCTCTGGGTCTGATATATCTGGTTTCAACTTCTTCTTAAGCGTTCATTCACAAACTCTCACTGGATCTCTCTTGTAGCAAGACCATGGTCCTATTAGATTTCCAGCAGAATGTAGTCCAGAGAATGGAAATGCATTGTGTCACCGTTTTATTTGCACCAATGTCTGACACATCCGTCTTCGGCAGGACTTTAACATGACTTTGGTTTTCTTTGATCTTGATGTAGGATGAGATAATCAAATTCATCTCCAAACCTACTTAATCATTGTATAAAAGAATAATATACCTAGAGGTGTTGAGGTATTTTTTGTAACTTTTGACCAGTATTCCTTCTATTTTCAACAGAAGCAAGATGAGCAAATTACCACTAGGACTTAGCAATACTCACATCCAAAAATCTCATGGCGCAGACACAAACATAATGAAATTCTATGTAACTCAAAATTCAACAACATATGGAGCACGCTTTGATAAATTCGAACCACAGAAAGGATGTCACAAGGGCACTGGTTATCTCAGCAACTTTCGACCTGGTGTTTATTATAACAGACGATTGGATGATGTTGATAATCCAGCAATGAGGTTATTGTTATTTTATACATATTTTCCTATACTTTGTTGAGTTTATTGTTATTTTATACATATTTTCCTATACTTTGTTGAGTTATTGTTATGTTATACATATTTTCCTATACTTTGTTGAGGTTATTGTTATTTTATACATATTTTCCTTTACTTTGTTGAGGTTATTGTTATTTTATACATATTTTCCTATACTTTGTTAACAGTTAACCATGCTGGAGTTAGTTGTTTCAGGCTGAAAAGTGCAGAGATCACAGTAAGCTGTAACCCATGACACAATGTATTCTGTTCTCTGGACTACATCTTGCTAATCTGCAGAAGTTTGAGAAAGAACACAGAAGTTAAGAGTTAACTAATGAAATTGTTAATGCTGAGAATTAATAGCTTATTGGTTTACAATTCAAAAGCTGCATTTCACTTTTCATATTCTTGATTTTTTATTAGAAACTGTCCTCACAGCATGTAGGGCATTCCCATAAGTGCTCCGTCCTCTGTTCCAGCAGCCATCCAACTCGATGGTGTTTCAAGTCTAATGCAGCTGAAACAGACGTCGACATCAGGGCACAACTCTGACCCTTGCGACAGGTTTCTTTGTTGTTCCGCCCATCCACACCATGCCCGTAACTAGTTCAAGCACAACGCCTGCCTGTTAGAACAACATGGTAACTGTTATCGAGGTTACGACTATGGGATTGTATAGATGATGTGCCATGAAGTTTCTATAAGAAGATAACCTTAATATAAAGGCATGTCATCTACTAAGGTTTTCTGTTGCATGGTTGGTTTGTCTAGTGACCCATAGAGACCCATAGACACAACCGCATGTGCATATATCTTCTTCTAGTTTACAGTTTAATCATGTCTACACAGAAATTTTGGCTTTCTTAATAAATGTTGCTATATTTGAATGCTGTTGAAGATCTCCATACATTTCTCTATGGATGTCTGTTGTGTAGACCAGTGATCAGTAGATCAAGCAAGTGCAGTGCAGAATGGTGCAGATCATATTTCTCCACAACTCTTGTGTTTTAATAAGTTCAGTTGGTGACATTATCTCATGCCACAGTGACAATCATCCAACAACTTCTCTCTTTGTCTTCCTCTGTCTGTTCTGTCCTTGATCTTTACAGTTGTTACTTAATGTTCAAGTTTTACTTTCTGCATCACATGCCCTAAAAGTCTTGACTATCTGCTTCTAATTTTGCTACAATTTGTCTTTTTACTTCAGTATCTCTGAGGAATTATACATTAGTTTCCTTTGCTGCTAATGAATTTTCATTATTCTTCTCAAAAACCACATCTCAGTAGCCTCCAGATGGTCTGTAATCCATTGAGATAAAGATCAGGATACCACAACCCAAATCAAAATTTCAAGCAATGATAACTATTCTATGTCATTGAGAACTACAATAGAGCATATATGTGAATTCAAATTTTTTTATGGATGTGAAGCATGGACTGTAAGAAAAAAACAACTCAAAATGAACTGTCAGATTGCTAAGAAAACTTTATAAAAGCATTTTATGACAACTCACGATGCTGTGTAAGAACAGAAGCTGAATGGTTCCCAGTAAATAAAGGAGTCAAGCAAGGATGTGTCATGCCACTGAAGTTATTTATTATTGCAATGGATTGGGTCATGCGAAATTGCACAGCGATAAAGATCATGGTATCGAGTGACTTGGAAATATAAGTCTAGAAGATCTTGACTTTGCAGACGACCTAGCGTTACTTAGCTCAACTCACAAAGATGCCCAAGAAAAAACAAAAAAGCCTTCAATTATTCTCTGCACAATTTGGGCTTAATCAACACATCATAAACAAAAATATTTGACCTTTACCAACAAACCAACGGACATCAAAATAAACGACAACACTCTTGAAAAAGTCAACAACTTCACATGCCTTGGCAGCAAGCTATCAACAACAACATGAGATTCATCAACAGAAATCTCACACCGTACTGCACTAGCTGCTAACTCACTAGAGGAATAACTAACTAAACTAACTAAGAAAACTAATGTAGAAGTCCTCAGAGATGCTAGAGTAAAAAGACAAATTATAGCAAAAATTTGAAGCAAACAGTCAAAATTGTTAAGGCATATAATGGGAAGATCAGAATTTGGACATTTAGTAACCACCAGAGAGATGATGGGGGAAAAGGGCAGAGGAAGTCAAAGAAAGAAGCTACTGGATGGATGGATTGTCATTGTGACAGGAGGGAATGTCACCAACTGAACTTATTAACAACACAAAAGACAGAGAGTTGTGAAGAAATATAATCGACTACACCATTGGCATGACACTTGATTGTTTTTCAATTTAGTAGCTAATGTTTACCTCTTTCAGAATGAAATTATTCCCTGGGATTGGACGTAATTAATAATTTTAAATTTTTGAACTGCAACATGATTTAGGCGCAAGCTTCCTGAAGACAAAATATCAGTTATGGAAGCTCATATAAGGTATCAAAAGAAAGATAATTGAATGTGGAATCCATATACAATATAAAAATATAAGAATTGTAGCAACAAAATACAAAAATTACACCACGAACATGAATGTTAGATCAACATAAATTTTGTGTACACATATTTTGTTCTATTTTGTTCACCTTCAATTTACCTTGTTTTGAAATGCTGCTATCCAAACTTACTAAAGTAGATGCCTTGACTGTCCATGTCCTGATTATAATTAGTTTATTTGAAGTAAATCTATCAACTGCCTATTGTTTTATACCATTTGTGTGTGTTACAGGTCAAATTTCCAAACTGAATATATTGAAAAACTTTATGAAATATTCCCAAGTATTGGATTTCCAAAGTTGAACTTTATTCCACTCAATATTATCATTAAACCTCACTTTATTTTCTGTATAATGTATTGCTGTCACTAGGCGTATCTGATTCTTCAGAAACAATAGCAGTGGGAACAGTTTTATAATTTTTTAGCTGTTATTTTTCCCTTGCCAATAATATTAGGCGGGGTCTATTTATATTCCAATTTTCATCAAGTCGGTAATCTACGCTAACAAAATTGAAAACACTGTTGTTTTCCAACACATGAAATAATATTTCAAATGATAAAACTCTCAAAGAATAATAACGTTCGATGTTTGCTAAATCTTTGAGCTCTCTTACTAGTGAAAGATGAAACCAATTTGCTTAGTTTAGAAAAGCTGAACCTACCTTGTTCGAATTTTAGTTTAAAATAAATATGTCACACACATCTAATCACACAGTACCATGAGGGTTTCGTTTTGTTAGCCATATATCTAAATATCAAACAGCTTAATACAAATTCATTTATGATCCAAACAAAGCAAATTTAGATGGCATATCTGCAAGAAAAACTAATCGTGTATACAATGTCTTTATGTCTGTAACGATATATTGTTCTTATGGGAAGAAAAAGTTAAATATGCCATTTTAGCTTGTGATTAAAAAAAAAGTAATTGCAGAAATTATATTTTGCAATATATTCAGATAATATTTGTGGTGTGGACTTTTTCTGATTGTACAAATGATTTCAATATCTTTCTGATATTAAAGACGTATATGTGATGGAAACTATCGCTCAGTTACTCAGCTGGACTTTCAGCCGTATAGGGATCCTTCAGGACTAGAGACATTTCCTACCAATGTTTCATATGTCCCTTCTGGATTCATCAGAGAAAAGGCTATAACTATTCCCTTCGATCGACAGGTAAAATTCTCATAGTTAATTGTGTTTATATATGTAAAATACTTCTGTTAAGTAATCAAGTGGAGAGCAGAAAAAATGTTTCAGAATACATAAAGATATCTCTAAATTGCAGCATAAACTACATTTCTTGACTGCTTAGTCAGTCATGGTCAGATCAGTGCAGGTATTAAATCTTTGGAAAATATAAAACACTGTAGACAATTAGACAGAGATAAAAATTAAAGAAGTCAGACGGCTTTCCTTCATCTCTAAACCTTCATTTCTGTTCACACTACAACAGGTTCTGAGCCTGAATTGAACTCAGCCATCTGAGGACTTGCTAACAGCAAACCAAATATATTTTTTTCAATACCATTCTCATCTTTGTTTACAAAGGAAGAACATCACCATCATCAATATATGTCTGCGGGTATTGCTGTCATTTTTATACCACAATTATGTCATTTAACGTATACTCTCCAGAACATTGTCTTCCCAATGAACTCCGTGAACCCCTCTCTGTCTTGGGCCATGTGGCTTGCATTTTCCAACAACATATTCATGTTATCTTTAATGTAGTCAGTCTATCTTCTTCTTGGTTTGCCCTTTCTCCTGCTACCAGGTTCTCTGCCCTCCATTATTTGTCTTTCTAAACAGTTGTGTCTAATTATATGACCAAACAGCTGTAGTCTTCTTTATGCTATTGTGTTTAGTAACCAACACTCTTGCATCTTCTATATGTTTATAATATCTGAGTTTCTCTTTTTTTTTACCTTCCATGATGTTCCACCAAAATGGCAGACAAGAATGGATGTTTTCTCTCTACAGTGTCTGATTAACGGTTGTTCCTTCCCAAAAGTAATAACAATCTATGGGAATATTGTGCCTTGGAAGTACTACAATTATAGATTTTAGTAATTTTATTGTGACAGTGTGCACTGGCAGAGCCAAGTAGTCTGTATGTTTATTGGAAACAATGGCCCCAGTTAAACCCCACCTTTTGTGGGGGGGAAATTGAGAGAATCGTTAATGCACCACAGGGCACTTGGAAATGTCACATATATGATGAACACGACAGTGCATCGATTAACGGCACCATGGTTAACAACACAACCACTTTTGACAAATCTTCACAAAAAATTAATTTAATGAGCCTGACTAATGCAATGAGCCTGCCTACAAATTGAGAAGACAGCAGTGACAGCATGAAATAGTCAATGTTTGACAAATTTGATACAGTTTTCCATGTAGTCTTCATTTCAGATTCTGCTATGACATATTCTGCTATGTGTCATCATTTGTTGGGTGTGAAATATGGCAGGAGATTATGATCAAGGACATGAAAACAAATAAACATACAACAAACCTGAAAAACGATTTTTCTTGGTGTGCAACGGACGTTGCATTGTGATCATTGTACCGTTTATTGTATTTGTTTCTTCTTCTTTTTCAGCGTTCATTCTCAAATTTCCCCCCCCCCCCAGATTTCTCTTGTAACAGGACAATGGTCCTACAAGATTTCCAGTTGGATGTAGTCCAGAGAATGGAAATGCGTTGTGTTGCCGTTTTATTTGCGCCAATGGCCCAACACATCCGTCTTCGGTGGGGTATTTGTTTCAATCCACTAAAATTACAAATAATAGAACTATTGTTTCCTATAAAGCTTAATTTCATATTCAGAAAACTCCAACTCTCAGTCATGTGCAAAGCTTTGAGAAGCCTCTTACTCAGAAGGGGCATTTATGGATTTTGTGGCTTGTCTACCTGTCTGCAAAATCCATAAATGGAGTCATAAATGAGCTTCAGCTCCCCTGCCAAGCATCCTTTCCTGTCAGAGGTATCCATAGTACCTAGACCATGGTCACTGAGATGTGGGGGTGACCCAACTATGCATTCTCTGCCACTTTCCAATTATGTAGGGATAACATGTTTACCCAATTCTAGGCTCTCCCAGGGAATTGTGATTTCCTGCACAGAGTTGCTTTTCACCACATCCCATGTCCCACATGCTCATAGCCATGGCACAACATTCATGATGGCATCTAGGATAATGATCAGGGTTGGAGTTAATCAGGTTCCCCCAGTGTGATGTGCCAATGCTTGGTTCTCTGAATGTTGCACAGCGAAGGGAAATGTAATTACAGATAAACTGCTGTGAGGAGAGGAAAGCTCACTTTATTGGCATGTCATCTACTGAGAGTGGAATTTTGCATAATGGTGGTATAATAAATTAATATTGAGACTTTCAAACCATCCACATACAGAAGTTATACTGCATGGTAGTCTGTACAAGCTTATACAAAGATTTGTAATTGATATACTTCTTCTTCAGTGTTCATTTTCAAACTCCCGCTGGATCTCTCTTGTAACAGGACAATGGTCTTACTAGATTTCCAGCAGGATGTAGTCCAGAAAATGGAAATGCGGTGTGTTGCCATTTTATTAGTGCCAATGGTCCGACATATCCGTATTTGGCAGCACATATTTCGATTCAAGTCTTCATTAAAATATTTTTTTTAAACCAATGGATGAACATTAGTATATCAATAGGGTCAGCAAGCAATAAACATGCATGGGAACACACAAATAGGATGTGTTAGACCTGTATAGAAGAGGTATGTATATCTTATAAGAAGTCTAATTAAAATAAAAATAAAAATATATAAAATGTATCATAAGCAGGGACATCTATGTTGCTAATGGGACCTTTATCAAGAAACAAACACAAATAGAAATAGGGAATAAAAGATATACTAAACAAATAAGAACACCCTCACTAAGCTTCCAACAATAATGGGAGAAAGTAGATACGACAACAAATATGGTGACATGATTATAAGAAAAAGATGTATAGTGTAGTGGATTAAGTAAAGGAACCAGTTGAAAGAAGGCATAGTGATATAGAGCAGAGCTTCTCAACCTTTGTGAGACCATGACCCAGTAAACAAATTTTTTAATAAGATCAGTTCCAAACATATTCTACTTACAAATAATTTTACAATTCAAGGAGACTCTCTCACAGCCGGTAGTCATGTTACTGTAACCTGGCGGTTGAGAAACACTGGCATTGAGAGTAGTAGCAAGTGGATTAAATATCTAGCAGGATGTAATCTGGAGTATGGAAATGCATTGTGTCTCTGTTTTATATGCGCAACTGGCCTGACACATCTAGCTTCAGCAATATTTTATATAAAATAATAAACCTGTAAAGATTGAAAATGGGAAACAGCACTGCAGTTTATACTTATTCATTCTAAGTATATGTCGGATATATGTCTACTTAATTATGGTCCTTACCAGTTTTAAATGGTGAGTAAAGCATAGCAATTACAGTTAGTGGGTATCTATAACAAATCAATGGTTAATGGTTCTTGAATATCCCAGGTGAAAGGTGTTTTTATAGACACAAGAGCTGCAATTGCACCAGTGAATCTTCTGCCTAAACATAAACTTCTGTTGCATAGCCTACATAATAAGGATCCAGTGGAATCAGAAAACTATTGTTATGTCAGCACACAATAAGATACAGTATTTCCCAACATTAAGTTTTCCTTTGTGAAACAATTGAATTCTGTTTCTTATTGAATTCTTTATTCAAAATGTTTTAATTGTTTAGTTTTGCAATTTATATTTCACTTGAATTTTAATGTTCTGCATTTTTTTCCATTTATAATGTTTTTGCTCTGTTCATTTAAAAAACATGAAATTTTGCTTATTTGTCCATTTGTTGCTACATAGGCCTATATCTAAAAATTCAGCACTTGGCTTGTTAACTGACTTTCTCTGAGATTGTGTATAATTCAGAATCAAAGAAAACAAAAATGAACACCAGAAAACTGCTGACTGCCATAAATGAACGTTTTATTAAAACTGAAGCATTGAAGTGAAGTAATAAAACTGTCAGATAGAAACTCATGAAAAGAACTAAACAGTCTCTAATATAGAATGATATAGGATATAAATTAAGAAGATTTGCACAAATAATTTCAACACATCCATTGTTCTTGAACCCAAAAGTGGCAAAACATTAATTCTTCTAATTTTAAAACACCTGCAGATTAGCAGGATGTCATCTTGAGAATAGAGTGTGTTGTATCATTGGTTACCGCTTATGTCAAACCTTTCTGTCAAAAACATCCAACTTCAACATGGCTCTGGTTCTTTGACCATCTATAGAATGGAAAAGCCAACCCCCCACATGCATAACTTCCTTAGTCATCTCTCATCTCTTATGACATGTATGGCAGGTCATAATGTTGTTTTTTATCCTTGCAATACATGGGCTAGTCCAGGATTGATTTTCAGTTTCATTGAAAAATACTTAGATGACAAATGGGTCCTATGTCTACTCTGTCTAAGGAAATTGGGGCTAGATTTAGGAAAGACAGTGAGTATGATCTGACTACATCATCCTTATGAGTGCTATTGCTCTATGAAAAATTTGAGCTTAGCATATCAGTGATGGATAAAGAAAGTATTGCAATCAATACTGATCATCATAATAAAAATACTCTAGTGTGCCACATGTCATCATAAAATGTTATATTTTCCTGCTGTTGTCAACTGTTACTCTAGTGTGTCACATGACATCATAAATATTCCTGTTGTTGTCAATTGTTACTCTAGTGTGTCACATGTCATCATAAAATGTTATATTTTCCTGTTTTTGTCAAATGTTACTTAATATTCAGCAAGAATGAAATAATTGTCCAGCTCTGTGGATGAGAAATACAGAGCATGTCTTCAGATAATTAAGATACCAGGTTCAATCCACACTGCAAGCAATTGTGCATTCTCAGTCCAGAAAGTAATGGCAACCTGTTTAACTAAAATATTACCTGAAGAATCGCTGCAGTCAAAAATTCCAGGTTGATTGCTACATCTTGAATATATCATACCAACAATGAAATAATTATTTATACTTTTATTTAAGGGTCCACGATACATGAAAACTGAAGCCCAAGAAAAGTATACTGGTCACCCATTGCCAACAGGTAAGTCAGAATTTCATCTTTCTTCTTATTCTGCAATTATCTATCAGAAAAAATAATGTTAAAGCCTGACATTTTACCCAATGGTTATTATTAAGCACACAATGCATGATACAACATATAGATACAGCACTTCCAAGACCACAACACTGAATGATTAACCTGTAGCTACCCAAACAAAAATTATGCAACTTCCTCTGGAACCCCGCCATTTTTATAACTTCTAATTTTTCTGCACGTTTTCATTTTTGGCATAATTTTTTTATTATTGAGTTATTGATTTCAAATTTGGAGATAATAGAGAGAAATTGGTACTGGATATGGTTTGGAGGTGTTGTTTGCTTGTGTGTGTTAGTATTATGTTGTGGACAATGAACATCAACAGTATGGACAAAAACACGCAAAGTACTTTACGTGTCACAGTTATCTGTAGACCTAGCTGAAGAAACCAAGGTTCTGCAAATTCCTCATCGTAAACAACATTACTTATGTGACTATTAAATATGATCAACATCTCCGTTGGGGTCCCATACATTGATCTACAGTACCTGCAACACTAAAACTTTAAAAATCATCTTTGTCTGAATTATCATCTATGAAGAATTTCTGAAAAATGACCTAACTGAAATTAAGTCCACACAGTTTGGTTTGCAAACGTGAAATGGTCGAATAAATTATGACTGGGCTTATATATCAACACAGAAATCCAAGGACAATCACTCTAGGTAATATTTATTATAAAATCATGATGGGAAATTTAAATGGGAGATTGTTGTCCATGACTACAAATGGTTATCTCAATGGTGACATATTTTGACATCAGGCACTTATGGAAAGAGTTTACATGTCGAAAATTGTTGACATAAGGCTTCTGCAGATTAATGTCTATTGATAGAATCACGTCATAAAATGTAATTACCCAATGTAGCCTATTCATTATTAGTTATGACTGGACTATTTCAACTGAGACTGTCTCATATTTTCTAAAGACTTAACCCCTTAGCTGCTGCAAACACATTAGCTAATTTCACTGTCTTACAACTATTAACTATCATTTACTGCTATCATTTTCTAGAAATGAGGTGATAGATTAAAAAAACTCAAGTTAACTTGCTAATAACTGTCTATACTCTGTATTCCTTGTTTTTTCTACCCCTGACACAGCAAGGCAAACAAGGGATACAGAGTATCAATAGATAGATAGACTGCTGTTAACTTGGGTTTTTTAAATCTATCACCTCATTTCTAAAAAATGATTTCACTTTGGAATTGCCAAGTACCAGTGCTGTCAGTCATTCCATCCATGCAGTATATATTTTCTGGTATCAATACAAATCCAGTAACATGAAAGCTGTAATATGTTTCTAGGTAAAAGATGGGTTCAGTGCAACAGAAAGTCTTTGGAGAAAATATTTAGCACAGCTAAGATCAGTTACTGAGATTAATTTAGCAGCTAAAGGCTTAAAGACTATCATATATATAATAGACATAGCTCAATTGCAATAATCACAGACTCCTTAACTTTAAGTCAGTTCACTAGTGATTCCATTTCATCGTCAGATAAAAACAGATTAATATAAAATTTCATATAATTTCATGTGTTGCTGAGACCCAAAATGGAAACAAAGAATAGCAACACTGTTGTCTGCCATGCACATTGTAAGAGGTGACTAAGGAGGTGTTGGGGTGCTGTAAATCTCATCCCATAGAGGGTCAAAGTGGTCCAGAAGGCATACTGAATTAAGATGTAAATAATTTCTTTAACTGTGAGCAGGTAGCTCATGATGGCCCATAGTCCTTCAGACAAAAACACAGATTATTTTCAGTTGTTACCTGAGATGACACCTGGACTCTTGTAAGTTTGTCTCAAAGACATGGTTGTGTAAGGGAGGTTTATGGATGCATATTTAGTAACCTAAGGAAGACATTCCAGTGTGTCAGTATCACTGAGTTATCAAATCCTGCCAGAAGCACAGCACACACTTCTAGATAAACTATATCATCATTCTTCTGTCAGATTTTGTTTACCCATCTAGAATGATGGCATATCTAGCATTCCCCATCACCTAGGAGCCTGCCACAAAAGAAGGACATAGGTGCAATGTTCACTGAACTACATTTTTTTTTTATCCATGGGGATTATTTGATAGAATACAAAGTAAGAAATTGAGACAAAATGTGGCAAAGCTGATTTTTTTCACAGGTGATAGGTTGTCAGCCTATCCCTCAACTTTCCTTAGTCACCTTCTATGACATGCCTGGAAAGAAGACAGTAGCCCTATTATTTCCAACCTGAACTAGATAGAATCACAGGCTTCTGCTGCCATATGGGCAAAATGCACAGATATCACAGTCAATCTGTAAACCATAACCATGCCATTTTCTGGACAACATTTTCCTGATAATCTGCAGGAGTTTGTGAGTGAATGCAGTAGAAGAAGTATACAATTATGATGAATGCACTTAATTGAGCACATTTTTTAAGAAAAGATACATTTAAAAAATGTGAAATAACAGCAAGAGTGACAAATATTTGTGTATATTGATTTATTCTTCTAGTTGATATCAGCACTAAGAATGTTGGTCCTCAACAGGCCTCAGGTTATGTGCGTAATATTAGTGATGAACCGATAACTTTCGAGCCTCAAATAGCACATGGAAACTTGAAACCTGTAAGTTTATATTGACCTTGTTATTGTTCACAAGAGATGATGGCCATTTGCTGCATCCACTTTTTAAAATTATATTGGAAATATGCCCCTTTTTGTCTATAGGCTCACAGATGGTCAATAAGTCCAAAAAATCCTTGGATAGGTTGGACAGGAATAATACTTGAGCTGGCATTTGATCTGTGCCTTTCTAACTAGCCTCCACTTCTGAGCTTCTGCATTTCTCAATGTTTAGTATGATCGATATATCTATGTTCCTTCAGCGTCGAATATGGAGAATAGGGCAGTTCTCTCCAGTTTAAGTGCTGCTATTATGTGTAATTCTTACATGTTGTTAAGACCCATAGTCATACCTCTGTGATAATTCAGATTTATTAAGATTCAGAATGATTTTGCAAAGAGTTTCTCTTGGTATTGTTTCTTTATTTTGTCATCTGATGTACATTTTATTGCTTGTAGTGGCAGTCTATTTTCATTTATTCTAAGTACATATCCTATAACCACAGTGAGTCCACATTTTATATGTTATTGTTATAGAAACATTGCTTTTAGTGTCTTCTCTCTCTTTTTTTGTGTGTGGCTTATTTGACTTGAATTCTCTTTTGTTAATATTTAAGAGTTTTCTAAGACATTTGGAATGTGCATGATAAAGTTAATGTAATATTTGGTCAACAAGAACCACTGTTAACAATTGTGCAACTTTGTTAACTCTGGTGGTACAGTCACATGATGAGACATTCCTCAATAACAAAAGATGATCTTCAAGGTAGGGTGGAAGAAGATGAGGTGGTCAGAAGAAGACATGGCTCAATAATATCAAGGACTGGACAGGGTTTGAAGTTTCCAAACTCATTAGGATGGTAAAGGATAAAGATGCATTGAGATCTTTCTGCACCAGATGCCATAATTTGACACTCCTATGACCCTGATAGGTTATGGAATTTTATTATTATTATTATAAGACATTTATTTTCAATTGAATTTAGTTTTTTCTCTACTTCTTATTTACTTTTCAACTTTTACAATCATTTAATACAGATATTAATGTTAATACATATTACACTGGAGTTAAACAGATGTAGTGACATCAATAACAGAATGTTTGTCATTGATAACACAGTGATAAAAAATTCAGGATAGAAGTGATTAGATATAGCAGTAGAAAAAAATTATTATGGAAGACAGTCATCAAAGTATTGAATGAAGATGAGACAAGAAACAGATTTGGTAGTTAAGAAAGTATAAACATAATTGTTTTTCTTTCAGGGCTGGTATACCCATAGACCTATGTGTGCTTCAATAACAAAGACCAGTTATATCCCAACAATGTGGTCCAGGGTGAGTTAATTTATAAAATATTTAATGTTTTTAGAAATTTTAGTGGTATTTTTTGTTGGGCTTTTCAGTGAAAAATTCTTCTACTGTGATCAACTACTATGCATCTAGTATGTGTTGTTGTTTGTTATTGTTCGTTATTAAACACCTACTGGATCTCTCTTATAGCAAGACAATCAAACTACTAGGTTCCAACAAGATGTAATCTAGAAAAAGGAAGTTTGTGTCACTGTTTTATTTGTGCCAATAGCCCAACACATCTGACGTGTGGTGCATCTATTCTGATATAGGTCATGTATAAGTCTGTTTTTTTATATCATTGTAGGTTTTCCCACAGCTAGGTTTGCAGAAATGCTCCTACAGAACAGACTTTCATTCCGCAAACAGTGAAGTTGGGACAGTCCATTAGTATATGCTGAAGAATTAAAGGAGACACTGATTCTATACACTTAGATGACTGATAATGTGGCAAGTTGAGCACTTATGGGAATGCCCCAGTGTTGTGATGTGGGCTCCTAATAAAGTATCAAAGAATTGACTATACCAATCACTGAATTAATTATAAAATATAATTTAATATTAATATAACGTTTTTAAAACAAAATCTTTAAAAAAATATTCTTCAATGTTGTTGTGAGAGGATTACTCAAACATCAACTTTCCATATTTATTTATTGTCATATGTCTTGTTATTCACAAGATGGACCAATTTTAGTGTTTAAAATTTGAGCATTATCAGAGAACTAGGCTTTACTTTACTGCCCATTGACCAATTCTAGAAGCCCTACAGGTGTCTGTTTAGATATGAAACAAAAGACAAAGATATTCATCCGACAACAAATTAACAAGTTTGTGGGTTATCAAGAACCACTTTTGGCAGTGGGGAAGCTGCATGAACTTGTTTGGTTTGAGCATGTAGCATGACACACTGACATTTTATAATTATTTTGCAAGTAACAGTCGAAGGTGGAAGAAGAATAAGCAGACTAAAAAATCCTGGATTGATAACATCAAGGAATGGTCTGGACATGATTTTTCTAAATTTCTCTGAATGGCTGAGGATAGAGATTTCTAAATTCCTCTGAATGGCCGAGGATAAAGATTTCTAAATTCCTCTGAATGGCTGAGGTTAGCTGATGCTTCCTGAGTGTGGAACCCCTTCAGCTCTAATGGGTTATGGGTCTTATTATTATTTTTATTAAAATGCAACAGAAACTAATGAGTTTGATCAGTTATGTGATCTGGATAATGAAAGAGAAAGAGTAACACTGTGTCAATTGAGTGCCATGCCAAGTGGTGTAGGCGGTCATGCTTCTACACGACTCTGTCACTTGTGTTGTTAATAAGTTCAGTTGGTGACTTATTTTTGTGCCACAGTGACAACCGATTCAGAAATTTCTCTCTTTATCTTCCTCAGTCTCTTCTCCCCTTGATCTTTCAGGTGGTTACTAAATGTTCAAGTTTTACTTTTCTCATCACATTCCCTAAAAAATATTCTAATTATCGCTACAATTTGTCATTTTACTCCAGCATCACTCCAGCAGCTTCTACATTAGTTTTCTTGGTTTTCCATGGAATTTTCATCATTCTTCTTAAAAATCACATGTGCCTCCAGCTTCTTTAGCACTTTTGTTTACTGTCCATGCTTTGCTTCCATTAAGAAGGATTGGCTCAAAATAATATCCTAGTACTCGAACTTGTGAAAGCATTGATATTTCTCCATTGCATAGAATGTTCTCGTGTTTTTTAAAATGTTGATTTGGCCTCTGCTATCCTGTTCTTGATCTCATTCTGTTCTTGATAACACAGTGTACTCCTACACTAGAGAGAGAGAGAAAGATTATTGTGAGGATTCTGGAATACTTCTCCTACACATAATTAGGAGTGTGTGTAACCAGCGAACTATGGAAACTATCAGTATGCATACACTTTTACATTTACTGATAGAGGCTGAGCACCTATTTGCTTGCCTGGAGTACAGCAATGTCAGCTAATATCCAATAATAACCTACACATATCCTAATTATGATGTATCACTCGAAGGTGGATGTGTCGAGTCATTGGTGCAAAAAAACAGTGACAGAATGCGTTTCAGTTCTCTGGACTACATCCTGCTGGAAATCATGTAGGACAGTTGTCCTGTTACAAGAAAGATCCAGTGGGAGTTTAAAAATTAAAGTTAAAGAAGAAAAAGGGTTTTATAGTTCCTGTGTAGTGTTGGAGCCCAAAAGAGGAGCAAAGAATAGTAACACTGTTACCTACTACGCATGTCGTAGGAGGTGACTAAGGAGGTTGGGGGGGATGGAGTTGGCTGTCTTCATCCCATATGGTCAAAGTGACCCTATAAGCCATGCTGAAGTCAAATGTGTCAGGTTGAGAGGCGTATAAATTGCAGATAATTTGTAAACCATGAAACAACACATTCCATTCTCAGGACTACATTCTGTTAATCTGCAGGAGTTTGAGAATAAAAGCAGAAGTTGTATATGATGTTGAAAGATAAAAAGGACCAATGGATCAATAGCAAACAAGCCTTGAAAATTTAGATTCTCATTAATCATAGACATATCTGTCAATTAGTACAGATATTCTGTATGTTGTACATGAAATAATCAGATCTCATTGAATACTCCCATGTTCACTTTCAGTATTTCTAATTCATCTTATAATCCATGTTATGTGGTATTGGTTACCATGTCTTTTCAAAGCCTTCTGTTTCATGTGCTGTCAATCATTTCTGACAACAATGTTCTCCCATGCCATAATGCCAGATTGTCAAGCATCTTCTCTCTTGGTTTTTCCCTATCCCTCCAGCTCTTTAAATCGTTGTCACAATGTTTTCCATCTTTCCTCTTCTTATGATATTTCAAAAAAATGTGGTCTGTCTCTTTCTGATGTGGGTGTTTGACTCTCTTTTGAATTATCTTCTTTCATGATGCCTTCATTACGCTTTTTATGCTTTGGTGTTCTTATGTCTTTGGTGTCTTAACATTCTTCTATAAAATCATACTTCTACAGTCTCTATAATTTTTCACTTTTCTGTTGCTTGTCTAAGATTCACTTCCATACACCAAAATTGGTTCTATATAACTTTTAAGAACTCGTTGTCACACCTCAATTGACAAAGATATATTACATAGGACGTTCTTCATCTTCAGTGTTTATCTTTAGTGAAATACTTTTTATACAGAATATAGACAGAATTATGGGGTAAAAATACTGAATTTTAGTGGTATTTTTAACTGGTGCAAATATCAAATTTTATGGTATTTTCAGCTGATATGAAAGGGGGTCTGAGGGAGCTGGTATGAGAAGTTTTTTCATGAGGGTCATGTAGCACAGTGGTTAGCACACTGGCTTCGTATATTCTTCTTCTTCTGCGTTCGTTCTCAAACTCCTGCAGATTAGCAGGATGTAGTCCGGAGAACGGAATGCGTTGTGTCATGATTTACAGCATTACTGCGATATCTGCGCCTTTCAGCCTGTCACATCCGACTTCAGCATGGCTTTGGGTCTCTGGCCCTATATGGGATGGGACAGCTAACTCCATTCCATAACCTCCTTAGTCGCCTCTTACAACATGCATAGAAGGTAAACAGTGTTACTGTTCTTTGCTCCCCTTTTGGGCCCCAGCAACACACGAGTGGGCTTCACATATGAGTGGTCCTGGGTTCATTCCCCAGTTGAAGCAGAAATATTTTTCAGATTACAATTGCTTCTGGATCAACCTAGTCAATATTGGGTACTGGATTCATCCAGGAAGTAAACTGCTAGGGAGAGGAGATGGCTACCACCCTCATATAGTAGAGCTACATAAATATGAGATTGCTAGAATTTCACACCCCTATGGCATTAATAAAATGCTATGGGTTAAATTTACTTTTACTTGGTATGAAGGCAGTGTTTATACATAGGTTGTTGATGTGGTCTGATATCATTTCAATGGCTATTGATTCTAGCATGTCTTGTTCATAAACGAAAGATAAGGGATTTGTTTCTTCTGCAGAGTGTGTTTATGTTGTCATTGTCCTTTGGTCATGTCTTTTCACTAAATACATTGCTAACAGTAAGAATATTTGCCCATCTGTTCAGCCAGATTTCCTTGGCATTATTTCTAAGAATCTATTTAGCTGTTCAAATACTGCAAGGTGTTACAGTAGTGATACAGTGTTTTGTATCACTGCTAAGTACTTCCTGTATATGAGAAATATTTCAGCAAAAACGTTTGTTAGTTAAAATGCAATGACAACGGTTTAAAAAATATGAAAAATATACAATAGTAGATAAATAAAGAAACAATTGTAAACATATTTTGAGAAAATAAGCATAATTTTGTTGTCAATTTCTGTTATCAAGGGAGATGATGCACTGCCAGGTGGAATTTCTCACGGATCTGAAAGAGGTACAGGTTTCACCAGAGATGAGATTAGTCCTAAATTTGTCAGCATCAAGGCATCTGATGTGAGATATGTATCTTATAATATTCTTCTTTGTTCATGAAAAGTTGATGCACTCTATGTATTATGGATTGCCTGTTTGGCAACTGTGGCCTGGACCTCTAGTTCAGGGTGCAAAGAATAGAACCATTGCCTTCTTTCTAGGTATGTGGTAGGAAGCAACTAAGGAAAGTTAGTAACACCACCCACCATACACACCCTCCATCCCAGGGAAAAACTTTTTTTGCCCGTCAATACGTGCATGCGAGATACACATTTCTGCATATCCGTATCACTACGTGAAATCCATGCTAGTCCCGCCCTTTTTGGTGTTTTATTTTTGGCCCATCAATACGTGCATGTGAGATATACATCACTGTATATCAGTATCACTACAGAAAATCCATGCTATTTGCCTCCATTTTTGGTGTTTTATGTGTTGTTTTTTTTACCATCAATATGTGCGTGTGAGATACCGTGCCACCCCCCTTTTTTCCTCTCTTGTCAAATATGTGCGTGTGAGATACACAGATACACATCACTGTAAACCCATACTAGTTGACACCTATTGTCACTGCATGTGTTGTATTGATTTCATACTTTTATCTTCTGTCAAATGGTTATCATAGATTGCGAAGACATGCAGGCCAGCAAACATTGCATCTTTGGATAAACTTGTCTTTGTCCTTTATGACAGACTCCAAGGTAGCGGGGAATGCTGGTTTTGACATCACTGCAGAGAGGTCAACAGATCTGTCTTATGGAAAAATGATGCACCAGTTGACCCAGATGTATATTTTGCACTCCTGGCAGGACCTGATGATTCTGGGATAATGTTGCACTTGAATGTCTTCTTTCGGGGAATAAACATAAATACATACCCAGCCTAACACAACCATGTTGTATACCATTCAGGTGTCACTAAACTAAGGATGGCCTATGCTTTTTATCAGAAATGCTATGGACTGTCAAGAGCTACCTGCTCACAGCTGAAGGGATTACATCATCATCATCTATTATGGTGAATCTATATGACATACTGTCAATTTGTAAGATTTTAATATTTGGAATAAGTGCTGCATTAATACAAAAAAACATAGCAATTTACCACTGCACATAATCCAAGTAATCTGTGAAATTATGTATCACATCAGTTGTAGGTTATCAGTATTCTAAGACTTCTTGCAAAAGAACACTTTAGTTTACAAAAAAAATCCCCAAAAATTGATGACATTAATTGTATAATTAACTATAATCACATTCTTGATCTCTACAAATATTTTGCCATACTCTGCATCTTACTTATATACATTTTACAGAAATTTGATAGATTTCATGAGACACCGTACCTTACTCACAAACAGGATTCAGCAGAAAATGACCCTTCCAACAATGGCAGGTACAGATATGTTAGATATAAATTTAACAGAAAACTATTTTAGACTAGACAAAATAATGAAAATAAATATGTGTTTGTTTGCGTTCATTCTCAAACTCCCACTGGATCTCTCTTGTTGCAGAACAATGGTCCTGTTAGATTTCCATTGGGCATAGTCCAGAGAATGGAAGTGTTTTGTGCCGCTGTTTTAATTCACGCCAGTGGCCCAGCACATCTGTCTTTGGCATGAAAATTAATAAAAATAAATGTACATCTAATAATATTTAATTTGTACTTTAGATAAATTTATAACTATTCTTTGTGCTTTAATTTGTATATGTCTAGGAATGTACTATATTTAATATCTTGAAGGCTAGTGCAACCATTTTCAGATTGATTTTACTATAGTTTTTCCTTTACATTTTGGCAATGCAGTGGGTGTTTTTCATAAGAGTATAATCTTGTAGAACAATAACAACTATGATATTGTATTATTGTCATT
The DNA here is from genome assembly GCA_034231615.1 of Meghimatium bilineatum. Taxonomy (NCBI): domain Eukaryota; kingdom Metazoa; phylum Mollusca; class Gastropoda; order Stylommatophora; family Philomycidae; genus Meghimatium; species Meghimatium bilineatum. Next base: position 25,923,168 of record CM067311.1, read on the forward strand.
ATTGTCGCTGGTAACTAATATAAGTCTAGAGAAACTTGTCTTTCCAGTTCAAAAGAGTCTTTCTGACATTGATTTGTGTGTCAAGTTTTCCCTCTTATATGTGGATTGCCAGTCAAGATTGGTATTCTCCACCTGAACTGTCTTCTATCAAGAATTGCAACCAGAATTGACACATGTAAATGAATTACATAAATGACATCATGGAATTCACATGTAAAGGCCTCATCGATGGAAAAAGTGGCCTTGGGAAATGAAATAGAACGCATCTGAACTACGTAAGGACATGTATAGCAACGGACACATGAGCAACAAACAGTGCCAAAATGGTCGGTGATCATCCACTCACATCATCAAGCACAGAACATCCACTCCTGTGGCCACACACTTCAACGGCAATGGTCATCATGGTGCTTTTGATATTCAGGTCACCGCCATCAGATCTTGTACCGCTGATGATAGATCTAGGTACGCTCTAGAAAATCGTCTCATTGTGGAATTGGGCACACTCAAGCCTTTTGGACTCAATTCCGACCACTCTTATGTCTAGTACTGGGTTCGTGTGGTCTTTGTCTTTATTATTTTTGTTCTGCCATTTACTCATCTTTTTGTTCATTTTGTTTTCACATATATTTACGTTTTTTATGTACTTTCTGACCTTCTGGCATCTTTTGATGTTTTGTTTGTGTCTTGATAAAGACCTTTTGGTTGAAATGTTGAAAATGATTTATGTATTTTAATTTGTATGGCTTCTTGTGTGCACATCATTACCTACTAGTTTTAGTTATAGTCTGTCGTGTCTCACTGAAGCGATATATAAACCTGTGTTTTACGTAAGTCTAATTGTTGTTACGTTTTAAGCAGTTACCTTGTATTGATTGTAATATTGTGCAACAGAATGACACCATGCTTGGTGGCTTAATGGCTGTATGCAGTTTGCCTAGCCTATCATATTCTCGATAGCATTGATCTTCACACTAGGCTCTTTAAAGTTCACAGCACCACCAAAAGTCCTTCTTGGTCAATCGGTAAAAAAAATGCAGTAAGAATAACCTTTTCTGCAGAAATTTGTGATTGGAATCTATGCTCTTTGTTTATCCTGGATGTTTCCATTGCATTCTGGCTGCTTGGCTCAAAGTGGTGGCACCAAGATTCATGGTCTACCACAATTCATGACAGAAATGTATCACCATTCGCATGGCAATACTGCAAATGGTTCAAACTCCATTACATTTGTTCTTCCTTATGATATTCAGTCAATAACTGTAGTACCCAATGAGAACACACCTTCCAATACTTCAGTTTCTTCTGAACAATCATGTTCTTAATGACACAGAGAATTCATTAGCTAGCGAACACAAACAAACTTCAATGATGGTCAACACATACTGCTGCATCCATCTTGGTGATTGCTTCTGTCACAACACGTGCCTGACCTGGCTGAAGAAGACCATTTGTTACCTATCTCCCTTCCCAAAAGACCCTTACCCAATCCTTCACTGTTGTCTTCAAAACATATTTTCCACCATAGACCACCTGCAATATTTGTAGAATGTTGGTTGGTTGACATCCTTCAGCTGTAAGAAACTTAATCACTGCTCGTCTATCACATTTTGAAGGTGTTGTTATCACACTGACTATGTTGTTGGCTACATGCACAGTACACTAAGCATATGAAGAGAATGACCATGTCACCCTTTGTTAATCAATGTGTACCTTTTGCAGTGATGACATCTTCATGCTACTTGCATGCTGGCATAGGCGACACAACACAGGAGGGTTTAATTTGAACGTTCCTCGTATATATTAGTGATGGAAGTAGGTGTGATAGATTGCAACCTTGTCCTTCTACAACACCACAATATGAATCTTAAGCATTATTCAAACAGCATAAACAAAACTTGATCAATAAATGTTCATACCATGCACCCTTAATTAACAGCATATGTAAATATTATTAAAAAATAGAAAATGCTTATTTCATTATTTTATAGTGTTCAGCATGAACAGTTCAAGGGTCTAACGCAACCAATTCCAACTGAAATTGATCGTCTGAACCATACTTGTGTCGGATTCAAGGAGGATACTGGTTATGTAAGGAATAATGCTCCATATTTAGAAGCCCCAAGTGACAAGATGAGGTTTCTGACAAACTACATGACCAGGTATGAACATGTTTATAGTAAATACAATTAATATGAAAGGTACAAAGGGAAATGTTGAAAATACTTCTTCAGTATTCATTCTCAAACTTTTGCTGAGTTTATCATTTTGCAGTAGTCAATAGTCCTACTAGATTTCCAGCAGAATGTATTCCAGAGAATGGAAATGCTTTATGTCGTAGTTTTATTTGCGCTGTGACACATCCATCTTCGGCAGGTGTTGAAAATACAAATATTAAAAATCTGTATATGAAAGTGACACTTTATATTTCGTATCGCATGTAAATTTAAGCAAACAATTAAAAATAAAGAAGAGAGTTCTAAATAGAATCTGCTTGTCTAACATGATTAAATCATATATACAAAAAATCATATATACAAAAAATCGTATGTTGCCAGAGTCTTAAAGAGGAGTAAAGAATTGCAACATTTTTACCTACCATGCATATTGTAAGAAGAAACTAAGGAAGTTATGTGGTGGAGTTTTCTGCCCCATCAGAAAGAGGGTTAAAGCGACCCAGAAGCCATGCTGAATTCAGATGTGTTAGAATGAATGACATATATATTGCAGCTAAGCTGTAAACCATTACAGAATTCATTTACTTCTGTGGACTACATCCTGCTAATCTGCAGGAGTTTCAGAATAAACACAGAAAAGTACAAATTCAGTGATAAAAATATATTTTAATTTAAAAGTGATTTCCAGTCAACTTACATTGTCTGTATTTGTACAAAATATATTCAGGTTTCATTGAATAGTTTGTATTGTCCATTTGTGTTTACAATTAGTAAAGTACTCTATGTACATAATTTGGGGTTAAAATCTAATAGGGAAGCTAAGAAACAGGATGATGAAATTTTGCTAATCACTGGAAACATACATACATGAATAAAGCTCATCATATTATGTTGAGAATGTGTCCTCAATAAAGGCCTTTTGGTCAAAATGTTTTTTTGTGTTATCATGTGTGTTTCCAGTGATTAGCAAAACTTCTTCATCCTATTTCTTAATTTCTCCCATTTGATTTTAGTTTTTCTGCAGTTATTATCTATTTTGAGATCAAAATACAAAATTTAGGGATGAAATTCAGATTGATCCTTCTAAATATTTACAGATGTGAAAGTGTTTGCACATAATTGGAAGCAATTTATCATTATAAAATGCATAAAGATGTGCTTATTTTTTATTTTCAGATTTGGAACAGATCCAAATTCTGTAGGTGTTGATAGAGCTGGTCATTTGAGAGGAGGAATACAGAAAAATAAGTTAGATATTTTTAGTAAGTCAACTGCTGTCAGTGACTTTGGCAGGGATGCATGCAGTAGAGAAGTGTTGCAAAAAATTGAGCCCTATGTTGGAAGGTATGATTTAGATGATAACACGTTCAGATCTGGCCTTTATTACTTGTGTGAATTCTTTTAAAAACATTTCCATTTTATTGTTGTTGAATTATTCTGACTTTATAAATTCAACCTTCTGAATGATAGCAAAGACTTCTGATGTTCAGAATGACTGTATGCAATTATTGAGTTTACAATAACGTGTCCAAGATTGTGTCATGTGACGTATTCCTTCCAGAATGTTGTCTTCCCAATGAACTCTCTGAACCTCTCTCTGTCTTGGGCGATGTGGCTTGCATTTTCTAGCGATGTATTCATGTTATCTTTAATGTCGTCAGTCCATCGTCTTCTTGGTCTGCCCCTTCTCCTCTTCCCAGGTACTCTTCCCTCCATTATTTGTCTTTCTAAACAGTTATGTCTCTTTATATGACCAAACAGGCGTAGTTTTCTTTTTGTTATTGTGTTTAGTAACCAACACTCTGGAATATTCAGTGTGTTTATAATATCTGAGTTTCTGATTTTAATCTTCCATGATATTCTAAGTATCTTCCTGTAGCATTTCAGCTCGAAGGCGTTGATCCTCTTTGCCGCTGTTTTACTTAGAGTCCATGTTTCACAGCCGTATGTTGCAACCGGAAAAATAAAAGTTCGTAACATTAGCACTTTCATTACAATTGTCCAAGATTACAAGAATCAATATACTTTGAAAAACTAATAAATAGTTTTGGTGTGAAACTTCACTTATTCAATGTCTATACATTATCAGTTGTCAGAACTAAACTAAAATTATATTTCCTAGTTTATTTGTTTATTGATAGCAAATTTTGTTAATATTTAATTGCAAATGTTATTTACTAATGTTAAAGACACAGATAATTCACTCCTATTAAGTTTAAAACATTGAACATTTTTTTGAGTTTGTACATGTAAATGAGGTATCAGAATCAAAATATTAAGAGCTGTTGTTTTATTTTTGTTTCACTGTGTATTGTTAAACCAAATAAAAAAAGTAATAATTGTTCATCAAGAACTGGAAGATGTCATTAAATTTGAATATTTGGGTGCAAACATAAACAGTTCAGCAGGTTGTGTAGCAGAAAAAATTATTTCACTGAATATAAGATGAAATAAAAATATATAAAACTTGATTCACTGTCATGTCGTTTCATCTCTATGTGGATGGCTAGAGATTGCTCGGATTTCAATTTCATAATCACACGATGTCTCATAACGCTATTTTATGATCAGAAACAGGAAGTTAAATAAAATAACTACTTGAGTTCCTACTAACACAAATTACAAATCTGTCTTTTTAAAAAAAATTCTGGTTTATTAATGCATTATTAACACACTGGTGATGGATTTATCCATCAGAAATAAAGATATTACACAATTTGGGCTAAATGTGTCGCCTGAATTGTAAACACAGAATGCTAAAGGTTAAGAACAGTAAGAAACCAAGAAGGTTGCCTCCTAAACAACATTATAACAAGAAAGCCACATTATAACATTGTGGCCAGCTCCTTGTCATGGAGATGGGGTTTAGTCAAGCCACCAGATGCTGAAAAATAAGACTGGCCAGGCTATCCTACCAGTATATGAAAGGTCGGGTGGTAACCATCAGACCAACCACCAAGAAAAATATTTCTAGAAAATGATATGACTGTATAGTGAGGGTTTTTTTTGTGTGAAAACCCCACCAGCATTCTATCTTTAGTTATATATTTTTAATGTTGTAATGTCCTGTTGTTGCTCATCCCCCTTGGAGTAGAGGGCCATCCAACTTGTGGTATTGTACTCCATCATAGAACCTAAATTCTTTGACCTGGACTGTCAAGATTTCATCAGTTTGATGCTGTACATCAAACTGATACCCAGAAACAAACTGGAGAAAGGGGAAACCTGAGGTGAAACCATCCAATTCAAGTTGTGATGATCCTATGTCTTGTGTGCCTGCAGACTATAGCTGATGGGGAATGGAGAAAGATGAGGTATGCCTCAGATCCACAATCCATAATGCCTGATTTGCTGGATCAGCCCTCAAGCTTCAGAAAAAATAACCCCAGCATGAAAGTGCCTAAACACAAAATATTATAGGAGCTTGGATGTCGCTTCATAAAAGATCAGCACCAGCAGTTCCTCCTGCCCCTCTGGGCTGCCTTGAGCAAAACGTCAGCCACAAGGGGCACATTATACTACAACTTAACATATCTGGACTCAGAAATAAGACCCTGGAACTGAGTAGAACATTACACAAACATGATACTGCCATCACACTACTGTAGGAAACACTACTAGCAAAGAAAGAACACTCAATACCAGACTAGACGCAAAAATAAAACCACAATATTTAGACTGCAAAAAACACATGTACAACGTAACAAACATCTACAAAGAATTACTGCAGACCATACACCATACTGCAACAGACAAGAGGAGGAAACAGTAAAACATCACCTTATTGAATGCCCTGAACTACAAGACCTATAAAAACAACTGTTACCTCCAAATCCCCCCATTACTAGGACCCTTTATACAGACACAACACAGCTGAAGAAAACATGTACCTACCACCACCTGACATAGGAAAGAAAGAGTGAAGGTTCGCAACTCCGAGGATCAGATTAAGTAGGTAATAAGAAAGCTGAGATTTTCTGGCCAAATGAAGAGGCATAACAACATGAAAAAATTAATAATAGAAGATATCGTTGCTGGTAACAGGCTAAAGGCCACCTAAGACAATGATGAATAAGAGACATTTCAGATTGTACATGTCCTTGACTAAGACAGGCCAACTCACCCAGAATTGTGATGGTTTCAAAACTCAAATAAAGCTACGTTCGGAAAAGAATGTCACCAGAAGTATATGATAAATTTATTGTTATTTTAACATAATTATTTGATACTCATTATTTTTTAATTCTCTAATCTAATGCTGTTTTAGATATCTAACGAGTATTTCATTCAACTTTCAGAAGTTTAAAGGCCAGAAATGTATTCTTCGATGACCATACACATGATTCAAAGTTGGCAGCCTAAATAATCCATCAGGTTTTTTTTTATATTAATTTTTGCAGAATCTTGTGATGTTACTAAAATTAAAATACATTCACCTGACTCTGTCATCTTAGACTTTGATACAGCACATTCCATTTATTTGAGATAATATAGAATATTGTATGCCTACTATTTTGATATATATTCATTGATTCATAGGCCTATATCACAATTTTTATATTTTGTTTTGTGTGTATTGATACATTTTATCTTTAATAGAAAACAATTGAATAAGGGATAATAAAATACATGCTACTAAAGTTATAAATAATAATGTGGAAGCTTCATTTCATTATTCAATGGAATCCCTCTATAGTGCATCTTTTAATGATAAATTTCTTTTTTTAAACACTTTTCAAACCCCACAAATATATTCCTTATTGTTTATACAGTATATTACCATATGTCTGCTATTACATAAATATTTTGTTGGTATGGGCCAAATTGTTAGAATTTTACTATATAATATCAGAAGATGGCAAACATAAATCTATATCAAGTCTGTTAAAATGATTGCATGTGTTGTCAGAGTCCATTCTTTTTAACTTGACAATCAAGCGAATGAAAAAGCTTGACAATGAACACTTTAACTTTTAGAGTGCCACATGCAGAAGATCTGAAGGCCTCACCAGTGGTTTATCTGACCTATCACCATGCAAAGAGTTGTTAGTTTTGTATGTCCATTACAGGTGATGATGACCATTTGTTGTATTCACTTTTGAAATTCAGTTAGAATTATGTCCTTGACTGAATTCATAGATGGCTAATAAAACCTATTCTGGCTGCAAATGCCCTTGGACAATTTGGGAATGGGATGATCACTTTAGATGGTTTTTGGTCTATCCTTGACTTTTATTCTAGCTACTCTCTGCTGTTGAGAAGCTGCTGCATTCTTTTTACAAGATGCTGCACATTTTTTTTACTAGAGCTCCAAACTCTATTCTGTGCAAGTTCTTCCCATATATCTTGGCCTAGTTCAAGGCTTTTGGTGAGGTCTTTAACAAGTCCTTGTAGCGCTTCTTTTGGCCACCTTGAGAAAGTATGCCCTTCTGCAATTCACCATAAAGTATTTTTGGTTGGTGATGTGGCATACGTGAACTGCTTAGTAAATATATCTGCATAGTGATAATGCTAGGGATACCAGATCTGTCTAGGACAGTGATATCCAGAATCTTATCTTGCCATCTGATGTTCATAACGTTTTTAACACTTCTTCTTCTTCTGCGTTTATTCTCAAACTCCTGCAGATTAGCAGGATGTAGTCCAGAGAAAGGAATGCGTTGTGTCATGGTTTACAGCATTTCTGCGCCTTTCAGCCTGACACATCCGACTTCAGCATGGCTTTGGGTCACTGACTATATGGGATGGGACAGCCAACTCCATCCCATAACCTCCTTAGTCGCCTTTTACGACATGCGTGGAAGGTAACAGTGTTGCTATTCTTTGCTCCCATTCGGGCCCCGGGAACACACAGGCGGTTTTGAACACAATTTGTGTGAAAGTTATTATGCTTCCTCACACATTGTCTATACACAGTCATGTTTCACAGCCAGAGTATAACAGCACTGGAAGTACCACTGCTCTGTAAACTTTCAACTTAGTCTTCAGGATAATGAATTTTCTATGCCACACATTTGCATACAATCTGCCAAATGTGCTGCTTACCTTGGAGATCCCGGTATTCACTTCATCATGCAACAGTAGACCCCTAGCAGATGGCATATCTATATAGTAAGGTTTTTCTATTGTGAATGCCACATATTACTTCATCTATATGTTTTTTTTTATGTTTACATTTCTTCTCAAAGCATTGTACACCACTGAGACTTAGAGCCTTCTATATGTGAAATAAAGCTCTAGAGAGACCTCCCCATTGTTTAAAAGGATACAAGAACTCTATTTTTCATAATTCTTTTTCTATGAACACAAACAAACTCTAGTATACACAACTAAAATCAATTTTTATGCACACTTTGTAAATAATAAAATTGAATTATGAGTTCAGGTTATCATCATCGCCTGACAAGTCTGCAGGTGTTCTGATCCCCATCTCAATAAATCCATGAGTGTAGCAGTTGACAGTTCAGACTTATGGGTCACTTGACCCTTTATGAAATGAGCCAACTCCATTCCTAAAACTTAATTAAGTTGTCTCTTAAGATGTGCATGGCAGGTAACAGTGCTACTATTCTTGGCTCCCCTTTTGGGCCAGGCAACACATGAGTGACACTTACAAATGAATAAGATCCCTCGGTGCATTGATTATGTCAAAACAATCCATTGAAGTCCTTTTCAATAATTTTGCCACACTAGTCAGCTTCTTAATTACTTTCAGCACAAGCATGTACTGGCATAAACATGAAGGTAAAAGTGAGGATATGGTTAACTTTCATAATAAATTACAATTTTAACAAAATATTTTTCCTGTAATGTAATGTATGCATCTAAATGTTTAAAATTAAATGGGACATTGAAAATGTATGTTAATATAAAAGTAATAGACAAATACACCAACTTTTACATTAGATTTCCCTTAGGTGTTCATTCTATCAAATTATGAACAGACCAGAACAAGTTGCGATTCTACGACTCAGAACAAGACATAGCTGACTCTGTAGCTACATATATACAAAGTTCAACATTGACAACACAGCTATGTGGCACTTCAGACTGCTGAGCATAAACTTCAAGGATGTTACGAATATATGAAATGCTGAGGCACACACTTGTGAAGAGAAACAACATTGGAAGATAAACTCTATGGAACTCTGTATAAAGTCACAAAATACAGTCAAGTTTATAGCAGAGGCAAAAGAGCATGTATAGGCATATTCCAGATGAATGAAAGAAGAAGAAAAATATGGAAGTCTGGTTCTTTCCTAGGAGACAGTTCTACAAATTTAACAAAATACGGGTGATGAACTATAAGAAAAGAGGGAGAATAAAATTGCGTTCTTCATGTTTTTAATGGATTATTTGCATTATTTCCCTGGTGTTAAATACTAACACCAAACTGGTGTTTATTATTTACCCCACCAGCTCAATCTGTTGATAGTGCTTTTTAATAGTGCAGTTTCAGGTAGTCCGTACCACCGTGTAGTAGGTTAAGATCATAGCATGTGCCCCTGTAGAACAATATTTTTGCATCTGGGAACACTCCTTGCAATCACTTTATACTTTTTTTGGTAACAATTACTTTATCAATTTTATTAAGCTCAGTACAATTAAACTAATGTATTCATTATTCATTGAATAAATTCATTCTCAATGATTGGCTCATTCATTGAAAGAGAAAAAGGACCTTAAATATCTTGGGATAATCTTTGATAGAAGTCTCTCATTCAACAAGCAAGTCACAAATATGATTCAGACGGCTAAAAGGAGGGATCAGTGTTATCAAGGTTATGGCGATCTTCAACATGCAGCAATGGGTACTTCTTTCTGCTTCTGCAAGTGATTTGTCATAGATTATGGCCTCGGTCTACTACCACTGTCACAGACACAAGTCGATAGATTGAAAAAAATGAGGCAATGAGAGCGGTACTGGGGTGTACTAGAGATACATCCATCTCTGCTATGAGATTTCTGCTTGATTTCCCCAGCATATGAGTGCGACATCAGGTCGCTCAAGCAGTGGCGTAGTGTGGGTCAATGGCGCCCGGGGCGGAATCATAATTTTCCGCCCTTGTGACATTAAAAAAATATGGCAGTGATTGTGAAAGACTGGATCTCTTTCACGGGGTTTCTATCTCTTTCACGGGGTTTCCATCTCTTTCACTGGGTTTCTATATCTTTCACAGGGTTTCCATCTCTTTCACGGGGTTTCCATCTCTTTCACAAGGTTTCTATCTCTTTCACGAGGTTTCTATCTCTTTCACATGGTTGTCTTCTCTTTCACAGGGTTTCTATCTCTTTCACTGGGTTTCTATTTCTTTCACAAGGTTTCTATCTCTTTCACGAGGTTTCTATCTCTTTCACAGGGTTTCTATCTATTTCACATGGCTGCCATCTCTTTCACATGGTTGTCATATCTTTCACAGGGTTGCCATCTCTTTCGCAGGGTTGCCATTTTAAATATCTGGCTCATGATTAAGGTGAATATGACAGGCAGAATGGTGCAGATATCTCAACAAGGCTCTATACCATGACACATGCATTTCGTTCTCTAGACTACTTTCTACCAATCGATTTTGATAATGAATGCAAAAAACGAAATATTTGGCATTTTTTGCCTATTTTGAAAGCATATCTACTTTCACATATAATCTTGTTTAAATGTATCTAAAAAATGTACTTACGTAAAACATATGTTTTTAGAATGGTCCACTTAGACAAGACGAACTATCATTAAAACTAGAGTGTTATGATGTGTAAACAATAAATCTACAAATTACAATACACAAAACATTTTGAACATTTATATCAAAAGGCTGATCATATTTTCTTGTTTAAACTATCATTCAAAGCCTCCAAGTAAAAATTGATAAAGCAGCATCTTAATAAAACTGGCTTGTTTATTTGGATAGTTTTTGTTCATTTTTTTTGCTTCTTTCATAAGCCTCCATTGAAGCCATATCTCTCCACATCTCAAGGGGTTCTACATTTGTAGAAACAAATTGTAAACAAGTTGTAGAAAACTGGCAACCAAACCACAGAATAAAACAATAGTCAGTCCTGAGCCATGTCGATGAAATAAAAGGCAGCTATCACCTCCCAGACAAGAGACAAGAACTGCAAAGAGTAGAAAAATGTTTATCACGACATGCAGGTTTTAAATTGCCGGAAATCAAGACACAATTAAGAAATAATGCACCGAATTGTTCCGACCCAGTAAGTCTTATGAAAGCAACACAGAAAACAATAGACACCTACCCAGAACAATGGATTCATGTCTATACTGATGGGTCTGCTTTTAAAGCCACCATCAAAGCAGGTTATGGTGTCTATATAGAATATCCAGACAATACATCTGAGGAGTTGTTTGATGCCTGTGGGGAGATATGTTCTAACTATGAAGCCGAAATAACAGCACTAGAAGTTGCCTTGTACTACCTGAAGACCATATTTGATGCCTTTCCATCAAAAGTTCAAAACATTGTTATTTTCATAGATTCTATGTTCGCCCTTCAAGCACTAGAATGTGATGGACATTGTAAGCCTGAGCTGGTAGAAATATATCACCATGCCAACCAGCTACTTACATTGTTAAGCAGTGGATACATGGCCACTCAAACACACCTGGCAATGACAAGGCAGACAGACTAGCAAAGATGGGAGCTTAACAAGAACAGCCATATACATAAACAACCATGCACACAGTTAAAATGATGCTAAAATCTGTAACTAAAGAAAATTGGATGAACAGATGGGCTATGGGAAACACTAGGAGGGAAATCTATAAATATATGACCAGCCCAAATCCTAAAGATAACATCAACCTCCTGGGAAGAAAAGACCAGAGTATCATCTTCCAACTGCGCACACAACCTGTACAGCTTAACAATCACCTGAACAGAATACAACCACAACACACAATCCAGCGTGCCGGCTGTGCACTCATCCCTATGAAAATGGAAAATGTTGATCGCAACCTTTTTAAATGCACAGCACTGGATGACATCAGGAAAATGCTTCTCCCTCTAGGGCTAGATAAATGGAACACATTATTTGGAACAAAACAACAGCTCACAAACACATGCATATATCACACTATGGCATTGGGTCAAAGGGCATGAGCCCATGGACCGCTGGATCAGCAACCAACCAATAAAACTTGCATAGGAAAGAAATTGTGTGAAACATAGACACTATGCATTTTGGCAATTTAATTAATTTGAGGGTCTCTATGTTCATATGAAATTTTGCACTGGCCAGCTTTTCGACCATCTGTAAAGACGCAAAAAGCCGTAATTTTGTATGTTTTCTTCTAACTATATCAAGACCTTGTTTTAATGTATTAGGGTACAGGGTAACTTTGTTTAGTAAAATGGGGTCGCAGATCAGTTTATTTCTATAAAATGGGGTCATGACTCAAAAATATTTCAGAATCAGAGCGATTGATGTAGAAGAAATCTCTTATTTCTGAGACATGTCTCTAAATCTGGACAATCATTCTTTGATATAATTCTGTCATTCATTGTGGTTAAAAAAAATGACAAAATACTTCATATAATCTTCAACAATTTTATTTACATTAAATATCTATTCTATCTATAAACCTGCACCCATCAGGGTCATAAGGGTACCACATTGAAATCTTTAGCACACAGTCCCCCAGCGAGGTGAACATTCTTGAGACTAAAGGAAATCGAACCAATCCCATTCTAGTGGCACCAAATCACCTTGCAAGGTATGATTTTAACAATACATTTGCGTGAAATGAGATGTTTGAGAAAAGTTAAAAATATCAAACATTGAGATCAACGGAGAAATGAAGATATCAGAGAAGAAATAAAAACCATATCAAGACTACATTGAGAGACAGCAAACAAGGTGATTTAGTCACATCATTAGAATGAAACCAAAGTAACCAGCACTTTGTGCATACAACAGCTGAAGATCAGGCTACAGGGAACAAGAAAGACCAAGAATTAGATGGTTGGAGACAATAAAAAAAAACAACTTAAAGAAACACGTGCTGACAATAGCCAAAGTCTGACAACTCCAACTTCACCCACAACATTTAACAACACAATTGGAGGACCCATGTAATAGGACAGCAAAGTACACCACTAAACTCCCTCTTTGGCACCCCAATCATGAAGCCCTGATTGTTTCCATTCATGGGCAGTAGGGTTAGTAAAGCATCAAGAGGTTTCAGCAGCTCTAGCTAATATTTTTCTTTTCCACTCTTCATATTCCACTACTGAAGTCATTTGCTGATGCCTATCTGCAGTCTGTTCTACTTTCTGTCTTTTTTATCTCTCATCATCTGAAAATTAGAAAAGTTAAAAAAAAGGGTTCAAAAGTTGTAGAAGATTTACTTCACTGTACTCGATTTCCCATATATACTCATCACTCTCAACAAAGTGGCATGCCACCTGCCAAGAGTACCACTCATAGCACGTAACTCCATAGCTTCAAGTGATAACCCACAGGGATCTCTGAAAAAATCCACTTTATACACAAAATGACAGACATGAGCCAAATTTGAACTCATGACCTCTTGAACTCAAGGCGAACAGTTTAACCCCATTACACTAGGGAGATCCCCCTGAAAATTAGAAAGTTGTGACAAATCTTCATATTAATAATATAGACTTTAATTAATGTTTTATTTGGGTCAGTACACATCACAGCCAGCCCCTTGTCATGGATATGAAGATTTAGTCACCTCCAGTATGTTGATGGGATCTTAAAGTGTTGCGCAGAATAGCAAAACTATGACCTGTCATGTATGTTGTTAAAGATAAATAAGGAAATTTGGGGTTGGCTTGACCCATCCCATAGAATACTAAAGTAACCCAGAAGTAATTCTGAAGTTGGAATGTGTCGCAGAAAGGCGAGATATCACAGATAAGCTGTAAACCACACATAATGAACTCAGTTCTCTAGACTCATTCTTTGACATGGCTTTATGGTCACTTTGACCCACGTGATAGGATAGAAAAGTACACCCCTAAAGCTCCTTAGCTGTCTCTTACAACATGCATAGCAGGTCACAAGGTTGCTATACTTTGATCCCTTTTGGGCATCAGCAGATCAATAGAATAATGTCACATATGTCCTTGTCTGGAATCCATGCCTATGTAATAGTTTGTCTATAAGCAGAAAATAGAATGAACTCAGAAATTATTCACAAGTTCATTGAAAGTTTGTTATGGTGTACACAGTTTTCATGTTGTCAATAATTTTACATCACTTGCAGAGCGTGTCGCAACAAATAACAAATGGCTAATGTTAGTGACATTATGCCATGATTTAATGAGAAGGGATAATGCTAGAGTTTGGAGGGGAGAGGTGTCAGGCGCAGTGTTAAAACTAATTCTGAGGAGCACAGTAGCCTAGTTGATAGTAAGCTTGCTTGCTATCACTGGATTACAGCATACCAGGTTCGAAACCTTGTCCGGACAAACACAAATTCCCGTTGTGATTTCTTGCTGGACACGACTACTCCTCCTGTTGACTCTGCTGTAATAGGGTACCTGACGCATGAGTTAGGGGAGGTAAAGACAGTAAGAAAGGGAACTGGTCACCCTAATTAATAGCTGCTGTGGCTTAGTGCATGAAGTTATATTCATCCGCGACATCAGGTGGCTGCCATGGGGCCTACCTTTACACCTACAACTAATTCTAATTCCTATCCCTACCCCCTCCTAATGTGTTTAAAAAACTGTGTTCTTCCTATTTTCGTTAATTATTTCCCTGGCTTCAAACTACTAAACAATTGCATTCTGCAATGTCACAAACTATTACAAAATTATGACCAGACAATTCTCAAACTATGAGCGCTGTAAACATTGGTAGGCACATGTTCCAGACATGAACCGGTACTTCTTCTTCTGCATTCATTCTCAAACTCTTGTAAACTAGCAGGATGTATTCTGGAGAACAGAATCTGCCAAATCAAGGTTTACAGCTGTCTGAGATATCTGCTCCTTTCAGCACAACAAACCAAATTTAGTACAGCTTTGTGGGTCACTGACGTCACATGGGTCCATTCATTATTTGTGGTTTAAATAAAAATTACTCCCATGGTTAAACCAGACATGAGAAAGTTGGATACCAGGGCTCAAACTCTGGGAAGGGGTGCCATATTAATTTAGCAAGTGTTGTCTAGGACCCTCTTCAGGCGGTTTCTGGTCTTTTTCTTCAGTGTTCATTCCAAAACTCCCAATGGATATCTCTTGCAGCAGAACAATGGTCCTACTAGATTTCCAGCAGAATTTAGTCCAGAGAATGGAAATTCTCTGCGTTGAGTCGCCGTTTTATTTACACCAATAATACAACACATCCATCTTCGATGGGGGTTTCTGGTCAACCACTGACTATACAGCTGAGCACTTATGGGAAACCGTGTGTTATGACACTGGTTCATAACTCATATTGCCTTTACCTTTTACAGTTGATCCTAAATCGTCATTATCAACTATGACAGACGAACATGACAGGATGATCATGCAGTATCCAGATTACATCCTGCTAATATGCAGGAGTTTAAGAATGAACACAGAAAAAGAGTGCCCAAAGAGCACTAGAAAACACTCCAAGTGAATGGATTCATCAAACTCTGTGGTCTGTATCAACAAGTGAAAAAAAATCATCTGCCAACTCGGTCAGATGGTCTGCCAAAATTAATTAACATCTTTCTGTAGATAACCGTCTCTATAGGCCAGCGTTCCTCCTTTAACTGATTTAGTGAAATGCAGTTTTGCAGGATATGTTCCGCTGTGCCCACATGGACAAAGAGGTAATGTTACCAGTCTTGGATGAATATATAGTATAAGAAATATAACAAAATAGAGGATGACAAATACACTGATATTATTACTACCTTGAATTTGAGCTTCTACGACCTCCAATAAACTCCTCTTTGTACTTTTTACTTGTGGACTTTTGTCTATGGATTGATGATTTATTCATTGCAGACATTTAACATTTACTTTAATGATACAAAAAGGGGCATAGAATAGAAGAGACCAAACATTTCAAAAGATGTAGAGTTTCAGTTTTACTTACATCAAATATTGACATCCGTAGTAATAAATGATTTAGGTCCCAACTCTGCTGGACTGTCCACATCGTCCGTATGCCAGACAAGCGCCTTTCAAAGAGATTATTCTATGGGGAGTTGTGCGAAGGTAAACGTTCAAGTAGAGGGCAGAAAAAGCGCTTCAAGGATCACCTAAAAAGCTCTCTCAAGAACTGCAGCATCGATCCTAGCTCCTGGGAAACTACAGCACTTGATCGCTCAGCCTGGCACACTCAGATCACTGCTGGCATCACGAAATTTGAAAAAGAAAGAACACTGCGGGCAATCCACAAGCACAAGAAGCGGAAGGACAAATTCGTAAATTCTCCTCCCCCGAACCTTCAGCACTCCTGCATGCACTGCAATAGAACTTTCCGTGCACGAATCAGACTCATCTGGCATCTACGAACTCACAAACTATATTAGTTAATTACCAATTTTAATTATTATATATATATATATTTTTTTTCATCGCATTTAATGTTTTTTCGCTTGTGAAGGAGGAACATCATCATCAGTAATAAATGAATAGGCAAAAAAGATTCTGGCAAGGACCTTCTTCGCCTTTGTTGCCCGGCCTGAAAGGGGAGAAAATAATAGTGAAACTTTTACATGTCATGCATGTTGTAAGAGGTGACTCAGGCTTTTAGGAGGTGGAGTTGGCTGTCACATCCCTTACATGGTCAAATGACACAGAAACCATGCTAAAGTCAAATGTGTCAGGACCAATGGCCAAGATATCACAGCCAAGCTGCAAGCCATGACACAGTGCATTTAATTCTTCATACTACATCCTGTTAATCTGAAGGAGTTTGAAAAAGAATGAAGATGAAAAGGGCCTCCTTAATTTGACACTGGAGAAATTATGATGGTTGCACAGAACAGAGAGTAGCAGTGCTTGCTGATGATTGCACAGAACAGAGAGTAGCAGTGCTTGATGATGGTTGCATAGAACAGAGAGTAGAAGTGCTTAACGATGGTTGAACAGAAAAGAGAGTAGCAGTGCTTGATGATGGTTGCACAGAACAGAGAGTAGCAGTGCTTGATGATGTTCTGCTAAAGAAATATCACATTAAAGAAGCTATTGGTTAATCCATGTTATTGTACTTCAAGGCAAACCCACAATTCTCCATCTCCCTGAGAAGATGTCAAAGAATATGCATGCTGATAGTCTCCATGGCTAGCTAGCTGGATAAACACTCTTAATTCTACTCGACATATTCTCAGTTCTATTTATACCATAAATAATATTGAATTGCCACCCATGTGTTACTGAGGTCTAAGTAGGAAGTAAAGAACAGCAACACTGTTTACCTTCCATGCATGTCATAAGAGGCACCTAAGGAGGTTATGGGATGGAGTTGGCTGTCCCATTCCATATAGGGTCAACACGACCCAAAGCTATGTTAAAGTCATGTGTCAGACCGAAAGGCGCAGATATTGCATCATTGCTGGAAACTATGACACAAGACATTCCGTTCTCTGGACTACATCTTGCTAATTTGGAGGAGTTTGAGAATGAACAAAGAAGAAGATACTGAATTGCCATGTGCAGATTGGATACCTCCTGGATACTTCATCTATCCCAGTGTCCACTCCAGCGAGTGACCACAAACTTCAGTACATCACCAATGTTTATCTTAAATTCACAGATACAAGTCTGTCTGCTCTCTTATTACTACAAATATCAGCACACCCAGGCAATAGATCAATGTGATACCCAGAAGTTTAGAAATATTTATAGTTTTGACAATGGATGTTCTGAATATTTTGTTCATTTGCATATTGTCAAAAGGAGCAGCTATCACAGACAAGTTGTAAACCATGAAGCATTAAAGACTTATAGTATTGACTTTAACCCCAATCATCATAATTGAAGCAATTATTCTGTATTTCCCACTGTGCTCCATGAGAACTCTCAATATCAATAGTTATAATAAACCCCAAGCCAGATTTTTCTCATATTTTCAGATAAATAAAAAATTACGGGGCTTACCAGTTCAACAAATAACATCTCAGTAAACAACCAAATACTGGAAAAAGTCTCCAACTTTAATTACTTGGGTAACCAAATGTTTTTTGATGGAGACTCAATGAAAGAAATAAATACACGCATAGCAGTTGCAGCTAGCACATTTACCAAACTAATATCTGAAAGTCAAAAGATCTAGGAAGAAACACCAAGCTAAAACTATTCAACTCCTATATTGTCTCAGTATTAACATATGAAAGAGAAAGCTGGAAATCAACTCAAGCAAGAGATAAAAAATTAAACAGCTTCGAAAACAAATGTCTCCGGAAACTGATGAACATAAAATGGAGCGATTTCGTCACAAATAGTGATTTAAGAAACAAAGCACAACAAGAATATATTTCAAACGTCATAAGAAAACGCAGATGGAAATACCTGGGTTATGTTTTAAGACTAGATGAAAAGAGAATAAACCAACAAGCCCTTACATGGGCGCCTGAGGGTAAAATAAAACGAGAAAGGCATAAAGTAAACCTAAAAAACACCATGCTTAAAGAAGGGGAAATAACAGGCTGCAGGACCATACAAGAACTAAAACTGCAGGCAGCGGACCACAACACATGGAGAATCAAACCTCTGTCCTATGTGCCGACTGTGGCATGAAAGGAACATATTTCTCAGCACCACGGAGAGATCTATCTGGGAACACAATATCATCGTTCCCGTCTTTATTTGATATCAGTTGATTCATTTAAAGATCTGCTTTTCCATTGTTCCATTTTTTCCATTATTTGTCAAGATTCTGTCTGTATTCATCAATCATGTATGTGTAGTACAACATTACCACACATGGATAAGATCGATAATATGTACTGACTGCAGTAAAACTGAAATCCATCAGGCAAAGCTTGGAACAGCGCAATGAAGTTTTGCTAATCACTGGAAACACATATGAAAACACACAAACTGATGTTTCAAACAAAAAGCCTTTATCAAGACACACAGCAAAATACCATGGGTAAGAATGGCACTATTGTATATACACATACTCACGGATAAGCATGGCAGCCAATTCCTCCACACCACAAAGAAAGTCTGCAACCTCTCCAATATCAATTGACTGACTGTTTTCTATATCGGTAGCCGTTCCATAGATTGTCTTATTGAGTTACAATGTTCTGTTTACACTTGACCCATACAATCAGAACAATCTACAATCTGTATACACTTGACCCATACCATCAGAACAATCTGCAATCTACATATAGTGGGTACAATGATAGGTCTGACAACTAGGTCAGATGGTCTGCCAAATTAATTAACAGCTTTCTGTGAATATCCATCTCTGTGGGTCAGTGTTCCTCCTTTAACTGGTTTAATGAAATGTAGTCTTGCAGGATATGTTCTGCTGTCTGTCCACATAGACACAGAGGTAATGTTACCAGTCTTGGATGAATATATAGTATATGAAATATAATTTTGTAGTGTGACAAGTATGTCAACAACAATATATTCACGTGATCAAATAAACATGAAAAGCGAGACATCATTTCCAAGTGTTTGAGGTAAATGTTTATTCAACTGGATAATCAGTCCGTCCATAGTTGCTTTCCTGACTCCACTTTGTTCTTTAAGTTTGAATAAGTCAATTTTAAGCTTCAGTGTCCTGTTTTGAGAAAGAGCACAACTTTGTTAGCTAGTAGATAGTCGTAAGAACTAGAAAACAGATGTGTGAGCTTATATGACATGTGTGAACTAGAAGACGTGTGAGCTAGAAGACAGTTGTGTACGCTAAGACAAACGATCTAGAAGACAGTTGTGTGCGCTAAGACAAATGTTGATCTATAAGACAGATGTGTGAGCTAGAAGACAGATGTCTGAGCTAGAAGACATATGTGTGATCTAGAAGACATATGTGTGAGCTAGAAGACGTGTGAACTAGAAAACATATGTGTGAGCTAGAAAACAGATGTATGAGCTAAGACAAACATTGATCTAGAAGACAGATGTGTGAGCTAGAAGACAGATGTGTGAAATAGAAGACAGATGTGTGAGCTAGAAGACGTGTGAACTAGAAAACAGATGTGTGAGCTAGAAGACAGTTGTGTGCGCTAAAACAAACGTTGATCTAGAAGACATATGTGTGAACTAGAAGACCAATGTGTGAGCTAGAAACAAATGTGTCAACTAGAAGACAGGTGTGTGAGCTAGAAGACAGAATTTGTGAGCCAGAAGAAAGTCATGTGAGCTAAAAAAAAAAACGTTGATCTAGAAGGCAGATGAGTGAATTTTTTTAATACATAATTAAACAAGACTGTAGTTTCCTAAATATTTGGGGTTACGGGTGGGTGTGGAGAGAATGGTAAAACCTATTGATGAATCTATGGACAGCACTTTAGCAGAAATATCTCATCATATCAAACTCTAGCAGGAATATGCTAATTTGCTGCCATTTTCATATTAATTAGTTCTGTGTGCACCTAAAAATTGTAGAAATAGGATCTTACCTTTGCCAACACAAATATATATACTTTCTGTGGTATTTAATTATATTCAATAGTTGGATAATTTATTTTCATTTTTATTATGCTAATTTGCTTCAATTTTTAATATTTTCATTAACCTTTACGACATAATGTTTACGACATAATGGTCGCAATAATGCGCCTATGAGAACAGCTCCATTGTGCCTGCAGGCGCAATCCCGCTACATAGGATATCGCCCGATTCCCGAGTATGGAACTTCACAAAGTAATGATCCCGTGACGTATAAAACACGCCAAACGACACTAGGAATACGTTGCAGTTTAAAGGTCAAGTTACTTTACTCATTACGACTGCAAGAAGAGAGAAAACCGGCTGGATTTGTCAGCGAATTTCTGGAACGACGTTGGACATTTTTTAGCCATATTTTACTATCAAATTGAGTACCGCGTGGCATGGTTAAGTGATCGTGAATACATGTTTTAATTGTTGTTTTTTATGTTTAATATGTTGTTATTTGATAAGAATGTTTGTGTAGTCGTTCAAAAACACAAAAATAATATGTATCAGGGGTGCCACGTGTGTGCTTAGACAATAATTACGCTGCGTGTCGGACTAGACCTAGTGTTTACCGGACGCTGTTATATGCGATTTCTTATAAACTACATGTTTTAATTGTTGTTTTTTATGTTTAATATGTTGTTATTTGATAAGAATGTTTGTGTAGTCATTCAAAAACACAAAAATAATATGTATCAGGGGTGCCACGTGAGTGCATAGACAATAATTACGCTGCGTGTCGGGATAGACCTAGTGTTTACCGGGCGGACGTTATATGCAATTTCTTCACGTTTTATTAGTTTTTTAGTTCATCTTATACTAGTTTTGATATAAAACAATATATATACAATAAGTATAGGTATTTATGAGGATTTTATCAATGATTCCACACATTGCTCAAGTATTAAGGTCGTCAAGAAGTTACATGTGCGATTTGAAAATTGCGTTTTGCGATTTTCCCCCCGAAATTTCAACTTCACATCTTGCTCACAACTGTCATATCACACATACAACAACAACAAAAACATGACTATATTCACTATTCATTCCTTTATTTAGATATGTAAAAATTATTTTGATACCTTTTAAAACAAAAATGTTATCGTGTTTTCAAAACACCCATCGTCCAAAACGCAAATTTTCCAAAAAACAATTCAGGCCACAGGGGGATATTGTGCAATTTTAATTGAGGGCTCTAGAGGTTAACCGGAAAAATTTGTGTCTGGAATAAAACGGATTATTTGTTTGAAATAATGTTTCACTTTGTCAGATGAATGTACATACAAGGTTTTTACGTCTCCTCCATAATTTCAAGAAGCATTATGCTTGTAAATTCATGAGTATGCAGTAATAATACACTCAAATTGTTGCAAGAATGCGGTGGACAAACTGGTTAGGGAACAAAATTCTACAACCTTTAAAATTTTCTTGTACAGAATTATGATTTGACCTATTTACACACAAAACTCCCCCCCCCCTCCCCAAAGACAAATAAGAAGATATGCGTTCAAACAATTAGGTCAAAGTGCATGAGCCATGGAAAGATGGATTAGCAACCAACCAATCATTCGATTAATTTCAAGTGATACAATGTATAAAACTGTGATATAATCAAGTGTTTTTAAGTAATTCAATCACATTCTGTTCCTTAGCATATTTCAATTTTCACTATTTAAAATATTTAATACAAATTATGTTCTTCTGCATGTGTTCATGAGATATAAGAGTTTCCCTTACTTGAAACAATCAAATAAAGGCTAATTTAAATAATGACAAACCTGTTGAAAACCCAATCAAGGCATTTTCTCCTCCATCAAAGCCAGCAACAAACCATTCATTTATTGGACCCATGTTGCGGCAAGGTACTCCACCTGGAATAAAACAATCACATTTTTAAAAAAAACTACCAAACATTGAAAACACTATTTTCTTCTACACATGAGAAGCCTTGTAGGCTAGTTGATAGTGAGCTTGCCTACTGTAACTGAGTTACAGAGGTGCCAGGTTCTAGCCTAGTTGATAGTGAGTTTGCTTACTGTCACCAGGTTACAGCGTGCCAGGTTTACTATCACCAGAAAATGTGATTTGTTTGAAATCAAGTCCAGATAAAAAATCATGGTCGTGATTTCTCACTTAATTCGGTCGTTCCTCCAGTTCAGGGGTTGTAGTTGGGTACCAGGAGTATGTGTTGAGGGAGGTAAACACCGCAAGGATGGAAACTGGCCACACCACCTAATAGTTGCTACCATGGGACTTATTTGTATATACCAACACATATTTGTACTACGACTAAAAGATGTTGCCATTTTTGTTTCGATCCCTGGAAATAATGAGCAATACAGGATTTGCATCCTTTTGTGCAATTGAGGTTTCTCCAGAGATGTATTTCATACTATGTAGATAGACTCCCAACTCCCTATAGGCATGCAATGCTTTGAGAAGAAATGTACCACTCAGAAGGTAAAAAGCTTCCTGTGTAGTCATATAATTTACTATGGCCACGCAGAAGATGGATGTGTTAGACCATTGGCACAAATAATAGTGACACAGTGCATTTCCATTCTCTGGACTACATCCTGCTGGAAATCTAGTAGGACCATTGTCCTGCTATAAGGGAGATCCAGCGGGAATTTGAGAATGAACACTGTAGAAGATCTACTAGGGAATCTGTGCTGTTGCATAGCAAGTTTGTCTAATGGGACACTAGTGAGACCTTCAAACCTGCATGCTAAAACTGGCATGTTTGTTTATCTGAATTTTAACTTTATGTATGTCTTTGAAACAGCCATTCCTTGTTTTCTTCCTTTTTAGACTAATTCCTTTGTTTTCACTTGCTTGTACTACCATGTCCAACAGGGCTTGAAGTTGTTGTTTGCTCCCTTCAATCAGAATTGTATCATCAGCATATCTTAGATTATTCAGATTGTAACCTCCAACTGCTAATCCTGGAATGTGAAATTAATATAGAAAAAGAAAAAAGAAAATCTTCTAATGAAAAAAAAGCAAACAAAACAAAAGTGATCATATGGGAATATAAAGATTAAAAAAATTGCTGGAACATCTGCGGTCAAATATATTGAAAATCAGAGACTGAAATGGTTCCGCCACTTAATGAGAATGAACCAGTATTGGCCAACAACAGAGCATACAACATAAATTAAGACATCAAACGGCAAAGGAAGACCAAGAAGAAAGTGGATTAAAGGAGTTACAAACGCTCTGAGACCTCACAATATTACTGCATATCAAGCGACCAAACGTAATATTGCCCAAAAACCGACCAGCATTCAACCATGTTACAGCTAACAGTAACAGCAGAGAAAACACAATCGATAGAAGAAAAATGTTACACTGAAGAACTAATAACAGAAAAAATATGGAAGTTATTTGCTGCTGGCATCTTTTACAGAAACTCTATATAAACAACCTAACTTCACATCCATACCTTCTAGGCTGGCATCCTCTTCAAATATGGGTTTCAAGACTCCGCTGAAGTACAGATACTTGTTACGTTCAATCAGGCCGGTGTCAAATGCACACAAGTGTGTGTTCTTATCATAAACACTGGAAGGGAACACAGTTTTAAAGATTAAAGTGCATGCAGATGAATCTATCAATCAAATACTCAATCAATCATCTATTATGTTTATCTATCTGGCTATACAACTATTTGCACCTCATGGAATATAGGTCTTAAACAAACTCTATCTTGTCCTATTTTTAGCTTGCTTCCAGTTCTTTCCATGCTCTACCACACCAAACTACTTTTGCGTCTCTGCATCTATTTCTTTCCTCTAGATAATACTTGTTATTTCTCGTTTCCTGTGGGTTCTAGAGTAATGCCTGTATTATTATGCTTTCTTCTTCAACATTCATTCTCAAATTCCTATTGAATCTCTCTTGTTAGGACAATGGTCCTACTAGATTTCCAGAAGGATGTAGTCCAGAGAATGGATATGAAAATGGAGAATTAAATTGTGTTGTCGCCATTTTATTTGCACCAATGGCCCAACACATCCATCTTCGGTAGTTTGCTATGCTTTCTGTTAGCTTTCTTAATGTGTGTCCTCCGCCGAAGACGGGATGTGTCTGCCATTGGCGCAAATAAAACGGCGACACAGTGCATTTTCATTTTCCGGACTACACCCTGCTGGAAATCTTGTAGGATCATTGTCCTGCTATAAGAGAGAACCAGCATGAGTTAAAATGAACGCTGAAAAAAGAAGATATCAGCTTCTGACTCCGATAGGAGAACGAGGAAGGAGACAACTAATTTTTGAACGTTCAAAAAAAAAGAGGGAGACTTACCTGAAGTTTGTGATTTTATGTTGTGGCCGTTCTTCCGTTATTTTATCAAAGTCTTCGTTACCAGTAAACAATGACAATTTTGGATCAGTGAGGGCAAATAACTCTTCAACCTAGAAATAGTAAAACCAACATTAGCCTGACATTTCCCGCTACAGACATTACAATAGATCTATTATGTGTATGAGAGACAAAATTAGCTATAAACATCAATCTTCGGGATTCGTTTTTAAATTACTAGATGAAATATATCACATCATGGTTTAAAGCTACACTATCCATGCATTTTTGGCCCAACACATCAAACTTCCGCATGACATTTTTGGTCAAAGACAACTTATTGAATGAGGAAGTCAGTCCATACCAAAACATCCTTAGTCACCACTTACACTATGCATGGTAAGTGGCAGTGTTATTTCTTTGATCCCTTTTTCAGACCTGGCAATACACATCATGATCATATCCATAACCCTTCAGGGTCGTAGAGTTGCCACTCTTGAAATATAGCGGTGCCACTCTTGAAATGTCAACAGAAAAATTTTGCCATGCCTCTCTGTTCTTTGTTTAGGTGAAGAATCTTAATCTTGTCCAGTCTTTAATATTATCAATCCATACTTTCCTCTTACCACCTCTTCTTCATCAACCATCAGCTGTTCCCTGCAAGATAATTTTGGAAAGGAAATCATGCCTCATGGCCAAACCACACAAGTTTTGTGATGTCTCACCACTGCCGTGAGATGTTCCTGTTGGCGTCAAATACACATAGGCCAACAGAAATATAATAGCAAGTGAACTGCAGATTAGTAGCATGTACTCTGGAGAAAAGAATGTTGTCATGGTTTATAGATTGACTGCACCTTTCGGCCTGACACATCCAACTTCAGCATATACCAAGTAAAAAATTAGTCAGTTTTCAGGAATTCTAGGGATGCAATTATTAATTAAGAGAGAAAATGAAAAATTCACTGCATGGTACATGCCGAAATTGGATGTGCTGGACCTTCCAAGGTGCAAATAACTCAGTTATGCCGTAAATTAGTACTACAACGTACTTCATGCTTCCCGGTGGAAATCACATGCACTTTTGTGTTGGTTACCAGAGTTCGAAAGAAGAAGAAGACTGTATGTCACAACTACAAAATTTTTTCTGAGCTTGTTCTCAAACTCCTGCATATAACAGTTCAGAGGATGGAATGAGTTGTACCATAGTTTGCAGCTTGACTACAATATCTGTGCCCGTCAGCCCAGCACATCCAACTTCAGTATAACATTGGATCGTTTATGAAACAGTAAATTCAACTCACAAAATCCTCTTAGTCACTTCCTACAACATGCATGGCAGGCCTTAGTGTTGGTACTCTCTGTTCCCCTTTTGAGTCCGGCAACACTTGCCCGACTACAAATAATCATTTTAGCTTAAGTAAGGCCTGCCGTCTAATGAAAGCAATGAGATCAAGCAATTACTAGAGTACACCCATAATTGAGCCAAATGCAAAGCGTGTTACGAAACCATGGCCTTTGGAAAAGTAAGAAATTGGTCGCTCACGGTCACTTACAAAGGACACTGTTCTGTAGCATTCTTTACATTCAGATCCGTCTCTCGTTTACACAAAAGTCGCTTCTAGTGGACAGCAGGCCTAATGTGTGCACAATGGAAAAAAAAATACTTTTATGGACGTGACTATTACCTTCTAACCTTGCTACAATGATCCTTCAAGGAACGATGCAAGGAAAAAAAGGAAGAGACAAATTTTTCTTAACTACCACAGATACAAACAAATGAGCAACACAACTTACAGCATCTTCAGAATCACCAGGAAATAACTTCAGTTCCTGATCGTCCATGTACTTCAAACATTCATTACATCTTTCTGGGAGAGCTTTCGTATGACTTAAAGTCAACACTGTGGAATTTCTGTAAATAAGAAACAGTTCATAACATGAAGTAAAAGATTACAAGTGGGAGGGGAAACAAACAGATGATGATGATGAAATAATACCTTTAGCTGCGAGCATATACCTCTTGACACATGATGATGATGAAATAATACCTATAGCTGCGAGCAGATAGCTCTTGACACATGATGATGATTCAATAATACCTTTAGCTGCGAGCATATACCTCTTGATACATGATGATGATGAAATAATACCTTTAGCTGCAAGCAGATAGCTCGACAGTCCATAAATTGACAGATTTTCTGACAAAAGTACAGGTCTTCCTCAACTAAGGTGATACCGGTGAGTATAAGCATGGTTGTGTTAAGGGGGCTTATAGGTTTATGTTTTTCCCAAAAGGAAGCATTTATTATTAATCGAGAAAAATAATACTATTCACGACATACACGTTATCTACTAGGGATTTGTTGTTGCATGGTGGTTGTTCTGGTATGCCACTGGCGAGACCAGGCACTCTACATGCAGTTAACATAATCTATGCCGAGTCATATGTCAGATTGTAATTAATTTAAAAATCAGCTTACCTTTCTTGTTGGTTGATATTATTTTCATCTTCTAGTTTGGCCCTCTTGGGACTGTTTTCCTTCTCATCGCTCTCATCAGGACACTTGTCACATTCAGTCATCTCCTTGGCTTGAACATCATTAGCAACTATTTCTTGACCTTTCTTTGGTTCCAACTTGGGCCTGCTTGGAAATTATGAATGTTTCCGTAGAAAGTAGTTTCAAACAAGTAATAAAATAATAAAATATCAATGCAAAAGCAGTCAAGCTAAATTACATCTGGACAGAGCAAGCATATTATTTATCAAGTGAGATATTCTTCTCAGAACGATGTGTTCATCGTGAATACTCTGAACACTTCTCTGTCCCGGGCAAGCAGGTCTGCATTGGCCAGAGACATGTGCATACATTCTTCGATGTCGCTGGTCCATCGTCTTCTTGGTCCATGCACAGAGAAAGACAAATCAAGGTAAAGAACATTAAATGTAGATAAGGGTCGAATCGTGAACAACATCACAGCATGAAAGCTGAAGTTTATTTTGGTTATATAAAGAGACTTAATAGCATGAGAAAACTAGTAATGGAAGGCATAGTTGCTGGTAACAAGGCAAAGATAACAACGGATGAGAGACATTTCAGAGTCTTTAGAGGTGCCCATGGCGGCATCATGTCAACTTGCTCAGAATTGTGAGGACGTTTAGTGCTCATAAGTAATACTGCATTCTGGGAAGAATGTAACTCAATTAATGCTATTAATAATATATCCCAATCATTTATATTTTCATATAACCTTAATTTCTTGCTGCCTCAATGGAGCCCTGATATACAGGAACAGATGAGATATCTGGAACAGACCCGTGAGCTTTCTAAAAACAAGTTGTTTTAAAAACCTCTTCTATTTATGCTGTCCATATTTTCATGGGTGCTTCTCTAACTTTAAGCCCACTGTATTTAAACAGCGTCACTTTTCGGATGGTATTAGTAACTAGTAGCATGTCAGAACCATTTGACCTGCTGTTTTCTGATGAAGTTCCGCACTCGTGTTATACCCACCTGCCGTCTGATTGTCTCATTACTGATTATATCTATTTTTGTGACCAAGTGAAATAAAACTACTGAAAGCAGACAAAAGGGTAAAGTACACCCTGATCAAGTGAAAATATTTGATAGAATAGGAACCACCAAATCAATCAAACAAACAGAATAGGAACCACCAAATCAATCAATCAAACACAGAATAGGAACCACCAAATCAATCAATCAAACACAGAATAGGAACCACCAAATCAATCAATCAAACAGAATAGGAACCACCAAATCAATCAAACACAGAATAGGAACCACCAAATCAATCAATCAAACACAGAATAGGAACCACCAAATCAAACAGTGATTGTTCCACGTAAACTGCTATTTAAATTTTGTTTATATATTTACTTACCAATTGGTGCACAATTTTACTGCAGTTTTCTATTTACTTGAATTTTTTTAATCAAACTAATGCAAACATGTTTTGGCAGTAAAGAAAGTCAATAATAATCATGTACGTTCAAGTAACTCACCTTCCAGAAAACAATGACATAATTGTGGGCTGTTTGTCATCAGGAGTCTTAGAGGCGAGACGACCTGAAGTCCGAGCAGGTGCTGTAGAGTATAGATAAAACATATACATATTTTCTGATGCCACTAAGCTATTACACCTAATTAACCTTACAGGCTCTATAGGTGGTTATAGCCCCGACGTCATTATGTAACTTGGGTCGGTAGGCGTCTCCATTCACCCCCATTGCTATGCCCCAAATCATCAGCACGGAATCACACGAAGTAAAGCTTATATGATGTAGAATTCTCGCCACACGAAGCTAGAAAGAAATATGTCACAGCCTAAAGGTCAAATTCCTTTACACATTACGATTGCAAGAAGGAAAAAGCCGGCTAATTTTTGACAACAAATTTCTGAAATGAATTTGTCCATTTTCGACCACATATTTTACTATCAAATGTAGTGTAGCATTGGCAAGTGATCAAATGTAGTGTAGCATTGGCAAGTGATCAAATGTAGTGTAGCATTGGCAAGTGATCAAATGTAGTGTAGCATTGGCAAGTGATCAAATGTAGTGTAGCATTGGCAAGTGATCAAATGTAGTGTAGCATTGGCAAGTGATCGTCATAGAAAGTGATGTCTACATGTTTTAATTGCTGTTTTTATGTTTTAGTTGTTGTTATGTTATAGAATGTTCGTTTATTCATTGAAAAACACAAAAACAATATGTATCAGAGGTGTCACGTGTCAGCTTTTAAAATAAAAACATTGTATGTCCATAGTCTTAAACGAGCAGACATTGTATGTGATTTCTTCACGTTTGATTAGTTTGTTCAGTCCATATTACATTAGTCTGGAAATAAACGATATTTTAAAAAAGTGATTAAACACTTAAGAGTTGGTTGTCCCATCTCATATGGGGTCAAAGTGACCCAGATGCCATACTTACCCTTAGAACCCAGTAGCTCGATACTTTAGGATTTACACTAAATATGGTTACCCCAGAAACCAATTTTTTGGTATTTCGACTTGCAAGAACAGCGTACAGCATAAAGTAAGTTAATGATATAACAAAACATAATTTTATGCCGTATTTGTGTCAAAATAACTCAGATCTGGTGGAGCGTTTTTGTGTATTTTTTTTTTCTCATGCGCCCGGGGAAAGGGGTGATTAAGTAGGAGAGAAACCACATCACTGTACATAGAAAGTAGGAGAGAAACCACATCACTGTACATAGAAAGTAGGAGAGAAACCACATCATTGTACATAGAAAGTAGGAGAGAAACCACATCACTGTACATAGAAAGTAGGAGAGAAACCACATCACTGTACATAGAAAGTAGGAGAGAAACCACATCATTGTACATAGAAAGTAGGAGAGAAACCACATCATTGTACATAGAAAGTAGGAGAGAAACCACATCACTGTACATAGAAAGTAGGAGAGAAACCACATCATTGTACATAGAAAGTAGGAGAGAAACCACATCATTGTACATAGAAAGTAGGAGAGAAACCACATCATTGTACATAGAAAGTAGGAGAGAAACCACATCATTGTACATAGAAAGTAGGAGAGAAACCACATCATTGTACATAGAAAGTAGGAGAGAAACCACATCATTGTA
Source organism: Meghimatium bilineatum (assembly GCA_034231615.1). Taxonomy (NCBI): domain Eukaryota; kingdom Metazoa; phylum Mollusca; class Gastropoda; order Stylommatophora; family Philomycidae; genus Meghimatium; species Meghimatium bilineatum. The sequence continues at coordinate 25,953,871 of CM067311.1, forward strand.
CATAGAAAGTAGGAGAGAAACCACATCATTGTACATAGAAAGTAGGAGAGAAACCACATCACTGTACATAGAAAGTAGGAGAGAAACCACATCATTGTACATAGAAAGTAGGAGAGAAACCACATCATTGTACATAGAAAGTAGGAGAGAAACCACATCATTGTACATAGAAAGTAGGAGAGAAACCACATCACTGTACATAGAAAGTAGGAGAGAAACCACATCATTGTACATAGAAAGTAGGAGAGAAACCACATCATTGTACATAGGATCAAACATTTTGTACAAACATCCTGCAACAATTTAAATGTTGTTATTCTTTGCTCCTCTTTTGGGCCCCTGCAACACCCGAGCGCAATGGCCTGTAAATTTCTTGGAACCAAAACAAACTGCCAAAGACAAATGTGTCGGGCCATTGGAATGCATAAAAAGGCGACACAGCTTATTTCCATTCTCTGAACTACATCGTGTTGGAAATCTAGTAGGACCATTGTCCTGCTACAAGAGTGACCCAGTGGGAGTTTGAAAATAAACGCTGAAAAAGAAGAAACGATAACCATTTCTTCTACAACTTATGAGAACAATTTTGTTGTTTATTAAATTAATCCTCTATACTTACTTCGAGTGGGTGTCTCTACGGATTTTCTACCTCCTTTTAATTTTTTAACCGGTGGTGAGAAGTCATCTTCATCCCCATTGTCTGCTCCGTTAGTGTCAATCTCTGCTTCAATCAGATCAACTTCCACTACGCCGTTCAATAGTTGGTTACCATTCTGTGTCTCCGCGATATCCTGATGACATAAAGTAATATAGTATATAAAACAATTTCAAATATGGTCGGATTATTTTTACATATTTTGTAGTAATTGTTATAAACAAACAATTTTTAATTCTGAAAATGAAGTCCATCATCAAAAGATCCATTAACATGGAATGGAGCTCACCTCATCCATGGCAGCCAAAAGGACAATGCTATCTACAAGCTTGGAAGAAAGGAACAAACTATGTTTAGATTGAGAAAATACTCTAACATATGTACGGGAAGTTTGGAGTTGGTGTCACTGATATGTACCCTTTTGGACAAGTTCCAGAAAACACAAAACATATTTTACAGAACTGCACACTGTACGTAAGTAAAGACAAGATGAAAGCTATGAGCCTCTGAAAAAGCTTCTTCTTCTGCGTTCAGCATCTGCATGTGCAAACCAGACAGTGGTGTGGGCAGCTATAGATATGCATACCACAGCGGTTTGGGCAGATACGGATATGTATGTGCAAAATAGACCACAGTTTGGGCAACTACAGACCTGAATTTAAAAACCAATGATTTTGGCAGCTACTGACCTGCATGTGCCAGACAGTGGTTTGGGCAGATATGGGCCTGTATGAACACAATTCTCTTGGTGTGGTCACTGAGTACATTTTTTAGACTAATATTCCTAGATCTTGTACACAGTGTGTTAAATGTACACACGTGTTGCCTTTCCCAAAAAGAAAACAAAGAATAGCATTACTAATCTTCCATGCATGGAGGGGGGGAAGGGGGTCATGTGTGTGTGAGAGAGAGTTGGCAGTCCCATTCCATAGGTCATAGTGACCCAAAAACCATGCTGAAGTCAAATGTGCCGAGCTGGAAGGCGCAGATAATACAGCCTAGCTGTAAACCATGACACAATTTATTCGCCTCTCCAGACAATGTCCTGCTAACCAGCACGACTTTAGGAATGAATGCTGGAAAAGGCAATGTACCATATTAGAAACACTTATCTGCCAATCATGTCATAAGAGTCAATTAAGGAGGTTTTGGTGTGGAGTTAGCTGTCCCTTCCCGTCATAGTGACCCAGAATCCATTCTTAAATCTGATGTGTTAGGTTGAAAGGCGCAGACATCACAGCTAAGCTGTAAACCATGACCAAATGCATTCCATTCTCCGAACTACATCCTGCTAAACTTTAGGAGTTTGAGTACGAACGCAGAAGAAAAATAAACACAAAAATAAAACATTTATCTTACCACTTTGCAGTTGACCTTGCTTCTGTCATCTGTATTCTCGTTCGTAAATTCTTTATTTTCTACGTTATTTTCAATGTTAGAGCCCAATGCAAATTTAGACAATGTCACAGCAACAGAGGATCCGTTAGTGATATGCCCACTGGCTACTGTCGCTGATGAAAATTCACCATTGTGAGCATGCTTAATGTCGGTGCTACTTGTACCATTGCTAGTTCCGTTTGTGTTAACACTTGCCAACAGGAAACCGCCAATGATGGCATCAATCTTCTTGTAAAAACCTTTCTATTAAAAAGAAAAAAAGTATTTCAAAAATACTTTTAAACTGGGTTTATTCAGTTCAAAGATGATAAAAACCTGCTAGGATGGTGTTTATCTGGCATTCTTTATGAGGTTATACTAAAGAGAAACGCGGTGGCCTAGCTGATAGTGAGCTTGCTTACTGGATTACAGCGTGCCAGTGCCAGGTTCCAAACAACATCTGGACAAAACAATCGGGTTTAGATTTATCTCCTTACAGCTCCTCCAGCTGTAAATGGATACCTGACGCATGAGTTTGGGAAGGTAAACACAGCAAGGAAGGAAACTGGCCATCTCATCTAATACTGTAGTTGCTGCAGCTTAGCAAACGAAAAGTTATCTTCATCTCCAATGGCAGGTCACTGTTATGGGATCTGCCTTACCTTTATACTAAAGAAAATCCTGGATTGACAACATCAAGGAATGGTCTGGGCATGATTTTGTCTACACCCCTCCAAGTGGCTATGGATAGAGATATTTGGAGAGCGTTCTTTTACTGATGTCACCAGTGTGGTACCCCTACGATCTAAATGTTTTTGGGTCTTATTGTTATTGTTATTATCTAAGGTTTTCCACAGTTTATGCAAGCACCAGATGACTGCAGTACTCAATGTACCTGTGGGTTGCAATGTACCTGTGGGTTGCAATGCTACAAAATGGACATATTATTTCTAGATGAGATTTTCTTGCACTCTCAAAGCATCCTGCAGATAAAAGGGTTAATTTTCTCCCAGAGGTACAGGAATGGGTTTTCAGCAGACTTCAGCTCAGAGAAGATCATTGGATGAAATAGCTCATACCTCCTTAGTACCTTCTTACGACATGTGACAAGTGTTATTTCCCTTTCTGGTGCCAATAACACACAGGCAGTATTCTTCTGCATTCGTTCTCAAACTCATGCAGATTAGCAGGATGCAGTCCGGAGAACGGAATGTGTTGTGTCATGGTTTACAGCATTGCTGCGATATCTGCACCTTTCGGCCGGACACATCCGACTTCAGCATGGCTTTGGGTCACTGACCCTATATGGGTAAATGCAAATAAAGTAAATAGGTTACTAGAAAACTATCAATATAAAATAATAAAATATAGAAAATAACACTAAGAAATTTTCTTTAAAAAAGAACAAATACAATTGTCAATGTGGTGGTCCAATTGGGATCTTTATCAAGACAACAAAAACAGTTAAGAACAAAAAAAACCATAACGAATATAAACAAAATGGATTTCTCCCACCAGGAAATCAACAACCAGCAACAACAGACCCAGTGCAATACCAACTCCATCCCATAACCTCCTTAGTCGCCTTTTACGACATGCGTAGAAGGTAAACTGTGTTGCTATTCTTTACTCCCCTTTTGGGCCCTGGCAAAACACGGGCGAGGCATTATTCTAAACCTCCTTATTACCTCTTACGACATGTGGCAAGTGTTATTTCCCTTTCTGTGCCAATATCACAAAGGCATTATTCTAAACCTCCTTATTACCTCTTACGACATGTGGCAAGTATTATTTCCCTTTCTGTGCCAATAACACACAGGCATTATTCTAAACATAAATAAAGTTAGCAGCAGAGACAAGAAAAACATTTAATCTTGTTTGTTTGTTTTGCGCTCGCTCCATTGTAATCAGCACAGATATTCATGTGATTTCTGCCAGGAGCGTAGTTACATTTGTGCCACCGTTATGTGCCTTGCAGGCCCAGCACATCTGATTTCGACATGCCTTGACATTTCGGGTGGACTGCCCTAGCCTGTGACAGCCTTCCTATCTGTCGTCAGGCAGTGAATGTGTACTTATTCTACGCCGAAACTGTTTGTCCTTCACATCTATCTTGCACGAGGTGTTCCGCCACCAGTGAACTTGTCTCATGTAATTTGACGTATTGTGACTGGCCCCATTGGGTACTGAACCTTTTCTCATCCTCAAGCCTGGTTCCGGTTTAGTAAGAACTTGACAGAAGAAATGGACTTGGACTCGTTCACCCTCTTAGCCGAAGTGTTGTTCACCAACTTCATGAACCACTCATCCTAAGTCCGAGTCTATACACATTTTTATGAGCGTCAGGGACTAGCATTTATTCTAGAACAGCGGAACAGTGCTGTCACCCTGGATGGCTGTGCCTGCGCCCATCAGGCACTGAATCTTTTCTCTCTGCAAGCATGATTCCGTTATAGAAAAAACTCAACAGTAGATTTGGGCCTGGGCTGGGATCACAGGTATCTAGGAGCTTGTCTCGAATAAACAAAACAATAGTTCTGATTTCCTTGAAACGTTTTTCATTCTCTTTGCACGTACTGCTGTCCTCTAGCGCTGTGCTTCCCTCTCAGTGTACACATTGTGCTATTATTTTTATTGTGACTAATGTGCCATTCTTTATATTTCTCATAACATCTGCCCACTTTGTAACAACTGCATTGGCCGCCCTTCCGATGCTTCTGCAGAACTGACTAGCTTCACTGTGTGTCGACAGTGCTGCTGCATGTGTTGATGCAGAGGTGTCTGAGATATTGCCTGTCAAATCTCTTTCCAACTGCTACCTCCACTTTCACTGACACAATCCCCAAAAGTTTTAGCCAGAATCAGCATGAGCAGCTGTATTTCTGTTTCCAGGGTGCACCATGAGGAGGTAATTATGGGATCTTGGTTATCTGCTAACCCTGGGTCCGCCGAGAGCAATGCGGTACCCTTTGCACCCAACATCTTATCTTGATAAAGACCTTTTTCGTCAAAACATCAATTCTGAGAATTGTTTCACGTAAAACTGTTATACAACAATTTTTTATTCAATCAAATATCATGTGCCTACCCACTTTTTTCTAAATTGTGACTGAATTGTGCAGCTTCATTCCAAGTTTGTTATAGTACGAGCAGTTAAGGTCACCAGCAGACAATGTTGCCAAAAAAAACAAAACGGTTAATTTAATCGATGATATCTGTTTAGTGAGCTTGCCAGCTACAGTACAGATAAAGCTGTGTGTTTGTTACAAACTCCTACCAAGGTCATGAGGGGAGCTCTTAGTGTGTAGCGCACAGTTTGATTACAGCTTGGCTGCGATATCTGTGCCTTTTGGCCTGCCATATAACTTTTGGATCATTAGCCTGTGTAATGGAATAGCCAACTCAATCCCCAAATCTCCTTAATGGCCTAATATGACATGCATGGAAGGTGAGTGATGCTATTCTTTGTCCATATGTGACTCCGAGCAACACACATGAGGTCCTACACTCAATTCAGCAGCCACTGCTCCTAATTAAGTGTTGAAATAATTACGACATTTCACGACTAACAGAACATCAACTCGTTTTATATTAAGTCCCTCACCCAAGTGTTACCTGGGAACCAAAATGAGAGCAAAGAATAAAAACACATTTACTTTCCATACAAATTGTTATAGGCGACTAAGGAGGTTAGGTGGAGTTGGCTGTCCCATCCCACATATGATCAAAGAGATACAAAGTGATACTGAAGTTAAATATGTTCGGTTGAAAGGCGCAGATACCGCAGCAATGATGGAAACTGTGACAACACATTCTAACTACATCCTGCTGATCTGCAGGAGCTTGAGAACAATCGCAGAAGATGAAATTTAAGTATGGAAACTGCTGGTTGCTCTAAAATATTGGCCATAAAACATAAATATTTCTCTTAGATCACAATTTCCACCAAAGGCAGATGTGTCGGGCAATTGCCGCAAATAAAATGGTTTTAAAGCGTATTTCCATTCTCTGGACTAAATCCAACTAGAAATTGTGTAGGACAAATGTCATGTTACAAGGGAAATCCAGCGGGGAGTTTCTTCTTCTTCATCAATTTTCAGTCAGATATCAGATACCAATAGCTTCAATGAATTGTGTGGTTCGCTTCAGATCATCCATGGAACCCCTCAAGTCTAGAAGAAGTGCAGTCTCAGTGGGCCATATTTTCTCATTCTCTTCTTGGTAGATTTGACACATATGAAGAATGTGTTCTGCAGTCTCTGGACTCAGTCCACAGTTCTGTCTCGCCAATCTTCAGCTTTCTGAACATGCGGGGAGTTTGAGAATGAACCTTGAAGATGAAGAATATGACAAACAAAATGTACTAACATGCTATTACATCGATATCTGCAAACTACCTCAGTGATTTCTGCATTGGCTAACTCCTCCTCCAACTCTTCAATTTTCCTTTTCACATCCTCGTTAAACAAATGTTCCAGAATGGCACACTTCTTTTTCCAGTAACCCTGTCAAAGTTTTGAAGCACATAATAAGTTTAAAAAGCTCTCACATTTGCAAAGATATATGATGATGGAACTGTGGTAGTACATGTGACGATGATGGAACTGTGGTAGTACATGTAATAATGATGGAACTGTGGTAGTACATGTAATGATGATGGAACTGTGGTAGTACATGTAATAATGATGGAACTGTGGTAGTACATGTAATGATTATGGAACTGTGGTAGTACATGTAATGATTATGGAATAGTGGAAGTACTGTGGAATCCCTCTATAGCTCATACATTTCTAGCAAATTTCCTGTTACCAGCAAACCCCTCCATCACTAACGCCTTTTATACAGACATAACACAGCTGTTTATAACACAAACATAACACAGACCTACCACAACCTGACACAGGGATCTGGTAAGTGAGTAGTAAATGCTTCTTTCCCTGAATTTGCACCTACCAACTTCATTTTCTTTTGATTATAAAGAAAATATTATGAGTATACTCAACAGAGAGGTTGTAAGCTGGTAAACAGTGTCTACTTTCATAGGCAACAACAGACCATCATTTTTCGACTTAGAAAGGCTTCTGCACGACTCCAGGGCCACCTGTACCGGATCAGGGTAGCCCATACAAATGAATGTCCATGCCGAGCAGGCATACAGATCCCTGAACACATACTCAAAGATTGTCCAGGATACAAAGAACTTCAAGGCAAGATATAGCCACACTAGACTGAACTGAGGCAAAAACTTTAGGGCAGCCGCTATGACCTGGAGAAGATGGAGCTTCGTCCTGGCCACTGGCCTGAAGATCTAACAAAAACTGGAACAGCCGCTATGATATGGAGAAGACGGAGCTTCGTCCTGGCCACTGGCCTGAAGACCTAACAAAAACTTTGGAACAGCCGCTATGACCTGGAGAAGATGGAGCTTCGTCCTGGCCACTGGCCTGAAGATCTAACACAACCAAAAGAATCCTGAATACAGACACACGGTCTGCTGAAATGTCGATGTGTCAGGAGTCAAGTTAACTATGTGATCATTGATGCCAACAAATAGAAGTTCTAAATTTTGAAAACTGATTTCGTTGGGTTCTGCTAACATCCTCCACCCCACGCAATCATTTTTGTTGTCTGATTCTACAAACTCACTCCCTATACACAATCATTTCTTGTTTGATTCCACTAACCCACTGCATATACACGATCATCTCTAATATTAAGTTCACCCGTGTGTTGCCGGGCCAGAAAGGGGAGCAAAGAATAACAACACTGTTTACCTTTCATGCATGTTGTAAAAGGCGACTAAGGAGGTTATGGGATGGAGTGGCTGTCCCATCCCATATAGGGTCAGTGACCCAAAGCCATGCTAAAGTCAAATGTGTCAGGCTGAAAGGCGCAGATATCGCAGCAATGCTGTAAACCATGGCACAACGCATTCCGTTCTCCGGACTACATCCTGCTAATCTGCAGGAGTTTGAGAACGAACGCGGAAGTAAAAAAGAATTTTAAGTTAACCTCTGCTTCCATTTAGACATATGACCAACTACAAACAATTCATCTCACCTTCGCAGTTATGTCTCCATCTTTGAACTCTGACTCAATCTTGTTTAGCCTGAAATTCAAAAAAATATTAATATTCTTGCTAAAGTCAGATGTGTCAGGACAGAAGTCACAAATATGACATCAAAGCTGTAAACTGCGACACCAATGCACTACATTCTCCAGACTACATTCTGCTTACATGCAGGAGTTTTAAAACAAACGCAGACTTAGAAAGAATATAAACAACATAAAAATCAATGTCAGTTTTAGTCTTGTCTGCATTCTTTCTCAAATTCCTGCTTATATACAGGAGATAGTCCATACAACGGAATATACTATGTCATGATTAAATTGACATTAAGCACATGTGTTACTCAAACCGAAAGGGGAGCAAAGAATAGCAACACCACGACCCTTGACCCATGCATGTCATAAAAGGCAACTAAGGTTTGGGGAAAGAGTTTCAGTCTCACCTCATAGATTGAATTTACCAAAATATCCATGATGAAATTGGATGTGGCAGACCAAAAGCAGATATTGCAACCAAGCTGTAAAACATGATACAATGCATTCTGCTATCCTGACTACATTCTAGTAACCAGGAAACGTTTAAGAATGAAAACAGAAAAATTATTCCAATAAATTAAACGATTGCAAAGTTTCACATTTAAACTTTACCACGAAACCAAAGGCAAACGTTGCCAGCGGTTTTCCTGCGGTAAAAGACCGCCAGACATTTTCAACCAGTTGCTATACTCATTTAGCGACATATAACATATGATGTTTAATGTTTACATGACCGGAATTAACAAATGATAGTGATATTTTTGTATTCATAGTAGATATAGTAACACAGCATTCATAGACTTAACAAAAGCATTTGACATGGTAAGTAGAAAGGGGCTGTGGTAGATGATGTGTATTAGCCCCTACAATACTTAACATCATGTGCTCTGCTATGTTGGATGATGCTTTTAGAGATCTAAACTTGGGAGTAGACATATATCGCATCCATGGAAAATTATTCAACCTTTGCGACTCCGAGAAAAAAACAAAGTCAAATTACACACAATCAGGGATCTCTTATTTGCTGATGACTGTGCCCTAAATGCCAACTCTGAGGCTGATCTACAAAGTATTATAGACAGATTCTTCAAATCTTGTACCAACTTTGGACTTTCTATTAACATGGATAAAACATACGCCATGTTACAACTTTGACCAGCACCTGGCAAAAGTTATCACGAGACCTGCATAAAGGTAAATGGTGTAGCCCTGAAAGTTTTGAATAGATTCACATACCTAGGTAGCACTTTATCACAAAATGCCAATGTTGATGATGAAGTGTATACAATGATTGCCAAGGCAAACATTACTTTCGCCAGATTGTACGCAAATGTGTGGCATAGAAATGGCATTAACCAACAGACTATGCTGAAAGTTTACAGAGCAGTGGTACTCCCAATGCTGTTATACGCTAGTGAAACATGGACTCTGTATAGATGTCATGTGAGGAAACGCAATCACTGTCACACAACTTTCTCAGAAAAGTTATGAACATCAGTTGGCAAGACAAGATTCCGGTTACCACAGTCCTTGACAGATCTAGTATCCCTAGGATTGACACTATCCTGATGCAGACACATATTCGTTGGGCAGGTCATGTGGTACGTATGCTAATACTTCTCTATTAGCATCTGATACTTCTCTATGGTCAGCTGGAGAAGGGTACATGATCTTAAGGTAGCCTGTCAAAAAGGGTGCATCATCTTGTGAAAATAGGAGAAATGCAGCAGCTCACAGCGGAGAGTAGCTAGAAAGTCACGGACAGACCAAAAATCATCTATGGCAGTTATTCTATGTCCAAACTGTTCAAGCTCATTTGCGGCTCGAATAGGGCTCATTAGCCATCATAGGAACTCATAGGCAAGGACATATCTCTAACTGAATTTCAGTGGATGTAACAAATAGTCATAATTACTTGTGATGGACGAACAACAAAGACGTTATGGGATGGAGTTGGCTGTCTCATCCTAAATAGGATAAAAGCAACCCAGAAGTCATGCTGAAGTTGGATGTTTCAGGCCGAAAGGTGCAGATATCGTAGCAAACCTGTAAACCATGACACAATGCACTCCGGTTTCCAGACTACATCCTGCTAATTTGCAGAAGTTTAAGAATGAACAGTGTGCTATTTATAGCACAGTGAAGAATCAAAAGCAACTTTTACTGACTGAAGGTAAAAATGCTGTTTCGTCCACCATTGGGCTATATAACGTTACGGATTTCCCTTGAAAAACTAATCATATCTATTCACACCTTAGACAAGAATTCTTAGAGAAATTAATTATTAATTCTAAAGACTGATTCTAATCCTTCTCCCCCCTCCCAAAAAAATCTATAAACTAATTCTAATCCTTTTAACCCCCTAAAAGTCACAATGGTGGACGAAACAGCAGATGCGCCGTTACGGTTTCTCTGTCAAGGTCTGCCTTCTCATTACCCCATGCTCTGCATTTCCAACCATGGGTGATGACTTCACGGGTTACTGATGATGGTCAGACTAATGATGAATAACGTATTGTTACATGGGTGGTGGCAACATTATTGTCAATTTATATTTTATAATTTATTATTGACTCTTTTCTCTTCTTTTCGTTCTCGCCAAAGTCATTTTATTTGCCTACTATGATTTAAATTCATATTTGCAGTTTTTTAAAATTATGGGCCTAATTAATTTAATTATTTAGTCGATCTGAATCAACGGGGCATGCAGCAGCATAGTATAGACTAACTGGAGCGTTAGGCCTCAGTCTTACTAACTATGCCCAACACATGCCTATTTATTTATTACTAGTAGTAGTTTAGTTATCAGGGCCCCTAAGCATGTTTTGTTATAATTAGAATAATTATTAATATTATTAATTAGTATTATTAATAATAATTATAATTAATAAATATTATAATTAATATAATAATTATTATTAAATATTAAATCACATCAAATGTTGTTATTTTTATGCCAATCTTCACATTTTTATCAGACTTGCCTGCTCATACAATCTGCATCAATAATAACTTCTGTGGCAGAAGACAACCGCACAATTGACCCGGGCATGGCGAACGAAGATATGCAATGCAATTTTATTTTCTTCTTCTTCTGCGATCAGTTTCCTATGCTCATAAGTCCATACAGGAAGGTGGGCCGCCTCCATGAATTCAGTCGTCAGCAGGAGGTCCTCACGGTTGCCCCACAGCTTCACCTTCAGATCTGTCTCTTGAGGCCATATTTTGGTTCTCACGTCATCAAAGAGTGGGCATGTCTGCAGAATATGTTCTGGAGTCTGGGGACCCTTTTGACATGGGCATTGGTCAGTTTGGGCAGCCTTAATTTTGTGGAGATGTGCTTGTAGTCTGCAGTGTCCTGTGTGAAGTCTAAAAATTGTGGTTTGTTGTGACCTGTTTAGCTTTAGAATAGGGTCCTGTGGAAAGTTACTGCCTGTTCTCTGACTCCATGTATGTTTGTATATTCCTTTGATGAGGGTTTTTGCTTCAGTCAGTGACATTCTGTGGTGGAATTGTTCCTTTTTTGCGCCTGCTTTTGCCAGTCTGTCAGCTCCTTCATTTCCTGCTATTCCACAGTGTGCAGGGATCCACTGCAGCACAACTTTATTGTTGGCAGATAGTTGATTTAGAAGTTCTACAGTTGTTTTTGTTAGATCTTTAGGTTCCTTTTGGATGGTTTGGAGTACTGACATGCAGTCACACAAGAAGACTATGTTAGCTCCTTTGAGCCTCCGTTCCTCTAGAGCCTTTGATGCTTCCAAGATTGCTTGTAGCACTGCCCTGTAATTTGTTGATAATTTGCCAGTAGCAATTGAGAGTTCTAGTTTTGGGGTGTTTGGTATGAGTATTAGTATCCCAGCTCCTCCTTTCTTTACTGCACCCTCTGATGATCCATCTGTGAAGACATGAATCCATTGTGAGGTAGGGTATTGGGTGTCTAGGTGATCAATTTTATTTAGAAACTGCAGAATATCTAACAAACAAATGCAAATGGAATTATACAGAAAGTAGGCAAACTTCGCGCTATTTCAACAACCGGAACTCTTCTTCCTATCCAAGGTTACCACTCAATATTTTAGACAAGAACTTGTTCAGAAGACAAATCATCATCAGGTGTCTTGCTGCATCAAAGTCGTTGTTGTTTCCTTGTCGTGCCAGGTTGTCAAACTTCTAATATTTTCTCTGGAGGTGGCTCTGTTGCCTTCAATTTTGTCTGTTGTGACTATGTTCTCTAAACCAGACAAATACAAATACAAATACAAATCCAAAAAGCCCAGAAAAAAATGTATTTGTTCGTGACCATCGACAATATAAGTCTTTTTTTTTCTTTTCGTTGTATACCCCTTTGTGCATGGCAGCGTCAGAGGTAGAATAGTTCTCTGGGGGTGGCTTTTTGTGCGCTTCATATGTTACTTTTCGTTGACTCATTTATTTCTGTAATTCATCGTTTGCATGGTCAGCTCCTGGATTTGTAACCATCAGTCTTCAATCCTGTATAGTAATTCTTTTCAAGGAAGACTTTCTGATGGTAGTCTGGAAGCATGTAAAAACCACTTAATCTGTTGTCATTTTATATAATAATTTCAGGTTGTGAAATGATCAGACTAGTTAATTTATTTATTGACTTAGCTGAAATAGAGGATATATCATCCGTCGGAATCTTCTCCTCTTTGATTAGATGTCTTCATTCTATTGGATTGACAGAGGGGTGCTTGAATGAATGTTTAATTATTTTATTTTTTTTGTGATGGTACAGCGGTAATGTTGGGTTCTCGTAGAAAAAAATGTTATTAAAAGATAAATGTCCATCATTAATTGTTTGACACTGTGCTAGCATAATCTGGAATTATCTGTCCACGATGCTGGTAAGAATGTTTCTAGAATTAATAGATTAAAATAATTTATTGACAAGTGATACGTTTTTATCACGCAGCCCAAAGAATAATTGCGAACTCCATGTATGTGCCAGTTCACTGGAAGCGAAGTTGTTGAAAATTCAACGAATATTAAGCATTCGTTGGGTAGAATCCAGCTTTCGCTCAGTATCTGCAGTTTAGTAGGATTATAAAGACTTAGTTTGTCATTTTAGAAATGCTAAAGATGATAATTCCAGAGATAAAAAAAAGAAGATAGATGCACATATGAGGGATTGATGAAGAAGATTACTATTGTTTAGTTTATTTTAGACTTAGGAGTGATGTGCGATACACTTCAAAAGCTCTCTGAACAGAGCCTGACATCGCAAAAACGAAACATAACTTTTAATTGTGCCAATAAAGCAATTAAACGCACTATACAGTTGTTTGTAGATATGAGATCATATCCCGGACAGTACTATAAGGAAACCACCCAAGCTGCAAAGTCTCTAGTCCAAGAAATTCTTATTTACAAAAGAGATAGAAAAGATAACCAACTAATATGCCCTGTTTCCTTTTATGATAACTTGGAGACTTCACTAAAACAACGACAGCTCGAATATAAAGAAGTTGATTTACTCAAGTGAGCCCTTTGTGTTTGACGAAAAACAGTGGTCTGAAGAAACACACAATTTTGTAATATATGACGAAGAAGCAATTAGACATTTGTCAATGCGGTTTCGTTTGAACGACAGAAATATAATACATAGAATCTTGGAATAAAAGGAGGGAAAATACTTTCAAACCTTCAATTCACAATCTTGACATCACTCTGATCTTCACAAGTAAACTTGCAAGAGATTTCTCACAGCTGAACATGATTGCAACATCTTTAAAATCGTCATTACTGATTAAGATTATATCAGCAGTTATGTTTATCAAGATAGTTGACCCACTCTCTGTCAATTTGATCCTATAAAATGTGTTTAATCCTGGCTGCTTTTTTGGGCACCACGCAGCAACAGATTACAAAAGCAAGGAAAGAAACAGAAATATTGAACTTTCTAAAGGCATGGATAAATTATGGCTTTTATGATAAATCTGGCTGCAGTAAGTTTTATATTAATGTATTTTTGTATGTATGTCTGTATGGATGGAGGTTGTGAGGCCCATATATATATGGAAAGGTTTGAATGGTTCTTTTTGTTGCTCGTTCGCATACTCAACACTAACCGCAAACCTATTAGTAGTCTCTTATGACATGCATGGCAGATCAAAGTGTTAATATTCTTCGCTCCTCCTTCTGAAACTGTCAAAACACGAAATGATTGAACCCTTCCTCTTTAGGTAACGCAACCTCATAATTAACGTTACGAAGAATACACAACAAACCACACCGCCGCCCGTTTTATATTATGACAGTAGAACTATAAGAAAATATATGATTACTCAAAATATTTCATACATAAGCTTGTTTTTGTTTTTTCAAAGTTCCCAATATGCAAATTATTACGGCCAAATGGAGGGGGTAGGGGAATGGGTGGTGGCCATTCATGTTAAAGTATTGACCATCCACTTCTGTAAACGCCGTATACCCTTCTTTTTTCCTAGAAAAAAAACCACTTAATGTATGTATGTATGTATGGCGCTCTACAGTCAAAAAAAGCGCATCATCTTGTGAAAAGAGGAGAAATGTTGCAGCCTAACAGCCGAGAGTAACTAGAAAGTCACGGATAGGTCAAAATCCGTCTACAGTGGTAATTCCATGTTCGAACTGTGCACGGATATTTACAGCTCGAATAGGGCTCATTAGCCATCTACGAACTATTAGACATGGTCATAATTCTAATTGAATTTTCAAATGTGAATGTAAAAATGGTCATCATACACACACACACACGCACGCACGCACGCATATATATATATATGTGTGTGTGTGTGTGTGTGTGTGTGTGTGTGTGTGTACGTGCGTACGTGCGTGCGTGTGTGTGTGTGTGTGTGTGATCAAGGAATAATTTGGATCACAATATGTTTATTTAATAAATCTTTGTTTTGTCATCCTCATGTTTCGTTATTACCTAACTCTTGTTTGTACTACAAACTATGTTATTATTATAATTAATTTTATTTAAAGTAACCTTATGGTGAGGCGCACTTCTTTCAAACGCGTACATGGTCCAATTTCTCTCCTCTTCTTCTGCGTTCGTTCTCAGACTCCTGAATATTAGTATTATGTAGTTCGGAGAACGAAGTGCATTGTGTCATAGTTTATATCTTAGCTGCGATATCTGCGCTTTTCGATCTGACACATCCTACTACTTTGACCTTTTTGGGGATGAAACAACCAACGCGAGCCCAAGACCTGCTTACTCACCTCTTACAACATAATTGGCAGGTAATAATGTTGCAATTCATTACCCCCCGCCCCTTCTGTCCTCTGGCAACACACGGGCACCAATTTGGTTATATAATAGTTTCTTTAACCATAAAATAATAATAGAGCCACCCTTGGGTAATCCAGCCACCATGAATTCGAGAGTATGTATTTCAGGGAGTGCTGCAAAACCATAACCGCCGAGTTATATATTCAATACGTTTTTGTCATCACAATGTTAATATTGGAATCATGATGACTGGATGATCTGAAACATAACCTTTTTTTTTTGTGGCTGAAAGGCGCATACCTCGCCATAAGATACTTTTTTTTATTTTTTTAAAAGACAAACTGAAGAATGGTGATTATTTTGGTAAACTGTGAATATATTATATATTCAGAAATATATTTATAACTTTCGTATTGTAGGAATGTCAAAGAAACTAACAATATATATGATGTCCCTATAATCTACAGTTTACTCTATCTGTGTACTTTGAGTCGTAGGTGCTTAACATGACTAGCATACCACCTAAGGACAAAGATGGTGCCATAGACCTCACACTCTAACATTCACGCTTCCTTTTCTCACTTACTGTCATTGGAATAAATGAAAGTGATAATTTGTCATGTGTATCACGTTACAGAAAACCCAAACGTATCATCCATTACTCAATAACTTACAGCGACCATGACTAACCCTTATACATAATAATACTAGACAACACACTGTTAAAATTATATTCCTTACAACTCTCCCACATGTGTACAATGATATTCCTTACAACTCTTCCACCTGTGTTAAAATGAATAAATGGTAGAAGTTTCTCTGGCAAAGAACGCCGCAATAAAAGCGAGCACAGGGTTCAAAAGAAACAATAGATTAATGCTTTTGAGATTGTTAAATAGTCCAATGTCAGATGAAACTTGTTTGTTTCTTCTAAATCCATAAATGTGATCCATAAATGTCTAGTTTGTTTGTTTGTTTGTTTTGCGTTCGCTCCATTGTAACCAGCACGGATATCCGTGCGATTTCCGCCGGGAGCGTGATTACGTTGTGCCACAGTTATGCGCCATGTAGGCCTAGCATATCCGATTTTGGCATGCCTTGACAATTCGGGTGGGCTACCCTAGCCTGTGACAGCCTCCATATCTGTCTCCAGGCACGCGTGTATGTGGTGACTCTCCGCCAAGATGATTTTTGCTCTCGTCTGACTCGTACGAGGTGTTCCACTGTCTATGAACTTGCCTCGTGCAATTGGACGTATTGTGCCTGTGCCCATCGGGTACTGAACCGTTTCTCATCCGTGAGCCTGGCTCCTTAAGGGGAAGAACTCAACAGAAGAGTTGGACCCTGGCTCTTTCGCCTTCTTAGCCGAGGTGTCATTCAACGACATCGTGTACCCCTTGTCCAAGTTCGAGTCTCACACCACGCGTTTGAGAGCAAGGCGTTCTCGAGCTGAGCGACCTTGTCCCAATATCGCCTGAGCCCATCAGGTACTGAACCCTTTCTCTCTGCCAGTGTAGTTTTGGTGTAGGAAAACCTGATAGTAGAGTTGGGCCAGGGCTAAATCGTTGCCTTTTTTGTGCCTGAGCTCATCGGGTACGGAACCATTTCTTTCTGCAAGTGTACTTCCGGTATAGGAAAACTTGACAGTAGAGTTGGGCCAGGACATCCATCGGTGTCCCTTTCTTGCCTAAGCCCATCGGGTACGGAACCGTTTCTCTTCGCGAGCATATTTCTGGTTTAGGAAGGCTCGACATTAGAGTTGGGTTAGGTCTTCTTGCTTTTCCGAACGCCAATTCTAACAACCATTCAAGAATGGGTCTGGGTCTCCGCCTGTAAGGAGCACAGGTAACTACAAGCTCGTCTCGAGCTGACGGAGCTTGTAGTTCCCCTTTCCTAGAAACTTTTCACTTTCTATTTGCAGTTCACGCAGTTCTTTTCACTTTCTATTTGCAGTTCGGGCTGGACTGACTAGCTTCACTGTATGTCGACAGTGTCGCTATATGTGGTGATGCTGGTGGTGTCGGAGAGAGTGTCTGTCTCTTATGCAGTCAAATCTCTTTCCATCTGCTGCCTCCACATTCTCGGACACGATCCCCAAATGATTTGGCCAGAATCAGCTCGAGCTGCTGTATTTCTGTTTCCAGGGTGCACCGTGAGGAGGTACATTTGGGGTCTTGGTTATCTGCTAACCCTGGGTCCGCCTAGTGCAATGCGTTCCCTTTGCACCCCAAATGTCTAGTGAATCCAAGGTGGAGAAAGTGAACAATGTATAACCCAAGTATGTAATTATTGAGCACTCTGAACATTCTGCAGTTATGTTGAATGGTGTACAGGATTTTTGATGTATTTAAGATCAAAACTTGCAAAATGAAATGTCTGAAGAAGGTCATTGGAATCACCAGACTCAACAAAATGCGCAATGAGAACATCAGAAATATAATAGATATAACACCATGCATAGAATATATATAGAAACAACAGATAAAATAGTTTGGACAATGGAGGGAGGGGGTTTAAATTTCAGTAATTATTACTAATGCGGACGTTTTTATAAGAATTGTCTATTGTCGTAACGTCCACACTTGTCGCTGAGCGTAGAGGTTTGTATAGAAGATGTAGTCTATGTTCCAGAGCCAGGTATGTTGCTATGGTTGTAGTGTAGTCATGTTTATTCAGGATGGTCTTGATGTTGTCTATCTTTTCCTTGGTCTGCCCTTGGCTTTTTATCATTAGTTAAATCTTGTTATACGCTCTAATGGGGCCATTCATCCTCATAAGACGTCCAAACAATTTTATCGGTTGTTTCTCTATATACTTGATGCACTATGTTATACTTAGTATCCGTCTGATGTTCTAATTGCGCACCTTGTCGAATCTGGTGACTCAAATAGTCTTACTTAGACATTTCGCATGTTTCGATCTTTCTCTTATGTGTAGGTGTTAGTTACCAAGTCTGACATTGGTAGCATAGTGTTGGTACAAAGATGCTCTTATTTATGTGTAGGTGTTAGTTGTCAAGTCTGACATTGGTAGCATAGTGTTGGCAGAACGATGCTCTTACTTATGTGTTTCTTTACTTCCGTGTTGTTTTTTGGGTGTTATAGCAAAAGTGACATCTGGTATATCCCAATATTTGCCTTTTTTACATCTTGTTTCTATCTCTCAATTGACTCATCCGTCTTCTGTAAAGATACTTCGTAGGTACTTGAACTCTTTGACTTGTATTATTTTTGTTTTCTCTATTTGAATGTTTAAATGCTCTGTTGATCTCGTTATTTGCACAGTTTCTGCTTTTTGTCTGTTAATATCGTTATTTGCATAGTTTCTGCCTTTTGTCGGTTGATCCGCATGTTTTATTTATTGCATATTCTTGATAGTGAGTTGATGTGAGTTTGCAGTTTTTCTTCGTCATCATACATGATGTTTTTATCGTCAGCGAAAAGCAGTTTATTGAGTTTGTTTTTACGTTGTTCATTCTCTGTTGTTTCATAAATCAGAAGTTGTATAAGAATATGCATATAAATTCAACTACATATGACTGTATATAAAAATAAGATGACAGCTATGTTGATGGAAAAGATCTAAAGATAGTAAGAAACATGTATTGGAAACAAACAGCTGTGTCGAGTGTTGACGGCAATGTAGGAGAATTTCAAAAGATAGAGATGGGCATCAGACAAGGATGTGTAATGTAACCAGATCTTTTCTTCCTGTATACAGAGGATATTATATGAAACTTAGAAAACATGCTAGGAATAGCAGCTAGAGGTTACAAAATCTGAATAATCTAACATATGCTGACGATACAGTTCTGATTGCAGGGGGAGAAAAAGAAATTTGAAGTTTGTTAGACATGGTAGTACAAAAAAGTGAAAACAAAGCTCTCAGTCTAAACAAGAAGAAACTAGAAGTAATGGCTGTTTCAAGAAATACACACCGCCAGAATACAGCATTACTATCTATGTTATGTTATGTTCCTCCAGGGCCATAGGCGGCGCATAGAGCAGAAACCATAGCTTTCCATTTCGGTCTGTGTTGCCAGGTCTTTCAATTGTTGCGTGTTGTTTAGGTTCATTGACATGCCTTCTCTATTAATGGTTCTTCGGAGAGTTTTTAGGTCTCCCTCTTCTTACTCTAGGTGGCACCCAATATAGTGAATGCTGGGGAATTTTTAGGCTGTACATTCTGAGAACATGGCTGATGTAAGTCCAACGCCTTTGTCTAATGAAGGAAGATATATACTATCTATGATTCAACATTAAATCATGGGGATAAAGTCAAGTATCTTGGCACCATTTTAACATCAGATGGCAGGTGCTCCAATGAGTTACAGTAAGAGTAACTGTAACAATGAAACAGTAACCCTATGATATTTTTTTTTTTTAAATTTTTATTGATCATTTTGGCATGTTACAGAGGCATGGTGATGGTGATTTACTTTGTGAAGTGAGGTGATGCCCGTGAAGTGAAAGGGATGAGAGGTGGGCTTTACAGTGAGGTGAGATGAGACATAGTTATTTTAAACAATTTTGACACTTCAGGCATTCCATATGGTTATATATAGGAAATTATTAAATGCATGTTATGTTATGTAACATCAGATGGCAGGTGCTCCAATGAGTTACAGTAAGAGTAACTGTAACAATGAAACAGTAACCCTATGATATTTTAAAAATTGATAGAACAAGGGGATCTCATCCAAATTTCTGGTTTTTGTATATAGGAAACACTTAATGTGTCAGCCTAAGTGTGAGAGTTTCATAATAATTTATAAAAATATTTTAGACAGATGCATACAATTTTTAAAAAAAGAACACACTAATTGGTAAATGCAAGTTTAAATTGAAAGTACATCAGGAATAGATTTCTCAACTTTGTTTTGACACAATAATTAATTAAAACAAATATGTTCACAACTGTACATATTATCTCCCCTTCATTGCAAACGTAAAACCACTTTCTATAAAGTGAAAACCACTTTCTATAAAGTGGGAAGTTCTCTGTTTACTGTGACTAAATTATATTTTATTAATGAAGCATTATGTTTAGTCAGTGTGACTATCTAAGACACAATAGTCAAGTTTTCTTCCAGTAAACAGAGCCCTATTTCTATCTCGTGAACACAGTTCACGAAAGTTATAGTGCTCTTAAGATGTCAACATTAGGACTAGTAAGAAAAACCAAAACACAAACAATGCGTGGTGTGTACTGTGATATGTGGTTTAGATCAGTGAATGTGGTTTAGATCAGTGTTGCCAATGTGGTGTGGAAAAAGAAGCAAAGTTAGTGGTACTGTTATTGTTGTCTACCATGCACATCGTAAAATGTGACTAAGAAGGGTTTTTTTTGGGGGGGGGGGGTTGATTTGGCTCTCCTATTCAATAGAGGATCATGCTATCCAGAAATCATGCTGAATAGGGTGTGTCAGATCGAAAGGCGCAGATATCGCAACCACGATGTAAATCATGACATACCACATTCCAATCTCCGGATTACATCCTGGTAACATACAGGAGTTTGAGGACGTACACATAAAAAGATAAAGCAGATAAAGATCAGTGGTTCTCAAAATGTAATTAGGTCCACGTTTGGGGCTATATATTTGAAGGGAGGGGGATAATTTCACCCAAAAATGAAACTATGGCGTAGATTCTTCCAGATCTGCGACACAAAAATAAGTTTTTGAATGCTTCTATTCTTTTTACAAAACTGCCCACAATATCACATCACAAGGGAGAAACGATGGCTATCTGAAACAATTCTGGCGGAAAGCTCTACTGCACTAACTACTGCACTGGAGCTTCTAGCTACAGAACAGTTCTTTGATGGAATCCATATCAGCATCTGACCTGCTGGAAAACGAGGAAGAAGGAGAAAAGAATTATGCGACGCATAAGATATACGATAGTAATAATCCTTGAGGAAAGATGACAAGCTTTTTTCTCTGGTCTATTGGAATTAATCTCTAGTGCCGGGAACAACACATCGGCTGGAAATACGAGGGCTGGGGCAACACAGTGGAATATAAGGAAAAACGGATTTAGATACAAATGTTGTCAATATGTATACACACGACATACTAGCGAATAGACGCAAAGACATACGAAGTTTTGAAAAAGAAACCATCATCAGGACAAACTATAGCTGACTAACAATGAATAGAAACACACGTATGACGAAATGGGAGGCAAGGGATGATGAAAGTGGGAGAGAAAGAAGCACAAGCACAAGTGATTATTAAGGGAGTGATATTACAGATGATGTGATCAACCCTGGTAACAGGAGATAAAAAGAAAATTGAGATCTTGTCAACAAGACATAGATGCTTTCCATCTTAGTTCTTACTCTGGATAATTGAGTCTGCGTTTGTTCTCAAACTCCTGCAAATTAGCGTTTTGTCATTGTTCACAACATTGATGCGAGATCTTCGCTTTTGACCTAACACATTCGACTTTATAATTGCACTGTATCATTTTGACCTTATATAGGAGGGTGCAGCCAACTCCACCATATAACCTCCTTAGTCGCTTCTTAAAATATACATGAAAAGCAAACAGTATTGCTATTATTTGTTCCCCTCTCGAGATTTAAAAAGACCAACTAATGGTGTGTGACTTTTTACAAACAATTTGTGTTGTCTAGTGCTTTTGACGGAACGAGTTGGTGGCACTTGCCTAAACACAATACGTGTTAAATGGTGGTTATTTTGTGCATCTATCATTCAGGGCAATATACTGCTAATTTTCCCAAACAACTTGCATATCATATATTAATAAAAGAAAAGTGTGAAAACCAGAATACTGGTTTCATTAGTGATTATAAAGATAAAGAATGCAACAGGCCGCATGTAACCCATGTCTGCTGAAAGACACAGTACAAATAGAAATGACCGGAATATACCATGTGGTATCAAAAATTCCCCATTACACATTGTTTACTACACTGTATAATCTTGTCTATCAATTAGTTGTGTGGACTATTTGAAAATAATCCATCTGAAGTCACATTATTTAACCATTACAGTGATTTTAATTGGTCACTTTTGTATACATTGTGTCGACAGCCAATGACAAATCAACGTCAAGTAAAGTCATTTAGAAGAATGAGTTCACGTGACTGTATTTGACGAGAGACACGGTACAGTAAGTCGATATGACCTAGCAAAAGACAATCTCATAAAACGTTTACAAACAAAAATGTAATAGTCATGATTGAATGATTGTCCAAACAAATGTCAAGTGTTTTGTTTTTGCGAAAACTAATTGTACTTGAATTAAACTCACAACATAAAAACATGACTCTTTTTGGAACTTGACGTTTTAAAAACATAAAAACGTGATTGCAATGCAAAAATAGGATAAAAACTGAGGCTCTGTATGGAAAAATAATTTTGTGAAATATATTTTGAGGCTCTGTCTAGGATAGCAGGGCTATAGAGAGTGGAATTCCCATTATTCATTAAGGGTGATAACCTCGCAGATACTATCAGATAAGGGGATGTAATACATGTGAAATGTATTAATATGTGCAAATGTATTAATAAATCATAAGAACACAAATATTTTGATCTGATCATGTGGTAATATAATTTTAATAAACAACTCTCATTTATTTTGAGTGATTTTATGTAACTATTCCCCGTTCTACTATTTATAAAAACTTTTTTTTGAAAGCAATATGCACGACATTCTTCCCTAACTGTTGACATGGTGAACAAAAGTGTGGCACATAAACTTTTGGATGTTAAGGTATAATGTCCGTATAAGGTTCAAGTTCCCCGCGGAACTAATACAAAAGTTGGCTCTTGACTTTGTATGGGAACTAGTGTCAGTAGTCCGTTCACATGTCTTAGACTCCACCGCGGGGTCAAGGTTCAGCCAGTGTCGAGTCAGCTCGCTCGTCACAGTACCGCTTGGGATCTAGGCTGGTTCCTCCCCATATGACATGTTAAGACAGGACGAAGTCACCGGGGTGAAGTTTTCGGTCGTACGGAATGTTAACAGCATAAACGTGCTCTGCTGAGTGTGAGCTGTACTCAGCGTCCGAGTGGCTTTCGATTGCGGCGCCTTCTATGTCATACCGCCTCGAGAGAGGATTACGGGGGTGTAGGAGAGCTGCGGAGAAAGTGCTTCACTCGACTTTTTTGTCATGAAATAACTTTGTAATTACTTAAATTTTAGTATTATTTGTATTTACACCCTTACACTTAAACTTATTTTTGATTTAACATTTGGAAACTGCTATTTATTGGAAAGAATAAATAAAGTATTTTGATAAAAAGTAGTCTTACAGTTTTTATGGCCATAATTCTTAATTCGTAATTTAAAAGATCTTAATTATCTAATTATAATTTCGTTAACACAAGAAAATAAATTTAGTATTCACAAGACAAAAAATGGTATTGCAATTTGTGAGTTTTAAAACGCTTCATTTTTGAGAGAAAATTTACTTTCAACAATAACGCAATTCCACAATATAACGACATCCACCTGTGTCAGCTGAGTTTTAAAAAAATGTAAACTCAAAATATTTTGACTTGATGCTTACTAAAATTGCGGAAATATACATTTGTTTATGTTAATGGCACGTATGTATTGTAATTGTATGTATTGAGTGCAAAGATGTGTCCAGGTCTCACCAAGATTGTCTTGGTTTTATAACACTGACTTATATCTCGCCCTGTTTTGCCTATGTCCCAGTTTCTATAACAGTTTACAAATACAAGAAATGTGTTACGTGTTCAAATCAACACACTTGGTCTCGCTTTGTTCAAGCGAATAAACACGCTTGGTAATCCTAAATGCGGTAGAGCGTGAAGACTTTGATTTATTTATACATAGATCAGTGGTCATAAGGTATTTTCTGTATAAGTATTAATTAATTCATAGTATTATGTGATTGCCATGTGTCTTCTGTCACGGAGATTATCCAATAAATACATTTAATTTCCATCACAGATGACCTATGTTCTTTGATATAATTAAAAAGAAAGAATCTCTTCAAGAATCTGTTTCTAGTAAACAAAAATCTGAACGTAGTGATAGTTAGATAAACTTAATTTCCAATAGAAATCGTCCTTGGTTGGCGGGTCTGAAAGGGGAGCATGGGGAGCTAAACTGTTACCTGTCAAGCATATCGTAAGCAGCAACTAAGAGGAATTTAAGGTGGAGTTTGTTGTCCCATAAAGGCCCGTAGTGTTGAGATATTCAATTTCCCGTCCTTTAGCAAATCAGAATAGGTCTATGCCTTTTAGCATTAGAAATTTGGCCAAAATGCGGGTAAAAAGTCTCTTCCCCCCCACCCCGTAGAGATTTTCACAAAAGGAACATCACATGAAGATCTGATACACAAAACACACGAATGACTTTTTAAAGGGAATTACTCCTCCCCCCTCCCCCTACTTATATGACCTATAACATATTTATAACACTGGTCTCACCCCACAGTGTCATTTTGACCTAGAGGCTATGCTGAAGTTCGATTTGTCAGTTAAGCTGTCAATTATGGCACAACGTTTATCTGGAGTATATCCTGCTGATCTGCAGGAGCTTGAGAATAGATACAGAAGATGAAACAAGAAGTTGAAAAGATGTTTACACCAGAAGGCATCTATCTTGAACAGATGTGTGCACCAGAAGGCATCTATCTTGAACAGATGTGTGCACCAGAAGGCATCTATCTTGAACAGATGTGTGCACCAGAAGGCATCGATCTTGGTGAAGAATGGATTATCTTTTCAAGACTATCTTTGCAATCACTAGAGAGTTCATTGATAAACATATGAATGTGAATGAATGCTGTGTTCACGGAGTTCATCTCCGAACATTTTCATGACACAGATGACGTAAGACACAGACGATCAAAATAATCCACAATCAGTGGTTCGAATGGACTTTTACCACCAGATCACGAGGAATAACAGTTCACGAAGCCAGTAGAGCCTTCACTAAACAACAAGCAGCCTAACGATGTGTGTGTTTGCTGTAACGCAAGTACACTTGCTAGAAATTGAAGCCTATTTACGCTAAGACGATATCAACATCATCATCAGGTGCCATGCCGGCTGGCGTAGGCGACCATGGCTCTCCATATCTCCCTGTCTCCAGTATTATGTATCAAGCTTGTTGTTGTTTCCCTGCCGTGCCATGTTGTCAAACTGTCAAATATATTTTCACGTTGTAGCCATCTGTTTCTGTTGCCTTCAATCTTGCCTGTTGTGACTATATTCTCCAAACCTCCTTGTCTCATGAAGTGGTCAAAAATATGAAGATTGTCTTTTTCTTATATTATTTATTAGGGCCCGTTTCGCATTTGACTCTTTCAACACTTACACATTAGTTTTTCTGACAGGCCATGATATTCTAAATCCATGATGTCAACATACCTAAACCAAAAGGTTGTAATCCCTTATCAACCAATCATCAACTAAGGAGACATTTATTCATACACTGTAAATGTCACGTGACTGTGTCTCCTGTGTACATCGTTATTAGTTTACAGTGTATACGTTTTTGAGTATTCCTGTATTTCTCTGTCGTTGGGTTTTTGTGGTGGGGGGGGGGGGGGGGGGTTTAGCGTGAGGATAAAATGAAACGATTGATTGAACAGGCCTAAGTCTGACCTATTTATTCGAGGTTCTTAATCAGAGTTGGCACGTTCCTTTTTTTTTTTTTATAAAGTGACATTTCCCCGTAAACATGACAGAAGTTTAACATTACAATAGCCTATTCATTACAGATGAGGAACCGTCTTCGCACGAAAGGTCAGCGACAGTTCCCATTTACCTCATGTTCGTCTCCCTGCTATCACATCATACTATAAGCCTATAACCCGGTGTTGTGGTACACGCCCCAAAGGTAGAAGGGGGGGGGGGAATTTCATTGTTTAGGGGGACACTTGAAAAAAAAAATTGTGTTCTTGAGATTTAGTTGTCCATTATATGTTTTGAAAATTTAGCCTACTTAACTGTTTTTTTTCTTTTAATAATTTTCTAGTGTTTTCTTCCTAAAACGCAAGTCTTGTGTCCTGAACAAGTTATAATTAGGTTTCATTTATGGAATAAGTCATTTTTTGAATAGACCTATAAAAAATGTAGGACTGGGGGGTGGCATCAGAATTTTTGAAAGATTGAGGGTGGGGAAAGGTTTAAAGAAAAGGTTGGGTAAAACTGCTATAACCTGCCAGGTTCACAGTAGTACCACATGGAATGAAACAACACCCAGAGTTCTCCAGCAAATTCTTTCTTCAGTGACGCAGATGAGTGTGAAAATATCTTGACCTATCCAGCCCTTGATGCTGCCTGTCCATGATTTTCTTAGTCTTCGTCTGCTTCTTCCAACCTCGACTGTTCCCTGTAGTATAGTTTATAACGAATAATCATATCATCACACATCCAAAAAAATCATCAGAGCCGCAGACAAGTTTTCATTGAGGAAGGGGATTTACCTATAAAATAATAAATTATTAAATTTTTTAATGTAATTCCTTCCTTTTTATGAGAAAACTGATGACTTTTTTTATGAGAAAGCTGATGACTTATTTGATGCGAAAGGTGATGACTTTTTAGATGTGAAAACGGATGACTTTTTTGATGCGAAAACTGGTGAATTTTTAAATGAGAAAGATGATATTTTTTTTAATGAGAAAGCTGAAAACTTTTTTGATGCGAAAACTGATGACTTTTTTGATGAGAAAGCTGATAACTTTTTTGATGCGAAAACTTATGACTTTTTTGATGAGAAAGCTGATGACTTTTTTGATGAGAAAGTTGATACCTTTTTTGATGCGAAAACTGATTACTTTTTTGATGAGAAAGCTGATGACTTTTTTGATGAGAAAGCTGATGACTTTTTTTATGTGAATGCTGATGACTTTTTTTGATGAGAAAACTGATGGCTTTTTTATGAGAAAACTGATGACTTTTTTTATGAGAAAACTGATGGCTGTTTTGATGAGAAAGCTGATGACTTTTTTGATGAGAAAGCTGATGACATTTTTGATGAGAAAGCTGATGATTTTTTTGATGAGAAAGCTGATGAATTTTTTTATGTGAAAGCTGATGATTTTTTTGATGAGAAAGCTGATGACGTTTTTAATGAGAAAGTTGATTTTTTATGAGAAAGCTGATGACTTTTTATGAGAAAGTTGATTTTTTAATGAGAAAGCTGATGACTTTTTTAATGAGAAAGCTGATGACTTTTTTGATGAGAAAGCTGATGACTTTTTTGATGAGAAAGCTGATGACTTTTTTGATGAGAAAGCTGATGACTTTTTTGATGAGAAAGTTGATTTTTTGATGAGAAAGCTGATGATTTTTTTGATGAGAAAGCTGATGACTTTGTTGATGAAAAAACTGATGACTTTTTGTATGAGAAAGCTGATGACTTTTTTGATGAGAAATTTGTTTTTGTAAATGAGAAAGCTGATGACTTTTTTGATGAGAAAGCTGATGAATTTTTTGTGAAAAATCGTTAATGTAGGGATTTCACCCAACTTTTGGCTAAATTCCTAGCAAATAAAAAACATGATTTCCTAAGGGTGGAAGAGGGGAGTTGAACACCCACCTCCCACCACCCACCTCCACCTAAGCAACAGACCTATAAACCATGCAAGTAGGTATATTTGTTGCTTTACTATTGAAAGTAATGATTCTTGTATGAATCTATTTTATTTCTAATGTACACATTTGTCGCTAGATGGACTAGTATTGTGGCACGGTAAAATTTCACAAACCGAGCTCATTGACAACACAAGAGAGATAGAGTCGTGGAGAAACATGATCGCCTATGACATTCGGCATGGCACTTGATTGATTGACACATTTGTCTCATGCTCTCTATAGGAGATGTGCAGAATTTGTAACATTTGTATTCGAAGGTCTGTATCCTTTCTCCATGACTGCAGTGAGTGTTCAGCTTACACACCAACACAACACAATAAACAACATAAGTCAGATTCAATGTTAGATTTTCACACTAACACTGATTTATCTTTTCCAAATTAAAGTTAACCTTGACATATCAGTTATATTTCTCCAGCCTTAGGGGCATATATTTAAGTCTGTTTTGCGTTTTCCGTCGCTGCATACGCAGGATCCGAGGTATTTGAAAATATTCACGTCCTCATATTTATGCCCATTTATCATGATGTTTGTCTGTGCTTCTGTGCCGTGTGAAATTCTCACAGTAATAATAAACTACAGAATCAGAAATGACAACATCAGTAACAAACACAATGCCAATTCACGATTACACCAGAAGACAATAGATTAAGAGGTTCTCACATGCTTCCAGACTACCATCAGACATGGCCCCCTCAAAAAAGCATTACTATACCGACAAGATGGATACAAACCAGGGGCAAACCATTGCAAACAATGGATTACAGAAATAAATGAGTCAACAAAAACAAACATATATGAGGCATACAAAAAGGCAGTCTCCAGATTCTTGATTAGAATCTAGCATCACAGCACGTGGGGCACTTCCATAAGTGCTCCACTCTCCTTTCCAGCAGCCATCCCAGTGTATGTAGACTCAGAGTCCCAGTCAGGTCTTGCTTGTGTGACCTGTGGGACTTTCCAAAAAATTTACTTTTCCTTCCCTCCCCTCTAGATACTTCCATTACTGACATTCTCTGTATGTGTACGTTCTTAGCCTCATTGACATCATCTTCATCTTGAAATGAATTTATTACTGCCTTGATCAAGTCTGCTTCATCTCTTCTCAGTATTGTGCTGTCTATTGCTGCATTGCCTGCCAATAAAATGATATAAGCAAGTACTTCTTCTTCTGCATTTTTCTCAAACTCCTGCAGATTAGCAGAATATAGCCTAGAGAATGGATATATGCTCCTTTCGGTCTGCGACATCTGACCTCAGCATGGCTTGGATCACTTTGACCCTATATGGGATGAGACAGTCAACTTCACCCCATAACCTCCATAACAGCCTCTTACATCCCGCATGGAATGGTAAACAGTGTTTCTATTCTGTGCTGCTATTTCAGGCCCCCAGCAACACACAGTTGAAAAACAAATAACAAATGTTATTAGAAAACTGTTTATTAATAAAGTATAAACATAATATTCGAAACAGAGAAAATATTTGCTCAAAATATCAGCTATATTCAAAGGTTTCATTCTAAACAGAGAAAATATTTGCTCAAAATAGAAGCTATATTCAAATGTTTCATTCTTCTTCTTCTTCAGCGTTCATTCTCAAATTCCCACTGGATTTCTCTTGTAACAGGACAATGATCCTACAAGATTTCCAGTTATGTAGTCCAGAGAATGGAAATGCGTTGTGTTGCCGTTTTATTTGCGCCAATGGCCCAACACATCCGCCTTTGGCGGGAAATGTTTCATTCGAAACAGAGAAAATACTTGCTCAAAATATAATCCTGACTCTGTGTGTTGATGCTATCAATCCGGTACCCCTATAATCTTCAATATAACATTCTGAATTACCAAAATGTTTTCAATATAACATTCTGAATTACCAAAATTTTTTTCAATATAACATTCTGAATTACCAAAAGTTTTTTCAATATAACATTCTGAATTACCAAAATTTTTGTCAATATAACATTCTGAATTACCAAAAGTTTTTTCAATATAACATTCCAAATTACCAAAAAAATTTTCAATATAACATTCTGAATTACCAATATTTTTTTCAATATAACATTCTGAATTACCAAAAACATTTTCAATATAACATTCTGAATTACCCAAAAAATTTTCAATAAAACTTTCTGAATTACCAACAAATTTTCAATATAACTTTCTGAATTACCAAAAATTTTTTCAATATAACTTTCTGAATTACCAAAATAAAGCATAGAATAATGATATACATTTCATTGTGACACAAAAAATGCATGCAGATTATATTGTGCAACATGAGTTTACAAAATAAAAAGTATTTAATGGCATATAGCGGTAGATATAAATATATCGTTTGGAAACTAATATACATGTGATTATGATTGAGATTCACACACCCATATGTTACAAGGACATACAAAAGAGGAGCAGAGAATAGTAACAATGTTACCTACGTACGTATGTCATAATAAGTGGTTACGGTGCTGAACTTTGGCTTGTTTACCTCCACTTCATAATCTTCGCAGCGATGAATTCTGCTTAAGACCTGTGTCCGAACGATCCATTGCACATGTGGTGTGCTGTTGTGGCCCGAAATTGGAGCAAAGAATAGCACCACTGTTTATATTCTATGCATGTCATGGGTCGACTAAGGAGGTTATGGGATGGAGTTGGCTGTCCCATCCAATATAGGGTCAGCATGGCCCAAAACCATGCTAAAGCTGGATGTGTCAGGCCAAAAAGCACAGATATTGCAGCATTGCTGGAAACCATGACACAACGCACTCCCTTCTCTGGACTACATTCTGCTAATCTGCAGGAGTTTGAGAAAGAACGAAGAAGATCTGTGTCTGAACGATCCACCACACTGTTGTTGTGGCCCAAAATGGGAACAAAGAATAGCAAAACTTTTTACCTTCTATGCATGTCATAAGAGTCAACTTCTGCATTTGTTATCAAATTTCTGCAGATAAGCAGGATGAAGTCCGAAATATAGAATGCATTGTGTCATGGTTTGTAGTTTTGATCCGATTTCTGCTTCTTTTGGCTTGACACATCTGACTTCAGCATGGCTTCTGAGTTACTTTGACCCTATATGGAATGGAAAAGCCAACTTCACCCCATGACCTCCATAGTTGAATCTTATGACAGGCATGGAAGGTAGTGTTGCTATTCTTTGCTCCTCTTTTAGGATCAAGAGAAAACATTGGTGTTGACTGTGATGAAGTCTGTTGAGACCAGTATCTCCATGCTGAGATCTATGTCTATATGATCCATGCTTGAACTGTTGAGATTCCTGCTGGAGTAGAATACTGTCTAGCTAATAACACATCACCACGCTCATCTGGGACACAGCCAATGATTGACTACATCCTGCTGCAAATCTGGTAGGACCATTGTCCTTCTACAAGAGAGATCCAGTGGGAGTTTGAGAATAACAGCTGATGAAGAGTAAACGATTCATCTGGGACTTGAAAAAGTCCTGGAAAACTTCCCTTAAAAAATGCTATGAGAAACACCCTTCAGGAGATGAAAGCAAAACTTCACCACCCGGCACAGGAAGAATCTAGGCAACCTCATACTCCTTCATGGTTTTATTTGTGTGATAACCCTGGCCTAGACTTCTAGCTCAAGGAGCACAGAATAGGACCTCTTCTTTTCAGGCATGTCATAGAGAGATGACAAGAAAGTTGGGGGGATGGGATGACATGTGAAAAATCATCATTGCTGCTGCATGTCTTGTCTCGAGGATGATAACCTATGAAAAATCATCATTGCTGCTGCATGTCTTGTCTCAAGGATGATAACCTGTGAAAAATCATCATTGCTGCTGCATGTCTTGTCTCGAGGATGACAACCTGTGAAAAATCATCATAGATGATGAAGAGATGCAGTAAACTTTGCACCTTTGTGGCACAATCCCACATGGCGGGGAAGACTAGGTGGTACAATCCCACATGGCGGGGAAGACTAGGTGGTACAATCCCACATGGCGGGGAAGACTAGGTGGTACAATCCCACATGGCGGGGAAGACTAGGTGGTACAATCCTACATGGCGGGGAAGACTAGGTGGTACAATCCTACATGGCGGGGAAGACTAGGTGGTACAATCCCACATGGCGGGGAAGACTAGGTGGTACAATCCCACATGGCGGGGAAGACTAGGTGGTACAATCCCACATGGCGGGGAAGACTAGGTGGTACAATCCCACATGGCGGGGAAGACTAGGTGGTACAATCCCACATGGCGGGGAAGACTAGGTGGCATCACTGCAGATGGGTCAACAGATCTGATAGAAGAATGGATGAACTAGTTTGCCCAGACATATAATTCTGCCCTCCTAGAACGATGTGATGATACTGGGATATTGCCACACTGGAATGTCTCCATTCAGGGACTAAACATGTATCCATAAAACTCCCTAAGACAACCATAAATTTTGAAATGGCAAATACTGCAGAGGATGGATGTGTCGGGCCATTGGTGCAAATAAAACGGGTACACAACATATTTCCATTTTCTGGACTACATCCTGCTGGAAATATAGTTTAACCATTGTCCTGCTATAAGAGAGATCCAATGGGAGTTTGAGAATAAATGCTGAAGAAGAAGAAACAGTAAATCTTATGCGAATTTGTGTATCACCTCAGTTACTCAACCGATGAGGACATGTGGTTTTTCTAGAAGGACTGTCGAAAGCTACCTGCGTACATCTAAAGCTACCTGCGTACATCTAAAGCTACCTGCGTACATCTAAAGCTACCTGCGTACATCTAAAGCTACCTGCATACATCTAAAGCTACCTGCGTACATCTAAAGCTACCTGCGTACATCTAAAGCTACTTGTGTACATCTAAAGCTACCTGCATACATCTAAAGCTACCTGCGTACATCTAAAGCTACCTGCGTACATCTAAAGGGATTATTTCATCATCATCTTTAATGAATGAGATTAGTCAGTTGGAAAAAACATTTAACTCATGGAAATATTGTTCAATAAGGCAGAGGGTGATACTGAACTCCTCTTCTGCTTTGACTCTTTAACTCCTGAAGATCACCAGGGTACACTCCAGATAATGGAATAAATTGTCAAAATGTATATCTTAGCTGTGATATCTGATATTTTCATCCCACTTCAGTATGACTTCTGAGCCAATACGACTTTCTATAGAATGTGACCAGCCATCAAATGCCCTCACGACCGAGGAAGTGTATCCATGAGATACCCATGAGGATGGAAGAGCTTATCATGTCCAGAGAAGTATATCCATGAGATACCCTACCCAAGAGGTTGGAAGAAACTAGAGATATCAATGACTCACAGCAGCATCAGCCATTTATAATCTCTCAATGCATGTACACATTCTTTACTTCATCCTCTTCAGCGTTTATTCTCAAACTCCCGCTGGTTCTCTCTTGTAGCAGGACAATAGTCTTATATTTCCAGCAGGGTGTAGTCCAGAAAATGGAAATAAATTATGTCGTCGTTATTTTTCCGCAATGGCTCGACACATCCATCTTTGGTGGGACTTTTTTAAAGTCCTGTTACAAAGTCATTATTTTACACTTCAATTTCCCTTCATAAAGATCATTCACAGACTCGACACGTTTTAAGCAAGTCGAACTGTTCTGTCATTACCACCAGCACTATCATGTGCAGGGAAGAGATCCCTGTGATATCCAAGAGATTGGAAGAAACTAAAGATACGAATCACATGGCAACACTATTCATTCATAAACTTTCAAAGTATGTAGATTGGCAGTCTGTTAATTACTGTTATAAAGCAAATATTTGACACAGCAAAATTTGTAGAGATAAATCATCAGGAAACCACACAATGTGCTGAAAATTTCCCTTAGTACATGGATAATATAATATAGAGCACTGAGACAAATGTGTTGGGCCATTGGTACAAATAAAACACTTGGCACAATGCATTTCCATTCTCTAGACTACATCCTGTTGAAAATCTAGGACCATTGTCCTGCTACAAGAGATATAAAATCTAGGACCATTGTCCTGCTACAAGAGATATAAAATTTAGGACCATCCATTGTCCTGCTACAAGAGAGATAAAATCTAGGACCATTGTCCTGCTACAAGAGAGATAAAATCTAGGACCATCCATTGTCCTGCTACAAGAGAGATAAAATCTAAGACCATCCATTGTCCTGCTACAAGAGAGATAAAATCTAAGACCATCCATTGTCCTGCTACATGAGAGATAAAATCTAGGACCATCCATTGTCCTGCTACAAGAGAGATCCAGTGGAAGTTTGATTTAAAAAATGCTGAAGATGAAACATTGAGGATTTATTTTAGAAACAATCAGGATCTGTCCCCGAATGCGTGCCTACCCAATAAAATTGTATTTTGATTATTTCCCTGATTATGTTTATACATTTGTTTATCTATGTTTATTAACTTAAATATTTATTTATTTAAGATGATCATATGAGTGGTTAGGAGAGTTGTATGAGTTAGGGTTAGCATTTGGGCTAATAAATACCCATTATCTGACAAACATAACCAAGAGAAATAATAAAAATATTTTGGTAGGCACACATTCAGGGAAAGCTCCAAAAATCATAATGAATTGTTTGTACACTCCTACAATAAAAAAATATTTGATGTCTGCTCAAAAGATTTCTATCTTCATTAGTGAAGCACAAATATATTTAAATGATTACAATGTTGATATATCAAATATGAATATATTGTTTAGTCTGCAGCTCTGTACACGACTAAATAGCACCAATTAATATAAAAATATATGTTTGTGAGAATATATTACATAATCTGCAGCTCTGTACATGACTAATTAGCACCAATTAGTATCACATAATATGAAAAATCATTAAGTGAAAAAACATATTTATAATACAAAAACAAATGACAACATCGCTGATGTAAAGTTCTTCATCTGCATTCATTCTAAAACTCTGTGGTGTGTCTGTGGCTATGACAACAAGTATGAGAACCAGTTCTTTCGTACGTCTGGCGTATAATAATAATGACCCATAACCTATCAGGGTTGTAGGGATTCCACTCTGGCGATGTTAGAAAAAAAAGCACACCAAAAAACCCTATCACAAAAATCCCTCCTAACACCCTATCATAAAAAGTCCTCCTAACACCCTATCACAAAAAGCTCTCCCAACACCCCTATCACAAAAAGCCCTTCAAAGCCCTCCATACACCTGTCCTCCATCATTCGGACGAGTGTAGAAAAATCACACCCTTTTCTTACTATACTATCAATACAGTTACAGACATTTACTGTTCAGTCAAAGTAGTAAAAATAATGAATGTATTAGTTACTAACGCCGAAGTCGGATTTATTGGCGCAAATACAATTGCGACACAATGTATTTGTGTTCTCTAAATTACATCCTGCTGGAAATCTAGTAAGACCAGTGTTCTGCTATACAAGAGATAAAGTGAGAGTTTGAGAATGATAGCCCCCCAAAACTACTGATGGTTATCTAGAAGTAGGCTGGAGAATAGATTCTGTTGTTTTGGCTTACAGCATGACTGCAATATCTGTACCTTTTGACCTGAAAGATCCAGATTGAGCATGGTTGATTTACTTTTGAGTCAGGCCACTGATGCAAATAAAATGGGGACACAATGAATTTCCTTTCTCTGGATTACGTCCTGCTGGAAATCTAGTAGTACCATTGTCTTGCTACAAGAGAGATTCAGCAGAAGTTTGAGAATGGACGCTGAAGAAGAAGAGTCACTTTGACCTATGGGTTGGAAATGTCAATAACACCCACAAACCTCCTTAGTTGCCACTTACTACATGGCAGGTAAGTTGTTGTCTTTGCTCCCCTTTCGTGCCCTGGCAACACACCGGTGAGAAGAAGACAATGATATATATTGGGGACATGCAGAAAAATGGATATACCAAGTTGAAAGTACAAATATTTCAGCTGTACTGCAAACTAACAGAACAACATTACACAGAGAAATTCCAGTCAACAATATACGTGAGAAGCAAACCCTAAGATAAAACATGGGCTGAAGTTCACAATCTTAACCCTAGGATAAAACGTGATGAAGTTCACAATCTTAATCTTCGGATAAAACATGTACTTGAAAACTACAGGGAGCTGGGTAGGGCAGTGGTTAGCGGGCTGGTTTCGCATATGAGTGGTCTTGGGTTCATTCCCCAGTTTGAGGCGGAAACATTTTTCAAATCACAAAGGCTCCCGGGTCAACCCAGCCTTAATTGGGTACCGGATTAATCCAGGAAGTAAAGACTGCGAGGGAGAGGAGATGGCTACCACCCTCATATAGCAGAGCCACTGAAATGTGAGGTCATTAACATCTTACACCCCTACGGCATTTAATAAATGCTATGGTTAACTTTAACATTACTACTTGAAAACTAGCTCCAATAATGGCATAGCACCAGATCTGTAAATAAGGAAGTATTGGGTGGTGGTTTAGAAATTCAAACACAGCTATTTTCCCTTTCAGCTAAATAGAGTATTTAGAAAAAGTAAAGATATTGTACAAATATAAAGAATAATTAGATGCTAAAAAAATGCCTGAAAGCAAAGACGAATTGTTAAAAATGGCAGATAATCTCCCTCAATCCCACGTACTTCAAAATTTCAGGGAAGTAGCGTCTCCGCTAAAATAATCTGAGACTTTGGTGGAGAGAACTAAATGGAAACTACAGCCCCGAGCAAGACAGCATGAACAAATTCAACTGACAGGAACAAGTCAGGGTATTTCAACTGAGAATGGAACATTGCCATCTAAAAGCACACTTACCCCGAATCAGTATTAGCGACTCTGCAACCAACATGTGCAGAATAACAACACCTACCCAGAATATATACTACAGTATTGCCCCAGAGAATTTGTTGACAGAGCAATATCCTGGTCCACAGGAATATCTCTACAAAACAAACTGTGGGAG
The DNA here is from genome assembly GCA_034231615.1 of Meghimatium bilineatum. Taxonomy (NCBI): domain Eukaryota; kingdom Metazoa; phylum Mollusca; class Gastropoda; order Stylommatophora; family Philomycidae; genus Meghimatium; species Meghimatium bilineatum. The sequence continues at coordinate 25,990,789 of CM067311.1, forward strand.
ACTCATGGCAACCTAAACAAACTATTCTATACAGGACCAATCGCCCATATAGTAACTTGGGCCTGGACTGCTGGTTCCGGGTACAAAGAATAAGGATACCGTCTTCTTTCCAGGAATGTTGTAATAGGTTACTAAGAAAAGTTGAGTGAAAAAAATCATCTTGTTTCAATTTCTTACTTTTGTTTTCTATCAAATAATCTTTGATCATGGATGCTGAAGAGCTACCGACCAGCAGACATTGCACCATTGTCCAGTTGTGGCAGAGGAATACTTGATGTGCATCACTGCGGATGTGTCAACAAATCTGACAGAAGAATGATGAGATTGCTGGCTCAGATGTGCGTGCTGTGCTCCTAGCAGGATGTGATAATCCTAAGATACTGCCACAGTGGAATGCCTCCCTTTGGGGACAAAACATATGCATCTATAAACTCCCCCTAACCATCCATACCTTTGAGACAACCTTACGTGAGTCTGGCAGGCACCACAGTTACACAACTGAGAAGAACCTGTGCTTATGTCAAAAAAGGCTATGGACTTTCAAGAGCTACCTGCTCACAGGTAACGGGATGCATCATCATCATGTGTCAAGAGCTACCTGCTCACAGATAACGGGATGCATCATCATCATGTGTCAAGAGCTACCTGCTCACAGATAACGGGATGCATCATCATCATCATCATGTGTCAAGAGCTACCTGCTCACAGATAACGGGATGCATCATTATCATGTGTCAAGAGCTACCTGCTCACAGATAACGGGATGCATCATCATCATGTGTCAAGAGCTACCTGTTCACAGCTAAAGGGATTATTTCATTATCACCATGTGTAAAGAGCTACCTGTTCACAGCTAAAGGGATTATTTTATCATCATCAAGTGTCAAGAGCTACTTGCTCACGGGTAAAGGGATTATGTCATCATTATCATCCGTGAACAATATCAAACTGGATGTATAATAATTGATCGCAGAAAAATGCTCGAGATACATATAGCATGTCTATATCAACAATATTGCGACATAAAATTAAATATACCAGGCCAAAATGCATACATATTGCAGCTTTTCTGTAAACTAGACAGCTAATGTAGTTTTACTCAACTACATTACGTCACAATAAGAAATATAAATGGTCAGCTAGAACAACAAGAGAAAAATCAACAATATTACAGAAAACATAAATCTATTTCAAATATTTCATGATAAAAAAAACACACAAATAATACAGGATTCAGATAATAAACTCCATGCAGTGTAATCCCTCTATCCTTCAGCCGTCCTAATCCCCCAACCCTTTAATAGTTCTTCATGTTGTGGCGGTCCCAAAATTTAAAAATTATTTTTGTTGCTACGTCATATGTGTTTTCCGATGGTCTTAGACGTGCGATGAGAAAAGTAAAACTTCAACATTTAATAACAACTGGAAAGATCAAGGGGAGAAGAGACAGAGGAATACAAAGAGATAAATTTCTGGATGGGTTGTCAGTGTGGTACAAAATGAAGTCATCAATTGAATTACTTAACAACACAAGAGGCAGAAAGTTGTGGAGAAGCATGATGACCTACACCAATTGGCATGGCACTTGATTGATTACTTGTAGGTAAGGAGATCTAACTGTCTTGCTACAAAACCCATATCTAATTTAGCGAGCTAAGTTCCAGCTTAGTAATAGAGTTCATCTATATGCCTATTCTCATAATTACACAGCGATTAATTAATTATTCCCATACTTGATTAAAACTCATCCTTGACAACTGGACCTTCCAGCTTTATAACACCGTCAATCTGTGTTTCTGTCTCATCAGGTCTTGCTATGTTTGTGTCTACCAGCAGTTCACTGTCTGCAGCACCTTTACGAGCATGACCCTTGTCAATGATGATTGAATCTTCAGTGTCAGAGATGTAATATGGTTCTCCAGTGTAATGTGTTGGATATAGAAGGTAAGGCTCCGCTGATAGGCCAACTAGGTCCCGTGGAGAAAAATGCTGTTTCCACTGTTCTCTAAAAGATAATTTATAATTTAAAAAAGAATTACAAGTAACAATTTACAATAAGTAACAACTTATAATACGCTAAATTTATAAATAACAATTTATAATAAGTAACAATTTACAATAAGTAACAATTTATAAGCAAAAATGGAACAATACAGGATCAAGTGTCCATCTAGCATTTCCTGCTTACACTGTTTTTTAAAATGCGCTCCTGTCGTATTTTTTAGAACTTGGTAATGCCATTCACACTTCCGTTACGTCACTCTTCCACTACATATCTTTAGTAAAATGGCTGCCGTATTTATGTTGAATTTGCCTTTGACTGACAAAGACGCAGTACAATTGTTGCAGTCACGAAGAGTACTTGCAAACGGGAAATGCGCACAGTGTCATACTATGACATTTAACTTCTATTGTGATGATTAAATTCATTTCCGACACAAAATAATACCCTGCATTCAAACCCAATCATGTTTCCACTCATGCAACCCTTCAATTAAATACTCCCCCATTTATTGTCTTGGCATATTTATATATGTAAAACCTGCCCAATAATTGTCGCTCAAATATTCGCATGGGAGGTAATACTTCTTCTTCAGCATTCATTCTAAAACTCTTGTTGGATCTTCTTTGTAGCAGGACCATAGTCCTACTAGATTTCCAGTTCAGAGAATGGAAATGCGTTGTGTCACAATTTTATTTGCGCCAATGGCCAGACACATCCGTCTTCGGCGAGAGAGGTAATACATAAACAAAGAGTAAGCAGAAATCATTTGTCTCCATTTCAATGTAGTTACCAACTTGAATTGATTAAATCAGAAAGGGGGTTTGCGTTAGAATTAGTCCTAACACTGAGTCTAATCCTCCCCCCCCCCACACAACATCTAAATTCTAACAGTACCTCATATCTTGAAAATACAAAAACCATTAAATCGTTGCAAGTTTTAATCTCCGCACGTAACTACTATTAGCTATTTTGAATTACAGTGACAAGATCTGTAAATGATGTAATTTCATTGAGCTCACTAAATGTGTGTGAACCAAAGAACACAAATATTGATCGTATGAAATATTTGTAAGTTTGTTTAAAATCCAGCTAATTGATAGTATATACATGGACCCTTGATCCTGTATTGTTCTGCAAAAATTTATAAGTAACAATTCATAATAAGGAACAATTTATAATAAGCAAACAATTTATAATAAGTAAACTATTAAAAAGTAAAAATTAATAATAAGCAAAAATTTATAAGCACAAATTTATAATAAGCAATAATTACATAAATATGAAAATATAGAATAAGCACTGTTTGTGGTCACTTTAACCTATGAGTTGACACAGTCAATTCCATCTTAACTGCCTCTTACATCATGCATGTCGGGTCACATTGTTTCTATTTTTTGCTTGACTTTTGAATTCAACACAGGGTAGACACCTTGCCTCCTCTCTTTAGTTGCCTCTTACACCGTGCATGTCAGGCTATATTATTTCTCTTTTCTTTACGCTCGTTGCCATACTCCCATAAGATCTTTCCTGTAGCAGGATGTTCGTACTAGATTTCCAGCAGGACATACACCAGAGAACGTAAATGTTTTGTCACAGTTTTATTTGTCTCAATGGCCCAACACATATGACTTTGGCATTGTAAAGGGCTGAACAGGATGTAGTCCGGAAAAGATAATATGTTACATCATAGTTTACCATTTGGCTTTGATATCTACAACATTTGGTCAAACACATACAACATTTGGTCAAACACATACAACATTTGGTCAAATACATACAACATTTGGTCAAATATACAAAATTTGGTCAAACACATACAACATTTGGTAAAACACATACAACATTTGGTAAAACACATAGAAAATTTGGTCAAACACATAGAAAATTTGGTCAAACATACACAATTTGGTCAAACACATGCAACATTTGGTCAAACACATACAAAATTTGGTCAAACACATACAACATTTGGTCAAACACATACAACATTTGGTCAAACACATACAAAATTTGGTCAAACACATACAACATTTGGTAAAACATATACAACATTTGGTCAAACACATACAACATTTGGTCAAACACATACAAAATTTAGTCACACTGTCAGTGACATATTCTCTCCAGAACGTTGTCTTTCTAATGAACTCCCTGAACCATTCTCTGTCGTGGGCGATGTGGCTTGCATTCTCCAATGACATATTCATGTTATATTTAATGTTGTCAGTCCATCATCTTCTTGGTCTGCCTTTCCTCCTCTGCCCTGGTGCTCTGCCCTCCATTATTATTTAACCAAATACATAACAACATTTAGCCAAACTCATGCAACATTTGGCAAACATATGTCCTGCTACAAGAGAGATCTGGCGGGAGTTTGAGAATGAACGCTGAAGAAGAAGAGTTTCCTATACCATGTTCAGTTGTAGGATGTTAAGCGAAGACTTTGTTTTATGACGATCTTGTATCTGCTCGTCTGTAAATAATATTTGTTGTGCTAGCATTATATTGATGGGAGGTCTGTGGATTTTGGTCCAACCCGGTTAGAGCCAGAGGATACCTGATGATGTTCCTCCTTCGCAAGCGAAGATGCACATGGCATGAAAAACAATAAATGCGATGGAAAAAATAATATAATTATAATAAATTGGTAATTGTCTAATTTGGTTTGTGAGTTTTCTACCTAAGTAATGTTCAAATCACTGGAGCTAAGGTAGGGTTCACTATGTTCATTCCCCACCACCAATTGACTACTGGTTATGTCAGACTTCTCTATTGCTTCAGGCATGCAACCAAATGGTCAAGTCAAAATGATTGTCACTTCCTAAGTCATTGCGCCTCTATGACGGGCCTCAGCATAGGAAACATATAGTGCTGTCAGCTTCCTCCTCCCCTCCCAGGTGCTGCACAGTACATCTCTGGCTTTATCCCAACCACAGAAGGTGCATACATATATACAAATAAAGCATAAAATACATTGCAACAATAAAATAAAAGCATAATTGTATATATGATGTGCCATGAAGCTTCTATAAGAGAACCTCAATATAACGCCCTGTCATCTACTAAGACTTTCTTTTGCATTAATGGTTTGTCTAGCTGGTGATACCCACAGATGCAAACCATGTGGCACTTGCCCCTTCATTATTATAATAATGGAATTCTACACCTCGGCCTATAAATGGATTCTAGACTTGTGTCAAATTTCAGACATTAAAATCATGTCCTCGGTTTATAATCGAATTAGTTTATACATGGTATGCTACTATTTTTGTGTGTCTTTCTATGAAATGGAGTAACCAACCACACTCCAAGCCCTCCTTAGCTGCCTCTTACAACATACATTGCAAGTCACAGTATTATAATGATGATTATGAAATAATCCCTTTAGTAATGCTGAAGTCAGATGTGTCAGGCGGCCGAAAGGCGCATATATCACAGCAATGATGTAAACCATGACACAACGCATTCCGTTCTCTGGACTACAACCTGCTAATCTGCAGGAGTTTGAGAATGAACGAAGAAGAAGAATCCCTTTAGTTTTGAGGTGGTAGCTATATAGCTATATATATGAGCTATATTTGATAGCCCATAGCCTTTCTGACAATAGCACAGCTTCTTCTCAGTTGTGTAACTGAGGCTCTTGTGTAACCTAGACTCTATAAGGTTGTCTCAAAGGCATTGTTGCATCATGGAGGTTTCTGAATGCATGTTTAGTCCCCAAAGGCAGGCATTCCAGGAGCCAGCAGCACACCACACAAATCTGGGCCAACTATGTTGTCATTCTTATGTCAGATCTATTGACCCATCAGTAGTGATGACAGAACTAACATTCTCCGTCACATAGTCCCCGTCACACAGTCTCAGTCACATAGTCTCCGTCACATTGGAGTCTGCCGCAAAAGGTGCAATTTCCTGGCCGGCATCTCTTCATCATCCATGGGGGTTGATTTGTTGGAAGACAAAATTGTGACAATATGTGACAACGATTTTTCCGCAGGTGACAACTTGTCAGTCTACTGTACCCCAACTGTACTTAGTCGCCTCTACTGTACCCCAACTGTACTTAGTCGCCTCTACTGTACCCCAACTGTACTTAGTCGCCTCTATTGTACCTCAACTGTACTTAGTCGCCTCTACTGTACCCCAACTGTACTTAGTCACCTCTACTGTGCCCCAACTGTACTTAGTCACCTCTACTGTGCCCCAACTGTACTTAGTCACCTCTACTGTGCCCCAACTGTACTTAGTCGCCTCTACTGTGCCCCAACTGTACTTAGTCGCCTTTACTGTGCCCCAACTGTACTTAGTCGCCTTCAACGACAGGCTTGAAAATAAGACACTGGCCCTATTCTTTGCCATTAACTAGAAGTTCAAGAAAGTCAGTTGTCATACAAGCCCGTCACAATATTATTCTATACATCCTTCCCAGAACCCCACAGCACATGTGATTCCAAGCTCTAACTTAATACCTTGTTCCACCCCACTGGATGGTGGGTGTTATAATTTATCTTACCACCTTTAACACTAAGGCATAATTTGTTTTTAGCTCTCAATTAAACAAGAACTCAACATCACCTTTAACACTAAGATATTATGTCTTTTAGCTGACAATTAAACAAGTACTCACTCTGGATGCCTATCAAACATGATTGGAAGGTACTCATCCACAGGCACCATCTTTGACAAAGGTTTCTGATCTAGCAGTTTTCGGGCACCCCGGATAGACAATATGTAACTGATTGTCCAATAGGAATAGTGTGGCCACGCCAACCGATCGCTGCCCTCTACCATTGTCTCTAAGTCTTTGCGTAAACGTTTCCTTCCCAAATATCTGTGGACAGTATCATTCATGTAAATACTTCTTAGATTTATTGTAAACAATATCATATTTCACAACTGTTGAGTTAAATACTAAGGATCACCTTTGTTGTGCAGTCACACAGGAACACGGTGTTTCAAGTTTGTGCTAACTTAATGACAATGGTTCCTGAATGTGGAAGGTTTGAAGGTCGCACTATTTGCTTATCAGACTAACCATTATGCAACAGTAAACTAGCAATACAATCAAAGTCCTATGTATTAGGCCATTAGCGCAAATAAATCGGAAACACAATGCATTTCCATTCTCTGGACTACATCCTACTTGAAATCTTGTAGGATCATTGTCCTGCAACAAGAGAGTTCCAGTGGGAGTTTGAGAAATTATGTAACCTAGTAGGATGGATCATTGTCCTGCAACAAGAGAGTTCCAGTGGGAGTTTGAGAATGAACAATGAAGAAACAATAGAAGTCATGCCAATATAATGAGGATTTCTACTTGTGAATGACCCCATCTCATTTCATCTGTACATTTCTTCTTCTTCTGCATTCGTTCTCAAACTCCTTCAGATTAGCAGGATGTAGTCCAGAGAATGGAATGTGTTGTGTCATGGTTTACAGCAAAGCTGCAATATCTGCACCTTTCGGCCTGATACATCCAACTTCAGCATGGCTTTGGGTCACTGACACTATTTAATGGGACAGCCAACTCCATCCCATAACCTCCTTAGTCACCTCGTATGACATGCATGAAAGGTACACAGTGTTGCTATTCTTTTCTCCCCTTTCGGGCCCCAACAACACATGGGTGGTAAAAATATGTGAAGAAATAGATAAAAAAAAATAAATCATAATTTTAAAATACGAATTTAAAATATATATTTTATCAGTAATTATTTATACTATTATTTCTACTTTTCTAATTCTTTTATTTTGTTGTTTAATTTATATAATAATCTTTTACGCACTCTTATCTTTATAAGTAACTTTACTAGGATCAATTTGTTTGATATATTTTTTATTATATTTCTGAATTATTTCATTAATTTATCACCACCAATTATTGTTTCATATTCATTCATTAAACATTGTTTTTCTTCTAATTCTTCTTCATACTCAATCATTTGTTCACCAACTATTTTTAAAACTTCTTTATTAATCGTATTTTTTTACAATATATTGTTTTAATAAATAATCTTTTGTTTTATAATTTTGTTTTTCAAGTTTTTTTATTTGTTCTTTAATTTCATCACTTTTATTTTTTTTTAACAAATAATTTTAGTTCTTCCATTTTTAGAGAATGAAATTCTCAACATCAAATATAACAATAAATTATTTACACTTCTTCTATTGCTTTATTAACATTAAATAATATATTATTATCCCTTCCATTACCAATTTTCTTTTATTTTTTTTAACTTTTAATTTCCTTGTTTCTTTATTTATTTTTAATGTTTCTTTATTACTAATTTCAATATTTTTTTATTCTTGTTACTTTTTAAAAGGAATATCATATTTATATGGAAATTTTACATTTAAATCTTGTCTTATTCTTTTTTATTGTAGAAGAAGAAATACCTAATTTACTACAAATCTGATCTTGTGATAAATTAGGTTGTTCGGTTTTAATATTCATAAATTTAATAATCTATCTATTGTCTATTGTCTTTCCCTAGGTGGTTTGTGATCCACTCTTGCAGTTAAGCATAGGGGTGATTGGAGCTCGAGCTTGCGTTCTAAAGCCAGATGTGTGGCCTCGGCTGTGTTATGACCGTGTCTGTTAAGGATGTCCCTGATGTTTTCTATCCATCTTTTCCATGGTCTTCCTCTGGCCTTGTACCCTGATCTCATTTGGTTATATGATTTGTAAGGGCAACTTTTCATGATGCATTCTCATAATGTGGCCAAACCACTTGATCTGTTCTCTCTCTATGTAATCTGTACAATATATTATACCTATTCTTTCCCTGATATATTCATTTCGCAATCTATCAATTTAATAATCATATTTGTTTTATATGCATTATTCATATTTTCAGGAGTCATTTCACTTTAAAGTTTTAATTCGTTTAAATCCATTTTATAAGAGAATAAAAAAGTAAATAGAGGTCAAATTAGTTGACTGTCATCCTATTATTTTATTTCATGTAAATTTTTCATAATTTCTCTATTATGATAAATTACAGTTTAATAAGATAGAATAATCATTACAAATACTATAAAATCTTATGTATTCATTATTAGTTGATTTACATCTATTAAATTTTTCTTTAGCAAAAGCAAGAAATTCTGTTTTCACTATTATATCTACTTTTTCACTATTATATCTACTTTTTCACTATTATATCTACTTTTTCACTATTATATCTACTTTTTCACTATTATATCTACTTTTTCACTATTATATCTATTTTCCCTATTATATCTACTTTTTCACTATTATATCTACTTTTTCACTATTATATCTACTTTTAAGCATAAATCATAATTCTCCAAGTGTATAAATATGTTTTATTTATATTTTCTGGTTGGTTGGTTGGTTGCTGATCCAGCAATCCATGGGATCATGCCCTTTGACCTAATGCCATTAAATGGCATTATATTGCTGGGAAGTATGTGGATTTTTGGCCCACCCAGGGACAGAGCCAGAGAATAACTATCACACCTCCAGGAAGGTAGGTTTCAACCTATGCACTGCTCCCAGCCATTGTAGCCAAGATAGGGTTCACTGTACTCATTCCCCACCACCAATTGACTACTAGTTAAGCTGAACTTCTTTATTGCTCCAGGCATACAACCAAATGTTCAAGTTGAAAGGATTGTCACGTCTTGAGTCACTGTGCCTCTATGATGGGTCTAAGCCATAGGAAAAAGAGTGCTGTCAGTTTCCTCCTCTCAAGTGCTGCATAGTACATCTCTGGCTCCCTCCCAGCCACAGGGGATGCATACATATATATTCAGGCAAACATGAAACACATTTCAAGAACAAAATAAATGCACAATTGTATAGATGACGTACCATGAAGCTTCTCTAAGAAGATAACCTCAATATAATGGCATATCATCCCCTAAGGTTTTCTGTTGCATGGGTGGTTTGTCTAGTGGGCCATTGGTGAGACCCACAGACGCAACCACATGCATATTTCCCTTTTCTAAATCATCTAAATAATTTAATATTCTATCACATATATCAATAATTTCATGATTTGGACTTTTTTCATGACAAATATATTTTATTTTTTTCTACATTAATTATTTCATTTAATCTTTTTTCTAAATCTTCTGGGACTTTCTTTTTCTTCGTTTTAATGGAGGTAGAATTTTTATATTCTTCACAGATATTTAAATTCAAATTATTTTCTTTTTCAAACTTTTCAACACATTTCATAAATGTATCTAGTTTATCACAAGAAATATAGTTTTTTCATTTTCAAATTTTTCAACATATTTCAAAAATGTATCTAGTTTATCACTAGAAATAAATTATTTTTTATTATTTCAAACTTTTCAACATATTTCATAAATGTATCTACTTTATCACTAGAAATATATTTTTTGATTTTCTTTTCCAAACTTTTCAACACATCTCATAAATGTATCTACCGGTAGATTATCACTAGAAATATATTTTTTCATTTTCTTCTTCAAACTTTTCAACACTTTCATAAATGTATATAGTTTATCACTAGAAATATATTTGTTTAATTTTCTTTTCCAAACTTTTCAACACATTTCATAAATGTATCTACCGGTAGATTATCACTAGAAATATATCTTTTCATTTTCTTTTTGAAACTTTTCAACACATTTCATAAATGTATCTAGTTTATCATTAGAAATATATTTTTTTGATTTTCAAACTTTTCAACACATTTCATAAATGTATCTAATTTATCATTAGAAAAATATTTCTTTGATTTGGAAAAATTTTCAACACATCTCATAAATGTATCTTCCGGTAGTTTATCACTAGAAATATATATTTTGATTTTCTTTTTCAAACATTTCATCACATTTCATAAATGGATCTATTTTATAATTTTTTTTGGTTTTGATTTTGAAACTTTTCAGGACATCTCATAAATGTATCTACCGGTAGTTTTCCACTAGAAGTATATTTTTTTATTTTCTTTTTAAAACTTATCAACCCATTTCATAAATGTTTCTAGTTTATCATAAGAAATATATTTTTTGTTTTTCTTGTTCAAACTTTTCAACATATTCCATAAATGTATCTAGTTTATCACTAGAAATATATTTTTTGATTTTATTTTTCAATCTTTTCAACACATTTCATAAATGTATCTAGTTTACCATTAAAAATTTTTTTTTTAATTTAAAACTTTTCAACACATTTAATAAATGTATCTAGTTTATCACTAGAAATATATTTTTTAATTTTCTTTTTCAATCTTTTCAACACATTTCATAAATGTATCTAGTTTATCACTAGAAATATATTTTTTAATTTTCTTTTTCAAACTTTTCAACAAATTTCATAAATGTATCTAGTTTAACATTAGAAATATATTTTTTGATTTTCTTTTTCAAACCTTTCAACATATTTCATAAATGTATCTAGTTTATCACTAGAAATATATTTTTTAATTTTCTTTTTCAAACTTTTCAACATATCTCATAAATGTATCTACCGGTAGATTATCACTAGAAATATATCTTTTCATTTTCTTTTTCAAACTTTTTAACACATTTCATAAATGTATATAGTTTATCATTAGAAATATATTTTTTTTTCTTGTTCAAATCTTTCTACATATTTCATAAATGTATCTAGTTTATCACTAGAAATATATTTTTTGATTTTCTTTTCCACACTTTTCAACACATTTCATAAATGTATCTAGTTTATCATTATAAACAATTTTTTTGATTTTCAAACTTTTCAACACATTTCATAAGTGTATATAGTTTATCAATAGAAATTTATTTTTTGATTTTCTTGTTGAAACTTTTCAACACATTTCATAAATGTATCTAGTTTATCATTAGAAATATATATTTTTTTAAATTTCAAACTTTTCAACACATTTCATAAATGTATCTAGTTTATCATTAGAAATATATTTTTTTGATTTTCAAACTTTTCAACACATTTCATAAATGTATCTAGTTTATCATTAGAAATATATTTTTTTGATTTTCAAACTTTTCAACACATCTCATAAATGTATCTACCGGTAGTTTATCATTAGAAATACATTTTTTTAATTTTCTTTTTCAATATTTTCAACACATCTCATAAATGTATCTACCTGTAGATGATCACTAGAAATATATCTTTTTATATTCTTTTCAAACTTTTCAACACATTTCATAAATGTATCTAGTTTATCATTAGAAATATATTTTTTTGATTTTCAAACTTTTCAACACATTTCATAAATGTATCTAGTTTATCATTAGAAATATATTTTTTTGATTTTCAAACTTTTCAACACATCTCATAAATGTATCTACCGGTAGTTTATCATTAGAAATATATTTTTTTTATTTTCTTTTTCAAACTTTTCAACACATCTCATAAATGTATCTACTGGTAGAGTATCACTAGAAATAGATTTTTTAATTTTCTTTTTCAATATTTTCAACACATCTCATAAATGTATCTACCTGTAGATGATCACTAGAAATATATCTTTTTATTTTCTTTTCAAACTTTTCAACACATTTCATAAATGTATCTAGTTTATCAACAGAAATATATTTTTTATATTTTCTTGTTCAAACTTTTCAACATATTTCATAAATGTATCTAGTTTATCACTAGAAATATATTTTTTGATTTTCTTTTCAGAACTAGTCAACACATCTCATAAATGTATCTAGTTTATCATTAGAAATATATTTTTTTGATTTTCAAACTTTTATACACATTTCATAAGTGTATATAGTTTATCAATAGAAATTAATTTTTTGATTTTCTTTATGAAATTTTTCAACACATTTCATAAATGTATCTAGTTTATCATTAGAAATATTTTTTTTTGATTTTCAAACTTTTCAACACATCTCATAAATGTATATAGTTTATCATTAGAAATATATTTTTTTAATTTCTTGTTCAAACTTTTCAACAAATCTCATAAATGTATCTAGTTTATCATTAGAAATATATTTTTTTGATTTTCAAACTTTTCAACACATTTCATAAGTGTATATAGTTTATCAATAGAAGTTATTTTTTTTTTTCGTTTTCAAATTTTTCAACACATTTCATAAATGTATCTAGTTTTTATCATTAGAAATATATTTTTTTTGATTTTGAAACTTTTCAACACATTTCATAAATGTATCTAGTTTATCACTAGAAATATATTTTTTTGATTTTCAAACTTTTCAACACATCTCATAAATGTATATAGTTTATCATTAGAAATATATTTTTTTAATTTCTTGTTCAAACTTTTCAACACATCTCATAAATGTATCTAGTTTATCATTAGAAATATATTTTTTTGATTTTCAAACTTTTCAACACATTTCATAAGTGTATATAGTTTATCAATAGAAGTTATTTTTTTTTTTCGTTTTCAAATTTTTCAACACATTTCATAAATGTATCTAGTTTTTATCATTAGAAATATATTTTTTTTGATTTTGAAACTTTTCAACACATTTCATAAATGTATCTAGTTTATCACTAGAAATATATTTTTTTTATTTTCAAACTTTTCAACATATCTCATAAATGTATCTTCCGGTAGTTTATCATTAGAAATATATTTTTTTATTTACTTTTTCAATCTTTTCAACACATCTCATAAATGTATAAAGTTTATCATTAAAAATATTTTTTATGTATTTTCTTTTACAAACTTTTCAACACATTTCATAGATGTATCTACTGGTAGATTATAACTAGAAATATATCTTTTCATTTTCTTTTGCAAACTTTTCAACACATTTCATAAATGTATATAGTTTATCAATAGAAATTAATTTTTTTATTTTCTTTTTGAAATTATTCAACACATTTCATAAATGTATCTAGTTTTTATCATTAGAAATATATTTTTTGATTTTGAAACTTTTCAACATATCTCATAAATGTATCTTCCGGTAGTTTATCATTAGAAATATATTTTTTTATTTTCTTTTTCAATAATTTCAACACATCTCATAAATGTATCTACCGGTAGATTATAACTAGAAATATATCTTTTCATTTTCTTTTTCAAACTTTTCAACACATTTCATAAATGTATATAGTTTATCATTAAAAATATTTTTTATTTATTTTCTTGTTCAAACTTTTCAACATATTTCATAAATGTATCTAGTTTATAACTAGAAATATATTTTTTGATTTTCTTTTCAGAACTTTTCAACACATCTCATAAATGTATCTAGTTTATCATTAGAAATATATTTTTTTGATTTTGAAACTTTTCAACACATTTCATAAATGTATCTAGTTTATCACTAGAAATATATTTTTTTGATTTTCAAACTTTTCAACATATTTCATAAATGTATCTTCCGGTAGTTTATCATAAGAAATCTATTTTTTGATCTTCTTTTCCAAACTTTTCAACACATCTCATAAATGTATCTAGTTTATCAATAGAAGTTATTTTTTTGATTTTCAAACTTTTCAACACATTTCATAAGTGTATCTAGTTTATCAATAGAAGTTATTTTTTTGATTTTCAAACTTTTCAACACATTTCATAAGTGTATATAGTTTATCAATAGAAGTTATTTTTTTAATTTTCTTTTTGAAATTTTTCAACACATTTCATAAATGTATCTAGTTTATCAATAGAAATATATTTTTTTGATTTTCAAACTTTTCAACACATTTCATAAATGTATCTAGTTTATCACTAGAAATATATTTTTTTGATTTTCAAACTTTTCAACATATCTCATAAATGTATCTTCCGGTAGTTTATCATTAGAAATATATTTTTTTATTTTCTTTTTCAATCTTTTCAACACATCTCATAAATGTATAAAGTTTATCATTAAAAATATTTTTTATTTATTTTCTTTTCCAAACTTTTCAACACATTTCATAAATGTATCTACCAGTAGATTATAACTAGATATACATCTTTTCATTTTCTTTTTCAAACTTTTCAACACATTTCATAAATGTATCTAGTTTATCATTAGAAATATATTTTTTTATTTTCTTTTTCAAACTTTTCAACACATCTCATAAATGTATATAATTTATCATTAGAAATATATTTTTTTTTTCTTTTTCAAACTTTTCCACACATTTCATAAATGTATCTAGTTTATCACTAGAAATATATTTTTTTATTTTCTTTTTCAAACTTTTCAACACATTTCATAAATGTATTTAGTTTATCATTATAAATAATTTTTTTTGATTTTCAAACTTTTCAACACATTTCATAAGTGTATATAGTTTATCAAAATAAATTAATTTTTTGATTTTCTTTTTGAAATTTTTCAACACATTTCATAAATGTATCTAGTTTTTATCATTAGAAATATATTTTTTTGATTTTGAAACTTTTCAAAACATTTCATAAATGTATCTAGTTTATCATTAGAAATATATTTTTTTGATTTTCAAACTTTTCAACACATCTCATAAATGTATCTACTGGTAGTTTATCATTAGAAATAAATATTTTTATTTTCTTTTTCAATCTTTTCAACACATCTCATAAATGTATCTACCGGTACATTATCACTAGAAATATATCTTTTCATTTTCTTTTTCAAACTTTTCAACACATTTCATAAATGTATATAGGTAATCACTAGAAATATATGTTTTGATTTACTTTTTCAAACTTTTCAACACATCTCATAAATGTATCTAGTTTATTATAAAAAAATTATTTTTTTTGATTTTCAAACTGTTCATCACATGTCATAAATGTATCTACCAGTAGAGTATCACTAGAGATATATTTTTTGATTTTCTTGTTCAAACTTTTCAACACATCTCATAAATGTATCTAGCTTATCATTAAAATAAATTTTTTTATTTTCAAACTGTTCAACACATCTCATAAATGTATCTACCAGTAGAGTATCACTAGAAATATATTTTTTGATTTTCTTTTTCAAACGTTTCAACAAATTTCATAAATGTATCTACCAGTAGTTTATTATTAGAAATATTTTTTATTAATTTTCTTTTTCAAACTTTTCAACACATCTCATAAATGTATCTACCTGTAGATGATCACTAGAAATATATCTTTTCATTTTCTTGTTCAAACTTTTCAACACATCTCATAAATGTATATAGTTTATCATTAGAAATTTTTTTTTTTTATTTTCTTGTTCAAACTTTTCAACATATTTCATAAATGTATCAAGTTTATCACTAGAAATATATCTTTTCATTTTCTTTTTCAAACTTTTCAACACATTTCATAAATGTATCTACCGGTAGTTTATCATTAGAAATATATTTTTTATTTTCTTTTTCAAACTTTTCAACAAATCTCATAAATGTATCTACAGGTAGTTTATCATTAGAAATATATTTTTTTATTTTCTTTTTCAAACTTTTCAACACATCTCATAAATGTATATAGTTTATCATTAGAAATATATTTTTTTTATTTTCTTGTTCAAACTTTTCAACATATTTCATAAATGTATCTAGTTTATCAATAGAAGTTATTTTTTTTATTTTCAAAGTTTTCAACACATTTCATAAATGTATCTAGTTTATCAATAGAAATATATTTTTTTGATTTTCAAACTTTTCAACACATTTCATAAATGTATCTAGTTTATCACTAGAAATATATTTTTTTGATTTTCAAACTTTTCAACATATCTCATAAATGTATCTTCCGGTAGTTTATCATTAGAAATATATTTTTTTATTTTCTTTTTCAATCTTTTCAACACATCTCATAAATGTATAAAGTTTATCATTAAAAATATTTTTTATTTATTTTCTTTTCCAAACTTTTCAACACATTTCATAAATGTATCTACCAGTAGATTATAACTAGATATACATCTTTTCATTTTCTTTTTCAAACTTTTCAACACATTTCATAAATGTATCTAGTTTATCATTAGAAATATATTTTTTTATTTTCTTTTTCAAACTTTTCAACACATCTCATAAATGTATATAATTTATCATTAGAAATATATATTTTTTTTCTTGTTCAAACTTTTCCACACATTTCATAAATGTATCTAGTTTATCACTAGAAATATATTTTTTTATTTTCTTTTTCAAACATTTCAACACATTTCATAAATGTATTTAGTTTATCATTATAAATAATTTTTTTTTATTTTCAAACTTTTCAACACATTTCATAAGTGTATATAGTTTATCAAAATAAATTAATTTTTTGATTTTCTTTTTGAAATTTTTCAACACATTTCATAAATGTATCTAGTTTTTATCATTAGAAATATATTTTTTTGATTTTCAAACTTTTCAACACATCTCATAAATGTATCTACTGGTAGTTTATCATTAGAAATGAATATTTTTATTTTCTTTTTCAATCTTTTCAACACATCTCATAAATGTATCTACCGGTACATTATCACTAGAAATATATCTTTTCATTTTCTTTTTCAAACTTTTCAACACATTTCATAAATGTATATAGGTAATCACTAGAAATATATGTTTTGATTTACTTTTTCAAACTTTTCAACACATCTCATAAATGTATCTAGTTTATTATAAAAAAAATTTTTTTTTTGATTTTCAAACTGTTCATCACATGTCATAAATGTATCTACCAGTAGAGTATCACTAGAAATATATTTTTTGATTTTCTTGTTCAAACTTTTCAACACATCTCATAAATGTATCTAGCTTATAATTAAAATAAACATTTTTTATTTTCAAACTGTTCAACACATCTCATAAATGTATCTACCAGTAGAGTATCACTAGAAATATATTTTTTGATTTTCTTTTTCAAACGTTTCAACAAATTTCATAAATGTATCTACCAGTAGTTTATTATTAGAAATATTTTTTATTAATTTTCTTTTTCAAACTTTTCAACACATCTCATAAATGTATCTACCTGTAGATGATCACTAGAAATATATCTTTTCATTTTCTTTTTCAAACTTTTCAACACATCTCATAAATGTATATAGTTTATCATTAGAAATATTTTTTTTTAATTTTCTTGTTCAAACTTTTCAACATATTTCATAAATGTATCAAGTTTATCACTAGAAATATATTTTTTTATTTTCTTTTCCAAACTTTTCAACACATCTCATAAATGTATATACCGGTAGTTTATCATTAGAAATATATTTTTTTATTTTCTTTTTCAAACTTTTCAACAAATCTCATAAGTGTATATAGTTTATCAATAGAAATTAATTTTTTGATTTTCTTGTTCAAACTTTTCAACATATTTCATAAATGTATCTAGTTTACCATTAGAAATATATTTTTTGGATTTTCAAACTTTTCAACACATCTCATAAATGTATCTACCTGTAGATGATCACTAGAAATATATCTTTTCATTTTCTTTTTCAAACTTTTCAACACATTTCATAAATGTATCTACCGGTAGTTTATCATTAGAAATATATTTTTTTATTTTCTTTTTCAAACTTTTCAACAAATCTCATAAATGTATCTACAGGTAGTTTATCATTAGAAATATATTTTTTTATTTTCTTTTTCAAACTTTTCAACACATCTCATAAATGTATATAGTTTATCATTAGAAATATATTTTTTTTATTTTCTTGTTCAAACTTTTCAACATATTTCATAAATGTATCTAGTTTATCAATAGAAGTTATTTTTTTGATTTTCAAAGTTTTCAACACATTTCATAAATGTATCTAGTTTTTATCATTAGAAATATATTTTTTTGAATTTGTAACTTTTCAACACATTTCATAAATGCATCTAGTTTATCACTAGAAATATATTTTTTTGATTTTCAAACTTTTCAACATATCTCATAAATGTATCTTCCGGTAGTTTATAATTAGAAATATATTTTTTTATTTTCTTTTTCAATCTTTTCAACACATCTCATAAATGTATCTACCGGTAGATTATAACTAGAAATATATCTTTTCATTTTCTTTTTCAAACTTTTCAACACATTTCATAAATGTATATATTTTATCATTAAAAATATTTTTTATTTATTTTCTTTTCCAAACTTTTCAACACATTTCATAAATGTATCTACTGGTAGATTATAACTAGAAATATATCTTTTCATTTTCTTTTTCAAACTTTTCAACACATTTCATAAATGTATATAGTTTATCATTAGAAATATATTTTTTTAATTTTCTTTTTCAAACTTTTCAACACATCTCATAAATGTATCTAGTTTATCATTAGAAATATATTTTTTTAATTTTCAAACTTTTCAACACATCTCATAAATGTATCTACCGGTAGTTTATCATTAGAAATATTTTTTTTATTTTTTTTTTCAAACTTTTCAACACATCTCATAAATGTATATAGTTTATCATTAGAAATATATTTTTTTTATTTTCATGTTCAAACTTTTCAACATATTTCATAAATGTATCAAGTTTATCACTAGAAATATATTTTTTCTTTTCTTTTCCAAACTTTTCAACACATCTCATAAATGTATATACCGGTAGTTTATCAATAGAAATATATTTTTTAAATTTCTTTTTCAAACTTTTCAACTAATCTCATAAGTGTATATAGTTTATCAAAAGAAATTAATTTTTTGATTTTCTTTTTGAAATTTGTCAACACATTTCATAAATGTATCTAGTTTATCATTAGAAATATATTTTTTGGATTTTCAAACTTTTCAACACATCTCATAAATGTATCTACCGATAGTTTATCATTAGAAATATATTTTTTTATTTTCTTTTTCAAACTTTTCAACACATCTCATAAATGTATCTACCGGTAGTTTATCATTAGAAAACTATTTTTTTATTTTCTTTTTCAAACTTTTCAACACATCTCGTAAATGTATCTACTGGTAGATTATAACTAGAAATATATCTTTTCATTTTCTTTTTCAAACTTTTCAACACATTTCATAAATGTATATATTTTATCATTAAAAATATTTTTTATTTATTTTCTTTTCCAAACTTTTCAACACATTTCATAAATGTATCTACTGGTAGATTATAACTAGAAATATATCTTTTCATTTTCTTTTTCAAACTTTTCAACACATCTCATAAATGTATCTAGTTTATCATTAGAAATATATTTTTTTAATTTTCAAACTTTTCAACACATCTCATAAATGTATCTACCTGTAGATGATCACTAGAAATATATCTTTTCATTTTCTTTTTCAAACTTTTCAACACATCTCATAAATGTATATAGTTTATCATTAGAAATATTTTTTTTTTATTTTCTTGTTCAAACTTTTCAACATATTTCATAAATGTATCAAGTTTATCACTAGAAATATATTTTTTTATTTTCTTTTCCAAACTTTTCAACACATCTCATAAATGTATATACCGGTAGTTTATCATTAGAAATATATTTTTTTATTTTCTTTTTCAAACTTTTCAACAAATCTCATAAGTGTATATAGTTTATCAATAGAAATTAATTTTTTGATTTTCTTTTTGAAATTTGTCAACACATTTCATAAATGTATCTAGTTTATCATTAGAAATATATTTCTTGGATTTTCAAACTTTTCAACACATCTCATAAATGTATCTACCTGTAGATGATCACTAGAAATATATCTTTTCATTTTCTTTTTCAAACTTTTCATCACATTTCATAAATGTATATAGTTTATCATTAGAAATATATTGTTTTTATTTTCTTTTTCAAACTTTTCAACACATCTCATAAATGTATCTACCTGTAGATGATCACTAGAAATATATCTTTTTATTTTCATTTTCAAACTTTTCAACACATCTCATAAATGTATATAGTTTATCATTAGAAATATATTTTTTTTATTTTCTTGTTCAAACTTTTCAACATATTTCATAAATGTATCTAGTTTATCACTAGAAATATATTTTTTGATTTTCTTTTCCAAACTTTTCAACACATCTCATAAATGTATCTAGTTTATCAATAGAAGTAATTTTTTTGATTTTCAAACTTTTCAACACATTTCATAAGTGTATATAGTTTATTAATAGAAGTTATTTTTTTTATTTTATTTTTGAAATTTTTCAACACATTTCATAAATGTTTCTAGTTTTTATCATTAGAAATATATTTTTTTTATTTTGAAACTTTTCAACACATTTCATAAATGTATCTAGTTTATCACTAGAAATATATTTTTTTGATTTTCAAACTTTTCAACACATCTCATAAATGTATCTAGTTTATCAATAGAAGTAATTTTTTTGATTTTCAAACTTTTCAACACATTTCATAAGTGTATATAGTTTATTAATAGAAGTTATTTTTTTGATTTTCTTTTTGAAATTTTCAACACATTTCATAAATGTTTCTAGTTTTTATCATTAGAAATATATTTTTTTGATTTTGAAACTTTTCAACACATTTCATAAATGTATCTAGTTTATCACTAGAAATATATTTTTTTGATTTTCAAACTTTTCAACATATCTCATAAATGTATCTTCCGGTAGTTTATCATTAGAAAACTATTTTTTTATTTTCATTTTCAAACTTTTCAACCCATTTCATAAGTGTATATAGTTTATTAATAGAAGTTATTTTTTTGATTTTCTTTTTGAAACTTTTCAACACATTTCATAAATGTATCTAGTTTATCACTAGAAATATATTTTTTTGATTTTTAAACTTTTCAACAAATCTCATAAATGTATCTACAGGTAGTTTATCATTAGAAATATATTTTTTTATTTTCTTTTTCAAACTTTTCAACACATCTCATAAATGTATATAGTTTATCATTAGAAATATATTTTTTTTATTTTCTTGTTCAAAATTTTCAACATATTTCATAAATGTATCTAGTTTATCAATAGAAGTTATTTTTTTGAATTTCAAAGGTTTCAACATATTTCATAAATGTATCTAGTTTATCACTAGAAATATATTTTTTGATTTTCTTTTCCAAACTTTTCAACACATCTCATAAATGTATCTAGTTTATCAATAGAAGTAATTTTTTTGATTTTCAAACTTTTCAACACATTTCATAAGTGTATATAGTTTATTAATAGAAGTTATTTTTTTGATTTTCTTTTTGAAATTTTCAACACATTTCATAAATGTTTCTAGTTTTTATCATTAGAAATATATTTTTTTTATTTTGAAACTTTTCAACACATTTCATAAATGTATCTAGTTTATCACTAGAAATATATTTTTTTGATTTTCAAACTTTTCAACATATCTCATAAATGTATCTTCCGGTAGTTTATCATTAGAAATATATTTTTTTATTTTCTTTTTCAATCTTTTCAACACATCTCATAAATGTATCTACCGGTAGATTATAACTAGAAATATATCTTTTCATTTTCTTTTTCAAACTTTTCATAAATGTATATAGTTTATCATTAGAAATATATTGTTTTTATTTTCTTTTCCAAACTTTTCAACACATCTCATAAATGTATATACCGGTAGTTTATCATTAGAAATATAGTTTTTTATTTTCTTTTTCAAACTTTTCAACAAATCTCATAAATGCATATACCGGTAGTTTATCATTAGAAATATAGTTTTTTATTTTCTTTTTCAAACTTTTCAACAAATCTCATAAGTGTATATAGTTTATCAATAGAAATTAATTTTTTTATTTTCTTTTTGAAATTTGTCAACACATTTCATAAATGTATCTAGTTTATCATTATAAATATATTTTTTGGATTTTCAAACTTTTCAACACATCTCATAAATGTATCTACCTGTAGATGATCACTAGAAATATATCTTTTCATTTTCTTTTTCAAACTTTTCATCACATTTCATAAATGTATATAGTTTATCATTAGAAATATATTTCTTTTTATTTTCTTGTTCAAACTTTTCAACACATCTCATAAATGTATCTACCTGTAGATGATCACTAGAAATATATCTTTTCATTTTCTTTTTCAAACTTTTCATCACATTTCATAAATGTATATAGTTTATCATTAGAAATATATTTTTTTTATTTTCTTGTTCAAACTTTTCAACATATTTCATAAATGTATCTAGTTTATCAATAGAAGTAATTTTTTTGATTTTCAAATTTTTCAACACATTTCATAAGTGTATATAGTTTATTAATAGAAGTTATTTTTTTTATTTTATTTTTGAAATTTTTCAACACATTTCATAAATGTTTCTAGTTTTTATCATTAGAAATATATTTTTTTGATTTTGAAACTTTTCAACACATTTCATAAATGTATCTACTGGTAGATTATAACTAGAAATATATTTTTTTTATTTTCTTGTTCAAACTTTTCAACATATTTCATAAATGTATCTAGTTTATCAATAGAAGTTATTTTTTGGATTTTCAAAGTTTTCAACACATTTCATAAATGTATCTAGTTTTTATCATTAGAAATATATTTTTTTGAATTTGTAACTTTTCAACACATTTCATAAATGTATCTAGTTTATCACTAGAAATTTATTTTTTTGATTTTCAAACTTTTCAACATATCTCATAAATGTATCTTCCGGTAGTTTATCATTAGAAATATATTTTTTTATTTTCTTTTTCAATCTTTTCAACACATCTCATAAATGTATCTACAGGTAGATTATAACTAGAAATATATCTTTTCATTTTCTTTTTCAAACTTTTCAACACATTTCATAAATGTATATAGTTTATCATTAAAAATATTTTTTATTTATTTTCTTTTCCAAACTTTTCGACACATTTCATAAATGTATCTACTGGTAGATTATAACTAGAAATATATCTTTTCATTTTCTTTTTCAAACTTTTCAACACATTTCATAAATGTATATAGTTTATCATTATAAATATATTTTTTTAATTTTCTTTTTCAAACTTTTCAACACATCTCATAAATGTATCTACCTGTAGATGATCACTAGAAATATATCTTTTCATTTTCTTTTTCAAACTTTTCAACACATTTCATAAATGTATCTACCGGTAGTTTATCATTAGAAATATATTTTTTTATTTTCTTTTTCAAACTTTTCAACACATCTCATAAATGTATCTACCTGTAGATGATCACTAGAAATATATCTTTTCATTTTCTTTTTCAAGCTTTTCAACACATCTCATAAATGTATCTTCCGGTAGTTTATCATTAAAAATATATTTTTTTATTTTCTTTTTCAATCTTTTCAACACATCTCATAAATGTATCTACCGGTAGATTATAACTAGAAATATATCTTTTCATTTTCTTTTTCAAACTTTTCATAAATGTATATAGTTTATCATTAGAAATATATTGTTTTTATTTTCTTTTTCAAACTTTTCAACACATCTCATAAATGTATCTACCTGTAGATGATCACTAGAAATATATCTTTTCATTTTCTTTTTCAAACTTTTCAACAAATCTCATAAATGTATATACCGGTAGTTTATCATTAGAAATATAGTTTTTTATTTTCTTTTTCAAACTTTTCAACAAATCTCATAAGTGTATATAGTTTATCAATAGAAATTAATTTTTTTATTTTCTTTTTGAAATTTGTCAACACATTTCATAAATGTATCTAGTTTATCATTATAAATATATTTTTTGGATTTTCAAACTTTTCAACACATCTCATAAATGTATCTACCTGTAGATGATCACTAGAAATATATCTTTTCATTTTCTTTTTCAAACTTTTCATCACATTTCATAAATGTATATAGTTTATCATTAGAAATATATTTCTTTTTATTTTCTTGTTCAAACTTTTCAACACATCTCATAAATGTATCTACCTGTAGATGATCACTAGAAATATATCTTTTTATTTTCATTTTCAAACTTTTCAACACATCTCATAAATGTATATAGTTTATCATTAGAAATATATTTTTTTTATTTTCTTGTTCAAACTTTTCAACATATTTCATAAATGTATCTAGTTTATCACTAGAAATATATTTTTTTATTTTCTTTTCCAAACTTTTCAACACATCTCATAAATGTATCTAGTTTATCAATAGAAGTAATTTTTTTGATTTTCAAACTTTTCAACACATTTCATAAGTGTATATAGTTTATTAATAGAAGTTATTTTTTTGATTTTCTTTTTGAAATTTTCAACACATTTCATAAATGTTTCTAGTTTTTATCATTAGAAATATATTTTTTTTATTTTGAAACTTTTCAACACATTTCATAAATGTATCTAGTTTATCACTAGAAATATATTTTTTTGATTTTCAAACTTTTCAACATATCTCATAAATGTATCTTCCGGTAGTTTATCATTAGAAATATATTTTTTTATTTTCTTTTTCAATCTTTTCAACACATCTCATAAATGTATCTACCGGTAGATTATAACTAGAAATATATCTTTTCATTTTCTTTTTCAAACTTTTCATAAATGTATATAGTTTATCATTAGAAATATATTGTTTTTATTTTCTTTTTCAAACTTTTCAACACATCTCATAAATGTATCTACCTGTAGATGATCACTAGAAATATATCTTTTCATTTTCTTTTTCAAACTTTTCAACAAATCTCATAAATGTATATACCGGTAGTTTATCATTAGAAATATAGTTTTTTATTTTCTTTTTCAAACTTTTCAACAAATCTCATAAGTGTATATAGTTTATCAATAGAAATTAATTTTTTTATTTTCTTTTTGAAATTTGTCAACACATTTCATAAATGTATCTAGTTTATCATTATAAATATATTTTTTGGATTTTCAAACTTTTCAACACATCTCATAAATGTATCTACCTGTAGATGATCACTAGAAATATATCTTTTCATTTTCTTTTTCAAACTTTTCATCACATTTCATAAATGTATATAGTTTATCATTAGAAATATATTGTTTTTATTTTCTTTTTCAAACTTTTCAACACATCTCATAAATGTATCTACCTGTAGATGATCACTAGAAATATATCTTTTTATTTTCATTTTCAAACTTTTCAACACATCTCATAAATGTATATAGTTTATCATTAGAAATATATTTTTTTTATTTTCTTGTTCAAACTTTTCAACATATTTCATAAATGTATCTAGTTTATCACTAGAAATATATTTTTTTATTTTCTTTTCCAAACTTTTCAACACATCTCATAAATGTATCTAGTTTATCAATAGAAGTAATTTTTTTGATTTTCAAACTTTTCAACACATTTCATAAGTGTATATAGTTTATTAATAGAAGTTATTTTTTTTATTTTATTTTTGAAATTTTTCAACACATTTCATAAATGTTTCTAGTTTTTATCATTAGAAATATATTTTTTTTATTTTGAAACTTTTCAACACATTTCATAAATGTATCTAGTTTATCACTAGAAATATATTTTTTTGATTTTCAAACTTTTCAACACATCTCATAAATGTATCTAGTTTATCAATAGAAGTAATTTTTTTTCATTTTCAAACTTTTCAACACATTTCATAAGTGTATATAGTTTATTAATAGAAGTTATTTTTTTGATTTTCTTTTTGAAATTTTCAACACATTTCATAAATGTTTCTAGTTTTTATCATTAGAAATATATTTTTTTGATTTTGAAACTTTTCAACACATTTCATAAATGTATCTAGTTTATCACTAGAAATATATTTTTTTGATTTTCAAACTTTTCAACATATCTCATAAATGTATATTCCGGTAGTTTATCATTAGAAAACTATTTTTTTATTTTCATTTTCAAACTTTTCAACCCATTTCATAAGTGTATATAGTTTATTAATAGAAGTTATTTTTTTGATTTTCTTTTTGAAACTTTTCAACACATTTCATAAATGTATCTAGTTTATCACTAGAAATATATTTTTTTGATTTTTAAACTTTTCAACAAATCTCATAAATGTATCTACAGGTAGTTTATCATTAGAAATATATTTTTTTATTTTCTTTTTCAAACTTTTCAACACATCTCATAAATGTATATAGTTTATCATTAGAAATATATATTTTTTATTTTCTTGTTCAAACTTTTCAACATATTTCATAAATGTATCTAGTTTATCAATAGAAGTTATTTTTTTGAATTTCAAAGGTTTCAACATATTTCATAAATGTATCTAGTTTATCACTAGAAATATATTTTTTGATTTTCTTTTCCAAACTTTTCAACACATCTCATAAATGTATCTAGTTTATCAATAGAAGTAATTTTTTTTATTTTCAAACTTTTCAACACATTTCATAAGTGTATATAGTTTATTAATAGAAGTTATTTTTTTGATTTTCTTTTTGAAATTTTCAACACATTTCATAAATGTTTCTAGTTTTTATCATTAGAAATATATTTTTTTTATTTTGAAACTTTTCAACACATTTCATAAATGTATCTAGTTTATCACTAGAAATATATTTTTTTGATTTTCAAACTTTTCAACATATCTCATAAATGTATCTTCCGGTAGTTTATCATTAGAAATATATTTTTTTATTTTCTTTTTCAATCTTTTCAACACATCTCATAAATGTATCTACCGGTAGATTATAACTAGAAATATATCTTTTCATTTTCTTTTTCAAACTTTTCATAAATGTATATAGTTTATCATTAGAAATATATTGTTTTTATTTTCTTTTCCAAACTTTTCAACAAATCTCATAAATGCATATACCGGTAGTTTATCATTAGAAATATAGTTTTTTATTTTCTTTTTCAAACTTTTCAACAAATCTCATAAGTGTATATAGTTTATCAATAGAAATTAATTTTTTTATTTTCTTTTTGAAATTTGTCAACACATTTCATAAATGTATCTAGTTTATCATTATAAATATATTTTTTGGATTTTCAAACTTTTCAACACATCTCATAAATGTATCTACCTGTAGATGATCACTAGAAATATATCTTTTCATTTTCTTTTTCAAACTTTTCATCACATTTCATAAATGTATATAGTTTATCATTAGAAATATATTTCTTTTTATTTTCTTGTTCAAACTTTTCAACACATCTCATAAATGTATCTACCTGTAGATGATCACTAGAAATATATCTTTTCATTTTCTTTTTCAAACTTTTCATCACATTTCATAAATGTATATAGTTTATCATTAGAAATATATTTTTTTTATTTTCTTGTTCAAACTTTTCAACATATTTCATAAATGTATCTAGTTTATCAATAGAAGTAATTTTTTTGATTTTCAAATTTTTCAACACATTTCATAAGTGTATATAGTTTATTAATAGAAGTTATTTTTTTTATTTTATTTTTGAAATTTTTCAACACATTTCATAAATGTTTCTAGTTTTTATCATTAGAAATATATTTTTTTGATTTTGAAACTTTTCAACACATTTCATAAATGTATCTACTGGTAGATTATAACTAGAAATATATCTTTTCATTTTCTTTTTCAAACTTTTCATAAATGTATATAGTTTATCATTAGAAATATATTTTTTTTATTTTCTTGTTCAAACTTTTCAACATATTTCATAAATGTATCTAGTTTATCAATAGAAGTTATTTTTTGGATTTTCAAAGTTTTCAACACATTTCATAAATGTATCTAGTTTTTATCATTAGAAATATATTTTTTTGAATTTGTAACTTTTCAACACATTTCATAAATGTATCTAGTTTATCACTAGAAATTTATTTTTTTGATTTTCAAACTTTTCAACATATCTCATAAATGTATCTTCCGGTAGTTTATCATTAGAAATATATTTTTTTATTTTCTTTTTCAATCTTTTCAACACATCTCATAAATGTATCTACAGGTAGATTATAACTAGAAATATATCTTTTCATTTTCTTTTTCAAACTTTTCAACACATTTCATAAATGTATATAGTTTATCATTAAAAATATTTTTTATTTATTTTCTTTTCCAAACTTTTCGACACATTTCATAAATGTATCTACTGGTAGATTATAACTAGAAATATATCTTTTCATTTTCTTTTTCAAACTTTTCAACACATTTCATAAATGTATATAGTTTATCATTATAAATATATTTTTTTAATTTTCTTTTTCAAACTTTTCAACACATCTCATAAATGTATCTACCGGTAGTTTATCATTAGAAATATATTTTTTTATTTTCTTTTTCAAACTTTTCAACACATCTCATAAATGTATCTACCTGTAGATGATCACTAGAAATATATCTTTTCATTTTCTTTTTCAAGCTTTTCAACACATCTCATAAATGTATCTACCGGTAATTTATCATTAGAAATATATTTTTTTATTTTCATTTTCAAACTTTTCAACACATCTCATAAATGTATATAGTTTATCATTAGAAATATATTTTTTTTATTTTCTTGTTCAAACTTTTCAACATATTTCATAAATGTATCAAGTTTATCACTAGAAATATATTTTTTTATTTTCTTTTCCAAACTTTTCAACACATCTCATAAATGTATCTACCGGTAGTTTATCATTAGAAATATTTTTTTTATTTTTCTTTTTCAAACTTTTCAACACATCTCATAAATGTATATAGTTTATCATTAGAAATATATTTTTTTTATTTTCATGTTCAAACTTTTCAACATATTTCATAAATGTATCAAGTTTATCAATAGAAATTAATTTTTTGATTTTCTTTTTGAAATTTGTCAACACATTTCATAAATGTATCTAGTTTATCATTAGAAATATATTTTTTTGATTTTCAAACTTTTCAACACATCTCATAAATGTATCTACCTGTAGATGATCACTAGAAATATATCTTTTCATTTTCTTTTTCAAACTTTTCAACACATTTCATAAATGTATCTACCGGTAGTTTATCATTAGAAATATATTTTTTTATTTTCTTTTTCAAACTTTTCAACACATCTCATAAATGTATATAGTTTATCATTAGAAATATATTTTTTTTATTTTCTTGTTCAAACTTTTCAACACATTTCATAAGTGTATATAGTTTATCAATAGAAATTAATTTTTTGATTTTCTTTTTGAAATTTGTCAACACATTTCATAAATGTATCTAGTTTATCATTAGAAATATATTTTTTGGATTTTCAAACTTTTCAACACATCTCATAAATGTATCTACCGATAGTTTATCATTAGAAATATATTTTTTTATTTTCTTTTTCAAACTTTTCAACACATCTCATAAATGTATCTACCGGTAGTTTATCATTAGAAAACTATTTTTTTATTTTCTTTTTCAAACTTTTCAACACATCTCATAAATGTATCTACCGGTAGTTTATCATTAGAAAACTATTTTTTTAATTTCATTTTCAACCCATTTCATAAGTTTATATAGTTTATTAATAGAAGTTATTTTTTTGATTTTCTTTTTGAAACTTTTCAACACATTTCATAAATGTATCTAGTTTATCACTAGAAATATATTTTTTTGATTTTTAAACTTTTCAACAAATCTCATAAATGTATCTACAGGTAGTTTATCATTAGAAATATATTTTTTTATTTTCTTTTTCAAACTTTTCAACACATCTCATAAATGTATATAGTTTATCATTAGAAATATATTTTTTTTATTTTCTTGTTCAAACTTTTCAACATATTTCATAAATGTATCTAGTTTATCAATAGAAGTTATTTTTTTGAATTTCAAAGGTTTCAACATATTTCATAAATGTATCTAGTTTATCACTAGAAATATATTTTTTGATTTTCTTTTCCAAACTTTTCAACACATCTCATAAATGTATCTAGTTTATCAATAGAAGTAATTTTTTTGATTTTCAAACTTTTCAACACATTTCATAAGTGTATATAGTTTATTAATAGAAGTTATTTTTTTGATTTTCTTTTTGAAATTTTCAACACATTTCATAAATGTTTCTAGTTTTTATCATTAGAAATATATTTTTTTGATTTTGAAACTTTTCAACACATTTCATAAATGTATCTAGTTTATCACTAGAAATATATTTTTTTGATTTTCAAACTTTTCAACATATCTCATAAATGTATCTTCCGGTAGTTTATCATTAGAAATATATTTTTTTATTTTCTTTTTCAATCTTTTCAACACATCTCATAAATGTATCTACCGGTAGATTATAACTAGAAATATATCTTTTCATTTTCTTTTTCAAACTTTTCAACACATTTCATAAATGTATATAGTTTATCATTAAAAATATTTTTTATTTATTTTATTTTCCAAACTTTTCGACACATTTCATAAATGTATCTACTGGTAGATTATAACTAGAAATATATCTTTTCATTTTCTTTTTCAAACTTTTCAACACATTTCATAAATGTATCTACCTGTAGATGATCACTAGAAATATATCTTTTCATTTTCTTTTTCAAACTTTTCAACACATTTCATAAATGTATCTACCGGTAGTTTATCATTAGAAATATATTTTTTTATTTTCTTTTTCAAACTTTTCAACACATCTCATAAATGTATCTACCTGTAGATGATCACTAGAAATATATCTTTTCATTTTCTTTTTCAAACTTTTCAACACATCTCATAAATGTATCTACTGGTAGATTATAACTAGAAATATATCTTTTCATTTTCTTTTTCAAACTTTTCAACACATTTCATAAATGTATATAGTTTATCATTATAAATATATTTTTTTTATTTTCTTTTTCAAACTTTTCAACACATCTCATAAATGTATCTACCTGTAGATGATCACTAGAAATATATCTTTTCATTTTCTTTTTCAAACTTTTCAACACATTTCATAAATGTATCTACCGGTAGTTTATCATTAGAAATATATTTTTTTATTTTCTTTTTCAAACTTTTCAACACATCTCATAAATGTATCTACCTGTAGATGATCACTAGAAATATATCTTTTCATTTTCTTTTTCAAACTTTTCAACACATTTCATAAATGTATCTACCGGTAGTTTATCATTAGAAATATATTTTTTTATTTTCTTTTTCAAACTTTTCAACACATCTCATAAATGTATATAGTTTATCATTATAAATATATTTTTTTTATTTTCTTGTTCACACTTTTCAACATATTTCATAAATGTATCTAGTTTATCACTAGAAATATATTTTTTGATTTTCTTTTCCAAACTTTTCAACACATCTCATAAATGTATCTAGTTTATCAATAGAAGTAATTTTTTTGATTTTCAAACTTTTCAACCCATTTCATAAGTGTATATAGTTTATTAATAGAAGTTATTTTTTTGATTTTCTTTTTGAAATTTTCAACACATTTCATAAATGTTTCTAGTTTTTATCATTAGAAATATATTTTTTTGATTTTGAAACTTTTCAACACATTTCATAAATGTATCTAGTTTATCACTAGAAATATATTTTTTTGATTTTCAAACTTTTCAACATATCTCATAAATGTATCTTCCGGTAGTTTATCATTAGAAATATATTTTTTTATTTTCTTTTTCAATCTTTTCAACACATCTCATAAATGTATCTACCGGTAGATTATAACTAGAAATATATCTTTTCATTTTCTTTTTCAAACTTTTCAACACATTTCATAAATGTATATAGTTTATCATTAAAAATATTTTTTATTTATTTTATTTTCCAAACTTTTCAACACATTTCATAAATGTATCTACTGGTAGATTATAACTAGAAATATATCTTTTCATTTTCTTTTTCAAACTTTTCAACACATTTCATAAATGTATATAGTTTATCATTATAAATATATTTTTTTAATTTTCTTTTTCAAACTTTTCAACACATCTCATAAATGTATCTACCTGTAGATGATCACTAGAAATATATCTTTTCATTTTCTTTTTCAAACTTTTCAACACATTTCATAAATGTATCTACCGGTAGTTTATCATTAGAAATATATTTTTTTATTTTCTTTTTCAAACTTTTCAACACATCTCATAAATGTATCTACCTGTAGATGATCACTAGAAATATATCTTTTCATTTTCTTTTTCAAACTTTTCAACACATTTCATAAATGTATCTACCGGTAGTTTATCATTAGAAATATATTTTTTTATTTTCTTTTTCAAACTTTTCAACACATCTCATAAATGTATATAGTTTATCATTATAAATATATTTTTTTTATTTTCTTGTTCAAACTTTTCAACACATCTCATAAATGTATCTAGTTTATCAATAGAAGTAATTTTTTTTATTTTCAAACTTTTCAACCCATTTCATAAGTGTATATAGTTTATTAATAGAAGTTATTTTTTTGATTTTCTTTTTGAAACTTTTCAACACATTTCATAAATGTATCTAGTTTATCACTAAAAATATATTTTTTTGATTTTTAAACTTTTCAACAAATCTCATAAATGTATCTACAGGTAGTTTATCATTAGAAATATATTTTTTAATTTTCTTTTTCAAACTTTTCAACACATCTCATAAATGTATATAGTTTATCATTAGAAATATATTTGTTTTATTTTCTTGTTCAAACTTTTCAACATATTTCATAAATGTATCTAGTTTATCAATAGAAGTTATTTTTTTGAATTTCAAAGGTTTCAACATATTTCATAAATGTATCTAGTTTATCACTAGAAATATATTTTTTGATTTTCTTTTCCAAACTTTTCAACACATCTCATAAATGTATCTAGTTTATCAATAGAAGTAATTTTTTTGATTTTCAAACTTTTCAACACATTTCATAAGTGTATATAGTTTATTAATAGAAGTTATTTTTTTGATTTTCTTTTTGAAATTTTCAACACATTTCATAAATGTTTCTAGTTTTTATCATTAGAAATATATTTTTTTGATTTTGAAACTTTTCAACACATTTCATAAATGTATCTAGTTTATCACTAGAAATATATTTTTTTGATTTTCAAACTTTTCAACATATCTCATAAATGTATCTTCCGGTAGTTTATCATTAGAAATATATTTTTTTATTTTCTTTTTCAATCTTTTCAACACATTTCATAAATGTATCTACCGGTAGATTATAACTAGAAATATATCTTTTCATTTTCTTTTTCAAACTTTTCAACACATTTCATAAATGTATATAGTTTATCATTAAAAATATTTTTTATTTATTTTATTTTCCAAACTTTTCAACACATTTCATAAATGTATCTACTGGTAGATTATAACTAGAAATATATCTTTTCATTTTCTTTTTCAAACATTTCAACACATTTCATAAATGTATATAGTTTATCATTGTAAATATATTTTTTTTATTTTCTTTTTCAAACTTTTCAACACATCTCATAAATGTATCTACCTGTAGATGATCACTAGAAATATATCTTTTCATTTTCTTTTTCAAACTTTTCAACACATTTCATAAATGTATCTACCGGTAGTTTATCATTAGAAATATATTTTTTTTATTTTCTTTTTCAAACTTTTCAACACATCTCATAAATGTATCTACCTGTAGATGATCACTAGAAATATATCTTTTCATTTTCTTTTTCAAACTTTTCAACACATCTCATAAATGTATCTTCCGGTAGTTTATCATTAGAAATATATTTTTTTATTTTCTTTTTCAATCTTTTCAACACATCTCATAAATGTATCTACCGGTAGATTATAACTAGAAATATATCTTTTCATTTTCTTTTTCAAACTTTTCATAAATGTATATAGTTTATCATTAGAAATATATTGTTTTTATTTTCTTTTTCAAACTTTTCAACACATCTCATAAATGTATCTACCTGTAGATGATCACTAGAAATATATCTTTTCATTTTCTTTTTCAAAATTTTCAACACATTTCATAAATGTATCTACAAGTAGTTTATCATTAGAAATATATTTTTTAATTTTCTTTTTCAAACTTATCAACACATCTCATAAATGTATATAGTTTATCATTAGAAATATATTTTTTTTATTTTCTTGTTCAAACTTTTCAACATATTTCATAAATGTATCTAGTTTATCAATAGAAGTTATTTTTTTGAATTTCAAAGGTTTCAACATATTTCATAAATGTATCTAGTTTATCACTAGAAATATATTTTTTTGATTTTCAAACTTTTCAACATATCTCATTAATGTATCTTCCGGTAGTTTATCATTAGAAATATATTTTTTTATTTTCTTTTTCAATCTTTTCAACACATCTCATAAATGTATCTACCAGTAGATTAGAACTAGAAATATATCTTTTCATTTTCTTTTTCAAACTTTTCATAAATGTATATAGTTTATCATTAGAAATATATTGTTTTTATTTTCTTTTTCAAACTTTTCAACACATCTCATAAATGTATCTACCTGTAGATGATCACTAGAAATATATCATATCATTTTCTTTTTCAAACTTTTCAACACATTTCATAAATGTATCTACAAGTAGTTTATCATTAGAAATATATTTTTTAATTTTCTTTTTCAAACTTTTCAACACATCTCATAAATGTATATAGTTTATCATTAGAAATATATTTTTTTTATTTTCTTGTTCAAACTTTTCAACATATTTCATAAATGTATCAAGTTTATCACTAGAAATATATTTTTTTGATTTTCAAACTTTTCAACATATCTCATAAATGTATCTTCCGGTAGTTTATCATTAGAAATATAGTTTTTTATTTTCTTTTTCAAACTTTTCAACAAATCTCATAAGTGTATATAGTTTATCAATAGAAATTAATTTTTTGATTTTCTTTTTGAAATTTGTCAACACATTTCATAAATGTATCTAGTTTATCATTATAAATATATTTTTTGGATTTTCAAACTTTTCAACACATCTCATAAATGTATCTACCTGTAGATGATCACTAGAAATATATCTTTTCATTTTCTTTTTCAAACTTTTCATCACATTTCATAAATGTATATAGTTTATCATTAGAAATATATTTTTTTTATTTTCTTGTTCAAACTTTTCAACACATCTCATAAATGTATCTACCTGTAGATGATCACTAGAAATATATCTTTTTATTTTCTTTTTCAAACTTTTCAACACATCTCATAAATGTATATAGTTTATCATTAGAAATATATTTTTTTTATTTTCTTGTTCAAACTTTTCAACATATTTCATAAATGTATCTAGTTTATCACTAGAAATATATTTTTTGATTTTCTTTTCCAAACTTTTCAACACATCTCATAAATGTATCTAGTTTATCATTAGAAGTAATTTTTTTGATTTTCAAACTTTTCAACACATTTCATAAGTGTATATAGTTTATTAATAGAAGTTATTTTTTTTACTTTATTTTTGAAATTTTTCAACACATTTCATAAATGTTTCTAGTTTTTATCATTAGAAATATATTTTTTTGATTATGAAACTTTTCAACACATTTCATAAATGTATCTAGTTTATCACTAGAAATATATTTTTTTGATTTTCAAACTTTTCAACATATCTCATAAATGAATCTACCGGTAGATTATAACTAGAAATATATCTTTTCATTTTCTTTTTCAAACTTTTCAACACATTTCATAAATGTATATAGTTTATCATTAAAAATATTTTTTATTTATTTTATTTTCCAAACTTTTCAACACATTTCATAAATGTATCTACTGGTAGATTATAACTAGAAATATATCTTTTCATTTTCTTTTTCAAACTTTTCAACACATTTCATAAATGTATATAGTTTATCATTATAAATATATTTTTTTTATTTTCTTTTTCAAACTTTTCAACACATCTCATAAATGTATCTACCTGTAGATGATCACTAGAAATTTACCTTTGCATTTTCTTTTTCAAACTTTTCAACACATTTCATAAATGTATCTACCGGTAGTTTATCATTAGAAATATATCTTTTCATTTTCTTTTTCAAACTTTTCAACACATTTCATAAATGTATCTACCGGTAGTTTATCATTAGAAATATATTTTTTTTATTTTCTTTTTCAAACTTTTCAACAGATCTCATAAATGTATCTTCCGGTAGTTTATCATTAGAAATATATTTTTTTATTTTCTTTTTCAATCTTTTCAACACATCTCATAAATGTATCTACTGGTAGATTATAACTAGAAAGATATCTTTTCATTTTCTTTTTCAAACTTTTCATAAATGTATATAGTTTATCATTAGAAATATATTGTTTTTATTTTCTTTTTCAAACTTTTCAACACATCTCATAAATGTATCTACCTGTAGATGATCACTAGAAATATATCTTTTCATTTTCTTTTTCAAACTTTTCAACACATTTCATAAATGTATCTACCGGTAGTTTATCATTAGAAATATATTTTTTTATTTTCTTTTTCAAACTTTTCAACACATCTCATAAATGTATATAGTTTATCATTATAAATATATTTTTTTTATTTTCTTGTTCAAACTTTTCAACACATCTCATAAATGTATCTAGTTTATCAATAGAAGTAATTTTTTTTATTTTCAAACTTTTCAACCCATTTCATAAGTGTATATAGTTTATTAATAGAAGTTATTTTTTTGATTTTCTTTTTGAAACTTTTCAACACATTTCATAAATGTATCTAGTTTATCACTAAAAATATATTTTTTTGATTTTTAAACTTTTCAACAAATCTCATAAATGTATCTACAGGTAGTTTATCATTAGAAATATATTTTTTAATTTTCTTTTTCAAACTTTTCAACACATCTCATAAATGTATATAGTTTATCATTAGAAATATATTTGTTTTATTTTCTTGTTCAAACTTTTCAACATATTTCATAAATGTATCTAGTTTATCAATAGAAGTTATTTTTTTGAATTTCAAAGGTTTCAACATATTTCATAAATGTATCTAGTTTATCACTAGAAATATATTTTTTGATTTTCTTTTCCAAACTTTTCAACACATCTCATAAATGTATCTAGTTTATCAATAGAAGTAATTTTTTTGATTTTCAAACTTTTCAACACATTTCATAAGTGTATATAGTTTATTAATAGAAGTTATTTTTTTGATTTTCTTTTTGAAATTTTCAACACATTTCATAAATGTTTCTAGTTTTTATCATTAGAAATATATTTTTTTGATTTTGAAACTTTTCAACACATTTCATAAATGTATCTAGTTTATCACTAGAAATATATTTTTTTGATTTTCAAACTTTTCAACATATCTCATAAATGTATCTTCCGGTAGTTTATCATTAGAAATATATTTTTTTATTTTCTTTTTCAATCTTTTCAACACATTTCATAAATGTATCTACCGGTAGATTATAACTAGAAATATATCTTTTCATTTTCTTTTTCAAACTTTTCAACACATTTCATAAATGTATATAGTTTATCATTAAAAATATTTTTTATTTATTTTATTTTCCAAACTTTTCAACACATTTCATAAATGTATCTACTGGTAGATTATAACTAGAAATATATCTTTTCATTTTCTTTTTCAAACATTTCAACACATTTCATAAATGTATATAGTTTATCATTGTAAATATATTTTTTTTATTTTCTTTTTCAAACTTTTCAACACATCTCATAAATGTATCTACCTGTAGATGATCACTAGAAATATATCTTTTCATTTTCTTTTTCAAACTTTTCAACACATTTCATAAATGTATCTACCGGTAGTTTATCATTAGAAATATATTTTTTTTATTTTCTTTTTCAAACTTTTCAACACATCTCATAAATGTATCTACCTGTAGATGATCACTAGAAATATATCTTTTCATTTTCTTTTTCAAACTTTTCAACACATCTCATAAATGTATCTTCCGGTAGTTTATCATTAGAAATATATTTTTTTATTTTCTTTTTCAATCTTTTCAACACATCTCATAAATGTATCTACCGGTAGATTATAACTAGAAATATATCTTTTCATTTTCTTTTTCAAACTTTTCATAAATGTATATAGTTTATCATTAGAAATATATTGTTTTTATTTTCTTTTTCAAACTTTTCAACACATCTCATAAATGTATCTACCTGTAGATGATCACTAGAAATATATCTTTTCATTTTCTTTTTCAAAATTTTCAACACATTTCATAAATGTATCTACAAGTAGTTTATCATTAGAAATATATTTTTTAATTTTCTTTTTCAAACTTATCAACACATCTCATAAATGTATATAGTTTATCATTAGAAATATATTTTTTTTATTTTCTTGTTCAAACTTTTCAACATATTTCATAAATGTATCTAGTTTATCAATAGAAGTTATTTTTTTGAATTTCAAAGGTTTCAACATATTTCATAAATGTATCTAGTTTATCACTAGAAATATATTTTTTTGATTTTCAAACTTTTCAACATATCTCATTAATGTATCTTCCGGTAGTTTATCATTAGAAATATATTTTTTTATTTTCTTTTTCAATCTTTTCAACACATCTCATAAATGTATCTACCAGTAGATTAGAACTAGAAATATATCTTTTCATTTTCTTTTTCAAACTTTTCATAAATGTATATAGTTTATCATTAGAAATATATTGTTTTTATTTTCTTTTTCAAACTTTTCAACACATCTCATAAATGTATCTACCTGTAGATGATCACTAGAAATATATCATATCATTTTCTTTTTCAAACTTTTCAACACATTTCATAAATGTATCTACAAGTAGTTTATCATTAGAAATATATTTTTTAATTTTCTTTTTCAAACTTTTCAACACATCTCATAAATGTATATAGTTTATCATTAGAAATATATTTTTTTTATTTTCTTGTTCAAACTTTTCAACATATTTCATAAATGTATCAAGTTTATCACTAGAAATATATTTTTTTGATTTTCAAACTTTTCAACATATCTCATAAATGTATCTTCCGGTAGTTTATCATTAGAAATATAGTTTTTTATTTTCTTTTTCAAACTTTTCAACAAATCTCATAAGTGTATATAGTTTATCAATAGAAATTAATTTTTTGATTTTCTTTTTGAAATTTGTCAACACATTTCATAAATGTATCTAGTTTATCATTATAAATATATTTTTTGGATTTTCAAACTTTTCAACACATCTCATAAATGTATCTACCTGTAGATGATCACTAGAAATATATCTTTTCATTTTCTTTTTCAAACTTTTCATCACATTTCATAAATGTATATAGTTTATCATTAGAAATATATTTTTTTTATTTTCTTGTTCAAACTTTTCAACACATCTCATAAATGTATCTACCTGTAGATGATCACTAGAAATATATCTTTTTATTTTCTTTTTCAAACTTTTCAACACATCTCATAAATGTATATAGTTTATCATTAGAAATATATTTTTTTTATTTTCTTGTTCAAACTTTTCAACATATTTCATAAATGTATCTAGTTTATCACTAGAAATATATTTTTTGATTTTCTTTTCCAAACTTTTCAACACATCTCATAAATGTATCTAGTTTATCATTAGAAGTAATTTTTTTGATTTTCAAACTTTTCAACACATTTCATAAGTGTATATAGTTTATTAATAGAAGTTATTTTTTTTACTTTATTTTTGAAATTTTTCAACACATTTCATAAATGTTTCTAGTTTTTATCATTAGAAATATATTTTTTTGATTATGAAACTTTTCAACACATTTCATAAATGTATCTAGTTTATCACTAGAAATATATTTTTTTGATTTTCAAACTTTTCAACATATCTCATAAATGAATCTACCGGTAGATTATAACTAGAAATATATCTTTTCATTTTCTTTTTCAAACTTTTCAACACATTTCATAAATGTATATAGTTTATCATTAAAAATATTTTTTATTTATTTTATTTTCCAAACTTTTCAACACATTTCATAAATGTATCTACTGGTAGATTATAACTAGAAATATATCTTTTCATTTTCTTTTTCAAACTTTTCAACACATTTCATAAATGTATATAGTTTATCATTATAAATATATTTTTTTTATTTTCTTTTTCAAACTTTTCAACACATCTCATAAATGTATCTACCTGTAGATGATCACTAGAAATTTACCTTTGCATTTTCTTTTTCAAACTTTTCAACACATTTCATAAATGTATCTACCGGTAGTTTATCATTAGAAATATATCTTTTCATTTTCTTTTTCAAACTTTTCAACACATTTCATAAATGTATCTACCGGTAGTTTATCATTAGAAATATATTTTTTTTATTTTCTTTTTCAAACTTTTCAACAGATCTCATAAATGTATCTTCCGGTAGTTTATCATTAGAAATATATTTTTTTATTTTCTTTTTCAATCTTTTCAACACATCTCATAAATGTATCTACTGGTAGATTATAACTAGAAAGATATCTTTTCATTTTCTTTTTCAAACTTTTCATAAATGTATATAGTTTATCATTAGAAATATATTGTTTTTATTTTCTTTTTCAAACTTTTCAACACATCTCATAAATGTATCTACCTGTAGATGATCACTAGAAATATATCTTTTCATTTTCTTTTTCAAACTTTTCAACACATTTCATAAATGTATCTACAAGTAGTTTATCATTAGAAATATATTTTTTAATTTTCTTTTTCAAACTTTTCAACACATCTCATAAATGTATATAGTTTATCATTAGAAATATATTTTTTTTATTTTCTTGTTCAAACTTTTCAACATATTTCATAAATGTATCTAGTTTATCAATAGAAGTTATTTTTTTGAATTTCAAAGGTTTCAACATATTTCATAAATGTATCTAGTTTATCACTAGAAATATATTTTTTTGATTTTCAAACTTTTCAACATATCTCATAAATGTATCTTCCGGTAGTTTATCATTAGAAATATATTTTTTTATTTTCTTTTTCAATCTTTTCAACACATCTCATAAATGTATCTACCGGTAGATTATAACTAGAAATATATCTTTTCATTTTCTTTTTCAAACTTTTCATAAATGTATATAGTTTATCATTAGAAATATATTGTTTTTATTTTCTTTTTCAAACTTTTCAACACATCTCATAAATGTATCTACCTGTAGATGATCACTAGAAATATATCTTTTCATTTTCTTTTTCAAACTTTTCAACACATTTCATAAATGTATCTACAAGTAGTTTATCATTAGAAATATATTTTTTAATTTTCTTTTTCAAACTTTTCAACACATCTCATAAATGTATATAGTTTATCATTAGAAATATATTTTTTTTATTTTCTTGTTCAAACTTTTCAACATATTTCATAAATGTATCAAGTTTATCACTAGAAATATATTTTTTTATTTTCTTTTCCAAACTTTTCAACACATCTCATAAATGTATATACCGGTAGTTTATCATTAGAAATATAGTTTTTTATTTTCTTTTTCAAACTTTTCAACAAATCTCATAAGTGTATATAGTTTATCATTAGAAATATATTTTTTTTATTTTCTTGTTCAAACTTTTCAACATATTTCATAAATGTATCTAGTTTATCACTAGAAATATATTTTTTGATTTTCTTTTCCAAACTTTTCAACACATCTCATAAATGTATCTAGTTTATCATTAGAAGTAATTTTTTTGATTTTCAAACTTTTCAACACATTTCATAAGTGTATATAGTTTATTAATAGAAGTTATTTTTTTTATTTTATTTTTGAAATTTTTCAACACATTTCATAAATGTTTCTAGTTTTTATCATTAGAAATATATTTTTTTGATTTTGAAACTTTTCAACACATTTCATAAATGTATCTAGTTTATCACTAGAAATATATTTTTTTGATTTTCAAACTTTTCAACATATCTCATAAATGAATCTACCGGTAGATTATAACTAGAAATATATCTTTTCATTTTCTTTTTCAAACTTTTCAACACATTTCATAAATGTATATAGTTTATCATTAAAAATATTTTTTATTTATTTTCTTTTCCAAACTTTTCAACACATTTCATAAATGTATCTACTGGTAGATTATAACTAGAAATATATCTTTTCATTTTCTTTTTCAAACTTTTCATAAATGTATATAGTTTATCATTAGAAATATATTGTTTTTATTTTCTTTTTCAAATTTTTCAACACATCTCATAAATGTATCTACCTGTAGATGATCACTAGAAATATATCTTTTCATTTTCTTTTTCAAACTTTTCAACACATTTCATAAATGTATCTACAAGTAGTTTATCATTAGAAATATATTTTTTAATTTTCTTTTTCAAACTTTTCAACACATCTCATAAATGTATATAGTTTATCATTAGAAATATATTTTTTTTATTTTCTTGTTCAAACTTTTCAACATATTTCATAAATGTATCAAGTTTATCACTAGAAATATATTTTTTTATTTTCTTTTCCAAACTTTTCAACACATCTCATAAATGTATATACCGGTAGTTTATCATTAGAAATATATTTTTTTATTTTCTTTTTCAAACTTTTCAACAAATCTCATAAGTGTATATAGTTTATCAATAGAAATTAATTTTTTGATTTTCTTTTTGAAATTTGTCAACACATTTCATAAATGTATCTAGTTTATCATTATAAATATATTTTTTGGATTTTCAAACTTTTCAACACATCTCATAAATGTATCTACCTGTAGATGATCACTAGAAATATATCTTTTAATTTTCTTTTTCAAACTTTTCAACACATCTCATAAATGTATATAGTTTATCATTAGAAATATATTTTTTTTATTTTCTTGTTCAAACTTTTCAACATATTTCATAAATGTATCTAGTTTATCAATAGAAGTTATTTTTTGGATTTTCGAAGTTTTCAACACATTTCATAAATGTATCTAGTTTTTATCATTAGAAATATATTTTTTTGAATTTGTAACTTTTCAACACATTTCATAAATGTATCTAGTTTATCACTAGAAATATATTTTTTTGATTTTCAAACTTTTCAACATATCTCATAAATGTATCTTCCGGTAGTTTATCATTAGAAATATATTTTTTTATTTTCTTTTTCAATCTTTTCAACACATCTCATAAATGTATCTACTGGTAGATTATAACTAGAAAGATATCTTTTCATTTTCTTTTTCAAACTTTTCATAAATGTATATAGTTTATCATTAGAAATATATTGTTTTTATTTTCTTTTTCAAACTTTTCAACACATCTCATAAATGTATCTACCTGTAGATGATCACTAGAAATATATCTTTTCATTTTCTTTTTCAAACTTTTCAACACATTTCATAAATGTATCTACAAGTAGTTTATCATTAGAAATATATTTTTTAATTTTCTTTTTCAAACTTTTCAACACATCTCATAAATGTATATAGTTTATCATTAGAAATATATTTTTTTTATTTTCTTGTTCAAACTTTTCAACATATTTCATAAATGTATCTAGTTTATCAATAGAAGTTATTTTTTTGAATTTCAAAGGTTTCAACATATTTCATAAATGTATCTAGTTTATCACTAGAAATATATTTTTTTGATTTTCAAACTTTTCAACATATCTCATAAATGTATCTTCCGGTAGTTTATCATTAGAAATATATTTTTTTATTTTCTTTTTCAATCTTTTCAACACATCTCATAAATGTATCTACCGGTAGATTATAACTAGAAATATATCTTTTCATTTTCTTTTTCAAACTTTTCATAAATGTATATAGTTTATCATTAGAAATATATTGTTTTTATTTTCTTTTTCAAACTTTTCAACACATCTCATAAATGTATCTACCTGTAGATGATCACTAGAAATATATCTTTTCATTTTCTTTTTCAAACTTTTCAACACATT
The DNA here is from genome assembly GCA_034231615.1 of Meghimatium bilineatum. Classification (NCBI taxonomy): domain Eukaryota; kingdom Metazoa; phylum Mollusca; class Gastropoda; order Stylommatophora; family Philomycidae; genus Meghimatium; species Meghimatium bilineatum. The sequence continues at coordinate 26,035,264 of CM067311.1, forward strand.
TCATAAATGTATCTACAAGTAGTTTATCATTAGAAATATATTTTTTAATTTTCTTTTTCAAACTTTTCAACACATCTCATAAATGTATATAGTTTATCATTAGAAATATATTTTTTTTATTTTCTTGTTCAAACTTTTCAACATATTTCATAAATGTATCAAGTTTATCACTAGAAATATATTTTTTTATTTTCTTTTCCAAACTTTTCAACACATCTCATAAATGTATATACCGGTAGTTTATCATTAGAAATATAGTTTTTTATTTTCTTTTTCAAACTTTTCAACAAATCTCATAAGTGTATATAGTTTATCATTAGAAATATATTTTTTTTATTTTCTTGTTCAAACTTTTCAACATATTTCATAAATGTATCTAGTTTATCACTAGAAATATATTTTTTGATTTTCTTTTCCAAACTTTTCAACACATCTCATAAATGTATCTAGTTTATCATTAGAAGTAATTTTTTTGATTTTCAAACTTTTCAACACATTTCATAAGTGTATATAGTTTATTAATAGAAGTTATTTTTTTTATTTTATTTTTGAAATTTTTCAACACATTTCATAAATGTTTCTAGTTTTTATCATTAGAAATATATTTTTTTGATTTTGAAACTTTTCAACACATTTCATAAATGTATCTAGTTTATCACTAGAAATATATTTTTTTGATTTTCAAACTTTTCAACATATCTCATAAATGAATCTACCGGTAGATTATAACTAGAAATATATCTTTTCATTTTCTTTTTCAAACTTTTCAACACATTTCATAAATGTATATAGTTTATCATTAAAAATATTTTTTATTTATTTTCTTTTCCAAACTTTTCAACACATTTCATAAATGTATCTACTGGTAGATTATAACTAGAAATATATCTTTTCATTTTCTTTTTCAAACTTTTCATAAATGTATATAGTTTATCATTAGAAATATATTGTTTTTATTTTCTTTTTCAAATTTTTCAACACATCTCATAAATGTATCTACCTGTAGATGATCACTAGAAATATATCTTTTCATTTTCTTTTTCAAACTTTTCAACACATTTCATAAATGTATCTACAAGTAGTTTATCATTAGAAATATATTTTTTAATTTTCTTTTTCAAACTTTTCAACACATCTCATAAATGTATATAGTTTATCATTAGAAATATATTTTTTTTATTTTCTTGTTCAAACTTTTCAACATATTTCATAAATGTATCAAGTTTATCACTAGAAATATATTTTTTTATTTTCTTTTCCAAACTTTTCAACACATCTCATAAATGTATATACCGGTAGTTTATCATTAGAAATATATTTTTTTATTTTCTTTTTCAAACTTTTCAACAAATCTCATAAGTGTATATAGTTTATCAATAGAAATTAATTTTTTGATTTTCTTTTTGAAATTTGTCAACACATTTCATAAATGTATCTAGTTTATCATTATAAATATATTTTTTGGATTTTCAAACTTTTCAACACATCTCATAAATGTATCTACCTGTAGATGATCACTAGAAATATATCTTTTAATTTTCTTTTTCAAACTTTTCAACACATCTCATAAATGTATATAGTTTATCATTAGAAATATATTTTTTTTATTTTCTTGTTCAAACTTTTCAACATATTTCATAAATGTATCTAGTTTATCAATAGAAGTTATTTTTTGGATTTTCGAAGTTTTCAACACATTTCATAAATGTATCTAGTTTTTATCATTAGAAATATATTTTTTTGAATTTGTAACTTTTCAACACATTTCATAAATGTATCTAGTTTATCACTAGAAATATATTTTTTTGATTTTCAAACTTTTCAACATATCTCATAAATGTATCTTCCGGTAGTTTATCATTAGAAATATATTTTTTTATTTTCTTTTTCAATCTTTTCAACACATCTCATAAATGTATCTACCGGTAGATTATAACTAGAAATATATCTTTTCATTTTCTTTTTCAAACTTTTCAACACATTTCATAAATGTATCTACCGGTAGTTTATCATTAGAAATATATTTTTTTATTTTCTTTTTCAAACTTTTCAACACATCTCATAAATGTATCTACCTGTAGATGATCACTAGAAATATATCTTTTCATTTTCTTTTTCAAACTTTTCAACACATCTCATAAATGTATCTACCGGTAATTTATCATTAGAAATATATTTTTTTATTTTCATTTTCAAACTTTTCAACACATCTCATAAATGTATATAGTTTATCATTAGAAATATATATATTTTTTATTTTCTTGTTCAAACTTTTCAACAAATCTCATAAGTGTATATAGTTTATCAATAGAAATTAATTTTTTGATTTTCTTTTTGAAATTTGTCAACACATTTCATAAATGTATCTAGTTTATCATTATAAATATATTTTTTGTATTTTCAAACTTTTCAACACATCTCATAAATGTATCTACCTGTAGATGATCACTAGAAATATATCTTTTCATTTTATTTTTCAAACTTTTCATCACATTTCATAAATGTATATAGTTTATCATTAGAAATATATTTTTTTTATTTTCTTGTTCAAACTTTTCAACACATTTCATAAATGTATCTACATGTAGATGATCACTAGAAATATATCTTTTTATTTTTTTTTTCAAACTTTTCAACACATCTCATAAATGTATATAGTTTATCATTAGAAATATATTTTTTTTATTTTCTTGTTCAAACTTTTCAACATATTTCATAAATGTATCTAGTTTATCACTAGAAATATATTTTTTGATTTTCTTTTCCAAACTTTTCAACACATCTCATAAATGTATCTAGTTTATCATTAGAAGTAATTTTTTTGATTTTCAAACTTTTCAACACATTTCATAAGTGTATATAGTTTATTAATAGAAGTTATTTTTTTTATTTTATTTTTGAAATTTTTCAACACATTTCATAAATGTTTCTAGTTTTTATCATTAGAAATATATTTTTTTGATTTTGAAACTTTTCAACACATTTCATAAATGTATCTAGTTTATCACTAGAAATATATTTTTTTGATTTTCAAACTTTTCAACATATCTCATAAATGAATCTACCGGTAGATTATAACTAGAAATATATCTTTTCATTTTCTTTTTCAAACTTTTCAACACATTTCATAAATGTATATAGTTTATCATTAAAAATATTTTTTATTTATTTTCTTTTCCAAACTTTTCAACACATTTCATAAATGTATCTACTGGTAGATTATAACTAGAAATATATCTTTTCATTTTCTTTTTCAAACTTTTCATAAATGTATATAGTTTATCATTAGAAATATATTGTTTTTATTTTCTTTTTCAAATTTTTCAACACATCTCATAAATGTATCTACCTGTAGATGATCACTAGAAATATATCTTTTCATTTTCTTTTTCAAACTTTTCAACACATTTCATAAATGTATCTACAAGTAGTTTATCATTAGAAATATATTTTTTAATTTTCTTTTTCAAACTTTTCAACACATCTCATAAATGTATATAGTTTATCATTAGAAATATATTTTTTTTATTTTCTTGTTCAAACTTTTCAACATATTTCATAAATGTATCAAGTTTATCACTTGAAATATATTTTTTTATTTTCTTTTCCAAACTTTTCAACACATCTCATAAATGTATATACCGGTAGTTTATCATTAGAAATATATTTTTTTATTTTCTTTTTCAAACTTTTCAACAAATCTCATAAGTGTATATAGTTTATCAATAGAAATTAATTTTTTGATTTTCTTTTTGAAATTTGTCAACACATTTCATAAATGTATCTAGTTTATCATTATAAATATATTTTTTGGATTTTCAAACTTTTCAACACATCTCATAAATGTATCTACCTGTAGATGATCACTAGAAATATATCTTTTAATTTTCTTTTTCAAACTTTTCAACACATTTCATAAATGTATCTACCGGTAGTTTATCATTAGAAATATATTTTTTAATTTTCTTTTTCAAACTTTTCAACACATCTCATAAATGTATATAGTTTATCATTAGAAATATATTTTTTTTATTTTCTTGTTCAAACTTTTCAACATATTTCATAAATGTATCTAGTTTATCAATAGAAGTTATTTTTTGGATTTTCAAAGTTTTCAACACATTTCATAAATGTATCTAGTTTTTATCATTAGAAATATATTTTTTTGAATTTGTAACTTTTCAACACATTTCATAAATGTATCTAGTTTATCACTAGAAATATATTTTTTTGATTTTCAAACTTTTCAACATATCTCATAAATGTATCTTCCGGTAGTTTATCATTAGAAATATATTTTTTAATTTTCTTTTTCAATCTTTTCAACACATCTCATAAATGTATCTACCGGTAGATTATAACTAGAAATATATCTTTTCATTTTCTTTTTCAAACTTTTCAACACATTTCATAAATGTATCTACCGGTAGTTTATCATTAGAAATATATTTTTTTATTTTCTTTTTGAAACTTTTCAACACATCTCATAAATGTATCTACCTGTAGATGATCACTAGAAATATATCTTTTCCTTTTCTTTTTCAAACTTTTCAACACATCTCATAAATGTATCTACCGGTAATTTATCATTAGAAATATATTTTTTTATTTTCATTTTCAAACTTTTCAACACATCTCATAAATGTATATAGTTTATCATTAGAAATATATATATTTTTTATTTTCTTGTTCAAACTTTTCAACAAATCTCATAAGTGTATATAGTTTATCAATAGAAATTAATTTTTTGATTTTCTTTTTGAAATTTGTCAACACATTTCATAAATGTATCTAGTTTATCATTAGAAATATATTTTTTTGATTTTCAAACTTTTCAACACATCTCATAAATGTATCTACCTGTAGATGATCACTAGAAATATATCTTTTCATTTTCTTTTTCAAACTTTTCAACACATTTCATAAATGTATCTACCGGTAGTTTATCATTAGAAATATATATTTTTATTTTCTTTTTCAAACTTTTCAACACATCTCATAAATGTATATAGTTTATCATTAGAAATATATTTTTTTTATTTTCTTGTTCAAACTTTTCAACATATTTCATAAATGTATCTAGTTTATCACTAGAAATATATTTTTTGATTTTCTTTTCCAAACTTTTCAACACATCTCATAAATGTATCTAGTTTATCAATAGAAGTAATTTTTTTGATTTTCAAACTTTTCAACACATTTCATAAGTGTATATAGTTTATTAATAGAAGTTATTTTTTTGATTTTCTTTTTGAAACTTTTCAACACATTTCATAAATGTATCTAGTTTATCACTAGAAATATATTTTTTTGATTTTTAAACTTTTCAACAAATCTCATAAATGTATCTACAGGTAGTTTATCATTAGAAATATATTTTTTTATTTTCTTTTTCAAACTTTTCAACATATTTCATAAATGTATCTAGTTTATCAATAGCAGTTATTTTTTTGAATTTCAAAGGTTTCAACATATTTCATAAATGTATCTAGTTTATCACTAGAAATATATTTTTTTATTTTCTTTTTCAAACTTTTCAACACATCTCATAAATGTATCTAGTTTATCAATAGAAGTAATTTTTTTGATTTTCAAACTTTTCAACACATTTCATAAGTGTATATAGTTTATTAATAGAAGTTATTTTTTTGATTTTCTTTTTGAAATTTTCAACACATTTCATAAATATTTCTAGTTTTTATCATTAGAAATATATTATTTTGATTTTGAAACTTTTCAACACATTTCATAAATGTATCTAGTTTATCACTAGAAATATATTTTTTTGATTTTCAAACTTTTCAACATATCTCATAAATGTATCTTCCGGTAGTTTATCATTAGAAATATATTTTATTATTTTCTTTTTCAATCTTTTCAACACATCTCATAAATGTATCTACCGGTAGATTATAACTAGAAATATATCTTTTCATTTTCTTTTTCAAACTTTTCAACACATTTCATAAATGTATATAGTTTATCATTAAAAATATTTTTTATTTATTTTATTTTCCAAACTTTTCAACACATTTCATAAATGTATATACTGGTAGATTATAACTAGAAATATATCTTTTCATTTTCTTTTTCAAACTTTTCAACACATTTCATAAATGTATATAGTTTATCATTATAAATATATTTTTTTTATTTTCTTTTTCAAACTTTTCAACACATCTCATAAATGTATCTACCTGTAGATGATCACTAGAAATATATCTTTTCATTTTCTTTTTCAAACTTTTCAACACATTTCATAAATGTATCTACCGGTAGTTTATCATTAGAAATATATTTTTTTATTTTCTTTTTCAAACTTTTCAACACATCTCATAAATGTATATACTGGTAGATTATAACTAGAAATATATCTTTTCATTTTCTTTTTCAAACTTTTCAACACATTTCATAAATGTATATAGTTTATCATTATAAATATATTTTTTTTATTTTCTTTTTCAAACTTTTCAACACATCTCATAAATGTATATAGTTTATCATTAGAAATATATTTTTTTTATTTTCTTGTTCAAACTTTTCAACATATTTCATAAATGTATCTACCTGTAGATGATCACTAGAAATATATCTTTTCATTTTCTTTTTCAAACTTTTCAACACATTTCATAAATGTATCTACAAGTAGTTTATCATTAGAAATATATTTTTTAATTTTCTTTTTCAAACTTTTCAACACATCTCATAAATGTATATAGTTTATCATTAGAAATATATTTTTTTTATTTTCTTGTTCAAACTTTTCAACATATTTCATAAATGTATCAAGTTTATCACTAGAAATATATTTTTTTATTTTCTTTTCCAAACTTTTCAACACATCTCATAAATGTATATACCGGTAGTTTATCATTAGAAATATATTTTTTTATTTTCTTTTTCAAACTTTTCAACAAATCTCATAAGTGTATATAGTTTATCAATAGAAATTAATTTTTTGATTTTCTTTTTGAAATTTGTCAACACATTTCATAAATGTATCTAGTTTATCATTATAAATATATTTTTTGGATTTTCAAACTTTTCAACACATCTCATAAATGTATCTACCTGTAGATGATCACTAGAAATATATCTTTTAATTTTCTTTTTCAAACTTTTCAACACATCTCATAAATGTATATAGTTTATCATTAGAAATATATTTTTTTTATTTTCTTGTTCAAACTTTTCAACATATTTCATAAATGTATCTAGTTTATCAATAGAAGTTATTTTTTGGATTTTCGAAGTTTTCAACACATTTCATAAATGTATCTAGTTTTTATCATTAGAAATATATTTTTTTGAATTTGTAACTTTTCAACACATTTCATAAATGTATCTAGTTTATCACTAGAAATATATTTTTTTGATTTTCAAACTTTTCAACATATCTCATAAATGTATCTTCCGGTAGTTTATCATTAGAAATATATTTTTTTATTTTCTTTTTCAATCTTTTCAACACATCTCATAAATGTATCTACCGGTAGATTATAACTAGAAATATATCTTTTCATTTTCTTTTTCAAACTTTTCAACACATTTCATAAATGTATCTACCGGTAGTTTATCATTAGAAATATATTTTTTTATTTTCTTTTTCAAACTTTTCAACACATCTCATAAATGTATCTACCTGTAGATGATCACTAGAAATATATCTTTTCATTTTCTTTTTCAAACTTTTCAACACATCTCATAAATGTATCTACCGGTAATTTATCATTAGAAATATATTTTTTTATTTTCATTTTCAAACTTTTCAACACATCTCATAAATGTATATAGTTTATCATTAGAAATATATATATTTTTTATTTTCTTGTTCAAACTTTTCAACAAATCTCATAAGTGTATATAGTTTATCAATAGAAATTAATTTTTTGATTTTCTTTTTGAAATTTGTCAACACATTTCATAAATGTATCTAGTTTATCATTATAAATATATTTTTTGTATTTTCAAACTTTTCAACACATCTCATAAATGTATCTACCTGTAGATGATCACTAGAAATATATCTTTTCATTTTATTTTTCAAACTTTTCATCACATTTCATAAATGTATATAGTTTATCATTAGAAATATATTTTTTTTATTTTCTTGTTCAAACTTTTCAACACATTTCATAAATGTATCTACATGTAGATGATCACTAGAAATATATCTTTTTATTTTTTTTTTCAAACTTTTCAACACATCTCATAAATGTATATAGTTTATCATTAGAAATATATTTTTTTTATTTTCTTGTTCAAACTTTTCAACATATTTCATAAATGTATCTAGTTTATCACTAGAAATATATTTTTTGATTTTCTTTTCCAAACTTTTCAACACATCTCATAAATGTATCTAGTTTATCATTAGAAGTAATTTTTTTGATTTTCAAACTTTTCAACACATTTCATAAGTGTATATAGTTTATTAATAGAAGTTATTTTTTTTATTTTATTTTTGAAATTTTTCAACACATTTCATAAATGTTTCTAGTTTTTATCATTAGAAATATATTTTTTTGATTTTGAAACTTTTCAACACATTTCATAAATGTATCTAGTTTATCACTAGAAATATATTTTTTTGATTTTCAAACTTTTCAACATATCTCATAAATGAATCTACCGGTAGATTATAACTAGAAATATATCTTTTCATTTTCTTTTTCAAACTTTTCAACACATTTCATAAATGTATATAGTTTATCATTAAAAATATTTTTTATTTATTTTCTTTTCCAAACTTTTCAACACATTTCATAAATGTATCTACTGGTAGATTATAACTAGAAATATATCTTTTCATTTTCTTTTTCAAACTTTTCATAAATGTATATAGTTTATCATTAGAAATATATTGTTTTTATTTTCTTTTTCAAATTTTTCAACACATCTCATAAATGTATCTACCTGTAGATGATCACTAGAAATATATCTTTTCATTTTCTTTTTCAAACTTTTCAACACATTTCATAAATGTATCTACAAGTAGTTTATCATTAGAAATATATTTTTTAATTTTCTTTTTCAAACTTTTCAACACATCTCATAAATGTATATAGTTTATCATTAGAAATATATTTTTTTTATTTTCTTGTTCAAACTTTTCAACATATTTCATAAATGTATCAAGTTTATCACTTGAAATATATTTTTTTATTTTCTTTTCCAAACTTTTCAACACATCTCATAAATGTATATACCGGTAGTTTATCATTAGAAATATATTTTTTTATTTTCTTTTTCAAACTTTTCAACAAATCTCATAAGTGTATATAGTTTATCAATAGAAATTAATTTTTTGATTTTCTTTTTGAAATTTGTCAACACATTTCATAAATGTATCTAGTTTATCATTATAAATATATTTTTTGGATTTTCAAACTTTTCAACACATCTCATAAATGTATCTACCTGTAGATGATCACTAGAAATATATCTTTTAATTTTCTTTTTCAAACTTTTCAACACATTTCATAAATGTATCTACCGGTAGTTTATCATTAGAAATATATTTTTTAATTTTCTTTTTCAAACTTTTCAACACATCTCATAAATGTATATAGTTTATCATTAGAAATATATTTTTTTTATTTTCTTGTTCAAACTTTTCAACATATTTCATAAATGTATCTAGTTTATCAATAGAAGTTATTTTTTGGATTTTCAAAGTTTTCAACACATTTCATAAATGTATCTAGTTTTTATCATTAGAAATATATTTTTTTGAATTTGTAACTTTTCAACACATTTCATAAATGTATCTAGTTTATCACTAGAAATATATTTTTTTGATTTTCAAACTTTTCAACATATCTCATAAATGTATCTTCCGGTAGTTTATCATTAGAAATATATTTTTTAATTTTCTTTTTCAATCTTTTCAACACATCTCATAAATGTATCTACCGGTAGATTATAACTAGAAATATATCTTTTCATTTTCTTTTTCAAACTTTTCAACACATTTCATAAATGTATCTACCGGTAGTTTATCATTAGAAATATATTTTTTTATTTTCTTTTTCAAACTTTTCAACACATCTCATAAATGTATCTACCTGTAGATGATCACTAGAAATATATCTTTTCCTTTTCTTTTTCAAACTTTTCAACACATCTCATAAATGTATCTACCGGTAATTTATCATTAGAAATATATTTTTTTATTTTCATTTTCAAACTTTTCAACACATCTCATAAATGTATATAGTTTATCATTAGAAATATATATATTTTTTATTTTCTTGTTCAAACTTTTCAACAAATCTCATAAGTGTATATAGTTTATCAATAGAAATTAATTTTTTGATTTTCTTTTTGAAATTTGTCAACACATTTCATAAATGTATCTAGTTTATCATTAGAAATATATTTTTTTGATTTTCAAACTTTTCAACACATCTCATAAATGTATCTACCTGTAGATGATCACTAGAAATATATCTTTTCATTTTCTTTTTCAAACTTTTCAACACATTTCATAAATGTATCTACCGGTAGTTTATCATTAGAAATATATATTTTTATTTTCTTTTTCAAACTTTTCAACACATCTCATAAATGTATATAGTTTATCATTAGAAATATATTTTTTTTATTTTCTTGTTCAAACTTTTCAACATATTTCATAAATGTATCTAGTTTATCACTAGAAATATATTTTTTGATTTTCTTTTCCAAACTTTTCAACACATCTCATAAATGTATCTAGTTTATCAATAGAAGTAATTTTTTTGATTTTCAAACTTTTCAACACATTTCATAAGTGTATATAGTTTATTAATAGAAGTTATTTTTTTGATTTTCTTTTTGAAACTTTTCAACACATTTCATAAATGTATCTAGTTTATCACTAGAAATATATTTTTTTGATTTTTAAACTTTTCAACAAATCTCATAAATGTATCTACAGGTAGTTTATCATTAGAAATATATTTTTTTATTTTCTTTTTCAAACTTTTCAACATATTTCATAAATGTATCTAGTTTATCAATAGCAGTTATTTTTTTGAATTTCAAAGGTTTCAACATATTTCATAAATGTATCTAGTTTATCACTAGAAATATATTTTTTTATTTTCTTTTTCAAACTTTTCAACACATCTCATAAATGTATATAGTTTATCAATAGAAGTAATTTTTTTGATTTTCAAACTTTTCAACACATTTCATAAGTGTATATAGTTTATTAATAGAAGTTATTTTTTTGATTTTCTTTTTGAAATTTTCAACACATTTCATAAATATTTCTAGTTTTTATCATTAGAAATATATTATTTTGATTTTGAAACTTTTCAACACATTTCATAAATGTATCTAGTTTATCACTAGAAATATATTTTTTTGATTTTCAAACTTTTCAACATATCTCATAAATGTATCTTCCGGTAGTTTATCATTAGAAATATATTTTATTATTTTCTTTTTCAATCTTTTCAACACATCTCATAAATGTATCTACCGGTAGATTATAACTAGAAATATATCTTTTCATTTTCTTTTTCAAACTTTTCAACACATTTCATAAATGTATATAGTTTATCATTAAAAATATTTTTTATTTATTTTATTTTCCAAACTTTTCAACACATTTCATAAATGTATATACTGGTAGATTATAACTAGAAATATATCTTTTCATTTTCTTTTTCAAACTTTTCAACACATTTCATAAATGTATATAGTTTATCATTATAAATATATTTTTTTTATTTTCTTTTTCAAACTTTTCAACACATCTCATAAATGTATCTACCTGTAGATGATCACTAGAAATATATCTTTTCATTTTCTTTTTCAAACTTTTCAACACATTTCATAAATGTATCTACCGGTAGTTTATCATTAGAAATATATTTTTTTATTTTCTTTTTCAAACTTTTCAACACATCTCATAAATGTATATACTGGTAGATTATAACTAGAAATATATCTTTTCATTTTCTTTTTCAAACTTTTCAACACATTTCATAAATGTATATAGTTTATCATTATAAATATATTTTTTTTATTTTCTTTTTCAAACTTTTCAACACATCTCATAAATGTATATAGTTTATCATTAGAAATATATTTTTTTTATTTTCTTGTTCAAACTTTTCAACATATTTCATAAATGTATCAAGTTTATCATTAGAAATATATTTTTTTATTTTCTTTTCCACACTTTTCAACACATCTCATAAATGTATCTACTTGTAGATGATCACTAGAAATATATCTTTTCATTTTCTTTTTCAAACTTTTCAACAAATCTCATAAGTGTATATAGTTTATCAATAGAAATTAATTTTTTGATTTTCTTTTTGAAATTTGTCAACACATTTCATAAATGTATCTAGTTTATCATTATAAATATATTTTTTGGATTTTCAAACTTTTCAACACATCTCATAAATGTATCTACCTGTAGATGATCACTAGAAATATATCTTTTAATTTTCTTTTTCAAACTTTTCAACACATTTCATAAATGTATCTACCGGTAGTTTATCATTAGAAATATATTTTTTAATTTTCTTTTTCAAACTTTTCAACACATCTCATAAATGTATATAGTTTATCATTAGAAATATATTTTTTTTATTTTCTTGTTCAAACTTTTCAACATATTTCATAAATGTATCTAGTTTATCAATAGAAGTTATTTTTGGGATTTTCAAAGTTTTCAACACATTTCATAAATGTATCTAGTTTTTATCATTAGAAATATATTTTTTTGAATTTGTAACTTTTCAACACATTTCATAAATGTATCTAGTTTATCACTAGAAATATATTTTTTTGATTTTCAAACTTTTCAACATATCTCATAAATGTATCTTCCGGTAGTTTATCATTAGAAATATATTTTTTTATTTTCTTTTTCAATCTTTTCAACACATCTCATAAATGTATCTACCGGTAGATTATAACTAGAAATATATCTTTTCATTTTCTTTTTCAAACTTTTCAACACATTTCATAAATGTATCTACCGGTAGTTTATCATTAGAAATATATTTTTTTATTTTCTTTTTCAAACTTTTCAACACATCTCATAAATGTATCTACCTGTAGATGATCACTAGAAATATATCTTTTCATTTTCTTTTTCAAACTTTTCAACACATCTCATAAATGTATCTACCGGTAATTTATCATTAGAAATATATTTTTTTATTTTCATTTTCAAACTTTTCAACCCATCTCATAAATGTATATAGTTTATCATTAGAAATATATATATTTTTTATTTTCTTGTTCAAACTTTTCAACAAATCTCATAAGTGTATATAGTTTATCAATAGAAATTAATTTTTTGATTTTCTTTTTGAAATTTGTCAACACATTTCATAAATGTATCTAGTTTATCATTAGAAATATATTTTTTTGATTTTCAAACTTTTCAACACATCTCATAAATGTATCTACCTGTAGATGATCACTAGAAATATATCTTTTCATTTTCTTTTTCAAACTTTTCAACACATTTCATAAATGTATCTACCGGTAGTTTATCATTAGAAATATATATTTTTATTTTCTTTTTCAAACTTTTCAACACATCTCATAAATGTATATAGTTTATCATTAGAAATATATTTTTTTTATTTTCTTGTTCAAACTTTTCAACATATTTCATAAATGTATCTAGTTTATCACTAGAAATATATTTTTTGATTTTCTTTTCCAAACTTTTCAACACATCTCATAAATGTATCTACCTGTAGATGATCACTAGAAATATATCTTTTCATTTTCTTTTTCAAACTTTTCAACACATTTCATAAATGTATCTACCGGTAGTTTATCATTAGAAATATATTTTTTTATTTTCTTTTTCAAACTTTTCAACACATCTCATAAATGTATATACTGGTAGATTATAACTAGAAATATATCTTTTCATTTTCTTTTTCAAACTTTTCAACACATTTCATAAATGTATATAGTTTATCATTATAAATATATTTTTTTTATTTTCTTTTTCAAACTTTTCAACACATCTCATAAATGTATATAGTTTATCATTAGAAATATATTTTTTTTATTTTCTTGTTCAAACTTTTCAACATATTTCATAAATGTATCAAGTTTATCATTAGAAATATATTTTTTTATTTTCTTTTCCACACTTTTCAACACATCTCATAAATGTATCTACTTGTAGATGATCACTAGAAATATATCTTTTCATTTTCTTTTTCAAACTTTTCAACAAATCTCATAAGTGTATATAGTTTATCAATAGAAATTAATTTTTTGATTTTCTTTTTGAAATTTGTCAACACATTTCATAAATGTATCTAGTTTATCATTATAAATATATTTTTTGGATTTTCAAACTTTTCAACACATCTCATAAATGTATCTGCCTGTAGATGATCACTAGAAATATATCTTTTAATTTTCTTTTTCAAACTTTTCAACACATTTCATAAATGTATCTACCGGTAGTTTATCATTAGAAATATATTTTTTAATTTTCTTTTTCAAACTTTTCAACACATCTCATAAATGTATATAGTTTATCATTAGAAATATATTTTTTTTATTTTCTTGTTCAAACTTTTCAACATATTTCATAAATGTATCTAGTTTATCAATAGAAGTTATTTTTGGGATTTTCAAAGTTTTCAACACATTTCATAAATGTATCTAGTTTTTATCATTAGAAATATATTTTTTTGAATTTGTAACTTTTCAACACATTTCATAAATGTATCTAGTTTATCACTAGAAATATATTTTTTTGATTTTCAAACTTTTCAACATATCTCATAAATGTATCTTCCGGTAGTTTATCATTAGAAATATATTTTTTTATTTTCTTTTTCAATCTTTTCAACACATCTCATAAATGTATCTACCGGTAGATTATAACTAGAAATATATCTTTTCATTTTCTTTTTCAAACTTTTCAACACATTTCATAAATGTATCTACCGGTAGTTTATCATTAGAAATATATTTTTTTATTTTCTTTTTCAAACTTTTCAACACATCTCATAAATGTATCTACCTGTAGATGATCACTAGAAATATATCTTTTCATTTTCTTTTTCAAACTTTTCAACACATCTCATAAATGTATCTACCGGTAATTTATCATTAGAAATATATTTTTTTATTTTCATTTTCAAACTTTTCAACCCATCTCATAAATGTATATAGTTTATCATTAGAAATATATATATTTTTTATTTTCTTGTTCAAACTTTTCAACAAATCTCATAAGTGTATATAGTTTATCAATATAAATTAATTTTTTGATTTTCTTTTTGAAATTTGTCAACACATTTCATAAATGTATCTAGTTTATCATTAGAAATATATTTTTTTGATTTTCAAACTTTTCAACACATCTCATAAATGTATCTACCTGTAGATGATCACTAGAAATATATCTTTTCATTTTCTTTTTCAAACTTTTCAACACATTTCATAAATGTATCTACCGGTAGTTTATCATTAGAAATATATATTTTTATTTTCTTTTTCAAACTTTTCAACACATCTCATAAATGTATATAGTTTATCATTAGAAATATATTTTTTTTATTTTCTTGTTCAAACTTTTCAACATATTTCATAAATGTATCTAGTTTATCACTAGAAATATATTTTTTGATTTTCTTTTCCAAACTTTTCAACACATCTCATAAATGTATCTAGTTTATCAATAGAAGTAATTTTTTTGATTTTCAAACTTTTCAACACATTTCATAAGTGTATATAGTTTATTAATAGAAGTTATTTTTTTGATTTTCTTTTTGAAACTTTTCAACACATTTCATAAATGTATCTAGTTTATCACTAGAAATATATTTTTTTGATTTTTAAACTTTTCAACAAATCTCATAAATGTATCTACAGGTAGTTTATCATTAGAAATATATTTTTTTATTTTCTTTTTCAAACTTTTCAACATATTTCATAAATGTATCTAGTTTATCAATAGCAGTTATTTTTTTGAATTTCAAAGGTTTCAACATATTTCATAAATGTATCTAGTTTATCACTAGAAATATATTTTTTGATTTTCTTTTCCAAACTTTTCAACACATCTCATAAATGTATCTAGTTTATCAATACAAGTAATTTTTTTGATTTTCAAACTTTTCAACACATTTCATAAGTGTATATAGTTTATTAATAGAAGTTATTTTTTTGATTTTCTTTTTGAAATTTTCAACACATTTCATAAATATTTCTAGTTTTTATCATTAGAAATATATTATTTTGATTTTGAAACTTTTCAACACATTTCATAAATGTATCTAGTTTATCACTAGAAATATATTTTTTTGATTTTCAAACTTTTCAACATATCTCATAAATGTATCTTCCGGTAGTTTATCATTAGAAATATATTTTATTATTTTCTTTTTCAATCTTTTCAACACATCTCATAAATGTATCTACCGGTAGATTATAACTAGAAATATATCTTTTCATTTTCTTTTTCAAACTTTTCAACACATTTCATAAATGTATCTAGTTTATCACTAGAAATATATTTTTTGATTTTCTTTTCCAAACTTTTCAACACATCTCATAAATGTATCTAGTTTATCAATAGAAGTAATTTTTTTGATTTTCAAACTTTTCAACACATTTCATAAGTGTATATAGTTTATTAATAGAAGTTATTTTTTTGATTTTCTTTTTGAAATTTTCAACACATTTCATAAATATTTCTAGTTTTTATCATTAGAAATATATTATTTTGATTTTGAAACTTTTCAACACATTTCATAAATGTATCTAGTTTATCAATAGCAGTTATTTTTTTTAATTTCAAAGGTTTCAACATATTTCATAAATGTATCTAGTTTATCACTAGAAATATATTTTTTGATTTTCTTTTCCAAACTTTTCAACACATCTCATAAATGTATCTAGTTTATCAATAGAAGTAATTTTTTTGATTTTCAAACTTTTCAACACATTTCATAAGTGTATATAGTTTATTAATAGAAGTTATTTTTTTGATTTTCTTTTTGAAATTTTCAACACATTTCATAAATATTTCTAGTTTTTTATCATTAGAAATATATTATTTTGATTTTGAAACTTTTCAACACATTTCATAAATGTATCTAGTTTATCACTAGAAATATATTTTTTTGATTTTCAAACTTTTCAACATATCTCATAAATGTATCTTCCGGTAGTTTATCATTAGAAATATATTTTATTATTTTCTTTTTCAATCTTTTCAACACATCTCATAAATGTATCTACCGGTAGATTATAACTAGAAATATATCTTTTCATTTTCTTTTTCAAACTTTTCAACACATTTCATAAATGTATATAGTTTATCATTAAAAATATTTTTTATTTATTTTATTTTCCAAACTTTTCAACACATTTCATAAATGTATATACTGGTAGATTATAACTAGAAATATATCTTTTCATTTTCTTTTTCAAACTTTTCAACACATTTCATAAATGTATATAGTTTATCATTATAAATATATTTTTTTTATTTTCTTTTTCAAACTTTTCAACACATCTCATAAATGTATCTACCTGTAGATGATCACTAGAAATATATCTTTTCATTTTCTTTTTCAAACTTTTCAACACATTTCATAAATGTATCTACCGGTAGTTTATCATTAGAAATATATTTTTTTATTTTCTTTTTCAAACTTTTCAACACATTTCATAAATGTATCTACCTGTAGATGATCACTAGAAATATATCTTTTCATTTTCTTTTTCAAACTTTTCAACAAATCTCATAAGTGTATATAGTTTATCAATAGAAATTAATTTTTTGATTTTCTTTTTGAAATTTGTCAACACATTTCATAAATGTATCTAGTTTATCATTAGAAATAAATGTTTTTGATTTTCAAACTTTTCAACACATCTCATAAATGTATCTACCTGTAGATGATCACTAGAAATATATCTTTTCATTTTCTTTTTCAAACTTTTCAACACATCTCATAAATGTATATAGTTTATCATTAGAAATATATTTTTTTTATTTTCTTGTTCAAACTTTTCAACATATTTCATAAATGTATCTAGTTTATCAATAGAAGTTATTTTTTGGATTTTCAAAGTTTTCAACACATTTCATAAATGTATCTAGTTTTTATCATTAGAAATATATTTTTTTGAATTTGTAACTTTTCAACACATTTCATAAATGTATCTAGTTTATCACTAGAAATATATTTTTTTGATTTTCAAACTTTTCAACATATCTCATAAATGTATCTTCCGGTAGTTTATCATTAGAAATATATTTTTTTATTTTCTTTTTCAATCTTTTCAACACATCTCATAAATGTATCTACCGGTAGATTATAACTAGAAATATATCTTTTCATTTTCTTTTTCAAACTTTTCAACACATTTCATAAATGTATCTACCGGTAGTTTATCATTAGAAATATATTTTTTTATTTTCTTGTTCAAACTTTTCAACAAATCTCATAAGTGTATATAGTTTATCAATAGAAATTAATTTTTTGATTTTCTTTTTGAAATTTGTCAACACATTTCATAAATGTATCTAGTTTATCATTAGAAATATATTTTTTTGATTTTCAAACTTTTCAACACATCTCATAAATGTATCTACCTGTAGATGATCACTAGAAATATATCTTTTCATTTTCTTTTTCAAACTTTTCAACACATTTCATAAATGTATCTACCGGTAGTTTATCATTAGAAATATATATTTTTATTTTCTTTTTCAAACTTTTCAACACATCTCATAAATGTATATAGTTTATCATTAGAAATATATTTTTTTTATTTTCTTGTTCAAACTTTTCAACATATTTCATAAATGTATCTAGTTTATCACTAGAAATATATTTTTTGATTTTCTTTTCCAAACTTTTCAACACATCTCATAAATGTATCTAGTTTATCAATAGAAGTAATTTTTTTGATTTTCAAACTTTTCAACACATTTCATAAGTGTATATAGTTTATTAATAGAAGTTATTTTTTTGATTTTCTTTTTGAAACTTTTCAACACATTTCATAAATGTATCTAGTTTATCACTAGAAATATATTTTTTTGATTTTTAAACTTTTCAACAAATCTCATAAATGTATCTACAGGTAGTTTATCATTAGAAATATATTTTTTTATTTTCTTTTTCAAACTTTTCAACATATTTCATAAATGTATCTAGTTTATCAATAGCAGTTATTTTTTTGAATTTCAAAGGTTTCAACATATTTCATAAATGTATCTAGTTTATCACTAGAAATATATTTTTTGATTTTCTTTTCCAAACTTTTCAACACATCTCATAAATGTATCTAGTTTATCAATACAAGTAATTTTTTTGATTTTCAAACTTTTCAACACATTTCATAAGTGTATATAGTTTATTAATAGAAGTTATTTTTTTGATTTTCTTTTTGAAATTTTCAACACATTTCATAAATATTTCTAGTTTTTATCATTAGACATATATTATTTTGATTTTGAAACTTTTCAACACATTTCATAAATGTATCTAGTTTATCACTAGAAATATATTTTTTTGATTTTCAAACTTTTCAACATATCTCATAAATGTATCTTCCGGTAGTTTATCATTAGAAATATATTTTTTTATTTTCTTTTTCAATCTTTTCAACACATCTCATAAATGTATCTACCGGTAGATTATAACTAGAAATATATCTTTTCATTTTCTTTTTCAAACTTTTCAACACATTTCATAAATGTATATAGTTTATCATTAAAAATATTTTTTATTTATTTTATTTTCCAAACTTTTCAACACATTTCATAAATGTATCTACTGGTAGATTATAACTAGAAATATATCTTTTCATTTTCTTTTTCAAACTTTTCAACACATTTCATAAATGTATATAGTTTATCATTATAAATATATTTTTTTTATTTTCTTGTTCAAACTTTTCAACATATTTCATAAATGTATCTACCTGTAGATGATCACTAGAAATATATCTTTTTAAATGTTTATTTTTGAATTTTGCACTATAAGAGCCAAGGAGAAAAAAATAATGTGTTAATATGTCACATATTTACATACAAAGTATATTTTATAAAAATGTTTACTTCTGAATTTTGCACTATAAGAACTAAGTAGAAAAAGAATGTGTTTATATGTAATGTTGTTCGTCCATCACAAGTGATGATGACCATTTGTTACATCCACTTTTGAAAATTCAATTTTAGTAATGTCCTTGATTATGAGTTCGTAGATGGCTAATGAGCCCTATTCGAGCTGTAAATGTCTTTGGACAGTTTGGACATGGAATAACGACTGAAGACGGATCTTGGTCTATCCGTGACTTTCTAGCTGCTCTCTGCTGTTGAGCTGCTGCATTTCTCTTCTTTTCACAAAATGATGCGCTCTTTTTTATTTTAGAACGCCATGTAGATCTATTTTATGCAAGTTCTTCCCATGTATCGTGGTCTATTTCAAAGGCTTTCAGTGAGTTTTTTAACGAGTCCTTGTAGCGCTTCCTTTGGCCACCTTGAGATCGTATACCCTTCTCTAGCTCACCATAGAGAAGTATCTTTGGCAGACGATGGTCTGGCATACGCACCAAATGACCTGCCCAACGAATCTGTGTCTGCATCAGAATCGTGTCAATGCTTGGGATACCAGCTCTATCAAGGACAGTGGTATCTGGAATCTTGTCTTGCCATCTGATGTTCATAACTTTACTGAGACAATTTGTATGAAAATGATTGAGTTTTTTCACATGACGTCTATACACAGTCCATGTTTCACTAGCATATAGCGGGGTGCAAAGGGAACGCAATGCTCTAGGCGGACCCAGGGTTAGCAGATAACCAAGATCCCAAATGTACCTCCATGCGGTGCACCCTGGAAACAGAAATACAGCAGCTCGAGCTGATTCTAATTTTTTTTTAAATTTAAATTTTTGAATTTTGCACTATAAGAACTAAGGAGAAAAAAATAATGTGTTAATATGTTGCATATTTACACACAAAGTATATTTTATAAAAATGTTTACTTCTGAATTTTGCACTATAGGTTCTAAGTAGAAAAAGAATATGTTTATATATCGCATAAAAAGAAAAAAGGAAATTATATAAAAATGTTTCTTTTTGAATTTTGCACTATAGGATCTAAGTAGAAAAAGAATGTGTGTATGTCGCATAAAAAGAAACACGGAAATTTTTTTTAATGTTTATTTTTGAATTTTGCACTATAGGATCTAAGTAGAAAAAGAATGTGTTTATATGACATATATTTATATACAAGGTAAATTTTATAAAACTATTTACTTCTGATTTTTGCACTATAGGAACTAAGTAGAAAAAAAATGTGTTTTTATGTCATATATTTATATGCAAGGTAAATTTTATAAAAATATTTACTTCTGATTTTTGCACTATAGGAACTAAGTAGAAATAGAATGTGTTTATATGTCGCATAAAAAAGGGAAACATTTTTTCAATGTTTTCTTTTTGAATTGTGCACTATAGGATCTAAGCAGAAAAGTAATGTGTTTATATGTCACATAAAAGGAAAAAAGGAAATTTTATAAAAATGTTTATTTTTTAATTTTGCACTATAGGATCTAAGTAGAAAAAGAATGTCTTTATGTCGCATAAATATAAAAAAGTAAATTTTTTTAATGTTTATTTTTGAATTTTGCACTATAGGAACTAAGGAGAAAAAGAATGTGTTTATATGTAATGTTGTTCGTCCATCACAAGTGATGATGACCATTTGTTACATCCACTTTTGGAAATTCAATTTTAGTTATGTCCTTGATTATGAGTTCGTAGATGGTTAATGAACCCTATTCGAGCTGTAAATGTCCTTGGACAGTTTGGACATGGAATAACGACTGTAGACGGATCTTGATCTATCCGTGACTTTCTAGCTGCTCTCCGCTGTTGAGCTGCTGCATTTCTCTTCTTTTCACAAGATGATGTGCTCTTTTTTATTTTAGAATGCCATGTAGATCTATTTTGTGCAAGTTCTTCCCATGTATCGTGGTCTATTTCAAAGGCTTTCAGTGAGTCCTTTAACGAGTCCTTGTAGCGCTTCCTTTGGCCACCTTGAGATCGTATACCCTTCTCTAGCTCACCATAGAGAAGTCTTTGGCAGACGATGGTCTGGCATACGCACCAAATGACCTGCCCAACGAATCTGTGTCTGCATCAGGATCGTGTCAATGCTTGGGATACCAGCTCTATCAAGGACAGTGGTATCTGGAATCTTGTCTTGCCATCTGATCTTCATAACTTTTCTGAGACAATTTGTATGAAAATGATTGAGTTTTTTCACATGACGTCTATACACAGTCCATGTTTCACTAGCGTATAGCAGCACTGGAAGTACCACTGCTCTGTAAACTTTCAGCTTAGTCTGAAGGTTAATGCCATTTCTACGCCAAACATTTGCGTACAATCTGCAGAAAGTACCTGTGAAAATGACTTGCACTGGGGATTTTGATTAAAGTGAGGAAGAGTTTATATGTAATATATTTATATACAAGGCAAATTTTATAATAATATTTACTTCTGATTTTTGCACTATAGGAACTAAGTAGAAATAGAATGTGTTTATATGTCGCATAAAAAGACAAAATTACATTTTTTTAATGTATATATTTTTGTATTTTGAAATATAGGATCTAAGTAGAAAAAGAATGTGTTTATGTCGCATAAAAAGAAAAAAGTAAATTTTTTAAATGTTTATTTTTGAATTTTGCACTATAGGAACTAAGCAGAAAAAGAATGTGTTTATATGTCGCATAAAAAGAAAAGAGTACATTTTTTTAAAATGTTTATTTTTGAATTCTGCACTATAGGAACTAGGTAGAAAAAATAATATGTTAATATGTCGCATATTTACATACATAGTATATTTTATAAAATTGTTTACTTCTGAATTTTGCACTATAGGTTCTAAGTAGAAAAAGAATATATTTATATATCGCATAAAAAGAAAAAAGGAAATTATATAAAAATGTTTCTTATTGAATTTTGCACTATAGGATCTAAGTAGAAAAAGAATGTGTGTATGTCGCATAAAAAGAAACACGGAAATTTTTTTAAATGTTTATTTTTGAATTTTGCACTATAGGATCTAAGTAGAAAAAGAATGTGTTAATATGTCGCATATTTACATACAAAGTATATTTTATAAAAATGTTTACTTCTGAATTTTGCACTATTAGAACAAAGCAGAAAAAGAATGTGTTTATATGACATTTATTTATATACAAGGTAAATTTTGAAAAATATTTACTTCTGATGTTTGCACTATAGGAACTAAGTAGAAAAAGAATGTGTTTATATGTCGCATATTTACATACAAAGTATATTTTATAAAAATGTTTACTTCTGAATTTTGCACTATAGGAACTAAGCAGAAAAAGAATGTGTTTATATGTAATGTTGTTCGTCCATCACAAGTGATGATGACCATTTGTTACATCCACTTTTGAAAATTCAATTTTATTTATGTCCTTGATTATGAGTTCGTAGATGGCTAATGAACCCTATTCGAGCTGTAAATGTCCTTGGACAGATTGGACATGGAATAACGACTGTAGACGGATCTTGGTCTATCCGTGACTTTCTAGCTGCTCTCTGCTGTTGTGCTGATGCATTTCTCTTCTTTCCACAAGATGATGCGCTCTTTTTTATTTTAGAATGCCATGTAGATCTATTTTGTGCAAGTTCTACCCATGTATCGTGGTCTATTTCAAAGGCTTTCAGTGAGTCCTTTAACGAGTCCTTGTAGCGCTTCCTTTGGCCACCTTGAGATCGTATACCCTTCTCTAGCTCACTATAGAGAAGTATCTTTGGCAGACGATGGTCTGGCATACGCACCAAATGACCTGCCCAACGAATCTGTGTCTGCATCAGAATCGTGTCAATGCTTGGGATACCAGCTCTATCAAGGACAGTGGTATCTGGAATCTTGTCTTGCCATCTGATGTTCATAACTTTACTGAGACAATTTGTATGAAAATGATTGAGTTTTTTCACATGACGTCTATACACAGTCCATGTTTCACTAGCATATAGCGGGGTGCAAAGGGAACGCAATGCTCTAGGCGGACCCAGGGTTAGCAGATAACCAAGATCCCAAATGTACCTCCATGCGGTGCACCCTGGTAACAGAAATACAGCAGCTCGAGCTGATTCTAATTTTTATTTCAATTTTAATTTTTGAATTTTGCACTATAAGAACTAAGGAGAAAAAAATAATGTGTTAATATGTCGCATATTTACACACAAAGTATATTTTATAAAAATGTTTACTTCTTAATTTTGCACTATAGGAATTAAGTAGAAATAGAATGTGTTTATATGTCGCATAAAAAGTTTTTAAATGTTTATACAAATGTGTTAATATCGCGCATATTTACATACAAAGTATATTTTATAAAAATTTTAACTTCTGAATTTTGCACTATAGGAGCTAAGTAGAAAAAGAATGTGTTTCTATGTCATATATTTATATACAAGGTAAATTTTATTAAAATATTTACTTCTGATCTGTGCACTATACGAACTAAGTAGAAAAAGAATGTGTTTATATGTCATATATTTATATACACGGTAAATTTTATAAAAATATTTACTTCTGATTTTTGCACTATAGGAACTAAGTAGAAATAGAATGTGTTTATATGTCGCATAAAAAAGGGAAACATTTTTTTAATGTTTTCTTTTTGAATTGTGCACTATAGGATCTAAGCAGAAAAATAATGTGTTTATATGTCACATAAAAAGAAAAAAGGAAATTTTATAAAAATGTTTATTTTTTAATTTTGCACTATAGGATCTAAGTAGAAAAAGAATGTCTTTATGTCGCATAAATATAAAAAAGTAAATTTTTTTAATGTTTATTTTTGAATTTTGCACTATAGGAACTAAGGAGAAAAAGAATGTGTTTATATGTAATGTTGTTCGTCCATCACAAGTGATGATGACCATTTGTTACATCCACTTTTGGAAATTCAATTTTAGTTATGTCCTTGATTATGAGTTCGTAGATGGCTAATGAACCCTATTCGAGCTGTAAATGTCCTTGGACAGTTTGGACATGGAATAACGACTGTAGACGGATCTTGGTCTATCCGTGACTTTCTAGCTGCTCTCCGCTGTTGAGCTGCTGCATTTCTCTTCTTTTCACAAGATGATGTGCTCTTTTTTATTTTAGAATGCCATGTAGATCTATTTTGTGCAAGTTCTTCCCATGTATCGTGGTCTATTTCAAAGGCTTTCAGTGAGTCCTTTAACGAGTCCTTGTAGCGCTTCCTTTGGCCACCTTGAGATCGTATACCCTTCTCTAGCTCACCATAGAGAAGTATCTTTGGCAGACGATGGTCTGGCATACGCACCAAATGACCTGCCCAACGAATCTGTGTCTGCATCAGGATCGTGTCAATGCTTGGGATACCAGCTCTATCAAGGACAGTGGTATCTGGAATCTTGTCTTGCCATCTGATGTTCATAACTTTTCTGAGACAATTTGTATGAAAATGATTGAGTTTTTTCACATGACGTCTATACACAGTCCATGTTTCACTAGCGTATAGCAGCACTGGAAGTACCACTGCTGTACTGGAAGTAACCAGCTTAGTCTGAAGGTTAATGCCATTTCTACGCCAAAAATTTGCGTACAATCTGCAGAAAGTACTTGTGAAAATGACTTGCACTGGGGATTTTGATTAAAGTGAGGAAGAGTTTATATGTAATATATTTATATACAAGGCAAATTTTATAATAATATTTATTTTTGATTTTAGCACTATAGAAACTAAGTAGAAATAGAATGTGTTTATATGTCGCATAAAAAGACAAAATTACATTTTTTTAATGTATATATTTTTGTATTTTGAAATATAGGATCTAAGTAGAAAAAGAATGTGTTTATGTCGCATAAAAAGAAAAAAGTAAATTTTTTAAATGTTTATTTTTGAATTTTGCACTATAGGAACTAAGCAGAAAAAGAATGTGTTTATATGTCGCATAAAAAGAAAAGAGTACATTTTTTTTAAATGTTTATTTTTTAATTCTGCACTATAGGAACTAGGTAGAAAAAATAATATGTTAATATGTCGCATATTTACATACATAGTATATTTTATAAAAATGTTTACTTCTGAATTTTGCACTATAGGTTCTAAGTAGAAAAAGAATATGTTTATATATCGCATAAAAAGAAAAAAGGAAATTTTATAAAAATGTTTCTTTTTGAATTTTGCACTATAGGATCTAAGTAGAAAAAGAATGTGTTTATGTCGCATAAAAAGAAATAAGGAACTGTTTAATGATTATTTTTGAATTTTGCACTATAGGATCTAGGTAGAAAAAGAATGTGTTAATATGTCGCATATTTACATTCAAAGTATATTTTATAAAAATGTTTACTTCTGAATTTTGCATTATTAGAACTAAGCAGAAAAAGAATGTGTTTATATGACATATATTTATAAACAAGGTAAATTTTGAAAAATATTTACTTCTGATGTTTGCACTATAGGAACTAAGTAGAAAAAGAATGTGTTTATGTCGCATAAAAAGAAATAAGGAACTTTTTAAATGTTTATTTTTGAATTTTGCACTATAAGAACTAAGGAGAAAAAAATAATGTGTTAATATGTCACATATTTACATATAAAGTATATTTTATAAAAATGTTTACTTCTGAATTTTGCACTATAGGAAGTAAGTAGAAAAAGAATGTGTTTATATGTAATGTTGTTCGTCCATCACAAGTGATGATGACCATTTGTTACATCCACTTTTGAAAATTCAATTTTACTTATGTCCTTGATTATGAGTTCGTAGGTGGCTAATGAGCCCTATTCGAGCTGTAAATGTCCTTGGACAGTTTGGACATGGAATAACGACTGTAGACGGATCTTGGTCTATCCGTGACTTTCTAGCTGCTCTTCGCTGTTGAGCTGCTGCATTTCTCTTCTTTTCACAAAATGATGCGCTCTTTTTTATTTTAGAACGCCATGTAGATCTATTTTGTGCAAGTTCTTCCCATGTATCGTGGTCTATTTCAAAGGCTTTCAGTGAGTCCTTTAACGAGTCCTTGTAGCGCTTCCTTTGACCACCTTGAGATCGTATACCCTTCTCTAGCTTACCATAGAGAAGTATCTTTGGCAGACGATGGTCTGGCATACGCACCAAATGACCTGCCCAATGAATCTGTGTCTGCATCAGGATCGTGTCAATGCTTGGGATACCAGCTCTATCAAGGACAGTGGTATCTGGAATCTTGTCTTGCCATCTGATCTTCATAACTTTTCTGAGACAATTTGTATGAAAATGATTGAGTTTTTTCACATGACGTCTATACACAGTGCATGTTTCACTAGCGTATAGCAGCACTGGAAGTACCACTGCTCTGTAAACTTTCAGCTTAGTCTGAAGGTTAATGCCATTTCTACGCCAAACATTTGCGTACAATCTGCAGAAAGTACTTGTGAAAATGACTTGCACTGGGGATTTTGATTAAAGTGAGAAAGAGTTTATATGTCATATATTTATATACAAGGTAAATTTTATAAAACTATTTACTTCTGATTTTTGCACTATAGGAACTAAGTAGAAATAGAATGTGTTTATATGTCGCATAAAAAAGTAAATTTTTTTAAATGTTTATTTTTGAATTTTGCACTATAGGAACTAAGTAGAAAAAGAATGTGTTTATATGTCGCATAAAACGAAAATAGTAAATTTTTAAAAAAATGTTTATTTTTGAATTTTGCACTATAAGAGCCAAGGAGAAAAAAATAATGTGTTAATATGTCACATATTTACATACAAAGTATATTTTATAAAAATGTTTACTTCTGAATTTTGCACTATAAGAACTAAGTAGAAAAAGAATGTGTTTATATGTAATGTTGTTCGTCCATCACAAGTGATGATGACCATTTGTTACATCCACTTTTGAAAATTCAATTTTAGTAATGTCCTTGATTATGAGTTCGTAGATGGCTAATGAGCCCTATTCGAGCTGTAAATGTCTTTGGACAGTTTGGACATGGAATAACGACTGAAGACGGATCTTGGTCTATCCGTGACTTTCTAGCTGCTCTCTGCTGTTGAGCTGCTGCATTTCTCTTCTTTTCACAAGATGATGCGCTCTTTTTTATTTTAGAACGCCATGTAGATCTATTTTGTGCACGTTCTTCCCATGTATCGTGGTCTATTTCAAAGGCTTTCAGTGAGTCCTTTAACGAGTCCTTGTAGCGCTTCCTTTGGCCACCTTGAGATCGTATACCCTTCTCTAGCTCACCAAAGAGAAGTATCTTTGGCAGACGATGGTCTGGCATACGCACCAAATGACCTGCCCAACGAATCTGTGTCTGCATCAGGATCGAGTCAATGCTTGGGATACCAGCTCTATCAAGGACAGTGGTATCTGGAATCTTGTCTTGCCATCTGATGTTCATAACTTTTCTGAGACAATTTGTATGAAAATGATTGAGTTTTTTCACATGACGTCTATACACAGTCCATGTTTCACTAGCATATAGCGGGGTGCAAAGGGAACGCAATGCTCTAGGCGGACCCAGGGTTAGCAGATAACCAAGATCCGAAATGTACCTCCATGCGGTGCACCCTGGAAACAGAAATACAGCAGCTCGAGCTGATTCAAATTATTTTTTTTTAAATTTAAATTTTTGAATTTTGCACTATAAGAACTAAGGAGAAAAAAATAATGTGTTAATATGTCGCATATTTACATACAAAGTATATTTTATAAAAATGTTTACTTCTTAATTTTGCACTATAGGAATTAAGTTGAAATAGAATGTGTTTATATGTCACATAAAAAGAAAAATTTTTTAAATGTTTATACAAATGTGTTAATATGGCGCATATTTACATACAAAGTATATTTTATAAAAATTGTAACTTCTGAATTTTGCACTATTGGAACTAAGCAGAAAAAGAATGTGCTTATATGACATATATTTATATACAAGGTAAATTTTGAAAAAATATTTACTTCTGATGTTTGCACTATAGGAACTAAGTAGAAAAAGAATGTGTTAATATGGCGCATATTTACATACAAAGTATATTTTATAAAAATGTTTACTTCTGAATTTTGCACTATAGGAACTAAGTAGAAAAAGAATGTGTTTCTATGTCATATATTTATATACAAGTTAAATTTTATTAAAATATTTACTTCTGATCTGTGCACTATACGAACTAAGTAGAAAAAGAATGTGTTTATATGTCATATATTTATATACAAGGTAAATTTTATAAAACTATTTACTTCTGATTTTTGCACTATAGGAACTAAGTAGAAATAGAATGTGTTTATATGTCGCATAAAAAAGGGAATTTTTTTTTTATGTTTATTTTTCAATTGTGCACTATAGGATCTAAGTAGAAAATAAAGTGGGTATATGTCGCATAAAAAGAAAAAAGGAAATTTTATAAAAATGTTTATTTTTTAATTTTGCACTATAGGATCTAAGTAGAAAAAGAAGGTCTTTATGTCGCATAAATATAAAAAAGTGAATTTTTTAAATGTTTATTTTTGAATTTTGCACTATAGGAACTAAGGAGAAAAAGAATGTGTTTATATGTAATGTTGTTCGTCCATCACAAGTGATGATGACCATTTGTTACATCCACTTTTGAAAATTCAATTTTAGTTATGTCCTTGATTATGAGTTCGTAGATGGCTAATGAACCCTATTCGAGCTGTAAATGTCCTTGGACAGTTTGGACATGGAATAACGACTGTAGATGGATCTTGGTCTATCCGTGACTTTCTAGCTGCTCTCTGCTGTTGTGCTGCTGCATTTCTCTTCTTTTCACAAGATGATGCGCTCTTTTTTATTTTAGAATGTCATGTAGATCTATTTTGTGCATGTTCTTCCCATGTATCGTGGTCTATTTCAAAGGCTTTCAGTGAGTCCTTTAACGAGTCCTTGTAGCGCTTCCTTTGGCCACCTTGAGATCGTATACCCTTCTCTAGCTCACCAAAGAGAAGTATCTTTGGCAGACGATGGTCTGGCATACGCACCAAATGACCTGCCCAACGAATCTGTGTCTGCATCAGGATCGTGTCAATGCTTGGGATACCAGCTCTATCAAGGACAGTGGTATCTGGAATCTTGTCTTGCCATCTGATCTTCATAACTTTTCTGAGACAATTTGTATGAAAATGATTGAGTTTTTTCACATGACGTCTATACACAGTCCATGTTTCACTAGCGTATAGCAGCACTGGAAGTACCACTGCTCTGTAAACTTTCAGCTTAGTCTGAAGGTTAATGCCATTTCTACGCCAAACATTTGCGTACAATCTGCAGAAAGTACTTGTGAAAATGACTTGCACTGGGGATTTTGATTAAAGTGAGGAAGAGTTTATATGTAATATATTTATATACAAGGCAAATTTTATAATAATATTTACTTCTGATTTTTGCACTATAGGATCTAAGTAGAAAAAGAATGTGTTTATGTCGCATAAAAATAAAAAAAGGAAATTTTTTTAATGTTTATTTTTGAATTTTGCACTATAGGAACTAAGTAGAAAAAATAATATGTTAATATGTCGCATATTTACATACATAGTATATTTTATAAAAATGTTTACTTCTGAATTTTGCACTATAGGAACTAAGTAGAAAAAGAATGTGTTTATATGTCATATATTTATATACAAGGTAAATTTTGTAAAAATATTTACTTCTGATTTTTGCACTATAGGAACTAAGTAGAAATAGAATGTGTTTATATATCGCATAAAAAGAAAAAAGTAAATTTTTATAAGAATGTTTATTTTTGAATTTTGCACTATAGGATCTAAGTAGAAAAAGAATGTGTTTATGTCGCATAAAAAGAAAAAAGTAAATTTTTTTAAATGTTTATTTTTGATATTTGCACAATAGGAACTAAGTAGAAATAGAATGTGTTTATATGTCGCATATTTACATACAAAGTATATTTTATAAAATTGTTTACTTCTGAATTTTGCACTATAGGAATTAAGTAGAAATAGAATGTGTTTATATGTCGCATTAAAATTGACAGAATTGATGCCTTTGAGATGTGGGTATATAGAAGAATAGGGAGAACATCATGGAAAGAGAAGAAAACAAATAAAGAGGTGCTAAAGACTCTTAATATGAAGAAAGAACTACTAAGAGAAATAAAGATCAGGCAAATAAAATATTTTGGACACATTAAAAGACCTTATTGAAGACCTTAATTGAAGGTAAAGTCAAAGGCAGGCAGAGATACAAGTGGGAGAATAACATCACATGATAGACAGGTTACAGTCTAGCATAGTGCACCACCAAGACAAGAGACGGGATGTTAGAGATACGTTGCAGCCAACTTTCGTTGCGGAGATGGCACTTGATGATGATTTAATAGTGCACTTTGAACTGTCTCCTCTTCTAATCTTTTTCAGGTTTAGGATAGGTTCCTTGTCTTCTCTTTTTACTTTCTTCTGTGGTGTTGTTATTGTTTGGTTTATTTTTTAGCTCAGTATTAGGTATTAGGTATGTTATCATCACCGGTCACGTCCATAGATGCTCCAACTTCCGCTTCAGTAAATCTCTCAGGGTATAACGGCTGATTCTTCTGATTCTTTGTTGGTTCACTACTCTTTTTGAAATCTTTGTCAGGGGTTCTCTTCGGGCCATGCCCATCCTCACTCCCAATTCTTGCATTCTTGATATTGACTCATGCTTATTCATCTCAAAATCCTCTGATCGTGAGAACTCACGAAGAGCAGTGAGTATGTCTGCTCGGTCCATAGGCTGACTGTCTGTTGTGGTGACGAGACTAGCTAATTTGTCGGCCCGTTCATTTCCCCTCCACACCGGCATGTCCGGGGACAAAAATAAATTTTTCGCTCAGTATGACGGATCTATGGTCGATGTCTATGTGTATGTTTGGTCTGACCCTTGCATTTGTGATATCTTTCATTTGTTTCTGTTTGTGAAGATGTAATCGATCTAGGATGACTGTTGTAAGGTGTCCCATTTGTATCGAGTTTTAGTATGGCTCTGTGTTGATGGAAGATGTTTGTTATGATGAGTCTATGTTCCATACTTAAGTTTATGAGGTGTTCTCTGTTGTTGCGAACTGTACTTGTGTCAGCAAAGTTTCCCCATGCAAGTTTCATGTTCCCAATTTTTCTTTCCTACTCTTCCATTAGTAGTCCAAGATGTATAATATCTGTATTTGATTTTAATAAGTATTAATAGAAAGGTCTTCAAAAAGTATATGCTTTCTTCTTCATTTTTGCCATTACATGTGCATAGATTTGTATTATTGTGCTTGTGGTTTCTTGTTCCATTATTTAAATTTTTATTAATTTCTATGAGATATATTCTACATTGGTTATGAGTCAGGCTTTGTTCTGATGTAAAAGGAACCCTACTCCGCGTTTTCTTTTCTCTTGTGGGTTCACCCTGCTCCATATTAATACATAGTTATTTAATACTCGCTTGATGATGTTTCCTTTTTTCTGGTGCCTGCTATGACTAGGATATCTGTGTTTGTTTTTTCCATGAATTACTAGTTCCTGTATTTTGTCGGCTAACCCACACACGTTAACGTCCGTTGATGGATTTTGTTTCTTTAATCAAGTCTGGGTCATTCAGTCGATCGTTGGATTAATCAATTAACATTGTAAAGTCCAGACCGATTTGTGTAACAGAAGTCAGTTCATTTTAATTCTTTTTCATTCTACTCATCGCAGGACAAATAGTTCTCCAAATCAATTCATCAAAAACAAAATTTATGGGATTCACTAATTTACCTAAAGCAATTACTTTAAATGGACAAATACTTGAAAAGGTACACAAATTGTCCTATCTAGGAAGCAAATTAACCTCAACAGTGATGTCATGATAGAAATTACAACTCGAATTGCACTAGCATAAAGTGCCTCTAACAGACTGTCTAATATCTGGAGGTCAAAATCAATCAACACATGCATGAAAATGTGCTTATTTAATTCCTGTGTTATTCCGGTGCTATCATATGGATGTGAGAGCTGGAAAAGCTCTTTATCTTCAGCAAAGAAATTACTGAGTTTTGAGAACAAATGTCTTTGTAGGATAACTAACACCCATTGGAGTGAATTCAAATCGAATGATAAAATCAGAGAAGAGACACATCAAAATTTCATCACAGATGTTATCAGAAAGCGCAGTTGGTCTTACATCTGGCATGTCTTATGTGCAGACATCAACAGAATACACCACCAATCTCTTGAATGGATATCTACAGGCAAAAGAGCCAGGTATAGACCAAAAGAAATATTCAGAAGAACAATACTTAGAGAAAGGAAAACAATCAATATCCATACTATTCAAGAACTGCACGGAATAGCATTGAACAGACAGAATTCATCTGATCTCTGCCCTAACTTCAGTGCAAAAGGAAAATGAATGAATGATTAATAATTTTTAATGATAATGACATTTCTTGTCGTCAACTTTGTTATCCGCCATATGGCTACTCCATTTATTTTTATGTTGTCAGATTTTTAAGAAAAGATAAATTTTTTAAATGTTTATACGAATGTGTTAATATGGCGCATATTTACATACAAAGTATATTTTATAAAAATGTTTACTTCTGAATTTTGCACTATAGGAACTAAGTAGAAATAGAATGTGTTTATATGTCGCATAAAAAAGGAAATTTTTTTTATATGTTTATTTTTGAATTTTGCACTATATGATCTAAGTAGAAAAATAATGTGTTTATATGTCGCATAGAAAGAAAAAAGGAAATTTTATAAAAATGTTTATTTTTTAATTTTGCACTATAGGAAATAAGTAGAAAAAGAATGTGTTTATATGTAATATATTTATATACAAGGCACATTTTATAATAATATTTACTTCTGATTTTTGCACTATAGGAACTAAGTAGAAATAGAATGTGTTTATATGTCGCATAAAAAGAAAAAAGTACATTTTTTTAAGTGTTTATTTTTTGTATTTTGAAATATAGGATCTAAGTAGAAAAAGAATGTGTTTATGTCGCATAAAAAAAAAGGGTAAATTTTTTTTTTAATGTTTATTTTTTAAAGTTGCACTATAGGAACTAAGTAGAAAAATAATGTGTTTATATGTCATATATTTATATACAAGGTAAATTTTATTAAAATATTTACTTCTGATCTGTGCACTATAGGAACTAAGTAGAAAAATAATGTGTTTATATGTCATATACCGTTAAATTCTGAATATAAACCCATCCGATTGTAGGCCGATAACCTAACTACCCCTTCCCAAAAGTGGAGAAAGTCGAAAGTCCGACTATAGACCGACATCCCCAACTTAACAAAGCCGGCAATAATGAACTTCATCATCATAAGAAAGAACCGACATGCTAAATGGAAATTAACACAAACTTTTGCAACTCTAAGAAAATAGCATTCCTTTCATTTGCTTCACTCACGTAACTTGAATGAATCAAGGAATGAAACCCCGGTGGCTACTGTATTCTGGATCAATATATCCGAAAATAATGAATACCCGGTAGGCTGACTTCCCTATCCATGACTATAGACGGTTTATGAGGTGGCAAGACTTTGGGGAACAAAGTTTTTCCTGAATGAATTGTCTGTGTTGGGTGTCTGGACGTTATGACGCGGAACAGCGCTAGTGAATAGTAATTACTATGTAACTATTATGTCACTGGCTTCTGACAGTGATGTTTAAGTGGGAAATGATGAAAGGCAAGACAGCAAGATCACGTTTGTTTTTATAAGATACAGAAGAGTTTGAACTTTGTTCCTGGTTATGTTTACCATGTGGGGAGAATACGGTAATAAAATAAACATAACAGAGGATTGTGAAATTGATCTCTTCTTCCACTAAATGTACAGTGGTTGGGGGAGGGAATCAATTACAGTGCAATTTTACTACAAAATGCCTATGATGTGTTGTGATTTGGAACCCGTTTCAAATCTTCTATAAAGAAAGATTACATTTTAGTCACTTATCTGAATGGCATCACATAATGTGAGGGAAACGTGGATTGGTTGAGCCGATTGAAATGGGTAGGGCCAGTAGTCCATCTGCAGCCTCAGTGGGCTGGACTAATTAACAGAATATACAGAGTACCAGTATGTAACTACCGGTATTTGCCACCGAGTTCTCACAAAAATATTGCAGACAGTCATTCCCCGGCTTTGTTTTTAAAAGATACAGAATCAACAGTTTGAACTTAACGAGTTTGAACTTTGTGTGACCCGTATGTTTACCGTATACAGTAATATAAACATGAGGCACAGCTCAGACGAGTTTCACTATTTATTTATCTCCGCCATCCCCCCAACACTGCCTAAGTAGCAAAGT
The DNA here is from genome assembly GCA_034231615.1 of Meghimatium bilineatum. Lineage (NCBI taxonomy): Eukaryota > Metazoa > Mollusca > Gastropoda > Stylommatophora > Philomycidae > Meghimatium > Meghimatium bilineatum. Next base: position 26,070,610 of record CM067311.1, read on the forward strand.
TTTGGATGTCAGTTACATGTTTGTGCAAGACCGTGTTTGTGCAAGACCGTTGAATGTAGAAAAAGACCTCTGTACAGAATTAATTAGGACTTCATTCTTTATGTTTCTGATTATTGTCTTGGTCCCTATTTATATACTTGGAGTCGCATGTTAAAAATTGGCAAGGCCGACCAGCACATGCACGGAAATACTCAAAATCTGCCTTTGATGTGTTTTTACATTTTCTGTACACAGGTCTTATAGCCTAGTAGACGGTCAGTAACTGTTGTAACATTTGCTTTACCCAAAATGAAAGTGTGTGACAGTGTTTAGACTACTGGTAGTCGGTGTTTCCCTACACAAACAAGACTGGGCCTTGATGATAAACATGTGTTACTGGTAGATCAGCTTAGGCTACGGTATTTCGTTTTTTCACAGACCATTACCGTATTTTGGTCAATATATAAAAAACGGTAATACCCATTGCTAAAAATAGCATTTCCGGGGAAATTAAGCTCAGTAAAAATGGCGGGCATGGCATGTCGGAAATAACGATATAGACCTAGTTAAGTGAGTTTTATCAAGAAATATCGGAGGTTTCGAAGGAAATATTGTATGATATATAGAAATTAATGTAATTAGAGGCTTAGCAGTATGGTAGTACGCTCTAGATTGTTGGAGAGCCCTAGTCATTTTATCCTGGCTTAATATATCGGGACATGTGAGTTGTCACTGGCATTTTTTTAAAAGTGTTTTTTATCCTTTTTTACTGTGATTTGGACGTAATTTCTTTTTTTAATTTGATGTTACTCGATTATAAGACGAAGAGTATGAAGCCATCTCTGTTTATTGTCCAAAAATTCTCGGGTTATACACGGAATTTAACGGTATTTATATACAAGGTAAATTTTATTAAATTGTTTACTTCTGATTTTTGCACTATAGGAACTAAGTAGAAATAGAATGTGTTTATATGTCGCATAAAAAGGAAATTTTTTTAAATGTTTATTTTTGAATTTTGCACTATAGGATCTAAGTAGAAAAATAATGTGTTTATATGTCGCATAAAAAGAAAAAAGGAAATTTTATAAAAATGTTTATTTTTTTAATTTTGCACTATAGGACCTAAGTAAAAAAAAGAATTTGTTTATGTCGCATAAATATAAAAAAGTAAATTTTTTTCATGATTATTTTTTAATTTTGCACTATATGAACTAAGTAGAAAAAGAATGTGTTTATATGTAACATATTTATATACAAGGCAAAATTTATAATAATATTTACTTCTAATTTTTGCACTATAGGAACTAAGCAGAAATAGAATGTGTTTATATGTCACATACAAAGAAAAAAGAACATTATTTTTAAGGTTTATTTTTTTTATTTTGAAATATAGGATCTAAGTAGAAAAGGAATGTGTTTATGTCGCATAAAAAGAAAAGGGGTTTTTTTTTCATGTTTATTTTTGAATTTTGCACTATAAGAACTAAGTAGAAAAAAATAATGTGTTAATATGTTGCATATTTACATACAAATTATATTTTATAAAAATGTTTACTTCTGAATTTTGCACTATAGGAACTAACTAGAAAAAGAATGTGTTTCTATGTCATATATTTATATACAAGGTAAATTTTATTAAAATATTTACTTCTGATCTGTGCACTATAGGAACTAAGTAGAAAAATAATGTGTTTATATGTCATATATTTATATACAAGGTAAATTTTATTAAATTGTTTACTTCTGATTTTTGCACTATAGGAACTAAGTAGAAATAGAATGTGTTTATATGTCGCATAAAAAGGAAATTTTTTTAAATGTTTATTTTTGAATTTTGCACTATAGGATCTAAGTAGAAAAATAATGTGTTTATATGTCGCATAAAAAGAAAAGGGTTTTTTTTTTTCATGTTTATTTTTGAATTTTGCAATATAAGAACTAAGTAGAAAAAGAATGTCTTTATATGTCGCATAAAAAGAAAAGGGTAAATTTTTTTTAAATGTTTATTTTTTTAATTTTTCACTATAGGAACTAAGTAGAAAAAAATAATGTGTTAATATGTTGCATATTTACATACAAATTATATTTTATAAAAATGTTTACTTCTGAATTTTGCACTATAGGAACTAAGTAGAAAAAGAATGTGTTTATATGTCATATATTTATATACAAGGTAAATTTTATAAAAATATTTACTTCTGATTTTTGCACGATAGGAACTAAGTAGAAATAGAATGTGTTTATGTGTCGCATAAAAGGAAAAAAATACATTTTTTTTAAATATTTATTTTTGAATTTTGCACTATACAAACTAAGTAGAAAAGAATGTGTTTATGTCGCATAAAACGAAAAGAGTAAATTTTTTTTAATGTTTATTTTTGAATTTTACACTATAGGAACTAAGTAGAAAAGAGAATGTGTTTATATGTCTCTATACTGGAGTCGGCCATGCTTTGACCTATGGGATGGGACAGTCAATACTACTCTGAATTCTCCTTAATTGTCTTTTACAACATGCATGTCAGGTCACAGTGTTGCCATTTTCCTTTTTAGGTCAAAGTGACAAACAAGCAAAGTTGAAGTTTGTTTTGAATCATAAACAAATTAATCACAAAAAATAAAACATAATCCAAGCCACAATTACTTCTAACTCTTACTTTTGCATATCTATGTTCACCGCTAATTGTTCTGCTTCATTTTCCCTGGCAAGGATAAGATAACCTTGGTGGTTAAATTGTATATCAGGTGGACCTTCATCTGAAAAAATGTGCATACAAAATTTGTATTAAATTAAAATAAATGTGTACAGAGTTTTCAAGTTATAGAAGATTGTTTGACTCAATGTGTCCAGAGTATTCAAACTCCAGAAGATTGTTCGACTTATTGTTTTCAGAGAATTCAAGTTCCAGAAGATTGTTTGACTCAATGTGTCCAGAGTTTTCAAGTTCTAGAAGATTGTTCGACTCAATGTGACACTTGGATGCAGTGCCAAATCTTTGTATACTAGCAACCTGCAGTATTCTACTCTGATGGGGACTCGCAGACATAAAAAATAATTTGAAGTAAGTGGTTATAGAAACATAATTAATACTAGCTTACAGGTACAAACATCAATAATCTCATGCCATACAACACTTTATGGGAAGAACGTTAGCAAGACAACAGTATTAGATTACCACTTTCCACATCTGGAGACAGGAGGACACCACTTCATACCCATCTAGCAGTTATTTTAGAATTAACTCAGGAATAGATGAGAAGCAAATATATTTTTAGTTCATAACCGAAGTCACAGTAAAACTCAGATGATATTTGATGTCATGCATGAACTCAGAGGCACACAGAGACTGAAGTCACGGTAAAACTCACATTTAACAGATGATATTTGATGTCACGCATGAACTCAGAGGCACACAGAGACTGAAGCCACGGTAAAACTCACGTTTAACAGATATTTGATGTCACGCATGAACTCAGAGGAACACAGAGACTGAAGTCACAGTAAAACTTACGTTTAACACTCAGATGACATTTGATGTCACGCATGAACTCAGAGGTACACAGAGATAACTTGACATTTTCTGGGACAGAGAACTGGTGTCGCACACCTTCCCATGAAAGTAGACTTGAAGCTCTTGTGTACTGGAAGTAAAAAATAACAGTTTTTTATAATCAAATTTTCTGACAAAATTAGAAATAATTTTTCCATCGGCACTTCAGCATTTGCTATTGTGCTTCAATTTTGATCTGCTGTACCATGTTATATATCCTTCATGCTGTTAATTCAACAAAAGGAAAATGAATGAATTTTTAATAATTTTTAATGATAACTAAATTTCTTGTCGTCAACCTTGTTATCCGCCATATGGCTGCTCCATTTATTTTTATGTTGTCAGATTTTTAAGAAAAGAAAACATTTTTAAATGTTTATACGAATGTGTTAATATGGCGCATATTTACATACAAAGTATATTTTATAAACATGTTTACTTATGAATTTTGCACTATAGGAACTAAGTAGAAAAAGAATGTGTTTATGTCGCATAAATATAAAAAAGTAAATTTTTTTCATGATTATTTTTGAATTTTGCACTATAGGAACTAAGTAGAAAAAGAATGTGTTTATATGTAATATATTTATATACAAGGCAAAATTTATAATAATATTTACTTCTAATTTTTGCACTATAGGAACTAAGCAGAAATAGAATGTGTTTATATGTCGCATACAAAGAAAAAAGAACATTATTTTTAATGTTTATTTTTTAATTTTGCACTATAAGAACTAAGTAGAAAAAGAATGTCTTTATATGTCGCATAAAAAGAAAAGGGTAAATTTTTTTTTAATGTTTATTTTTTAATTTTGCACTATAGGAACTAAGTAGAAAAAAATAATGTGTTAATATGTTGCATATTTACATACAAATTATATTTTATAAAAATATTTACTTCTGAATTTTGCACTATAGGAACTAAGTAGAAAAAGAATGTGTTTATATGTCATATATTTATATACAAGGTAAATTTTATAAAAATATTTACTTCTGATTTTTGCACGATAGGAACTAAGTAGAAATAGAATGTGTTTATGTGTCGCATAAAAGGAAAAAAAGTAAATTTTTTTTTAATGTTTATTTTTGAACTTTTGTACTATAGGAACTAAGTAGAAAAAAATAATGTGTTAATATGTTGCATATTTACATACAAAGTATATTTTATAAAAATGTTTATTTTTTAATTTTGCACTACATGATCTAAGTAGAAAAAGAATGTGTTTATGTCGCATAAAAAGAAAGAAGGAAATATTTTTTAATGTTTATTTTTTAATTTTGCACTATAGGAACTAAGTAGAAAAATAATGTGTTAATATGTTGCATATTTACATACAAATTATATTTTATAAAAATATTTACTTCTGAATTTTGCACTATAGGAACTAAGTAGAAAAAGAATGTGTTTATATGTCATATATTTATATACAAGGTAAATTTTATAAAAATATTTACTTCTGATTTTTGCACGATAGGAACTAAGTAGAAATAGAATGTGTTTATGTGTCGCATAAAAGGAAAAAAAGTAAATTTTTTTTAATGTTTATTTTTGAACTTTTGTACTATAGGAACTAAGTAGAAAAAAATAATGTGTTAATATGTTGCATATTTACATACAAAGTATATTTTATAAAAATGTTTATTTTTTAATTTTGCACTACATGATCTAAGTAGAAAAAGAATGTGTTTATGTCGCATAAAAAGAAAGAAGGAAATATTTTTTAATGTTTATTTTTTAATTTTGCACTATAGGAACTAAGTAGAAAAAGAATGTGTTTATATGTCTCTATACTGGAGTCGGCCATGCTTTGACCTATGGGATGGGACAGTCAATACTACTCTGAATTCTCCTTAATAGTCTTTTACAACATGCATGTCAGGTCACAGTGTTGCCATTTTCCTTTTTAGGTCAAAGTGACAAACAAGCAAAGTTGAAGTTTGTTTTGAATCATAAACAAATTAATCACAAAAAACAAAACATAATCCAAGCCACAATTACTTCTAACTCTTACTTTTGCATATCTATGTTCACCGCTAATTGTTCTGCTTCATTTTCCCTGGCAAGGATAAGATAACCTTGGTGGTTAAATTGTATATCAGGTGGACCTTCATCTGAAAAAATGTGCATACAAAATTTGTATTAAATTAAAATAAATGTGTACAGAGTTTTCAAGTTATAGAAGATTGTTTGACTCAATGTGTCCAGAGTATTCAAACTCCAGAAGATTGTTCGACTTATTGTTTTCAGAGAATTCAAGTTCCAGAAGATTGTTTGACTCAATGTGTCCAGAGTTTTCAAGTTCTAGAAGATTGTTCGACTCAATGTGACACTTGGATGCAGTGCCAAATCTTTGTATACTAGCAACCTGCAGTATTCTACTCTGATGGGGACTCGCAGACATAAAAAATAATTTGAAGTAAGTGGTTATAGAAACATAATTAATACTAGCTTACAGGTACAAACATCAATAATCTCATGCCATACAACACTTTATGGGAAGAACGTTAGCAAGACAACAGTATTAGATTACCACTTTCCACATCTGGAGACAGGAGGACACCACTTCATACCCATCTAGCAGTTATTTTAGAATTAACTCAGGAATAGATGAGAAGCAAATATATTTTTAGTTCATAACCGAAGTCACAGTAAAACTCACATTTAACACTCAGATGATATTTGATGTCATGCATGAACTCAGAGGCACACAGAGACTGAAGTCACGGTAAAACTCACATTTAACAGATGATATTTGATGTCACGCATGAACTCAGAGGCACACAGAGACTGAAGCCACGGTAAAACTCACGTTTAACAGATATTTGATGTCACGCATGAACTCAGAGGAACACAGAGACTGAAGTCACAGTAAAACTTACGTTTAACACTCAGATGACATTTGATGTCACGCATGAACTCAGAGGTACACAGAGATAACTTGACATTTTCTGGGACAGAGAACTGGTGTCGCACACCTTCCCATGAAAGTAGACTTGAAGCTCTTGTGTACTGGAAGTAAAAAATAACAGTTTTTTATAATCAAATTTTCTGACAAAATTAGAAATAATTTTTCCATCGGCACTTCAGCATTTGCTATTGTGCTTCAATTTTGATCTGCTGTACCATGTTATATATCCTTCATGCTGTTAATTCAACAAAAGGAAAATGAATGAATTTTTAATAATTTTTAATGATAACTAAATTTCTTGTCGTCAACCTTGTTATCCGCCATATGGCTGCTCCATTTATTTTTATGTTGTCAGATTTTTAAGAAAAGAAAACATTTTTAAATGTTTATACGAATGTGTTAATATGGCGCATATTTACATACAAAGTATATTTTATAAACATGTTTACTTATGAATTTTGCACTATAGGAACTAAGTAGAAAAAGAATGTGTTTATGTCGCATAAATATAAAAAAGTAAATTTTTTTCATGATTATTTTTGAATTTTGCACTATAGGAACTAAGTAGAAAAAGAATGTGTTTATATGTAATATATTTATATACAAGGCAAAATTTATAATAATATTTACTTCTAATTTTTGCACTATAGGAACTAAGCAGAAATAGAATGTGTTTATATGTCGCATACAAAGAAAAAAGAACATTATTTTTAATGTTTATTTTTTAATTTTGCACTATAAGAACTAAGTAGAAAAAGAATGTCTTTATATGTCGCATAAAAAGAAAAGGGTAAATTTTTTTTTAATGTTTATTTTTTAATTTTGCACTATAGGAACTAAGTAGAAAAAAATAATGTGTTAATATGTTGCATATTTACATACAAATTATATTTTATAAAAATATTTACTTCTGAATTTTGCACTATAGGAACTAAGTAGAAAAAGAATGTGTTTATATGTCATATATTTATATACAAGGTAAATTTTATAAAAATATTTACTTCTGATTTTTGCACGATAGGAACTAAGTAGAAATAGAATGTGTTTATGTGTCGCATAAAAGGAAAAAAAGTAAATTTTTTTTAATGTTTATTTTTGAACTTTTGTACTATAGGAACTAAGTAGAAAAAAATAATGTGTTAATATGTTGCATATTTACATACAAAGTATATTTTATAAAAATGTTTATTTTTTAATTTTGCACTACATGATCTAAGTAGAAAAAGAATGTGTTTATGTCGCATAAAAAGAAAGAAGGAAATATTTTTTAATGTTTATTTTTTAATTTTGCACTATAGGAACTAAGTAGAAAAAGAATGTGTTTATATGTCTCTATACTGGAGTCGGCCATGCTTTGACCTATGGGATGGGACAGTCAATACTACTCTGAATTCTCCTTAATTGTCTTTTACAACATGCATGTCAGGTCACAGTGTTGCCATTTTCCTTTTTAGGTCAAAGTGACAAACAAGCAAAGTTGAAGTTTGTTTTGAATCATAAACAAATTAATCACAAAAAACAAAACATAATCCAAGCCACAATTACTTCTAACTCTTACTTTTGCATATCTATGTTCACCGCTAATTGTTCTGCTTCATTTTCCCTGGCAAGGATAAGATAACCTTGGTGGTTAAATTGTATATCAGGTGGACCTTCATCTGAAAAAATGTGCATACAAAATTTGTATTAAATTAAAATAAATGTGTACAGAGTTTTCAAGTTATAGAAGATTGTTTGACTCAATGTGTCCAGAGTATTCAAACTCCAGAAGATTGTTCGACTTATTGTTTTCAGAGAATTCAAGTTCCAGAAGATTGTTTGACTCAATGTGTCCAGAGTTTTCAAGTTCTAGAAGATTGTTCGACTCAATGTGACACTTGGATGCAGTGCCAAATCTTTGTATACTAGCAACCTGCAGTATTCTACTCTGATGGGGACTCGCAGACATAAAAAATAATTTGAAGTAAGTGGTTATAGAAACATAATTAATACTAGCTTACAGGTACAAACATCAATAATCTCATGCCATACAACACTTTATGGGAAGAACGTTAGCAAGACAACAGTATTAGATTACCACTTTCCACATCTGGAGACAGGAGGACACCACTTCATACCCATCTAGCAGTTATTTTAGAATTAACTCAGGAATAGATGAGAAGCAAATATATTTTTAGTTCATAACCGAAGTCACAGTAAAACTCACATTTAACACTCAGATGATATTTGATGTCATGCATGAACTCAGAGGCACACAGAGACTGAAGTCACGGTAAAACTCACATTTAACAGATGATATTTGATGTCACGCATGAACTCAGAGGCACACAGAGACTGAAGCCACGGTAAAACTCACGTTTAACAGATATTTGATGTCACGCATGAACTCAGAGGAACACAGAGACTGAAGTCACAGTAAAACTTACGTTTAACACTCAGATGACATTTGATGTCACGCATGAACTCAGAGGTACACAGAGATAACTTGACATTTTCTGGGACAGAGAACTGGTGTCGCACACCTTCCCATGAAAGTAGACTTGAAGCTCTTGTGTACTGGAAGTAAAAAATAACAGTTTTTTATAATCAAATTTTCTGACAAAATTAGAAATAATTTTTCCATCGGCACTTCAGCATTTGCTATTGTGCTTCAATTTTGATCTGCTGTACCATGTTATATATCCTTCATGCTGTTAATTCAACAAAAGGAAAATGAATGAATTTTTAATAATTTTTAATGATAACTAAATTTCTTGTCGTCAACCTTGTTATCCGCCATATGGCTGCTCCATTTATTTTTATGTTGTCAGATTTTTAAGAAAAGAAAACATTTTTAAATGTTTATACGAATGTGTTAATATGGCGCATATTTACATACAAAGTATATTTTATAAACATGTTTACTTATGAATTTTGCACTATAGGAACTAAGTAGAAAAAGAATGTGTTTATGTCGCATAAATATAAAAAAGTAAATTTTTTTCATGATTATTTTTGAATTTTGCACTATAGGAACTAAGTAGAAAAAGAATGTGTTTATATGTAATATATTTATATACAAGGCAAAATTTATAATAATATTTACTTCTAATTTTTGCACTATAGGAACTAAGCAGAAATAGAATGTGTTTATATGTCGCATACAAAGAAAAAAGAACATTATTTTTAATGTTTATTTTTTAATTTTGCACTATAAGAACTAAGTAGAAAAAGAATGTCTTTATATGTCGCATAAAAAGAAAAGGGTAAATTTTTTTTTAATGTTTATTTTTTAATTTTGCACTATAGGAACTAAGTAGAAAAAAATAATGTGTTAATATGTTGCATATTTACATACAAATTATATTTTATAAAAATATTTACTTCTGAATTTTGCACTATAGGAACTAAGTAGAAAAAGAATGTGTTTATATGTCATATATTTATATACAAGGTAAATTTTATAAAAATATTTACTTCTGATTTTTGCACGATAGGAACTAAGTAGAAATAGAATGTGTTTATGTGTCGCATAAAAGGAAAAAAAGTAAATTTTTTTTAATGTTTATTTTTGAACTTTTGTACTATAGGAACTAAGTAGAAAAAAATAATGTGTTAATATGTTGCATATTTACATACAAAGTATATTTTATAAAAATGTTTATTTTTTAATTTTGCACTACATGATCTAAGTAGAAAAAGAATGTGTTTATGTCGCATAAAAAGAAAGAAGGAAATATTTTTTAATGTTTATTTTTTAATTTTGCACTATAGGAACTAAGTAGAAAAAGAATGTGTTTATATGTCTCTATACTGGAGTCGGCCATGCTTTGACCTATGGGATGGGACAGTCAATACTACTCTGAATTCTCCTTAATTGTCTTTTACAACATGCATGTCAGGTCACAGTGTTGCCATTTTCCTTTTTAGGTCAAAGTGACAAACAAGCAAAGTTGAAGTTTGTTTTGAATCATAAACAAATTAATCACAAAAAACAAAACATAATCCAAGCCACAATTACTTCTAACTCTTACTTTTGCATATCTATGTTCACCGCTAATTGTTCTGCTTCATTTTCCCTGGCAAGGATAAGATAACCTTGGTGGTTAAATTGTATATCAGGTGGACCTTCATCTGAAAAAATGTGCATACAAAATTTGTATTAAATTAAAATAAATGTGTACAGAGTTTTCAAGTTATAGAAGATTGTTTGACTCAATGTGTCCAGAGTATTCAAACTCCAGAAGATTGTTCGACTTATTGTTTTCAGAGAATTCAAGTTCCAGAAGATTGTTTGACTCAATGTGTCCAGAGTTTTCAAGTTCTAGAAGATTGTTCGACTCAATGTGACACTTGGATGCAGTGCCAAATCTTTGTATACTAGCAACCTGCAGTATTCTACTCTGATGGGGACTCGCAGACATAAAAAATAATTTGAAGTAAGTGGTTATAGAAACATAATTAATACTAGCTTACAGGTACAAACATCAATAATCTCATGCCATACAACACTTTATGGGAAGAACGTTAGCAGGACAACAGTATTAGATTACCACTTTCCACATCTGGAGACAGGAGGACACCACTTCATACCCATCTAGCAGTTATTTTAGAATTAACTCAGGAATAGATGAGAAGCAAATATATTTTTAGTTCATAACCGAAGTCACAGTAAAACTCACATTTAACACTCAGATGATATTTGATGTTATGCATGAACTCAGAGGCACACAGAGACTGAAGTCACGGTAAAACTCACATTTAACAGATGATATTTGATGTCACGCATGAACTCAGAGGCACACAGAGACTGAAGTCACGGTAAAACTCACGTTTAACAGATATTTGATGTCACGCATGAACTCAGAGGAACACAGAGACTGAAGTCACAGTAAAACTTACGTTTAACACTCAGATGACATTTGATGTCACGCATGAACTCAGAGGTACACAGAGATAACTTGACATTTTCTGGGACAGAGAACTGGTGTCGCACACCTTCCCATGAAAGTAGACTTGAAGCTCTTGTGTACTGGAAGTAAAAAATAACAGTTTTTTATAATCAAATTTTCTGACAAAATTAGAAATAATTTTTCCATCGGCACTTCAGCATTTGCTATTGTGCTTCAATTTTGATCTGCTGTACCATGTTATATATCCTTCATGCTGTTAATTCAACAAAAGGAAAATGAATGAATTTTTAATAATTTTTAATGATAACTAAATTTCTTGTCGTCAACCTTGTTATCCGCCATATGGCTGCTCCATTTATTTTTATGTTGTCAGATTTTTAAGAAAAGAAAACATTTTTAAATGTTTATACGAATGTGTTAATATGGCGCATATTTACATACAAAGTATATTTTATAAACATGTTTACTTATGAATTTTGCACTATAGGAACTAAGTAGAAAAAGAATGTGTTTATGTCGCATAAATATAAAAAAGTAAATTTTTTTCATGATTATTTTTGAATTTTGCACTATAGGAACTAAGTAGAAAAAGAATGTGTTTATATGTAATATATTTATATACAAGGCAAAATTTATAATAATATTTACTTCTAATTTTTGCACTATAGGAACTAAGCAGAAATAGAATGTGTTTATATGTCGCATACAAAGAAAAAAGAACATTATTTTTAATGTTTATTTTTTTTATTTTGAAATATAAGTAGAAAAGGAATGTGTTTATGTCGCATAAAAAGAAAAGGGTAAATTTTTTAAATGTTTATTTTTGAATTTTGCACTATAAGAACTAAGTAGAAAAAGAATGTTTTTATATGTCGCATAAAAAGAAAAGGGTAAATTTTTTTTAAATGTTTATTTTTTAATTTTGCACTATAGGAACTAAGTAGAAAAAAATAATGTGTTAATATGTTGCATATTTACATACAAATTATATTTTATAAAAATATTTACTTCTGAATTTTGCACTATAGGAACTAAGTAGAAAAAGAATGTGTTTATATGTCATATATTTATATACAAGGTAAATTTTATAAAAATATTTACTTCTGATTTTTGCACGATAGGAACTAAGTAGAAATAGAATGTGTTTATGTGTCGCATAAAAGGAAAAAAAGTAAATTTTTTTTAATGTTTATTTTTGAACTTTTGTACTATAGGAACTAAGTAGAAAAAAATAATGTGTTAATATGTTGCATATTTACATACAAAGTATATTTTATAAAAATGTTTATTTTTTAATTTTGCACTACATGATCTAAGTAGAAAAAGAATGTGTTTATGTCGCATAAAAAGAAAGAAGGAAATATTTTTTAATGTTTATTTTTTAATTTTGCACTATAGGAACTAAGTAGAAAAAGAATGTGTTTATATGTCTCTATACTGGAGTCGGCCATGCTTTGACCTATGGGATGGGACAGTCAATACTACTCTGAATTCTCCTTAATTGTCTTTTACAACATGCATGTCAGGTCACAGTGTTGCCATTTTCCTTTTTAGGTCAAAGTGACAAACAAGCAAAGTTGAAGTTTGTTTTGAATCATAAACAAATTAATCACAAAAAACAAAACATAATCCAAGCCACAATTACTTCTAACTCTTACTTTTGCATATCTATGTTCACCGCTAATTGTTCTACTTCATTTTCCCTGGCAAGGATAAGATAACCTTGGTAGTTAAATTGTATATCAGGTGGACCTTCATCTGAAAAAATGTGCATACAAAACTTGTATTAAATTAAAATAAATGTGTACAGAGTTTTCAAGTTATAGAAGATTGTTTGACTCAATGTGTCCAGAGTATTCAAACTCCAGAAGATTGTTCGACTTATTGTTTTCAGAGAATTCAAGTTCCAGAAGATTGTTTGACTCAATGTGCCCAGAGTTTTCAAGTTCTAGAAGATTGTTCGACTCAATGTGACACTTGGATGCAGTGCCAAATCTTTGTATACTAGCAACCTGCAGTATTCTACTCTGATGGGGACTCGCAGACATAAAAAATAATTTGAAGTAAGTGGTTATAGAAACATAATTAATACTAGCTTACAGGTACAAACATCAATAATCTCATGCCATACAACACTGTATGGGAAGAACGTTAGCAGGACGACAGTATTAGATTACCACTTTCCACATCTGGAGACAGGAGGACACCACTTCATACCCATCTAGCAGTTATTTTAGAGTTAACTCAGGAATAGATGAGAAGCAAATATATTTTTAGTTCATAACCAAAGTCACAGTAAAACTCACATTTAACACTCAGATGATATTTGATGTCATGCATGAACTCAGAGGTACACAGAGATAACTTGACATTTTCTGGGACAGAGAACTGGTGCCGTACACCTTCAAAAGAAATTAGACTTGAAGCTCTTGTGTACTGGAAGTAAAAAATAACAGTTTTTTATAATCAAATTTTCTGACAAAATTAGAAATAAATGTTTTCCCTGGGAAGCTAAGAAGAGGAGGATCTCCGCAAAATAGCAGTGGCTTTTCATTGCATCCTTAAGAATACCTCCGCAGCTAAGGGGTTAACAATTCTATATTAAAATCAATTTTAATTATGTAAATTACCCATTATGAATATTAATTAGCTTTGGTTGTATTTATAAATTATGGCTGTGTAATCCACAGATTCGTCTAGTTTTCCAGAACACAAAAATGTATAGTATATAGGATAATTTTTCTCGTAAATAATTGAAATATTTAATAATTACACTAAATTCAATGTTAATTATGCAAATTAGCCGCCATTTTGAATATTTAATAACCCCAATTTCTTCAGAAAATTAGCACAATGTAATAAACAGATGTGTCTTGTCTGTGCGCACACAAAAATATAGTTTATGTGGTATTTTATTATATTCAATAGTTATATAATTTATTTCCATTTTAATTATGCTAATAAAGTGCCATTTTGAATATTAATTAGTTCTGCTTGCATCTAAAAATTACAGAAATGTGATCAACAGATCCATCTTGTCTTTGCAAACACAAAAATATATATATTATGTGGCATTATTTAATTAGTATATAATTCTTTTTTTTATTTTAAATATGCTAATTAGCTGTCATTTTTCAATATTAATTAGTTGTGCGTGCTTCTAAAATATACAGAAATAGGATCAACAGTTGTGTCTTGTCTTCGCAAAAAAAAAATGTATAGTTTGTGTGTTGTATTATTGAAAATAACAAAGATAATTAAAAAATTATCAGTTTTGCTACATTTTGTGGTCACAAGTTTTATTTATATTTTTCTATATATGTCATGTAAATTATTTTGATGCTAAATTAATTTTGTAAAAATTCATAACTTTTTACATGGTTGACGTACAGACTTGGTTGAGGTATCGTTGAATTGCAATTTTGGCACATTCGTCATTCAGGGCTACACTGTGACCTTTGATCTAGTTTCGATGTATTCCCTAACATTTCCCAAGTAAGATGAGATATGATCAAAGGTCAAGGTTGGAATAGGGGAAATCAGCATTGGGCAAGCTGGTGTAGTTTTTGGTATGGTTAAAAAAGGGATCTTCTCTTCCCCCCCCACCCCACACCCTAATTGCAAATAATAAAATTGGTAAATTGTTCTTTTCTACGGTCACTACGCTATAAATAGAACACTGTTTTCATGTTTAAGCAGATGACGTCATGGAGTTCCGTGATAAAACCAATCACTGTGATGCGTGCAGTGATGTCACACCCCGCCAAGTGATTGTGTGCCATGGAGCTATAAATCATATCGATTCACCCTTACACAAGAATTCTTAGAGAATTAATTATTAATTCTAAACATTTTTCTAACCCTTCTCCGCCTCCTAAAAATATCTATGAACTAATTCCAATCCTTTTAACCCCCCTTTACCAAAAGCTATGGTACAAGATTGTCATTCTGCCGGGATCATCATTCTTATCATATTAGGAAATACATAAAAACTAGGTCAAATTTCACTGTGACCGTAGAAACGAAAGATGTGCCATAAAGTTATTGCAAAAAAAATAAATCTCACTGTCTGCATTGAGAGTTGCAGCATGTCTTTCATTGTGGCACATGTGCAATTACTGGCGGGGAAAACAGTTTTAGTAGTGCGTGGACATGAGCAGTGGAAAGAAAAAATTACCACTTCAAGGCTACCGAAAACACTAATATTCAACCAATCTCAAGTGTCATGCTGAGTGGCATAGGCAATCATGTTTCTCCACAACTCTTTGGTGTTGTTAATAAGTTCAGCTGGTGACTTCTTTTTGTGCCACAGTGACAACCACAACTGTCAACACATCCAGAAATTTGTCTTCCTGTCTCTTCTCCCGTTGACCTTTCCGGTGGTTACAAAAATAGGTGAAAGTACAGAATAGCTCTCTGCTGTGCTATAAATAGCAAGCTGTTTACATTTTTAACTAGGTGACGTCACGGATTCCTGTGTAACACACATGAAGTTGAAATAGATGCCGTGATGTCACATGTCCCGACGCAAACGAGTTTTAGTTATCACTATCGCTGCACATAATAGCACTAAAGAAAATGACATTTTGTTACGTGGTGTGCTGTCTCTACATGCCGAAAAAATGCACTAACGTTTGTGTTTTAGTGTTTTCTACGTATCGGCATCTATCAATTTCACTGGTGTTACACAGAAATCCATGAGGTCGAATAGTTAAAGATGTAAACGGTGTGCTATTGCGGTTCCAAATCCCCAACCCCTAAACCTAATCATATCCCGTAATCCCTAAACTAATCCCTATTCCCCAAACCTAATCCATATTCCCCAAACTAATCCCTATTTCCCAAACTTACTCCCTAAACCTACTCCCTATTCCCTAAACCTACTCCCTAAACCTAATCCCTATTCCCCAAACCTACTCCCTATTCCCCAAACATACTCCCTATTCCCCAAACTAATCCCTATTCCCCAAACCTACTCCCTATTTCCCAAAACGAATCCCTATTCCCTATTCCCCAAACTAATCCCTAATCCCCAAGCCCACTCCCTAATCCTAATCCCTACGGCTAGCCCACAGGTGACGATATACCACGACACTAGAGATACGGTCACAACGTAGCATTAAAAGCAACTTGTGTAACATGAATAATATGACACTCACCTTATTCAGAATTTTCTGCAGGATGCACTTTTTTTTAACTCCGAAAGGAACTTCATGAATATATCATTCGAACCGACATGCTTCCTTCTTCATATATACTGATAATACTCACATAAATACGATGAAAATTGCCCTGAACATCTTCTACCCTGAATTCTAAATTCTCTTTTAACTGATACCGGCCGGAGCAACTTATAGAAGTAAGAAACCGTTATGTCTTCCAGCCGATATAACTTATACAAGTAATGAAATATTTTGTCTTGTTTAGAAATTTAGACTAACCTAAACTAACTAGAACTACTTCCTACCGGAAGTAAACACTTATCTTTATCAAATAAGACGAGCGTGGCATATTTGTACATCAAAGTTATTTGTTATAAATTAGTTTATTTATCGTGTTTATAATTCTCATAATGGCAAGCAACATAGAAAATGGCCAAGGTTTGTCATCAGCACGTTCTGTACGTATGAGTGCTGTACAAGCCCGAGAATGGCTAGAAAGTGCAGTTGATTGGGACAATGAAAGTGATAATGATAGTACTTCTGATGAAGAATTCATAGAAGATGCAAGTTTTGATTTTGATAGATTAGATAACAATTCTGATGAAGTAGATACAGTTTCAGATCCTGCTCAAAAGGGGGCGTCTCCTCAACCAGGTCCACGTAGTTCCTCTGTGAAAAGAAGAAGAATTGAGGCAGAACCTCCTAAATGTACGTGGAGAGAAGTCAGTGAAGGTTTCACTAATAATAATTTTAGATTTTTGCCACGGCATACACCCGGTGTCAATGCTGATCTTAATGAAAGATCAACACCACTTGACTGCCTGAAGACTCTTCTTACAAATGATGTTTTAGAGTTACTCATTAACTCTATAAACTCATTTGCTGAACACAAATGCATGATCAACAATCCATCTAAAAAGAGATCTGTTTTTTCCCAATGGACACCAATAACAATGTATGAAATGACCAAATTTCTGTCAGTTCTGATTGGAATGGGCATCAATCGTCGTCCAAGTGTCAGGCACTATTGGTCAACAATTCCAGTATTTGACACAAAATATTTTCCTTCAATGTTTACTCGTGACAGATTTCTGAGCATCTATCATACAATGTTGCACTGTTCTAAACCTCTTTCAGAAAATAAAGCAAAGATAGAGCCTTTTATGAATTTACTATTGTCCAATTTTCAAAAAGCATTTTATCCGTATGAAAATTTGTCACTAGATGAAATGGTTGTTGGTTTCACCGGCCGGTGGCAATATAAGCAATATAATGGCACCAAACCCCACAAATATCATATAAAAGTATTTGGACTTTGTGATTCCACAACTGGTTATGTGGTTAATTTGCTACCATATTTTGGTAGTAAAACATCTTACGATCCAGAGGCAGATCTTGATGGAGGAATGGCGGTCAAAGTTTTTCAAACGCTCCTGTCTCCGCTAGGTACCGGTCACCATATATTTGCTGACCGATACTATACAACCCACAAGCTAATAACTTATTTGCTTTCCAAGAAAACCTATTATACAGGAACCTTAAACAAAAATAGGAAAAATTTCCCCCTGGAAATAAAAGCATTAAAATTAAATCTTTTGCAAACAAAGAGCTATTTGGACGACAACAACTCGATTCTAGTCACAGCATGGAAGGACAAAAAGGCAAAAAATCCTGTTGTTATAATATCTTCTAAGGCTTCAATTGAAAGTATTACTGTTGTTGGAAGAAGAAACACACAGAAAACAAAGCCAAAAGTTATCCATGACTACAACCAGTCTATGAATGGGTGTGACAGAGTCGACCAAATGTTGACATACTATGGCAATTTCAATCGCAAGACGTATAAATGGTGGAAAAAAATCTTTCACTGGATGCTTGAGATTTGCCAGGCAAATGCTTTAATTTTATATAGCCTTACAAGGCAAGATAAAACGAAAACCAACATGCTTGATTTTAAAATATCCCTTATTGATGACTTGAACAGAGAAGCGGCTATTTTAACACCAGACAATGTACGACTTGGATCCTCTCTTGTTGTACGTGGAAGACCAAGAATCTCACATCAAGTAGAAAGGCTACAAGGAGCCAACCATATTATTACATATACTGGACATCAAAAATATTGTGTTCAGTGTAAAAAGTCTAGAAGCCAATTTATTTGTGAAGGTTGCTCTTCAAATCCTGCTCTCTGTCCTAAGTACTGTTTCAAGCTGTATCACAGCATATAATAGAAGCATCATGTACCTGGGTACTTGTGTGTTTGTAATTATTTTCCTAACACAGTTTTTTTTACTTTTACTAATATAACATTTCTATTTTTGCTATCTGGGATCTTGTATATATTTGCATAAACATTATGGATGTGTAGCATGTGAACACTATTTTAACTATTTATATTTTCTATTCATATTATTTAAACTGGGGGTCACATTGCTAATTTGTGAATAACTAAAAATCTATAAATCCAGTTAGCATTTATAAGTTATTGTGTTTTCGAAATTGGATTACGTATATGATGAAAGGAAGAGGAAAGTTCTAGGACAATTATTGCTGAAGCGGATCCTTGGTAAGTGAAATTTATTTTCTCGCATTTTCATATTTTTATTTTGTGCGTGCAGATATTTCTTTCTTTAAATTTAACATTAACATACATTTGCTATAACAGTCTACATATCTATAAAGTCCTTCCACTTTTCTTTGAATAGACATATAACACATCTTACTTTAATCATGTTTAAATTTCATAATTTCAGTTTGACTAACCTATATCTGCAATATTATACAATTTCTTAGCCGAAGGCCATGATACGAGTTTGGGAACAATTCACAAACCGATAAACAAATATCAATTTTGTAAAATGTTATGTATCCAGAAGTGGATTACCAACAAATTATGGTTATTTGGAATGCTCTGTCAAAAGTATTGTGGTCTGTGGTTCCGCATAGGTGAAATTTTTGTGTCATCTAATTTTACATTTTAATTATATGCATGTCTATATTATTTTATACAACTTTTGCAATACATAGCTTTTTATATACCAGTCATCAATATCTTATAGTTCATCCAATTCCCTGTAATTTGACATATAATATGATATAGTTCAACAATTTTTAGACAAGGAAAATGTTTTTTTCTGGCGTATATATGTAATATTTTTTGAGCTAAAAAAATTAATGCGTTCAAACTCTAAAATAATTACGTGCTGAATCAGTTAACACTACCCCATAAACCCTCCATAGTATTTGTATTGTCTGCTCCTGTTCGTTTCTTTCCGTCTGCTACTGTATACCACTACGCATGTCCCTTATTAATAGCACTCTACAAGGCAATCCCAAAACAAAGGTCAGAAAACACATGGAAACTAAAGCAAATGTCACAGTGGAGAACTATAATGTACTTCAGCCCAAAAATATTAAGGTAAATATATAATAACCACTGGAAAGATCAAGGGGAGAAGAGATAGGGTACGACAAAGAGAAAAATTGCTAGATGGACTAGTATTATAGCACGGTAGCAGTTCATCAACCGAGCTATTGACAACACAAGAACCGAGACAGAGCCGTGGTGACAGTAGTGACAGTGACACACATGATCGAGGACATTCGGCATGACACTCTATTGAGTATTGATTGATAGTAAATATTGCCTATAAATTACCAGGACAACCAAGTACAATATGAACTCATATATTCTTTTTTGTTTAGTATATAACTGCAAACTCACATAGCTCTCTCTCTCTTTCTATCTATATTTCACTTTCAGTTATTGGACTTTTCTTGCTTCTGATTGACATTGATTTTGAATTACAAACTTCTAGTTCTAGCAGTTGTTATTGTTACCAGTGACTCGTAGAAGATTCAATCATTTTTTAATGTAATGAAGTTAAGTGTGATTTTTACAAATTTAATACTAAATTCATTTTTAAAAATTCATACAAATAAGTAAAATTGCATAAAATAGTTAGTTTTTACGGATTATGCAAAATAAATTGAGATAAATTATATTCTCAAACAATTTAATAATCACATTAAGCTTCATGGCAAGCTGGCAATTTCTTGTAAAACAACATGGAGGCGATATGAGATCTGTGTTGTACTTTCGTTATCAACAGCTAACATGTGGGTGGATATTAGACTTGCCAGTTCTCGTGCTACAGGAGCAGATTTGTATCATGGAGAGAATCCAGGAAATATTGTTACACCTGGAGATATTATCACAGCAAACACTGGATTCATGAGATAATCTTTATGTACTGTTACAAGTAGCAAAGTAAAGTAAGAATATCACAATTACCTGTTTTCGATATGTTGCAAAACAGTGATCTTCTTTCACTTTCAGATCAAGACTTATTAAAAGACATATATAGTTTTACTAAGTTTACACACTTTACTAACAAATTTACACTTTACTAACAAATTTATAACGACAAGAGTAGTAAAGAAATACACAATAGAGGTTAGTAAAGCCAAGCCCTAGGGCGCAAATGTAATGGCACCAATCTTCAGAAACAACATTGTAGATTTAAGATTTAAACACCAAAATAACATATAACAGAACACTATTCACATCGATTATTATGCCAACGCTGTGCTACCAATGCCAGACATGGACAACGACAGCACAAGACAAACGTAAACTTATGACAGTTGAAATGGCATACAGTATGTCATACTTACGCAGAATCCTAGAAATATCGCAGAGAGTGAGAAATGTGGACATTATTATCATTAATTAGACAAAGAACTGGCACCATCCCAATCTTAGAATAATTATTAAGAGCCAACCGATCAAATGGTTTGCACACATCAGCAGACTACCACCAGACAGCATACCACAGCAAGCTATGCTACACAGATACAGTAAAGGCAGACCACGATGAAAAGATTAAGGGGAGAAGAGACAGGGGACGACAAAGAAAGTTACTAGATGGACTTGTATTATACTAGATGGACCCAATACAACCAACTTACTAGATGGACATAATATGAACCTGAATCTTATCAGATTCTTCAGTATACGACTAGCAGTGCGTAATATTTTCAACGCATGCTCCAACACAACAGCAAACAATCCATACTTGACGAACCACATCCCTTAATTGTTGACTTTCTTATTGACTTGATCATCTGTTTTTTCTGATGGTAGGTGATTGGTATATCTGGTTGGTCTTCGGCAGCACCTTCATTAGCCAGTTGGTCTGCTTTTTCATTTCCTGGTATTCCACAGTGAGAGGGTATCCACTGCATGGTTACCCTATACTGGTAAGACAATTCGCTAAGTAGTTTTTTCAAGTCTGTTAGTTTTCCAGACTGGAGAGCGTGAAGCACTGACCTTGCATCTGTCAGGAATACCACAGGCTGTAGGCCAGAGTTGGAGTTCAGCAGTTTTTTAGCTGCCACACTAATTGCCTGGATTTCTGCATCATAATTATTGCAGAATTTTCCTGTCGGTGTTCTGATTGTATCTCTAGGCTTGTGTGGATATTCTATATATACACCTCCATTCCTCACAGCATTCTGTGCTGACCCATCTGTGTACACTCTGGCCCATATATCTTGTGGATATTCCTCATCCAGGAAACTGAGGGTGACTGTCATTCGCTGCACACTGTTCTGTTCATCCTCGCTTAGTATTCCTTTCACATGGGTCTGAATGTATATTGGCATTCCATGGCTTTCTAGTTTGTCAATGAAAAATACGGATTTAAATACCTTATTCCTCAAAGGCGTGTACAAGAAATACTTGGCTAGAGGAATGTACAAAGACTGCAACTGATAATGTGCCTACTATCTAAATAACCTCAGGTGTGATAGAAAGCTGGAGAGATTTAGTTAGTTATTCCTCTAGGGCCAAAGACGGATGTCATAGATTTCCATGTCTCTCGTTTCATTGCAATTTGCTTTAGATCTTCATTGTTTCTACTAACGATGGTGAAACGTTCCCTTGTAATAGTTCTACGTAAAATTTCTTTTGGTCTTCCTCGTTACCTCTTGCCTTTTGGTGACTACATCAAAGCTTGACAGGGGAGTCTTTCAGTATCCATTCGTAGTGCGTGTCCGATGTAATTCCAGTGACGCTTTCTAATATAGGTGGATACATATTCTTGTTTTGATTCTTGTCTGACAACTGTGTTTGATTTGAAGTCTGACCAACGTATGCTCAGTAGCCTTCTAAGACATTTATTTTCAAAGGTGTTTAGTCCTTGCTCTAATTTTGATGTTGCTTTCCAACTTTCGCATCCATATGTTAATGTTGGAATTATGCAGTTGAAGATTTTGAGTTTTGTGTTATTTCTTAGTGTTTTTGAATGCCAGCTATTTGATAGTTTATTGAATGAGTTAGCAGCCAATGCAATACGGTGTGATATTTACGGAGAGATTGCAGTCAAGGAAATCACAATCACTAATGTTTGAGTTTGCTTAGATTGTATATGTATCAATGTATCAAAACACCTGAAGACTATTGTGTCAAGAAACTGAATATGTTGTCATTCAATTTCAGAATTCAACATCAAAGAATGACATAGATTCCCGAAGCAAAAACCTTTCTATTGAGCAGGTGAAGGAGAAGGTGTCTGTTGCTGTTACAGAGCTGAAAAATATGGAGGAGTATCACCATGGAGACGGCATGAAGTATCAAAAGGCTATTGGAGACCTTTACTGGGACTACAGGAGAACAGAGCTAGGTGACTTTCTGGCGGACTTGGGGTATGCAGGTGAGATCTATTATTAGTACAATATGCACAAGAGCAATCTTCCTTTATGTCAGTACATATCAATAATAAATAAATGTAAGATTATATTTTAAATGGTTCCTATTACGTTTAAGTTATATCAGCTCCAATTAATTGTTTACTAGTGTCATGAGTTATAAGTGTCATTCACTCTTGTCATTAATTTTACTTGTGGAAAAGAAAGGTAATGGTCAGCTGAGCTATGAACCGATGTAACAACACTTTTTTCCCATAAGTGCTCAGCTGCCAAATCCCTCTCAGTATATCAGGTTGACCAAAAATTACCTTACTAGCGTCGCCTAATGCACTTGCTCAAAGACGATTCTCAAATTTCCAAGAGCATGAAATGAACAGCCTTGATTGGGAGAGAGCTAGAAAGATCCAATATTGACATAGAAAATCTGAGTGAAACTCGCCTTGTTGGTGTTGGTCAGTTTTGTGAAAGAGCTGCTGGTTATACATGCTTTTGGGGCAGAAGAGACATTAAAGAAAGACGTAGTGCGTGAGTATGCTTCGCTATTAAAACATCACTTTATGCAAACTAGCAGGCTCACCAAAGGGAATAAATGATCGCCTCATGACGGTAAAAGTCTACCTGCTTTTTGGTAAGAAATATGCAATAATTCTCCGACTCCACCACTGTCAGACACCATTCCCTGCATTCTCTATTGAGTGATATTATTACTTTGAAGGCTGTCGGACAATCTAAGGGCGCCCGACTCTATTCCGCACCAGGTAGCAAATCCTCCAATCTGGACACGCTTTGTATAATATCATCTGCGCGTCCCATCCACGACTTTCCTCTCTTAAGTTGACTGCCTTTGAGAATTTCAGGTTGTAGATGGTGCTCTTTATCAGCTGTGATTTGTAGGTAGTCCCGCGCTCGGCACATTTGTATTCTCTGCAGTTGGGGAATCAAGTAAGTATCGCATAGCCCGTGCCGATGTGTCTCTCGTGTACCCCAAAATGATTCGCATTGCCTCATTCTGGATTCTATCCAATCTTTCTGTTTGAGTCTGAATCATTGTCAGAATCGCAATTGCGTCTCTTCCATCGCCACCACCAATCCCTGATACAGCAGAAATAGCAGCCTCTGCTCACATTGAGCAGCAGCCATAACTTTCATCGCCGCAAGACCTTTATATGCCTTTACAATGATGTCGACATGATCTTTGAAACTCAGACTTCGGTCCAACATAACCAACACATACTTCATTGTGCTGGTTCTCTCGCGGACATCCCCTTTCAAAGTGACCGATAACGTTGGCATGTTTACTATGTAATTGGGGTGCAAAGGGAACGCATCGCTCTAGGCGGACAAATATAAATAACCAAATGGTCAGAGGGTGTCCGACAAAGTGGATGGTGCCGCAGTAACCTAATGAACAAATAGTAACGCAAAATGAGGTAAACAGGTTACTAAAACACTTACCTAGCCTATTAATAAAAATATATTTTAAAAAGTATATATAAAAAACATACAATAAAGCTAAACAGGACAATTCTCCACGTATCGGCTCAAATTGAACCTTTTTCAAGAGACAAACAACAGAAAACGACAAAATAAAAAACAAAATAGATGTCTATATTTCATCAAGCCCCGTCTCCATAGCGCAGGGATGGCAATGCATCTAGTAAAAGTGAAAATGTGTGCATTCATTATAAACAAACCGAAAGTGGGAAATTAGAGACACTATAGATGAGTGCAAGAATAATAAAAGAAAAAGATAAGAAAAATACCCCTTTTGTCACTTTTTCAGGCAGGCAGGTTATCTAGGCAGACCCAGGGTTAGCAGATAACCAAGATTCCAAATGTACCTCCTCGCGGTGCAGCCTGGAAACAGAAATACAGCAGCTCGAGCTGATTCTGGCCAAATCATTTGGGGATCGTGTCCGAGAATGTGGAGGTAGCAGATGGAAAGAGATTTGACTGCTTAAGAGACAGACAATATCTCCGACACCACCAGCATCACCACATATAGTGACACTGTCGACATACTGTGAAGCTAGTTTTGTCCAGTCCGAACATTGGAGGGGCGGACAATGTAAAATGCACGCAAAGGTAGATGCATGGCGAGGGACAAATAGATTTCATACTGAGTACAATGAAAAAATGAAAGGGCAGGGCAGAGCGAACTGCAAATAGAAAGTGAAAGTACCTAGGAAAGGGGAACTACAAGCTCCGTCAGCTCGAGCCGAGCTTCTAGATACCTGTGCTCCTTACAGACAGAGACCCAG
Organism: Meghimatium bilineatum; assembly: GCA_034231615.1. Classification (NCBI taxonomy): domain Eukaryota; kingdom Metazoa; phylum Mollusca; class Gastropoda; order Stylommatophora; family Philomycidae; genus Meghimatium; species Meghimatium bilineatum. Next base: position 26,096,078 of record CM067311.1, read on the forward strand.
ACCCAATCATTGGCGTTTGGAAAAACAAGAAGACCTAACCCAACTCTAATGTCGAGCCTTCCTAAACCGGAAATATGCTCGCAAAGAGAAAGGGTTCTGTACCCGATGGGCTTAGGCAAGAAAGTGACAACGACTTTCGCCCTGGCCAAACTCTACTGTCAGGTTTTCCTATACCGGAAATACACTTGCAGAGAGAAAGGGTTCAGTACCTGATGGGCTCAGGCGCTATTGGGACAAGGTCGCTCAGCTTGAGAACGCCTTGGTGTGAAACGCATGGTGTCGAACTTGGACAAGGGGTACACAATGTCGGTGAATAACACCTCTGCTAAGAGGGCGAAAGAGACAGGGTCCGACTCTTCTGTTGAGTTCTTCCCCTTAAGGAACCAGGCTCACGGATGAGAAACGGTTCAGTACCTGATGGGCACAGGCACGTATTCTGCATGGTTATGAGCCTGAAACCCTGTATCTTAGAATGACTCTTGTCAGGCTTGGGTAGTAGGATTAAATAACTATACAGCCAGTTTTCTTCTACTGAGCTATTCGCAAGGCTCTTGTTGAACAACATTGCCAGCTCCTTAAGGTCCTCGTCTGACCTGCTTCTAAGATCGTCATACCTAATGCCGCCAGGTCCTTGCGCTGAGTTTCATGATCTTTTCAGTGCGGCTGTAATATCTTCAAGAGTAATTGCATTATCACTTTATATAACTTGCTTATTGAACATGTCTGTGACTGTTTTCATTATTTCATTGTAATTTCCTAAGTTCCTCTGACCAATTTGTGCCTTATAATGAGCCAGCGGTTCTGCACCCTTATTCTCAACTGTCTTCTGCCATACTAAGCCTGTGCTTTTGAAAATTTGGGATTGTTATACGCTTCCTTGGGTAGTTCATTGATTTGTGCAGGCACCAAAATTAGTGATTTTTGAATCGCACAATTGAAATCAACAAGATTTGTTGAGGCCTTCCTTGTAGTTGTTTTTTTTACCCTCAGGTGTCCACAGAAGGGTTTGTTGGTTTATTCTGTTTTCATCTAGTCTTAAAATGGGATCGATGTATTTCATCTGCGTTTTCTTATGACATTTGACACATATTATTGGTGTGTTTTATTTCTTAAATCACCATTTATGACGAAATCGCTCCTTATGACGAAATGTTCCTTAGTTTCCTGAGACATTTGTTTTCGGAATTGTTTAATTTTTGGTTTGTTGCTTGAGTTGATTTCCAGCTTTCACTTCCATACGTTAATACTGGGACAATACAGGGTTTATATCCTGTTAGCTTGGTTTTCTTCCTAGATATTTGGATTTCCAGATATTAGTTTAGTGAATGTGCTATCTGCAACTGCTATGAGTGTATGTCTTTCTTTCATTTAGTCTCAGTCAACAAACATTTGGCTGACCAAGTAATTGAAGTTGGAGACTTTTTCCAGTATTTGGTTGTTTACTGAGATGTTGTTTGTTGAACTGGTAAGTTCCATAATTGTGTATGTGTTATCTTGAGGTCACGCTGATCTGCAAGTGTGCACAGTTTGTTGGTTATATCATTCAGAAAATAGTTCCTACCCGAGTCTAGCCATCTGCATTCATTTACTCCGAGTATATCGAGATTGTAATTTTTCATGCCCCTTATATTCTCCCTGGCAAATTCATCTTGAACAGATGAAGTTGTCTCACACATTTATACATGTTATATTTTCTCATTGACATAGAAAATGACATCTATTTCTGTCCAAATATGGTTAATTTTCAAATTATTAAATAATTGAAATAAAACATTGATGAAAACATTGCTTTCGTTACTGCATGTTTTGCTGTGAAGGAGTGCAGTGAGACTTTTTTGTGGGCTGTAGAAATAAATGCCGCTTTGCAATAGCAGACATCGCAATGTTTTTTATTGTACCTTCGAAAGAAAAAAATGTTGTACCAACCGTTGATTGAACCCGAGACCACACGAGTCCGGGACCACAAGAGTCATAATTGCATAAAATTGGTATACAATGAATTAAAATGCAAAATTTACATTTTAAATGATAATCCAATTGCACAATCATGAAAATAATGAATTTTTAAAGGTATATTAGTAATTTCTACTGCATGTAGCCACCGACCCCCTATACCGCCTGAGAGCCCGTCCCTCAAGTTGTTTCTGAACCTACCAGCACCCCAAGAAGTCTTCATCACCCACTGGGCAACGGTACCACCCACTATGGGAATCTATGCTGTAGACCAGTGTTTCTCAACCGTTTTTTTTAACCATGCCCCACGTCTTTCTAAAATTGTTATGGACACCCCCTCCCCCCCCCCCCCCCCCCATCTAATGTGCACATATTTTTTATATTGAAAAATTGAATTATTCAATAAATGAAGCCTTAATTACAAGGTATTCAAATTGCCCACGTTGAGAAACACTGCTCTAGACGAATATTTACAATCTGCACTACTAGATGAGCATGGTGTGCATACTTCTTCTTCAACGCTCATCATTAAACTCCCGCTGGATATCTATTGTAGCAGAACAATGGTCCTACTAGATTTCCAGCAGGATGTAGTCCAGAGAATGCAAATGCGCTGTGTCGCAATTTTTATTTGCTCCAGTGGCCCGACACATCCGTCTTCGGCGGGGTGTGGATACAAACTGGACATATTTGAGCAAATAAATTTGCGATACAGTGGTGCAGGAATTGTATGATGGAATTCTACAGTTTAGAATTATAGAGACTTTGCAACTTTTGCTTTCTCAAACGGAGTTAAATAGGGATGTGTATTAACACTTATCCTGTTTAGCATCATGTTCTCTGATATGTTGGATGATGCTTTCCGAGATCTGGACTTGGGAGTAGACAACAGATATCGCATTGATGGAAAATTGTTCATTTCGGTAGCTTCGAGCACAAACCAAAGTCAAATCAAACATCATCAGTGATCTCCTATTTGCTGATGACTGTGTCCTAAATGCCAACTCTGAGGCTGATCTACAAATCACCATTGACAAATTTTAAGTTTAAGCCAAGAGATCGCGAGTTCGAATCCCACTGACAGTATCTTGCTTATAAAGTGGATTTTTCACGGAGATCCATGAAAATTATCGCTTGAACCTATAAGCAGTGAACAGTACTATCAGCAGGCGGCATGCCGCTTCGTTAAAAAGAACGGAGTTCATATGGGTAACCCGAGTAAAATGAAGTCAATCCTTTACCCCCTTTAAGCCATTTTGAGTTCTTACAAATATTTCTGTTCAGTAAACCGTGTATTAGACGTGCTATTTGTTGATCTTGTCATCACTAGAGATAACAGTAACCATGCTGAAACAGATGAACAGTTTGGGAATCTTCAAGAATGATGACATTTGGTTCCCAACATATTACACTTACAACACATGCTGGAACTACAGTGATGCTAGTGAGAGCCTGGCCAGGGTGAGTTCATAATCATTGTCAACCACTTATGCCTTACTAGCTGATCTAGAAACTAAACAATTAATATACCGAAAACGAATACTACTTGGCACAAATTTAAAAGGCTGCACAACGTAGGGGCCTATTTCATAGCCCTACTACTCGGCAGAAATCACACGACGTACATTCGTGTTGGTTATTTCAGTGAAAGCGGAAGGAGAGGAAATAACTAGTAACTAGGGGTCAAGATTAGGCTGTGGCTATTGTCACGGCCGTTATTATGTCGATGATCACTCTATGAACCACAGGACTTTAAGAATGGATGACTGCGCCATGCGTGAATGGAGTACATTGGGATTCTACGCCTTCCTTGATATGTTGCCTTGATCATGCTGGATTTCAGTGTATTGAAACAGCTGATAGGTTGGCTTCATGGGCAAAGATATCAGGACATATGATAATCGACATATGGTGCATTTTGATTTCATTTTGTGTGCGTCTTTTGGATGAGAACACAGTGACAGACAAGACTTTTAGTAAGAGATTGAGTTAGTTTGCAATAGCTTGGGAGGATAGCGGATGATGACGATAAGGAGTGGACTGAGTAAGATAATTTCCGAGTTATGGATAGTATCATCATACATACCCTTTTGCCATCTAAATAAAGGAAAAGAACTCTTATTGGGTTGTCTGGAGTGTAACGCCATCGGCTTAGAAATTCACTAATCACTAGAGATTGTCTTCGATATGCAGATGACACTATCCTTTTAGCAGAAAGTGAAAAGGAACTACAGACTAATAGATCAAGTACAGAATATGTACTAGTTTTAAGAAAAAAAAATATAAAACCATGGAATCAGAAGAACATGTGCTAGACATGAACATACATGTAGAGATACTGTAACACGTGGATCATTTTCAATATATTGGACACATAATCACAAATGGTAGATGTTAAAAAGAAGTTAAAAGGAGAATAGAAATGGCTAAAATTACTTTCAACGACATGATAAAAATATTAACATCTAAACAAATTACAGACATACTAAAATATTGGAATTATAAAATGATACATTTATTCTATATTGATGTATTCCTATGGCTCAGAAATTGGACAATGAACAAACAACTAGGAGGCAGAATTGAAGACAAAAACGAACAAAGAAGTTCTAATAACACATCGTATGAAGAAAGAATTATTGAAGAAAATAAAAATCAAACAAATAAAGTATTTTGGACATCTTAAAAGACATGAGAACATGTTGAAGACCTTACTTGAGGGTAAAGTCGAGGGCAGGAGAACAAGAGATGCAGATAGGAGAGAAAAATCATGATATGGACAGGTTACAGTCTAGAAGAGTGCACCACTGAGGTAAAATTCGACAATCGATAATAAATAAGACTTCTGTAAAATTGTAGGAATATACAATTACTTAAGCATAGGTAGAACACCAGTGATGTGAAACAGAAGTTAAAAGGAGAATAGGAATGGCTAAAAGTACCTTCAATGACATGAGGAAAATATTAATATCTAAACAAATTACAAACAAGTTAAAAATGAGGATTATAAAATGCTACATCTATTCCATATTAATGTATGGCTCAGAAACATGGACACTAAATAAACAATTAGAAGACAAAATTGATGCCTTTGAGATGTGGGTACATAGAAGAATAGGGAGAACATCATGGAAAGAGAAGAAAACAAATAAAGAGGTGCTAAAGACACTTAATATGAAGAAAGAACTACTAAGAGAAATAAAGATCAGGCAAATAAAATACTTTGGACACTATTGAAGACCTTAATTGAAGGTAAAGTCAAAGGGAAGCGAGCATGAGGTAGGCAGAGATACAAGTGGGAGAGTAACATTACACGATGGACAGGTTACAGTCTAGCAGAGTGCACCACCAAGACAGGAGATGTTGGAGATACGTTGCAGCCAACCTTCGTTGCGGAGACGGCACTTGATGATGATGAGAACACCAGATTTGTTTAGTTTTACAACCACCAACAGACTATCAGTCTATGTGGTATAGGCCTACATATGAAAACATACAAATAACAATATACAAGATATTTTCATCATATTCTTTTTAAAGAATATATACAGCAAACAGTGAACAAACAATAAAAGCAGTAAAAAATAGTACTATCATAGAGACACTAGAACGCAGACATTAAAATAGTAGGGCGTCCAAAGTGACAATAACATACGTGTACACAAGTTGTCATGGGTTAGGCCTATATATGCCAATAGATGAGACTCTTGTTCCATGACTAGAATAAGTCAGCTTGATTTGAAATGTGGTGTCGCTAGAAAGGAGCGGTTTCGTGGGCGAGATAGAAAGATGGTCAGTCAACGTACAATGGCGGACACACTCAAGGAGAGATCTGAGCACCTATGGACTTGTCCTAGTGCAGTGACGATGATCCAACAACTAACTAATAGGTGAGACAGACTTAAGATTGAGTGGCCACTTCTGTAGGCATCTTCATGCCATTAAAAAAAAGCAAACCTACTCCTGTCACCATACAATTCAGTGGTGATTGTCATCATGGTGCTTTCATATCCAGGTCACTGTCGTTACCACTGATGCTAAATCTAGATACGACCTTTAAAATCGGTTTGCATTTGAGTTTAGTACCATTAAGCCTTAATTGCGATCACTCATTTGTTTACATTTTGGATTTTATTGCTGTCCATGTTGTTTTCAGTAATACTTTTTTCATACCGTTTTAATTTTCCCCCGTTTCCTTTTTTTTTTTAAACCCGCTTCCAGGACAACTTTTTTACTCGTGTGTCATTGGCGTCTTTGACATCGTACTGTTTTAATGTCTGCATTCTGGTGCCTCTGTTTTAGTAGGATAACATTATTTTTACTGTTTCTATTGTTTGTTCACTGTTTTGTATATTCTTGAAAAGACCTTATGGTTGAAAATATCTTGTATATTATCATGTGTATGTTTTCATATGTATACCACGTAGACTGATAGTCTGTTGGTTATCATACAACTACAAACATCTTGTGCTCTACATAAGCACTAAGGTTTGTTTGTTTGTTTTGCGTTCGCTTCATTGTAACCATCACGGATATCTGTGCGATTTCCGCCGGGAGCGTGATTACGTTGTGCCACCGTTATGCGCCTTGTAGGCCTTGTCATTTCGGCATGCCTTGACAATTCGGGTAGGCTACCCTTAGCCTGTGACAGCCTCTATATCTGTCTCCAGGCACGCGTAGTGGCGACTCTTCGCCCAGACGATTTTTGCTCTCGTCTGACTCGCACGAGGTGTTCCACTGTCTATGAACTTGCCTTGTGTAATTGGATGGCCTGTGCCCATTGGGTACTGAACCGTTTCTCATCCGTGAGCCTGGTTCCTTAAGGGGAAGAACTCAACAGAGGAGTTGGACCCTGGCCGCACTAAGGTAAAATACAGGGAATGTTGCGGGTGCATTGCAGCCAACCTACATTGCGGAGAGGATACTTAATGATGATGAGAGATTATGCGATTGGTATGCTACGTTTGATGTCATAGGCTATTGGCCTATTGTACATATTTAAAAATATATAGTCCTGCCTATTTATTTCAGTGATTATTTTTTGGATGTATTTTCTTTTTCTGCGATCAATTGTTAAACATCCAGTCCAATATTGGTCATGTATAGAGCGCTTTGTTTTAGGTCATCTTGGGTTCCCAACAACTTATTTTGCACAGAAGCTCCTGTAAGTCCGATTGTCATTTCGAGAACAGTGAAACTGTGACAATCATGTAGTAGGCCTACGTGTTCTGGTGTCTGTGCTGCTGCCCCACATATGTAGGCTGCTAATACCAATTCTGTGTGAGTGCGAGTTTAGATAGTAGTGTCACGTTCTCAGTAGAAATATCCTGTGTTAATTTCTGTTCAATTTGTTAATGTTGCCTTGCTCGGAGGTATAGTTTTATGGGATGCATCCAGGGCCGGTCTTAGGCCATTGCAACCTATGTGGCCGCAGTGGGCCCCGCACTTCATAGGCCCATAAATTCATATTAGAATTTATTTTATTATCCTCTTCCCTACCCAGATTAGGCCCCGCACAATCCGTTTCGCATTGGGCCCCACAATTGTTAGGGCTGGCCCTGCATGCATCATATAGGATAGGTGGGGGCAAAAACTGCACACTTTACACTTTAGTGTATTCTGACACCTAGATCTAACTACGGGACACCAAACTCTATTCAGTGTTTAGCTTATCTATCAATCTTACATGAGGATATTGAAAACATAAGTCTTACGTGTAGACAATACAATGATAGTTTATCATCAAGTGCCGTCTCCGCAACGAAGGTTGGCTGCAACGGATCTCCAACATCCCCTGTCTCTTGTCTTGGTGGTGCACTCTACTATACTGTAACCTGTCCATCTTGTGATGCTACTCTCCCACTTGTGTCTCTGCCTACCTCTTGCTCGCTTCCCTTTGACTTTTCCCTCAAGTAAGATCTTCAATAAGGTGTCATGTCTTTTAATGTGTCCAAAATATTTTATTTGCTTGATCTTTATTTCTCTTAGTAGTTCTTTCTTCATATTAAGTGTTTTTAGCACCTCTCTTTGTGTTTTCTTATCTTTCCATGATGTTCTCCCTATTCGTCTATATACCCACATCTCAAAGGCATCATTTCTGTCGTCTACTGTTTTGTGGCCAGAATGTAGTGTCTTAATTATCAACGCATTGTCCATTTAAGTGTGAGATAACAGTTTATGCACTTGGGTAAATGCTTTATTTTGTCTCGTTTTATGGAGCAAAGAGCCGCAAGAAAAAAGTGATGGTGCCTACAGACTATTATAAAATTGAGTGGGATCACCACTTCAACGGGTCCAGCAAACCGCCAGTGTGTAGTTGTGTGTTAAGAATAGATGTGTATAGTTTCTATCTTTAATCTGCAACAAAAAAAAGAATAAAAATGGTAAATTCCGTTTTAAAGCTAATTTTTATACGGTTGAATGATCATTTTTTGACCATTCGTAGATCATGACCTGCATGAAAATACATTTATATAAATGTGAGAACTAGACACTATATGGAGACACAGAAAGAACAATTCTAGCTTATGAGCGTCTTATTAACTTATGAATACAGTCAAATCCCATTATAACAATTGAGTCTGAATCCAAAAATTATAACAGAAATGTTTTCTATATACAATATAAAGAAATACAGAAAATGCCTAGATTTGAAAAGTTTTGTTAAATGGAGAAATATATTATATAAAGTGATGAACTATAAAGGGATTCCACTGTATAAATATTACAGACACCTGTTACAAATCAGCCATAAGATAAATATATTTGTTCACAGCCAAATAGACAAACAACCACTTCAGTGGTAGTGAAGTGGCATAAGCTTATTTCATTTGAATGTATGATGAGGCATTGTTTCCTTTCTAAAACTATTGTGCAAAAAAACAGTTGATATTGGAAGAAGAAGAGCTGCAAAAGTCTTGTATTGGCAACATCAATAAATGGTCAGGGCATGATTTTTCCACACTTATCCAAATGACTGAGTACAAGTGTTTGGATGACTTGTCTGTTGATGTCTCCAATGTGGCACTCCTACAACATTGATGAGTTATAGATATTATTATTACTTTCATTCTGTTCTCTGGATTACATCCAGCTAAACAGCAGGAGAGTTTGAGAATGAACTCAGAAGAAATAATTGAAGCACTAGTGTCACTTTTGTATTTCACTACCCTCACTCCAGAGTTGTCTGTTCTACCGTATGTTCATTCAAACAATTCAAGCTCTGACTTTCCAGTTGATGTGTAGAATATCATTCACCTTCTATACAATTGTGGGGGCTAGCAAGTCTTATTTGAACATTCATATATATATTTTTCTTAGTACAATGTGACAGAATATTAGTTGATGTTAGTATTAATATTTCCCACTCCTAGTGCTACAGAAGATGATGTAGAAGGATTTTGAGAATACCATACATAGTGAAGAAAGATGAATCAAAAGGTGATAAGAAAATATCAAAGATGGTTGGCTTCTAATTAACATTATAACAAGAAAGCTGAGGTATTTTGGCAACTGCATATACAGATTAATAATGGATGCTATAGATGCTGGTCCATCCAAGATTATGATGAATAAGAGACATCTCAGATTGTTTCAGCGTGCCTTTAGCTTCAACAGCTCTACTCACCCAGGGTCATGAGGAGTTCAAGACTATGTTCTATAAAGAATCTTACCTCATGAATGTTCACAGTGCTTGGGCCTTCACAGCTCAGTGCGCAGGTAAAACATTCAGGGAGGTGAGTGGGGCCTTAGCTGTTACTAAGAGTAGCATGACCATGGAGATTATGGTGGTGACCAAAGCATTTGAGTGGGTAGGCACACAGAAGGTAACACAGGTATGCATCTTGAGTGATTCTATGATTCATGATTAGAAACTGGCCTCACAGCACATGGGGCATTCCCGTAAGTGCTCTGCCCTCTGTTCCATCAGCCATTCGACTCGATGGTGTTTCGAGTCTAATGCTGCAGAAACAGACGTTGACATCAGGGCATAACTCTGGCCGTTGCGACAGGTTTCTTTGTTGTTCCGCCCACCCACACCGTGCCTGTAACTAGTTCAAGCACAATGTCGGCCTGTCGGAACAACATGGTAACTATTATCGAAGGTTACGACTACAGGATTGTATAGATGGCGTGCCATGAAGCTTCTATAAGAAGATAACCTCAATATAAAGGCATGTCATCTACTAAGGTTTTCTGTTGCATGGTCGCGCATGCGGTTGCGTCTGTGGGTCTCACCAATGGTTAACTAGACAAACCAACCAAGAAACAGAAAACCTTAGTAGATGACAAGTGGATCTTGTTCACGAACAGTGGATTGAGGCCTTGAGGAGGATGAGGCTGAAAGTTGTTACATTTATTTTATTGCTGGAACATGTGGGTGTTCGAGGCAACAAAAGAGCAGATCAACTGGAGTCATGCGCGATTGTGGCTTAGGGCGATGGGGCAATGGATTATTGAACTTACATTTTGAACTCCTTAAACGATATAGCACGCGAGAGTGAGACAAGTGTGGATGGTGATTATTTTTTCAATGTCCAGGATTAAAGATCAGGGTTTGAAATGCAGTGTTGCTAAAAGTGAATATTTTAGAGGGTGCAGAAGAATGATAGTCAACCAGCATAAGATCGGTACTGTCAGCAGAAGTGTAATGGCAGATACACTCAGAAAGAGATTGGAGCAACTATGAATGTATCCAGTTTGCAGTCATGATGATCCAACGACTAACTAACTATACGGTGTTTTACAAGAAGTTAGTGTTGATGCAAGTCTGAGACTGTTTAGTGACTGTTTTTTCTGTGATGTGTGATCTGCAGGTAGTGATACCCTTACATAAACTCTAATGATGAGTTGCTCAAATCTATTGCTATGTTGACACTTGCATACATAGTAGAAGAGGATGAGAATGATAAACTTATTGATGAAACAGGTGAGTACTTCAGAAATGATCTTGTGAGTATAGCTGCTTCTCCAAGAGTATAGCTTAAAATATGATGAGGATATTTATAAACAAAGAGCAGATCAAATAGAAATAAATGTTGAAGAAAAATGTAGAAATACACAATATTCAGTTTCTCATATCTAGTTGTACATATTATTTGTCTCCCTTATATCTATGTATATTTCTTAGTTACAAAGCTTGTTTCATCTATATAGATCTATGACCTATTCTTCTTCTTCTGCATTCTTTCTCACACTGTTGCTTGTTTATAGCATGTAACCCAGATAATAAAATGTATTATACCATAGTTTACAGCTCGACTGTGATATCTGCATCCTTTGAACTGACACATTCGACTTGTCTCACCTAAATATTTGGTATTGGCAGTCAATTCCATCCCCAAAACCTCCTTAGTATTGCTATATATAGGGAATACATTAAAGGGGAACAATTCTTTTTTCCCCTTTCAGACCTAAGCAACATTTGGGTGATTTATCTGTTGTTATCCTATGAGGCTCAAATAATGGCAATGATGGTTATTGATATTGAGGTCCCCCATCGGAGATTAGGTATGATCCAATTCTAATTTCTATTTGTTTTAATCCATAAAGGATTTATATCTTTTTATTAGTGTCAAGGTATTGGTGTTTGATCTCTTGGAGATCTTCCTCCTGGTGATTCTTTGTCGTGTGGAAGATTTCTTTTGGAGGTCTTTCTGTGATTCTTTGTCATGGAAAAATTTCTCGTGGTGATTCTTTGTCATGAGAAAGATTTCTCTTCGAGGTCTTTCTCCTGGTGATTCATATCTTCTTCTTCTCCTTTGTCATGTCTTCTTTAGCATTCATCCTCAATCTCCCGCTGGATCTATCTTGTAGCAGGGAAATGGTCCTAATAGATTTCCAGCAGAATCTAGTCCAAAAAATAGAAATGCACTGTGTTGAAATTTTATTTGCACACACCTGTCTTCGGTGGATCTTTGTCATGTGAAAGTTTTCTCTTGGAAATATTTCTTATGGTGATTGTATTTCATGGGAAAGTTTTTCACTTTGAGGTCTTTTTCCTGGTGATTCTTTGTCATGGGAGTTTTTTCTTGGATATCTCCTGGTAATTCTTTGTCATAGGAAAGTTTTCTCTTGGGGGTATCTTTCTCCTGGTGATTCATTATCATGGGAAAGTTTTCTCTTTGAGATCTTTTTCCTGCTGATTCTTTGTCATAGGAAAGTTTTCTCTTGGGGGTATCTTTCTCCTGGTGATTCATTATCATGGGAAAGTTTTCTCTTTGAGATCTTTTTCCTGCTGATTCTTTGTCATGGGAAAGTTTTTTCTTGGATATCTTTCACCCTGTGATTCTTTGACATGGACAGGTTTTTAAGATCTTTGTAAAAATCCAAAGGTTTATTATTTAATATGACTGAGACTTTTCCATGACTGTCTACCTCAAAAGCACTCAGAGATGTAGTTTTTTTTCCCAGTACTTAGACTTGAGACTCCATGGAGATCATATTGATCCATGCTTGACTATCAAAATAAGCCTATAGTCAATGAATGATACAAGAATTTGAAGCATGATATTGGTATGTGTGTTTCTGTCTGTGACACACAAGTATCTACCAAATATTTGTGTATCTAATGCTTAATAAATGCATATACTTGACTGGTGAATAACTTCTGTTGTGTGGACTATTTTTTTCAGATCCGATTAAAAACATTGTACACTGGATACACAAAGCCCTAGAGAACAAACAAAAGAGAAGGTTCCGTGGTTTCACACCCTCTGAACTTACCCAGGGGCTTGCCAAGCTGGCAGTCAGTGATTCCAACAAAGCAAAGGTCATATATGCATTGACGTTGATAATCAATTCTTTAAAAACAATATATCATTTGGGGAATGTATTAAATACTATAGTATATCTGTTAACCTGGTGAAATGAAAACTCATACAACATGCCCAAATAAGTCAGTTAAAAAAACCCTTACAGAGCATTATTTATTTATAAAGTACAATATTTCAATACAGGAATCACAAATCAGTGCTAAAATAATGTATGTTAAATTCTTATAGTAATTCTTTGTCTTATTTGTTCAATAACATCATATTGAAACCACTTCTTTACTATCTTTATTACAAACTTGACCAAAATGTATGTAAATCCTGCCTTCTAATAGACTTACAGAATATATGCCAGAAAACATTGTCATGAATGATTTGTCTTGATATTTCTTTTTAATGTAATCAGTAATGTAAGGGTTACATCGCCAAATATGGCAGACAAGGGAAAAACCTTACAGGTATGGGCAAGTATGCTATAGGGTTGATTAGTTTTAAGATAAAATAAATGTAATTATGTAGCGAATTATTTTTACACAAATAAAACCTTAATAAGTACAATATGCCTAACAGTGTGCACACTTGCAGCTCTTACAGTTCTCATAATACAGATGGGTCAGTTGAGAGACACATCAGGAGTGCCTGGGCCTTCACGGCTCAAAGGTGAGGGAAGACCACCAGAGAGGAATGTGGTGAATTCGCTCAGACAACAAGCAGCACGACAATGGAAATTTTGGCAGTAACCAAAGCTTTTAAACGGGTGTGCTCGTAGACTGTGACACATGCTTGTATACTCAGTGATTTGATGAGCATAATTGGCAAAGTACAGGCAAAGTACATTCAGGAACAGTGGCTGGATGAAGTGAAGAATTCTTGTCTGCGTAAAGTGACTTTTATTTTTGTGCTGGGACATGTAGGAGTCCGGGGTAATGAGAGAGCAGATAATTTGGCTGCGCATGTGGCTAATACGGCTGTTGGCGGAGTGATGGATCAGGCAGACATTTTTAACACCTTACGGGAAAAACCACAAACAAATGACTGTATAAGTGATGATGACTCTGGTTCCATGACTAGAATAAGCGAGTTTGATTTGAAATGTGGTGTCGCTAGAAAGGAGTGGTTTCATGGGCAAGAAAGAATCAAACATACAACCACATATGATTATGTCCATAACCCCAATAAAATTTTGATTTGAGTTATGACATGTCAACTGAGTGTCCCACCTACAGAAAGTGTATGTTGATGTAAATTCCCATCAAGGTGCACATGCTACTGTCAGCTCAAATAGTAGGTTTCTTGCATATGGTCTCTACTGCATACAAATGTCCATAGTAACACTATCTTGAGGTACCAACTTTTCACTCTGTCTGCTGTTATCTATTCATATCACAATTTTGTAAATGTTTAAACTGAAATATATATTGTGTTGTTAAGTTCTTAAAAACATTATCTTGTCTGGCTACTTTGTTTTTTCATCGGGATTTATGATAGTTTCTAACAATGGGAATTGGGAAAAAGGTTCACAAGTTATTTGGGGCAAGGGTCGTATTCAAAAATGTATGAAAAAAATGCAGATGCTATGAGACCGATATATATGATTGTAACAATCATCTAACCATCCAAAGATATCAGGTGCCATGCCGGCTGGCGTAAGTGATCATGGCTCTCCACAGCTCTCTGTCCACAGTATTATGTATCAAGCTCACTATTGTTTCTCTGACATGCCAGGTTGTCAAACTGTCTAATATTTTCTCACATTGTCGCCTTCTGTCTCTGTTGCCTTCAATCTTGCCTGTTGTGACTATGTTCTCCAAACCTCCCTGTCTCATGAAGTGACCAAAAAATGAAGATTGTCTCTTTCTTATATTATTGATTAAGATCTGTTTCGCATTTGACTCTTTCAACACCTCTACATTAGTTTTTCCGGCAGTCCATGATATTCTCAACATTCTTGAGTCGCCATGACTTTCTTCTTGGGAGAGTAGTCTGGTAGTTTCCCATTGCTTTCCACATCCATATGGGGGATATCAATTTATATCCACTGCCTTGGCAATATTTTATGTCAGGACAAATAGGTGCCCCGCCCTGCCTAGTTTCAGAGCTACCACACCAAAGATATAGTCATCTTTAAAATGAAACTTATCAACTTTTTATTCTGTTTTTATTTTCAAATTAAAGTTGCAAAACTATACATATCTATTCTTAGCACACATTTACACACTGCCGATTTGCTAGACCTGTTGCAGTGGCGATCTCCCTCAATTTTATAATGGTTTGTATCACCTTTTTTGCTATAAAATGGGGCAAAGATCTACACTTACTTAAGTTCATAACCTTTCATTTTATTGTCTACACGTGGGTGCAAAGGGTCTCACATTGCTCTCATGCAGACCCAGTGTTAGCAGATAACCAAGATCCTAAAACTACCTCCTTGTAGTGCACCATGGAAACAGAAATACAGCAATTCTTGCTGTATTTTTGGCTAACACTTTTAGACTCATGTCCAAGGATGTGGATGCTGTAGATGAAATGAGAACAGTCTGCAGAAAAACAGGAAATATCTGTGAAAACTCTACACCATTACATCCAACATCACTGTTGGCACACTGTAATGAAAGGCATTTGTGCATTCCATCTCAGCAGGCTTAAACAAAAGCAGAAACATTGGAGGTGCGGTCAATGTCCCTAACATATGGTGATCTTACGAGTACACACCGAATCAGGAAAAGGTAATACATGCTAGAGAGCAGTGTAGTGTGTGAATCAATTCAGTGGCAATGAAGCTACAATAGTCCAGCATGAGACCGACTGGCAGAAGTGCTGTTCATGCTCAAGAACACACAGAAGCCCACATGTCCCATGCCAATTGATCCTATTTCAAAGAAGGAGTCGTGCCTCAAGTATTGGATACACCAGCTTGAACATGCACTCCTGGTATAAAAAAAAAGCTTTGAATACAGCTCCCACTGCACACAGGACAAGTATGGAACAAATGTCGGAGAGTGCATTGTTCAATCGTCTGACTAAATCAGTGTTGAGACTCAAACTCTGGACACTTTTGGCAACCTAGAGGTGGGGCGCAAGTCTCTAACGACGCTGCAGACTAAGCCCAACTCGACTGTCAACTAAGCCCAACTCGACTGTCGGCTGTTGCCCAACACTACTCATACAGAGAGAATTGGGTTCAGTACCCAAGAGCCCACTGTGAAGCTCCTTGTCCGAGATTCTTATTTTACCTATATCTTGAGGTAATATACACAATGGTGAAGAATCAAAATACACAGACTGTGCCTGGTGATGGATTCGAAGGCCATCTCAAGCGAGCGAGGTGAGTGCATGAGAAATGCACAGGTCAAATCCCAGACCCCCGACGTGTTTGATTGACAAAGCAGCACCTTGTCTACGAAGGTGTATCAACCCTGATTCTAATTCGACCATCGCCGTTAGTTAGCCAACATGGCGCATGCGGAAGAAATTAGGTCTGGGACCTAGGGACACAAATGGTGGTAATGAAATGGTCTTCCTATATGAGGAACAGCTCGCTGGCTGTGAAGTGCCTCGTCGAAGAAAAGACAAGCAATGGGTGACCCAGGCAAACTATCAGCTCGTCTCATGACATATACCCCCCTCCGAGTAGAAGGTTATTTAAATAGGCATTGCACTAAGCTGAAAACTGAAGCCTCCTGGGTATGCAAAGAAAGCTCAGAGAAACCTCCCCACTGCACATAGGAAGTAAGAGTTAATTGCTCGCAATTCCTGGGGTTCGAGAAGAATAACATATGCGTACGATGTATGTTTTCAATACCCCCACTAATTTAAGATGGAATAGATAAGCTATATACTGATGATCATAGTTTGTTGTACTGTAGTTAGGTCTAGGTGTCAAAATACACTAAAGTATAAAAGGTGTGGATTTTCCCCCACTTAGTCTAAGGTCTTATGTTACTACCCTTCCACATGTCTGCCACACCTAATTGCTGCAACAATGTCCATTCTCATATGGCTTTCTTGAACTTGACAGATTGTTGAAGAGGGTGCACTTGCAGATTTCCTTCTTATGCTTCAACACACGGATGTCAAAGAGCAAGCAAACAGTGCAGAATGTCTATGGACTCTTTCCTTTGACAAGAATGTCAGACAATTGATCATTGATTTTCCTGAACTAGTAGCTACACTAGAGAACTTGAAGGACAGTGAGAACCTTCTGGTGCAGAAGAATGTTCGGGGAGCACTCTGGTTATTGAAGGGAGAAAATGACCCATCAGCAAGCACCACACGTAAGTAATTGTCATGTTTATTTTATTGTATACAAATTACATTAGATGACATACTCTCCTTACCAGGGGAGAAGCCTATGAGATATGAATCATGTGCAATAAATTAAGAATGTTATCAGAAATATATTTGTTCATATTTTAAACAATAAAAGTTGGCCTACATTCTGTTTTTATTATTTTGTAAGCAGTATTACAACTAGTAACATGTTGAACCATAAGAATTATGTCAGATTTTTCCAGAAAACCTGTACAAGGAGTAAGACTACCATTTTTGTATGTATTCTGATAAATATATATATATATATATATATATACACCAGCATATATATGTATGTATGTATATGTATAAATTAATATATATGTATATATATATCTCCATATATATACACAATTAAACACACACACACATATATATATGTACATACACACAAATGCAGAACATACATATATACACAAGCACGCACACACCCTAATATATATATATATATATATATATATATATATATATATATATATATATATATATATATATATATATATATATATCTGTGTGTGTGTGTGCGTGCGTGTCATGTTTGCTTAACCATTTCAACATTTTATAAAATTGGCTACCAGCTCAGTTCTAAATACAAAATGGCTACCGTACATTTGATAGAGATGTAGTAAGTCTGTAGTAAGATGTAGTACAGTTGTGAAGACTGCTGCCAGATGCAAAGATGTGTGTGCCACCCACCGAGAGTCCCCACCATGTGCACATCAACCACTGACAGCCTGACCCATGTGCACATAACTCATATCTTATAGCTGGGTCAGAACAAGAATTGCAAGAGTTAACAGCAAAGTTGGAAAAAGTTACCAGAAAGTACAGAATGGAAATCAACACAGAAAAGAGCAAGGTTTTTGTTAACAGCAGAGACACAGAAGAACAGACCAACATCATGATAAATGGATATAAACTGAATTCATTAAAATATCTCAAATCTAGCATATGCTGTAATGGAAACTGCAAAGCAGAATTAAAGATAAGGCTGGAGATGACATTAGCTTCTATGTCAAGGCTAAACTTAATTCAGAAAAGCAACATCAGTGTTAGAGTGAAAATTAAGTTTATAACTAACTAGTGCTTTCTATAGTGCTGTGTGGTTGTGAGAGTTTGACACTCATGCGGACACGGAGAGACGTCTACAGGCCTTTGAAAACAAATATTACAGATAAGTTATACGAATTTCCAATAGAGAGCATAAGACTAATGTGTACATAAGAAATCAATAGAAATGTATAAAGAACCACAAGAACCATTATTTACAAAAGTGAAATGACAAAAACTTGCATGGTTTGGACATGTATACAGACATGATTCCTTGTCAAAAACATTACCTCAGGGAACCGACGAAGGTGGAAGGAGCAAAGGAGGTTAAATAAAAACATGGACAGACAACATCAAGGACTGGACAAGACACAATTTTTCCTCACTCATATGCATTGTTGAAGATAGAAATCGCTGGAGGTCTCTGTGCTAAAGCATCCTATGTGGTATGCTACAACCCTGACTAGTTATGGACTTGGAGACAGATAGCAGTGATTTTATTTGATAGACATTTACTACATAAGTCCGCAAGTGTTCTGTGTGATAAATTTTAGCTTCATAAGTTCGCAAGTGTTCTGTGTGATAAATTTTAGCTTCATAAGTTCGCAAGTGTTCTGTGTGATAAATTTTAGCTTCATAAGTTCGCAAGTGTTCTGTGTGATAAATTTTAGCTTCATAAGTTCGCAAGTGTTCTGTGTGATAAATTTTAGCTTCATAAGTTCACAAGTGTTCTGTGTGATAAATTTTAGCTTCATAAGTTCACAAGTGTTCTGTGTGATAAATTTTAGCTTCATAAGTTCACAAGTGTTCTGTGTGATAAATTTTAGCTTCATAAATTTGTATATGTTTTCTGTTTTGTGATAGACATCTACTCAATCATACAATGGTGATTGCATATGCATTTGCAGGTCAACACAGCACACAAACTTCAAAGAATCATATTTTCATCAGCTATTCTTGGACTGAAAAAGAGCTTGTAAAGAAATTATATAACAGTCTAGCAGTAAGTATGATCTGCTATTGTTACATTGGCACTGACTTGATGTGCACATCTCATTCTATCAATTAGTCGTTAATCTCATTTGTGACTTGCAAAGTATCATCAAGTGCAGGCGGTGTACGTTTGAGAACAGTGGCTGGGTACGGTGAGGACTTCCTGTGTGCAGAAAGTGACTTTTATTTTTGTGCCGAGACATGCGGAGTCCTGGGTAATGAGAGAGCAGATAGTTTGGCCACATACGCAGCTACAACGGCTGTTGGCGGAGTGATGCATTGGGCAGAAATTTTGAACGTCCTACGGGAAAGCGCACAAACAAATGACTTTATAAGTAATGATGACTCTTGTTCTGTGACTAGAATAAGGGAGCTTGGATTGAAATGTGGTGTCATTAGAAAGGAGCGGTTTCGTAGGCGAGGAAGAATCATGGTTAATCAATGGTCTACTGGGACCTTCAGTCAACGTGTAATGGTGGATACACTCAAGGAGAGATCTGAGCACCTATGGACGTGTCCGGAGTGCAGTGATGATGATCCATTGGATAACTAAAGTATCATCACAAATCTCTGGTCGCTATTAAAACTTGTATTCAGCAACTTTTATCATTACCAGCATGGCAGCATGCATTTTAACAAATATTGCCACAATTATAAGACACATTTATACACAACTTTATACACACATTTATAGACAACTTTATAGACAACTCTGTGGGCAATGTCTTTATTCATATAAGACTTGATGGCTCTGTGTTTTTAACCAATCCCATCTTGAAGTGAAAACAGACAGCTGAGATTATTCTCAGGCAGCTGATAAAGCAGCCCTAATATCCTATACTGCAAGACCTGATTTACAACTTGGCAAGGGCCTGTGATTTGTTCTCACTATCAATAAACAACAATAAAACTTATCCAAAATACTGATACAGTAGTAAACATCACACTAAATAACCTGCAACTTTAGTCAGTATATAGCTTCAACTTACCTGGGTTCCAGAGTAACTACAGATCTCTCTCTTGATGAAGAAATAAGTATTCAAACAGCAAACATTGCCATCAATTTTGGTAAATTCTAAGACAGAGTCTGGAATAGTACAAAGTTGTGAAAATGGAAACAAAGATATCGATCTAATAGGCATATATATACCCAGTGTTCTCCTTTATAGGTCTGCAACATGGACACCATACTCACAACATGAAAAGATATTGAATATCTTCTATTTTTTTTTAAAAATTGAATATCTAGTGGCAGGATAAGACTTCCAACAATATTTTCCAAACTCAGTTACAGACGACTCATGTGCTTTGGGTATATCCCAAGAAGGAACAACAGCCATATCCCAAACACTGTATGGGGAACTCAGAAAAAACAGGATCACCACCTGTGTTAAGATCAACTTATATAAATCTTGGGTTTTGTCAATATGTCTATATGGTTGTAAGACCTGGACTTTAAAAGTAGATTTAGAGAGAAGAATGCAGGAATTTGAAAACAAATGCTATAGAATTGTTTTGGTTATCTGTTATCCAGAACACAAGACCAATGTTTTTTGTGCATGATATAATTAATTCATTAGCTGGGCAACAAGAACCACTGTTGGCAATCGTGAAACTTTGTAAATGCCAATGGTACGGGCACCTGATGAGACATTCCTTGATGATAACAGATGTTCTTGAAGGTATGGTAGAGGAAGTAAGATGATGAGGTGGACAGAAGAAGACATGGCTGGATAATATTAATATCATATAATAATATCATACTCCAATGACATTCATGTTTTTTTTCGGTATTTATATCAACATAAGAATGTTTCCAATCGAAAGTGTAATATGTCCACATTACTTCTTGCAATATTTTTATGTGTACTGATATCAATTTTGTTACGTTATTGATAAGTTTTGATAATGGGGGTCTGTGACGTCATTTTTCCTTATATGTTTCATATATATTTTCCAATTTACTTGTTTTCGTAAAATAATAACTATTTTATTTACTTTGGTCTCATTTATTATGAAATCCAATCTGGCAAATGCTTCTAGCATCGTATTTGCTAATTTATGCCATTTTGTAAGAAAAATTAGCCATATTTTCATGTAAAGTTAAGTCTACTGTTTTTGATAGATGTCAAAATTCTTTCTAAATAATAAATTTTTGACGCACTATGCATATATATTATACATTATTGTGTTCGTAATTGGATTATCTACAGAAATGATACAGTTTGAGTGGAATTTATTGATTAAAAAATGCGGTACGGTCAAATATCATATCTTAAAATAATATTTATTTGCCATTTACATATTTTCTTTTGTCTAAAATAATTTTTAAATATTAACAAAAAAATATTTTCAAAATGTTCTTGTGATAATTACATTCTCTGTCCATTTCTGTTTCAAAATATATATAGTTAGTTAGTTAGTCGTCGGATCATCATCACTGCAAACTGGACACATCCATAGTTGCTCCGATCTCTCCTTGAGTGTATCCGCCATCACACTTCTGCTGACAGTACCGGTCCTATGCTGGTTGACCATCATTCTTCTGCGCCCTCCAAAATGTTCACCTCTAGCAACACCGCATCTCAATACCTGATCTTTAATCCTAGCCATTGAAAAGGAATCATCATCCACATTCGTCTCACTCTCGCGTGTTATATCTCTTAAGGAGTTCAAAACGTCAGCGCGATCCATTGCCCCATCGCCCTTTGCCACAATCGCACACGATGCCAGTTGATCCGCTCTTTCATTGCCTCGAACGCCCACATGTCCCGGCACGAAAATAAATGTAACCGCTTTCAAGCTCGCATTTCTCAAGGCCTCAATCCACTGTTCGCGAACGAGACCCACTTGTACCTTCTTAATCATACTCATAGAGTCACTCAAGATGCAGACCTGCGTTACTTTCTGTGTGCGTAGCCACTCAAATGCCTTGGTCACCGCCATAGTCTCCATGGTCATACTACTCGTAGTGACCGCAAAGGCACCACTTTCCTCCTTGATCGTTTTACCTGCGCACTGAGCTGTAAAGGCCCAAGCACTGCAAACATGCCTAATTACAGATCCATCAGTGTATATAATCACATCCCCCTCTTTGGTATTCTCACTGATTAAAGCCTGCACTTCTTTCTCCACAGCTGTGGGACACCATTCTCTGCATTCCCTGCTAAGTGATATTACTACTCTCAAACAAGTTTCGAAATCTGTGGGTAGACCTATCCATTCCGCACCAACTGCCACATCCTGTAATCGGCACACGCTTTGTATTACATCTTCAGCACGTCCCATCCACGACCTTCCTCTCTTGAGTCTGCTACCTTTAACTTTCTGTATTTCGGAATGCAACGGGTGTTCCTTATCTGCATGTATTTGAAGGTACGCCCGTGCACGGCAATACTGTAATCTATGCTCAGCTGTTGGGCAGTCAAGTAGGTTCTTGTCGTGCATAGCTCTTGTCGATGTGTCTCTTGTGCATCCCAGAATGATACGCATTGCTGCATTCTGGACTCTATCCAGTCTTTCGATCTGAGTTTGGCTAAGAGTCAGAATTGCCAGTGCATATTCCACCACAGCCACAACCAAACCCTGGTACAAAAGAAATAACAATCTTTGCTCACATTGCGCAGCAGCCATAACCTTCATTGCTGCTAAGCCTTTGCCTGCCCTTATGATAATGTGGTCAACATGTTCCCTGAAACTCAGGCTTCTGTCAAAAAACACACCCAGATATCTCATTGTGCTAGTTCTTTCTAAACTTTTCCCGGACAACGAAACTTGTGGCATGGGTGTCTTTATCATGTGATTGTTCAAGGAAAACCACGTCACGAATGCCTTAGACGGATTAACCACTGCTCCCGTATCTCGACACCAATTTGTCAGTCTGTCCAGCTCCTTCTGTAGTTCCACGACGCACTCTTCTCGATTTCTGCCCTGTCTATACACCAGGATATCATCGGCGTATGACATCGTACTGCCAACACCTGTGATTTGATTGCCAGCGATATGTACTGCGTATACATTGAAAAGTACAGGAGATAGAGGCGATCCCTGTGGCAGGCCAGGGCTAATAACCGTTGGTGTAGATATCCAGTTACCACACTTAAGAACTACAACCCTGTGCATCAGGGCGGCGCCAACCCAACGCACGACAAAAGGATTAACTGCAAGATTTAACAGCTGGTGCATCAAGATATCCAAGGACACCCTATTGTACGCATCCTCAAGGTCTATTGCGACCGCACATGTCTCCATGCGCGAATCAAACCCCTCAAAAACATCCTGCGCAAATATGGCTGCATTTTGCCATGTCTTCTTTCCTGGACGATATCCTCCTAACAATGTTGGTAAACACTTATTTCTTTCAAGATAACACGATACCTTCCGGGCCACAATTTTTTCCAAAAGCTTGCCAATCGTATTCTGCATAGTTATTATTCTGTAGCCATGTATCCTGGTGTGGTCCTTCCCAGGTTTGTGTAGTGGAATTAAATAGCTGTGCAACCAGTCTTCTTTCACGGTGCCCGTTAGAAGGCTATTATTGAACATGTCCGCCAACTCTCCCAACTCCTCATCCGTTCTTCGACTAATGTCATCGTATCTAATGCCATCTGGCCCTGGTGCTGTATTTTTTTTACTTTTCAGTGCCTTCCTGATTTCTTCAACTGTGATTAGCATATGGTTTTCCATGCTCAAGTTCTTACACGTGTCTGTGAGCGTTTTCCTGATTTCTTGATATGCCTCCACATTTCTCTGACCAATTTGTGCAGTGTAGTGTGCCAGCAATGCCGCACCTTTTGTCTCGTCCGTCTTCTGCCAGACGGTATCGTCGCTCTGGAAATCGGCAATATTCACGCGTCTTGTGAGACCATTCATGGATTTGTGTAACCGCCAGAACAATTTTAGTGACTTTTCGCGTGTGATCTCTTTGCAAAATTCGTCCGCCTTTGCTGACTTTGCAATATCTTTGAATGTTTGGACTAAGATATCTTTCTTCCGTTTCCATTGTGCGACCTCCATGGGCTGAGCCGCAACACGTTTCCGTGCCCTTTGCCATAGTGATACTGCTTTCCGTTTCTCGCTCCATGCCCTTTGGACCTCTTCGTTCCACCAGCAGGGCCTATCCCACACCAGATTTCCCACTACTTGAGCCTTACGTTTGTCTTGTCGAATTCTGCTCACAACATCCACTCCTCTTCGATCATATTTAAAGGATCTTACCTTTGGCCTTATCTGCTTACTTTTGTCATTTTTTAAGAGAACAACACATGGGAGGTGGTCACTGCCATGATGCCCCAGCACGTCCCATTTGCAGATAGCCACAGCAGCTGATGACACCAATGCCAGGTCGATAGCGCTATCATCATAACCATCCCTGCTTGCCATCCTTGTTATACGGCCATCGTTAAGGCACACCAGGTCCGTATCTGTCAGGGCCTCCTCAAGTTCTCTTCCCTGTTTGTTCGAAGCACTATTGCCCCATGATGTACCTTTCGCATTGAAGTCACCACAAAAGAGGATCTGCTTTTCCTGTTCCATTATCTCCCCTAGGATCGTCCAACCCTGAAGATCAATGCTCGTGTTGCAGGCATACACATTTACAATCATGATTGGGTGCTGGACCCTCACTGCCTGTAACTGGATATTGTCACTATCCCACTTGGACATATCAACCTCGCATACACTAAAACCCTCGCGTACTAAGATTGCCTGTCCAAGATGTCGCCTGTTGTAGAAACACTGAAATCCGGCTATCCTGATATTACCACTTTCACCTAGCTGTGTTTCTTGCAATGCAATGACGTCAGCCTCATAACACATCTTTTCTAGCTCTGTTCTACGCTTGTGTACACTGGCCACATTCCAAAACATCACACGCACGTTTTTAATTCCTAGCCTAGCTGTTTTCGATCTCGTTCTTCTAGCACCCGCCCGGTGACTTTTCCTTTTTGAGCCACCTCGTTTAGGCCGCTTGATATTGGCTGCCATTTTTCAAACAGTGTGACAACGATTACACTCACGAAGACTTCAGCTCAGATGCACGCACTCCGTTAGCACCGGCGAAGATCTTAATGAGTGGACCTCCTGGTCAGAGAATAACAACACATCACCACACAATCTCCTAAATGAAAACAACAAATATATCCATTGTTCAAGTGAAACTGTTGGTGACAAACAAAAACACTTGCGTTGCTATCCACCATTTTGACCGGAAGTCAATGAAATATATATATTACATTATAATGTAAATATATTTAGAAGTAGTATTTCTTGTTTCCGTGATGCATGTGCACACACAAAAATCTAACAAAATTTAATTACGTTTAAACGCTAAAAATATTCCGGCCGGAATCAGTTAAAGATTGGACAGGGTGTGAAGTTTCCAAACTCATCAGGATTATAGAGATAGAGATCAACTAATAAATTTGTCATTGCTTGAGATCACGTTTTATGAAGAACAATCCAATGTAGTAGTGCATGGATGATATTTGAGAATTCAATATTGAGTAGAGCAGAAGAATGAAGGCTCAGATGTAAAATGCAACAATCCAGGAATGATTTTTTCCCATTTTTATTCTGCAACAAACCAAAATTTTCATGAATTTAGCCATGAGAAGACATGTTTTGCCTGTGGTCGCAATCACACGCCATACGATATCGCTCCATTCCCGAGTACGGAACTTCACGAAGTTAAAGCTTATATGACGTAGAATTCCCGCAACACGAAGCTAGGAATACGTCACAGTGTAAAGGTCAAATTCCTTTACTCATTACGATTGTAAGAGAGAGAAAGCCGGTTGAATTTGTCAACGCATTTCTAGAGCGACTTTAGCCATTTTCGGCCGTATTTTACTATCAAATTGAGTACCGCGTGGCATGGGTAAGTGATCGTGACTACATGTTCTAATTGTTGTTTTTTGTGTTTAATATGTTGTTATTTGATAAGAATGTTTGTGTAGTCTTTCAAAAACACAAAAATAATATGTATCAGGGGTGCCACGTGTGTGCTTAGACAATAATTACGCTGCGTGTCGGGATAGACTTAGTGTTGACCGGACGGACGTTATATGCAATTTCTTCACGTTTTATTAGTTTTTTAGTTCATATTATATTAGTTTTGATATAAAACAATATATATATACAATAAGTATAGGTATTTATGAGGATTTTATCAATGTTGTCACACATTTCTCATGTATTAGGGTCGTCACGAAGATATATTTGCGATTTTGAAAATGACGTTTTGCGTTTTTCGCGAGAATTTTCAACTTCAAAACTTGCTCACAACTGTCATATCACACATACAACAACAACAAAAACACGATAATATTCACTATTCACTCCTTTATTTAGATGTGCAAAAATTATTTTGATATCTTTTAAAACAAAAAAGTTTTGACGTTTTCAAAACACCCACCATCAATAATGCAAATTTTACAAAAAATAAGTCAGGCCCTGGGGGAAGTTTTGTAATTTTAAGCCAGGGCTCTAAAGGTTAAAACTATCATAAATTCTGATGAAAAAATTAAGTAGCCTGATAAGAAAATGTGCTTAATTGCTTAACAATGCAACATATATTTTAGTTTAACATTTAAAACATCACAATATTAATGGTAGCAGCAAGCATAGAGTGAGTAATTGAAAAAACAATTAGATGTAACATAGTGAAAAATTATTTTTACGCATTGTTGAAAATTGATTCGTCATTGACCTATCAAATTTCATTGTGTCAGAGATTGGAATCTTGGCATATGATTTAGTCACTTGTGGTATCGAAAAAGTCTACAGGTTAGAAATAGACCCAATGCAGTTGTTTTTTTTTGCCCCATGGAGGTCTTAGCCTGACTACCCTATCATTATTATGGTAATACAAGAAAATATGTCCAACAGAATACAACAGGCAAATCCTGGAACAGGATAATGAAGTTTTGCTAATCACTATGAACACACATAATAACACACACAAATCAACGTTTCAACCAAAAAGACTTTATCAAGAACACATTAATAAAAAAAAAACTAAGAGTAAGAGTGGCACTATTCACATGGCATGGCTAAATATAGATATAATTTGGAAGAGTTCAAACTAGAAGAACAGAGATGAAACAACACAAACATAAAATAGACAAAACAGACCCAAATATCGATAAAACAAAACAAACAGAAATATGCGAAACAACAAGATATGATCCATACAACTGGCATTGATTCCAATTTAAATTAATTAATGAGAATTAATGAGTTCACTCTAATTTTATTTTATTAGTTCAAAATATCTGCATGATCCATTGCTTTACCACTGGACACAGTAGCAGTGCAAGCCAATCAATCTACTCTCTCATTGCCCTGAACACCCACATGACCAGGCATGAAAATGAATGTAACACATTCCAACTTTGCTTTATTGACTGCCTCAAGTCACTGCTCTTGAAATGCAACTCATATTTGTATTTTTCTGGTCATTCTCATTGAGTTATGCAGACATGAATTGCTCACTGTGAAATCCTTAAAGCATTGTATACTGCTAAAAGGTGAAGTCTTCTGGGTATGAAAGACAGCTCCGGAAAAACAGCCCAATTACTCTTATGAAACAAGAGCATCATCGAGGGTAATTCCTGGAGACTAAAGCAGTTAAAGCGTGTAAATACCCGGTATATCTTTGTTAACCTAAGTAAGAGAAAAATAGTTTTTAGAAATTATATAAACCAGTTCTGATGTATGGAGGTGAATTATGGACAATCAGTAGAATAGTACTAAACAACAATATGTTTCGTCAACAAAAATAAGAAAAAATGGACTTATATCGGACATGTACTTTGAATGAATTAAAAACAGACTGCCACTACATGCATTAAAATTGGTTCCAGATAGCAAAATAAAAAGAGGAAAACCATAAAAGATTCTTCACAGAAGAACCATCAAAGAGGGTATGACTGTGCTTCAACAACATACAAGAATTACACACAGTAGCATCACATTACTTGAACTTAAGATCTTACGTTCTTAAGAGCACTGGTTTCTGCCGTCTGCACTGTATTTGGTATAGAAGGAACATAGAAAGTAGAGATGTGGTTATATAGAACAATACTGAGAACACCATGGAGCTAATGAAGATACATTTGTCTATTGTCTATCCCCAGGTGAATGATTGTTGATTGCATTCACACTTGCCGTTAAGCGTAGGGGTGGTATCTTAAGCTGTCGTTTCAAGGCCAGATGTGACGCTGAGGTTGCATTTAGTTCATGTTTGTTCAAGGTTATCTTAATGTTTTCTATCCACCGTTTTCTTGGTCTACCTTTTGATTTACACCCGGATATTCTTGTATTTTATGCTCTTATTGGTATTTGGTTTGGCTTCATTCTCATAAGGTGACCGAACCATTTTACTTGCTGTCTCTCAATATGTTCGATACATGATATTATACCAACTATTTTCCTAATTTCTTCATTTCTTATTTTATCTAGTTTGGTAACCATTGCAGCTTTCCTCAGACACTTCATTTCACATGTGACGATTTTTCTTTGCTGCGAAGCTGTTAAAGACCATGTTTGACATTGGTAGCACAGTGTTGGTATAAAAATTGTAGATATTATTTGTTTTTTAATTTCCATCTTGATCTTTGGATGAAGAAGTAATGGTGAAAGTTGGTAAGTCACTGTGTTTGCTTTCTGGCACCTTGTTTCTATTTCACTGTCTAGTCTTCCATCTTCGGAAAAAATGCTGCCTAGATATTTAAATTCTTTGGCTTGTTTCACTTTGGTGTTATCTATTGTTATATTCATTGGTGTTGAAGACTTGCTAATTTTCATAACTTCTATTTTTTGTACATTAATTTTCATGTTGTACTTCTGACATGCTAACAACAATGCATTGATGTGCTTTTGCAAAGTTTCCTCATCTTTGTATATTAAACTTTGATCATCGGCAAATAATAGTTCATTGATTTCATTATTAAGTTCTTCATCAGGTTTATTTGCAATGTTTTCCTCTTTGTTGATATGAGCTTCTTTTATTATTCTGTCCATGTATATGTTGAAAAGTAGGGGTGAAAGTACACATCCTTGTCTTACTCCAGATCTTGTTTCAAAAGGTTCAGTCATTTCATCTGTTGTTCTTACTGAGCTTTGGTATTTTTGATATATCGCTTTTATATTAACTAACAGTTGTCCTCTGATGTTATACATTTCTAAGGTTTCCCATAGAATGTTTCTATCTACTCTGTCGAATGTCTTTTCCTGGTCTACAAATACTGTGTTTACATCTTGATTGTATTCGATTGCTTTTTCACTCAGTTGTTTCAGTGTGAAAAGTGTGTCTGTACAGCTTGCTCCCCTTCTGAAGCCAAACTGAGAGGGGCTCAACTGTGGTTCTGCAATGTATCACATTCTTTGTTCTATTAACCTTTAGCAAGCCGGATTAAAAAATACAAAACCTCTTCCTGCCACCGGATTCTTTTTTGAGAATTTTCATCTTTTCTGGTTGGTGTTACGGAAATGCAATAACTTTTTTGTTATTCGTGATAAAAAAAAAAAAATTGTCCGTGCAAATGCAGAATTGAATACCGCAAATGTATGTATATTTTAAAAATTTTTATGTAACATACCCGGGGTTTGCGCAGGAAGTGAACACCTTTTTTGCGCAAAAAACCAACAGAAACAACAAGACATGGGTGTTCGGAAAACTCAATAACATTTTTGCTATTAGAGATTTTAAAATAATTTCAACAGATTTAAATGCAGAATTGAATACTGCAAATGGGTGTGTAATTGGTTTTTTTTTATGTATCTTACTCGAGTTTTGCGCAAGAGGTGAAGACATTTTCTCGAAAAAACAAAATATATGCAAAAAAGACACGGGTGTTCGGAAAACTCAATAACATTTTTGTTATTAGAGCTTTTAAAATAATATCAACACATGTAAATGCAGAATTGAATACTACAAATGGGTGTGTAATTGGTTTTTTTTTATGTATCCTACCCGAGGTTTGCGCAAGAGGTGAAGACAATTTTTATTTTAAAATTACATAAAAACAAACAACACAAATGACTTACCCACTGGCCATGCAGCTCTGGAGTAAACCTACATGCTGTGCAGCTCAGAGGAACAATCAATTTTGAAATGTACCAATGTGTGGTATCTATGGAAGCAGGGGTAGGGGCACAGAGTGACCTGACATGCTGCGCACACGTACTGAGTCTGGTGACGCTTCTTTGACCGATCTGAACAGACTACACAGTCAGGAAGCGCAGGCTTGCCACTGGACAACCGTTTAGGATTTATAGCAATATGGTGTGTTGGTCCTATTGCCAATCATGCTTTCATCGATACTGATTTCTTTGGAGAGGCCATAATATTGTTGGAACAGAGGAATAAGTTTGTCAACAAACCCCTGTATCTTGAACGCCTTGCTGTGACCCGGTTGCCCTCGTGCAACAGCTGTTGTGTTGTCTACAAGGTGCAGGAATGAAAGAATAGCTAAAAATCTATTCCTAAACCCAGGCATCTTGATGAGACCATCATTAGACCAATACAATTCAAAGGAGGAACGTTTGGTCAGTCCCATCAAGAGCACCAAAGCAACAAAAGCTGTCATCTCATCAGCTGTGACTTCCTTCCACATCTTCACACGAGATGCAATGCCGGCGGCCTGTCCCTTCGAATCACTAACCTGCTTAGCGTAACGATTAGTTTCAGTTACCAACATGTTCACAATATCATCTGTAATAAACAGACGAAACACGTCTACCGCACTAATGTCATCATCTAAGCCTATAGGTCCAACAACTTCATCGAAGTTGCTAAGCCAATCATGGCTATACCCCGAAGGAACACTAGAATTTCCAACAATTTCTTCTTCCAATATGTCGTCATCGGCCACGCTGCGAACTGAATCAGTATCACTATTATCTCTATCTAACAACACATCATCTATTGGAGCGATATCTGCATCTGTTAACGGCATACTTACCTCCTCATCCGAATCGGGATCCATTACGAACGCAAAATAAATTGTATCCATTGTAGGCCTAGGTTGCTGTCGGAAAATGCGATGGAACAACGTCTTGACGCTACTGTAAATTATAACAACTGGACAGGGCGGACGTGAACTGGTACCGGCTTCGATTGCGCATGCCCTGAACTACATACATGCTGTGATTTGGCTGTTGTAAGCCTATTTGGCACAATGTCTCATTGAGTGAGTGCACTTGACAACGGTAAACAGCCGCCATCTTTTTTTTGTCAAACAGATTTAACAACGGCGCGGTGAAGGTTAATGTTTGTGTAGATTTTACCTGTGTGACTTAACAAGGAGATGCCTCTATATGACTCACACTCTCTCTTATTACCTTTGTTTTTCCATAGTGGTACAATTACTGATTTTTGCCAGTCGTCTGGTACTTTTCTTTCTGACCAGGCTATTAGATACATTATTATCAACATTAATATTAAAAAACAATATTATTTTAAATAAAAGCATATCTACAACAGCAGTGTACACACACTAGCTACTATGTCACGAGTTCATTTTGTAACTAAACAATATAAACAGATATAATATTTGAACTTTTAGGCTGAAGGCTACAAATTATGGGTAGATTGGGATCACACAAGAGGGTCTACACTACAAGCAATGGCAGAAGCAGTGGAGAGCTCAGCTGTGGTGCTCATTTGTATGTCTGAGAAGTATAAACAAAGTCCTAACTGCCAGACTGGTAAGTCTTGTGTGCAGAGAATTTTGTGATTTATTTCTGAGAATTGTGTGATTGATTTCTGAGAATTGTGGAATAAAATAAAATGAGTCTAGTGAAAACATGATTTTACCCATATATGCTCGCTGCCTAGTCATTTGGTGACCAGAAGCAGTCTGTCTATTGTTGCCTTCAGCACATACTTCGTGGAGATGGTTCCATTCGTCAATCATCCATAGTTGTCAACTAGTACGGATTCTGTGCATTCATATGGATTTTGCCCCCCCCCCCCTCACAAAATGTGCTTTTTTGTGTGTGTTTTTTTTTACAAAAAATGTCATTTGGTTGTTATATATTCAGTAATTACTACTAATGCAGACAATTTGTTCCTATTGATGGACAAAAAATGACAAATTTTAACAAATTTGTGGGGTTTTTGGGGAGTTTTTGTTTTGGGTGCAAAATACTGACATTTTTATTGAAATACGAAAATAAATTGTTAAAAATATGTTATTTCTTATTTGTTTGGTTAACCAAAGGTTTTTTGCATGCCATAAATGATTAGTTAACTCAAACCCTGATCACATGGTTAACAGACAAGTGAATTATA
This sequence comes from Meghimatium bilineatum, assembly GCA_034231615.1. Lineage (NCBI taxonomy): Eukaryota > Metazoa > Mollusca > Gastropoda > Stylommatophora > Philomycidae > Meghimatium > Meghimatium bilineatum. The sequence goes on from CM067311.1 coordinate 26,128,454, forward strand.
TACTATATTACAGAGGCTCTCAAAATAAAGCTAAGATGATACTCACATATACATTATGTCTGCCAGTCAGCAGGGATCCCTGCACATACAAATATCTGTTCATATAAGCCTAATCATCATGTTAGCGGAGGTAGCATGGATTCTTGCACATACAAAAAAGCTGTTTCATATAATCATCAAATCTGGCAGAGATAGCATGGATTCCTGCACATAAAAAAAAGCTGTTTCATATAATCATCAAATCTGGCAGAGATAGCATGGATTCCTGCACATAAAAAAAGCTGTTTCATATAATCATCAAATCTGGCAGAGATAGCATGGATTCCTGCACATAAGAAAAGCTGTTTCATATAATCATCAAATCTGGCAGAGATAGCATGGATTCCTGCACATAAAAAAAGCTGTTTCATATAATCATCAAATCTGTCAGAAATAGCATGGATCCTTGCACATAAAATAAGCTGTTTCATATAATCATCAAATCTGGCAGAGATAGCATGGATTCCTGCACATAAAATAAGCTGTTTCATATAATCATCAAGTCTGGCAGAGATAGCATGGATCCTTGCACATAAAATAAGCTGTTTCATATAATCATCAAATCTGGCAGAGATAGCATGGATTCCTGCACATAAAAAAAGCTGTTACATATAATCATCAAATCTGGCAGAGACTGCATGGATCTCAGCAAATAAATGATAAAGTCTGTCAGTCAGATTGACTAACCAACCAAACTGACTAATTAACTATTCTCTAAGAACACTGTTTGATGGGATCCTGTGTTATTTTCTTTCTTGTTGTTATTTTCCATGTTGTTGATGCAGGTGTCTTGTTAATTATATGGCTAAATTTAGCTCATACTTAACATTTCTTTTTGTAACTGCCAACAGAGGCAGAGTATACATTTCAGCTGAGGAAAGACTACATCCCACTCATGATGCAGTCTAGATATCTGCCTGATGGCTGGCTGGGTGCGATATTGGGTGCAAAACTTTTCTTTGATTTCAGTGGCAAATATCCGTATGAGAAACCATTACAGGTATGTGGCAATAGCTGATTCTGATAGTTTATGATGATAATATTCCAACAAATTGGTTACATCTGGAAAACAAAAATCAATAGAAGTCAGAAATAAAAATATATTGAAAATATATATGACTGGCTTAGATTCATTCAACATAAGATAGGTATTAATTTCTTTGGTAGTTGAGAAGTGAGAGTTCCAATGGTTTGTACATATATATACACAATCATAAATTTAGAGTATGCATACACATGTAGTATACACACTGTGCACTTGTGGAACAGATGAACAGGCCTCTGAATATATTCTGCAGAACTGCCCCCAGAATAAAAAATTTAGAGATAGCCTAATGTTGCAACCTTGCAAGTAAAGATATATGGAACCAAAGAGAAGCTTCAGACAACGGTGGTGTTCATCCAAAAGACTTGTCTGATGGTGTAGACATCAAGTCTTGAACAAAATAAAGAAAGTTGATAGCATAGACCTTTACTATTCAGGATGCAATAATCAACCCATCATTTTTGTGGCTACAGGGGTTTACTAGACATTATAAATATTTCATTAGGTTGCCATTGTTTTATGAATGGTCTGAATGCAAATTTGACTGCAGCAAGGTTTGGGCCTGGTACCTTGTTCTACTGAGACATACTCTGTATTTCTCTGTCACATAGCTGGACATAGCCTCAAGGAAGTTTGACTTTTTGTCACTATTGTTTCTTATGTCAGTCAATGGAATTTTACTTTTAGCCCCAGATAAGTAGCATGAACCAATCACTCGTAGCTCCTAGCAATTGAAGCAACAGCAACTGATGTAATTACTGTTCACAGGGAAGTTGAAGACTAATAACTAACTTCTAGTTTTGAAGTTATAGATCATTTGGTCTAAACTAACTTCTGACCTGTCAAGCTGGAGGCAACTAAATAACTTCTGACAGTGAAGTTACAGACAAATAGCTAACTTTTGGTTCTGAAGTTGTAGACAAATAACTAACTTCTGACAGTGAAGTTATAGACAAACGACTAGTTTCTGACAGTGAAGTTATAGACAAACGACTAGTTTCTGACAGTGAAGTTATAGACAAACGGCTAGTTTCTGACAGTGAAGTTATAGACAAACGACTAGTTTCTGACAGTGAAGTTATAGACAAACGACTAGTTTCTGACAGTGAAGTTATAGACAAACGACTAGTTTCTGACAGTGAAGTTATAATAGACAAACGACTAGTTTCTGACAGTGAAGTTATAGACAAACGACTAGTTTCTGACAGTGAAGTTATAGACAAACGACTAGTTTCTGACAGTGAAGTTATAGACAAATAACTAATAAATAGGATTAGCTTTTCTATTCGTTGTAAAATTGAAAATAGTAATGAACACTTGACAGTAAACTTTGAAGTAATAGCCAATGGATGACAGCTATGTTGATGAAAATAACTGACTGCTGGAAGTAGGATGCCCTCAGCTGGTTTGACCACAGAAATTTTTTTTGGTGCAAACCATGTGATGTGTAAATTATAATGTTTGTCACAAGATCTGTGGACGAGTGACTTTGCCACTACACTAGCAGGTCTCCCTGAGTATTGATAGTGAAGTTGAAGGTATAATCCAACAATTTATGTTGGCTGTTGTAATATTGACGATTCTGATAAATCTGAAAATATCAACCATTCTCACTTTCCTCCAGGGTTTGCTCAAGGAGTTGAGAGGAAGAGGCAAGCCAGCTCACCCAACAGGACAAAATCACAACCCAAACCTTGGTCAGTTAATCTATTATTTATTCTGACCATTTGCCATCATGTTAACTATTCAAACACCTCACCCACATATACTGCAAAATTTACAATTGTGGTAATTGAGAACAAAACTACAGAAATTCCTACTGCTCTCAAAGTAAAAGCAATTTATCACCCAGACAACTAATACCTCAGTTTACTGTAGATTCATGTCTTCACAGATGGATCATCAGAGAATGCAATAAAGAGAAGATGAGCTGGGATACAAACATCTATACCAAACACCCTAAAAATAGAACTCTCAATCGCTACTAGAAAATTATCAACAAACTATTTGGCAGTTGATATGGCAGCTACAAGCAATCTTAGAAGCAAGGTGACATGGCAGCAGTTCCCAGGTTTTTAATCATTTCATTGGACACTCCATCAGCTCCAGGGGACTTTTTCATTTTCAATTTGGATATTGCATACTCCAGTTCTTTCATTGTGATTGGTGCCTCCATGACTTCAGGTATAAGTTCGCCTTGTTCAATGTTTTGCTGGTTCTCTCGAACCTCCTGTTGTTTGTCTGGGCTAACTTTGACATTATTGTCTTCTGCAAAGGAATCTACAAAGTAATCTGCTGCATGTTTACCTATTATAATGTTTCTATCTTTATAACGTGTGACCCTTGTATTTCTCCCTGTACTTTCATTATTTAGTTGCTTTACAAGTTTCCATAATTTCCTAGTATTTCTTTCTAGGTTCAATGACTCTGTTTTTTCTTTCCAGCTGCTCCGTCTGGCTTGTAACTTGGCTCTTTGAAATTTAGCCTTTGTTTGCTGATATTTGTTGTGGTGTTCTCGGCTGATCTGTTATCTGCCTGCTGTCTAGATGTTTCCATCTTGTGTTGCAGCTTTTCCAGTTCATCATTCCAGTAGGGTTTGTAGTTTTTGAGTGCCTCCCTGGGTATGGTTTTACTAGCAGCATGTAGTATACATCTATTAAATTCACTCACTGCTCTATTGATGTCTTTGTCCAAGTTCATGTCCTTAGCTAGAACACTGGTTAAATGCTGTTACATTTTCCAGTCTGCCCTCTTATAGTTCCACCTAGTAAGCGTGCTGCTGTCCTTGGTAAATTCATTGTGGATTTCCAGAAATACTGGTCTGTGGTCACTACCCCCAAACTGCTTTCCAACGACACGTGTGATGTTCCATTCCAGGCCTGGTGAGTGGAATGCCAGGTCTGGTGTAGAGGTGGTGTGCCATGCTCTCGGGTAGAGGGTGGTGAGTCTGCTTGCTGGTTAATAAGTACGAGATTATTTTCATCCTGCCAGCTCTCAAGTTCCTCACATATGTTGTCCATTTGATCGTAGCCCCAGCTCTGAGAGTGGCTGATGAAGTCATCACACACCATAAGTCTCTCTTTTTCAGGTATTGTGTCTAGTGCCAATGGTCTATCATTTGGGCAGTAGTAGTTCAGGAGATGGAATTCTTCACTGTCTGTTTTTAGGTGGAGCATCTGGTACTCTGCCCCCTCCATATATACTTCCAGCTAACATGCGCTGATATTGTTTTTAACAAGTGTCAGAATTCCACCATTTTGCCTGTCTTTTCGGTCTGACCAGTAGCACTGGTAGCCTCTGATTTTAAAGGCTATATCACTGCTGAGGTGTGTTTCCTGGATACAGCACACATTAACTTGTTCTTCACTTAGAATATTTTCAAGTTCCAATTTTTTACTGTATCCATCTCTTTTGCTGTTCACACACTGAGCATTCCAGTGCATTATTTTTATTGGTCATTGGTTTGTTTGGCCAGTAGTTCTATTCCCTTGCCTCTTGACTCCTCTGCGCAATTGAGAAGGACTTCCAGTAACTAAGGTTGGGCCCTTTCGAGGTATAGGGCCTGGCACCATACCTGCCTGAACATCCGCCACAGGGCAGGCACCATAACTATTAATAGATACAGACATGTTCCCATTGTGTTTTGTGTGTGGCATCCTGATTATTTGTGCGCCTTTTGGCTGATTGCCTCTGTCTTCAGCACCCTGCATTCTTGGGCAGGACTATGGTCCTGCTCGAAAGGGACTGCCCGACCAATCTTAGAATCCAGCCCCTGTTGACTGAACTAAGCTCTATCACCAGTTCACGGAGCTGGCCTTGATGGGATAACTGTCTACTAGCAACACAGTGGTGCTGCAGTGGATCACTGTACAATGCATGATTGCAGGGAATGAGGCAGCGGACAGACTGGCAAAATCAGGTGGAAAAAAAATAATTAAATCCTGCAATATCACTGACTGAAGCAAAAATTAATTTAATTTAATACAAACATACATAGAGTCAGAGAACAGGCAGCAACTTTCCACAGGATCCCATTCTAAAGCTGGTCATAGTAAACTATCATTTTTACTCTCTACACATGACACTGTAGACTACAAGCCCATCTCTACAAAATAAAGATTGTCCAAATTGTCCATATCATAAGGGTCTCCAGACTCCAAAACATATTCTGCAGACTTTTTTTGGTGACTTCAGGTCTAAAACATGGCCCCAGGAGACAGATCTGGCTGTTAGAAAGACTATATAAATGATGACAGACAAGGTCAAATTGTCCAGTTTTTGTTGAAAGCGAAATTAGATATTTCTAAATGTTAGACTAGCTTTAGTTATCAAATTTACTACCATGGGGAAAAGTGGGTGATGCCAGCTATAAATCAAAAACCCAATATTTTAGAAAGTTAAGCATATATTGTGAGTCAATGTCCTTGATCATTAAGCAAAAACTGACAAAAGATAGCTGAGATGACCATTCGAGTGTTTCACTGTAGAATTTTTGTTTTCATGGACAGGAAATTGTTTTTTTAGATTGATACTCAGAACCAGAATAACCAACAAATATAAGGTTGGTATATAACATATCCTTGTTAATTCCCAGAAAAAAAGCACTGTGTGTATTTAACCTACTAGGCTGACAGGTATGAATAGAGAATACTACACTCTGGAAATAATCTCTTACCTGGGGAATATTGCTACATTTATTATTGCATAACATATTATTTTGTCAAACATGGTCTTTAACAGCTTTGCAACAAAGAAAAATCATCACATATGAAATGAAGTGTCTGTAATGGTTACCAAACTAGATAAAATAAGAAATGAAGAAATTAGGAAAAGAGTTGGTAAAATATCATGTATCAAACATATTGAGAGACAGCAAGTAAAATGGTTCTGTCACCTTATGAGAATGAAGCCAAACCAATAAGAGCATATAATACAAGAATATCCGGGTGTACGGCCAAAGGTAGACCAAGAAAACGGTGGATAGAAAACATCAAGATAGCCTTGAACAAACATGGACTAAATGCAACCTCACGACACATCTGGCCTTGGAACGACAGCTTATGCTCCCACCCTTACGCTTAACGGCAAGTGTGAATGCAATCAACAATCATTCACCTGGGGATAGACAATAGACAATTATTTTGTATCGATCATTTTTTTAAATATCTTAAGTTATTCACCTGAGAATGTTCATTTCTTAGTCAGATCTAAACTCCTTTATTATGACAGAAGAAAGCAGTGCTTTTGGCATGACTGCAAGTAGTATGACTCAGCAGTAAATATGTTCTCCTCAAGGAAGGAATGGGAAATGTTTTACCTATTTTAAAAAAAGGTTAATTGCACATTTTTGTGAGTCAGATCTTCTGTTTGATGTTAAATTTTATTACCCTTTTGCCTTTTTCTGAAAAATCACTAGTGGGAGAGAAGGTTTTTTTTGGCTATGTTTCTAGTACTAAAAGATATGTTCAATAGTTGCAAAGAGAGAGGGAGGTTGAATTCCCCCCCCCCCCAACCCCCAGTATCTACAGACCTGTATACTCATGTATGCCCTATGCTTTCTTAGTGACTCAATGAGCATGTTAAGAAATATTAAGTGACTCAATGAGCATGATAAGAAATATTAAGTGACTCAATGAGCATGCTAAGAAATATTAAGTGACTCAATGAGTATGATAAGAAATATTAAGTGACTCAATGAGCATGCTAAGAAATATTAAGTGACTCAATGAGCATGCTAAGAAATATTAGGAAATGACTGGGCACACAGGCAGTGGTTGAAGTTAGTGAAGACTTCCATTAATGCTAAGCACTTAGTTAGGGTGTCCTAGTTTGTTTATTATTATATTTTTTTATTCAATATTTCTGCTTGTTGTATTTTATTTCTTGATAAAGTTCACATTGGTGGCCGCAACATAGGAGGTATTCCTGTTATATTTTTTATCTTTTATCATAGGTGTGTAAATGGTATTTTTATTGATGCAGCAATCTAGCTCTACTTAACTTTTAATAGATGTTTTTGTGAAACCATTGAGTCTTGTTATATTTGTAGAATTAGCATACTTTGTGCTTTGCTTTTTTCTGATTTAGTAGGCCTATATATTATATAGATAATAGTATATTATAGTGTTATATAATATTATAGTATATAGATTTACTGTAGTCTTCTCTGGTATCAATTCTAGAACCCACTTTTGTTTGTCTCCTACAGATGAAGATTTTGCCTTTCATGATATGACACAAGCAGTAACTACAGTAGCCAACAGTTCATCTGTAATTGGCAGTTCTAACATCAACTCCTTATAGCAACAGCAATGCTGCAGCAGTAGCTTCCATGAGTAATGAGAATGTGGAAAGTTGGCTAGTTTCCAAAGGGCTGCAAAGGTGAACAGTTTTGACTTTGTGGAAGGTGTAGATAAATATTGTTGATGATAGTTGCAACAGCAGTCATGGAAGTAATAATAGCAATATTTTAACTATGGGTAGATCTCTAAGTTCTAACATGAAAAGCCTTGTGTTGACAAACTTTTTCCTTTTTTAACAGTTGTACTTGTGACAACTTCAACCATTTTGGTCAGGTAAATTTTAAATGGATAGGTATGAGGGTGCTTAAAAAACCTCAAAAGTATTATCAAAATTAAAATGACCATTACATTGTTTTGTAACCTATCAATATTGTTGTAAATGGCATCAGACACGCCAATCATGAATAGCTTGTCACATAACTGATATTTAAACTTCCTACTCCAGTCTCATATAGTTGCTGCGTGGACATGCATGTATCACCATACTAAATTAGCATTGATAAAAGCAAGACATTGTGACTAGTGAAGCCAAGCAAGATCCTACGAATAGCCATTTGGTCACAAATTTGAAGAAACTAAATCAATCAATCAAGTTCCATGCCAAGTGGTGTAGGCGATCATGCTTCTCCACAATTCTCTGTCTCTTGTGTTGTTAATTGGTTCAGTTAGTTCAATTATAATTAATAATTTCCTAAAGTGGATTTAGCTAATGGTCATCATGACTTGTGATGGACAAACAACAATTGTAAAAGTCCTGATTTGGCAAATCTATTGGAATTTGTACCACTGTGAAACATCTGTGAGAGATATTGATTCCAGAGATTTCATGTCTTTTGCATCCTAACTTAACTATTATTACTCCCCAGGTTAACAACAGTTTTCTCACAAGTTGATGGACAGCTTATCTGGCAGCTTAAGAGAATGAGAGAAATGGTGAGAAACATTGGATTTCTTCTGCTTTCAAATATACATAAATATAAATTTCTATATAGGTTAGATAAAGATGTTGATGTATGTACAGATGGATCCGTAAGAAATCTAGTCAAAATGAAACAATGCATACAAGACAACTATTTCTAGTATAAACACAGAAATAAAGGCTGTTGAGTTACTCCAGCAAAACTAACTGAATATTCATAATAATAATAATACTCATAGTATCACAGGGTAATACATTGTAGATCATCAGATTAGATCATATTGTGACAAAAATATAAATATTATCTGTTTCTGATCTTATTAAGTAACCCCGATCTCGCAGTTGACTTTCAGCTCATTAGAACACAAAAAGACATGATTAATATTATACTGATACTCCAATTGTAGCATTTTAATGAGCAAAATTTTACTCAAGAGGTTCCTGTCTCCTCTCCACAATCCCTTATCACCAAACAAAAATAACAACTGACATCCCGCATCATTTTACAGAAAGTCATCAATTCTCTCATTCCATTCTTCAAGGCACACAAAATTCTGTTAATGATTGGTTGATATGTGCTTCCAACTTGTATTGTCTCTCAAATATTATGTCTAAACTTTGCAGGTGTTTACAGAGCAAACAGGCTAACAGACAGACATGTATTTTTGTCTGTGTGTGTTGCTGAAGATGGAGATGTATTGTTTGTTTATTTCAATCTTAAGTAATTATGATCAATAGCTCTCATATATTTTTATGATATGAAAGGGGGGGGGGGGGTATACAGGTTCCTCCAGAGATCTTTTCCATTCTTGGAAGACTCTAACTCTCATCATTATGCAATGAAATCTTTGAGAACTTGAAATATTTGAGAAATCTTTTACTCAAGGGAGGTAAAAATCTAAATGTAATTGTAAATATGTGTGGTAGGATAGCTTGACTACATATGCATGTCATCTATTAGGTGGCTGTGTTGTTGTATGATGGTTGGTCTGGTCAGACCTTCCACATACCAGGAAATAAGAAGATATAATGGTTTAGTCTTTTGGATTTGGACACAACAATTGATGATACAACTGAAAAAACATGAATAGAACCAGAGAATTTTTTTCATACCCAAAAAAAACTTCCACTATGGGATTATGTGGTTTTGGGGAAAAAAACACTGCATAATCAGAATGAATCTTCTGTACTTTGTAAAACTAACTAAGTCTTTCACCTTTAAAATACCTTGGAGTGCTGTTTGACAGATTTTAGTGATTTAATGAGCATCCAAAGTACACAATCCTCAAAGCTCAAAAGGAGTTGACAGCAATAGGGGTGGCTACTGTTATTGTTGTGAACAACAACTTTTTGCACTGTTATATCCAGGGCTAGTTCTGTCTGTTATAGAGTATGTTAAGTAATTCTGACCCTTAGCTCAATGCAGATTGATAGACTTGACAGGATACAGAATGAAGCTATGCATATCATTCTTGGATGCCCCAGAGATACAGAATGAAGCTATGCATATCATTCTTGGATGCCCCAGAGATACAGAATGAAGCTATGCATATCATTCTTGGATGCCCCAGAGATACAGAATGAAGCTATGCATATCATTCTTGGATGCCCCAGAGATACAGAATGAAGCTATGCATATCATTCTTGGATGCCCCAGAGATACAGAAATAGAGGCAAGATTTTCCTCTTGCTGGATTATCCTACCATAGCCCCCACTACAGCACTTGAAGATTAGCATCTGTCATTCTTTTGTGCAGATATACTGTTATGTGGAGCGCATGGCCGTGTGGTTAAAATGCCGTTCTCAGACCCTTGAGGTCTGGGTTCAATCCATGATTGGGACAGGATTTTTCTTTTGGAGATACAATAAAAATTCTTCCTGTACATGATGCAATGTCTGCTATGGCAAAGTGGTCTTTATTTCTGCATCCCATAGAAAGCCTCCCTGCACTCCATCACAGGAAAACATGCAGTAGCAAATGTATACTGTTATGTTTTGTCATTTTTCTGTTTGTTTCATTTGTCATTATCACTTGATGTTCTGCCAATTTTCTGTTTGGTTTTGTTTAATCTCTGTCGTTCTATTTCTTCATCATATATACTCTTCTGGACATACTGATTTATTTCATCTAGCCATTATTATTTGAACATTGACAGTGCAGTTTCTTACTCATTGTGTATTACATTTTGTTATTGATAAATGCCTTTTGGTCAAAACATCATGTTTTGTGCTATTGTATATGGCAGTAGTGATTTGTTATGTTATGTTATGTTCCTCCAGGGCCATAGGCGGCGCATAGGGCAGAAACCATAGCCTTCCATTTCTGTCTTTGTGTTGCCAAGTCTTTCAATTGTTACGTGTTGTTTAGGTTCATTGATATGCCTTCTCTATTAATGGTTCTTCGTAGAGTTTCTCTAGGTCTCCCTCTTCTTCTTACTCCAGGTGGCATCCAATATAGTGATTGTTGGGGAATTCTTAGGCTGTTCATTCTGAGAACATGGCCGATGTAAGTCCAACGCCTTTGTCTAATGAAGGAAGATATATAGGTTTGTTTACTTTCCTCTCTTATAGTAGTGTTAGATTTAAAGTCACTCCACTTAACATTCAGAATGGTACGTAGGCATTTGTTTTCAAAGGAGTCGAGTCTTTTATCTGTGGCTTTTGTGGCGTTCCAACTTTCGCACCCATATGATAGAATAGGGATGATATTGGAGTTAAACAACTTGAGTTTTGTGGTGTTTCTTAGTCTGTTTGACGTCCAGATGTTGCGTAGTTTATTGAAAGCACCCGCTGCAAGGGCAATACGGTGTAAAATTTCTTTTGATGAGTCTCCATCCAATGCTAGATTGGTGCCTAAATATGTAAAATTGTTGATTTTAATAATGGAACATTTTGAATTTCTATGTTGTCGTTGGATCTCGTAAAATCTAGTATATGAGTTTTTGATGTGTTGATTTTCAACCCTATCTGATTTGAGTAGTGTTGGAGATTGTCAAGCTTAGATTGAGCATCTGTGTGGTTTGCGCTCATAAGGGCCAGGTCATCTGCGTAGTCAAGATCTTCGAGAACGGTATTATTAATCCATTTTATTCCTGTCAGCTCATTTTCAGTGCTCTTTCTCATGACCCAATCAATAGTGACGCAGAAAAGTAATGGGGACATGATGCATCCCTGTTTAACGCCCGTAACAATTTGGAACCATTCTGACTTCTCAGTTGTTTGTTTGAACACAGCAATGTGAGTTGGTGTAAAATGCCTTTATAACATTGATTATTTTAGTAGGAAAAACGTATTGCTGTAGAATATTCCATAACGTAGGCCGAGGAAGACTATCAAATGCTTTTTCAAAGTCAACAAAGTTGATTATGAGCGGGGATTGAAATTCGAGTGATTCTTCAATGATGATGCGAAGAGAAAATATGTTGTCTGTGCAGGAGCGAGCTGATCTAAAGCCTGCTTGTTCTTCTCTGAGTAGTTTATCAACAGCATTCTTTAATCTTTCCAATATGATGCTTAGGAAGACCTTGCCTATGACTGATAATAGGGTGATACCCCGCCAGTTGTTGCAGTCTGAGGGGTCGCCTTTCTTAGGGAGTTTGACGGAGTCACTCTTGGGGAGTAGTGATTAGCAAAGCTTTATTATAATGTTCCCAAGTTTTGCCTGTTAGATTACAGTTTTGCTGCAGTTATATTTTACTGATCATATTTTGAGTGCAACTTGACTGATATTCTAATAGATGATAACCCAGTTGTATTGTAATTTTTATTCCACAGGATCCAGAATATTTCCACAACAGCTTAGAGAGACAATTTGGGATGACCCTTATTGACATTTTACGATTGAATGCAGCATTAGATAGTTTACAGTGATCACATAAACAATTTTCTTGTCACTCCACCCCACGGATGCACTTTTATACACATCTTTCATCAGGAGACTGGCAGTACAATTCTTTATTGTTTCGATGGAAGGATTTACCGATAGCTCTATGTTTCTTACTCCATCAACTGTTTAGATTATGTGTGTACTAGGAACAATGGTTAGGCCTACATGCTAAAATATTATTTCTATTTGACAGTTACACTTTTAGTAGTTAATATTTGGTAGTTTTTCATTACACATTTTATTAGTTAATATTTGGTAGTTTTTCATTACACATTTTATTAGTTAATATTTGGTAATCATTAAACACATTTTGTTAGTTAATATTTGGTAGTTTATTATTAGACACATTTTGTTAGCGCCATATTTTGTTAGTTAATATGTGATAATCATTAGACACATTTTATTAGTTAATATTTTAGTAGTCATTAGACACATTGTTTAATTAATTCACCACGGAGTCTTTTTAGGATTTGGACAGAATTATTTTTTTAGGTTTCTTTTTTTGCATATCTATCACTGGAACAAGATATATTTGTCACAAGTTCATTTTGAAAATTTCTTTAAAATAATTTAAAAATTATTTGTAACAATAAAATAGGGTAGGTGGGAGCAAAGATCTGCACTTTTTACACTTTAGTGTATTCTGACACCTAAACCTAACTACGAACAACAAACTGTCATCAGTGTATAGCTTATCTATCCATTTTACATTAGTGAGGGTATTGAAAGCATAAGTCTTACAAGAAAAAGAGAGTTTATGAACTTAAGTGAACGCAGATTTTTGCTCCATTTTATACACATCAAGCATGTGTCATACATTTTGTGGGTCAAAGATCCGCAGGTGAAAAGATGATACAAAGTATTATAAACTTGAGGGAGATCACCACTGTGACAGGTCTAGAAGACCAACAAGGTGTAAATGTGTGCTAAGAATAAATATGTATAGTTTTGGAACTGTAATCAGAAAAAAAAACATGTTACAGTAAAAAATAGTTTATGATTTCCATTTTAAAGCTAATAATGTCTTTGTAAGGTTGGATGATTGTTATAATCATATATATCAGTCTCTCCCAGCTTTAGTTGAAGTCAACTCACGAAGACTTCAGCTCAGATGCACGCACTCCGTTAGCACCGGCGAAGATCTTAATGAGTGGACCTCCTGGTCAGAGAATAATAACACATCACCACACAATCTCCTAAATGAAAACAACAAATATATCCATTGTTCAAGTGAAACTGTTGGTGACAAACAAAAACACTTGCGTTGCTATCCACCATTTTGACCGGAAGTCAATGAAATATATATATTACATTATAATGTAAATATATTTAGAAGTAGTATTTCTTGTTTCCGTGATGCATGTGCACACACAAAAATCTAACAAAATTTAATTATGTTTAAACGCTAAAAATATTCCGGCCGGAATCAGTTAAAGAATGGACAGGGTGTGAAGTTTCCAAACTCATCAGGATTGTAGAGGATAGAGATAAGAGATCAACTAATAAATTTGTCATTGCTTGAGATCACGTTTTATGAAGAACAATCCAATGTAGTAGGGCATGGATGATATTTGAGAATTCAATATTGAGTAGAGCAGAAGAATGAAGGCTCAGATGTAAAATGCAACAATCCAGGAATGATTTTTTCCCATTTTTATTCTGCAACAAACCAAAATTTTCATGAATTTAGCCATGAGAAGACATGTTTTGCCTGTGGTCGCAATCACACGCCATACGATATCGCTCCATTCCCGAGTACGGAACTTCACGAAGTTAAAGCTTATATGACGTAGAATTCCCGCAACACGAAGCTAGGAATACGTCACAGTGTAAAGGTCAAATTCCTTTACTCATTACGATTGTAAGAGAGAGAAAGCCGGTTGAATTTGTCAACGCATTTCTAGAGCGACTTTAGCCATTTTCTGCCGTATTTTACTATCAAATTGAGTACCGCGTGGCATGGGTAAGTGATCGTGACTACATGTTCTAATTGTTGTTTTTTTTGTTTAATATGTTGTTATTTGATAAGAATGTTTGTGTAGTCTTTCAAAAACACAAAAATAATATGTATCAGGGGTGCCACGTGTGTGCTTAGACAATAATTACGCTGCGTGTCGGGATAGACCTAGTGTTTACTGGACGGACGTTATATGCGATTTCTTATAAACTACATGTTTTAATTGTTTTTTGTGTGTGTTTAATATGTTGTTATTTGATAAGAATGTGTGTGTATTCATTAAAAAGCACAAAAATAATATGTATCAGGGGTGACACATGTGTGCATGGACAATAATTACGCTGCGTGTCGGCATAGACCTAGTGTTGACCGGACGGGCGTTATATGCAATTTCTTCACGTTTTATTAGTTTTTTAGTTCATATTATATTAGTTTTGATATAAAACAATATATATATACAATAAGTATAGGTATTTATGAGGATTTTATCAATGTTGTCACACATTTCTCATGTATTAGGGTCGTCACGAAGATATATTTGCAATTTTGAAAATGACGTTTTGCGTTTTTCACCAGAATTTTCAACTTCAAAACTTGCTCACAACTGTCATATCACACATACAACAACAACAAAAACACGATAATATTCACTATTCACTCCTTTATTTAGATGTGCAAAAATTATTTTGATATCTTTTAAAACAAAAAAGTTTTGACGTTTTCAAAACACCCACCATCAATAATGCAAATTTTACAAAAAATAAGTCAGGCCCTGGGGGAAGTTTTGTAATTTTAAGCCAGGGCTCTAAAGGTTAAAACTATCATAAATTCTGATGAAAAAATTAAGTAGCCTGATAAGAAAATGTGCTTAATTGCTTAACAATGCAACATATATTTTAGTTTAACATTTAAAACATCACAATATTAATGGTAGCAGCAAGCATAGAGTGAGTAATTGAAAAAACAATTAGATGTAACATAGTGAAAAATTATTTTTACGCATTGTTGAAAATTGATTCGTCATTGACCTATCAAATTTCATTGTGTCAGAGATTGGAATCTTGGCATATGATTTAGTCACTTGTGGTATCGAAAAAGTCTACAGGTTAGAAATAGACCCAATGCAGTTGTTTTTTTTTGCCCCATGGAGGTCTTAGCCTGACTACCCTATCATTATTATGGTAATACAAGAAAATATGTCCAACAGAATACAACAGGCAAATCCTGGAACAGGATAATGAAGTTTTGCTAATCACTATGAACACACATAATAACACACACAAATCAACGTTTCAACCAAAAAGACTTTATCAAGAACACATTAATAAAAAAAAAACTAAGAGTAAGAGTGGCACTATTCACATGGCATGGCTAAATATAGATATAATTTGGAAGAGTTCAAACTAGAAGAACAGAGATGAAACAACACAAACATAAAATAGACAAAACAGACCCAAATATCGATAAAACAAAACAAACAGAAATATGCGAAACAACAAGATATGATCCATACAACTGGCATTGATTCCAATTTAAATTAATTAATGAGAATTAATGAGTTCACTCTAATTTTATTTTATTAGTTCAAAATATCTGCATGATCCATTGCTTTACCACTGGACACAGTAGCAGTGCAAGCCAATCAATCTACTCTCTCATTGCCCTGAACACCCACATGACCAGGCATGAAAATGAATGTAACACATTCCAACTTTGCTTTATTGACTGCCTCAAGTCACTGCTCTTGAAATGCAACTCATATTTGTATTTTTCTGGTCATTCTCATTGAGTTATGCAGACATGAATTGCTCACTGTGAAATCCTTAAAGCATTGTATACTGCTAAAAGGTGAAGTCTTCTGGGTATGAAAGACAGCTCCGGAAAAACAGCCCAATTACTCTTATGAAACAAGAGCATCATCGAGGGTAATTCCTGGAGACTAAAGCAGTTAAAGCGTGTAAATACCCGGTATATCTTTGTTAACCTAAGTAAGAGAAAAATAGTTTTTAGAAATTATATAAACCAGTTCTGATGTATGGAGGTGAATTATGGACAATCAGTAGAATAGTACTAAACAACAATATGTTTCGTCAACAAAAATAAGAAAAAATGGACTTATATCGGACATGTACTTTGAATGAATTAAAAACAGACTGCCACTACATGCATTAAAATTGGTTCCAGATAGCAAAATAAAAAGAGGAAAACCATAAAAGATTCTTCACAGAAGAACCATCAAAGAGGGTATGACTGTGCTTCAACAACATACAAGAATTACACACAGTAGCATCACATTACTTGAACTTAAGATCTTACGTTCTTAAGAGCACTGGTTTCTGCCGTCTGCACTGTATTTGGTATAGAAGGAACATAGAAAGTAGAGATGTGGTTATATAGAACAATACTGAGAACACCATGGAGCTAATGAAGATACATTTGTCTATTGTCTATCCCCAGGTGAATGATTGTTGATTGCATTCACACTTGCCGTTAAGCGTAGGGGTGGTATCTTAAGCTGTCGTTTCAAGGCCAGATGTGACGCTGAGGTTGCATTTAGTTCATGTTTGTTCAAGGTTATCTTAATGTTTTCTATCCACCGTTTTCTTGGTCTACCTTTTGATTTACACCCGGATATTCTTGTATTTTATGCTCTTATTGGTATTTGGTTTGGCTTCATTCTCATAAGGTGACCGAACCATTTTACTTGCTGTCTCTCAATATGTTCGATACATGATATTATACCAACTATTTTCCTAATTTCTTCATTTCTTATTTTATCTAGTTTGGTAACCATTGCAGCTTTCCTCAGACACTTCATTTCACATGTGACGATTTTTCTTTGCTGCGAAGCTGTTAAAGACCATGTTTGACATTGGTAGCACAGTGTTGGTATAAAAATTGTAGATATTATTTGTTTTTTAATTTCCATCTTGATCTTTGGATGAAGAAGTAATGGTGAAAGTTGGTAAGTCACTGTGTTTGCTTTCTGGCACCTTGTTTCTATTTCACTGTCTAGTCTTCCATCTTCGGAAAAAATGCTGCCTAGATATTTAAATTCTTTGGCTTGTTTCACTTTGGTGTTATCTATTGTTATATTCATTGGTGTTGAAGACTTGCTAATTTTCATAACTTCTATTTTTTGTACATTAATTTTCATGTTGTACTTCTGACATGCTAACAACAATGCATTGATGTGCTTTTGCAAAGTTTCCTCATCTTTGTATATTAAACTTTGATCATCGGCAAATAATAGTTCATTGATTTCATTATTAAGTTCTTCATCAGGTTTATTTGCAATGTTTTCCTCTTTGTTGATATGAGCTTCTTTTATTATTCTGTCCATGTATATGTTGAAAAGTTGGGGTGAAAGTACACATCCTTGTCTTACTCCAGATCTTGTTTCAAAAGGTTCAGTCATTTCATCTGTTGTTCTTACTGAGCTTTGGTATTTTTGATATATCGCTTTTATATTAACTAACAGTTGTCCTCTGATGTTATACATTTCTAAGGTTTCCCATAGAATGTTTCTATCTACTCTGTCGAATGTCTTTTCCTGGTCTACAAATACTGTGTTTACATCTTGATTGTATTCGATTGCTTTTTCACTCAGTTGTTTCAGTGTGAAAAGTGTGTCTGTACAGCTTGCTCCCCTTCTGAAGCCAAACTGAGAGGGGCTCAACTGTGGTTCTGCAATGTATCACATTCTTTGTTCTATTAATGTTTGTGTAGATTTTACCTGTGACTTAACAAGGAGATGCCTCTATATGACTCACACTCTCTCTTATTACCTTTGTTTTTCCATAGTGGTACAATTACTGATTTTTGCCAGTCGTCTGGTACTTTTCTTTCTGACCAGGCTATTAGATACATTATTATCAACATTAATATTAAAAAACAATATTATTTTAAATAAAAGCATATCTACAACAGCTGTGTACACACACTAGCTACTATGTCATGAGTTCATTTTGTAACTAAACAATATAAACAGATATAATATTTGAACTTTTAGGCTGAAGGCTACAAATTATGGGTAGATTGGGATCACACAAGAGGGTCTACACTACAAGCAATGGCAGAAGCAGTGGAGAGCTCAGCTGTGGTGCTCATTTGTATGTCTGAGAAGTATAAACAAAGTCCTAACTGCCAGACTGGTAAGTCTTGTGTGCAGAGAATTTTGTGATTTATTTCTGAGAATTGTGTGATTGATTTCTGAGAATTGTGGAATAAAATAAAATGAGTCTAGTGAAAACATGATTTTACCCATATATGCTCGCTGCCTAGTCATTTGGTGACCAGAAGCAGTCTGTCTATTGTTGCCTTCAGCACATACTTCGTGGAGATGGTTCCATTCGTCAATCATCCATAGTTGTCAACTAGTACGGATTCTGTGCATTCATATGGATTTTGCCCCCCCCCCCCTCACAAAATGTGCTTTTTTGTGTGTTTTTTTTTTTACAAAAAATGTCATTTGGTTGTTATATATTCAGTAATTACTACTAATGCAGACAATTTGTTCCTATTGATGGACAAAAAATGACAAATTTTAACAAATTTGTGGGGTTTTTGGGGAGTTTTTGTTTTGGGTGCAAAATACTGACATTTTTATTGAAATACGAAAATAAATTGTTAAAAATATGTTATTTCTTATTTGTTTGGTTAACCAAAGGTTTTTTGCATGCCATAAATGATTAGTTAACTCAAACCCTGATCACATGGTTAACAGACAAGTGAATTATATACTATATTACAGAGGCTCTCAAAATAAAGCTAAGATGATACTCACATATACATTATGTCTGCCAGTCAGCAGGGATCCCTGCACATACAAATATCTGTTCATATAAGCCTAATCATCATGTTAGCGGAGGTAGCATGGATTCTTGCACATACAAAAAAGCTGTTTCATATAATCATCAAATCTGGCAGAGATAGCATGGATTCCTGCACATAAAAAAAGCTGTTTCATATAATCATCAAATCTGGCAGAGATAGCATGGATTACTGCACATAAAAAAAGCTGTTTCATATAATCATCAAATCTGGCAGAGATAGCATGGATTCCTGCACATAAAAAAAGCTGTTTCATATAATCATCAAATCTGTCAGAAATAGCATGGATCCTTGCACATAAAATAAGCTGTTTCATATAATCATCAAATCTGGCAGAGATAGCATGGATTCCTGCACATAAAATAAGCTGTTTCATATAATCATCAAGTCTGGCAGAGATAGCATGGATCCTTGCACATAAAATAAGCTGTTTCATATAATCATCAAATCTGGCAGAGATAGCATGGATTCCTGCACATAAAAAAAGCTGTTACATATAATCATCAAATCTGGCAGAGACTGCATGGATCTCAGCAAATAAATGATAAAGTCTGTCAGTCAGATTGACTAACCAACCAAACTGACTAATTAACTATTCTCTAAGAACACTGTTTGATGGGATCCTGTGTTATTTTCTTTCTTGTTGTTATTTTCCATGTTGTTGATGCAGGTGTCTTGTTAATTATATGGCTAAATTTAGCTCATACTTAACATTTCTTTTTGTAACTGCCAACAGAGGCAGAGTATACATTTCAGCTGAGGAAAGACTACATCCCACTCATGATGCAGTCTAGATATCTGCCTGATGGCTGGCTGGGTGCGATATTGGGTGCAAAACTTTTCTTTGATTTCAGTGGCAAATATCCGTATGAGAAACCATTACAGGTATGTGGCAATAGCTGATTCTGATAGTTTATGATGATAATATTCCAACAAATTGGTTACATCTGGAAAACAAAAATCAATAGAAGTCAGAAATAAAAATATATTGAAAATATATATGACTGGCTTAGATTCATTCAACATAAGATAGGTATTAATTTCTTTGGTAGTTGAGAAGTGAGAGTTCCAATGGTTTGTACATATATATACACAATCATAAATTTAGAGTATGCATACACATGTAGTATACACACTGTGCACTTGTGGAACAGATGAACAGGCCTCTGAATATATTCTGCAGAACTGCCCCCAGAATAAAAAATTTAGAGATAGCCTAATGTTGCAACCTTGCAAGTAAAGATATATGGAACCAAAGAGAAGCTTCAGACAACGGTGGTGTTCATCCAAAAGACTTGTCTGATGGTGTAGACATCAAGTCTTGAACAAAATAAAGAAAGTTGATAGCATAGACCTTTACTATTCAGGATGCAATAATCAACCCATCATTTTTGTGGCTACAGGGGTTTACTAGACATTATAAATATTTCATTAGGTTGCCATTGTTTTATGAATGGTCTGAATGCAAATTTGACTGCAGCAAGGTTTGGGCCTGGTACCTTGTTCTACTGAGACATACTCTGTATTTCTCTGTCACATAGCTGGACATAGCCTCAAGGAAGTTTGACTTTTTGTCACTATTGTTTCTTATGTCAGTCAATGGAATTTTACTTTTAGCCCCAGATAAGTAGCATGAACCAATCACTCGTAGCTCCTAGCAATTGAAGCAACAGCAACTGATGTAATTACTGTTCACAGGGAAGTTGAAGACTAATAACTAACTTCTAGTTTTGAAGTTATAGATCATTTGGTCTAAACTAACTTCTGACCTGTCAAGCTGGAGGCAACTAAATAACTTCTGACAGTGAAGTTACAGACAAATAGCTAACTTTTGGTTCTGAAGTTGAAGACAAATAGCAAACTTCTGACAGTGAAGTTATATACAAATAACTAACTTCTGACAGTGAAGTTATATACAAATAACTTAACTTCTGACAGTGAAGTTATAGACAAACGACTAGTTTCTGACAGTGAAGTTATAGACAAACGACTAGTTTCTGACAGTGAAGTTATAGACAAACGACTAGTTTCTGACAGTGAAGTTATAGACAAACGACTAGTTTCTGACAGTGAAGTTATAGACAAACGACTAGTTTCTGACAGTGAAGTTATAGACAAACGACTAGTTTCTGACAGTGAAGTTATAGACAAACGACTAGTTTCTGACAGTGAAGTTATAGACAAACGACTAGTTTCTGACAGTGAAGTTATAGACAAATAACTAATAAATAGGATTAGCTTTTCTATTCGTTGTAAAATTGAAAATAGTAATTGAACACTTGACAGTAAACTTTGAAGTAATAGCCAATGGATGACAGCTATGTTGATGAAAATAACTGACTGCTGGAAGTAGGATGCCCTCAGCTGGTTCGACCACAGAAATTTTTTTTGGTGCAAACCATGTGATGTGTAAATTATAATGTTTGTCACAAGATCTGTGGACGAGTGACTTTGCCACTACACTAGCAGGTCTCCCTGAGTATTGATAGTGAAGTTGAAGGTATAATCCAACAATTTATGTTGGCTGTAGTAATATTGACGATTCTGATAAATCTGAAAATATCAACCATTCTCACTTTCCTCCAGGGTTTGCTCAAGGAGTTGAGAGGAAGAGGCAAGCCAGCTCACCCAACAGGACAAAATCACAACCCAAACCTTGGTCAGTTAATCTATTATTTATTCTGACCATTTGCCATCATGTTAACTATTCAAACACCTCACCCACATATACTGCAAAATTTACAATTGTGGTAATTGAGAACAAAACTACAGAAATTCCTACTGCTCTCAAAGTAAAAGCAATTTATCACCCAGACAACTAATACCTCAGTTTACTGTAGATTCATGTCTTCACAGATGGATCATCAGAGAATGCAATAAAGAGAAGATGAGCTGGGATACAAACATCTATACCAAACACCCTAAAAATAGAACTCTCAATCGCTACTAGAAAATTATCAACAAACTATTTGGCAGTTGATATGGCAGCTACAAGCAATCTTAGAAGCAAGGTGACATGGCAGCAGTTCCCAGGTTTTTAATCATTTCATTGGACACTCCATCAGCTCCAGGGGACTTTTTCATTTTCAATTTGGATACTGCATACTCCAGTTCTTTCATTGTGATTGGTGCCTCCATGACTTCAGGTATAAGTTCGCCTTGTTCAATGTTTTGCTGGTTCTCTCGAACCTCCTGTTGTTTGTCTGGGCTAACTTTGACATTATTGTCTTCTGCAAAGGAATCTACAAAGTAATCTGCTGCATGTTTACCTATTATAATGTTTCTATCTTTATAACGTGTGACCCTTGTATTTCTCCCTGTACTTTCATTATTTAGTTGCTTTACAAGTTTCCATAATTTCCTAGTATTTCTTTCTAGGTTCAATGACTCTGTTTTTTCTTTCCAGCTGCTCCGTCTGGCTTGTAACTTGGCTCTTTGAAATTTAGCCTTTGTTTGCTGATATTTGTTGTGGTGTTCTCGGCTGATCTGTTATCTGCCTGCTGTCTAGATGTTTCCATCTTGTGTTGCAGCTTTTCCAGTTCATCATTCCAGTAGGGTTTGTAGTTTTTGAGTACCTCCCTGGGTATGGTTTTACTAGCAGCATGTAGTATACATCTATTAAATTCACTCACTGCTCTATTGATGTCTTTGTCCAAGTTCATGTCCTTAGCTAGAACACTGGTTAAATGCTGTTACATTTTCCAGTCTGCCCTCTTATAGTTCCACCTAGTAAGCGTGCTGCTGTCCTTGGTAAATTCATTGTGGATTTCCAGAAATACTGGTCTGTGGTCACTACCCCCAAACTGCTTTCCAACGACACGTGTGATGTTCCATTCCAGGCCTGGTGAGTGGAATGCCAGGTCTGGTGTAGAGGTGGTGTGCCATGCTCTCGGGTAGAGGGTGGTGAGTCTGCTGGCTGGTTAATAAGTATGAGATTATTTTCATCCTGCCAGCTCTCAAGTTCCTCACATATGTTGTCCATTTGATCGTAGCCCCAGCTCTGAGAGTGGCTGATGAAGTCATCACACACCATAAGTCTCTCTTTTTCAGGTATTGTGTCTAGTGCCAATGGTCTATCATTTGGGCAGTAGTAGTTCAGGAGATGGAATTCTTCACTGTCTGTTTTTAGGTGGAGCATCTGGTACTCTGCCCCCTCCATATATACTTCCAGCTAACATGCGCTGATATTGTTTTTAACAAGTGTCAGAATTCCACCATTTTGCCTGTCTTTTCGGTCTGACCAGTAGCACTGGTAGCCTCTGATTTTAAAGGCTATATCACTGCTGAGGTGTGTTTCCTGGATACAGCACACATTAACTTGTTCTTCACTTAGAATATTTTCAAGTTCCAATTTTTTACTGTATCCATCTCTTTTGCTGTTCACACACTGAGCATTCCAGTGCATTATTTTTATTGGTCATTGGTTTGTTTGGCCAGTAGTTCTATTCCCTTGCCTCTTGACTCCTCTGCGCAATTGAGAAGGACTTCCAGTAACTAAGGTTGGGCCCTTTCGAGGTATAGGGCCTGGCACCATACCTGCCTGAACATCCGCCACAGGGCAGGCACCATAACTATTAATAGATACAGACATGTTCCCATTGTGTTTTGTGTGTGGCATCCTGATTATTTGTGCGCCTTTTGGCTGATTGCCTCTGTCTTCAGCACCCTGCATTCTTGGGCAGGACTATGGTCCTGCTCGAAAGGGACTGCCCGACCAATCTTAGAATCCAGCCCCTGTTGACTGAACTGAGCTCTATCACCAGTTCACGGAGCTGGCCTTGATGGGATAACTGTCTACTAGCAACACAGTGGTGCTGCAGTGGATCACTGTACAATGCATGATTGCAGGGAATGAGGCAGCGGACAGACTGGCAAAATCAGGTGGAAAAAAAATAATTAAAACCTGCAATATCACTGACTGAAGCAAAAATTAATTTAATTTAATACAAACATACATAGAGTCAGAGAACAGGCAGCAACTTTCCACAGGATCCCATTCTAAAGCTGGTCATAGTAAACTATCATTTTTACTCTCTACACATGACACTGTAGACTACAAGCCCATCTCTACAAAATAAAGATTGTCCATATCATAAGGGTCTCCAGACTCCAAAACATATTCTGCAGACTTTTTTTGGTGACTTCAGGTCTAAAACATGGCCCCAGGAGACAGATCTGGCTGTTAGAAAGACTATATAAATGATGACAGACAAGGTCAAATTGTCCAGTTTTTGTTGAAAGCGAAATTAGATATTTCTAAATGTTAGACTAGCTTTAGTTATCAAATTTACTACCATGGGGAAAAGTGGGTGATGCCAGCTATAAATCAAAAACCCAATATTTTAGAAAGTTAAGCATGTATTGTGAGTCAATGTCCTTGATCATTAAGCAAAAACTGACAAAAGATAGCTGAGATGACCATTCGAGTGTTTCACTGTAGAATTTTTGTTTTCATGGACAGGAAATTGTTTTTTTAGATTGATACTCAGAACCAGAATAACCAACAAATATAAGGTTGGTATATAACATATCCTTGTTAATTCCCAGAAAAAAAGCACTGTGTGTATTTAACCTACTAGGCTGACAGGTATGAATAGAGAATACTACACTCTGGAAATAATCTCTTACCTGGGGAATATTGCTACATTTATTATTGCATAACATATTATTTTGTCAAACATGGTCTTTAACAGCTTTGCAACAAAGAAAAATCATCACATATGAAATGAAGTGTCTGTAATGGTTACCAAACTAGATAAAATAAGAAATGAAGAAATTAGGAAAAGAGTTGGTAAAATATCATGTATCAAACATATTGAGAGACAGCAAGTAAAATGGTTCTGTCACCTTATGAGAATGAAGCCAAACCAATAAGAGCATATAATACAAGAATATCCGGGTGTACGGCCAAAGGTAGACCAAGAAAACGGTGGATAGAAAACATCAAGATAGCCTTGAACAAACATGGACTAAATGCAACCTCACGACACATCTGGCCTTGGAACGACAGCTTAAGCTCCCACCCTTACGCTTAACGGCAAGTGTGAATGCAATCAACAATCATTCACCTGGGGATAGACAATAGACAATTATTTTGTATCGATCATTTTTTTAAATATCTTAAGTTATTCACCTGAGAATGTTCATTTCTTAGTCAGATCTAAACTCCTTTATTATGACAGAAGAAAGCAGTGCTTTTGGCATGACTGCAAGTAGTATGACTCAGCAGTAAATATGTTCTCCTCAAGGAAGGAATGGGAAATGTTTTACCTATTTTAAAAAAAGGTTAATTGCACATTTTTGTGAGTCAGATCTTCTGTTTGATGTTAAATTTTATTACCCTTTTGCCTTTTTCTGAAAAATCACTAGTGGGAGAGAAGGTTTTTTTTGGCTATGTTTCTAGTACTAAAAGATATGTTCAATAGTTGCAAAGAGAGAGGGAGGTTGAATTCCCCCCCCCCCAACCCCCCGTATCTACAGACCTGTATACTCATGTATGCCCTATGCTTTCTTAGTGACTCAATGAGCATGTTAAGAAATATTAAGTGACTCAATGAGCATGATAAGAAATATTAAGTGACTCAATGAGCATGCTAAGAAATATTAAGTGACTCAATGAGTATGATAAGAAATATTAAGTGACTCAATGAGCATGCTAAGAAATATTAAGTGACTCAATGAGCATGCTAAGAAATATTAGGAAATGACTGGGCACACAGGCAGTGGTTGAAGTTAGTGAAGACTTCCATTAATGCTAAGCACTTAGTTAGGGTGTCCTAGTTTGTTTATTATTATATTTTTTTATTCAATATTTCTGCTTGTTGTATTTTATTTCTTGATAAAGTTCACATTGGTGGCCGCAACATAGGAGGTATTCCTGTTATATTTTTTATCTTTTATCATAGGTGTGTAAATGGTATTTTTATTGATGCAGCAATCTAGCTCTACTTAACTTTTAATAGATGTTTTTGTGAAACCATTGAGTCTTGTTATATTTGTAGAATTAGCATACTTTGTGCTTTGCTTTTTTCTGATTTAGTAGGCCTATATATTATATAGATAATAGTATATTATAGTGTTATATAATATTATAGTATATAGATTTACTGTAGTCTTCTCTGGTATCAATTCTAGAACCCACTTTTGTTTGTCTCCTACAGATGAAGATTTTGCCTTTCATGATATGACACAAGCAGTAACTACAGTAGCCAACAGTTCATCTGTAATTGGCAGTTCTAACATCAACTCCTTATAGCAACAGCAATGCTGCAGCAGTAGCTTCCATGAGTAATGAGAATGTGGAAAGTTGGCTAGTTTCCAAAGGGCTGCAAAGGTGAACAGTTTTGACTTTGTGGAAGGTGTAGATAAATATTGTTGATGATAGTTGCAACAGCAGTCATGGAAGTAATAATAGCAATATTTTAACTATGGGTAGATCTCTAAGTTCTAACATGAAAAGCCTTGTGTTGACAAACTTTTTCCTTTTTTAACAGTTGTACTTGTGACAACTTCAACCATTTTGGTCAGGTAAATTTTAAATGGATAGGTATGAGGGTGCTTAAAAAACCTCAAAAGTATTATCAAAATTAAAATGACCATTACATTGTTTTGTAACCTATCAATATTGTTGTAAATGGCATCAGACACGCCAATCATGAATAGCTTGTCACATAACTGATATTTAAACTTCCTACTCCAGTCTCATATAGTTGCTGCGTGGACATGCATGTATCACCATACTAAATTAGCATTGATAAAAGCAAGACATTGTGACTAGTGAAGCCAAGCAAGATCCTACGAATAGCCATTTGGTCACAAATTTGAAGAAACTAAATCAATCAATCAAGTTCCATGCCAAGTGGTGTAGGCGATCATGCTTCTCCACAATTCTCTGTCTCTTGTGTTGTTAATTGGTTCAGTTAGTTCAATTATAATTAATAATTTCCTAAAGTGGATTTAGCTAATGGTCATCATGACTTGTGATGGACAAACAACAATTGTAAAAGTCCTGATTTGGCAAATCTATTGGAATTTGTACCACTGTGAAACATCTGTGAGAGATATTGATTCCAGAGATTTCATGTCTTTTGCATCCTAACTTAACTATTATTACTCCCCAGGTTAACAACAGTTTTCTCACAAGTTGATGGACAGCTTATCTGGCAGCTTAAGAGAATGAGAGAAATGGTGAGAAACATTGGATTTCTTCTGCTTTCAAATATACATAAATATAAATTTCTATATAGGTTAGATAAAGATGTTGATGTATGTACAGATGGATCCGTAAGAAATCTAGTCAAAATGAAACAATGCATACAAGACAACTATTTCTAGTATAAACACAGAAATAAAGGCTGTTGAGTTACTCCAGCAAAACTAACTGAATATTCATAATAATAATAATACTCATAGTATCACAGGGTAATACATTGTAGATCATCAGATTAGATCATATTGTGACAAAAATATAAATATTATCTGTTTCTGATCTTATTAAGTAACCCCGATCTCGCAGTTGACTTTCAGCTCATTAGAACACAAAAAGACATGATTAATATTATACTGATACTCCAATTGTAGCATTTTAATGAGCAAAATTTTACTCAAGAGGTTCCTGTCTCCTCTCCACAATCCCTTATCACCAAACAAAAATAACAACTGACATCCCGCATCATTTTACAGAAAGTCATCAATTCTCTCATTCCATTCTTCAAGGCACACAAAATTCTGTTAATGATTGGTTGATATGTGCTTCCAACTTGTATTGTCTCTCAAATATTATGTCTAAACTTTGCAGGTGTTTACAGAGCAAACAGGCTAACAGACAGACATGTATTTTTGTCTGTGTGTGTTGCTGAAGATGGAGATGTATTGTTTGTTTATTTCAATCTTAAGTAATTATGATCAATAGCTCTCATATATTTTTATGATATGAAAGGGGGGGGGGGGGGTATACAGGTTCCTCCAGAGATCTTTTCCATTCTTGGAAGACTCTAACTCTCATCATTATGCAATGAAATCTTTGAGAACTTGAAATATTTGAGAAATCTTTTACTCAAGGGAGGTAAAAATCTAAATGTAATTGTAAATATGTGTGGTAGGATAGCTTGACTACATATGCATGTCATCTATTAGGTGGCTGTGTTGTTGTATGATGGTTGGTCTGGTCAGACCTTCCACATACCAGGAAATAAGAAGATATAATGGTTTAGTCTTTTGGATTTGGACACAACAATTGATGATACAACTGAAAAAACATGAATAGAACCAGAGAATTTTTTTCATACCCAAAAAAACTTCCACTATGGGATTATGTGGTTTTGGGGAAAAAAACACTGCATAATCAGAATGAATCTTCTGTACTTTGTAAAACTAACTAAGTCTTTCACCTTTAAAATACCTTGGAGTGCTGTTTGACAGATTTTAGTGTTTTAATGAGCATCCAAAGTACACAATCCTCAAAGCTCAAAAGGAGTTGACAGCAATAGGGGTGGCTACTGTTATTGTTGTGAACAACAACTTTTTGCACTGTTATATCCAGGGCTAGTTCTGTCTGTTATAGAGTATGTTAAGTAATTCTGACCCTTAGCTCAATGCAGATTGATAGACTTGACAGGATACAGAATGAAGCTATGCATATCATTCTTGGATGCCCCAGAGATACAGAATGAAGCTATGCATATCATTCTTGGATGCCCCAGAGATACAGAATGAAGCTATGCATATCATTCTTGGATGCCCCAGAGATACAGAATGAAGCTATGCATATCATTCTTGGATGCCCCAGAGATACAGAAATAGAGGCAAGATTTTCCTCTTGCTGGATTATCCTACCATAGCCCCCACTACAGCACTTGAAGATTAGCATCTGTCATTCTTTTGTGCAGATATACTGTTATGTGGAGCGCATGGCCGTGTGGTTAAAATGCCGTTCTCAGACCCTTGAGGTCTGGGTTCAATCCATGATTGGGACAGGATTTTTCTTTTGGAGATACAATAAAAATTCTTCCTGTACATGATGCAATGTCTGCTATGGCAAAGTGGTCTTTATTTCTGCATCCCATAGAAAGCCTCCCTGCACTCCATCACAGGAAAACATGCAGTAGCAAATGTATACTGTTATGTTTTGTCATTTTTCTGTTTGTTTCATTTGTCATTATCACTTGATGTTCTGCCAATTTTCTGTTTGGTTTTGTTTAATCTCTGTCGTTCTATTTCTTCATCATATATACTCTTCTGGACATACTGATTTATTTCATCTAGCCATTATTATTTGAACATTGACAGTGCAGTTTCTTACTCATTGTGTATTACATTTTGTTATTGATAAATGCCTTTTGGTCAAAACATCATGTTTTGTGCTATTGTATATGGCAGTAGTGATTTGTTATGTTATGTTATGTTCCTCCAGGGCCATAGGCGGCGCATAGGGCAGAAACCATAGCCTTCCATTTCTGTCTTTGTGTTGCCAAGTCTTTCAATTGTTACGTGTTGTTTAGGTTCATTGATATGCCTTCTCTATTAATGGTTCTTCGTAGAGTTTCTCTAGGTCTCCCTCTTCTTCTTACTCCAGGTGGCACCCAATATAGTGATTGTTGGGGAATTCTTAGGCTGTTCATTCTGAGAACATGGCCGATGTAAGTCCAACGCCTTTGTCTAATGAAGGAAGATATATAGGTTTGTTTACTTTCCTCTCTTATAGTAGTGTTAGATTTAAAGTCACTCCACTTAACATTCAGAATGGTACGTAGGCATTTGTTTTCAAAGGAGTCGAGTCTTTTATCTGTGGCTTTTGTGGCTTTCCAACTTTCGCACCCATATGATAGAATAGGGATGATATTGGAGTTAAACAACTTGAGTTTTGTGGTGTTTCTTAGTCTGTTTGACGTCCAGATGTTGCGTAGTTTATTGAAAGCACCCGCTGCAAGGGCAATACGGTGTAAAATTTCTTTTGATGAGTCTCCATCCAATGCTAGATTGGTGCCTAAATATGTAAAATTGTTGATTTTAATAATGGAACATTTTGAATTTCTATGTTGTCGTTGGATCTCGTAAAATCTAGTATATGAGTTTTTGATGTGTTGATTTTCAACCCTATCTGATTTGAGTAGTGTTGGAGATTGTCAAGCTTAGATTGAGCATCTGTGTGGTTTGCGCTCATAAGGGCCAGGTCATCTGCGTAGTCAAGATCTTCGAGAACGGTATTATTAATCCATTTTATTCCTGTCAGCTCATTTTCAGTGCTCTTTCTCATGACCCAATCAATAGTGACGCAGAAAAGTAATGGGGACATGATGCATCCCTGTTTAACGCCCGTAACAATTTGGAACCATTCTGACTTCTCAGTTGTTTGTTTGAACACAGCAATGTGAGTTGGTGTAAAATGCCTTTATAACATTGATTATTTTAGTAGGAAAAACGTATTGCTGTAGAATATTCCATAACGTAGGCCGAGGAAGACTATCAAATGCTTTTTCAAAGTCAACAAAGTTGATTATGAGCGGGGATTGAAATTCGAGTGATTCTTCAATGATGATGCGAAGAGAAAATATGTTGTCTGTGCAGGAGCGAGCTGATCTAAAGCCTGCTTGTTCTTCTCTGAGTAGTTTATCAACAGCATTCTTTAATCTTTCCAATATGATGCTTAGGAAGACCTTGCCTATGACTGATAATAGGGTGATACCCCACCAGTTGTTGCAGTCTGAGGGGTCGCCTTTCTTAGGGAGTTTGACGGAGTCACTCTTGGGGAGTAGTGATTAGCAAAGCTTTATTATAATGTTCCCAAGTTTTGCCTGTTAGATTACAGTTTTGCTGCAGTTATATTTTACTGATCATATTTTGAGTGCAACTTGACTGATATTCTAATAGATGATAACCCAGTTGTATTGTAATTTTTATTCCACAG
This sequence comes from Meghimatium bilineatum, assembly GCA_034231615.1. NCBI lineage: Eukaryota > Metazoa > Mollusca > Gastropoda > Stylommatophora > Philomycidae > Meghimatium > Meghimatium bilineatum. The sequence goes on from CM067311.1 coordinate 26,159,341, forward strand.
GATCCAGAATATTTCCACAACAGCTTAGAGAGACAATTTGGGATGACCCTTATTGACATTTTACGATTGAATGCAGCATTAGATAGTTTACAGTGATCACATAAACAATTTTCTTGTCACTCCACCCCACGGATGCACTTTTATACACATCTTTCATCAGGAGACTGGCAGTACAATTCTTTATTGTTTCGATGGAAGGATTTACCGATAGCTCTATGTTTCTTACTCCATCAACTGTTTAGATTATGTGTGTACTAGGAACAATGGTTAGGCCTACATGCTAAAATATTATTTCTATTTGACAGTTACACTTTTAGTAGTTAATATTTGGTAGTTTTTCATTACACATTTTATTAGTTAATATTTGGTAGTTTTTCATTACACATTTTATTAGTTAATATTTGGTAATCATTAAACACATTTTGTTAGTTAATATTTGGTAGTTTATTATTAGACACATTTTGTTAGCGCCATATTTTGTTAGTTAATATGTGATAATCATTAGACACATTTTATTAGTTAATATTTTAGTAGTCATTAGACACATTGTTTAATTAATTCACCACGGAGTCTTTTTAGGATTTGGACAGAATTATTTTTTTAGGTTTCTTTTTTTGCATATCTATCACTGGAACAAGATATATTTGTCACAAGTTCATTTTGAAAATTTCTTTAAAATAATTTAAAAATTATTTGTAACAATAAAATAGGGTAGGTGGGAGCAAAGATCTGCACTTTTTACACTTTAGTGTATTCTGACACCTAAACCTAACTACGAACAACAAACTGTCATCAGTGTATAGCTTATCTATCCATTTTACATTAGTGAGGGTATTGAAAGCATAAGTCTTACAAGAAAAAGAGAGTTTATGAACTTAAGTGAACGCAGATTTTTGCTCCATTTTATACACATCAAGCATGTGTCATACATTTTGTGGGTCAAAGATCCGCAGGTGAAAAGATGATACAAAGTATTATAAACTTGAGGGAGATCACCACTGTGACAGGTCTAGAAGACCAACAAGGTGTAAATGTGTGCTAAGAATAAATATGTATAGTTTTGGAACTGTAATCAGAAAAAAAAACATGTTACAGTAAAAAATAGTTTATGATTTCCATTTTAAAGCTAATAATGTCTTTGTAAGGTTGGATGATTGTTATAATCATATATATCAGTCTCTCCCAGCTTTAGTTGAAGTCAACTCACGAAGACTTCAGCTCAGATGCACGCACTCCGTTAGCACCGGCGAAGATCTTAATGAGTGGACCTCCTGGTCAGAGAATAATAACACATCACCACACAATCTCCTAAATGAAAACAACAAATATATCCATTGTTCAAGTGAAACTGTTGGTGACAAACAAAAACACTTGCGTTGCTATCCACCATTTTGACTGGAAGTCAATGAAATATATATATTACATTATAATGTAAATATATTTAGAAGTAGTATTTCTTGTTTCCGTGATGCATGTGCACACACAAAAATCTAACAAAATTTAATTACGTTTAAACGCTAAAAATATTCCGGCCGGAATCAGTTAAAGAATGGACAGGGTGTGAAGTTTCCAAACTCATCAGGATTGTAGAGGATAGAGATAAGAGATCAACTAATAAATTTGTCATTGCTTGAGATCACGTTTTATGAAGAACAATCCAATGTAGTAGGGCATGGATGATATTTGAGAATTCAATATTGAGTAGAGCAGAAGAATGAAGGCTCAGATGTAAAATGCAACAATCCAGGAATGATTTTTTCCCATTTTTATTCTGCAACAAACCAAAATTTTCATGAATTTAGCCATGAGAAGACATGTTTTGCCTGTGGTCGCAATCACACGCCATACGATATCGCTCCATTCCCGAGTACGGAACTTCACGAAGTTAAAGCTTATATGACGTAGAATTCCCGCAACACGAAGCTAGGAATACGTCACAGTGTAAAGGTCAAATTCCTTTACTCATTACGATTGTAAGAGAGAGAAAGCCGGTTGAATTTGTCAACGCATTTCTAGAGCGACTTTAGCCATTTTCGGCCGTATTTTACTATCAAATTGAGTACCGCGTGGCATGGGTAAGTGATCGTGACTACATGTTCTAATTGTTGTTTTTTTTGTTTAATATGTTGTTATTTGATAAGAATGTTTGTGTAGTCTTTCAAAAACACAAAAATAATATGTATCAGGGGTGCCACGTGTGTGCTTAGACAATAATTACGCTGCGTGTCGGGATAGACCTAGTGTTTACTGGACGGACGTTATATGCGATTTCTTATAAACTACATGTTTTAATTGTTTTTTTTGTGTGTTTAATATGTTGTTATTTGATAAGAATGTGTGTGTATTCATTAAAAAGCACAAAAATAATATGTATCAGGGGTGACACATGTGTGCATGGACAATAATTACGCTGCGTGTCGGCATAGACCTAGTGTTGACCGGACGGACGTTATATGCAATTTCTTCACGTTTTATTAGTTTTTTAGTTCATATTATATTAGTTTTGATATAAAACAATATATATATACAATAAGTATAGGTATTTATGAGGATTTTATCAATGTTGTCACACATTTCTCATGTATTAGGGTCGTCACGAAGATATATTTGCAATTTTGAAAATGACGTTTTGCGTTTTTCACCAGAATTTTCAACTTCAAAACTTGCTCACAACTGTCATATCACACATACAACAACAACAAAAACACGATAATATTCACTATTCACTCCTTTATTTAGATGTGCAAAAATTATTTTGATATCTTTTAAAACAAAAAAATTTTGACGTTTTCAAAACACCCACCATCAATAATGCAAATTTTACAAAAAATAAGTCAGGCCCTGGGGGAAGTTTTTTTATTTTTAAGCCAGGGCTCTAAAGGTTAAAACTATCATAAATTCTGATGAAAAAATTAAGTAGCCTGATAAGAAAATGTGCTTAATTGCTTAACAATGCAACATATATTTTAGTTTAACATTTAAAACATCACAATATTAATGGTAGCAGCAAGCATAGAGTGAGTAATTGAAAAAACAATTAGATGTAACATAGTGAAAAATTATTTTTACGCATTGTTGAAAATTGATTCGTCATTGACCTATCAAATTTCATTGTGTCAGAGATTGGAATCTTGGCATATGATTTAGTCACTTGTGGTATCGAAAAAGTCTACAGGTTAGAAATAGACCCAATGCAGTTGTTTTTTTTTGCCCCATGGAGGTCTTAGCCTGACTACCCTATCATTATTATGGTAATACAAGAAAATATGTCCAACAGAATACAACAGGCAAATCCTGGAACAGGATAATGAAGTTTTGCTAATCACTATGAACACACATAATAACACACACAAATCAACGTTTCAACCAAAAAGACTTTATCAAGAACACATTAATAAAAAAAAAACTAAGAGTAAGAGTGGCACTATTCACATGGCATGGCTAAATATAGATATAATTTGGAAGAGTTCAAACTAGAAGAACAGAGATGAAACAACACAAACATAAAATAGACAAAACAGACCCAAATATCGATAAAACAAAACAAACAGAAATATGCAAAACAACAAGATATGATCCATACAACTGGCATTGATTCCAATTTAAATTAATTAATGAGAATTAATGAGTTCACTCTAATTTTATTTTATTAGTTCAAAATATCTGCATGATCCATTGCTTTACCACTGGACACAGTAGCAGTGCAAGCCAATCAATCTACTCTCTCATTGCCCTGAACACCCACATGACCAGGCATGAAAATGAATGTAACACATTCCAACTTTGCTTTATTGACTGCCTCAAGTCACTGCTCTTGAAATGCAACTCATATTTGTATTTTTCTGGTCATTCTCATTGAGTTATGCAGACATGAATTGCTCACTGTGAAATCCTTAAAGCATTGTATACTGCTAAAAGGTGAAGTCTTCTGGGTATGAAAGACAGCTCCGGAAAAACAGCCCAATTACTCTTATGAAACAAGAGCATCATCGAGGGTAATTCCTGGAGACTAAAGCAGTTAAAGCGTGTAAATACCCGGTATATCTTTGTTAACCTAAGTAAGAGAAAAATAGTTTTTAGAAATTATATAAACCAGTTCTGATGTATGGAGGTGAATTATGGACAATCAGTAGAATAGTACTAAACAACAATATGTTTCGTCAACAAAAATAAGAAAAAATGGACTTATATCGGACATGTACTTTGAATGAATTAAAAACAGACTGCCACTACATGCATTAAAATTGGTTCCAGATAGCAAAATAAAAAGAGGAAAACCATAAAAGATTCTTCACAGAAGAACCATCAAAGAGGGTATGACTGTGCTTCAACAACATACAAGAATTACACACAGTAGCATCACATTACTTGAACTTAAGATCTTACGTTCTTAAGAGCACTGGTTTCTGCCGTCTGCACTGTATTTGGTATAGAAGGAACATAGAAAGTAGAGATGTGGTTATATAGAACAATACTGAGAACACCATGGAGCTAATGAAGATACATTTGTCTATTGTCTATCCCCAGGTGAATGATTGTTGATTGCATTCACACTTGCCGTTAAGCGTAGGGGTGGTATCTTAAGCTGTCGTTTCAAGGCCAGATGTGACGCTGAGGTTGCATTTAGTTCATGTTTGTTCAAGGTTATCTTAATGTTTTCTATCCACCGTTTTCTTGGTCTACCTTTTGATTTACACCCGGATATTCTTGTATTTTATGCTCTTATTGGTATTTGGTTTGGCTTCATTCTCATAAGGTGACCGAACCATTTTACTTGCTGTCTCTCAATATGTTCGATACATGATATTATACCAACTATTTTCCTAATTTCTTCATTTCTTATTTTATCTAGTTTGGTAACCATTGCAGCTTTCCTCAGACACTTCATTTCACATGTGACGATTTTTCTTTGCTGCGAAGCTGTTAAAGACCATGTTTGACATTGGTAGCACAGTGTTGGTATAAAAATTGTAGATATTATTTGTTTTTTAATTTCCATCTTGATCTTTGGATGAAGAAGTAATGGTGAAAGTTGGTAAGTCACTGTGTTTGCTTTCTGGCACCTTGTTTCTATTTCACTGTCTAGTCTTCCATCTTCGGAAAAAATGCTGCCTAGATATTTAAATTCTTTGGCTTGTTTCACTTTGGTGTTATCTATTGTTATATTCATTGGTGTTGAAGACTTGCTAATTTTCATAACTTCTATTTTTTGTACATTAATTTTCATGTTGTACTTCTGACATGCTAACAACAATGCATTGATGTGCTTTTGCAAAGTTTCCTCATCTTTGTATATTAAACTTTGATCATCGGCAAATAATAGTTCATTGATTTCATTATTAAGTTCTTCATCAGGTTTATTTGCAATGTTTTCCTCTTTGTTGATATGAGCTTCTTTTATTATTCTGTCCATGTATATGTTGAAAAGTAGGGGTGAAAGTACACATCCTTGTCTTACTCCAGATCTTGTTTCAAAAGGTTCAGTCATTTCATCTGTTGTTCTTACTGAGCTTTGGTATTTTTGATATATCGCTTTTATATTAACTAACAGTTGTCCTCTGATGTTATACATTTCTAAGGTTTCCCATAGAATGTTTCTATCTACTCTGTCGAATGTCTTTTCCTGGTCTACAAATACTGTGTTTACATCTTGATTGTATTCGATTGCTTTTTCACTCAGTTGTTTCAGTGTGAAAAGTGTGTCTGTACAGCTTGCTCCCCTTCTGAAGCCAAACTGAGAGGGGCTCAACTGTGGTTCTGCAATGTATCACATTCTTTGTTCTATTAATGTTTGTGTAGATTTTACCTGTGACTTAACAAGGAGATGCCTCTATATGACTCACACTCTCTCTTATTACCTTTGTTTTTCCATAGTGGTACAATTACTGATTTTTGCCAGTCGTCTGGTACTTTTCTTTCTGACCAGGCTATTAGATACATTATTATCAACATTAATATTAAAAAACAATATTATTTTAAATAAAAGCATATCTACAACAGCTGTGTACACACACTAGCTACTATGTCATGAGTTCATTTTGTAACTAAACAATATAAACAGATATAATATTTGAACTTTTAGGCTGAAGGCTACAAATTATGGGTAGATTGGGATCACACAAGAGGGTCTACACTACAAGCAATGGCAGAAGCAGTGGAGAGCTCAGCTGTGGTGCTCATTTGTATGTCTGAGAAGTATAAACAAAGTCCTAACTGCCAGACTGGTAAGTCTTGTGTGCAGAGAATTTTGTGATTTATTTCTGAGAATTGTGTGATTGATTTCTGAGAATTGTGGAATAAAATAAAATGAGTCTAGTGAAAACATGATTTTACCCATATATGCTCGCTGCCTAGTCATTTGGTGACCAGAAGCAGTCTGTCTATTGTTGCCTTCAGCACATACTTCGTGGAGATGGTTCCATTCGTCAATCATCCATAGTTGTCAACTAGTACGGATTCTGTGCATTCATATGGATTTTGCCCCCCCCCCTCACAAAATGTGCTTTTTTGTGTGTTTTATTTTTTACAAAAAATGTCATTTGGTTGTTATATATTCAGTAATTACTACTAATGCAGACAATTTGTTCCTATTGATGGACAAAAAATGACAAATTTTAACAAATTTGTGGGGTTTTTGGGGAGTTTTTGTTTTGGGTGCAAAATACTGACATTTTTATTGAAATACGAAAATAAATTGTTAAAAATATGTTATTTCTTATTTGTTTGGTTAACCAATGGTTTTTTGGTTATAACAACTGACATCCCGCATCATTTTACAGAAAGTCATCAATTCTCTCATTCCATTCTTCAAGGCACACAAAATTCTGTTAATGATTGGTTGATATGTGCTTCCAACTTGTATTGTCTCTCAAATATTATGTCTAAACTTTGCAGGTGTTTACAGAGCAAACAGGCTAACAGACAGACATGTATTTTTGTCTGTGTGTGTTGCTGAAGATGGAGATGTATTGTTTGTTTATTTCAATCTTAAGTAATTATGATCAATAGCTCTCATATATTTTTATGATATGAAAGGGGGGGGGGGGGGTATACAGGTTCCTCCAGAGATCTTTTCCATTCTTGGAAGACTCTAACTCTCATCATTATGCAATGAAATCTTTGAGAACTTGAAATATTTGAGAAATCTTTTACTCAAGGGAGGTAAAAATCTAAATGTAATTGTAAATATGTGTGGTAGGATAGCTTGACTACATATGCATGTCATCTATTAGGTGGCTGTGTTGTTGTATGATGGTTGGTCTGGTCAGACCTTCCACATACCAGGAAATAAGAAGATATAATGGTTTAGTCTTTTGGATTTGGACACAACAATTGATGATACAACTGAAAAAACATGAATAGAACCAGAGAATTTTTTTCATACCCAAAAAAACTTCCACTATGGGATTATGTGGTTTTGGGGAAAAAAACACTGCATAATCAGAATGAATCTTCTGTACTTTGTAAAACTAACTAAGTCTTTCACCTTTAAAATACCTTGGAGTGCTGTTTGACAGATTTTAGTGTTTTAATGAGCATCCAAAGTACACAATCCTCAAAGCTCAAAAGGAGTTGACAGCAATAGGGGTGGCTACTGTTATTGTTGTGAACAACAACTTTTTGCACTGTTATATCCAGGGCTAGTTCTGTCTGTTATAGAGTATGTTAAGTAATTCTGACCCTTAGCTCAATGCAGATTGATAGACTTGACAGGATACAGAATGAAGCTATGCATATCATTCTTGGATGCCCCAGAGATACAGAATGAAGCTATGCATATCATTCTTGGATGCCCCAGAGATACAGAATGAAGCTATGCATATCATTCTTGGATGCCCCAGAGATACAGAATGAAGCTATGCATATCATTCTTGGATGCCCCAGAGATACAGAATGAAGCTATGCATATCATTCTTGGATGCCCCAGAGATACAGAAATAGAGGCAAGATTTTCCTCTTGCTGGATTATCCTACCATAGCCCCCACTACAGCACTTGAAGATTAGCATCTGTCATTCTTTTGTGCAGATATACTGTTATGTGGAGCGCATGGCCGTGTGGTTAAAATGCCGTTCTCAGACCCTTGAGGTCTGGGTTCAATCCATGATTGGGACAGGATTTTTCTTTTGGAGATACAATAAAAATTCTTCCTGTACATGATGCAATGTCTGCTATGGCAAAGTGGTCTTTATTTCTGCATCCCATAGAAAGCCTCCCTGCACTCCATCACAGGAAAACATGCAGTAGCAAATGTATACTGTTATGTTTTGTCATTTTTCTGTTTGTTTCATTTGTCATTATCACTTGATGTTCTGCCAATTTTCTGTTTGGTTTTGTTTAATCTCTGTCGTTCTATTTCTTCATCATATATACTCTTCTGGACATACTGATTTATTTCATCTAGCCATTATTATTTGAACATTGACAGTGCAGTTTCTTACTCATTGTGTATTACATTTTGTTATTGATAAATGCCTTTTGGTCAAAACATCATGTTTTGTGCTATTGTATATGGCAGTAGTGATTTGTTATGTTATGTTATGTTCCTCCAGGGCCATAGGCGGCGCATAGGGCAGAAACCATAGCCTTCCATTTCTGTCTTTGTGTTGCCAAGTCTTTCAATTGTTACGTGTTGTTTAGGTTCATTGATATGCCTTCTCTATTAATGGTTCTTCGTAGAGTTTCTCTAGGTCTCCCTCTTCTTCTTACTCCAGGTGGCACCCAATATAGTGATTGTTGGGGAATTCTTAGGCTGTTCATTCTGAGAACATGGCCGATGTAAGTCCAACGCCTTTGTCTAATGAAGGAAGATATATAGGTTTGTTTACTTTCCTCTCTTATAGTAGTGTTAGATTTAAAGTCACTCCACTTAACATTCAGAATGGTACGTAGGCATTTGTTTTCAAAGGAGTCGAGTCTTTTATCTGTGGCTTTTGTGGCTTTCCAACTTTCGCACCCATATGATAGAATAGGGATGATATTGGAGTTAAACAACTTGAGTTTTGTGGTGTTTCTTAGTCTGTTTGACGTCCAGATGTTGCGTAGTTTATTGAAAGCACCCGCTGCAAGGGCAATACGGTGTAAAATTTCTTTTGATGAGTCTCCATCCAATGCTAGATTGGTGCCTAAATATGTAAAATTGTTGATTTTAATAATGGAACATTTTGAATTTCTATGTTGTCGTTGGATCTCGTAAAATCTAGTATATGAGTTTTTGATGTGTTGATTTTCAACCCTATCTGATTTGAGTAGTGTTGGAGATTGTCAAGCTTAGATTGAGCATCTGTGTGGTTTGCGCTCATAAGGGCCAGGTCATCTGCGTAGTCAAGATCTTCGAGAACGGTATTATTAATCCATTTTATTCCTGTCAGCTCATTTTCAGTGCTCTTTCTCATGACCCAATCAATAGTGACGCAGAAAAGTAATGGGGACATGATGCATCCCTGTTTAACGCCCGTAACAATTTGGAACCATTCTGACTTCTCAGTTGTTTGTTTGAACACAGCAATGTGAGTTGGTGTAAAATGCCTTTATAACATTGATTATTTTAGTAGGAAAAACGTATTGCTGTAGAATATTCCATAACGTAGGCCGAGGAAGACTATCAAATGCTTTTTCAAAGTCAACAAAGTTGATTATGAGCGGGGATTGAAATTCGAGTGATTCTTCAATGATGATGCGAAGAGAAAATATGTTGTCTGTGCAGGAGCGAGCTGATCTAAAGCCTGCTTGTTCTTCTCTGAGTAGTTTATCAACAGCATTCTTTAATCTTTCCAATATGATGCTTAGGAAGACCTTGCCTATGACTGATAATAGGGTGATACCCCACCAGTTGTTGCAGTCTGAGGGGTCGCCTTTCTTAGGGAGTTTGACGGAGTCACTCTTGGGGAGTAGTGATTAGCAAAGCTTTATTATAATGTTCCCAAGTTTTGCCTGTTAGATTACAGTTTTGCTGCAGTTATATTTTACTGATCATATTTTGAGTGCAACTTGACTGATATTCTAATAGATGATAACCCAGTTGTATTGTAATTTTTATTCCACAGGATCCAGAATATTTCCACAACAGCTTAGAGAGACAATTTGGGATGACCCTTATTGACATTTTACGATTGAATGCAGCATTAGATAGTTTACAGTGATCACATAAACAATTTTCTTGTCACTCCACCCCACGGATGCACTTTTATACACATCTTTCATCAGGAGACTGGCAGTACAATTCTTTATTGTTTCGATGGAAGGATTTACCGATAGCTCTATGTTTCTTACTCCATCAACTGTTTAGATTATGTGTGTACTAGGAACAATGGTTAGGCCTACATGCTAAAATATTATTTCTATTTGACAGTTACACTTTTAGTAGTTAATATTTGGTAGTTTTTCATTACACATTTTATTAGTTAATATTTGGTAGTTTTTCATTACACATTTTATTAGTTAATATTTGGTAATCATTAAACACATTTTGTTAGTTAATATTTGGTAGTTTATTATTAGACACATTTTGTTAGCGCCATATTTTGTTAGTTAATATGTGATAATCATTAGACACATTTTATTAGTTAATATTTTAGTAGTCATTAGACACATTGTTTAATTAATTCACCACGGAGTCTTTTTAGGATTTGGACAGAATTATTTTTTTAGGTTTCTTTTTTTGCATATCTATCACTGGAACAAGATATATTTGTCACAAGTTCATTTTGAAAATTTCTTTAAAATAATTTAAAAATTATTTGTAACAATAAAATAGGGTAGGTGGGAGCAAAGATCTGCACTTTTTACACTTTAGTGTATTCTGACACCTAAACCTAACTACGAACAACAAACTGTCATCAGTGTATAGCTTATCTATCCATTTTACATTAGTGAGGGTATTGAAAGCATAAGTCTTACAAGAAAAAGAGAGTTTATGAACTTAAGTGAACGCAGATTTTTGCTCCATTTTATACACATCAAGCATGTGTCATACATTTTGTGGGTCAAAGATCCGCAGGTGAAAAGATGATACAAAGTATTATAAACTTGAGGGAGATCACCACTGTGACAGGTCTAGAAGACCAACAAGGTGTAAATGTGTGCTAAGAATAAATATGTATAGTTTTGGAACTGTAATCAGAAAAAAAAACATGTTACAGTAAAAAATAGTTTATGATTTCCATTTTAAAGCTAATAATGTCTTTGTAAGGTTGGATGATTGTTATAATCATATATATCAGTCTCTCCCAGCTTTAGTTGAAGTCAACTCACGAAGACTTCAGCTCAGATGCACGCACTCCGTTAGCACCGGCGAAGATCTTAATGAGTGGACCTCCTGGTCAGAGAATAATAACACATCACCACACAATCTCCTAAATGAAAACAACAAATATATCCATTGTTCAAGTGAAACTGTTGGTGACAAACAAAAACACTTGCGTTGCTATCCACCATTTTGACTGGAAGTCAATGAAATATATATATTACATTATAATGTAAATATATTTAGAAGTAGTATTTCTTGTTTCCGTGATGCATGTGCACACACAAAAATCTAACAAAATTTAATTACGTTTAAACGCTAAAAATATTCCGGCCGGAATCAGTTAAAGAATGGACAGGGTGTGAAGTTTCCAAACTCATCAGGATTGTAGAGGATAGAGATAAGAGATCAACTAATAAATTTGTCATTGCTTGAGATCACGTTTTATGAAGAACAATCCAATGTAGTAGGGCATGGATGATATTTGAGAATTCAATATTGAGTAGAGCAGAAGAATGAAGGCTCAGATGTAAAATGCAACAATCCAGGAATGATTTTTTCCCATTTTTATTCTGCAACAAACCAAAATTTTCATGAATTTAGCCATGAGAAGACATGTTTTGCCTGTGGTCGCAATCACACGCCATACGATATCGCTCCATTCCCGAGTACGGAACTTCACGAAGTTAAAGCTTATATGACGTAGAATTCCCGCAACACGAAGCTAGGAATACGTCACAGTGTAAAGGTCAAATTCCTTTACTCATTACGATTGTAAGAGAGAGAAAGCCGGTTGAATTTGTCAACGCATTTCTAGAGCGACTTTAGCCATTTTCGGCCGTATTTTACTATCAAATTGAGTACCGCGTGGCATGGGTAAGTGATCGTGACTACATGTTCTAATTGTTGTTTTTTTTGTTTAATATGTTGTTATTTGATAAGAATGTTTGTGTAGTCTTTCAAAAACACAAAAATAATATGTATCAGGGGTGCCACGTGTGTGCTTAGACAATAATTACGCTGCGTGTCGGGATAGACCTAGTGTTTACTGGACGGACGTTATATGCGATTTCTTATAAACTACATGTTTTAATTGTTTTTTTTGTGTGTTTAATATGTTGTTATTTGATAAGAATGTGTGTGTATTCATTAAAAAGCACAAAAATAATATGTATCAGGGGTGACACATGTGTGCATGGACAATAATTACGCTGCGTGTCGGCATAGACCTAGTGTTGACCGGACGGACGTTATATGCAATTTCTTCACGTTTTATTAGTTTTTTAGTTCATATTATATTAGTTTTGATATAAAACAATATATATATACAATAAGTATAGGTATTTATGAGGATTTTATCAATGTTGTCACACATTTCTCATGTATTAGGGTCGTCACGAAGATATATTTGCAATTTTGAAAATGACGTTTTGCGTTTTTCACCAGAATTTTCAACTTCAAAACTTGCTCACAACTGTCATATCACACATACAACAACAACAAAAACACGATAATATTCACTATTCACTCCTTTATTTAGATGTGCAAAAATTATTTTGATATCTTTTAAAACAAAAAAATTTTGACGTTTTCAAAACACCCACCATCAATAATGCAAATTTTACAAAAAATAAGTCAGGCCCTGGGGGAAGTTTTTTTATTTTTAAGCCAGGGCTCTAAAGGTTAAAACTATCATAAATTCTGATGAAAAAATTAAGTAGCCTGATAAGAAAATGTGCTTAATTGCTTAACAATGCAACATATATTTTAGTTTAACATTTAAAACATCACAATATTAATGGTAGCAGCAAGCATAGAGTGAGTAATTGAAAAAACAATTAGATGTAACATAGTGAAAAATTATTTTTACGCATTGTTGAAAATTGATTCGTCATTGACCTATCAAATTTCATTGTGTCAGAGATTGGAATCTTGGCATATGATTTAGTCACTTGTGGTATCGAAAAAGTCTACAGGTTAGAAATAGACCCAATGCAGTTGTTTTTTTTTGCCCCATGGAGGTCTTAGCCTGACTACCCTATCATTATTATGGTAATACAAGAAAATATGTCCAACAGAATACAACAGGCAAATCCTGGAACAGGATAATGAAGTTTTGCTAATCACTATGAACACACATAATAACACACACAAATCAACGTTTCAACCAAAAAGACTTTATCAAGAACACATTAATAAAAAAAAAACTAAGAGTAAGAGTGGCACTATTCACATGGCATGGCTAAATATAGATATAATTTGGAAGAGTTCAAACTAGAAGAACAGAGATGAAACAACACAAACATAAAATAGACAAAACAGACCCAAATATCGATAAAACAAAACAAACAGAAATATGCGAAACAACAAGATATGATCCATACAACTGGCATTGATTCCAATTTAAATTAATTAATGAGAATTAATGAGTTCACTCTAATTTTATTTTATTAGTTCAAAATATCTGCATGATCCATTGCTTTACCACTGGACACAGTAGCAGTGCAAGCCAATCAATCTACTCTCTCATTGCCCTGAACACCCACATGACCAGGCATGAAAATGAATGTAACACATTCCAACTTTGCTTTATTGACTGCCTCAAGTCACTGCTCTTGAAATGCAACTCATATTTGTATTTTTCTGGTCATTCTCATTGAGTTATGCAGACATGAATTGCTCACTGTGAAATCCTTAAAGCATTGTATACTGCTAAAAGGTGAAGTCTTCTGGGTATGAAAGACAGCTCCGGAAAAACAGCCCAATTACTCTTATGAAACAAGAGCATCATCGAGGGTAATTCCTGGAGACTAAAGCAGTTAAAGCGTGTAAATACCCGGTATATCTTTGTTAACCTAAGTAAGAGAAAAATAGTTTTTAGAAATTATATAAACCAGTTCTGATGTATGGAGGTGAATTATGGACAATCAGTAGAATAGTACTAAACAACAATATGTTTCGTCAACAAAAATAAGAAAAAATGGACTTATATCGGACATGTACTTTGAATGAATTAAAAACAGACTGCCACTACATGCATTAAAATTGGTTCCAGATAGCAAAATAAAAAGAGGAAAACCATAAAAGATTCTTCACAGAAGAACCATCAAAGAGGGTATGACTGTGCTTCAACAACATACAAGAATTACACACAGTAGCATCACATTACTTGAACTTAAGATCTTACGTTCTTAAGAGCACTGGTTTCTGCCGTCTGCACTGTATTTGGTATAGAAGGAACATAGAAAGTAGAGATGTGGTTATATAGAACAATACTGAGAACACCATGGAGCTAATGAAGATACATTTGTCTATTGTCTATCCCCAGGTGAATGATTGTTGATTGCATTCACACTTGCCGTTAAGCGTAGGGGTGGTATCTTAAGCTGTCGTTTCAAGGCCAGATGTGACGCTGAGGTTGCATTTAGTTCATGTTTGTTCAAGGTTATCTTAATGTTTTCTATCCACCGTTTTCTTGGTCTACCTTTTGATTTACACCCGGATATTCTTGTATTTTATGCTCTTATTGGTATTTGGTTTGGCTTCATTCTCATAAGGTGACCGAACCATTTTACTTGCTGTCTCTCAATATGTTCGATACATGATATTATACCAACTATTTTCCTAATTTCTTCATTTCTTATTTTATCTAGTTTGGTAACCATTGCAGCTTTCCTCAGACACTTCATTTCACATGTGACGATTTTTCTTTGCTGCGAAGCTGTTAAAGACCATGTTTGACATTGGTAGCACAGTGTTGGTATAAAAATTGTAGATATTATTTGTTTTTTAATTTCCATCTTGATCTTTGGATGAAGAAGTAATGGTGAAAGTTGGTAAGTCACTGTGTTTGCTTTCTGGCACCTTGTTTCTATTTCACTGTCTAGTCTTCCATCTTCGGAAAAAATGCTGCCTAGATATTTAAATTCTTTGGCTTGTTTCACTTTGGTGTTATCTATTGTTATATTCATTGGTGTTGAAGACTTGCTAATTTTCATAACTTCTATTTTTTGTACATTAATTTTCATGTTGTACTTCTAACATGCTAACAACAATGCATTGATGTGCTTTTGCAAAGTTTCCTCATCTTTGTATATTAAACTTTGATCATCGGCAAATAATAGTTCATTGATTTCATTATTAAGTTCTTCATCAGGTTTATTTGCAATGTTTTCCTCTTTGTTGATATGAGCTTCTTTTATTATTCTGTCCATGTATATGTTGAAAAGTAGGGGTGAAAGTACACATCCTTGTCTTACTCCAGATCTTGTTTCAAAAGGTTCAGTCATTTCATCTGTTGTTCTTACTGAGCTTTGGTATTTTTGATATATCGCTTTTATATTAACTAACAGTTGTCCTCTGATGTTATACATTTCTAAGGTTTCCCATAGAATGTTTCTATCTACTCTGTCGAATGTCTTTTCCTGGTCTACAAATACTGTGTTTACATCTTGATTGTATTCGATTGCTTTTTCACTCAGTTGTTTCAGTGTGAAAAGTGTGTCTGTACAGCTTGCTCCCCTTCTGAAGCCAAACTGAGAGGGGCTCAACTGTGGTTCTGCAATGTATCACATTCTTTGTTCTATTAATGTTTGTGTAGATTTTACCTGTGACTTAACAAGGAGATGCCTCTATATGACTCACACTCTCTCTTATTACCTTTGTTTTTCCATAGTGGTACAATTACTGATTTTTGCCAGTCGTCTGGTACTTTTCTTTCTGACCAGGCTATTAGATACATTATTATCAACATTAATATTAAAAAACAATATTATTTTAAATAAAAGCATATCTACAACAGCTGTGTACACACACTAGCTACTATGTCATGAGTTCATTTTGTAACTAAACAATATAAACAGATATAATATTTGAACTTTTAGGCTGAAGGCTACAAATTATGGGTAGATTGGGATCACACAAGAGGGTCTACACTACAAGCAATGGCAGAAGCAGTGGAGAGCTCAGCTGTGGTGCTCATTTGTATGTCTGAGAAGTATAAACAAAGTCCTAACTGCCAGACTGGTAAGTCTTGTGTGCAGAGAATTTTGTGATTTATTTCTGAGAATTGTGTGATTGATTTCTGAGAATTGTGGAATAAAATAAAATGAGTCTAGTGAAAACATGATTTTACCCATATATGCTCGCTGCCTAGTCATTTGGTGACCAGAAGCAGTCTGTCTATTGTTGCCTTCAGCACATACTTCGTGGAGATGGTTCCATTCGTCAATCATCCATAGTTGTCAACTAGTACGGATTCTGTGCATTCATATGGATTTTGCCCCCCCCCTCACAAAATGTGCTTTTTTGTGTGTTTTTTTTTTTACAAAAAATGTCATTTGGTTGTTATATATTCAGTAATTACTACTAATGCAGACAATTTGTTCCTATTGATGGACAAAAAATGACAAATTTTAACAAATTTGTGGGGTTTTTGGGGAGTTTTTGTTTTGGGTGCAAAATACTGACATTTTTATTGAAATACGAAAATAAATTGTTAAAAATATGTTATTTCTTATTTGTTTGGTTAACCAAAGGTTTTTTGCATGCCATAAATGATTAGTTAACTCAAACCCTGATCACATGGTTAACAGACAAGTGAATTATATACTATATTACAGAGGCTCTCAAAATAAAGCTAAGATGATACTCACATATACATTATGTCTGCCAGTCAGCAGGGATCCCTGCACATACAAATATCTGTTCATATAAGCCTAATCATCATGTTAGCGGAGGTAGCATGGATTCTTGCACATACAAAAAAGCTGTTTCATATAATCATCAAATCTGGCAGAGATAGCATGGATTCCTGCACATAAAAAAAGCTGTTTCATATAATCATCAAATCTGGCACAGATAGCATGGATTCCTGCACATAAAAAAAGCTGTTTCATATAATCATCAAATCTGGCAGAGATAGCATGGATTCCTGCACATAAAAAAAGCTGTTTCATATAATCATCAAATCTGTCAGAAATAGCATGGATCCTTGCACATAAAATAAGCTGTTTCATATAATCATCAAATCTGGCAGAGATAGCATGGATTCCTGCACATAAAATAAGCTGTTTCATATAATCATCAAGTCTGGCAGAGATAGCATGGATCCTTGCACATAAAATAAGCTGTTTCATATAATCATCAAATCTGGCAGAGATAGCATGGATTCCTGCACATAAAAAAAGCTGTTACATATAATCATCAAATCTGGCAGAGACTGCATGGATCTCAGCAAATAAATGATAAAGTCTGTCAGTCAGATTGACTAACCAACCAAACTGACTAATTAACTATTCTCTAAGAACACTGTTTGATGGGATCCTGTGTTATTTTCTTTCTTGTTGTTATTTTCCATGTTGTTGATGCAGGTGTCTTGTTAATTATATGGCTAAATTTAGCTCATACTTAACATTTCTTTTTGTAACTGCCAACAGAGGCAGAGTATACATTTCAGCTGAGGAAAGACTACATCCCACTCATGATGCAGTCTAGATATCGGCCTGATGGCTGGCTGGGTGCGATATTGGGTGCAAAACTTTTCTTTGATTTCAGTGGCAAATATCCGTATGAGAAACCATTACAGGTATGTGGCAATAGCTGATTCTGATAGTTTATGATGATAATATTCCAACAAATTGGTTACATCTGGAAAACAAAAATCAATAGAAGTCAGAAATAAAAATATATTGAAAATATATATGACTGGCTTAGATTCATTCAACATAAGATAGGTATTAATTTCTTTGGTAGTTGAGAAGTGAGAGTTCCAATGGTTTGTACATATATATACACAATCATAAATTTAGAGTATGCATACACATGTAGTATACACACTGTGCACTTGTGGAACAGATGAACAGGCCTCTGAATATATTCTGCAGAACTGCCCCCAGAATAAAAAATTTAGAGATAGCCTAATGTTGCAACCTTGCAAGTAAAGATATATGGAACCAAAGAGAAGCTTCAGACAACGGTGGTGTTCATCCAAAAGACTTGTCTGATGGTGTAGACATCAAGTCTTGAACAAAATAAAGAAAGTTGATAGCATAGACCTTTACTATTCAGGATGCAATAATCAACCCATCATTTTTGTGGCTACAGGGGTTTACTAGACATTATAAATATTTCATTAGGTTGCCATTGTTTTATGAATGGTCTGAATGCAAATTTGACTGCAGCAAGGTTTGGGCCTGGTACCTTGTTCTACTGAGACATACTCTGTATTTCTCTGTCACATAGCTGGACATAGCCTCAAGGAAGTTTGACTTTTTGTCACTATTGTTTCTTATGTCAGTCAATGGAATTTTACTTTTAGCCCCAGATAAGTAGCATGAACCAATCACTCGTAGCTCCTAGCAATTGAAGCAACAGCAACTGATGTAATTACTGTTCACAGGGAAGTTGAAGACTAATAACTAACTTCTAGTTTTGAAGTTATAGATCATTTGGTCTAAACTAACTTCTGACCTGTCAAGCTGGAGGCAACTAAATAACTTCTGACAGTGAAGTTACAGACAAATAGCTAACTTTTGGTTCTGAAGTTGAAGACAAATAGCAAACTTCTGACAGTGAAGTTATATACAAATAACTAACTTCTGACAGTGAAGTTATATACAAATAACTTAACTTCTGACAGTGAAGTTATAGACAAACGACTAGTTTCTGACAGTGAAGTTATAGACAAACGACTAGTTTCTGACAGTGAAGTTATAGACAAACGACTAGTTTCTGACAGTGAAGTTATAGACAAACGACTAGTTTCTGACAGTGAAGTTATAGACAAACGACTAGTTTCTGACAGTGAAGTTATAGACAAACGACTAGTTTCTGACAGTGAAGTTATAGACAAACGACTAGTTTCTGACAGTGAAGTTATAGACAAACGACTAGTTTCTGACAGTGAAGTTATAGACAAATAACTAATAAATAGGATTAGCTTTTCTATTCGTTGTAAAATTGAAAATAGTAATTGAACACTTGACAGTAAACTTTGAAGTAATAGCCAATGGATGACAGCTATGTTGATGAAAATAACTGACTGCTGGAAGTAGGATGCCCTCAGCTGGTTCGACCACAGAAATTTTTTTTGGTGCAAACCATGTGATGTGTAAATTATAATGTTTGTCACAAGATCTGTGGACGAGTGACTTTGCCACTACACTAGCAGGTCTCCCTGAGTATTGATAGTGAAGTTGAAGGTATAATCCAACAATTTATGTTGGCTGTTGTAATATTGACGATTCTGATAAATCTGAAAATATCAACCATTCTCACTTTCCTCCAGGGTTTGCTCAAGGAGTTGAGAGGAAGAGGCAAGCCAGCTCACCCAACAGGACAAAATCACAACCCAAACCTTGGTCAGTTAATCTATTATTTATTCTGACCATTTGCCATCATGTTAACTATTCAAACACCTCACCCACATATACTGCAAAATTTACAATTGTGGTAATTGAGAACAAAATTACAGAAATTCCTACTGCTCTCAAAGTAAAAGCAATTTATCACCCAGACAACTAATACCTCAGTTTACTGTAGATTCATGTCTTCACAGATGGATCATCAGAGAATGCAATAAAGAGAAGATGAGCTGGGATACAAACATCTATACCAAACACCCTAAAAATAGAACTCTCAATCGCTACTAGAAAATTATCAACAAACTATTTGGCAGTTGATATGGCAGCTACAAGCAATCTTAGAAGCAAGGTGACATGGCAGCAGTTCCCAGGTTTTTAATCATTTCATTGGACACTCCATCAGCTCCAGGGGACTTTTTCATTTTCAATTTGGATACTGCATACTCCAGTTCTTTCATTGTGATTGGTGCCTCCATGACTTCAGGTATAAGTTCGCCTTGTTCAATGTTTTGCTGGTTCTCTCGAACCTCCTGTTGTTTGTCTGGGCTAACTTTGACATTATTGTCTTCTGCAAAGGAATCTACAAAGTAATCTGCTGCATGTTTACCTATTATAATGTTTCTATCTTTATAACGTGTGACCCTTGTATTTCTCCCTGTACTTTCATTATTTAGTTGCTTTACAAGTTTCCATAATTTCCTAGTATTTCTTTCTAGGTTCAATGACTCTGTTTTTTCTTTCCAGCTGCTCCGTCTGGCTTGTAACTTGGCTCTTTGAAATTTAGCCTTTGTTTGCTGATATTTGTTGTGGTGTTCTCGGCTGATCTGTTATCTGCCTGCTGTCTAGATGTTTCCATCTTGTGTTGCAGCTTTTCCAGTTCATCATTCCAGTAGGGTTTGTAGTTTTTGAGTGCCTCCCTGGGTATGGTTTTACTAGCAGCATGTAGTATACATCTATTAAATTCACTCACTGCTCTATTGATGTCTTTGTCCAAGTTCATGTCCTTAGCTAGAACACTGGTTAAATGCTGTTACATTTTCCAGTCTGCCCTCTTATAGTTCCACCTAGTAAGCGTGCTGCTGTCCTTGGTAAATTCATTGTGGATTTCCAGAAATACTGGTCTGTGGTCACTACCCCCAAACTGCTTTCCAACGACACGTGTGATGTTCCATTCCAGGCCTGGTGAGTGGAATGCCAGGTCTGGTGTAGAGGTGGTGTGCCATGCTCTCGGGTAGAGGGTGGTGAGTCTGCTGGCTGGTTAATAAGTATGAGATTATTTTCATCCTGCCAGCTCTCAAGTTCCTCACATATGTTGTCCATTTGATCGTAGCCCCAGCTCTGAGAGTGGCTGATGAAGTCATCACACACCATAAGTCTCTCTTTTTCAGGTATTGTGTCTAGTGCCAATGGTCTATCATTTGGGCAGTAGTAGTTCAGGAGATGGAATTCTTCACTGTCTGTTTTTAGGTGGAGCATCTGGTACTCTGCCCCCTCCATATATACTTCCAGCTAACATGCGCTGATATTGTTTTTAACAAGTGTCAGAATTCCACCATTTTGCCTGTCTTTTCGGTCTGACCAGTAGCACTGGTAGCCTCTGATTTTAAAGGCTATATCACTGCTGAGGTGTGTTTCCTGGATACAGCACACATTAACTTGTTCTTCACTTAGAATATTTTCAAGTTCCAATTTTTTACTGTATCCATCTCTTTTGCTGTTCACACACTGAGCATTCCAGTGCATTATTTTTATTGGTCATTGGTTTGTTTGGCCAGTAGTTCTATTCCCTTGCCTCTTGACTCCTCTGCGCAATTGAGAAGGACTTCCAGTAACTAAGGTTGGGCCCTTTCGAGGTATAGGGCCTGGCACCATACCTGCCTGAACATCCGCCACAGGGCAGGCACCATAACTATTAATAGATACAGACATGTTCCCATTGTGTTTTGTGTGTGGCATCCTGATTATTTGTGCGCCTTTTGGCTGATTGCCTCTGTCTTCAGCACCCTGCATTCTTGGGCAGGACTATGGTCCTGCTCGAAAGGGACTGCCCGACCAATCTTAGAATCCAGCCCCTGTTGACTGAACTGAGCTCTATCACCAGTTCACGGAGCTGGCCTTGATGGGATAACTGTCTACTAGCAACACAGTGGTGCTGCAGTGGATCACTGTACAATGCATGATTGCAGGGAATGAGGCAGCGGACAGACTGGCAAAATCAGGTGGAAAAAAAATAATTAAAACCTGCAATATCACTGACTGAAGCAAAAATTAATTTAATTTAATACAAACATACATAGAGTCAGAGAACAGGCAGCAACTTTCCACAGGATCCCATTCTAAAGCTGGTCATAGTAAACTATCATTTTTACTCTCTACACATGACACTGTAGACTACAAGCCCATCTCTACAAAATAAAGATTGTCCATATCATAAGGGTCTCCAGACTCCAAAACATATTCTGCAGACTTTTTTTGGTGACTTCAGGTCTAAAACATGGCCCCAGGAGACAGATCTGGCTGTTAGAAAGACTATATAAATGATGACAGACAAGGTCAAATTGTCCAGTTTTTGTTGAAAGCGAAATTAGATATTTCTAAATGTTAGACTAGCTTTAGTTATCAAATTTACTACCATGGGGAAAAGTGGGTGATGCCAGCTATAAATCAAAAACCCAATATTTTAGAAAGTTAAGCATGTATTGTGAGTCAATGTCCTTGATCATTAAGCAAAAACTGACAAAAGATAGCTGAGATGACCATTCGAGTGTTTCACTGTAGAACTTTTGTTTTCATGGACAGGAAATTGTTTTTTTAGATTGATACTCAGAACCAGAATAACCAACAAATATAAGGTTGGTATATAACATATCCTTGTTAATTCCCAGAAAAAAAGCACTGTGTGTATTTAACCTACTAGGCTGACAGGTATGAATAGAGAATACTACACTCTGGAAATAATCTCTTACCTGGGGAATATTGCTACATTTATTATTGCATAACATATTATTTTGTCAAACATGGTCTTTAACAGCTTTGCAACAAAGAAAAATCATCACATATGAAATGAAGTGTCTGTAATGGTTACCAAACTAGATAAAATAAGAAATGAAGAAATTAGGAAAAGAGTTGGTAAAATATCATGTATCAAACATATTGAGAGACAGCAAGTAAAATGGTTCTGTCACCTTATGAGAATGAAGCCAAACCAATAAGAGCATATAATACAAGAATATCCGGGTGTACGGCCAAAGGTAGACCAAGAAAACGGTGGATAGAAAACATCAAGATAGCCTTGAACAAACATGGACTAAATGCAACCTCACGACACATCTGGCCTTGGAACGACAGCTTAAGCTCCCACCCTTACGCTTAACGGCAAGTGTGAATGCAATCAACAATCATTCACCTGGGGATAGACAATAGACAATTATTTTGTATCGATCATTTTTTTAAATATCTTAAGTTATTCACCTGAGAATGTTCATTTCTTAGTCAGATCTAAACTCCTTTATTATGACAGAAGAAAGCAGTGCTTTTGGCATGACTGCAAGTAGTATGACTCAGCAGTAAATATGTTCTCCTCAAGGAAGGAATGGGAAATGTTTTACCTATTTTAAAAAAAGGTTAATTGCACATTTTTGTGAGTCAGATCTTCTGTTTGATGTTAAATTTTATTACCCTTTTGCCTTTTTCTGAAAAATCACTAGTGGGAGAGAAGGTTTTTTTTGGCTATGTTTCTAGTACTAAAAGATATGTTCAATAGTTGCAAAGAGAGAGGGAGGTTGAATTCCCCCCCCCCCCCCAACCCCCCGTATCTACAGACCTGTATACTCATGTATGCCCTATGCTTTCTTAGTGACTCAATGAGCATGTTAAGAAATATTAAGTGACTCAATGAGCATGATAAGAAATATTAAGTGACTCAATGAGCATGCTAAGAAATATTAAGTGACTCAATGAGTATGATAAGAAATATTAAGTGACTCAATGAGCATGCTAAGAAATATTAAGTGACTCAATGAGCATGCTAAGAAATATTAGGAAATGACTGGGCACACAGGCAGTGGTTGAAGTTAGTGAAGACTTCCATTAATGCTAAGCACTTAGTTAGGGTGTCCTAGTTTGTTTATTATTATATTTTTTTATTCAATATTTCTGCTTGTTGTATTTTATTTCTTGATAAAGTTCACATTGGTGGCCGCAACATAGGAGGTATTCCTGTTATATTTTTTATCTTTTATCATAGGTGTGTAAATGGTATTTTTATTGATGCAGCAATCTAGCTCTACTTAACTTTTAATAGATGTTTTTGTGAAACCATTGAGTCTTGTTATATTTGTAGAATTAGCATACTTTGTGCTTTGCTTTTTTCTGATTTAGTAGGCCTATATATTATATAGATAATAGTATATTATAGTGTTATATAATATTATAGTATATAGATTTACTGTAGTCTTCTCTGGTATCAATTCTAGAACCCACTTTTGTTTGTCTCCTACAGATGAAGATTTTGCCTTTCATGATATGACACAAGCAGTAACTACAGTAGCCAACAGTTCATCTGTAATTGGCAGTTCTAACATCAACTCCTTATAGCAACAGCAATGCTGCAGCAGTAGCTTCCATGAGTAATGAGAATGTGGAAAGTTGGCTAGTTTCCAAAGGGCTGCAAAGGTGAACAGTTTTGACTTTGTGGAAGGTGTAGATAAATATTGTTGATGATAGTTGCAACAGCAGTCATGGAAGTAATAATAGCAATATTTTAACTATGGGTAGATCTCTAAGTTCTAACATGAAAAGCCTTGTGTTGACAAACTTTTTCCTTTTTTAACAGTTGTACTTGTGACAACTTCAACCATTTTGGTCAGGTAAATTTTAAATGGATAGGTATGAGGGTGCTTAAAAAACCTCAAAAGTATTATCAAAATTAAAATGACCATTACATTGTTTTGTAACCTATCAATATTGTTGTAAATGGCATCAGACACGCCAATCATGAATAGCTTGTCACATAACTGATATTTAAACTTCCTACTCCAGTCTCATATAGTTGCTGCGTGGACATGCATGTATCACCATACTAAATTAGCATTGATAAAAGCAAGACATTGTGACTAGTGAAGCCAAGCAAGATCCTACGAATAGCCATTTGGTCACAAATTTGAAGAAACTAAATCAATCAATCAAGTTCCATGCCAAGTGGTGTAGGCGATCATGCTTCTCCACAATTCTCTGTCTCTTGTGTTGTTAATTGGTTCAGTTAGTTCAATTATAATTAATAATTTCCTAAAGTGGATTTAGCTAATGGTCATCATGACTTGTGATGGACAAACAACAATTGTAAAAGTCCTGATTTGGCAAATCTATTGGAATTTGTACCACTGTGAAACATCTGTGAGAGATATTGATTCCAGAGATTTCATGTCTTTTGCATCCTAACTTAACTATTATTACTCCCCAGGTTAACAACAGTTTTCTCACAAGTTGATGGACAGCTTATCTGGCAGCTTAAGAGAATGAGAGAAATGGTGAGAAACATTGGATTTCTTCTGCTTTCAAATATACATAAATATAAATTTCTATATAGGTTAGATAAAGATGTTGATGTATGTACAGATGGATCCGTAAGAAATCTAGTCAAAATGAAACAATGCATACAAGACAACTATTTCTAGTATAAACACAGAAATAAAGGCTGTTGAGTTACTCCAGCAAAACTAACTGAATATTCATAATAATAATAATACTCATAGTATCACAGGGTAATACATTGTAGATCATCAGATTAGATCATATTGTGACAAAAATATAAATATTATCTGTTTCTGATCTTATTAAGTAACCCCGATCTCGCAGTTGACTTTCAGCTCATTAGAACACAAAAAGACATGATTAATATTATACTGATACTCCAATTGTAGCATTTTAATGAGCAAAATTTTACTCAAGAGGTTCCTGTCTCCTCTCCACAATCCCTTATCACCAAACAAAAATAACAACTGACATCCCGCATCATTTTACAGAAAGTCATCAATTCTCTCATTCCATTCTTCAAGGCACACAAAATTCTGTTAATGATTGGTTGATATGTGCTTCCAACTTGTATTGTCTCTCAAATATTATGTCTAAACTTTGCAGGTGTTTACAGAGCAAACAGGCTAACAGACAGACATGTATTTTTGTCTGTGTGTGTTGCTGAAGATGGAGATGTATTGTTTGTTTATTTCAATCTTAAGTAATTATGATCAATAGCTCTCATATATTTTTATGATATGAAAGGGGGGGGGGTATACAGGTTCCTCCAGAGATCTTTTCCATTCTTGGAAGACTCTAACTCTCATCATTATGCAATGAAATCTTTGAGAACTTGAAATATTTGAGAAATCTTTTACTCAAGGGAGGTAAAAATCTAAATGTAATTGTAAATATGTGTGGTAGGATAGCTTGACTACATATGCATGTCATCTATTAGGTGGCTGTGTTGTTGTATGATGGTTGGTCTGGTCAGACCTTCCACATACCAGGAAATAAGAAGATATAATGGTTTAGTCTTTTGGATTTGGACACAACAATTGATGATACAACTGAAAAAACATGAATAGAACCAGAGAATTTTTTTCATACCCAAAAAAAACTTCCACTATGGGATTATGTGGTTTTGGGGAAAAAAACACTGCATAATCAGAATGAATCTTCTGTACTTTGTAAAACTAACTAAGTCTTTCACCTTTAAAATACCTTGGAGTGCTGTTTGACAGATTTTAGTGTTTTAATGAGCATCCAAAGTACACAATCCTCAAAGCTCAAAAGGAGTTGACAGCAATAGGGGTGGCTACTGTTATTGTTGTGAACAACAACTTTTTGCACTGTTATATCCAGGGCTAGTTCTGTCTGTTATAGAGTATGTTAAGTAATTCTGACCCTTAGCTCAATGCAGATTGATAGACTTGACAGGATACAGAATGAAGCTATGCATATCATTCTTGGATGCCCCAGAGATACAGAATGAAGCTATGCATATCATTCTTGGATGCCCCAGAGATACAGAATGAAGCTATGCATATCATTCTTGGATGCCCCAGAGATACAGAATGAAGCTATGCATATCATTCTTGGATGCCCCAGAGATACAGAATGAAGCTATGCATATCATTCTTGGATGCCCCAGAGATACAGAAATAGAGGCAAGATTTTCCTCTTGCTGGATTATCCTACCATAGCCCCCACTACAGCACTTGAAGATTAGCATCTGTCATTCTTTTGTGCAGATATACTGTTATGTGGAGCGCATGGCCGTGTGGTTAAAATGCCGTTCTCAGACCCTTGAGGTCTGGGTTCAATCCATGATTGGGACAGGATTTTTCTTTTGGAGATACAATAAAAATTCTTCCTGTACATGATGCAATGTCTGCTATGGCAAAGTGGTCTTTATTTCTGCATCCCATAGAAAGCCTCCCTGCACTCCATCACAGGAAAACATGCAGTAGCAAATGTATACTGTTATGTTTTGTCATTTTTCTGTTTGTTTCATTTGTCATTATCACTTGATGTTCTGCCAATTTTCTGTTTGGTTTTGTTTAATCTCTGTCGTTCTATTTCTTCATCATATATACTCTTCTGGACATACTGATTTATTTCATCTAGCCATTATTATTTGAACATTGACAGTGCAGTTTCTTACTCATTGTGTATTACATTTTGTTATTGATAAATGCCTTTTGGTCAAAACATCATGTTTTGTGCTATTGTATATGGCAGTAGTGATTTGTTATGTTATGTTATGTTCCTCCAGGGCCATAGGCGGCGCATAGGGCAGAAACCATAGCCTTCCATTTCTGTCTTTGTGTTGCCAAGTCTTTCAATTGTTACGTGTTGTTTAGGTTCATTGATATGCCTTCTCTATTAATGGTTCTTCGTAGAGTTTCTCTAGGTCTCCCTCTTCTTCTTACTCCAGGTGGCACCCAATATAGTGATTGTTGGGGAATTCTTAGGCTGTTCATTCTGAGAACATGGCCGATGTAAGTCCAACGCCTTTGTCTAATGAAGGAAGATATATAGGTTTGTTTACTTTCCTCTCTTATAGTAGTGTTAGATTTAAAGTCACTCCACTTAACATTCAGAATGGTACGTAGGCATTTGTTTTCAAAGGAGTCGAGTCTTTTATCTGTGGCTTTTGTGGCGTTCCAACTTTCGCACCCATATGATAGAATAGGGATGATATTGGAGTTAAACAACTTGAGTTTTGTGGTGTTTCTTAGTCTGTTTGACGTCCAGATGTTGCGTAGTTTATTGAAAGCACCCGCTGCAAGGGCAATACGGTGTAAAATTTCTTTTGATGAGTCTCCATCCAATGCTAGATTGGTGCCTAAATATGTAAAATTGTTGATTTTAATAATGGAACATTTTGAATTTCTATGTTGTCGTTGGATCTCGTAAAATCTAGTATATGAGTTTTTGATGTGTTGATTTTCAACCCTATCTGATTTGAGTAGTGTTGGAGATTGTCAAGCTTAGATTGAGCATCTGTGTGGTTTGCGCTCATAAGGGCCAGGTCATCTGCATAGTCAAGATCTTCGAGAACGGTATTATTAATCCATTTTATTCCTGTCAGCTCATTTTCAGTGCTCTTTCTCATGACCCAATCAATAGTGACGCAGAAAAGTAATGGGGACATGATGCATCCCTGTTTAACGCCCGTAACAATTTGGAACCATTCTGACTTCTCAGTTGTTTGTTTGAACACAGCAATGTGAGTTGGTGTAAAATGCCTTTATAACATTGATTATTTTAGTAGGAAAAACGTATTGCTGTAGAATATTCCATAACGTAGGCCGAGGAAGACTATCAAATGCTTTTTCAAAGTCAACAAAGTTGATTATGAGCGGGGATTGAAATTCGAGTGATTCTTCAATGATGATGCGAAGAGAAAATATGTTGTCTGTGCAGGAGCGAGCTGATCTAAAGCCTGCTTGTTCTTCTCTGAGTAGTTTATCAACAGCATTCTTTAATCTTTCCAATATGATGCTTAGGAAGACCTTGCCTATGACTGATAATAGGGTGATACCCCACCAGTTGTTGCAGTCTGAGGGGTCGCCTTTCTTAGGGAGTTTGACGGAGTCACTCTTGGGGAGTAGTGATTAGCAAAGCTTTATTATAATGTTCCCAAGTTTTGCCTGTTAGATTACAGTTTTGCTGCAGTTATATTTTACTGATCATATTTTGAGTGCAACTTGACTGATATTCTAATAGATGATAACCCAGTTGTATTGTAATTTTTATTCCACAGGATCCAGAATATTTCCACAACAGCTTAGAGAGACAATTTGGGATGACCCTTATTGACATTTTACGATTGAATGCAGCATTAGATAGTTTACAGTGATCACATAAACAATTTTCTTGTCACTCCACCCCACGGATGCACTTTTATACACATCTTTCATCAGGAGACTGGCAGTACAATTCTTTATTGTTTCGATGGAAGGATTTACCGATAGCTCTATGTTTCTTACTCCATCAACTGTTTAGATTATGTGTGTACTAGGAACAATGGTTAGGCCTACATGCTAAAATATTATTTCTATTTGACAGTTACACTTTTAGTAGTTAATATTTGGTAGTTTTTCATTACACATTTTATTAGTTAATATTTGGTAGTTTTTCATTACACATTTTATTAGTTAATATTTGGTAATCATTAAACACATTTTGTTAGTTAATATTTGGTAGTTTATTATTAGACACATTTTGTTAGCGCCATATTTTGTTAGTTAATATGTGATAATCATTAGACACATTTTATTAGTTAATATTTTAGTAGTCATTAGACACATTGTTTAATTAATTCACCACGGAGTCTTTTTAGGATTTGGACAGAATTATTTTTTTAGGTTTCTTTTTTTGCATATCTATCACTGGAACAAGATATATTTGTCACAAGTTCATTTTGAAAATTTCTTTAAAATAATTTAAAAATTATTTGTAACAATAAAATAGGGTAGGTGGGAGCAAAGATCTGCACTTTTTACACTTTAGTGTATTCTGACACCTAAACCTAACTACGAACAACAAACTGTCATCAGTGTATAGCTTATCTATCCATTTTACATTAGTGAGGGTATTGAAAGCATAAGTCTTACAAGAAAAAGAGAGTTTATGAACTTAAGTGAACGCAGATTTTTGCTCCATTTTATACACATCAAGCATGTGTCATACATTTTGTGGGTCAAAGATCCGCAGGTGAAAAGATGATACAAAGTATTATAAACTTGAGGGAGATCACCACTGTGACAGGTCTAGAAGACCAACAAGGTGTAAATGTGTGCTAAGAATAAATATGTATAGTTTTGGAACTGTAATCAGAAAAAAAAACATGTTACAGTAAAAAATAGTTTATGATTTCCATTTTAAAGCTAATAATGTCTTTGTAAGGTTGGATGATTGTTATAATCATATATATCAGTCTCTCCCAGCTTTAGTTGAAGTCAACTCACGAAGACTTCAGCTCAGATGCACGCACTCCGTTAGCACCGGCGAAGATCTTAATGAGTGGACCTCCTGGTCAGAGAATAATAACACATCACCACACAATCTCCTAAATGAAAACAACAAATATATCCATTGTTCAAGTGAAACTGTTGGTGACAAACAAAAACACTTGCGTTGCTATCCACCATTTTGACTGGAAGTCAATGAAATATATATATTACATTATAATGTAAATATATTTAGAAGTAGTATTTCTTGTTTCCGTGATGCATGTGCACACACAAAAATCTAACAAAATTTAATTACGTTTAAACGCTAAAAATATTCCGGCCGGAATCAGTTAAAGAATGGACAGGGTGTGAAGTTTCCAAACTCATCAGGATTGTAGAGGATAGAGATAAGAGATCAACTAATAAATTTGTCATTGCTTGAGATCACGTTTTATGAAGAACAATCCAATGTAGTAGGGCATGGATGATATTTGAGAATTCAATATTGAGTAGAGCAGAAGAATGAAGGCTCAGATGTAAAATGCAACAATCCAGGAATGATTTTTTCCCATTTTTATTCTGCAACAAACCAAAATTTTCATGAATTTAGCCATGAGAAGACATGTTTTGCCTGTGGTCGCAATCACACGCCATACGATATCGCTCCATTCCCGAGTACGGAACTTCACGAAGTTAAAGCTTATATGACGTAGAATTCCCGCAACACGAAGCTAGGAATACGTCACAGTGTAAAGGTCAAATTCCTTTACTCATTACGATTGTAAGAGAGAGAAAGCCGGTTGAATTTGTCAACGCATTTCTAGAGCGACTTTAGCCATTTTCGGCCGTATTTTACTATCAAATTGAGTACCGCGTGGCATGGGTAAGTGATCGTGACTACATGTTCTAATTGTTGTTTTTTTTGTTTAATATGTTGTTATTTGATAAGAATGTTTGTGTAGTCTTTCAAAAACACAAAAATAATATGTATCAGGGGTGCCACGTGTGTGCTTAGACAATAATTACGCTGCGTGTCGGGATAGACCTAGTGTTTACTGGACGGACGTTATATGCGATTTCTTATAAACTACATGTTTTAATTGTTTTTTTTGTGTGTTTAATATGTTGTTATTTGATAAGAATGTGTGTGTATTCATTAAAAAGCACAAAAATAATATGTATCAGGGGTGACACATGTGTGCATGGACAATAATTACGCTGCGTGTCGGCATAGACCTAGTGTTGACCGGACGGACGTTATATGCAATTTCTTCACGTTTTATTAGTTTTTTAGTTCATATTATATTAGTTTTGATATAAAACAATATATATATACAATAAGTATAGGTATTTATGAGGATTTTATCAATGTTGTCACACATTTCTCATGTATTAGGGTCGTCACGAAGATATATTTGCAATTTTGAAAATGACGTTTTGCGTTTTTCACCAGAATTTTCAACTTCAAAACTTGCTCACAACTGTCATATCACACATACAACAACAACAAAAACACGATAATATTCACTATTCACTCCTTTATTTAGATGTGCAAAAATTATTTTGATATCTTTTAAAACAAAAAAGTTTTGACGTTTTCAAAACACCCACCATCAATAATGCAAATTTTACAAAAAATAAGTCAGGCCCTGGGGGAAGTTTTTTTTATTTTTAAGCCAGGGCTCTAAAGGTTAAAACTATCATAAATTCTGATGAAAAAATTAAGTAGCCTGATAAGAAAATGTGCTTAATTGCTTAACAATGCAACATATATTTTAGTTTAACATTTAAAACATCACAATATTAATGGTAGCAGCAAGCATAGAGTGAGTAATTGAAAAAACAATTAGATGTAACATAGTGAAAAATTATTTTTACGCATTGTTGAAAATTGATTCGTCATTGACCTATCAAATTTCATTGTGTCAGAGATTGGAATCTTGGCATATGATTTAGTCACTTGTGGTATCGAAAAAGTCTACAGGTTAGAAATAGACCCAATGCAGTTGTTTTTTTTTGCCCCATGGAGGTCTTAGCCTGACTACCCTATCATTATTATGGTAATACAAGAAAATATGTCCAACAGAATACAACAGGCAAATCCTGGAACAGGATAATGAAGTTTTGCTAATCACTATGAACACACATAATAACACACACAAATCAACGTTTCAACCAAAAAGACTTTATCAAGAACACATTAATAAAAAAAAAACTAAGAGTAAGAGTGGCACTATTCACATGGCATGGCTAAATATAGATATAATTTGGAAGAGTTCAAACTAGAAGAACAGAGATGAAACAACACAAACATAAAATAGACAAAACAGACCCAAATATCGATAAAACAAAACAAACAGAAATATGCGAAACAACAAGATATGATCCATACAACTGGCATTGATTCCAATTTAAATTAATTAATGAGAATTAATGAGTTCACTCTAATTTTATTTTATTAGTTCAAAATATCTGCATGATCCATTGCTTTACCACTGGACACAGTAGCAGTGCAAGCCAATCAATCTACTCTCTCATTGCCCTGAACACCCACATGACCAGGCATGAAAATGAATGTAACACATTCCAACTTTGCTTTATTGACTGCCTCAAGTCACTGCTCTTGAAATGCAACTCATATTTGTATTTTTCTGGTCATTCTCATTGAGTTATGCAGACATGAATTGCTCACTGTGAAATCCTTAAAGCATTGTATACTGCTAAAAGGTGAAGTCTTCTGGGTATGAAAGACAGCTCCGGAAAAACAGCCCAATTACTCTTATGAAACAAGAGCATCATCGAGGGTAATTCCTGGAGACTAAAGCAGTTAAAGCGTGTAAATACCCGGTATATCTTTGTTAACCTAAGTAAGAGAAAAATAGTTTTTAGAAATTATATAAACCAGTTCTGATGTATGGAGGTGAATTATGGACAATCAGTAGAATAGTACTAAACAACAATATGTTTCGTCAACAAAAATAAGAAAAAATGGACTTATATCGGACATGTACTTTGAATGAATTAAAAACAGACTGCCACTACATGCATTAAAATTGGTTCCAGATAGCAAAATAAAAAGAGGAAAACCATAAAAGATTCTTCACAGAAGAACCATCAAAGAGGGTATGACTGTGCTTCAACAACATACAAGAATTACACACAGTAGCATCACATTACTTGAACTTAAGATCTTACGTTCTTAAGAGCACTGGTTTCTGCCGTCTGCACTGTATTTGGTATAGAAGGAACATAGAAAGTAGAGATGTGGTTATATAGAACAATACTGAGAACACCATGGAGCTAATGAAGATACATTTGTCTATTGTCTATCCCCAGGTGAATGATTGTTGATTGCATTCACACTTGCCGTTAAGCGTAGGGGTGGTATCTTAAGCTGTCGTTTCAAGGCCAGATGTGACGCTGAGGTTGCATTTAGTTCATGTTTGTTCAAGGTTATCTTAATGTTTTCTATCCACCGTTTTCTTGGTCTACCTTTTGATTTACACCCGGATATTCTTGTATTTTATGCTCTTATTGGTATTTGGTTTGGCTTCATTCTCATAAGGTGACCGAACCATTTTACTTGCTGTCTCTCAATATGTTCGATACATGATATTATACCAACTATTTTCCTAATTTCTTCATTTCTTATTTTATCTAGTTTGGTAACCATTGCAGCTTTCCTCAGACACTTCATTTCACATGTGACGATTTTTCTTTGCTGCGAAGCTGTTAAAGACCATGTTTGACATTGGTAGCACAGTGTTGGTATAAAAATTGTAGATATTATTTGTTTTTTAATTTCCATCTTGATCTTTGGATGAAGAAGTAATGGTGAAAGTTGGTAAGTCACTGTGTTTGCTTTCTGGCACCTTGTTTCTATTTCACTGTCTAGTCTTCCATCTTCGGAAAAAATGCTGCCTAGATATTTAAATTCTTTGGCTTGTTTCACTTTGGTGTTATCTATTGTTATATTCATTGGTGTTGAAGACTTGCTAATTTTCATAACTTCTATTTTTTGTACATTAATTTTCATGTTGTACTTCTGACATGCTAACAACAATGCATTGATGTGCTTTTGCAAAGTTTCCTCATCTTTGTATATTAAACTTTGATCATCGGCAAATAATAGTTCATTGATTTCATTATTAAGTTCTTCATCAGGTTTATTTGCAATGTTTTCCTCTTTGTTGATATGAGCTTCTTTTATTATTCTGTCCATGTATATGTTGAAAAGTAGGGGTGAAAGTACACATCCTTGTCTTACTCCAGATCTTGTTTCAAAAGGTTCAGTCATTTCATCTGTTGTTCTTACTGAGCTTTGGTATTTTTGATATATCGCTTTTATATTAACTAACAGTTGTCCTCTGATGTTATACATTTCTAAGGTTTCCCATAGAATGTTTCTATCTACTCTGTCGAATGTCTTTTCCTGGTCTACAAATACTGTGTTTACATCTTGATTGTATTCGATTGCTTTTTCACTCAGTTGTTTCAGTGTGAAAAGTGTGTCTGTACAGCTTGCTCCCCTTCTGAAGCCAAACTGAGAGGGGCTCAACTGTGGTTCTGCAATGTATCACATTCTTTGTTCTATTAATGTTTGTGTAGATTTTACCTGTGTGACTTAACAAGGAGATGCCTCTATATGACTCACACTCTCTCTTATTACCTTTGTTTTTCCATAGTGGTACAATTACTGATTTTTGCCAGTCGTCTGGTACTTTTCTTTCTGACCAGGCTATTAGATACATTATTATCAACATTAATATTAAAAAACAATATTATTTTAAATAAAAGCATATCTACAACAGCAGTGTACACACACTAGCTACTATGTCATGAGTTCATTTTGTAACTAAACAATATAAACAGATATAATATTTGAACTTTTAGGCTGAAGGCTACAAATTATGGGTAGATTGGGATCACACAAGAGGGTCTACACTACAAGCAATGGCAGAAGCAGTGGAGAGCTCAGCTGTGGTGCTCATTTGTATGTCTGAGAAGTATAAACAAAGTCCTAACTGCCAGACTGGTAAGTCTTGTGTGCAGAGAATTTTGTGATTTATTTCTGAGAATTGTGTGATTGATTTCTGAGAATTGTGGAATAAAATAAAATGAGTCTAGTGAAAACATGATTTTACCCATATATGCTCGCTGCCTAGTCATTTGGTGACCAGAAGCAGTCTGTCTATTGTTGCCTTCAGCACATACTTCGTGGAGATGGTTCCATTCGTCAATCATCCATAGTTGTCAACTAGTACGGATTCTGTGCATTCATATGGATTTTGCCCCCCCCCCCCCTCACAAAATGTGCTTTTTTGTGTTTTTTTTTTTTTACAAAAAATGTCATTTGGTTGTTATATATTCAGTAATTACTACTAATGCAGACAATTTGTTCCTATTGATGGACAAAAAATGACAAATTTTAACAAATTTGTGGGGTTTTTGGGGAGTTTTTGTTTTGGGTGCAAAATACTGACATTTTTATTGAAATACGAAAATAAATTGTTAAAAATATGTTATTTCTTATTTGTTTGGTTAACCAAAGGTTTTTTGCATGCCATAAATGATTAGTTAACTCAAACCCTGATCACATGGTTAACAGACAAGTGAATTATATACTATATTACAGAGGCTCTCAAAATAAAGCTAAGATGATACTCACATATACATTATGTCTGCCAGTCAGCAGGGATCCCTGCACATACAAATATCTGTTCATATAAGCCTAATCATCATGTTAGCGGAGGTAGCATGGATTCTTGCACATACAAAAAAGCTGTTTCATATAATCATCAAATCTGGCAGAGATAGCATGGATTCCTGCACATAAAAAAAGCTGTTTCATATAATCATCAAATCTGGCAGAGATAGCATGGATTCCTGCACATAAAAAAAGCTGTTTCATATAATCATCAAATCTGGCAGAGATAGCATGGATTCCTGCACATAAAAAAAGCTGTTTCATATAATCATCAAATCTGTCAGAAATAGCATGGATCCTTGCACATAAAATAAGCTGTTTCATATAATCATCAAATCTGGCAGAGATAGCATGGATTCCTGCACATAAAATAAGCTGTTTCATATAATCATCAAGTCTGGCAGAGATAGCATGGATCCTTGCACATAAAATAAGCTGTTTCATATAATCATCAAATCTGGCAGAGATAGCATGGATTCCTGCACATAAAAAAAGCTGTTACATATAATCATCAAATCTGGCAGAGACTGCATGGATCTCAGCAAATAAATGATAAAGTCTGTCAGTCAGATTGACTAACCAACCAAACTGACTAATTAACTATTCTCTAAGAACACTGTTTGATGGGATCCTGTGTTATTTTCTTTCTTGTTGTTATTTTCCATGTTGTTGATGCAGGTGTCTTGTTAATTATATGGCTAAATTTAGCTCATACTTAACATTTCTTTTTGTAACTGCCAACAGAGGCAGAGTATACATTTCAGCTGAGGAAAGACTACATCCCACTCATGATGCAGTCTAGATATCGGCCTGATGGCTGGCTGGGTGCGATATTGGGTGCAAAACTTTTCTTTGATTTCAGTGGCAAATATCCGTATGAGAAACCATTACAGGTATGTGGCAATAGCTGATTCTGATAGTTTATGATGATAATATTCCAACAAATTGGTTACATCTGGAAAACAAAAATCAATAGAAGTCAGAAATAAAAATATATTGAAAATATATATGACTGGCTTAGATTCATTCAACATAAGATAGGTATTAATTTCTTTGGTAGTTGAGAAGTGAGAGTTCCAATGGTTTGTACATATATATACACAATCATAAATTTAGAGTATGCATACACATGTAGTATACACACTGTGCACTTGTGGAACAGATGAACAGGCCTCTGAATATATTCTGCAGAACTGCCCCCAGAATAAAAAATTTAGAGATAGCCTAATGTTGCAACCTTGCAAGTAAAGATATATGGAACCAAAGAGAAGCTTCAGACAACGGTGGTGTTCATCCAAAAGACTTGTCTGATGGTGTAGACATCAAGTCTTGAACAAAATAAAGAAAGTTGATAGCATAGACCTTTACTATTCAGGATGCAATAATCAACCCATCATTTTTGTGGCTACAGGGGTTTACTAGACATTATAAATATTTCATTAGGTTGCCATTGTTTTATGAATGGTCTGAATGCAAATTTGACTGCAGCAAGGTTTGGGCCTGGTACCTTGTTCTACTGAGACATACTCTGTATTTCTCTGTCACATAGCTGGACATAGCCTCAAGGAAGTTTGACTTTTTGTCACTATTGTTTCTTATGTCAGTCAATGGAATTTTACTTTTAGCCCCAGATAAGTAGCATGAACCAATCACTCGTAGCTCCTAGCAATTGAAGCAACAGCAACTGATGTAATTACTGTTCACAGGGAAGTTGAAGACTAATAACTAACTTCTAGTTTTGAAGTTATAGATCATTTGGTCTAAACTAACTTCTGACCTGTCAAGCTGGAGGCAACTAAATAACTTCTGACAGTGAAGTTACAGACAAATAGCTAACTTTTGGTTCTGAAGTTGAAGACAAATAGCAAACTTCTGACAGTGAAGTTATATACAAATAACTAACTTCTGACAGTGAAGTTATATACAAATAACTTAACTTCTGACAGTGAAGTTATAGACAAACGACTAGTTTCTGACAGTGAAGTTATAGACAAACGACTAGTTTCTGACAGTGAAGTTATAGACAAACGACTAGTTTCTGACAGTGAAGTTATAGACAAACGACTAGTTTCTGACAGTGAAGTTATAGACAAACGACTAGTTTCTGACAGTGAAGTTATAGACAAACGACTAGTTTCTGACAGTGAAGTTATAGACAAACGACTAGTTTCTGACAGTGAAGTTATAGACAAACGACTAGTTTCTGACAGTGAAGTTATAGACAAATAACTAATAAATAGGATTAGCTTTTCTATTCGTTGTAAAATTGAAAATAGTAATTGAACACTTGACAGTAAACTTTGAAGTAATAGCCAATGGATGACAGCTATGTTGATGAAAATAACTGACTGCTGGAAGTAGGATGCCCTCAGCTGGTTCGACCACAGAAATTTTTTTTGGTGCAAACCATGTGATGTGTAAATTATAATGTTTGTCACAAGATCTGTGGACGAGTGACTTTGCCACTACACTAGCAGGTCTCCCTGAGTATTGATAGTGAAGTTGAAGGTATAATCCAACAATTTATGTTGGCTGTTGTAATATTGACGATTCTGATAAATCTGAAAATATCAACCATTCTCACTTTCCTCCAGGGTTTGCTCAAGGAGTTGAGAGGAAGAGGCAAGCCAGCTCACCCAACAGGACAAAATCACAACCCAAACCTTGGTCAGTTAATCTATTATTTATTCTGACCATTTGCCATCATGTTAACTATTCAAACACCTCACCCACATATACTGCAAAATTTACAATTGTGGTAATTGAGAACAAAATTACAGAAATTCCTACTGCTCTCAAAGTAAAAGCAATTTATCACCCAGACAACTAATACCTCAGTTTACTGTAGATTCATGTCTTCACAGATGGATCATCAGAGAATGCAATAAAGAGAAGATGAGCTGGGATACAAACATCTATACCAAACACCCTAAAAATAGAACTCTCAATCGCTACTAGAAAATTATCAACAAACTATTTGGCAGTTGATATGGCAGCTACAAGCAATCTTAGAAGCAAGGTGACATGGCAGCAGTTCCCAGGTTTTTAATCATTTCATTGGACACTCCATCAGCTCCAGGGGACTTTTTCATTTTCAATTTGGATACTGCATACTCCAGTTCTTTCATTGTGATTGGTGCCTCCATGACTTCAGGTATAAGTTCGCCTTGTTCAATGTTTTGCTGGTTCTCTCGAACCTCCTGTTGTTTGTCTGGGCTAACTTTGACATTATTGTCTTCTGCAAAGGAATCTACAAAGTAATCTGCTGCATGTTTACCTATTATAATGTTTCTATCTTTATAACGTGTGACCCTTGTATTTCTCCCTGTACTTTCATTATTTAGTTGCTTTACAAGTTTCCATAATTTCCTAGTATTTCTTTCTAGGTTCAATGACTCTGTTTTTTCTTTCCAGCTGCTCCGTCTGGCTTGTAACTTGGCTCTTTGAAATTTAGCCTTTGTTTGCTGATATTTGTTGTGGTGTTCTCGGCTGATCTGTTATCTGCCTGCTGTCTAGATGTTTCCATCTTGTGTTGCAGCTTTTCCAGTTCATCATTCCAGTAGGGTTTGTAGTTTTTGAGTGCCTCCCTGGGTATGGTTTTACTAGCAGCATGTAGTATACATCTATTAAATTCACTCACTGCTCTATTGATGTCTTTGTCCAAGTTCATGTCCTTAGCTAGAACACTGGTTAAATGCTGTTACATTTTCCAGTCTGCCCTCTTATAGTTCCACCTAGTAAGCGTGCTGCTGTCCTTGGTAAATTCATTGTGGATTTCCAGAAATACTGGTCTGTGGTCACTACCCCCAAACTGCTTTCCAACGACACGTGTGATGTTCCATTCCAGGCCTGGTGAGTGGAATGCCAGGTCTGGTGTAGAGGTGGTGTGCCATGCTCTCGGGTAGAGGGTGGTGAGTCTGCTGGCTGGTTAATAAGTATGAGATTATTTTCATCCTGCCAGCTCTCAAGTTCCTCACATATGTTGTCCATTTGATCGTAGCCCCAGCTCTGAGAGTGGCTGATGAAGTCATCACACACCATAAGTCTCTCTTTTTCAGGTATTGTGTCTAGTGCCAATGGTCTATCATTTGGGCAGTAGTAGTTCAGGAGATGGAATTCTTCACTGTCTGTTTTTAGGTGGAGCATCTGGTACTCTGCCCCCTCCATATATACTTCCAGCTAACATGCGCTGATATTGTTTTTAACAAGTGTCAGAATTCCACCATTTTGCCTGTCTTTTCGGTCTGACCAGTAGCACTGGTAGCCTCTGATTTTAAAGGCTATATCACTGCTGAGGTGTGTTTCCTGGATACAGCACACATTAACTTGTTCTTCACTTAGAATATTTTCAAGTTCCAATTTTTTACTGTATCCATCTCTTTTGCTGTTCACACACTGAGCATTCCAGTGCATTATTTTTATTGGTCATTGGTTTGTTTGGCCAGTAGTTCTATTCCCTTGCCTCTTGACTCCTCTGCGCAATTGAGAAGGACTTCCAGTAACTAAGGTTGGGCCCTTTCGAGGTATAGGGCCTGGCACCATACCTGCCTGAACATCCGCCACAGGGCAGGCACCATAACTATTAATAGATACAGACATGTTCCCATTGTGTTTTGTGTGTGGCATCCTGATTATTTGTGCGCCTTTTGGCTGATTGCCTCTGTCTTCAGCACCCTGCATTCTTGGGCAGGACTATGGTCCTGCTCGAAAGGGACTGCCCGACCAATCTTAGAATCCAGCCCCTGTTGACTGAACTGAGCTCTATCACCAGTTCACGGAGCTGGCCTTGATGGGATAACTGTCTACTAGCAACACAGTGGTGCTGCAGTGGATCACTGTACAATGCATGATTGCAGGGAATGAGGCAGCGGACAGACTGGCAAAATCAGGTGGAAAAAAAATAATTAAAACCTGCAATATCACTGACTGAAGCAAAAATTAATTTAATTTAATACAAACATACATAGAGTCAGAGAACAGGCAGCAACTTTCCACAGGATCCCATTCTAAAGCTGGTCATAGTAAACTATCATTTTTACTCTCTACACATGACACTGTAGACTACAAGCCCATCTCTACAAAATAAAGATTGTCCATATCATAAGGGTCTCCAGACTCCAAAACATATTCTGCAGACTTTTTTTGGTGACTTCAGGTCTAAAACATGGCCCCAGGAGACAGATCTGGCTGTTAGAAAGACTATATAAATGATGACAGACAAGGTCAAATTGTCCAGTTTTTGTTGAAAGCGAAATTAGATATTTCTAAATGTTAGACTAGCTTTAGTTATCAAATTTACTACCATGGGGAAAAGTGGGTGATGCCAGCTATAAATCAAAAACCCAATATTTTAGAAAGTTAAGCATGTATTGTGAGTCAATGTCCTTGATCATTAAGCAAAAACTGACAAAAGATAGCTGAGATGACCATTCGAGTGTTTCACTGTAGAATTTTTGTTTTCATGGACAGGAAATTGTTTTTTTAGATTGATACTCAGAACCAGAATAACCAACAAATATAAGGTTGGTATATAACATATCCTTGTTAATTCCCAGAAAAAAAGCACTGTGTGTATTTAACCTACTAGGCTGACAGGTATGAATAGAGAATACTACACTCTGGAAATAATCTCTTACCTGGGGAATATTGCTACATTTATTATTGCATAACATATTATTTTGTCAAACATGGTCTTTAACAGCTTTGCAACAAAGAAAAATCATCACATATGAAATGAAGTGTCTGTAATGGTTACCAAACTAGATAAAATAAGAAATGAAGAAATTAGGAAAAGAGTTGGTAAAATATCATGTATCAAACATATTGAGAGACAGCAAGTAAAATGGTTCTGTCACCTTATGAGAATGAAGCCAAACCAATAAGAGCATATAATACAAGAATATCCGGGTGTACGGCCAAAGGTAGACCAAGAAAACGGTGGATAGAAAACATCAAGATAGCCTTGAACAAACATGGACTAAATGCAACCTCACGACACATCTGGCCTTGGAACGACAGCTTAAGCTCCCACCCTTACGCTTAACGGCAAGTGTGAATGCAATCAACAATCATTCACCTGGGGATAGACAATAGACAATTATTTTGTATCGATCATTTTTTTAAATATCTTAAGTTATTCACCTGAGAATGTTCATTTCTTAGTCAGATCTAAACTCCTTTATTATGACAGAAGAAAGCAGTGCTTTTGGCATGACTGCAAGTAGTATGACTCAGCAGTAAATATGTTCTCCTCAAGGAAGGAATGGGAAATGTTTTACCTATTTTAAAAAAAGGTTAATTGCACATTTTTGTGAGTCAGATCTTCTGTTTGATGTTAAATTTTATTACCCTTTTGCCTTTTTCTGAAAAATCACTAGTGGGAGAGAAGGTTTTTTTTGGCTATGTTTCTAGTACTAAAAGATATGTTCAATAGTTGCAAAGAGAGAGGGAGGTTGAATTCCCCCCCCCCCCAACCCCCCGTATCTACAGACCTGTATACTCATGTATGCCCTATGCTTTCTTAGTGACTCAATGAGCATGTTAAGAAATATTAAGTGACTCAATGAGCATGATAAGAAATATTAAGTGACTCAATGAGCATGCTAAGAAATATTAAGTGACTCAATGAGTATGATAAGAAATATTAAGTGACTCAATGAGCATGCTAAGAAATATTAAGTGACTCAATGAGCATGCTAAGAAATATTAGGAAATGACTGGGCACACAGGCAGTGGTTGAAGTTAGTGAAGACTTCCATTAATGCTAAGCACTTAGTTAGGGTGTCCTAGTTTGTTTATTATTATATTTTTTTATTCAATATTTCTGCTTGTTGTATTTTATTTCTTGATAAAGTTCACATTGGTGGCCGCAACATAGGAGGTATTCCTGTTATATTTTTTATCTTTTATCATAGGTGTGTAAATGGTATTTTTATTGATGCAGCAATCTAGCTCTACTTAACTTTTAATAGATGTTTTTGTGAAACCATTGAGTCTTGTTATATTTGTAGAATTAGCATACTTTGTGCTTTGCTTTTTTCTGATTTAGTAGGCCTATATATTATATAGATAATAGTATATTATAGTGTTATATAATATTATAGTATATAGATTTACTGTAGTCTTCTCTGGTATCAATTCTAGAACCCACTTTTGTTTGTCTCCTACAGATGAAGATTTTGCCTTTCATGATATGACACAAGCAGTAACTACAGTAGCCAACAGTTCATCTGTAATTGGCAGTTCTAACATCAACTCCTTATAGCAACAGCAATGCTGCAGCAGTAGCTTCCATGAGTAATGAGAATGTGGAAAGTTGGCTAGTTTCCAAAGGGCTGCAAAGGTGAACAGTTTTGACTTTGTGGAAGGTGTAGATAAATATTGTTGATGATAGTTGCAACAGCAGTCATGGAAGTAATAATAGCAATATTTTAACTATGGGTAGATCTCTAAGTTCTAACATGAAAAGCCTTGTGTTGACAAACTTTTTCCTTTTTTAACAGTTGTACTTGTGACAACTTCAACCATTTTGGTCAGGTAAATTTTAAATGGATAGGTATGAGGGTGCTTAAAAAACCTCAAAAGTATTATCAAAATTAAAATGACCATTACATTGTTTTGTA
Source organism: Meghimatium bilineatum (assembly GCA_034231615.1). Lineage (NCBI taxonomy): Eukaryota > Metazoa > Mollusca > Gastropoda > Stylommatophora > Philomycidae > Meghimatium > Meghimatium bilineatum. Next base: position 26,202,755 of record CM067311.1, read on the forward strand.
ACCTATCAATATTGTTGTAAATGGCATCAGACACGCCAATCATGAATAGCTTGTCACATAACTGATATTTAAACTTCCTACTCCAGTCTCATATAGTTGCTGCGTGGACATGCATGTATCACCATACTAAATTAGCATTGATAAAAGCAAGACATTGTGACTAGTGAAGCCAAGCAAGATCCTACGAATAGCCATTTGGTCACAAATTTGAAGAAACTAAATCAATCAATCAAGTTCCATGCCAAGTGGTGTAGGCGATCATGCTTCTCCACAATTCTCTGTCTCTTGTGTTGTTAATTGGTTCAGTTAGTTCAATTATAATTAATAATTTCCTAAAGTGGATTTAGCTAATGGTCATCATGACTTGTGATGGACAAACAACAATTGTAAAAGTCCTGATTTGGCAAATCTATTGGAATTTGTACCACTGTGAAACATCTGTGAGAGATATTGATTCCAGAGATTTCATGTCTTTTGCATCCTAACTTAACTATTATTACTCCCCAGGTTAACAACAGTTTTCTCACAAGTTGATGGACAGCTTATCTGGCAGCTTAAGAGAATGAGAGAAATGGTGAGAAACATTGGATTTCTTCTGCTTTCAAATATACATAAATATAAATTTCTATATAGGTTAGATAAAGATGTTGATGTATGTACAGATGGATCCGTAAGAAATCTAGTCAAAATGAAACAATGCATACAAGACAACTATTTCTAGTATAAACACAGAAATAAAGGCTGTTGAGTTACTCCAGCAAAACTAACTGAATATTCATAATAATAATAATACTCATAGTATCACAGGGTAATACATTGTAGATCATCAGATTAGATCATATTGTGACAAAAATATAAATATTATCTGTTTCTGATCTTATTAAGTAACCCCGATCTCGCAGTTGACTTTCAGCTCATTAGAACACAAAAAGACATGATTAATATTATACTGATACTCCAATTGTAGCATTTTAATGAGCAAAATTTTACTCAAGAGGTTCCTGTCTCCTCTCCACAATCCCTTATCACCAAACAAAAATAACAACTGACATCCCGCATCATTTTACAGAAAGTCATCAATTCTCTCATTCCATTCTTCAAGGCACACAAAATTCTGTTAATGATTGGTTGATATGTGCTTCCAACTTGTATTGTCTCTCAAATATTATGTCTAAACTTTGCAGGTGTTTACAGAGCAAACAGGCTAACAGACAGACATGTATTTTTGTCTGTGTGTGTTGCTGAAGATGGAGATGTATTGTTTGTTTATTTCAATCTTAAGTAATTATGATCAATAGCTCTCATATATTTTTATGATATGAAAGGGGGGGGGGTATACAGGTTCCTCCAGAGATCTTTTCCATTCTTGGAAGACTCTAACTCTCATCATTATGCAATGAAATCTTTGAGAACTTGAAATATTTGAGAAATCTTTTACTCAAGGGAGGTAAAAATCTAAATGTAATTGTAAATATGTGTGGTAGGATAGCTTGACTACATATGCATGTCATCTATTAGGTGGCTGTGTTGTTGTATGATGGTTGGTCTGGTCAGACCTTCCACATACCAGGAAATAAGAAGATATAATGGTTTAGTCTTTTGGATTTGGACACAACAATTGATGATACAACTGAAAAAACATGAATAGAACCAGAGAATTTTTTTCATACCCAAAAAAAACTTCCACTATGGGATTATGTGGTTTTGGGGAAAAAAACACTGCATAATCAGAATGAATCTTCTGTACTTTGTAAAACTAACTAAGTCTTTCACCTTTAAAATACCTTGGAGTGCTGTTTGACAGATTTTAGTGTTTTAATGAGCATCCAAAGTACACAATCCTCAAAGCTCAAAAGGAGTTGACAGCAATAGGGGTGGCTACTGTTATTGTTGTGAACAACAACTTTTTGCACTGTTATATCCAGGGCTAGTTCTGTCTGTTATAGAGTATGTTAAGTAATTCTGACCCTTAGCTCAATGCAGATTGATAGACTTGACAGGATACAGAATGAAGCTATGCATATCATTCTTGGATGCCCCAGAGATACAGAATGAAGCTATGCATATCATTCTTGGATGCCCCAGAGATACAGAATGAAGCTATGCATATCATTCTTGGATGCCCCAGAGATACAGAATGAAGCTATGCATATCATTCTTGGATGCCCCAGAGATACAGAATGAAGCTATGCATATCATTCTTGGATGCCCCAGAGATACAGAAATAGAGGCAAGATTTTCCTCTTGCTGGATTATCCTACCATAGCCCCCACTACAGCACTTGAAGATTAGCATCTGTCATTCTTTTGTGCAGATATACTGTTATGTGGAGCGCATGGCCGTGTGGTTAAAATGCCGTTCTCAGACCCTTGAGGTCTGGGTTCAATCCATGATTGGGACAGGATTTTTCTTTTGGAGATACAATAAAAATTCTTCCTGTACATGATGCAATGTCTGCTATGGCAAAGTGGTCTTTATTTCTGCATCCCATAGAAAGCCTCCCTGCACTCCATCACAGGAAAACATGCAGTAGCAAATGTATACTGTTATGTTTTGTCATTTTTCTGTTTGTTTCATTTGTCATTATCACTTGATGTTCTGCCAATTTTCTGTTTGGTTTTGTTTAATCTCTGTCGTTCTATTTCTTCATCATATATACTCTTCTGGACATACTGATTTATTTCATCTAGCCATTATTATTTGAACATTGACAGTGCAGTTTCTTACTCATTGTGTATTACATTTTGTTATTGATAAATGCCTTTTGGTCAAAACATCATGTTTTGTGCTATTGTATATGGCAGTAGTGATTTGTTATGTTATGTTATGTTCCTCCAGGGCCATAGGCGGCGCATAGGGCAGAAACCATAGCCTTCCATTTCTGTCTTTGTGTTGCCAAGTCTTTCAATTGTTACGTGTTGTTTAGGTTCATTGATATGCCTTCTCTATTAATGGTTCTTCGTAGAGTTTCTCTAGGTCTCCCTCTTCTTCTTACTCCAGGTGGCACCCAATATAGTGATTGTTGGGGAATTCTTAGGCTGTTCATTCTGAGAACATGGCCGATGTAAGTCCAACGCCTTTGTCTAATGAAGGAAGATATATAGGTTTGTTTACTTTCCTCTCTTATAGTAGTGTTAGATTTAAAGTCACTCCACTTAACATTCAGAATGGTACGTAGGCATTTGTTTTCAAAGGAGTCGAGTCTTTTATCTGTGGCTTTTGTGGCGTTCCAACTTTCGCACCCATATGATAGAATAGGGATGATATTGGAGTTAAACAACTTGAGTTTTGTGGTGTTTCTTAGTCTGTTTGACGTCCAGATGTTGCGTAGTTTATTGAAAGCACCCGCTGCAAGGGCAATACGGTGTAAAATTTCTTTTGATGAGTCTCCATCCAATGCTAGATTGGTGCCTAAATATGTAAAATTGTTGATTTTAATAATGGAACATTTTGAATTTCTATGTTGTCGTTGGATCTCGTAAAATCTAGTATATGAGTTTTTGATGTGTTGATTTTCAACCCTATCTGATTTGAGTAGTGTTGGAGATTGTCAAGCTTAGATTGAGCATCTGTGTGGTTTGCGCTCATAAGGGCCAGGTCATCTGCATAGTCAAGATCTTCGAGAACGGTATTATTAATCCATTTTATTCCTGTCAGCTCATTTTCAGTGCTCTTTCTCATGACCCAATCAATAGTGACGCAGAAAAGTAATGGGGACATGATGCATCCCTGTTTAACGCCCGTAACAATTTGGAACCATTCTGACTTCTCAGTTGTTTGTTTGAACACAGCAATGTGAGTTGGTGTAAAATGCCTTTATAACATTGATTATTTTAGTAGGAAAAACGTATTGCTGTAGAATATTCCATAACGTAGGCCGAGGAAGACTATCAAATGCTTTTTCAAAGTCAACAAAGTTGATTATGAGCGGGGATTGAAATTCGAGTGATTCTTCAATGATGATGCGAAGAGAAAATATGTTGTCTGTGCAGGAGCGAGCTGATCTAAAGCCTGCTTGTTCTTCTCTGAGTAGTTTATCAACAGCATTCTTTAATCTTTCCAATATGATGCTTAGGAAGACCTTGCCTATGACTGATAATAGGGTGATACCCCACCAGTTGTTGCAGTCTGAGGGGTCGCCTTTCTTAGGGAGTTTGACGGAGTCACTCTTGGGGAGTAGTGATTAGCAAAGCTTTATTATAATGTTCCCAAGTTTTGCCTGTTAGATTACAGTTTTGCTGCAGTTATATTTTACTGATCATATTTTGAGTGCAACTTGACTGATATTCTAATAGATGATAACCCAGTTGTATTGTAATTTTTATTCCACAGGATCCAGAATATTTCCACAACAGCTTAGAGAGACAATTTGGGATGACCCTTATTGACATTTTACGATTGAATGCAGCATTAGATAGTTTACAGTGATCACATAAACAATTTTCTTGTCACTCCACCCCACGGATGCACTTTTATACACATCTTTCATCAGGAGACTGGCAGTACAATTCTTTATTGTTTCGATGGAAGGATTTACCGATAGCTCTATGTTTCTTACTCCATCAACTGTTTAGATTATGTGTGTACTAGGAACAATGGTTAGGCCTACATGCTAAAATATTATTTCTATTTGACAGTTACACTTTTAGTAGTTAATATTTGGTAGTTTTTCATTACACATTTTATTAGTTAATATTTGGTAGTTTTTCATTACACATTTTATTAGTTAATATTTGGTAATCATTAAACACATTTTGTTAGTTAATATTTGGTAGTTTATTATTAGACACATTTTGTTAGCGCCATATTTTGTTAGTTAATATGTGATAATCATTAGACACATTTTATTAGTTAATATTTTAGTAGTCATTAGACACATTGTTTAATTAATTCACCACGGAGTCTTTTTAGGATTTGGACAGAATTATTTTTTTAGGTTTCTTTTTTTGCATATCTATCACTGGAACAAGATATATTTGTCACAAGTTCATTTTGAAAATTTCTTTAAAATAATTTAAAAATTATTTGTAACAATAAAATAGGGTAGGTGGGAGCAAAGATCTGCACTTTTTACACTTTAGTGTATTCTGACACCTAAACCTAACTACGAACAACAAACTGTCATCAGTGTATAGCTTATCTATCCATTTTACATTAGTGAGGGTATTGAAAGCATAAGTCTTACAAGAAAAAGAGAGTTTATGAACTTAAGTGAACGCAGATTTTTGCTCCATTTTATACACATCAAGCATGTGTCATACATTTTGTGGGTCAAAGATCCGCAGGTGAAAAGATGATACAAAGTATTATAAACTTGAGGGAGATCACCACTGTGACAGGTCTAGAAGACCAACAAGGTGTAAATGTGTGCTAAGAATAAATATGTATAGTTTTGGAACTGTAATCAGAAAAAAAAACATGTTACAGTAAAAAATAGTTTATGATTTCCATTTTAAAGCTAATAATGTCTTTGTAAGGTTGGATGATTGTTATAATCATATATATCAGTCTCTCCCAGCTTTAGTTGAAGTCAACTCACGAAGACTTCAGCTCAGATGCACGCACTCCGTTAGCACCGGCGAAGATCTTAATGAGTGGACCTCCTGGTCAGAGAATAATAACACATCACCACACAATCTCCTAAATGAAAACAACAAATATATCCATTGTTCAAGTGAAACTGTTGGTGACAAACAAAAACACTTGCGTTGCTATCCACCATTTTGACTGGAAGTCAATGAAATATATATATTACATTATAATGTAAATATATTTAGAAGTAGTATTTCTTGTTTCCGTGATGCATGTGCACACACAAAAATCTAACAAAATTTAATTACGTTTAAACGCTAAAAATATTCCGGCCGGAATCAGTTAAAGAATGGACAGGGTGTGAAGTTTCCAAACTCATCAGGATTGTAGAGGATAGAGATAAGAGATCAACTAATAAATTTGTCATTGCTTGAGATCACGTTTTATGAAGAACAATCCAATGTAGTAGGGCATGGATGATATTTGAGAATTCAATATTGAGTAGAGCAGAAGAATGAAGGCTCAGATGTAAAATGCAACAATCCAGGAATGATTTTTTCCCATTTTTATTCTGCAACAAACCAAAATTTTCATGAATTTAGCCATGAGAAGACATGTTTTGCCTGTGGTCGCAATCACACGCCATACGATATCGCTCCATTCCCGAGTACGGAACTTCACGAAGTTAAAGCTTATATGACGTAGAATTCCCGCAACACGAAGCTAGGAATACGTCACAGTGTAAAGGTCAAATTCCTTTACTCATTACGATTGTAAGAGAGAGAAAGCCGGTTGAATTTGTCAACGCATTTCTAGAGCGACTTTAGCCATTTTCGGCCGTATTTTACTATCAAATTGAGTACCGCGTGGCATGGGTAAGTGATCGTGACTACATGTTCTAATTGTTGTTTTTTTTGTTTAATATGTTGTTATTTGATAAGAATGTTTGTGTAGTCTTTCAAAAACACAAAAATAATATGTATCAGGGGTGCCACGTGTGTGCTTAGACAATAATTACGCTGCGTGTCGGGATAGACCTAGTGTTTACTGGACGGACGTTATATGCGATTTCTTATAAACTACATGTTTTAATTGTTTTTTTTGTGTGTTTAATATGTTGTTATTTGATAAGAATGTGTGTGTATTCATTAAAAAGCACAAAAATAATATGTATCAGGGGTGACACATGTGTGCATGGACAATAATTACGCTGCGTGTCGGCATAGACCTAGTGTTGACCGGACGGACGTTATATGCAATTTCTTCACGTTTTATTAGTTTTTTAGTTCATATTATATTAGTTTTGATATAAAACAATATATATATACAATAAGTATAGGTATTTATGAGGATTTTATCAATGTTGTCACACATTTCTCATGTATTAGGGTCGTCACGAAGATATATTTGCAATTTTGAAAATGACGTTTTGCGTTTTTCACCAGAATTTTCAACTTCAAAACTTGCTCACAACTGTCATATCACACATACAACAACAACAAAAACACGATAATATTCACTATTCACTCCTTTATTTAGATGTGCAAAAATTATTTTGATATCTTTTAAAACAAAAAAGTTTTGACGTTTTCAAAACACCCACCATCAATAATGCAAATTTTACAAAAAATAAGTCAGGCCCTGGGGGAAGTTTTTTTTATTTTTAAGCCAGGGCTCTAAAGGTTAAAACTATCATAAATTCTGATGAAAAAATTAAGTAGCCTGATAAGAAAATGTGCTTAATTGCTTAACAATGCAACATATATTTTAGTTTAACATTTAAAACATCACAATATTAATGGTAGCAGCAAGCATAGAGTGAGTAATTGAAAAAACAATTAGATGTAACATAGTGAAAAATTATTTTTACGCATTGTTGAAAATTGATTCGTCATTGACCTATCAAATTTCATTGTGTCAGAGATTGGAATCTTGGCATATGATTTAGTCACTTGTGGTATCGAAAAAGTCTACAGGTTAGAAATAGACCCAATGCAGTTGTTTTTTTTTGCCCCATGGAGGTCTTAGCCTGACTACCCTATCATTATTATGGTAATACAAGAAAATATGTCCAACAGAATACAACAGGCAAATCCTGGAACAGGATAATGAAGTTTTGCTAATCACTATGAACACACATAATAACACACACAAATCAACGTTTCAACCAAAAAGACTTTATCAAGAACACATTAATAAAAAAAAAACTAAGAGTAAGAGTGGCACTATTCACATGGCATGGCTAAATATAGATATAATTTGGAAGAGTTCAAACTAGAAGAACAGAGATGAAACAACACAAACATAAAATAGACAAAACAGACCCAAATATCGATAAAACAAAACAAACAGAAATATGCGAAACAACAAGATATGATCCATACAACTGGCATTGATTCCAATTTAAATTAATTAATGAGAATTAATGAGTTCACTCTAATTTTATTTTATTAGTTCAAAATATCTGCATGATCCATTGCTTTACCACTGGACACAGTAGCAGTGCAAGCCAATCAATCTACTCTCTCATTGCCCTGAACACCCACATGACCAGGCATGAAAATGAATGTAACACATTCCAACTTTGCTTTATTGACTGCCTCAAGTCACTGCTCTTGAAATGCAACTCATATTTGTATTTTTCTGGTCATTCTCATTGAGTTATGCAGACATGAATTGCTCACTGTGAAATCCTTAAAGCATTGTATACTGCTAAAAGGTGAAGTCTTCTGGGTATGAAAGACAGCTCCGGAAAAACAGCCCAATTACTCTTATGAAACAAGAGCATCATCGAGGGTAATTCCTGGAGACTAAAGCAGTTAAAGCGTGTAAATACCCGGTATATCTTTGTTAACCTAAGTAAGAGAAAAATAGTTTTTAGAAATTATATAAACCAGTTCTGATGTATGGAGGTGAATTATGGACAATCAGTAGAATAGTACTAAACAACAATATGTTTCGTCAACAAAAATAAGAAAAAATGGACTTATATCGGACATGTACTTTGAATGAATTAAAAACAGACTGCCACTACATGCATTAAAATTGGTTCCAGATAGCAAAATAAAAAGAGGAAAACCATAAAAGATTCTTCACAGAAGAACCATCAAAGAGGGTATGACTGTGCTTCAACAACATACAAGAATTACACACAGTAGCATCACATTACTTGAACTTAAGATCTTACGTTCTTAAGAGCACTGGTTTCTGCCGTCTGCACTGTATTTGGTATAGAAGGAACATAGAAAGTAGAGATGTGGTTATATAGAACAATACTGAGAACACCATGGAGCTAATGAAGATACATTTGTCTATTGTCTATCCCCAGGTGAATGATTGTTGATTGCATTCACACTTGCCGTTAAGCGTAGGGGTGGTATCTTAAGCTGTCGTTTCAAGGCCAGATGTGACGCTGAGGTTGCATTTAGTTCATGTTTGTTCAAGGTTATCTTAATGTTTTCTATCCACCGTTTTCTTGGTCTACCTTTTGATTTACACCCGGATATTCTTGTATTTTATGCTCTTATTGGTATTTGGTTTGGCTTCATTCTCATAAGGTGACCGAACCATTTTACTTGCTGTCTCTCAATATGTTCGATACATGATATTATACCAACTATTTTCCTAATTTCTTCATTTCTTATTTTATCTAGTTTGGTAACCATTGCAGCTTTCCTCAGACACTTCATTTCACATGTGACGATTTTTCTTTGCTGCGAAGCTGTTAAAGACCATGTTTGACATTGGTAGCACAGTGTTGGTATAAAAATTGTAGATATTATTTGTTTTTTAATTTCCATCTTGATCTTTGGATGAAGAAGTAATGGTGAAAGTTGGTAAGTCACTGTGTTTGCTTTCTGGCACCTTGTTTCTATTTCACTGTCTAGTCTTCCATCTTCGGAAAAAATGCTGCCTAGATATTTAAATTCTTTGGCTTGTTTCACTTTGGTGTTATCTATTGTTATATTCATTGGTGTTGAAGACTTGCTAATTTTCATAACTTCTATTTTTTGTACATTAATTTTCATGTTGTACTTCTGACATGCTAACAACAATGCATTGATGTGCTTTTGCAAAGTTTCCTCATCTTTGTATATTAAACTTTGATCATCGGCAAATAATAGTTCATTGATTTCATTATTAAGTTCTTCATCAGGTTTATTTGCAATGTTTTCCTCTTTGTTGATATGAGCTTCTTTTATTATTCTGTCCATGTATATGTTGAAAAGTAGGGGTGAAAGTACACATCCTTGTCTTACTCCAGATCTTGTTTCAAAAGGTTCAGTCATTTCATCTGTTGTTCTTACTGAGCTTTGGTATTTTTGATATATCGCTTTTATATTAACTAACAGTTGTCCTCTGATGTTATACATTTCTAAGGTTTCCCATAGAATGTTTCTATCTACTCTGTCGAATGTCTTTTCCTGGTCTACAAATACTGTGTTTACATCTTGATTGTATTCGATTGCTTTTTCACTCAGTTGTTTCAGTGTGAAAAGTGTGTCTGTACAGCTTGCTCCCCTTCTGAAGCCAAACTGAGAGGGGCTCAACTGTGGTTCTGCAATGTATCACATTCTTTGTTCTATTAATGTTTGTGTAGATTTTACCTGTGTGACTTAACAAGGAGATGCCTCTATATGACTCACACTCTCTCTTATTACCTTTGTTTTTCCATAGTGGTACAATTACTGATTTTTGCCAGTCGTCTGGTACTTTTCTTTCTGACCAGGCTATTAGATACATTATTATCAACATTAATATTAAAAAACAATATTATTTTAAATAAAAGCATATCTACAACAGCAGTGTACACACACTAGCTACTATGTCATGAGTTCATTTTGTAACTAAACAATATAAACAGATATAATATTTGAACTTTTAGGCTGAAGGCTACAAATTATGGGTAGATTGGGATCACACAAGAGGGTCTACACTACAAGCAATGGCAGAAGCAGTGGAGAGCTCAGCTGTGGTGCTCATTTGTATGTCTGAGAAGTATAAACAAAGTCCTAACTGCCAGACTGGTAAGTCTTGTGTGCAGAGAATTTTGTGATTTATTTCTGAGAATTGTGTGATTGATTTCTGAGAATTGTGGAATAAAATAAAATGAGTCTAGTGAAAACATGATTTTACCCATATATGCTCGCTGCCTAGTCATTTGGTGACCAGAAGCAGTCTGTCTATTGTTGCCTTCAGCACATACTTCGTGGAGATGGTTCCATTCGTCAATCATCCATAGTTGTCAACTAGTACGGATTCTGTGCATTCATATGGATTTTGCCCCCCCCCCCCTCACAAAATGTGCTTTTTTGTGTTTTTTTTTTTTTACAAAAAATGTCATTTGGTTGTTATATATTCAGTAATTACTACTAATGCAGACAATTTGTTCCTATTGATGGACAAAAAATGACAAATTTTAACAAATTTGTGGGGTTTTTGGGGAGTTTTTGTTTTGGGTGCAAAATACTGACATTTTTATTGAAATACGAAAATAAATTGTTAAAAATATGTTATTTCTTATTTGTTTGGTTAACCAAAGGTTTTTTGCATGCCATAAATGATTAGTTAACTCAAACCCTGATCACATGGTTAACAGACAAGTGAATTATATACTATATTACAGAGGCTCTCAAAATAAAGCTAAGATGATACTCACATATACATTATGTCTGCCAGTCAGCAGGGATCCCTGCACATACAAATATCTGTTCATATAAGCCTAATCATCATGTTAGCGGAGGTAGCATGGATTCTTGCACATACAAAAAAGCTGTTTCATATAATCATCAAATCTGGCAGAGATAGCATGGATTCCTGCACATAAAAAAAGCTGTTTCATATAATCATCAAATCTGGCAGAGATAGCATGGATTCCTGCACATAAAAAAAGCTGTTTCATATAATCATCAAATCTGGCAGAGATAGCATGGATTCCTGCACATAAAAAAAGCTGTTTCATATAATCATCAAATCTGTCAGAAATAGCATGGATCCTTGCACATAAAATAAGCTGTTTCATATAATCATCAAATCTGGCAGAGATAGCATGGATTCCTGCACATAAAATAAGCTGTTTCATATAATCATCAAGTCTGGCAGAGATAGCATGGATCCTTGCACATAAAATAAGCTGTTTCATATAATCATCAAATCTGGCAGAGATAGCATGGATTCCTGCACATAAAAAAAGCTGTTACATATAATCATCAAATCTGGCAGAGACTGCATGGATCTCAGCAAATAAATGATAAAGTCTGTCAGTCAGATTGACTAACCAACCAAACTGACTAATTAACTATTCTCTAAGAACACTGTTTGATGGGATCCTGTGTTATTTTCTTTCTTGTTGTTATTTTCCATGTTGTTGATGCAGGTGTCTTGTTAATTATATGGCTAAATTTAGCTCATACTTAACATTTCTTTTTGTAACTGCCAACAGAGGCAGAGTATACATTTCAGCTGAGGAAAGACTACATCCCACTCATGATGCAGTCTAGATATCGGCCTGATGGCTGGCTGGGTGCGATATTGGGTGCAAAACTTTTCTTTGATTTCAGTGGCAAATATCCGTATGAGAAACCATTACAGGTATGTGGCAATAGCTGATTCTGATAGTTTATGATGATAATATTCCAACAAATTGGTTACATCTGGAAAACAAAAATCAATAGAAGTCAGAAATAAAAATATATTGAAAATATATATGACTGGCTTAGATTCATTCAACATAAGATAGGTATTAATTTCTTTGGTAGTTGAGAAGTGAGAGTTCCAATGGTTTGTACATATATATACACAATCATAAATTTAGAGTATGCATACACATGTAGTATACACACTGTGCACTTGTGGAACAGATGAACAGGCCTCTGAATATATTCTGCAGAACTGCCCCCAGAATAAAAAATTTAGAGATAGCCTAATGTTGCAACCTTGCAAGTAAAGATATATGGAACCAAAGAGAAGCTTCAGACAACGGTGGTGTTCATCCAAAAGACTTGTCTGATGGTGTAGACATCAAGTCTTGAACAAAATAAAGAAAGTTGATAGCATAGACCTTTACTATTCAGGATGCAATAATCAACCCATCATTTTTGTGGCTACAGGGGTTTACTAGACATTATAAATATTTCATTAGGTTGCCATTGTTTTATGAATGGTCTGAATGCAAATTTGACTGCAGCAAGGTTTGGGCCTGGTACCTTGTTCTACTGAGACATACTCTGTATTTCTCTGTCACATAGCTGGACATAGCCTCAAGGAAGTTTGACTTTTTGTCACTATTGTTTCTTATGTCAGTCAATGGAATTTTACTTTTAGCCCCAGATAAGTAGCATGAACCAATCACTCGTAGCTCCTAGCAATTGAAGCAACAGCAACTGATGTAATTACTGTTCACAGGGAAGTTGAAGACTAATAACTAACTTCTAGTTTTGAAGTTATAGATCATTTGGTCTAAACTAACTTCTGACCTGTCAAGCTGGAGGCAACTAAATAACTTCTGACAGTGAAGTTACAGACAAATAGCTAACTTTTGGTTCTGAAGTTGAAGACAAATAGCAAACTTCTGACAGTGAAGTTATATACAAATAACTAACTTCTGACAGTGAAGTTATATACAAATAACTTAACTTCTGACAGTGAAGTTATAGACAAACGACTAGTTTCTGACAGTGAAGTTATAGACAAACGACTAGTTTCTGACAGTGAAGTTATAGACAAACGACTAGTTTCTGACAGTGAAGTTATAGACAAACGACTAGTTTCTGACAGTGAAGTTATAGACAAACGACTAGTTTCTGACAGTGAAGTTATAGACAAACGACTAGTTTCTGACAGTGAAGTTATAGACAAACGACTAGTTTCTGACAGTGAAGTTATAGACAAACGACTAGTTTCTGACAGTGAAGTTATAGACAAATAACTAATAAATAGGATTAGCTTTTCTATTCGTTGTAAAATTGAAAATAGTAATTGAACACTTGACAGTAAACTTTGAAGTAATAGCCAATGGATGACAGCTATGTTGATGAAAATAACTGACTGCTGGAAGTAGGATGCCCTCAGCTGGTTCGACCACAGAAATTTTTTTTGGTGCAAACCATGTGATGTGTAAATTATAATGTTTGTCACAAGATCTGTGGACGAGTGACTTTGCCACTACACTAGCAGGTCTCCCTGAGTATTGATAGTGAAGTTGAAGGTATAATCCAACAATTTATGTTGGCTGTTGTAATATTGACGATTCTGATAAATCTGAAAATATCAACCATTCTCACTTTCCTCCAGGGTTTGCTCAAGGAGTTGAGAGGAAGAGGCAAGCCAGCTCACCCAACAGGACAAAATCACAACCCAAACCTTGGTCAGTTAATCTATTATTTATTCTGACCATTTGCCATCATGTTAACTATTCAAACACCTCACCCACATATACTGCAAAATTTACAATTGTGGTAATTGAGAACAAAATTACAGAAATTCCTACTGCTCTCAAAGTAAAAGCAATTTATCACCCAGACAACTAATACCTCAGTTTACTGTAGATTCATGTCTTCACAGATGGATCATCAGAGAATGCAATAAAGAGAAGATGAGCTGGGATACAAACATCTATACCAAACACCCTAAAAATAGAACTCTCAATCGCTACTAGAAAATTATCAACAAACTATTTGGCAGTTGATATGGCAGCTACAAGCAATCTTAGAAGCAAGGTGACATGGCAGCAGTTCCCAGGTTTTTAATCATTTCATTGGACACTCCATCAGCTCCAGGGGACTTTTTCATTTTCAATTTGGATATTGCATACTCCAGTTCTTTCATTGTGATTGGTGCCTCCATGACTTCAGGTATAAGTTCGCCTTGTTCAATGTTTTGCTGGTTCTCTCGAACCTCCTGTTGTTTGTCTGGGCTAACTTTGACATTATTGTCTTCTGCAAAGGAATCTACAAAGTAATCTGCTGCATGTTTACCTATTATAATGTTTCTATCTTTATAACGTGTGACCCTTGTATTTCTCCCTGTACTTTCATTATTTAGTTGCTTTACAAGTTTCCATAATTTCCTAGTATTTCTTTCTAGGTTCAATGACTCTGTTTTTTCTTTCCAGCTGCTCCGTCTGGCTTGTAACTTGGCTCTTTGAAATTTAGCCTTTGTTTGCTGATATTTGTTGTGGTGTTCTCGGCTGATCTGTTATCTGCCTGCTGTCTAGATGTTTCCATCTTGTGTTGCAGCTTTTCCAGTTCATCATTCCAGTAGGGTTTGTAGTTTTTGAGTGCCTCCCTGGGTATGGTTTTACTAGCAGCATGTAGTATACATCTATTAAATTCACTCACTGCTCTATTGATGTCTTTGTCCAAGTTCATGTCCTTAGCTAGAACACTGGTTAAATGCTGTTACATTTTCCAGTCTGCCCTCTTATAGTTCCACCTAGTAAGCGTGCTGCTGTCCTTGGTAAATTCATTGTGGATTTCCAGAAATACTGGTCTGTGGTCACTACCCCCAAACTGCTTTCCAACGACACGTGTGATGTTCCATTCCAGGCCTGGTGAGTGGAATGCCAGGTCTGGTGTAGAGGTGGTGTGCCATGCTCTCGGGTAGAGGGTGGTGAGTCTGCTGGCTGGTTAATAAGTATGAGATTATTTTCATCCTGCCAGCTCTCAAGTTCCTCACATATGTTGTCCATTTGATCGTAGCCCCAGCTCTGAGAGTGGCTGATGAAGTCATCACACACCATAAGTCTCTCTTTTTCAGGTATTGTGTCTAGTGCCAATGGTCTATCATTTGGGCAGTAGTAGTTCAGGAGATGGAATTCTTCACTGTCTGTTTTTAGGTGGAGCATCTGGTACTCTGCCCCCTCCATATATACTTCCAGCTAACATGCGCTGATATTGTTTTTAACAAGTGTCAGAATTCCACCATTTTGCCTGTCTTTTTGGTCTGACCAGTAGCACTGGTAGCCTCTGATTTTAAAGGCTATATCACTGCTGAGGTGTGTTTCCTGGATACAGCACACATTAACTTGTTCTTCACTTAGAATATTTTCAAGTTCCAATTTTTTACTGTATCCATCTCTTTTGCTGTTCACACACTGAGCATTCCAGTGCATTATTTTTATTGGTCATTGGTTTGTTTGGCCAGTAGTTCTATTCCCTTGCCTCTTGACTCCTCTGCGCAATTGAGAAGGACTTCCAGTAACTAAGGTTGGGCCCTTTCGAGGTATAGGGCCTGGCACCATACCTGCCTGAACATCCGCCACAGGGCAGGCACCATAACTATTAATAGATACAGACATGTTCCCATTGTGTTTTGTGTGTGGCATCCTGATTATTTGTGCGCCTTTTGGCTGATTGCCTCTGTCTTCAGCACCCTGCATTCTTGGGCAGGACTATGGTCCTGCTCGAAAGGGACTGCCCGACCAATCTTAGAATCCAGCCCCTGTTGACTGAACTGAGCTCTATCACCAGTTCACGGAGCTGGCCTTGATGGGATAACTGTCTACTAGCAACACAGTGGTGCTGCAGTGGATCACTGTACAATGCATGATTGCAGGGAATGAGGCAGCGGACAGACTGGCAAAATCAGGTGGAAAAAAAATAATTAAATCCTGCAATATCACTGACTGAAGCAAAAATTAATTTAATTTAATACAAACATACATAGAGTCAGAGAACAGGCAGCAACTTTCCACAGGATCCCATTCTAAAGCTGGTCATAGTAAACTATCATTTTTACTCTCTACACATGACACTGTAGACTACAAGCCCATCTCTACAAAATAAAGATTGTCCATATCATAAGGGTCTCCAGACTCCAAAACATATTCTGCAGACTTTTTTTGGTGACTTCAGGTCTAAAACATGGCCCCAGGAGACAGATCTGGCTGTTAGAAAGACTATATAAATGATGACAGACAAGGTCAAATTGTCCAGTTTTTGTTGAAAGCGAAATTAGATATTTCTAAATGTTAGACTAGCTTTAGTTATCAAATTTACTACCATGGGGAAAAGTGGGTGATGCCAGCTATAAATCAAAAACCCAATATTTTAGAAAGTTAAGCATGTATTGTGAGTCAATGTCCTTGATCATTAAGCAAAAACTGACAAAAGATAGCTGAGATGACCATTCGAGTGTTTCACTGTAGAATTTTTGTTTTCATGGACAGGAAATTGTTTTTTTAGATTGATACTCAGAACCAGAATAACCAACAAATATAAGGTTGGTATATAACATATCCTTGTTAATTCCCAGAAAAAAAGCACTGTGTGTATTTAACCTACTAGGCTGACAGGTATGAATAGAGAATACTACACTCTGGAAATAATCTCTTACCTGGGGAATATTGCTACATTTATTATTGCATAACATATTATTTTGTCAAACATGGTCTTTAACAGCTTTGCAACAAAGAAAAATCATCACATATGAAATGAAGTGTCTGTAATGGTTACCAAACTAGATAAAATAAGAAATGAAGAAATTAGGAAAAGAGTTGGTAAAATATCATGTATCAAACATATTGAGAGACAGCAAGTAAAATGGTTCTGTCACCTTATGAGAATGAAGCCAAACCAATAAGAGCATATAATACAAGAATATCCGGGTGTACGGCCAAAGGTAGACCAAGAAAACGGTGGATAGAAAACATCAAGATAGCCTTGAACAAACATGGACTAAATGCAACCTCACGACACATCTGGCCTTGGAACGACAGCTTAAGCTCCCACCCTTACGCTTAACGGCAAGTGTGAATGCAATCAACAATCATTCACCTGGGGATAGACAATAGACAATTATTTTGTATCGATCATTTTTTTAAATATCTTAAGTTATTCACCTGAGAATGTTCATTTCTTAGTCAGATCTAAACTCCTTTATTATGACAGAAGAAAGCAGTGCTTTTGGCATGACTGCAAGTAGTATGACTCAGCAGTAAATATGTTCTCCTCAAGGAAGGAATGGGAAATGTTTTACCTATTTTAAAAAAAGGTTAATTGCACATTTTTGTGAGTCAGATCTTCTGTTTGATGTTAAATTTTATTACCCTTTTGCCTTTTTCTGAAAAATCACTAGTGGGAGAGAAGGTTTTTTTTGGCTATGTTTCTAGTACTAAAAGATATGTTCAATAGTTGCAAAGAGAGAGTGTTCAATAGTTGCAAAGAGAGAGGGAGGTTGAATTCCCCCCCCCCCCCAACCCCCCTTATCTACAGACCTGTATACTCATGTATGCCCTATGCTTTCTTAGTGACTCAATGAGCATGTTAAGAAATATTAAGTGACTCAATGAGCATGATAAGAAATATTAAGTGACTCAATGAGCATGCTAAGAAATATTAAGTGACTCAATGAGCATGATAAGAAATATTAAGTGACTCAATGAGCATGCTAAGAAATATTAAGTGACTCAATGAGCATGCTAAGAAATATTAGGAAATGACTGGGCACACAGGCAGTGGTTGAAGTTAGTGAAGACTTCCATTAATGCTAAGCACTTAGTTAGGGTGTCCTAGTTTGTTTATTATTATATTTTTTTATTCAATATTTCTGCTTGTTGTATTTTATTTCTTGATAAAGTTCACATTGGTGGCCGCAACATAGGAGGTATTCCTGTTATATTTTTTATCTTTTATCATAGGTTTGTAAATGGTATTTTTATTGATGCAGCAATCTAGCTCTACTTAACTTTTAATAGATGTTTTTGTGAAACCATTGAGTCTTGTTATATTTGTAGAATTAGCATACTTTGTGCTTTGTTTTTTTCTGTTTTAGTAGGCCTATATATTATAGATAATAGTATATTATAGTGTTATATAATATTATAGTATATAGATTTACTGTAGTCTTCTCTGGTATCAATTCTAGAACCCACTTTTGTTTGTCTCCTACAGATGAAGATTTTGCCTTTCATGATATGACACAAGCAGTAACTACAGTAGCCAACAGTTCATCTGTAATTGGTAGTTCTAACATCAACTCCTTATAGCAACAGCAATGCTGCAGCAGTAGCTTCCATGAGTAATGAGAATGTGGAAAGTTGGCTAGTTTCCAAAGGGCTGCAAAGGTGAACAGTTTTGACTTTGTGGAAGGTGTAGATAAATATTGTTGATGATAGTTGCAACAGCAGTCATGGAAGTAATAATAGCAATATTTTAACTATGGGTAGATCTCTAAGTTCTAACATGAAAAGCCTTGTGTTGACAAACTTTTTCCTTTTTTAACAGTTGTACTTGTGACAACTTCAACCATTTTGGTCAGGTAAATTTTAAATGGATAGGTATGAGGGTGCTTAAAAAACCTCAAAAGTATTATCAAAATTAAAATGACCATTACATTGTTTTGTAACCTATCAATATTGTTGTAAATGGCATCAGACACGCCAATCATGAATAGCTTGTCACATAACTGATATTTAAACTTCCTACTCCAGTCTCATATAGTTGCTGCGTGGACATGCATGTATCACCATACTAAATTAGCATTGATAAAAGCAAGATATTGTAACTAGTGAAGCCAAGCAAGATCCTACGAATAGCCATTTGGTCACAAATTTGAAGAAACTAAATCAATCAATCAAGTTCCATGCCAAGTGGTGTAGGCGATCATGCTTCTCCACAATTCTCTGTCTCTTGTGTTGTTAATTGGTTCAGTTAGTTCAATTATAATTAATAATTTCCTAAAATGGATTTAGCTAATGGTCATCATGACTTGTGATGGACAAACAACAATTGTAAAAGTCCTGATTTGGCAAATCTATTGGAATTTGTACCACTGTGAAACATCTGTGAGAGATATTGATTCCAGAGATTTCATGTCTTTTGCATCCTAACTTAACTATTATTACTCCCCAGGTTAACAACAGTTTTCTCACAAGTTGATGGACAGCTTATCTGGCAGCTTAAGAGAATGAGAGAAATGGTGAGAAACATTGGATTTCTTCTGCTTTCAAATATACATAAATATAAATTTCTATATAGGTTAGATAAAGATGTTGATGTATGTACAGATGGATCCGTAAGAAATCTAGTCAAAATGAAACAATGCATACAAGACAACTATTTCTAGTATAAACACAGAAATAAAGGCTGTTGAGTTACTCCAGCAAAACTAACTGAATATTCATAATAATAATAATACTCATAGTATCACAGGGTAATACATTGTAGATCATCAGATTAGATCATATTGTGACAAAAATATAAATATTATCTGTTTCTGATCTTATTAAGTAACCCCGATCTCGCAGTTGACTTTCAGCTCATTAGAACACAAAAAGACATGATTAATATTATACTGATACTCCAATTGTAGCATTTTAATGAGCAAAATTTTACTCAAGAGGTTCCTGTCTCCTCTCCACAATCCCTTATCACCAAACAAAAATAACAACTGACATCCCGCATCATTTTACAGAAAGTCATCAATTCTCTCATTCCATTCTTCAAGGCACACAAAATTCTGTTAATGATTGGTTGATATGTGCTTCCAACTTGTATTGTCTCTCAAATATTATGTCTAAACTTTGCAGGTGTTTACAGAGCAAACAGGCTAACAGACAGACATGTATTTTTGTCTGTGTGTGTTGCTGAAGATGGAGATGTATTGTTTGTTTATTTCAATCTTAAGTAATTATGATCAATAGCTCTCATATATTTTTATGATATGAAAGGGGGGGGGTTATACAGGTTCCTCCAGAGATCTTTTCCATTCTTGGAAGACTCTAACTCTCATCATTATGCAATGAAATCTTTGAGAACTTGAAATATTTGAGAAATCTTTTACTCAAGGGAGGTAAAAATCTAAATGTAATTGTAAATATGTGTGGTAGGATAGCTTGACTACATATGCATGTCATCTATTAGGTGGCTGTGTTGTTGTATGATGGTTGGTCTGGTCAGACCTTCCACATACCAGGAAATAAGAAGATATAATGGTTTAGTCTTTTGGATTTGGACACAACAATTGATGATACAACTGAAAAAACATGAATAGAACCAGAGAATTTTTTTCATACCCAAAAAAAACTTCCACTATGGGATTATGTGGTTTTGGGGAAAAAAACACTGCATAATCAGAATGAATCTTCTGTACTTTGTAAAACTAAGTCTTTCACCTTTAAAATACCTTGGAGTGCTGTTTGACAGATTTTAGTGTTTTAATGAGCATCCAAAGTACACAATCCTCAAAGCTCAAAAGGAGTTGACAGCAATAGGGGTGGCTACTGTTATTGTTGTGAACAACAACTTTTTGCACTGTTATATCCAGGGCTAGTTCTGTCTGTTATAGAGTATGTTAAGTAATTCTGACCCTTAGCTCAATGCAGATTGATAGACTTGACAGGATACAGAATGAAGCTATGCATATCATTCTTGGATGCCCCAGAGATACAGAATGAAGCTATGCATATCATTCTTGGATGCCCCAGAGATACAGAATGAAGCTATGCATATCATTCTTGGATGCCCCAGAGATACAGAATGAAGCTATGCATATCATTCTTGGATGCCCCAGAGATACAGAATGAAGCTATGCATATCATTCTTGGATGCCTCAGAGATACAGAATGAAGCTATGCATATCATTCTTGGATGCCCCAGAGATACAGAAATAGAGGCAAGATTTTCCTCTTGCTGGATTATCCTACCATAGCCCCCACTACAGCACTTGAAGATTAGCATCTGTCATTCTTTTGTGCAGATATACTGTTATGTGGAGCGCATGGCCGTGTGGTTAAAATGCCGTTCTCAGACCCTTGAGGTCTGGGTTCAATCCATGATTGGGACAGGATTTTTCTTTTGGAGATACAATAAAAATTCTTCCTGTACATGATGCAATGTCTGCTATGGCAAAGTGGTCTTTATTTCTGCATCCCATAGAAAGCCTCCCTGCACTCCATCACAGGAAAACATGCAGTAGCAAATGTATACTGTTATGTTTTGTCATTTTTCTGTTTGTTTCATTTGTCATTATCACTTGATGTTCTGCCAATTTTCTGTTTGGTTTTGTTTAATCTCTGTCGTTCTATTTCTTCATCATATATACTCTTCTGGACATACTGATTTATTTCATCTAGCCATTATTATTTGAACATTGACAGTGCAGTTTCTTACTCATTGTGTATTACATTTTGTTATTGATAAATGCCTTTTGGTCAAAACATCATGTTTTGTGCTATTGTATATGGCAGTAGTGATTTGTTATGTTATGTTATGTTCCTCCAGGGCCATAGGCGGCGCATAGGGCAGAAACCATAGCCTTCCATTTCTGTCTTTGTGTTGCCAAGTCTTTCAATTGTTGCGTGTTGTTTAGGTTCATTGATATGCCTTCTCTATTAATGGTTCTTCGTAGAGTTTCTCTAGGTCTCCCTCTTCTTACTCCAGGTGGCACCCAATATAGTGATTGTTGGGGAATTCTTAGGCTGTTCATTCTGAGAACATGGCCGATGTAAGTCCAACGCCTTTGTCTAATGAAGGAAGATATATAGGTTTGTTTACTTTCCTCTCTTATAGTAGTGTTAGATTTAAAGTCACTCCACTTAACATTCAGAATGGTACGTAGGCATTTGTTTTCAAAGGAGTCGAGTCTTTTATCTGTGGCTTTTGTGGCTTTCCAACTTTCGCACCCATATGATAGAATAGGGATGATATTGGAGTTAAACAACTTGAGTTTTGTGGTGTTTCTTAGTCTGTTTGACGTCCAGATGTTGCGTAGTTTATTGAAAGCACCCGCTGCAAGGGCAATACGGTGTAAAATTTCTTTTGATGAGTCTCCATCCAATGCTAGATTGGTGCCTAAATATGTAAAATTGTTGATTTTAATAATGGAACATTTTGAATTTCTATGTTGTCGTTGGATCTCGTAAAATCTAGTATATGAGTTTTTGATGTGTTGATTTTCAACCCTATCTGATTTGAGTAGTGTTGGAGATTGTCAAGCTTAGATTGAGCATCTGTGTGGTTTGCGCTCATAAGGGCCAGGTCATCTGCGTAGTCAAGATCTTCGAGAACGGTATTATTAATCCATTTTATTCCTGTCAGCTCATTTTCAGTGCTCTTTCTCATGACCCAATCAATAGTGACGCAGAAAAGTAATGGGGACATGATGCATCCCTGTTTAACGCCCGTAACAATTTGGAACCATTCTGACTTCTCAGTTGTTTGTTTGAACACAGCAATGTGAGTTGGTGTAAAATGCCTTTATAACATTGATTATTTTAGTAGGAAAACCGTATTGCTGTAGAATATTCCATAACGTAGGCCGATGAAGACTATCAAATGCTTTTTCAAAGTCAACAAAGTTGATTATGAGCGGGGATTGAAATTCGAGTGATTCTTCAATGATGATGCGAAGAGAAAATATGTTGTCTGTGCAGGAGCGAGCTGATCTAAAGCCTGCTTGTTCTTCTCTGAGTAGTTTATCAACAGCATTCTTTAATCTTTCCAATATGATGCTTAGGAAGACCTTGCCTATGACTGATAATAGGGTGATACCCCGCCAGTTGTTGCAGTCTGAGGGGTCGCCTTTCTTAGGGAGTGTGACGGAGTCACTCTTGGGGAGTATTGATTAGCAAAGCTTTATTATAATGTTCCCAAGTTTTGCCTGTTAGATTACAGTTTTGCTGCAGTTATATTTTACTGATCATATTTTGAGTGCAACTTGACTGATATTCTAATAGATGATAACCCAGTTGTATTGTAATTTTTATTCCACAGGATCCAGAATATTTCCACAACAGCTTAGAGAGACAATTTGGGATGACCCTTAGAGAGACAATTTGGGATGACCCTTAGAGAGACAATTTGGGATGACCCTTAGAGAGACAATTTGGGATGACCCTTAGAGAGACAATTTGGGATGACCCTTAGAGAGACAATTTGGGATGACCCTTAGAGAGACAATTTGGGATGACCCTTATTGACATTTTACGATTGAATGCAGCATTAGATAGTTTACAGTGATCACATAAACAATTTTCTTGTCACTCCACCCCACGGATGCACTTTTATACACATCTTTCATCAGGAGACTGGCAGTACAATTCTTTATTGTTTCGATGGAAGGATTTACCGATAGCTCTATGTTTCTTACTCCATCAACTGTTTAGATTATGTGTGTACTAGGAACAATGGTTAGGCCTACATGCTAAAATATTATTTCTATTTGACAGTTACACTTTTAGTAGTTAATATTTGGTAGTTTTTCATTACACATTTTATTAGTTAATATTTGGTAGTTTTTCATTACACATTTTATTAGTTAATATTTGGTAATCATTAAACACATTTTGTTAGTTAATATTTGGTAGTTTATTATTAGACACATTTTGTTAGCGCCATATTTTGTTAGTTAATATGTGATAATCATTAGACACATTTTATTAGTTAATATTTTAGTAGTCATTAGACACATTGTTTAATTAATTCACCACGGAGTCTTTTTAGGATTTGGACATAATTATTTTTTTTAGGTTTCTTTTTTTGCATATCTATCACTGGAACAAGATATATTTGTCACAAGTTCATTTTGAAAATTTCTTTAAAATAATTTAAAAATTATTTGTAACAATAAAATAGGGTAGGTGGGAGCAAAGATCTGCACTTTTTACACTTTAGTGTATTCTGACACCTAAACCTAACTACGAACAACAAACTGTCATCAGTGTATAGCTTATCTATCCATTTTACATTAGTGAGGGTATTGAAAGCATAAGTCTTACATGTAGACAAGAAAAAGAGAGTTTATGAACTTAAGTGAACGCAGATTTTTGCTCCATTTTATACACATCAAGCATGTGTCATACATTTTGTGGGTCAAAGATCCGCAGGTGAAAAGATGATACAAAGTATTATAAACTTGAGGGAGATCACCACTGTGACAGGTCTAGAAGACCAACAAGGTGTAAATGTGTGCTAAGAATAAATATGTATAGTTTTGGAACTGTAATCAGAAAAAAAAACATGTTACAGTAAAAAATAGTTTATGATTTCCATTTTAAAGCTAATAATGTCTTTGTAAGGTTGGATGATTGTTATAATCATATATATCAGTCTCTCCCAGCTTTAGATCGGCATCTGCAACTTTCTCATGACATCAGCATCTTCTTCATACATTTTAATGCAGTCCTTTGCCTCAATAACATGTGGTCCTTTACCCCAAATCATATTGTTAGCAAGTATCATAAATTCTTATGAATAAAACAAAGTAGCCTCACAAGATAATGTGCTTACGAACTTAACAATACAGCATATATTTCAGTTTAAACATTTAAAACATCACAATATTAATGATAACAGCAGGCAGATTGTGAGATGCTGAAAACAAAAAAGATATTGTTGAAAATTAATCCATCCTTTGCCTATAAAACTTCATTGTGTCAAAGATTCGAATATTGGCGTCTGACATAATCACGTGTGGTATCAGGAAACAGGGACATGCCATGCTAAGATACAGAGAGGCGACTACATCAGACAGCTGTAAGGAGGCAGTATAATCAAAAAATAATTTGAATCATTCAATAATTAATGAAACATTTAAGGAACTATTGAAGACTTGCATCATACTGAGAAAATCTGCCGCATGCGCCTCTCAGGAAAACCCATATATTCGAAATGAACTCGCTGCTGCTGTTTGCTCTCCACGAATCTTTGCCTTCCATCTACTCTATAATGTATAAATAAAAATAAATTTGGATATTAAATGTGAACATACCAAACTTCCAAATCAATAATTTCTACTCAAACTGTATCAGTGTAGATAATACACAAAAATGCATAGTATATAGACATAGTGCTTTAATTGTGTTAGTTATTCACAAAAATCAGACCTGTTTCTCTGAGATTTGAAGGTAGATCTAAGACTTCGATCAACATTTTTGTCAGATTTTTCTTACAAAATAGCATAATTCAGTTTAGGTATGTTACCAGTAATTGCCAGGTTAAATTTTAATAATTAACTCATTCACTATGGACTATTTTTAACATTTGAGCAGAATTAATTTTTTTAGTTTGAATTTATTTGCACATCCATCACAGGAACAAGAAGTAGTACTACTAAATATATTTAAATTATAATGTAACATGTAGGCTCTATTTTGAAACATAAATAAACAGAGAATGTGGTTGTTATCAAAAGTTTATTTTGAATGAAATTGCTTTTATTGTTGAAAATAAAATAAAATGTAATTTATAAATTAAAAATAAAAACAATTTTGGACATGAAACATGAGTTTACTAAATTTCTGAATCAATAACATCCACTCAAACTGTATCAGTTTTGTGGATAATCCAACTTTAAACAGAAAAATGTATAGTAGATAGGCAAAATGCTTCAATTATGTTTGTTATCTGAGTGGTTCTCTGAAATTTGAAGATAGATCTAAGACTGTGATTGACATTTTTTATCAGATTTTTCTTACAAATTGGCATAAATCTGCTTAGGTATGTTGCCAGTTATTGTCTGGTTGGATTTCAATAATTAATGCGACCAAAGTAAAAAAAAATAGTTATACTTTCACAAAACATAAATGCGCTAAAAAATAGAGAGAAAATATTAGGAAAAATGGCATCACATACCACATATGTTCAAAACTTATCAATAACATACAAAATTGATGTCATAACACATCAAATTCATACTAGAGGTAATGTGGACTTATTATACTTTCAATCAGAACCATCCTTATGTTGATATAAATACAAAAAATACTTAAATTAGCAAAAACAAGTAAGGATCTTTAAAGACACCACCTAATCCCAGATGTGACCTGTGGATTGATTAAAAGACATCATGTATCGAGTTAATATTGATACTCATTCATTAGACACATTTTGATAGTTAATATTTGGTAAGTCATTCATTAGACACATTTTGTTAGTTAATATTTGGTAGTCATTCATTAGACACATTTTGTTAGTTAATTAATATTTGGTAGTCATTCATTAGACACATTTTGTTAGTTAATATTTGGTAAGTCATTCATTAGACACATTTTGATAGTTAATATTTGGTAAGTCATTCATTAGACACATTTTGTTAGTTAATATTTGGTAGTCATTCATTAGACACATTTTGTTAGTTAATTAATATTTGGTAAGTCATTCATTAGACACATTTTGTTAGTTAATATTTGGTAAGTCATTCATTAGACACATTTTGATAGTTATTATTTGTGTTTTCCTCAGTTTTTTATCCTATTTTACATAGAACTTATTATTCTGGTTTTGTTAAGTGATAACCTGTGAAAATAGCCCATTGGTCTACAGTACCTTACAATAACAAGAAATACTGAAGACTAAGATAGATGGAAGAAGTCAGAAGAGATCAAAAACTGTATAACTAGGCAATTTTGAAAATAGTTAATTTAAGTGTTGAAAAGAAGATTTGTGGATAAATGTAATAGCAGTGAGACATAATAGTGATGATACTGTCAAGTAGACATTGCTAGTTGCTATCTATTACATTTTATATCATCTTGAAACAGCAAGTTATCTGGAGATTGCTTACCAATAATGATTGTTCCTTTCACTCTCATTTGCTGTTTCACAATTTTATTTATAACCCAGATCACCATTCTTATTTTGTCAGATATCATTCTATATCTTCTGTGTTCATGATGAAGATTATATTCATCTCCAAGATAAGCTGTATTTCTTCTCTAAACCAGCTGACCTGATCTATTATCAAGAGTCATTGTAAGCTGTGAATAGCATACATTCCAACTCTACAAGGGCATTTTTGTGTGTAAAAACAGCAACCTGTATCTGTATTATTGTCAGCATAGCTGATTCTCAGATGAAATAGATGCCTGCTGGTTGCTTTGAAGATGATGGAAGATCTGTCAGTGAATATGTTTTTTCCAGTGAAAATCATTTTATACATTGATAATCTTTCTATTCCTTCCATTACTGGTTCTTCTGTCAGTTGTCTCCTTTAGTAAGTGTCATAATTTTGACACATTTTGTTAGTTAATATGTGGTAGTCATTAATTAGACACATTCTGTCATTGAATGACAGTCTGTCATTCTTCTTATTTTATTTGTCCAGAAAAGGATAGTTTGTACATTGTACCAGTTTTTGTTATACCCATTTTGGTTGTTCATATTTTGTCTTCCAGTAACGCATGTGCTATTATTCTAGTCATGTTACCTGATATTTAGTGTCATGGATGACATTGTTGATAAGCTTGATGCCAGAGTTAGTGTCTTGTACATATGTTCTAGTCATCCATTGTTTTATTTGTATTTTTATTTTGTATATACAATTATATGCATGTAAATGGAAAACATCCGGCTCTGTGTGTTTGTGACAGCCAGGTTCAAATCTCACCGCAGGCAATTGTGAATCTATTGATTTTGATGTGTTTTTTTTTCATCTTTGCAACTTTATCACACCTCTTGTATTACACATACATAAACAAAACTAAAACAAAAATATACAGTGTTAAATGCTTTATTTATATGTGCAAAAATTATTTTAAGATCACTGAGAACAAAAGTCATTGTGTTTTACAAAACGCACCAACAATAACCAAAATTTTCAAAAAAGAATCCGGTGGCAGGGGATAGATTGTGTGGTTTTAATGGTTAATTGAAACATCATGTTTTTAAAAAAGGGGAAGTTGGTAACATATCTTATTCAGGATATAGTGATAAATCCAGCATTTTGTGATTGTACTGATTTTCTAGGCTATATCTTATGTTGAATAGGTTGTCATTGGCTTCTGAAAAGTCAGGATGCACAATTGTCTGCAGCAAGATTTGAACCTGGTAACTTGGTGGCTCTCCACCACAGAGCCCAGACCATCTCGTATAGGACAATGCTATTCAAGTATTGTTGAATTTTTAACCACCTCTAATACAACCAATCCAATGTGCACAACTGGCTTTTGAGCCACAAGCAAGTTTTGCCTGGTTATATTTTCCCCACCATCCACTCTAGCACAGTGCTTACAGCTGATTGTTAGTATAGTCAAATGTTGTCAGTATCATGTTGAACGTTTTAGTTAGAGAGCGATGAAAGCTACAAGTTCATATTAGATACTTGGTGCTGATGAGAAAGATGAAAGCTACAAGTTCATATTAGATACTTGGTGCTGATGAGAAAGATCTAATAAGATACATATACATATGTCTATAGATGGACAAGGTAAAACTTGCAATCAGAGATGAGAATGAAAGATTACATTTGAACACATACAAGTCAGAAAATTATGATCAGGTAGAACATGGATTGCATATTCATGGCAGAGTATGATTGAGTGAAAATAGAAATATGAAAATTGATTTCATGAATTCTCCTAGAAAAAACTAGGATAACTGATTTTGTGAGTACTATTGGCTCTTCTTCTTCGTTCATTCTCAAACTCCTGCAGATTAGCAGGATGTAGTCTGGAGAACGGAATGCATTGTGACTATTGGCTCAATTTAAAATAACACAAGGATAACTTATTTAGTGATAACTCCTAACTGAATGTACTTCCCAGTGGCCGTGTGGTTAGAACGCTGTTCTCAGACCCTTGAGGTAACGAGTTAAATTCACAGTTGGGACAGGATTTTTTCTTTCGGAGGTGCAATCAAAATCCTTCCTGTACATGTCACGCCATCTGCTATGACAAAGTGGCTTTTATTTCCACAGCCCATAGAAAGCTCCCTGCACTCCTTCACAGGAAAACATCCAGTAATCAAAGTTTTCCTGATTGAATGCAACATTAAACTAAGATAACATCATTTTTTTATTACTTCTGACTAAATGGAATATGACATTAGGATAATAGATTTTCCATATTAAGAAGGAAGTTAGGTTTTTTCGATCATGTGAAGAGATACGATGGAATTGAAAGAGTGTTGTTGGAAGTCGTGATAGAAGGCTGTATAGGCAGAGCTGACCAAGATGTCATTGGACAAGAGATATTTAGGAATGCATGCACATGTTGCTAGAGGAGACAGGCAACTTGCTAGAGACTGCTGTGATTTCAGGATATTCATAAGGAAGACTACATTCTGGAAAGAATATGTCACATGACATAACAGTTTTTTTATTACTCCTGACTGAATGGCATTAAATTAGGATAACAGAATTTTTTATTACGACTGAGTGGAATATTAAATTAGAATAACATACTTTTTTATTACTTCTGACTGAATGGGACATTAAATTAGGATAACAAAATTGTAATTACCTCTGATTGAAGTAAGGTACTGGTAAATGAATTTATTGGCTAACTGCTAGAGAGTTCTACCAACTCCTGGCTGAATTGTGGGCTAAGATAACTTTCAAATAACAGCAGCGCCTATGTCTAGCAAAGCTTATCTTTTTTTTTGGTCATATACTGGGATGTAGACAAAGCCTTGTTGCCTCCATGTTTTTTATTTGAATCATGATCTCAAGGATCTGCATAATAAATATTGTGACTGATTTATTTTAACGAGCACAATTTATCATTCATCAGTTCATGCGCTATTTTCAATTGAAGGTTGGCTTCACAGACAACTTAATATTGTTGGATCTTTTCTACTTCTCCTTAATTAATTCTCATTTTCTGTTGGTTGACAAGATATAATCCAGACTACAGAATGCATTGCATCATGGTTTACTGCATGTTACTGTAGTGATATCTGCACCTTTTGGCCTAGTTAGTTACTTTTGAAGTGACATATCCAAACTTTAGCTTGGGTTTTTTTTTAAATCGCTTTAACTTTTAGATTCCCAACCTAGTCACTGCTTCATTTTATAGAAGCAATGTTACCTGTAACTCCACCTCATAGAAGCAATGTTACCTGTAACTCCACCTCATAGAAGCAATGTTACCTGTAACTCCACCTCATAGAAGCAATGTTACCTGTAACTCCACCTCATAGAAGCAATGTTACCTGTAACTCCACCTCATAGAAGCAATGTTGCCTGTAACTCCACCTCATAGAAGCAATGTTACCTGTAACTCCACCTCATAGAAGCAAAGTGATCCATGACCTGATACATTTAAAAAATATCTTAAAATAGAGTAAAAAGACACCAAAAATATATTTCTCATTAGACCCTTTAGGCCTACAATAATTTCATTTAGTTTAACTAATGACATATTTAATGGAATAATTGAAATTTTAACTCATTAACAAGCTTAAAAATTTGCAGTTGAGTTTTCACTTATTCAAACCACATGGTTATTCTCAACATGAAAATCGTCACTGTTTCTTGTTTTAGTTTTCACATGATAAACTATTGAGAATATATAGAAGTAAAGTGGAATAAAACTCAAATTAAAATTACTTTAAATTCTGTATTTTTTTAGTTTATCCTTTCCGTCAATTACCCCACAGAAAAACCCCATGTGATGCAGCAACCCATGGGTTGGGAATCCATAATCTATAAGATAAAGTAGCTAACTCCATTTCCAAGTTAGTCATCTTTTATGTCATGCATGCAGGTTGCAGTGTTACTAAGTCTGACAGCACACATGTGCTTTTCATATCCAATATTTCCTGTCTCTTGCCATTCTTGTGCATTCTGACAACTATAATTTTTCGCCATCTCTTTGTGTTTTCCTTCCACTGATATTATTTTGTTCTTTGTGACTACTGCTCTATGACTATTCCTTCTTGCGTGGCCAGTACCAGACTCTATCCATATTTGATTTTTCTATATTTGATTTCAAATCAATAATTATCTTTCTTTTTCCACATTTTTATTTATTAATTCGACTTGTATGTTATCAGGTCTTGGGTCTTTATTTGTAGAGCTGTTTGTATTTCATTTTCTATTTCTGATCGCAATATGCTTGGTTCTAATTCTACCATCATGTTGTGTTCTATGTTGTCTGCTCCATCTTTTAGAGTTAGCAAATCTTTAAAATTTTGATATTTTGTTTTCTCATTTCTTCTATAAGATATTCTTCTTTGTTTAGTAGGTATCAGATATTTATTATGCCAGATTTGGTGGTATGTTTATGTTTGATATTTAGTCGTCTTCTGAGAACTCTCCATTGTTTCCTATTAACAGTATTACTTAGTACTAGTTCTTATACTGTTGAGTCACTAAACCAGTCACAGTGTCGATTCAGTGACTCCAAATGGTTAAACCATGTTCTAATCTATCCCATACAGAAAGAAATCACATAGTCCATCTACAAAACACTGAAACCCAGAACTTTACTTCCTTTTTTAGCAAGCAGAGATAGCAAACTGCCATCTCTCACCATTGACCGAAAGTCATATTCCTGATATTGATTGTAGCTGTTATATTCATAAACACAGTTGATACAATAAAACAAATATAGATAAATCCATAGCATATAAATTTCATCACTGTTTAAGAAATGGTTCAGTACTAGGTTTAAACATTTTAATGTAAGGTGACTCTAGGTTTCCTCAAAAAGCCATTTAGGCTACCCAAATACAACTGGAGGATGCATACATTTGCATAGGAGGTGTCCATAAATTATGTCAACAATTAAGAAAGTGGGTTTGAAAAAGTTTGATAGTTGTTGAAGAGTAAGTGGTGTGGTTGACAAACATTGATGTCAACAAAACAGTTTTTTTATGCACCAATTAAATTTTACAAATTTGAAACAAAGTAGAACAACTGTGTCCTTTTTTTGTCTACACAGTCTCAAAACATTTTTTAGGGATGGTAGGGGGGTTGAAATAATTAAGCAGCAAGGTGGTCTTTGGATTCTTTACACTTTGTTGACAGGTGTGGTGGGGGGGGGGGTCAAAAAATTGTTCAAATGGTGTTGAAATAATTGATGGACAGCTCCTTCGTATTTCTGATATCTGTAAGCTATGAAGCCAAAACATGGCCACTTGGCTATGCTTACAATGAAATTTACATCAATTGAAGTTCTAACCTATTTCAGGAGGGACTAACTTGGTAATCATGTCAATATTTTTCAATTGATCATTTCTTTCATACAATGATGAACTTTTTAAATAAATTGATACGCTGTAACCTTTCTTACCTAAATTATAAGATAAAAAGATTTTGGTTTAAAGTAGTTGATAAGGATGTGATTGTTTGAAACAAATTTATAAATACCCATTCAAATTGACCTGATGTGTTAGAGAAATTAATGTTGTTATTATAGTTTACAGAATGTACTTGCAAAGTTAAAGGTGACCAAATGTTGCCAACAATATAGTGACCATCTACCGTATATTATTTTACTATGAATCATTTATAAACATGGAGTGTAACAAGATTTTGGGCATTACTGTATTAGATAAGCACTGCTGACAACAGTTTTGGAGTGTTTGTGTACCTTGATAGAACATCTGATCATACCAAGATTGAGCAATACCAGAGAATCTGGTTAGGGCTGAACTAGCTTTCGAAACCTAGTGGCCCATGCAGATGTAGATTTAGTCTGGCATGCTGGAATATAATATGGTGATCTCTATAATGGTAGTCACCAGCAAGAAATGGTTTATTATAACAGTTTTCATCCTTATTCTTTCAATTGATAACAAGTGAGACTGCTGTAAAACTCTACATTATAACAAAAGCACTTACATAAAACACAAGGTTGATCAACTTTACAATGAACTATCAGACTATAGGGTACGGTATGAGAAAATACAGATAATAGTTTACAAGACCATTTTAACATTTTTTTAATGTTTACAAATGATATGTAAATGTTATGAGATTTACTTGTAAAGACATTGTCGATAGTGAAAGTGGCCTTAGGAAATGACTCGGAGCGAATCTGCACCACATAGGAACATGTGTAGCATCGCCGGCATCTACAACAAATTTTGTTAAAATGGTCTTAAACAGTAGCTCTGAGGTGAATGTGGAGCAAGATGTCATTAAGACTTATATTAAGATCTATAGGAAACTATAGAAAGTGTTTGAAAATGGCATGAGTTTGAGGGTCAGACTGGAGAAAGGGATAATGTTTGAACAAGATTCCATGGATAGTAGAGTTATGGGGATGAAAAGTGAGGACAAGTTTAAATCTATCAGAAAGAAAAGTACCATCAAGGTATCATGGCGAGAGAATTTACAACATGCAGCCAAGCCAGTAAAAAAGTGTAAATCATGTAACACCATTTATGTTACCATTTGTAAATGCTGTGACATGAAATACATAGGTGAAGCTGTCAAAAAAAACTAAGTGACCATTTCTACCAACATCTTCATGTCATTAACCACAGATTGCCTACCACTGTCACTATGCATTTCAGTGGATGTTTGGAGATATCAAGTAATTGTTCCTGTAGGTTCAGACATCAAATAATTGTTTCTGGAGGTTTAGAGACATCAAGTATGTATTCCTGTAGGTTCAGACATCAAGTAAATGTTCCTGGGGGTTTAGAGACATCAAGTAGTTGTTCTTGAAGGCTTAGACATCAGTTATTGTTCCTAGAGGTTCAGACATTAAAAAATGTTCCTGGAAGTTTAGAGGCATCAAGCAATTGTTCATAGAGGTTTAGAGACATCAAGTAATTGTTACCGGATACTGAAGCTTTAAAGACATCAACCAGTTCTTTCTAGAGGTTCAGACATCAAGTAATTGTTCATAGAGGCTCATTCAGACATCAAGTAATTGTTCATAGAGGTTCATAGACATCAAGTAATTGTTCCTGGAGTTTCAGGCATCAAATAATTGTTCCTGGGGGTTTAGAGGCATCAAATAATTGTTCCTTGAGGCACAGAGACATTAAGTAATTGTTCCTAGAGGTTCAGACATTATGTAATTGTTCATGGAGGTTTAGAGACATCAAGTAATTGTTCCTGGAGGTTCAGAGACATCAAGTAATTGTTACTATAGGTTCATACATGAAGTAATTGTTCATAGAGGTTCAGACATTTAGTTGTTGCATTAGTTAGTTAACAGTTCTGGACAGTAACATAGCTTCTCAATATATTCCTGTAAATGAATTCTTGCATGCTGATAGTTTTCCTACATTGATACATTTCATCCATCCTAGCAAGAGTTCCTATAGACTCATATGATGCTAGATTTATGCAGACTGTTGAATTATGACATCCTAGCAAAAGTTCCTATAGACTCATATGATGCTAGATTTATGCAGACTGTTGAATTATGACATCCTAGCAAGAGTTCCTATAGACTCATATGATGCTAGATTTATGCAGACTGTTGAATTATGACATCCTAGCAAAAGTTCCTATAGACTCATATGATGCTAGATTTATGCAGACTGTTGAATTATGACATCCTAGCAAGAGTTCCTATAGACTCATATGATGCTAGATTTATGCAGACTGTTGAATTATGACATCCTAGCAAAAGTTCCTATAGACTCATATGATGCTAGATTTATGCAGACTGTTGAATTATGACATCCTAGCAAGAGTTCCTATAGACTCATATGATGCTAGATTTATGCAGACTGTTGAATTATGACATCCTAGCAAGAGTTCCTATAGACTCATATGATGCTAGATTTATGCAGACTGTTGAATTATGACATCCTAGCAAAAGTTCCTATAGACTCATATGATGTTAGATTTATGCAGACTGTTGAATTATGACATCCTAGCAAAAGTTCCTATAGACTCATATAATGCTAGATTTATGCAGACTGTTGAATTATGACATCCTAGCAAAAGTTCCTATAGACTCATATGATGCTAGATTTATGCAGACTGTTGAATTATGACATCCTAGCAAAAGTTCCTATAGACTCATATGATGCTAGATTTATGCAGACTGTTGAATTATGACATCCTAGCAAAAGTTCCTATAGACTCATATGATGCTAGATTTATGCAGACTGTTGAATTATGACATCCTAGCAAGAGTTCCTATAGACTAGGGTTGCCATCCGTCCCGCTTTTTCCGGATTGTCCCACTTTTTCATCAAAAATTAATTGTCCCGCCTAAGGGTCTGGGGGACAGCAATTTGTCCCGCTTTTTAATCCAGCCAAATTTTTCACCTACAAATTTTAATATTTTCTTAAATTATTTATTATTGGTTTGAGTTTTGTTACAAATGAAGCTTCTTAGTCCGAAACGTCTATTTGTAGATTCCTGCGCTATCGCTGTTTAATAATAAAGTTTGAAGATACAACTCATAAATTTGAGAATATCCAGCACAAAATTGTTAGTGCGGAAGGCGGTATTATTTAAAAATTTACAAAAGATGACGTCTTCGGCTTCGCGAGGCGCCGAGCCTTACTCTACCCATCTCACCGCCGCTCACGTGATCTGTGCCTACGTGACAATCTGCATGCTTTTGTCCTTGTCGTATTCCTGTAGGCGCTAATAATTCATTCAACAACATCGCGCCATCCTCACCAGCAGCAAGAAGAAATTTTGGCTTCATTCTTTCTTTATGTGTTGGAGGCTGGAGGTTGCTTCCAGGAATCCAGTCTGTTGTTACCGGTGGTTGTGAAATATTAAATTTGTTCATTTTTAATTGAGCATTCTAATTTTGTGAATTCTTTTTTTGGATTTATTTTTATTTGGTAATGCCGAAGATAAAGTGTTTTTTCCAAGAAAACTATTCGGAAGAATGGTCTTTCATAAAACAAGGTAGAAGTAAGAATGAAGCAGAATGCAAAATATGTCAATGTTACATTTCTATCGCGCATGGTGGGAGAACTGACATAACAAAACATATAGGAAGTGTAAAACACAAATCTAGAATGTATTCTGCAAACACTTCACTTACTATGGACAATTATTTTTTGACTAAATCGTCAGAGCAAGGTAAATTAGTGGCAGCGACAGAACTGACAATGTGTTATCATATTGTAAAACATCATATGTCTTTCAAGTCAATGGACTGCATAACTAAGCTAAACTCAAAACTGTTTAAAGATTCTCAAACTGCACAAAATGTGGAGCTCGGAAGAACTAAAACAACAGCAATAGTAAAGTCAGTATTAGCACCTGACACTACGAGGCAATTGTGTAATGAACTTGCTGGTGTACACTACTTTGGTATTGCTACCGACGCAAGTAATCACAATGCTGAAAAAATATTCCCATTAATTGTTCAGTATTTCACTCCAGCGAATGGTATGACTGTAAAATTACTTAAACTGGGTTCTTTACCAAATGAAACATCCTCTGAAATAAGCAAGTATTGTATCGAGGCTTTAGAAGAAAACAACATTGATAAGAACAAGTGTATTGCGTTTTGTGGCGATAATGCAAACTGTAATTTTGGTGGAATACGGCGTGCTGGCACCAACAATGTGTTCGCGAGATTGAAAAGTGAACTTAATGAAAATCTTCTTGGAATTGGATGCCCTGCTCATATCATTCATAATTCTGTAAAGACAGCCGCCGATGTTTTGAGTGTTGATGTGGAAACAACAATAATTAAATGATTCAATTACTTCTCTATATATACTGTACGAACGGAGCGATTAAAAGAATTTTGTGAGTTCGTGGAATTAGAGTATCATGCATTATTGTCACACACAAAAACAAGGTGGTTATCACTTTTAGCTGCAGTAGACAGAGTATTAAAATTGTATGACGCCCTGCAATCATTCTTCTTATCTGAAGAAAAAGCACCTAAAGTTTTGCTAACATTATTTCAAAATCCGTTAAGCGTGCCATATCTATGGTTTGTCCATAGTCAGATGAGCGTGTTTGAAAGACAAATACTTAAGTTGGAAAAGACTGATATCAGTGTAATAGAGGTAGCAGTAATTTTGAAGGATACCCTCAGGTTAATAAATGAACGTAAAGAAGAAAGATTTATCCCTATAAAGGTGAAGTCTATTCTTAAAAGAATAGAAAATGAAGTGTCTACAGATGATATTGAGAAACTTTATGCTGAGGTGGATGAATTTTATGAAACAGCGGCCGCTTATTTGCAAAAGTGGATGACGCATTTGAATGAATTTTCCACCATCTTTACTTGGATGCTACTAGACTCTAAACCAGAATGGACTGCAGTTCAGGGAACATTAATGTTTCTACAAGACAAAGGTGTGTCAATAGATGATTCATTGTTGTTTGATCAGTTCACATATTTGAAAGAGTTTATTGAATTAGAACTTTGTAAAAATGGAGATAGATGGAATAGTAAATCATGTCAGGAGAAATGGACGTTTTTCTTAAGACAATGTAAATGTGCGGATCAGTATTCCCAGTTATTACATTTATGTGAATTCATCTTCAGCGTTCCAGGACACAATGCTAATGTGGAAAGAATATTTTCTTTAATGAATGTGCAGTGGACAGATGAACGAAATCGGTTGCACGTAGCAACTGTTGAAGCAATAATGAAATGTGTGTTTAATTATAAACTTAGCTGCACCGAGTTTTATGACTACGTAATCCAGCGACAAGATCTTCTCACTCAGAGTCTGAAGTCAGACAAATATGAGATGCAGCCGACACCGACTTAAGAAGCTGCAAATCAAGGTAAACATGTTTTTTTATTAATTAAAAAAATTACTGGTACAGGTATTAGAATTATAATGTAATAATAATTAGTCTATGTGTGTGCTATCTCTGACTTTTCCTATGGCTATTATGCTTTACATGATGTGTCCCGCTTTCGCGTCTAAAAAAGTACCATTTGTCCCGCTTTCTGCTTCGAAGGTTCTGGCAACCCTACTATAGACTCATATGATGCTAGATTTATGCAGACTGTTGAATTATGACATCCTAGCAAAAGTTCCTATAGACTCATATGATGCTAGATTTATGCAGACTGTTGAATTATGACATCCTAGCAAGAGTTCCTATAGACTCATATGATGCTAGATTTATGCAGACTGTTGAATTATGACATCCTAGCAAAAGT
This sequence comes from Meghimatium bilineatum, assembly GCA_034231615.1. NCBI lineage: Eukaryota > Metazoa > Mollusca > Gastropoda > Stylommatophora > Philomycidae > Meghimatium > Meghimatium bilineatum. Next base: position 26,241,019 of record CM067311.1, read on the forward strand.
TCCTATAGACTCATATGATGCTAGATTTATGCAGACTGTTGAATTATGACTTCAAAAACAAATATTAGCAGACTGATGCTTAGAGCAGACACAGAAAAACTTCTGTGGGTGAGAAAGAATGAGGGTCAATTAACAGCTTACTGGGACCGTCAGTCAACATGTAATGGCTGAAACACACAAGGAGAGATCTGAGCACCTATGGACTTGTCCGGAGTGCAGTGACGATGATCCAGTGACTAATTAACTAAAACAAGGCTGCACAAAACAAGATGTAGATAGACACAAGAAAACTACATAATTAATTAGTATGAGTTATTCTGACTTCAAATTTCAGGGAACTAAAAAACCAGCCAGTACCTGTATTATCAAAAGCACATTCAGAAAATAGTACAATGTGAAAATTAATGACTAATTTGAGATAGAAACTGAAATGGAAACCACAAGGGTAGACTGAGAACAATGGAACAATTTAAAAGACCTTTCTCTGAGAATAATTTCTACATCCATTGAAAAAGCCCATAACTTGTCAGATTACCACATTGGATGCATCAATGCACAGAGACCTACAGTGATTTCTATCTTCAATAACACAGATGAGTGAGGAAAATATCCTGACCTGTCCAATACTTAATGTTATCTGTCCATAATTTTCTTTGTCCTCCTCAGCATTTTCTACCTTTTACTGTTCCTGTAGTATCATTTTTTACAACGATATTTTTCTAATTTCTACATGCCTACCAACATGTAGAGTAGGTGGAGGCAAAGATCCGCAATTTTTACACTTTAGTATATTCTGACATTTAGACCTAACTACGGGACAACAAACTGTAATCAGTGTATAGCTTATCTATCTGTCTTAGTGAGGGTATTGAAAGCATAAGTTTTATATGTAGACAATAGAATTTTTGAACTTGGGTACATGTAGATTTTTGTCCAGGAATTTATGGGGCAAAGATCCGCAAGCAAAAAGGTGATAAAAACTATTATAAAATCGAGGGAGTTCACCTCTACGACAGGTCTAGCAAACCAGCAGTGTGTAAATGTTTGCTAAGAATATATATGTATAGTTTCATAACATTAATCTAGAAAAAAAAACTGTTAGAATAAAAAATACTTGGTAAGTTCCATTTTAAAGCTAATAATGTCTTTATAAGGTTGGATTATCGTTATAATCATATATATCAGTCTCTCCCAGCTTTAGATCGGCATCTGCAACTTTCTCATGACATCTACATTTTACATTTATAATGTAGTCTTTTAAACTCGCTTAGGCTCTTTACCTTCCACAAATTGCCTCCACTTACCCTTACAGTGTAAATATTCAATAATATGTGGTGATATAATCTTTGAATCGATGCTGTAACAATTTTTTTTTAATTTTCAGATTATAGCTTTTGTAGATTTATATTCTCTGGCATGATCTGTTTATGCAATGTGCAATAAGAATAATAAGGTGAAAGAGATTTTCATATGTTGTTATAGAATATTTCAAAATAGAATTGCTTGAAAGAAATGTATCAAATATTTGTAATAATTGATGTGTAATTCATGTATTTATTATATCATTTTATGTATTAAATAATTAAGTTATAAATAAATATATTCATTTATGTAAGCTTTTTTATTCTGTTCTTGAATACTGTGGGTTATTTATACAGGTTTTCATATCACTAAGTTAACAGGTATGATTTGTACTTTTATTTTTGTGTACAAAAACTATGCATTAAATTTGTCATGAAGTGATAAACTGATATCATTTAAGTTCTTCTGCACAGACTTTCATTGTCAACGTGAACATGCTCCAGCAGCGCAGTAATCAGCCAAAGGCTGTTTGCATTTCTGTAGATATTGCCGTTGAATGGTATCAATGGAAAATTTTCTGTCTGCTTATTCTGGATAACTTTAGTAACAGAATCTGTGCCACAATCACAAACATGATTAGTTGACATTTTTAACTAGTTGAATCATTAGCTGACATCTTTTTAATTCATTGAATGATTAGTTGACATATTTAACTAGTTGAACTCATAATTTCTTAATCTGTTCTGACATCTTAAAGTATTGACTGATTATTTTCTATTGAACAGTGTTGCATTCCTCATTTTTTTATAGTCTGGATGTGATATTTCATACTCCATCAGTTGCTCATATTTATTTTCAATTGTCCAGTTTATTGATATGATTTTCACATGCCATTATGTATTTTATCATGCAGTGTAATAGTTGTTGGTAGTGTCATGATTTTTTAACTGAAACATCGATAGTGTACATATGTATTTTTTATAATATGAAAAAAAGCAGTCAGCTTGCAATACTCCACCAGATATTGATATCCCAATGTTCTTTATATATTAGATGTATTTTCTTGCTGTTTTGTTGCTGAGATGTTTAAAATGGTGTTCATCTTTAAGCTAGTAGGTATTCCTATATGTTGATTTATGTTTCTTTTGTATTGTTTTAGAATAGTCATTATTTGGGTCATAATATTCTAAAGTAATGTGTCATTGGCTATTGTTTTCATTGCGTTGATTTACTGTTGTTAACTGGTGATTATAGTCTTGATACCTGTGTCAGTAGATTTTCTGGTTGATCTTATCCTAGTATGTTCTTTTCTATACAGGAGTACGGTAAATATTTACATACAACTAACAGGTGATTACAGCAGGTGATTTTCCCTGTACATACATTAGAGAGTTTCACTTCAATAGAGAGTGAATACAACAGGTGCTTTATCCTTACATATATCAGAGAGTGAGTGCAACAGGTGTGTGTTACACTTACATACAATAGAGAGTGAGTACAGCAGGTGTTTCTCCTTATATACACATTTTCATTTTCTTTATGAGTGATTATTTTCTGGAGACTTTTAGGAACTAGTTTATGCAATTCACCAATGACATGAAGAAGGCTTCCCCAATCAAGGTTTATCCAATGTTTTACAGCATGATTACTAATAATGTGGTCATGATGGATGGTTTTCAGGTCTATGATGATATAATAACAATAAAATGCAGGATATAAATTTGTAAAACTCGAGTGGATATAGTTCTCCATCAAGAAAAAGGACACAACACACCTGACTGTTTACAGACGACTGTGCGCTCACAGCAGGCTCTGTCCAGGAATTGAGATTTTGAAATTTTCCACAATTTGGAGTGACAACTCTTTTGGGCTGATTAAAATTCCAGAGATTTTATTGAAACGTGAGTGAGCTACTCGACTTGATGAAAATAAAATGGCTTAGTCCTACTTACTATCAGTGAGGTCTTCAACAGACTTCCCAATTTTGTGATGACCATGACAAGTCAACCCATCACAATAATTCTGCTGTCTTTTGTATGTTGATGAAGCAGTGATAACAGATATACTGCATGGTATAGCTTCAGTTAGGTTTCCATGCTCAGACCATGCTAGATCCATATTTGCATTGAAAGGTACCACAAAGTGTAAGTCAGTGTGTTATGATACGTTTGATGCCTTTCAGTTCCAGTGTGTAAGCTTATAGCAAATAAATCCTTCTTAGAGCAGAGACACCATTGTGACATCATTACTTTTAATCCATGCGTAATTGATTCATTTTTCTTCTTCAGCGTTCATTTTCAAACTCCCGCTGGATCTCCTTTTCAGCAGGACCACGGTCCTCCTAGATTTCAAGCAGGACTCTGTCCAGAGAATAGAAATGTGTTGTGTCGCCGTTTTATTTTATATCACAGCAACAATTACGTAACTATTATCGGTCCTTTCCCAGTTGTCTGGCATATTTTCACACTTTTAAATAAATCTGTGCCGATCCGTATTTTATAGTAATTTCGACCGCTGTATTCCTAGTTACAGAGACTGCCATAATTGGGATCCGATCGATAATTCGGCTCCAATCGAAAATATCATTATTACCTTTGCAATTAGTGTTCCCAGAAGCAAAAAGAGACACGGGAAACATGACTTACTACGGTCATGGTAAGGACACGACTGTTAACCATGACCACTGCGCATTAAAATTGAGTAATTTCCGCCTGCCATTGCATTCTATTTTTGTCCTACCTTTACTCACATGAATTATTTATTTTATGGAGGGTATTTGGAAAATGCAATAACTTGTTTGTTTTAAAGCTACATATATATTTTTGTGTGTGAAAATAAAGGAATGGCCACTAAATATAATGATGTAATTTGTATGTGAGATAAATTGTGAACTAACATTATCAACTAGACTTAGAATTTCTGTGAAAACCTTCGATACACTCAATCTGGGATAGAATGCCGCTTATTAGGCATAGATTACTCTGCTGCTTAACACTGGCAGCTACGCAAAAGAAATATTAATTTACAAAATAAAATCATCGGAAATGGTTGCAATTTAGAATAATTTTGACGAATTGTATCGGTGTTGTACAGTCATAACTAATTTCTAACGCATTCTATTTAGTTGTAAACACTAGCGGAAACGGGTGCAAAATTTAGTAATTAGGTCTACTTTTATTTCCTCGGTTAATTGCCGGGTGAATAACATTTGTTTACACTCGCTATATTTTAGCTCGAAGAGGTATGAAAAAGCATTGTGCCTGGTGAGTTAAGGATAAACACTGGGTTATCGTTTAGTTTTCAATGCCAGAAAAATAATCAGAAATATGAATAAGATTAACTGTGTTGTCTCCCTTTTTTGGGAACATTTAGTTTGTTTCTCGTTTCATTTAACCTTTAGCAAGCCAGATTAAAAAATACGAAACGTCTCCCTGCCACTGGATTCTTTTTTGAAAATTTGCATTATTGATGGTGACTGTTTTGAAAATGTGATAATTTTTTGGTTGTTAGAGATATTTAAATAATATTTGCACATATAAATAAAGAATTGAATTATGCATATATTGGTGTAATTTATGTACGTGTGTGTGTGATACCAGACGTATGAGAAAGTGGTAAAGACGTTTTTCACAATAAACATATATTTTATAACAAATAAAGAGGGAAAAAATAAGGAAAAAAAAATAACTTACCTTACATATCGAATTCCTTGGCAACACTGTAAACTAAATCACGCAAATCTGTTGTATTTTATGTTCTTTCACTGCGAAATTATCAAAATATAGCCGGGGGAACTGTATAAAACATGTAGATTTGCAGTAAAATAGTTCTTTGAGCTTAGGCCTAGAGTTATTTTTTCTGCCACTTCAACATATTCGATATCAAACGTACAAGTCCCCAAACCAACACGGCATTCTGTATATTCACTGCTGTGAAACTAAATAACCTAATAATCCATGATTCAAGCCACGATTCAATGTTATTTTATTCAAAATACGATGAAATAAAGGTCTATAAAACCGATCCATCATCATGGCATCGTACCGGTGTACAGATGTGGTCAGATTAATTGCTCTTAAACTTTTACGAATAGCTAGCCATTTTCAAAAACGATCATTTCGGAAGTGGGGGATGTACCGGCTTCGATTGCGCATGTCCCCAGCTATGTGCACAGACTGTGGTACGTGTAAATCTCACGATATTATCGTTGGGTGGGCCGGGCCGCCAAAAGCGCGCGCAGCCATTTTGTTTCTCGGCGGCTGCGATTGATATAGGCTCGGTGAAGGTTAAAATGTAGGCCCAAAAACTGGGAAATGACCCTATTATCTATTTTTATGTGTGTGTGTATTTGATAGGCTGATATAGATCTGTGAGTTTTTGTCATCCAAGAAAACCCAACTTTTGAAACTTCTTTGATTCATTAGTTTTGTTGCAATTCTATCATACATGTTGATTTGTATCTGTTCCAAGTGTCTGAGAACATCAGAGTACAGTAGTAGATACATTTTGTGCTTCCTTTTATCTTGTCACAAGTGACCCTTAAGTACTGTATCATTATCTTTATTCAGTTCTGGTTCAGCAACAACACGAGTCATGTTTGATGTATTTTTTGTTACCAGAGTATTTTTAGAAATTAATTCAAATGTTAATGTCAAGTAGCATAGTCAGATAATAAAACCAGAGATAGCAGAAGAACAATTCAGATTTGTAGAAGGAAAAGGCATTAATAGAGAGGGCCATAGAAGTACAACGAGACCTTTATCTGTGCTTCATAGATTACAGCAAAGCATTTGACAAAGTGAAGAATTCAGAGATTGTAAAACTGCTAAAAAATCTTAACGTTGATGGTAGAGATCTAAATATAGTAAGAAATATGTATTGGAAACAAACGGCTGTGATGATAGTTAATAACACCATAGGTAGATTTCAAAAGATAGAAATGGGTGTCAGGCAAGGTTATGTAATGTCACCGGATCTTTTCTCCCTGTATACATAATACATTATGCGAAATATAGAAGATATGCCAGGAATAAAAGTGGGAGGATGCAATATAAATAACTTGAGATATGCTGACGACACAGTACTGATCGCAGGAAGCAAACAGGAACTACGAGGCCTGTAAGTAGTGAAAGAAAGTATGTGAAAACAAAGGCGTCAGTTCAAACAAGAAGAAAACAGAAATAATGGTTGTCTCAAAGAGACATAAACCACCAAGATGCAACATAGTAATTAACAACACAAAATTAATATAAATTGAAAAAGTAAAATATCTTGGCACCCTGTTAACATCAGAAGGTAGATGCTCAAGTGAGATAAAGAGCTGAACAGCCTAAGCCAAATCAACACTCCAAAAAATAAGAACCATTTTGTGCATTGGAAGACTATCAATGCAGACCCGAATTCGAGTGCTGAGATGTTATATCGAACCAATTATTTTTTATGGATGTGAAGCATGGACTGTAAACAAAAAAATTCAAAGCGAATTATAGGCTACAGAGATATGGTCTCTAAGATGAATGATGAAAATACCATGGACAGCTAAGAAAACTAAGGCAGAGGTTCTCATTGATGCTGATGTAAAAAGATCAATCATATCAAATATTAGGGGCAGACAGTTAATATGCTGAGAAGAACACAGCTTGAACACTTAATAACCACTGGAAAGATCAAGGGGAGAAGAGATAAGGGATGACAAAGAGAAAAGTTGCTAGATGGCCTAGTATTGTGGCACGGTAGAAGTTCACCAACCAAGCAAATTGACAACACAAGAGACAGAGAGTCATGGAGAAACATGATCACCTATGCCATGGATTGATTGAGCATAGTCATGTGTTATTTAAATTCTCAAAGTGAAAGGCAGTCGACTTAAGAGAGGTACGTCGTGGAAGGGGCGCACAGAGGATATTATACAGAGGGTATGCAGATTGAAAGATGTGCTACCTGGTGCCGAATGGAGTCATGGTCCCTTAGATTGTCCAACATCCTTCAAAGTAATAATAACACTCAATAGAGAATGCAGGGAATGGTGTCCGACCGTGGTGGAGTTGGAGGTACTTACTCTTCTTCTTCAGCGTTCACTCTCAAATAACCACAATGAATATTTCGTGTGATTTCCGCCAGGGAGCGTGAAGTACGTTGTGCTGCAAGTTCCACAGTAGAACTGTGATTATTTGCAAACAGGTTGACCACTTGTGGTCAGGACGTCCGAGGTCCAGCACATCCGTTTTCGTCATTCCTTTATTTCGGGTATGGTCCCTAGTCCGTGACAGCCTGTGTATCTGTCGCCGGGCACGCTGGTGTGTAGTGCCTCTTCGCCAAGACGCTTGTCGAGCGCATCTATCTGGCACGAGGTGCTCCATAAACCCATCTCGTGCAATTGGACGAACTCTGCCTGTGTCCATCGGGTACTGAACCTTTTCTCATCCGCGAGCCTGGTTCCGTATGAGGAAGAACTCGCCAGAAGAGTTGGACTCTGGCTCGTTCGCCCTCCTACCCGAGGCATCGTTCACAGACATCGTGAGCCCCTCGCACAAGTATGAGTCTCACACCACGCGTTTGAGAGCAAGGCGTTCTCGAGCTGAGCGACCGTGTCCCAATAGCGCCTGAGCCCATCAGGTACTGAACCCTTTCTCTCTGCAAGTGTATTTCCGGTATAGGAAATCTTGACAGTAGAGTTGGGCCAGGACTGCCATCGTTGTCCCCTTCTTGCCTAAAACCATCGGGTTCGGAACTCTTTCTCTTCGCGAGCATATTTCCGGTATAGGAAGGCTCGACATTAGAGTTGGTTTAGGTCTTCTTGCTTTTCCGAGCGCCCACGATTGGGTCTGGGTCTCTGCTTATAAGGATCACAGGTAACTAGAAGCTTGCCTCGAACTAACAGAGCTTATAGTTCCCCTTCCCTAGGAACGTTTCACTTTTCATTTGCAGTTTGCGCTGTTCTGCCCTTTCATTATGTCATTGTACTCATAATGACATATATTTGTTTCTCTACATGCAACTGTCTTTACATGCCTTTTACATTGGCCGCCACTCCAATGTTCTGAATGGACTAACAGGCGTCACTGTATATCGACTGTGTTGCTGTATGTGGTGATGCAAATGGTGTCGGAGATATTGTCTGTCTCTTTTGCAGTCAAATCTCTTTCCATCTGCTTCCTCCACATTCTCGGACACGATCCCCAAATGATTTGGCCAGAATCAGCTTGAGCTGCTGTTTTCTGTTACCAGGGTGCACCACGAGGAGGTAAATTTGGGATCTTGGTTATCTGCCAACCCTGGGTCCGCCTAGAGCAATGCATTCCCTTTGCAACCCGTACTCGCTCTAATCTGTGAAAATTCCAGGGAAGGTGATATGATTTTTTATACAGGTGGGTCGGTTGAGAGACACATCAGAAGTGCTTGGGCCTTCACGGCTCACAGGTGGGGGGAAACCAACAGAGAGGAAAGTGGTGCATTCGCTCAGACAACAAGCAGCATGACAATGGAGATTTTGGCTGTAACTAAATTTTTTCAATGGGTCTGCATACTCAGTAACTCAATGAGCATGATTGTGAAAGTTCAGGCGGGATACATTCGGGAACAGTGGCTGGATGCAGTGAAGAATTTCTGTATGTGTAAAGTTACTTTCATTTTTGTGTCGGGGCATGCGGGAGTCCGGAGTAATGAGAGAGCAGATAGGTCTTATAGCACACAGTGCTACGGCTATTGGTGGAGCAATGGATCGAGCAGACATTTTGAACGCCCTATGGGAAAAAGCATGAGCAAATGACTGTATAAGTGACAATGACTCTTGTTCCATGACTAGAATAAAGGAATTTGGTTTGAAATGTGGTGTCACTAGAAAGGAGCGGTTTTGTGGGCAGAAAGAATAATGGTCAATCAACTGTGTACTGGTACCACCAGTCAACGTGTAATGGCAGCTACACTCAAGGAGAGATCTTAGCACCTATGGACTTGTCCGAAGTGCAGTGACGATGATCCAATGAATAACTATGTGTTGTTTCAGTCAACCTTTCATACGATACTCGGAAAATTCTTCTTGTCCAGAAGATAACACCTGTAACTTTCCATCCAGGTATCATATACACAATCTAAGAAACATCAGAAAGTTCTTGTCAAGAAGATAACACCTGTAACTTATCTTTCAATCTAGATATTGTATACTGAACATTAGAAAGTTCTTCTCAAAAAGATGACAGTGACACCTGAAAAATTTCCATCCAGGTGTCATCCCATCAAAAAAATCTTGTCAAGCATATAACACCTGTAACTTACTTTTCCATGCAAGTGTCATTGGCAAAAACATTTTTCTTCGCAGTGTCATTTTTCTTTGGCAAAAACATATCACCTGAAACTATATTTCCTTTCTGCTGGTAAATTTGGCTACAAGATGCAGTGAAATCCATCTATGGTGCATTATTTTATAACTAATTTCTCTATATAACAACAGTTATATGTCTTTGTTATTTTATAATAACAAAGACTTATCTAACCCCCCAACCATATTTATTCTATATTTTGTTTACTGCATATAGCGAATTTGTTATTAGAGACATCTTTTGTTGTTACAAGTTGTTATAACAGGATTCCACTGTAATTTAACCCTTTCCCCCTATGAGATTTCCCAATTGTCAATCCCTGATCCCTAAGGCAAGGGGCACAACTCCTCCAAAATATGGATATGATGATGACAAAATTACATTTTCTTTCAAACTATTCATCATATCACACTCAGACTTGGCAGATCAACAGAAAAATGAATAGTCTTGCATAAACCTATATCAAAGATAATTTAATACATATATGTATGGAAGACATGGAAGCAGCACATAAACAAAGCAACAACAAAAGCCAGGAGGAAGTTAGCTATCCTGAGAAAACTAAGTGGAACCACATGGGGTGCCAGTGGAAATATACTCAGTAAAGTTTACCAACAAGGCATAAGACCACACCTGGAATATGGTTCAGCTGCATGGTGTCCTGCATCAAACACCACATTACAAGATCTAGATAAAGTGCAAAACCAGGCACTTAGAATAATGTTGGGAGCAATGAAATCAACACCCATAGCAGAGATGCAGAAAATGGGAAGAATGCAAACACTTGGCGAACGCAGAGACACAAAAGTACTAATTCAAGCAGAAAAGTTGCAGTGTATGCCAAGTCATCCAATGAAGGAAAGATTCCAAAATCTAGCAATGGGGCGACTGAAAAGGAGCAGCTTTATCCATCAAGCTAAACGACTCCGTAGACAACTTACAGACCTACCTGAAGTTGACAGCCCTTTAAGGTCTGTACCAGAACAAACCCCGTGGAGTTAAATCCATGGAATGCCAATATACATTCAGACCCATGTGAAAGGAATACTAAGCGAGGATGAACAGAACAGTGTGCAGCGAATGACAGTCACCCTCAGTTTCCTGGATGAGGAATATCCACAAGATATATGGGTCAGAGTGTACACAGATGGGTCAGCACAGAATGCTGTGAGGAATGGAGGTGCAGGTGTATATATAGAATATCCACACAAGCCTAGAGATACAATCAGAACACCGACGGGAAAATTCTGCAATAATTATGATGCAGAAATCCAGGCAATTAGTGTGGCAGCTAAAAAAACTGCTGAACTCCAACTCTGGCCTACAGCCTGTGGTATTCCTGACAGATGCAAGGTCAGTGCTTCAAGCTCTCCAGTCTGGAAAACTAACAGATTTGAAAAAACTACTTAGCGAATTGTCTTACCAGTATAGGGTAACCATGCAGTGGATACCCTCTCACTGTGGAATACCAGGAAATGAAAAAGCAGACCAACTGGCTAAGGAAGGTGCTGCCGAAGACCAACCAGATATACCAATCACCTACCATCAGAAAAAACAGATGATCAAGTCAATAAGAAAGCCACAAACGCCAACACAAGATGACTATCACATTATGAACAGATCAGAACAAGTGATAATTCTACGTCTCAGAACAGGACACAACCGACTCCGCAGTCACATGTATACAAAGTTCAAGATTGGCAACACGGCCATGTGTACAGGCAGCACAGAGTGCCAAACATATACTTCAAGAGTGTTCTGAGCATGAAATGCTGAGGCAGACATATTGGCCAGAGGAAACAACACTGGAATCAAAGCTCTATGGGACATTGTATGAACTACAAAAGACAGTGAGTTTTATTAAGGAGACAGAATTACAGATATAGACATGTTTCAAGTGAACGAAAGAAGAAGAAGAAGAATAGTCCTGCCCAAGCAAGCACAGGTGCTGAAGTCAGAGATACCAGGTTGAGAGGTGCACCAGCAACCACGGTATCATGCAACATGACCAGATAACTATCTTCACAACAAAAAATAACAATGAGCCGGCTTTTTCATTGCCGCAGACTCCCACATGTCCAGAAGTATAAATCTACAGAATTATCCACAGATAAGAATATGAAATGTACTCCATCCACTCATCTCAGCCACCCATTATGATCCTTTCTAAGCATGGACTGAGAGTCTATTACAGCTCCTATGAAATACCTAGAGATGATGTCATTACTACCATTCCTGAGGCCTTTACTTTCTCGGAGTTTCTTAAGTTGTATCATGGGTTGCCTGAAGAGTCATTAGTGATCTAAAAAATTTTCCAATTGAGTCTCAAGATTTAGCTAACTCATCCCGGAAGCCAATGCACAATCTACTGAGCTCCCACAGCTCAGATGTAAATACACAACAAACACATTTTTTTTTCAAATAAAATGCACAACAGTTAACAATAATAACAAAATAAAATATTTTCAACAAAATCCCAAGTTTCCAGTGATCAAAATTTCACTAAAACTAACCAAATCTAATAAAATTTATCATTAAGAAAATGACCATCCCATTTTTGAAGCAGTAAATTCTTATTTTTGACTTACCAAAAACAAGAAACAAAAATAGATACACAGATTACTGTCTATTGTAAAATATTCATGATTAAAATTTCCAAAGACAATTAATTTACAATATTTATTTCTTCCTCAACATCAACCTCCATTTTGAAAGTGTTCTTTACAGACTCGTGGATCCCAAACCATCGGGGTTTCTCATAGACTGCCTCTTTAAGAGTTTTAACATTAGCCTTGGTGGAGATATCTTTAGTACGAGCAAATCCAACGCGATTGTTTCCCATATCAAATTCAGTGTAGTAGGGTCCAATAAACACATCTCCCAGGATCCATAAAGGTCCAGCTGGTGCAGGCACATCCAAGCCAATGAAACCACTGAGACACTCAGTCTGCCCCATCGTTGTGACCTGAAGTAAGACATTAAAAATAATTGTTTATATTTATAGAATTATGAATTTCTTCTTCTTCTCCTTCAGTTTTCATTCTCAAACTTTCAATGGATCTATCTTGAAGTAGGACAATGGTCCTACTAGATTTCCAGCAGGATGTAATCCAGAAAATGAAAATGTGCGGTGTCACCGTTTTATTTGCGCCAATGGTCCAGCACATCTGCAGTAATTATGAATATAATTCGACCACACCTTACTATTATTATACAGAGGGGAGACTCTAAGGCAGTCAATGTTGTATTAAACCATCTTCTGGCATGACCTGCTTGTTTCCAAGTCTATTGACATTGCTTTTTCATTTAACTAATCAAGAGGGGGGGAAGGTCCAGTGCAGATGGCAAGGCACATTTTCCATAAAACCTGTACAGGCAAGCAGTCGTATGAAACCTGTTCAGGAAAGCAGTCATGTGAAACCTGCCAGGGCAAGCAGTCGTGTGAAACCTGTCCAGGCAAGCAGTCGTGTGAAACGTATTAACTATGTGTCTCTGCAATTTACACTGGCCTGCTTTCTGACAATCTGTAAAGATCCAAAAGGCCATCATCATCCTACCAGCAGTTACAGGAAACCATTAGCATCATCTTCATAAATGTTGTTTGATGTACCAAACAAATATTACAACACTCTTCTTCTTCTTCTGCGTTCAGCATCTGTGGTTATGCTATACCGTCAGGTCTGTCGTCAAGAAGTCCACTGTCTTATCCAGGTCAGAGCGGCTGCCCCATAGCTTTTGCCTCACATCTATATCCTCTGGCCAGGTCTGCTGTCTCTGCTGTTTCTATGTTGGGCAGTCTTGAAGTATGTGTTCCGGGGTCTGGGTTCCGGTACAAGAATATTTTATAGCTGTTGAATGCTAAAATGCAGTACAAAGTCCATCTTTAATATGTGAGTTGTATCAGATAGTGAATACATTTTACAAATGTGTTGAGGCTAAAAATCAGCTTCAAGCAGTTGGGTAACTGAACAATTCAGAAAACAATGGCAACCAAATGACAATACATATTACCTAGGAAACCACTACAACCACAAAATGTTGGGCTGATTGCTACATCTTGAATAAGACAAAACCAATTTTAGGTAGATTTTTGGTGGAAATTATCATTTTAACTGAAATTTTCTTCATAAATTCATGGTCATAAGTTCTACAGTTGTTTTAACTCAATTCCTACGTATGTCCATTTTAACGTAGCAAAGTCTAAGACTACTTATGCACAGTATAACGGGACTCCATATATACCCTCCGTTTTGGCCTTGTTTGGTTCGTAAATGACAACTATTAACTTATTTAGCCATTTAACATTTAGAAATCTGGCTAACTCCTCCTAAGATGTATGTGATGACAGGCAACAGTGTTGCTGTTCTTTACTTCCCTCCCTGGCACCAGCAACACACGTTCGTTCTTTGTCATGTATAGAGCTATTTGTTTTAGGTCATCCTGTATTCCCCACAACTTGTTTTGCAGAGAAGCTCCTGTGGGCCAGATTGTTGTTCTGTCAATAGTGAAACTGGGACAATTCTGTAGTGTGTATTCTGGTGTCTGCACTGCTCCTCAGATGCAGGCAGCAGAGTTGATAATTTTTATTTGGTATCTGTTTGCTATAGTCAGAATGTTCTATTTAGTTATGGTTATTTGGTTCCTGTAATTTACTTTGTGAGTGTTCTTGAACAACATTTGACCGCTTTTCATATGGTGCATGGATTCAATTGTGTGCGTAATTGTGAACTCTTTCAAGTTCTACATCTCATGAGCCAACGTTTTCTGACTCGACGGTGAGGAAGTATCTATGATACCTACCTGAACGCTGGTTTTCAGGGGGCATCCTGCAAATTAGCTTTTTTGTGTGGAATACAACGAATGTATCATAATGGCAAAAATGACTTGACTACGCCGCTATCTTGGTGCAACTGGAAGTCGAAAGAGTAATGATTTGAGTCATTGAGCAGAAGTAACGGTACAGGTAAATTATGAGCCAGCATCATAGCACAGTTTCCCATAAGTACTGAGATGCCTAGTCTGTGGTTAACCATAAACCGCCTGACTAGCACCTCCTACCACACTTTTTAAGTAGTAATGGTACAATTTCTCAACCTTCCCAAAGCATGAGCCCTGGTAACTCACTTCCTGGTTTCTGAGGGAACCATAAGAGTAAATTTTGTTTCATCCTATGAATGATAAATGGACTTGAAACCCAGGTGTGCTGGTTGGTGGGCAGATGACTTAACACTACACTATTGCAGTTTCCAAGGGGCATATTTCAGTGCAGATTTTTATTATAGATTAATCCCTGAATAAAAAATTTCTTACAGAGAATTTGAACTAATATCCTCAAAACTTAAGAGAGTGGTATATTAGCTACTTGACGACATACTACTCTTCCACTAATGAAACTGAAATAAACTAACCTGGAGAACATATTGTTGAGGTGTAAGCACAAATCCCTGTCCTCCAATGGTAAAGGTCACATTTGGCATTTTTGGAATGTTAGCACACACAACCAGATACTGCAGGATGAAAGTGTCAAAATTTGATCTACAACTCACAGAAATTTTGAAAACAATAACATATAACAAACTGCTTATAGTTTATACCAGCAATTCTTAAACCTTTTTTTCCCCGTCGACTCATTCTGTATAATTATGCTTCTGTTTGAATGAAACCTCAAATAAAAGCTTGTTAACTTTTTTCCAGGTTTATATTATATTATATTAAATATTGTGGAAATCTTTCTCTGCCCTTTCTACTACTAGAAAGATCCATTGTCCCTAATCTCCGATTTTTTATTTATGGTCACAGCAATATGCTGTGGTCTCCTGAGGGGCCTAATGGCCCAACTTGACAACCACTGGTTTGGACAAATGGCTAGGTCAGTTACTGTATAGGACTCTCAATCCATGATCCGCAAGATTTAGAATAGATAGCTAACCCATGAGTGGATGAAGTATGTTGTGGTTTCACACCTGCAAAAACTTCGGTAGGTGTGGTGTGGCAGAAGGCGGAAAACATGTTGAATCAAGTTGCGAGGTGAGTAGATGCCATCTGAGCAGATCTGGTTCAAATCCTGTTTGCTGCAATGTGATTTTTTTCTGAACTAGAAGTCTAGGTCCAGGTGGTTGGAACACCATGAGAGAAGAGACTATTATTAAGAGATTGAACGAGTTCGAAATTGCTTGGGGTTACAGTAAAGGGTAAAGATTTTTTCTTCTTCTGCATTATTTCTCACATTCCTGTAGATTAGCAGGTTATAGTCCGGCAAATGGAATGCATTGTGTCATGGTTTACAGCTTTGCTGTGATGTCTACGCCTTTCAACATGAAACATCTGTCTTCAGTATGCGCTTGGGTCACTTTGACCCTATATGGGATGTGACAGCCAACTCCACCCTACAACTTTCTTAGTCGCCTCTTATGACATGCATAAAAGTTAAAGAGTGTCACTATTCTTTGCCCCCCTTTGGGACCGAACAACTCATAGACAGAGAAGTAGAATGAGGAAGATATACAGTGAATGAGTTATGGGAACTATCAGCGTACATGCTCTTCCATATCTGATAAAAGAGATGAAACTCCTACGGTGATGCACATCAGTCTTCTTCTTCAGCGTTCGTTCTCGAACTCTCGTGGATTTCTCTTGTAACAGGACAATAGTTCTACAAGATTTCCAGTTGGATGTATTCCAGAGAATGGAAATACACTGTCTGTGTGTTATTTGTGTCAATGGCCCGACACATCCGTCTTCGCAGCTGCCATCAGTCTATTCAGAAAATCGCTAAACCACAAATGATCCAGAAAAACCCCACATCCACTTTTGTTTTATGTGATGTGTCCTGGTAACAGGCTATATGCTGAAGTATGGCAAAGTGAATTGGGGCTGAAGAGGAAAGGCAAAATGGCTCCCTTGTATGCCATGATGAAAATTACTCTGATACGTGTGAATACCAGAAAGGTACTTATTTGGTAAGGAAAGGGTAGCATATAACCGTGACCTTCATTATAACAGGCCAGATTGCTCAATAACTTTACATCACTGAAGAATGCCAATCTGACTACTGATGTACTTTTCATTGGTCGGCAAAACGAAGCATAAATAAATGAAATAAACAATCTTAACACATTTCTTCCATATCTGCTTATCTTAATCCATTGCTTTGATTTCTTTCCATGTTTTACCATTTTGAATGTGTCATTCTTTCCTCTATGAATGTTATCTTCCTCTTTCCATGTCGGTTATTTTGCAGTTTCCTTCTTTCTTTGTTGGTTATCTTTCTCTTTCCTTCTTTTCCGTGTGGGTTATTTTTTTCTTTCCCTCTTTTTCCTGTGGGATGTCTTTCTCATTCCTTTTTTTCCTTGTGGGCCGTCTTTCTCTTTCCTTCTTTCCATGTGGGCTGATTTTTGCTATCCTTCTTTCCCTGTGAACTGTTTCTTTACTTCTTTCCATGTGGGCTGTTTTTTGCTTTCCTTCTTTCCCAGTGGGCTGCCTCTCTCTTTCCTTCTTTTCCTGTGGGCTGTATCTTTCCTTCTCCTTGTGGACCATCTTTCTCTTTCCCTGTAGGTTGTCTTGGTCTTTCCTTCTTTCCCCATGTGCTGTCTTTCACTTTCCTCCTTTCCCTGTAGATTTCATAATACCTCTGCTTGTTCTAGGTAAACATAAAAAATGAGCTACACAAATCAACCCACCTCTCCTTCTACAAACTTGATAGCTCCAATCTGAGCATTCAACTTTTCTATCTCACTGCTGGGTCCAGCGAGCAACGAGGTGCCAGTATCAGCTATGGCCCTGCAGCCTCCATTGCAATATGTTGTAGTACTAACAGTGAAACTGAGAAAACAAACAAAACAAATGGAATTATATGGAACATCAGGGTTTCTCAATATTTTAAACTGTGTACACCACATCTAAGCACAGATTCTCAACTTTTTTGTGTCTGGGCCCAATTTTATAAAAGGAAAGTCTGTGGCTATGTTGATAACGACAAAAATGTCCAGCAAGTGTGATTTTGGTTAGCTTTGAGGTTGGTGACTTGGGAACCAGATCTCTCTTTCTCTTTCTCTCTCTCGTGGCAGGGCTACTAGCAGTATGGTTACAGCGAAATAAAGTATACTAACCATAACCCAAATAGTTTATTCTACAACTATAGTCCGTTCAGAATCGTTTGCCGAGATGTTATGATTTATAATTCAAAAAGTTCTTGATGATTTCACATGAATTTTGGCATACGTTGTTAAAATGTCCATGTCGCGAAAACATATGTGTTACTTGATGTCTAGCTGTAACGGTTATTTGAAAGCGGCGAATTCTTTTGATGTTTGCCCATGTAAATATGATTTCGACCATAAACAAAATATTTTACAGTAATCTAGTGCAATGATGACCCATAGGCGTGTCCACAAAATTTTACATGGTGGCAGGTGTAAAAAAAATTTAAAATATATCTTTTGTTCGTAGAGTCAATTTGATATTGTTCCATGCTCTTGGTGTGAGTTTCACAAATGTTGTCGCTGCCTTTGAAATAAGTACATATATTTCTTCATGTAAGGAAATTTTGTCTGTAATAGTTGATCCAAGATATCTGAACTTCTGTATTGAATCAAGCGGGCTAATTTTTATAAGTAATGGTTGATGGTTTGCTTATAACATTTTTTTGAATTGCTTGGGTGGTATTGAGCAATGAAATGTTTTACAAATCAACTTGTAAATTTTGCAAATCAAACTTTTTTTAGTGTAGACTTAATCAGAGTAATGATCATTCATAATCAGACGAGTCAAATAGGTCGATTACTGTTTTCGGCTGAACAAACAACAAACCTTCCTTTTTCCAATATTCCTCTTCTTGGCGTAACACATGATCCTCACATTTCACCCAGTAGTCTTTATGTATATTTGATACAGCCTGATTTGTAAGTGCCTCAATATCACATAATTTGAAAGTTGTATTTGTAGATGCTACGTGTCCTTTAACTTTTGCCCAAATTAGCTCTATAGGATTTAAGTGTGCATGATATGGAGGTAGTCTCAAACATCTATGACCATGTTCTTCAATTAACTTGTCTATTTTAAATATCTTTGTTCGTTGTGTCTGTTTTACAAGGTTAAGCAATTCGGGTTTCAAGTACCTGTCGGTAACTGGTATGTGTTCTTTTATGAGCCACGTTTTGATTGCATCTTTTGTACTTGATGATGTTGGGATTCTATCTTCTACGTTCACTACGTTATGGTATGAAGCATTGTCCATTATCAGACAAGAAGGTCTATCTAATATTGGAAGAATACTTTTTTCGATCCAGTCTTCGAATATGTGCCCATTCATTTCGGAGTGGTAGTCTCTATTGTCAATGGATTTTGAAATGAAAATTAGATGAGCATTCTGCAACAACCCATTATGTCTGCTACCTGCATGTGCAACTATCAAACGTTGCCCTTTACTACTTGGTACTGATCTTTTAATACTTCCATCTGCTAACTGCCATTCCTTTTCATTTGTATGATGAGCGTTGATCCAAGTTTCATCTAAATACACAATATCATAACCATTCTCGCGCATTCCCTTCACTTCACGTAAATACTTGCTTCTAAGAGCTACCAGATGTGGCTTTTCACAAATAATGTTTTTTCCACCAGCATACTTTCTAAAGGTGAAGCCTGCATTTCTTACAGTTTTCCATAATAAAGTTTTTGATATTTCAATGTCGTTATTAGTTTTCAGCCAAATCTTCAACTTTCTAAGTGTCACTTCTTCGTTTTTATCAAACATTCTACATATTTCTCTTTTTACTAGGTCCTTATCGAAACTGTCTATCTTTTCTTTCCTTCCTTGCTTTCGTGAATTTGTTGGCAATAAATATCCGCTTGCTTCCACTATTCGATCAAATGAACGTTTACACAAACCTAAAATATGCATTGTTCTCTTCTCAGGATTTGATAAAGAACAATAAAGATGTCCCTTTTTACGCTCTCTGCAGAAGTATTGATAAATCTTTATAGCAATGTTATGCTCAGTAAAATATTTCGCTTTCAGATTCATTCTCACATAGACTTGCAGAAGGTAATATGCTTAGTGCCGCCTACATTCTGTAAATATTGAGACGTGCCTCTGACTTGTGACTTGAAATCGAGTCAATAGCCGTTTTTGATTTCACATAATTCTAAGTTCAGGAAAAATAATATTTGGTGCTAAACGGGAATTTCCATATGTAACATTGCTTTATACAAATGTACAGTGGAAACAACTACTTTTAGAACGGTGCACATTCTACCGTGAGGGTCATGCCTTTATATTTAATAATCAGCTGTGAGATGTAAGCATCTACATAATCCAGCGATTGTTTATAATTTAGATTAACTTTTTTTTAATATAGGTTAAATAAGGTATCTTTGATACTGGATCACATTTCTTTGATAAAAAAATATTTCTATAGCGACATTATTATTCTAAACCTAACTTCAAATGATCAATCCAAATGAACAATACGTTTTTGATAAAAATAATTTAACATCTCGGCAAACGATTCTGAACGGACTATAATACAGCCTAATCATAACCCAAAACCATAATAAATCCATCTAAAAAAATACCCAAAAAAACAACCCCATCCTAAAATCAAGATCTTTCCACACTCGTCTGCATCTCCAAAGGTAGAAACTGCTGAAGGACTACGTGCTGACATATGATATTGTGATTGATGGAAGACTACGTGTTGACATATATGTCATTAATGTAAGACTACGTGTTGACATATGATATTGTGATTGATGGAAGACTACGTGTTGACATATATGTCATTAATGTAAGACTGTGTTGACATATATGTGATTGATGGAAGACTGTGTTGACATATGATATTGTGATTGATGGAAGACTACGTGCTGACATATGATATTGTGATTGATGGAAGACTACGTGCTGACATATGATATTGTGATTGATGGAAGACTACGTGCTGACATATATTGCGATATGAAAGTAATTAATATGTTTGAAAACGTGAGACACGTACCTCCACATCCAGCAAAGACATCCAGTGTTCGCAGCTGATGTACTGAAAAATGTTTCACAGCATTCTCCTGTTCTAACTCATCTTTACTAGATTTTCCTTTGCCCTTGCCTTTTCCCTTACCCTGACAATATCTTTCTTAATCTTGATGACGAGTAGTCTTTTGCATTCGTTTCCAAGCTCCCACAGATTAGCAGGATGTAGTCCGGAGATTGAAGAACGTTGTATTATGTTTTGCAGCTTATGACGATTAGTTGAGTTTGGTTATCAGCTAGAGACTGCCATTTCTGCTCTCATCCTTTCTTTCGCTAATAGGTTTCTAATAAATCTTTTCAATCACTGAATTACCACTGCTCTTCTGCGTTCATTCTCAAACTCCTGCAGATTAGCAGGGTGCAGTCCTGAGAACAAAGTTTTGTGTCATGATTTACAGTTTTGCTGCAAATATCTGCACCTTTCGACCTGACACACCGGCTTGAGTATGGTTTCTGGGTTACTTTGACCCTATGTAGTATAGGACAGTCAAATCCACTCCATAACTTTCTTAGTTGTCTTATGACATGCATGGAAGATAAATAGTGTTGCTATTCTTTGCTCCCCTTTTGGGTCCAGGAACACACAGGAGCACCACTTCTCCAATCTTTCCATTCAGTGAATTACCACTGATCCAATCATTGAATTACCAGTGATCCAATCATTGAATTACCAGTGATCCAATCATTGAATTATCAGTGATCCAATCATTGAATTATCAGTGATCCAATCATTGAATTACCACAGATCCAATCATTGAATTACCACTGATCCAATCATTGAATTACCACAGATCCAATCATTGAATTACCACTGATCCAATCATTGAATTACCACAGATCCAATCATTGAATTACCACTGATCCAATCATTGAATTACCAGTGATCCAATCATTGAATTACCAGTGATCCAATCATTGAATTACCACTGATCCAATCATTGAATTACCACTGATGCAATCATTGAATTACCACTGATCCAATCATTGAATTACCACTGATCCAATTATTGAATTACCAGTGATCCAATCATTGAATTACCAGTGATCCAATCATTGAATTATCAGTGATCCAATCATTGAATTACCACTGATCCGATCATTGAATTACCAGTGATCCGATCATTGAATTACCACTGATCCAATCATCGAATTACCACTGATCCAATCATTGAATTACCACAGATCCAATCATTGAATTACCACTGATCCAATCATTGAATTACCACTGATCCAATCATTGAATTACCAGTGATCCAATCATTGAATTACCACAGATCCAATCATTGAATGACCACTGATCCAATCATTGAATTACCAGTGATCCAATCATTGAATTACCACAGATCCAATCATTGAATGACCAGTGATCCAATCATTGAATGACCAGTGATCCAATCATTGAATGACCAGTGATCCAATCATTGAATTACCACTGATCCAATCATTGAATTACCACTGATCCAATCATTGAATGACCAGTGATCCAATCATTGAATTACCACTGATCCAATCATTGAATTACCACTGATCCAATCATTGAATTACCACAGATCCAATCATTGAATTACCACAGATCCAATCATTGAATTACCACTGATCCAATCATTGAATTACCACTGATCCAATCATTGAATTACCAGTGATCCAATCATTGAATTACCACAGATCCAATCATTGAATGACCACTGATCCAATCATTGAATTACCAGTGATCCAATCATTGAATTACCACAGATCCAATCATTGAATTATCAGTGATCCAATCATTGAATGACCAGTGATCCAATCATTGAATTATCAGTGATCCAATCATTGAATGACCAGTGATCCAATCATTGAATTACCACTGATCCAATCATTGAATTACCACAGATCCAATCATTGAATTATCAGTGATCCAATCATTGAATTACCACAGATCCAATCATTGAATGACCACTGATCCAATCATTGAATTATCAGTGATCCGATCATTGAATTACCACTGATCCAATCATTGAATTACCACAGATCCAATCATTGAATGACCAGTGATCCAATCATTGAATGACCAGTGATCCAATCATTGAATGACCAGTGATCCAATCATTGAATGACCACAGATCCAATCATTGAATGACCACAGATCCAATCATTGAATGACCACAGATCCAATCATTGAATGACCACAGATCCAATCATTGAATGACCACAGATCCAATCATTGAATTACCACAGTTCCGATCATTGAATTACCAGTGATTCAATCATTGAATTACCAGTGACCCAATCATTGAATTACCACTGATCCAATCATTGAATGACCACCTTTACAATCATTGAATGACCACCTTTACAATCATTGAATTACCACAGATCCAATCATTGAATTACCACAGATCCAATCATTGAATGACCACTGATCCAATCATTGAATGACCACAGATCCAATCATTGAATTACCACAGATCCAATCATTGAACGACCAGTGATCCAATCATTGAATTACCACAGATCCAATTATTGAATTACCACCGATCCAATCAATGAATTACCAGTGATCCAATCATTATAGTCTAAGGATGTACAAGGCGATTATGATAATTTATTTTGCTGGAATCAGTCTTAAACTCTTTCAGGCCACCTCTCAACTTTCTCACATATTCTGTATCCATTGATGGACTCTTCTATATAGAATCAGACAGACGCAACTTTAAACAAGTTAATGAAGTTTTGTTAATCACTGGTAACGTACATAATAAAACACAAACTGACAATTTGAATCAATAAAAGATCTTTATACAAAAACACATTCACAACATAATATGACGAGCAAGGAACGGCACCACTGATGTTCAAAATAACATCAATTTCAATGGTGCCACTCTAACTTATATTATGTTATTAATGTGTTCTTGATGAAGGCCTTTTTGTCAAAATGTTGATTTATGTGTTATTATGTGTGTTACTAGTCATTGTGTAACTAACTTATGTGTGTTACTAACAAAACTTCATTGCCTTGTCCCAAGTTTTTTTTTCCTTTCTGGATTTCAGTTTTGCTGCAGTTTGTACATATGTAGAATCTGTTCGGTAAACATCCCCGGGTTTATTAAAAAAATGTTCTCATATCAGCACTAGGTCTTCTGTTTCTGGAGTTAGTAAGATTCACAAGATGTCAGAAGTAATCTGACAAAATAGAAACACATGGACTGTAGTAATCCAGGGTTAACAAGCAGTATAAATAGAAATAAGCCAAATGAAATATTTTACCCGCATGTTGCCAAGGTCTGAAAGGGGAGCAAAGAATAGCAATACTTTTTCTGTCATGAGTAAGTGTTGGAGCTTTTTGGAGTTGGTTGTCCCATCCCATATGGGGTTAAAGTGACCCAAAAACCATGCTGAAATTGGATGTGCCAGACCCAAAAGGTACAAATATCGCAGCAAAGCTCTAAACCATGATGCAACACACTCCGTTCTCCAGATTACAGCCTGCTGACCTGAAGGAGTTTGAGAACGAACACAGAAGAAGATATGAAAGATAAAATCTGACAAAATTTAATTTAATATGAAGAATTTTAAAGCATCTCACCTTCCCAGTATTGCCCATGAGCCGAGCCTTTGCTGGAGGGTCATCAAATTGCCGAGTGTCTGCACTGTAAGACTCTGCAAAATAGAAGCGGTCAGTCCCTCCAATGAAGTAACTGTCAACATCTTCTGTCAAGTTCTCTCTGTAAACAACTGTACATTTTCCACGGATATGTGAGGAACCCAGAGTGGTCTCCTCATCACTCCAAAACAAGGCATTGAGGTCGGTGTGATAGACAGACTGTGACCCCTTATGTGTGTTCTCAATTCTGAGGAACAAATGATTACACATTTATTAGAAAGTTAAACAGAAATATAGTGATGAATTTCCCTATAAACATTCTTATAATATTATGTGTAGAATTTCTACCTAAGGATCTATTCAGTCAAAAAAACACCCACTCTTATAATTATGTGTAAAGTTGCTACCAGGTCTGTGTAGGATCTATTCAGTCAAAAAAAACACCCACTCTTATAATTATGCGTAGTAAAGTTGCTACCAGGCCTGTGTAGGATCTATTCAGTCAAAAAAAAACACCCACTCTTATAGTTATGCGTAAAGTTGCTACCATATCTGTGTAGGATCTATTGGGTCAAAAAAACACCCACTCTTATAATTATGTGTAAAGTTGCTACCTGAAGGATCTATTCAGTCAAAAAAAATACCCACTCTTAGTTGTTTACTCTAAGTCAGAAGTGAGCAAGCATAAACTAGTTCCAGTTTAGGACTTGCTTTGTTAAAGAGAAGCCAGTGTGTTCTTTTCCCAAGAAGTCTCTCTATTAGTGGTGGTTATTGGAATGAATTTTTGTCTGGTAAGACACCGGAGACTTACATGTGAACCTGTGTCATATTATCATCAAGTGCCATGCCGACTGACATAGGTGATCATGGATCTCCACAACTGTTTATATTCAGTATAACTTATCAGGATAGTTGTTGATTTTTTGCCATCACAATGTCAAATGAATATTTACTCTGTCAATCTATCTGACCTTCTATCGTGCCTGTTGTTACTCTTCTATAGACCTCCCTGTCTCATAATGTGACCACAATAAACAAATATTGTCTTTTTCTATTGTTAAATAACCCCTAATCTCACATTTAGAACATCCTCGTTAGTTTTTCTAGCTGTCCAAATTACTCTCGGCATTCCATATTCTCTGTTGTCTGCAATGTTGCCACTATCCTGTTTATTTATTTGCCATATAAATTCTCATATAAATAACACCACATAAAAAAACTGACCTGTAAAACTTATTGACCTTCACCTTGACCTCAGAAAGTTCAGGTTGTTTTCCTGATACTTTTTTGGTAAAGATTTCCAAAATCCTGGCAACACGAAAAGGTTCCGGGCACTTGTCATTTGACCCTTTCACATATTCCGACTTGCGATAGGCCTCTGGGTAAACATCTTCATCAACCTGCATCAACAATTTCAGTAAATAAAACCATATTTCATCAAATTTGAAACAATTTCAGAAAATAAAACCATATTTCATCAAAGTTGCAATTTTAAAAATGTGCTTAATAAGCAGAAAAGTGATTTCAATGAAATGAGGAAAATATTAACATCTAAACAAATTACAAACAAGCTAAAAAATGAGAATTATAAAGTGTTACATCTATTCTATATTAATGTATGGCTCAAAAACATGGACAATGAACAATTAGAAGACAGAATTAATGTCTTTGAGATGTAGATATGTAGAAGAATAAGGAAAACACTTTCTGCCTGATACATGGCTTCTGGGTCACTTTGACATTATATGGGATAGCCAACTGTACCTCAAAACTTCCTTAGTTGTCTGTTATAACATGCTTGGCAAGCAACAGTGTAGCTATTCTTTGCTCTTTTCTCAGACCCTGGCTATGCACTGACAACTCCCTTTTCAAAGTCACTAAAATTAAGAATTTAATGTGGGTCTAAATAGCAGATATTAGAGGCAGGATTTATCAGCAGTCAGTAGGTCTAAATAGCAGATATTAGAGGCAGGATTTATCAGCAGTCAGTAGGTCTAAATAGCTGATAAAGAGGCCTACAGAGATATGTTAATAACAATTTATTGTATCTACCAGTAAATGCCTAGACTTACTTTGGACTGTGATTTTCTTGCAGTTGAGATCTTCTCGTGTACTATCTTGAACCCATACGCCGCCGGATCAATGTAACAACAATCACCTATAGAATATTCTAGACCATTGGTTCTGACACTTGTGTAATACAGACAGCTGGACGATCCAACGTCTGCCTGCAACAAACAGAATAATTAAAATAGATGCTAAGATGTCAACAACGCAAAATTGGTTATGAACTGACGTCTCCGCATTTAATGCATGTATGTGCTCAGTATCCCTGGCAAATGACTTAGGGTATGTATGCTTCTGGTTCTAACCCCTCACGGAATAAACACACTCCTGACTCTGCCTATGTTTGTTTGTTTTGTTTGTCAATAACCCCAGGAATTGCGAGCAATTAGCTCTCACTTCCTATGTGCAGTGGGGTGGTTTTTTAGCTTTCTTTCATACCCAGGAGACTTAAGCTTTCGGCTTAATACAAGTGCCTATTGAAGGAGCCTAGAGGGGTATATGTCACTAGACGAGCTGATAATTTGCCTGGGTCACCCAACATGCATCTTTCTTCTGACTAGGCACTTCGCAACCAGCGAGTTATCCCTTGTGTAGGAAGGCCATTCCATTACCTCCCTTTGTGTCCCTAGGCCTAGACCTAGATTTCTGTTTGAGTCGTGTTGGACAATGTGACAGTTGAATTGACTCAGGGTTGATATACCTTCCTAGACAAGGTGCTACTTTGCCAAAAAACTTCAGAATCTGGGATTTGGCCTGTTAATTTCTCACACACTTGCCTCGTCTACATGTAATGACTTTCTAATCCATATTTTGGTTATCTGTTACCCCTAGGTCTGCATGAGAGCAATGATAAGCCCTTTGTACTGGTTTCCCAGTACATTTCCCTCCATTCCTTTCAACAAATGTGTTGCCATTATCCGATTTCTGCTGAATAAATATACTTTCAGTCATTTCGTTCACCGAAGTAGAACACCATCTGTAGACAGTACCATTCATAGCACTTAACTCTGTAGCTCAAATGCTAATCACCAGTAATCTTTGATAAAAATTCACCTTGTAAAGAACATGTCATAGTCAGATTTAAAACTGCAACCTAAAGTAAACGTAAAAGTAACATGAGTTATGAACCAGCAACATAGGACGGAGCTTCCCATAAGTGCTCAACAGGCTAATCATTGGTTGATCAGAAACCACCTGACTAGCATCACCTACCACACTTGCTCAGTAGCGATGGTGCCATTTCTCGATCTCCCCAGAGCATTAGTCCTGGTACCCTATTTCCTGGTGGCTAGGTGAACCACAGGAGTAATCTTTAACAATGTTAGACAATGAGTGATTAGACACAAAGAGATTGTTCATGCTCCCATAGAATAATAGAAACGGGAGTGACAAAGGGAGAGGGAAGATAGTACATCCTCGCTGACAACAACAAACTGACTGGTACGCAGCGTATACACCCTTAGATGGATGATCCCGCTGAAGATGGATGTGTCAGGTTACTGACGCAAATAATTCTTAAAGTTGATGAGAATTGAATTTCCTACTTGAATTTACTTGTGATGCAAATAAAACGGTGACACAGCGCATTACCATTCTCTGGACTACATCCTGCTGGAAATCTAATAGAGCCATGGTCCTGCTAGAGGAGAGAACCAGCGGGAGTTTGAGAATGAACACTGACAAAGAAGTACATTGATGATTGAACCAGCAATCTAAGCCTTTATGGGAATGTCCCCACATGCATGATGTTGGTTCCAAATCTTCTTCTTCTTCTGCGTTCATTCTCAAACTCCAACTGGATCTAGCTGGATCATGGTCCTGCTAGATTTCCAGCAGGATGTAGTCCAGAAAATGGAAATGAGTTGTGTCGCCGTTTTATTTGCGCCAATGGCCCGACACATCCGTCTTCGGCGGGGATTCCTAATCAAGAATGAAGTATTAAACCACAGTTTACAAATAAATGTATTCAAGAATACTAAAATGATAATGAGATTATAAACAAATAATGCTTGCTTATAGAGCCTAATCTACATTTAGTTTATTTTTAAACTTTACTTTTTGTTATGTCGGAAAAGGTCAAATTATCCACTACTTACTCGAGTAACTTCCCCTAGGACTGTCTCCTCTAGCAATCTCTTCTTCTCCAACCTCTGACAGCTAATGCAGCAATTCTGGTTCTCACTGTCCAAAAGAACATCTATATCAGGAGGATCCTCAAACCTGCCAAAATTGGGTTCATAAAACTTCTGAAAATAGAATGTCTTGCCATCATCCTCAGAAATGACATTGTCTTCATCTGGGTTGTCAATGCCACCTTTCATATTCCAGTCTTCAGGAACAACTTTCTGGATGACCTAGAACAGAAGAATAATGTATTTTTATAGAAAGTAACCAAAACAAAGTTTATTCATTGTTTTCACACTCTTCTTGGTTACATGGATGCAGTCCTTTCAGCTTGACACATTAGACCTCGGCATAGCTTACAGTTTGACACATTGGACCTCGGCATAGCTTACACTTGGCACATTAGACCTCAGCATAGCTTACACTTGGCACATTAGACCTCAGCATAGCTTACAGCTTGGCACATTAGACCTCAGCATAGCTTACAGCTTGGCACATTAGACCTCAGCATAGCTTACAGTTTGACACATTAGACCTCAGCATAGCTTACAGTTTGACACATTGGACCTCGGCATAGCTTACACTTGGCACATTAGACCTCAGCATAGCTTACACTTGGCACATTAGACCTCAGCATAGCTTACAGCTTGGCACATTAGACCTCGGCATAGCTTACACTTGGCACATTAGACCTCAGCATAGCTTACAGCTTGGCACATTAGACCTCAGCATAGCTTACAGCTTGGCACATTAGACCTCAGCATAGCTTACAGCTTGGCACATTAGACCTCGGCATAGCTTACAGCTTGGCACATTAGACCTCGGCATAGCTTACAGTTTGACACATTAGACCTCAGCATAGCTTACAGCTTGGCACATTAGACCTCGGCATAGCTTACAGCTTGGCACATTAGACCTCAGCATAGCTTACAGTTTGACACATTAGACCTCAGCATAGCTTACAGCTTGGCACATTAGACCTCAGCATAGCTTACAGTTTGACACATTAGACCTCAGCATAGCTTACAGCTTGGCACATTAGACCTCGGCATAGCTTATAGTTTGACACATTAGACCTCAGCATAGCTTACAGCTTGGCACATTAGACTTCAGCATAGCTTACAGTTTGACACATTAGACCTCAGCATAGCTTACAGCTTGGCACATTAGACCTCAGCATACCACTGAAGACGGATGTGTCACACCATTGGCGCAAATGACGACAACGCATTTCCATTTTCTGGACAACATGCTGTTGGAAATTTAGTTGGACCATTGTCCTGCTACAAGAGAGATCCAGTGGGAGTTTGAGAATGAACTCCGAAGAAGAAGACCTCAGCACAGTTTTTGGATCTCTTTGAGATATAGAATGGCACAACCCAATCTCAACTCTTCTCTTCCCATGGTAGGTCAAGGTGACCCAAAAATCAAGATGAAGTCAAATGTGTTACGATGAAAGGTGCAGATATCGCAGCTGAACTATAAACTGTACCATAATGCATTCCATTCTCAAGACTACTAAATAGAAGAAATTTGAGAATGGACATTCCATTCTAGTTTGCAGCTAGAAGAATGAGACTTGTAACTTAAGCATGGTAATTTGGTGCTAGGGGTTCCCATCCTTGAACAGACTTCCCTTTTGCAACCTGAAAATCATGCCACAACATATTCTGTTCTCCAGGCTATATTCTGCTAACATGCAGGAGGTTGTTCTAACATGCAGGAGGTTGCGAAGGAATGCTGAAAAACAATGAACACACGAGAAGACTGAATCATAATTCCTACAGTTGCCAAGACAAAACAAACCATACCTGCACTTTGTTGTGTACTGCATCAAGCTTATTGTCATCGCACTCGTCGACAAAAAATAGCTCCAGAGGATCAGATGCCTCTCCTAAGACAGTTTCACATCCTCTGTAGTACCAGTGGGCATGTGCCTGCTTGCAGCCACCTTCTTCAAACAGGTACTGAACTTGAGCATTGTAGAACGGCTGAGTTGGGTCTGCAGGTGAGATGGAGACATAGTCTCCCTTGGTTATCTGGTGAAAGACAAGATTACATAAACATTTTTTCAAAGGTAACATTCCATATCACTGAGGCATTTTAGGGAATTTTACGCTGTGCCCACATTTTTGCCCGTAAATTGCTTACATAGGGATGTGGTCAGAATCATGCTTGGCGTTTCTTTTCCAGAAAATCTGGTACCCATTTCCTTAGGCTGGGTTGATCTAGAAGTTGTTTGTGGTTTAAAACTATTCCAGTTATACTAGAAAATCTTGACAATCAATAAAAGGTAATACTGTAGTAAAACTGTATGAAAATAGTACTTACAAAACATGTGATGAAGTTTTACTGCACGACGATTAACACACTTTCATTATCTGAAGCTCACATGAAATAATACACACAAAACAAGCTAAAATCATACAAATAACAATACACATGACATAATCATTGTTATTTATTACAAGTAATCATAATGCACAATGCATTTAAAACAGCAGCACGACTTGCCCGGAAGTTACAGCAACAACAACATACATCTGCACTTTTGAGAAGTCAGATTGCCACTGGTCAACCAACAACAAAGAAACGAAAAGTTTACCAACATGTCAATGATGCTATTAAAACAATGGTTGAACAGGTAAGATCCAGAAGAGCCTATCAACTTCTTGAAAAACAGCACATGTTTTGAACATGAATGTTGTGTAGAACTTAATTTCATGTCTATCATTTATGAGACAATTCATATCATTTGAAGATTTTATTATAATTATTTACTAGCTATATTGTTCATTAGTGTTTATTACAGTTTATATGAAATATTTTATATATTACCTTTGTATTTTGTCTTGGGGATATTTTGCCTGGGAATATTTTATCTTGGAATATTTTGTCTGTGATATTTTGTCTTGGGTATATTTTGTCTGAGAATATTTTGTCTAGTTACCCATGATTCTGTATCAATACTAGTATCATACATATCACATTTTCATACGTTTTTGAATCAAAGTAGAAGTTGACTCCTTTTTTATCCTCAAGATTGTCCCATAATTCCCAGATTTTTTTTTCCAGATTGTCCCATAATTCCCAGATTTTTTCCCCAGATTGTTGCATAAAGTGGATCCTCCTGTATTCTGCCATCTTTCATCCTCTTAGATTGTCCCAGCCATCTGAGTCTATGCAAACTGAGCATAGAAAATACTGCGGTATTGCCTGTTCGTATCAATGCATCAGTGTTAGTAATGTTCTCCTGCCACCGAACAAAGAACAGTATTCTGATAGTGATTCCTTCCAGTTTCCATTTTTATAACTGGACGCTAAGAATGTCATTGGTTATTTTCTTACCATGCTACAGACACGGCTACATCATTTCACATCATGTGAAATCTTCAGATCTCCATATAGTTTGTGAAATCTTCAGATCTCCTCCATATAGTTTAATCTTCAGATCTCCTCCATATAGTTTTTGGTATTCTAATGTTTCATTTACTTTCAGATATTCTTTTTAGACTAGTTCTTGTGAGAGGACTAGTTTCCATGTTAACAAATCTACAATCATGGTTGGAGACAGCTCTCAGCTAGAACATGCAAACATCCCTCCACAGACGAGATAGAGATAGAGAGAGAAACTAAGACATCTCAGATTAGATCACATCTACGACATAAATGATTTTCTGACTGACCTCGACGTCATTAATCCTGGCTGCTGTATAATATTTCCTCTTGTTTTCTTCATGTGTTGGTAGACCAGGTCAAACTACTTTGGTCTTGACATTTGTAGCAGATTTATGTTTAGTCACTGCCACCAAGTTTTTGCTTTCTTGATCCTCTTTTTCAATTTCTGATTCCTCTTCAACATCATCTTCTTCTGCCGTCTTAATGGCCATATTTGGACACCTAATGGAAAATACAAAAATAAAAAGTATGTGAACTTTCAGGTCAAGGCAAATGTGAACAAGTGATAAAGTTTGTTAATGTTTTTTTTTCCTTTATATTCCTAACAATCAATATTCTTCTTGTACATGTCGCGGCGTCTGCTATGGCAAAGCGGCCTTTATTTCCACAGTCCATAGAAAACCTCCCTGCACTCCATCACAGGAAAACATGAAAACATGCAGTAAGGAAAGTTTTTTTTTATATTCCTAACAATATTTTTTTTTCTTTCCAAAAGTATCTTCTGCATTAATCTTCTTTTGCATTAATTCTCCTGCAGATTAGCAGGATGTAGTCCTGAGAATGTGGTGTCATGGTTTACAGCTTTGCTGCGATATATGTGCCTTTTGATCTGACACATCCGACTTCAGCATGGCTTCTGGTTCACTGAATCTACGTAGGATGAGACACACCCACTCCACCCCAAAACCTTCTTAGTCACCATTTACAACATTCATGTAGGTACAGTGTTGCTATTCTTTGCTCTCCTTCTGGCCTCCCAATAACACGGACAACTCAAAATTAAATTTAATACCATTCTTCCTCTCTCTGTGCAAGAGAGGATATCTGGTGGCATAGTGGTTAAGACATTTGCAGTAAGTGCCATGGGTTTGATATCCTGCGACATCTTCATTGCAAGTGCATTTAGGGGGGGGGGGGGGGGGGGGAGAGAATCCCTGGACATTATCGCTTGAAGGTATGAGGTTATGTGTTATATGTGGTACTCTCAGCAGCTGGCATGCTGGTGCCGAGATGGGCGGAATATATATGTGGTAACCGTAGCCATTTTTTCTTACCAACAGATAATCATCTAGTCTGTCTCCAAGAGTATAGCTAACATCGTTTTTCTCTATCCAACTACCCAATGGTATCATTTAGACGTTTCTTTTTCACTTAAGGCAAGTATACGAGGGGTGGTTGAAAAGTTGTGCACTTTACTAAGTAATCGTAAAGACGGGCAGACTTTGCTGTGTATCATTCTAAAGACACACTACTAGCTGACAATTCCCGCACGTGCATAGCTCGAATGCTGCGGTGCGTGAAAAGAGAAATTAGCGGAAAACTAGTTCAGTTGTGTATGAAACTGTGTCACGGATAAAACAGAGCCTTGTTGTGTAATCTTCTTCTTCTTCAGCGTACATTCTCAAACTCCTGCTGAATTCTCTTGTAGCAGGACATGTCCTCTAAATTTCCAGCAGAATGTAGTCCAGAGAATGGAAATGCGTTGTGTCGCCGTTTTATTTGCTCCAATGGCCCGACACATCCGTCTTCGGCGGGTTGTGTAATCAAATTCCTGCACTTGTAGCAGGGTAAATCTGCACAAAATATTCATGATGAGATAGTGTTTCTCATTTATAAGGATGTCACTGTAAAGCGTTGAAAAAAATCACTTTGAAACGCTAGCAGTCAAGATGAGCCAAGGAGCGACAGGCAGTCCATTGCAGATCCATCAATCTATCTCTTCGCAACAGAATTATTTTAAATAGTCACAAATAAACACATTTACCTGCGTTCCTTACAAGCTTGTTTGGCTCGGCCTGAGCCCCCAAACTTGGTCATGTCACGGCATGCAGCACATTTACCACAATCTGGTTGTTGACACACCTACAATTAAATTTAAATAAATCGTACAAGTCAATCTGTCAATCAAGTTGAGGTTTAAGTATGTTGATTATCATCGTTGCACACTGGACATATCGATAGGTGCTTACTTCTCTGCTTCAGTAAATCTCTCAGGGTATAACAACTGATGGTTTAGTCTTCGATAACTACCATCCGATAAGCTGAAATACCCAATCTGTTATTTGAAAGCATAAACAAAATGAGTTGTTTATGGTCAAATTGTTGGTTACAAACTGGCCAAAATTGCGCATAAACTAATAAAAACATGCTGAATTTTCATTTGATGGTTATTGAATTTTCAAGAATGTTACTGTTTTATAAATTTATTTTAGCTCTCTCAAATTATCAATATTCATTCATTTCACTATTGTCTATCCTCAGGTGGTGGAGTTGTCATAGTTTTCATATGTCACAATCTAGCATAACTCACATATACCACAATCAAGCCTACCTCACATATCCCACAATCAAGCCTACCTCACATATACCACAATCAAGCCTACCTCACATATGCCACAATCAAGCCTTCCTCACATATGCCACAATCTAGCATACCTCACATATACCACAATCAAGCCTACCTCACATATACCACAATCAAGCCTACCTCACATATACCACAATCAAACCTACCTCACATATACCACAATCAAACCTACCTCACATATACCACAATCAAACCTACCACACATATGCCACAATCAAGACTACCTCACACATCCCACAATCTAGCCTACCTCACATATACCACAATCAAGCCTACCTCACATATACCACAATCAAGCCTACCTCACATATACCACAATCAAGCCTACCTCACATATACCACAATCAAGCCTACCTCATATATACCGCAATCAAGCCTACCTCATATATACCGCAATCAAGCCTACCTCACATATACCACAATCAAGCCTACCTCACATATGCCACAATCAAGCCTACCTCATATATACCACAATCAAGCCTACCTCACATATGCCACAATCAAGCCTACCTCACATATGCCACAATCAAGCCTACCTCACATATACCACAATCAAGCCTACCTCATATATACCACAATCAAGCCTACCTCACATATACCACAATCAAGCCTACCTCACATATACCACAATCAAGCCTACCTCACATATACCACAATCAAGCCTACCTCATATATGCCACAATCAAGCCTACCTCACATATACCACAATCAAGCCTACCTCACATATGCCACAGCGCTGTCTCTTAGTCTTGGAAGTCTCATCAATCTGACCTTGGAAAATGGAGTCAAATATTCTTCGGACAAGAGGAGTCACAGTGGCCTTTGTGTCCTTGGGTTTTTCTTTTTTAGCCTTTACTCTGGCCACCTCTTTTCTCAACTGCCTCCTGAGAACGAGAGTGACTCCATTACATAAATATTTATATTAGAAAAATTACAGGAAGGACACAAAACAGAAAATGAAGTCTTTAAATTGTAAAAGTTAAAATTAATGCCACTCCAGAACACCCGATCCAAATTTAATTTAAAATTATATGATTTTCTTTCTTAAGTACATGCATATTTATTATCTCACACACTCTCTAAACACATTTACACACGCGCCTCGAGTGAGTGTGCTATATAAACATTTATCAGTTATAAAATGCTGCTAGCAAAATAATATAACACTGCCAAAGTCGTATGTGATGAGCAACTGAAGCTAATAGAATTATGACATCACGCATCTGTTCTCTGGACATCCTTCTGGAAATCTAGTCGGATCATTTTCCTGCTACAAGGGAGATCCAGTGGGGATCTCGTAGTCGTAACCTGCGATAACAGTTATCATGTTGTTCCGACATGCCGAT
The DNA here is from genome assembly GCA_034231615.1 of Meghimatium bilineatum. Classification (NCBI taxonomy): domain Eukaryota; kingdom Metazoa; phylum Mollusca; class Gastropoda; order Stylommatophora; family Philomycidae; genus Meghimatium; species Meghimatium bilineatum. The sequence goes on from CM067311.1 coordinate 26,276,837, forward strand.
GTTGTGCTTGAACTAGGACGGGCACGGTGTAGGTGAGCGGAACTAAGAAACCTGTCGCAAGGTCCTGAGTTGTGCCCTGATGTCGACGTCAGTTTCGGCTGCATAAGACTCGAAACACCATCAAATCGGATAACTGCTGGAACAGAGGGAGTGCACTTATGGGAATGCACCACGTGCTGTGAGGCCAGTTTCTAATCAAGAAGATCCAGTGGGGAGTTAGAAAGCAAAAGCAAACAAACAAATGATATAACACCAGCTGACTGCGAAGATATTTATTGTGCTTCACCCACCTTTTACCCAAAGTAACGCCAGCCAGTTTAATTAGTGCCCTCATGCAAGGTGTAGTAATGAGTAGAGACTCATCCTCCTCTGCTGCATCATCAAAACTCTGAACTTGATCCACCACAAATTGGGCATGTCGTAGCACGCTATCTTCTGATAAACTTGTCAGCCCAGCTGGAGGTACAGTAGTCTGAGGAACATATAGTTATGCCATGTGTAAATATAGAAACTAGAATATTTATAGAAATATAAAGTATTTTAAAATCTGCTCAATTTTTGACAAATTTAACTATCAAAAATTCTCTTGAATTGTAGTCAATTAATGTTATACCAAATTATTCTTCCGCATTCGTTCTCAAACTCCTGCAGATTAGCAGGATGCAGTCAAGAGAACGGAATGCTGTGTCATGGTTTACAGAAGGGGTTGGTAACCTACAGCCTGGACTCGGCCCACCAACCCATCTCATCCAGCGCCAAAACAAAAATCGCAACTACTACCCCACAGTGCACCTAAAATAGTAATTTAAGTGCATATTTCAAACCTGGTTTAGAACCACATCCCGCCAAAGACGGATGTGTCGGGCCATTGGCACAAATAAAACAGCAACACAACGCATTTTCATTCTCTGGACTACATCCTGCTAGAAATCTAGTAAGACAATGATCCTGCTACAAGGGAGATGCAGCGGGAATTTGAAAATGATCGCTGAAGAACCACATGAACTTAATTATTGTATCAATATGTCTAGACCTAAATACACATGTAAACTTCCATAAGTTTTAAAATGTCCAAATGTATAGCATTAATACATTTCTGGAAAGTGACTGCTTGCTTCTTGCGATCACTGTTGATAATTTGATTACTGGCACTTTCCGTAACTTAATAATGCATAATCATCGGGTTCTTGCCATTTCTAAGCTCACTGATTTAGTGCAAAGAAAGCCAAAATGACACTTTTATGACTGTGGAAAGACAAGGGGGGTGGAAGGTGCACAATGGGGATGGAAGGTGCACAAGGGGAAAAGAAGGTACACAAGGAAGATCAAAGGTGCATGGGGATGAAACCCACTGGTATGTGCGTGGGCGCACACATGTGAAAAGGCACACAGGGCAGACGAAAAGTACACGGGGGGATGAAGAAGAAGATGGTAATGTTCCTCCTTTGCAAGCAAAGATGGGCATGGCATAGAAAAATAATAATAAAATGTGGTGTGAACAAATAGAACAAAAAATAATTTGTGATTGTCTAATTTAGTTTTGGTTTGTGAGTTTGCAGACGTCCAATGAGTCCGATTTGTGTCAGGAAAGTTCTATTTCAGTACTTGCAGAGGGTCCAGAGCAGGACAGATATAAGATTTTTCCTTTCGCTTCTGTCTCTAGTAAATTGCCCGCATTGTTCATTCTTTTTCAAATTTAATGATATCCGCAGTGATCTGGGTGTGCCAAGCTGAGCGATCAAGGGTTGCAGTCTCCCAGGAGCTAGGATTGATGCTGCAGTGCTAAATAGGGGGGATGAAAGGGACACAGAGGAATGAAAAATACACAAGAAGGATACCTGGGGGCACAAGAAGTTTTATATGAATACGAATACCTGACAAAAGAACTGCTATTTTTCCAATAATTAATTTATTCATAATACCTGAATTTTATTCAACAAATCCTCGTAACTAGCATCTGGATTGTTGATGAGAAATTCAATAACAATCTTGGACATATGAACTTTGACCCTCATCTGCTCAATGAAAGGACCGTAAGCCTCGCTGGGTTGCATCAATATGTACTCGGCAAAACCTGCAGTCAGAAAAAATAATTATGTGTAACTGTAATCAAACCAGAGGTCGTAGTAACTGGATTACCAGAACCACAATTTTTTTTATGGTTGTGAAGCTTTTATATAACCAAATTGGACTAACATCTAAGGTTGAAAGAATGTACTATAAGAGGTACATTTTACTTAACCTTTAGGACTCTACAGGCGCAATTTTGCAACAAAAGTGTGTCCCCCATCTTGCCTATTGGCGCAATATTGCGCAGCAACTTAACAGATAGTGCCCAAATCGCGAGTACGGAACTTCACAAAGTAAAGCTTATATGACGTAGAAATTCCAGCCACACGAAGCTAGGAATACGTCAGTCTAAAGATCAAATTCCTTTACACATTACCATTGTAAGAAGGGGAAAGCCAGTTGGTTTTGTAACGCATTTCTGGAGCGACTTTAGCTATTTTCGGTGCCGTATTTTACTATCAAATTGAGTACCGCCTGCCATGGGTAAGTAATCGCGACTACATGTTCTAATTGTTGTTTTTTGTGTTTAACATGTTGTTATTTGTTAAGAATGTATGTGTATTCGTTCAAAAACACAAAAATAATATGTACGTGGGGTGCCACGTGTGTGCATGGACAATAATTACACTGTGTGTCGGCCTAGACCTAGTGTTGACCGGACGGACATTATGAGATTTCTTCACGTTTTATTCGTTTTTTAGGCCATATTATATTAGTTTGTATATGAAACAATATATATACAACAAGTTTAGGTATTAGGGAGGATTTTATCAATGTTCCCACACATTGCTCAAGTATTAGGGTCGTTAAGAAATTATATGGACGATTTTGAAAATGGTGTTTTCAATTTTTCCCCCGAATTTTCAACTTCACATCTTGCTCACAACTGTCATATCACACATACAACAACAACAAAAACATGACTATATTCACTATTCATTCCTTTATTTAGATATGTAAAAATTATTTTGATACCTTTTAAAACAAAAATGTTATCGTGTTTTCAAAACACCCATCGTCCAAAACGCAAATTTTCCAAAAAACAATTCAGGCCACAGGGGGATATTGTGCAATTTTAATTGAGGGCTCTAGAGGTTAACCGGAAAAACTTGTGTCTGGAATAAAACGGATTATTTGTTTGAAATAATGTTTCACTTTGTCAGATGAATGTACATACAAGGTTTTTACGTCTCCTCCATAATATAAAGCATTATGCTTGTAAATTCATGAGTATGCAGTAATAATACACTCAAATTGTTGCAAGAATGCGGTGGACAAACTGGTTAGGGAACAAAATTCTACAACCTTTAAAATTTTCCTGTACAGAATTATGATTTGACCTATTTACACACAAAACTCCCCCCCTCCCCAAAGATAAATAAGATATGCATTCAAATGTGGGTCAAAGTGCATGAGCCATGGAAAGATGGATTAGCAACCAACCAATCATTTGATTAATTTCAAGTGATACAATGTATACAACTGTGATATAATCAAGTGTTTTTAAGTAATTCAATCACATTCTGTTCCTTAGCATATTTCAATTTTCACTATTTAAAATATTTAATACAAATTATGTTCTTCTGCATGTGTTCATGAGATATAAGAGTTTCCCTTACTTGAAACTATTAAATAAAGGCTAATTTAAATAATGACAAACCTGTTGAAAACCCAATCAAGGCATTTTCTCCTCCATCAAAGCCAGCAACAAACCATTCATTTATTGGACCCATGTTACGGCAAGGTACTCCACCTGGAATAGAACAATCACATTAAAGAAAAAAAACTACCAAACATTGAAAACACTTTATTTTCTTCTACACGTGAGAAGCCTTGTAGGCTAGTTGATAGTGAGCTTGCTTACTGTAACCGAGTTACAGAGGTGCCAGGTTCTAGCCTAGTTGATAGTGAGTTTGCTTACTGTAACCGAGTTACAGAGGTGCCAGGTTCTAGCCTAGTTCATAGTGAGTTTGCTTACTGTAACCGAGTTACAGAGGTGCCAGGTTCTAGCCTAGTTCATAGTGAGTTTGCTTACTGTAACCGAGTTACAGAGGTGCCAGGTTCTAGCCTAGTTGATAGTGAGTTTGCTTACTGTAACCGAGTTACAGAGGTGCCAGGTTCTAGCCTAGTTCATAGTGAGTTTGCTTACTGTAACCGAGTTACAGAGGTGCCAGGTTCTAGCCTAGTTCATAGTGAGTTTGCTTACTGTAACCAAGTTACAGAGGTGCCAGGTTCTAGCCTAGTTGATAGTGAGTTTGCTTACTGTAACCGAGTTACAGAGGTGCCAGGTTCTAGCCTAGTTCATAGTGAGTTTGCTTACTGTCACCAGGTTACAGCGTGCCAGGTTTACTATCACCAGAAAATGTGATATGTTTGAAACCAAGTCCAGATAAAAAATCATGGTCGTGATTTCTCACTTAATACGGTCGTTCCTCCAGTTCAGGGGTTGTAGTTGGGTACCAGGAGTATGTGTTGAGGAAGGTAAACACCGCAAGGAAGGAAACTGGCCACACCACCTAATAGTTGCTACCATGGGACTTTAATACATATCTGTACTACGACTAAAAGATGTTGCCATTTTTGTTTCGATCCCTGGAAATAATGAGCAATACAGGATTTGCATTCTTTTGTGCAATTGAGGTTTCTCCAGAGATGTATTTCATACTGTGTAGATAGACTCCCAACTCCCTATAGGCATGCAATGCTTTGAGAAGAAATGTACCACTCAGAAGGTAAAAAGCTTCCTGTGTAGTCATATAATTTACTATGGCCACGCAGAAGATGGATGTGTTAGACCATTGGCACAAATAACACGGTGACACAGCGCATTTCCATTCTCTGGACTACATCCTGCTGGAAATCTAGTAGGACCATTGTCCTGCTATAAGGGAGATTCAGCGGGAGTTTGAGAATGAACACTGTAGAAGATCTACTAGGGAATCTGTGCTGTTGCATAGCAAGTTTGTCTAATGGGACACTAGTGAGACCTTCAAACCTGCATGCTAAAACTGGCATGTTTGTTTGTTTGAATTTTAACTTTATGTATTTCTTTGAAACAGCCATTCCTTCTGTTTTCTTCTTTTTTAGACTAATTCCTTTGTTTTCACTTGCTTGTACTACCATGTCCAACAGGGCTTGAAGTTGTTGTTCGCTCCTTTCAATCAGAATTGTATCGTCAGCATATCTTAGATTATTCAGATTGTAACCTCCAACTGCTAATCCTGGAATGTAAATGAATATAGAAAAAGAAAAAAGAAAATTTTCTAATGTGATGCCTATGAAAAAAAAGCAAACAAAACAAAAGTGATCATATGGGAATATAAAGATTTAAAAAATTGCTGGAACATCTGCGGTCAAATATATTGAAAATCAGAGACTGAAATGGTTCCGCCACTTAATGAGAATGAACCAGTATTGGCCAACAACAGAGCATACAACATAAATGAAGACATCAAACGGCAAAGGAAGACCAAGAAGAAGGTGGATTAAAGGAGTTACAAACGCTCTGAGACCTCACAATATTACTGCATATCAAGCGACCAAACGTAATATTGCCCAAAAACCGACCAGCATTCAACCATGCTACAGCTAACAGTAACAGCAGAGAAAACACAATCGATAGAAGAAAAATGTTACACTGAAGAACTAATAACAGAAAAAATATGGAAGTTATTTGCTGCTGGCATCTTTTACAGAAACTCTATATAAACAACCTAACTTCACATCCATACCTTCTGGGCTGGCATCCTCTTCAAATATGGGTTTCAAGACTCCGCTGAAGTACAGATACTTGTTACGTTCAATCAGGCCGGTGTCAAATGCACACAAGTGTGTGTTCTTATCGTAAACACTGGAAGGGAACACAGTTTTAAAGATTAAAGTGCATGCAGATGAATCTATCAATCAAATACTCAATCAATCAATCATCTATTATGTCTATCTATCTGGCTATACAACTATTTGCACCTCATGGAATATAGGTCTTAAACACACTCCTCTATCTTGTCCTATTTTTAGCTTGCTTCCAGTTCTTTCCATGCTCTACCACACCAAACTACTTTTGCGTCTCTGCATCTAATTCTTTCCTCTAGATAATACTTGTTATTTCTCGTTTCCTGTGGGTTCTAGATTAATGCCTGTATTATTATGCTTTCTTCTTCAACGTTCATTCTCAAATTCCTATTGAATCTCTCGTTAGGACAATGGTCCTACTAGATTTCCAGAAGGATGTAGTCCAGAGAATGGATATGAAAATGGAGAATTAAATTGTGTTGTCGCCATTTTATTTGCACCAATGGCCCAACACATCCATCTTCGGTAGTTTGCTATGCTTTCTGTTAGCTTTCTTAATGTGTGTCCTCCGCCGAAGACGGGATGTGTCTGCCATTGGCGCAAATAAAACGGCGACACAATGCATTTTCATTTTCCGGACTACACCCTGCTGGAAATCTTGTAGGATCATTGTCCTGCTATAAGAGAGAACCAGCAGGAGTTAAAATGAAAGCTGAAAAAAGAAGATATCAGCTTCTGACTCCGATAGGAAAACGAGGAAGGAGACAAATAATTTTTGAAATTTAAAAAAAAAAGAGGGAGACTTACCTGAAGTTTGTGATTTTATGTTGTGGCCGGTCTTCCGTTATTTTATCAAAGTCTTCGTTACCAGTAAACAATGACAACTTTGGATCAGTGAGGGCAATGAACTCTTCAACATAGAAATAGTAAAACCAACATTAGCCTGACATTTCCCGCTACAGACATTACAATAGATCTATTATGTGTATGAGAGACAAAATTAGCTATAAACATCAATCTTCGGGATTCGTTTTTAAATTACTAGATGAAATATATCACATCATGGTTTAAAGCTACACTATCCATGCATTTTTGGCCCAACACATCAAACTTCCGCATGACATTTTTGGTCAAAGACAACGTATTGAATGAGGAAGTCAGTCCATACCAAAACATCCTTAGTCACTACTTACACTATGCATGGTAAGTGGCAGTGTTATTTCTTTGATCCCTTTTTCAGACCTGGCAATACACATCATGATCATATCCATAACCCTTCAGGGTCGTAGAGTTGCCACTCTTGAAATATAGCGGTGCCACTCTTGAAATGTCAACAGAAAAATTTTGCCATGCCTCTGTTCTTTGTTTAGGTGAAGAATCTTAATCTTGTCCAGTCTTTAATATTATCAATCCATACTTTCCTCTTACCACCTCTTCTTCATCAACCATCAGCTGTTCCCTGCAAGATAATTTTGGAAAGGAAATCATGCCTCATGGCCAAACCACACAAATTTTGTGATGTCTCACCACTGCCGTGAGATGTTCCTGTTGGCGTCAAATACACATAGGCCAACAGAAATATAATAGCAAGTGAACTGCAGATTAGTAGCATGTACTCTGGAGAAAAGAATGTTGTCATGGTTTACAGATTGACTGCACCTTTCGGCCTGACACATCCAACTTCAGCATATACCAAGTAAAAAATTAGACAGTTTTCAGGAATTCTAGGGATGCAATTATTAATCAAGAGAGAAAATGAAAAATTCACTGCATGGTACATGCCGAAATCGGATGTGCTGGACCTTCCAAGGTGCAAATAACTCAGTTATGCCATAAATTAGTACTACAACGTACTTCATGCTTCCCGGCAGAAATCACATGCACTTTTGTGTTGGTTACCAGAGTTCGAAAGAAGAAGAAGACTATGTCACAACTACAAAAATTTTTCTGAGCTTGTTCTCAAACTCCTGCATATAACAGGCTGCAGTTCAGAGGATGGAATGAGTTGTACCATAGTTTGCAGCTTGACTACAATATCTGTGCCCGTCAGCCCAGCACATCCAACTTCAGTATAACATTGGATCACTTTATGAAACAGTAAATTCAACTCACAAAATCCTCTTAACTTCCTACAACATGCATGGTAGGCCTTAGTGTTGGTACTCTCTGTTCCCCTTTTGAGTCCGGCAACACTTGCCCAACTACAAATAATCATTTTAGCTTAAGTAAGGCCTGCTGTCTAATGAAAGCAATGAGATCAAGCAATTACTAGAGTACACCCATAACTGAGCCAAATGCAAAGCGTGTTACGAAACCATGGCCTTTGGAAAAGTAAGAAATTGGTCGCTCACAGTCACTTACAAAGGACACTGTTCTGTAGCATTCTTTACATTCAGATCCGTCTCTCGTTTACACAAAAGTCGCTTCTAGTGGACGGCAGGCCTAATGTGTGCACAATGGAAAAAAAATACTTTTATGGACGTGACTATTACCTTCTAACCTTGCTACAATGATCCTTCAAGGAACGATGCAAGGAAAAAAGGAAGAGACAAATTTTTCTTAACGGACCCACAGATACAAACAAATGAGCAACACAACTTACAGCATCTTCAGAATCACCAGGAAATAACTTCAGTTCCTGATCGTCCATGTACTTCAAACATTCGTTACATCTTTCTGGGAGAGCTTTCGTATGACTTAAAGTCAACACTGTGGAATTTCTGTAAATAAGAAACAGTTCATAACATGAAGTAAAAGATTACAAGTGGGAGGGGAAACAAACAGATGATGATGATGAAATAATACCTTTAGCTGCGAGCAGATAGCTCTTCACATGATGATGATGAAATAATACCTATAGCTGCGAGCAGATAGCTCTTGACACATGATGATGATGAAATAATACCTTTAGCTGCGAGCAGATAGCTTGACAGTCCACTGATAAATTGACAGATTTTCTGACAAAAGTACAGGTCTTCCTCAACTAAGGTGATACCGGTGAGTATAAGCATGGTTGTGTTAAGGGGGCTTATAGGTTTATGTTTTTCCCAAAAGGAAGCATTTATTATTATTCGAGAAAAATAATACTATTCACGACATACACGTTATCTACTAGGGATTTGTTGTTGCATGGTGGTTGTTCTGGTATGTCACTGGCGAGACCAGGCAGTTAACATAATCTATGCCGAGTCATATGCCAGATTGTAATTAATTTAAAATTCAGCTTACCTTTCTTGTTGGTTGATATTATTTTCATCTTCTAGTTTGGCCCTCTTGGGACTGTTTTCCTTATCATCGTTCTCATCAGGACACTTGTCACATTCAGTCATCTCCTTGGCTTGAACATCATTAGCAACTATTTCTTGACCTTTCTTTGGTTCCAACTTGGGCCTGCTTGGAAATTATGAATGTTTCCGTAGAAAGTAGTTTCAAACAAGTAATAAAATAATAAAATATCAATGCAAAAGCAGTCAAGCTAAATTACATCTGGACAGAGCAAGCATATTATTTATCAAGTGAGATATTCTTCTCAGAACGATGTGTTCATCGTGAATACTCTGAACACTTCTCTGTCCCGGGCAAGCAGGTCTGCATTGGCCAGAGACATGTGCATACATTCTTCGATGTCGCTGGTCCATCGTCTTCTTGGTCCATGCACAGAGAAAGACAAATCAAGGTAAAGAACATTAAATGTAGATAAGGGTCGAATCGTGAACAACATCACAGCATGAAAGCTGAAGTTTATTTTGGTTATATAAAGAGACTTAATAGCATGAGAAAACTAGTAATGGAAGGCATAGTTGCTGGTAACAAGGCAAAGATAACAACGGACGAGAGACATTTCAGAGTCTTTAGAGGTGCCCATGGCGGCATCATGTCAACTTGCTCAGAATTGTGAGGACGTTTAGTGCTCATAAGTAATACTGCATTCTGGGAAGAATGTAACTCAATTAATGCTATTCATAATATATCCCAATCATTTATATTTTCATATAACCTTAATTTCTTGCTGCTTCAATGGAGCCCTGATATACAGGAACAGACGAGATATCTGGAACAGACCCGTGAGCTTTCTAAAAACAAGTTGTTTTAAAAACCTCTTCTATTTATGCTGTCCATATTTTCATGGGTGCTTCTCTAACTTTAAGCCCACTGTATTTAAACAGCGTCACTTTTCGGATGGTATTAGTAACTAGTAGCATGTCAGAACCATTTGACCTGCTGTTTTCTGATGAAGTTCCGCACTCGTGTTATACCCACCTGCCGTCTGATTGTCTCATTACTGATTATATCTATTTTTGTGACCAAGTGAAAAAAAACTACTGAAAGCAGACAAAAGGGTAAAGTACACCCTGATCAAGTGAAAATATTTGATAGAATAGGAACCACCAAATCAATCAAACAAACAGAATAGGAACCACCAAATCAATCAATCAAACACAGAATAGGAACCACCAAATCAATCAATCAAACACAGAATAGGAACCACCAAATCAATCAATCAAACAGAATAGGAACCACCAAATCAATCAAACACAGAATAGGAACCACCAAATCAATCAATCAAACACAGAATAGGAACCACCAAATCAAACAGTGATTGTTCCACGTAAACTGCTATTTAAATTTTGTTTATATATTTACTTACCAATTGGTGCACAATTTTACTGCAGTTTTCTATTTACTTGAATTTTTTTAATCAAACTAATGCAAACATGTTTTGGCAGTAAAGAAAGTCAATAATAATCATGAACGTTCAAGTAACTCACCTTCCAGAAAACAATGACATAATTGTGGGCTGTTTGTCATCAGGAGTCTTAGAGGCGAGACGACCTGAAGTCCGAGCAGGTGCTGTAGAGTATAGATAAAACATATACATATTTTCTGATGCCACTAAGCTATTACACCTAATTAACCTTACAGGCTCTATAGGTGGTTATAGCCCCGAGGTCATTATGTAAATTGGGTCGGTAGGCGTCTCCATTCACCCACATTGCTATGCCCCAAATCATCAGCACGGAATCACACGAAGTAAAGCTTATATGATGTAGAATTCCCGCCACACGAAGCTAGAAAGAAATATGTCACAGCCTAAAGGTCAAATTCCTTTACACATTACGATTGCAAGAAGGAAAAAGCCAGCTAATTTTTGACAACAAATTTCTGAAATGAATTTGTCCATTTTCGACCACATATTTTACTATCAAATGTAGTGTAGCATTGGCAAGTGATCAAATGTAGTGTAGCATTGGCAAGTGATCAAATGTAGTGTAGCATTGGCAAGTGATCAAATGTAGTGTAGCATTGGCAAGTGATCAAATGTAGTGTAGCATTGGCAAGTGATCAAATGTAGTGTAGCATTGGCAAGTGATCAAATGTAGTGTAGCATTGGCAAGTGATCGTCATAGAAAGTGATGTCTACATGTTTTAATTGCTGTTTTTATGTTTTAGTTGTTGTTATGTTATAGAATGTTCGTTTATTCATTGAAAAACACAAAAACAATATGTATCAGAGGTGTCACGTGTCAGCTTTTAAAATAAAAACATTGTATGTCCATAGTCTTAAACGAGCAGACATTGTATGTGATTTCTTCACGTTTGATTAGTTTGTTCAGTCCATATTACATTAGTCTGGAAATAAACGATATTTTAAAAAAGTGATTAAACACTTAAGAGTTGGTTGTCCCATCTCATATGGGGTCAAAGTGACCCAGATGCCATACTTACCCTTAGAACCCAGTAGCTCGATACTTTAGGATTTACACTAAATATGGTTACCCCAGAAACCAATTTTTTGGTATTTCGACTTGCAAGAACAGCGTACAGCATAAAGTAAGTTAATGATATAACAAAACATAATTTTATGCCATATTTGTGTCAAAATAACTCAGATCTGGTGGAGCGTTTTTGTGTATTTTTTTTTTCTCATGCGCCCGGGGAAAGGGGTGATTAAGTAGGAGAGAAACCACATCACTGTACATAGAAAGTAGGAGAGAAACCACATCATTGTACATAGAAAGTAGGAGAGAAACCACATCATTGTACATAGAAAGTAGGAGAGAAACCACATCATTGTACATAGAAAGTAGGAGAGAAACCACATCATTGTACATAGAAAGTAGGAGAGAAACCACATCATTGTACATAGAAAGTAGGAGAGAAACCATATCATTGTACATAGAAAGTAGGAGAGAAACCACATCATTGTACATAGAAAGTAGGAGAGAAACCACATCACTGTACATAGAAAGTAGGAGAGAAACCACATCATTGTACATAGAAAGTAGGAGAGAAACCACATCACTGTACATAGAAAGTAGGAGAGAAACCACATCATTGTACATAGAAAGTAGGAGAGAAACCACATCATTGTACATAGAAAGTAGGAGAGAAACCATATCATTGTACATAGAAAGTAGGAGAGAAACCACATCATTGTACATAGAAAGTAGGAGAGTAACCACATCATTGTACATAGAAAGTAGGAGAGAAACCACATCACTGTACATAGAAAGTAGGAGAGAAACCACATCACTGTACATAGAAAGTAGGAGAGAAACCACATCATTGTACATAGAAAGTAGGAGAGAAACCACATCATTGTACATAGAAAGTAGGAGAGAAACCACATCATTGTACATAGAAAGTAGGAGAGAAACCACATCATTGTACATAGAAAGTAGGAGAGAAACCACATCATTGTACATAGAAAGTAGGAGAGAAACCACATCACTGTACATAGAAAGTAGGAGAGAAACCACATCATTGTACATAGAAAGTAGGAGAGAAACCACATCATTGTACATAGGATCAAACATTTTGTACAAACATCCTGCAACAATTTAAATGTTGTTATTCTTTGCTCCTCTTTTGGGCCCCAGCAACACCCGAGCGCAATGGCCTGTAAATTTCTTGGAACCAAAACAAACTGCCAAAGACAAATGTGTCGGGCCATTGGAATGCATAAAAAGGCGACACAGCTTATTTCCATTCTCTGAACTACATCGTGTTGGAAATCTAGTAGGACCATTGTCCTGCTACAAGAGTGACCCAGTGGGAGTTTGAAAATAAACGCTGAAAAAGAAGAAACGATAACCATTTCTTCTACAACTTATGAGAACAATTTTGTTGTTTATTAAATTAATCCTCTATACTTACTTCGAGTGGGTGTCTCTACGGATTTTCTACCTCCTTTTAATTTTTTAACCGGTGGTGAGAAGTCATCTTCATCCCCATTGTCTGCTCCGTTAGTGTCAATCTCTGCTTCAATCAGATCAACTTCCACTACGCCGTTCAATAGTTGGTTACCATTCTGTGTCTCCGCGATATCCTGATGACATAAAGTAATATAGTATATAAAACAATTTCAAATATGGTCGGATTATTTTTACATATTTTGTAGTAATTGTTATAAACAAACAATTTTTAATTCTGAAAATGAAGTCCATCATCAAAAGATCCATTAACATGGAATGGAGCTCACCTCATCCATGGCAGCCAAAAGGACAATGCTATCTACAAGCTTGGAAGAAAGGAACAAACTATGTTTAGATTGAGAAAATACTCTAACATATGTACGGGAAGTTTGGAGTTGGTGTCACTGATATGTACCCTTTTGGACAAGTTCCAGAAAACACAAAACATATTTTACAGAACTGCACACTGTACGTAAGTAAAGACAAGATGAAAGCTATGAGCCTCTGAAAAAGCTTCTTCTTCTGCGTTCAGCATCTGCATGTGCAAACCAGACAGTGGTGTGGGCAGCTATAGATATGCATACCACAGCGGTTTGGGCAGATACGGATATGTATGTGCAAAATAGACCACAGTTTGGGCAACTACAGACCTGAATTTAAAAACCAATGATTTTGGCAGCTACTGACCTGCATGTGCCAGACAGTGGTTTGGGCAGATATGGGCCTGTATGAACACAATTCTCTTGGTGTGGTCACTGAGTACATTTTTTAGACTAATATTCCTAGATCTTGTACACAGTGTGTTAAATGTACACACGTGTTGCCTTTCCCAAAAAGAAAACAAAGAATAGCATTACTAATTAGTTGGTGATAGTTAATAACACCATAGGTAGATTTCAAAAGATAGAAATGGGTGTCGGGCAAGGTTATGTAATGTCACCGGATCTTTTCTCCCTGTATACATAATACATTATGCGAAATATAGAAGATATGCCAGGAATAAAAGTGGGAGGATGCAATATAAATAACTTGAGATATGCTGACGACACAGTACTGATCGCAGGAAGCAAACAGGAACTACGAGGCCTGTAAGTAGTGAAAGAAAGTATGTGAAAACAAAGGCGTCAGTTCAAACAAGAAGAAAACAGAAATAATGGTTGTCTCAAAGAGACATAAACCACCAAGATGCAACATAGTAATTAACAACACAAAATTAATATAAATTGAAAAAGTAAAATATCTTGGCACCCTGTTAACATCAGAAGGTAGATGCTCAAGTGAGATAAAGAGCTGAACAGCCTAAGCCAAATCAACACTCCAAAAAATAAGAACCATTTTGTGCATTGGAAGACTATCAATGCAGACCCGAATTCGAGTGCTGAGATGTTATATCGAACCAATTATTTTTTATGGATGTGAAGCATGGACTGTAAACAAAAAAATTCAAAGCGAATTATAGGCTACAGAGATATGGTCTCTAAGATGAATGATGAAAATACCATGGACAGCTAAGAAAACTAAGGCAGAGGTTCTCATTGATGCTGATGTAAAAAGATCAATCATATCAAATATTAGGGGCAGACAGTTAATATGCTGAGAAGAACACAGCTTGAACACTTAATAACCACTGGAAAGATCAAGGGGAGAAGAGATAAGGGATGACAAAGAGAAAAGTTGCTAGATGGCCTAGTATTGTGGCACGGTAGAAGTTCACCAACCAAGCAAATTGACAACACAAGAGACAGAGAGTCATGGAGAAACATGATCACCTATGCCATGGATTGATTGAGCATAGTCATGTGTTATTTAAATTCTCAAAGTGAAAGGCAGTCGACTTAAGAGAGGTACGTCGTGGAAGGGGCGCACAGAGGATATTATACAGAGGGTATGCAGATTGAAAGATGTGCTACCTGGTGCCGAATGGAGTCATGGTCCCTTAGATTGTCCAACATCCTTCAAAGTAATAATAACACTCAATAGAGAATGCAGGGAATGGTGTCCGACCGTGGTGGAGTTGGAGGTACTTGCTCTTCTTCTTCAGCGTTCACTCTCAAATAACCACAATGAATATTTCGTGTGATTTCCGCCAGGGAGCGTGAAGTACGTTGTGCTGCAAGTTCCACAGTAGAACTGTGATTATTTGCAAACAGGTTGACCACTTGTGGTCAGGACGTCCGAGGTCCAGCACATCCGTTTTCGTCATTCCTTTATTTCGGGTATGGTCCCTAGTCCGTGACAGCCTGTGTATCTGTCGCCGGGCACGCTGGTGTGTAGTGCCTCTTCGCCAAGACGCTTGTCGAGCGCATCTATCTGGCACGAGGTGCTCCATAAACCCATCTCGTGCAATTGGACGAACTCTGCCTGTGTCCATCGGGTACTGAACCTTTTCTCATCCGCGAGCCTGGTTCCGTATGAGGAAGAACTCGCCAGAAGAGTTGGACTCTGGCTCGTTCGCCCTCCTACCCGAGGCATCGTTCACAGACATCGTGAGCCCCTCGCACAAGTATGAGTCTCACACCACGCGTTTGAGAGCAAGGCGTTCTCGAGCTGAGCGACCGTGTCCCAATAGCGCCTGAGCCCATCAGGTACTGAACCCTTTCTCTCTGCAAGTGTATTTCCGGTATAGGAAATCTTGACAGTAGAGTTGGGCCAGGACTGCCATCGTTGTCCCCTTCTTGCCTAAAACCATCGGGTTCGGAACTCTTTCTCTTCGCGAGCATATTTCCGGTATAGGAAGGCTCGACATTAGAGTTGGTTTAGGTCTTCTTGCTTTTCCGAGCGCCCACGATTGGGTCTGGGTCTCTGCTTATAAGGATCACAGGTAACTAGAAGCTTGCCTCGAACTAACAGAGCTTATAGTTCCCCTTCCCTAGGAACGTTTCACTTTTCATTTGCAGTTTGCGCTGTTCTGCCCTTTCATTATGTCATTGTACTCATAATGACATATATTTGTTTCTCTACATGCAACTGTCTTTACATGCCTTTTACATTGGCCGCCACTCCAATGTTCTGAATGGACTAACAGGCGTCACTGTATATCGACTGTGTTGCTGTATGTGGTGATGCAAATGGTGTCGGAGATATTGTCTGTCTCTTTTGCAGTCAAATCTCTTTCCATCTGCTTCCTCCACATTCTCGGACACGATCCCCAAATGATTTGGCCAGAATCAGCTTGAGCTGCTGTTTTCTGTTACCAGGGTGCACCACGAGGAGGTAAATTTGGGATCTTGGTTATCTGCCAACCCTGGGTCCGCCTAGAGCAATGCATTCCCTTTGCAACCCGTACTCGCTCTAATCTGTGAAAATTCCAGGGAAGGTGATATGATTTTTTATACAGGTGGGTCGGTTGAGAGACACATCAGAAGTGCTTGGGCCTTCACGGCTCACAGGTGGGGGGAAACCAACAGAGAGGAAAGTGGTGCATTCGCTCAGACAACAAGCAGCATGACAATGGAGATTTTGGCTGTAACTAAATTTTTTCAATGGGTCTGCATACTCAGTAACTCAATGAGCATGATTGTGAAAGTTCAGGCGGGATACATTCGGGAACAGTGGCTGGATGCAGTGAAGAATTTCTGTATGCGTAAAGTTACTTTCATTTTTGTGTCGGGGCATGCGGGAGTCCGGAGTAATGAGAGAGCAGATAGGTCTTATAGCACACAGTGCTACGGCTATTGGTGGAGCAATGGATCGAGCAGACATTTTGAACGCCCTATGGGAAAAAGCATGAGCAAATGACTGTATAAGTGACAATGACTCTTGTTCCATGACTAGAATAAAGGAATTTGGTTTGAAATGTGGTGTCACTAGAAAGGAGCGGTTTTGTGGGCAGAAAGAATAATGGTCAATCAACTGTGTACTGGTACCACCAGTCAACGTGTAATGGCAGCTACACTCAAGGAGAGATCTTAGCACCTATGGACTTGTCCGAAGTGCAGTGACGATGATCCAATGAATAACTATGTGTTGTTTCAGTCAACCTTTCATACGATACTCGGAAAATTCTTCTTGTCCAGAAGATAACACCTGTAACTTTCCATCCAGGTATCATATACACAATCTAAGAAACATCAGAAAGTTCTTGTCAAGAAGATAACACCTGTAACTTATCTTTCAATCTAGATATTGTATACTGAACATTAGAAAGTTCTTCTCAAAAAGATGACAGTGACACCTGAAAAATTTCCATCCAGGTGTCATCCCATCAAAAAAATCTTGTCAAGCATATAACACCTGTAACTTACTTTTCCATGCAAGTGTCATTGGCAAAAACATTTTTCTTCGCAGTGTCATTTTTCTTTGGCAAAAACATATCACCTGAAACTATATTTCCTTTCTGCTGGTAAATTTGGCTACAAGATGCAGTGAAATCCATCTATGGTGCATTATTTTATAACTAATTTCTCTATATAACAACAGTTATATGTCTTTGTTATTTTATAATAACAAAGACTTATCTAACCCCCCAACCATATTTATTCTATATTTTGTTTACTGCATATAGCGAATTTGTTATTAGAGACATCTTTTGTTGTTACAAGTTGTTATAACAGGATTCCACTGTAATTTAACCCTTTCCCCCTATGAGATTTCCCAATTGTCAATCCCTGATCCCTAAGGCAAGGGGCACAACTCCTCCAAAATATGGATATGATGATGACAAAATTACATTTTCTTTCAAACTATTCATCATATCACACTCAGACTTGGCAGATCAACAGAAAAATGAATAGTCTTGCATAAACCTATATCAAAGATAATTTAATACATATATGTATGGAAGACATGGAAGCAGCACATAAACAAAGCAACAACAAAAGCCAGGAGGAAGTTAGCTATCCTGAGAAAACTAAGTGGAACCACATGGGGTGCCAGTGGAAATATACTCAGTAAAGTTTACCAACAAGGCATAAGACCACACCTGGAATATGGTTCAGCTGCATGGTGTCCTGCATCAAACACCACATTACAAGATCTAGATAAAGTGCAAAACCAGGCACTTAGAATAATGTTGGGAGCAATGAAATCAACACCCATAGCAGAGATGCAGAAAATGGGAAGAATGCAAACACTTGGCGAACGCAGAGACACAAAAGTACTAATTCAAGCAGAAAAGTTGCAGTGTATGCCAAGTCATCCAATGAAGGAAAGATTCCAAAATCTAGCAATGGGGCGACTGAAAAGGAGCAGCTTTATCCATCAAGCTAAACGACTCCGTAGACAACTTACAGACCTACCTGAAGTTGACAGCCCTTTAAGGTCTGTACCAGAACAAACCCCGTGGAGTGAAAGCCATGGAATGCCAATATACATTCAGACCCATGTGAAAGGAATACTAAGCGAGGATGAACAGAACAGTGTGCAGCGAATGACAGTCACCCTCAGTTTCCTGGATGAGGAATATCCACAAGATATATGGGTCAGAGTGTACACAGATGGGTCAGCACAGAATGCTGTGAGGAATGGAGGTGCAGGTGTATATATAGAATATCCACACAAGCCTAGAGATACAATCAGAACACCGACGGGAAAATTCTGCAATAATTATGATGCAGAAATCCAGGCAGTGTGGCAGCTAAAAAAACTGCTGAACTCCAACTCTGGCCTACAGCCTGTGGTATTCCTGACAGATGCAAGGTCAGTGCTTCAAGCTCTCCAGTCTGGAAAACTAACAGACTTGAAAAAACTACTTAGCGAATTGTCTTACCAGTATAGGGTAACCATGCAGTGGATACCCTCTCACTGTGGAATACCAGGAAATGAAAAAGCAGACCAACTGGCTAAGGAAGGTGCTGCCGAAGACCAACCAGATATACCAATCACCTACCATCAGAAAAAACAGATGATCAAGTCAATAAGAAAGCCACAAACGCCAACACAAGATGACTATCACATTATGAACAGATCAGAACAAGTGATAATTCTACGTCTCAGAACAGGACACAACCGACTCCGCAGTCACATGTATACAAAGTTCAAGATTGGCAACACGGCCATGTGTACATGTGGACAGGCAGCACAGAGTGCCAAACATATACTTCAAGAGTGTTCTGAGCATGAAATGCTGAGGCAGACATATTGGCCAGAGGAAACAACACTGGAATCAAAGCTCTATGGGACATTGTATGAACTACAAAAGACAGTGAGTTTTATTAAGGAGACAGAATTACAGATATAGACATGTTTCAAGTGAACGAAAGAAGAAGAAGAAGAATAGTCCTGCCCAAGCAAGCACAGGTGCTGAAGTCAGAGATACCAGGTTGAGAGGTGCACCAGCAACCACGGTATCATGCAACATGACCAGATAACTATCTTCACAACAAAAAATAACAATGAGCCTGCTTTTTCATTGCCGCAGACTCCCACATGTCCAGAAGTATAAATCTACAGAATTATCCACAGATAAGAATATGAAATGTACTCCATCCACTCATCTCAGCCACCCATTATGATCCTTACTAAGCATGGACTGAGAGTCTATTACAGCTCCTATGAAATACCTAGAGATGATGTCATTACTACCATTCCTGAGGCCTTTACTTTCTCGGAGTTTCTTAAGTTGTATCATGGGTTGCCTGAAGAGTCATTAGTGATCTAAAAAATTTTCCAATTGAGTCTCAAGATTTAGCTAACTCATCCCGGAAGCCAATGCACAATCTACTGAGCTCCCACAGCTCAGATGTAAATACACAACAAACACATTTTTTTTTCAAATAAAATGCACAACAGTTAACAATAATAACAAAATAAAATATTTTCAACAAAATCCCAAGTTTCCAGTGATCAAAATTTCACTAAAACTAACCAAATCTAATAAAATTTATCATTAAGAAAATGACCATCCCATTTTTGAAGCAGTAAATTCTTATTTTTGACTTACCAAAAACAAGAAACAAAAATAGATACACAGATTACTGTCTATTGTAAAATATTCATGATTAAAATTTCCAAAGACAATTAATTTACAATATTTATTTCTTCCTCAACATCAACCTCCATTTTGAAAGTGTTCTTTACAGACTCGTGGATCCCAAACCATCGGGGTTTCTCATAGACTGCCTCTTTAAGAGTTTTAACATTAGCCTTGGTGGAGATATCTTTAGTACGAGCAAATCCAACGCGATTGTTTCCCATATCAAATTCAGTGTAGTAGGGTCCAATAAACACATCTCCCAGGATCCATAAAGGTCCAGCTGGTGCAGGCACATCCAAGCCAATGAAACCACTGAGACACTCAGTCTGCCCCATCGTTGTGACCTGAAGTAAGACATTAAAAATAATTGTTTATATTTATAGAATTATGAATTTCTTCTTCTTCTCCTTCAGTTTTCATTCTCAAACTTTCAATGGATCTATCTTGAAGTAGGACAATGGTCCT
Organism: Meghimatium bilineatum; assembly: GCA_034231615.1. Classification (NCBI taxonomy): domain Eukaryota; kingdom Metazoa; phylum Mollusca; class Gastropoda; order Stylommatophora; family Philomycidae; genus Meghimatium; species Meghimatium bilineatum. The sequence goes on from CM067311.1 coordinate 26,297,273, forward strand.
ACTAGATTTCCAGCAGGATGTAATCCAGAAAATGAAAATGTGCGGTGTCACCGTTTTATTTGCGCCAATGGTCCAGCACATCTGCAGTAATTATGAATATAATTCGACCACACCTTACTATTATTATACAGAGGGGAGACTCTAAGGCAGTCAATGTTGTATTAAACCATCTTCTGGCATGACCTGCTTGTTTCCAAGTCTATTGACATTGCTTTTTCATTTAACTAATCAAGAGGGGGGGAAGGTCCAGTGCAGATGGCAAGGCACATTTTCCATAAAACCTGTACAGGCAAGCAGTCGTATGAAACCTGTTCAGGAAAGCAGTCATGTGAAACCTGCCAGGGCAAGCAGTCGTGTGAAACCTGTCCAGGCAAGCAGTCGTGTGAAACGTATTAACTATGTGTCTCTGCAATTTACACTGGCCTGCTTTCTGACAATCTGTAAAGATCCAAAAGGCCATCATCATCCTACCAGCAGTTACAGGAAACCATTAGCATCATCTTCATAAATGTTGTTTGATGTACCAAACAAATATTACAACACTCTTCTTCTTCTTCTGCGTTCAGCATCTGTGGTTATGCTATACCGTCAGGTCTGTCGTCAAGAAGTCCACTGTCTTATCCAGGTCAGAGCGGCTGCCCCATAGCTTTTGCCTCACATCTATATCCTCTGGCCAGGTCTGCTGTCTCTGCTGTTTCTATGTTGGGCAGTCTTGAAGTATGTGTTCCGGGGTCTGGGTTCCGGTACAAGAATATTTTATAGCTGTTGAATGCTAAAATGCAGTACAAAGTCCATCTTTAATATGTGAGTTGTATCAGATAGTGAATACATTTTACAAATGTGTTGAGGCTAAAAATCAGCTTCAAGCAGTTGGGTAACTGAACAATTCAGAAAACAATGGCAACCAAATGACAATACATATTACCTAGGAAACCACTACAACCACAAAATGTTGGGCTGATTGCTACATCTTGAATAAGACAAAACCAATTTTAGGTAGATTTTTGGTGGAAATTATCATTTTAACTGAAATTTTCTTCATAAATTCATGGTCATAAGTTCTACAGTTGTTTTAACTCAATTCCTACGTATGTCCATTTTAACGTAGCAAAGTCTAAGACTACTTATGCACAGTATAACGGGACTCCATATATACCCTCCGTTTTGGCCTTGTTTGGTTCGTAAATGACAACTATTAACTTATTTAGCCATTTAACATTTAGAAATCTGGCTAACTCCTCCTAAGATATATGTGATGACAGGCAACAGTGTTGCTGTTCTTTACTTCCCTCCCTGGCACCAGCAACACACGTTCGTTCTTTGTCATGTATAGAGCTATTTGTTTTAGGTCATCCTGTATTCCCCACAACTTGTTTTGCAGAGAAGCTCCTGTGGGCCAGATTGTTGTTCTGTCAATAGTGAAACTGGGACAATTCTGTAGTGTGTATTCTGGTGTCTGCACTGCTCCTCAGATGCAGGCAGCAGAGTTGATAATTTTTATTTGGTATCTGTTTGCTATAGTCAGAATGTTCTATTTAGTTATGGTTATTTGGTTCCTGTAATTTACTTTGTGAGTGTTCTTGAACAACATTTGACCGCTTTTCATATGGTGCATGGATTCAATTGTGTGCGTAATTGTGAACTCTTTCAAGTTCGACATCTCATGAGCCAACGTTTTCTGACTCGACGGTGAGGAAGTATCTATGATACCTACCTGAACGCTGGTTTTCAGGGGGCATCCTGCAAATTAGCTTTTTTGTGTGGAATACAACGAATGTATCATAATGGCAAAAATGACTTGACTACGCCGCTATCTTGGTGCAACTGGAAGTCGAAAGAGTAATGATTTGAGTCATTGAGCAGAAGTAACGGTACAGGTAAATTATGAGCCAGCATCATAGCACAGTTTCCCATAAGTACTGAGATGCCTAGTCTGTGGTTAACCATAAACCGCCTGACTAGCACCTCCTACCACACTTTTTAAGTAGTAATGGTACAATTTCTCAACCTTCCCAAAGCATGAGCCCTGGTAACTCACTTCCTGGTTTCTGAGGGAACCATAAGAGTAAATTTTGTTTCATCCTATGAATGATAAATGGACTTGAAACCCAGGTGTGCTGGTTGGTGGGCAGATGACTTAACACTACACTATTGCAGTTTCCAAGGGGCATATTTCAGTGCAGATTTTTATTATAGATTAATCCCTGAATAAAAAATTTCTTACAGAGAATTTGAACTAATATCCTCAAAACTTAAGAGAGTGGTATATTAGCTACTTGACGACATACTACTCTTCCACTAATGAAACTGAAATAAACTAACCTGGAGAACATATTGTTGAGGTGTAAGCACAAATCCCTGTCCTCCAATGGTAAAGGTCACATTTGGCATTTTTGGAATGTTAGCACACACAACCAGATACTGCAGGATGAAAGTGTCAAAATTTGATCTACAACTCACAGAAATTTTGAAAACAATAACATATAACAAACTGCTTATAGTTTATACCAGCAATTCTTAAACCTCTTTTTCCCCGTCGACTCATTCTGTATAATTATGCTTCTGTTTGAATGAAACCTCAAATAAAAGCTTGTTAACTTTTTTCCAGGTTTATATTATATTATATTAAATATTGTGGAAATCTTTCTCTGCCCTTTCTACTACTAGAAAGATCCATTGTCCCTAATCTCCGATTTTTTATTTATGGTCACAGCAATATGCTGTGGTCTCCTGAGGGGCCTAATGGCCCAACTTGACAACCACTGGTTTGGACAAATGGCTAGGTCAGTTACTGTATAGGACTCTCAATCCATGATCCACAAGATTTAGAATAGATAGCTAACCCATGAGTGGATGAAGTATGTTATGGTTTCACACCTGCAAAAACTTCGGTAGGTGTGGTGTGGCAGAAGGCGGAAAACATGTTGAATCAAGTTGCGAGGTGAGTAGATGCCATCTGAGCAGATCTGGTTCAAATCCTGTTTGCTGCAATGTGATTTTTTTCTGAACTAGAAGTCTAGGTCCAGGTGGTTGGAACACCATGAGAGAAGAGACTATTATTAAGAGATTGAACGAGTTCGAAATTGCTTGGGGTTACAGTAAAGGGTAAAGATTTTTTCTTCTTCTGCATTATTTCTCACATTCCTGTAGATTAGCAGGTTATAGTCCGGCAAATGGAATGCATTGTGTCATGGTTTACAGCTTTGCTGTGATGTCTACGCCTTTCAACATGAAACATCTGTCTTCAGTATGCGCTTGGGTCACTTTGACCCTATATGGGATGTGACAGCCAACTCCACCCTACAACTTTCTTAGTCGCCTCTTATGACATGCATAAAAGTTAAAGAGTGTCACTATTCTTTGCCCCCCCTTTGGGACCGAACAACTCATAGACAGAGAAGTAGAATGAGGAAGATATACAGTGAATGAGTTATGGGAACTATCAGCGTACATGCTCTTCCATATCTGATAAAAGAGATGAAACTCCTACGGTGATGCACATCAGTCTTCTTCTTCAGCGTTCGTTCTCGAACTCTCATGGATTTCTTTTGTAACAGGACAATAGTTCTACAAGATTTCCAGTTGGATGTATTCCAGAGAATGGAAATACACTGTCTGTGTGTTATTTGTGTCAATGGCCCGACACATCCGTCTTCGCAGCTGCCATCAGTCTATTCAGAAAATCGCTAAACCACAAATGATCCAGAAAAACCCCACATCCACTTTTGTTTTATGTGATGTGTCCTGGTAACAGGCTATATGCTGAAGTATGGCAAAGTGAATTGGGGCTGAAGAGGAAAGGCAAAATGGCTCCCTTGTATGCCATGATGAAAATTACTCTGATACGTGTGAATACCAGAAAGGTACTTATTTGGTAAGGAAAGGGTAGCATATAACCGTGACCTTCATTATAACAGGCCAGATTGCTCAATAACTTTACATCACTGAAGAATGCCAATCTGACTACTGCTGTACTTTTCATTGGTCGGCAAAACGAAGAATAAATAAATGAAATAAACAATCTTAACACATTTCTTCCATATCTGCTTATCTTAATCCATTGCTTTGATTTCTTTCCATGTTTTACCATTTTGAATGTGTCATTCTTTCCTCTATGAATGTTATCTTCCTCTTTCCATGTCGGTTATTTTGCAGTTTCCTTCTTTCTTTGTTGGTTATCTTTCTCTTTCCTTCTTTTCCGTGTGGGTTATTTTTTTCTTTCCCTCTTTTTCCTGTGGGATGTCTTTCTCATTCCTTTTTTTCCTTGTGGGCCGTCTTTCTCTTTCCTTCTTTCCATGTGGGCTGATTTTTGCTATCCTTCTTTCCCTGTGAACTGTTTCTTTACTTCTTTCCATGTGGGCTGTTTTTTGCTTTCCTTCTTTCCCAGTGGGCTGCCTCTCTCTTTCCTTCTTTTCCTGTGGGCTGTATCTTTCCTTCTCCTTGTGGACCATCTTTCTCTTTCCCTGTAGGTTGTCTTGGTCTTTCCTTCTTTCCCCATGTGCTGTCTTTCACTTTCCTCCTTTCCCTGTAGATTTCATAATACCTCTGCTTGTTCTAGGTAAACATAAAAAATGAGCTACACAAATCAACCCACCTCTCCTTCTACAAACTTGATAGCTCCAATCTGAGCATTCAACTTTTCTATCTCACTGCTGGGTCCAGCGAGCAACGAGGTGCCAGTATCAGCTATGGCCCTGCAGCCTCCATTGCAATATGTTGTAGTACTAACAGTGAAACTGAGAAAACAAACAAAACAAATGGAATTATATGGAACATCAGGGTTTCTCAATATTTTAAACTGTGTACACCACATCTAAGCACAGATTCTCAACTTTTTTGTGTCTGGGCCCAATTTTATAAAAGGAAAGTCTGTGGCTATGTTGATAACGACAAAAATGTCCAGCAAGTGTGATTTTGGTTAGCTTTGAGGTTGGTGACTTGGGAACCAGATCTCTCTTTCTCTTTCTCTCTCTCGTGGCAGGGCTACTAGCAGTATGGTTACAGCGAAATAAAGTATACTAACCATAACCCAAATAGTTTATTCTACAACTAATACAGCCTAATCATAACCCAAAACCATAATAAATCCATCTAAAAAAATACCCAAAAAAACAACCCCATCCTAAAATCAAGATCTTTCCACACTCGTCTGCATCTCCAAAGGTAGAAACTGCTGGAGGACTACGTGCTGACATATGATATTGTGATTGATGGAAGACTACGTGTTGACATATATGTCATTAATGTAAGACTATGTGTTGACATATGATATTGTGATTGATGGAAGACTACGTGTTGACATATATGTCATTAATGTAAGACTATGTGTTGACATATATGTGATTGATGGAAGACTGTGTTGACATATGATATTGTGATTGATGGAAGACTACGTGCTGACATATGATATTGTGATTGATGGAAGACTACGTGCTGACATATGATATTGTGATTGATGGAAGACTACGTGCTGACATATATTGCGATATGAAAGTAATTAATATGTTTGAAAACGCGAGACACGTACCTCCACATCCAGCAAAGACATCCAGTGTTCGCAGCTGATGTACTGAAAAATGTTTCACAGCATTCTCCTGTTCTAACTCATCTTTACTAGATTTTCCTTTGCCCTTGCCTTTTCCCTTACCCTGACAATATCTTTCTTAATCTTGATGACGAGTAGTCTTTTGCATTCGTTTCCAAGCTCCCACAGATTAGCAGGATGTAGTCCGGAGATTGAAGAACGTTGTATTATGTTTTGCAGCTTATGACAATTAGTTGAGTTTGGTTATCAGCTAGAGACTGGCATTTCTGCTCTCATCCTTTCTTTCGCTAATAGGTTTCTAATAAATCTTTTCAATCACTGAATTACCACTGCTCTTCTGCGTTCATTCTCAAACTCCTGCAGATTAGCAGGGTGCAGTCCTGAGAACAAAGTTTTGTGTCATGATTTACAGTTTTGCTGCAAATATCTGCACCTTTCGACCTGACACACCGGCTTGAGTATGGTTTCTGGGTTACTTTGACCCTATGTAGTATAGGACAGTCAAATCCACTCCATAACTTCCTTAGTTGTCTTATGACATGCATGGAAGATAAATAGTGTTGCTATTCTTTGCTCCCCTTTTGGGTCCAGGAACACACAGGAGCACCACTTCTCCAATCTTTCCATTCAGTGAATTACCACTGATCCAATCATTGAATTACCAGTGATCCAATCATTGAATTACCAGTGATCCAATCATTGAATTATCAGTGATCCAATCATTGAATTATCAGTGATCCAATCATTGAATTACCACAGATCCAATCATTGAATTAACACTGATCCAATCATTGAATTACCACAGATCCAATCATTGAATTACCACTGATCCAATCATTGAATTACCACAGATCCAATCATTGAATTACCACTGATCCAATCATTGAATTACCAGTGATCCAATCATTGAATTACCACTGATCCAATCATTGAATTACCACTGATCCAATCATTGCATTACCACTGATGCAATCATTGAATTACCACTGATCCAATCATTGAATTACCACTGATCCAATCATTGAATTACCAGTGATCCAATCATTGAATTACCAGTGATCCAATCATTGAATTATCAGTGATCCAATCATTGAATTACCACTGATCCAATCATTGAATTACCAGTGATCCAATCATTGAATTACCACTGATCCAATCATTGAATTACCACTGATCCAATCATTGAATTACCACAGATCCAATCATTGAATTACCACTGATCCAATCATTGAATTACCACTGATCCAATCATTGAATTACCAGTGATGCAATCATTGAATTACCACAGATCCAATCATTGAATGACCACTGATCCAATCATTGAATTACCAGTGATCCAATCATTGAATTACCACAGATCCAATCATTGAATGACCAGTGATCCAATCATTGAATGACCAGTGATCCAATCATTGAATGACCAGTGATCCAATCATTGAATTACCACTGATCCAATCATTGAATTACCACTGATCCAATCATTGAATTACCACAGATCCAATCATTGAATTACCACTGATCCAATCATTGAATTACCACTGATCCAATCATTGAATTACCAGTGATCCAATCATTGAATTACCACTGATCCAATCATTGAATGACCACTGATCCAATCATTGAATTACCAGTGATCCAATCATTGAATTACCACAGATCCAATCATTGAATTATCAGTGATCCAATCATTGAATGACCAGTGATCCAATCATTGAATGACCAGTGATCCAATCATTGAATGACCAGTGATCCAATCATTGAATGACCAGTGATCCAATCATTGAATTACCACAGATCCAATCATTGAATTATCAGTGATCCAATCATTGAATTACCACAGATCCAATCATTGAATGACCACTGATCCAATCATTGAATTATCAGTGATCCGATCATTGAATTACCACTGATCCAATCATTGAATGACCACCTTTACAATCATTGAATGACCACCTTTACAATCATTGAATTACCACAGATCCAATCATTGAATTACCACAGATCCAATCATTGAATGACCACTGATCCAATAATTGAATGACCACAGATCCAATCATTGAATTACCACAGATCCAATCATTGAATGACCAGTGATCCAATCATTGAATTACCACAGATCCAATTATTGAATTACCACAGATCCAATCAATGAATTACTAGTGATCCAATCATTGAATTACCACTGATCCAATCATTGAATTACCACTGATCCAATCATTGAATTACCAGTGATCCAATCATTATAGTCTAAGGATGTACAAGGCGATTATGATAATTTATTTTGCTGGAATCAGTCTTAAACTCTTTCAGGCCACCTCTCAACTTTCTCACATATTCTGTATCCATTGATGGACTCTTCTATATAGAATCAGACAGACGCAACTTTAAACAAGTTAATGAAGTTTTGTTAATCACTGGTAACGTACATAATAAAACACAAACTGACAATTTGAATCAATAAAAGATCTTTATACAAAAACACATTCACAACATAATATGACGAGCAAGGAACGGCACCACTGATGTTCAAAATAACATCAATTTCAATGGTGCCACTCTAACTTATATTATGTTATTAATGTGTTCTTGATGAAGGCCTTTTTGTCAAAATGTTGATTTATGTGTTATTATGTGTGTTACTAGTCATTGTGTAACTAACTTATGTGTGTTACTAACAAAACTTCATTGCCCTGTTCCAAGTTTTTTTTCCTTTCTGGATTTCAGTTTTGCTGCAGTTTGTACATATGTAGAATCTGTTCGGTAAACATCCCCGGGTTTATTAAAAAAATGTTCTCATATCAGCACTAGGTCTTCTGTTTCTGGAGTTAGTAAGATTCACAAGATGTCAGAAGTAATCTGACAAAATAGAAACACATGGACTGTAGTAATCCAGGGTTAACAAGCAGTATAAATAGAAATAAGCCAAATGAAATATTTTACCCGCATGTTGCCAAGGTCTGAAAGGGGAGCAAAGAATAGCAATACTTTTTCTGTCATGAGTAAGTGTTGGAGCTTTTTGGAGTTGGTTGTCCCATCCCATATGGGGTTAAAGTGACCCAAAAACCATGCTGAAATTGGATGTGCCAGACCCAAAAGGTACAAATTATCGCAGCAAAGCTCTAAACCATGATGCAACACACTCCGTTCTCCAGATTACAGCCTGCTGACCTGAAGGAGTTTGAGAACGAACACAGAAGAAGATATGAAAGATAAAATCTGACAAAATTTAATTTAATATGAAGAATTTTAAAGCATCTCACCTTCCCAGTATTGCCCATTAGCCGAGCCTTTGCTGGAGGGTCATCAAATTGCCGAGTGTCTGCACTGTAAGACTCTGCAAAATAGAAGCGGTCAGTCCCTCCAATGAAGTAACTGTCAACATCTTCTGTCAAGTTCTCTCTGTAAACAACTGTACATTTTCCACGGATATGTGAGGAACCCAGAGTGGTCTCCTCATCACTCCAAAACAAGGCATTGAGGTCAGTGTGATAGACAGACTGTGACCCCTTATGTGTGTTCTCAATTCTGAGGAACAAATGATTACACATTTATTAGAAAGTTAAACAGAAATATAGTGATGAATTTCCCTATAAACATTCTTATAATATTATGTGTAGAATTTCTACCTAAGGATCTATTCAGTCAAAAAAACACCCACTCTTATAATTATGTGTAAAGTTGCTACCAGGTCTGTGTAGGATCTATTCAGTCAAAAAAAACACCCACTCTTATAGTTATGCGTAAAGTTGCTACCATATCTGTGTAGGATCTATTGGGTCAAAAAAACACCCACTCTTATAATTATGTGTAAAGTTGCTACCAGGCCTGTGTAGGATCTATTCAGTCAAAAAAAACACCCACTCTTATAATTATGCGTAGTAAAGTTGCTACCAGGCCTGTGTAGGATCTATTCAGTCAAAAAAAAACACCCACTCTTATAGTTATGCGTAAAGTTGCTACCATATCTGTGTAGGATCTATTGGGTCAAAAAAACACCCACTCTTATAATTATGTGTAAAGTTGCTACCTGAAGGATCTATTCAGTCAAAAAAAATACCCACTCTTAGTTGTTTACTCTAAGTCAGAAGTGAGCAAGCATAAACTAGTTCCAGTTTAGGACTTGCTTTGTTAAAGAGAAGCCAGTGTGTTCTTTTCCCAAGAAGTCTCACTATTAGTGGTGGTTATTGGAATGAATTTTTGTCTGGTAAGACACCGGAGACTTACATGTGAACCTGTGTCATATCATCATCAAGTGCCATGCCGACTGACATAGGTGATCATGGATCTCCACAACTGTTTATATTCAGTATAACTTATCAGGATAGTTGTTGATTTTTTGCCATCACAATGTCAAATGAATATTTACTCTGTCAATCTATCTGACCTTCTATCGTGCCTGTTGTTACTCTTCTATAGACCTCCCTGTCTCATAATGTGACCACAATAAACAAATATTGTCTTTTTCTATTATTAAATAACCCCTAATCTCACATTTAGAACATCCTCGTTAGTTTTTCTAGCTGTCCAAATTACTCTCGGCATTCCATATTCTCTGTTGTCTGCAATGTTGCCACTATCCTGTTTATTTATTTGCCATATAAATTCTCATATAAATAACACCACATAAAAAAACTGACCTGTAAAACTTATTGACCTTCACCTTGACCTCAGAAAGTTCAGGTTGTTTTCCTGATACTTTTTTGGTAAAGATTTCCAAAATCCTGGCAACACGAAAAGGTTCCGGGCACTTGTCATTTGACCCTTTCACATATTCCGACTTGCGATAGGCCTCTGGGTAAACATCTTCATCAACCTGCATCAACAATTTCAGTAAATAAAACCATATTTCATAAAATTTGAAACAATTTCAGAAAATAAAACCATATTTCATCAAAGTTGCAATTTTAAAAATGTGCTTAATAAGCAGAAAAGTGATTTCAATGAAATGAGGAAAATATTAACATCTAAACAAATTACAAACAAGCTAAAAAATGAGAATTATAAAGTGTTACATCTATTCTATATTAATGTATGGCTCAAAAACATGGACAATGAACAATTAGAAGACAGAATTAATGTCTTTGAGATGTAGATATGTAGAAGAATAAGGAAAACACTTTCTGCCTGATACATGGCTTCTGGGTCACTTTGACATTATATGGGATAGCCAACTGTACCTCAAAACTTCCTTAGTTGTCTGTTATAACATGCTTGGCAAGCAACAGTGTAGCTATTCTTTGCTCTTTTCTCAGACCCTGGCTATGCACTGACAACTCCCTTTTCAAAGTCACTAAAATTAAGAATTTAATGTGGGTCTAAATAGCAGATATTAGAGGCAGGATTTATCAGCAGTCAGTAGGTCTAAATAGCAGATATTAGAGGCAGGATTTATCAGCAGTCAGTAGGTCTAAATAGCTGATAAAGAGGCCTACAGAGATATGTTAATAACAATTTATTGTATCTACCAGTAAATGCCTGGACTTACTTTGGACTGTGATTTTCTTGCAGTTGAGATCTTCTCGTGTACTATCTTGAACCCATACGCCGCCGGATCAATGTAACAACAATCACCTATAGAATATTCTAGACCATTGGTTCTGACACTTGTGTAATACAGACAGCTGAACGATCCAACGTCTGCCTGCAACAAACAGAATAATTAAAATAGATGTTAAGATGTCAACAACGCAAAATTGGTTATGAACTGACGTCTCCGCATTTAATGCATGCATGTGCTCAGTATCCCTGGCAAATGACTTAGGGTATGTATGCTTCTGGTTCTAACCCCTCACGGAATAAACACACTCCTGACTCTGCCTATGTATGTTTGTTTTGTTTGTCAATAACCCCAGGAATTGCGAGCAATTAGCTTTCACTTTCTATGTGCAGTGGGGTGGTTTTTTAGCTTTCTTTCATACCCAGGAGACTTAAGCTTTCGGCTTAATACAAGTGCCTATTGAAGGAGCCTAGAGGGGTATATGTCACTAGACGAGCTGATAATTTGCCTGGGTCACCCAACATGCATCTTTCTTCTGACTAGGCACTTCGCAACCAGCGAGTTATCCCTTGTGTAGGAAGGCCATTCCATTACCTCCCTTTGTGTCCCTAGGCCTAGACCTAGATTTCTGTTTGAGTCGTGTTGGACAATGTGACAGTTGAATTGACTCAGGGTTGATATACCTTCCTAGACAAGGTGCTACTTTGCCAAAAAACTTCAGAATCTGGGATTTGGCCTGTTAATTTCTCACACACTTGCCTCGTCTACATGTAATGACTTTCTAATCCATATTTTGGTTATCTGTTACCCCTAGGTCTGCATGAGAGCAATGATAAGCCCTTTGTACTGGTTTCCCAGTACATTTCCCTCCATTCCTTTCAACAAATGTGTTGCCATTATCCGATTTCTGCTGAATAAATATACTTTCAGTCATTTCGTTCACCGAAGTAGAACACCATCTGTAGACAGTACCATTCATAGCACTTAACTCTGTAGCTCAAATGCTAATCACCAGTAATCTTTGATAAAAATTCACTTTGTAAAGAACATGTCATAGTCAGATTTAAAACTGCAACCTAAAGTAAACGTAAAAGTAACATGAGTTATGAACCAGCAACATAGGACGGAGCTTCCCATAAGTGCTCAGCAGGCTAATCATTGGTTGATCAGAAACCACCTGACTAGCATCACCTACCACACTTGCTCAGTAGCGATGGTGCCATTTCTCGATCTCCCCAGAGCATTAGTCCTGGTACCCTATTTCCTGGTGGCTAGGTGAACCACAGGAGTAATCTTTAACAATGTTAGACAATGAGTGATTAGACACAAAGAGATTGTTCATGCTCCCATAGAATAATAGAAACGGGAGTGACAAAGGGAGAGGGAAGATAGTACATCCTCGCTGACAACAACAAACTGACTGGTACGCAGCGTATACACCCTTAGATGGATGATCCCGCTGAAGATGGATGTGTCAGGTTACTGACGCAAATAATTCTTAAAGTTGATGAGAATTGAATTTCCTACTTGAATTTACTTGTGATGCAAATAAAACGGTGACACAGCGCATTACCATTCTCTGGACTACATCCTGCTGGAAATCTAATAGAGCCATGGTCCTGCTAGAGGAGAGAACCAGCGGGAGTTTGAGAATGAACACTGACAAAGAAGTACATTGATGATTGAACCAGCAATCTAAGCCTTTATGGGAATGTCCCCACATGCATGATGTTGGTTCCAAATCTTCTTCTTCTTCTGCGTTCATTCTCAAACTCCAACTGGATCTAGCTGGATCATGGTCCTGCTAGATTTCCAGCAGGATGTAGTCCAGAAAATGGAAATGAGTTGTGTCGCCATTTTATTTGCGCCAATGGCCCGACACATCCGTCTTCGGCTGGGATTCCTAATCAAGAATGAAGTATTAAACCACAGTTTACAAATAAATGTATTCAAGAATACTAAAATGATAATGAGATTATAAACAAATAATGCTTGCTTATAGAGCCTAATCTACATTTAGTTTATTTTTAAACTTTACTTTTTGTTATAGTCGGAAAAGGTCAAATTATCCACTACTTACTCGAGTAACTTTCCCTAGGACTGTCTCCTCTAGCAATCTCTTCTTCTCCAATCTCTGACAGCTAATGCAGCAATTCTGGTTCTCACTGTCCAAAAGAACATCTATATCAGGAGGATCCTCAAACCTGCCAAAATTGGGTTCATAAAACTTCTGAAAATAGAATGTCTTGCCATCATCCTCAGAAATGACATTGTCTTCAACGGGGTTGTCAATGCCACCTTTCATATTCCAGTCTTCAGGAACAACTTTCTGGATGACCTAGAACAGAAGAATAATGTATTTTTATAGAAAGTAACCAAAACAAAGTTTATTCATTGTTTTCACACTCTTCTTGGTTACATGGATGCAGTCCTTTCAGCTTGACACATTAGACCTCGGCATAGCTTACAGCTTGGCACATTAGACCTCAGCATAGCTTACAGTTTGACACATTAGACCTCGGCATAGCTTACAGTTTGACACATTAGACCTCGGCATAGCTTACAGCTTGGCACATTAGACCTCAACATAGCTTACAGCTTGGCACATTAGACCTCAGCATAGCTTACAGTTTGACACATTAGACCTCAGCATAGCTTACAGTTTGACACATTGGACCTCGGCATAGCTTACACTTGGCACATTAGACCTCAGCATAGCTTACACTTGGCACATTAGACCTCAGCATAGCTTACAGCTTGGCACATTAGACCTCGGCATAGCTTACAGCTTGGCACATTAGACCTCGGCATAGCTTACAGCTTGGCACATTAGACCTCAGCATAGCTTACACTTGGCACATTAGACCTCAGCATAGCTTACAGCTTGGCACATTAGACCTCAGCATAGCTTACAGCTTGGCACATTAGACCTCAGCATAGCTTACAGCTTGGCACATTAGACCTCGGCATAGCTTACACTTGGCACATTAGACCTCAGCATAGCTTACAGCTTGGCACATTAGACCTCAGCATAGCTTACAGCTTGGCACATTAGACCTCAGCATAGCTTACAGCTTGGCACATTAGACCTCGGCATAGCTTACAGCTTGGCACATTAGACCTCGGCATAGCTTACAGTTTGACACATTAGACCTCAGCATAGCTTACAGCTTGGCACATTAGACCTCGGCATAGCTTACAGCTTGGCACATTAGACCTCGGCATAGCTTACAGTTTGACACATTAGACCTCAGCATAGCTTACAGCTTGGCACATTAGACCTCAGCATAGCTTACAGTTTGACACATTAGACCTCAGCATAGCTTACAGCTTGGCACATTAGACCTCGGCATAGCTTATAGTTTGACACATTAGACCTCAGCATAGCTTACAGCTTGGCACATTAGACTTCAGCATAGCTTACAGTTTGACACATTAGACCTCAGCATAGCTTACAGCTTGGCACATTAGACCTCAGCATACCACTGAAGACGGATGTGTCACACCATTGGCGCAAATGACGACAACGCATTTCCATTTTCTGGACAACATGCTGTTGGAAATTTAGTTGGACCATTGTCCTGCTACAAGAGAGATCCAGTGGGAGTTTGAGAATGAACTCCGAAGAAGAAGACCTCAGCACAGTTTTTGGATCTCTTTGAGATATAGAATGGCACAACCCAATCTCAACTCTTCTCTTCCCATGGTAGGTCAAGGTGACCCAAAAATCAAGATGAAGTCAAATGTGTTACGATGAAAGGTGCAGATATCGCAGCTGAACTATAAACTGTACCATAATGCATTCCATTCTCAAGACTACTAAATAGAAGAAATTTGAGAATGGACATTCCATTCTAGTTTGCAGCTAGAAGAATGAGACTTGTAACTTAAGCATGGTAATTTGGTGCTAGGGGTTCCCATCCTTGAACAGACTTCCCTTTTGCAACCTGAAAATCATGCCACAACATATTCTGTTCTCCAGGCTATATTCTGCTAACATGCAGGAGGTTGTTCTAACATGCAGGAGGTTGCGAAGGAATGCTGAAAAACAATGAACACACGAGAAGACTGAATCATAATTCCTACAGTTGCCAAGACAAAACAAACCATACCTGCACTTTGTTGTGTACTGCATCAAGCTTATTGTCATCGCACTCGTCGACAAAAAATAGCTCCAGAGGATCAGATGCCTCTCCTAAGACAGTTTCACATCCTCTGTAGTACCAGTGGGCATGTGCCTGCTTGCAGCCACCTTCTTCAAACAGGTACTGAACTTGAGCATTGTAGAACGGCTGAGTTGGGTCTGCAGGTGAGATGGAGACATAGTCTCCCTTGGTTATCTGGTGAAAGACAAGATTACATAAACATTTTTTCAAAGGTAACATTCCATATCACTGAGGCATTTTAGGGAATTTTACGCTGTGCCCACATTTTTGCCCGTAAATTGCTTACATAGGGATGTGGTCAGAATCATGCTTGGCGTTTCTTTTCCAGAAAATCTGGTACCCATTTCCTTAGGCTGGGTTGATCTAGAAGTTGTTTGTGGTTTAAAACTATTCCAGTTATACTAGAAAATCTTGACAATCAATAAAAGGTAATACTGTAGTAAAACTGTATGAAAATAGTACTTACAAAACATGTGATGAAGTTTTACTGCACGACGATTAACACACTTTCATTATCTGAAGCTCACATGAAATAATACACACAAAACAAGCTAAAATCATACAAATAACAATACACATGACATAATCATTGTTATTTATTACAAGTAATCATAATGCACAATGCATTTAAAACAGCAGCACGACTTGCCCGGAAGTTACAGCAACAACAACATACATCTGCACTTTTGAGAAGTCAGATTGCCACTGGTCAACCAACAACAAAGAAACGAAAAGTTTACCAACATGTCAATGATGCTATTAAAACAATGGTTGAACAGGTAAGATCCAGAAGAGCCTATCAACTTCTTGAAAAACAGCACATGTTTTGAACATGAATGTTGTGTAGAACTTAATTTCATGTCTATCATTTATGAGACAATTCATATCATTTGAAGATTTTATTATAATTATTTACTAGCTATATTGTTCATTAGTGTTTATTACAGTTTATATGAAATATTTTATATATTACCTTTGTATTTTGTCTTGGGGATATTTTGCCTGGGAATATTTTATCTTGGAATATTTTGTCTGTGATATTTTGTCTTGGGTATATTTTGTCTGAGAATATTTTGTCTAGTTACCCATGATTCTGTATCAATACTAGTATCATACATATCACATTTTCATACGTTTTTGAATCAAAGTAGAAGTTGACTCCTTTTTTATCCTCAAGATTGTTCCATAATTACCAGATTTTTTTTTCCAGATTGTCCCATAATTCCCAGATTTTTTCCCCAGATTGTTGCATAAAGTGGATCCTCCTGTATTCTGCCATCTTTCATCCTCTTAGATTGTCCCAGCCATCTGAGTCTATGCAAACTGAGCATAGAAAATACTGCGGTATTGCCTGTTCGTATCAATGCATCAGTGTTAGTAATGTTCTCCTGCCACCGAACAAAGAACAGTATTCTGATAGTGATTCCTTCCAGTTTCCATTTTTATAACTGGACGCTAAGAATGTCATTGGTTATTTTCTTACCATGCTACAGACACGGCTACATCATTTCACATCATGTGAAATCTTCAGATCTCCATATAGTTTGTGAAATCTTCAGATCTCCTCCATATAGTTTAATCTTCAGATCTCCTCCATATAGTTTTTGGTATTCTAATGTTTCATTTACTTTCAGATATTCTTTTTAGACTAGTTCTTGTGAGAGAACTAGTTTCCATGTTAACAAATCTACAATCATGGTTGGAGACAGCTCTCAGCTAGAACATGCAAACATCCCTCCACAGACGAGATAGAGATAGAGAGAGAAACTAAGACATCTCAGATTAGATCACATCTACGACATAAATGATTTTCTGACTGACCTCGACGTCATTAATCCTGGCTGCTGTATAATATTTCCTCTTGTTTTCTTCATGTGTTGGTAGACCAGGTCAAACTACTTTGGTCTTGACATTTGTAGCAGATTTATGTTTAGTCACTGCCACCAAGTTTTTGCTTTCTTGATCCTCTTTTTCAATTTCTGATTCCTCTTCAACATCATCTTCTTCTGCCGTCTTAATGGCCATATTTGGACACCTAATGGAAAATACAAAAATAAAAAGTATGTGAACTTTCAGGTCAAGGCAAATGTGAACAAGTGATAAAGTTTGTTAATGTTTTTTTTTCCTTTATATTCCTAACAATCAATATTCTTCTTGTACATGTCGCGGCGTCTGCTATGGCAAAGCGGCCTTTATTTCCACAGTCCATAGAAAACCTCCCTGCACTCCATCACAGGAAAACATGAAAACATGCAGTAAGGAAAGTTTTTTTTTATATTCCTAACAATATTTTTTTTTCTTTCCAAAAGTATCTTCTGCATTAATCTTCTTTTGCATTAATTCTCCTGCAGATTAGCAGGATGTAGTCCTGAGAATGTGGTGTCATGGTTTACAGCTTTGCTGCGATATATGTGCCTTTTGATCTGACACATCCGACTTCAGCATGGCTTCTGGTTCACTGAATCTACGTAGGATGAGACACACCCACTCCACCCCAAAACCTTCTTAGTCACCATTTACAACATTCATGTAGGTACAGTGTTGCTATTCTTTGCTCTCCTTCTGGCCTCCCAATAACACGGACAACTCAAAATTAAATTTAATACCATTCTTCCTCTCTCTGTGCAAGAGAGGATATCTGGTGGCATAGTGGTTAAGACATTTGCAGTAAGTGCCATGGGTTTGATATCCTGCGACATCTTCATTGCAAGTGCATTTAGGGGGGGGGGGGGGGGGGGAGAGAATCCCTGGACATTATCGCTTGAAGGTATGAGGTTATGTGTTATATGTGGTACTCTCAGCAGCTGGCATGCTGGTGCTGAGATGGGCGGAATATATATGTGGTAACCGTAGCCATTTTTTCTTACCAACAGATAATCATCTAGTCTGTCTCCAAGAGTATAGCTAACATCGTTTTTCTCTATCCAACTACCCAATGGTATCATTTAGACGTTTCTTTTTCACTTAAGGCAAGTATACGAGGGGTGGTTGAAAAGTTGTGCACTTTACTAAGTAATCGTAAAGACGGGCAGACTTTGCTGTGTATCATTCTAAAGACACACTACTAGCTGACAATTCCCGCACGTGCATAGCTCGAATGCTGCGGTGCGTGAAAAGAGAAATTAGCGGAAAACTAGTTCAGTTGTGTATGAAACTGTGTCACGGATAAAACAGAGCCTTGTTGTGTAATCTTCTTCTTCTTCAGCGTACATTCTCAAACTCCTGCTGAATTCTCTTGTAGCAGGACATGTCCTCTAAATTTCCAGCAGAATGTAGTCCAGAGAATGGAAATGCGTTGTGTCGCCGTTTTATTTGCTCCAATGGCCCGACACATCCGTCTTCGGCGGGTTGTGTAATCAAATTCCTGCACTTGTAGCAGGGTAAATCTGCACAAAATATTCATGATGAGATAGTGTTTCTCATTTATAAGGATGTCACTGTAAAGCGTTGAAAAAAATCACTTTGAAACGCTAGCAGTCAAGATGAGCCAAGGAGCGACAGGCAGTCCATTGCAGATCCATCAATCTATCTCTTCGCAACAGAATTATTTTAAATAGTCACAAATAAACACATTTACCTGCGTTCCTTACAAGCTTGTTTGGCTCGGCCTGAGCCCCCAAACTTGGTCATGTCACGGCATGCAGCACATTTACCACAATCTGGTTGTTGACACACCTACAATTAAATTTAAATAAATCGTACAAGTCAATCTGTCAATCAAGTTGAGGTTTAAGTATGTTGATTATCATCGTTGCACACTGGACATATCGATAGGTGCTTACTTCTCTGCTTCAGTAAATCTCTCAGGGTATAACAACTGATGGTTTAGTCTTCGATAACTACCATCCGATAAGCTGAAATACCCAATCTGTTATTTGAAAGCATAAACAAAATGAGTTGTTTATGGTCAAATTGTTGGTTACAAACTGGCCAAAATTGCGCATAAACTAATAAAAACATGCTGAATATTCATTTGATGGTTATTGAATTTTCAAGAATGTTACTGTTTTATAAATTTATTTTAGCTCTCTCAAATTATCAATATTCATTCATTTCACTATTGTCTATCCTCAGGTGGTGGAGTTGTCATAGTTTTCATATGTCACAATCTAGCATACCTCACATATACCACAATCAAGCCTACCTCACATATCCCACAATCAAGCCTACCTCACATATACCACAATCAAGCCTACCTCACATATGCCACAATCAAGCCTTCCTCACATATGCCACAATCTAGCATACCTCACATATACCACAATCAAGCCTACCTCACATATACCACAATCAAGCCTACCTCACATATACCACAATCAAACCTACCTCACATATACCACAATCAAACCTACCTCACATATACCACAATCAAACCTACCTCACATATGCCACAATCAAGACTACCTCACACATCCCACAATCTAGCCTACCTCACATATACCACAATCAAGCCTACCTCACATATACCACAATCAAGCCTACCTCACATATACCACAATCAAGCCTACCTCACATATACCACAATCAAGCCTACCTCATATATACCGCAATCAAGCCTACCTCATATATACCGCAATCAAGCCTACCTCACATATACCACAATCAAGCCTACCTCACATATGCCACAATCAAGCCTACCTCACATATGCCACAATCAAGCCTACCTCACATATGCCACAATCAAGCCTACCTCACATATGCCACAATCAAGCCTACCTCACATATACCACAATCAAGCCTACCTCATATATACCACAATCAAGCCTACCTCACATATACCACAATCAAGCCTACCTCACATATACCACAATCAAGCCTACCTCACATATACCACAATCAAGCCTACCTCATATATGCCACAATCAAGCCTACCTCACATATACCACAATCAAGCCTACCTCACATATGCCACAGCGCTGTCTCTTAGTCTTGGAAGTCTCATCAATCTGACCTTGGAAAATGGAGTCAAATATTCTTCGGACAAGAGGAGTCACAGTGGCCTTTGTGTCCTTGGGTTTTTCTTTTTTAGCCTTTACTCTGGCCACCTCTTTTCTCAACTGCCTCCTGAGAACGAGAGTGACTCCATTACATAAATATTTATATTAGAAAAATTACAGGAAGGACACAAAACAGAAAATGAAGTCTTTAAATTGTAAAAGTTAAAATTAATGCCACTCCAGAACACCCGATCCAAATTTAATTTAAAATTATATGATTTTCTTTCTTAAGTACATGCATATTTATTATCTCACACACTCTCTAAACACATTTACACACGCGCCTCGAGTGAGTGTGCTATATAAACATTTATCAGTTATAAAATGCTGCTAGCAAAATAATATAACACTGCCAAAGTCGTATGTGATGAGCAACTGAAGCTAATAGAATTATGACATCACGCATCTGTTCTCTGGACATCCTTCTGGAAATCTAGTCGGATCATTTTCCTGCTACAAGGGAGATCCAGTGGGGATCTCGTAGTCGTAACCTGCGATAACAGTTATCATGTTGTTCCGACATGCCGATGTTGTGCTTGAACTAGGACGGGCACGGTGTAGGTGAGCGGAACTAAGAAACCTGTCGCAAGGTCCTGAGTTGTGCCCTGATGTCGACGTCAGTTTCGGCTGCATAAGACTCGAAACACCATCAAATCGGATAACTGCTGGAACAGAGGGAGTGCACTTATGGGAATGCACCACGTGCTGTGAGGCCAGTTTCTAATCAAGAAGATCCAGTGGGGAGTTAGAAAGCAAAAGCAAACAAACAAATGATATAACACCAGCTGACTGCGAAGATATTTATTGTGCTTCACCCACCTTTTACCCAAAGTAACGCCAGCCAGTTTAATTAGTGCCCTCATGCAAGGTGTAGTAATGAGTAGAGACTCATCCTCCTCTGCTGCATCATCAAAACTCTGAACTTGATCCACCACAAATTGGGCATGTCGTAGCACGCTATCTTCTGATAAACTTGTCAGCCCAGCTGGAGGTACAGTAGTCTGAGGAACATATAGTTATGCCATGTGTAAATATAGAAACTAGAATATTTATAGAAATATAAAGTATTTTAAAATCTGCTCAAATTTTGACAAATTTAACTATCAAAAATTCTCTTGAATTGTAGTCAATTAATGTTATACCAAATTATTCTTCCGCATTCGTTCTCAAACTCCTGCAGATTAGCAGGATGCAGTCAAGAGAACGGAATGCTGTGTCATGGTTTACAGAAGGGGTTGGTAACCTACAGCCTGGACTCGGCCCACCAACCCATCTCATCCAGCGCCAAAACAAAAATCGCAACTACTACCCCACAGTGCACCTAAAATAGTAATTTAAGTGCATATTTCAAACCTGGTTTAGAACCACATCCCGCCAAAGACGGATGTGTCGGGCCATTGGCACAAATAAAACAGCAACACAACGCATTTTCATTCTCTGGACTACATCCTGCTAGAAATCTAGTAAGACAATGATCCTGCTACAAGGGAGATGCAGCGGGAATTTGAAAATGATCGCTGAAGAACCACATGAACTTAATTATTGTATCAATATGTCTAGACCTAAATACACATGTAAACTTCCATAAGTTTTAAAATGTCCAAATGTATAGCATTAATACATTTCTGGAAAGTGACTGCTTGCTTCTTGCGATCACTGTTGATAATTTGATTACTGGCACTTTCCGTAACTTAATAATGCATAATCATCGGGTTCTTGCCATTTCTAAGCTCACTGATTTAGTGCAAAGAAAGCCAAAATGACACTTTTATGACTGTGGAAAGACAAGGGGGGTGGAAGGTGCACAATGGGGATGGAAGGTGCACAAGGGGAAAAGAAGGTACACAAGGAAGATCAAAGGTGCATGGGGATGAAACCCACTGGTATGTGCGTGGGCGCACACATGTGAAAAGGCACACAGGGCGGACGAAAAGTACACGGGGGGATGAAGAAGAAGATGGTAATGTTCCTCCTTTGCAAGCAAAGATGGGCATGGCATAGAAAAATAATAATAAAATGTGGTGTGAACAAATAGAACAAAAAATAATTTGTGATTGTCTAATTTAGTTTTGGTTTGTGAGTTTGCAGACGTCCAATGAGTCCGATTTGTGTCAGGAAAGTTCTATTTCAGTACTTGCAGAGGGTCCAGAGCAGGACAGATATAAGATTTTTCCTTTCGCTTCTGTCTCTAGTAAATTGCCCGCATTGTTCATTCTTTTTCAAATTTAATGATATCCGCAGTGATCTGGGTGTGCCAAGCTGAGCGATCAAGGGTTGCAGTCTCCCAGGAGCTAGGATTGATGCTGCAGTGCTAAATAGGGGGGATGAAAGGGACACAGAGGAATGAAAAATACACAAGAAGGATACCTGGGGGCACAAGAAGTTTTATATGAATACGAATACCTGACAAAAGAACTGCTATTTTTCCAATAATTAATTTATTCATAATACCTGAATTTTATTCAACAAATCCTCGTAACTAGCATCTGGATTGTTGATGAGAAATTCAATAACAATCTTGGACATATGAACTTTGACCCTCATCTGCTCAATGAAAGGACCGTAAGCCTCGCTGGGTTGCATCAATATGTACTCGGCAAAACCTGCAGTCAGAAAAAATAATTATGTGTAACTGTAATCAAACCAGAGGTCGTAGTAACTGGATTACCAGAACCACAATTTTTTTTATGGTTGTGAAGCTTTTATATAACCAAATTGGACTAACATCTAAGGTTGAAAGAATGTACTATAAGAGGTACATTTTACTTAACCTTTAGGACTCTACAGGCGCAATTTTGCAACAAAAGTGTGTCCCCCATCTTGCCTATTGGCGCAATATTGCGCAGCAACTTAACAGATAGTGCCCAAATCGCGAGTACGGAACTTCACAAAGTAAAGCTTATATGACGTAGAAATTCCCGCCACACGAAGCTAGGAATACGTCAGTCTAAAGATCAAATTCCTTTACACATTACCATTGTAAGAAGGGGAAAGCCAGTTGGTTTTGTAACGCATTTCTGGAGCGACTTTAGCTATTTTCGGTGCCGTATTTTACTATCAAATTGAGTACCGCCTGCCATGGGTAAGTAATCGCGACTACATGTTCTAATTGTTGTTTTTTGTGTTTAACATGTTGTTATTTGTTAAGAATGTATGTGTATTCGTTCAAAAACACAAAAATAATATGTACGTGGGGTGCCACGTGTGTGCATGGACAATAATTACACTGTGTGTCGGCCTAGACCTAGTGTTGACCGGACGGACATTATGAGATTTCTTCACGTTTTATTCGTTTTTTAGGCCATATTATATTAGTTTGTATATGAAACAATATATATACAACAAGTTTAGGTATTAGGGAGGATTTTATCAATGTTCCCACACATTGCTCAAGTATTAGGGTCGTTAAGAAATTATATGGACGATTTTGAAAATGGTGTTTTCAATTTTTCCCCCGAATTTTCAACTTCACATCTTGCTCACAACTGTCATATCACACATACAACAACAACAAAAACATGACTATATTCACTATTCATTCCTTTATTTAGATATGTAAAAATTATTTTGATACCTTTTAAAACAAAAATGTTATCGTGTTTTCAAAACACCCATCGTCCAAAACGCAAATTTTCCAAAAAACAATTCAGGCCACAGGGGGATATTGTGCAATTTTAATTGAGGGCTCTAGAGGTTAACCGGAAAAACTTGTGTCTGGAATAAAACGGATTATTTGTTTGAAATAATGTTTCACTTTGTCAGATGAATGTACATACAAGGTTTTTACGTCTCCTCTATAATATAAAGCATTATGCTTGTAAATTCATGAGTATGCAGTAATAATACACTCAAATTGTTGCAAGAATGCGGTGGACAAACTGGTTAGGGAACAAAATTCTACAACCTTTAAAATTTTCCTGTACAGAATTATGATTTGACCTATTTACACACAAAACTCCCCCCCTCCCCAAAGATAAATAAGATATGCATTCAAATGTGGGTCAAAGTGCATGAGCCATGGAAAGATGGATTAGCAACCAACCAATCATTTGATTAATTTCAAGTGATACAATGTATACAACTGTGATATAATCAAGTGTTTTTAAGTAATTCAATCACATTCTGTTCCTTAGCATATTTCAATTTTCACTATTTAAAATATTTAATACAAATTATGTTCTTCTGCATGTGTTCATGAGATATAAGAGTTTCCCTTACTTGAAACAATCAAATAAAGGCTAATTTAAATAATGACAAACCTGTTGAAAACCCAATCAAGGCATTTTCTCCTCCATCAAAGCCAGCAACCAACCATTCATTTATTGGACCCATGTTGCGGCAAGGTACTCCACCTGGAATAGAACAATCACATTAAAGAAAAAAACTACCAAACATTGAAAACACTTTATTTTCTTCTACACGTGAGAAGCCTTGTAGGCTAGTTGATAGTGAGCTTGCCTACTGTAACCGAGTTACAGAGGTGCCAGGTTCTAGCCTAGTTGATAGTGAGTTTGCTTACTGTAACCGAGTTACAGAGGTGCCAGGTTCTAGCCTAGTTCATAGTGAGTTTGCTTACTGTAACCGAGTTACAGAGGTGCCAGGTTCTAGCCTAGTTCATAGTGAGTTTGCTTACTGTAACCGAGTTACAGAGGTGCCAGGTTCTAGCCTAGTTGATAGTGAGTTTGCTTACTGTAACCGAGTTACAGAGGTGCCAGGTTCTAGCCTAGTTCATAGTGAGTTTGCTTACTGTAACCGAGTTACAGAGGTGCCAGGTTCTAGCCTAGTTCATAGTGAGTTTGCTTACTGTAACCAAGTTACAGAGGTGCCAGGTTCTAGCCTAGTTGATAGTGAGTTTGCTTACTGTAACCGAGTTACAGAGGTGCCAGGTTCTAGCCTAGTTCATAGTGAGTTTGCTTACTGTCACCAGGTTACAGCGTGCCAGGTTTACTATCACCAGAAAATGTGATATGTTTGAAACCAAGTCCAGATAAAAAATCATGGTCGTGATTTCTCACTTAATACGGTCGTTCCTCCAGTTCAGGGGTTGTAGTTGGGTACCAGGAGTATGTGTTGAGGAAGGTAAACACCGCAAGGAAGGAAACTGGCCACACCACCTAATAGTTGCTACCATGGGACTTTAATACATATCTGTACTACGACTAAAAGATGTTGCCATTTTTGTTTCGATCCCTGGAAATAATGAGCAATACAGGATTTGCATTCTTTTGTGCAATTGAGGTTTCTCCAGAGATGTATTTCATACTGTGTAGATAGACTCCCAACTCCCTATAGGCATGCAATGCTTTGAGAAGAAATGTACCACTCAGAAGGTAAAAAGCTTCCTGTGTAGTCATATAATTTACTATGGCCACGCAGAAGATGGATGTGTTAGACCATTGGCACAAATAACACGGTGACACAGCGCATTTCCATTCTCTGGACTACATCCTGCTGGAAATCTAGTAGGACCATTGTCCTGCTATAAGGGAGATTCAGCGGGAGTTTGAGAATGAACACTGTAGAAGATCTACTAGGGAATCTGTGCTGTTGCATAGCAAGTTTGTCTAATGGGACACTAGTGAGACCTTCAAACCTGCATGCTAAAACTGGCATGTTTGTTTGTTTGAATTTTAACTTTATGTATTTCTTTGAAACAGCCATTCCTTCTGTTTTCTTCTTTTTTAGACTAATTCCTTTGTTTTCACTTGCTTGTACTACCATGTCCAACAGGGCTTGAAGTTGTTGTTCGCTCCTTTCAATCAGAATTGTATCGTCAGCATATCTTAGATTATTCAGATTGTAACCTCCAACTGCTAATCCTGGAATGTAAATGAATATAGAAAAAGAAAAAAGAAAATTTTCTAATGTGATGCCTATGAAAAAAAAGCAAACAAAACAAAAGTGATCATATGGGAATATAAAGATTAAAAAAATTGCTGGAACATCTGCGGTCAAATATATTGAAAATCAGAGACTGAAATGGTTCCGCCACTTAATGAGAATGAACCAGTATTGGCCAACAACAGAGCATACAACATAAATGAAGACATCAAACAGCAAAGGAAGACCAAGAAGAAGGTGGATTAAAGGAGTTACAAACGCTCGGAGACCTCACAATATTACTGCATATCAAGCGACCAAACGTAATATTGCCCAAAAACCGACCAGCATTCAACCATGCTACAGCTAACAGTAACAGCAGAGAAAACACAATCGATAGAAGAAAAATGTTACACTGAAGAACTAATAACAGAAAAAATATGGAAGTTATTTGCTGCTGGCATCTTTTACAGAAACTCTATATAAACAACCTAACTTCACATCCATACCTTCTGGGCTGGCATCCTCTTCAAATATGGGTTTCAAGACTCCGCTGAAGTACAGATACTTGTTACGTTCAATCAGGCCGGTGTCAAATGCACACAAGTGTGTGTTCTTATCGTAAACACTGGAAGGGAACACAGTTTTAAAGATTAAAGTGCATGCAGATGAATCTATCAATCAAATACTCAATCAATCAATCATCTATTATGTCTATCTATCTGGCTATACAACTATTTGCACCTCATGGAATATAGGTCTTAAACACACTCCTCTATCTTGTCCTATTTTTAGCTTGCTTCCAGTTCTTTCCATGCTCTACCACACCAAACTACTTTTGCGTCTCTGCATCTAATTCTTTCCTCTAGATAATACTTGTTATTTCTCGTTTCCTGTGGGTTCTAGATTAATGCCTGTATTATTATGCTTTCTTCTTCAACGTTCATTCTCAAATTCCTATTGAATCTCTCTTGTTAGGACAATGGTCCTACTAGATTTCCAGAAGGATGTAGTCCAGAGAATGGATATGAAAATGGAGAATTACATTGTGTTGTCGCCATTTTATTTACACCAATGGCCCAACACATCCATCTTCTGTAGTTTGCTATGCTTTCTGTTAGCTTTCTTAATGTGTGTCCTCCGCCGAAGACGGGATGTGTCTGCCATTGGCGCAAATAAAACGGCGACACAATGCATTTTCATTTTCCGGACTACACCCTGCTGGAAATCTTGTAGGATCATTGTCCTGCTATAAGAGAGAACCAGCAGGAGTTAAAATGAACGCTGAAAAAAGAAGATATCAGCTTCTGACTCCGATAGGAAAACGAGGAAGGAGACAAATAATTTTTGAAATTTAAAAAAAAAAGAGGGAGACTTACCTGAAGTTTGTGATTTTATGTTGTGGCCGGTCTTCCGTTATTTTATCAAAGTCTTCGTTACCAGTAAACAATGACAACTTTGGATCAGTGAGGGCAATGAACTCTTCAACCTAGAAATAGTAAAACCAACATTAGCCTGACATTTCCCGCTACAGACATTACAATAGATCTATTATGTGTATGAGAGACAAAATTAGCTATAAACATCAATCTTCGGGATTCGTTTTTAAATTACTAGATGAAATATATCACATCATGGTTTAAAGCTACACTATCCATGCATTTTTGGCCCAACACATCAAACTTCCGCATGACATTTTTGGTCAAAGACAACGTATTGAATGAGGAAGTCAGTCCATACCAAAACATCCTTAGTCACTACTTACACTATGCATGGTAAGTGGCAGTGTTATTTCTTTGATCCCTTTTTCAGACCTGGCAATACACATCATGATCATATCCATAACCCTTCAGGGTCGTAGAGTTGCCACTCTTGAAATATAGCGGTGCCACTCTTGAAATGTCAACAGAAAAATTTTGCCATGCCTCTGTTCTTTGTTTAGGTGAAGAATCTTAATCTTGTCCAGTCTTTAATATTATCAATCCATACTTTCCTCTTACCACCTCTTCTTCATCAACCATCAGCTGTTCCCTGCAAGATAATTTTGGAAAGGAAATCATGCCTCATGGCCAAACCACACAAATTTTGTGATGTCTCACCACTGCCGTGAGATGTTCCTGTTGGCGTCAAATACACATAGGCCAACAGAAATATAATAGCAAGTGAACTGCAGATTAGTAGCATGTACTCTGGAGAAAAGAATGTTGTCATGGTTTACAGATTGACTGCACCTTTCGGCCTGACACATCCAACTTCAGCATATACCAAGTAAAAAATTAGACAGTTTTCAGGAATTCTAGGGATGCAATTATTAATCAAGAGAGAAAATGAAAAATTCACTGCATGGTACATGCCGAAATCGGATGTGCTGGACCTTCCAAGGTGCAAATAACTCAGTTATGCCATAAATTAGTACTACAACGTACTTCATGCTTCCCGGCAGAAATCACATGCACTTTTGTGTTGGTTACCAGAGTTCGAAAGAAGAAGAAGACTATGTCACAACTACAAAATTTTTTCTGAGCTTGTTCTCAAACTCCTGCATATAACAGGCTGCAGTTCAGAGGATGGAATGAGTTGTACCATAGTTTGCAGCTTGACTACAATATCTGTGCCCGTCAGCCCAGCACATCCAACTTCAGTATAACATTGGATCACTTTATGAAACAGTAAATTCAACTCACAAAATCCTCTTAACTTCCTACAACATGCATGGTAGGCCTTAGTGTTGGTACTCTCTGTTCCCCTTTTGAGTCCGGCAACACTTGCCCGACTACAAATAATCATTTTAGCTTAAGTAAGGCCTGCTGTCTAATGAAAGCAATGAGATCAAGCAATTACTAGAGTACACCCATAACTGAGCCAAATGCAAAGCGTGTTACGAAACCATGGCCTTTGGAAAAGTAAGAAATTGGTCGCTCACGGTCACTTACAAAGGACACTGTTCTGTAGCATTCTTTACATTCAGATCCGTCTCTCGTTTACACAAAAGTCGCTTCTAGTGGACGGCAGGCCTAATGTGTGCACAATGGAAAAAAAATACTTTTATGGACGTGACTATTACCTTCTAACCTTGCTACAATGATCCTTCAAGGAACGATGCAAGGAAAAAAGGAAGAGACAAATTTTTCTTAACGGACCCACAGATACAAACAAATGAGCAACACAACTTACAGCATCTTCAGAATCACCAGGAAATAACTTCAGTTCCTGATCGTCCATGTACTTCAAACATTTGTTACATCTTTCTGGGAGAGCTTTCGTATGACTTAAAGTCAACACTGTGGAATTTCTGTAAATAAGAAACAGTTCATAACATGAAGTAAAAGATTACAAGTGGGAGGGGAAACAAACAGATGATGATGATGAAATAATACCTTTAGCTGCGAGAAAATACCTCTTGAAACATGATGATGATGAAATAATACCTTTAGCTGCGAGCAGATAGCTCTTCACATGATGATGATGAAATAATACCTATAGCTGCGAGCAGATAGCTCTTGACACATGATGATGATGAAATAATACCTTTAGCTGCGAGCAGATAGCTTGACAGTCCACTGATAAATTGACAGACTTTCTGACAAAAGTACAGGTCTTCCTCAACTAAGGTGATACCGGTGAGTATAAGCATGGTTGTGTTAAGGGGGCTTATAGGTTTATGTTTTTCCCAAAAGGAAGCATTTATTATTATTCGAGAAAAATAATACTATTCACGACATACACGTTATCTACTAGGGATTTGTTGTTGCATGGTGGTTGTTCTGGTATGTCACTGGCGAGACCAGGCAGTTAACATAATCTATGCCGAGTCATATGCCAGATTGTAATTAATTTAAAATTCAGCTTACCTTTATTGTTGGTTGATATTATTTTCATCTTCTAGTTTGGCCCTCTTGGGACTGTTTTCCTTATCATCGTTCTCATCAGGACACTTGTCACATTCAGTCATCTCCTTGGCTTGAACATCATTAGCAACTATTTCTTGACCTTTCTTTGGTTCCAACTTGGGCCTGCTTGGAAATTATGAATGTTTCTGTAGAAAGTAGTTTCAAACAAGTAATAAAATAATAAAATATCAATGCAAAAGCAGTCAAGCTAAATTACATCTGGACAGAGCAAGCATATTATTTATCAAGTGAGATATTCTTCTCAGAACGATGTGTTCATCGTGAATACTCTGAACACTTCTCTGTCCCGGGCAAGTAGGTCTGCATTGGCCAGAGACATGTGCATACATTCTTCGATGTCGCTGGTCCATCGTCTTCTTGGTCCATGCACAGAGAAAGACAAATCAAGGTAAAGAACATTAAATGTAGATAAGGGTCGAATCGTGAACAACATCACAGCATGAAAGCTGAAGTTTATTTTGGTTATATAAAGAGACTTAATAGCATGAGAAAACTAGTAATGGAAGGCATAGTTGCTGGTAACAAGGCAAAGATAACAACGGACGAGAGACATTTCAGAGTCTTTAGAGGTGCCCATGGCGGCATCATGTCAACTTGCTCAGAATTGTGAGGACGTTTAGTGCTCATAAGTAATACTGCATTCTGGGAAGAATGTAACTCAATTAATGCTATTCATAATATATCCCAATCATTTATATTTTCATATAACCTTAATTTCTTGCTGCCTCAATGGAGCCCTGATATACAGGAACAGACGAGATATCTGGAACAGACCCGTGAGCTTTCTAAAAACAAGTTGTTTTAAAAACCTCTTCTATTTATGCTGTCCATATTTTCATGGGTGCTTCTCT
This sequence comes from Meghimatium bilineatum, assembly GCA_034231615.1. NCBI lineage: Eukaryota > Metazoa > Mollusca > Gastropoda > Stylommatophora > Philomycidae > Meghimatium > Meghimatium bilineatum. The sequence goes on from CM067311.1 coordinate 26,328,060, forward strand.
AACTTTAAGCCCACTGTATTTAAACAGCGTCACTTTTCGGATGGTATTAGTAACTAGTAGCATGTCAGAACCATTTGACCTGCTGTTTTCTGATGAAGTTCCGCACTCGTGTTATACCCACCTGCCGTCTGATTGTCTCATTACTGATTATATCTATTTTTGTGACCAAGTGAAAAAAAACTACTGAAAGCAGACAAAAGGGTAAAGTACACCCTGATCAAGTGAAAATATTTGATAGAATAGGAACCACCAAATCAATCAAACAAACAGAATAGAAACCACCAAATCAATCAATCAAACACAGAATAGGAACCACCAAATCAATCAATCAAACACAGAATAGGAACCACCAAATCAATCAATCAAACAGAATAGGAACCACCAAATCAATCAAACACAGAATAGGAACCACCAAATCAATCAATCAAACACAGAATAGGAACCACCAAATCAAACAGTGATTGTTCCACGTAAACTGCTATTTAAATTTTGTTTATATATTTACTTACCAATTGGTGCACAATTTTACTGCAGTTTTCTATTTACTTGAATTTTTTTAATCAAACTAATGCAAACATGTTTTGGCAGTAAAGAAAGTCAATAATAATCATGTACGTTCAAGTAACTCACCTTCCAGAAAACAATGACATAATTGTGGGCTGTTTGTCATCAGGAGTCTTAGAGGCGAGACGACCTGAAGTCCGAGCAGGTGCTGTAGAGTATAGATAAAACATATACATATTTTCTGATGCCACTAAGCTATTACACCTAATTAACCTTACAGGCTCTATAGGTGGTTATAGCCCCGACGTCATTATGTAACTTGGGTCGGTAGGCGTCTCCATTCACCCCCATTGCTATGCCCCAAATCATCAGCACGGAATCACACGAAGTAAAGCTTATATGATGTAGAATTCCCGCCACACGAAGCTAGAAAGAAATATGTCACAGCCTAAAGGTCAAGTTCCTTTACACATTACGATTGCAAGAAGGAAAAAGCCGGCTAATTTTTGACAACAAATTTCTGAAATGAATTTGTCCATTTTCGACCACATATTTTACTATCAAATGTAGTGTAGCATTGGCAAGTGATCAAATGTAGTGTAGCATTGGCAAGTGATCAAATGTAGTGTAGCATTGGCAAGTGATCAAATGTAGTGTAGCATTGGCAAGTGATCAAATGTAGTGTAGCATTGGCAAGTGATCAAATGTAGTGTAGCATTGGCAAGTGATCAAATGTAGTGTAGCATTGGCAAGTGATCGTCATAGAAAGTGATGTCTACATGTTTTAATTGCTGTTTTTATGTTTTAGTTGTTGTTATGTTATAGAATGTTCGTTTATTCATTGAAAAACACAAAAACAATATGTATCAGAGGTGTCACGTGTCAGCTTTTAAAATAAAAACATTGTATGTCCATAGTCTTAAACGAGCAGACATTGTATGTGATTTCTTCACGTTTGATTAGTTTGTTCAGTCCATATTACATTAGTCTGGAAATAAACGATATTTTAAAAAAGTGATTAAACACTTAAGAGTTGGTTGTCCCATCTCATATGGGGTCAAAGTGACCCAGATGCCATACTTACCCTTAGAACCCAGTAGCTCGATACTTTAGGATTTACACTAAATATGGTTACCCCAGAAACCAATTTTTTGGTATTTCGACTTGCAAGAACAGCGTACAGCATAAAGTAAGTTAATGATATAACAAAACATAATTTTATGCCGTATTTGTGTCAAAATAACTCAGATCTGGTGGAGCGTTTTTGTGTATTTTTTTTTCTCATGCGCCCGGGGAAAGGGGTGATTAAGTAGGAGAGAAACCACATCACTGTACATAGAAAGTAGGAGAGAAACCACATCACTGTACATAGAAAGTAAGAGAGAAACCACATCATTGTACATAGAAAGTAGGAGAGAAACCACATCATTGTACATAGAAAGTAGGAGAGAAACCACATCATTGTACATAGAAAGTAGGAGAGAAACCACATCACTGTACATAGAAAGTAGGAGAGAAACCACATCATTGTACATAGAAAGTAGGAGAGAAACCACATCATTGTACATAGAAAGTAGGAGAGAAACCACATCACTGTACATAGAAAGTAGGAGAGAAACCACATCATTGTACATAGAAAGTAGGAGAGAAACCACATCATTGTACATAGAAAGTAGGAGAGAAACCACATCATTGTACATAGAAAGTAGGAGAGAAACCACATCATTGTACATAGAAAGTAGGAGAGAAACCACATCATTGTACATAGAAAGTAGGAGAGAAACCACATCATTGTACATAGAAAGTAGGAGAGAAACCACATCACTGTACATAGAAAGTAGGAGAGAAACCACATCATTGTACATAGAAAGTAGGAGAGAAACCACATCATTGTACATAGAAAGTAGGAGAGAAACCACATCATTGTACATAGAAAGTAGGAGAGAAACCACATCACTGTACATAGAAAGTAGGAGAGAAACCACATCATTGTACATAGAAAGTAGGAGAGAAACCACATCATTGTACATAGAAAGTAGGAGAGAAACCACATCATTGTACATAGAAAGTAGGAGAGAAACCACATCATTGTACATAGAAAGTAGGAGAGAAACCACATCATTGTACATAGGATCAAACATTTTGTACAAACATCCTGCAACAATTTAAATGTTGTTATTCTTTGCTCCTCTTTTGGGCCCCAGCAACACCCGAGCGCAATGGCCTGTAAATTTCTTGGAACCAAAACAAACTGCCAAAGACAAATGTGTCGGGCCATTGGAATGCATAAAAAGGCGACACAGCTTATTTCCATTCTCTGAACTACATCGTGTTGGAAATCTAGTAGGACCATTGTCCTGCTACAAGAGTGACCCAGTGGGAGTTTGAAAATAAACGCTGAAAAAGAAGAAACGATAACCATTTCTTCTACAACTTATGAGAACAATTTTGTTGTTTATTAAATTAATCCTCTATACTTACTTCGAGTGGGTGTCTCTACGGATTTTCTACCTCCTTTTAATTTTTTAACCGGTGGTGAGAAGTCATCTTCATCCCCATTGTCTGCTCCGTTAGTGTCAATCTCTGCTTCAATCAGATCAACTTCCACTACGCCGTTCAATAGTTGGTTACCATTCTGTGTCTCCGCGATATCCTGATGACATAAAGTAATATAGTATATAAAACAATTTCAAATATGGTCGGATTATTTTTACATATTTTGTAGTAATTGTTATAAACAAACAATTTTTAATTCTGAAAATGAAGTCCATCATCAAAAGATCCATTAACATGGAATGGAGCTCACCTCATCCATGGCAGCCAAAAGGACAATGCTATCTACAAGCTTGGAAGAAAGGAACAAACTATGTTTAGATTGAGAAAATACTCTAACATATGTACGGGAAGTTTGGAGTTGGTGTCACTGATATGTACCCTTTTGGACAAGTTCCAGAAAACACAAAACATATTTTACAGAACTGCACACTGTACGTAAGTAAAGACAAGATGAAAGCTATGAGCCTCTGAAAAAGCTTCTTCTTCTGCGTTCAGCATCTGCATGTGCAAACCAGACAGTGGTGTGGGCAGCTATAGATATGCATACCACAGCGGTTTGGGCAGATACGGATATGTATGTGCAAAATAGAGCACAGTTTGGGCAACTACAGACCTGAATTTAAAAACCAATGATTTTGGCAGCTACTGACCTGCATGTGCCAGACAGTGGTTTGGGCAGATATGGGCCTGTATGAACACAATTCTCTTGGTGTGGTCACTGAGTACATTTTTTAGACTAATATTCCTAGATCTTGTACACAGTGTGTTAAATGTACACACGTGTTGCCTTTCCCAAAAAGAAAACAAAGAATAGCATTACTAATCTTCCATGCATGGAGGGGGGGAAGGGGGTCATGTGTGTGTGAGAGAGAGTTGGCAGTCCCATTCCATAGGTCATAGTGACCCAAAAACCATGCTGAAGTCAAACGTGCCGAGCTGGAAGGCGCAGATAATACAGCCTAGCTGTAAACCATGACACAATTTATTCGCCTCTCCAGACAATGTCCTGCTAACCAGCAAGACTTTAGGAATGAATGCTGGAAAAGGCAATGTACCATATTAGAAACACTTATCTGCCAATCATGTCATAAGAGTCAACTAAGGAGGTTTTGGTGTGGAGTTAGCTGTCCCTTCCCGTCATAGTGACCCAGAATCCATTCTTAAATCTGATGTGTTAGGTTGAAAGGCGCAGACATCACAGCTAAGCTGTAAACCATGACCAAATGCATTCCATTCTCCGAACTACATCCTGCTAAACTTTAGGAGTTTGAGTACGAACGCAGAAGAAAAATAAACACAAAAATAAAACATTTATCTTACCACTTTGCAGTTGACCTTGCTTCTGTCATCTGTATTCTCGTTCGTAAATTCTTTATTTTCTACATTATTTTCAATGTTAGAGCCCAATGCAAATTTAGACAATGTCACAGCAACAGAGGATCCGTTAGTGATATGCCCACTGGCTACTGTCGCTGATGAAAATTCACCATTGTGAGCATGCTTAATGTCGGTGCTACTTGTACCATTGCTAGTTCCGTTTGTGTTAACACTTGCCAACAGGAAACCGCCAATGATGGCATCAATCTTCTTGTAAAAACCTTTCTATTAAAAAGAAAAAAAGTATTTCAAAAATACTTTTAAACTGGGTTTATTCAGTTCAAAGATGATAAAAACCTGCTAGGATGGTGTTTATCTGGCATTCTTTATGAGGTTATACTAAAGAGAAACGCGGTGGCCTAGCTGATAGTGAGCTTGCTTACTGGATTACAGCGTGCCAGTGCCAGGTTCCAAACAACATCTGGACAAAACAATCGGGTTTAGATTTATCTCCTTACAGCTCCTCCAGCTGTAAATGGATACCTGACGCATGAGTTTGGGAAGGTAAACACAGCAAGGAAGGAAACTGGCCATCTCATCTAATACTGTAGTTGCTGCAGCTTAGCAAACGAAAAGTTATCTTCATCTCCAATGGCAGGTCACTGTTATGGGATCTGCCTTACCTTTATACTAAAGAAAATCCTGGATTGACAACATCAAGGAATGGTCTGGGCATGATTTTGTCTACACCCCTCCAAGTGGCTATGGATAGAGATATTTGGAGAGCGTTCTTTTACTGATGTCACCAGTGTGGTACCCCTACGATCTAAATGTTTTTGGGTCTTATTGTTATTGTTATTATCTAAGGTTTTCCACAGTTTATGCAAGCACCAGATGACTGCAGTACTCAATGTACCTGTGGGTTGCAATGTACCTGTGGGTTGCAATGCTACAAAATGGACATATTATTTCTAGATGAGATTTTCTTGCACTCTCAAAGCATCCTGCAGATAAAAGGGTTAATTTTCTCCCAGAGGTACAGGAATGGGTTTTCAGCAGACTTCAGCTCAGAGAAGATCATTGGATGAAATAGCTCATACCTCCTTAGTACCTTCTTACGACATGTGACAAGTGTTATTTCCCTTTCTGGTGCCAATAACACACAGGCAGTATTCTTCTGCATTCGTTCTCAAACTCATGCAGATTAGCAGGATGCAGTCCGGAGAACGGAATGTGTTGTGTCATGGTTTACAGCATTGCTGCGATATCTGCACCTTTCGGCCGGACACATCCGACTTCAGCATGGCTTTGGGTCACTGACCCTATATGGGTAAATGCAAATAAAGTAAATAGGTTACTAGAAAACTATCAATATAAAATAATAAAATATAGAAAATAACACTAAGAAATTTTCTTTAAAAAAGAACAAATACAATTGTCAACGTGGTGGTCCAATTGGGATCTTTATCAAGACAACAAAAACAGTTAAGAACAAAAAAAACCATAACGAATATAAACAAAATGGATTTCTCCCACCAGGAAATCAACAACCAGCAACAACAGATCCAGTGCAATACCAACTCCATCCCATAACCTCCTTAGTCGCCTTTTACGACATGCGTAGAAGGTAAACTGTGTTGCTATTCTTTACTCCCCTTTTGGGCCCTGGCAATACACGGGCGAGGCATTATTCTAAACCTCCTTATTACCTCTTACGACATGTGGCAAGTGTTATTTCCCTTTCTGTGCCAATATCACACAGGCATTATTCTAAACCTCCTTATTACCTCTTACGATATGTGGCAAGTGTTATTTCCCTTTCTGTGCCAATATCACACAGGCATTATTCTAAACCTCCTTAGTACCTCTTACAACATGTGGCAAGTGTTATTTCCCTTTCTGTGCCAATAACACACAGGCATTATTCTAAACATAAATAAAGTTAGCAGCAGAGACAAGAAAAACATTTAATCTTGTTTGTTTGTTTTGCGCTCGCTCCATTGTAATCAGCACAGAAATTCATGTGATTTCTGCCAGGAGCGTAGTTACATTTGTGCCACCGTTATGTGCCTTGCAGGCCCAGCACATCTGATTTCGACATGCCTTGACATTTCGGGTGGACTGCCCTAGCCTGTGACAGGCAGTGAATGTGTACTTATTCTACGCCGAAACTGTTTGTCCTTCACATCTATCTTGCACGAGGTGTTCCGCCACCAGTGAACTTGTCTCATGTAATTTGACGTATTGTGACTGGCCCCATTGGGTACTGAACCTTTTCTCATCCTCAAGCCTGGTTCCGGTTTAGTAAGAACTTGACAGAAGAAATGGACTTGGACTCGTTCACCCTCTTAGCCGAAGTGTTGTTCACCAACTTCATGAACCACTCGTCCTAAGTCCGAGTCTATACACATTTTTATGAGCGTCAGGGACTAGCATTTATTCTAGAACAGCTGAACAGTGCTGTCACCCTGGATGGCTGTGCCTGCGCCCATCAGGCACTGAATCTTTTCTCTCTGCAAGCATGATTCCGTTATAGAAAAAACTCAACAGTAGATTTGGGCCTGGGCTGGGATCACAGGTATCTAGGAGCTTGTCTCGAATAAACAAAACAATAGTTCTGATTTCCTTGAAACGTTTTTCATTCTCTTTGCACGTACTGCTGTCCTCTAGCGCTGTGCTTCCCTCTCAGTGTACACATTGTGCTATTATTTTTATTGTGACTAATGTGCCATTCTTTATATTTCTCATAACATCTGCCCACTTTGTAACAACTGCATTGGCCGCCCTTCCGATGCTTCTGCAGAACTGACTAGCTTCACTGTGTGTCGACAGTGCTGCTGCATGTGTTGATGCAGAGGTGTCTGAGATATTGCCTGTCAAATCTCTTTCCAACTGCTACCTCCACTTTCACTGACACAATCCCCAAAAGTTTTAGCCAGAATCAGCATGAGCAGCTGTATTTCTGTTTCCAGGGTGCACCATGAGGAGGTAATTATGGGATCTTGGTTATCTGCTAACCCTGGGTCCGCCGAGAGCAATGCGGTACCCTTTGCACCCAACATCTTATCTTGATAAAGACCTTTTTGGTCAAAACATCAATTCTGAGAATTGTTTCACGTAAAACTGTTATACAACAATTTTTTATTCAATCAAATATTATGTGCCTACCCACTTTTTTCTAAATTGTGACTGAATTGTGCAGCTTCATTCCAAGTTTGTTATAGTACGAGCAGTTAAGGTCACCAGCAGACAATGTTGCCAAAAAAAACAAAACGGTTAATTTAATCGGAGATATCTGTTTAGTGAGCTTGCCAGCTACAGTACAGATAAAGCTGTGTGTTTGTTACAAACTCCTACCAAGGTCATGAGGGGAGCTCTTAGTGTGTAGCGCACAGTTTGATTACAGCTTGGCTGCGATATCTGTGCCTTTTGGCCTGCCATATAACTTTTGGATCATTAGCCTGTGTAATGGAATAGCCAACTCAATCCCCAAATCTCCTTAATGGCCTAATATGACATGCATGGAAGGTGAGTGATGCTATTCTTTGTCCATATGTGACTCCGAGCAACACACATGAGGTCCTACACTCAATTCAACAGCCACTGCTCCTAACTAAGTGTTGAAATAATTACGACATTTCACGACTAACAGAACATCAACTCGTTTTATATTAAGTCCCTCACCCAAGTGTTACCTGGGAACCAAAATGAGAGCAAAGAATAAAAACACATTTACCTTCCATACAAATTGTTATAGGCGACTAAGGAGGTTAGGTGGAGTTGGCTGTCCCATCCCACATATGATCAAAGAGATACAAAGTGATACTGAAGTTAAATATGTTCGGTTGAAAGGCGCAGATACCGCAGCAATGATGGAAACTGTGACAACACATTCTAACTACATCCTGCTGATCTGCAGGAGCTTGAGAACAATTGCAGAAGATGAAATTTAAGTATGGAAACTGCTGGTTGCTCTAAAATATTGGCCATAAAACATAAATATTTCTCTTAGATCACAATTTCCACCAAAGGCAGATGTGTCGGGCAATTGCCGCAAATAAAATGGTTTTAAAGCGTATTTCCATTCTCTGGACTAAATCCAACTAGAAATTGTGTAGGACAAATGTCATGTTACAAGGGAAATCCAGCGGGGAGTTTCTTCTTCTTCATCAATTTTCAGTCAGATATCAGATACCAATAGCTTCAATGAATTGTGTGGTTCGCTTCAGATCATCCATGGAACCCCTCAAGTCTAGAAGAAGTGCAGTCTCAGTGGGCCATATTTTCTCATTCTCTTCTTGGTAGATTTGACACATATGAAGAATGTGTTCTGCAGTCTCTGGACTCAGTCCACAGTTCTGTCTCGCCAATCTTCAGCTTTCCGAACATGCGGGGAGTTTGAGAATGAACCTTGAAGACGAAGAATATGACAAACAAAATGTACTGACATGCTATTACATCGATATCTGCAAACTACCTCCGTGATTTCTGCATTGGCTAACTCCTCCTCCAACTCTTCAATTTTCCTTTTCACATCCTCGTTAAACAAATGTTCCAGAATGGCACACTTCTTTTTCCAGTAACCCTGTCAAAGTTTTGAAGCACATAATAAGTTTAAAAAGCTCTCACATTTGCAAAGATATATGATGATGGAACTGTGGTAGTACATGTGACGATGATGGAACTGTGGTAGTACATGTAATAATGATGGAACTGTGGTAGTACATGTAATGATGATGGAACTGTGGTAGTACATGTAATAATGATGGAACTGTGGTAGTACATGTAATGATTATGGAACTGTGGTAGTACATGTAATGATTATGGAATAGTGGAAGTACTGTGGAATCCCTCTATAGCTCATACATTTCTAGCAAATTTCCTGTTACCAGCAAACCCCTCCATCACTAACGCCTTTTATACAGACATAACACAGCTGTTTATAACACAAACATAACACAGACCTACCACAACCTGACACAGGGATCTGGTAAGTAATAAATGCTTCTTTCCCTGAATTTGCGCCTACCAACTTCATTTTCTTTTGATTATAAAGAAAATATTATGAGTATACTCAACAGAGAGGTTGTAAGCTGGTAAACAGTGTCTACTTTCATAGGCAACAACAGACCATCATTTTTCGACTTAGAAAGGCTTCTGCACGATTCCAGGGCCACCTGTACCGGATCAGGGTAGCCCATACAAATGAATGTCCATGCCGAGCAGGCATACAGATCCCTGAACACATACTCAAAGATTGTCCAGGAAACAAAGAACTGCAAGGCAAGACATAGCCACACTAGACTGAACTGAGGCAAAAACTTTAGGGCAGCCGCTATGACCTGGAGAAGATGGAGCTTCGTCCTGGCCACTGGCCTGAAGATCTAACAAAAACTGGAACAGCCGCTATGACATGGAGAAGACGGAGCTTCGTCCTGGCCACTGGCCTGAAGACCTAACAAAAACTTTGGAACAGCCGCTATGACCTGGAGAAGATGGAGCTTCGTCCTGGCCACTGGCCTGAAGATCTAACACAACCAAAAGAATCCTGAATACAGACACACGGTCTGCTGAAATGACGATGTGTCAGGAGTCAAGTTAACTATGTGATCATTGATGCCAACAAATAGAAGTTCTAAATTTTGAAAACTGATTTCGTTGGGTTCTGCTAACATCCTCCACCCCACGCAATCATTTTTGTTGTCTGATTCTACAAACTCACTCCCTATACACAATCATTTCTTGTTTGATTCCACTAACCCACTGCATATACACGATCATCTCTAATATTAAGTTCACCCGTGTGTTGCCGGGCCAGAAAGGGGAGCAAAGAATAACAACACTGTTTACCTTTCATGCATGTTGTAAAAGGCGACTAAGGAGGTTATGGGATGGAGTTGGCTGTCCCATCCCATATAGGGTCAGTGACCCAAAGCCATGCTAAAGTCAAATGTGTCAGGCTGAAAGGCGCAGATATCGCAGCAATGCTGTAAACCATGGCACAACGCATTCCGTTCTCCGGACTACATCCTGCTAATCTGCAGGAGTTTGAGAACGAACGCGGAAGTAAAAAAGAATTTTAAGTTAACCTCTGCTTCCATTTAGACATATGACCAACTACAAACAATTCATCTCACCTTCGCAGTTATGTCTCCATCTTTGAACTCTGACTCAATCTTGTTTAGCCTGAAATTCAAAAAAATATTAATATTCTTGCTAAAGTCAGATGTGTCAGGACAGAAGTCACAAATATGACATCAAAGCTGTAAACTGCGACACCAATGCACTACATTCTCCAGACTACATTCTGCTTACATGCAGGAGTTTTAAAACAAACGTAGACTTAGAAAGAATATAAACAACATAAAAATCAATGTCAGTTTTAGTCTTGTCTGCATTCTTTCTCAAATTCCTGCTTATATACAGGAGATAGTCCATACAACGGAATATACTATGTCATGATTAAATTGACATTAAGCACATGTGTTACTCAAACCGAAAGGGGAGCAAAGAATAGCAACACCACGACCCTTGACCCATGCATGTCATAAAAGGCAACTAAGGTTTGGGGAAAGAGTTTCAGTCTCACCTCATAGGTTGAATTTACCAAAATATCCATGATGAAATTGGATGTGGCAGACCAAAAGCAGATATTGCAACCAAGCTGTAAAACATGATACAATGCATTCTGCTATCCTGACTACATTCTAGTAACCAGGAAACGTTTAAGAATGAAAACAGAAAAATTATTCCAATAAATTAAACGATTGCAAAGTTTCACATTTAAACTTTACCACGAAACCAAAGGCAAACGTTGCCAGCGGTTTTCCTGCGGTAAAAGACCGCCAGACATTTTCAACCAGTTGCTATACTCATTTAGCGACATATAACATATGATGTTTAATGTTTACATGACCGGATTTAACAAATGATAGTGATATTTTTGTATTCATAGTAGATATAGTAACACAGCATTCATAGACTTAACAAAAGCATTTGACATGGTAAGTAGAAAGGGGCTGTGGTAGATGATGTGTATTAGCTCCTACAATACTTAACATCATGTGCTCTGCTATGTTGGATGATGCTTTTAGAGATATAAACTTGGGAGTAGACATATATCGCATCCATGGAAAATTATTCAACCTTTGCGACTCCGAGAAAAAAACAAAGTCAAATTACACACAATCAGGGATCTCTTATTTGCTGATGACTGTGCCCTAAATGCCAACTCTGAGGCTGATCTACAAAGTATTATAGACAGATTCTTCAAATCTTGTACCAACTTTGGACTTTCTATTAACATGGATAAAACATACGCCATGTTACAACTTTGACCAGCACCTGGCAAAAGTTATCACGAGACCTGCATAAAGGTAAATGGTGTAGCCCTGAAAGTTTTGAATAGATTCACATACCTAGGTAGCACTTTATCACAAAATGCCAATGTTGATGATGATTGCCAAGGCAAACATTACTTTCGGCAGATTGTACGCAAATGTGTGGCATAGAAATGGCATTAACCAACAGACTATGCTGAAAGTTTACAGAGCAGTGGTACTCCCAATGCTGTTATACGCTAGTGAAACATGGACTCTGTATAGATGTCATGTGAGGAAACGCAATCACTGTCACACAACTTTCTCAGAAAAGTTATGAACATCAGTTGGCAAGACAAGATTCCGGTTACCACAGTCCTTGACAGATCTAGTATCCCTAGGATTGACACTATCCTGATGCAGACACATATTCGTTGGGCAGGTCATGTGGTACGTATGCTAATACTTCTCTATTAGCATCTGATACTTCTCTATGGTCAGCTGGAGAAGGGTACATGATCTTAAGGTAGCCTGTCAAAAAGGGTGCATCATCTTGTGAAAATAGGAGAAATGCAGCAGCTCACAGCGGAGAGTAGCTAGAAAGTCACGGACAGACCAAAAATCATCTATGGCAGTTATTCTATGTCCAAACTGTTCAAGCTCATTTGCGGCTCGAATAGGGCTCATTAGCCATCATAGGAACTCATAGGCAAGGACATATCTCTAACTGAATTTCAGTGGATGTAACAAATAGTCATAATTACTTGTGATGGACAAACAACAAAGACGTTATGGGATGGAGTTGGCTGTCCCATCCTAAATAGGATAAAAGCAACCCAGAAGTCATGCTGAAGTTGGATGTTTCAGGCCGAAAGGTGCAGATATCGTAGCAAAGCTGTAAACCATGACACAATGCACTCCGGTTTCCAGACTACATCCTGCTAATTTGCAGAAGTTTAAGAATGAACAGTGTGCTATTTATAGCACAGTGAAGAATCAAAAGCAACTTTTACTGACTGAAGGTAAAAATGCTGTTTCGTCCACCATTGGGCTATATAACGTTACGGATTTCCCTTGAAAAACTAATCATATCTATTCACACCTTAGACAAGAATTCTTAGAGAAATTAATTATTAATTCTAAAGACTGATTCTAATCCTTCTCCCCCCTCCCAAAAAAATCTATAAACTAATTCTAATCCTTTTAACCCCCTAAAAGTCACAATGGTGGACGAAACAGCAGATGCGCCGTTACGGTTTCTCTGTCAAGGTCTGCCTTCTCATTACCCCATGCTCTGCATTTCCAACCATGGGTGATGACTTCACGGGTTACTGATGATGGTCAGACTAATGATGAATAACGTATTGTTACATGGGTGGTGGCAACATTATTGTCAATTTATATTTTATAATTTATTATTGACTCTTTTCTCTTCTTTTCGTGCTCGCCAAAGTCATTTTATTTGCCTACTATGATTTAAATTCATATTTGCAGTTTTTTAAAATTATGGGCCTAATTAATTTAATTATTTAGTCGATCTGAATCAACGGGGCATGCAGCAGCATAGTATAGACTAACTTGAGCGTTAGGCCTCAGTCTTACTAACTATGCCCAACACATGCCTATTTATTTATTACTAGTAGTAGTTTAGTTATCAGGGCCCCTAAGCATGTTTTGTTATAATTAGAATAATTATTAATATTATTAATTAGTATTATTAATAATAATTATAATTAATAAATATTATAATTAATATAATAATTATTATTAAATATTAAATCACATCAAATGTTGTTATTTTTATGCCAATCTTCACATTTTTATCAGACTTGCCTGCTCATACAATCTGCATCAATAATAACTTCTGTGGCAGAAGACAACCGCACAATTGACCCGGGCATGGCGAACGAAGATATGCAATGCAATTTTATTTTCTTCTTCTTCTGCGATCAGTTTCCTATGCTCATAAGTCCATACAGGAAGGTGGGCAGCCTCCATGAATTCAGTCGTCAGCAGGAGGTCCTCACGGTTGCCCCACAGCTTCACCTTCAGATCTGTCTCTTGAGGCCATATTTTGGTTCTCACGTCATCAAAGAGTGGGCATGTCTGCAGAATATGTTCTGGAGTCTGGGGGCCCTTTTGACATGGGCATTGGTCAGTTTGGGCAGCCTTAATTTTGTGGAGATGTGCTTGTAGTCTGCAGTGTCCTGTGCGAAGTCTAAAAATTGTGGTTTGTTGTGACCTGTTTAGCTTTAGAATAGGGTCCTGTGGAAAGTTACTGCCTGTTCTCTGACTCCATGTATGTTTGTATATTCCTTTGATGAGGGTTTTTGCTTCAGTCAGTGATATTCTGTGGTGGAATTGTTCCTTTTTTGCACCTGCTTTTGCCAGTCTGTCAGCTCCTTCATTTCCTGCTATTCCACAGTGTGCAGGGATCCACTGCAGCACAACTTTATTGTTGGCAGATAGTTGATTTAGAAGTTCTACAGTTGTTTTTGTTAGGAGATCTTTAGGTTCCTTTTGGATGGTTTGGAGTACTGACATGCAGTCACACAAGAAGACTATGTTAGCTCCTTTGAGCCTCCGTTCCTCTAGAGCCTTTGATGCTTCCAAGATTGCTTGTAGCACTGCCCTGTAATTTGTTGATAATTTGCCAGTAGCAATTGAGAGTTCTAGTTTTGGGGTGTTTGGTATGAGTATTAGTATCCCAGCTCCTCCTTTCTTTACTGCACCCTCTGATGATCCATCTGTGAAGACATGAATCCATTGTGAGGTAGGGTATTGGGTGTCTAGGTGATATATTTTATTTAGAAACTGCAGAATATCTAACAAACAAATGCAAATGGAATTATACAGAAAGTAGGCAAACTTCGCGCTATTTCAACAACCGGAACTCTTCTTCCTGTCCAAGGTTACCACTCAATATTTTAGACAAGAACTTGTTCAGAAGACAAATCATCATCAGGTGTCTTGCTGCATCAAAGTCGTTGTTGTTTCCTTGTCGTGCCAGGTTGTCAAACTTCTAATATTTTCTCTGGAGGTGGCTCTGTTGCCTTCAATTTTGTCTGTTGTGACTATGTTCTCTAAACCAGACAAATACAAATACAAATACAAATCCAAAAAGCCCAGAAAAAAATGTATTTGTTCGTGACCATCGACAATATGTCTTTTTTTTTCTTTTCGTTGTATACCCCTTTGTGCATGGCAGCGTCAGAGGTAGAATAGTTCTCTGGGGGTGGCTTTTTGTGCGCTTCATATGTTTATTTTCGTTGACTCATTTATTTCTGTAATTCATCGTTTGCATGGTCAGCTCCTGGATTTGTAACCATCAGTCTTCAATCCTGTATAGTAATTCTTTTCAAGGAAGACTTTCTGATGGTAGTCTGGAAGCATGTAAAAACCACTTAATCTGTTGTCATTTTATATAATAATTTCAGGTTGTGAAATGATCAGACTAGTTAATTTATTTATTGACTTAGCTGAAATAGAGGATATATCATCCGTCGGAATCTTCTCCTCTTTGATTAGATGCCTTCATTCTATTGGATTGACAGAGGGGTGCTTGAATGAATGTTTAATTTTTTATTTTTTTTTGTGATGGTACAGCGGTAATGTTGGGTTCTCGTAGAAAAAAATGTTATTAAAAGATAAATGTCCATCATTAATTGTTTGACACTGTGCTAAGCATAATCTGGAATTATCTGTCCACGATGCTGGTAAGAATGTTTCTGGAATTAATAGATTCAAATAATTTATTGACAAGTGATACGTTATTATCACGCATCGCCAAAAGAATAATTGCGAACTCCATGTATGTGCCAGTTCACTGGAAGCGAAGTTGTTGAAAATTCAACGCATATTAAGCATTCGTTGGGTAGAATCCAACTTTCGCTCAGTATCTGCAGTTTAGTAGGATTATAAAGACTTAGTTTGTCATTTTAGAAATCCTAAAGATGATAATTCCAGAGATAAAAAAAAGAAGATAGGTGCACATATGAGGGATTAATGAAGAAGATTACTATTGTTTAGTTTATTTTAGACTTAGGATAGATGTGCGATACACTTCAAACGCTCTCTGAACAGAGCCTGACATCGCAAAAACGAAAAATAACTTTTAATTGGGCCAATAAAGCAATTAAACGCACTATACAGTTGTTTGTAGATATGAGATCATATCCCGGACAGTACTATAAGGAAACCACCCAAGCTGCAAAGTCTCTAGTCCAAGAAATTCTTATTTACAAAAGAGATAGAAAAGATAACCAACTAATATGCCCTGTTTCCTTTTATGATAACTTGGAGACTTCACTAAAACAACGACAGCTCGAATATAAAGAAGTTGATTTACTCAAGTGAGCCCTTTGTGTTTGACGAAAAACAGTGGTCTGAAGAAACACACAATTTTGTAATATATGACGAAGAAGCAATTAGACATTTGTCAATGCGGTTTCGTTTGAACGACAGAAATATAATACATAGAATCTTGGAATAAAAGGAGGGAAAATACTTTCAAACCTTCAATTCACAATCTTGACATCACTCCGATCTTCACAAGTAAACTTGCAAGAGATTTCTCACAGCTGAACATGATTGCAACATCTTTAAAATCGTCATTACTGATTAAGATTATATCAGCAGTTATGTTTATCAAGATAGTTGACCCACTCTCTGTCAATTTGATCCTATAAAATGTGTTTAATCCTGGCTGCTTTTTGGGCACCACGCAGCAACAGATTACAAAAGCAAGGAAAGAAACAGAAATATTGAACTTTCTAAAGGCATGGATAAATTATGGCCTTTATGATAAATCTGGCTGCAGTAAGTTTTATATTAATGTATTTTTGTATGTATGTCTGTATGGATGGAGGTTGTGAGGCCCATATATATATGGAAAGGTTTGAATGGTTCTTTTTGTTGCTCGTTCGCATACTCAACACTAACCGCAAACCTATTAGTAGTCTCTTATGACATGCATGGCAGATCAAAGTGTTAATATTCTTCGCTCCTCCTTCTGAAACTGTCAAAACACGAAATGATTGAACCCTTCCTCTTTAGGTAACGCAACCTCATAATTAACGTTACGAAGAATACACAACAAACCACACCGCCGCCCGTTTTATATTATGACAGTAGAACTATAAGAAAATATACGATTACTCAAAATATTTCATACATAAGCTTGTTTTTGTTTTTTCAAAGTTCCCAATATGCAAATTATTACGGCCAAATGGAGGGGGTAGGGGAATGGGTGGTGGCCATTCATGTTAAAGTATTGACCATCCACTTCTGTAAACGCCGTATACCCTTCTTTTTTCCTAGAAAAAAACCACTTAATGTATGTATGTATGTATGGCGCTCTACAGTCAAAAAAAGCGCATCATCTTGTGAAAAGAGGAGAAATGTTGCAGCCTAACAGCCGAGAGTAACTAGAAAGTCACGGATAGGTCAAAATCCGTCTACAGTGGTAATTCCATGTTCGAACTGTGCACGGATATTTACAGCTCGAATAGGGCTCATTAGCCATCTACGAACTATTAGACATGGTCATAATTCTAATTGAATTTTCAAATGTGAATGTAAAAATGGTCATCATACACACACACACACACGCACGCACGCACGCATATATATATATATGTGTGTGCGTGCGTGTGTGTGTGCGTGCGTGCGTGTGTGTGTGTGTGTGTGATCAAGGAATAATTTGGATCACAATATGTTTATTTAATAAATCTCTGTTTTGTCATCCTCATGTTTCGTTATTACCTAACTCTTGTTTGTACTACAAATTATGTTATTATTATAATTAATTTTATTTAAAGTAACCTTATGGTGAGGCGCACTTCTTTCAAACGCGTACATGGTCCAATTTCTCTCCTCTTCTTCTGCGTTCGTTCTCAGACTCCTGAATATTAGTATTATGTAGTTCGGAGAACGAAGTGCATTGTGTCATAGTTTATATCTTAGCTGCGATATCTGCGCTTTTCGGTCTGACACATCCTACTACTTTGACCTTTTTGGGGATGAAACAACCAACGCGAGCCCAAGACCTGCTTACTCACCTCTTACAACATAATTGGCAGGTAATAATGTTGCAATTCATTACCCCCCGCCCCTTCTGTCCTCTGGCAACACACGGGCACCAATTTGGTTATATAATAGTTTCTTTAACCATAAAATAATAATAGAGCCACCCTTGGGTAATCCAGCCACCATGAATTCGAGAGTATGTATTTCAGGGAGTGCTGCAAAACCATAACCGCCGAGTTATATATTCAATACGTTTTTGTCATCACAATGTTAATATTGGAATCATGATGACTGGATGATCTGAAACATAACCTTTTTTTTTGTGGCTGAAAGGCGCATACCTCGCCATAAGATACTTTTTTTATTTTTTTAAAAGACAAACTGAAGAATGGTGATTATTTTGGTAAACTGTGAATATATTATATATTCAGAAATATATTTATAACTTTCGTATTGTAGGAATGTCAAAGAAACTAACAATATATATGATGTCCCTATAATCTACAGTTTATTCAATCTGTGTACTTTGAGTCGTAGGTGCTTAACATGACTAGCATACCACCTCAGGACAAAGATGGTGCCATAGAACTCACACTCTAACATCCACGCTTCCTTTTCTCACTTACTGTCATTGGAATAAATGAAAGTGATAATTTGTCATGTGTATCACGTTACAGAAAACCCAAACGTATCATCCATTACTCAATAACTTACAGCGACCATGACTAACCCTTATACATAATAATACTAGACAACACACTGTTAAAATTATATTCCTTACAACTCTCCCACATGTGTACAATGATATTCCTTACAACTCTTCCACCTGTGTTAAAATGAATAAATGGTAGAAGTTTCTCTGGCAAAGAACGCCGCAATAAAAGCGAGCACAGGGTTCAAAAGAAACAATAGATTAATGCTTTTGAGATTGTTAAATAGTCCAATGTCAGATGAAACTTGTTTGTTTCTTCTAAATCCATAAATGTGATCCATAAATGTCTAGTTTGTTTGTTTGTTTGTTTTGCGTTCGCTCCATTGTAACCAGCACGGATATCCGTGCGATTTCCGCCGGGAGCGTGATTACGTTGTGCCACAGTTATGCGCCATGTAGGCCTAGCATATCCGATTTTGGCATGCCTTGACAATTCGGGTGGGCTACCCTAGCCTGTGACAGCCTCCATATCTGTCTCCAGGCACGCGTGTATGTGGTGACTCTCCGCCAAGATGATTTTTGCTCTCGTCTGACTCGTACGAGGTGTTCCACTGTCTATGAACTTGCCTCGTGCAATTGGACGTATTGTGCCTGTGCCCATCGGGTACTGAACCGTTTCTCATCCGTGAGCCTGGCTCCTTAAGGGGAAGAACTCAACAGAAGAGTTGGACCCTGGCTCTTTCGCCTTCTTAGCCGAGGTGTCATTCAACGACATCGTGTACCCCTTGTCCAAGTTCGAGTCTCACACCACGCGTTTGAGAGCAAGGCGTTCTCGAGCTGAGCGACCTTGTCCCAATATCGCCTGAGCCCATCAGGTACTGAACCCTTTCTCTCTGCCAGTGTAGTTTTGGTGTAGGAAAACCTGATAGTAGAGTTGGGCCAGGGCTAAATCGTTGCCTTTTTTGTGCCTGAGCTCATCGGGTACGGAACCATTTCTTTCTGCAAGTGTACTTCCGGTATAGGAAAACTTGACAGTAGAGTTGGGCCAGGACATCCATCGGTGTCCCTTTCTTGCCTAAGCCCATCGGGTACGGAACCGTTTCTCTTCGCGAGCATATTTCTGGTTTAGGAAGGCTCGACATTAGAGTTGGGTTAGGTCTTCTTGCTTTTCCGAACGCCAATTCTAACAACCATTCAAGAATGGGTCTGGGTCTCCGCCTGTAAGGAGCACAGGTAACTACAAGCTCGTCTCGAGCTGACGGAGCTTGTAGTTCCCCTTTCCTAGAAACTTTTCACTTTCTATTTGCAGTTCACGCAGTTCTTTTCACTTTCTATTTGCAGTTCGGGCTGGACTGACTAGCTTCACTGTATGTCGACAGTGTCGCTATATGTGGTGATGCTGGTGGTGTCGGAGAGAGTGTCTGTCTCTTATGCAGTCAAATCTCTTTCCATCTGCTGCCTCCACATTCTCGGACACGATCCCCAAATGATTTGGCCAGAATCAGCTCGAGCTGCTGTATTTCTGTTTCCAGGGTGCACCGCGAGGAGGTACATTTGGGGTCTTGGTTATCTGCTAACCCTGGGTCCGCCTAGTGCAATGCGTTCCCTTTTCACCCCAAATGTCTAGTGAATCCAAGGTGGAGAAAGTGAACAATGTATAACCCAAGTATGTAATTATTGAGCACTCTGAACATTCTGCAGTTATGTTGAATGGTGTACAGGATTTTTGATGTATTTAAGATCAAAACTTGCAAAATGAAATGTCTGAAGAAGGTCATTGGAATCACCAGACTCAACAAAATGGGCAATGAGAACATCAGAAAGTTAATAGATATAACACCATGCATAGAATATATATAGAAACAACAGATAAAATAGTTTGGACAATGGAGGGAGGGGGTTTAAATTTCAGTAATTATTACTAATGCGGACGTTTTTATAAGAATTGTCTATTGTCGTAACGTCCACACTTGCCGCTGAGCGTAGAGGTTTGTATAGAAGATGTAGTCTATGTTCCAGAGCCAGGTATGTTGCTATGGTTGTAGTGTAGTCATGTTTATTCAGGATGGTCTTGATGTTGTCTATCTTTTCCTTGGTCTGCCCTTGGCTTTTTATCATTAGTTAAATCTTGTTATACGCTCTAATGGGGCCGTTCATCCTCATAAGACGTCCAAACAATTTTATCGGTTGTTTCTCTATATACTTGATGCACTATGTTATACTTAGTATCCGTCTGATGTTCTAATTGCGCACCTTGTCGAATCTGGTGACTCAAATAGTCTTACTTAGACATTTCGCATGTTTCGATCTTTCTCTTATGTGTAGGTGTTAGTTACCAAGTCTGACATTGGTAGCATAGTGTTGGTACAAAGATGCTCTTATTTATGTGTAGGTGTTAGTTGCCAAGTCTGACATTGGTAGCATAGTGTTGGCAGAACGATGCTCTTACTTATGTGTTTCTTTACTTCCGTGTTGTTTTTTGGGTGTTATAGCAAAAGTGACATCTGGTATATCCCAATATTTGCCTTTTTTACATCTTGTTTCTATCTCTCAATTGACTCATCCGTCTTCTGTAAAGATACTTCGTAGGTACTTGAACTCTTTGACTTGTATTATTTTTGTTTTCTCTATTTGAATGTTTAAATGCTCTGTTGATCTCGTTATTTGCACAGTTTCTGCTTTTTGTCTGTTAATATCGTTATTTGCATAGTTTCTGCCTTTTGTCGGTTGATCCACATGTTGTATTTATTGCATATTCTTGATAGTGAGTTGATGTGAGTTTGCAGTTTTTCTTCGTCATCATACATGATGTTTTTATCGTCAGCGAAAAGCAGTTTATTGAGTTTGTTTTTACGTTGTTCATTCTCTGTTGTTTCATAAATCAGAAGTTGTATAAGAATACGCATATAAATTCTACTACATATGACTGTATATAAAAATAAGATGACAGCTATGTTGATGGAAAAGATCTAAAGATAGTAAGAAACATGTATTGGAAACAAACAGCTGTGTCGAGTGTTGACGGCAATGTAGGAGAATTTCAAAAGATAGAGATGGGCATCAGACAAGGATGAGTAATGTAACCAGATCTTTTCTTCCTGTATACAGAGGATATTATATGAAACTTAGAAAACATGCTAGGAATAGCAGCTAGAGGTTACAAAATCTGAATAATCTAACATATGCTGACGATACAGTTCTGATTGCAGGGGGAGAAAAAGAAATTTGAAGTTTGTTAGACATGGTAGTACAAAAAAGTGAAAACAAAGCTCTCAGTCTAAACAAGAAGAAACTAGAAGTAATGGCTGTTTCAAGAAATACACACCGCCAGAATACAGCATTACTATCTATGTTATGTTATGTTCCTCCAGGGCCATAGGCGGCGCATAGGGCAGAAACCATAGCTTTCCATTTCGGTCTGTGTTGCCAGGTCTTTCAATTGTTGCGTGTTGTTTAGGTTCATTGACATGCCTTCTCTATTAATGGTTCTTCGGAGAGTTTCTCTAGGTCTCCCTCTTCTTACTCTAGGTGGCACCCAATATAGTGACTGCTGGGGAATTTTTAGGCTGTACATTCTGAGAACATGGCTGATGTAAGTCCAACGCCTTTGTCTAATGAAGGAAGATATATACTATCTATGATTCAACATTAAATCATGGGGATAAAGTCAAGTATCTTGGCACCATTTTAACATCAGATGGCAGGTGCTCCAATGAGTTACAGTAAGAGTAACTGTAACAATGAAACAGTAACCCTATGATATTTTTTTTTTTAAATTTTTATTGATCATTTTGGCATGTTACAGAGGCATGGTGATGGTGATTTACTTTGTGAAGTGAGGTGATGCCCGTGAAGTGAAAGGGATGAGAGGTGGGCTTTACAGTGAGGTGAGATGAGACATAGTTATTTTAAACAATTTTGACACTTCAGGCATTCCATATGGTTATATATAGGAAATTATTAAATGCATGTTATGTTATGTAACATCAGATGGCAGGTGCTCCAATGAGTTACAGTAAGAGTAACTGTAACAATGAAACAGTAACCCTATGATATTTTAAAAATTGATAGAACAAGGGGATCTCATCCAAATTTATCGTTTTTGTATATAGGAAACACTTAATGTGTCAGCCTAAGTGTGAGAGTTTCATAATAATTTATAAAAATATTTTAGACAGATGCATACAATTTTAAAAAAAAGAACACACTAATTGGTAAATGCAAGTTTAAATTGAAAGTACATCAGGAATAGATTTCTCAACTTTGTTTTGACACAATAATTAATTAACACAAATATGTTCACAACTGTACATATTATCTCCCCTTCATTGCAAACGTAAAACCACTTTCTATAAAGTGAAAACCACTTTCTATAAAGTGGGAAGTTCTCTGTTTACTGTGACTAAATTATATTTTATTAATGAAGCATTATGTTTAGTCAGTGTGACTATCTAAGACACAATAGTCAAGTTTTCTTCCAGTAAACAGAGCCCTATTTCTATCTCGTGAACACAGTTCACGAAAGTTATAGTGCTCTTAAGATGTCAACATTAGGACTAGTAAGAAAAACCAAAACACAAACAATGCGTGGTGTGTACTGTGATATGTGGTTTAGATCAGTGAATGTGGTTTAGATCAGTGTTGCCAATGTGGTGTGGAAAAAGAAGCAAAGTTAGTGGTACTGTTATTGTTGTCTACCATGCACATCGTAAAATGTGACTAAGAAGGGTTTTTTTTTGGGGGGGGGTTTGATTTGGCTCTCCTATTCAATAGAGGATCATGCTATCCAGAAATCATGCTGAATAGGGTGTGTCAGATCGAAAGGCGCAGATATCGCAACCACGATGTAAATCATGACATACCACATTCCAATCTCCGGATTACATCCTGGTAACATACAGGAGTTTGAGGACGTACACATAAAAAGATAAAGCAGATAAAGATCAGTGGTTCTCAAAATGTAATTAGGTCCACGTTTGGGGCTATATATTTGAAGGGAGGGGGATAATTTCACCCAAAAATGAAACTATGGCGTAGATTCTTCCAGATCTGCGACACAAAAATAAGTTTTTGAATGCTTCTATTCTTTTTACAAAACTGCCCACAATATCACATCACAAGGGAGAAACGATGGCTATCTGAAACAATTCTGGCGGAAAGCTCTACTGCACTAACTACTGCACTGGAGCTTCTAGCTACAGAACAGTTCTTTGATGGAATACATATCAGCATCTGACCTGCTGGAAAACGAGGAAGAAGGAGAAAAGAATTATGCGACGCATAAGATATACGATAGTAATAATCCTTGAGGAAAGATGACAAGCTTTTTTCTCTGGTCTATTGGAATTAATCTCTAGTGCCGGGAACAACACATCGGCTGGAAATACGAGGGCTGGGGCAACACAGTGGAATATAAGGAAAAACGGATTTAGATACAAATGTTGTCAATATGTATACACACGACATACTAGCGAATAGACGCAAAGAGATACGAAGTTTTGAAAAAGAAACCATCATCAGGACAAACTATAGCTGACTAACAATGAATAGAAACACACATATGACGAAATGGGAGGCAAGGGATGATGAAAGTGGGAGAGAAAGAAGCACAAGCACAAGTGATTATTAAGGGAGTGATATTACAGATGATGTGATCAACCCTGGTAACAGGAGATAAAAAGAAAATTGAGATCTTGTCAACAAGACATAGATGCTTTCCATCTTAGTTCTTACTCTGGATAATTGAGTCTGCGTTTGTTCTCAAACTCCTGCAAATTAGCGTTTTGTCATTGTTCACAACATTGATGCGAGATCTTCGCTTTTGACCTAACACATTCGACTTTATAATTGCACTGTATCATTTTGACCTTATATAGGAGGGTGCAGCCAACTCCACCATATAACCTCCTTAGTCGCTTCTTAAAATATACATGAAAAGCAAACAGTATTGCTATTATTTGTTCCCCTCTCGAGATTTAAAAAGACCAACTAATGGTGTGTGACTTTTTACAAACAATTTGTGTTGTCTAGTGCTTTTGACGGAACGAGTTGGTGGCACTTGCCTAAACACAATACGTGTTAAATGGTGGTTATTTTGTGCATCTATCATTCAGGGCAATATACTGCTAATTTTCCCAAACAACTTGCATATCATATATTAATAAAAGAAAAGTGTGAAAACCAGAATACTGGTTTCATTAGTTATTATAAAGATAAAGAATGCAACAGGTCGCATGTAACCCATGTCTGCTGAAAGACACAGTACAAATAGAAATGACCGGAATATACCATGTGGTATCAAAAATTCCCCATTACACATTGTTTACTACACTGTATAATCCTGTCTATCAATTAGTTGTGAGGACTATTTGAAAATAAACCATCTGAAGTCACATTATTTAACCATTACAGTGATTTTAATTGGTCACTTTTGTATACATTGTGTCGACAGCCAATGACAAATCAACGTCAAGTAAAGTCATTTAGAAGAATGAGTTCACGTGACTGTATTTGACGAGAGACACGGTACAGTAAGTCGATATGACCTAGCAAAAGACAATCTCATAAAACGTTTACAAACAAAAATGTAATAGTCATGATTGAATGATTGTCCAAACAAATGTCAAGTGTTTTGTTTTTGCGAAAACTAATTGTACTTGAATTAAACTCACAACATAAAAACATGACTCTTTTTGGAACTTGACGTTTTAAAAACATAAAAACGTGATTGCAATGCAAAAATAGGATAAAAACTGAGGCTCTGTATGGAAAAATAATTTTGTGAAATATATTTTGAGGCTCTGTCTAGGATAGCAGGGCTATAGAGAGTGGAATTCCCATTATTCATTAAGGGTGATAACCCCGCAGATACTATCAGATAAGGGGATGTAATACATGTGAAATGTATTAATATGTGCAAATGTATTAATAAATCATAAGAACACAAATATTTTGATCTGATCATGTGGTAATATAATTTTAATAAACAACTCTCATTTATTTTGAGTGATTTTATGTAACTATTCCCCGTTCTACTATTTATAAAAACTTTTTTTTGAAAGCAATATGCACGACATTCTTCCCTAACTGTTGACATGGTGAACAAAAGTGTGGCACATAAACTTTTGGATGTTAAGGTATAATGTCCGTATAAGGTTCAAGTTCCCCGCGGAACTAATACAAAAGTTGGCTCTTGACTTTGTATGGGAACTAGTGTCAGTAGTCCGTTCACATGTCTTAGACTCCACCGCGGGGTCAAGGTTCAGCCAGTGTCGAGTCAGCTCGCTCGTCACAGTACCGCTTGGGATCTAGGCTGGTTCCTCCCCATATGACATGTTAAGACAGGACGAAGTCACCGGGGTGAAGTTTTCGGTCGTACGGAATGTTAACAGCATAAACGTGCTCTGCTGAGTGTGAGCTGTACTCAGCGTCCGAGTGGCTTTCGATTGCGGCGCCTTCTATGTCATACCGCCTCGAGAGAGGATTACGGGGGTGTAGGAGAGCTGCGGAGAAAGTGCTTCACTCGACTTTTTTGTCATGAAATAACTTTGTAATTACTTAAATTTTAGTATTATTTGTATTTACACCCTTACACTTAAACTTATTTTTGATTTAACATTTGGAAACTGCTATTTATTGGAAAGAATAAATAAAGTATTTTGATAAAAAGTAGTCTTACAGTTTTTATGGCCATAATTCTTAATTCGTAATTTAAAAGATCTTAATTATCTAATTATAATTTCGTTAACACAAGAAAATAAATTTAGTATTCACAAGACAAAAAATGGTATTGCAATTTGTGAGTTTTAAAACGCTTCATTTTTGAGAGAAAATTTACTTTCAACAATAACCCAATTCCACAATATAACGACATCCACCTGTGTCAGCTGAGTTTAAAAAAAATGTAAACTCAAAATATTTTGACTTGATGCTTACTAAAATTGCGGAAATATACATTTGTTTATGTTAATGGCACGTATGTATTGTAATTGTATGTATTGAGTGCAAAGATGTGTCCAGGTCTCACCAAGATTGTCTTGGTTTTATAACACTGACTTATATCTCGCCCTGTTTTGCCTATGTCCCAGTTTCTATAACAGTTTACAAATACAAGAAATGTGTTACGTGTTCAAATCAACACACTTGGTCTCGCTTTGTTCAAGCGAATAAACACGCTTGGTAATCCTAAATGCGGTAGAGCGTGAAGACTTTGATTTATTTATACATAGATCAGTGGTCATAAGGTATTTTCTGTATAAGTATTAATTAATTCATAGTATTATGTGATTGCCATGTGTCTTCTGTCACGGAGATTATCCAATAAATAAATTTAATTTCCATCACAGATGACCTATGTTCTTTGATATAATTAAAAAGAAAGAATCTCTTCAAGAATCTGTTTCTAGTAAACAAAAATCTGAACGTAGTGATAGTTAGATAAACTTAATTTCCAATAGAAATCGTCCTTGGTTGGCGGGTCTGAAAGGGGAGCATGGGGAGCTAAACTGTTACCTGTCAAGCATATCGTAAGCAGCAACTAAGAGGAATTTAAGGTGGAGTTTGTTGTCCCATAAAGGCCCGTAGTGTTGAGATATTCAATTTCCCGTCCTTTAGCAAATCAGAATAGGTCTATGCCTTTTAGCATTAGAAATTTGGCCAAAATGCGGGTAAAAAGTCTCTTCCACCCCCCAACACCCCGTAGAGATTTTCACAAAAGGAACATCACATGAAGATCTGATACACAAAACACACGAATGACTTTTTAAAGGGAATTACTCCTCCCCCCTCCCCCTACTTATATGACCTATAACATATTTATAACACTGGTCTCACCCCACAGTGTCAAATTGACCTAGAGGCTATGCTGAAGTTCGATTTGTCAGTTAAGCTGTCAATTATGGCACAACGTTTATCTGGAGTATATCCTGCTGATCTGCAGGAGCTTGAGAATAGATACAGAAGATGAAACAAGAAGTTGAAAAGATGTTTACACCAGAAGGCATCTATCTTGAACAGATGTGTGCACCAGAAGGCATCTATCTTGAACAGATGTGTGCACCAGAAGACATCTATCTTGAACAGATGTGTGCACCAGAAGGCATCGATCTTGGTGAAGAATGGATTATCTTTTCAAGACTATCTTTGCAATCACTAGAGAGTTCATTGATAAACATATGAATCTGAATGAATGCTGTGTTCACGGAGTTCATCTCCGAACATTTTCATGACACAGATGACGTAAGACACAGACGATCAAAATAATCTACAAACAGTGGTTCGAATGGACTTTTACCACCAGATCACGTGGAATAACAGTTCACGAAGCCAGTAGAGCCTTCACTAAACAACAAGCAGCCTAACGATGTGCGTGTTTGCTGTAACGCAAGTACACTTGCTAGAAATTGAAGCCTATTTACGCTAAGACGATATCAACATCATCATCAGGTGCCATGCCGGCTGGCTTAGGCGACCATGGCTCTCCATATCTCCCTGTCTCCAGTATTATGTATCAAGCTTGTTGTTGTTTCCCTGCCGTGCCATGTTGTCAAACTGTCAAATATATTTTCACGTTGTAGCCATCTGTCTCTGTTGCCTTCAATCTTGCCTGTTGTGACTATATTCTCCAAACCTCCTTGTCTCATGAAGTGGTCAAAAATATGAAGATTGTCTTTTTCTTATATTATTTATTAGGGTCCGTTTCGCATTTGACTCTTTCAACACTTACACATTAGTTTTTCTGACAGGCCATGATATTCTAAATCCATGATGTCAACATACCTAAACCAAAAGGTTGTAATCCCTTATCAACCAATCATCAACTAAGGAGACATTTATTCATACACTGTAAATGTCACGTGACTGTGTCTCCTGTGTACATCGTTATTAGTTTACAGTGTATACGTTTTTGAGTATTCCTGTATTTCTCTGTCGTTGGGTTTTTGTGGTGGGGGGGGGGGGGGGGGGGTTTAGCGTGAGGATAAAATGAGACGATTGATTGAACAGGCCTAAGTCTGACCTATTTATTCGAGGTTCTTAATCAGAGTTGGCACGTTCCTTTTTTTTTTTTATAAAGTGACATTTCCCCGTAAACATGACAGAAGTTTAACATTACAATAGCCTATTCATTACAGATGAGGAACCGTCTTCGCACGAAAGGTCAGCGACAGTTCCCATTTACCTCATGTTCGTCTCCCTGCTATCACATCATACTATAAGCCTATAACCCGGTGTTGTGGTACACGCCCCAAAGGTAGAAGGGGGGGGGGAATTTCATTGTTTAGGGGGACACTTGAAAAAAAAATTGTGTTCTTGAGATTTAGTTGTCCATTATATGTTTTGAAAATTTAGCCTACTTAACTGTTTTTTTTCTTTTAATAATTTTCTAGTGTTTTCTTCCTAAAACGCAAGTCTTGTGTCCTGAACAAGTTATAATTAGGTTTCATTTATGGAATAAGTCATTTTTTGAATAGACCTATAAAAAATGTAGGACTGGGGGGTGGCATCAGAATTTTTGAAAGATTGAGGGTGGGGAAAGGTTTAAAGAAAAGGTTGGGTAAAACTGCTATAACCTGCCAGGTTCACAGTAGTACCACATGGAATGAAACAACACCCAGAGTTCTCCAGCAAATTCTTTCTTCAGTGACGCAGATGAGTGTGAAAATATCTTGACCTATCCAGCCCTTGATGCTGCCTGTCCATGATTTTCTTAGTCTTCGTCTGCTTCTTCCAACCTCGACTGTTCCCTGTAGTATAGTTTATAACGAATAATCATATCATCACACATCCAAAAAAACCATCAGAGCCGCAGACAAGTTTTCATTGAGGAAGGGGATTTACCTATAAAATAATAAATTATTAAATTTTTTAATGTAATTCCTTCCTTTTTATGAGAAAACTGATGACTTTTTTTATGAGAAAGCTGATGACTTATTTGATGCGAAAGGTGATGACTTTTTAGATGTGAAAACGGATGACTTTTTTGATGCGAAAACTGGTGAATTTTTAAATGAGAAAGATGATGACTTTTTTTTTAATGAGAAAGCTGAAAACTTTTTTGATGCGAAAACTGATGACTTTTTTGATGAGAAAGCTGATAACTTTTTTGATGCGAAAACTTATTACTTTTTTGATGAGAAAGTTGATGACTTTTTTGATGAGAAAGTTGATACCTTTTTTGATGCGAAAACTGATTACTTTTTTGATGAGAAAGCTGATGACTTTTTTGATGAGAAAGCTGATGACTTTTTTTATGTGAATGCTGATGACTTTTTTGATGAGAAAACTGATGGCTTTTTTATGAGAAAACTGATGACTTTTTTGATGAGAAAACTGATGGCTGTTTTGATGAGAAAGCTGATGACTTTTTTGATGAGAAAGCTGATGACATTTTTGATGAGAAAGCTGATGATTTTTTTGATGAGAAAGCTGATGAATTTTTTTATGTGAAAGCTGATGATTTTTTTGATGAGAAAGCTGATGACGTTTTTAATGAGAAAGTTGATTTTTTATGAGAAAGCTGATGACTTTTTATGAGAAAGTTGATTTTTTAATGAGAAAGCTGATGACTTTTTTAATGAGAAAGCTGATGACTTTTTTAATGAGAAAGCTGATGACTTTTTTGATGAGAAAGCTGATGACTTTTTTGATGAGAAAGTTGATTTTTTGATGAGAAAGCTGATGATTTTTTTGATGAGAAAGCTGATGACTTTGTTGATGAAAAAACTGATGACTTTTTGTATGAGAAAGCTGATGACTTTTTTGATGAGAAATTTGTTTTTGTAAATGAGAAAGCTGATGACTTTTTTGATGAGAAAGCTGATGAATTTTTTGTGAAAAATCGTTAATGTAGGGATTTCACCCAACTTTTGGCTAAATTCCTAGCAAATAAAAAACATGATTTCCTAAGGGTGGAAGAGGGGAGTTGAACACCCACCTCCCACCACACACCTCCACCTAAGCAACAGACCTATAAACCATGCAAGTAGGTATATTTGTTGCTTTACTATTGAAAGTAATGATTCTTGTATGAATCTATTTTATTTCTAATGTACACATTTGTCGCTAGATGGACTAGTATTGTGGCACGGTAAAATTTCACAAACCGAGCTCATTGACAACACAAGAGAGATAGAGTCGTGGAGAAACATGATCGCCTATGCCATTCGGCATGGCACTTGATTGACACATTTGTCTCATGCTCTCTATAGGAGATGTGCAGAATTTGTAACATTTGTATTCGAAGGTCTGTATCCTTTCTCCATGACTGCAGTGAGTGTTCAGCTTACACACCAACACAACACAATAAACAACATAAGTCAGATTCAATGTTAGATTTTCACACTAACACTGATTTATCTTTTCCAAATTAAAGTTAACCTTGACATATCAGTTATATTTCTCCAGCCTTAGGGGCATATATTTAAGTCTGTTTTGCGTTTTCCGTCGCTGCATACGCAGGATCCGAGGTATTTGAAAATATTCACGTCCTCAAATTTATGCCCATTTATCATGATGTTTGTCTGTGCTTCTGTGCCGTGTGAAATTCTCACAGTAATAATAAACTACAGAATCAGAAATGACAACATCAGTAACAAACACAATGCCAATTCACGATTACA
This sequence comes from Meghimatium bilineatum, assembly GCA_034231615.1. NCBI lineage: Eukaryota > Metazoa > Mollusca > Gastropoda > Stylommatophora > Philomycidae > Meghimatium > Meghimatium bilineatum. Next base: position 26,359,052 of record CM067311.1, read on the forward strand.
CCAGAAGACAATAGATTAAGAGGTTCTCACATGCTTCCAGACTACCATCAGACATGGCCCCCTCAAAAAAGCATTACTATACCGACAAGATGGATACAAACCAGGGGCAAACCTTTGCAAACAATGGATTACAGAAATAAATGAGTCAACAAAAACAAACATATATGAGGCATACAAAAAGGCAGTCTCCAGATTCTTGATTAGAATCTAGCATCACAGCACGTGGGGCACTTCCATAAGTGCTCCACTCTCCTTTCCAGCAGCCATCCCAGTGTATGTAGACTCAGAGTCCCAGTCAGGTCTTGCTTGTGTGACCTGTGGGACTTTCCAAAAAATTTACTTTTCCTTCCCTCCCCTCTAGATACTTCCATTACTGACATTCTCTGTATGTGTACGTTCTTAGCCTCATTGACATCATCTTCATCTTGAAATGAATTTATTACTGCCTTGATCAAGTCTGCTTCATCTCTTCTCAGTATTGTGCTGTCTATTGCTGCATTGCCTGCCAATAAAATGATATAAGCAAGTACTTCTTCTTCTGCATTTTTCTCAAACTCCTGCAGATTAGCAGAATGTAGCCTAGAGAATGGATATATGCTCCTTTCGGTCTGCGACATCTGACCTCAGCATGGCTTGGATCACTTTGACCCTATATGGGATGAGACAGTCAACTTCACCCCATAACCTCCATAACAGCCTCTTACATCCCGCATGGAATGGTAAACAGTGTTTCTATTCTGTGCTGCTATTTCAGGCCCCCAGCAACACACAGTTGAAAAACAAATAACAAATGTTATTAGAAAACTGTTTATTAATAAAGTATAAACATAATATTCGAAACAGAGAAAATATTTGCTCAAAATATCAGCTATATTCAAAGGTTTCATTCTAAACAGAGAAAATATTTGCTCAAAATAGAAGCTATATTCAAATGTTTCATTCTTCTTCTTCTTCAGCGTTCATTCTCAAATTCCCACTGGATTTCTCTTGTAACAGGACAATGATCCTACAAGATTTCCAGTTATGTAGTCCAGAGAATGGAAATGCGTTGTGTTGCCGTTTTATTTGCGCCAATGGCCCAACACATCCGCCTTTGGCGGGAAATGTTTCATTCGAAACAGAGAAAATACTTGCTCAAAATATAATCCTGACTCTGTGTGTTGATGCTATCAATCCGGTACCCTTATAATCTTCAATATAACATTCTGAATTACCAAAATGTTTTCAATATAACATTCTGAATTACCAAAATTTTTTTCAATATAACATTCTGAATTACCAAAAGTTTTTTCAATATAACATTCTGAATTACCAAAATTTTTGTCAATATAACATTCTGAATTACCAAAAGTTTTTTCAATATAACATTCCAAATTACCAAAAAAATTTTCAATATAACATTCTGAATTACCAAAATTTTTTTCAATATAACATTCTGAATTACCAAAAACATTTTCAATATAACATTCTGAATTACCCAAAAAATTTTCAATAAAACTTTCTGAATTACCAACAAATTTTCAATATAACTTTCTGAATTACCAAAAATTTTTTCAATATAACATTCTGAATTACCAAAATTTTTGTCAATATAACATTCTGAATTACCAAAAGTTTTTTGAATAAAATAACATTCCAAATTACCAAAAAAATTTTCAATATAACATTCTGAATTACCAAAATTTTTTTCAATATAACATTCTGAATTACCAAAAACATTTTCAATATAACATTCTGAATTACCCAAAAAATTTTCAATAAAACTTTCTGAATTACCAACAAATTTTCAATATAACTTTCTGAATTACCAAAAATTTTTTCAATATAACTTTCTGAATTACCAAAATAAAGCATAGAATAATGATATACATTTCATTGTGACACAAAAAATGCATGCAGATTATATTGTGCAACATGAGTTTACAAAATAAAAAGTATTTAATGGCATATAGCGGTAGATATAAATATATCGTTTGGAAACTAATATACATGTGATTATGATTGAGATTCACACACCCATATGTTACAAGGACATACAAAAGAGGAGCAGAGAATAGTAACAATGTTACCTACGTACGTATGTCATAATAAGTGGTTACGGTGCTGAACTTTGGCTTGTTTACCTCCACTTCATAATCTTCGCAGCGATGAATTCTGCTTAAGACCTGTGTCCGAACGATCCATTGCACATGTGGTGTGCTGTTGTGGCCCGAAATTGGAGCAAAGAATAGCACCACTGTTTATATTCTATGCATGTCATGGGTCGACTAAGGAGGTTATGGGATGGAGTTGGCTGTCCCATCCAATATAGGGTCAGCATGGCCCAAAACCATGCTAAAGCTGGATGTGTCAGGCCAAAAAGCACAGATATTGCAGCATTGCTGGAAACCATGACACAACGCACTCCCTTCTCTGGACTACATTCTGCTAATCTGCAGGAGTTTGAGAAAGAACGAAGAAGATCTGTGTCTGAACGATCCACCACACTGTTGTGGCCCAAAATGGGAACAAAGAATAGCAAAACTTTTTACCTTCTATGCATGTCATAAGAGTCAACTTCTGCATTTGTTATCAAATTTCTGCAGATAAGCAGGATGAAGTCCGAAATATAGAATGCATTGTGTCATGGTTTGTAGTTTTGATCCGATTTCTGCTTCTTTTGGCTTGACACATCTGACTTCAGCATGGCTTCTGAGTTACTTTGACCCTATATGGAATGGAAAAGCCAACTTCACCCCATGACCTCCATAGTTGAATCTTATGACAGGCATGGAAGGTAGTGTTGCTATTCTTTGCTCCTCTTTTAGGATCAAGAGAAAACATTGGTGTTGACTGTGATGAAGTCTGTTGAGACCAGTATCTCCATGCTGAGATCTATGTCTATATGATCCATGCTTGAACTGTTGAGATTCCTGCTGGAGTAGAATACTGTCTAGCTAATAACACATCACCACGCTCATCTGGGACACAGCCAATGATTGACTACATCCTGCTGCAAATCTGGTAGGACCATTGTCCTTCTACAAGAGAGATCCAGTGGGAGTTTGAGAATAACAGCTGATGAAGAGTAAACGATTCATCTGGGACTTGAAAAAGTCCTGGAAAACTTCCCTTAAAAAATGCTATGAGAAACACCCTTCAGGAGATGAAAGCAAAACTTCACCACCCGGCACAGGAAGAATCTAGGCAACCTCATACTCCTTCATGGTTTTATTTGTGTGATAACCCTGGCCTAGACTTCTAGCTCAAGGAGCACAGAATAGGACCTCTTCTTTTCAGGCATGTCATAGAGAGATGACAAGAAAGTTGGGGGGATGGGATGACATGTGAAAAATCATCATTGCTGCTGCATGTCTTGTCTCAAGGATGATAACCTGTGAAAAATCATCATTGCTGCTGCATGTCTTGTCTCGAGGATGACAACCTGTGAAAAATCATCATAGATGATGAAGAGATGCAGTAAACTTTGCACCTTTGTGGCACAATCCCACATGGCGGGGAAGACTAGGTGGTACAATCCCACATGGCGGGGAAGACTAGGTGGTACAATCCCACATGGCGGGGAAGACTAGGTGGTACAATCCTACATGGCGGGGAAGACTAGGTGGTACAATCCCACATGGCGGGGAAGACTAGGTGGTACAATCCCACATGGCGGGGAAGACTAGGTGGTACAATCCCACATGGCGGGGAAGACTAGGTGGCATCACTGCAGATGGGTCAACAGATCTGATAGAAGAATGGATGAACTAGTTTGCCCAGACATATAATTCTGCCCTCCTAGAACGATGTGATGATACTGGGATATTGCCACACTGGAATGTCTCCATTCAGGGACTAAACATGTATCCATTCAGGGACTAAACATGTATCCATAAAACTCCCTAAGACAACCATAAATTTTGAAATGGCAAATACTGCAGAGGATGGATGTGTCGGGCCATTGGTGCAAATAAAACGGGTACACAACATATTTCCATTTTCTGGACTACATCCTGCTGGAAATATAGTTTAACCATTGTCCTGCTATAAGAGAGATCCAATGGGAGTTTGAGAATAAATGCTGAAGAAGAAGAAACAGTAAATCTTATGCGAATTTGTGTATCACCTCAGTTACTCAACCGATGAGGACATGTGGTTTTTCTAGAAGGACTGTCGAAAGCTACCTGCGTACATCTAAAGCTACCTGCGTACATCTAAAGCTACCTGCGTACATCTAAAGCTACCTGCATACATCTAAAGCTACCTGCGTACATCTAAAGCTACCTGCGTACATCTAAAGCTACTTGTGTACATCTAAAGCTACCTGCATACATCTAAAGCTACCTGCGTACATCTAAAGCTACCTGCGTACATCTAAAGGGATTATTTCATCATCATCTTTAATGAATGAGATTAGTCAGTTGGAAAAAACATTTAACTCATGGAAATATTGTTCAATAAGGCAGAGGGTGATACTGAACTCCTCTTCTGCTTTGACTCTTTAACTCCTGAAGATCACCAGGGTACACTCCAGATAATGGAATAAATTGTCAAAATGTATATCTTAGCTGTGATATCTGATATTTTCATCCCACTTCAGTATGACTTCTGAGCCAATACGACTTTCTATAGAATGTGACCAGCCATCAAATGCCCTCACGACCGAGGAAGTGTATCCATGAGATACCCATGAGGATGGAAGAGCTTATCATGTCCAGAGAAGTATATCCATGAGATACCCTACCCAAGAGGTTGGAAGAAACTAGAGATATCAATGACTCACAGCAGCATCAGCCATTTATAATCTCTCAATGCATGTACACATTCTTTACTTCATCCTCTTCAGCGTTTATTCTCAAACTCCCGCTGGTTCTCTCTTGTAGCAGGACAATAGTCTTATATTTCCAGCAGGGTGTAGTCCAGAAAATGGAAATAAATTATGTCGTCGTTATTTTTCCGCAATGGCTCGACACATCCATCTTTGGTGGGACTTTTTTAAAGTCCTGTTACAAAGTCATTATTTTACACTTCAATTTCCCTTCATAAAGATCATTCACAGACTCGACACGTTTTAAGCAAGTCGAACTGTTCTGTCATTACCACCAGCACTATCATGTGCAGGGAAGAGATCCCTGTGATATCCAAGAGATTGGAAGAAACTAAAGATACGAATCACATGGCAACACTATTCATTCATAAACTTTCAAAGTATGTAGATTGGCAGTCTGTTAATTACTGTTATAAAGCAAATATTTGACACAGCAAAATTTGTAGAGATAAATCATCAGGAAACCACACAATGTGCTGAAAATTTCCCTTAGTACATGGATAATATAATATAGAGCACTGAGACAAATGTGTTGGGCCATTGGTACAAATAAAACACTTGGCACAATGCATTTCCATTCTCTAGACTACATCCTGTTGAAAATCTAGGACCATTGTCCTGCTACAAGAGATATAAAATCTAGGACCATTGTCCTGCTACAAGAGATATAAAATTTAGGACCATCCATTGTCCTGCTACAAGAGAGATAAAATCTAGGACCATTGTCCTGCTACAAGAGAGATAAAATCTAGGACCATCCATTGTCCTGCTACAAGAGAGATAAAATCTAAGACCATCCATTGTCCTGCTACAAGAGAGATAAAATCTAAGACCATCCATTGTCCTGCTACATGAGAGATAAAATCTAGGACCATCCATTGTCCTGCTACAAGAGAGATCCAGTGGAAGTTTGATTTAAAAAATGCTGAAGATGAAACATTGAGGATTTATTTTAGAAACAATCAGGATCTGTCCCCGAATGCGTGCCTACCCAATAAAATTGTATTTTGATTATTTCCCTGATTATGTTTATACATTTGTTTATCTATGTTTATTAACTTAAATATTTATTTATTTATTTAAGATGATCATATGAGTGGTTAGGAGAGTTGTATGAGTTAGGGTTAGCATTTGGGCTAATAAATACCCATTATCTGACAAACATCATCATCATCAGGTGCCATGCCGGGTGGCGTAGGCGGTCATGGCTCTCCACAGCTCTCTGTCCACAGTATTATGTATCAAAGTCGTTGTTGTTTCTTTGCCGTGCCAGGTTGTGAAACTGTCTAATAATTTCTCACGTTGTCGCCCTCTGTCTCTGGAGCCTCCAATCTCGCCTGTTGTGATTATGTTCTCTAAACCTGCCTGTCTCATGAAGTGGCCAAAAAAAGAAGATTGCCTTTTTCTTATATTGTTGATTAAGGTCCGTTTCGCATTTAACTCTTTTAACACCTCTACATTAGTTTTTCTGGCAGTCCATGGTATTCTCAGCATTCTTCTGTAGAACCACATCTCCGTTGCCTCCAATCTCCCACTTTCCAGTTTGTTTATTGTCCAAGACAAACATAACCAAGAGAAATAATAAAAATATTTTGGTAGGCACACATTCAGGGAAAGCTCCAAAAATCATAATGAATTGTTTGTACACTCCTACAATAAAAAAATATTTGATGTCTGCTCAAAAGATTTCTATCTTCATTAGTGAAGCACAAATATATTTAAATGATTACAATGTTGATATATCAAATATGAATATATTGTTTAGTCTGCAGCTCTGTACACGACTAAATAGCACCAATTAATATCAAAATATATGTTTGTGAGAATATATTACATAATCTGCAGCTCTGTACATGACTAATTAGCACCAATTAGTATCACATAATATGAAAAATCATTAAGTGAAAAAACATATTTATAATACAAAAACAAATGACAACATCGCTGATGTAAAGTTCTTCATCTGCATTCATTCTAAAACTCTGTGGTGTGTCTGTGGCTATGACAACAAGTATGAGAACCAGTTCTTTCGTACGTCTGGCGTATAATAATAATGACCCATAACCTATCAGGGTTGTAGGGATTCCACTCTGGCGATGTTAGAAAAAAAAGCACACCAAAAAACCCTATCACAAAAATCCCTCCTAACACCCTATCATAAAAAGTCCTCCTAACACCCTATCACAAAAAGCTCTCCCAACACCCCTATCACAAAAAGCCCTTCAAAGCCCTCCATACACCTGTCCTCCATCATTCGGACGAGTGTAGAAAAATCACACCCTTTTCTTACTATACTATCAATACAGTTACAGACATTTACTGTTCAGTCAAAGTAGTAAAAATAATGAATGTATTAGTTACTAACGCCGAAGTCGGATTTATTGGCGCAAATACAATTGCGACACAATGTATTTGTGTTCTCTAAATTACATCCTGCTGGAAATCTAGTAAGACCAGTGTTCTGCTATACAAGAGATAAAGTGAGAGTTTGAGAATGATAGCCCCCAAAACTACTGATGGTTATCTAGAAGTAGGCTGGAGAATAGATTCTGTTGTTTTGGCTTACAGCATGACTGCAATATCTGTACCTTTTGACCTGAAAGATCCAGATTGAGCATGGTTGATTTACTTTTGAGTCAGGCCACTGATGCAAATAAAATGGGGACACAATGAATTTCCTTTCTCTGGATTACGTCCTGCTGGAAATCTAGTAGTACCATTGTCTTGCTACAAGAGAGATTCAGCAGAAGTTTGAGAATGGACGCTGAAGAAGAAGAGTCACTTTGACCTATGGGTTGGAAATGTCAATAACACCCACAAACCTCCTTAGTTGCCACTTACTACATGGCAGGTAAGTTGTTGTCTTTGCTCCCCTTTCGTGCCCTGGCAACACACCGGTGAGAAGAAGACAATGATATATATTGGGGACATGCAGAAAAATGGATATACCAAGTTGAAAGTACAAATATTTCAGCTGTACTGCAAACTAACAGAACAACATTACACAGAGAAATTCCAGTCAACAATATACGTGAGAAGCAAACCCTAAGATAAAACATGGGCTGAAGTTCACAATCTTAACCCTAGGATAAAACGTGATGAAGTTCACAATCTTAATCTTCGGATAAAACATGTACTTGAAAACTACAGGGAGCTGGGTAGGGCAGTGGTTAGCGGGCTGGTTTCGCATATGAGTGGTCTTGGGTTCATTCCCCAGTTTGAGGCGGAAACATTTTTCAAATCACAAAGGCTCCCGGGTCAACCCAGCCTTAATTGGGTACCGGATTAATCCAGGAAGTAAAGACTGCGAGGGAGAGGAGATGGCTACCACCCTCATATAGCAGAGCCACTGAAATGTGAGGTCATTAACATCTTACACCCCTACGGCATTTAATAAATGCTATGGTTAACTTTAACATTACTACTTGAAAACTAGCTCCAATAATGGCATAGCACCAGATCTGTAAATAAGGAAGTATTGGGTGGTGGTTTAGAAATTCAAACACAGCTATTTTCCCTTTCAGCTAAATAGAGTATTTAGAAAAAGTAAAGATATTGTACAAATATAAAGAATAATTAGATGCTAAAAAAATGCCTGAAAGCAAAGACGAATTGTTAAAAATGGCAGATAATCTCCCTCAATCCCACGTACTTCAATATTTCAGGGAAGTAGCGTCTCCGCTAAAATAATCTGAGACTTTGGTGGAGAGAACTAAATGGAAACTACAGCCCCGAGCAAGACAGCATGAACAAATTCAACTGACAGGAACAAGTCAGGGTATTTCAACTGAGAATGGAACATTGCCATCTAAAAGCACACTTACCCCGAATCAGTATTAGCGACTCTGCAACCAACATGTGCAGAATAACAACACCTACCCAGAATATATACTACAGTATTGCCCCAGAGAATTTGTTGACAGAGCAATATCCTGGTCCACAGGAATATCTCTACAAAACAAACTGTGGGAGACTCATGGCAACCTAAACAAACTATTCTATACAGGACCAATCGCCCATATAGTAACTTGGGCCTGGACTGCTGGTTCCGGGTACAAAGAATAAGGATACCGTCTTCTTTCCAGGAATGTTGTAATAGGTTACTAAGAAAAGTTGAGTGAAAAAAATCATCTTGTTTCAATTTCTTACTTTTGTTTTCTATCAAATAATCTTTGATCATGGATGCTGAAGAGCTACCGACCAGCAGACATTGCACCATTGTCCAGTTGTGGCAGAGGAATACTTGATGTGCATCACTGCGGATGTGTCAACAAATCTGACAGAAGAATGATGAGATTGCTGGCTCAGATGTGCGTGCTGTGCTCCTAGCAGGATGTGATAATCCTAAGATACTGCCACAGTGGAATGCCTCCCTTTGGGGACAAAACATATGCATCTATAAACTCCCCCTAACCATCCATACCTTTGAGACAACCTTACGTGAGTCTGGCAGGCACCACAGTTACACAACTGAGAAGAACCTGTGCTTATGTCAAAAAAGGCTATGGACTTTCAAGAGCTACCTGCTCACAGGTAACGGGATGCATCATCATCATGTGTCAAGAGCTACCTGCTCACAGATAACGGGATGCATCATCATCATGTGTCAAGAGCTACCTGCTCACAGATAACGGGATGCATCATCATCATCATCATGTGTCAAGAGCTACCTGCTCACAGATAACGGGATGCATCATTATCATGTGTCAAGAGCTACCTGCTCACAGATAACGGGATGCATCATCATCATGTGTCAAGAGCTACCTGTTCACAGCTAAAGGGATTATTTCATTATCACCATGTGTAAAGAGCTACCTGTTCACAGCTAAAGGGATTATTTCATCATCACCATGTGTAAAGAGCTACCTGTTCACAGCTAAAGGGATTATTTTATCATCATCAAGTGTCAAGAGCTACTTGCTCACGGGTAAAGGGATTATGTCATCATTATCATCCGTGAACAATATCAAACTGGATGTATAATAATTGATCGCAGAAAAATGCTAGAGATACATATAGCATGTCTATATCAACAATATTGCGACATAAAATTAAATATACCAGGCCAAAATGCATACATATTGCAGCTTTTCTGTAAACTAGACAGCTAATGTAGTTTTACTCAACTACATTACGTCACAATAAGAAATATAAATGGTCAGCTAGAACAACAAGAGAAAAATCAACAATATTACAGAAAACATAAATCTATTTCAAATATTTCATGATAAAAAAAACACACAAATAATACAGGATTCAGATAATAAACTCCATGCAGTGTAATCCCTCTATCCTTCAGCCGTCCTAATCCCCCAACCCTTTAATAGTTCTTCATGTTGTGGCGGTCCCAAAATTTAAAAATTATTTTTGTTGCTACTTCATATGTGTTTTCCGATGGTCTTAGACGTGCGATGAGAAAAGTAAAACTTCAACATTTAATAACAACTGGAAAGATCAAGGGGAGAAGAGACAGAGGAATACAAAGAGATAAATTTCTGGATGGGTTGTCAGTGTGGTACAAAATGAAGTCATCAATTGAATTACTTAACAACACAAGAGGCAGAAAGTTGTGGAGAAGCATGATGACCTACACCAATTGGCATGGCACTTGATTGATTACTTGTAGGTAAGGAGATCTAACTGTCTTGCTACAAAACCCATATCTAATTTAGCGAGCTAAGTTCCAGCTTAGTAATAGAGTTCATCTATATGCCTATTCTCATAATTACACAGCGATTAATTAATTATTCCCATACTTGATTAAAACTCATCCTTGACAACTGGACCTTCCAGCTTTATAACACCGTCAATCTGTGTTTCTGTCTCATCAGGTCTTGCTATGTTTGTGTCTACCAGCAGTTCACTGTCTGCAGCACCTTTACGAGCATGACCCTTGTCAATGATGATTGAATCTTCAGTGTCAGAGATGTAATATGGTTCTCCAGTGTAATGTGTTGGATATAGAAGGTAAGGCTCCGCTGATAGGCCAACTAGGTCCCGTGGAGAAAAATGCTGTTTCCACTGTTCTCTAAAAGATAATTTATAATTTAAAAAAGAATTACAAGTAACAATTTACAATAAGTAACAACTTATAATACGCTAAATTTATAAATAACAATTTATAATAAGTAACAATTTACAATATGTAACAATTTATAAGCAAAAATGGAACAATACAGGATCAAGTGTCCATCTAGCATTTCCTGCTTACACTGTTTTTTAAAATGCGCTCCTGTCGTATTTTTTAGAACTTGGTAATGCCATTCACACTTCCGTTACGTCACTCTTCCACTACATATCTTTAGTAAAATGGCTGCCGTATGTATGTTGAATTTGCCTTTGACTGACAAAGACGCAGTACAATTGTTGCAGTCACGAAGAGTACTTGCAAACGGGAAATGCGCACAGTGTCATACTATGACATTTAACTTCTATTGTGATGATTAAATTCATTTCCGACACAAAATAATACCCTGCATTCAAACCCAATCATGTTTCCACTCATGCAACCCTTCAATTAAATACTCCCCCATTTATTGTCTTGGCATATTTATATATGTAAAACCTGCCCAATAATTGTCGCTCAAATATTCGCATGGGAGGTAATACTTCTTCTTCAGCATTCATTCTAAAACTCTTGTTGGATCTTCTTTGTAGCAGGACCATAGTCCTACTAGATTTCCAGTTCAGAGAATGGAAATGCGTTGTGTCACAATTTTATTTGCACCAATGGCCAGACACATCCGTCTTCGGCGAGAGAGGTAATACATAAACAAAGAGTAAGCAGAAATCATTTGTCTCCATTTCAATGTAGTTACCAACTTGAATTGATTAAATCAGAAAGGGGGTTTGCGTTAGAATTAGTCCTAACACTGAGTCTAATCCTCCCCCCCCCCCACACAACATCTAAATTCTAACAGTACCTCATATCTTGAAAATACAAAAACCATTAAATCGTTGCAAGTTTTAATCTCCGCACGTAACTACTATTAGCTATTTTGAATTACAGTGACAAGATCTGTAAATGATGTAATTTCATTGAGCTCACTAAATGTGTGTGAACCAAAGAACACAAATATTGATCGTATGAAATATTTGTAAGTTTGTTTAAAATCCAGCTAATTGATAGTATATACATGGACCCTTGATCCTGTATTGTTCTGCAAAAATTTATAAGTAACAATTCATAATAAGGAACAATTTATAATAAGCAAACAATTTATAATAAGTAAACTATTAAAAAGTAAAAATTAATAATAAGCAAAAATTCATAAGCACAAATTTATAATAAGCAATAATTACATAAATATGAAAATATAGAATAAGCACTGTTTGTGGTCACTTTAACCTATGAGTTGACACAGTCAATTCCATCTTAACTGCCTCTTACATCATGCATGTCGGGTCACATTGTTTCTATTTTTTGCTTGACTTTTGAATTCAACACAGGGTAGACACCTTGCCTCCTCTCTTTAGTTGCCTCTTACACCGTGCATGTCAGGCTATATTATTTCTCTTTTCTTTACGCTCGTTGCCATACTCCCATAAGATCTTTCCTGTAGCAGGATGTTCGTACTAGATTTCCAGCAGGACATACACCAGAGAACGTAAATGTTTTGTCACAGTTTTATTTGTCTCAATGGCCCAACACATATGACTTTGGCATTGTAAAGGGCTGAACAGGATGTAGTCCGGAAAAGATAATATGTTACATCATAGTTTACCATTTGGCTTTGATATCTACAACATTTGGTCAAACACATACAACATTTGGTCAAACACATACAACATTTGGTCAAATACATACAACATTTGGTCAAATATACAAAATTTGGTCAAACACATACAACATTTGGTAAAACACATACAACATTTGGTAAAACACATAGAAAATTTGGTCAAACACATAGAAAATTTGGTCAAACATACACAATTTGGTCAAACACATGCAACATTTGGTCAAACACATACAAAATTTGGTCAAACACATACAACATTTGGTCAAACACATACAACATTTGGTCAAACACATACAAAATTTGGTCAAACACATACAACATTTGGTAAAACATATACAACATTTGGTCAAACACATACAACATTTGGTCAAACACATACAAAATTTAGTCACACTGTCAGTGACATATTCTCTCCAGAACGTTGTCTTTCTAATGAACTCCCTGAACCATTCTCTGTCGTGGGCGATGTGGCTTGCATTCTCCAATGACATATTCATGTTATATTTAATGTTGTCAGTCCATCATCTTCTTGGTCTGCCTTTCCTCCTCTGCCCTGGTGCTCTGCCCTCCATTATTATTTAACCAAATACATAACAACATTTAGCCAAACTCATGCAACATTTGGCAAACATATGTCCTGCTACAAGAGAGATCTGGCGGGAGTTTGAGAATGAACGCTGAAGAAGAAGAGTTTCCTATACCATGTTCAGTTGTAGGATGTTAAGCGAAGACTTTGTTTTATGACGATCTTGTATCTGCTCGTCTGTAAATAATATTTGTTGTGCTAGCATTATATTGATGGGAGGTCTGTGGATTTTGGTCCAACCCGGTTAGAGCCAGAGGATACCTGATGATGTTCCTCCTTCGCAAGCGAAGATGCACATGGCATGAAAAACAATAAATGCGATGAAAAAAAAAATATAATTATAATAAATTGGTAATTGTCTAATTTGGTTTGTGAGTTTTCTACCTAAGTAATGCTCAAATCACTGAAGCTAAGGTAGGGTTCACTATGTTCATTCCCCACCACCAATTGACTACTGGTTATGTCAGACTTCTCTATTGCTTCAGGCATGCAACCAAATGGTCAAGTCAAAATGATTGTCACTTCCTAAGTCATTGCGCCTCTATGACGGGCCTCAGCATAGGAAACATATAGTGCTGTCAGCTTCCTCCTCCCCTCCCAGGTGCTGCACAGTACATCTCTGGCTTTATCCCAACCACAGAAGGTGCATACATATATACAAATAAAGCATAAAATACATTGCAACAATAAAATAAAAGCATAATTGTATATATGATGTGCCATGAAGCTTCTATAAGAGAACCTCAATATAACGCCCTGTCATCTACTAAGACTTTCTTTTGCATTAATGGTTTGTCTAGCTGGTGATACCCACAGATGCAAACCATGTGGCACTTGCCCCTTCATTATTATAATAATGGAATTCTACACCTCGGCCTATAAATGGATTCTAGACTTGTGTCAAATTTCAGACATTAAAATCATGTCCTCGGTTTATAATCGAATTAGTTTATACATGGTATGCTACTATTTTTGTGTGTCTTTCTATGAAATGGAGTAACCAACCACACTCCAAGCCCTCCTTAGCTGCCTCTTACAACATACATTGCAAGTCACAGTATTATAATGATGATTATGAAATAATCCCTTTAGTAATGCTGAAGTCAGATGTGTCAGGCGGCCGAAAGGCGCATATATCACAGCAATGATGTAAACCATGACACAACGCATTCCGTTCTCTGGACTACAACCTGCTAATCTGCAGGAGTTTGAGAATGAACGAAGAAGAAGAATCCCTTTAGTTTTGAGGTGGTAGCTATATAGCTATATATATGAGCTATATTTGATAGCCCATAGCCTTTCTGACAATAGCACAGCTTCTTCTCAGTTGTGTAACTGAGGCTCTTGTGTAACCTAGACTCTATAAGGTTGTCTCAAAGGCATTGTTGCATCATGGAGGTTTCTGAATGCATGTTTAGTCCCCAAAGGCAGGCATTCCAGGAGCCAGCAGCACACCACACAAATCTGGGCCAACTATGTTGTCATTCTTATGTCAGATCTATTGACCCATCAGTAGTGATGACAGAACTAACATTCTCCGTCACATAGTCCCCGTCACACAGTCTCAGTCACATAGTCTCCGTCACATTGGAGTCTGCCGCAAAAGGTGCAATTTCCTGGCCGGCATCTCTTCATCATCCATGGGGGTTGATTTGTTGGAAGACAAAATTGTGACAATATGTGACAACGATTTTTCCGCAGGTGACAACTTGTCAGTCTACTGTACCCCAACTGTACTTAGTCGCCTCTACTGTACCCCAACTGTACTTAGTCGCCTCTACTGTACCCCAACTGTACTTAGTCGCCTCTATTGTACCTCAACTGTACTTAGTCGCCTCTACTGTACCCCAACTGTACTTAGTCACCTCTACTGTGCCCCAACTGTACTTAGTCACCTCTACTGTGCCCCAACTGTACTTAGTCGCCTCTACTGTGCCCCAACTGTACTTAGTCGCCTTTACTGTGCCCCAACTGTACTTAGTCGCCTTCAACGACAGGCTTGAAAATAAGACACTGGCCCTATTCTTTGCCATTAACTAGAAGTTCAAGAAAGTCAGTTGTCATACAAGCCCGTCACAATATTATTCTATACATCCTTCCCAGAACCCCACAGCACATGTGATTCCAAGCTCTAACTTAATACCTTGTTCCACCCCACTGGATGGTGGGTGTTATAATTTATCTTACCACCTTTAACACTAAGGCATAATTTGTTTTTAGCTCTCAATTAAACAAGAACTCAACATCACCTTTAACACTAAGATATTATGTCTTTTAGCTGACAATTAAACAAGTACTCACTCTGGATGCCTATCAAACATGATTGGAAGGTACTCATCCACAGGCACCATCTTTGACAAAGGTTTCTGATCTAGCAGTTTTCGGGCACCCCGGATAGACAATATGTAACTGATTGTCCAATAGGAATAGTGTGGCCACGCCAACCGATCGCTGCCCTCTACCATTGTCTCTAAGTCTTTGCGTAAACGTTTCCTTCCCAAATATCTGTGGACAGTATCATTCATGTAAATACTTCTTAGATTTATTGTAAACAATATCATATTTCACAACTGTTGAGTTAAATACTAAGGATCACCTTTGTTGTGCAGTCACACAGGAACACAGTGTTTCAAGTTTGTGCTAACTTAATGACAATGGTTCCTGAATGTGGAAGGTTTGAAGGTCGCACTATTTGCTTATCAGACTAACCATTATGCAACAGTAAACTAGCAATACAATCAAAGTCCTATGTATTAGGCCATTAGCGCAAATAAATCGGAAACACAATGCATTTCCATTCTCTGGACTACATCCTACTTGAAATCTTGTAGGATCATTGTCCTGCAACAAGAGAGTTCCAGTGGGAGTTTGAGAAATTATGTAACCTAGTAGGATGGATCATTGTCCTGCAACAAGAGAGTTCCAGTGGGAGTTTGAGAATGAACAATGAAGAAACAATAGAAGTCATGCCAATATAATGAGGATTTCTACTTGTGAATGACCCCATCTCATTTCATCTGTACATTTCTTCTTCTTCTGCATTCGTTCTCAAACTCCTTCAGATTAGCAGGATGTAGTCCAGAGAATGGAATGTGTTGTGTCATGGTTTACAGCAAAGCTGCAATATCTGCACCTTTCGGCCTGATACATCCAACTTCAGCATGGCTTTGGGTCACTGACCCTATTTAATGGGACAGCCAACTCCATCCCATAACCTCCTTAGTCACCTCGTATGACATGCATGAAAGGTACACAGTGTTGCTATTCTTTTCTCCCCTTTCGGGCCCCAACAACACATGGGTGGTAAAAATATGTGAAGAAATAGATAAAAAAAAATAAATCATAATTTTAAAATACGAATTTAAAATATATATTTTATCAGTAATTATTTATACTATTATTTCTACTTTTCTAATTCTTTTATTTTGTTGTTTAATTTATATAATAATCTTTTACGCACTCTTATCTTTATAAGTAACTTTACTAGGATCAATTTGTTTGATATATTTTTTATTATATTTCTGAATTATTTCATTAATTTATCACCACCAATTATTGTTTCATATTCATTCATTAAACATTGTTTTTCTTCTAATTCTTCTTCATACTCAATCATTTGTTCACCAACTATTTTTAAAACTTCTTTATTAATCGTATTTTTTTACAATATATTGTTTTAATAAATAATCTTTTGTTTTATAATTTTGTTTTTCAAGTTTTTTTATTTGTTCTTTAATTTCATCACTTTTATTTTTTTTTAACAAATAATTTTAGTTCTTCCATTTTTAGAGAATGAAATTCTCAACATAAAATATAACAATAAATTATTTACACTTCTTCTATTGCTTTATTAACATTAAATAATTTATTATTATCCCTTCCATTACCAATTTTCTTTTATTTTTTTTAACTTTTAATTTCCTTGTTTCTTTATTTATTTTTAATGTTTCTTTATTACTAATTTCAATATTTTTTTATTCTTGTTACTTTTTAAAAGGAATATCATATTTATATGGAAATTTTACATTTAAATCTTGTCTTATTCTTTTTTATTGTAGAAGAAGAAATACCTAATTTACTACAAATCTGATCTTGTGATAAATTAGGTTGTTCGGTTTTAATATTCATAAATTTAATAATCTATCTATTGTCTATTGTCTTTCCCTAGGTGGTTTGTGATCCACTCTTGCAGTTAAGCATAGGGGTGATTGGAGCTCGAGCTTGCGTTCTAAAGCCAGATGTGTGGCCTCGGCTGTGTTATGACCGTGTCTGTTAAGGATGTCCCTGATGTTTTCTATCCATCTTTTCCATGGTCTTCCTCTGGCCTTGTACCCTGATCTCATTTGGTTATATGATTTGTAAGGGCAACTTTTCATGATGCATTCTCATAATGTGGCCAAACCACTTGATCTGTTCTCTCTCTATGTAATCTGTACAATATATTATACCTATTCTTTCCCTGATATATTCATTTCGCAATCTATCAATTTAATAATCATATTTGTTTTATATGCATTATTCATATTTTCAGGAGTCATTTCACTTAAAAGTTTTAATTCGTTTAAATCCATTTTATAAGAGAATAAAAAAGTAAATAGAGGTCAAATTAGTTGACTGTCATCCTATTATTTTATTTCATGTAAATTTTTCATAATTTCTCTATTATGATAAATTACAGTTTAATAAGATAGAATAATCATTACAAATACTATAAAATCTTATGTATTCATTATTAGTTGATTTACATCTATTAAATTTTTCTTTAGCAAAAGCAAGAAATTCTGTTTTCACTATTATATCTACTTTTTCACTATTATATCTACTTTTTCACTATTATATCTACTTTTTCACTATTATATCTACTTTTTCACTATTATATCTACTTTTTCACTATTATATCTACTTTTTCACTATTATATCTACTTTTAAGCATAAATCATAATTCTCCAAGTGTATAAATATGTTTTATTTATATTTTCTGGTTGGTTGGTTGGTTGCTGATCCAGCAATCCATGGGATCATGCCCTTTGACCTAATGCCATTAAATGGCATTATATTGCTGGGAAGTATGTGGATTTTTGGCCCACCCAGGGACAGAGCCAGAGAATAACTATCACACCTCCAGGAAGGTAGGTTTCAACCTATGCACTGCTCCCAGCCATTGTAGCCAAGATAGGGTTCACTGTACTCATTCCCCACCACCAATTGACTACTAGTTAAGCTGAACTTCTTTATTGCTCCAGGCATACAACCAAATGTTCAAGTTGAAAGGATTGTCACGTCTTGAGTCACTGTGCCTCTATGATGGGTCTAAGCCATAGGAAAAAGAGTGCTGTCAGTTTCCTCCTCTCAAGTGCTGCATAGTACATCTCTGGCTCCCTCCCAGCCACAGGGGATGCATACATATATATTCAGGCAAACATGAAACACATTTCAAGAACAAAATAAATGCACAATTGTATAGATGACGTACCATGAAGCTTCTCTAAGAAGATAACCTCAATATAATGGCATATCATCCCCTAAGGTTTTCTGTTGCATGGGTGGTTTGTCTAGTGGGCCATTGGTGAGACCCACAGACGCAACCACATGCATATTTCCCTTTTCTAAATCATCTAAATAATTTAATATTCTATCACATATATCAATAATTTCATGATTTGGACTTTTTTCATGACAAATATATTTTATTTTTTTCTACATTAATTATTTCATTTAATCTTTTTTCTAAATCTTCTGGGACTTTCTTTTTCTTCGTTTTAATGGAGGTAGAATTTTTATATTCTTCACAGATATTTAAATTCAAATTATTTTCTTTTTCAAACTTTTCAACACATTTCATAAATGTATCTAGTTTATCACAAGAAATATAGTTTTTTCATTTTCAAATTTTTCAACATATTTCAAAAATGTATCTAGTTTATCACTAGAAATAAATTATTTTTTATTATTTCAAACTTTTCAACATATTTCATAAATGTATCTACTTTATCACTAGAAATATATTTTTTGATTTTCTTTTCCAAACTTTTCAACACATCTCATAAATGTATCTACCGGTAGATTATCACTAGAAATATATTTTTTCATTTTCTTCTTCAAACTTTTCAACACTTTCATAAATGTATATAGTTTATCACTAGAAATATATTTGTTTAATTTTCTTTTCCAAACTTTTCAACACATTTCATAAATGTATCTACCGGTAGATTATCACTAGAAATATATCTTTTCATTTTCTTTTTGAAACTTTTCAACACATTTCATAAATGTATCTAGTTTATCATTAGAAATATATTTTTTTGATTTTCAAACTTTTCAACACATTTCATAAATGTATCTAATTTATCATTAGAAAAATATTTCTTTGATTTGGAAACTTTTCAACACATCTCATAAATGTATCTTCCGGTAGTTTATCACTAGAAATATATATTTTGATTTTCTTTTTCAAACATTTCATCACATTTCATAAATGGATCTATTTTATAATTTTTTTTGGTTTTGATTTTGAAACTTTTCAGGACATCTCATAAATGTATCTACCGGTAGTTTTCCACTAGAAGTATATTTTTTTATTTTCTTTTTAAAACTTATCAAACCCATTTCATAAATGTTTCTAGTTTATCATAAGAAATATATTTTTTGTTTTTCTTGTTCAAACTTTTCAACATATTCCATAAATGTATCTAGTTTATCACTAGAAATATATTTTTTGATTTTATTTTTCAATCTTTTCAACACATTTCATAAATGTATCTAGTTTACCATTAAAAATTTTTTTTTTAAAATTTAAAACTTTTCAACACATTTAATAAATGTATCTAGTTTATCACTAGAAATATATTTTTTAATTTTCTTTCTCAATCTTTTCAACACATTTCATAAATGTATCTAGTTTATCACTAGAAATATATTTTTTAATTTTCTTTTTCAAACTTTTCAACAAATTTCATAAATGTATCTAGTTTAACATTAGAAATATATTTTTTGATTTTCTTTTTCAAACCTTTCAACATATTTCATAAATGTATCTAGTTTATCACTAGAAATATATTTTTTAATTTTCTTTTTCAAACTTTTCAACACATCTCATAAATGTATCTACCGGTAGATTATCACTAGAAATATATCTTTTCATTTTCTTTTTCAAACTTTTTAACACATTTCATAAATGTATATAGTTTATCATTAGAAATATATTTTTTTTTCTTGTTCAAATCTTTCTACATATTTCATAAATGTATCTAGTTTATCACTAGAAATATATTTTTTGATTTTCTTTTCCACACTTTTCAACACATTTCATAAATGTATCTAGTTTATCATTATAAACAATTTTTTTGATTTTCAAACTTTTCAACACATTTCATAAGTGTATATAGTTTATCAATAGAAATTTATTTTTTGATTTTCTTGTTGAAACTTTTCAACACATTTCATAAATGTATCTAGTTTATCATTAGAAATATATATTTTTTTAAATTTCAAACTTTTCAACACATTTCATAAATGTATCTAGTTTATCATTAGAAATATATTTTTTTGATTTTCAAACTTTTCAACACATTTCATAAATGTATCTAGTTTATCATTAGAAATATATTTTTTTGATTTTCAAACTTTTCAACACATCTCATAAATGTATCTACCGGTAGTTTATCATTAGAAATACATTTTTTTAATTTTCTTTTTCAATATTTTCAACACATCTCATAAATGTATCTACCTGTAGATGATCACTAGAAATATATCTTTTTATATTCTTTTCAAACTTTTCAACACATTTCATAAATGTATCTAGTTTATCAACAGAAATATATATTTTTTATTTTCTTGTTCAAACTTTTCAACATATTTCATAAATGTTATTTGTTTATCACTAGAAATATATTTTTTGATTTTCTTTTCCAAACTTTTCAACACATCTCATAAATGTATCTAGTTTATCATTAGAAATATATTTTTTTGATTTTCAAACTTTTCTACACATTTCATAAGTGTATATAGTTTATCAATAGAAATGAATTTTTTTATTTTCTTTTTGAAATTTTTCAACACATTTCATAAATGTATCTAGTTTATCATTAGAAATATATATTTTTTAAAATTTCAAACTTTTCAACACATTTCATAAATGTATCTAGTTTATCATTATAAATAAATTTTTTGATTTTCAAACTTTTCAACACATTTCATAAGTGTATATAGTTTATCAATAGAAATTTATTTTTTGATTTTCTTGTTGAAACTTTTCAACACATTTCATAAATGTATCTAGTTTATCATTAGAAATATATATTTTTTAAAATTTCAAACTTTTAAACACATTTCATAAATGTATCTAGTTTATCATTAGAAATATATTTTTTTGATTTTCAAACTTTTCAACACATTTCATAAATGTATCTAGTTTATCATTAGAAATATATTTTTTTGATTTTCAAACTTTTCAACACATCTCATAAATGTATCTACCGGTAGTTTATCATTAGAAATATATTTTTTTTATTTTCTTTTTCAAACTTTTCAACACATCTCATAAATGTATCTACTGGTAGAGTATCACTAGAAATAGATTTTTTAATTTTCTTTTTCAATATTTTCAACACATCTCATAAATGTATCTACCTGTAGATGATCACTAGAAATATATCTTTTTATTTTCTTTTCAAACTTTTCAACACATTTCATAAATGTATCTAGTTTATCAACAGAAATATATTTTTTTTATTTTCTTGTTCAAACTTTTCAACATATTTCATAAATGTATCTAGTTTATCACTAGAAATATAATTTTTGATTTTCTTTTCAGAACTAGTCAACACATCTCATAAATGTATCTAGTTTATCATTAGAAATATATTTTTTTGATTTTCAAACTTTTATACACATTTCATAAGTGTATATAGTTTATCAATAGAAATTAATTTTTTGATTTTCTTTATGAAATTTTTCAACACATTTCATAAATGTATCTAGTTTATCATTAGAAATATATTTTTTTGATTTTCAAACTTTTCAACACATCTCATAAATGTATATAGTTTATCATTAGAAATATATTTTTTTAATTTCTTGTTCAAACTTTTCAACACATCTCATAAATGTATCTAGTTTATCATTAGAAATATATTTTTTTGATTTTCAAACTTTTCAACACATTTCATAAGTGTATATAGTTTATCAATAGAAGTTATTTTTTTTTTTCGTTTTCAAATTTTTCAACACATTTCATAAATGTATCTAGTTTTTATCATTAGAAATATATTTTTTTTTATTTTGAAACTTTTCAACACATTTCATAAATGTATCTAGTTTATCACTAGAAATATATTTTTTTGATTTTCAAACTTTTCAACACATCTCATAAATGTATATAGTTTATCATTAGAAATATATTTTTTTAATTTCTTGTTCAAACTTTTCAACACATCTCATAAATGTATCTAGTTTATCATTAGAAATATATTTTTTTGATTTTCAAACTTTTCAACACATTTCATAAGTGTATATAGTTTATCAATAGAAGTTATTTTTTTTTTTCGTTTTCAAATTTTTCAACATATTTCATAAATGTATCTAGTTTTTATCATTAGAAATATATTTTTTTTGATTTTGAAACTTTTCAACACATTTCATAAATGTATCTAGTTTATCACTAGAAATATATTTTATTTATTTTCAAACTTTTCAACATATCTCATAAATGTATCTTCCGGTAGTTTATCATTAGAAATATATTTTTTTATTTACTTTTTCAATCTTTTCAACACATCTCATAAATGTATAAAGTTTATCATTAAAAATATTTTTTATTTATTTTCTTTTCCAAACTTTTCAACACATTTCATAAATGTATCTACCAGTAGATTATAACTAGATATACATCTTTTCATTTTCTTTTTCAAACTTTTCAACACATTTCATAAATGTATCTACCAGTAGATTATAACTAGAAATACACCTTTTCATTTTCTTTTTCAAACTTTTCAACACATTTCATAAATGTATAAAGTTTATCATTAAAAATATTTTTTATGTATTTTCTTTTACAAACTTTTCAACACATTTCATAGATGTATCTAGTTTATCAACAGAAATATATTTTTTTTATTTTCTTGTTCAAACTTTTCAACACATTTCATAAATGTATCTAGTTTTTATCATTAGAAATATATTTTTTGATTATGAAACTTTTCAACATATCTCATAAATGTATCTTCCGGTAGTTTATCATTAGAAATATATTTTTTTATTTTCTTTTTCAATAATTTCAACACATCTCATAAATGTATCTACCGGTAGATTATAACTAGAAATATATCTTTTCATTTTCTTTTTCAAACTTTTCAACACATTTCATAAATGTATATAGTTTATCATTAAAAATATTTTTTATTTATTTTCTTGTTCAAACTTTTCAACATATTTCATAAATGTATCTAGTTTATCACTAGAAATATATTTTTTGATTTTCTTTTCAGAACTTTTCAACACATCTCATAAATGTATCTAGTTTATCATTAGAAATATATTTTTTTGATTTTGAAACTTTTCAACACATTTCATAAATGTATCTAGTTTATCACTAGAAATATATTTTTTTGATTTTCAAACTTTTCAACATATTTCATAAATGTATCTTCCGGTAGTTTATCATAAGAAATATATTTTTTGATCTTCTTTTCCAAACTTTTCAACACATCTCATAAATGTATCTAGTTTATCAATAGAAGTTATTTTTTTGATTTTCAAACTTTTCAACACATTTCATAAGTGTATCTAGTTTATCAATAGAAGTTATTTTTTTGATTTTCAAACTTTTCAACACATTTCATAAGTGTATATAGTTTATCAATAGAAGTTATTTTTTTTATTTTCTTTTTGAAATTTTTCAACACATTTCATAAATGTATCTAGTTTTTATCATTAGAAATATATTTTTTTGATTATTAAACTTTTCAACACATTTCATAAATGTATCTAGTTTATCACTAGAAATATATTTTTTTGATTTTCAAACTTTTCAACACATTTCATAAATGTATCTAGTTTATCACTAGAAATATATTTTTTTGATTTTCAAACTTTTCAACATATCTCATAAATGTATCTTCCGGTAGTTTATCATTAGAAATATATTTTTTTATTTTCTTTTTCAATCTTTTCAACACATCTCATAAATGTATAAAGTTTATCATTAAAAATATTTTTTATTTATTTTCTTTTCCAAACTTTTCAACACATTTCATAAATGTATCTACCAGTAGATTATCACTAGAAATATATCTTTTCATTTTCTTTTTCAAACTTTTCAACACATTTCATAAATGTATATAGGTAATCACTAGAAATATATGTTTTGATTTACTTTTTCAAACTTTTCAACACATCTCATAAATGTATCTAGTTTATTATAAAAAAATTATTTTTTTTGATTTTCAAACTGTTCATCACATGTCATAAATGTATCTACCAGTAGAGTATCACTAGAGATATATTTTTTGATTTTCTTGTTCAAACTTTTCAACACATCTCATAAATGTATATAGTTTATCATTAGAAATATATTTTTTTAATTTCTTGTTCAAACTTTTCAACACATCTCATAAATGTATCTAGTTTATCATTAGAAATATATTTTTTTGATTTTCAAACTTTTCAACACATTTCATAAGTGTATATAGTTTATCAATAGAAGTTATTTTTTTTTTTCGTTTTCAAATTTTTCAACATATTTCATAAATGTATCTAGTTTTTATCATTAGAAATATATTTTTTTTGATTTTGAAACTTTTCAACACATTTCATAAATGTATCTAGTTTATCACTAGAAATATATTTTATTTATTTTCAAACTTTTCAACATATCTCATAAATGTATCTTCCGGTAGTTTATCATTAGAAATATATTTTTTTATTTACTTTTTCAATCTTTTCAACACATCTCATAAATGTATAAAGTTTATCATTAAAAATATTTTTTATTTATTTTCTTTTCCAAACTTTTCAACACATTTCATAAATGTATCTACCAGTAGATTATAACTAGATATACATCTTTTCATTTTCTTTTTCAAACTTTTCAACACATTTCATAAATGTATCTACCAGTAGATTATAACTAGAAATACACCTTTTCATTTTCTTTTTCAAACTTTTCAACACATTTCATAAATGTATAAAGTTTATCATTAAAAATATTTTTTATGTATTTTCTTTTACAAACTTTTCAACACATTTCATAGATGTATCTAGTTTATCAACAGAAATATATTTTTTTTATTTTCTTGTTCAAACTTTTCAACACATTTCATAAATGTATCTAGTTTTTATCATTAGAAATATATTTTTTGATTATGAAACTTTTCAACATATCTCATAAATGTATCTTCCGGTAGTTTATCATTAGAAATATATTTTTTTATTTTCTTTTTCAATAATTTCAACACATCTCATAAATGTATCTACCGGTAGATTATAACTAGAAATATATCTTTTCATTTTCTTTTTCAAACTTTTCAACACATTTCATAAATGTATATAGTTTATCATTAAAAATATTTTTTATTTATTTTCTTGTTCAAACTTTTCAACATATTTCATAAATGTATCTAGTTTATCACTAGAAATATATTTTTTGATTTTCTTTTCAGAACTTTTCAACACATCTCATAAATGTATCTAGTTTATCATTAGAAATATATTTTTTTGATTTTGAAACTTTTCAACACATTTCATAAATGTATCTAGTTTATCACTAGAAATATATTTTTTTGATTTTCAAACTTTTCAACATATTTCATAAATGTATCTTCCGGTAGTTTATCATAAGAAATATATTTTTTGATCTTCTTTTCCAAACTTTTCAACACATCTCATAAATGTATCTAGTTTATCAATAGAAGTTATTTTTTTGATTTTCAAACTTTTCAACACATTTCATAAGTGTATCTAGTTTATCAATAGAAGTTATTTTTTTGATTTTCAAACTTTTCAACACATTTCATAAGTGTATATAGTTTATCAATAGAAGTTATTTTTTTTATTTTCTTTTTGAAATTTTTCAACACATTTCATAAATGTATCTAGTTTTTATCATTAGAAATATATTTTTTTGATTATTAAACTTTTCAACACATTTCATAAATGTATCTAGTTTATCACTAGAAATATATTTTTTTGATTTTCAAACTTTTCAACACATTTCATAAATGTATCTAGTTTATCACTAGAAATATATTTTTTTGATTTTCAAACTTTTCAACATATCTCATAAATGTATCTTCCGGTAGTTTATCATTAGAAATATATTTTTTTATTTTCTTTTTCAATCTTTTCAACACATCTCATAAATGTATAAAGTTTATCATTAAAAATATTTTTTATTTATTTTCTTTTCCAAACTTTTCAACACATTTCATAAATGTATCTACCAGTAGATTATCACTAGAAATATATCTTTTCATTTTCTTTTTCAAACTTTTCAACACATTTCATAAATGTATATAGGTAATCACTAGAAATATATGTTTTGATTTACTTTTTCAAACTTTTCAACACATCTCATAAATGTATCTAGTTTATTATAAAAAAATTATTTTTTTTGATTTTCAAACTGTTCATCACATGTCATAAATGTATCTACCAGTAGAGTATCACTAGAGATATATTTTTTGATTTTCTTGTTCAAACTTTTCAACACATCTCATAAATGTATCTAGCTTATCATTAAAATAATTTTTTTTATTTTCAAACTGTTCAACACATCTCATAAATGTATCTACCAGTAGAGTATCACTAGAAATATATTTTTTGATTTTCTTTTTCAAACGTTTCAACAAATTTCATAAATGTATCTACCAGTAGTTTATTATTAGAAATATTTTTTATTAATTTTCTTTTTCAAACTTTTCAACACATCTCATAAATGTATCTACCTGTAGATGATCACTAGAAATATATCTTTTCATTTTCTTGTTCAAACTTTTCAACACATCTCATAAATGTATATAGTTTATCATTAGAAATATATTTTTTTTATTTTCTTGTTCAAACTTTTCAACATATTTCATAAATGTATCAAGTTTATCACTAGAAATATATTTTTTTATTTTCTTTTCCAAACTTTTCAACACATCTCATAAATGTATATACCGGTAGTTTATCATTAGAAATATATTTTTTTATTTTCTTTTTCAAACTTTTCAACAAATCTCATAAGTGTATATAGTTTATCAATAGAAATTAATTTTTTGATTTTCTTTTTGAAATTTGTCAACACATTTCATAAATGTATCTAGTTTATCATTAGAAATATATTTTTTGGATTTTCAAACTTTTCAACACATCTCATAAATGTATCTACCTGTAGATGATCACTAGAAATATATCTTTTCATTTTCTTTTTCAAACTTTTCAACACATTTCATAAATGTATCTACCGGTAGTTTATCATTAGAAATATATTGTTTTTATTTTCTTTTTCAAACTTTTCAACAAATCTCATAAATGTATCTACAGGTAGTTTATCATTAGAAATATATTTTTTTATTTTCTTTTTCAAACTTTTCAACACATCTCATAAATGTATATAGTTTATCATTAGAAATATATTTTTTTTATTTTCTTGTTAAAAAATTACAACATATTTCATAAATGTATCTAGTTTATCAATAGAAGTTATTTTTTTTATTTTCAAAGTTTTCAACACATTTCATAAATGTATCTAGTTTATCAATAGAAATATATTTTTTTGATTTTGAAACTTTTCAACACATTTCATAAATGTATCTAGTTTATCACTAGAAATATATTTTTTTGATTTTCAAACTTTTCAACATATCTCATAAATGTATCTTCCGGTAGTTTATCATTAGAAATATATTTTTTTATTTTCTTTTTCAATCTTTTCAACACATCTCATAAATGTATAAAGTTTATCATTAAAAATATTTTTTATTTATTTTCTTTTCCAAACTTTTCAACACATTTCATAAATGTATCTACCAGTAGATTATAACTAGATATACATCTTTTCATTTTCTTTTTCAAACTTTTCAACACATTTCATAAATGTATCTAGTTTATCATTAGAAATATATTTTTTTATTTTCTTTTTCAAACTTTTCAACACATCTCATAAATGTATATAATTTATCATTAGAAATATATTTTTTTTTCTTGTTCAAACTTTTCCACACATTTCATAAATGTATCTAGTTTATCACTAGAAATATATTTTTTTATTTTCTTTTTCAAACTTTTCAACACATTTCATAAATGTATTTAGTTTATCATTATAAATAATTTTTTTTGATTTTCAAACTTTTCAACACATTTCATAAGTGTATATAGTTTATCAAAATAAATTAATTTTTTGATTTTCTTTTTGAAATTTTTCAACACATTTCATAAATGTATCTAGTTTTTATCATTAGAAATATATTTTTTTGATTTTGAAACTTTTCAACACATCTCATAAATGTATCTACTGGTAGTTTATCATTAGAAATAAATATTTTTATTTTCTTTTTCAATCTTTTCAACACATCTCATAAATGTATCTACCGGTACATTATCACTAGAAATATATCTTTTCATTTTCTTTTTCAGACTTTTCAACACATTTCATAAATGTATATAGGTAATCACTAGAAATATATGTTTTGATTTACTTTTTCAAACTTTTCAACACATCTCATAAATGTATCTAGTTTATTATAAAAAAATTATTTTTTTTGATTTTCAAACTGTTCATCACATGTCATAAATGTATCTACCAGTAGAGTATCACTAGAAATATATTTTTTGATTTTCATGTTCAAACTTTTCAACACATCTCATAAATGTATCTAGCTTATAATTAAAATAAACATTTTTTATTTTCAAACTGTTCAACACATCTCATAAATGTATCTACCAGTAGAGTATCACTAGAAATATATTTTTTGATTTTCTTTTTCAAACGTTTCAACAAATTTCATAAATGTATCTACCAGTAGTTTATTATTAGAAATATTTTTTATTAATTTTCTTTTTCAAACTTTTCAACACATCTCATAAATGTATCTACCTGTAGATGATCACTAGAAATATATCTTTTCATTTTCTTTTTCAAACTTTTCAACACATCTCATAAATGTATATAGTTTATCATTAGAAATATTTTTTTTTTATTTTCTTGTTCAAACTTTTCAACATATTTCATAAATGTATCAAGTTTATCACTAGAAATATATTTTTTTATTTTCTTTTCCAAACTTTTCAACACATCTCATAAATGTATCTAGTTTATCATTAGAAATATATTTTTTTAATATTCAAACTTTTCAACACATCTCATAAATGTATCTACCGGTAGTTTATCATTAGAAATATTTTTTTAATTTTTTTTTTCAAACTTTTCAACACATCTCATAAATGTATATAGTTTATCATTAGAAATATATTTTTTTTATTTTCATGTTCAAACTTTTCAACATATTTCATAAATGTATCAAGTTTATCACTAGAAATATATTTTTTCTTTTCTTTTTCAAACTTTTCAACACATCTCATAAATGTATATACCGGTAGTTTATCAATAGAAATATATTTTTTAAATTTCTTTTTCAAACTTTTCAACTAATCTCATAAGTGTATATAGTTTATCAATAGAAATTAATTTTTTGATTTTCTTTTTGAAATTTGTCAACACATTTCATAAATGTATCTAGTTTATCATTAGAAATATATTTTTTGGATTTTCAAACTTTTCAACACATCTCATAAATGTATCTACCGATAGTTTATCATTAGAAATATATTTTTTTATTTTCTTTTTCAAACTTTTCAACACATCTCATAAATGTATCTACCGGTAGTTTATCATTAGAAAACTATTTTTTTATTTTCTTTTTCAAACTTTTCAACACATCTCATAAATGTATCTACCGGTAGATTATAACTAGAAATATATCTTTTCATTTTCTTTTTCAAACTTTTCAACACATTTCATAAATGTATATATTTTATCATTAAAAATATTTTTTATTTATTTTCTTTTCCAAACTTTTCAACACATTTCATAAATGTATCTACTGGTAGATTATAACTAGAAATATATCTTTTCATTTTCTTTTTCAAACTTTTCAACACATCTCATAAATGTATCTAGTTTATCATTAGAAATATATTTTTTTAATTTTCAAACTTTTCAACACATCTCATAAATGTATCTACCTGTAGATGATCACTAGAAATATATCTTTTCATTTTCTTTTTCAAACTTTTCAACACATCTCATAAATGTATATAGTTTATCATTAGAAATATTTTTTTTTTATTTTCTTGTTCAAACTTTTCAACATATTTCATAAATGTATCAAGTTTATCACTAGAAATATATTTTTTTATTTTCTTTTCCAAACTTTTCAACACATCTCATAAATGTATATACCGGTAGTTTATCATTAGAAATATATTTTTTTATTTTCTTTTTCAAACTTTTCAACAAATCTCATAAGTGTATATAGTTTATCAATAGAAATTAATTTTTTGATTTTCTTTTTGAAATTTGTCAACACATTTCATAAATGTATCTAGTTTATCATTAGAAATATATTTTTTGGATTTTCAAACTTTTCAACACATCTCATAAATGTATCTACCTGTAGATGATCACTAGAAATATATCTTTTCATTTTCTTTTTCAAACTTTTCAACACATTTCATAAATGTATCTACCGGTAGTTTATCATTAGAAATATATTTTTTTATTTTCTTTTTCAAACTTTTCAACAAATCTCATAAATGTATCTACAGGTAGTTTATCATTAGAAATATATTTTTTTATTTTCTTTTTCAAACTTTTCAACACATCTCACAAATGTATATAGTTTATCATTAGAAATATATTTTTTTTATTTTCTTGTTCAAACTTTTCAACATATTTCATAAATGTATCTAGTTTATCAATAGAAGTTATTTTTTTTATTTTCAAAGTTTTCAACACATTTCATAAATGTATCTAGTTTTTATCATTAGAAATATATTTTTTTGAATTTGTAACTTTTCAACACATTTCATAAATGCATCTAGTTTATCACTAGAAATATATTTTTTTGATTTTCAAACTTTTCAACATATCTCATAAATGTATCTTCCGGTAGTTTATCATTAGAAATATATTTTTTTATTTTCTTTTTCAATCTTTTCAACACATCTCATAAATGTATCTACCGGTAGATTATAACTAGAAATATATCTTTTCATTTTCTTTTTCAAACTTTTCAACAAATCTCATAAATGTATATACCGGTAGTTTATCATTAGAAATATAGTTTTTTATTTTCTTTTTCAAACTTTTCAACAAATCTCATAAGTGTATATAGTTTATCAATAGAAATTAATTTTTTTATTTTCTTTTTGAAATTTGTCAACACATTTCATAAATGTATCTAGTTTATCATTATAAATATATTTTTTGGATTTTCAAACTTTTCAACACATCTCATAAATGTATCTACCTGTAGATGATCACTAGAAATATATCTTTTCATTTTCTTTTTCAAACTTTTCATCACATTTCATAAATGTATATAGTTTATCATTAGAAATATATTTTTTTTATTTTCTTGTTCAAACTTTTCAACATATTTCATAAATGTATCTAGTTTATCAATAGAAGTTTTTTTTTTGAATTTCAAAGGTTTCAACACATTTCATAAATGTATCTAGTTTATCACTAGAAATATATTTTTTGATTTTCTTTTCCAAACTTTTCAACACATCTCATAAATGTATCTAGTTTATCAATAGAAGTAATTTTTTTTATTTTCAAACTTTTCAACACATTTCATAAATGTATATAGTTTATTAATAGAAGTTATTTTTTTGATTTTCTTTTTGAAATTTTCAACACATTTCATAAATGTTTCTAGTTTTTATCATTAGAAATATATTTTTTTTATTTTGAAACTTTTCAACACATTTCATAAATGTATCTAGTTTATCACTAGAAATATATTTTTTTGATTTTCAAACTTTTCAACATATCTCATAAATGTATCTTCCGGTAGTTTATCATTAGAAATATATTTTTTTATTTTCTTTTTCAATCTTTTCAACACATCTCATAAATGTATCTACCGGTAGATTATAACTAGAAATATATCTTTTCATTTTCTTTTTCAAACTTTTCATAAATGTATATAGTTTATCATTAGAAATATATTGTTTTTATTTTCTTTTTCAAACTTTTCAACACATCTCATAAATGTATCTACCTGTAGATGATCACTAGAAATATCTCTTTTCATTTTCTTTTTCAAACTTTTCAACACATTTCATAAATGTATCTACAAGTATTTTATCATTAGAAATATATTTTTTAATTTTCTTTTTCAAACTTTTCAACACATCTCATAAATGTATATAGTTTATCATTAGAAATATATTTTTTTTATTTTCTTGTTCAAACTTTTCAACACATTTCATAAGTGTATATAGTTTATTAATAGAAGTTATTTTTTTTATTTTATTTTTGAAATTTTTCAACACATTTCATAAATGTTTCTAGTTTTTATCATTAGAAATATATTTTTTTTATTTTGAAACTTTTCAACACATTTCATAAATGTATCTAGTTTATCACTAGAAATATATTTTTTTGATTTTCAAACTTTTCAACATATCTCATAAATGAATCTACCGGTAGATTATAACTAGAAATATATCTTTTCATTTTCTTTTTCAAACTTTTCAACACATTTCATAAATGTATATAGTTTATCATTAAAAATATTTTTTATTTATTTTCTTTTCCAAATTTTTCAACACATTTCATAAATGTATCTACTGGTAGATTATAACTAGAAATATATCTTTTCATTTTCTTTTTCAAACTTTTCATAAATGTATATAGTTTATCATTAGAAATATATTGTTTTTATTTTCTTTTTCAAACTTTTCAACACATCTCATAAATGTATCTACCGGTAGTTTATCATTAGAAAACTATTTTTTATTTTCTTTTTCAAACTTTTCAACACATCTCATAAATGTATCTACCGGTAGTTTATCATTAGAAAACTATTTTTTTATTTTCATTTTCAAACTTTTCAACCCATTTCATAAGTGTATATAGTTTATTAATAGAAGTTATTTTTTTGATTTTCTTTTTGAAATATTTCAACACATTTCATAAATGTATCTAGTTTATCACTAGAAATATATTTTTTTGATTTTTAAACTTTTCAACAAATCTCATAAATGTATCTACAGGTAGTTTATCATTAGAAATATATTTTTTTATTTTCTTTTTCAAACTTTTCAACACATCTCATAAATGTATATAGTTTATCATTAGAAATATATTTTTTTTATTTTCTTGTTCAAACTTTTCAACATATTTCATAAATGTATCTAGTTTATCAATAGAAGTTATTTTTTTGAATTTCAAAGGTTTCAACATATTTCATAAATGTATCTAGTTTATCACTAGAAATATATTTTTTGATTTTCTTTTCCAAACTTTTCAACACATCTCATAAATGTATCTAGTTTATCAATAGAAGTAATTTTTTTTATTTTCAAACTTTTCAACACATTTCATAAGTGTATATAGTTTATTAATAGAAGTTATTTTTTTGATTTTCTTTTTGAAATTTTCAACACATTTCATAAATGTTTCTAGTTTTTATCATTAGAAATATATTTTTTTTATTTTGAAACTTTTCAACACATTTCATAAATGTATCTAGTTTATCACTAGAAATATATTTTTTTGATTTTCAAACTTTTCAACATATCTCATAAATGTATCTTCCGGTAGTTTATCATTAGAAATATATTTTTTTATTTTCGTTTTCAATCTTTTCAACACATCTCATAAATGTATCTACCGGTAGATTATAACTAGAAATATATCTTTT
Source organism: Meghimatium bilineatum (assembly GCA_034231615.1). Taxonomy (NCBI): domain Eukaryota; kingdom Metazoa; phylum Mollusca; class Gastropoda; order Stylommatophora; family Philomycidae; genus Meghimatium; species Meghimatium bilineatum. Next base: position 26,393,105 of record CM067311.1, read on the forward strand.
CAATTTCTTTTTCAAACTTTTCATAAATGTATATAGTTTATCATTAGAAATATATTGTTTTTATTTTCTTTTCCAAACTTTTCAACACATCTCATAAATGTATATACCGGTAGTTTATCATTAGAAATATAGTTTTTTTATTTTCTTTTTCAAACTTTTCAACAAATCTCATAAATGCATATACCGGTAGTTTATCATTAGAAATATAGTTTTTTATTTTCTTTTTCAAACTTTTCAACAAATCTCATAAGTGTATATAGTTTATCAATAGAAATTAATTTTTTAATTTTCTTTTTGAAATTTGTCAACACATTTCATAAATGTATCTAGTTTATCATTATAAATATATTTTTTTGATTTTTAAACTTTTCAACAAATCTCATAAATGTATCTACAGGTAGATTATAACTAGAAATATATCTTTTCATTTTCTTTTTCAAACTTTTCAACACATTTCATAAATGTATATAGTTTATCATTAAAAATATTTTTTATTTATTTTATTTTCCAAACTTTTCGACACATTTCATAAATGTATCTACTGGTAGATTATAACTAGAAATATATCTTTTCATTTTCTTTTTCAAACTTTTCAACACATTTCATAAATGTATCTACCTGTAGATGATCACTAGAAATATATCTTTTCATTTTCTTTTTCAAACTTTTCAACACATTTCATAAATGTATCTACCGGTAGTTTATCATTAGAAATATATTTTTTTATTTTCTTTTTCAAACTTTTCAACACATCTCATAAATGTATCTACCTGTAGATGATCACTAGAAATATATCTTTTCATTTTCTTTTTCAAACTTTTCAACACATCTCATAAATGTATATAGTTTATCAATAGAAATTAATTTTTTGATTTTCTTTTTGAAATTTGTCAACACATTTCATAAATGTATCTAGTTTATCATTAGAAATATATTTTTTGGATTTTCAAACTTTTCAACACATCTCATAAATGTATCTACCGATAGTTTATCATTAGAAATATATTTTTTTATTTTCTTTTTCAAACTTTTCAACACATCTCATAAATGTATCTACCGGTAGTTTATCATTAGAAAACTATTTTTTTATTTTCTTTTTCAAACTTTTCAACACATCTCATAAATGTATCTACCGGTAGTTTATCATTAGAAAACTATTTTTTATTTTCATTTTCAAACTTTTCAACACATTTCATAAGTGTATATAGTTTATTAATAGAAGTTATTTTTTTGATTTTCTTTTTGAAATTTTCAACACATTTCATAAATGTTTCTAGTTTTTATCATTAGAAATATATTTTTTTGATTTTGAAACTTTTCAACACATTTCATAAATGTATCTAGTTTATCACTAGAAATATATTTTTTTTATTTTCAAACTTTTCAACATATCTCATAAATGTATCTTCCGGTAGTTTATCATTAGAAATATATTTTTTTATTTTCTTTTTCAATCTTTTCAACACATCTCATAAATGTATCTTCCGGTAGTTTATCATTAGAAATATATTTTTTTATTTTCTTTTTCAATCTTTTCAACACATCTCATAAATGTATCTACTGGTAGATTATAACTAGAAATATATCTTTTCATTTTCTTTTTCAAACTTTTCAACACATTTCATAAATGTATATAGTTTATCATTATAAATATATTTTTTTTATTTTCTTTTTCAAACTTTTCAACACATCTCATAAATGTATCTACCTGTAGATGATCACTAGAAATATATCTTTTCATTTTCTTTTTCAAACTTTTCAACACATTTCATAAATGTATCTACCGGTAGTTTATCATTAAAAATATATTTTTTTATTTTCTTTTTCAAACTTTTCAACACATCTCATAAATGTATCTACCTGTAGATGATCACTAGAAATATATCTTTTCATTTTCTTTTTCAAACTTTTCAACACATTTCATAAATGTATCTACCGGTAGTTTATTATTAGAAATATATTTTTTTATTTTCTTTTTCAAACTTTTCAACACATCTCATAAATGTATATAGTTTATCATTATAAATATATTTTTTTTATTTTCTTGTTCACACTTTTCAACATATTTCATAAATGTATCTAGTTTATCACTAGAAATATATTTTTTGATTTTCTTTTCCAAACTTTTCAATACATCTCATAAATGTATCTAGTTTATCAATAGAAGTAATTTTTTTGATTTTCAAACTTTTCAACCCATTTCATAAGTGTATATAGTTTATTAATAGAAGTTATTTTTTTGATTTTCTTTTTGAAATTTTCAACACATTTCATAAATGTTTCTAGTTTTTATCATTAGAAATATATTATTTTGATTTTGAAACTTTTCAACACATTTCATAAATGTATCTAGTTTATCACTAGAAATATATTTTTTTGATTTTCAAACTTTTCAACATATCTCATAAATGTATCTTCCGGTAGTTTATCATTAGAAATATATTTTTTTATTTCATTTTTCAATCTTTTCAACACATCTCATAAATGTATCTACCGGTAGATTATAACTAGAAATATATCTTTTCATTTTCTTTTTCAAACTTTTCAACACATTTCATAAATGTATATAGTTTATCATTAAAAATATTTTTTATTTATTTTATTTTCCAAACTTTTCAACACATTTCATAAATGTATCTACTGGTAGATTATAACTAGAAATATATCTTTTCATTTTCTTTTTCAAACTTTTCAACACATTTCATAAATGTATATAGTTTATCATTATAAATATATTTTTTTAATTTTCTTTTTCAAACTTTTCAACACATCTCATAAATGTATCTACCTGTAGATGATCACTAGAAATATATCTTTTCATTTTCTTTTTCAAACTTTTCAACACATTTCATAAATGTATCTACCGGTAGTTTATCATTAGAAATATATTTTTTAATTTTATTTTTCAAACTTTTCAACACATCTCATAAATGTATCTACCTGTAGATGATCACTAGAAATATATCTTTTCATTTTCTTTTTCAAACTTTTCAACACATTTCATAAATGTATCTACCGGTAGTTTATCATTAGAAATATATTTTTTTATTTTCTTTTTCAAACTTTTCAACACATCTCATAAATGTATATAGTTTATCATTATAAATATATTTTTTTTATTTTCTTGTTCAAACTTTTCAACATATTTCATAAATGTATCTAGTTTATCACTAGAAATATATTTTTTGATTTTCTTTTCCAAACTTTTCAACACATCTCATAAATGTATCTAGTTTATCAATAGAAGTAATTTTTTTTGATTTTCAAACTTTTCAACCCATTTCATAAGTGTATATAGTTTATTAATAGAAGTTATTTTTTTGATTTTCTTTTTGAAACTTTTCAACACATTTCATAAATGTATCTAGTTTATCACTAAAAATATATTTTTTTGATTTTTAAACTTTTCAACAAATCTCATAAATGTATCTACAGGTAGTTTATCATTAGAAATATATTTTTTTATTTTCTTTTTCAAACTTTTCAACACATCTCATAAATGTATCTACCTGTAGATGATCACTAGAAATATATCTTTTTATTTTCTTTTTCAAACTTTTCAACACATCTCATAAATGTATATAGTTTATCATTAGAAATATATTTTTTTTATTTTCTTGTTCAAACTTTTCAACATATTTCATAAATGTATCTAGTTTATCACTAGAAATATATTTTTTGATTTTCTTTTCCAAACTTTTCAACACATCTCATAAATGTATCTAGTTTATCATTAGAAGTAATTTTTTTGATTTTCAAACTTTTCAACACATTTCATAAGTGTATATAGTTTATTAATAGAAGTTATTTTTTTTACTTTATTTTTGAAATTTTTCAACACATTTCATAAATGTTTCTAGTTTTTATCATTAGAAATATATTTTTTTGATTTTGAAACTTTTCAACACATTTCATAAATGTATCTAGTTTATCACTAGAAATATATTTTTTGATTTTCTTTTCCAAACTTTTCAACACATCTCATAAATGTATCTAGTTTATCAATAGAAGTAATTTTTTTGATTTTCAAACTTTTCAACCCATTTCATAAGTGTATATAGTTTATTAATAGAAGTTATTTTTTTGATTTTCTTTTTGAAACTTTTCAACACATTTCATAAATGTATCTTGTTTATCACTAGAAAGATATTTTTTTGATTTTTAAACTTTTCAACAAATCTCATAAATGTATCTACAGGTAGTTTATCATTAGAAATATATTTTTTTATTTTCTTTTTCAAACTTTTCAACACATCTCATAAATGTATATAGTTTATCATTAGAAATATATTTTTTTTATTTTCTTGTTCAAACTTTTCAACATATTTCATAAATGTATCTAGTTTATCAATAGAAGTTATTTTTTTGAATTTCAAAGGTTTCAACATATTTCATAAATGTATCTAGTTTATCACTAGAAATATATTTTTTGATTTTCTTTTCCAAACTTTTCAACACATCTCATAAATGTATCTAGTTTATCAATAGAAGTAATTTTTTTGATTTTCAAACTTTTCAACACATTTCATAAGTGTATATAGTTTATTAATAGAAGTTATTTTTTTGATTTTCTTTTTGAAATTTTCAACACATTTCATAAATGTTTCTAGTTTTTATCATTAGAAATATATTTTTTTGATTTTGAAACTTTTCAACACATTTCATAAATGTATCTAGTTTATCACTAGAAATATATTTTTTTGATTTTCAAACTTTTCAACATATCTCATAAATGTATCTTCCGGTAGTTTATCATTAGAAATATATTTTTTTATTTTCTTTTTCAATCTTTTCAACACATCTCATAAATGTATAACCGGTAGATTATAACTAGAAATATATCTTTTCATTTTCTTTTTCAAACTTTTCAACACATTTCATAAATGTATATAGTTTATCATTAAAAATATTTTTTATTTATTTTATTTTCCAAACTTTTCAACACATTTCATAAATGTATATACTGGTAGATTATAACTAGAAATATATCTTTTCATTTTCTTTTTCAAACTTTTCAACACATTTCATAAATGTATCTACCGGTAGTTTATCATTAGAAATATATCTTTTCATTTTCTTTTTCAAACTTTTCAACACATTTCATAAATGTATCTACCGGTAGTTTATCATTAGAAATATATTTTTTTTATTTTCTTTTTCAAACTTTTCAACAGATCTCATAAATGTATCTTCCGGTAGTTTATCATTAGAAATATATTTTTTTATTTTCTTTTTCAATCTTTTCAACACATCTCATAAATGTATCTACTGGTAGATTATAACTAGAAAGATATCTTTTCATTTTCTTTTTCAAACTTTTCATAAATGTATATAGTTTATCATTAGAAATATATTGTTTTTATTTTCTTTTTCAAACTTTTCAACACATCTCATAAATGTATCTACCTGTAGATGATCACTAGAAATATATCTTTTCATTTTCTTTTTCAAACTTTTCAACACATTTCATAAATGTATCTACAAGTAGTTTATCATTAGAAATATATTTTTTAATTTTCTTTTTCAAACTTTTCAACACATCTCATAAATGTATATAGTTTATCATTAGAAATATATTTTTTTTATTTTCTTGTTCAAACTTTTCAACATATTTCATAAATGTATCTAGTTTATCAATAGAAGTTATTTTTTTGAATTTCAAAGGTTTCAACATATTTCATAAATGTATCTAGTTTATCACTAGAAATATATTTTTTTGATTTTCAAACTTTTCAACATATCTCATAAATGTATCTTCCGGTAGTTTATCATTAGAAATATATTTTTTTATTTTCTTTTTCAATCTTTTCAACACATCTCATAAATGTATCTACCGGTAGATTATAACTAGAAATATATCTTTTCATTTTCTTTTTCAAACTTTTCATAAATGTATATAGTTTATCATTAGAAATATATTGTTTTTATTTTCTTTTTCAAACTTTTCAACACATCTCATAAATGTATCTACCTGTAGATGATCACTAGAAATATATCTTTTCATTTTCTTTTTCAAACTTTTCAACACATTTCATAAATGTATCTACAAGTAGTTTATCATTAGAAATATATTTTTTAATTTTCTTTTTCAAACTTTTCACCACATCTCATAAATGTATATAGTTTATCATTAGAAATATATTTTTTTTATTTTCTTGTTCAAACTTTTCAACATATTTCATAAATGTATCAAGTTTATCACTAGAAATATATTTTTTTATTTTCTTTTTCAAACTTTTCAACACATCTCATAAATGTATATACCGGTAGTTTATCATTAGAAATATAGTTTTTTATTTTCTTTTTCAAACTTTTCAACAAATCTCATAAGTGTATATAGTTTATCAATAGAAATTAATTTTTTGATTTTCTTTTTGAAATTTGTCAACACATTTCATAAATGTATCTAGTTTATCATTAGAAATATATTTTTTGGATTTTCAAACTTTTCAACACATCTCATAAATGTATCTACCTGTAGATGATCACTAGAAATATATCTTTTCATTTTCTTTTTCAAACTTTTCATCACATTTCATAAATGTATATAGTTTATCATTAGAAATATATATTTTTTATTTTCTTGTTCAAACTTTTCAACACATCTCATAAATGTATCTACATGTAGATGATCACTAGAAATATATCTTTTTATTTTCTTTTTCAAACTTTTCAACACATCTCATAAATGTATATAGTTTATCATTAGAAATATATTTTTTTTATTTTCTTGTTCAAACTTTTCAACATATTTCATAAATGTATCTAGTTTATCACTAGAAATATATTTTTTGATTTTCTTTTCCAAACTTTTCAACACATCTCATAAATGTATCTAGTTTATCATTAGAAGTAATTTTTTTGATTTTCAAACTTTTCAACACATTTCATAAGTGTATATAGTTTATTAATAGAAGTTATTTTTTTTATTTTATTTTTGAAATTTTTCAACACATTTCATAAATGTTTCTAGTTTTTATCATTAGAAATATATTTTTTTGATTTTGAAACTTTTCAACACATTTCATAAATGTATCTAGTTTATCACTAGAAATATATTTTTTTGATTTTCAAACTTTTCAACATATCTCATAAATGAATCTACCGGTAGATTATAACTAGAAATATATTTTTTTTATTTTCTTGTTCAAACTTTTCAATATATTTCATAAATGTATCTAGTTTATCAATAGAAGTTATTTTTTTGAATTTCAAAGGTTTCAACATATTTCATAAATGTATCTAGTTTATCACTAGAAATATATTTTTTTGATTTTCAAACTTTTCAACATATCTCATAAATGTATCTTCCGGTAGTTTATCATTAGAAATATATTTTTTTATTTTCTTTTTCAATCTTTTCAACACATCTCATAAATGTATCTACCGGTAGATTATAACTAGAAATATATCTTTTCATTTTCTTTTTCAAACTTTTCATAAATGTATATAGTTTATCATTAGAAATATATTGTTTTTATTTTCTTTTTCAAACTTTTCAACACATCTCATAAATGTATCTACCTGTAGATGATCACTAGAAATATATCTTTTCATTTTCTTTTTCAAACTTTTCAACACATTTCATAACTGTATCTACAAGTAGTTTATCATTAGAAATATATTTTTTAATTTTCTTTTTCAAACTTTTCACCACATCTCATAAATGTATATAGTTTATCATTAGAAATATATTTTTTTTATTTTCTTGTTCAAACTTTTCAACATATTTCATAAATGTATCAAGTTTATCACTAGAAATATATTTTTTTATTTTCTTTTTCAAACTTTTCAACACATCTCATAAATGTATATACCGGTAGTTTATCATTAGAAATATAGTTTTTTATTTTCTTTTTCAAACTTTTCAACAAATCTCATAAGTGTATATAGTTTATCAATAGAAATTAATTTTTTGATTTTCTTTTTGAAATTTGTCAACACATTTCATAAATGTATCTAGTTTATCATTAGAAATATATTTTTTGGATTTTCAAACTTTTCAACACATCTCATAAATGTATCTACCTGTAGATGATCACTAGAAATATATCTTTTCATTTTCTTTTTCAAACTTTTCATCACATTTCATAAATGTATATAGTTTATCATTAGAAATATATTTTTTTTATTTTCTTGTTCAAACTTTTCAACACATCTCATAAATGTATCTACATGTAGATGATCACTAGAAATATATCTTTTTATTTTCTTTTTCAAATTTTTCAACACATCTCATAAATGTATATAGTTTATCATTAGAAATATATTTTTTTTATTCTCTTGTTCAAACTTTTCAACATATTTCATAAATGTATCTAGTTTATCACTAGAAATATATTTTTTGATTTTCTTTTCCAAACTTTTCAACACATCTCATAAATGTATCTAGTTTATCATTAGAAGTAATTTTTTTGATTTTCAAACTTTTCAACACATTTCATAAGTGTATATAGTTTATTAATAGAAGTTATTTTTTTTATTTTATTTTTGAAATTTTTCAACACATTTCATAAATGTTTCTAGTTTTTATCATTAGAAATATATTTTTTTGATTTTGAAACTTTTCAACACATTTCATAAATGTATCTAGTTTATCACTAGAAATATATTTTTTTGATTTTCAAACTTTTCAACATATCTCATAAATGAATCTACCGGTAGATTATAACTAGAAATATATCTTTTCATTTTCTTTTTCAAACTTTTCAACACATTTCATAAATGTATATAGTTTATCATTAAAAATATTTTTTATTTATTTTCTTTTCCAAACTTTTCAACACATTTCATAAATGTATCTACTGGTAGATTATAACTAGAAATATATCTTTTCATTTTCTTTTTCAAACTTTTCATAAATGTATATAGTTTATCATTAGAAATATATTGTTTTTATTTTCTTTTTCAAATTTTTCAACACATCTCATAAATGTATCTACCTGTAGATGATCACTAGAAATATATCTTTTCATTTTCTTTTTCAAACTTTTCAACACATTTCATAAATGTATCTACAAGTAGTTTATCATTAGAAATATATTGTTTAATTTTCTTTTTCAAACTTTTCAACACATCTCATAAATGTATATAGTTTATCATTAGAAATATATTTTTTTTATTTTCTTGTTCAAACTTTTCAACATATTTCATAAATGTATCAAGTTTATCACTAGAAATATATTTTTTTATTTTCTTTTCCAAACTTTTCAACACATCTCATAAATGTATATACCGGTAGTTTATCATTAGAAATATATTTTTTTATTTTCTTTTTCAAACTTTTCAACAAATCTCATAAGTGTATATAGTTTATCAATAGAAATTAATTTTTTGATTTTCTTTTTGAAATTTGTCAACACATTTCATAAATGTATCTAGTTTATCATTATAAATATATTTTTTGGATTTTCAAACTTTTCAACACATCTCATAAATGTATCTACCTGTAGATGATCACTAGAAATATATCTTTTAATTTTCTTTTTCAAACTTTTCAACACATTTCATAAATGTATCTACCGGTAGTTTATCATTAGAAATATATTTTTTAATTTTCTTTTTCAAACTTTTCAACACATCTCATAAATGTATATAGTTTATCATTAGAAATATATTTTTTTTATTTTCTTGTTCAAACTTTTCAAAATATTTCATAAATGTATCTAGTTTATCAATAGAAGTTATTTTTTGGATTTTCAAAGTTTTCAACACATTTCATAAATGTATCTAGTTTTTATCATTAGAAATATATTTTTTTGAATTTGTAACTTTTCAACACATTTCATAAATGTATCTAGTTTATCACTAGAAATATATTTTTTTGATTTTCAAACTTTTCAACATATCTCATAAATGTATCTTCCGGTAGTTTATCATTAGAAATATATTTTTTTATTTTCTTTTTCAATCTTTTCAACAAATCTCATAAATGTATCTACCGGTAGATTATAACTAGAAATATATCTTTTCATTTTCTTTTTCAAACTTTTCAACACATCTCATAAATGTATCTACCGGTAATTTATCATTAGAAATATATTTTTTTATTTTCATTTTCAAACTTTTCAACACATCTCATAAATGTATATAGTTTATCATTAGAAATATATATATTTTTTATTTTCTTGTTCAAACTTTTCAACAAATCTCATAAGTGTATATAGTTTATCAATAGAAATTAATTTTTTGATTTTCTTTTTGAAATTTGTCAACACATTTCATAAATGTATCTAATTTATCATTAGAAATATATTTTTTTGATTTTCAAACTTTTCAACACATCTCATAAATGTATCTACCTGTAGATGATCACTAGAAATATATCTTTTCATTTTCTTTTTCAAACTTTTCAACACATTTCATAAATGTATCTACCGGTAGTTTATCATTAGAAATATATATTTTTATTTTCTTTTTCAAACTTTTCAACACATCTCATAAATGTATATAGTTTATCATTAGAAATATATTTTTTTTATTTTCTTGTTCAAACTTTTCAACATATTTCATAAATGTATCTAGTTTATCACTAGAAATATATTTTTTGATTTTCTTTTCCAAACTTTTCAACACATCTCATAAATGTATCTAGTTTATCAATAGAAGTAATTTTTTTGATTTTCAAACTTTTCAACACATTTCATAAGTGTATATAGTTTATTAATAGAAGTTATTTTTTTGATTTTCTTTTTGAAACTTTTCAACACATTTCATAAATGTATCTAGTTTATCACTAGAAATATATTTTTTTGATTTTTAAACTTTTCAACAAATCTCATAAATGTATCTACAGGTAGTTTATCATTAGAAATATATTTTTTTATTTTCTTTTTCAAACTTTTCAACATATTTCATAAATGTATCTAGTTTATCAATAGCAGTTATTTTTTTGAATTTCAAAGGTTTCAACATATTTCATAAATGTATCTAGTTTATCACTAGAAATATATTTTTTGATTTTCTTTTCCAAACTTTTCAACACATCTCATAAATGTATCTAGTTTATCAATAGAAGTAATTTTTTTGATTTTCAAACTTTTCAACACATTTCATAAGTGTATATAGTTTATTAATAGAAGTTATTTTTTTGATTTTCTTTTTGAAATTTTCAACACATTTCATAAATATTTCTAGTTTTTATCATTAGAAATATATTATTTTGATTTTGAAACTTTTCAACACATTTCATAAATGTATCTAGTTTATCACTAGAAATATATTTTTTTGATTTTCAAACTTTTCAACATATCTCATAAATGTATCTTCCGGTAGTTTATCATTAGAAATATATTTTATTATTTTCTTTTTCAATCTTTTCAACACATCTCATAAATGTATCTACCGGTAGATTATAACTAGAAATATATCTTTTCATTTTCTTTTTCAAACTTTTCAACACATTTCATAAATGTATATAGTTTATCATTAAAAATATTTTTTATTTATTTTATTTTCCAAACTTTTCAACACATTTCATAAATGTATATACTGGTAGATTATAACTAGAAATATATCTTTTCATTTTCTTTTTCAAACTTTTCAACACATTTCATAAATGTATATAGTTTATCATTATAAATATATTTTTTTTATTTTCTTTTTCAAACTTTTCAACACATCTCATAAATGTATCTACCTGTAGATGATCACTAGAAATATATTTTTTTATTTTCTTTTTGAAATTTTTCAACACATTTCATAAATGTTTCTAGTTTTTATCATTAGAAATATATTTTTTTTATTTTGAAACTTTTCAACACATTTCATAAATGTATCTAGTTTATCACTAGAAATATATTTTTTTGATTTTCAAACTTTTCAACATATCTCATAAATGTATCTTCCGGTAGTTTATCATTAGAAATATATTTTTTTATTTTCTTTTTCAATCTTTTCAACACATCTCATAAATGTATCTACCGGTAGATTATAACTAGAAATATATCTTTTCATTTTCTTTTTCAAACTTTTCAACACATTTCATAAATGTATATAGTTTATCATTAAAAATATTTTTTATTCATTTTATTTTCCAAACTTTTCAACACATTTCATAAATGTATCTACTGGTAGATTATAACTAGAAATATATCTTTTCATTTTCTTTTTCAAACTTTTCAACACATTTCATAAATGTATATAGTTTATCATTATAAATATATTTTTTTTATTTTCTTTTTCAAACTTTTCAACACATCTCATAAATGTATATAGTTTATCATTAGAAATATATTTTTTTTATTTTCTTGTTCAAACTTTTCAACATATTTCATAAATGTATCAAGTTTATCATTAGAAATATATTTTTTTATTTTCTTTTCCACACTTTTCAACACATCTCATTAATGTATCTACTTGTAGATGATCACTAGAAATATATCTTTTCATTTTCTTTTTCAAACTTTTCAACAAATCTCATAAGTGCATATAGTTTATCAATAGAAATTAATTTTTTGATTTTCTTTTTGAAATTTGTCAACACATTTCATAAATGTATCTAGTTTATCATTATAAATATATTTTTTGGATTTTCAAACTTTTCAACACATCTCATAAATGTATCTACCTGTAGATGATCACTAGAAATATATCTTTTAATTTTCTTTTTCAAACTTTTCAACACATTTCATAAATGTATCTACCGGTAGTTTATCATTAGAAATATATTTTTTAATTTTCTTTTTCAAACTTTTCAACACATCTCATAAATGTATATAGTTTATCATTAGAAATATATTTTTTTTATTTTCTTGTTCAAACTTTTCAAAATATTTCATAAATGTATCTAGTTTATCAATAGAAGTTATTTTTTGGATTTTCAAAGTTTTCAACACATTTCATAAATGTATCTAGTTTTTATCATTAGAAATATATTTTTTTGAATTTGTAACTTTTCAACACATTTCATAAATGTATCTAGTTTATCACTAGAAATATATTTTTTTGATTTTCAAACTTTTCAACATATCTCATAAATGTATCTTCCGGTAGTTTATCATTAGAAATATATTTTTTTATTTTCTTTTTCAATCTTTTCAACAAATCTCATAAATGTATCTACCGGTAGATTATAACTAGAAATATATCTTTTCATTTTCTTTTTCAAACTTTTCAACACATCTCATAAATGTATCTACCGGTAATTTATCATTAGAAATATATTTTTTTATTTTCATTTTCAAACTTTTCAACACATCTCATAAATGTATATAGTTTATCATTAGAAATATATATATTTTTTATTTTCTTGTTCAAACTTTTCAACAAATCTCATAAGTGTATATAGTTTATCAATAGAAATTAATTTTTTGATTTTCTTTTTGAAATTTGTCAACACATTTCATAAATGTATCTAATTTATCATTAGAAATATATTTTTTTGATTTTCAAACTTTTCAACACATCTCATAAATGTATCTACCTGTAGATGATCACTAGAAATATATCTTTTCATTTTCTTTTTCAAACTTTTCAACACATTTCATAAATGTATCTACCGGTAGTTTATCATTAGAAATATATATTTTTATTTTCTTTTTCAAACTTTTCAACACATCTCATAAATGTATATAGTTTATCATTAGAAATATATTTTTTTTATTTTCTTGTTCAAACTTTTCAACATATTTCATAAATGTATCTAGTTTATCACTAGAAATATATTTTTTGATTTTCTTTTCCAAACTTTTCAACACATCTCATAAATGTATCTAGTTTATCAATAGAAGTAATTTTTTTGATTTTCAAACTTTTCAACACATTTCATAAGTGTATATAGTTTATTAATAGAAGTTATTTTTTTGATTTTCTTTTTGAAACTTTTCAACACATTTCATAAATGTATCTAGTTTATCACTAGAAATATATTTTTTTGATTTTTAAACTTTTCAACAAATCTCATAAATGTATCTACAGGTAGTTTATCATTAGAAATATATTTTTTTATTTTCTTTTTCAAACTTTTCAACATATTTCATAAATGTATCTAGTTTATCAATAGCAGTTATTTTTTTGAATTTCAAAGGTTTCAACATATTTCATAAATGTATCTAGTTTATCACTAGAAATATATTTTTTGATTTTCTTTTCCAAACTTTTCAACACATCTCATAAATGTATCTAGTTTATCAATAGAAGTAATTTTTTTGATTTTCAAACTTTTCAACACATTTCATAAGTGTATATAGTTTATTAATAGAAGTTATTTTTTTGATTTTCTTTTTGAAATTTTCAACACATTTCATAAATATTTCTAGTTTTTATCATTAGAAATATATTATTTTGATTTTGAAACTTTTCAACACATTTCATAAATGTATCTAGTTTATCACTAGAAATATATTTTTTTGATTTTCAAACTTTTCAACATATCTCATAAATGTATCTTCCGGTAGTTTATCATTAGAAATATATTTTATTATTTTCTTTTTCAATCTTTTCAACACATCTCATAAATGTATCTACCGGTAGATTATAACTAGAAATATATCTTTTCATTTTCTTTTTCAAACTTTTCAACACATTTCATAAATGTATATAGTTTATCATTAAAAATATTTTTTATTTATTTTATTTTCCAAACTTTTCAACACATTTCATAAATGTATATACTGGTAGATTATAACTAGAAATATATCTTTTCATTTTCTTTTTCAAACTTTTCAACACATTTCATAAATGTATATAGTTTATCATTATAAATATATTTTTTTTATTTTCTTTTTCAAACTTTTCAACACATCTCATAAATGTATCTACCTGTAGATGATCACTAGAAATATATTTTTTTATTTTCTTTTTGAAATTTTTCAACACATTTCATAAATGTTTCTAGTTTTTATCATTAGAAATATATTTTTTTTATTTTGAAACTTTTCAACACATTTCATAAATGTATCTAGTTTATCACTAGAAATATATTTTTTTGATTTTCAAACTTTTCAACATATCTCATAAATGTATCTTCCGGTAGTTTATCATTAGAAATATATTTTTTTATTTTCTTTTTCAATCTTTTCAACACATCTCATAAATGTATCTACCGGTAGATTATAACTAGAAATATATCTTTTCATTTTCTTTTTCAAACTTTTCAACACATTTCATAAATGTATATAGTTTATCATTAAAAATATTTTTTATTTATTTTATTTTCCAAACTTTTCAACACATTTCATAAATGTATCTACTGGTAGATTATAACTAGAAATATATCTTTTCATTTTCTTTTTCAAACTTTTCAACACATTTCATAAATGTATATAGTTTATCATTATAAATATATTTTTTTTATTTTCTTTTTCAAACTTTTCAACACATCTCATAAATGTATATAGTTTATCATTAGAAATATATTTTTTTTATTTTCTTGTTCAAACTTTTCAACATATTTCATAAATGTATCAAGTTTATCATTAGAAATATATTTTTTTTTTTTTTTTCAACACTTTTCAACACATCTCATTAATGTATCTACTTGTAGATGATCACTAGAAATATATCTTTTCATTTTCTTTTTCAAACTTTTCAACAAATCTCATAAGTGTATATAGTTTATCAATAGAAATTAATTTTTTGATTTTCTTTTTGAAATTTGTCAACACATTTCATAAATGTATCTAGTTTATCATTATAAATATATTTTTTGGATTTTCAAACTTTTCAACACATCTCATAAATGTATCTACCTGTAGATGATCACTAGAAATATATCTTTTAATTTTCTTTTTCAAACTTTTCAACACATTTCATAAATGTATCTACCGGTAGTTTATCATTAGAAATATATTTTTTAATTTTCTTGTTCAAACTTTTCAACACATCTCATAAATGTATATAGTTTATCATTAGAAATATATTTTTTTTATTTTCTTGTTCAAACTTTTCAACATATTTCATAAATGTATCTAGTTTATCAATAGAAGTTATTTTTTGGATTTTCAAAGTTTTCAACACATTTCATAAATGTATCTAGTTTTTATCATTAGAAATATATTTTTTTGAATTTGTAACTTTTCAACACATTTCATAAATGTATCTAGTTTATCACTAGAAATATATTTTTTTGATTTTCAAACTTTTCAACATATCTCATAAATGTATCTTCCGGTAGTTTATCATTAGAAATATATTTTTTTATTTTCTTTTTCAATCTTTTCAACACATCTCATAAATGTATCTACCGGTAGATTATAACTAGAAATATATCTTTTCATTTTCTTTTTCAAACTTTTCAACACATTTCATAAATGTATCTACCGGTAGTTTATCATTAGAAATATATTTTTTTATTTTCTTTTTCAAACTTTTCAACACATCTCATAAATGTATCTACCTGTAGATGATCACTAGAAATATATCTTTTCATTTTCTTTTTCAAACTTTTCAACACATCTCATAAATGTATCTACCGGTAATTTATCATTAGAAATATATTTTTTTATTTTCATTTTCAAACTTTTCAACCCATCTCATAAATGTATATAGTTTATCATTAGAAATATATATATTTTTTATTTTCTTGTTCAAACTTTTCAACAAATCTCATAAGTGTATATAGTTTATCAATAGAAATTAATTTTTTGATTTTCTTTTTGAAATTTGTCAACACATTTCATAAATGTATCTAGTTTATCATTAGAAATATATTTTTTTGATTTTCAAACTTTTCAACACATCTCATAAATGTATCTACCTGTAGATGATCACTAGAAATATATCTTTTCATTTTCTTTTTCAAACTTTTCAACACATTTCATAAATGTATCTACCGGTAGTTTATCATTAGAAATATATATTTTTATTTTCTTTTTCAAACTTTTCAACACATCTCATAAATGTATATAGTTTATCATTAGAAATATATTTTTTTTATTTTCTTGTTCAAACTTTTCAACATATTTCATAAATGTATCTAGTTTATCACTAGAAATATATTTTTTGATTTTCTTTTCCAAACTTTTCAACACATCTCATAAATGTATCTAGTTTATCACTAGAAATATATTTTTTTGATTTTTAAACTTTTCAACAAATCTCATAAATGTATCTACAGGTAGTTTATCATTAGAAATATATTTTTTTATTTTCTTTTTCAAACTTTTCAACATATTTCATAAATGTATCTAGTTTATCAATAGCAGTTATTTTTTTGAATTTCAAAGGTTTCAACATATTTCATAAATGTATCTAGTTTATCACTAGAAATATATTTTTTGATTTTCTTTTCCAAACTTTTCAACACATCTCATAAATGTATCTAGTTTATCAATAGAAGTAATTTTTTTGATTTTCAAACTTTTCAACACATTTCATAAGTGTATATAGTTTATTAATAGAAGTTATTTTTTTGATTTTCTTTTTGAAATTTTCAACACATTTCATAAATATTTCTAGTTTTTATCATTAGAAATATATTATTTTGATTTTGAAACTTTTCAACACATTTCATAAATGTATCTAGTTTATCAATAGAAGTTATTTTTTTAATTTTCAAACTTTTCAACACATTTCATAAATGTATATAGTTTATCATTATAAATATATTTTTTTTATTTTCTTTTTCAAACTTTTCAACACATCTCATAAATGTATCTACCTGTAGATGATCACTAGAAATATATCTTTTCATTTTCTTTTTCAAACTTTTCAACACATTTCATAAATGTATCTACCGGTAGTTTATCATTAGAAATATATTTTTTTATTTTCTTTTTCAAACTTTTCAACACATCTCATAAATGTATCTACCTGTAGATGATCACTAGAAATATATTTTTTTATTTTCTTTTTGAAATTTTTCAACACATTTCATAAATGTTTCTAGTTTTTATCATTAGAAATATATTTTTTTTATTTTGAAACTTTTCAACACATTTCATAAATGTATCTAGTTTATCACTAGAAATATATTTTATTTATTTTATTTTCCAAACTTTTCAACACATTTCATAAATGTATATACTGGTAGATTATAACTAGAAATATATCTTTTCATTTTCTTTTTCAAACTTTTCAACACATTTCATAAATGTATATAGTTTAGCATTATAAATATATTTTTTTAATTTTCTTTTTCAAACTTTTCAACACATCTCATAAATGTATCTACCTGTAGATGATCAGTAGAAATATATCTTTTCATTTTCTTTTTCAAACTTTTCAACACATTTCATAAATGTATCTACCGGTAGTTTATCATTAGAAATATATTTTTTTATTTTCTTTTTCGAACTTTTCAACACATCTCATAAATGTATCTACCTGTAGATGATCACTAGAAATATATTTTTTTATTTTCTTTTTGAAATTTTTCAACACATTTCATAAATGTATCTAGTTTTTATCATTAGAAATATATTTTTTTTATTTCGAAACTTTTCAACACATTTCATAAATGTATCTAGTTTATCACTAGAAATATATTTTTTTGATTTTCAAACTTTTCAACATATCTCATAAATGTATCTTCCGGTAGTTTATCATTAGAAATATATTTTTTTATTTTCTTTTTCAATCTTTTCAACACATCTCATAAATGTATCTACCGGTAGATTATAACTAGAAATATATCTTTTCATTTTCTTTTTCAAACTTTTCAACACATTTCATAAATGTATCTACCGGTAGTTTATCATTAGAAATATATTTTTTTATTTTCATTTTCAAACTTTTCAACCCATCTCATAAATGTATATAGTTTATCATTAGAAATATATATATTTTTTATTTTCTTGTTCAAACTTTTCAACAAATCTCATAAGTGTATATAGTTTATCAATAGAAATTAATTTTTTGATTTTCTTTTTGAAATTTGTCAACACATTTCATAAATGTATCTAGTTTATCATTAGAAATATATTTTTTTGATTTTCAAACTTTTCAACACATCTCATAAATGTATCTACCTGTAGATGATCACTAGAAATATATCTTTTCAATTTCTTTTTCAAACTTTTCAACACATTTCATAAATGTATCTACCGGTAGTTTATCATTAGAAATATATATTTTTATTTTCTTTTTCAAACTTTTCAACACATCTCATAAATGTATATAGTTTATCATTAGAAATATATTTTTTTTATTTTCTTGTTCAAACTTTTCAACATATTTCATAAATGTATCTAGTTTATCACTAGAAATATATTTTTTTATTTTCTTTTCCAAACCTTTCAACACATCTCATAAATGTATCTAGTTTATCACTAGAAATATATTTTTTTGATTTTTAAACTTTTCAACAAATCTCATAAATGTATCTACAGGTAGTTTATCATTAGAAATATATTTTTTTATTTTCTTTTTCAAACTTTTCAACATATTTCATAAATGTATCTAGTTTATCAATAGCAGTTATTTTTTTGAATTTCAAAGGTTTCAACATATTTCATAAATGTATCTAGTTTATCACTAGAAATATATTTTTTGATTTTCTTTTCCAAACTTTTCAACACATCTCATAAATGTATCTAGTTTATCAATAGAAGTAATTTTTTTGATTTTCAAACTTTTCAACACATTTCATAAGTGTATATAGTTTATTAATAGAAGTTATTTTTTTGATTTTCTTTTTGAAATTTTCAACACATTTCATAAATATTTCTAGTTTTTATCATTAGAAATATATTATTTTGATTTTGAAACTTTTCAACACATTTCATAAATGTATCTAGTTTATCAATAGAAGTTATTTTTTTTATTTTCAAACTTTTCAACACATTTCATAAATGTATATAGTTTATAATTATAAATATATTTTTTTTATTTTCTTTTTCAAACTTTTCAACACATCTCATAAATGTATCTACCTGTAGATGATCACTAGAAATATATCTTTTCATTTTCTTTTTCAAACTTTTCAACACATTTCATAAATGTATCTACCGGTAGTTTATCATTAGAAATATATTTTTTTATTTTCTTTTTCAAACTTTTCAACACATCTCATAAATGTATCTACCTGTAGATGATCACTAGAAATATATTTTTTTATTTTCTTTTTGAAATTTTTCAACACATTTCATAAATGTTTCTAGTTTTTATCATTAGAAATATATTTTTTTTATTTTGAAACTTTTCAACACATTTCATAAATGTATCTAGTTTATCACTAGAAATATATTTTTTTGATTTTCAAACTTTTCAACATATCTCATAAATGTATCTTCCGGTAGTTTATCATTAGAAATATATTTTTTTATTTTCTTTTTCAATCTTTTCAACACATCTCATAAATGTATCTACCGGTAGATTATAACTAGAAATATATCTTTTCATTTTCTTTTTCAAACTTTTCAACACATTTCATAAATGTATCTACCGGTAGTTTATCATTAGAAATATATTTTTTTATTTTCTTTTTCAAACTTTTCAACACATCTCATAAATGTATCTACCTGTAGATGATCACTAGAAATATATCTTTTCATTTTCTTTTTCAAACTTTTCAACACATCTCATAAATGTATCTACCGGTAATTTATCATTAGAAATATATTTTTTAATTTTCATTTTCAAACTTTTCAACCCATCTCATAAATGTATATAGTTTATCATTAGAAATATATATATTTTTTATTTTCTTGTTCAAACTTTTCAACAAATCTCATAAGTGTATATAGTTTATCAATAGAAATTAATTTTTTGATTTTCTTTTTGAAATTTGTCAACACATTTCATAAATGTATCTAGTTTATCATTAGAAATATATTTTTTTGATTTTCAAACTTTTCAACACATCTCATAAATGTATCTACCTGTAGATGATCACTAGAAATATATCTTTTCATTTTCTTTTTCAAACTTTTCAACACATTTCATAAATGTATCTACCGGTAGTTTATCATTAGAAATATATATTTTTATTTTCTTTTTCAAACTTTTCAACATATTTCATAAATGTATCTAGTTTATCACTAGAAATATATTTTTTGATTTTCTTTTCCAAACTTTTCAACACATCTCATAAATGTATCTAGTTTATCACTAGAAATATATTTTTTTGATTTTTAAACTTTTCAACAAATCTCATAAATGTATCTACAGGTAGTTTATCATTAGAAATATATTTTTTTATTTTCTTTTTCAAACTTTTCAACATATTTCATAAATGTATCTAGTTTATCAATAGCAGTTATTTTTTTGAATTTCAAAGGTTTCAACATATTTCATAAATGTATCTAGTTTATCACTAGAAATATATTTTTTGATTTTCTTTTCCAAACTTTTCAACACATCTCATAAATGTATCTAGTTTATCAATAGAAGTAATTTTTTTGATTTTCAAACTTTTCAACACATTTCATAAGTGTATATAGTTTATTAATAGAAGTTATTTTTTTGATTTTCTTTTTGAAATTTTCAACACATTTCATAAATATTTCTAGTTTTTATCATTAGAAATATATTATTTTGATTTTGAAACTTTTCAACACATTTCATAAATGTATCTAGTTTATCACTAGAAATATATTTTTTTGATTTTCAAACTTTTCAACATATCTCATAAATGTATCTTCCGGTAGTTTATCATTAGAAATATATTTTATTATTTTCTTTTTCAATCTTTTCAACACATCTCATAAATGTATCTACCGGTAGATTATAACTAGAAATATATCTTTTCATTTTCTTTTTCAAACTTTTCAACACATTTCATAAATGTATATAGTTTATCATTAAAAATATTTTTTATTTATTTTATTTTCCAAACTTTTCAACACATTTCATAAATGTATATACTGGTAGATTATAACTAGAAATATATCTTTTCATTTTCTTTTTCAAACTTTTCAACACATTTCATAAATGTATATAGTTTATCATTATAAATATATTTTTTTTATTTTCTTTTTCAAACTTTTCAACACATCTCATAAATGTATCTACCTGTAGATGATCACTAGAAATATATCTTTTCATTTTCTTTTTCAAACTTTTCAACACATTTCATAAATGTATCTACCGGTAGTTTATCATTAGAAATATATTTTTTTATTTTCTTTTTCAAACTTTTCAACACATCTCATAAATGTATCTACCTGTAGATGATCACTAGAAATATATTTTTTTATTTTCTTTTTGAAATTTTTCAACACATTTCATAAATGTTTCTAGTTTTTATCATTAGAAATATATTTTTTTTATTTTGAAACTTTTCAACACATTTCATAAATGTATCTAGTTTATCACTAGAAATATATTTTATTTATTTTATTTTCCAAACTTTTCAACACATTTCATAAATGTATATACTGGTAGATTATAACTAGAAATATATCTTTTCATTTTCTTTTTCAAACTTTTCAACACATTTCATAAATGTATATAGTTTATCATTATAAATATATTTTTTTAATTTTCTTTTTCAAACTTTTCAACACATCTCATAAATGTATCTACCTGTAGATGATCACTAGAAATATATCTTTTCATTTTCTTTTTCAAACTTTTCAACACATTTCATAAATGTATCTACCGGTAGTTTATCATTAGAAATATATTTTTTTATTTTCTTTTTCAAACTTTTCAACACATCTCATAAATGTATCTACCTGTAGATGATCACTAGAAATATATTTTTTTATTTTCTTTTTGACATTTTTCAACACATTTCATAAATGTTTCTAGTTTTTATCATTAGAAATATATTTTTTTTATTTTGAAACTTTTCAACACATTTCATAAATGTATCTAGTTTATCACTAGAAATATATTTTTTTGATTTTCAAACTTTTCAACATATCTCATAAATGTATCTTCCGGTAGTTTATCATTAGAAATATATTTTTTTATTTTCTTTTTCAATCTTTTCAACACATCTCATAAATGTATCTACCGGTAGATTATAACTAGAAATATATCTTTTCATTTTCTTTTTCAAACTTTTCAACACATTTCATAAATGTATATAGTTTATCATTAAAAATATTTTTTATTTATTTTATTTTCCAAACTTTTCAACACATTTCATAAATGTATCTACTGGTAGATTATAACTAGAAATATATCTTTTCATTTTCTTTTTCAAACTTTTCAACACATCTCATAAATGTATCTACCGGTAATTTATCATTAGAAATATATTTTTTTATTTTCATTTTCAAACTTTTCAACCCATCTCATAAATGTATATAGTTTATCATTAGAAATATATATATTTTTTATTTTCTTGTTCAAACTTTTCAACAAATCTCATAAGTGTATATAGTTTATCAATAGAAATTAATTTTTTGATTTTCTTTTTGAAATTTGTCAACACATTTCATAAATGTATCTAGTTTATCATTAGAAATATATTTTTTTGATTTTCAAACTTTTCAACACATCTCATAAATGTATCTACCTGTAGATGATCACTAGAAATATATCTTTTCATTTTCTTTTTCAAACTTTTCAACACATTTCATAAATGTATCTACCGGTAGTTTATCATTAGAAATATATATTTTTATTTTATTTTTCAAACTTTTCAACATATTTCATAAATGTATCTAGTTTATCACTAGAAATATATTTTTTGATTTTCTTTTCCAAACTTTTCAACACATCTCATAAATGTATCTAGTTTATCACTAGAAATATATTTTTTTGATTTTTAAACTTTTCAACAAATCTCATAAATGTATCTACAGGTAGTTTATCATTAGAAATATATTTTTTTATTTTCTTTTTCAAACTTTTCAACATATTTCATAAATGTATCTAGTTTATCAATAGCAGTTATTTTTTTGAATTTCAAAGGTTTCAACATATTTCATAAATGTATCTAGTTTATCACTAGAAATATATTTTTTGATTTTCTTTTCCAAACTTTTCAACACATCTCATAAATATATCTAGTTTATCAATAGAAGTAATTTTTTTGATTTTCAAACTTTTCAACACATTTCATAAGTGTATATAGTTTATTAATAGAAGTTATTTTTTTGATTTTCTTTTTGAAATTTTCAACACATTTCATAAATATTTCTAGTTTTTATCATTAGAAATATATTATTTTGATTTTGAAACTTTTCAACACATTTCATAAATGTATCTAGTTTATCACTAGAAATATATTTTTTTGATTTTCAAACTTTTCAACATATCTCATAAATGTATCTTCCGGTAGTTTATCATTAGAAATATATTTTGTTATTTTCTTTTTCAATCTTTTCAACACATCTCATAAATGTATCTACCGGTAGATTATAACTAGAAATATATCTTTTCATTTTCTTTTTCAAACTTTTCAACACATTTCATAAATGTATATAGTTTATCATTAAAAATATTTTTTATTTATTTTATTTTCCAAACTTTTCAACACATTTCATAAATGTATATACTGGTAGATTATAACTAGAAATATATCTTTTCATTTTCTTTTTCAAACTTTTCAACACATTTCATAAATGTATATAGTTTATCATTATAAATATATTTTTTTTATTTTCTTTTTCAAACTTTTCAACACATCTCATAAATGTATCTACCTGTAGATGATCACTAGAAATATATCTTTTCATTTTCTTTTTCAAACTTTTCAACACATTTCATAAATGTATCTACCGGTAGTTTATCATTAGAAATATATTTTTTTATTTTCTTTTTCAAACTTTTCAACACATCTCATAAATGTATCTACCTGTAGATGATCACTAGAAATATATTTTTTTATTTTCTTTTTGAAATTTTTCAACACATTTCATAAATGTTTCTAGTTTTTATCATTAGAAATATATTTTTTTTATTTTGAAACTTTTCAACACATTTCATAAATGTATCTAGTTTATCACTAGAAATATATTTTATTTATTTTATTTTCCAAACTTTTCAACACATTTCATAAATGTATATACTGGTAGATTATAACTAGAAATATATCTTTTCATTTTCTTTTTCAAACTTTTCAATACATTTCATAAATGTATATAGTTTATCATTATAAATATATTTTTTTAATTTTCTTTTTCAAACTTTTCAACACATCTCATAAATGTATCTACCTGTAGATGATCACTAGAAATATATCTTTTCATTTTCTTTTTCAAACTTTTCAACACATTTCATAAATGTATCTACCGGTAGTTTATCATTAGAAATATATTTTTTTATTTTCTTTTTCAAACTTTTCAACACATCTCATAAATGTATCTATCGGTAGATGATCACTAGAAATATATTTTTTTATTTTCTTTTTGAAATTTTTCAACACATTTCATAAATGTTTCTAGTTTTTATCATTAGAAATATATTTTTTTTATTTTGAAACTTTTCAACACATTTCATAAATGTATCTAGTTTATCACTAGAAATATATTTTTTTGATTTTCAAACTTTTCAACATATCTCATAAATGTATCTTCCGGTAGTTTATCATTAGAAATATATTTTTTTATTTTCTTTTTCAATCTTTTCAACACATCTCATAAATGTATCTACCGGTAGATTATAACTAGAAATATATCTTTTCATTTTCTTTTTCAAACTTTTCAACACATTTCATAAATGTATCTACCGGTAGTTTATCATTAGAAATATATTTTTTTATTTTCTTTTTCAAACTTTTCAACACATCTCATAAATGTATCTACCTGTAGATGATCACTAGAAATATATCTTTTCATTTTCTTTTTCAAACTTTTCAACACATCTCATAAATGTATCTACCGGTAATTTATCATTAGAAATATATTTTTTTATTTTCATTTTCAAACTTTTCAACCCATCTCATAAATGTATATAGTTTATCATTAGAAATATATATATTTTTTATTTTCTTGTTCAAACTTTTCAACAAATCTCATAAGTGTATATAGTTTATCAATAGAAATTAATTTTTTGATTTTCTTTTTGAAATTTGTCAACACATTTCATAAATGTATCTAGTTTATCATTAGAAATATATTTTTTTGATTTTCAAACTTTTCAACACATCTCATAAATGTATCTACCTGTAGATGATCACTAGAAATATATCTTTTCATTTTCTTTTTCAAACTTTTCAACACATTTCATAAATGTATCTACCGGTAGTTTATCATTAGAAATATATATTTTTATTTTATTTTTCAAACTTTTCAACATATTTCATAAATGTATCTAGTTTATCACTAGAAATATATTTTTTGATTTTCTTTTCCAAACTTTTCAACACATCTCATAAATGTATCTAGTTTATCACTAGAAATATATTTTTTTGATTTTTAAACTTTTCAACAAATCTCATAAATGTATCTACAGGTAGTTTATCATTAGAAATATATTTTTTTATTTTCTTTTTCAAACTTTTCAACATATTTCATAAATGTATCTAGTTTATCAATAGCAGTTATTTTTTTGAATTTCAAAGGTTTCAACATATTTCATAAATGTATCTAGTTTATCACTAGAAATATATTTTTTGATTTTCTTTTCCAAACTTTTCAACACATCTCATAAATGTATCTAGTTTATCAATAGAAGTAATTTTTTTGATTTTCAAACTTTTCAACACATTTCATAAGTGTATATAGTTTATTAATAGAAGTTATTTTTTTGATTTTCTTTTTGAAATTTTCAACACATTTCATAAATATTTCTAGTTTTTATCATTAGAAATATATTATTTTGATTTTGAAACTTTTCAACACATTTCATAAATGTATCTAGTTTATCACTAGAAATATATTTTTTTGATTTTCAAACTTTTCAACATATCTCATAAATGTATCTTCCGGTAGTTTATCATTAGAAATATATTTTATTATTTTCTTTTTCAATCTTTTCAACACATCTCATAAATGTATCTACCGGTAGATTATAACTAGAAATATATCTTTTCATTTTCTTTTTCAAACTTTTCAACACATTTCATAAATGTATATAGTTTATCATTAAAAATATTTTTTATTTATTTTATTTTCCAAACTTTTCAACACATTTCATAAATGTATATACTGGTAGATTATAACTAGAAATATATCTTTTCATTTTCTTTTTCAAACTTTTCAACACATTTCATAAATGTATATAGTTTATCATTATAAATATATTTTTTTTATTTTCTTTTTCAAACTTTTCAACACATCTCATAAATGTATCTACCTGTAGATGATCACTAGAAATATATCTTTTCATTTTCTTTTTCAAACTTTTCAACACATTTCATAAATGTATCTACCGGTAGTTTATCATTAGAAATATATTTTTTTATTTTCTTTTTCAAACTTTTCAACACATCTCATAAATGTATCTACCTGTAGATGATCACTAGAAATATATTTTTTTATTTTCTTTTTGAAATTTTTCAACACATTTCATAAATGTTTCTAGTTTTTATCATTAGAAATATATTTTTTTTATTTTGAAACTTTTCAACACATTTCATAAATGTATCTAGTTTATCACTAGAAATATATTTTATTTATTTTATTTTCCAAACTTTTCAACACATTTCATAAATGTATATACTGGTAGATTATAACTAGAAATATATCTTTTCATTTTCTTTTTCAAACTTTTCAACACATTTCATAAATGTATATAGTTTATCATTATAAATATATTTTTTTAATTTTCTTTTTCAAACTTTTCAACACATCTCATAAATGTATCTACCTGTAGATGATCACTAGAAATATATCTTTTCATTTTCTTTTTCAAACTTTTCAACACATTTCATAAATGTATCTACCGGTAGTTTATCATTAGAAATATATTTTTTTATTTTCTTTTTCAAACTTTTCAACACATCTCATAAATGTATCTACCTGTAGATGATCACTAGAAATATATTTTTTTATTTTCTTTTTGAAATTTTTCAACACATTTCATAAATGTTTCTAGTTTTTATCATTAGAAATATATTTTTTTTATTTTGAAACTTTTCAACACATTTCATAAATGTATCTAGTTTATCACTAGAAATATATTTTTTTGATTTTCAAACTTTTCAACATATCTCATAAATGTATCTTCCGGTAGTTTATCATTAGAAATATATTTTTTTATTTTCTTTTTCAATCTTTTCAACACATCTCATAAATGTATCTACCGGTAGATTATAACTAGAAATATATCTTTTCATTTTCTTTTTCAAACTTTTCAACACATTTCATAAATGTATCTACCGGTAGTTTATCATTAGAAATATATTTTTTTATTTTCTTTTTCAAACTTTTCAACACATCTCATAAATGTATCTACCTGTAGATGATCACTAGAAATATATCTTTTCATTTTCTTTTTCAAACTTTTCAACACATCTCATAAATGTATCTACCGGTAATTTATCATTAGAAATATATTTTTTTATTTTCATTTTCAAACTTTTCAACCCATCTCATAAATGTATATAGTTTATCATTAGAAATATATATATTTTTTATTTTCTTGTTCAAACTTTTCAACAAATCTCATAAGTGTATATAGTTTATCAATAGAAATTAATTTTTTGATTTTCTTTTTGAAATTTGTCAACACATTTCATAAATGTATCTAGTTTCTCATTAGAAATATATTTTTTTGATTTTCAAACTTTTCAACACATCTCATAAATGTATCTACCTGTAGATGATCACTAGAAATATATCTTTTCATTTTCTTTTTCAAACTTTTCAACACATTTCATAAATGTATCTACCGGTAGTTTATCATTAGAAATATATATTTTTATTTTATTTTTCAAACTTTTCAACATATTTCATAAATGTATCTAGTTTATCACTAGAAATATATTTTTTGATTTTCTTTTCCAAACTTTTCAACACATCTCATAAATGTATCTAGTTTATCACTAGAAATATATTTTTTTGATTTTTAAACTTTTCAACAAATCTCATAAATGTATCTACAGGTAACTACCTGTAGATGTATCTAGTTTTTCATTTTCTTTTTCAAACTTTTCAACACATTTCATAAATGTATCTACCGGTAGTTTATCATTAGAAATATATATTTTTATTTTATTTTTCAAACTTTTCAACATATTTCATAAATGTATCTAGTTTATCATTAGAAATATATTTTTTTATTTTCTTTTTCAAACTTTTCAACATATTTCAAAAATGTATCTAGTTTATCAATAGCAGTTATTTTTTTGAATTTCAAAGGTTTCAACATATTTCATAAATGTATCTAGTTTATCACTAGAAATATATTTTTTGATTTTCTTTTCCAAACTTTTCAACACATCTCATAAATGTATCTAGTTTATCAATAGAAGTAATTTTTTTGATTTTCAAACTTTTCAACACATTTCATAAGTGTATATAGTTTATTAATAGAAGTTATTTTTTTGATTTTCTTTTTGAAATTTTCAACACATTTCATAAATATTTCTAGTTTTTATCATTAGAAATATATTATTTTGATTTTGAAACTTTTCAACACATTTCATAAATGTATCTAGTTTATCACTAGAAATATATTTTTTTGATTTTCAAACTTTTCAACATATCTCATAAATGTATCTTCCGGTAGTTTATCATTAGAAATATATTTTATTATTTTCTTTTTCAATCTTTTCAACACATCTCATAAATGTATCTACCGGTAGATTATAACTAGAAATATATCTTTTCATTTTCTTTTTCAAACTTTTCAACACATTTCATAAATGTATATAGTTTATCATTAAAAATATTTTTTATTTATTTTATTTTCCAAACTTTTCAACACATTTCATAAATGTATCTACTGGTAGATTATAACTAGAAATATATCTTTTCATTTTCTTTTTCAAACTTTTCAACACATTTCATAAATGTATATAGTTTATCATTATAAATATATTTTTTTTATTTTCTTTTTCAAACTTTTCAACACATCTCATAAATGTATCTACCTGTAGATGATCACTAGAAATATATCTTTTCATTTTCTTTTTCAAACTTTTCAACACATTTCATAAATGTATCTACCGGTAGTTTATCATTAGAAATATATGTTTTTATTTTCTTTTCCAAACTTTTCAACACATCTCATAAATGTATCTACTTGTAGATGATCACTAGAAATATATCTTTTCATTTTCTTTTTCAAACTTTTCAACAAATGTCATAAGTGTATATAGTTTATCAATAGAAATTAATTTTTTGATTTTCTTTTTGAAATTTGTCAACACATTTCATAAATGTATCTAGTTTATCATTAGAAATAAATTTTTTTGATTTTCAAACTTTTCAACACATCTCATAAATGTATCTACCTGTAGATGATCACTAGAAATATATCTTTTCATTTTCTTTTTCAAACTTTTCAACACATCTCATAAATGTATATAGTTTATCATTAGAAATATATTTTTTTTATTTTCTTGTTCAAACTTTTCAACATATTTCATAAATGTATCTAGTTTATCAATAGAAGTTATTTTTTGGATTTTCAAAGTTTTCAACACATTTCATAAATGTATCTAGTTTTTATCATTAGAAATATATTTTTTTGAATTTGTAACTTTTCAACACATTTCATAAATGTATCTAGTTTATCACTAGAAATATATTTTTTTGATTTTCAAACTTTTCAACATATCTCATAAATGTATCTTCCGGTAGTTTATCATTAGAAATATATTTTTTTATTTTCTTTTTCAATCTTTTCAACACATCTCATAAATGTATCTACCGGTAGATTATAACTAGAAATATATCTTTTCATTTTCTTTTTCAAACTTTTCAACACATTTCATAAATGTATCTACCGGTAGTTTATCATTAGAAATATATTTTTTTATTTTCTTTTTCAAACTTTTCAACACATCTCATAAATGTATCTACCTGTAGATGATCACTAGAAATATATCTTTTCATTTTCTTTTTCAAACTTTTCAACACATCTCATAAATGTATCTACCGGTAATTTATCATTAGAAATATATTTTTTTATTTTCATTTTCAAACTTTTCAACACATCTCAAAAATGTATATAGTTTATCATTAGAAATATATATATTTTTTATTTTCTTGTTCAAACTTTTCAACAAATCTCATAAGTGTATATAGTTTATTAATAGAAATTAATTTTTTGATTTTCTTTTTGAAATTTGTCAACACATTTCATAAATGTATCTAGTTTATCATTAGAAATATATTTTTTTGATTTTCAAACTTTTCAACACATCTCATAAATGTATCTACCTGTAGATGATCACTAGAAATATATCTTTTCATTTTCTTTTTCAAACTTTTCAACACATTTCATAAATGTATCTACCGGTAGTTTATCATTAGAAATATATATTTTTATTTTCTTTTTCAAACTTTTCAACACATCTCATAAATGTATATAGTTTATCATTAGAAATATATTTTTTTTATTTTCTTGTTCAAACTTTTCAACATATTTCATAAATGTATCTAGTTTATCACTAGAAATATATTTTTTGATTTTCTTTTCCAAACTTTTCAACACATCTCATAAATGTATCTAGTTTATCAATAGAAGTAATTTTTTTGATTTTCAAACTTTTCAACACATTTCATAAGTGTATATAGTTTATTAATAGAAGTTATTTTTTTGATTTTCTTTTTGAAACTTTTCAACACATTTCATAAATGTATCTAGTTTATCACTAGAAATATATTTTTTTGATTTTTAAACTTTTCAACAAATCTCATAAATGTATCTACAGGTAGTTTATCATTAGAAATATATTTTTTTATTTTCTTTTTCAAACTTTTCAACATATTTCATAAATGTATCTAGTTTATCAATAGCAGTTATTTTTTTGAATTTCAAAGGTTTCAACATATTTCATAAATGTATCTAGTTTATCACTAGAAATATATTTTTTGATTTTCTTTTCCAAACTTTTCAACACATCTCATAAATGTATCTAGTTTATCAATAGAAGTAATTTTTTTGATTTTCAAACTTTTCAACACATTTCATAAGTGTATATAGTTTATTAATAGAAGTTATTTTTTTGATTTTCTTTTTGAAATTTTCAACACATTTCATAAATATTTCTAGTTTTTATCATTAGAAATATATTATTTTGATTTTGAAACTTTTCAACATATCTCATAAATGTATCTTCCGGTAGTTTATCATTAGAAATATATTTTATTATTTTCTTTTTCAATCTTTTCAACACATCTCATAAATGTATCTACCGGTAGATTATAACTAGAAATATATCTTTTCATTTTCTTTTTCAAACTTTTCAACACATTTCATAAATGTATATAGTTTATCATTAAAAATATTTTTTATTTATTTTATTTTCCAAACTTTTCAACACATTTCATAAATGTATCTACCGGTAGTTTATCATTAGAAATATATTTTTTTATTTTCTTTTTCAAACTTTTCAACACATCTCATAAATGTATCTACCTGTAGATGATCACTAGAAATATATCTTTTCATTTTCTTTTTCAAACTTTTCAACACATTTCATAAATGTATCTACCGGTAGTTTATCATTAGAAATATATATTTTTATTTTCTTTTTCAAACTTTTCAACACATCTCATAAATGTATATAGTTTATCATTAGAAATATATTTTTTTTATTTTCTTGTTCAAACTTTTCAACATATTTCATAAATGTATCTAGTTTATCACTAGAAATATATTTTTTGATTTTCTTTTCCAAACTTTTCAACACATCTCATAAATGTATCTAGTTTATCAATAGAAGTAATTTTTTTGATTTTCAAACTTTTCAACACATTTCATAAGTGTATATAGTTTATTAATAGAAGTTATTTTTTTGATTTTCTTTTCCAAACTTTTCAACACATCTCATAAATGTATCTAGTTTATCAATAGAAGTAATTTTTTTGATTTTCAAACTTTTCAACACATTTCATAAGTGTATATAGTTTATTAATAGAAGTTATTTTTTTGATTTTCTTTTTGAAATTTTCAACACATTTCATAAATATTTCTAGTTTTTATCATTAGAAATATATTATTTTGATTTTGAAACTTTTCAACATATCTCATAAATGTATCTTCCGGTAGTTTATCATTAGAAATATTTTTTATTTATTTTATTTTCCAAACTTTTCAACACATTTCATAAATGTATATACTGGTAGATTATAACTAGAAATATATCTTTTCATTTTCTTTTTCTAACTTTTCAACACATTTCATAAATGTAAATAGTTTATCATTATAAATATATTATTTTAATTTTCTTTTTCAAACTTTTCAACACATCTCATAAATGTATCTACCTGTAGATGATCACTAGAAATATATCTTTTCATTTTCTTTTTCAAACTTTTCAACACATTTCATAAATGTATATACTGGTAGATTATAACTAGAAATATATCTTTTCATTTTCTTTTTCAAACTTTTCAACACATTTCATAAATGTATATAGTTTATCATTATAAATATATTTTTTTTATTTTCTTTTTCAAACTTTTCAACACATCTCATAAATGTATCTACCTGTAGATGATCACTAGAAATATATCTTTTCATTTTCTTTTTCAAACTTTTCAACACATTTCATAAATGTATCTACCGGTAGTTTATCATTAGAAATATATTTTTTTATTTTCTTTTTCAAACTTTTCAACACATCTCATAAATGTATCTACCTGTAGATGATCACTAGAAATATATTTTTTTATTTTCTTTTTGAAATTTTCCAACACATTTCATAAATGTTTCTAGTTTTTATCATTAGAAATATATTTTTTTTATTTTGAAACTTTTCAACACATTTCATAAATGTATCTAGTTTATCACTAGAAATATATTTTTTTGATTTTCAAACTTTTCAACATATCTCATAAATGTATCTTCCGGTAGTTTATCATTAGAAATATATATTTTTATTTTCTTTTTCAATCTTTTCAACACATCTCATAAATGTATCTACCAGTAGATTATAACTAGAAATATATCTTTTCATTTTCTTTTTTAAACTTTTCAACACATTTCATAAATGTATATAGTTTATCATTAAAAATATTTTTTATTTATTTTCTTTTCCAAACTTTTCAACACATTTCATAAATGTATCTACTGGTAGATTATAACTAGAAATATATCTTTTCATTTTCTTTTTCAAACTTTTCATAAATGTATATAGTTTATCATTAGAAATATATTTTTTTTATTTTCTTTTTCAAACTTTTCAACACATCTCATAAATGTATCTACCTGTAGATGATCACTAGAAATATATCTTTTCATTTTCTTTTTCAAACTTTTCAACACATTTCATAAATGTATCTACCGGTAGTTTATCATTAGAAATATATTTTTTTATTTTCTTTTCCAAACTTTTCAACACATCTCATAAATGTATCTACTTGTAGATGATCACTAGAAATATATCTTTTCATTTTCTTTTTCAAACTTTTCAACAAATCTCATAAGTGTATATAGTTTATCAATAGAAATTAATTTTTTGATTTTCTTTTTGAAATTTGTCAACACATTTCATAAATGTATCTAGTTTATCATTAGAAATAAATTTTTTTGATTTTCAAACTTTTCAACACATCTCATAAATGTATCTACCTGTAGATGATCACTAGAAATATATCTTTTCATTTTCTTTTTCAAACTTTTCAACACATTTCATAAATGTATTTACCAGTAGTTTATCATTAGAAATATATTTTTTTATTTTCTTTTTCAAACTTTTCAACACATCTCATAAATGTATATAGTTTATCATTAGAAAAATATATTTTTTTTATTTTCTTGTTCAAACTTTTCAACATATTTCATAAATGTATCTAGTTTATCACTAGAAATATATTTTTTGATTTCCTTTTCCAAACTTTTCAACACATCTCATAAATGTATCTAGTTTATCAATAGAAGTAATTTTTTTGATTTTCAAACTTTTCAACACATTTCATAAGTGTATATAGTTTATTAATAGAAGTTATTTTTTTAATTTTCTTTTTGAAACTTTTCAACACATTTCATAAATGTATCTAGTTTATCACTAGAAATATATTTTTTTGATTTTTAAACTTTTCAACAAATCTCATAAATGTATCTACAGGTAGTTTATCATTAGAAATATATTTTTTTATTTTATTTTTCAAACTTTTCAACACATCTCATAAATGTATATAGTTTATCATTAGAAATATATTTTTTTTATTCTCTTGTTCAAACTTTTCAACATATTTCATAAATGTATCTAGTTTATCAATAGAAGTTATTTTTTTGAATTTCAAAGGTTTCAACATATTTCATAAATGTATCTAGTTTATCACTAGAAATATATTTTTTGATTTTCTTTTCCAAACTTTTCAACACATCTCATAAATGTATCTAGTTTATCAATAGAAGTAATTTTTTTGATTTTCTTTTTGAAATTTTCAACACATTTCATAAATGTTTCTAGTTTTTATCATTAGAAATATATTTTTTTTATTTTGAAACTTTTCAACACATTTCATAAATGTATCTAGTTTATCACTAGAAATATATTTTTTTGATTTTCAAACTTTTCAACATATCTCATAAATGTATCTTCCGGTAGTTTATCATTAGAAATATATTTTTTTATTTTCTTTTTCAATCTTTTCAACACATCTCATAAATGTATCTACCAGTAGATTATAACTAGAAATATATCTTTTCATTTTCTTTTTTAAACTTTTCAACACATTTCATAAATGTATATAGTTTATCATTAAAAATATTTTTTATTTATTTTCTTTTCCAAACTTTTCAACACATTTCATAAATGTATCTACTGGTAGATTATAACTAGAAATATATCTTTTCATTTTCTTTTTCAAACTTTTCATAAATGTATATAGTTTATCATTAGAAATATATTTTTTTTATTTTCTTTTTCAAACTTTTCAACACATCTCATAAATGTATCTACCTGTAGATGATCACTAGAAATATATCTTTTCATTTTCTTTTTCAAACTTTTCAACACATTTCATAAATGTATCCGGTAAATGTTTCATAAACCGGTAGTTTATCATTAGAAATATATTTTTTTATTTTCTTGTTCAAACTTTTCAACATATTTCATAAATGTATAAAGTTTATCACTAGAAATATATTTTTTTATTTTCTTTTCCAAACTTTTCAACAAATCTCATAAATGTATCTACAGGTAGTTTATCATTAGAAATATATTTTTTTATTTTCTTTTTCAAACTTTTCAACACATCTCATAAATGTATATAGTTTATCATTAGAAATATATTTTTTTTATTTTCTTGTTCAAACTTTTCAACATATTTCATAAATGTATCTACCTGTAGATGATCACTAGAAATATATCTTTTTAAATGTTTATTTTTGAATTTTGCACTATAAGAGCCAAGGAGAAAAAAATAATGTGTTAATATGTCACATATTTACATACAAAGTATATTTTATAAAAATGTTTACTTCTGAATTTTGCACTATAAGAACTAAGTAGAAAAAGAATGTGTTTATATGTAATGTTGTTCGTCCATCACAAGTGATGATGACCATTTGTTACATCCACTTTTGGAAATTCAATTTTAGTTATGTCCTTGATTATGAGTTCGTAGATGGCTAATGAACCCTATTCGAGCTGTAAATGTCCTTGGACAGTTTGGACATGGAATAACGACTGTAGACGGATCTTGGTCTATCCGTGACGTTCTAGCTGCTCTCCGCTGTTGAGCTGTTGCATTTCTCTTCTTTTCACAAGATGATGTGCTCTTTTTAATTTTAGAATGCCATGTAGATCTATTTTGTGCAAGTTCTTCCCATGTATCGTGGTCTATTTCAAAGGCTTTCAGTGAGTCCTTTAATGAGTCCTTGTAGCGCTTCCTTTGGCCACCTTGAAATACCCTTCTCTAGCTCACCATAGAGAAGTATCTTTGGCAGACGATGGTCTGGCATACGCACCAAATGACCTGCCCAACGAATCTGTATCTGCATCAGGATCATGTCAATGCTTGGGATACCAGCTCTATCAAGGACAGTGGTATCTGGAATCTTGTCTTGCCATCTGATGTTCATAACTTTTCTGAGACAATCTGTATGAAAATGATTGTTTTTTCACATGACGTCTATACACAGTCCATGTTTCACTAGCATATAGCAGCACTGGAAGTACCACTGCTCTGTAAACTTTCAGCTTAGTCTGAAGGTTAATGCCATTTCTACGCCAAACATTTGAGTACAATCTGCAGAAAGTACTTGTGAAAATGACTTGCACTGGGGATTTTGATTAAAGTGAGGAAGAGTTTATATGTAATATATTTATATACAAGGCAAATTTTATAATAATATTTACTTCTGATTTTTGCACTATAGGAACTAAGTAGAAATAGAATGTGTTTATATGTCGCATAAAAAGACAAAATTACATTTTTTTAAATGTATATATTTTTGTATTTTGAAATATAGGATCTAAGTAGAAAAAGAATGTGTTTATGTCGCATAAAAAGAAAAAAGTAAATTTTTTAAATGTTTATTTTTGAATTTTGCACTATAGGAACTAAGCAGAAAAATAATGTGTTTATATGTCGCATAAAAAGAAAAGAGTACATTTTTATTAAATGTTTATTTTTGAATTTTGCACTATAGGAACTAGGTAGAAAAAATAATATGTTAATATGTCGCATATTTACATACATAGTATATTTTATAAAAATGTTTACTTCTGAATTTTGCACTATAGGTTCTAAGTAGAAAAAGAATATGTTTATATATCGCATAAAAAGAAAAAAGGAAATTATATAAAAATGTTTCTTTTTGAATTTTGCACTATAGGATCTAAGTAGAAAAAGAATGTGTGTATGTCGCATAAAAAGAAACACGGAAATTTTTTTTAATGTTTATTTTTGAATTTTGCACTATAGGATCTAAGTAGAAAAAGAATGTGTTTATATGACATATATTTATATACAAGGTAAATTTTATAAAACTATTTACTTCTGATGTTTGCACTATAGGAACTAAGTAGAAAAAAAATGTGTTTATATGTCATATATTTATATGCAAGGTAAATTTTATAAAAATATTTACTTCTGATTTTTGCACTATAGGAACTAAGTAGAAATAGAATGTGTTTATATGTCGCATAAAAAAGGGAAACATTTTTTCAATGTTTTCTTTTTGAATTGTGCACTATAGGATCTAAGCAGAAAAATAATGTGTTTATATGTCACATAAAAGGAAAAAAGGATATTTTATAAAAATGTTTATTTTTTAATTTTGCACTATAGGATCTAAGTAGAAAAAGAATGTCTTTATGTCGCATAAATATAAAAAAGTGAATTTTTTAAATGTTTATTTTTGAATTTTGCACTATAGGAACTAAGGAGAAAAAGAATGTGTTTATATGTAATGTTGTTCGTCCATCACAAGTGATGATGACCATTTGTTACATCCACTTTTGGAAATTCAATTTTAGTTATGTCCTTGATTATGAGTTCGTAGATGGCTAATGAACCCTATTCGAGCTGTAAATGTCCTTGGACAGTTTGGACATGGAATAACGACTGTAGACGGATCTTGGTCTATCCGTGACTTTCTAGCTGCTATCCGCTGTTGAGCTGCTGCATTTCTCTTCTTTTCACAAGATGATGTGCTCTTTTTTATTTTAGAATGCCATGTAGATCTATTTTGTGCAAGTTCTTCCCATGTATCGTGGTCTATTTCAAAGGCTTTCAGTGAGTCCTTTAACGAGTCCTTGTAGCGCTTCCTTTGGCCACCTTGAGATCGTATACCCTTCTCTAGCTCACCATAGAGAAGTATCTTTGGCAGACGATGGTCTGGCATACGCACCAAATGACCTGCCCAACGAATCTGTGTCTGCATCAGGATCGTGTCAATGCTTGGGATACCAGCTCTATCAAGGACAGTGGTATCTGGAATCTTGTCTTGCCATCTGATGTTCATAACTTTTCTGAGACAATTTGTATGAAAATGATTGAGTTTTTTCACATGACGTCTATACACAGTCCATGTTTCACTAGCGTATAGCAGCACTGGAAGTACCACTGCTCTGTAAACTTTCAGCTTAGTCTGAAGGTTAATGCCATTTCTACGCCAAAAATTTGCGTACAATCTGCAGAAAGTACTTGTGAAAATGACTTGCACTGGGGATTTTGATTAAAGTGAGGAAGAGTTTATATGTAATATATTTATATACAAGGCAAATTTTATAATAATATTTATTTTTGATTTTAGCACTATAGAAACTAAGTAGAAATAGAATGTGTTTATATGTCGCATAAAAAGACAAAATTACATTTTTTTAATGTATATATTTTTGTATTTTGAAATATAGGATCTAAGTAGAAAAAGAATGTGTTTATGTCGCATAAAAAGAAAAAAGTAAATTTTTTAAATGTTTATTTTTGAATTTTGCACTATAGGAACTAAGCAGAAAAAGAATGTGTTTATATGTCGCATAAAAAGAAAAGAGTACATTTTTTTTAAATGTTTATTTTTTAATTCTGCACTATAGGAACTAGGTAGAAAAAATAATATGTTAATATGTCGCATATTTACATACATAGTATATTTTATAAAAATGTTTACTTCTGAATTTTGCACTATAGGTTCTAAGTAGAAAAAGAATATGTTTATATATCGCATAAAAAGAAAAAAGGAAATTTTATAAAAATGTTTCTTTTTGAATTTTGCACTATAGGATCTAAGTAGAAAAAGAATGTGTTTATGTCGCATAAAAAGAAATAAGGAACTGTTTAATGATTATTTTTGAATTTTGCACTATAGGATCTAGGTAGAAAAAGAATGTGTTAATATGTCGCATATTTACATTCAAAGTATATTTTATAAAAATGTTTACTTCTGAATTTTGCATTATTAGAACTAAGCAGAAAAAGAATGTGTTTATATGACATATATTTATAAACAAGGTAAATTTTGAAAAATATTTACTTCTGATGTTTGCACTATAGGAACTAAGTAGAAAAAGAATGTGTTTATGTCGCATAAAAAGAAATAAGGAACTTTTTAAATGTTTATTTTTGAATTTTGCACTATAAGAACTAAGGAGAAAAAAATAATGTGTTAATATGTCACATATTTACATATAAAGTATATTTTATAAAAATGTTTACTTCTGAATTTTGCACTATAGGAAGTAAGTAGAAAAAGAATGTGTTTATATGTAATGTTGTTCGTCCATCACAAGTGATGATGACCATTTGTTACATCCACTTTTGAAAATTCAATTTTAGTTATGTCCTTGATTATGAGTTCGTAGGTGGCTAATGAGCCCTATTCGAGCTGTAAATGTCCTTGGACAGTTTGGACATGGAATAACGACTGTAGACGGATCTTGGTCTATCCGTGACTTTCTAGCTGCTCTTCGCTGTTGAGCTGCTGCATTTCTCTTCTTTTCACAAAATGATGCGCTCTTTTTTATTTTAGAACGCCATGTAGATCTATTTTGTGCAAGTTCTTCCCATGTATCGTGGTCTATTTCAAAGGCTTTCAGTGAGTCCTTTAACAAGTCCTTGTAGCGCTTCCTTTGACCACCTTGAGATCGTATACCCTTCTCTAGCTTACCATAGAGAAGTATCTTTGGCAGACGATGGTCTGGCATACGCACCAAATGACCTGCCCAATGAATCTGTGTCTGCATCAGGATCGTGTCAATGCTTGGGATACCAGCTCTATCAAGGACAGTGGTATCTGGAATCTTGTCTTGCCATCTGATCTTCATAACTTTTCTGAGACAATTTGTATGAAAATGATTGAGTTTTTTCACATGACGTCTATACACAGTGCATGTTTCACTAGCGTATAGCAGCACTGGAAGTACCACTGCTCTGTAAACTTTCAGCTTAGTCTGAAGGTTAATGCCATTTCTACGCCAAACATTTGCGTACAATCTGCAGAAAGTACTTGTGAAAATGACTTGCACTGGGGATTTTGATTAAAGTGAGAAAGAGTTTATATGCAATATATTTATATACAAGGAAAATTTTATAATAATATTTACTTCTGAATTTTGCACTATAGGAACTAAGTAGAAAAAGAATGTGTTTATGTCTCATAAAAAGAAAAAAGTAAATTTTTTTAAATGTTTATTTTTGAATTTTGCACTATAGGAACTAAGTAGAAAAAGAATGTGTTTATATGTCGCATAAAACGAAAATAGTAAATTTTTAAAAAAATGTTTATTTTTGAATTTTGCACTATAAGAGCCAAGGAGAAAAAAATAATGTGTTAATATGTCACATATTTACATACAAAGTATATTTTATAAAAATGTTTACTTCTGAATTTTGCACTATAAGAACTAAGTAGAAAAAGAATGTGTTTATATGTAATGTTGTTCGTCCATCACAAGTGATGATGACCATTTGTTACATCCACTTTTGAAAATTCAATTTTAGTAATGTCCTTGATTATGAGTTCGTAGATGGCTAATGAGCCCTATTCGAGCTGTAAATGTCTTTGGACAGTTTGGACATGGAATAACGACTGAAGACGGATCTTGGTCTATCCGTGACTTTCTAGCTGCTCTCTGCTGTTGAGCTGCTGCATTTCTCTTCTTTTCACAAGATGATGCGCTCTTTTTTATTTTAGAACGCCATGTAGATCTATTTTGTGCACGTTCTTCCCATGTATCGTGGTCTATTTCAAAGGCTTTCAGTGAGTCCTTT
Source organism: Meghimatium bilineatum (assembly GCA_034231615.1). NCBI lineage: Eukaryota > Metazoa > Mollusca > Gastropoda > Stylommatophora > Philomycidae > Meghimatium > Meghimatium bilineatum. Next base: position 26,434,660 of record CM067311.1, read on the forward strand.
AACGAGTCCTTGTAGCGCTTCCTTTGGCCACCTTGAGATCGTATACCCTTCTCTAGCTCACCAAAGAGAAGTATCTTTGGCAGACGATGGTCTGGCATACGCACCAAATGACCTGCCCAACGAATCTGTGTCTGCATCAGGATCGTGTCAATGCTTGGGATACCAGCTCTATCAAGGACAGTGGTATCTGGAATCTTGTCTTGCCATCTGATGTTCATAACTTTTCTGAGACAATTTGTATGAAAATGATTGAGTTTTTTCACATGACGTCTATACACAGTCCATGTTTCACTAGCATATAGCGGGGTGCAAAGGGAACGCAATGCTCTAGGCGGACCCAGGGTTAGCAGATAACCAAGATCCGAAATGTACCTCCATGCGGTGCACCCTGGAAACAGAAATACAGCAGCTCGAGCTGATTCTAATTTTTTTTTTTTAATTTAAATTTTTGAATTTTGCACTATAAGAACTAAGGAGAAAAAAATAATGTGTTAATATGTCGCATATTTACATACAAAGTATATTTTATAAAAATGTTTACTTCTTAATTTTGCACTATAGGAATTAAGTTGAAATAGAATGTGTTTATATGTCGCATAAAAAGAAAATTTTTTTAAATGTTTATACAAATGTGTTAATATGGCGCATATTTACATACAAAGTATATTTTATAAAAATTTTAACTTCTGAATTTTGCACTATTGGAACTAAGCAGAAAAAGAATGTGCTTATATGACATATATTTATATACAAGGTAAATTTTGAAAAAATATTTACTTCTGATGTTTGCACTATAGGAACTAAGTAGAAAAAGAATGTGTTAATATGGCGCATATTTACATACAAAGTATATTTTATAAAAATGTTTACTTCTGAATTTTGCACTATAGGAACTAAGTAGAAAAAGAATGTGTTTCTATGTCATATATTTATATACAAGTTAAATTTTATTAAAATATTTACTTCTGATCTGTGCACTATACGAACTAAGTAGAAAAAGAATGTGTTTATATGTCATATATTTATATACAAGATAAATTTTATAAAACTATTTACTTCTGATTTTTGCACTATAGGAACTAAGTAGAAATAGAATGTGTTTATATGTCATATATTTATATACAAGATAAATTTTATAAAACTATTTACTTCTGATTTTTGCACTATAGGAACTAAGTAGAAAAAGAATGTGTTTATGTCTCATAAAAAGAAAAAAGTAAATTTTTTTAAATGTTTATTTTTGAATTTTGCACTATAGGAACTAAGTAGAAAAAGAATGTGTTTATATGTCGCATAAAACGAAAATAGTAAATTTTTAAAAAAATGTTTATTTTTGAATTTTGCACTATAAGAGCCAAGGAGAAAAAAATAATGTGTTAATATGTCACATATTTACATACAAAGTATATTTTATAAAAATGTTTACTTCTGAATTTTGCACTATAAGAACTAAGTAGAAAAAGAATGTGTTTATATGTAATGTTGTTCGTCCATCACAAGTGATGATGACCATTTGTTACATCCACTTTTGAAAATTCAATTTTAGTAATGTCCTTGATTATGAGTTCGTAGATGGCTAATGAGCCCTATTCGAGCTGTAAATGTCTTTGGACAGTTTGGACATGGAATAACGACTGAAGACGGATCTTGGTCTATCCGTGACTTTCTAGCTGCTCTCTGCTGTTGAGCTGCTGCATTTCTCTTCTTTTCACAAGATGATGCGCTCTTTTTTATTTTAGAACGCCATGTAGATCTATTTTGTGCACGTTCTTCCCATGTATCGTGGTCTATTTCAAAGGCTTTCAGTGAGTCCTTTAACGAGTCCTTGTAGCGCTTCCTTTGGCCACCTTGAGATCGTATACCCTTCTCTAGCTCACCAAAGAGAAGTATCTTTGGCAGACGATGGTCTGGCATACGCACCAAATGACCTGCCCAACGAATCTGTGTCTGCATCAGGATCGTGTCAATGCTTGGGATACCAGCTCTATCAAGGACAGTGGTATCTGGAATCTTGTCTTGCCATCTGATGTTCATAACTTTTCTGAGACAATTTGTATGAAAATGATTGAGTTTTTTCACATGACGTCTATACACAGTCCATGTTTCACTAGCATATAGCGGGGTGCAAAGGGAACGCAATGCTCTAGGCGGACCCAGGGTTAGCAGATAACCAAGATCCGAAATGTACCTCCATGCGGTGCACCCTGGAAACAGAAATACAGCAGCTCGAGCTGATTCTAATTTTTTTTTTTAAATTTAAATTTTTGAATTTTGCACTATAAGAACTAAGGAGAAAAAAATAATGTGTTAATATGTCGCATATTTACATACAAAGTATATTTTATAAAAATGTTTACTTCTTAATTTTGCACTATAGGAATTAAGTTGAAATAGAATGTGTTTATATGTCGCATAAAAAGAAAATTTTTTTAAATGTTTATACAAATGTGTTAATATGGCGCATATTTACATACAAAGTATATTTTATAAAAATTTTAACTTCTGAATTTTGCACTATTGGAACTAAGCAGAAAAAGAATGTGCTTATATGACATATATTTATATACAAGGTAAATTTTGAAAAAATATTTACTTCTGATGTTTGCACTATAGGAACTAAGTAGAAAAAGAATGTGTTAATATGGCGCATATTTACATACAAAGTATATTTTATAAAAATGTTTACTTCTGAATTTTGCACTATAGGAACTAAGTAGAAAAAGAATGTGTTTCTATGTCATATATTTATATACAAGTTAAATTTTATTAAAATATTTACTTCTGATCTGTGCACTATACGAACTAAGTAGAAAAAGAATGTGTTTATATGTCATATATTTATATACAAGATAAATTTTATAAAACTATTTACTTCTGATTTTTGCACTATAGGAACTAAGTAGAAATAGAATGTGTTTATATGTCGCATAAAAAAGGGAATTTTTTTTTAATGTTTATTTTTCAATTGTGCACTATAGGATCTAAGTAGAAAAATAATGTGTTTATATGTCGCATAAAAAGAAAAACAGGAAATTTTATAAAAATGTTTATTTTTTAATTTTGCACTATAGGATCTATGTAGAAAAAGAATGTCTTTATGTCGCATAAATATAAAAAAGTGAATTTTTTAAATGTTTATTTTTGAATTTTGCACTATAGGAACTAAGGAGAAAAAGAATGTGTTTATATGTAATGTTGTTCGTCCATCACAAGTGATGATGACCATTTGTTACATCCACTTTTGAAAATTCAATTTTAGTTATGTCCTTGATTATGAGTTCGTAGATGGCTAATGAACCCTATTCGAGCTGTAAATGTCCTTGGACAGTTTGGACATGGAATAACGACTGTAGATGGATCTTGGTCTATCCGTGACTTTCTAGCTGCTCTCTGCTGTTGTGCTGCTAGATTTCTCTTCTTTTCACAAGATGATGCGCTCTTTTTTATTTTAGAATGTCATGTAGATCTATTTTGTGCAAGTTCTTCCCATGTATCGTGGTCTATTTCAAAGGCTTTCAGTGAGTCCTTTAACGAGTCCTTGTAGCGCTTCCTTTGGCCACCTTGAGATCGTATACCCTTCTCTAGCTCACCAAAGAGAAGTATCTTTGGCAGACGATGGTCTGGCATACGCACCAAATGACCTGCCCAACGAATCTGTGTCTGCATCAGGATCGTGTCAATGCTTGGGATACCAGCTCTATCAAGGACAGTGGTATCTGGAATCTTGTCTTGCCATCTGATCTTCATAACTTTTCTGAGACAATTTGTATGAAAATGATTGAGTTTTTTCACATGACGTCTATACACAGTCCATGTTTCACTAGCATATAGCGGGGTGCAAAGGGAACGCAATGCTCTAGGCGGACCCAGGGTTAGCAGATAACCAAGATCCGAAATGTACCTCCATGCGGTGCACCCTGGAAACAGAAATACAGCAGCTCGAGCTGATTCTAATTTTTTTTTTTTAAATTTAAATTTTTGAATTTTGCACTATAAGAACTAAGGAGAAAAAAATAATGTGTTAATATGTCGCATATTTACATACAAAGTATATTTTATAAAAATGTTTACTTCTTAATTTTGCACTATAGGAATTAAGTTGAAATAGAATGTGTTTATATGTCGCATAAAAAGAAAAATTTTTTAAATGTTTATACAAATGTGTTAATATGGCGCATATTTACATACAAAGTATATTTTATAAAAATTTTAACTTCTGAATTTTGCACTATTGGAACTAAGCAGAAAAAGAATGTGCTTATATGACATTTATATACAAGGTAAATTTTGAAAAAATATTTACTTCTGATGTTTGCACTATGGGAACTAAGTAGAAAAAGAATGTGTTAATATGGCGCATATTTACATACAAAGTATATTTTATAAAAATGTTTACTTCTGAATTTTGCACTATAAGAACTAAGTAGAAAAAGAATGTGTTTATATGTAATGTTGTTCGTCCATCACAAGTGATGATGACCATTTGTTACATCCACTTTTGAAAATTCAATTTTAGTAATGTCCTTGATTATGAGTTCGTAGATGGCTAATGAGCCCTATTCGAGCTGTAAATGTCTTTGGACAGTTTGGACATGGAATAACGACTGAAGACGGATCTTGGTCTATCCGTGACTTTCTAGCTGCTCTCTGCTGTTGAGCTGCTGCATTTCTCTTCTTTTCACAAGATGATGCGCTCTTTTTTATTTTAGAACGCCATGTAGATCTATTTTGTGCACGTTCTTCCCATGTATCGTGGTCTATTTCAAAGGCTTTCAGTGAGTCCTTTAACGAGTCCTTGTAGCGCTTCCTTTGGCCACCTTGAGATCGTATACCCTTCTCTAGCTCACCAAAGAGAAGTATCTTTGGCAGACGATGGTCTGGCATACGCACCAAATGACCTGCCCAACGAATCTGTGTCTGCATCAGGATCGTGTCAATGCTTGGGATACCAGCTCTATCAAGGACAGTGGTATCTGGAATCTTGTCTTGCCATCTGATGTTCATAACTTTTCTGAGACAATTTGTATGAAAATGATTGAGTTTTTTCACATGACGTCTATACACAGTCCATGTTTCACTAGCATATAGCGGGGTGCAAAGGGAACGCAATGCTCTAGGCGGACCCAGGGTTAGCAGATAACCAAGATCCGAAATGTACCTCCATGTGGTGCACCCTGGAAACAGAAATACAGCAGCTCGAGCTGATTCTAATTTTTTTTTTTTTAATTTAAATTTTTGAATTTTGCACTATAAGAACTAAGGAGAAAAAAATAATGTGTTAATATGTCGCATATTTACATACAAAGTATATTTTATAAAAATGTTTACTTCTTAATTTTGCACTATAGGAATTAAGTTGAAATAGAATGTGTTTATATGTCGCATAAAAAGAAAATTTTTTTAAATGTTTATACAAATGTGTTAATATGGCGCATATTTACATACAAAGTATATTTTATAAAAATTTTAACTTCTGAATTTTGCACTATTGGAACTAAGCAGAAAAAGAATGTGCTTATATGACATATATTTATATACAAGGTAAATTTTGAAAAAATATTTACTTCTGATGTTTGCACTATAGGAACTAAGTAGAAAAAGAATGTGTTAATATGGCGCATATTTACATACAAAGTATATTTTATAAAAATGTTTACTTCTGAATTTTGCACTATAGGAACTAAGTAGAAAAAGAATGTGTTTCTATGTCATATATTTATATACAAGTTAAATTTTATTAAAATATTTACTTCTGATCTGTGCACTATACGAACTAAGTAGAAAAAGAATGTGTTTATATGTCATATATTTATATACAAGGTAAATTTTATAAAACTATTTACTTCTGATTTTTGCACTATAGGATCTAAGTAGAAAAAGAATGTCTTTATGTCGCATAAATATAAAAAAGTGAATTTTTTAAATGTTTATTTTTGAATTTTGCACTATAGGAACTAAGGAGAAAAAGAATGTGTTTATATGTAATGTTGTTCGTCCATCACAAGTGATGATGACCATTTGTTACATCCACTTTTGAAAATTCAATTTTAGTTATGTCCTTGATTATGAGTTCGTAGATGGCTAATGAACCCTATTCGAGCTGTAAATGTCCTTGGACAGTTTGGACATGGAATAACGACTGTAGATGGATCTTGGTCTATCCGTGACTTTCTAGCTGCTCTCTGCTGTTGTGCTGCTAGATTTCTCTTCTTTTCACAAGATGATGCGCTCTTTTTTATTTTAGAACGCCATGTAGATCTATTTTGTGCAAGTTCTTCCCATGTATCGTGGTCTATTTCAAAGGCTTTCAGTGAGTCCTTTAACGAGTCCTTGTAGCGCTTCCTTTGGCCACCTTGAGATCGTATACCCTTCTCTAGCTCACCAAAGAGAAGTATCTTTGGCAGACGATGGTCTGGCATACGCACCAAATGACCTGCCCAACGAATCTGTGTCTGCATCAGGATCGTGTCAATGCTTGGGATACCAGCTCTATCAAGGACAGTGGTATCTGGAATCTTGTCTTGCCATCTGATCTTCATAACTTTTCTGAGACAATTTGTATGAAAATGATTGAGTTTTTTCACATGACGTCTATACACAGTCCATGTTTCACTAGCGTATAGCAGCACTGGAAGTACCACTGCTCTGTAAACTTTCAGCTTAGTCTGAAGGTTAATGCCATTTCTACGCCAAACATTTGCGTACAATCTGCAGAAAGTACTTGTGAAAATGACTTGCACTGGGGATTTTGATTAAAGTGAGGAAGAGTTTATATGTAATATATTTATATACAAGGCAAATTTTATAATAATATTTACTTCTGATTTTTGCACTATAGGATCTAAGTAGAAAAAGAATGTGTTTATGTCGCATAAAAATAAAAAAAGGAAATTTTTTTAATGTTTATTTTTGAATTTTGCACTATAGGAACTAAGTAGAAAAAATAATATGTTAATATGTCGCATATTTACATACATAGTATATTTTATAAAAATGTTTACTTCTGAATTTTGCACTATAGGAACTAAGTAGAAAAAGAATGTGTTTATATGTCATATATTTATATACAAGGTAAATTTTGTAAAAATATTTACTTCTGATTTTTGCACTATAGGAACTAAGTAGAAATAGAATGTGTTTATATATCGCATAAAAAGAAAAAAGTAAATTTTTATAAGAATGTTTATTTTTGAATTTTGCACTATAGGATCTAAGTAGAAAAAGAATGTGTTTATGTCGCATAAAAAGAAAAAAGTAAATTTTTTTAAATGTTTATTTTTGATATTTGCACTATAGGAACTAAGTAGAAAAAGAATGTGTTTATATGTCGCATATTTACATACAAAGTATATTTTATAAAATTGTTTACTTCTGAATTTTGCACTATAGGAATTAAGTAGAAATAGAATGTGTTTATATGTCGCATTAAAATTGACAGAATTGATGCCTTTGAGATGTGGGTATATAGAAGAATAGGGAGAACATCATGGAAAGAGAAGAAAACAAATAAAGAGGTGCTAAAGACTCTTAATATGAAGAAAGAACTACTAAGAGAAATAAAGATCAGGCAAATAAAATATTTTGGACACATTAAAAGACCTTATTGAAGACCTTAATTGAAGGTAAAGTCAAAGGCAGGCAGAGATACAAGTGGGAGAATAACATCACATGATAGACAGGTTACAGTCTAGCATAGTGCACCACCAAGACAAGAGACGGGATGTTAGAGATACGTTGCAGCCAACTTTCGTTGCGGAGATGGCACTTGATGATGATTTAATAGTGCACTTTGAACTGTCTCCTCTTCTAATCTTTTTCAGGTTTAGGATAGGTTCCTTGTCTTCTCTTTTTACTTTCTTCTGTGGTGTTGTTATTGTTTGGTTTATTTTTTAGCTCAGTATTAGGTATTAGGTATGTTATCATCACCGGTCACGTCCATAGATGCTCCAACTTCCGCTTCAGTAAATCTCTCAGGGTATAACGGCTGATTCTTCTGATTCTTTGTTGGTTCACTACTCTTTTTGAAATCTTTGTCAGGGGTTCTCTTCGGGCCATGCCCATCCTCACTCCCAATTCTTGCATTCTTGATATTGACTCATGCTTATTCATCTCAAAATCCTCTGATCGTGAGAACTCACGAAGAGCAGTGAGTATGTCTGCTCGGTCCATAGGCTGACTGTCTGTTGTGGTGACGAGACTAGCTAATTTGTCGGCCCGTTCATTTCCCCTCCACACCGGCATGTCCGGGGACAAAAATAAATTTTTCGCTCAGTATGACGGATCTATGGTCGATGTCTATGTGTATGTTTGGTCTGACCCTTGCATTTGTGATATCTTTCATTTGTTTCTGTTTGTGAAGATGTAATCGATCTAGGATGACTGTTGTAAGGTGTCCCATTTGTATCGAGTTTTAGTATGGCTCTGTGTTGATGGAAGATGTTTGTTATGATGAGTCTATGTTCCATACTTAAGTTTATGAGGTGTTCTCTGTTGTTGCGAACTGTACTTGTGTCAGCAAAGTTTCCCCATGCAAGTTTCATGTTCCCAATTTTTCTTTCCTACTCTTCCATTAGTAGTCCAAGATGTATAATATCTGTATTTGATTTTAATAAGTATTAATAGAAAGGTCTTCAAAAAGTATATGCTTTCTTCTTCATTTTTGCCATTACATGTGCATAGATTTGTATTATTGTGCTTGTGGTTTCTTGTTCCATTATTTAAATTTTTATTAATTTCTATGAGATATATTCTACATTGGTTATGAGTCAGGCTTTGTTCTGATGTAAAAGGAACCCTACTCCGCGTTTTCTTTTCTCTTGTGGGTTCACCCTGCTCCATATTAATACATAGTTATTTAATACTCGCTTGATGATGTTTCCTTTTTTCTGGTGCCTGCTATGACTAGGATATCTGTGTTTGTTTTTTCCATGAATTACTAGTTCCTGTATTTTGTCGGCTAACCCACACACGTTAACGTCCGTTGATGGATTTTGTTTCTTTAATCAAGTCTGGGTCATTCAGTCGATCGTTGGATTAATCAATTAACATTGTAAAGTCCAGACCGATTTGTGTAACAGAAGTCAGTTCATTTTAATTCTTTTTCATTCTACTCATCGCAGGACAAATAGTTCTCCAAATCAATTCATCAAAAACAAAATTTATGGGATTCACTAATTTACCTAAAGCAATTACTTTAAATGGACAAATACTTGAAAAGGTACACAAATTGTCCTATCTAGGAAGCAAATTAACCTCAACAGTGATGTCATGATAGAAATTACAACTCGAATTGCACTAGCATAAAGTGCCTCTAACAGACTGTCTAATATCTGGAGGTCAAAATCAATCAACACATGCATGAAAATGTGCTTATTTAATTCCTGTGTTATTCCGGTGCTATCATATGGATGTGAGAGCTGGAAAAGCTCTTTATCTTCAGCAAAGAAATTACTGAGTTTTGAGAACAAATGTCTTTGTAGGATAACTAACACCCATTGGAGTGAATTCAAATCGAATGATAAAATCAGAGAAGAGACACATCAAAATTTCATCACAGATGTTATCAGAAAGCGCAGTTGGTCTTACATCTGGCATGTCTTATGTGCAGACATCAACAGAATACACCACCAATCTCTTGAATGGATATCTACAGGCAAAAGAGCCAGGTATAGACCAAAAGAAATATTCAGAAGAACAATACTTAGAGAAAGGAAAACAATCAATATCCATACTATTCAAGAACTGCACGGAATAGCATTGAACAGACAGAATTCATCTGATCTCTGCCCTAACTTCAGTGCAAAAGGAAAATGAATGAATGATTAATAATTTTTAATGATAATGACATTTCTTGTCGTCAACTTTGTTATCCGCCATATGGCTACTCCATTTATTTTTATGTTGTCAGATTTTTAAGAAAAGATAAATTTTTTAAATGTTTATACGAATGTGTTAATATGGCGCATATTTACATACAAAGTATATTTTATAAAAATGTTTACTTCTGAATTTTGCACTATAGGAACTAAGTAGAAATAGAATGTGTTTATATGTCGCATAAAAAAGGAAATTTTTTTTATATGTTTATTTTTGAATTTTGCACTATATGATCTAAGTAGAAAAATAATGTGTTTATATGTCGCATAGAAAGAAAAAAGGAAATTTTATAAAAATGTTTATTTTTTAATTTTGCACTATAGGAAATAAGTAGAAAAAGAATGTGTTTATATGTAATATATTTATATACAAGGCACATTTTATAATAATATTTACTTCTGATTTTTGCACTATAGGAACTAAGTAGAAATAGAATGTGTTTATATGTCGCATAAAAAGAAAAAAGTACATTTTTTTAAGTGTTTATTTTTTGTATTTTGAAATATAGGATCTAAGTAGAAAAAGAATGTGTTTATGTCGCATAAAAAAAAAGGGTAAATTTTTTTTTTAATGTTTATTTTTTAAAGTTGCACTATAGGAACTAAGTAGAAAAATAATGTGTTTATATGTCATATATTTATATACAAGGTAAATTTTATTAAAATATTTACTTCTGATCTGTGCACTATAGGAACTAAGTAGAAAAATAATGTGTTTATATGTCATATACCGTTAAATTCTGAATATAAACCCATCCGATTGTAGGCCGATAACCTAACTACCCCTTCCCAAAAGTGGAGAAAGTCGAAAGTCCGACTATAGACCGACATCCCCAACTTAACAAAGCCGGCAATAATGAACTTCATCATCATAAGAAAGAACCGACATGCTAAATGGAAATTAACACAAACTTTTGCAACTCTAAGAAAATAGCATTCCTTTCATTTGCTTCACTCATGTAACTTGAATGAATCAAGGAATGAAACCCCGGTGGCTACTGTATTCTGGATCAATATATCCGAAAATAATGAATACCCGGTAGGCTGACTTCCCTATCCATGACTATAGACGGTTTATGAGGTGGCAAGACTTTGGGGAACAAAGTTTTTCCTGAATGAATTGTCTGTGTTGGGTGTCTGGACGTTATGACGCGGAACAGCGCTAGTGAATAGTAATTACTATGTAACTATTATGTCACTGGCTTCTGACAGTGATGTTTAAGTGGGAAATGATGAAAGGCAAGACAGCAAGATCACGTTTGTTTTTATAAGATACAGAAGAGTTTGAACTTTGTTCCTGGTTATGTTTACCATGTGGGGAGAATACGGTAATAAAATAAACATAACAGAGGATTGTGAAATTGATCTCTTCTTCCACTAAATGTACAGTGGTTGGGGGAGGGAATCAATTACAGTGCAATTTTACTACAAAATGCCTATGATGTGTTGTGATTTGGAACCCGTTTCAAATCTTCTATAAAGAAAGATTACATTTTAGTCACTTATCTGAATGGCATCACATAATGTGAGGGAAACGTGGATTGGTTGAGCCGATTGAAATGGGTAGGGCCAGTAGTCCATCTGCAGCCTCAGTGGGCTGGACTAATTAACAGAATATACAGAGTACCAGTATGTAACTACCGGTATTTGCCACCGAGTTCTCACAAAAATATTGCAGACAGTCATTCCCCGGCTTTGTTTTTAAAAGATACAGAATCAACAGTTTGAACTTAACGAGTTTGAACTTTGTGTGACCCGTATGTTTACCGTATACAGTAATATAAACATGAGGCACAGCTCAGACGAGTTTCACTATTTATTTATCTCCGCCATCCCCCCAACACTGCCTAAGTAGCAAAGTTTTGGATGTCAGTTACATGTTTGTGCAAGACCGTGTTTGTGCAAGACCGTTGAATGTAGAAAAAGACCTCTGTACAGAATTAATTAGGACTTCATTCTTTATGTTTCTGATTATTGTCTTGGTCCCTATTTATATACTTGGAGTCGCATGTTAAAAATTGGCAAGGCCGACCAGCACATGCACGGAAATACTCAAAATCTGCCTTTGATGTGTTTTTACATTTTCTGTACACTGGTCTTATAACCTAGTAGACGGTCAGTAACTGTTGTAACATTTGCTTTACCCAAAATGAAAGTGTGTGACAGTGTTTAGACTACTGGTAGTCGGTGTTTCCCTACACAAACAAGACTGGGCCTTGATGATAAACATGTGTTACTGGTAGATCAGCTTAGGCTACCGTATTTCGTTTTTTCACAGACCATTACCGTATTTTGGTCAATATATAAAAAACGGTAATACCCATTGCTAAAAATAGCATTTCCGGGGAAATTAAGCTCAGTAAAAATGGCGGGCATGGCATGTCGGAAATAACGATATAGACCTAGTTAAGTGAGTTTTATCAAGAAATATCGGAGGTTTCGAAGGAAATATTGTATGATATATAGAAATTAATGTAATTAGAGGCTTAGCAGTATGGTAGTACGCTCTAGATTGTTGGAGAGCCCTAGTCATTTTATCCTGGCTTAATATATCGGGACATGTGAGTTGTCACTGGCATTTTTTTAAAAGTGTTTTTTATCCTTTTTTACTGTGATTTGGACGTAATTTCTTTTTTTAATTTGATGTTACTCGATTATAAGACGAAGAGTATGAAGCCATCTCTGTTTATTGTCCAAAAATTCTCGGGTTATACACGGAATTTAACGGTATTTATATACAAGGTAAATTTTATTAAATTGTTTACTTCTGATTTTTGCACTATAGGAACTAAGTAGAAATAGAATGTGTTTATATGTCGCATAAAAAGGAAATTTTTTTAAATGTTTATTTTTGAATTTTGCACTATAGGATCTAAGTAGAAAAATAATGTGTTTATATGTCGCATAAAAAGAAAAGGGTTTTTTTTTTTCATGTTTATTTTTGAATTTTGCAATATAAGAACTAAGTAGAAAAAGAATGTCTTTATATGTCGCATAAAAAGAAAAGGGTAAATTTTTTTTAAATGTTTATTTTTTTAATTTTTCACTATAGGAACTAAGTAGAAAAAAATAATGTGTTAATATGTTGCATATTTACATACAAATTATATTTTATAAAAATGTTTACTTCTGAATTTTGCACTATAGGAACTAAGTAGAAAAAGAATGTGTTTATATGTCATATATTTATATACAAGGTAAATTTTATAAAAATATTTACTTCTGATTTTTGCACGATAGGAACTAAGTAGAAATAGAATGTGTTTATGTGTCGCATAAAAGGAAAAAAATACATTTTTTTTAAATATTTATTTTTGAATTTTGCACTATACAAACTAAGTAGAAAAGAATGTGTTTATGTCGCATAAAACGAAAAGAGTAAATTTTTTTTAATGTTTATTTTTGAATTTTACACTATAGGAACTAAGTAGAAAAGAGAATGTGTTTATATGTCTCTATACTGGAGTCGGCCATGCTTTGACCTATGGGATGGGACAGTCAATACTACTCTGAATTCTCCTTAATTGTCTTTTACAACATGCATGTCAGGTCACAGTGTTGCCATTTTCCTTTTTAGGTCAAAGTGACAAACAAGCAAAGTTGAAGTTTGTTTTGAATCATAAACAAATTAATCACAAAAAACAAAACATAATCCAAGCCACAATTACTTCTAACTCTTACTTTTGCATATCTATGTTCACCGCTAATTGTTCTGCTTCATTTTCCCTGGCAAGGATAAGATAACCTTGGTGGTTAAATTGTATATCAGGTGGACCTTCATCTGAAAAAATGTGCATACAAAATTTGTATTAAATTAAAATAAATGTGTACAGAGTTTTCAAGTTATAGAAGATTGTTTGACTCAATGTGTCCAGAGTATTCAAACTCCAGAAGATTGTTCGACTTATTGTTTTCAGAGAATTCAAGTTCCAGAAGATTGTTTGACTCAATGTGTCCAGAGTTTTCAAGTTCTAGAAGATTGTTCGACTCAATGTGACACTTGGATGCAGTGCCAAATCTTTGTATACTAGCAACCTGCAGTATTCTACTCTGATGGGGACTCGCAGACATAAAAAATAATTTGAAGTAAGTGGTTATAGAAACATAATTAATACTAGCTTACAGGTACAAACATCAATAATCTCATGCCATACAACACTTTATGGGAAGAACGTTAGCAAGACAACAGTATTAGATTACCACTTTCCACATCTGGAGACAGGAGGACACCACTTCATACCCATCTAGCAGTTATTTTAGAATTAACTCAGGAATAGATGAGAAGCAAATATATTTTTAGTTCATAACCGAAGTCACAGTAAAACTCACATTTAACACTCAGATGATATTTGATGTCATGCATGAACTCAGAGGCACACAGAGACTGAAGTCACGGTAAAACTCACATTTAACAGATGATATTTGATGTCACGCATGAACTCAGAGGCACACAGAGACTGAAGCCACGGTAAAACTCACGTTTAACAGATATTTGATGTCACGCATGAACTCAGAGGAACACAGAGACTGAAGTCACAGTAAAACTTACGTTTAACACTCAGATGACATTTGATGTCACGCATGAACTCAGAGGTACACAGAGATAACTTGACATTTTCTGGGACAGAGAACTGGTGTCGCACACCTTCCCATGAAAGTAGACTTGAAGCTCTTGTGTACTGGAAGTAAAAAATAACAGTTTTTTATAATCAAATTTTCTGACAAAATTAGAAATAATTTTTCCATCGGCACTTCAGCATTTGCTATTGTGCTTCAATTTTGATCTGCTGTACCATGTTATATATCCTTCATGCTGTTAATTCAACAAAAGGAAAATGAATGAATTTTTAATAATTTTTAATGATAACTAAATTTCTTGTCGTCAACCTTGTTATCCGCCATATGGCTGCTCCATTTATTTTTATGTTGTCAGATTTTTAAGAAAAGAAAACATTTTAAAATGTTTATACGAATGTGTTAATATGGCGCATATTTACATACAAAGTATATTTTATAAACATGTTTACTTATGAATTTTGCACTATAGGAACTAAGTAGAAAAAGAATGTGTTTATGTCGCATAAATATAAAAAAGTAAATTTTTTTCATGATTATTTTTGAATTTTGCACTATAGGAACTAAGTAGAAAAAGAATGTGTTTATATGTAATATATTTATATACAAGGCAAAATTTATAATAATATTTACTTCTAATTTTTGCACTATAGGAACTAAGCAGAAATAGAATGTGTTTATATGTCGCATACAAAGAAAAAAGAACATTATTTTTAATGTTTATTTTTTAATTTTGCACTATAAGAACTAAGTAGAAAAAGAATGTCTTTATATGTCGCATAAAAAGAAAAGGGTAAATTTTTTTTTAATGTTTATTTTTTAATTTTGCACTATAGGAACTAAGTAGAAAAAAATAATGTGTTAATATGTTGCATATTTACATACAAATTATATTTTATAAAAATATTTACTTCTGAATTTTGCACTATAGGAACTAAGTAGAAAAAGAATGTGTTTATATGTCATATATTTATATACAAGGTAAATTTTATAAAAATATTTACTTCTGATTTTTGCACGATAGGAACTAAGTAGAAATAGAATGTGTTTATGTGTCGCATAAAAGGAAAAAAAGTAAAAATTTTTTTAATGTTTATTTTTGAACTTTTGTACTATAGGAACTAAGTAGAAAAAAATAATGTGTTAATATGTTGCATATTTACATACAAAGTATATTTTATAAAAATGTTTATTTTTTAATTTTGCACTACATGATCTAAGTAGAAAAAGAATGTGTTTATGTCGCATAAAAAGAAAGAAGGAAATATTTTTTAATGTTTATTTTTTAATTTTGCACTATAGGAACTAAGTAGAAAAAGAATGTGTTTATATGTCTCTATACTGGAGTCGGCCATGCTTTGACCTATGGGATGGGACAGTCAATACTACTCTGAATTCTCCTTAATTGTCTTTTACAACATGCATGTCAGGTCACAGTGTTGCCATTTTCCTTTTTAGGTCAAAGTGACAAACAAGCAAAGTTGAAGTTTGTTTTGAATCATAAACAAATTAATCACAAAAAACAAAACATAATCCAAGCCACAATTACTTCTAACTCTTACTTTTGCATATCTATGTTCACCGCTAATTGTTCTACTTCATTTTCCCTGGCAAGGATAAGATAACCTTGGTAGTTAAATTGTATATCAGGTGGACCTTCATCTGAAAAAATGTGCATACAAAATTTGTATTAAATTAAAATAAATGTGTACAGAGTTTTCAAGTTATAGAAGATTGTTTGACTCAATGTGTCCAGAGTATTCAAACTCCAGAAGATTGTTCGACTTATTGTTTTCAGAGAATTCAAGTTCCAGAAGATTGTTTGACTCAATGTGTCCAGAGTTTTCAAGTTCTAGAAGATTGTTCGACTCAATGTGACACTTGGATGCAGTGCCAAATCTTTGTATACTAGCAACCTGCAGTATTCTACTCTGATGGGGACTCGCAGACATAAAAAATAATTTGAAGTAAGTGGTTATAGAAACATAATTAATACTAGCTTACAGGTACAAACATCAATAATCTCATGCCATACAACACTGTATGGGAAGAACGTTAGCAGGACGACAGTATTAGATTACCACTTTCCACATCTGGAGACTGGAGGACACCACTTCATATCCATCTAGCAGTTATTTTAGAGTTAACTCAGGAATAGATGAGAAGCAAATATATTTTTAGTTCATAACCAAAGTCACAGTAAAACTCACATTTAACACTCAGATGATATTTGATGTCATGCATGAACTCAGAGGTACACAGAGATAACTTGACATTTTCTGGGACAGAGAACTGGTGCCGTACACCTTCAAAAGAAATTAGACTTGAAGCTCTTGTGTACTGGAAGTAAAAAATAACAGTTTTTTATAATCAAATTTTCTGACAAAATTAGAAATAAATGTTTTCCCTGGGAAGCTAAGAAGAGGAGGATCTCCGCAAAATAGCAGTGGCTTTTCATTGCATCCTTAAGAATACCTCCGCAGCTAAGGGGTTAACAATTCTATATTAAAATCAATTTTAATTATGTAAATTACCCATTATGAATATTAATTAGCTTTGGTTGTATTTATAAATTATGGCTGTGTAATCCACAGATTCGTCTAGTTTTCCAGAACACAAAAATGTATAGTATATAGGATAATTTTTCTCGTAAATAATTGAAATATTTAATAATTACACTAAATTCAATGTTAATTATGCAAATTAGCCGCCATTTTGAATATTTAATAACCCCAATTTCTTCAGAAAATTAGCACAATGTAATAAACAGATGTGTCTTGTCTGTGCGCACACAAAAATATAGTTTATGTGGTATTTTATTATATTCAATAGTTATATAATTTATTTCCATTTTAATTATGCTAATAAAGTGCCATTTTGAATATTAATTAGTTCTGCTTGCATCTAAAAATTACAGAAATGTGATCAACAGATCCATCTTGTCTTTGCAAACACAAAAATATATATATTATGTGGCATTATTTAATTAGTATATAATTCTTTTTTTATTTTAAATATGCTAATTAGCTGTCATTTTTCAATATTAATTAGTTGTGCGTGCTTCTAAAATATACAGAAATAGGATCAACAGTTGTGTCTTGTCTTCGCAAAAAAAAAATGTATAGTTTGTGTGTTGTATTATTGAAAATAACAAAGATAATTAAAAAATTATCAGTTTTGCTACATTTTGTGGTCACAAGTTTTATTTATATTTTTCTATATATGTCATGTAAATTATTTTGATGCTAAATTAATTTTGTAAAAATTCATAACTTTTTACATGGTTGACGTACAGACTTGGTTGAGGTATCGTTGAATTGCAATTTTGGCACATTCGTCATTCAGGGCTACACTGTGACCTTTGATCTAGTTTCGATGTATTCCCTAACATTTCCCAAGTAAGATGAGATATGATCAAAGGTCAAGGTTGGAATAGGGGAAATCAGCATTGGGCAAGCTGGTGTAGTTTTTGGTATGGTTAAAAAAGGGATCTTCTCTTCCCCCCCCACCCCACACCCTAATTGCAAATAATAAAATTGGTAAATTGTTCTTTTCTACGGTCACTACGCTATAAATAGAACACTGTTTTCATGTTTAAGCAGATGACGTCATGGAGTTCCGTGATAAAACCAATCACTGTGATGCGTGCAGTGATGTCACACCCCGCCAAGTGATTGTGTGCCATGGAGCTATAAATCATATCGATTCACCCTTACACAAGAATTCTTAGAGAATTAATTATTAATTGTAAACATTTTTCTAACCCTTCTCCGCCTCCTAAAAATATCTATGAACTAATTCCAATCCTTTTAACCCCCCTTTACCAAAAGCTATGGTACAAGATTGTCATTCTGCCGGGATCATCATTCTTATCATATTAGGAAATACATAAAAACTAGGTCAAATTTCACTGTGACCGTAGAAACGAAAGATGTGCCATAAAGTTATTGCAAAAAAAATAAATCTCACTGTCTGCATTGAGAGTTGCAGCATGTCTTTCATTGTGGCACATGTGCAATTACTGGCGGGGAAAACAGTTTTATTAGTGCGTGGACATGAGCAGTGGAAAGAAAAAATTACCACTTCAAGGCTACCGAAAACACTAATATTCAACCAATCTCAAGTGTCATGCTGAGTGGCATAGGCAATCATGTTTCTCCACAACTCTTTGGTGTTGTTAATAAGTTCAGCTGGTGACTTCTTTTTGTGCCACAGTGACAACCACAACTGTCAACACATCCAGAAATTTGTCTTCCTGTCTCTTCTCCCGTTGACCTTTCCGGAGGTTACAAAAATAGGTGAAAGTACAGAATAGCTCTCTGCTGTGCTATAAATAGCAAGCTGTTTACATTTTTAACTAGGTGACGTCACGGATTCCTGTGTAACACACATGAAGTTGAAATAGATGCCGTGATGTCACATGTCCCGACGCAAACGAGTTTTAGTTATCACTATCGCTGCACATAATAGCACTAAAGAAAATGACATTTTGTTACGTGGTGTGCTGTCTCTACATGCCGAAAAAATGCACTAACGTTTGTGTTTTAGTGTTTTCTACGTATCGGCATCTATCAATTTCACTGGTGTTACACAGAAATCCATGAGGTCGAATAGTTAAAGATGTAAACGGTGTGCTATTGCGGTTCCAAATCCCCAACCCCTAAACCTAATCATATCCCGTAATCCCTAAACTAATCCCTATTCCCCAAACCTAATCCATATTCCCCAAACTAATCCCTATTTCCCAAACTTACTCCCTAAACCTACTCCCTATTCCCTAAACCTACTCCCTAAACCTAATCCCTATTCCCCAAACCTACTCCCTATTCCCCAAACATACTCCCTATTCCCCAAACTAATCCCTATTCCCCAAACCTACTCCCTATTCCCCAAAACGAATCCCTATTCCCTATTCCCCAAACTAATCCCTAATCCCCAAGCCCACTCCCTAATCCTAATCCCTACGGCTAGCCCACAGGTGACGATATACCACGACACTAGAGATACGGTCACAACGTAGCATGAAAAGCAACTTGTGTAACATGAATAATATGACACTCACCTTATTCAGAATTTTCTGCAGGATGCACTTTTTTTTAACTCCGAAAGGAACTTCATGAATATATCATTCGAACCGACATGCTTCCTTCTTCATATATACTGATAATACTCACATAAATACGATGAAAATTGCCCTGAACATCTTCTACCCTGAATTCTAAATTCTCTTTTAACTGATACCGGCCGGAGCAACTTATAGAAGTAAGAAACCGTTATGTCTTCCAGCCGATATAACTTATACAAGTAATGAAATATTTTGTCTTGTTTAGAAATTTAGACTAACCTAAACTAACTAGAACTACTTCCTACCGGAAGTAAACACTTATCTTTATCAAATAAGACGAGCGTGGCATATTTGTACATCGAAGTTATTTGTTATAAATTAGTTTATTTATCGTGTTTATAATTCTCATAATGGCAAGCAACATAGAAAATGGCCAAGGTTTGTCATCAGCACGTTCTGTACGTATGAGTGCTGTACAAGCCCGAGAATGGCTAGAAAGTGCAGTTGATTGGGACAATGAAAGTGATAATGATAGTACTTCTGATGAAGAATTCATAGAAGATGCAAGTTTTGATTTTGATAGATTAGATAACAATTCTGATGAAGTAGATACCGTTTCAGATCCTGCTCAAAAGGGGGCGTCTCCTCAACCAGGTCCACGTAGTTCCTCTGTGAAAAGAAGAAGAATTGAGGCAGAACCTCCTAAATGTACGTGGAGAGAAGTCAGTGAAGGTTTCACTAATAATAATTTTAGATTTTTGCCACGGCATACACCCGGTGCCAATGCTATCTTAATGAAAGATCAACACCACTTGACTGCCTGAAGACTCTTCTTACAAATGATGTTTTAGAGTTACTCATTAACTCTATAAACTCATTTGCTGAACACAAATGCATGATCAACAATCCATCTAAAAAGAGATCTGTTTTTTCCCAATGGACACCAATAACAATGTATGAAATGACCAAATTTCTGTCAGTTCTGATTGGAATGGGCATCAATCGTCGTCCAAGTGTCAGGCACTATTGGTCAACAATTCCAGTATTTGACACAAAATATTTTCCTTCAATGTTTACTCGTGACAGATTTCTGAGCATCTATCATACAATGTTGCACTGTTCTAAACCTCTTTCAGAAAATAAAGCAAAGATAGAGCCTTTTATGAATTTACTATTGTCCAATTTTCAAAAAGCATTTTATCCGTATGAAAATTTGTCACTAGATGAAATGGTTGTTGGTTTCACCGGCCGGTGGCAATATAAGCAATATAATGGCACCAAACCCCACAAATATCATATAAAAGTATTTGGACTTTGTGATTCCACAACTGGTTATGTGGTTAATTTGCTACCATATTTTGGTAGTAAAACATCTTACGATCCAGAGGCAGATCTTGATGGAGGAATGGCGGTCAAAGTTTTTCAAACGCTCCTGTCTCCGCTAGGTACCGGTCACCATATATTTGCTGACCGATACTATACAACCCACAAGCTAATAACTTATTTGCTTTCCAAGAAAACCTATTATACAGGAACCTTAAACAAAAATAGGAAAAATTTCCCCCTGGAAATAAAAGCATTAAAATTAAATCTTTTGCAAACAAAGAGCTATTTGGACGACAACAACTCGATTCTAGTCACAGCATGGAAGGACAAAAAGGCAAAAAATCCTGTTGTTATAATATCTTCTAAGGCTTCAATTGAAAGTATTACTGTTGTTGGAAGAAGAAACACACAGAAAACAAAGCCAAAAGTTATCCATGACTACAACCAGTCTATGAATGGGTGTGACAGAGTCGACCAAATGTTGACATACTATGGCAATTTCAATCGCAAGACGTATAAATGGTGGAAAAAAATCTTTCACTGGATGCTTGAGATTTGCCAGGCAAATGCTTTAATTTTATATAGCCTTACAAGGCAAGATAAAACGAAAACCAACATGCTTGATTTTAAAATATCCCTTATTGATGACTTGAACAGAGAAGC
This sequence comes from Meghimatium bilineatum, assembly GCA_034231615.1. Lineage (NCBI taxonomy): Eukaryota > Metazoa > Mollusca > Gastropoda > Stylommatophora > Philomycidae > Meghimatium > Meghimatium bilineatum. Next base: position 26,456,164 of record CM067311.1, read on the forward strand.
GGCTATTTTAACACCAGACAATGTACGACTTGGATCCTCTCTTGTTGTACGTGGAAGACCAAGAATCTCACATCAAGTAGAAAGGCTACAAGGAGCCAACCATATTATTACATATACTGGACATCAAAAATATTGTGTTCAGTGTAAAAAGTCTAGAAGCCAATTTATTTGTGAAGGTTGCTCTTCAAATCCTGCTCTCTGTCCTAAGTACTGTTTCAAGCTGTATCACAGCATATAATAGAAGCATCATGTACCTGGGTACTTGTGTGTTTGTAATTATTTTCCTAACACAGTTTTTTTTACTTTTACTAATATAACATTTCTATTTTTGCTATCTGGGATCTTGTATATATTTGCATAAACATTATGGATGTGTAGCATGTGAACACTATTTTAACTATTTATATTTTCTATTCATATTATTTAAACTGGGGGTCACATTGCTAATTTGTGAATAACTAAAAATCTATAAATCCAGTTAGCATTTATAAGTTATTGTGTTTTCGAAATTGGATTACGTATATGATGAAAGGAAGAGGAAAGTTCTAGGACAATTATTGCTGAAGCGGATCCTTGGTAAGTGAAATTTATTTTCTCGCATTTTCATATTTTTATTTTGTGCGTGCGGATATTTCTTTCTTTAAATTTAACATTAACATACATTTGCTATAACAGTCTACATATCTATAAAGTCCTTCCACTTTTCTTTGAATAGACATATAACACATCTTACTTTAATCATGTTTAAATTTCATAATTTCAGTTTGACTAACCTATATCTGCAATATTATACAATTTCTTAGCCGAAGGCCATGATACGAGTTTGGGAACAATTCACAAACCGATAAACAAATATCAATTTTGTAAAATGTTATGTATCCAGAAGTGGATTACCAACAAATTATGGTTATTTGGAATGCTCTGTCAAAAGTATTGTGGTCTGTGGTTCCGCATAGGTGAAATTTTTGTGTCATCTAATTTTACATTTTAATTATATGCATGTCTATATTATTTTATACAACTTTTGCAATACATAGCTTTTTATATACCAGTCATCAATATCTTATAGTTCATCCAATTCCCTGTAATTTGACATATAATATGATATAGTTCAACAATTTTTAGACAAGGAAAATGTTTTTTGCTGGCGTATATATGTAATATTTTTTGAGCTAAAAAAATTAATGCGTTCAAACTCTAAAATAATTACGTGCTGAATCAGTTAACACTACCCCATAAACCCTCCATAGTATTTGTATTGTCTGCTCCTGTTCGTTTCTTTCCGTCTGCTACTGTATACCACTATGCATGTCCCTTATTAATAGCACTCTACAAGGCAATCCCAAAACAAAGGTCAGAAAACACATGGAAACTAAAGCAAATGTCACAGTGGAGAACTATAATGTACTTCAGCCCAAAAATATTAAGGTAAATATATAATAACCACTGGAAAGATCAAGGGGAGAAGAGATAGGGTACGACAAAGAGAAAAATTGCTAGATGGACTAGTATTATAGCACGGTAGCAGTTCATCAACCGAGCTATTGACAACACAAGAACCGAGACAGAGCCGTGGTGACAGTAGTGACAGTGACACACATGATCGAGGACATTCGGCATGACACTCTATTGAGTATTGATTGATAGTAAATATTGCCTATAAATTACCAGGACAACCAAGTACAATATGAACTCATATATTCTTTTTTGTTTAGTATATAACTGCAAACTCACATAGCTCTCTCTCTCTCTCTTTCTATCTATATTTCACTTTCAGTTATTGGACTTTTCTTGCTTCTGATTGACATTGATTTTGAATTACAAACTTCTAGTTCTAGCAGTTGTTATTGTTACCAGTGACTCGTAGAAGATTCAATCATTTTTTAATGTAATGAAGTTAAGTGTGATTTTTACAAATTTAATACTAAATTCATTTTTAAAAATTCATACAAATAAGTAAAATTGCATAAAATAGTTAGTTTTTACGGATTATACAAAATAAATTGAGATAAATTATATTCTCAAACAATTTAATAATCACATTAAGCTTCATGGCAAGCTGGCAATTTCTTGTAAAACAACATCGGAGGCGATATGAGATCTGTGTTGTACTTTCGTTATCAACAGCTAACATGTCGGTGGATATTAGACTTGCCAGTTCTCGTGCTACAGGAGCAGATTTGTATCATGGAGAGAATCCAGGAAATATTGTTACACCTGGAGATATTATCACAGCAAACACTGGATTCATGAGATAATCTTTATGTACTGTTACAAGTAGCAAAGTAAAGTAAGAATATCACAATTACCTGTTTTCGATATGTTACAAAACAGTGATCTTCTTTCACTTTCAGATCAAGACTTATTAAAAGACATATATAGTTTTACTAAGTTTACACACTTTACTAACAAATTTACACTTTACTAACAAATTTATAACGACAAGAGTAGTAAAGAAATACACAATAGAGGTTAGTAAAGCCAAGCCCTAGGGCGCAAATGTAATGGCACCAATCTTCAGAAACAACATTGTAGATTTAAGATTTAAACACCAAAATAACATATAACAGAACACTATTCACATCGATTATTATGCCAACGCTGTGCAACCAATGCCAGACATGGACAACGACAGCACAAGACAAACGTAAACTTATGACAGTTGAAATGGCATACAGTATGTCATACTTACGCAGAATCCTAGAAATATCGCAGAGAGTGAGAAATGTGGACATTATTATCATTAATTAGACAAAGAACTGGCACCATCCCAATCTTAGAATAATTATTAAGAGCCAACCAATCAAATGGTTTGCACACATCAGCAGACTACCACCAGACAGCATACCACAGCAAGCTATGCTACACAGATACAGTAAAGGCAGACCACGATGAAAAGATTAAGGGGAGAAGAGACAGGGGACGACAAAGAAAGTTACTAGATGGACTTGTATTATACTAGATGGACCCAATACAACCAAGTTACTAGATGGACATAATATGAACCTGAATCTTATCAGATTCTTCAGTATACGACTAGCAGTGCGTAATATTTTCAACGCATGCTCCAACACAACAGCAAACAATCCATACTTGACGAACCACATCCCTTAATTGTTGACTTTCTTATTGACTTGATCATCTGTTTTTTCTGATGGTAGGTGATTGGTATATCTGGTTGGTCTTCGGCAGCACCTTCATTAGCCAGTTGGTCTGCTTTTTCATTTCCTGGTATTCCACAGTGAGAGGGTATCCACTGCATGGTTACCCTATACTGGTAAGACAATTCGCTAAGTAGTTTTTTCAAGTCTGTTAGTTTTCCAGACTGGAGAGCGTGAAGCACTGACCTTGCATCTGACAGGAATACCACAGGCTGTAGGCCAGAGTTGGAGTTCAGCAGTTTTTTAGCTGCCACACTAATTGCCTGGATTTCTGCATCATAATTATTGCAGAATTTTCCTGTCGGTGTTCTGATTGTATCTCTAGGCTTGTGTGGATATTCTATATATACACCTCCATTCCTCACAGCATTCTGTGCTGACCCATCTGTGTACACTCTGGCCCATATATCTTGTGGATATTCCTCATCCAGGAAACTGAGGGTGACTGTCATTCGCTGCACACTGTTCTGTTCATCCTCGCTTAGTATTCCTTTCACATGGGTCTGAATGTATATTGGCATTCCATGGCTTTCTAGTTTGTCAATGAAAAATACGGATTTAAATACCTTATTCCTCAAAGGCGTGTACAAGAAATACTTGGCTAGAGGAATGCACAAAGACTGCAACTGATAATGTGCCTACTATCTAAATAACCTCAGGTGTGATAGAAAGCTGGAGAGATTTAGTTAGTTATTCCTCTAGGGCCAAAGACGGATGTCATAGATTTCCATGTCTCTCGTTTCATTGCAATTTGCTTTAGATCTTCATTGTTTCTACTAACGATGGTGAAACGTTCCCTTGTAATAGTTCTACGTAAAATTTCTTTTGGTCTTCCTCGTTACCTCTTGCCTTTTGGTGACTACATCAAAGCTTGACAGGGGAGTCTTTCAGTATCCATTCGTAGTGCGTGTCCGATGTAATTCCAGTGACGCTTTCTAATATAGGTGGATACATATTCTTGTTTTGATTCTTGTCTGACAACTGTGTTTGATTTGAAGTCTGACCAACGTATGCTCAGTAGCCTTCTAAGACATTTATTTTCAAAGGTGTTTAGTCCTTGCTCTAATTTTGATGTTGCTTTCCAACTTTCGCATCCATATGTTAATGTTGGAATTATGCAGTTGAAGACTTTGAGTTTTGTGTTATTTCTTAGTGTTTTTTAATGCCAGCTATTTGATAGTTTATTGAATGAGTTAGCAGCCAATGCAATACGGTGTGATATTTACGGAGAGATTGCAGTCAAGGAAATCACAATCACTAATGTTTGAGTTTGCTTAGATTGTATATGTATCAAAACACCTGAAGACTATTGTGTCAAGAAACTGAATATGTTGTCATTCAATTTCAGAATTCAACATCAAAGAATGACATAGATTCCCGAAGCAAAAACCTTTCTATTGAGCAGGTGAAGGAGAAGGTGTCTGTTGCTGTTACAGAGCTGAAAAATATGGAGGAGTATCACCATGGAGACGGCATGAAGTATCAAAAGGCTATTGGAGACCTTTACTGGGACTACAGGAGAACAGAGCTAGGTGACTTTCTGGCGGACTTGGGGTATGCAGGTGAGATCTATTATTAGTACAATATGCACAAGAGCAATCTTCCTTTATGTCAGTACATATCAATAATAAATAAATGTAAGATTATATTTTAAATGGTTCCTATTACGTTTAAGTTATATCAGCTCCAATTAATTGTTTACTAGTGTCATGAGTTATAAGTGTCATTCACTCTTGTCATTAATTTTACTTGTGGAAAAGAAAGGTAATGGTCAGCTGAGCTATGAACCGATGTAACAACACTCTTTTCCCATAAGTGCTCAGCTGCCAAATCCCTCTCAGTATATCAGGTTGACCAAAAATTACCTTACTAGCGTCGCCTAATGCACTTGCTCAAAGACGATTCTCAAATTTCCAAGAGCATGAAATGAACAGCCTTGATTGGGAGAGAGCTAGAAAGATCCAATATTGACATAGAAAATCTGAGTGAAACTCGCCTTGTTGGTGTTGGTCAGTTTTGTGAAAGAGCTGCTGGTTATACATGCTTTTGGGGCAGAAGAGACATTAAAGAAAGACGTAGTGCGTGAGTATGCTTCGCTATTAAAACATCACTTTATGCAAACTAGCAGGCTCACCAAAGGGAATAAATGATCGCCTCATGACGGTAAAAGTCTACCTGCTTTTTGGTAAGAAATATGCAATAATTCTCCGACTCCACCACTGTCAGACACCATTCCCTGCATTCTCTATTGAGTGATATTATTACTTTGAAGGCTGTCGGACAATCTAAGGGCGCCCGACTCTATTCCGCACCAGGTAGCAAATCCTCCAATCTGGACACGCTTTGTATAATATCATCTGCGCGTCCCATCCACGACTTTCCTCTCTTAAGTTGACTGCCTTTGAGAATTTCAGGTTGTAGATGGTGCTCTTTATCAGCTGTGATTTGTAGGTAGTCCCGCGCTCGGCACATTTGTATTCTCTGCAGTTGGGGAATCAAGTAAGTATCGCATAGCCCGTGCCGATGTGTCTCTCGTGTACCCCAAAATGATTCGCATTGCCTCATTCTGGATTCTATCCAATCTTTCTGTTTGAGTCTGAATCATTGTCAGAATCGCAATTGCGTCTCTTCCATCGCCACCACCAATCCCTGATACAGCAGAAATAGCAGCCTCTGCTCACATTGAGCAGCAGCCATAACTTTCATCGCCGCAAGACCTTTATATGCCTTTACAATGATGTCGACATGATCTTTGAAACTCAGACTTCGGTCCAACATAACCAACACGTACTTCATTGTGCTGGTTCTCTCGCAGACATCCCCTTTCAAAGTGACCGATAACGTTGGCATGTTTACTATGTAATTGGGGTGCAAAAGGAACGCATCGCTCTAGGCGGACAAATATAAATAACCAAATGGTCAGAGGGTGTCCGACAAAGTGGATGGTGCCGCAGTAACCTAATGAACAAATAGTAACGCAAAATGAGGTAAACAGGTTACTAAAACACTTACCTAGCCTATTAATAAAAATATATTTTAAAAAGTATATATAAAAAACATACAATAAAGCTAAACAGGACAATTCTCCGCGTATCGGCTCAAATTGAACCTTTTTCAAGAGACAAACAACAGAAAACGACAAAATAAAAAACAAAATAGATGTCTATATTTCATCAAGCCCCGTCTCCATAGCGCAGGGATGGCAATGCATCTAGTAAAAGTGAAAATGTGTGCATTCATTATAAACAAACCGAAAGTGGGAAATTAGAGACACTATAGATGAGTGCAAGAATAATAAAAGAAAAAGATAAGAAAAATACCCCTTTTGTCACTTTTTCAGGCAGGCAGGTTATCTAGGCAGACCCAGGGTTAGCAGATAACCAAGATTCCAAATGTACCTCCTCGCGGTGCAGCCTGGAAACAGAAATACAGCAGCTCGAGCTGATTCTGGCCAAATCATTTGGGGATCGTGTCCGAGAATGTGGAGGTAGCAGATGGAAAGAGATTTGACTGCTTAAGAGACAGACAATATCTCCGACACCACCAGCATCACCACATATAGTGACACTGTCGACATACTGTGAAGCTAGTTTTGTCCAGTCCGAACATTGGAGGGGCGGACAATGTAAAATGCACGCAAAGGTAGATGCATGGCGAGGGACAAATAGATTTCATACTGAGTACAATGAAAAAATGAAAGGGCAGGGCAGAGCGAACTGCAAATAGAAAGTGAAAGTACCTAGGAAAGGGGAACTACAAGCTCCGTCAGCTCGAGCCGAGCTTCTAGATACCTGTGCTCCTTACAGACAGAGACCCAGACCCAATCATTGGCGTTTGGAAAAACAAGAAGACCTAACCCAACTCTAATGTCGAGCCTTCCTAAACCGGAAATATGCTCGCAAAGAGAAAGGGTTCTGTACCCGATGGGCTTAGGCAAGAAAGTGACAACGACTTTCGCCCTGGCCAAACTCTACTGTCAGGTTTTCCTATACCGGAAATACACTTGCAGAGAGAAAGGGTTCAGTACCTGATGGGCTCAGGCGCTATTGGGACAAGGTCGCTCAGCTTGAGAACACCTTGCTCTCAAACGCATGGTGTGAAACGCATGGTGTCGAACTTGGACAAGGGGTACACAATGTCGGTGAATAACACCTCTGCTAAGAGGGCGAAAGAGACAGGGTCCGACTCATCTGTTGAGTTCTTCCCCTTAAGGAACCAGGCTCACGGATGAGAAACGGTTCAGTACCTGATGGGCACAGGCACGTATTCTGCATGGTTATGAGCCTGAAACCCTGTATCTTAGAATGACTCTTGTCAGGCTTGGGTAGTAGGATTAAATAACTATACAGCCAGTTTTCTTCTACTGAGCTATTCGCAAGGCTCTTGTTGAACAACATTGCCAGCTCCTTAAGGTCCTCGTCTGACCTGCTTCTAAGATCGTCATACCTAATGCCGCCAGGTCCTTGCGCTGAGTTTCATGATCTTTTCAGTGCGGCTGTAATATCTTCATGAGTAATTGCATTATCACTTTATATAACTTGCTTATTGAACATGTCTGTGACTGTTTTCATTATTTCATTGTAATTTCCTAAGTTCCTCTGACCAATTTGTGCCTTATAATGAGCCAGCGGTTCTGCACCCTTATTCTCAACTGTCTTCTGCCATACTAAGCCTGTGCTTTTGAAAATTTGGGATTGTTATACGCTTCCTTGGGTAGTTCATTGATTTGTGCAGGCACCAAAATTAGTGATTTTTGAATCGCACAATTGAAATCAACATGGAGAACCACCATGTGTTAGCAGTATGTAAGTAAATTTTCTTTTCTGATAGACACTACAGATAAATTTGAAAAGTGGTTATAATAGTTTGTTGTTTGTTCCTTTCGTGCCACAGGCGAGGAGTTGATTCTCCATTTGTTGCGGTCTGCTCTCTGCAATTTTAGTTCTTGTATGGTCTTGCAGACTATTATTTCCCCTTCTGTATGTGAACAGTATGTTGTTTTTTAAGATTTGTTGAGGCCTTCCTTGTAGTTGTTTTTTTTACCCTCAGGTGTCCACAGAAGGGTTTGTTGGTTTATTCTGTTTTCATCTAGTCTTAAAATGGGATCGATGTATTTCATCTGCGTTTTCTTATGACATTTGACACATATTATTGGTGTGTTTTATTTCTTAAATCACCATTTATGACGAAATCGCTCCTTATGACGAAATGTTCCTTAGTTTCCTGAGACATTTGTTTTCGGAGTTGTTTAATTTTTGGTTTGTTGCTTGAGTTGATTTCCAGCTTTCACTTCCATACGTTAATACTGGGACAATACAGGGTTTATATCCTGTTAGCTTGGTTTTCTTCCTAGATATTTGGATTTCCAGATATTAGTTTAGTGAATGTGCTATCTGCAACTGCTATGAGTGTATGTCTTTCTTTCATTTAGTCTCAGTCAACAAACATTTGGCTGACCAAGTAATTGAAGTTGGAGACTTTTTCCAGTATTTGGTTGTTTACTGAGATGTTGTTTGTTGAACTGGTAAGTTCCATAATTTTGTATGTGTATGTGTTATCTTGAGGTCACGCTGATCTGCAAGTGTGCACAGTTTGTTGGTTATATCATTCAGAAAATAGTTCCTACCCGAGTCTAGCCATCTGCATTCATTTACTCCGAGTATATCGAGATTGTAATTTTTCATGCCCCTTATATTCTCCCTGGCAAATTCATCTTGAACAGATGAAGTTGTCTCACACATTTATACATGTTATATTTTCTCATTGACATAGAAAATGACATCTATTTCTGTCCAAATATGGTTAATTTTCAAATTATTAAATAATTGAAATAAAACATTGATGAAAACATTGCTTTCATTACTGCATGTTTTGCTGTGAAGGAGTGCAGTGAGACTTTTTTGTGGGCTGTAGAAATAAAGGCCGCTTTGCAATAGCAGACACCGCGACGTTTTTTATTGTACCTTCGAAAGAAAAAAATGTTGTACCAACCGTTGATTGAACCCGAGACCACACGAGTCCGGGACCACAAGAGTCATAATTGCATAAAATTGGTATACAATGAATTAAAATGCAAAATTTACATTTTAAATGATAATCCAATTGCATAATCATGAAAATAATGAATTTTTAAAGGTATATTAGTAATTTCTACTGCATGTAGCCACCGACCCCCTATACCGCCTGAGAGCCCGCCCCTCAAGTTGTTTCTGAACCTACCAGCACCCCAAGAAGTCTTCATCACCCACTGGGCAACGGTACCACCCACTATGGGAATCTATGCTGTAGACCAGTGTTTCTCAACCGTTTTTTTTAACCATGCCCCACGTCTTTCTAAAATTGTTATGGACACCCCCTCTCCCCCCCCCATCTAACGTGCACATATTTTTTATATTGAAAAATTGAATTATTCAATAAATGAAGCCTTAATTACAAGGTATTCAAATTGCCCACGTTGAGAAACACTGCTCTAGACGAATATTTACAATCTGCACTACTAGATGAGCATGGTGTGCATACTTCTTCTTCAACGCTCATCCTTAAACTCCCGCTGGATATCTATTGTAGCAGAACAATGGACCTACTAGATTTCCAGCAGGATGTAGTCCAGAGAATGCAAATGCGCTGTGTCGCAATTTTTATTTGCTCCAGTGGCCCGACACATCCGTCTTCGGCGGGGTGTGGATACAAACTGGACATATTTGAGCAAATAAATTTGCGATACAGTGGTGCAGGAATTGTATGATGGAATTCTACAGTTTAGAATTATAGAGACTTTGCAACTTTTGCTTTCTCAAACGGAGTTAAATAGGGATGTGTATTAACACTTATCCTGTTTAGCATCATGTTCTCTGCTATGTTGGATGATGCTTTCAGAGATCTGGACTTGGGAGTAGACAACAGATATCGCATTGATGGAAAATTGTTCATTTCGGTAGCTTCAAGCACAAACCAAAGTCAAATCAAACATCATCAGTGATCTCCTATTTGCTGATGACTGTGTCCTAAATGCCAACTCTGAGGCTGATCTACAAATCACCATTGACAAATTTTAAGTTTAAGCCAAGAGATCGCGAGTTCAAATCCCACTGACAGTATCTTGCTTATAAAGTGGATTTTTCACGGAGATCCATGAAAATTATCGCTTGAACCTATAAGCAGTGAACAGTACTATCAGCAGGCGGCATGCCGCTTCGTTAAAAAGAACGGAGTTCATATGGGTAACCCGAGTAAAATGAAGTCAATCCTTTACCCCCTTTAAGCCATTTTGAGTTCTTACAAATATTTCTGTTCAGTAAACCGTGTATTAGACGTGCTATTTGTTGATCTTGTCATCACTAGAGATAACAGTAACCATGCTGAAACAGATGAACAGTTTGGGAATCTTCAAGAATGATGACATTTGGTTCCCAACATATTACACTTACAACACATGCTGGAACTACAGTGATGCTAGTGAGAGCCTGGCCAGGGTGAGTTCATAATCATTGTCAACCACTTATGCCTTACTAGCTGATCTAGAAACTAAACAATTAATATACCGAAAACGAATACTACTTGGCACAAATTTAAAAGGCTGCACAACGTAGGGGCCTATTTCATAGCCCTACTACTCGGCAGAAATCACACGACGTACATTCGTGTTGGTTATTTCAGTGAAAGCGGAAGGAGAGGAAATAACTAGTAACTAGGGGTCAAGATTAGGCTGTGGCTATTGTCACGGCCGTTATTATGTCGATGATCACTCTATGAACCACAGGACTTTAAGAATGGATGACTGCGCCATGCGTGAATGGAGTACATTGGGATTCTACGCCTTCCTTGATATGTTGCCTTGATCATGCTGGATTTCAGTGTATTGAAACAGCTGATAGGTTGGCTTCATGGGCAAAGATATCAGGACATATGACAATCGACATATGATGCATTTTGATTTCATTTTGTGTGCGTCTTTTGGATGAGAACACAGTGACAGACAAGACTTTTAGTAAGAGATTGAGTTAGTTTGCAATAGCTTGGGAGGATAGCGGATGATGACGATAAGGAGTGGACTGAGTAAGATCATTTCCGAGTTATGGATAGTATCATCATACATACCCTTTTGCCATCTAAATAAAGGAAAAGAACTCTTATTGGGTTGTCTGGAGTGTAACGCCATCGGCTTAGAAATTCACTAATCACTAGAGATTGTCTTCGATATGCAGATGACACTATCCTTTTAGCAGAAAGTGAAAAGGAACTACAGACTAATAGATCAAGTACAGAATATGTACTAGTTTTAAGAAAAAAAAATATAAAACCATGGAATCAGAAGAACATGTGCTAGACATGAACATACATGTAGAGATACTGTAACACGTGGATCATTTTCAATATATTGGACACATAATCACAAATGGTAGATGTTAAAAAGAAGTTAAAAGGAGAATAGAAATGGCTAAAATTACTTTCAACGACATGATAAAAATATTAACATCTAAACAAATTACAGACATACTAAAATATTGGAATTATAAAATGATACATTTATTCTATATTGATGTATTCCTATGGCTCAGAAATTGGACAATGAACAAACAACTAGGAGGCAGAATTGAAGACAAAAACGAACAAAGAAGTTCTAATAACACATCGTATGAAGAAAGAATTATTGAAGAAAATAAAAATCAAACAAATAAAGTATTTTGGACATCTTAAAAGACATGAGAACATGTTGAAGACCTTACTTGAGGGTAAAGTCGAGGGCAGGAGAACAAGAGATGCAGATAGGAGAGAAAAATCATGATATGGACAGGTTACAGTCTAGAAGAGTGCACCACTGAGGTAAAATTCGACAATCGATAATAAATAAGACTTCTGTAAAATTGTAGGAATATACAATTACTTAAGCATAGGTAGAACACCAGTGATGTGAAACAGAAGTTAAAAGGAGAATAGGAATGGCTAAAAGTACCTTCAATGACATGAGGAAAATATTAATATCTAAACAAATTACAAACAAGTTAAAAATGAGGATTATAAAATGCTACATCTATTCCATATTAATGTATGGCTCAGAAACATGGACACTAAATAAACAATTAGAAGACAAAATTGATGCCTTTGAGATGTGGGTACATAGAAGAATAGGGAGAACATCATGGAAAGAGAAGAAAACAAATAAAGAGGTGCTAAAGACACTTAATATGAAGAAAGAACTACTAAGAGAAATAAAGATCAGGCAAATAAAATACTTTGGACACTATTGAAGACCTTAATTGAAGGTAAAGTCAAAGGGAAGCGAGCATGAGGTAGGCAGAGATACAAGTGGGAGAGTAACATTACACGATGGACAGGTTACAGTCTAGCAGAGTGCACCACCAAGACAGGAGATGTTGGAGATACGTTGCAGCCAACCTTCGTTGCGGAGACGGCACTTGATGATGATGAGAACACCAGATTTGTTTAGTTTTACAACCACCAACAGACTATCAGTCTATGTGGTATAGGCCTACAAATGAAAACATACAAATAACAATATACAAGATATTTTCATCATATTCTTTTTAAAGAATATATACAGCAAACAGTGAACAAACAATAAAAGCAGTAAAAACAATAGTACTATCATAAAGACACTAGAACGCAGACATTAAAATAGTAGGGCGTCCAAAGTGACAATAACATACGTGTACACAAGTTGTCATGGGTTAGGCCTATATATGCCAATAGATGAGACTCTTGTTCCATGACTAGAATAAGTCAGCTTGATTTGAAATGTGGTGTCGCTAGAAAGGAGCGGTTTCGTGGGCGAGATAGAAAGATGGTCAGTCAACGTACAATGGCGGACACACTCAAGGAGAGATCTGAGCACCTATGGACTTGTCCTAGTGCAGTGACGATGATCCAACAACTAACTAATAGGTGAGACAGACTTAAGATTGAGTGGCCGCTTCTGTAGGCATCTTCATGCCATTAAAAAAAAGCAAACCTACTCCTGTCGCCATACAATTCAGTGGTGATTGTCATCATGGTGCTTTCATATCCAGGTCACTGTCGTTACCACTGATGCTAAATCTAGATACGACCTTTAAAATCGGTTTACATTTGAGTTTAGTACCATTAAGCCTTAATTGCGATCACTCATTTGTTTACATTTTGGATTTTATTGCTGTCCATGTTGTTTTCAGTAATACTTTTTTCATACCGTTTTAATTTTCCCCCGTTTCCTTTTTTTTTTTAAACCCGCTTCCAGGACAACTTTTTTACTCGTGTGTCATTGGCGTCTTTGACATCGTACTGTTTTAATGTCTGCATTCTGGTGCCTCTGTTTTAGTAGGATAACATTATTTTTACTGTTTCTATTGTTTGTTCACTGTTTTGTATATTCTTGAAAAGACCTTATGGTTGAAAATATCTTGTATATTATCATGTGTATGTTTTCATATGTATACCACGTAGACTGATAGTCTGTTGGTTATCATACAACTACAAACATCTTGTGCTCTACATAAGCACTAAGGTTTGTTTGTTTGTTTTGCGTTCGCTTCATTGTAACCATCACGGATATCTGTGCGATTTCCGCCGGGAGCGTGATTACGTTGTGCCACCGTTATGCGCCTTGTAGGCCTTGTCATTTCGGCATGCCTTGACAATTCGGGTAGGCTACCCTTAGCCTGTGACAGCCTCTATATCTGTCTCCAGGCACGCGTAGTGGCGACTCTTCGCCCAGACGATTTTTGCTCTCGTCTGACTCGCACGAGGTGTTCCACTGTCTATGAACTTGCCTTGTGTAATTGGATGGCCTGTGCCCATTGGGTACTGAACCGTTTCTCATCCGTGAGCCTGGTTCCTTAAGGGGAAGAACTCAACAGAGGAGTTGGACCCTGGCCGCACTAAGGTAAAATACAGGGAATGTTGCGGGTGCATTGCAGCCAACCTACGTTGCGGAGAGGATACTTAATGATGATGAGAGATTATGCGATTGGTATGCTACGTTTGATGTCATAGGCTATTGGCCTATTGTACATATTTAAAAATATATAGTCCTGCCTATTTATTTCAGTGATTATTTTTTGGATGTATTTTCTTTTTCTGCGATCAATTGTTAAACATCCAGTCCAATATTGGTCATGTATAGAGCGCTTTGTTTTAGGTCATCTTGGGTTCCCAACAACTTATTTTGCACAGAAGCTCCTGTAAGTCCGATTGTCATTTCGAGAACAGTGAAACTGTGACAATCATGTAGTAGGCCTACGTGTTCTGGTGTCTGTGCTGCTGCCCCACATATGTAGGCTGCTAATACCAATTCTGTGTGAGTGCGAGTTTAGATAGTAGTGTCACGTTCTCAGTAGAAATATCCTGTGTTAATTTCTGTTCAATTTGTTAATGTTGCCTTGCTCGGAGGTATAGTTTTATGGGATGCATCCAGGGCCGGTCTTAGGCCATTGCAACCTATGTGGCCGCAGTGGGCCCCGCACTTCATAGGCCCATAAATTCATATTAGAATTTATTTTATTATCCTCTTCCCTACCCAGATTAGGCCCCGCACAATCCGTTTCGCATTGGGCCCCACAATTGTTAGGGCTGGCCCTGCATGCATCATATAGGATAGGTGGGGGCAAAAACTGCACACTTTACACTTTAGTGTATTCTGACACCTAGATCTAACTACGGGACACCAAACTCTATTCAGTGTTTAGCTTATCTATCAATCTTACATGAGGATATTGAAAACATAAGTCTTACGTGTAGACAATACAATGATAGTTTATCATCAAGTGCCGTCTCCGCAACGAAGGTTGGCTGCAACGGATCTCCAACATCCCCTGTCTCTTGTCTTGGTGGTGCACTCTACTATACTGTAACCTGTCCATCTTGTGATGCTACTCTCCCACTTGTGTCTCTGCCTACCTCTTGCTCGCTTCCCTTTGACTTTTCCCTCAAGTAAGATCTTCAATAAGGTGTCATGTCTTTTAATGTGTCCAAAATATTTTATTTGCTTGATCTTTATTTCTCTTAGTAGTTCTTTCTTCATATTAAGTGTTTTTAGCACCTCTCTTTGTGTTTTCTTATCTTTCCATGATGTTCTCCCTATTCGTCTATATACCCACATCTCAAAGGCATCATTTCTGTCGTCTACTGTTTTGTGGCCAGAATGTAGTGTCTTAATTATCAACGCATTGTCCATTTAAGTGTGAGATAACAGTTTATGCACTTGGGTAAATGCTTTATTTTGTCTCGTTTTATGGAGCAAAGAGCCGCAAGAAAAAAGTGATGGTGCCTACAGACTATTATAAAATTGAGTGGGATCACCACTTCAACGGGTCCAGCAAACCGCCAGTGTGTAGTTGTGTGTTAAGAATAGATGTGTATAGTTTCTATCTTTAATCTGCAACAAAAAAAAGAATAAAAATGGTAAATTCCGTTTTAAAGCTAATTTTTATACGGTTGAATGATCATTTTTTGACCATTCGTAGATCATGACCTGCATGAAAATACATTTATATAAATGTGAGAACTAGACACTATATGGAGACACAGAAAGAACAATTCTAGCTTATGAGCGTCTTATTAACTTATGAATACAGTCAAATCCCATTATAACAATTGAGTCTGAATCCAAAAATTATAACAGAAATGTTTTCTATATACAATATAAAGAAATACAGAAAATGCCTAGATTTGAAAAGTTTTGTTAAATGGAGAAATATATTATATAAAGTGATGAACTATAAAGGGATTCCACTGTATAAATATTACAGACACCTGTTACAAATCAGCCATAAGATAAATATATTTGTTCACAGCCAAATAGACAAACAACCACTTCAGTGGTAGTGAAGTGGCATAAGCTTATTTCATTTGAATGTATGATGAGGCATTGTTTCCTTTCTAAAACTATTGTGCAAAAAAACAGTTGATATTGGAAGAAGAAGAGCTGCAAAAGTCTTGTATTGGCAACATCAATAAATGGTCAGGGCATGATTTTTCCACACTTATCCAAATGACTGAGTACAAGTGTTTGGATGACTTGTCTGTTGATGTCTCCAATGTGGCACTCCTACAACATTGATGAGTTATAGATATTATTATTACTTTCATTCTGTTCTCTGGATTACATCCAGCTAAACAGCAGGAGAGTTTGAGAATGAACTCAGAAGAAATAATTGAAGCACTAGTGTCACTTTTGTATTTCACTACCCTCACTCCAGAGTTGTCTGTTCTACCGTATGTTCATTCAAACAATTCAAGCTCTGACTTTCCAGTTGATGTGTAGAATATCATTCACCTTCTATACAATTGTGGGGGCTAGCAAGTCTTATTTGAACATTCATATATATATTTTTCTTAGTACAATGTGACAGAATATTAGTTGATGTTAGTATTAATATTTCCCACTCCTAGTGCTACAGAAGATGATGTAGAAGGATTTTGAGAATACCATACATAGTGAAGAAAGATGAATCAAAAGGTGATAAGAAAATATCAAAGATGGTTGGCTTCTAATTAACATTATAACAAGAAAGCTGAGGTATTTTGGCAACTGCATATACAGATTAATAATGGATGCTATAGATGCTGGTCCATCCAAGATTATGATGAATAAGAGACATCTCAGATTGTTTCAGCGTGCCTTTAGCTTCAACAGCTCTACTCACCCAGGGTCATGAGGAGTTCAAGACTATGTTCTATAAAGAATCTTACCTCATGAATGTTCACAGTGCTTGGGCCTTCACAGCTCAGTGCGCAGGTAAAACATTCAGGGAGGTGAGTGGGGCCTTAGCTGTTACTAAGAGTAGCATGACCATGGAGATTATGGTGGTGACCAAAGCATTTGAGTGGGTAGGCACACAGAAGGTAACACAGGTATGCATCTTGAGTGATTCTATGATTCATGATTAGAAACTGGCCTCACAGCACATGGGGCATTCCCGTAAGTGCTCTGCCCTCTGTTCCATCAGCCATTCGACTCGATGGTGTTTCGAGTCTAATGCTGCAGAAACAGACGTTGACATCAGGGCACAACTCTGGCCGTTGCGACAGGTTTCTTTGTTGTTCCGCCCACCCACACCGTGCCTGTAACTAGTTCAAGCACAATGTCGGCCTGTCGGAACAACATGGTAACTATTATCGAAGGTTACGACTACAGGATTGTATAGATGGCGTGCCATGAAGCTTCTATAAGAAGATAACCTCAATATAAAGGCATGTCATCTACTAAGGTTTTCTGTTGCATGGTCGCGCATGCGGTTGCGTCTGTGGGTCTCACCAATGGTTAACTAGACAAACCAACCAAGAAACAGAAAACCTTAGTAGATGACAAGTGGATCTTGTTCACGAACAGTGGATTGAGGCCTTGAGGAGGATGAGGCTGAAAGTTGTTACATTAATTTTATTGCTGGAACATGTGGGTGTTCGAGGCAACAAAAGAGCAGATCAACTGGAGTCATGCGCGATTGTGGCTTAGGGCGATGGGGCAATGGATTATTGAACTTACATTTTGAACTCCTTAAACGATATAGCACGCGAGAGTGAGACAAGTGTGGATGGTGATTATTTTTTCAATGTCCAGGATTAAAGATCAGGGTTTGAAATGCAGTGTTGCTAAAAGTGAATATTTTAGAGGGTGCAGAAGAATGATAGTCAACCAGCATAAGATCGGTACTGTCAGCAGAAGTGTAATGGCAGATACACTCAGAAAGAGATTGGAGCAACTATGAATGTATCCAGTTTGCAGTCATGATGATCCAACGACTAACTAACTATACGGTGTTTTACAAGAAGTTAGTGTTGATGCAAGTCTGAGACTGTTTAGTGACTGTTTTTTCTGTGATGTGTGATCTGCAGGTAGTGATACCCTTACATAAACTCTAATGATGAGTTGCTCAAATCTATTGCTATGTTGACACTTGCATACATAGTAGAAGAGGATGAGAATGATAAACTTATTGATGAAACAGGTGAGTACTTCAGAAATGATCTTGTGAGTATAGCTGCTTCTCCAAGAGTATAGCTTAAAATATGATGAGGATATTTATAAACAAAGAGCAGATCAAATAGAAATAAATGTTGAAGAAAAATGTAGAAATACACAATATTCAGTTTCTCATATCTAGTTGTACATATTATTTGTCTCCCTTATATCTATGTATATTTTCTTAGTTACAAAGCTTGTTTCATCTATATAGATCTATGACCTATTCTTCTTCTTCTGCATTCTTTCTCACACTGTTGCTTGTTTATAGCATGTAACCCAGATAATAAAATGTATTATACCATAGTTTACAGCTCGACTGTGATATCTGCATCCTTTGAACTGACACATTCGACTTGTCTCACCTAAATATTTGGTATTGGCAGTCAATTCCATCCCCAAAACCTCCTTAGTATTGCTATATATAGGGAATACATTAAAGGGGAACAATTCTTTTTTCCCCTTTCAGACCTAAGCAACATTTGGGTGATTTATCTGTTGTTATCCTATGAGGCTCAAATAATGGCAATGATGGTTATTGATATTGAGGTCCCCCATCGGAGATTAGGTATGATCCAATTCTAATTTCTATTTGTTTTAATCCATAAAGGATTTATATCTTTTTATTAGTGTCAAGGTATTGGTGTTTGATCTCTTGGAGATCTTCCTCCTGGTGATTCTTTGTCGTGTGGAAGATTTCTTTTGGAGGTCTTTCTGTGATTCTTTGTCATGGAAAAATTTCTCGTGGTGATTCTTTGTCATGAGAAAGATTTCTCTTCGAGGTCTTTCTCCTGGTGATTCATATCTTCTTCTTCTCCTTTGTCATGTCTTCTTTAGCATTCATCCTCAATCTCCCGCTGGATCTATCTTGTAGCAGGGAAATGGTCCTAATAGATTTCCAGCAGAATCTAGTCCAAAAAATAGAAATGCACTGTGTTGAAATTTTATTTGCACACACCTGTCTTCGGTGGATCTTTGTCATGTGAAAGTTTTCTCTTGGAAATATTTCTTATGGTGATTGTATTTCATGGGAAAGTTTTTCACTTTGAGGTCTTTTTCCTGGTGATTCTTTGTCATGGGAGTTTTTTCTTGGATATCTCCTGGTAATTCTTTGTCATAGGAAAGTTTTCTCTTGGGGGTATCTTTCTCCTGGTGATTCATTATCATGGGAAAGTTTTCTCTTTGAGATCTTTTTCCTGCTGATTCTTTGTCATAGGAAAGTTTTCTCTTGGGGGTATCTTTCTCCTGGTGATTCATTATCATGGGAAAGTTTTCTCTTTGAGATCTTTTTCCTGCTGATTCTTTGTCATGGGAAAGTTTTTTCTTGGATATCTTTCACCCTGTGATTCTTTGACATGGACAGGTTTTTAAGATCTTTGTAAAAATCCAAAGGTTTATTATTTAATATGACTGAGACTTTTCCATGACTGTCTACCTCAAAAGCACTCAGAGATGTAGTTTTTTTTCCCAGTACTTAGACTTGAGACTCCATGGAGATCATATTGATCCATGCTTGACTATCAAAATAAGCCTATAGTCAATGAATGATACAAGAATTTGAAGCATGATATTGGTATGTGTGTTTCTGTCTGTGACACACAAGTATCTACCAAATATTTGTGTATCTAATGCTTAATAAATGCATATACTTGACTGGTGAATAACTTCTGTTGTGTGGACTATTTTTTTCAGATCCGATTAAAAACATTGTACACTGGATACACAAAGCCCTAGAGAACAAACAAAAGAGAAGGTTCCGTGGTTTCACACCCTCTGAACTTACCCAGGGGCTTGCCAAGCTGGCAGTCAGTGATTCCAACAAAGCAAAGGTCATATATGCATTGACGTTGATAATCAATTCTTTAAAAACAATATATCATTTGGGGAATGTATTAAATACTATAGTATATCTGTTAACCTGGTGAAATGAAAACTCATACAACATGCCCAAATAAGTCAGTTAAAAAAACTCTTACAGAGCATTATTTATTTATAAAGTACAATATTTCAATACAGGAATCACAAATCAGTGCTAAAATAATGTATGTTAAATTCTTATAGTAATTGTTTGTCTTATTTGTTCAATAACATCATATTGAAACCACTTCTTTACTATCTTTATTACAAACTTGACCAAAATGTATGTAAATCCTGCCTTCTAATAGACTTACAGAATATATGCCAGAAAACATTGTCATGAATGATTTGTCTTGATATTTCTTTTTAATGTAATCAGTAATGTAAGGGTTACATCGCCAAATATGGCAGACAAGGGAAAAACCTTACAGGTATGGGCAAGTATGCTATAGGGTTGATTAGTTTTAAGATAAAATAAATGTAATTATGTAGCGAATTATTTTTACACAAATAAAACCTTAATAAGTACAATATGCCTAACAGTGTGCACACTTGCAGCTCTTACAGTTCTCATAATACAGATGGGTCAGTTGAGAGACACATCAGGAGTGCCTGGGCCTTCACGGCTCAAAGGTGAGGGAAGACCACCAGAGAGGAATGTGGTGAATTCGCTCAGACAACAAGCAGCACGACAATGGAAATTTTGGCAGTAACCAAAGCTTTTAAACGGGTGTGCTCGTAGACTGTGACACATGCTTGTATACTCAGTGATTTGATGAGCATAATTGGCAAAGTACAGGCAAAGTACATTCAGGAACAGTGGCTGGATGAAGTGAAGAATTCTTGTGTGCGTAAAGTGACTTTTATTTTTGTGCTGGGACATGTAGGAGTCCGGGGTAATGAGAGAGCAGATAATTTGGCTGCGCATGTGGCTAATACGGCTGTTGGCGGAGTGATGGATCAGGCAGACATTTTTAACACCTTACGGGAAAAACCACAAACAAATGACTGTATAAGTGATGATGACTCTGGTTCCATGACTAGAATAAGCGAGTTTGATTTGAAATGTGGTGTCGCTAGAAAGGAGTGGTTTCATGGGCAAGAAAGAATCAAACATACAACCACATATGATTATGTCCATAACCCCAATAAAATTTTGATTTGAGTTATGACATGTCAACTGAGTGTCCCACCTACAGAAAGTGTATGTTGATGTAAATTCCCATCAAGGTGCACATGCTACTGTCAGCTCAAATAGTAGGTTTCTTGCATATGGTCTCTACTGCATACAAATGTCCATAGTAACACTATCTTGAGGTACCAACTTTTCACTCTGTCTGCTGTTATCTATTCATATCACAATTTTGTAAATGTTTAAACTGAAATATATATTGTGTTGTTAAGTTCTTAAAAACATTATCTTGTCTGGCTACTTTGTTTTTTCATCGGGATTTATGATAGTTTCTAACAATGGGAATTGGGAAAAAGGTTCACAAGTTATTTGGGGCAAGGGTCGTATTCAAAAATGTATGAAAAAAATGCAGATGCTATGAGACCGATATATATGATTGTAACAATCATCTAACCATCCAAAGATATCAGGTGCCATGCCGGCTGGCGTAAGTGATCATGGCTCTCCACAGCTCTCTGTCCACAGTATTATGTATCAAGCTCACTATTGTTTCTCTGACATGCCAGGTTGTCAAACTGTCTAATATTTTCTCACATTGTCGCCTTCTGTCTCTGTTGCCTTCAATCTTGCCTGTTGTGACTATGTTCTCCAAACCTCCCTGTCTCATGAAGTGACCAAAAAATGAAGATTGTCTCTTTCTTATATTATTGATTAAGATCTGTTTCGCATTTGACTCTTTCAACACCTCTACATTAGTTTTTCCGGCAGTCCATGATATTCTCAACATTCTTGAGTCGCCATGACTTTCTTCTTGGGAGAGTAGTCTGGTAGTTTCCCATTGCTTTCCACATCCATATGGGGGATATCAATTTATATCCACTGCCTTGGCAATATTTTATGTCAGGACAAATAGGTGCCCCGCCCTGCCTAGTTTCAGAGCTACCACACCAAAGATATAGTCATCTTTAAAATGAAACTTATCAACTTTTTATTCTGTTTTTATTTTCAAATTAAAGTTGCAAAACTATACATATCTATTCTTAGCACACATTTACACACTGCCGATTTGCTAGACCTGTTGCAGTGGCGATCTCCCTCAATTTTATAATGGTTTGTATCACCTTTTTTGCTATAAAATGGGGCAAAGATCTACACTTACTTAAGTTCATAACCTTTCATTTTATTGTCTACACGTGGGTGCAAAGGGTCTCACATTGCTCTCATGCAGACCCAGTGTTAGCAGATAACCAAGATCCTAAAACTACCTCCTTGTAGTGCACCATGGAAACAGAAATACAGCAATTCTTGCTGTATTTTTGGCTAACACTTTTAGACTCATGTCCAAGGATGTGGATGCTGTAGATGAAATGAGAACAGTCTGCAGAAAAACAGGAAATATCTCTGAAAACTCTACACCATTACATCCAACATCACTGTTGGCACACTGTAATGAAAGGCATTTGTGCATTCCATCTCAGCAGGCTTAAACAAAAGCAGAAACATTGGAGGTGCGGTCAATGTCCCTAACATATGGTGATCTTACGAGTACACACCGAATCAGGAAAAGGTAATACATGCTAGAGAGCAGTGTAGTGTGTGAATCAATTCAGTGGCAATGAAGCTACAATAGTCCAGCATGAGACCGACTGGCAGAAGTGCTGTTCATGCTCAAGAACACACAGAAGCCCACATGTCCCATGCCAATTGATCCTATTTCAAAGAAGGAGTCGTGCCTCAAGTATTGGATACACCAGCTTGAACATGCACTCCTGGTATAAAAAAAAAGCTTTGAATACAGCTCCCACTGCACACAGGACAAGTATGGAACAAATGTCGGAGAGTGCATTGTTCAATCGTCTGACTAAATCAGTGTTGAGACTCAAACTCTGGACACTTTTGGCAACCTAGAGGTGGGGCGCAAGTCTCTAACGACGCTGCAGACTAAGCCCAACTCGACTGTCAACTAAGCCCAACTCGACTGTCGGCTGTTGCCCAACACTACTCATACAGAGAGAATTGGGTTCAGTACCCAAGAGCCCACTGTGAAGCTCCTTGTCCGAGATTCTTATTTTACCTATATCTTGAGGTAATATACACAATGGTGAAGAATCAAAATACACAGACTGTGCCTGGTGATGGATTCGAAGGCCATCTCAAGCGAGCGAGGTGAGTGCATGAGAAATGCACAGGTCAAATCCCAGACCCCCGACGTGTTTGATTGACAAAGCAGCACCTTGTCTACGAAGGTGTATCAACCCTGATTCTAATTCGACCATCGCCGTTAGTTAGCCAACATGGCGCATGCGGAAGAAATTAGGTCTGGGACCTAGGGACACAAATGGTGGTAATGAAATGGTCTTCCTATATGAGGAACAGCTCGCTGGCTGTGAAGTGCCTCGTCGAAGAAAAGACAAGCAATGGGTGACCCAGGCAAACTATCAGCTCGTCTCATGACATATACCCCCCTCCGAGTAGAAGGTTATTTAAATAGGCATTGCACTAAGCTGAAAACTGAAGCCTCCTGGGTATGCAAAGAAAGCTCAGAGAAACCTCCCCACTGCACATAGGAAGTAAGAGTTAATTGCTCGCAATTCCTGGGGTTCGAGAAGAATAACATATGCGTACGATGTATGTTTTCAATACCCCCACTAATTTAAGATGGAATAGATAAGCTATATACTGATGATCATAGTTTGTTGTACTGTAGTTAGGTCTAGGTGTCAAAATACACTAAAGTATAAAAGGTGTGGATTTTCCCCCACTTAGTCTAAGGTCTTATGTTACTACCCTTCCACATGTCTGCCACACCTAATTGCTGCAACAATGTCCATTCTCATATGGCTTTCTTGAACTTGACAGATTGTTGAAGAGGGTGCACTTGCAGATTTCCTTCTTATGCTTCAACACACGGATGTCAAAGAGCAAGCAAACAGTGCAGAATGTCTATGGACTCTTTCCTTTGACAAGAATGTCAGACAATTGATCATTGATTTTCCTGAACTAGTAGCTACACTAGAGAACTTGAAGGACAGTGAGAACCTTCTGGTGCAGAAGAATGTTCGGGGAGCACTCTGGTTATTGAAGGGAGAAAATGACCCATCAGCAAGCACCACACGTAAGTAATTGTCATGTTTATTTTATTGTATACAAATTACATTAGATGACATACTCTCCTTACCAGGGGAGAAGCCTATGAGATATGAATCATGTGCAATAAATTAAGAATGTTATCAGAAATATATTTGTTCATATTTTAAACAATAAAAGTTGGCCTACATTCTGTTTTTATTATTTTGTAAGCAGTATTACAACTAGTAACATGTTGAACCATAAGAATTATGTCAGATTTTTCCAGAAAACCTGTACAAGGAGTAAGACTACCATTTTTGTATGTATTCTGATAAATATATATATATATATATATATATATATATATATATACACCAGCATATATATGTATGTATGTATATGTATAAATTAATATATATGTATATATATATCTCCATATATATACACAATTAAACACACACACACATATATATATGTACATACACACAAATGCAGAACATACATATATACACCCTAATATATATATATATATATATATATATATATATATATATATATATATATATATATATATCTGTGTGTGTGTGTGCGTGCGTGTCATGTTTGCTTAACCATTTCAACATTTTATAAAATTGGCTACCAGCTCAGTTCTAAATACAAAATGGCTACCGTACATTTGATAGAGATGTAGTAAGTCTGTAGTAAGATGTAGTACAGTTGTGAAGACTGCTGCCAGATGCAAAGATGTGTGTGCCACCCACCGAGAGTCCCCACCATGTGCACATCAACCACTGACAGCCTGACCCATGTGCACATAACTCATATCTTATAGCTGGGTCAGAACAAGAATTGCAAGAGTTAACAGCAAAGTTGGAAAAAGTTACCAGAAAGTACAGAATGGAAATCAACACAGAAAAGAGCAAGGTTTTTGTTAACAGCAGAGACACAGAAGAACAGACCAACATCATGATAAATGGATATAAACTGAATTCATTAAAATATCTCGAATCTAGCATATGCTGTAATGGAAACTGCAAAGCAGAATTAAAGATAAGGCTGGAGATGACATTAGCTTCTATGTCAAGGCTAAACTTAATTCAGAAAAGCAACATCAGTGTTAGAGTGAAAATTAAGTTTATAACTAACTAGTGCTTTCTATTGTGCTGTGTGGTTGTGAGAGTTTGACACTCATGCGGACACGGAGAGACGTCTACAGGCCTTTGAAAACAAATATTACAGATAAGTTATACGAATTTCCAATAGAGAGCATAAGACTAATGTGTACATAAGAAATCAATAGAAATGTATAAAGAACCACAAGAACCATTATTTACAAAAGTGAAATGACAAAAACTTGCATGGTTTGGACATGTATACAGACATGATTCCTTGTCAAAAACATTACCTCAGGGAACCGACGAAGGTGGAAGGAGCAAAGGAGGTTAAATAAAAACATGGACAGACAACATCAAGGACTGGACAAGACACAATTTTTCCTCACTCATATGCATTGTTGAAGATAGAAATCGCTGGAGGTCTCTGTGCTAAAGCATCCTATGTGGTATGCTACAACCCTGACTAGTTATGGACTTGGAGACAGATAGCAGTGATTTTATTTGATAGACATTTACTACATAAGTCCGCAAGTGTTCTGTGTGATAAATTTTAGCTTCATAAGTTCGCAAGTGTTCTGTGTGATAAATTTTAGCTTCATAAGTTCGCAAGTGTTCTGTGTGATAAATTTTAGCTTCATAAGTTCGCAAGTGTTCTGTGTGATAAATTTTAGCTTCATAAGTTCGCAAGTGTTCTGTGTGATAAATTTTAGCTTCATAAGTTCACAAGTGTTCTGTGTGATAAATTTTAGCTTCATAAGTTCACAAGTGTTCTGTGTGATAAATTTTAGCTTCATAAGTTCACAAGTGTTCTGTGTGATAAATTTTAGCTTCATAAGTTCACAAGTGTTCTGTGTGATAAATTTTAGCTTCATAAATTTGTATATGTTTTCTGTTTTGTGATAGACATCTACTCAATCATACAATGGTGATTGCATATGCATTTGCAGGTCAACACAGCACACAAACTTCAAAGAATCATATTTTCATCAGCTATTCTTGGACTGAAAAAGAGCTTGTAAAGAAATTATATAACAGTCTAGCAGTAAGTATGATCTGCTATTGTTACATTGGCACTGACTTGATGTGCACATCTCATTCTATCAATTAGTCGTTAATCTCATTTGTGACTTGCAAAGTATCATCAAGTGCAGGCGGTGTACGTTTGAGAACAGTGGCTGGGTACGGTGAGGACTTCCTGTGTGCAGAAAGTGACTTTTATTTTTGTGCCGAGACATGCGGAGTCCTGGGTAATGAGAGAGCAGATAGTTTGGCCACATACGCAGCTACAACGGCTGTTGGCGGAGTGATGCATTGGGCAGAAATTTTGAACGTCCTACGGGAAAGCGCACAAACAAATGACTTTATAAGTAATGATGACTCTTGTTCTGTGACTAGAATAAGGGAGCTTGGATTGAAATGTGGTGTCATTAGAAAGGAGCGGTTTCGTAGGCGAG
This sequence comes from Meghimatium bilineatum, assembly GCA_034231615.1. NCBI lineage: Eukaryota > Metazoa > Mollusca > Gastropoda > Stylommatophora > Philomycidae > Meghimatium > Meghimatium bilineatum. Next base: position 26,482,908 of record CM067311.1, read on the forward strand.
GAAGAATCATGGTTAATCAATGGTCTACTGGGACCTTCAGTCAACGTGTAATGGTGGATACACTCAAGGAGAGATCTGAGCACCTATGGACGTGTCCGGAGTGCAGTGATGATGATCCATTGGATAACTAAAGTATCATCACAAATCTCTGGTCGCTATTAAAACTTGTATTCAGCAACTTTTATCATTACCAGCATGGCAGCATGCATTTTAACAAATATTGCCACAATTATAAGACACATTTATACACAACTTTATACACACATTTATAGACAACTTTATAGACAACTCTGTGGGCAATGTCTTTATTCATATAAGACTTGATGGCTCTGTGTTTTTAACCAATCCCATCTTGAAGTGAAAACAGACAGCTGAGATTATTCTCAGGCAGCTGATAAAGCAGCCCTAATATCCTATACTGCAAGACCTGATTTACAACTTGGCAAGGGCCTGTGATTTGTTCTCACTATCAATAAACAACAATAAAACTTATCCAAAATACTGATACAGTAGTAAACATCACACTAAATAACCTGCAACTTTAGTCAGTATATAGCTTCAACTTACCTGGGTTCCAGAGTAACTACAGATCTCTCTCTTGATGAAGAAATAAGTATTCAAACAGCAAACATTGCCATCAATTTTGGTAAATTCTAAGACAGAGTCTGGAATAGTACAAAGTTGTGAAAATGGAAACAAAGATATCGATCTAATAGGCATATATATACCCAGTGTTCTCCTTTATAGGTCTGCAACATGGACACCATACTCACAACATGAAAAGATATTGAATATCTTCTATTTTTTTTTAAAAATTGAATATCTAGTGGCAGGATAAGACTTCCAACAATATTTTCCAAACTCAGTTACAGACGACTCATGTGCTTTGGGTATATCCCAAGAAGGAACAACAGCCATATCCCAAACACTGTATGGGGAACTCAGAAAAAACAGGATCACCACCTGTGTTAAGATCAACTTATATAAATCTTGGGTTTTGTCAATATGTCTATATGGTTGTAAGACCTGGACTTTAAAAGTAGATTTAGAGAGAAGAATGCAGGAATTTGAAAACAAATGCTATAGAATTGTTTTGGTTATCTGTTATCCAGAACACAAGACCAATGTTTTTTGTGCATGATATAATTAATTCATTAGCTGGGCAACAAGAACCACTGTTGGCAATCGTGAAACTTTGTAAATGCCAATGGTACGGGCACCTGATGAGACATTCCTTGATGATAACAGATGTTCTTGAAGGTATGGTAGAGGAAGTAAGATGATGAGGTGGACAGAAGAAGACATGGCTGGATAATATTAATATCATATAATAATATCATACTCCAATGACATTCATGTTTTTTTTCGGTATTTATATCAACATAAGAATGTTTCCAATCGAAAGTGTAATATGTCCACATTACTTCTTGCAATATTTTTATGTGTACTGATATCAATTTTGTTACGTTATTGATAAGTTTTGATAATGGGGGTCTGTGACGTCATTTTTCCTTATATGTTTCATATATATTTTCCAATTTACTTGTTTTCGTAAAATAATAACTATTTTATTTACTTTGGTCTCATTTATTATGAAATCCAATCTGGCAAATGCTTCTAGCATCGTATTTGCTAATTTATGCCATTTTGTAAGAAAAATTAGCCATATTTTCATGTAAAGTTAAGTCTACTGTTTTTGATAGATGTCAAAATTCTTTCTAAATAATAAATTTTTGACGCACTATGCATATATATTATACATTATTGTGTTCGTAATTGGATTATCTACAGAAATGATACAGTTTGAGTGGAATTTATTGATTAAAAAATGCGGTACGGTCAAATATCATATCTTAAAATAATATTTATTTGCCATTTACATATTTTCTTTTGTCTAAAATAATTTTTAAATATTAACAAAAAAATATTTTCAAAATGTTCTTGTGATAATTACATTCTCTGTCCATTTCTGTTTCAAAATATATATAGTTAGTTAGTTAGTCGTCGGATCATCATCACTGCAAACTGGACACATCCATAGTTGCTCCGATCTCTCCTTGAGTGTATCCGCCATCACACTTCTGCTGACAGTACCGGTCCTATGCTGGTTGACCATCATTCTTCTGCGCCCTCCAAAATGTTCACCTCTAGCAACACCGCATCTCAATACCTGATCTTTAATCCTAGCCATTGAAAAGGAATCATCATCCACATTCGTCTCACTCTCGCGTGTTATATCTCTTAAGGAGTTCAAAACGTCAGCGCGATCCATTGCCCCATCGCCCTTTGCCACAATCGCACACGATGCCAGTTGATCCGCTCTTTCATTGCCTCGAACGCCCACATGTCCCGGCACGAAAATAAATGTAACCGCTTTCAAGCTCGCATTTCTCAAGGCCTCAATCCACTGTTCGCGAACGAGACCCACTTGTACCTTCTTAATCATACTCATAGAGTCACTCAAGATGCAGACCTGCGTTACTTTCTGTGTGCGTAGCCACTCAAATGCCTTGGTCACCGCCATAGTCTCCATGGTCATACTACTCGTAGTGACCGCAAAGGCACCACTTTCCTCCTTGATCGTTTTACCTGCGCACTGAGCTGTAAAGGCCCAAGCACTGCAAACATGCCTAATTACAGATCCATCAGTGTATATAATCACATCCCCCTCTTTGGTATTCTCACTGATTAAAGCCTGCACTTCTTTCTCCACAGCTGTGGGACACCATTCTCTGCATTCCCTGCTAAGTGATATTACTACTCTCAAACAAGTTTCGAAATCTGTGGGTAGACCTATCCATTCCGCACCAACTGCCACATCCTGTAATCGGCACACGCTTTGTATTACATCTTCAGCACGTCCCATCCACGACCTTCCTCTCTTGAGTCTGCTACCTTTAACTTTCTGTATTTCGGAATGCAACGGGTGTTCCTTATCTGCATGTATTTGAAGGTACGCCCGTGCACGGCAATACTGTAATCTATGCTCAGCTGTTGGGCAGTCAAGTAGGTTCTTGTCGTGCATAGCTCTTGTCGATGTGTCTCTTGTGCATCCCAGAATGATACGCATTGCTGCATTCTGGACTCTATCCAGTCTTTCGATCTGAGTTTGGCTAAGAGTCAGAATTGCCAGTGCATATTCCACCACAGCCACAACCAAACCCTGGTACAAAAGAAATAACAATCTTTGCTCACATTGCGCAGCAGCCATAACCTTCATTGCTGCTAAGCCTTTGCCTGCCCTTATGATAATGTGGTCAACATGTTCCCTGAAACTCAGGCTTCTGTCAAAAAACACACCCAGATATCTCATTGTGCTAGTTCTTTCTAAACTTTTCCCGGACAACGAAACTTGTGGCATGGGTGTCTTTATCATGTGATTGTTCAAGGAAAACCACGTCACGAATGCCTTAGACGGATTAACCACTGCTCCCGTATCTCGACACCAATTTGTCAGTCTGTCCAGCTCCTTCTGTAGTTCCACGACGCACTCTTCTCGATTTCTGCCCTGTCTATACACCAGGATATCATCGGCGTATGACATCGTACTGCCAACACCTGTGATTTGATTGCCAGCGATATGTACTGCGTATACATTGAAAAGTACAGGAGATAGAGGCGATCCCTGTGGCAGGCCAGGGCTAATAACCGTTGGTGTAGATATCCAGTTACCACACTTAAGAACTACAACCCTGTGCATCAGGGCGGCGCCAACCCAACGCACGACAAAAGGATTAACTGCAAGATTTAACAGCTGGTGCATCAAGATATCCAAGGACACCCTATTGTACGCATCCTCAAGGTCTATTGCGACCGCACATGTCTCCATGCGCGAATCAAACCCCTCAAAAACATCCTGCGCAAATATGGCTGCATTTTGCCATGTCTTCTTTCCTGGACGATATCCTCCTAACAATGTTGGTAAACACTTATTTCTTTCAAGATAACACGATACCTTCCGGGCCACAATTTTTTCCAAAAGCTTGCCAATCGTATTCTGCATAGTTATTATTCTGTAGCCATGTATCCTGGTGTGGTCCTTCCCAGGTTTGTGTAGTGGAATTAAATAGCTGTGCAACCAGTCTTCTTTCACTGTGCCCGTTAGAAGGCTATTATTGAACATGTCCGCCAACTCTCCCAACTCCTCATCCGTTCTTCGACTAATGTCATCGTATCTAATGCCATCTGGCCCTGGTGCTGTATTTTTTTTACTTTTCAGTGCCTTCCTGATTTCTTCAACTGTGATTAGCATATGGTTTTCCATGCTCAAGTTCTTACACGTGTCTGTGAGCGTTTTCCTGATTTCTTGATATGCCTCCACATTTCTCTGACCAATTTGTGCAGTGTAGTGTGCCAGCAATGCCGCACCTTTTGTCTCGTCCGTCTTCTGCCAGACGGTATCGTCGCTCTGGAAATCGGCAATATTCACGCGTCTTGTGAGACCATTCATGGATTTGTGTAACCGCCAGAACAATTTTAGTGACTTTTCGCGTGTGATCTCTTTGCAAAATTCGTCCGCCTTTGCTGACTTTGCAATATCTTTGAATGTTTGGACTAAGATATCTTTCTTCCGTTTCCATTGTGCGACCTCCATGGGCTGAGCCGCAACACGTTTCCGTGCCCTTTGCCATAGTGATACTGCTTTCCGTTTCTCGCTCCATGCCCTTTGGACCTCTTCGTTCCACCAGCAGGGCCTATCCCACACCAGATTTCCCACTACTTGAGCCTTACGTTTGTCTTGTCGAATTCTGCTCACAACATCCACTCCTCTTCGATCATATTTAAAGGATCTTACCTTTGGCCTTATCTGCTTACTTTTGTCATTTTTTAAGAGAACAACACATGGGAGGTGGTCACTGCCATGATGCCCCAGCACGTCCCATTTGCAGATAGCCACAGCAGCTGATGACACCAATGCCAGGTCGATAGCGCTATCATCATAACCATCCCTGCTTGCCATCCTTGTTATACGGCCATCGTTAAGGCACACCAGGTCCGTATCTGTCAGGGCCTCCTCAAGTTCTCTTCCCTGTTTGTTCGAAGCACTATTGCCCCATGATGTACCTTTCGCATTGAAGTCACCACAAAAGAGGATCTGCTTTTCCTGTTCCATTATCTCCCCTAGGATCGTCCAACCCTGAAGATCAATGCTCGTGTTGCAGGCATACACATTTACAATCATGATTGGGTGCTGGACCCTCACTGCCTGTAACTGGATATTGTCACTATCCCACTTGGACATATCAACCTCGCATACACTAAAACCCTCGCGTACTAAGATTGCCTGTCCAAGATGTCGCCTGTTGTAGAAACACTGAAATCCGGCTATCCTGATATTACCACTTTCACCTAGCTGTGTTTCTTGCAATGCAATGACGTCAGCCTCATAACACATCTTTTCTAGCTCTGTTCTACGCTTGTGTACACTGGCCACATTCCAAAACAGCACACGCACGTTTTTAATTCCTAGCCTAGCTGTTTTCGATCTCGTTCTTCTAGCACCCGCCCGGTGACTTTTCCTTTTTGAGCCACCTCGTTTAGGCCGCTTGATATTGGCTGCCATTTTTCAAACAGTGTGACAACGATTACACTCACGAAGACTTCAGCTCAGATGCACGCACTCCGTTAGCACCGGCGAAGATCTTAATGAGTGGACCTCCTGGTCAGAGAATAACAACACATCACCACACAATCTCCTAAATGAAAACAACAAATATATCCATTGTTCAAGTGAAACTGTTGGTGACAAACAAAAACACTTGCGTTGCTATCCACCATTTTGACTGGAAGTCAATGAAATATATATATTACATTATAATGTAAATATATTTAGAAGTAGTATTTCTTGTTTCCGTGATGCATGTGCACACACAAAAATCTAACAAAATTTAATTACGTTTAAACGCTAAAAATATTCCGGCCGGAATCAGTTAAAGATTGGACAGGGTGTGAAGTTTCCAAACTCATCAGGATTATAGAGATAGAGATCAACTAATAAATTTGTCATTGCTTGAGATCACGTTTTATGAAGAACAATCCAATGTAGTAGTGCATGGATGATATTTGAGAATTCAATATTGAGTAGAGCAGAAGAATGAAGGCTCAGATGTAAAATGCAACAATCCAGGAATGATTTTTTCCCATTTTTATTCTGCAACAAACCAAAATTTTCATGAATTTAGCCATGAGAAGACATGTTTTGCCTGTGGTCGCAATCACACGCCATACGATATCGCTCCATTCCCGAGTACGGAACTTCACGAAGTTAAAGCTTATATGACGTAGAATTCCCGCAACACGAAGCTAGGAATACGTCACAGTGTAAAGGTCAAATTCCTTTACTCATTACGATTGTAAGAGAGAGAAAGCCGGTTGAATTTGTCAACGCATTTCTAGAGCGACTTTAGCCATTTTCGGCCGTATTTTACTATCAAATTGAGTACCGCGTGGCATGGGTAAGTGATCGTGACTACATGTTCTAATTGTTGTTTTTTGTGTTTAATATGTTGTTATTTGATAAGAATGTTTGTGTAGTCTTTCAAAAACACAAAAATAATATGTATCAGGGGTGCCACGTGTGTGCTTAGACAATAATTACGCTGCGTGTCGGGATAGACCTAGTGTTGACCGGACGGACGTTATATGCAATTTCTTCACGTTTTATTAGTTTTTTAGTTCATATTATATTAGTTTTGATATAAAACAATATATATATACAATAAGTATAGGTATTTATGAGGATTTTATCAATGTTGTCACACATTTCTCATGTATTAGGGTCGTCACGAAGATATATTTGCGATTTTGAAAATGACGTTTTGCGTTTTTCGCGAGAATTTTCAACTTCAAAACTTGCTCACAACTGTCATATCACACATACAACAACAACAAAAACACGATAATATTCACTATTCACTCCTTTATTTAGATGTGCAAAAATTATTTTGATATCTTTTAAAACAAAAAAGTTTTGACGTTTTCAAAACACCCACCATCAATAATGCAAATTTTACAAAAAATAAGTCAGGCCCTGGGGGAAGTTTTGTAATTTTAAGCCAGGGCTCTAAAGGTTAAAACTATCATAAATTCTGATGAAAAAATTAAGTAGCCTGATAAGAAAATGTGCTTAATTGCTTAACAATGCAACATATATTTTAGTTTAACATTTAAAACATCACAATATTAATGGTAGCAGCAAGCATAGAGTGAGTAATTGAAAAAACAATTAGATGTAACATAGTGAAAAATTATTTTTACGCATTGTTGAAAATTGATTCGTCATTGACCTATCAAATTTCATTGTGTCAGAGATTGGAATCTTGGCATATGATTTAGTCACTTGTGGTATCGAAAAAGTCTACAGGTTAGAAATAGACCCAATGCAGTTGTTTTTTTTTGCCCCATGGAGGTCTTAGCCTGACTACCCTATCATTATTATGGTAATACAAGAAAATATGTCCAACAGAATACAACAGGCAAATCCTGGAACAGGATAATGAAGTTTTGCTAATCACTATGAACACACATAATAACACACACAAATCAACGTTTCAACCAAAAAGACTTTATCAAGAACACATTAATAAAAAAAAAAACTAAGAGTAAGAGTGGCACTATTCACATGGCATGGCTAAATATAGATATAATTTGGAAGAGTTCAAACTAGAAGAACAGAGATGAAACAACACAAACATAAAATAGACAAAACAGACCCAAATATCGATAAAACAAAACAAACAGAAATATGCGAAACAACAAGATATGATCCATACAACTGGCATTGATTCCAATTTAAATTAATTAATGAGAATTAATGAGTTCACTCTAATTTTATTTTATTAGTTCAAAATATCTGCATGATCCATTGCTTTACCACTGGACACAGTAGCAGTGCAAGCCAATCAATCTACTCTCTCATTGCCCTGAACACCCACATGACCAGGCATGAAAATGAATGTAACACATTCCAACTTTGCTTTATTGACTGCCTCAAGTCACTGCTCTTGAAATGCAACTCATATTTGTATTTTTCTGGTCATTCTCATTGAGTTATGCAGACATGAATTGCTCACTGTGAAATCCTTAAAGCATTGTATACTGCTAAAAGGTGAAGTCTTCTGGGTATGAAAGACAGCTCCGGAAAAACAGCCCAATTACTCTTATGAAACAAGAGCATCATCGAGGGTAATTCCTGGAGACTAAAGCAGTTAAAGCGTGTAAATACCCGGTATATCTTTGTTAACCTAAGTAAGAGAAAAATAGTTTTTAGAAATTATATAAACCAGTTCTGATGTATGGAGGTGAATTATGGACAATCAGTAGAATAGTACTAAACAACAATATGTTTCGTCAACAAAAATAAGAAAAAATGGACTTATATCGGACATGTACTTTGAATGAATTAAAAACAGACTGCCACTACATGCATTAAAATTGGTTCCAGATAGCAAAATAAAAAGAGGAAAACCATAAAAGATTCTTCACAGAAGAACCATCAAAGAGGGTATGACTGTGCTTCAACAACATACAAGAATTACACACAGTAGCATCACATTACTTGAACTTAAGATCTTACGTTCTTAAGAGCACTGGTTTCTGCCGTCTGCACTGTATTTGGTATAGAAGGAACATAGAAAGTAGAGATGTGGTTATATAGAACAATACTGAGAACACCATGGAGCTAATGAAGATACATTTGTCTATTGTCTATCCCCAGGTGAATGATTGTTGATTGCATTCACACTTGCCGTTAAGCGTAGGGGTGGTATCTTAAGCTGTCGTTTCAAGGCCAGATGTGACGCTGAGGTTGCATTTAGTTCATGTTTGTTCAAGGTTATCTTAATGTTTTCTATCCACCGTTTTCTTGGTCTACCTTTTGATTTACACCCGGATATTCTTGTATTTTATGCTCTTATTGGTATTTGGTTTGGCTTCATTCTCATAAGGTGACCGAACCATTTTACTTGCTGTCTCTCAATATGTTCGATACATGATATTATACCAACTATTTTCCTAATTTCTTCATTTCTTATTTTATCTAGTTTGGTAACCATTGCAGCTTTCCTCAGACACTTCATTTCACATGTGACGATTTTTCTTTGCTGCGAAGCTGTTAAAGACCATGTTTGACATTGGTAGCACAGTGTTGGTATAAAAATTGTAGATATTATTTGTTTTTTAATTTCCATCTTGATCTTTGGATGAAGAAGTAATGGTGAAAGTTGGTAAGTCACTGTGTTTGCTTTCTGGCACCTTGTTTCTATTTCACTGTCTAGTCTTCCATCTTCGGAAAAAATGCTGCCTAGATATTTAAATTCTTTGGCTTGTTTCACTTTGGTGTTATCTATTGTTATATTCATTGGTGTTGAAGACTTGCTAATTTTCATAACTTCTATTTTTTGTACATTAATTTTCATGTTGTACTTCTGACATGCTAACAACAATGCATTGATGTGCTTTTGCAAAGTTTCCTCATCTTTGTATATTAAACTTTGATCATCGGCAAATAATAGTTCATTGATTTCATTATTAAGTTCTTCATCAGGTTTATTTGCAATGTTTTCCTCTTTGTTGATATGAGCTTCTTTTATTATTCTGTCCATGTATATGTTGAAAAGTAGGGGTGAAAGTACACATCCTTGTCTTACTCCAGATCTTGTTTCAAAAGGTTCAGTCATTTCATCTGTTGTTCTTACTGAGCTTTGGTATTTTTGATATATCGCTTTTATATTAACTAACAGTTGTCCTCTGATGTTATACATTTCTAAGGTTTCCCATAGAATGTTTCTATCTACTCTGTCGAATGTCTTTTCCTGGTCTACAAATACTGTGTTTACATCTTGATTGTATTCGATTGCTTTTTCACTCAGTTGTTTCAGTGTGAAAAGTGTGTCTGTACAGCTTGCTCCCCTTCTGAAGCCAAACTGAGAGGGGCTCAACTGTGGTTCTGCAATGTAACACATTCTTTGTTCTATTAATGTTTGTGTAGATTTTACCTGTGTGACTTAACAAGGAGATGCCTCTATATGACTCACACTCTCTCTTATTACCTTTGTTTTTCCATAGTGGTACAATTACTGATTTTTGCCAGTCGTCTGGTACTTTTCTTTCTGACCAGGCTATTAGATACATTATTATCAACATTAATATTAAAAAACAATATTATTTTAAATAAAAGCATATCTACAACAGCAGTGTACACACACTAGCTACTATGTCACGAGTTCATTTTGTAACTAAACAATATAAACAGATATAATATTTGAACTTTTAGGCTGAAGGCTACAAATTATGGGTAGATTGGGATCACACAAGAGGGTCTACACTACAAGCAATGGCAGAAGCAGTGGAGAGCTCAGCTGTGGTGCTCATTTGTATGTCTGAGAAGTATAAACAAAGTCCTAACTGCCAGACTGGTAAGTCTTGTGTGCAGAGAATTTTGTGATTTATTTCTGAGAATTGTGTGATTGATTTCTGAGAATTGTGGAATAAAATAAAATGAGTCTAGTGAAAACATGATTTTACCCATATATGCTCGCTGCCTAGTCATTTGGTGACCAGAAGCAGTCTGTCTATTGTTGCCTTCAGCACATACTTCGTGGAGATGGTTCCATTCGTCAATCATCCATAGTTGTCAACTAGTACGGATTCTGTGCATTCATATGGATTTTGCCCCCCCCCCTCACAAAATGTGCTTTTTTGTGTGTTTTTTTTTTTACAAAAAATGTCATTTGGTTGTTATATATTCAGTAATTACTACTAATGCAGACAATTTGTTCCTATTGATGGACAAAAAATGACAAATTTTAACAAATTTGTGGGGTTTTTGGGGAGTTTTTGTTTTGGGTGCAAAATACTGACATTTTTATTGAAATACGAAAATAAATTGTTAAAAATATGTTATTTCTTATTTGTTTGGTTAACCAAAGGTTTTTTGCATGCCATAAATGATTAGTTAACTCAAACCCTGATCACATGGTTAACAGACAAGTGAATTATATACTATATTACAGAGGCTCTCAAAATAAAGCTAAGATGATACTCACATATACATTATGTCTGCCAGTCAGCAGGGATCCCTGCACATACAAATATCTGTTCATATAAGCCTAATCATCATGTTAGCGGAGGTAGCATGGATTCTTGCACATACAAAAAAGCTGTTTCATATAATCATCAAATCTGGCAGAGATAGCATGGATTCCTGCACATAAAAAAAGCTGTTTCATATAATCATCAAATCTGGCAGAGATAGCATGGATTCCTGCACATAAAAAAAGCTGTTTCATATAATCATCAAATCTGGCAGAGATAGCATGGATTCCTGCACATAAAAAAAGCTGTTTCATATAATCATCAAATCTGTCAGAAATAGCATGGATCCTTGCACATAAAATAAGCTGTTTCATATAATCATCAAATCTGGCAGAGATAGCATGGATTCCTGCACATAAAATAAGCTGTTTCATATAATCATCAAGTCTGGCAGAGATAGCATGGATCCTTGCACATAAAATAAGCTGTTTCATATAATCATCAAATCTGGCAGAGATAGCATGGATTCCTGCACATAAAAAAAGCTGTTACATATAATCATCAAATCTGGCAGAGACTGCATGGATCTCAGCAAATAAATGATAAAGTCTGTCAGTCAGATTGACTAACCAACCAAACTGACAATTAACTATTCTCTAAGAACACTGTTTGATGGGATCCTGTGTTATTTTCTTTCTTGTTGTTATTTTCCATGTTGTTGATGCAGGTGTCTTGTTAATTATATGGCTAAATTTAGCTCATACTTAACATTTCTTTTTGTAACTGCCAACAGAGGCAGAGTATACATTTCAGCTGAGGAAAGACTACATCCCACTCATGATGCAGTCTAGATATCGGCCTGATGGCTGGCTGGGTGCGATATTGGGTGCAAAACTTTTTTTTGATTTCAGTGGCAAATATCCGTATGAGAAACCATTACAGGTATGTGGCAATAGCTGATTCTGATAGTTTATGATGATAATATTCCAACAAATTGGTTACATCTGGAAAACAAAAATCAATAGAAGTCAGAAATAAAAATATATTGAAAATATATATGACTGGCTTAGATTCATTCAACATAAGATAGGTATTAATTTCTTTGGTAGTTGAGAAGTGAGAGTTCCAATGGTTTGTACATATATATACACAATCATAAATTTAGAGTATGCATACACATGTAGTATACACACTGTGCACTTGTGGAACAGATGAACAGGCCTCTGAATATATTCTGCAGAACTGCCCCCAGAATAAAAAATTTAGAGATAGCCTAATGTTGCAACCTTGCAAGTAAAGATATATGGAACCAAAGAGAAGCTTCAGACAACGGTGGTGTTCATCCAAAAGACTTGTCTGATGGTGTAGACATCAAGTCTTGAACAAAATAAAGAAAGTTGATAGCATAGACCTTTACTATTCAGGATGCAATAATCAACCCATCATTTTTGTGGCTACAGGGGTTTACTAGACATTATAAATATTTCATTAGGTTGCCATTGTTTTATGAATGGTCTGAATGCAAATTTGACTGCAGCAAGGTTTGGGCCTGGTACCTTGTTCTACTGAGACATACTCTGTATTTCTCTGTCACATAGCTGGACATAGCCTCAAGGAAGTTTGACTTTTTGTCACTATTGTTTCTTATGTCAGTCAATGGAATTTTACTTTTAGCCCCAGATAAGTAGCATGAACCAATCACTCGTAGCTCCTAGCAATTGAAGCAACAGCAACTGATGTAATTACTGTTCACAGGGAAGTTGAAGACTAATAACTAACTTCTAGTTTTGAAGTTATAGATCATTTGGTCTAAACTAACTTCTGACCTGTCAAGCTGGAGGCAACTAAATAACTTCTGACAGTGAAGTTACAGACAAATAGCTAACTTTTGGTTCTGAAGTTGTAGACAAATAACTAACTTCTGACAGTGAAGTTATAGACAAACGACTAGTTTCTGACAGTGAAGTTATAGACAAACGACTAGTTTCTGACAGTGAAGTTATAGACAAACGGCTAGTTTCTGACAGTGAAGTTATAGACAAACGACTAGTTTCTGACAGTGAAGTTATAGACAAACGACTAGTTTCTGACAGTGAAGTTATAGACAAACGACTAGTTTCTGACAGTGAAGTTATAATAGACAAACGACTAGTTTCTGACAGTGAAGTTATAGACAAACGACTAGTTTCTGACAGTGAAGTTATAGACAAACGACTAGTTTCTGACAGTGAAGTTATAGACAAATAACTAATAAATAGGATTAGCTTTTCTATTCGTTGTAAAATTGAAAATAGTAATGAACACTTGACAGTAAACTTTGAAGTAATAGCCAATGGATGACAGCTATGTTGATGAAAATAACTGACTGCTGGAAGTAGGATGCCCTCAGCTGGTTTGACCACAGAAATTTTTTTTGGTGCAAACCATGTGATGCGTAAATTATAATGTTTGTCACAAGATCTGTGGACGAGTGACTTTGCCACTACACTAGCAGGTCTCCCTGAGTATTGATAGTGAAGTTGAAGGTATAATCCAACAATTTATGTTGGCTGTTGTAATATTGACGATTCTGATAAATCTGAAAATATCAACCATTCTCACTTTCCTCCAGGGTTTGCTCAAGGAGTTGAGAGGAAGAGGCAAGCCAGCTCACCCAACAGGACAAAATCACAACCCAAACCTTGGTCAGTTAATCTATTATTTATTCTGACCATTTGCCATCATGTTAACTATTCAAACACCTCACCCACATATACTGCAAAATTTACAATTGTGGTAATTGAGAACAAAACTACAGAAATTCCTACTGCTCTCAAAGTAAAAGCAATTTATCACCCAGACAACTAATACCTCAGTTTACTGTAGATTCATGTCTTCACAGATGGATCATCAGAGAATGCAATAAAGAGAAGATGAGCTGGGATACAAACATCTATACCAAACACCCTAAAAATAGAACTCTCAATCGCTACTAGAAAATTATCAACAAACTATTTGGCAGTTGATATGGCAGCTACAAGCAATCTTAGAAGCAAGGTGACATGGCAGCAGTTCCCAGGTTTTTAATCATTTCATTGGACACTCCATCAGCTCCAGGGGACTTTTTCATTTTCAATTTGGATATTGCATACTCCAGTTCTTTCATTGTGATTGGTGCCTCCATGACTTCAGGTATAAGTTCGCCTTGTTCAATGTTTTGCTGGTTCTCTCGAACCTCCTGTTGTTTGTCTGGGCTAACTTTGACATTATTGTCTTCTGCAAAGGAATCTACAAAGTAATCTGCTGCATGTTTACCTATTATAATGTTTCTATCTTTATAACGTGTGACCCTTGTATTTCTCCCTGTACTTTCATTATTTAGTTGCTTTACAAGTTTCCATAATTTCCTAGTATTTCTTTCTAGGTTCAATGACTCTGTTTTTTCTTTCCAGCTGCTCCGTCTGGCTTGTAACTTGGCTCTTTGAAATTTAGCCTTTGTTTGCTGATATTTGTTGTGGTGTTCTCGGCTGATCTGTTATCTGCCTGCTGTCTAGATGTTTCCATCTTGTGTTGCAGCTTTTCCAGTTCATCATTCCAGTAGGGTTTGTAGTTTTTGAGTGCCTCCCTGGGTATGGTTTTACTAGCAGCATGTAGTATACATCTATTAAATTCACTCACTGCTCTATTGATGTCTTTGTCCAAGTTCATGTCCTTAGCTAGAACACTGGTTAAATGCTGTTACATTTTCCAGTCTGCCCTCTTATAGTTCCACCTAGTAAGCGTGCTGCTGTCCTTGGTAAATTCATTGTGGATTTCCAGAAATACTGGTCTGTGGTCACTACCCCCAAACTGCTTTCCAACGACACGTGTGATGTTCCATTCCAGGCCTGGTGAGTGGAATGCCAGGTCTGGTGTAGAGGTGGTGTGCCATGCTCTCGGGTAGAGGGTGGTGAGTCTGCTTGCTGGTTAATAAGTACGAGATTATTTTCATCCTGCCAGCTCTCAAGTTCCTCACATATGTTGTCCATTTGATCGTAGCCCCAGCTCTGAGAGTGGCTGATGAAGTCATCACACACCATAAGTCTCTCTTTTTCAGGTATTGTGTCTAGTGCCAATGGTCTATCATTTGGGCAGTAGTAGTTCAGGAGATGGAATTCTTCACTGTCTGTTTTTAGGTGGAGCATCTGGTACTCTGCCCCCTCCATATATACTTCCAGCTAACATGCGCTGATATTGTTTTTAACAAGTGTCAGAATTCCACCATTTTGCCTGTCTTTTCGGTCTGACCAGTAGCACTGGTAGCCTCTGATTTTAAAGGCTATATCACTGCTGAGGTGTGTTTCCTGGATACAGCACACATTAACTTGTTCTTCACTTAGAATATTTTCAAGTTCCAATTTTTTACTGTATCCATCTCTTTTGCTGTTCACACACTGAGCATTCCAGTGCATTATTTTTATTGGTCATTGGTTTGTTTGGCCAGTAGTTCTATTCCCTTGCCTCTTGACTCCTCTGCGCAATTGAGAAGGACTTCCAGTAACTAAGGTTGGGCCCTTTCGAGGTATAGGGCCTGGCACCATACCTGCCTGAACATCCGCCACAGGGCAGGCACCATAACTATTAATAGATACAGACATGTTCCCATTGTGTTTTGTGTGTGGCATCCTGATTATTTGTGCGCCTTTTGGCTGATTGCCTCTGTCTTCAGCACCCTGCATTCTTGGGCAGGACTATGGTCCTGCTCGAAAGGGACTGCCCGACCAATCTTATAATCCAGCCCCTGTTGACTGAACTAAGCTCTATCACCAGTTCACGGAGCTGGCCTTGATGGGATAACTGTCTACTAGCAACACAGTGGTGCTGCAGTGGATCACTGTACAATGCATGATTGCAGGGAATGAGGCAGCGGACAGACTGGCAAAATCAGGTGGAAAAAAAATAATTAAATCCTGCAATATCACTGACTGAAGCAAAAATTAATTTAATTTAATACAAACATACATAGAGTCAGAGAACAGGCAGCAACTTTCCACAGGATCCCATTCTAAAGCTGGTCATAGTAAACTATCATTTTTACTCTCTACACATGACACTGTAGACTACAAGCCCATCTCTACAAAATAAAGATTGTCCAAATTGTCCATATCATAAGGGTCTCCAGACTCCAAAACATATTCTGCAGACTTTTTTTGGTGACTTCAGGTCTAAAACATGGCCCCAGGAGACAGATCTGGCTGTTAGAAAGACTATATAAATGATGACAGACAAGGTCAAATTGTCCAGTTTTTGTTGAAAGCGAAATTAGATATTTCTAAATGTTAGACTAGCTTTAGTTATCAAATTTACTACCATGGGGAAAAGTGGGTGATGCCAGCTATAAATCAAAAACCCAATATTTTAGAAAGTTAAGCATGTATTGTGAGTCAATGTCCTTGATCATTAAGCAAAAACTGACAAAAGATAGCTGAGATGACCATTCGAGTGTTTCACTGTAGAATTTTTGTTTTCATGGACAGGAAATTGTTTTTTTAGATTGATACTCAGAACCAGAATAACCAACAAATATAAGGTTGGTATATAACATATCCTTGTTAATTCCCAGAAAAAAAGCACTGTGTGTATTTAACCTACTAGGCTGACAGGTATGAATAGAGAATACTACACTCTGGAAATAATCTCTTACCTGGGGAATATTGCTACATTTATTATTGCATAACATATTATTTTGTCAAACATGGTCTTTAACAGCTTTGCAACAAAGAAAAATCATCACATATGAAATGAAGTGTCTGTAATGGTTACCAAACTAGATAAAATAAGAAATGAAGAAATTAGGAAAAGAGTTGGTAAAATATCATGTATCAAACATATTGAGAGACAGCAAGTAAAATGGTTCTGTCACCTTATGAGAATGAAGCCAAACCAATAAGAGCATATAATACAAGAATATCCGGGTGTACGGCCAAAGGTAGACCAAGAAAACGGTGGATAGAAAACATCAAGATAGCCTTGAACAAACATGGACTAAATGCAACCTCACGACACATCTGGCCTTGGAACGACAGCTTAAGCTCCCACCCTTACGCTTAACGGCAAGTGTGAATGCAATCAACAATCATTCACCTGGGGATAGACAATAGACAATTATTTTGTATCGATCATTTTTTAAAATATCTTAAGTTATTCACCTGAGAATGTTCATTTCTTAGTCAGATCTAAACTCCTTTATTATGACAGAAGAAAGCAGTGCTTTTGGCATGACTGCAAGTAGTATGACTCAGCAGTAAATATGTTCTCCTCAAGGAAGGAATGGGAAATGTTTTACCTATTTTAAAAAAAGGTTAATTGCACATTTTTGTGAGTCAGATCTTCTGTTTGATGTTAAATTTTATTACCCTTTTGCCTTTTTCTGAAAAATCACTAGTGGGAGAGAAGGTTTTTTTTGGCTATGTTTCTAGTACTAAAAGATATGTTCAATAGTTGCAAAGAGAGAGGGAGGTTGAATTCCCCCCCCCCCCCCAACCCCCCGTATCTACAGACCTGTATACTCATGTATGCCCTATGCTTTCTTAGTGACTCAATGAGCATGTTAAGAAATATTAAGTGACTCAATGAGCATGATAAGAAATATTAAGTGACTCAATGAGCATGCTAAGAAATATTAAGTGACTCAATGAGTATGATAAGAAATATTAAGTGACTCAATGAGCATGCTAAGAAATATTAAGTGACTCAATGAGCATGCTAAGAAATATTAGGAAATGACTGGGCACACAGGCAGTGGTTGAAGTTAGTGAAGACTTCCATTAATGCTAAGCACTTAGTTAGGGTGTCCTAGTTTGTTTATTATTATATTTTTTATTCAATATTTCTGCTTGTTGTATTTTATTTCTTGATAAAGTTCACATTGGTGGCCGCAACATAGGAGGTATTCCTGTTATATTTTTTATCTTTTATCATAGGTGTGTAAATGGTATTTTTATTGATGCAGCAATCTAGCTCTACTTAACTTTTAATAGATGTTTTTGTGAAACCATTGAGTCTTGTTATATTTGTAGAATTAGCATACTTTGTGCTTTGCTTTTTTCTGATTTAGTAGGCCTATATATTATATAGATAATAGTATATTATAGTGTTATATAATATTATAGTATATAGATTTACTGTAGTCTTCTCTGGTATCAATTCTAGAACCCACTTTTGTTTGTCTCCTACAGATGAAGATTTTGCCTTTCATGATATGACACAAGCAGTAACTACAGTAGCCAACAGTGCATCTGTAATTGGCAGTTCTAACATCAACTCCTTATAGCAACAGCAATGCTGCAGCAGAAGCTTCCATGAGTAATGAGAATGTGGAAAGTTGGCTAGTTTCCAAAGGGCTGCAAAGGTGAACAGTTTTGACTTTGTGGAAGGTGTAGATAAATATTGTTGATGATAGTTGCAACAGCAGTCATGGAAGTAATAATAGCAATATTTTAACTATGGGTAGATCTCTAAGTTCTAACATGAAAAGCCTTGTGTTGACAAACTTTTTCCTTTTTTAACAGTTGTACTTGTGACAACTTCAACCATTTTGGTCAGGTAAATTTTAAATGGATAGGTATGAGGGTGCTTAAAAAACCTCAAAAGTATTATCAAAATTAAAATGACCATTACATTGTTTTGTAACCTATCAATATTGTTGTAAATGGCATCAGACACGCCAATCATGAATAGCTTGTCACATAACTGATATTTAAACTTCCTACTCCAGTCTCATATAGTTGCTGCGTGGACATGCATGTATCACCATACTAAATTAGCATTGATAAAAGCAAGACATTGTGACTAGTGAAGCCAAGCAAGATCCTACGAATAGCCATTTGGTCACAAATTTGAAGAAACTAAATCAATCAATCAAGTTCCATGCCAAGTGGTGTAGGCGATCATGCTTCTCCACAATTCTCTGTCTCTTGTGTTGTTAATTGGTTCAGTTAGTTCAATTATAATTAATAATTTCCTAAAGTGGATTTAGCTAATGGTCATCATGACTTGTGATGGACAAACAACAATTGTAAAAGTCCTGATTTGGCAAATCTATTGGAATTTGTACCACTGTGAAACATCTGTGAGAGATATTGATTCCAGAGATTTCATGTCTTTTGCATCCTAACTTAACTATTATTACTCCCCAGGTTAACAACAGTTTTCTCACAAGTTGATGGACAGCTTATCTGGCAGCTTAAGAGAATGAGAGAAATGGTGAGAAACATTGGATTTCTTCTGCTTTCAAATATACATAAATATAAATTTCTATATAGGTTAGATAAAGATGTTGATGTATGTACAGATGGATCCGTAAGAAATCTAGTCAAAATGAAACAATGCATACAAGACAACTATTTCTAGTATAAACACAGAAATAAAGGCTGTTGAGTTACTCCAGCAAAACTAACTGAATATTCATAATAATAATAATACTCATAGTATCACAGGGTAATACATTGTAGATCATCAGATTAGATCATATTGTGACAAAAATATAAATATTATCTGTTTCTGATCTTATTAAGTAACCCCGATCTCGCAGTTGACTTTCAGCTCATTAGAACACAAAAAGACATGATTAATATTATACTGATACTCCAATTGTAGCATTTTAATGAGCAAAATTTTACTCAAGAGGTTCCTGTCTCCTCTCCACAATCCCTTATCACCAAACAAAAATAACAACTGACATCCCGCATCATTTTACAGAAAGTCATCAATTCTCTCATTCCATTCTTCAAGGCACACAAAATTCTGTTAATGATTGGTTGATATGTGCTTCCAACTTGTATTGTCTCTCAAATATTATGTCTAAACTTTGCAGGTGTTTACAGAGCAAACAGGCTAACAGACAGACATGTATTTTTGTCTGTGTGTGTTGCTGAAGATGGAGATGTATTGTTTGTTTATTTCAATCTTAAGTAATTATGATCAATAGCTCTCATATATTTTTATGATATGAAAGGGGGGGGGGTATACAGGTTCCTCCAGAGATCTTTTCCATTCTTGGAAGACTCTAACTCTCATCATTATGCAATGAAATCTTTGAGAACTTGAAATATTTGAGAAATCTTTTACTCAAGGGAGGTAAAAATCTAAATGTAATTGTAAATATGTGTGGTAGGATAGCTTGACTACATATGCATGTCATCTATTAGGTGGCTGTGTTGTTGTATGATGGTTGGTCTGGTCAGACCTTCCACATACCAGGAAATAAGAAGATATAATGGTTTAGTCTTTTGGATTTGGACACAACAATTGATGATACAACTGAAAAAACATGAATAGAACCAGAGAATTTTTTTCATACCCAAAAAAAACTTCCACTATGGGATTATGTGGTTTTGGGGAAAAAAACACTGCATAATCAGAATGAATCTTCTGTACTTTGTAAAACTAACTAAGTCTTTCACCTTTAAAATACCTTGGAGTGCTGTTTGACAGATTTTAGTGATTTAATGAGCATCCAAAGTACACAATCCTCAAAGCTCAAAAGGAGTTGACAGCAATAGGGGTGGCTACTGTTATTGTTGTGAACAACAACTTTTTGCACTGTTATATCCAGGGCTAGTTCTGTCTGTTATAGAGTATGTTAAGTAATTCTGACCCTTAGCTCAATGCAGATTGATAGACTTGACAGGATACAGAATGAAGCTATGCATATCATTCTTGGATGCCCCAGAGATACAGAATGAAGCTATGCATATCATTCTTGGATGCCCCAGAGATACAGAATGAAGCTATGCATATCATTCTTGGATGCCCCAGAGATACAGAAATAGAGGCAAGATTTTCCTCTTGCTGGATTATCCTACCATAGCCCCCACTACAGCACTTGAAGATTAGCATCTGTCATTCTTTTGTGCAGATATACTGTTATGTGGAGCGCATGGCCGTGTGGTTAAAATGCCGTTCTCAGACCCTTGAGGTCTGGGTTCAATCCATGATTGGGACAGGATTTTTCTTTTGGAGATACAATAAAAATTCTTCCTGTACATGATGCAATGTCTGCTATGGCAAAGTGGTCTTTATTTCTGCATCCCATAGAAAGCCTCCCTGCACTCCATCACAGGAAAACATGCAGTAGCAAATGTATACTGTTATGTTTTGTCATTTTTCTGTTTGTTTCATTTGTCATTATCACTTGATGTTCTGCCAATTTTCTGTTTGGTTTTGTTTAATCTCTGTCGTTCTATTTCTTCATCATATATACTCTTCTGGACATACTGATTTATTTCATCTAGCCATTATTATTTGAACATTGACAGTGCAGTTTCTTACTCATTGTGTATTACATTTTGTTATTGATAAATGCCTTTTGGTCAAAACATCATGTTTTGTGCTATTGTATATGGCAGTAGTGATTTGTTATGTTATGTTATGTTCCTCCAGGGCCATAGGCGGCGCATAGGGCAGAAACCATAGCCTTCCATTTCTGTCTTTGTGTTGCCAAGTCTTTCAATTGTTACGTGTTGTTTAGGTTCATTGATATGCCTTCTCTATTAATGGTTCTTCGTAGAGTTTCTCTAGGTCTCCCTCTTCTTCTTACTCCAGGTGGCACCCAATATAGTGATTGTTGGGGAATTCTTAGGCTGTTCATTCTGAGAACATGGCCGATGTAAGTCCAACGCCTTTGTCTAATGAAGGAAGATATATAGGTTTGTTTACTTTCCTCTCTTATAGTAGTGTTAGATTTAAAGTCACTCCACTTAACATTCAGAATGGTACGTAGGCATTTGTTTTCAAAGGAGTCGAGTCTTTTATCTGTGGCTTTTGTGGCTTTCCAACTTTCGCACCCATATGATAGAATAGGGATGATATTGGAGTTAAACAACTTGAGTTTTGTGGTGTTTCTTAGTCTGTTTGACGTCCAGATGTTGCGTAGTTTATTGAAAGCACCCGCTGCAAGGGCAATACGGTGTAAAATTTCTTTTGATGAGTCTCCATCCAATGCTAGATTGGTGCCTAAATATGTAAAATTGTTGATTTTAATAATGGAACATTTTGAATTTCTATGTTGTCGTTGGATCTCGTAAAATCTAGTATATGAGTTTTTGATGTGTTGATTTTCAACCCTATCTGATTTGAGTAGTGTTGGAGATTGTCAAGCTTAGATTGAGCATCTGTGTGGTTTGCGCTCATAAGGGCCAGGTCATCTGCGTAGTCAAGATCTTCGAGAACGGTATTATTAATCCATTTTATTCCTGTCAGCTCATTTTCAGTGCTCTTTCTCATGACCCAATCAATAGTGACGCAGAAAAGTAATGGGGACATGATGCATCCCTGTTTAACGCCCGTAACAATTTGGAACCATTCTGACTTCTCAGTTGTTTGTTTGAACACAGCAATGTGAGTTGGTGTAAAATGCCTTTATAACATTGATTATTTTAGTAGGAAAAACGTATTGCTGTAGAATATTCCATAACGTAGGCCGAGGAAGACTATCAAATGCTTTTTCAAAGTCAACAAAGTTGATTATGAGCGGGGATTGAAATTCGAGTGATTCTTCAATGATGATGCGAAGAGAAAATATGTTGTCTGTGCAGGAGCGAGCTGATCTAAAGCCTGCTTGTTCTTCTCTGAGTAGTTTATCAACAGCATTCTTTAATCTTTCCAATATGATGCTTAGGAAGACCTTGCCTATGACTGATAATAGGGTGATACCCCGCCAGTTGTTGCAGTCTGAGGGGTCGCCTTTCTTAGGGAGTTTGACGGAGTCACTCTTGGGGAGTAGTGATTAGCAAAGCTTTATTATAATGTTCCCAAGTTTTGCCTGTTAGATTACAGTTTTGCTGCAGTTATATTTTACTGATCATATTTTGAGTGCAACTTGACTGATATTCTAATAGATGATAACCCAGTTGTATTGTAATTTTTATTCCACAGGATCCAGAATATTTCCACAACAGCTTAGAGAGACAATTTGGGATGACCCTTATTGACATTTTACGATTGAATGCAGCATTAGATAGTTTACAGTGATCACATAAACAATTTTCTTGTCACTCCACCCCACGGATGCACTTTTATACACATCTTTCATCAGGAGACTGGCAGTACAATTCTTTATTGTTTCGATGGAAGGATTTACCGATAGCTCTATGTTTCTTACTCCATCAACTGTTTAGATTATGTGTGTACTAGGAACAATGGTTAGGCCTACATGCTAAAATATTATTTCTATTTGACAGTTACACTTTTAGTAGTTAATATTTGGTAGTTTTTCATTACACATTTTATTAGTTAATATTTGGTAGTTTTTCATTACACATTTTATTAGTTAATATTTGGTAATCATTAAACACATTTTGTTAGTTAATATTTGGTAGTTTATTATTAGACACATTTTGTTAGCGCCATATTTTGTTAGTTAATATGTGATAATCATTAGACACATTTTATTAGTTAATATTTTAGTAGTCATTAGACACATTGTTTAATTAATTCACCACGGAGTCTTTTTAGGATTTGGACAGAATTATTTTTTTAGGTTTCTTTTTTTGCATATCTATCACTGGAACAAGATATATTTGTCACAAGTTCATTTTGAAAATTTCTTTAAAATAATTTAAAAATTATTTGTAACAATAAAATAGGGTAGGTGGGAGCAAAGATCTGCACTTTTTACACTTTAGTGTATTCTGACACCTAAACCTAACTACGAACAACAAACTGTCATCAGTGTATAGCTTATCTATCCATTTTACATTAGTGAGGGTATTGAAAGCATAAGTCTTACAAGAAAAAGAGAGTTTATGAACTTAAGTGAACGCAGATTTTTGCTCCATTTTATACACATCAAGCATGTGTCATACATTTTGTGGGTCAAAGATCCGCAGGTGAAAAGATGATACAAAGTATTATAAACTTGAGGGAGATCACCACTGTGACAGGTCTAGAAGACCAACAAGGTGTAAATGTGTGCTAAGAATAAATATGTATAGTTTTGGAACTGTAATCAGAAAAAAAAACATGTTACAGTAAAAAATAGTTTATGATTTCCATTTTAAAGCAAATAATGTCTTTGTAAGGTTGGATGATTGTTATAATCATATATATCAGTCTCTCCCAGCTTTAGTTGAAGTCAACTCACGAAGACTTCAGCTCAGATGCACGCACTCCGTTAGCACCGGCGAAGATCTTAATGAGTGGACCTCCTGGTCAGAGAATAATAACACATCACCACACAATCTCCTAAATGAAAACAACAAATATATCCATTGTTCAAGTGAAACTGTTGGTGACAAACAAAAACACTTGCGTTGCTATCCACCATTTTGACTGGAAGTCAATGAAATATATATATTACATTATAATGTAAATATATTTAGAAGTAGTATTTCTTGTTTCCGTGATGCATGTGCACACACAAAAATCTAACAAAATTTAATTACGTTTAAACGCTAAAAATATTCCGGCCGGAATCAGTTAAAGAATGGACAGGGTGTGAAGTTTCCAAACTCATCAGGATTGTAGAGGATAGAGATAAGAGATCAACTAATAAATTTGTCATTGCTTGAGATCACGTTTTATGAAGAACAATCCAATGTAGTAGGGCATGGATGATATTTGAGAATTCAATATTGAGTAGAGCAGAAGAATGAAGGCTCAGATGTAAAATGCAACAATCCAGGAATGATTTTTTCCCATTTTTATTCTGCAACAAACCAAAATTTTCATGAATTTAGCCATGAGAAGACATGTTTTGCCTGTGGTCGCAATCACACGCCATACGATATCGCTCCATTCCCGAGTACGGAACTTCACGAAGTTAAAGCTTATATGACGTAGAATTCCCGCAACACGAAGCTAGGAATACGTCACAGTGTAAAGGTCAAATTCCTTTACTCATTACGATTGTAAGAGAGAGAAAGCCGGTTGAATTTGTCAACGCATTTCTAGAGCGACTTTAGCCATTTTCGGCCGTATTTTACTATCAAATTGAGTACCGCGTGGCATGGGTAAGTGATCGTGACTACATGTTCTAATTGTTGTTTTTTGTGTTTAATATGTTGTTATTTGATAAGAATGTTTGTGTAGTCTTTCAAAAACACAAAAATAATATGTATCAGGGGTGCCACGTGTGTGCTTAGACAATAATTACGCTGCGTGTCGGGATAGACCTAGTGTTTACTGGACGGACGTTATATGCGATTTCTTATAAACTACATGTTTTAATTGTTTTTTTTGTGTGTTTAATATGTTGTTATTTGATAAGAATGTGTGTGTATTCATTAAAAAGCACAAAAATAATATGTATCAGGGGTGACACATGTGTGCATGGACAATAATTACGCTGCGTGTCGGCATAGACCTAGTGTTGACCGGACGGACGTTATATGCAATTTCTTCACGTTTTATTAGTTTTTTAGTTCATATTATATTAGTTTTGATATAAAACAATATATATATACAATAAGTATAGGTATTTATGAGGATTTTATCAATGTTGTCACACATTTCTCATGTATTAGGGTCGTCACGAAGATATATTTGCAATTTTGAAAATGACGTTTTGCGTTTTTCACCAGAATTTTCAACTTCAAAACTTGCTCACAACTGTCATATCACACATACAACAACAACAAAAACACGATAATATTCACTATTCACTCCTTTATTTAGATGTGCAAAAATTATTTTGATATCTTTTAAAACAAAAAAGTTTTGACGTTTTCAAAACACCCACCATCAATAATGCAAATTTTACAAAAAATAAGTCAGGCCCTGGGGGAAGTTTTGTAATTTTAAGCCAGGGCTCTAAAGGTTAAAACTATCATAAATTCTGATGAAAAAATTAAGTAGCCTGATAAGAAAATGTGCTTAATTGCTTAACAATGCAACATATATTTTAGTTTAACATTTAAAACATCACAATATTAATGGTAGCAGCAAGCATAGAGTGAGTAATTGAAAAAACAATTAGATGTAACATAGTGAAAAATTATTTTTACGCATTGTTGAAAATTGATTCGTCATTGACCTATCAAATTTCATTGTGTCAGAGATTGGAATCTTGGCATATGATTTAGTCACTTGTGGTATCGAAAAAGTCTACAGGTTAGAAATAGACCCAATGCAGTTGTTTTTTTTTGCCCCATGGAGGTCTTAGCCTGACTACCCTATCATTATTATGGTAATACAAGAAAATATGTCCAACAGAATACAACAGGCAAATCCTGGAACAGGATAATGAAGTTTTGCTAATCACTATGAACACACATAATAACACACACAAATCAACGTTTCAACCAAAAAGACTTTATCAAGAACACATTAATAAAAAAAAAAACTAAGAGTAAGAGTGGCACTATTCACATGGCATGGCTAAATATAGATATAATTTGGAAGAGTTCAAACTAGAAGAACAGAGATGAAACAACACAAACATAAAATAGACAAAACAGACCCAAATATCGATAAAACAAAACAAACAGAAATATGCGAAACAACAAGATATGATCCATACAACTGGCATTGATTCCAATTTAAATTAATTAATGAGAATTAATGAGTTCACTCTAATTTTATTTTATTAGTTCAAAATATCTGCATGATCCATTGCTTTACCACTGGACACAGTAGCAGTGCAAGCCAATCAATCTACTCTCTCATTGCCCTGAACACCCACATGACCAGGCATGAAAATGAATGTAACACATTCCAACTTTGCTTTATTGACTGCCTCAAGTCACTGCTCTTGAAATGCAACTCATATTTGTATTTTTCTGGTCATTCTCATTGAGTTATGCAGACATGAATTGCTCACTGTGAAATCCTTAAAGCATTGTATACTGCTAAAAGGTGAAGTCTTCTGGGTATGAAAGACAGCTCCGGAAAAACAGCCCAATTACTCTTATGAAACAAGAGCATCATCGAGGGTAATTCCTGGAGACTAAAGCAGTTAAAGCGTGTAAATACCCGGTATATCTTTGTTAACCTAAGTAAGAGAAAAATAGTTTTTAGAAATTATATAAACCAGTTCTGATGTATGGAGGTGAATTATGGACAATCAGTAGAATAGTACTAAACAACAATATGTTTCGTCAACAAAAATAAGAAAAAATGGACTTATATCGGACATGTACTTTGAATGAATTAAAAACAGACTGCCACTACATGCATTAAAATTGGTTCCAGATAGCAAAATAAAAAGAGGAAAACCATAAAAGATTCTTCACAGAAGAACCATCAAAGAGGGTATGACTGTGCTTCAACAACATACAAGAATTACACACAGTAGCATCACATTACTTGAACTTAAGATCTTACGTTCTTAAGAGCACTGGTTTCTGCCGTCTGCACTGTATTTGGTATAGAAGGAACATAGAAAGTAGAGATGTGGTTATATAGAACAATACTGAGAACACCATGGAGCTAATGAAGATACATTTGTCTATTGTCTATCCCCAGGTGAATGATTGTTGATTGCATTCACACTTGCCGTTAAGCGTAGGGGTGGTATCTTAAGCTGTCGTTTCAAGGCCAGATGTGACGCTGAGGTTGCATTTAGTTCATGTTTGTTCAAGGTTATCTTAATGTTTTCTATCCACCGTTTTCTTGGTCTACCTTTTGATTTACACCCGGATATTCTTGTATTTTATGCTCTTATTGGTATTTGGTTTGGCTTCATTCTCATAAGGTGACCGAACCATTTTACTTGCTGTCTCTCAATATGTTCGATACATGATATTATACCAACTATTTTCCTAATTTCTTCATTTCTTATTTTATCTAGTTTGGTAACCATTGCAGCTTTCCTCAGACACTTCATTTCACATGTGACGATTTTTCTTTGCTGCGAAGCTGTTAAAGACCATGTTTGACATTGGTAGCACAGTGTTGGTATACAAATTGTAGATATTATTTGTTTTTTAATTTCCATCTTGATCTTTGGATGAAGAAGTAATGGTGAAAGTTGGTAAGTCACTGTGTTTGCTTTCTGGCACCTTGTTTCTATTTCACTGTCTAGTCTTCCATCTTCGGAAAAAATGCTGCCTAGATATTTAAATTCTTTGGCTTGTTTCACTTTGGTGTTATCTATTGTTATATTCATTGGTGTTGAAGACTTGCTAATTTTCATAACTTCTATTTTTTGTACATTAATTTTCATGTTGTACTTCTGACATGCTAACAACAATGCATTGATGTGCTTTTGCAAAGTTTCCTCATCTTTGTATATTAAACTTTGATCATCGGCAAATAATAGTTCATTGATTTCATTATTAAGTTCTTCATCAGGTTTATTTGCAATGTTTTCCTCTTTGTTGATATGAGCTTCTTTTATTATTCTGTCCATGTATATGTTGAAAAGTAGGGGTGAAAGTACACATCCTTGTCTTACTCCAGATCTTGTTTCAAAAGGTTCAGTCATTTCATCTGTTGTTCTTACTGAGCTTTGGTATTTTTGATATATCGCTTTTATATTAACTAACAGTTGTCCTCTGATGTTATACATTTCTAAGGTTTCCCATAGAATGTTTCTATCTACTCTGTCGAATGTCTTTTCCTGGTCTACAAATACTGTGTTTACATCTTGATTGTATTCGATTGCTTTTTCACTCAGTTGTTTCAGTGTGAAAAGTGTGTCTGTACAGCTTGCTCCCCTTCTGAAGCCAAACTGAGAGGGGCTCAACTGTGGTTCTGCAATGTATCACATTCTTTGTTCTATTAATGTTTGTGTAGATTTTACCTGTGTGACTTAACAAGGAGATGCCTCTATATGACTCACACTCTCTCTTATTACCTTTGTTTTTCCATAGTGGTACAATTACTGATTTTTGCCAGTCGTCTGGTACTTTTCTTTCTGACCAGGCTATTAGATACATTATTATCAACATTAATATTAAAAAACAATATTATTTTAAATAAAAGCATATCTACAACAGCAGTGTACACACACTAGCTACTATGTCATGAGTTCATTTTGTAACTAAACAATATAAACAGATATAATATTTGAACTTTTAGGCTGAAGGCTACAAATTATGGGTAGATTGGGATCACACAAGAGGGTCTACACTACAAGCAATGGCAGAAGCAGTGGAGAGCTCAGCTGTGGTGCTCATTTGTATGTCTGAGAAGTATAAACAAAGTCCTAACTGCCAGACTGGTAAGTCTTGTGTGCAGAGAATTTTGTGATTTATTTCTGAGAATTGTGTGATTGATTTCTGAGAATTGTGGAATAAAATAAAATGAGTCTAGTGAAAACATGATTTTACCCATATATGCTCGCTGCCTAGTCATTTGGTGACCAGAAGCAGTCTGTCTATTGTTGCCTTCAGCACATACTTCGTGGAGATGGTTCCATTCGTCAATCATCCATAGTTGTCAACTAGTACGGATTCTGTGCATTCATATGGATTTTGCCCCCCCCCCCCCCCCCCCTCACAAAATGTGCTTTTTTGTGTTTTGTTTTTTTTTACAAAAAATGTCATTTGGTTGTTATATATTCAGTAATTACTACTAATGCAGACAATTTGTTCCTATTGATGGACAAAAAATGACAAATTTTAACAAATTTGTGGGGTTTTTGGGGAGTTTTTGTTTTGGGTGCAAAATACTGACATTTTTATTGAAATACGAAAATAAATTGTTAAAAATATGTTATTTCTTATTTGTTTGGTTAACCAAAGGTTTTTTGCATGCCATAAATGATTAGTTAACTCAAACCCTGATCACATGGTTAACAGACAAGTGAATTATATACTATATTACAGAGGCTCTCAAAATAAAGCTAAGATGATACTCACATATACATTATGTCTGCCAGTCAGCAGGGATCCCTGCACATACAAATATCTGTTCATATAAGCCTAATCATCATGTTAGCGGAGGTAGCATGGATTCTTGCACATACAAAAAAGCTGTTTCATATAATCATCAAATCTGGCAGAGATAGCATGGATTCCTGCACATAAAAAAAGCTGTTTCATATAATCATCAAATCTGGCAGAGATAGCATGGATTCCTGCACATAAAAAAAGCTGTTTCATATAATCATCAAATCTGGCAGAGATAGCATGGATTCCTGCACATAAAAAAAGCTGTTTCATATAATCATCAAATCTGTCAGAAATAGCATGGATCCTTGCACATAAAATAAGCTGTTTCATATAATCATCAAATCTGGCAGAGATAGCATGGATTCCTGCACATAAAATAAGCTGTTTCATATAATCATCAAGTCTGGCAGAGATAGCATGGATCCTTGCACATAAAATAAGCTGTTTCATATAATCATCAAATCTGGCAGAGATAGCATGGATTCCTGCACATAAAAAAAGCTGTTACATATAATCATCAAATCTGGCAGAGACTGCATGGATCTCAGCAAATAAATGATAAAGTCTGTCAGTCAGATTGACTAACCAACCAAACTGACTAATTAACTATTCTCTAAGAACACTGTTTGATGGGATCCTGTGTTATTTTCTTTCTTGTTGTTATTTTCCATGTTGTTGATGCAGGTGTCTTGTTAATTATATGGCTAAATTTAGCTCATACTTAACATTTCTTTTTGTAACTGCCAACAGAGGCAGAGTATACATTTCAGCTGAGGAAAGACTACATCCCACTCATGATGCAGTCTAGATATCGGCCTGATGGCTGGCTGGGTGCGATATTGGGTGCAAAACTTTTCTTTGATTTCAGTGGCAAATATCCGTATGAGAAACCATTACAGGTATGTGGCAATAGCTGATTCTGATAGTTTATGATGATAATATTCCAACAAATTGGTTACATCTGGAAAACAAAAATCAATAGAAGTCAGAAATAAAAATATATTGAAAATATATATGACTGGCTTAGATTCATTCAACATAAGATAGGTATTAATTTCTTTGGTAGTTGAGAAGTGAGAGTTCCAATGGTTTGTACATATATATACACAATCATAAATTTAGAGTATGCATACACATGTAGTATACACACTGTGCACTTGTGGAACAGATGAACAGGCCTCTGAATATATTCTGCAGAACTGCCCCCAGAATAAAAAATTTAGAGATAGCCTAATGTTGCAACCTTGCAAGTAAAGATATATGGAACCAAAGAGAAGCTTCAGACAACGGTGGTGTTCATCCAAAAGACTTGTCTGATGGTGTAGACATCAAGTCTTGAACAAAATAAAGAAAGTTGATAGCATAGACCTTTACTATTCAGGATGCAATAATCAACCCATCATTTTTGTGGCTACAGGGGTTTACTAGACATTATAAATATTTCATTAGGTTGCCATTGTTTTATGAATGGTCTGAATGCAAATTTGACTGCAGCAAGGTTTGGGCCTGGTACCTTGTTCTACTGAGACATACTCTGTATTTCTCTGTCACATAGCTGGACATAGCCTCAAGGAAGTTTGACTTTTTGTCACTATTGTTTCTTATGTCAGTCAATGGAATTTTACTTTTAGCCCCAGATAAGTAGCATGAACCAATCACTCGTAGCTCCTAGCAATTGAAGCAACAGCAACTGATGTAATTACTGTTCACAGGGAAGTTGAAGACTAATAACTAACTTCTAGTTTTGAAGTTATAGATCATTTGGTCTAAACTAACTTCTGACCTGTCAAGCTGGAGGCAACTAAATAACTTCTGACAGTGAAGTTACAGACAAATAGCTAACTTTTGGTTCTGAAGTTGAAGACAAATAGCAAACTTCTGACAGTGAAGTTATATACAAATAACTAACTTCTGACAGTGAAGTTATATACAAATAACTTAACTTCTGACAGTGAAGTTATAGACAAACGACTAGTTTCTGACAGTGAAGTTATAGACAAACGACTAGTTTCTGACAGTGAAGTTATAGACAAACGACTAGTTTCTGACAGTGAAGTTATAGACAAACGACTAGTTTCTGACAGTGAAGTTATAGACAAACGACTAGTTTCTGACAGTGAAGTTATAGACAAACGACTAGTTTCTGACAGTGAAGTTATAGACAAACGACTAGTTTCTGACAGTGAAGTTATAGACAAACGACTAGTTTCTGACAGTGAAGTTATAGACAAATAACTAATAAATAGGATTAGCTTTTCTATTCGTTGTAAAATTGAAAATAGTAATTGAACACTTGACAGTAAACTTTGAAGTAATAGCCAATGGATGACAGCTATGTTGATGAAAATAACTGACTGCTGGAAGTAGGATGCCCTCAGCTGGTTCGACCACAGAAATTTTTTTTGGTGCAAACCATGTGATGTGTAAATTATAATGTTTGTCACAAGATCTGTGGACGAGTGACTTTGCCACTACACTAGCAGGTCTCCCTGAGTATTGATAGTGAAGTTGAAGGTATAATCCAACAATTTATGTTGGCTGTTGTAATATTGACGATTCTGATAAATCTGAAAATATCAACCATTCTCACTTTCCTCCAGGGTTTGCTCAAGGAGTTGAGAGGAAGAGGCAAGCCAGCTCACCCAACAGGACAAAATCACAACCCAAACCTTGGTCAGTTAATCTATTATTTATTCTGACCATTTGCCATCATGTTAACTATTCAAACACCTCACCCACATATACTGCAAAATTTACAATTGTGGTAATTGAGAACAAAATTACAGAAATTCCTACTGCTCTCAAAGTAAAAGCAATTTATCACCCAGACAACTAATACCTCAGTTTACTGTAGATTCATGTCTTCACAGATGGATCATCAGAGAATGCAATAAAGAGAAGATGAGCTGGGATACAAACATCTATACCAAACACCCTAAAAATAGAACTCTCAATCGCTACTAGAAAATTATCAACAAACTATTTGGCAGTTGATATGGCAGCTACAAGCAATCTTAGAAGCAAGGTGACATGGCAGCAGTTCCCAGGTTTTTAATCATTTCATTGGACACTCCATCAGCTCCAGGGGACTTTTTCATTTTCAATTTGGATATTGCATACTCCAGTTCTTTCATTGTGATTGGTGCCTCCATGACTTCAGGTATAAGTTCGCCTTGTTCAATGTTTTGCTGGTTCTCTCGAACCTCCTGTTGTTTGTCTGGGCTAACTTTGACATTATTGTCTTCTGCAAAGGAATCTACAAAGTAATCTGCTGCATGTTTACCTATTATAATGTTTCTATCTTTATAACGTGTGACCCTTGTATTTCTCCCTGTACTTTCATTATTTAGTTGCTTTACAAGTTTCCATAATTTCCTAGTATTTCTTTCTAGGTTCAATGACTCTGTTTTTTCTTTCCAGCTGCTCCGTCTGGCTTGTAACTTGGCTCTTTGAAATTTAGCCTTTGTTTGCTGATATTTGTTGTGGTGTTCTCGGCTGATCTGTTATCTGCCTGCTGTCTAGATGTTTCCATCTTGTGTTGCAGCTTTTCCAGTTCATCATTCCAGTAGGGTTTGTAGTTTTTGAGTGCCTCCCTGGGTATGGTTTTACTAGCAGCATGTAGTATACATCTATTAAATTCACTCACTGCTCTATTGATGTCTTTGTCCAAGTTCATGTCCTTAGCTAGAACACTGGTTAAATGCTGTTACATTTTCCAGTCTGCCCTCTTATAGTTCCACCTAGTAAGCGTGCTGCTGTCCTTGGTAAATTCATTGTGGATTTCCAGAAATACTGGTCTGTGGTCACTACCCCCAAACTGCTTTCCAACGACACGTGTGATGTTCCATTCCAGGCCTGGTGAGTGGAATGCCAGGTCTGGTGTAGAGGTGGTGTGCCATGCTCTCGGGTAGAGGGTGGTGAGTCTGCTGGCTGGTTAATAAGTATGAGATTATTTTCATCCTGCCAGCTCTCAAGTTCCTCACATATGTTGTCCATTTGATCGTAGCCCCAGCTCTGAGAGTGGCTGATGAAGTCATCACACACCATAAGTCTCTCTTTTTCAGGTATTGTGTCTAGTGCCAATGGTCTATCATTTGGGCAGTAGTAGTTCAGGAGATGGAATTCTTCACTGTCTGTTTTTAGGTGGAGCATCTGGTACTCTGCCCCCTCCATATATACTTCCAGCTAACATGCGCTGATATTGTTTTTAACAAGTGTCAGAATTCCACCATTTTGCCTGTCTTTTCGGTCTGACCAGTAGCACTGGTAGCCTCTGATTTTAAAGGCTATATCACTGCTGAGGTGTGTTTCCTGGATACAGCACACATTAACTTGTTCTTCACTTAGAATATTTTCAAGTTCCAATTTTTTACTGTATCCATCTCTTTTGCTGTTCACACACTGAGCATTCCAGTGCATTATTTTTATTGGTCATTGGTTTGTTTGGCCAGTAGTTCTATTCCCTTGCCTCTTGACTCCTCTGCGCAATTGAGAAGGACTTCCAGTAACTAAGGTTGGGCCCTTTCGAGGTATAGGGCCTGGCACCATACCTGCCTGAACATCCGCCACAGGGCAGGCACCATAACTATTAATAGATACAGACATGTTCCCATTGTGTTTTGTGTGTGGCATCCTGATTATTTGTGCGCCTTTTGGCTGATTGCCTCTGTCTTCAGCACCCTGCATTCTTGGGCAGGACTATGGTCCTGCTCGAAAGGGACTGCCCGACCAATCTTAGAATCCAGCCCCTGTTGACTGAACTGAGCTCTATCACCAGTTCACGGAGCTGGCCTTGATGGGATAACTGTCTACTAGCAACACAGTGGTGCTGCAGTGGATCACTGTACAATGCATGATTGCAGGGAATGAGGCAGCGGACAGACTGGCAAAATCAGGTGGAAAAAAAATAATTAAATCCTGCAATATCACTGACTGAAGCAAAAATTAATTTAATTTAATACAAACATACATAGAGTCAGAGAACAGGCAGCAACTTTCCACAGGATCCCATTCTAAAGCTGGTCATAGTAAACTATCATTTTTACTCTCTACACATGACACTGTAGACTACAAGCCCATCTCTACAAAATAAAGATTGTCCATATCATAAGGGTCTCCAGACTCCAAAACATATTCTGCAGACTTTTTTTGGTGACTTCAGGTCTAAAACATGGCCCCAGGAGACAGATCTGGCTGTTAGAAAGACTATATAAATGATGACAGACAAGGTCAAATTGTCCAGTTTTTGTTGAAAGCGAAATTAGATATTTCTAAATGTTAGACTAGCTTTAGTTATCAAATTTACTACCATGGGGAAAAGTGGGTGATGCCAGCTATAAATCAAAAACCCAATATTTTAGAAAGTTAAGCATGTATTGTGAGTCAATGTCCTTGATCATTAAGCAAAAACTGACAAAAGATAGCTGAGATGACCATTCGAGTGTTTCACTGTAGAATTTTTGTTTTCATGGACAGGAAATTGTTTTTTTAGATTGATACTCAGAACCAGAATAACCAACAAATATAAGGTTGGTATATAACATATCCTTGTTAATTCCCAGAAAAAAAGCACTGTGTGTATTTAACCTACTAGGCTGACAGGTATGAATAGAGAATACTACACTCTGGAAATAATCTCTTACCTGGGGAATATTGCTACATTTATTATTGCATAACATATTATTTTGTCAAACATGGTCTTTAACAGCTTTGCAACAAAGAAAAATCATCACATATGAAATGAAGTGTCTGTAATGGTTACCAAACTAGATAAAATAAGAAATGAAGAAATTAGGAAAAGAGTTGGTAAAATATCATGTATCAAACATATTGAGAGACAGCAAGTAAAATGGTTCTGTCACCTTATGAGAATGAAGCCAAACCAATAAGAGCATATAATACAAGAATATCCGGGTGTACGGCCAAAGGTAGACCAAGAAAACGGTGGATAGAAAACATCAAGATAGCCTTGAACAAACATGGACTAAATGCAACCTCACGACACATCTGGCCTTGGAACGACAGCTTAAGCTCCCACCCTTACGCTTAACGGCAAGTGTGAATGCAATCAACAATCATTCACCTGGGGATAGACAATAGACAATTATTTTGTATCGATCATTTTTTAAAATATCTTAAGTTATTCACCTGAGAATGTTCATTTCTTAGTCAGATCTAAACTCCTTTATTATGACAGAAGAAAGCAGTGCTTTTGGCATGACTGCAAGTAGTATGACTCAGCAGTAAATATGTTCTCCTCAAGGAAGGAATGGGAAATGTTTTACCTATTTTAAAAAAAGGTTAATTGCACATTTTTGTGAGTCAGATCTTCTGTTTGATGTTAAATTTTATTACCCTTTTGCCTTTTTCTGAAAAATCACTAGTGGGAGAGAAGGTTTTTTTTGGCTATGTTTCTAGTACTAAAAGATATGTTCAATAGTTGCAAAGAGAGAGTGTTCAATAGTTGCAAAGAGAGAGGGAGGTTGAATTCCCCCCCCCCCAACCCCCCTTATCTACAGACCTGTATACTCATGTATGCCCTATGCTTTCTTAGTGACTCAATGAGCATGTTAAGAAATATTAAGTGACTCAATGAGCATGATAAGAAATATTAAGTGACTCAATGAGCATGCTAAGAAATATTAAGTGACTCAATGAGCATGATAAGAAATATTAAGTGACTCAATGAGCATGCTAAGAAATATTAAGTGACTCAATGAGCATGCTAAGAAATATTAGGAAATGACTGGGCACACAGGCAGTGGTTGAAGTTAGTGAAGACTTCCATTAATGCTAAGCACTTAGTTAGGGTGTCCTAGTTTGTTTATTATTATATTTTTTTATTCAATATTTCTGCTTGTTGTATTTTATTTCTTGATAAAGTTCACATTGGTGGCCGCAACATAGGAGGTATTCCTGTTATATTTTTTATCTTTTATCATAGGTTTGTAAATGGTATTTTTATTGATGCAGCAATCTAGCTCTACTTAACTTTTAATAGATGTTTTTGTGAAACCATTGAGTCTTGTTATATTTGTAGAATTAGCATACTTTGTGCTTTGTTTTTTTCTGTTTTAGTAGGCCTATATATTATAGATAATAGTATATTATAGTGTTATATAATATTATAGTATATAGATTTACTGTAGTCTTCTCTGGTATCAATTCTAGAACCCACTTTTGTTTGTCTCCTACAGATGAAGATTTTGCCTTTCATGATATGACACAAGCAGTAACTACAGTAGCCAACAGTTCATCTGTAATTGGTAGTTCTAACATCAACTCCTTATAGCAACAGCAATGCTGCAGCAGTAGCTTCCATGAGTAATGAGAATGTGGAAAGTTGGCTAGTTTCCAAAGGGCTGCAAAGGTGAACAGTTTTGACTTTGTGGAAGGTGTAGATAAATATTGTTGATGATAGTTGCAACAGCAGTCATGGAAGTAATAATAGCAATATTTTAACTATGGGTAGATCTCTAAGTTCTAACATGAAAAGCCTTGTGTTGACAAACTTTTTCCTTTTTTAACAGTTGTACTTGTGACAACTTCAACCATTTTGGTCAGGTAAATTTTAAATGGATAGGTATGAGGGTGCTTAAAAAACCTCAAAAGTATTATCAAAATTAAAATGACCATTACATTGTTTTGTAACCTATCAATATTGTTGTAAATGGCATCAGACACGCCAATCATGAATAGCTTGTCACATAACTGATATTTAAACTTCCTACTCCAGTCTCATATAGTTGCTGCGTGGACATGCATGTATCACCATACTAAATTAGCATTGATAAAAGCAAGACATTGTGACTAGTGAAGCCAAGCAAGATCCTACGAATAGCCATTTGGTCACAAATTTGAAGAAACTAAATCAATCAATCAAGTTCCATGCCAAGTGGTGTAGGCGATCATGCTTCTCCACAATTCTCTGTCTCTTGTGTTGTTAATTGGTTCAGTTAGTTCAATTATAATTAATAATTTCCTAAAGTGGATTTAGCTAATGGTCATCATGACTTGTGATGGACAAACAACAATTGTAAAAGTCCTGATTTGGCAAATCTATTGGAATTTGTACCACTGTGAAACATCTGTGAGAGATATTGATTCCAGAGATTTCATGTCTTTTGCATCCTAACTTAACTATTATTACTCCCCAGGTTAACAACAGTTTTCTCACAAGTTGATGGACAGCTTATCTGGCAGCTTAAGAGAATGAGAGAAATGGTGAGAAACATTGGATTTCTTCTGCTTTCAAATATACATAAATATAAATTTCTATATAGGTTAGATAAAGATGTTGATGTATGTACAGATGGATCCGTAAGAAATCTAGTCAAAATGAAACAATGCATACAAGACAACTATTTCTAGTATAAACACAGAAATAAAGGCTGTTGAGTTACTCCAGCAAAACTAACTGAATATTCATAATAATAATAATACTCATAGTATCACAGGGTAATACATTGTAGATCATCAGATTAGATCATATTGTGACAAAAATATAAATATTATCTGTTTCTGATCTTATTAAGTAACCCCGATCTCGCAGTTGACTTTCAGCTCATTAGAACACAAAAAGACATGATTAATATTATACTGATACTCCAATTGTAGCATTTTAATGAGCAAAATTTTACTCAAGAGGTTCCTGTCTCCTCTCCACAATCCCTTATCACCAAACAAAAATAACAACTGACATCCCGCATCATTTTACAGAAAGTCATCAATTTATCAACTCTCATTCCATTCTTCAAGGCACACAAAATTCTGTTAATGATTGGTTGATATGTGCTTCCAACTTGTATTGTCTCTCAAATATTATGTCTAAACTTTGCAGGTGTTTACAGAGCAAACAGGCTAACAGACAGACATGTATTTTTGTCTGTGTGTGTTGCTGAAGATGGAGATGTATTGTTTGTTTATTTCAATCTTAAGTAATTATGATCAATAGCTCTCATATATTTTTATGATATGAAAGGGGGGGGGGTATACAGGTTCCTCCAGAGATCTTTTCCATTCTTGGAAGACTCTAACTCTCATCATTATGCAATGAAATCTTTGAGAACTTGAAATATTTGAGAAATCTTTTACTCAAGGGAGGTAAAAATCTAAATGTAATTGTAAATATGTGTGGTAGGATAGCTTGACTACATATGCATGTCATCTATTAGGTGGCTGTGTTGTTGTATGATGGTTGGTCTGGTCAGACCTTCCACATACCAGGAAATAAGAAGATATAATGGTTTAGTCTTTTGGATTTGGACACAACAATTGATGATACAACTGAAAAAACATGAATAGAACCAGAGAATTTTTTTCATACCCAAAAAAAACTTCCACTATGGGATTATGTGGTTTTGGGGAAAAAAACACTGCATAATCAGAATGAATCTTCTGTACTTTGTAAAACTAAGTCTTTCACCTTTAAAATACCTTGGAGTGCTGTTTGACAGATTTTAGTGTTTTAATGAACATCCAAAGTACACAATCCTCAAAGCTCAAAAGGAGTTGACAGCAATAGGGGTGGCTACTGTTATTGTTGTGAACAACAACTTTTTGCACTGTTATATCCAGGGCTAGTTCTGTCTGTTATAGAGTATGTTAAGTAATTCTGACCCTTAGCTCAATGCAGATTGATAGACTTGACAGGATACAGAATGAAGCTATGCATATCATTCTTGGATGCCCCAGAGATACAGAATGAAGCTATGCATATCATTCTTGGATGCCCCAGAGATACAGAATGAAGCTATGCATATCATTCTTGGATGCACCAGAGATACAGAATGAAGCTATGCATATCATTCTTGGATGCCCCAGAGATACAGAATGAAGCTATGCATATCATTCTTGGATGCCTCAGAGATACAGAATGAAGCTATGCATATCATTCTTGGATGCCCCAGAGATACAGAAATAGAGGCAAGATTTTCCTCTTGCTGGATTATCCTACCATAGCCCCCACTACAGCACTTGAAGATTAGCATCTGTCATTCTTTTGTGCAGATATACTGTTATGTGGAGCGCATGGCCGTGTGGTTAAAATGCCGTTCTCAGACCCTTGAGGTCTGGGTTCAATCCATGATTGGGACAGGATTTTTCTTTTGGAGATACAATAAAAATTCTTCCTGTACATGATGCAATGTCTGCTATGGCAAAGTGGTCTTTATTTCTGCATCCCATAGAAAGCCTCCCTGCACTCCATCACAGGAAAACATGCAGTAGCAAATGTATACTGTTATGTTTTGTCATTTTTCTGTTTGTTTCATTTGTCATTATCACTTGATGTTCTGCCAATTTTCTGTTTGGTTTTGTTTAATCTCTGTCGTTCTATTTCTTCATCATATATACTCTTCTGGACATACTGATTTATTTCATCTAGCCATTATTATTTGAACATTGACAGTGCAGTTTCTTACTCATTGTGTATTACATTTTGTTATTGATAAATGCCTTTTGGTCAAAACATCATGTTTTGTGCTATTGTATATGGCAGTAGTGATTTGTTATGTTATGTTATGTTCCTCCAGGGCCATAGGCGGCGCATAGGGCAGAAACCATAGCCTTCCATTTCTGTCTTTGTGTTG
The DNA here is from genome assembly GCA_034231615.1 of Meghimatium bilineatum. Lineage (NCBI taxonomy): Eukaryota > Metazoa > Mollusca > Gastropoda > Stylommatophora > Philomycidae > Meghimatium > Meghimatium bilineatum. The sequence goes on from CM067311.1 coordinate 26,523,325, forward strand.
CCAAGTCTTTCAATTGTTGCGTGTTGTTTAGGTTCATTGATATGCCTTCTCTATTAATGGTTCTTCGTAGAGTTTCTCTAGGTCTCCCTCTTCTTCTTACTCCAGGTGGCACCCAATATAGTGATTGTTGGGGAATTCTTAGGCTGTTCATTCTGAGAACATGGCCGATGTAAGTCCAACGCCTTTGTCTAATGAAGGAAGATATATAGGTTTGTTTACTTTCCTCTCTTATAGTAGTGTTAGATTTAAAGTCACTCCACTTAACATTCAGAATGGTACGTAGGCATTTGTTTTCAAAGGAGTCGAGTCTTTTATCTGTGGCTTTTGTGGCTTTCCAACTTTCGCACCCATATGATAGAATAGGGATGATATTGGAGTTAAACAACTTGAGTTTTGTGGTGTTTCTTAGTCTGTTTGACGTCCAGATGTTGCGTAGTTTATTGAAAGCACCCGCTGCAAGGGCAATACGGTGTAAAATTTCTTTTGATGAGTCTCCATCCAATGCTAGATTGGTGCCTAAATATGTAAAATTGTTGATTTTAATAATGGAACATTTTGAATTTCTATGTTGTCGTTGGATCTCGTAAAATCTAGTATATGAGTTTTTGATGTGTTGATTTTCAACCCTATCTGATTTGAGTAGTGTTGGAGATTGTCAAGCTTAGATTGAGCATCTGTGTGGTTTGCGCTCATAAGGGCCAGGTCATCTGCGTAGTCAAGATCTTCGAGAACGGTATTATTAATCCATTTTATTCCTGTCAGCTCATTTTCAGTGCTCTTTCTCATGACCCAATCAATAGTGACGCAGAAAAGTAATGGGGACATGATGCATCCCTGTTTAACGCCCGTAACAATTTGGAACCATTCTGACTTCTCAGTTGTTTGTTTGAACACAGCAATGTGAGTTGGTGTAAAATGCCTTTATAACATTGATTATTTTAGTAGGAAAACCGTATTGCTGTAGAATATTCCATAACGTAGGCCGATGAAGACTATCAAATGCTTTTTCAAAGTCAACAAAGTTGATTATGAGCGGGGATTGAAATTCGAGTGATTCTTCAATGATGATGCGAAGAGAAAATATGTTGTCTGTGCAGGAGCGAGCTGATCTAAAGCCTGCTTGTTCTTCTCTGAGTAGTTTATCAACAGCATTCTTTAATCTTTCCAATATGATGCTTAGGAAGACCTTGCCTATGACTGATAATAGGGTGATACCCCGCCAGTTGTTGCAGTCTGAGGGGTCGCCTTTCTTAGGGAGTTTGACGGAGTCACTCTTGGGGAGTAGTGATTAGCAAAGCTTTATTATAATGTTCCCAAGTTTTGCCTGTTAGATTACAGTTTTGCTGCAGTTATATTTTACTGATCATATTTTGAGTGCAACTTGACTGATATTCTAATAGATGATAACCCAGTTGTATTGTAATTTTTATTCCACAGGATCCAGAATATTTCCACAACAGCTTAGAGAGACAATTTGGGATGACCCTTAGAGAGACAATTTGGGATGACCCTTAGAGAGACAATTTGGGATGACCCTTAGAGAGACAATTTGGGATGACCCTTAGAGAGACAATTTGGGATGACCCTTAGAGAGACAATTTGGGATGACCCTTAGAGAGACAATTTGGGATGACCCTTATTGACATTTTACGATTGAATGCAGCATTAGATAGTTTACAGTGATCACATAAACAATTTTCTTGTCACTCCACCCCACGGATGCACTTTTATACACATCTTTCATCAGGAGACTGGCAGTACAATTCTTTATTGTTTCGATGGAAGGATTTACCGATAGCTCTATGTTTCTTACTCCATCAACTGTTTAGATTATGTGTGTACTAGGAACAATGGTTAGGCCTACATGCTAAAATATTATTTCTATTTGACAGTTACACTTTTAGTAGTTAATATTTGGTAGTTTTTCATTACACATTTTATTAGTTAATATTTGGTAGTTTTTCATTACACATTTTATTAGTTAATATTTGGTAATCATTAAACACATTTTGTTAGTTAATATTTGGTAGTTTATTATTAGACACATTTTGTTAGCGCCATATTTTGTTAGTTAATATGTGATAATCATTAGACACATTTTATTAGTTAATATTTTAGTAGTCATTAGACACATTGTTTAATTAATTCACCACGGAGTCTTTTTAGGATTTGGACATAATTATTTTTTTTAGGTTTCTTTTTTTGCATATCTATCACTGGAACAAGATATATTTGTCACAAGTTCATTTTGAAAATTTCTTTAAAATAATTTTAAAATTATTTGTAACAATAAAATAGGGTAGGTGGGAGCAAAGATCTGCACTTTTTACACTTTAGTGTATTCTGACACCTAAACCTAACTACGAACAACAAACTGTCATCAGTGTATAGCTTATCTATCCATTTTACATTAGTGAGGGTATTGAAAGCATAAGTCTTACATGTAGACAAGAAAAAGAGAGTTTATGAACTTAAGTGAACGCAGATTTTTGCTCCATTTTATACACATCAAGCATGTGTCATACATTTTGTGGGTCAAAGATCCGCAGGTGAAAAGATGATACAAAGTATTATAAACTTGAGGGAGATCACCACTGTGACAGGTCTAGAAGACCAACAAGGTGTAAATGTGTGCTAAGAATAAATATGTATAGTTTTGGAACTGTAATCAGAAAAAAAAACATGTTACAGTAAAAAATAGTTTATGATTTCCATTTTAAAGCTAATAATGTCTTTGTAAGGTTGGATGATTGTTATAATCATATATATCAGTCTCTCCCAGCTTTAGATCGGCATCTGCAACTTTCTCATGACATCAGCATCTTCTTCATACATTTTAATGCAGTCCTTTGCCTCAATAACATGTGGTCCTTTACCCCAAATCATATTGTTAGCAAGTATCATAAATTCTTATGAATAAAACAAAGTAGCCTCACAAGATAATGTGCTTACGAACTTAACAATACAGCATATATTTCAGTTTAAACATTTAAAACATCACAATATTAATGATAACAGCAGGCAGATTGTGAGATGCTGAAAACAAAAAAGATATTGTTGAAAATTAATCCATCCTTTGCCTATAAAACTTCATTGTGTCAAAGATTCGAATATTGGCGTCTGACATAATCACGTGTGGTATCAGGAAACAGGGACATGCCATGCTAAGATACAGAGAGGCGACTACATCAGACAGCTGTAAGGAGGCAGTATAATCAAAAAATAATTTGAATCATTCAATAATTAATGAAACATTTAAGGAACTATTGAAGACTTGCATCATACTGAGAAAATCTGCCGCATGCGCCTCTCAGGAAAACCCATATATTCGAAATGAACTCGCTGCTGCTGTTTGCTCTCCACGAATCTTTGCCTTCCATCTACTCTATAATGTATAAATAAAAATAAATTTGGATATTAAATGTGAACATACCAAACTTCCAAATCAATAATTTCTACTCAAACTGTATCAGTGTAGATAATACACAAAAATGCATAGTATATAGACATAGTGCTTTAATTGTGTTAGTTATTCACAAAAATCAGACCTGTTTCTCTGAGATTTGAAGGTAGATCTAAGACTTCGATCAACATTTTTGTCAGATTTTTCTTACAAAATAGCATAATTCAGTTTAGGTATGTTACCAGTAATTGCCAGGTTAAATTTTAATAATTAACTCATTCACTATGGACTATTTTTAACATTTGAGCAGAATTAATTTTTTTAGTTTGAATTTATTTGCACATCCATCACAGGAACAAGAAGTAGTACTACTAAATATATTTAAATTATAATGTAACATGTAGGCTCTATTTTGAAACATAAATAAACAGAGAATGTGGTTGTTATCAAAAGTTTATTTTGAATGAAATTGCTTTTATTGTTGAAAATAAAATAAAATGTAATTTATAAATTAAAAATAAAAACAATTTTGGACATGAAACATGAGTTTACTAAATTTCTGAATCAATAACATCCACTCAAACTGTATCAGTTTTGTGGATAATCCAACTTTAAACAGAAAAATGTATAGTAGATAGGCAAAATGCTTCAATTATGTTTGTTATCTGAGTGGTTCTCTGAAATTTGAAGATAGATCTAAGACTGTGATTGACATTTTTTATCAGATTTTTCTTACAAATTGGCATAAATCTGCTTAGGTATGTTGCCAGTTATTGTCTGGTTGGATTTCAATAATTAATGCGACCAAAGTAAAAAAAAATAGTTATACTTTCACAAAACATAAATGCGCTAAAAAATAGAGAGAAAATATTAGGAAAAATGGCATCACATACCACATATGTTCAAAACTTATCAATAACATACAAAATTGATGTCATAACACATCAAATTCATACTAGAGGTAATGTGGACTTATTATACTTTCAATCAGAACCATCCTTATGTTGATATAAATACAAAAAATACTTAAATTAGCAAAAACAAGTAAGGATCTTTAAAGACACCACCTAATCCCAGATGTGACCTGTGGATTGATTAAAAGACATCATGTATCGAGTTAATATTGATACTCATTCATTAGACACATTTTGATAGTTAATATTTGGTAAGTCATTCATTAGACACATTTTGTTAGTTAATATTTGGTAGTCATTCATTAGACACATTTTGATAATTAATATTTGGTAGTCATTCATTAGACACATTTTGTTAGTTAATATTTGGTAAGTCATTCATTAGACACATTTTGATAGTTAATATTTGGTAAGTCATTCATTAGACACATTTTGTTAGTTAATATTTGGTAGTCATTCATTAGACACATTTTGTTAGTTAATTAATATTTGGTAAGTCATTCATTAGACACATTTTGTTAGTTAATATTTGGTAAGTCATTCATTAGACACATTTTGATAGTTATTATTTGTGTTTTCCTCAGTTTTTTATCCTATTTTACATAGAACTTATTATTCTGGTTTTGTTAAGTGATAACCTGTGAAAATAGCCCATTGGTCTACAGTACCTTACAATAACAAGAAATACTGAAGACTAAGATAGATGGAAGAAGTCAGAAGAGATCAAAAACTGTATAACTAGGCAATTTTGAAAATAGTTAATTTAAGTGTTGAAAAGAAGATTTGTGGATAAATGTAATAGCAGTGAGACATAATAGTGATGATACTGTCAAGTAGACATTGCTAGTTGCTATCTATTACATTTTATATCATCTTGAAACAGCAAGTTATCTGGAGATTGCTTACCAATAATGATTGTTCCTTTCACTCTCATTTGCTGTTTCACAATTTTATTTATAACCCAGATCACCATTCTTATTTTGTCAGATATCATTCTATATCTTCTGTGTTCATGATGAAGATTATATTCATCTCCAAGATAAGCTGTATTTCTTCTCTAAACCAGCTGACCTGATCTATTATCAAGAGTCATTGTAAGCTGTGAATAGCATACATTCCAACTCTACAAGGGCATTTTTGTGTGTAAAAACAGCAACCTGTATCTGTATTATTGTCAGCATAGCTGATTCTCAGATGAAATAGATGCCTGCTGGTTGCTTTGAAGATGATGGAAGATCTGTCAGTGAATATGTTTTTTCCAGTGAAAATCATTTTATACATTGATAATCTTTCTATTCCTTCCATTACTGGTTCTTCTGTCAGTTGTCTCCTTTAGTAAGTGTCATAATTTTGACACATTTTGTTAGTTAATATGTGGTAGTCATTAATTAGACACATTCTGTCATTGAATGACAGTCTGTCATTCTTCTTATTTTATTTGTCCAGAAAAGGATAGTTTGTACATTGTACCAGTTTTTGTTATACCCATTTTGGTTGTTCATATTTTGTCTTCCAGTAACGCATGTGCTATTATTCTAGTCATGTTACCTGATATTTAGTGTCATGGATGACATTGTTGATAAGCTTGATGCCAGAGTTAGTGTCTTGTACATATGTTCTAGTCATCCATTGTTTTATTTGTATTTTTATTTTGTATATACAATTATATGCATGTAAATGGAAAACATCCGGCTCTGTGTGTTTGTGACAGCCAGGTTCAAATCTCACCGCAGGCAATTGTGAATCTATTGATTTTGATGTGTTTTTTTTTCATCTTTGCAACTTTATCACACCTCTTGTATTACACATACATAAACAAAACTAAAACAAAAATATACAGTGTTAAATGCTTTATTTATATGTGCAAAAATTATTTTAAGATCACTGAGAACAAAAGTCATTGTGTTTTACAAAACGCACCAACAATAACCAAAATTTTCAAAAAAGAATCCGGTGGCAGGGGATAGATTGTGTGGTTTTAATGGTTAATTGAAACATCATGTTTTTAAAAAAGGGGAAGTTGGTAACATATCTTATTCAGGATATAGTGATAAATCCAGCATTTTGTGATTGTACTGATTTTCTAGGCTATATCTTATGTTGAATAGGTTGTCATTGGCTTCTGAAAAGTCAGGATGCACAATTGTCTGCAGCAAGATTTGAACCTGGTAACTTGGTGGCTCTCCACCACAGAGCCCAGACCATCTCGTATAGGACAATGCTATTCAAGTATTGTTGAATTTTTAACCACCTCTAATACAACCAATCCAATGTGCACAACTGGCTTTTGAGCCACAAGCAAGTTTTGCCTGGTTATATTTTCCCCACCATCCACTCTAGCACAGTGCTTACAGCTGATTGTTAGTATAGTCAAATGTTGTCAGTATCATGTTGAACGTTTTAGTTAGAGAGCGATGAAAGCTACAAGTTCATATTAGATACTTGGTGCTGATGAGAAAGATGAAAGCTACAAGTTCATATTAGATACTTGGTGCTGATGAGAAAGATCTAATAAGATACATATACATATGTCTATAGATGGACAAGGTAAAACTTGCAATCAGAGATGAGAATGAAAGATTACATTTGAACACATACAAGTCAGAAAATTATGATCAGGTAGAACATGGATTGCATATTCATGGCAGAGTATGATTGAGTGAAAATAGAAATATGAAAATTGATTTCATGAATTCTCCTAGAAAAAACTAGGATAACTGATTTTGTGAGTACTATTGGCTCTTCTTCTTCGTTCATTCTCAAACTCCTGCAGATTAGCAGGATGTAGTCTGGAGAACGGAATGCATTGTGACTATTGGCTCAATTTAAAATAACACAAGGATAACTTATTTAGTGATAACTCCTAACTGAATGTACTTCCCAGTGGCCGTGTGGTTAGAACGCTGTTCTCAGACCCTTGAGGTAACGAGTTAAATTCACAGTTGGGACAGGATTTTTTCTTTCGGAGGTGCAATCAAAATCCTTCCTGTACATGTCACGCCATCTGCTATGACAAAGTGGCTTTTATTTCCACAGCCCATAGAAAGCTCCCTGCACTCCTTCACAGGAAAACATCCAGTAATCAAAGTTTTCCTGATTGAATGCAACATTAAACTAAGATAACATCATTTTTTTATTACTTCTGACTAAATGGAATATGACATTAGGATAATAGATTTTCCATATTAAGAAGGAAGTTAGGTTTTTTCGATCATGTGAAGAGATACGATGGAATTGAGTGTTGTTGGAAGTCGTGATAGAAGGCTGTATAGGCAGAGCTGACCAAGATGTCATTGGACAAGAGATATTTAGGAATGCATGCACATGTTGCTAGAGGAGACAGGCAACTTGCTAGAGACTGCTGTGATTTCAGGATATTCATAAGGAAGACCACATTCTGGAAAGAATATGTCACATGACATAACAGTTTTTTTATTACTCCTGACTGAATGGCATTAAATTAGGATAACAGAATTTTTTATTACGACTGAGTGGAATATTAAATTAGAATAACATACTTTTTTATTACTTCTGACTGAATGGGACATTAAATTAGGATAACAAAATTGTAATTACCTCTGATTGAAGTAAGGTACTGGTAAATGAATTTATTGGCTAACTGCTAGAGAGTTCTACCAACTCCTGGCTGAATTGTGGGCTAAGATAACTTTCAAATAACAGCAGCGCCTATGTCTAGCAAAGCTTATCTTTTTTTTTGGTCATATACTGGGATGTAGACAAAGCCTTGTTGCCTCCATGTTTTTTATTTGAATCATGATCTCAAGGATCTGCATAATAAATATTGTGACTGATTTATTTTAACGAGCACAATTTATCATTCATCAGTTCATGCGCTATTTTCAATTGAAGGTTGGCTTCACAGACAACTTAATATTGTTGGATCTTTTCTACTTCTCCTTAATTAATTCTCATTTTCTGTTGGTTGACAAGATATAATCCAGACTACAGAATGCATTGCATCATGGTTTACTGCATGTTACTGTAGTGATATCTGCACCTTTTGGCCTAGTTAGTTACTTTTGAAGTGACATATCCAAACTTTAGCTTGGGTTTTTTTTTAAATCGCTTTAACTTTTAGATTCCCAACCTAGTCACTGCTTCATTTTATAGAAGCAATGTTACCTGTAACTCCACCTCATAGAAGCAATGTTACCTGTAACTCCACCTCATAGAAGCAATGTTACCTGTAACTCCACCTCATAGAAGCAATGTTACCTGTAACTCCACCTCATAGAAGCAATGTTACCTGTAACTCCACCTCATAGAAGCAATGTTGCCTGTAACTCCACCTCATAGAAGCAATGTTACCTGTAACTCCACCTCATAGAAGCAAAGTGATCCATGACCTGATACATTTAAAAAATATCTTAAAATAGAGTAAAAAGACACCAAAAATATATTTCTCATTAGACCCTTTAGGCCTACAATAATTTCATTTAGTTTAACTAATGACATATTTAATGGAATAATTGAAATTTTAACTCATTAACAAGCTTAAAAATTTGCAGTTGAGTTTTCACTTATTCAAACCACATGGTTATTCTCAACATGAAAATCGTCACTGTTTCTTGTTTTAGTTTTCACATGATAAACTATTGAGAATATATAGAAGTAAAGTGGAATAAAACTCAAATTAAAATTACTTTAAATTCTGTATTTTTTTAGTTTATCCTTTCCGTCAATTACCCCACAGAAAAACCCCATGTGATGCAGCAACCCATGGGTTGGGAATCCATAATCTATAAGATAAAGTAGCTAACTCCATTTCCAAGTTAGTCATCTTTTATGTCATGCATGCAGGTTGCAGTGTTACTAAGTCTGACAGCACACATGTGCTTTTCATATCCAATATTTCCTGTCTCTTGCCATTCTTGTGCATTCTGACAACTATAATTTTTCGCCATCTCTTTGTGTTTTCCTTCCACTGATATTATTTTGTTCTTTGTGACTACTGCTCTATGACTATTCCTTCTTGCGTGGCCAGTACCAGACTCTATCCATATTTGATTTTTCTATATTTGATTTCAAATCAATAATTATCTTTCTTTTTCCACATTTTTATTTATTAATTCGACTTGTATGTTATCAGGTCTTGGGTCTTTATTTGTAGAGCTGTTTGTATTTCATTTTCTATTTCTGATCGCAATATGCTTGGTTCTAATTCTACCATCATGTTGTGTTCTATGTTGTCTGCTCCATCTTTTAGAGTTAGCAAATCTTTAAAATTTTGATATTTTGTTTTCTCATTTCTTCTATAAGATATTCTTCTTTGTTTAGTAGGTATCAGATATTTATTATGCCAGATTTGGTGGTATGTTTATGTTTGATATTTAGTCGTCTTCTGAGAACTCTCCATTGTTTCCTATTAACAGTATTACTTAGTACTAGTTCTTATACTGTTGAGTCACTAAACCAGTCACAGTGTCGATTCAGTGACTCCAAATGGTTAAACCATGTTCTAATCTATCCCATACAGAAAGAAATCACATAGTCCATCTACAAAACACTGAAACCCAGAACTTTACTTCCTTTTTTAGCAAGCAGAGATAGCAAACTGCCATCTCTCACCATTGACCGAAAGTCATATTCCTGATATTGATTGTAGCTGTTATATTCATAAACACAGTTGATACAATAAAACAAATATAGATAAATCCATAGCATATAAATTTCATCACTGTTTAAGAAATGGTTCAGTACTAGGTTTAAACATTTTAATGTAAGGTGACTCTAGGTTTCCTCAAAAAGCCATTTAGGCTACCCAAATACAACTGGAGGATGCATACATTTGCATAGGAGGTGTCCATAAATTATGTCAACAATTAAGAAAGTGGGTTTGAAAAAGTTTGATAGTTGTTGAAGAGGAAGTGGTGTGGTTGACAAACATTGATGTCAACAAAACAGTTTTTTTATGCACCAATTAAATTTTACAAATTTGAAACAAAGTAGAACAACTGTGTCCTTTTTTTGTCTACACAGTCTCAAAACATTTTTTAGGGATGGTAGGGGGGTTGAAATAATTAAGCAGCAAGGTGGTCTTTGGATTCTTTACACTTTGTTGACAGGTGTGGTGGGGGGGGGGTCAAAAAATTGTTCAAATGGTGTTGAAATAATTGATGGACAGCTCCTTCGTATTTCTGATATCTGTAAGCTATGAAGCCAAAACATGGCCACTTGGCTATGCTTACAATGAAATTTACATCAATTGAAGTTCTAACCTATTTCAGGAGGGACTAACTTGGTAATCATGTCAATATTTTTCAATTGATCATTTCTTTCATACAATGATGAACTTTTTAAATAAATTGATATTTGTAACCTTTCTTACCTAAATTATAAGATAAAAAGATTTTGGTTTAAAGTAGTTGATAAGGATGTGATTGTTTGAAACAAATTTATAAATACCCATTCAAATTGACCTGATGTGTTAGAGAAATTAATGTTGTTATTATAGTTTACAGAATGTACTTGCAAAGTTAAAGGTGACCAAATGTTGCCAACAATATAGTGACCATCTACCGTATATTATTTTACTATGAATCATTTATAAACATGGAGTGTAACAAGATTTTGGGCATTACTGTATTAGATAAGCACTGCTGACAACAGTTTTGGAGTGTTTGTGTACCTTGATAGAACATCTGATCATACCAAGATTGAGCAATACCAGAGAATCTGGTTAGGGCTGAACTAGCTTTCGAAACCTAGTGGCCCATGCAGATGTAGATTTAGTCTGGCATGCTGGAATATAATATGGTGATCTCTATAATGGTAGTCACCAGCAAGAAATGGTTTATTATAACAGTTTTCATCCTTATTCTTTCAATTGATAACAAGTGAGACTGCTGTAAAACTCTACATTATAACAAAAGCACTTACATAAAACACAAGGTTGATCAACTTTACAATGAACTATCAGACTATAGGGTACGGTATGAGAAAATACAGATAATAGTTTACAAGACCATTTTAACATTTTTTTAATGTTTACAAATGATATGTAAATGTTATGAGATTTACTTGTAAAGACATTGTCGATAGTGAAAGTGGCCTTAGGAAATGACTCGGAGCGAATCTGCACCACATAGGAACATGTGTAGCATCGCCGGCATCTACAACAAATTTTGTTAAAATGGTCTTAAACAGTAGCTCTGAGGTGAATGTGGAGCAAGATGTCATTAAGACTTATATTAAGATCTATAGGAAACTATAGAAAGTGTTTGAAAATGGCATGAGTTTGAGGGTCAGACTGGAGAAAGGGATAATGTTTGAACAAGATTCCATGGATAGTAGAGTTATGGGGATGAAAAGTGAGGACAAGTTTAAATCTATCAGAAAGAAAAGTACCATCAAGGTATCATGGCGAGAGAATTTACAACATGCAGCCAAGCCAGTAAAAAAGTGTAAATCATGTAACACCATTTATGTTACCATTTGTAAATGCTGTGACATGAAATACATAGGTGAAGCTGTCAAAAAAAACTAAGTGACCATTTCTACCAACATCTTCATGTCATTAACCACAGATTGCCTACCACTGTCACTATGCATTTCAGTGGATGTTTGGAGATATCAAGTAATTGTTCCTGTAGGTTCAGACATCAAATAATTGTTTCTGGAGGTTTAGAGACATCAAGTATGTATTCCTGTAGGTTCAGACATCAAGTAAATGTTCCTGGGGGTTTAGAGACATCAAGTAGTTGTTCTTGAAGGCTTAGACATCAGTTATTGTTCCTAGAGGTTCAGACATTAAAAAATGTTCCTGGAAGTTTAGAGGCATCAAGCAATTGTTCATAGAGGTTTAGAGACATCAAGTAATTGTTACCGGATACTGAAGCTTTAAAGACATCAACCAGTTCTTTCTAGAGGTTCAGACATCAAGTAATTGTTCATAGAGGCTCATTCAGACATCAAGTAATTGTTCATAGAGGTTCATAGACATCAAGTAATTGTTCCTGGAGTTTCAGGCATCAAATAATTGTTCCTGGAGGTTTAGAGGCATCAAATAATTGTTCCTTGAGGCACAGAGACATTAAGTAATTGTTCCTAGAGGTTCAGACATTATGTAATTGTTCATGGAGGTTTAGAGACATCAAGTAATTGTTCCTGGAGGTTCAGAGACATCAAGTAATTGTTACTATAGGTTCATACATGAAGTAATTGTTCATAGAGGTTCAGACATTTAGTTGTTGCATTAGTTAGTTAACAGTTCTGGACAGTAACATAGCTTCTCAATATATTCCTGTAAATGAATTCTTGCATGCTGATAGTTTTCCTACATTGATACATTTCATCCATCCTAGCAAGAGTTCCTATAGACTCATATGATGCTAGATTTATGCAGACTGTTGAATTATGACATCCTAGCAAAAGTTCCTATAGACTCATATGATGCTAGATTTATGCAGACTGTTGAATTATGACATCCTAGCAAGAGTTCCTATAGACTCATATGATGCTAGATTTATGCAGACTGTTGAATTATGACATCCTAGCAAAAGTTCCTATAGACTCATATGATGCTAGATTTATGCAGACTGTTGAATTATGACATCCTAGCAAAAGTTCCTATAGACTCATATGATGCTAGATTTATGCAGACTGTTGAATTATGACATCCTAGCAAGAGTTCCTATAGACTCATATAATGCTAGATTTATGCAGACTGTTGAATTATGACATCCTAGCAAAAGTTCCTATAGACTCATATGATGCTAGATTTATGCAGACTGTTGAATTATGACATCCTAGCAAAAGTTCCTATAGACTCATATGATGCTAGATTTATGCAGACTGTTGAATTATGACATCCTAGCAAGAGTTCCTATAGACTCATATGATGCTAGATTTATGCAGACTGTTGAATTATGACATCCTAGCAAAAGTTCCTATAGACTCATATGATGCTAGATTTATGCAGACTGTTGAATTATGACATCCTAGCAAGAGTTCCTATAGACTCATATGATGCTAGATTTATGCAGACTGTTGAATTATGACATCCTAGCAAAAGTTCCTATAGACTCATATGATGCTAGATTTATGCAGACTGTTGAATTATGACATCCTAGCAAGAGTTCCTATAGACTCATATGATGCTAGATTTATGCAGACTGTTGAATTATGACATCCTAGCAAGAGTTCCTATAGACTCATATGATGCTAGATTTATGCAGACTGTTGAATTATGACATCCTAGCAAAAGTTCCTATAGACTCATATGATGTTAGATTTATGCAGACTGTTGAATTATGACATCCTAGCAAAAGTTCCTATAGACTCATATAATGCTAGATTTATGCAGACTGTTGAATTATGACATCCTAGCAAAAGTTCCTATAGACTCATATGATGCTAGATTTATGCAGACTGTTGAATTATGACATCCTAGCAAAAGTTCCTATAGACTCATATGATGCTAGATTTATGCAGACTGTTGAATTATGACATCCTAGCAAAAGTTCCTATAGACTCATATGATGCTAGATTTATGCAGACTGTTGAATTATGACATCCTAGCAAGAGTTCCTATAGACTAGGGTTGCCATCCGTCCCGCTTTTTCCGGATTGTCCCACTTTTTCATCAAAAATTAATTGTCCCGCCTAAGGGTCTGGGGGACAGCATATTGTCCCGCTTTTTAATCCAGCCAAATTTTTCACCTACAAATTTTAATATTTTCTTAAATTATTTATTATTGGTTTGAGTTTTGTTACAAATGAAGCTTCTTAGTCCGAAACGTCTATTTGTAGATTCCTGCGCTATCGCTGTTTAATAATAAAGTTTGAAGATACAACTCATAAATTTGAGAATATCCAGCACAAAATTGTTAGTGCGGAAGGCGGTATTATTTAAAAATTTACAAAAGATGACGTCTTCGGCTTCGCGAGGCGCCGAGCCTTACTCTACCCATCTCACCGCCGCTCACGTGATCTGTGCCTACGTGACAATCTGCATGCTTTTGTCCTTGTCGTATTCCTGTAGGCGCTAATAATTCATTCAACAACATCGCGCCATCCTCACCAGCAGCAAGAAGAAATTTTGGCTTCATTCTTTCTTTATGTGTTGGAGGCTGGAGGTTGCTTCCAGGAATCCAGTCTGTTGTTACCGGTGGTTGTGAAATATTAAATTTGTTCATTTTTAATTGAGCATTCTAATTTTGTGAATTCTTTTTTTGGATTTATTTTTATTTGGTAATGCCGAAGATAAAGTGTTTTTTCCAAGAAAACTATTCGGAAGAATGGTCTTTCATAAAACAAGGTAGAAGTAAGAATGAAGCAGAATGCAAAATATGTCAATGTTACATTTCTATCGCGCATGGTGGGAGAACTGACATAACAAAACATATAGGAAGTGTAAAACACAAATCTAGAATGTATTCTGCAAACACTTCACTTACTATGGACAATTATTTTTTGACTAAATCGTCAGAGCAAGGTAAATTAGTGGCAGCGACAGAACTGACAATGTGTTATCATATTGTAAAACATCATATGTCTTTCAAGTCAATGGACTGCATAACTAAGCTAAACTCAAAACTGTTTAAAGATTCTCAAACTGCACAAAATGTGGAGCTCGGAAGAACTAAAACAACAGCAATAGTAAAGTCAGTATTAGCACCTGACACTACGAGGCAATTGTGTAATGAACTTGCTGGTGTACACTACTTTGGTATTGCTACCGACGCAAGTAATCACAATGCTGAAAAAATATTCCCATTAATTGTTCAGTATTTCACTCCAGCGAATGGTATGACTGTAAAATTACTTAAACTGGGTTCTTTACCAAATGAAACATCCTCTGAAATAAGCAAGTATTGTATCGAGGCTTTAGAAGAAAACAACATTGATAAGAACAAGTGTATTGCGTTTTGTGGCGATAATGCAAACTGTAATTTTGGTGGAATACGGCGTGCTGGCACCAACAATGTGTTCGCGAGATTGAAAAGTGAACTTAATGAAAATCTTCTTGGAATTGGATGCCCTGCTCATATCATTCATAATTCTGTAAAGACAGCCGCCGATGTTTTGAGTGTTGATGTGGAAACAACAATAATTAAATTATTCAATTACTTCTCTATATATACTGTACGAACGGAGCGATTAAAAGAATTTTGTGAGTTCGTGGAATTAGAGTATCATGCATTATTGTCACACACAAAAACAAGGTGGTTATCACTTTTAGCTGCAGTAGACAGAGTATTAAAATTGTATGACGCCCTGCAATCATTCTTCTTATCTGAAGAAAAAGCACCTAAAGTTTTGCTAACATTATTTCAAAATCCGTTAAGCGTGCCATATCTATGGTTTGTCCATAGTCAGATGAGCGTGTTTGAAAGACAAATACTTAAGTTGGAAAAGACTGATATCAGTGTAATAGAGGTAGCAGTAATTTTGAAGGATACCCTCAGGTTAATAAATGAACGTAAAGAAGAAAGATTTATCCCTATAAAGGTGAAGTCTATTCTTAAAAGAATAGAAAATGAAGTGTCTACAGATGATATTGAGAAACTTTATGCTGAGGTGGATGAATTTTATGAAACAGCGGCCGCTTATTTGCAAAAGTGGATGACGCATTTGAATGAATTTTCCACCATCTTTACTTGGATGCTACTAGACTCTAAACCAGAATGGACTGCAGTTCAGGGAACATTAATGTTTCTACAAGACAAAGGTGTGTCAATAGATGATTCATTGTTGTTTGATCAGTTCACATATTTGAAAGAGTTTATTGAATTAGAACTTTGTAAAAATGGAGATAGATGGAATAGTAAATCATGTCAGGAGAAATGGACGTTTTTCTTAAGACAATGTAAATGTGCGGATCAGTATTCCCAGTTATTACATTTATGTGAATTCATCTTCAGCGTTCCAGGACACAATGCTAATGTGGAAAGAATATTTTCTTTAATGAATGTGCAGTGGACAGATGAACGAAATCGGTTGCACGTAGCAACTGTTGAAGCAATAATGAAATGTGTGTTTAATTATAAACTTAGCTGCACCGAGTTTTATGACTACGTAATCCAGCGACAAGATCTTCTCACTCAGAGTCTGAAGTCAGACAAATATGAGATGCAGCCGACACCGACTTAAGAAGCTGCAAATCAAGGTAAACATGTTTTTTTATTAATTAAAAAAATTACTGGTACAGGTATTAGAATTATAATGTAATAATAATTAGTCTATGTGTGTGCTATCTCTGACTTTTCCTATGGCTATTATGCTTTACATGATGTGTCCCGCTTTCGCGTCTAAAAAAGTACCATTTGTCCCGCTTTCTGCTTCGAAGGTTCTGGCAACCCTACTATAGACTCATATGATGCTAGATTTATGCAGACTGTTGAATTATGACATCCTAGCAAAAGTTCCTATAGACTCATATGATGCTAGATTTATGCAGACTGTTGAATTATGACATCCTAGCAAGAGTTCCTATAGACTCATATGATGCTAGATTTATGCAGACTGTTGAATTATGACATCCTAGCAAAAGTTCCTATAGACTCATATGATGCTAGATTTATGCAGACTGTTGAATTATGACTTCAAAAACAAATATTAGCAGACTGATGCTTAGAGCAGACACAGAAAAACTTCTGTGGGTGAGAAAGAATGAGGGTCAATTAACAGCTTACTGGGACCGTCAGTCAACATGTAATGGCTGAAACACACAAGGAGAGATCTGAGCACCTATGGACTTGTCCGGAGTGCAGTGACGATGATCCAGTGACTAATTAACTAAAACAAGGCTGCACAAAACAAGATGTAGATAGACACAAGAAAACTACATAATTAATTAGTATGAGTTATTCTGACTTCAAATTTCAGGGAACTAAAAAACCAGCCAGTACCTGTATTATCAAAAGCACATTCAGAAAATAGTTCAATGTGAAAATTAATGACTAATTTGAGATAGAAACTGAAATGGAAACCACAAGGGTAGACTGAGAACAATGGAACAATTTAAAAGACCTTTCTCTGAGAATAATTTCTACATCCATTGAAAAAGCCCATAACTTGTCAGATTACCACATTGGATGCATCAATGCACAGAGACCTACAGTGATTTCTATCTTCAATAACACAGATGAGTGAGGAAAAAATCCTGACCTGTCCAATACTTAATGTTATCTGTCCATAATTTTCTTTGTCCTCCTCAGCATTTTCTACATTTTACTGTTCCTGTAGTATCATTTTTTACAACAATATTTTTCTAATTTCTACATGCCTACCAACATGTAGAGTAGGTGGAGGCAAAGATCTGCAATTTTTACACTTTAGTATATTCTGACATTTAGACCTAACTACGGGACAACAAACTGTAATCAGTGTATAGCTTATCTATCTGTCTTAGTGAGAGTATTGAAAGCATAAGTTTTATATGTAGACAATAGAATTTTTGAACTTGGGTACATGTAGATTTTTGTCCAGGAATTTATGGGGCAAAGATCCGCAAGCAAAAAGGTGATAAAAACTATTATAAAATCGAGGGAGTTCACCTCTACGACAGGACTAGCAAACCAGCAGTGTGTAAATGTTTGCTAAGAATATATATGTATAGTTTCATAACATTAATCTAGAAAAAAAAAACTGTTAGAATAAAAAATACTTGGTAAGTTCCATTTTAAAGCTAATAATGTCTTTATAAGGTTGGATTATCGTTATAATCATATATATCAGTTTCTCCCAGCTTTAGATCGGCATCTGCAACTTTCTCATGACATCTACATTTTACATTTATAATGTAGTCTTTTAAACTCGCTTAGGCTCTTTACCTTCCACAAATTGCCTCCACTTACCCTTACAGTGTAAATATTCAATAATATGTGGTGATATAATCTTTGAATCGATGCTGTAACAATTTTTTTTTAATTTTCAGATTATAGCTTTTGTAGATTTATATTCTCTGGCATGATCTGTTTATGCAATGTGCAATAAGAATAATAAGGTGAAAGAGATTTTCATATGTTGTTATAGAATATTTCAAAATAGAATTGCTTGAAAGAAATGTATCAAATATTTGTAATAATTGATGTGTAATTCATGTATTTATTATATCATTTTATGTATTAAATAATTAAGTTATAAATAAATATATTCATTTATGTAAGCTTTTTTATTCTGTTCTTGAATACTGTGGGTTATTTATACAGGTTTTCATATCACTAAGTTAACAGGTATGATTTGTACTTTTATTTTTGTGTACAAAAACTATGCATTAAATTTGTCATGAAGTGATAAACTGATATCATTTAAGTTCTTCTGCACAGACTTTCATTGTCAACGTGAACATGCTCCAGCAGCGCAGTAATCAGCCAAAGGCTGTTTGCATTTCTGTAGATATTGCTGTTGAATGGTATCAATGGAAAATTTTCTGTCTGCTTATTCTGGATAACTTTAGTAACAGAATCTGTGCCACAATCACAAACATTATTAGTTGACATTTTTAACTAGTTGAATCATTAGCTGACATCTTTTTAATTCATTGAATGATTAGTTGACATATTTAACTAGTTGAACTCATAATTTCTTAATCTGTTCTGACATCTTAAAGTATTGACTGATTATTTTCTATTGAACAGTGTTGCATTCCTCATTTTTTTATAGTCTGGATGTGATATTTCATACTCCATCAGTTGCTCATATTTATTTTCAATAGTCCAGTTTATTGATATGATTTTCACATGCCATTATGTATTTTATCATGCAGTGTAATAGTTGTTGGTAGTGTCATGATTTTTTAACTGAAACATCGATAATGTACATATGTATTTTTTATAATATGAAAAAAAGCAGTCAGCTTGCAATACTCCACCAGATATTGATATCCCAATGTTCTTTATATATTAGATGTATTTTCTTGCTGTTTTGTTACTTATATTAGATGTATTTTCTTGCTGTTTTGTTGCTGAGATGTTTAAAATGGTGTTCATCTTGAAGCTAGTAGGTATTCCTATATGTTGATTTATGTTTCTTTTGTATTGTTTTAGAATAGTCATTATTTGGGTCATAATATTCTAAAGTAATGTGTCATTGGCTATTGTTTTCATTGCGTTGATTTACTGTTGTTAACTGGTGATTATAGTCTTGATACCTGTGTCAGTAGATTTTCTGGTTGATCTTATCCTAGTATGTTCTTTTCTATACAGGAGTACGGTAAATATTTACATACAACTAACAGGTGATTACAGCAGGTGATTTTCCCTGTACATACATTAGAGAGTTTCACTTCAATAGAGAGTAAATACAACAGGTGCTTTATCCTTACATATATCAGAGAGTGAGTGCAACAGGTGTGTGTTACACTTACATACAATAGAGAGTGAGTACAGCAGGTGTTTCTCCTTATATACACATTTTCATTTTCTTTATGAGTGATTATTTTCTGGAGACTTTTAGAAACTAGTTTATGCAATTCACCAATGACATGAAGAAGGCTTCCCCAATCAAGGTTTATCCAATGTTTTACAGCATGATTACTAATAATGTGGTCATGATGGATGGTTTTCAGGTCTATGATGATATAATAACAATAAAATGCAGGATATAAATTTGTAAAACTCGAGTGGATATAGTTCTCCATCAAGAAAAAGGACACAACACACCTGACTGTTTACAGACGACTGTGCGCTCACAGCAGGCTCTGTCCAGGAATTGAGATTTTGAAATTTTCCACAATTTGGAGTGACAACTCTTTTGGGCTGATTAAAATTCCAGAGATTTTATTGAAACGTGAGTGAGCTACTCGACTTGATGAAAATAAAATGGCCTAGTCCTACTTACTATCAGTGAGGTCTTCAACAGACTTCCCAATTTTGTGATGACCATGACAAGTCAACCCATCACAATAATTCTGCTGTCTTTTGTATGTTAATGAAGCAGTGATAACAGATATACTGCATGGTATAGCTTCAGTTAGGTTTCCATGCTCAGACCATGCTAGATCCATATTTGCATTGAAAGGTACCACAAAGTGTAAGTCAGTGTGTTATGATACGTTTGATGCCTTTCAGTTCCAGTGTGTAAACTTATAGCAAATAAATCCTTCTTAGAGCAGAGACACCATTGTGACATCATTACTTTTAATCCATGCGTAATTGATTCATTTTTCTTCTTCAGCGTTCATTTTCAAACTCCCGCTGGATCTCCTTTTCAGCAGGACCACGGTCCTCCTAGATTTCAAGCAGGACTCTGTCCAGAGAATAGAAATGTGTTGTGTCGCCGTTTTATTTTATATCACAGCAACAATTACGTAACTATTATCGGTCCTTTCCCAGTTGTCTGGCATATTTTCACACTTTTAAATAAATCTGTGCCGATCCGTATTTTATAGTAATTTCGACCGCTGTATTCCTAGTTACAGAGACTGCCATAATTGGGATCCGATCGATAATTCGGCTCCAATCGAAAATATCATTATTACCTTTGCAATTAGTGTTCCCAGAAGCAAAAAGAGACACGGGAGTTTCTGTGAAAACATTCGATACACTCAATCCGGGATAGAATGCCGCTTATTAGGCATAGATTACTCTGCTGCTTAATACTGGCGGCTACGCAAAATAAATATTAATTTACAAAATAAAATCATCGGAAATGGTTGCAATTTAGAATAATTTTGACGAATTGTATCGGTGTTGTACAGTCATAACTAATTTCTAACGCATTCTATTTAGTTGTAAACACTAGCGGAAACGGGTGCAAAATTTAGTAATTAGGTCTACTTTTATTTCCTCGGTTAATTGCCGGGTGAATAACATTTGTTTACACTCGCTATATTTTAGCTCGAAGAGGTATGAAAAAGCATTGTGCCTGGTGAGTTAAGGATAAACACTGGGTTATCGTTTAGTTTTCAATGCCAGAAAAATAATCAGAAATATGAATAAGATTAACTGTGTTGTCTCCCTTTTTTGGGAACATTTAGTTTGTTTCTCGTTTCATTTAACCTTTAGCAAGCCAGATTAAAAAATACGAAACGTCTCCCTGCCACTGGATTCTTTTTTGAAAATTTGCATTATTGATGGTGACTGTTTTGAAAATGTGATAATTTTTTGGTTGTAAGAGATATTTAAATAATATTTGCACATATAAATAAAGAATTGAATTATGCATATATTGGTGTAATTTATGTACGTGTGTGTGTGATACCAGACGTATGAGAAAGTGGTAAAGACGTTTTTCACAAAAAACATATATTTTATAACAAATAAAGAGGGAAAAAATAAGGAAAAAAAATAACTTACCTTACATATCGAATTCCTTGGCAACACTGTAAACTAAATCACGCAAATCTGTTGTATTTATGTTCTTTCACTGCGAAATTATCAAAATATAGCCGGGGGAACTGTATAAAACATGTAGATTTGCAGTAAAATAGTTCTTTGAGCTTAGGCCTAGAGTTATTTTTTCTGCCACTTCAACATATTCGATATCAAACGTACAAGTCCCCAAACCAACACGGCATTCTGTATATTCACTGCTGTGAAACTAAATAACCTAATAATCCATGATTCAAGCCACGATTCAATGTTATTTTATTCGAAATACGATGAAATAAAGGTCTATAAAACCGATCCATCATCATGGCATCGTACCGGTGTACAGATGTGGTCAGATTAATTGCTCTTAAACTTTTACGAATAGCTAGCCATTTTCAAAAACGATCATTTCGGAAGTGGGGGATGTACCGGCTTCGATTGCGCATGTCCCCAGCTATGTGCACGGACTGTGGTACGTGTAAATCTCACGATATTATCGTTGGGTGGGCCGGGCCGCCAAAAGCGCGCGCAGCCATTTTGTTTCTCGGCGGCTGCGTTGATATAGGCTCGGTGAAGGTTAAAATGTAGGCCCAAAAACTGGGAAATGACCCTATTATCTATTTTTATGTGTGTGTGTATTTGATAGGCTGATATAGATCTGTGAGTTTTTGTCATCCAAGAAAACCCAACTTTTGAAACTTCTTTGATTCATTAGTTTTGTTGCAATTCTATCATACATGTTGATTTGTATCTATTCCAAGTGTCTGAGAACATCAGAGTACAGTAGTAGATACATTTTGTGCTTCCTTTTATCTTGTCACAAGTGACCTTTAAGTACTGTATCATTATCTTTATTCAGTTCTGGTTCAGCAACAACACGAGTCATGTTTGATGTATTTTTTGTTACCAGAGTATTTTTAGAAATTAATTCAAATGTTAATGTCAAGTAGCATAGTCAGATAATAAAACCAGAGATAGCAGAAGAACAATTCAGATTTGTAGAAGGAAAAGGCATTAATAGAGAGGGCCATAGAAGTACAACGAGACCTTTATCTGTGCTTCATAGATTACAGCAAAGCATTTGACAAAGTGAAGAATTCAGAGATTGTAAAACTGCTAAAAAATCTTAACGTTGATGGTAGAGATCTAAATATAGTAAGAAATATGTATTGGAAACAAACGGCTGTGATGATAGTTAATAACACCATAGGTAGATTTCAAAAGATAGAAATGGGTGTCGGGCAAGGTTATGTAATGTCACCGGATCTTTTCTCCCTGTATACATAATACATTATGCGAAATATAGAAGATATGCCAGGAATAAAAGTGGGAGGATGCAATATAAATAACTTGAGATATGCTGACGACACAGTACTGATCGCAGGAAGCAAACAGGAACTACGAGGCCTGTAAGTAGTGAAAGAAAGTATGTGAAAACAAAGGCGTCAGTTCAAACAAGAAGAAAACAGAAATAATGGTTGTCTCAAAGAGACATAAACCACCAAGATGCAACATAGTAATTAACAACACAAAATTAATATAAATTGAAAAAGTAAAATATCTTGGCACTCTGTTAACATCAGAAGGTAGATGCTCAAGTGAGATAAAGAGCTGAACAGCCTAAGCCAAATCAACACTCCAAAAAATAAGAACCATTTTGTGCATTGAAAGACTATCAATGCAGACCCGAATTCGAGTGCTGAGATGTTATATCGAACCAATTATTTTTTATGGATGTGAAGCATGGACTGTAAACAAAAAAATTCAAAGCGAATTATAGGCTACAGAGATATGGTCTCTAAGATGAATGATGAAAATACCATGGACAGCTAAGAAAACTAAGGCAGAGGTTCTCATTGATGCTGATGTAAAAAGATCAATCATATCAAATATTAGGGGCAGACAGTTAATATGCTGAGAAGAACACAGCTTGAACACTTAATAACCACTGGAAAGATCAAGGGGAGAAGAGATAAGGGATGACAAAGAGAAAAGTTGCTAGATGGCCTAGTATTGTGGCACGGTAGAAGTTCACCAACCAAGCAAATTGACAACACAAGAGACAGAGAGTCATGGAGAAACATGATCACCTATGCCATGGATTGACTGAGCATAGTCATGTGTTATTTAAATTCTCAAAGTGAAAGGCAGTCGACTTAAGAGAGGTACGTCGTGGAAGGGGCGCACAGAGGATATTATACAGAGGGTATGCAGATTGAAAGATGTGCTACCTGGTGCCGAATGGAGTCATGGTCCCTTAGATTGTCCAACATCCTTCAAATAATAATAACACTCAATAGAGAATGCAGGGAATGGTGTCCGACCGTGGTGGAGTTGGAGGTACTTGCTCTTCTTCTTCAGCGTTCACTCTCAAATAACCACAATGAATATTTCGTGTGATTTCCGCCATGGAGCGTGAAGTACGTTGTGCTGCAAGTTCCACAGTAGAACTGTGATTATTTGCAAACAGGTTGACCACTTGTGGTCAGGACGTCCGAGGTCCAGCACATCCGTTTTCGTCATTCCTTTATTTCGGGTATGGTCCCTAGTCCGTGACAGCCTGTGTATCTGTCGCCGGGCACGCTGGTGTGTAGTGCCTCTTCGCCAAGACGCTTGTCGAGCGCATCTATCTGGCACGAGGTGCTCCATAAACCCATCTCATGCAATTGGACGAACTCTGCCTGTGTCCATCGGGTACTGAACCTTTTCTCATCCGCGAGCCTGGTTCCGTATGAGGAAGAACTCGCCAGAAGAGTTGGACTCTGGCTCGTTCGCCCTCCTACCCGAGGCGTCGTTCACAGACATCGTGAGCCCCTCGCACAAGTATGAGTCTCACACCACGCGTTTGAGAGCAAGGCGTTCTCGAGCTGAGCGACCGTGTCCCAATAGCGCCTGAGCCCATCAGGTACTGAACCCTTTCTCTCTGCAAGTGTATTTCCGGTATAGGAAATCTTGACAGTAGAGTTGGGCCAGGACTGCCATCGTTGTCCCCTTCATGCCTAAAACCATCGGGTTCGGAACTCTTTCTCTTCGCGAGCATATTTCCGGTATAGGAAGGCTCGACATTAGAGTTGGTTTAGGTCTTCTTGCTTTTCCGAGCGCCCACGATTGGGTCTGGGTCTCTGCTTATAAGGATCACAGGTAACTAGAAGCTCGCCTCGAGCTAACAGAGCTTATAGTTCCCCTTCCCTAGGAACGTTTCACTTTTCATTTGCAGTTTGCGCTGTTCTGCCCTTTCATTATGTCATTGTACTCATAATGACATATATTTGTTTCTCTACATGCAACTGTCTTTACGTGCCTTTTACATTGGCCGCCACTCCAATGTTCTGAATGGACTAACAGGCGTCACTGTATATCGACTGTGTTGCTTTATGTGGTGATGCAAATGGTGTCGGAGATATTGTCTGTCTCTTTTGCAGTCAAATCTCTTTCCATCTGCTTCCTCCACATTCTTGGACACGATCCCCAAATGATTTGGCCAGAATCAGCTTGAGCTGCTGTTTTCTGTTACCAGGGTGCACCACGAGGAGGTAAATTTGGGATCTTGGTTATCTGCCAACCCTGGGTCCGCCTAGAGCAATGCATTCCCTTTGCAACCATTACTCGCTCTAATCTGTGAAAATTCCAGGGAAGGTGATATGATTTTTTATACAGGTGGGTCGGTTGAGAGACACATCAGAAGTGCTTGGGCCTTCACGGCTCACAGGTGGGGGGAAACCAACAGAGAGGAAAGTGGTGCATTCGCTCAGACAACAAGCAGCATGACAATGGAGATTTTGGCTGTAACTAAATTTTTTCAATGGGTCTGCATACTCAGTAACTCAATGAGCATGATTGTGAAAGTTCAGGCGGGATACATTCGGGAACAGTGGCTGGATGCAGTGAAGAATTTCTGTATGCGTAAAGTTACTTTCATTTTTGTGTCGGGGCATGCGGGAGTCCGGAGTAATGAGAGAGCAGATAGGTCTTATAGCACACAGTGCTACGGCTATTGGTGGAGCAATGGATCGAGCAGACATTTTGAACGCCCTATGGGAAAAAGCATGAGCAAATGACTGTATAAGTGACAATGACTCTTGTTCCATGACTAGAATAAAGGAATTTGGTTTGAAATGTGGTGTCACTAGAAAGGAGCGGTTTTGTGGGCAGAAAGAATAATGGTCAATCAACTGTGTACTGGTACCACCAGTCAACGTGTAATGGCAGCTACACTCAAGGAGAGATCTTAGCACCTATGGACTTGTCCGAAGTGCAGTGACGATGATCCAATGAATAACTATGTGTTGTTTCAGTCAACCTTTCATACGATACTCAGAAAATTCTTCTTGTCCAGAAGATAACACCTGTAACTTTCCATCCAGGTATCATATACACAATCTAAGAAACATCAGAAAGTTCTTGTCAAGAAGATAACACCTGTAACTTATCTTTCAATCTAGATATTGTATACTGAACATTAGAAAGTTCTTCTCAAAAAGATGACAGTGACACCTGAAAAATTTCCATCCAGGTGTCATCCCATCAAAAAAATCTTGTCAAGCATATAACACCTGTAACTTACTTTTCCATGCAAGTGTCATTGGCAAAAACATTTTTCTTCGCAGTGTCATTTTTCTTTGGCAAAAACATATCACCTGAAACTATATTTCCTTTCTGCTGGTAAATTTGGCTACAAGATGCAGTGAAATCCATCTATGGTGCATTATTTTATAACTAATTTCTCTATATAACAACAGTTATATGTCTTTGTTATTTAATAATAACAAAGACTTATCTAACCCCCAACCATATTTATTCTATATTTTGTTTACTGCATATAGCGAATTTGTTATTATAGACATCTTTTGTTGTTATAACAGGATTCCACTGTAATTTAACCCTTTCCCCCCTATGAGATTTCCCAATTGTCAATCCCTGATCCCTAAGGCAAGGGGCACAACTCCTCCAAAATATGGATATGATGATGACAAAATTACATTTTCTTTCAAACTATTCATCATATCACACTCAGACTTGGCAGATCAACAGAAAAATGAATAGTCTTGCATAAACCTATATCAAAGATAATTTAATACATATATGTATGGAAGACATGGAAGCAGCACATAAACAAAGCAACAACAAAGCCAGGAGGAAGTTAGCTATCCTGAGAAAACTAAGTGGAACCACATGGGGTGCCAGTGGAAATATACTCAGTAAAGTTTACCAGCAAGGCATAAGACCACACCTGGAATATGGTTCAGCTGCGTGGTGTCCTGCATCAAACACCACATTACAAGATCTAGATAAAGTGCAAAACCAGGCACTTAGAATAATGTTGGGAGCAATGAAATCAACACCCATAGCAGAGATGCAGAAAATGGGAAGAATGCAAACACTTGGCGAACGCAGAGACACAAAAGTACTAATTCAAGCAGAAAAGTTGCAGTGTATGCCAAGTCATCCAATGAAGGAAAGATTCCAAAATCTAGCAATGGGGCGACTGAAAAGGAGCAGCTTTATCCATCAAGCTAAACGACTCCGTAGACAACTTACAGACCTACCTGAAGTTGACAGCCCTTTAAGGTCTGTACCAGAACAAACCCCGTGGAGTGAAAGCCATGGAATGCCAATATACATTCAGACCCATGTGAAAGGAATACTAAGCGAGGATGAACAGAACAGTGTGCAGCGAATGACAGTCACCCTCAGTTTCCTGGATGAGGAATATCCACAAGATATATGGGTCAGAGTGTACACAGATGGGTCAGCACAGAATGCTGTGAGGAATGGAGGTGCAGGTGTATATATAGAATATCCACACAAGCCTAGAGATACAATCAGAACACCGACGGGAAAATTCTCAATAATTATGATGCAGAAATCCAGGCAATTAGTGTGGCAGCTAAAAAAACTGCTGAACTCCAACTCTGGCCTACAGCCTGTGGTATTCCTGACAGATGCAAGGTCAGTGCTTCAAGCTCTCCAGTCTGGAAAACTAACAGACTTGAAAAAACTACTTAGCGAATTGTCTTACCAGTATAGGGTAACCATGCAGTGGATACCCTCTCACTGTGGAATACCAGGAAATGAAAAAGCAGACCAACTGGCTAATGAAGGTGCTGCCGAAGACCAACCAGATATACCAATCACCTACCATCAGAAAAAACAGATGATCAAGTCAATAAGAAAGCCACAAACGCCAACACAAGATGACTATCACATTATGAACAGATCAGAACAAGTGATAATTCTACGTCTCAGAACAGGACACAACCGACTCCGCAGTCACATGTATACAAAGTTCAAGATTGGCAACACGGCCATGTGTACAGGCAGCACAGAGTGCCAAACATATACTTCAAGAGTGTTCTGAGCATGAAATGCTGAGGCAGACATATTGGCCAGAGGAAACAACACTGGAATCAAAGCTCTATGGGACATTGTATGAACTACAAAAGACAGTGAGTTTTATTAAGGAGACAGAATTACAGATATAGACATGTTTCAAGTGAACGAAAGAAGAAGAAGAAGAATAGTCCTGCCCAAGCAAGCACAGGTGCTGAAGTCAGAGATACCAGGTTGAGAGGTGCACCAGCAACCACGGTATCATGCAACATGACCAGATAACTATCTTCACAACAAAAAATAACAATGAGCCGGCTTTTTCATTGCCGCAGACTCCCACATGTCCAGAAGTATAAATCTACAGAATTATCCACAGATAAGAATATGAAATGTACTCCATCCACTCATCTCAGCCACCCATTATGAACCTTTCTAAGCATGGACTGAGAGTCTATTACAGCTCCTATGAAATACCTATAGATGATGTCATTACTACCATTCCTG
Source organism: Meghimatium bilineatum (assembly GCA_034231615.1). Taxonomy (NCBI): domain Eukaryota; kingdom Metazoa; phylum Mollusca; class Gastropoda; order Stylommatophora; family Philomycidae; genus Meghimatium; species Meghimatium bilineatum. The sequence continues at coordinate 26,551,752 of CM067311.1, forward strand.
AGGCCTTTACTTTCTCGGAGTTTCTTAAGTTGTATCATGGGTTGCCTGAAGAGTCATTAGTGATCTAAAAAATTTTCCAATTGAGTCTCAAGATTTAGCTAACTCATCCCGGAAGCCAATGCACAATCTACTGAGCTCCCACAGCTCAGATGTAAATACACAACAAACACATTTTTTTTTCAAATAAAATGCACAACAGTTAACAATAATAACAAAATAAAATATTTTCAACAAAATCCCAAGTTTCCAGTGATCAAAATTTCACTAAAACTAACCAAATCTAATAAAATTTATCATTAAGAAAATGACCATCCCATTTTTGAAGCAGTAAATTCTTATTTTTGACTTACCAAAAACAAGAAACAAAAATAGATACACAGATTACTGTCTATTGTAAAATATTCATGATTAAAATTTCCAAAGACAATTAATTTACAATATTTATTTCTTCCTCAACATCAACCTCCATTTTGAAAGTGTTCTTTACAGACTCGTGGATCCCAAACCATCGGGGTTTCTCATAGACTGCCTCTTTAAGAGTTTTAACATTAGCCTTGGTGGAGATATCTTTAGTACGAGCAAATCCAACGCGATTGTTTCCCATATCAAATTCAGTGTAGTAGGGTCCAATAAACACATCTCCCAGGATCCATAAAGGTCCAGCTGGTGCAGGCACATCCAAGCCAATGAAACCACTGAGACACTCAGTCTGCCCCATCGTTGTGACCTGAAGTAAGACATTAAAAATAATTGTTTATATTTATAGAATTATGAATTTCTTCTTCTTCTCCTTCAGTTTTCATTCTCAAACTTTCAATGGATCTATCTTGAAGTAGGACAATGGTCCTACTAGATTTCCAGCAGGATGTAATCCAGAAAATGAAAATGTGCGGTGTCACCGTTTTATTTGCGCCAATGGTCCAGCACATCTGCAGTAATTATGAATATAATTCGACCACACCTTACTATTATTATACAGAGGGGAGACTCTAAGGCAGTCAATGTTGTATTAAACCATCTTCTGGCATGACCTGCTTGTTTCCAAGTCTATTGACATTGCTTTTTCATTTAACTAATCAAGAGGGGGGGAAGGTCCAGTGCAGATGGCAAGGCACATTTTCCATAAAACCTGTACAGGCAAGCAGTCGTATGAAACCTGTCCAGGAAAGCAGTCATGTGAAACCTGCCAGGGCAAGCAGTCGTGTGAAACCTGTCCAGGCAAGCAGTCGTGTGAAACGTATTAACTATGTGTCTCTGCAATTTACACTGGCCTGCTTTCTGACAATCTGTAAAGATCCAAAAGGCCATCATCATCCTACCAGCAGTTACAGGAAACCATTAGCATCATCTTCATAAATGTTGTTTGATGTACCAAACAAATATTACAACACTCTTCTTCTGCGTTCAGCATCTGTGGTTATGCTATACCGTCAGGTCTGTCGTCAAGAAGTCCACTGTCTTATCCAGGTCAGAGCGGCTGCCCCATAGCTTTTGCCTCACATCTATATCCTCTGGCCAGGTCTGCTGTCTCTGCTGTTTCTATGTTGGGCAGTCTTGAAGTATGTGTTCCGGGGTCTGGGTTCCTGTACAAGAATATTTTATAGCTGTTGAATGCTAAAATGCAGTACAAAGTCCATCTTTAATATGTGAGTTGTATCAGATAGTGAATACATTTTACAAATGTGTTGAGGCTAAAAATCAGCTTCAAGCAGTTGGGTAACTGAACAATTCAGAAAACAATGGCAACCAAATGACAATACATATTACCTAGGAAACCACTACAACCACAAAATGTTGGGCTGATTGCTACATCTTGAATAAGACAAAACCAATTTTAGGTAGATTTTTGGTGGAAATTATCATTTTAACGGAAATTTTCTTCATAAATTCATGGTCATAAGTTCTACAGTTGTTTTAACTCAATTCCTACGTATGTCCATTTTAACGTAGCAAAGTCTAAGACTACTTATGCACAGTATAACGGGACTCCATATATACCCTCCGTTTTGGCCTTGTTTGGTTCGTAAATGACAACTATTAACTTATTTAGCCATTTAACATTTAGAAATCTGGCTAACTCCTCCTAAGATGTATGTGATGACAGGCAACAGTGTTGCTGTTCTTTACTTCCCTCCCTGGCACCAGCAACACACGTTCGTTCTTTGTCATGTATAGAGCTATTTGTTTTAGGTCATCCTGTATTCCCCACAACTTGTTTTGCAGAGAAGCTCCTGTGGGCCAGATTGTTGTTCTGTCAATAGTGAAACTGGGACAATTCTGTAGTGTGTATTCTGGTGTCTGCACTGCTCCTCAGATGCAGGCAGCAGAGTTGATAATTTTTATTTGGTATCTGTTTGCTATAGTCAGAATGTTCTATTTAGTTATGGTTATTTGGTTCCTGTAATTTACTTTGTGAGTGTTCTTGAACAACATTTGACCGCTTTTCATATGGTGCATGGATTCAATTGTGTGCGTAATTGTGAACTCTTTCAAGTTCTACATCTCATGAGCCAACGTTTTCTGACTCGACGGTGAGGAAGTATCTATGATACCTACCTGAACGCTGGTTTTCAGGGGGCATCCTGCAAATTAGCTTTTTTGTGTGGAATACAACGAATGTATCATAATGGCAAAAATGACTTGACTACGCCGCTATCTTGGTGCAACTGGAAGTCGAAAGAGTAATGATTTGAGTCATTGAGCAGAAGTAACGGTACAGGTAAATTATGAGCCAGCATCATAGCACAGTTTCCCATAAGTACTGAGATGCCTAGTCTGTGGTTAACCATAAACCGCCTGACTAGCACCTCCTACCACACTTTTTAAGTAGTAATGGTACAATTTCTCAACCTTCCCAAAGCATGAGCCCTGGTAACTCACTTCCTGGTTTCTGAGGGAACCATAAGAGTAAATTTTGTTTCATCCTATGAATGATAAATGGACTTGAAACCCAGGTGTGCTGGTTGGTGGGCAGATGACTTAACACTACACTATTGCAGTTTCCAAGGGGCATATTTCAGTGCAGATTTTTATTATAGATTAATCCCTGAATAAAAAATTTCTTACAGAGAATTTGAACTAATATCCTCAAAACTTAAGAGAGTGGTATATTAGCTACTTGACGACATACTACTCTTCCACTAATGAAACTGAAATAAACTAACCTGGAGAACATATTGTTGAGGTGTAAGCACAAATCCCTGTCCTCCAATGGTAAAGGTCACATTTGGCATTTTTGGAATGTTAGCACACACAACCAGATACTGCAGGATGAAAGTGTCAAAATTTGATCTACAACTCACGGAAATTTTGAAAACAATAACATATAACAAACTGCTTATAGTTTATACCAGCAATTCTTAAACCTTTTTTTCCCCGTCGACTCATTCTGTATAATTATGCTTCTGTTTGAATGAAACCTCAAATAAAAGCTTGTTAACTTTTTTCCAGGTTTATATTATATTATATTAAATATTGTGGAAATCTTTCTCTGCCCTTTCTACTACTAGAAAGATCCATTGTCCCTAATCTCCGATTTTTTATTTATGGTCACAGCAATATGCTGTGGTCTCCTGAGGGGCCTAATGGCCCAACTTGACAACCACTGGTTTGGACAAATGGCTAGGTCAGTTACTCTATAGGACTCTCAATCCATGATCCGCAAGATTTAGAATAGATAGCTAACCCATGAGTGGATGAAGTATGTTGTGGTTTCACACCTGCAAAAACTTCGGTAGGTGTGGTGTGGCAGAAGGCGGAAAACATGTTGAATCAAGTTGCGAGGTGAGTAGATGCCATCTGAGCAGATCTGGTTCAAATCCTGTTTGCTGCAATGTGATTTTTTTCTGAACTAGAAGTCTAGGTCCAGGTGGTTGGAACACCATGAGAGAAGAGACTATTATTAAGAGATTGAACGAGTTCGAAATTGCTTGGGGTTACAGTAAAGGGTAAAGATTTTTTCTTCTTCTGCATTATTTCTCACATTCCTGTAGATTAGCAGGTTATAGTCCGGCAAATGGAATGCATTGTGTCATGGTTTACAGCTTTGCTGTGATGTCTACGCCTTTCAACATGAAACATCTGACTTCAGTATGCGCTTGGGTCACTTTGACCCTATATGGGATGTGACAGCCAACTCCACCCTACAACTTTCTTAGTCGCCTCTTATGACATGCATAAAAGTTAAAGAGTGTCACTATTCTTTGCCCCCCTTTGGGACCGAACAACTCATAGACAGAGAAGTAGAATGAGGAAGATATACAGTGAATGATTTATGGGAACTATCAGCGTACATGCTCTTCCATATCTGATAAAAGAGATGAAACTCCTACGGTGATGCACATCAGTCTTCTTCTTCAGCGTTCGTTCTCGAACTCTCATGGATTTCTTTTGTAACAGGACAATAGTTCTACAAGATTTCCAGTTGGATGTATTCCAGAGAATGGAAATACACTGTCTGTGTGTTATTTGTGTCAATGGCCCGACACATCCGTCTTCGCAGCTGCCATCAGTCTATTCAGAAAATCGCTAAACCACAAATGATCCAGAAAAACCCCACATCCACTTTTGTTTTATGTGATGTGTCCTGGTAACAGGCTATATGCTGAAGTATGGCAAAGTGAATTGGGGCTGAAGAGGAAAGGCAAAATGGCTCCCTTGTATGCCATGATGAAAATTACTCTGATACGTGTGAATACCAGAAAGGTACTTATTTGGTAAGGAAAGGGTAGCATATAACCGTGACCTTCATTATAACAGGCCAGATTGCTCAATAACTTTACATCACTGAAGAATGCCAATCTGACTACTGCTGTACTTTTCATTGGTCGGCAAAACGAAGCATAAATAAATGAAATAAACAATCTTAACACATTTCTTCCATATCTGCTTATCTTAATCCATTGCTTTGATTTCTTTCCATGTTTTACCATTTTGAATGTGTCATTCTTTCCTCTATGAATGTTATCTTCCTCTTTCCATGTCGGTTATTTTGCAGTTTCCTTCTTTCTTTGTTGGTTATCTTTCTCTTTCCTTCTTTTCCGTGTGGGTTATTTTTTTCTTTCCCTCTTTTTCCTGTGGGATGTCTTTCTCATTCCTTTTTTTCCTTGTGGGCCGTCTTTCTCTTTCCTTCTTTCCATGTGGGCTGATTTTTGCTATCCTTCTTTCCCTGTGAACTGTTTCTTTACTTCTTTCCATGTGGGCTGTTTTTTGCTTTCCTTCTTTCCCAGTGGGCTGCCTCTCTCTTTCCTTCTTTTCCTGTGGGCTGTATCTTTCCTTCTCCTTGTGGACCATCTTTCTCTTTCCCTGTAGGTTGTCTTGGTCTTTCCTTCTTTCCCCATGTGCTGTCTTTCACTTTCCTCCTTTCCCTGTAGATTTCATAATACCTCTGCTTGTTCTAGGTAAACATAAAAAATGAGCTACACAAATCAACCCACCTCTCCTTCTACAAACTTGATAGCTCCAATCTGAGCATTCAACTTTTCTATCTCACTACTGGGTCCAGCGAGCAACGAGGTGCCAGTATCAGCTATGGCCCTGCAGCCTCCATTGCAATATGTTGTAGTACTAACAGTGAAACTGAGAAAACAAACAAAACAAATGGAATTATATGGAACATCAGGGTTTCTCAATATTTTAAACTGTGTACACCACATCTAAGCACAGATTCTCAACTTTTTTGTGTCTGGGCCCAATTTTATAAAAGGAAAGTCTGTGGCTATGTTGATAACGACAAAAATGTCCAGCAAGTGTGATTTTGGTTAGCTTTGAGGTTGGTGACTTGGGAACCAGATCTCTCTTTCTCTTTCTCTCTCTCGTGGCAGGGCTACTAGCAGTATGGTTACAGCGAAATAAAGTATACTAACCATAACCCAAATAGTTTATTCTACAACTAATACAGCCTAATCATAACCCAAAACCATAATAAATCCATCTAAAAAAATACCCAAAAAAACAACCCCATCCTAAAATCAAGATCTTTCCACACTCGTCTGCATCTCCAAAGGTAGAAACTGCTGGAGGACTACGTGCTGACATATGATATTGTGATTGATGGAAGACTACGTGTTGACATATATGTCATTAATGTAAGACTATGTGTTGACATATGATATTGTGATTAATGGAAGACTACGTGTTGACATATATGTCATTAATGTAAGACTATGTGTTGACATATATGTGATTGATGGAAGACTGTGTTGACATATGATATTGTGATTGATGGAAGACTATGTGCTGACATATGATATTGTGATTGATGGAAGACTACGTGCTGATATATGATATTGTGATTGATGGAAGACTACGTGCTGACATATATTGCGATATGAAAGTAATTAATATGTTTGAAAACGCGAGACACGTACCTCCACATCCAGCAAAGACATCCAGTGTTCGCAGCTGATGTACTGAAAAATGTTTCACAGCATTCTCCTGTTCTAACTCATCTTTACTACATTTTCCTTTGCCCTTGCCTTTTCCCTTACCCTGACAATATCTTTCTTAATCTTGATGACGAGTAGTCTCTTGCATTCGTTTCCAAGCTCCCACAGATTAGCAGGATGTAGTCCGGAGATTGAAGAACGTTGTATTATGTTTTGCAGCTTATGACAATTAGTTGAGTTTGGTTATCAGCTAGAGACTGGCATTTCTGCTCTCATCCTTTCTTTCGCTAATAGGTTTCTAATAAATCTTTTCAATCACTGAATTACCACTGCTCTTCTGCGTTCATTCTCAAACTCCTGCAGATTAGCAGGGTGCAGTCCTGAGAACAAAGTTTTGTGTCATGATTTACAGTTTTGCTGCAAATATCTGCACCTTTCGACCTGACACACCGGCTTGAGTATGGTTTCTGGGTTACTTTGACCCTATGTAGTATAGGACAGTCAAATCCACTCCATAACTTCCTTAGTTGTCTTATGACATGCATGGAAGATAAATAGTGTTGCTATTCTTTGCTCCCCTTTTGGGTCCAGGAACACACAGGAGCACCACTTCTCCAATCTTTCCATTCAGTGAATTACCACTGATCCAATCATTGAATTACCAGTGATCCAATCATTGAATTACCAGTGATCCAATCATTGAATTATCAGTGATCCAATCATTGAATTATCAGTGATCCAATCATTGAATTACCACAGATCCAATCATTGAATTACCACTGATCCAATCATTGAATTACCACAGATCCAATCATTGAATTACCACTGATCCAATCATTGAATTACCACAGATCCAATCATTGAATTACCACTGATCCAATCATTGAATTACCACAGATCCAATCATTGAATTACCACTGATCCAATCATTGAATTACCAGTGATCCAATCATTGAATTACCACTGATCCAATCATTGAATTACCACTGATCCAATCATTGCATTACCACTGATGCAATCATTGAATTACCACTGATCCAATCATTGAATTACCACTGATCCAATCATTGAATTACCAGTGATCCAATCATTGAATTACCAGTGATCCAATCATTGAATTATCAGTGATCCAATCATTGAATTACCACTGATCCAATCATTGAATTACCAGTGATCCAATCATTGAATTACCACTGATCCAATCATTGAATTACCAGTGATCCAATCATTGAATTACCACAGATCCAATCATTGAATTACCACTGATCCAATCATTGAATTACCACTGATCCAATCATTGAATTACCAGTGATCCAATCATTGAATTACCACAGATCCAATCATTGAATGACCACTGATCCAATCATTGAATTACCAGTGATCCAATCATTGAATTACCACAGATCCAATCATTGAATGACCAGTGATCCAATCATTGAATTACCACAGATCCAATCATTGAATTATCAGTGATTCAATCATTGAATTACCACAGATCCAATCATTGAATGACCACTGATCCAATCATTGAATTATCAGTGATCCGATCATTGAATTACCACTGATCCAATCATTGAATTACCACAGATCCAATCATTGAATGACCAGTGATCCGATCATTGAATGACCAGTGATCCAATCATTGAATGACCAGTGATCCAATCATTGAATGACCACAGATCCAATCATTGAATGACCACAGATCCAATCATTGAATGACCACAGATCCAATCATTGAATGACCACAGATCCAATCATTGAATTACCACAGATCCAATCATTGAATTACCAGTGATTCAATCAGTGAATTACCAGTGATTCAATCATTGAATTACCAGTGACCCAATCATTGAATTACCACTGATCCAATCATTGAATGACCACCTTTACAATCATTGAATGACCACCTTTACAATCATTGAATTACCACAGATCCAATCATTGAATTACCACAGATCCAATCATTGAATGACCACTGATCCAATCATTGAATGACCACAGATCCAATCATTGAATTACCACAGATCCAATCATTGAATGACCAGTGATCCAATCATTGAATTACCACAGATCCAATTATTGAATTACCACCGATCCAATCAATGAATTACTAGTGATCCAATCATTATAGTCTAAGGATGTACAAGGCGATTATGATAATTTATTTTGCTGGAATCAGTCTTAAACTCTTTCAGGCCACCTCTCAACTTTCTCACATATTCTGTATCCATTGATGGACTCTTCTATATAGAATCAGACAGACGCAACTTTAAACAAGTTAATGAAGTTTTGTTAATCACTGGTAACGTACATAATAAAACACAAACTGCCAATTTGAATCAATAAAAGATCTTTATACAAAAACACATTCACAACATAATATGACGAGCAAGGAACGGCACCACTGAGGTTCAAAATAACATCAATTTCAATGGTGCCACTCTAACTTATATTATGTTATTAATGTGTTCTTGATGAAGGCCTTTTTGTCAAAATGTTGATTTATGTGTTATTATGTGTGTTACTAGTCATTGTGTAACTAACTTATGTGTGTTACTAACAAAACTTCATTGCCCTGTTCCAAGTTTTTTTTCCTTTCTGGATTTCAGTTTTGCTGCAGTTTGTACATATGTAGAATCTGTTCGGTAAACATCCCCGGGTTTATTAAAAAAATGTTCTCATATCAGCACTAGGTCTTCTGTTTCTGGAGTTAGTAAGATTCACAAGATGTCAGAAGTAATCTGACAAAATAGAAACACATGGACTGTAGTAATCCAGGGTTAACAAGCAGTATAAATAGAAATAAGCCAAATGAAATATTTTACCCGCATGTTGCCAAGGTCTGAAAGGGGAGCAAAGAATAGCAATACTTTTTCTGTCATGAGTAAGTGTTGGAGCTTTTTGGAGTTGGTTGTCCCATCCCATATGGGGTTAAAGTGACCCAAAAACCATGCTGAAATTGGATGTGCCAGACCCAAAATGTACAAATATCGCAGCAAAGCTCTAAACCATGATGCAACACACTCCGTTCTCCAGATTACAGCCTGCTGACCTGAAGGAGTTTGAGAACGAACACAGAAGAAGATATGAAAGATAAAATCTGACAAAATTTAATTTAATATGAAGAATTTTAAAGCATCTCACCTTCCCAGTATTGCCCATTAGCCGAGCCTTTGCTGGAGGGTCATCAAATTGCCGAGTGTCTGCACTGTAAGACTCTGCAAAATAGAAGCGGTCAGTCCCTCCAATGAAGTAACTGTCAACATCTTCTGTCAAGTTCTCTCTGTAAACAACTGTACATTTTCCACGGATATGTGAGGAACCCAGAGTGGTCTCCTCATCACTCCAAAACAAGGCATTGAGGTCGGTGTGATAGACAGACTGTGACCCCTTATGTGTGTTCTCAATTCTGAGGAACAAATGATTACACATTTATTAGAAAGTTAAACAGAAATATAGTGATGAATTTCCCTATAAACATTCTTATAATATTATGTGTAGAATTTCTACCTAAGGATCTATTCAGTCAAAAAAACACCCACTCTTATAATTATGTGTAAAGTTGCTACCAGGTCTGTGTAGGATCTATTCAGTCAAAAAAAACACCCACTCTTATAATTATGCGTAGTAAAGTTGCTATCAGGCCTGTGTAGGATCTATTCAGTCAAAAAAAAACACCCACTCTTATAGTTATGCGTAAAGTTGCTACCATATCTGTGTAGGATCTATTGGGTCAAAAAAACACCCACTCTTATAATTATGTGTAAAGTTGCTACCTGAAGGATCTATTCAGTCAAAAAAAAATACCCACTCTTAGTTGTTTACTCTAAGTCAGAAGTGAGCAAGCATAAACTAGTTCCAGTTTAGGACTTGCTTTGTTAAAGAGAAGCCAGTGTGTTCTTTTCCCAAGAAGTCTCTCTATTAGTGGTGGTTATTGGAATGAATTTTTGTCTGGTAAGACACCGGAGACTTACATGTGAACCTGTGTCATATCATCATCAAGTGCCATGCCGACTGACATAGGTGATCATGGATCTCCACAACTGTTTATATTCAGTATAACTTATCAGGATAGTTGTTGATTTTTTGCCATCACAATGTCAAATGAATATTTACTCTGTCAATCTATCTGACCTTCTATCGTGCCTGTTGTTACTCTTCTATAGACCTCCCTGTCTCATAATGTGACCACAATAAACAAATATTGTCTTTTTCTATTATTAAATAACCCCTAATCTCACATTTAGAACATCCTCGTTAGTTTTTCTAGCTGTCCAAATTACTCTCGGCATTCCATATTCTCTGTTGTCTGCAATGTTGCCACTATCCTGTTGATTTATTTGCCATATAAATTCTCATATAAATAACACCACATAAAAAAACTGACCTGTAAAACTTATTGACCTTCACCTTGACCTCAGAAAGTTCAGGTTGTTTTCCTGATACTTTTTTGGTAAAGATTTCCAAAATCCTGGCAACACGAAAAGGTTCCGGGCACTTGTCATTTGACCCTTTCACATATTCCGACTTGCGATAGGCCTCTGGGTAAACATCTTCATCAACCTGCATCAACAATTTCAGTAAATAAAACCATATTTCATCAAATTTGAAACAATTTCAGAAAATAAAACCATATTTCATCAAAGTTGCAATTTTAAAAATGTGCTTAATAAGCAGAAAAGTGATTTCAATGAAATGAGGAAAATATTAACATCTAAACAAATTACAAACAAGCTAAAAAATGAGAATTATAAAGTGTTACATCTATTCTATATTAATGTATGGCTCAAAAACATGGACAATGAACAATTAGAAGACAGAATTAATGTCTTTGAGATGTAGATATGTAGAAGAATAAGGAAAACACTTTCTGCCTGATACATGGCTTCTGGGTCACTTTGACATTATATGGGATAGCCAACTGTACCTCAAAACTTCCTTAGTTGTCTGTTATAACATGCTTGGCAAGCAACAGTGTAGCTATTCTTTGCTCTTTTCTCAGACCCTGGCTATGCACTGACAACTCCCTTTTCAAAGTCACTAAAATTAAGAATTTAATGTGGGTCTAAATAGCAGATATTAGAGGCAGGATTTATCAGCAGTCAGTAGGTCTAAATAGCAGATATTAGAGGCAGGATTTATCAGCAGTCAGTAGGTCTAAATAGCTGATAAAGAGGCCTACAGAGATATGTTAATAACAATTTATTGTATCTACCAGTAAATGCCTGGACTTACTTTGGACTGTGATTTTCTTGCAGTTGAGATCTTCTCGTGTACTATCTTGAACCCATACGCCGCCGGATCAATGTAACAACAATCACCTATAGAATATTCTAGACCATTGGTTCTGACACTTGTGTAATACAGACAGCTGGACGATCCAACGTCTGCCTGCAACAAACAGAATAATTAAAATAGATGCTAAGATGTCAACAACGCAAAATTGGTTATGAACTGACGTCTCCGCATTTAATGCATGCATGTGCTCAGTATCCCTGGCAAATGACTTAGGGTATGTATGCTTCTGGTTCTAACCCCTCACGGAATAAACACACTCCTGACTCTGCCTATGTTTGTTTGTTTTGTTTGTCAATAACCCCAGGAATTGCGAGCAATTAGCTCTCACTTTCTATGTGCAGTGGGGTGGTTTTTTAGCTTTCTTTCATACCCAGGAGACTTAAGCTTTCGGCTTAATACAAGTGCCTATTGAAGGAGCCTAGAGGGGTATATGTCACTAGACGAGCTGATAATTTGCCTGGGTCACCCAACATGCATCTTTCTTCTGACTAGGCACTTCGCAACCAGCGAGTTATCCCTTGTGTAGGAAGGCCATTCCATTACCTCCCTTTGTGTCCCTAGGCCTAGACCTAGATTTCTGTTTGAGTCGTGTTGGACAATGTGACAGTTGAATTGACTCAGGGTTGATATACCTTCCTAGACAAGGTGCTACTTTGCCAAAAAACTTCAGAATCTGGGATTTGGCCTGTTAATTTCTCACACACTTGCCTCGTCTACATGTAATGACTTTCTAATCCATATTTTGGTTATCTGTTACCCCTAGGTCTGCATGAGAGCAATGATAAGCCCTTTGTACTGGTTTCCCAGTACATTTCCCTCCATTCCTTTCAACAAATGTGTTGCCATTATCCGATTTCTGCTGAATAAATATACTTTCAGTCATTTCGTTCACCGAAGTAGAACACCATCTGTAGACAGTACCATTCATAGCACTTAACTCTGTAGCTCAAATGCTAATCACCAGTAATCTTTGATAAAAATTCACTTTGTAAAGAACATGTCATAGTCAGATTTAAAACTGCAACCTAAAGTAAACGTAAAAGTAACATGAGTTATGAACCAGCAACATAGGACGGAGCTTCCCATAAGTGCTCAGCAGGCTAATCATTGGTTGATCAGAAACCACCTGACTAGCATCACCTACCACACTTGCTCAGTAGCGATGGTGCCATTTCTCGATCTCCCCAGAGCATTAGTCCTGGTACCCTATTTCCTGGTGGCTAGGTGAACCACAGGAGTAATCTTTAACAATGTTAGACAATGAGTGATTAGACACAAAGAGATTGTTCATGCTCCCATAGAATAATAGAAACGGGAGTGACAAAGGGAGAGGGAAGATAGTACATCCTCGCTGACAACAACAAACTGACTGGTACGTAGCGTATACACCCTTAGATGGATGATCCCGCTGAAGATGGATGTGTCAGGTTACTGACGCAAATAATTCTTAAAGTTGATGAGAATTGAATTTCCTACTTGAATTTACTTGTGATGCAAATAAAACGGTGACACAGCGCATTACCATTCTCTGGACTACATCCTGCTGGAAATCTAATAGAGCCATGGTCCTGCTAGAGGAGAGAACCAGCGGGAGTTTGAGAATGAACACTGACAAAGAAGTACATTGATGATTGAACCAGCAATCTAAGCCTTTATGGGAATGTCCCCACATGCATGATGTTGGTTCCAAATCTTCTTCTTCTTCTGCGTTCATTCTCAAACTCCAACTGGATCTAGCTGGATCATGGTCCTGCTAGATTTCCAGCAGGATGTAGTCCAGAAAATGGAAATGAGTTGTGTCGCCGTTTTATTTGCGCCAATGGCCCGACACATCCGTCTTCGGCGGGGATTCCTAATCAAGAATGAAGTATTAAACCACAGTTTACAAATAAATGTATTCAAGAATACTAAAATGATAATGAGATTATAAACAAATAATGCTTGCTTATAGAGCCTAATCTACATTTAGTTTATTTTTAAACTTTACTTTTTGTTATAGTCGGAAAAGGTCAAATTATCCACTACTTACTCGAGTAACTTCCCCTAGGACTGTCTCCTCTAGCAATCTCTTCTTCTCCAACCTCTGACAGCTAATGCAGCAATTCTGGTTCTCACTGTCCGAAAGAACATCTATATCAGGAGGATCCTCAAACCTGCCAAAATTGGGTTCATAAAACTTCTGAAAATAGAATGTCTTGCCATCATCCTCAGAAATGACATTGTCTTCATCTGGGTTGTCAATGCCACCTTTCATATTCCAGTCTTCAGGAACAACTTTCTGGATGACCTAGAACAGAAGAATAATGTATTTTTATAGAAAGTAACCAAAACAAAGTTTATTCATTGTTTTCACACTCTTCTTGGTTACATGGATGCAGTCCTTTCAGCTTGACACATTAGACCTCGGCATAGCTTACAGCTTGGCACATTAGACCTCAGCATAGCTTACAGTTTGACACATTAGACCTCGGCATAGCTTACAGTTTGACACATTAGACCTCGGCATAGCTTACAGCTTGGCACATTAGACCTCAGCATAGCTTACAGCTTGGCACATTAGACCTCAGCATAGCTTACAGTTTGACACATTAGACCTCAGCATAGCTTACAGTTTGACACATTGGACCTCGGCATAGCTTACACTTGGCACATTAGACCTCAGCATAGCTTACACTTGGCACATTAGACCTCAGCATAGCTTACAGCTTGGCACATTAGACCTCAGCATAGCTTACAGCTTGGCACATTAGACCTCAGCATAGCTTACAGCTTGGCACATTAGACCTCAGCATAGCTTACAGTTTGACACATTAGACCTCAGCATAGCTTACAGCTTGGCACATTAGACCTCAGCATAGCTTACAGTTTGACACATTAGACCTCGGCATAGCTTACAGCTTGGCACATTAGACCTCGGCATAGCTTACAGTTTGACACATTAGACCTCAGCATAGCTTACAGCTAGGCACATTAGACCTCGGCATAGCTTAGTTTGACACATTAGACCTCAGCATAGCTTACAGCTTGGCACATTAGACCTCAGCATAGCTTACAGTTTGACACATTAGACCTCAGCATAGCTTACAGCTTGGCACATTAGACCTCGGCATAGCTTATAGTTTGACACATTAGACCTCAGCATAGCTTACAGCTTGGCACATTAGACCTCAGCATAGCTTACAGTTTGACACATTAGACCTCGGCATAGCTTACAGCTTGGCACATTAGACCTCGGCATAGCTTACAGTTTGACACATTAGACCTCAGCATAGCTTACAGCTTGGCACATTAGACCTCGGCATAGCTTACAGTTTGACACATTAGACCTCAGCATAGCTTACAGCTTGGCACATTAGACCTCAGCATAGCTTACAGTTTGACACATTAGACCTCAGCATAGCTTACAGCTTGGCACATTAGACCTCGGCATAGCTTATAGTTTGACACATTAGACCTCAGCATAGCTTACAGCTTGGCACATTAGACTTCAGCATAGCTTACAGTTTGACACATTAGACCTCAGCATAGCTTACAGCTTGGCACATTAGACCTCAGCATACCACTGAAGACGGATGTGTCACACCATTGGCGCAAATGACGACAACGCATTTCCATTTTCTGGACAACATGCTGTTGGAAATTTAGTTGGACCATTGTCCTGCTACAAGAGAGATCCAGTGGGAGTTTGAGAATGAACTCCGAAGAAGAAGACCTCAGCACAGTTTTTGGATCTCTTTGAGATATAGAATGGCACAACCCAATCTCAACTCTTCTCTTCCCATGGTCGGTCAAGGTGACCCAAAAATCAAGATGAAGTCAAATGTGTTACGATGAAAGGTGCAGATATCGCAGCTGAACTATAAACTGTACCATAATGCATTCCATTCTCAAGACTACTAAATAGAAGAACTTTTAGAATGGACATTCCATTCTAGTTTGCAGCTAGAAGAATGAGACTTGTAACTTAAGCATGGTAATTTGGTGCTAGGGGTTCCCATCCTTGAACAGACTTCCCTTTTGCAACCTGAAAATCATGCCACAACATATTCTGTTCTCCAGGCTATATTCTGCTAACATGCAGGAGGTTGTTCTAACATGCAGGAGGTTGCGAAGGAATGCTGAAAAACAATGAACACACGAGAAGACTGAATCATAATTCCTACAGTTGCCAAGACAAAACAAACCATACCTGCACTTTGTTGTGTACTGCATCAAGCTTATTGTCATCGCACTCGTCGACAAAAAATAGCTCCAGAGGATCAGATGCCTCTCCTAAGACAGTTTCACATCCTCTGTAGTACCAGTGGACATGTGCCTGCTTGCAGCCACCTTCTTCAAACAGGTACTGAACTTGAGCATTGTAGAACGGCTGAGTTGGGTCTGCAGGTGAGATGGAGACATAGTCTCCCTTGGTTATCTGGTGAAAGACAAGATTACATAAACATTTTTTCAAAGGTAACATTCCATATCACTGAGGCATTTTAGGGAATTTTACGCTGTGCCCACATTTTTGCCCGTAAATTGCGTACATAGGGATGTGGTCAGAATCATGCTTGGCGTTTCTTTTCCAGAAAATCTGGTACCCATTTCCTTAGGCTGGGTTGATCTAGAAGTTGTTTGTGGTTTAAAACTATTCCAGTTATACTAGAAAATCTTGACAATCAATAAAAGGTAATACTGTAGTAAAACTGTATGAAAATAGTACTTACAAAACATGTGATGAAGTTTTACTGCACGACGATTAACACACTTTCATTATCTGAAGCTCACATGAAATAATACACACAAAACAAGCTAAAATCATACAAATAACAATACACATGACATAATCATTGTTATTTATTACAAGTAATCATAATGCACAATGCATTTAAAACAGCAGCACGACTTGCCCGGAAGTTACAGCAACAACAACATACATCTGCACTTTTGAGAAGTCAGATTGCCACTGGTCAACCAACAACAAAGAAACGAAAAGTTTACCAACATGTCAATGATGCTATTAAAACAATGGTTGAACAGGTAAGATCCAGAAGAGCTAATCAACTTCTTGAAAAACAGCACATGTTTTGAACATGAATGTTGTGTAGAACTTAATTTCATGTCTATCATTTATGAGACAATTCATATCATTTGAAGATTTTATTATAATTATTTACTAGCTATATTGTTCATTAGTGTTTATTACAGTTTATATGAAATATTTTATATATTACCTTTGTATTTTGTCTTGGGGATATTTTGCCTGGGAATATTTTATCTTGGAATATTTTGTCTGTGATATTTTGTCTTGGGTATATTTTGTCTGAGAATATTTTGTCTAGTTACCCATGATTCTGTATCAATACTAGTATCATACATATCACATTTTCATACGTTTTTGAATCAAAGTAGAAGTTGACTCCTTTTTTTTCCTCAAGATTGTCCCATAATTCCCAGATTTTTTTTTCCAGATTGTCCCATAATTCCCAGATTTTTTCCCCAGATTGTTGCATAAAGTGGATCCTCCTGTATTCTGCCATCTTTCATCCTCTTAGATTGTCCCAGCCATCTGAGTCTATGCAAACTGAGCATAGAAAATACTGCGGTATTGCCTGTTCGTATCAATGCATCAGTGTTAGTAATGTTCTCCTGCCACCGAACAAAGAACAGTATTCTGATAGTGATTCTTTCCAGTTTCCATTTTTATAACTGGACGCTAAGAATGTCATTGGTTATTTTCTTACCATGCTACAGACACGGCTACATCATTTCACATCATGTGAAATCTTCAGGTCTCCATATAGTTTGTGAAATCTTCAGATCTCCTCCATATAGTTTAATCTTCAGATCTCCTCCATATAGTTTTTGGTATTCTAATGTTTCATTTACTTTCAGATATTCTTTTTAGACTAGTTCTTGTGAGAGAACTAGTTTCCATGTTAACAAATCTACAATCATGGTTGGAGACAGCTCTCAGCTAGAACATGCAAACATCCCTCCACAGACGAGATAGAGATAGAGAGAGAAACTAAGACATCTCAGATTAGATCACATCTACGACATAAATGATTTTCTGACTGACCTCGACGTCATTAATCCTGGCTGCTGTATAATATTTCCTCTTGTTTTCTTCATGTGTTGGTAGACCAGGCCAAACTACTTTGGTCTTGACATTTGTAGCAGATTTATGTTTAGTCACTGCCACCAAGTTTTTGCTTTCTTGATCCTCTTTTTCAATTTCTGATTCCTCTTCAACATCATCTTCTTCTGCCGTCTTAATGGCCATATTTGGACACCTAATGGAAAATACAAAAATAAAAAGTATGTGAACTTTCAGGTCAAGGCAAATGTGAACAAGTGATAAAGTTTGTTAATGTTTTTTTTTCCTTTATATTCCTAACAATCAATATTCTTCTTGTACATGTCGCGGCGTCTGCTATGGCAAAGCGGCCTTTATTTCCACAGTCCATAGAAAACCTCCCTGCACTCCATCACAGGAAAACATGAAAACATGCAGTAAGGAAAGTTTTTTTTTATATTCCTAACAATATTTTTTTTTCTTTCCAAAAGTATCTTCTGCATTAATCTTCTTTTGCATTAATTCTCCTGCAGATTAGCAGGATGTAGTCCTGAGAATGTGGTGTCATGGTTTACAGCTTTGCTGCGATATATGTGCCTTTTGATCTGACACATCCGACTTCAGCATGGCTTCTGGTTCACTGAATCTACGTAGGATGAGACACGCCCACTCCACCCCAAAACCTTCTTAGTCACCATTTACAACATTCATGTAGGTACAGTGTTGCTATTCTTTGCTCTCCTTCTGGCCTCCCAATAACACGGACAACTCAAAATTAAATTTAATACCATTCTTCCTCTCTCTGTGCAAGAGAGGATATCTGGTGGCATAGTGGTTAAGACATTTGCAGTAAGTGCCATGGGTTTGATATCCTGCGACATCTTCATTGCAAGTGCATTTAGGGGGGGGGGGGGAGAATCCCTGGACATTATCGCTTGAAGGTATGAGGTTATGTGTTATATGTGGTACTCTCAGCAGCTGGCATGCTGGTGCCGAGATGGGCGGAATATATATGTGGTAACCGTAGCCATTTTTTCTTACCAACAGATAATCATCTAGTCTGTCTCCAAGAGTATAGCTAACATCGTTTTTCTCTATCCAACTACCCAATGGTATCATTTAGATGTTTCTTTTTCACTTAAGGCAAGTATACGAGGGGTGGTTGAAAGGTTGTGCACTTTACTAAGTAATCGTAAAGACGGGCAGACTTTGCTGTGTATCATTCTAAAGACACACTACTAGCTGACAATTCCCGCACGTGCATAGCTCGAATGCTGCGGTGCGTGAAAAGAGAAATTAGCGGAAAACTAGTTCAGTTGTGTATGAAACTGTGTCACGGATAAAACAGAGCCTTGTTGTGTAATCTTCTTCTTCTTCAGCGTACATTCTCAAACTCCTGCTGAATTCTCTTGTAGCAGGACATGTCCTCTAAATTTCCAGCAGAATGTAGTCCAGAGAATGGAAATGCGTTGTGTCGCCGTTTTATTTGCTCCAATGGCCCGACACATCCGTCTTCGGCGGGTTGTGTAATCAAATTCCTGCACTTGTAGCAGGGTAAATCTGCACAAAAATTTCATGATGAGATAGTGTTTCTCATTTATAAGGATGTCACTGTAAAGCGTTGAAAAAAATCACTTTGAAACGCTAGCGGTCAAGATGAGCCAAGGAGCGACAGGCTGTCCATTGCAGATCCATCAATCTATCTCTTCGCAACAGAATTATTTTAAATAGTCACAAATAAACACATTTACCTGCGTTCCTTACAAGCTTGTTTGGCTCGGCCTGAGCCCCCAAACTTGGTCATGTCACGGCATGCAGCACATTTACCACAATCTGGTTGTTGACACACCTACAATTAAATTTAAATAAATCGTACAAGTCAATCTGTCAATCAAGTTGAGGTTTAAGTATGTTGATTATCATCGTTGCACACTGGACATATCGATAGGTGCTTACTTCTCTGCTTCAGTAAATCTCTCAGGGTATAACAACTGATGGTTTAGTCTTCGATAACTACCATCCGATAAGCTGAAATACCCAATCTGTTATTTGAAAGCATAAACAAAATGAGTTGTTTATGGTCAAATTGTTGGTTACAAACTGGCCAAAATTGCGCATAAACTAATAAAAACATGCTGAATTTTCATTTGATGGTTATTGAATTTTCAAGAATGTTACTGTTTTATAAATTTATTTTAGCTCTCTCAAATTATCAATATTCATTCATTTCACTATTGTCTATCCTCAGGTGGTGGAGTTGTCATAGTTTTCATATGTCACAATCTAGCATACCTCACATATACCACAATCAAGCCTACCTCACATATCCCACAATCAAGCCTACCTCACATATACCACAATCAAGCCTACCTCACATATGCCACAATCAAGCCTTCCTCACATATGCCACAATCTAGCATACCTCACATATACCACAATCAAGCCTACCTCACATATACCACAATCAAGCCTACCTCACATATACCACAATCAAACCTACCTCACATATACCACAATCAAACCTACCTCACATATACCACAATCAAACCTACCTCACATATACCACAATCAAACCTACCTCACATATGCCACAATCAAGACTACCTCACACATCCCACAATCTAGCCTACCTCACATATACCACAATCAAGCCTACCTCACATATACCACAATCAAGCCTACCTCACATATACCACAATCAAGCCTACCTCACATATACCACAATCAAGCCTACCTCACATATACCACAATCAAGCCTACCTCATATATACCACAATCAAGCCTACCTCACATATACCACAATCAAGCCTACCTCACATATGCCACAATCAAGCCTACCTCATATATACCACAATCAAGCCTACCTCACATATGCCACAATCAAGCCTACCTCACATATACCACAATCAAGCCTACCTCATATATACCACAATCAAGCCTACCTCACATATACCACAATCAAGCCTACCTCACATATACCACAATCAAGCCTACCTCACATATACCACAATCAAGCCTACCTCATATATGCCACAATCAAGCCTACCTCACATATACCACAATCAAGCCTACCTCACATATGCCACAGCGCTGTCTCTTAGTCTTGGAAGTCTCATCAATCTGACCTTGGAAAATGGAGTCAAATATTCTTCGGACAAGAGGAGTCACAGTGGCCTTTGTGTCCTTGGGTTTTTCTTTTTTAGCCTTTACTCTGGCCACCTCTTTTCTCAACTGCCTCCTGAGAACGAGAGTGACTCCATTACATAAATATTTATATTAGAAAAATTACAGGAAGGACACAAAACAGAAAATGAAGTCTTTAAATTGTAAAAGTTAAAATTAATGCCACTCCAGAACATCCGATCCAAATTTAATTTAAAATTATATGATTTTCTTTCTTAAGTACATGCATATTTATTATCTCACACACTCTCTAAACACATTTACACACGCGCCTCGAGTGAGTGTGCTATATAAACATTTATCAGTTATAAAATGCTGCTAGCAAAATAATATAACACTGCCAAAGTCGTATGTGATGAGCAACTGAAGCTAATAAAATTATGACATCACGCATCTGTTCTCTGGACATCCTTCTGGAAATCTAGTCGGATCATTTTCCTGCTACAAGGGAGATCCAGTGGGGATCTCGTAGTCGTAACCTGCGATAACAGTTACAGTAGAACCCCGCAATATCGAAGTTCTCGGGGAAATTGAATTAATTCGATATATCCGAGGTTCGATATAACCGTTTTTTATTAAATGCAATGCTCTAAGAACTTGCAATGTCAAGCCGATTTCACGAGTTATGAAGCGCGCTTCACGAAGCTGTGAGCTAGGCCTACTATACATTTCTTTTTAAACACGAGATAAAAAGTTGTTTTTAAAGTTAAATAATAAAAATTAGCAGTACATTTACATACCTGTAAGTACATGTATATACAGCTGTAGTCATATGGTGATACATTCAACTTTGGCAGCAGTCTCAATTAAGTCCAGTATACATGTATGTATCTTTTTTGAAGAAGTCCGTAATTGATTTCTGCTGCATCGGACGTGAGCTAATAACAATGTTCTCCAGGTCTGCTACCATTTTAAATCCATTTTTCGTATCCGCGTTGCTACATTCCATCCAGTTACGCAAAACAGCAAGAGCTTCCACGGCGTCGGCTGTTGTGGGTGGGGGACGTTCCATGCTGTCACCAATATCATCGTCATCATCATCATCATCATGTTGTGAAGTTACCGACCTTACAGCAGCGTCATAGTAGCAGTCCCATAAAGATTATCATTTGGCCAAATGACGAGATTTTGGTTTGTTGTACGGCTTGTAAATACAGTTTGGCAATGTCCAACATGTGGGCCGCGGACCTGATATTCTTTGACATGATAGGTCAGCAAATCTTTGTCTGTTTCGGACTTCGATATACACGTCGATTCATTACCAAAAGGCCACCGTGGAACTTCGCTATAAGCGAAATGGTGCAAACCCGACTTCGCTATATCCGTAATTTATTAGAGGGATTAATGTTACCTATTGCGCGGACTATTTAAAATATTCGCAATAACCGAATGTTCGAAATATGCGAGTTCGATATAGCGGGGTTCTACTGTATCATGTTGTTCCAACATGCCGATGTTGTGCTTGAACTAGGACGGGCACGGTGTAGGTGAGCGGAACTAAGAAACCTGTCGCAAGGTCCTGAGTTGTGCCCTGATGTCGACGTCAGTTTCGGCTGCATAAGACTCGAAACACCATCAAATCGGATAACTGCTGGAACAGAGGGAGTGCACTTATGGGAATGCACCACATGCTGTGAGGCCAGTTTCTAATCAAGAAGATCCAGTGGGGAGTTAGAAAGCAAAAGCAAACAAACAAATGATATAACACCAGCTGACTGCGAAGATATTTATTGTGCTTCACCCACCTTTTACCCAAAGTAACGCCAGCCAGTTTGATTAGTGCCCTCATGCAAGGTGTAGTAATGAGTAGAGACTCATCCTCCTCTGCTGCATCATCAAAACTCTGAACTTGATCCACCACAAATTGGGCATGTCGTAGCACGCTATCTTCTGATAAACTTGTCAGCCCAGCTGGAGGTACAGTAGTCTGAGGAACATATAGTTATGCCATGTGTAAATATAGAAACTAGAATATTTATAGAAATATAAAGTATTTTAAAATCTGCTCAAATTTTGACAAATTTAACTATCAAAAATTCTCTTGAATTGTAGTCAATTAATGTTATACCAAATTATTCTTCCGCACTCGTTCTCAAACTCCTGCAGATTAGCAGGATGCAGTCAAGAGAACGGAATGCTGTGTCATGGTTTACAGAAGGGGTTGGTAACCTACAGCCTGGACTCGGCCCACCAACCCATCTCATCCAGCGCCAAAACAAAAATCGCAACTACTACCCCACAGTGCACCTAAAATAGTAATTTAAGTGCATATTTCAAACCTGGTTTAGAACCACATCCCGCCAAAGACGGATGTGTCGGGCCATTGGCACAAATAAAACAGCAACACAACGCATTTTCATTCTCTGGACTACATCCTGCTAGAAATCTAGTAAGACAATGATCCTGCTACAAGGGAGATGCAGCGGGAATTTGAAAATGATCGCTGAAGAACCACATGAACTTAATTATTGTATCAATATGTCTAGACCTAAATACACATGTAAACTTCCATAAGTTTTAAAATGTCCAAATGTATAGCATTAATACATTTCTGGAAAGTGACTGCTTGCTTCTTGCGATCACTGTTGATAATTTGATTACTGGCACTTTCCGTAACTTAATAATGCATAATCATCGGGTTCGTGCCATTTCTAAGCTCACTGATTTAGTGCAAAGAAAGCCAAAATGACACTTTTAT
Organism: Meghimatium bilineatum; assembly: GCA_034231615.1. Classification (NCBI taxonomy): domain Eukaryota; kingdom Metazoa; phylum Mollusca; class Gastropoda; order Stylommatophora; family Philomycidae; genus Meghimatium; species Meghimatium bilineatum. The sequence continues at coordinate 26,575,378 of CM067311.1, forward strand.
GACTGTGGAAAGACAAGGGGGGTGGAAGGTTCACAATGGGGATGGAAGGTGCACAAGGGGAAAAGAAGGTACACAAGGAAGATCAAAGGTGCATGGGGATGAAACCCACTGGTATGTGCGTGGGCGCACACATGTGAAAAGGCACACAGGGCGGAAGAAAAGTACACGGGGGGATGAAGAAGAAGATGGTAATGTTCCTCCTTTGCAAGCAAAGATGGGCATGGCATAGAAAAATAATAATAAAATGTGGTGTGAACAAATAGAACAAAAAATAATTTGTGATTGTCTAATTTAGTTTTGGTTTGTGAGTTTGCAGACGTCCAATGAGTCCGATTTGTGTCAGGAAAGTTCTATTTCAGTACTTGCAGAGGGTCCAGAGCAGGACAGATATAAGATTTTTCCTTTCGCTTCTGTCTCTAGTAAATTGCCCGCATTGTTCATTCTTTTTCAAATTTAATGATATCCGCAGTGATCTGGGTGTGCCAAGCTGAGCGATCAAGGGTTGCAGTCTCCCAGGAGCTAGGATTGATGCTGCAGTGCTAAATAGGGGGGATGAAAGGGACACAGAGGAATGAAAAATACACAAGAAGGATACCTGGGGGCACAAGAAGTTTTATATGAATACGAATACCTGACAAAAGAACTGCTATTTTTCCAATAATTAATTTATTCATAATACCTGAATTTTATTCAACAAATCCTCGTAACTAGCATCTGGATTGTTGATGAGAAATTCAATAACAATCTTGGACATATGAACTTTGACCCTCATCTGCTCAATGAAAGGACCGTAAGCCTCGCTGGGTTGCATCAATATGTACTCGGCAAAACCTGCAGTCAGAAAAAATAATTATGTGTAACTGTAATCAAACCAGAGGTCGTAGTAATTGGATTACCAGAACCACAATTTTTTTTATGGTTGTGTAGCTTTTATATAACCAAATTGGACTAACATCTAAGGTTGAAAGAATGTACTATAAGAGGTACATTTTACTTAACCTTTAGGACTCTACAGGCGCAATTTTGCAACAAAAGTGTGTCCCCCATCTTGCCTATTGGCGCAATATTGCGCAGCAACTTAACAGATAGTGCCCAAATCGCGAGTACGGAACTTCACAAAGTAAAGCTTATATGACGTAGAAATTCCCGCCACACGAAGCTAGGAATACGTCAGTCTAAAAATCAAATTCCTTTACACATTACCATTGTAAGAAGGGGAAAGCCAGTTGGTTTTGTAACGCATTTCTGGAGCGACTTTAGCTATTTTCGGTGCCGTATTTTACTATCAAATTGAGTACCGCCTGCCATGGGTAAGTAATCGCGACTACATGTTCTAATTGTTGTTTTTTGTGTTTAACATGTTGTTATTTGTTAAGAATGTATGTGTATTCGTTCAAAAACACAAAAATAATATGTACGTGGGGTGCCACGTGTGTGCATGGACAATAATTACACTGTGTGTCGGCCTAGACCTAGTGTTGACCGGACGGACATTATGAGATTTCTTCACGTTTTATTCGTTTTTTAGGCCATATTATATTAGTTTGTATATGAAACAATATATATACAACAAGTTTAGGTATTAGGGAGGATTTTATCAATGTTCCCACACATTGCTCAAGTATTAGGGTCGTTAAGAAGTTATATGGACGATTTTGAAAATGGTGTTTTCAATTTTTCCCCCGAATTTTCAACTTCACATCTTGCTCACAACTGTCATATCACACATACAACAACAACAAAAACATGACTATATTCACTATTCATTCCTTTATTTAGATATGTAAAAATTATTTTGATACCTTTTAAAACAAAAATGTTATCGTGTTTTCAAAACACCCATCGTCCAAAACGCAAATTTTCCAAAAAACAATTCAGGCCACAGGGGGATATTGTGCAATTTTAATTGAGGGCTCTAGAGGTTAACCGGAAAAATTTGTGTCTGGAATAAAACGGATTATTTGTTTGAAATAATGTTTCACTTTGTCAGATGAATGTACATACAAGGTTTTTACGTCTCCTCCATAATATAAAGAAGCATTATGCTTGTAAATTCATGAGTATGCAGTAATAATACACTCAAATTGTTGCAAGAATGCGGTGGACAAACTGGTTAGGGAACAAAATTCTACAACCTTTAAAATTTTCCTGTACAGAATTATGATTTGACCTATTTACACACAAAACTCCCCCCCTCCCCAAAGATAAATAAGATATGCATTCAAATGTGGGTCAAAGTGCATGAGCTATGGAAAGATTGATTAGCAACCAACCAATCATTCGATTAATTGCAAGTGATACAATGTATAAAACTGTGATATAATCAAGTGTTTTTAAGTAATTCAATCACATTCTGTTCCTTAGCAGATTTCAATTTTCACTATTTAAAATATTTAATACAAATTATGTTCTTCTGCATGTGTTCATGAGATATAAGAGTTTCCCTTACTTGAAACTATTAAATAAAGGCTAATTTAAATAATGACAAACCTGTTGAAAACCCAATCAAGGCATTTTCTCCTCCATCAAAGCCAGCAACAAACCATTCATTTATTGGACCCATGTTGCGGCAAGGTACTCCACCTGGAATAGAACAATCACATTAAAGAAAAAAAACTACCAAACATTGAAAACACTTTATTTTCTTCTACACGTGAGAAGCCTTGTAGGCTAGTTGATAGTGAGCTTGCCTACTGTAACCGAGTTACAGAGGTGCCAGGTTCTAGCCTAGTTGATAGTGAGTTTGCTTACTGTAACCGAGTTACAGAGGTGCCAGGTTCTAGCCTAGTTCATAGTGAGTTTGCTTACTGTAACCGAGTTACAGAGGTGCCAGGTTCTAGCCTAGTTCATAGTGAGTTTGCTTACTGTAACCGAGTTACAGAGGTGCCAGGTTCTAGCCTAGTTGATAGTGAGTTTGCTTACTGTAACCGAGTTACAGAGGTGCCAGGTTCTAGCCTAGTTCATAGTGAGTTTGCTTACTGTAACCGAGTTACAGAGGTGCCAGGTTCTAGCCTAGTTCATAGTGAGTTTGCTTACTGTAACCAAGTTACAGAGGTGCCAGGTTCTAGCCTAGTTGATAGTGAGTTTGCTTACTGTAACCGAGTTACAGAGGTGCCAGGTTCTAGCCTAGTTCATAGTGAGTTTGCTTACTGTCACCAGGTTACAGCGTGCCAGGTTTACTATCACCAGAAAATGTGATATGTTTGAAACCAAGTCCAGATAAAAAATCATGGTCGTGATTTCTCACTTAATACGGTCGTTCCTCCAGTTCAGGGGTTGTAGTTGGGTACCAGGAGTATGTGTTGAGGAAGGTAAACACCGCAAGGAAGGAAACTGGCCACACCACCTAATAGTTGCTACCATGGGACTTTAATACATATCTGTACTACGACTAAAAGATGTTGCCATTTTTGTTTCGATCCCTGGAAATAATGAGCAATACAGGATTTGCATTCTTTTGTGCAATTGAGGTTTCTCCAGAGATGTATTTCATACTGTGTAGATAGACTCCCAACTCCCTATAGGCATGCAATGCTTTGAGAAGAAATGTACCACTCAGAAGGTAAAAAGCTTCCTGTGTAGTCATATAATTTACTATGGCCACGCAGAAGATGGATGTGTTAGACCATTGGCACAAATAACACGGTGACACAGCGCATTTCCATTCTCTGGACTACATCCTGCTGGAAATCTAGTAGGACCATTGTCCTGCTATAAGGGAGATTCAGCGGGAGTTTGAGAATGAACACTGTAGAAGATCTACTAGGGAATCTGTGCTGTTGCATAGCAAGTTTGTCTAATGGGACACTAGTGAGACCTTCAAACCTGCATGCTAAAACTGGCATGTTTGTTTGTTTGAATTTTAACTTTATGTATTTCTTTGAAACAGCCATTCCTTCTGTTTTCTTCTTTTTTAGACTAATTCCTTTGTTTTCACTTGCTTGTACTACCATGTCCAACAGGGCTTGAAGTTGTTGTTCGCTCCTTTTAATCAGAATTGTATCGTCAGCATATCTTAGATTATTCAGATTGTAACCTCCAACTGCTAATCCTGGAATGTAAATGAATATAGAAAAAGAAAAAAGAAAATTTTCTAATGTGATGCCTATGAAAAATAAGCAAACAAAACAAAAGTGATCATATGGGAATATAAAGATTAAAAAAATTGCTGGAACATCTGCGGTCAAATATATTGAAAATCAGAGACTGAAATGGTTCCGCCACTTAATGAGAATGAACCAGTATTGGCCAACAACAGAGCACAGCATACAACATAAATGAAGACATCAAACGGCAAAGGAAGACCAAGAAGAAGGTGGATTAAAGGAGTTACAAACACTCTGAGACCTCACAATATTACTGCATATCAAGCGACCAAACGTAATATTGCCCAAAAACCGACCAGCATTCAACCATGCTACAGCTAACAGTAACAGCAGAGAAAACACAATCGATAGAAGAAAAATGTTACACTGAAGAACTAATAACAGAAAAAATATGGAAGTTATTTGCTGCTGGCATCTTTTACAGAAACTCTATATAAACAACCTAACTTCACATCCATACCTTCTGGGCTGGCATCCTCTTCAAATATGGGTTTCAAGACTCCGCTGAAGTACAGATACTTGTTACGTTCAATCAGGCCGGTGTCAAATGCACACAAGTGTGTGTTCTTATCGTAAACACTGGAAGGGAACACAGTTTTAAAGATTAAAGTGCATGCAGATGAATCTATCAATCAAATACTCAATCAATCAATCATCTATTATGTCTATCTATCTGGCTATACAACTATTTGCACCTCATGGAATATAGGTCTTAAACACACTCCTCTATCTTGTCCTATTTTTAGCTTGCTTCCAGTTCTTTCCATGCTCTACCACACCAAACTACTTTTGCGTCTCTGCATCTAATTCTTTCCTCTAGATAATACTTGTTATTTCTCGTTTCCTGTGGGTTCTAGATTAATGCCTGTATTATTATGCTTTCTTCTTCAACGTTCATTCTCAAATTCCTATTGAATCTCTCTTGTTAGGACAATGGTCCTACTAGATTTCCAGAAGGATGTAGTCCAGAGAATGGATATGAAAATGGAGAATTACATTGTGTTGTCGCCATTTTATTTACACCAATGGCCCAACACATCCATCTTCGGTAGCTTGCTATGCTTTCTGTTAGCTTTCTTAATGTGTGTCCTCCGCCGAAGACGGGATGTGTCTGCCATTGGCGCAAATAAAACGGCGACACAATGCATTTTCATTTTCCGGACTACACCCTGCTGGAAATCTTGTAGGATCATTGTCCTGCTATAAGAGAGAACCAGCAGGAGTTAAAATGAACGCTGAAAAAAGAAGATATCAGCTTCTGACTCCGATAGGAAAACGAGGAAGGAGACAAATAATTTTTGAAATTTAAAAAAAAAAGAGGGAGACTTACCTGAAGTTTGTGATTTTATGTTGTGGCCGGTCTTCCGTTATTTTATCAAAGTCTTCGTTACCAGTAAACAATGACAACTTTGGATCAGTGAGGGCAAATAACTCTTCAACCTAGAAATAGTAAAACCAACATTAGCCTGACATTTACCGCTACAGACATTACAATAGATCTATTATGTGTATGAGAGACAAAATTAGCTATAAACATCAATCTTCGGGATTCGTTTTTAAATTACTAGATGAAATATATCACATCATGGTTTAAAGCTACACTATCCATGCATTTTTGGCCCAACACATCAAACTTCCGCATGACATTTTTGGTCAAAGACAACGTATTGAATGAGGAAGTCAGTCCATACCAAAACATCCTTAGTCACTACTTACACTATGCATGGTAAGTGGCAGTGTTATTTCTTTGATCCCTTTTTCAGACCTGGCAATACACATCATGATCATATCCATAACCCTTCAGGGTCGTAGAGTTGCCACTCTTGAAATATAGCGGTGCCACTCTTGAAATGTCAACAGAAAAATTTTGCCATGCCTCTGTTCTTTGTTTAGGTGAAGAATCTTAATCTTGTCCAGTCTTTAATATTATCAATCCATACTTTCCTCTTACCACCTCTTCTTCATCAACCATCAGCTGTTCCCTGCAAGATAATTTTGGAAAGGAAATCATACCTCATGGCCAAACCACACAAATTTTGTGATGTCTCACCACTGCCGTGAGATGTTCCTGTTGGCGTCAAATACACATAGGCCAACAGAAATATAATAGCAAGTGAACTGCAGATTAGTAGCATGTACTCTGGAGAAAAGAATGTTGTCATGGTTTACAGATTGACTGCACCTTTCGGCCTGACACATCCAACTTCAGCATATACCAAGTAAAAAATTAGACAGTTTTCAGGAATTCTAGGGATGTAATTATTAATCAAGAGAGAAAATGAAAAATTCACTGCATGGTACATGCCGAAATCGGATGTGCTGGACCTTCCAAGGTGCAAATAACTCAGTTATGCCATAAATTAGTACTACAACGTACTTCATGCTTCCCGGCAGAAATCACATGCACTTTTGTGTTGGTTACCAGAGTTCGAAAGAAGAAGAAGACTATGTCACAACTACAAAATTTTTTCTGAGCTTGTTCTCAAACTCCTGCATATAACAGGCTGCAGTTCAGAGGATGGAATGAGTTGTACCATAGTTTGCAGCTTGACTACAATATCTGTGCCCGTCAGCCCAGCACATCCAACTTCAGTATAACATTGGATCACTTTATGAAACAGTAAATTCAACTCACAAAATCCTCTTAACTTCCTACAACATGCATGGTAGGCCTTAGTGTTGGTACTCTCTGTTCCCCTTTTGAGTCCGGCAACACTTGCCCGACTACAAATAATCATTTTAGCTTAAGTAAGGCCTGCTGTCTAATGAAAGCAATGAGATCAAGCAATTACTAGAGTACACCCATAACTGAGCCAAATGCAAAGCGTGTTACGAAACCATGGCCTTTGGAAAAGTAAGAAATTGGTCGCTCACGGTCACTTACAAAGGACACTGTTCTGTAGCATTCTTTACATTCAGATCCGTCTCTCGTTTACACAAAAGTCGCTTCTAGTGGACGGCAGGCCTAATGTGTGCACAATGGAAAAAAAATACTTTTATGGACGTGACTATTACCTTCTAACCTTGCTACAATGATCCTTCAAGGAACGATGCAAGGAAAAAAGGAAGAGACAAATTTTTCTTAACGGACCCACAGATACAAACAAATGAGCAACACAACTTACAGCATCTTCAGAATCACCAGGAAATAACTTCAGTTCCTGATCGTCCATGTACTTCAAACATTCGTTACATCTTTCTGGGAGAGCTTTCGTATGACTTAAAGTCAACACTGTGGAATTTCTGTAAATAAGAAACAGTTCATAACATGAAGTAAAAGATTACAAGTGGGAGGGGAAACAAACAGATGATGATGATGAAATAATACCTTTAGCTGCGAGCAGATAGCTTGACAGTCCACTGATAAATTGACAGATTTTCTGACAAAAGTACAGGTCTTCCTCAACTAAGGTGATACCGGTGAGTATAAGCATGGTTGTGTTAAGGGGGCTTATAGGTTTATGTTTTTCCCAAAAGGAAGCATTTATTATTATTCGAGAAAAATAATACTATTCACGACATACACGTTATCTACTAGGGATTTGTTGTTGCATGGTGGTTGTTCTGGTATGTCACTGGCGAGACCAGGCAGTTAACATAATCTATGCCGAGTCATATGCCAGATTGTAATTAATTTAAAATTCAGCTTACCTTTATTGTTGGTTGATATTATTTTCATCTTCTAGTTTGGCCCTCTTGGGACTGTTTTCCTTATCATCGTTCTCATCAGGACACTTGTCACATTCAGTCATCTCCTTGGCTTGAACATCATTAGCAACTATTTCTTGACCTTTCTTTGGTTCCAACTTGGGCCTGCTTGGAAATTATGAATGTTTCCGTAGAAAGTATTTTCAAACAAGTAATAAAATAATAAAATATCAATGCAAAAGCAGTCAAGCTAAATTACATCTGGACAGAGCAAGCATATTATTTATCAAGTGAGATATTCTTCTCAGAACGATGTGTTCATCGTGAATACTCTGAACACTTCTCTGTCCCGGGCAAGCAGGTCTGCATTGGCCAGAGACATGTGCATACATTCTTCGATGTCGCTGGTCCATCGTCTTCTTGGTCCATGCACAGAGAAAGACAAATCAAGGTAAAGAACATTAAATGTAGATAAGGGTCGAATCGTGAACAACATCACAGCATGAAAGCTGAAGTTTATTTTGGTTATATAAAGAGACTTAATAGCATGAGAAAACTAGTAATGGAAGGCATAGTTGCTGGTAACAAGGCAAAGATAACAACGGACGAGAGACATTTCAGAGTCTTTAGAGGTGCCCATGGCGGCATCATGTCAACTTGCTCAGAATTGTGAGGACGTTTAGTGCTCATAAGTAATACTGCATTCTGGGAAGAATGTAACTCAATTAATGCTATTCATAATATATCCCAATCATTTATATTTTCATATAACCTTAATTTCTTGCTGCCTCAATGGAGCCCTGATATACAGGAACAGACGAGATATCTGGAACAGACCCGTGAGCTTTCTAAAAACAAGTTGTTTTAAAAACCTCTTCTATTTATGCTGTCCATATTTTCATGGGTGCTTCTCTAACTTTAAGCCCACTGTATTTAAACAGCGTCACTTTTCGGATGGTATTAGTAACTAGTAGCATGTCAGAACCATTTGACCTGCTGTTTTCTGATGAAGTTCCGCACTCGTGTTATACCCACCTGCCGTCTGATTGTCTCATTACTGATTATATCTATTTTTGTGACCAAGTGAAAAAAAACTACTGAAAGCAGACAAAAGGGTAAAGTACACCCTGATCAAGTGAAAATATTTGATAGAATAGGAACCACCAAATCAATCAAACAAACAGAATAGGAACCACCAAATCAATCAATCAAACACAGAATAGGAACCACCAAATCAATCAATCAAACACAGAATAGGAACCACCAAATCAATCAATCAAACAGAATAGGAACCACCAAATCAATCAAACACAGAATAGGAACCACCAAATCAATCATCAATCAAACACAGAATAGGAACCACCAAATCAAACAGTGATTGTTCCACGTAAACTGCTATTTAAATTTTGTTTTATATATTTACTTACCAATTGGTGCACAATTTTACTGCAGTTTTCTATTTACTTGAATTTTTTTAATCAAACTAATGCAAACATGTTTTGGCAGTAAAGAAAGTCAATAATAATCATGTACGTTCAAGTAACTCACCTTCCAGAAAACAATGACATAATTGTGGGCTGTTTGTCATCAGGAGTCTTAGAGGCGAGACGACCTGAAGTCCGAGCAGGTGCTGTAGAGTATAGATAAAACATATACATATTTTCTGATGCCACTAAGCTATTACACCTAATTAACCTTACAGGCTCTATAGGTGGTTATAGCCCCGACGTCATTATGTAACTTGGGTCGGTAGGCGTCTCCATTCACCCCCATTGCTATGCCCCAAATCATCAGCACGGAATCACACGAAGTAAAGCTTATATGATGTAGAATTCCCGCCACACGAAGCTAGAAAGAAATATGTCACAGCCTAAAGGTCAAGTTCCTTTACACATTACGATTGCAAGAAGGAAAAAGCCGGCTAATTTTTGACAACAAATTTCTGAAATGAATTTGTCCATTTTCGACCACATATTTTACTATCAAATGTAGTGTAGCATTGGCAAGTGATCAAATGTAGTGTAGCATTGGCAAGTGATCAAATGTAGTGTAGCATTGGCAAGTGATCAAATGTAGTGTAGCATTGGCAAGTGATCAAATGTAGTGTAGCATTGGCAAGTGATCAAATGTAGTGTAGCATTGGCAAGTGATCAAATGTAGTGTAGCATTGGCAAGTGATCGTCATAGAAAGTGATGTCTACATGTTTTAATTGCTGTTTTTATGTTTTAGTTGTTGTTATGTTATAGAATGTTCGTTTATTCATTGAAAAACACAAAAACAATATGTATCAGAGGTGTCACGTGTCAGCTTTTAAAATAAAAACATTGTATGTCCATAGTCTTAAACGAGCAGACATTGTATGTGATTTCTTCACGTTTGATTAGTTTGTTCAGTCCATATTACATTAGTCTGGAAATAAACGATATTTTAAAAAAGTGATTAAACACTTAAGAGTTGGTTGTCCCATCTCATATGGGGTCAAAGTGACCCAGATGCCATACTTACCCTTAGAACCCAGTAGGTCGATACTTTAGGATTTACACTAAATATGGTTACCCCAGAAACCAATTTTTTGGTATTTCGACTTGCAAGAACAGCGTACAGCATAAAGTAAGTTAATGATATAACAAAACATAATTTTATGCCGTATTTGTGTCAAAATAACTCAGATCTGGTGGAGCGTTTTTGTGTATTTTTTTTTCTCATGCGCCCGGGGAAAGGGGTGATTAAGTAGGAGAGAAACCACATCACTGTACATAGAAAGTAGGAGAGAAACCACATCACTGTACATAGAAAGTAGGAGAGAAACCACATCATTGTACATAGAAAGTAGGAGAGAAACCACATCACTGTACATAGAAAGTAGGAGAGAAACCACATCCTTGTACATAGAAAGTAGGAGAGAAACCACATCATTGTACATAGAAAGTAGGAGAGAAACCACATCATTGTACATAGAAAGTAGGAGAGAAACCACATCATTGTACATAGAAAGTAGGAGAGAAACCACATCATTGTACATAGAAAGTAGGAGAGAAACCACATCATTGTACATAGAAAGTAGGAGAGAAACCACATCACTGTACATAGAAAGTAGGAGAGAAACCACATCATTGTACATAGAAAGTAGGAGAGAAACCACATCATTGTACATAGAAAGTAGGAGAGAAACCACATCATTGTACATAGAAAGTAGGAGAGAAACCACATCATTGTACATAGAAAGTAGGAGAGAAACCACATCATTGTACATAGAAAGTAGGAGAGAAACCACATCATTGTACATAGAAAGTAGGAGAGAAACCACATCACTGTACATAGAAAGTAGGAGAGAAACCACATCATTGTACATAGAAAGTAGGAGAGAAACCACATCATTGTACATAGAAAGTAGGAGAGAAACCACATCATTGTACATAGAAAGTAGGAGAGAAACCACATCATTGTACATAGAAAGTAGGAGAGAAACCACATCATTGTACATAGAAAGTAGGAGAGAAACCACATCATTGTACATAGAAAGTAGGAGAGAAACCACATCATTGTACATAGGATCAAACATTTTGTACAAACATCCTGCAAAAATTTAAATGTTATTATTCTTTGCTCCTCTTTTGGGCCCCAGCAACACCCGAGCGCAATGTCCTGTAAATTTCTTGGAACCAAAACAAACTGCCAAAGACAAATGTGTCGGGCCATTGGAATGCATAAAAAGGCGACACAGCTTATTTCCATTCTCTGAACTACATCGTGTTGGAAATCTAGTAGGACCATTGTCCTGCTACAAGAGTGACCCAGTGGGAGTTTGAAAATAAACGCTGAAAAAGAAGAAACGATAACCATTTCTTCTACAACTTATGAGAACAATTTTGTTGTTTATTAAATTAATCCTCTATACTTACTTCGAGTGGGTGTCTCTACGGATTTTCTACCTCCTTTTAATTTTTTAACCGGTGGTGAGAAGTCATCTTCATCCCCATTGTCTGCTCCGTTAGTGTCAATCTCTGCTTCAATCAGATCAACTTCCACTACGCCGTTCAATAGTTGGTTACCATTCTGTGTCTCCGCGATATCCTGATGACATAAAGTAATATAGTATATAAAACAATTTCAAATATGGTCGGATTATTTTTACATATTTTGTAGTAATTGTTATAAACAAACAATTTTTAATTCTGAAAATGAAGTCCATCATCAAAAGATCCATTAACATGGAATGGAGCTCACCTCATCCATGGCAGCCAAAAGGACAATGCTATCTACAAGCTTGGAAGAAAGGAACAAACTATGTTTAGATTGAGAAAATACTCTAACATATGTACGGGAAGTTTGGAGTTGGTGTCACTGATATGTACCCTTTTGGACAAGTTCCAGAAAACACAAAACATATTTTACAGAACTGCACACTGTACGTAAGTAAAGACAAGATGAAAGCTATGAGCCTCTGAAAAAGCTTCTTCTTCTGCGTTCAGCATCTGCATGTGCAAACCAGACAGTGGTGTGGGCAGCTATAGATATGCATACCACAGCGGTTTGGGCAGATACGGATATGTATGTGCAAAATAGACCACAGTTTGGGCAACTACAGACCTGAATTTAAAAACCAATGATTTTGGCAGCTACTGACCTGCATGTGCCAGACAGTGGTTTGGGCAGATATGGGCCTGTATGAACACAATTCTCTTGGTGTGGTCACTGAGTACATTTTTTAGACTAATATTCCTAGATCTTGTACACAGTGTGTTAAATGTACACACGTGTTGCCTTTCCCAAAAAGAAAACAAAGAATAGCATTACTAATCTTCCATGCATGGAGGGGGGGAAGGGGGTCATGTGTGTGTGAGAGAGAGTTGGCAGTCCCATTCCATAGGTCATAGTGACCCAAAAACCATGCTGAAGTCAAACGTGCCGAGCTGGAAGGCGCAGATAATACAGCCTAGCTGTAAACCATGACACAATTTATTCGCCTCTCCAGACAATGTCCTGCTAACCAGCAAGACTTTAGGAATGAATGCTGGAAAAGGCAATGTACCATATTAGAAACACTTATCTGCCAATCATGTCATAAGAGTCAACTAAGGAGGTTTTGGTGTGGAGTTAGCTGTCCCTTCCCGTCATAGTGACCCAGAATCCATTCTTAAATCTGATGTGTTAGGTTGAAAGGCGCAGACATCACAGCTAAGCTGTAAACCATGACCAAATGCATTCCATTCTCCGAACTACATCCTGCTAAACTTTAGGAGTTTGAGTACGAACGCAGAAGAAAAATAAACACAAAAATAAAACATTTATCTTACCACTTTGCAGTTGACCTTGCTTCTGTCATCTGTATTCTCGTTCGTAAATTCTTTATTTTCTACGTTATTTTCAATGTTAGAGCCCAATGCAAATTTAGACAATGTCACAGCAACAGAGGATCTGTTAGTGATATGCCCACTGGCTACTGTCGCTGATGAAAATTCACCATTGTGAGCATGCTTAATGTCGGTGCTACTTGTACCATTGCTAGTTCCGTTTGTGTTAACACTTGCCAACAGGAAACCGCCAATGATGGCATCAATCTTCTTGTAAAAACCTTTCTATTAAAAAGAAAAAAAGTATTTCAAAAATACTTTTAAACTGGGTTTATTCAGTTCAAAGATGATAAAAACCTGCTAGGATGGTGTTTATCTGGCATTCTTTATGAGGTTATACTAAAGAGAAACGCGGTGGCCTAGCTGATAGTGAGCTTGCTTACTGGATTACAGCGTGCCAGTGCCAGGTTCCAAACAACATCTGGACAAAACAATCGGGTTTAGATTTATCTCCTTACAGCTCCTCCAGCTGTAAATGGATACCTGATGCATGAGTTTGGGAAGGTAAACACAGCAAGGAAGGAAACTGGCCATCTCATCTAATACTGTAGTTGCTGCAGCTTAGCAAACGAAAAGTTATCTTCATCTCCAATGGCAGGTCACTGTTATGGGATCTGCCTTACCTTTATACTAAAGAAAATCCTGGATTGACAACATCAAGGAATGGTCTGGGCATGATTTTGTCTACACCCCTCCAAGTGGCTATGGATAGAGATATTTGGAGAGCGTTCTTTTACTGATGTCACCAGTGTGGTACCCCTACGATCTAAATGTTTTTGGGTCTTATTGTTATTGTTATTATCTAAGGTTTTCCACAGTTTATGCAAGCACCAGATGACTGCAGTACTCAATGTACCTGTGGGTTGCAATGTACCTGTGGGTTGCAATGCTACAAAATGGACATATTATTTCTAGATGAGATTTTCTTGCACTCTCAAAGCATCCTGCAGATAAAAGGGTTAAGTTTCTCCCAGAGGTACAGGAATGGGTTTTCAGCAGACTTCAGCTCAGAGAAGATCATTGGATGAAATAGCTCATACCTCCTTAGTACCTTCTTACGACATGTGACAAGTGTTATTTCCCTTTCTGGTGCCAATAACACACAGGCAGTATTCTTCTGCATTCGTTCTCAAACTCATGCAGATTAGCAGGATGCAGTCCGGAGAACGGAATGTGTTGTGTCATGATTTACAGCATTGCTGCGATATCTGCACCTTTCGGCCGGACACATCCGACTTCAGCATGGCTTTGGGTCACTGACCCTATATGGGTAAATGCAAATAAAGTAAATAGGTTACTAGAAAACTATCAATATAAAATAATAAAATATAGAAAATAACACTAAGAAATTTTCTTTAAAAAAGAACAAATACAATTGTCAACGTGGTGGTCCAATTGGGATCTTTATCAAGACAACAAAAACAGTTAAGAACAAAAAAAACCATAACGAATATAAACAAAATGGATTTCTCCCACCAGGAAATCAACAACCAGCAACAACAGATCCAGTGCAATACCAACTCCATCCCATAACCTCCTTAGTCGCCTTTTACGACATGCGTAGAAGGTAAACTGTGTTGCTATTCTTTACTCCCCTTTTGGGCCCTGGCAATACACGGGCGAGGCATTATTCTAAACCTCCTTATTACCTCTTACGACATGTGGCAAGTGTTATTTCCCTTTCTGTGCCAATATCACACAGGCATTATTCTAAACCTCCTTATTACCTCTTACGACATGTGGCAAGTGTTATTTCCCTTTCTGTGCCAATATCACACAGGCATTATTCTAAACCTCCTTAGTACCTCTTACAACATGTGGCAAGTGTTATTTCCCTTTCTGTGCCAATAACACACAGGCATTATTCTAAACATAAATAAAGTTAGCAGCAGAGACAAGAAAAACATTTATTCTTGTTTGTTTGTTTTGCGCTCGCTCCATTGTAATCAGCACAGATATTCATGTGATTTCTGCCAGGAGCGTAGTTACATTTGTGCCACCGTTATGTGCCTTGCAGGCCCAGCACATCTGATTTCGACATGCCTTGACATTTCGGGTGGACTGCCCTAGCCTGTGACAGCCTTCCTATCTGTCGTCAGGCAGTGAATGTGTACTTATTCTACGCCGAAACTGTTTGTCCTTCACATCTATCTTGCACGAGGTGTTCCGCCACCAGTGAACTTGTCTCATGTAATTTGACGTATTGTGACTGGTCCCATTGGGTACTGAACCTTTTCTCATCCTCAAGCCTGGTTCCGGTTTAGTAAGAACTTGACAGAAGAAATGGACTTGGACTCGTTCACCCTCTTAGCCGAAGTGTTGTTCACCAACTTCATGAACCACTCATCCTAAGTCCGAGTCTATACACATTTTTATGAGCGTCAGGGACTAGCATTTATTCTAGAACAGCTGAACAGTGCTGTCACCCTGGATGGCTGTGCCTGCGCCCATCAGGCACTGAATCTTTTCTCTCTGCAAGCATGATTCCGTTATAGAAAAAACTCAACAGTAGATTTGGGCCTGGGCTGGGATCACAGGTATCTAGGAGCTTGTCTCGAATAAACAAAACAATAGTTCTGATTTCCTTGAAACGTTTTTCATTCTCTTTGCACGTACTGCTGTCCTCTAGCGCTGTGTTTCCCTCTCAGTGTACACATTGTGCTATTATTTTTATTGTGACTAATGTGCCATTCTTTATATTTCTCATAACATCTGCCCACTTTGTAACAACTGCATTGGCCGCCCTTCCGATGCTTCTGCAGAACTGACTAGCTTCACTGTGTGTCGACAGTACTGCTGCATGTGTTGATGCAGAGGTGTCTGAGATATTGCCTGTCAAATCTCTTTCCAACTGCTACCTCCACTTTCACTGACACAATCCCCAAAAGTTTTAGCCAGAATCAGCATGAGCAGCTGTATTTCTGTTTCCAGGGTGCACCATGAGGAGGTAATTATGGGATCTTGGTTATCTGCTAACCCTGGGTCCGCCGAGAGCAATGCGGTACCCTTTGCACCCAACATCTTATCTTGATAAAGACCTTTTTGGTCAAAACATCAATTCTGAGAATTGTTTCACGTAAAACTGTTATACAACAATTTTTTATTCAATCAAATATCATGTGCCTACCCACTTTTTTCTAAATTGTGACTGAATTGTGCAGCTTCATTCCAAGTTTGTTATAGTACGAGCAGTTAAGGTCACCAGCAGACAATGTTGCAAAAAAAAACAAAACGGTTAATTTAATCGGAGATATCTGTTTAGTGAGCTTGCCAGCTACAGTACAGATAAAGCTGTGTGTTTGTTACAAACTCCTACCAAGGTCATGAGGGGAGCTCTTAGTGTGTAGCGCACAGTTTGATTACAGCTTGGCTGCGATATCTGTGCCTTTTGGCCTGCCATATAACTTTTGGATCATTAGCCTGTGTAATGGAATAGCCAACTCAATCCCCAAATCTCCTTAATGGCCTAATATGACATGCATGGAAGGTGAGTGATGCTATTCTTTGTCCATATGTGACTCCGAGCAACACACATGAGGTCCTACACTCAATTCAGCAGCCACTGCTCCTAACTAAGTGTTGAAATAATTACGACATTTCACGACTAACAGAACATCAACTCGTTTTATATTAAGTCCCTCACCCAAGTGTTACCTGGGAACCAAAATGAGAGCAAAGAATAAAAACACATTTACCTTCCATACAAATTGTTATAGGCGACTAAGGAGGTTAGGTGGAGTTGGCTGTCCCATCCCACATATGATCAAAGAGATACAAAGTGATACTGAAGTTAAATATGTTCGGTTGAAAGGCGCAGATACCGCAGCAATGATGGAAACTGTGACAACACATTCTAACTACATCCTGCTGATCTGCAGGAGCTTGAGAACAATCGCAGAAGATGAAATTTAAGTATGGAAACTGCTGGTTGCTCTAAAATATTGGCCATAAAACATAAATATTTCTCTTAGATCACAATTTCCACCAAAGGCAGATGTGTCGGGCAATTGCCGCAAATAAAATGGTTTTAAAGCGTATTTCCATTCTCTGGACTAAATCCAACTAGAAATTGTGTAGGACAAATGTCATGTTACAAGGGAAATCCAGCGGGGAGTTTCTTCTTCTTCATCAATTTTCAGTCAGATATCAGATACCAATAGCTTCAATGAATTGTGTGGTTCGCTTCAGATCATCCATGGAACCCCTCAAGTCTAGAAGAAGTGCAGTCTCAGTGGGCCATATTTTCTCATTCTCTTCTTGGTAGATTTGACACATATGAAGAATGTGTTCTGCAGTCTCTGGACTCAGTCCACAGTTCTGTCTCGCCAATCTTCAGCTTTCCGAACATGCGGGGAGTTTGAGAATGAACCTTGAAGACGAAGAATATGACAAACAAAATGTACTGACATGCTATTACATCGATATCTGCAAACTACCTCAGTGATTTCTGCATTGGCTAACTCCTCCTCCAACTCTTCAATTTTCCTTTTCACATCCTCGTTAAACAAATGTTCCAGAATGGCACACTTCTTTTTCCAGTAACCCTGTCAAAGTTTTGAAGCACATAATAAGTTTAAAAAGCTCTCACATTTGCAAAGATATATGATGATGGAACTGTGGTAGTACATGTGACGATGATGGAACTGTGGTAGTACATGTAATAATGATGGAACTGTGGTAGTACATGTAATGATGATGGAACTGTGGTAGTACATGTAATAATGATGGAACTGTGGTAGTACATGTAATGATTATGGAACTGTGGTAGTACATGTAATGATTATGGAATAGTGGAAGTACTGTGGAATCCCTCTATAGCTCATACATTTCTAGCAAATTTCCTGTTACCAGCAAACCCCTCCATCACTAACGCCTTTTATACAGACATAACACAGCTGTTTATAACACAAACATAACACAGACCTACCACAACCTGACACAGGGATCTGGTAAGTGAGTAATAAATGCTTCTTTCCCTGAATTTGCGCCTACCAACTTCATTTTCTTTTGATTATAAAGAAAATATTATGAGTATACTCAACAGAGAGGTTGTAAGCTGGTAAACAGTGTCTACTTTCATAGGCAACAACAGACCATCATTTTTCGACTTAGAAAGGCTTCTGCACGACTCCAGGGCCACCTGTACCGGATCAGGGTAGCCCATACAAATGAATGTCCATGCCGAGCAGGCATACAGATCCCTGAACACATACTCAAAGATTGTCCAGGATACAAAGAACTTCAAGGCAAGACATAGCCACACTAGACTGAACTGAGGCAAAAACTTTAGGGCAGCCGCTATGACCTGGAGAAGATGGAGCTTCATCCTGGCCACTGGCCTGAAGATCTAACAAAAACTGGAACAGCCGCTATGACATGGAGAAGATGGAGCTTCGTCCTGGCCTGAAGATCTAACAAAAACTTTGGAACAGCCGCTATGACCTGGAGAAGATGGAGCTTCGTCCTGGCCACTGGCCTGAAGATCTAACACAACCAAAAGAATCCTGAATACAGACACACGGTCTGCTGAAATGTCGATGTGTCAGGAGTCAAGTTAACTATGTGATCATTGATGCCAACAAATAGAAGTTCTAAATTTTGAAAACTGATTTCGTTGGGTTCTGCTAACATCCTCCACCCCACGCAATCATTTTTGTTGTCTGATTCTACAAACTCACTCCCTATACACAATCATTTCTTGTTTGATTCCACTAACCCACTGCATATACACGATCATCTCTAATATTAAGTTCACCCGTGTGTTGCCGGGCCAGAAAGGGGAGCAAAGAATAACAACACTGTTTACCTTTCATGCATGTTGTAAAAGGCGACTAAGGAGGTTATGGGATGGAGTTGGCTGTCCCATCCCATATAGGGTCAGTGACCCAAAGCCATGCTAAAGTCAAATGTGTCAGGCTGAAAGGCGCAGATATCGCAGCAATGCTGTAAACCATGGCACAACGCATTCCGTTCTCCGGACTACATCCTGCTAATCTGCAGGAGTTTGAGAACGAACGCGGAAGTAAAAAAGAATTTTAAGTTAACCTCTGCTTCCATTTAGACATATGACCAACTACAAACAATTCATCTCACCTTCGCAGTTATGTCTCCATCTTTGAACTCTGACTCAATCTTGTTTAGCCTGAAATTCAAAAAAATAATATTCTTGCTAAAGTCAGATGTGTCAGGACAGAAGTCACAAATATGACATCAAAGCTGTAAACTGCGACACCAATGCACTACATTCTCCAGACTACATTCTGCTTACATGCAGGAGTTTTAAAACAAACGCAGACTTAGAAAGAATATAAACAACATAAAAATCAATGTCAGTTTTAGTCTTGTCTGCATTCTTTCTCAAATTCCTGCTTATATACAGGAGATAGTCCATACAACGGAATATACTATGTCATGATTAAATTGACATTAAGCACATGTGTTACTCAAACCGAAAGGGGAGCAAAGAATAGCAACACCACGACCCTTGACCCATGCATGTCATAAAAGGCAACTAAGGTTTGGGGAAAGAGTTTCAGTCTCACCTCATAGGTTGAATTTACCAAAATATCCATGATGAAATTGGATGTGGCAGACCAAAAGCAGATATTGCAACCAAGCTGTAAAACATGATACAATGCATTCTGCTATCCTGACTACATTCTAGTAACCAGGAAACGTTTAAGAATGAAAACAGAAAAATTATTCCAATAAATTAAACGATTGCAAAGTTTCACATTTAAACTTTACCACGAAACCAAAGGCAAACGTTGCCAGCGGTTTTCCTGCGGTAAAAGACCACCAGACATTTTCAACCAGTTGCTATACTCATTTAGCGACATATAACATATGATGTTTAATGTTTACATGACCGGAATTAACAAATGATAGTGATATTTTTGTATTCATAGTAGATATAGTAACACAGCATTCATAGACTTAACAAAAGCATTTGACATGGTAAGTAGAAAGGGGCTGTGGTAGATGATGTGTATTAGCCCCTACAATACTTAACATCATGTGCTCTGCTATGTTGGATGATGCTTTTAGAGATCTAAACTTGGGAGTAGACATATATCGCATCCATGGAAAATTATTCAACCTTTGCGACTCCGAGAAAAAAACAAAGTCAAATTACACACAATCAGGGATCTCTTATTTGCTGATGACTGTGCCCTAAATGCCAACTCTGAGGCTGATCTACAAAGTATTATAGACAGATTCTTCAAATCTTGTACCAACTTTGGACTTTCTATTAACATGGATAAAACATACGCCATGTTACAACTTTGACCAGCACCTGGCAAAAGTTATCACGAGACCTGCATAAAGATAAATGGTGTAGCCCTGAAAGTTTTGAATAGATTCACATACCTAGGTAGCACTTTATCACAAAATGCCAATGTTGATGATGAAGTGTATACAATGATTGCCAAGGCAAACATTACTTTCGGCAGATTGTACGCAAATGTGTGGCATAGAAATGGCATTAACCAACAGACTATGCTGAAAGTTTACAGAGCAGTGGTACTCCCAATGCTGTTATACGCTAGTGAAACATGGACTCTGTATAGATGTCATGTGAGGAAACGCAATCACTGTCACACAACTTTCTCAGAAAAGTTATGAACATCAGTTGGCAAGACAAGATTCCGGTTACCACAGTCCTTGACAGATCTAGTATCCCTAGGATTGACACTATCCTGATGCAGACACATATTCGTTGGGCAGGTCATGTGGTACGTATGCTAATACTTCTCTATTAGCATCTGATACTTCTCTATGGTCAGCTGGAGAAGGGTACATGATCTTAAGGTAGCCTGTCAAAAAGGGTGCATCATCTTGTGAAAATAGGAGAAATGCAGCAGCTCACAGCGGAGAGTAGCTAGAAAGTCACGGACAGACCAAAAATCATCTATGGCAGTTATTCTATGTCCAAACTGTTCAAGCTCATTTGCGGCTCGAATAGGGCTCATTAGCCATCATAGGAACTCATAGGCAAGGACATATCTCTAACTGAATTTCAGTGGATGTAACAAATAGTCATAATTACTTGTGATGGACGAACAACAAAGACGTTATGGGATGGAGTTGGCTGTCTCATCCTAAATAGGATAAAAGCAACCCAGAAGTCATGCTGAAGTTGGATGTTTCAGGCCGAAAGGTGCAGATATCGTAGCAAAGCTGTAAACCATGACACAATGCACTCCGGTTTCCAGACTACATCCTGCTAATTTGCAGAAGTTTAAGAATGAACAGTGTGCTATTTATAGCACAGTGAAGAATCAAAAGCAACTTTTACTGACTGAAGGTAAAAATGCTGTTTCGTCCACCATTGGGCTATATAACGTTACGGATTTCCCTTGAAAAACTAATCATATCTATTCACACCTTAGACAAGAATTCTTAGAGAAATTAATTATTAATTCTAAAGACTGATTCTAATCCTTCTCCCCCCTCCCAAAAAAATCTATAAACTAATTCTAATCCTTTTAACCCCCTAAAAGTCACAATGGTGGACGAAACAGCAGATGCGCCGTTACGGTTTCTCTGTCAAGGTCTGCCTTCTCATTACCCCATGCTCTGCATTTCCAACCATGGGTGATGACTTCACGGGTTACTGATGATGGTCAGACTAATGATGAATAACGTATTGTTACATGGGTGGTGGCAACATTATTGTCAATTTATATTTTATAATTTATTATTGACTCTTTTCTCTTCTTTTCGTGCTCGCCAAAGTCATTTTATTTGCCTACTATGATTTAAATTCATATTTGCAGTTTTTTAAAATTATGGGCCTAATTAATTTAATTATTTAGTCGATCTGAATCAACGGGGCATGCAGCAGCATAGTATAGACTAACTTGAGCGTTAGGCCTCAGTCTTACTAACTATGCCCAACACATGCCTATTTATTTATTACTAGTAGTAGTTTAGTTATCAGGGCCCCTAAGCATGTTTTGTTATAATTAGAATAATTATTAATATTATTAATTAGTATTATTAATAATAATTATAATTAATAAATATTATAATTAATATAATAATTATTATTAAATATTAAATCACATCAAATGTTGTTATTTTTATGCCAATCTTCACATTTTTATCAGACTTGCCTGCTCATACAATCTGCATCAATAATAACTTCTGTGGCAGAAGACAACCGCACAATTGACCCGGGCATGGCGAACGAAGATATGCAATGCAATTTTATTTTCTTCTTCTTCTGCGATCAGTTTCCTATGCTCATAAGTCCATACAGGAAGGTGGGCCGCCTCCATGAATTCAGTCGTCAGCAGGAGGTCCTCACGGTTGCCCCACAGCTTCACCTTCAGATCTGTCTCTTGAGGCCATATTTTGGTTCTCACGTCATCAAAGAGTGGGCATGTCTGCAGAATATGTTCTGGAGTCTGGGGGCCCTTTTGACATGGGCATTGGTCAGTTTGGGCAGCCTTAATTTTTTGGAGATGTGCTTGTAGTCTGCAGTGTCCTGTGCGAAGTCTAAAAATTGTGGTTTGTTGTGACCTGTTTAGCTTTAGAATAGGGTCCTGTGGAAAGTTACTGCCTGTTCTCTGACTCCATGTATGTTTGTATATTCCTTTGATGAGGGTTTTTGCTTCAGTCAGTGATATTCTGTGGTGGAATTGTTCCTTTTTTGCACCTGCTTTTGCCAGTCTGTCAGCTCCTTCATTTCCTGCTATTCCACAGTGTGCAGGGATCCACTGCAGCACAACTTTATTGTTGGCAGATAGTTGATTTAGAAGTTCTACAGTTGTTTTTGTTAGATCTTTAGGTTCCTTTTGGATGGTTTGGAGTACTGACATGCAGTCACACAAGAAGACTATGTTAGCTCCTTTGAGCCTCCGTTCCTCTAGAGCCTTTGATGCTTCCAAGATTGCTTGTAGCACTGCCCTGTAATTTGTTGATAATTTGCCAGTAGCAATTGAGAGTTCTAGTTTTGGGGTGTTTGGTATGAGTATTAGTATCCCAGCTCCTCCTTTCTTTACTGCACCCTCTGATGATCCATCTGTGAAGACATGAATCCATTGTGAGGTAGGGTATTGGGTGTCTAGGTGATCAATTTTATTTAGAAACTGCAGAATATCTAACAAACAAATGCAAATGGAATTATACAGAAAGAAGGCAAACTTCGCGCTATTTCAACAACCGGAACTCTTCTTCCTGTCCAAGGTTACCACTCAATATTTTAGACAAGAACTTGTTCAGAAGACAAATCATCATCAGGTGTCTTGCTGCATCAAAGTCGTTGTTGTTTCCTTGTCGTGCCAGGTTGTCAAACTTCTAATATTTTCTCTGGAGGTGGCTCTGTTGCCTTCAATTTTGTCTGTTGTGACTATTTTCTCTAAACCAGACAAATACAAATACAAATACAAATCCAAAAAGCCCAGAAAAAAATGTATTTGTTCGTGACCATCGACAATATAAGTCTTTTTTTTCTTTTCGTTGTATACCCCTTTGTGCATGGCAGCGTCAGAGGTAGAATAGTTCTCTGGGGGTGGCTTTTTGTGCGCTTCATATGTTTATTTTCGTTGACTCATTTATTTCTGTAATTCATCGTTTGCATGGTCAGCTCCTGGATTTGTAACCATCAGTCTTCAATCCTGTATAGTAATTCTTTTCAAGGAAGACTTTCTGATGGTAGTCTGGAAGCATGTAAAAACCACTTAATCTGTTGTCATTTTATATAATAATTTCAGGTTGTGAAATGATCAGACTAGTTAATTTATTTATTGACTTAGCTGAAATAGAGGATATATCCGTCGGAATCTTCTCCTCTTTGATTAGATGTCTTCATTCTATTGGATTGACAGAGGGGTGCTTGAATGAATGTTTAATTTTTGTTTTTTTTGTGATGGTACAGCGGTAATGTTGGGTTCTCGTAGAAAAAAATGTTATTAAAAGATAAATGTCCATCATTAATTGTTTGACACTGTGCTAGCATAATCTGGAATTATCTGTCCACGATGCTGGTAAGAATGTTTCTGGAATTAATAGATTAAAATAATTTATTGACAAGTGATACGTTTTTATCACGCAGCCCAAAGAATAATTGCGAACTCCATGTATGTGCCAGTTCACTGGAAGCGAAGTTGTTGAAAATTCAACGAATATTAAGCATTCGTTGGGTAGAATCCAGCTTTCGCTCAGTATCTGCAGTTTAGTAGGATTATAAAGACTTAGTTTGTCATTTTAGAAATGCTAAAGATGATAATTCCAGAGATAAAAAAAAGAAGATAGATGCACATATGAGGGATTGATGAAGAAGATTACTATTGTTTAGTTTATTTTAGACTTAGGAGTGATGTGCGATACACTTCAAAAGCTCTCTGAACAGAGCCTGACATCGCAAAAACGAAACATAACTTTTAATTGTGCCAATAAAGCAATTAAATGCACTATACAGTTGTTTGTAGATATGAGATCATATCCCGGACAGTACTATAAGGAAACCACCCAAGCTGCAAAGTCTCTAGTCCAAGAAATTCTTATTTACAAAAGAGATAGAAAAGATAACCAACTAATATGCCCTGTTTCCTTTTATGATAACTTGGAGACTTCACTAAAACAACGACAGCTCGAATATAAAGAAGTTGATTTACTCAAGTGAGCCCTTTGTGTTTGACGAAAAACAGTGGTCTGAAGAAACACACAATTTTGTAATATATGGCGAAGAAGCAATTAGACATTTGTCAATGCTGTTTCGTTTGAACGACAGAAATATAATACATAGAATCTTGGAATAAAAGGAGGGAAAATACTTTCAAACATTCAATTCACAATCTTGACATCACTCCGATCTTCACAAGTAAACTTGCAAGAGATTTCTCACAGCTGAACATGATTGCAACATCTTTAAAATCGTCATTACTGATTAAGATTATATCAGCAGTTATGTTTATCAAGATAGTTGACCCACTCTCTGTCAATTTGATCCTATAAAATGTGTTTAATCCTGGCTGCTTTTTGGGCACCACGCAGCAACAGATTACAAAAGCAAGGAAAGAAACAGAAATATTGAACTTTCTAAAGGCATGGATAAATTATGGCCTTTATGATAAATCTGGCTGCAGTAAGTTTTATATTAATGTATTTTTGTATGTATGTCTGTATGGATGGAGGTTGTGAGGCCCATATATATATGGAAAGGTTTGAATGGTTCTTTTTGTTGCTCGTTCGCATACTCAACACTAACCGCAAACCTATTAGTAGTCTCTTATGACATGCATGGCAGATCAAAGTGTTAATATTCTTCGCTCCTCCTTCTGAAACTGTCAAAACACGAAATGATTGAACCCTTCCTCTTTAGGTAACGCAACCTCATAATTAACGTTACGAAGAATACACAACAAACCACACCGCCGCCCGTTTTATATTATGACAGTAGAACTATAAGAAAATATATGATTACTCAAAATATTTCATACATAAGCTTGTTTTTGTTTTTTCAAAGTTCCCAATATGCAAATTATTACGGCCAAATGGAGGGGGTAGGGGAATGGGTGGTGGCCATTCATGTTAAAGTATTGACCATCCACTTCTGTAAACGCCGTATACCCTTCTTTTTTCCTAGAAAAAAAAACACTTAATGTATGTATGTATGTATGGCGCTCTACAGTCAAAAAAAGCGCATCATCTTGTGAAAAGAGGAGAAATGTTGCAGCCTAACAGCGGAGAGTAACTAGAAAGTCACGGATAGGTCAAAATCCGTCTACAGTGGTAATTCCATGTTCGAACTGTGCACGGATATTTACAGCTCGAATAGGGCTCATTAGCCATCTACGAACTATTAGACATGGTCATAATTCTAATTGAATTTTCAAATGTGAATGTAAAAATGGTCATCATACACACACACACACGCACGCACGCACGCACGCATATATATATATATATGTGTGTGTGTGTGTGTGTGTGTGTGTGCGTGCGTGCGTGTGTGTGTGTGTGTGTGATCAAGGAATAATTTGGATCACAATATGTTTATTTAATAAATCTCTGTTTTGTCATCCTCATGTTTCGTTATTACCTAACTCTTGTTTGTACTACAAACTATGTTATTATTATAATTAATTTTATTTAAAGTAACCTTATGGTGAGGCGCGCTTCTTTCAAACGCGTACATGGTCCAATTTCTCTCCTCTTCTTCTGCGTTCGTTCTCAGACTCCTGAATATTAGTATTATGTAGTTCGGAGAACGAAGTGCATTGTGTCATAGTTTATATCTTAGCTGCGATATCTGCGCTTTTCGGTCTGACACATCCTACTACTTTGACCTTTTTGGGGATGAAACAACCAACGCGAGCCCAAGACCTGCTTACTCACCTCTTACAACATAATTGGCAGGTAATAATGTTGCAATTCATTACCCCCCGCCCCTTCTGTCCTCTGGCAACACACGGGCACCAATTTGGTTATATAATAGTTTCTTTAACCATAAAATAATAATAGAGCCACCCTTGGGTAATCCAGCCACCATGCATTCGAGAGTATGTATTTCAGGGAGTGCTGCAAAACCATAACCGCCGAGTTATATATTCAATACGTTTTTGTCATCACAATGTTAATATTGGAATCATGATGACTGGATGATCTGAAACATAACCTTTTTTTTGTGGCTGAAAGGCGCATACCTCGCCATAAGATACTTTTTTTTATTTTTTTAAAAGACAAACTGAAGAATGGTGATTATTTTGGTAAACTGTGAATATATTATATATTCAGAAATATATTTATAACTTTCGTATTGTAGGAATGTCAAAGAAACTAACAATATATATGATGTCCCTATAATCTACAGTTTACTCAATCTGTGTACTTTGAGTCGTAGGTGCTTAACATGACTAGCATACCACCTAAGGACAAAGATGGTGCCATAGACCTCACACTCTAACATCCACGCTTCCTTTTCTCACTTACTGTCATTGGAATAAATGAAAGTGATAATTTGTCATGTGTATCACGTTACAGAAAACCCAAACGTATCATCCATTACTCAATAACTTACAGCGACCATGACTAACCCTTATACATAATAATACTAGACAACACACTGTTAAAATTATATTCCTTACAACTCTCCCACATGTGTACAATGATATTCCTTACAACTCTTCCACCTGTGTTAAAATGAATAAATGGTAGAAGTTTCTCTGGCAAAGAACGCCGCAATAAAAGCGAGCACAGGGTTCAAAAGAAACAATAGATTAATGCTTTTGAGATTGTTAAATAGTCCAATGTCAGATGAAACTTGTTTGTTTCTTCTAAATCCATAAATGTGATCCATAAATGTCTAGTTTGTTTGTTTGTTTGTTTTGCGTTCGCTCCATTGTAACCAGCACGGATATCCGTGCGATTTCCGCCGGGAGCGTGATTACGTTGTGCCACAGTTATGCACCATGTAGGCCTAGCATATCCGATTTTGGCATGCCTTGACAATTCGGGTGGGCTACCCTAGCCTGTGACAGCGTCCATATCTGTCTCCAGGCACGCGTGTATGTGGTGACTCTCCGCCAAGATGATTTTTGCTCTCGTCTGACTCGTACGAGGTGTTCCACTGTCTATGAACTTGCCTCGTGCAATTGGACGTATTGTGCCTGTGCCCATCGGGTACTGAACCGTTTCTCATCCGTGAGCCTGGCTCCTTAAGGGGAAGAACTCAACAGAAGAGTTGGACCCTGGCTCTTTCGCCTTCTTAGCCGAGGTGTCATTCAACGACATCGTGTACCCCTTGTCCAAGTTCGAGTCTCACACCACGCGTTTGAGAGCAAGGCGTTCTCGAGCTGAGCGACCTTGTCCCAATATCGCCTGAGCCCATCAGGTACTGAACCCTTTCTCTCTGCCAGTGTAGTTTTGGTGTAGGAAAACCTGATAGTAGAGTTGGGCCAGGGCTAAATCGTTGCCTCTTTTGTGCCTGAGCTCATCGGGTACGGAACCATTTCTTTCTGCAAGTGTACTTCCGGTATAGGAAAACTTGACAGTAGAGTTGGGCCAGGACATCCATCGGTGTCCCTTTCTTGCCTAAGCTCATCGGGTACGGAACCGTTTCTCTTCGCGAGCATATTTCTGGTTTAGGAAGGCTCGACATTAGAGTTGGGTTAGGTCTTCTTGCTTTTCCGAACGCCAATTCTAACAACCATTCAAGAATGGGTCTGGGTCTCCACCTGTAAGGAGCACAGGTAACTACAAGCTCGTCTCGAGCTGACGGAGCTTGTAGTTCCTCTTTCCTAGAAACTTTTCACTTTCTATTTGCAGTTCACGCAGTTCTTTTCACTTTCTATTTGCAGTTCGGGCTGGACTGACTAGCTTCACTGTATGTCAACAGTGTCGCTATATGTGGTGATGCTGGTGGTGTCGGAGAGAGTGTCTGTCTCTTATGCAGTCAAATCTCTTTCCATCTGCTGCCTCCACATTCTCGGACACGATCCCCAAATGATTTGGCCAGAATCAGCTCGAGCTGCTGTATTTCTGTTTCCAGGGTGCACCGCGAGGAGGTACATTTGGGGTCTTGGTTATCTGCTAACCCTGGGTCCGCCTAGTGCAATGCGTTCCCTTTGCACCCCAAATGTCTAGTGAATCCAAGGTGGAGAAAGTGAACAATGTATAACCCAAGTATGTAATTATTGAGCACTCTGAACATTCTGCAGTTATGTTGAATGGTGTACAGGATTTTTGATGTATTTAAGATCAAAACTTGCAAAATGAAATGTCTGAAGAAGGTCATTGGAATCACCAGACTCAACAAAATGCGCAATGAGAACATCAGAAAGATAATAGATATAACACCATGCATAGAATATATATAGAAACAACAGATAAAATAGTTTGGACAATGGAGGGAGGGGGTTTAAATTTCAGTAATTATTACTAATGCGGACGTTTTTATAAGAATTGTCTATTGTCGTAACGTCCACACTTGCCGCTGAGCGTAGAGGTTTGTATAGAAGATGTAGTCTATGTTCCAGAGCCAGGTATGTTGCTATGGTTGTAGTGTAGTCATGTTTATTCAGGATGGTCTTGATGTTGTCTATCTTTTCCTTGGTCTGCCCTTGGCTTTTTATCATTAGTTAAATCTTGTTATACGCTCTAATGGGGCCGTTCATCCTCATAAGACGTCCAAACAATTTTATCGGTTGTTTCTCTATATACTTGATGCACTATGTTATACTTAGTATCCGTCTGATGTTCTAATTGCGCACCTTGTCGAATCTGGTGACTCAAATAGTCTTACTTAGACATTTCGCATGTTTCGATCTTTCTCTTATGTGTAGGTGTTAGTTACCAAGTCTGACATTGGTAGCATAGTGTTGGCAGAACGATGCTCTTACTTATGTGTTTCTTTACTTCCGTGTTGTTTTTTGGGTGTTATAGCAAAAGTGACATCTGGTATATCCCAATATTTGCCTTTTTTACATCTTGTTTCTATCTCTCAATTGACTCATCCGTCTTCTGTAAAGATACTTCGTAGGTACTTGAACTCTTTGACTTGTATTATTTTTGTTTTCTCTATTTGAATGTTTAAATGCTCTGTTGATCTCGTTATTTGCACAGTTTCTGCTTTTTGTCTGTTAATATCGTTATTTGCATAGTTTCTGCCTTTTGTCGGTTGATCCGCATGTTGTATTTATTGCATATTCTTGATAGTGAGTTGATGTGAGTTTGCAGTTTTTCTTCGTCATCATACATGATGTTTTTATCGTCAGCGAAAAGCAGTTTATTGAGTTTGTTTTTACGTTGTTCATTCTCTGTTGTTTCATAAATCAGAAGTTGTATAAGAATACGCATATACATTCTACTACATATGACTGTATATAAAAATAAGATGACAGCTATGTTGATGGAAAAGATCTAAAGATAGTAAGAAACATGTATTGGAAACAAACAGCTGTGTCGAGTGTTGACGGCAATGTAGGAGAATTTCAAAAGATAGAGATGGGCATCAGACAAGGATGTGTAATGTAACCAGATCTTTTCTTCCTGTATACAGAGGATATTATATGAAACTTAGAAAACATGCTAGGAATAGCAGCTAGAGGTTACAAAATCTGAATAATCTAACATATGCTGACGATACAGTTCTGATTGCAGGGGGAGAAAAAGAAATTTGAAGTTTGTTAGACATGGTAGTACAAAAAAGTGAAAACAAAGCTCTCAGTCTAAACAAGAAGAAACTAGAAGTAATGGCTGTTTCAAGAAATACACACCGCCAGAATACAGCATTACTATCTATGTTATGTTATGTTCCTCCAGGGCCATAGGCGGCGCATAGGGCAGAAACCATAGCTTTCCATTTCGGTCTGTGTTGCCAGGTCTTTCAATTGTTGCGTGTTGTTTAGGTTCATTGACATGCCTTCTCTATTAATGGTTCTTCGGAGAGTTTCTCTAGGTCTCCCTCTTCTTACTCTAGGTGGCACCCAATATAGTGACTGCTGGGGAATTTTTAGGCTGTACATTCTGAGAACATGGCTGATGTAAGTCCAACGCCTTTGTCTAATGAAGGAAGATATATACTATCTATGATTCAACATTAAATCATGGGGATAAAGTCAAGTATCTTGGCACCATTTTAACATCAGATGGCAGGTGCTCCAATGAGTTACAGTAAGAGTAACTGTAACAATGAAACAGTAACCCTATGATATTTTTTTTTTTAAATTTTTATTGATCATTTTGGCATGTTACAGAGGCATGGTGATGGTGATTTACTTTGTGAAGTGAGGTGATGCCCGTGAAGTGAAAGGGATGAGAGGTGGGCTTTACAGTGAGGTGAGATGAGACATAGTTATTTAAAAAAATTTTGACACTTCAGGCATTCCATATGGTTATATATAGGAAATTATTAAATGCATGTTATGTTATGTAACATCAGATGGCAGGTGCTCCAATGAGTTACAGTAAGAGTAACTGTAACAATGAAACAGTAACCCTATGATATTTTAAAAATTGATAGAACAAGGGGATCTCATCCAAATTTCTGGTTTTTGTATATAGGAAACACTTAATGTGTCAGCCTAAGTGTGAGAGTTTCATAATAATTTATAAAAATATTTTAGACAGATGCATACAATTTTTAAAAAAAGAACACACTAATTGGTAAATGCAAGTTTAAATTGAAAGTACATCAGGAATAGATTTCTCAACTTTGTTTTGACACAATAATTAATTAAAACAAATATGTTCACAACTGTACATATTATCTCCCCTTCATTGCAAACGTAAAACCACTTTCTATAAAGTGAAAACCACTTTCTATAAAGTGGGAAGTTCTCTGTTTACTGTGACTAAATTATATTTTATTAATGAAGCATTATGTTTAGTCAGTGTGACTATCTAAGACACAATAGTCAAGTTTTCTTCCAGTAAACAGAGCCCTATTTCTATCTCGTGAACACAGTTCACGAAAGTTATAGTGCTCTTAAGATGTCAACATTAGGACTAGTAAGAAAAACCAAAACACAAACAATGCGTGGTGTGTACTGTGATATGTGGTTTAGATCAGTGAATGTGGTTTAGATCAGTGTTGCCAATGTGGTGTGGAAAAATAAGCAAAGTTAGTGGTACTGTTATTGTTGTCTACCATGCACATCGTAAAATGTGACTAAGAAGGGGTTTTTTTTTTTGGGGGGGGGATTGATTTGGCTCTCCTATTCAATAGAGGATCATGCTATCCAGAAATCATGCTGAATAGGGTGTGTCAGATCGAAAGGCGCAGATATCGCAACCACGATGTAAATCATGACATACCACATTCCAATCTCCGGATTACATCCTGGTAACATACAGGAGTTTGAGGACGTACACATAAAAAGATAAAGCAGATAAAGATCAGTGGTTCTCAAAATGTAATTAGGTCCACGTTTGGGGCTATATATTTGAAGGGAGGGGGATAATTTCACCCAAAAATGAAACTATGGCGTAGATTCTTCCAGATCTGCGACACAAAAATAAGTTTTTGAATGCTTCTATTCTTTTTACAAAACTGCCCACAATATCACATCACAAGGGAGAAACGATGGCTATCTGAAACAATTCTGGCGGAATGCTCTACTGCACTAACTACTGCACTGGAGCTTCTAGCTACAGAACAGTTCTTTGATGGAATCCATATCAGCATCTGACCTGCTGGAAAACGAGGAAGAAGGAGAAAAGAATTATGCGACGCATAAGATATACGATAGTAATAATCCTTGAGGAAAGATGACAAGCTTTTTTCTCTGGTCTATTGGAATTAATCTCTAGTGCCGGGAACAACACATCGGCTGGAAATACGAGGGCTGGGGCAACACAGTGGAATATAAGGAAAAACGGATTTAGATACAAATGTTGTCAATATGTATACACACGACATACTAGCGAATAGACGCAAAGACATGCGAAGTTTTGAAAAAGAAACCATCATCAGGACAAACTATAGCTGACTAACAATGAATAGAAACACACGTATGACGAAATGGGAGGCAAGGGATGATGAAAGTGGGAGAGAAAGAAGCACAAGCACAAGTGATTATTAAGGGAGTGATATTACAGATGATGTGATCAACCCTGGTAACAGGAGATAAAAAGAAAATTGAGATCTTGTCAACAAGACATAGATGCTTTCCATCTTAGTTCTTACTCTGGATAATTGAGTCTGCGTTTGTTCTCAAACTCCTGCAAATTAGCGTTTTGTCATTGTTCACAACATTGATGCGAGATCTTCGCTTTTGACCTAACACATTCGACTTTATAATTGCACTGTATCATTTTGACCTTATATAGGAGGGTGCAGCCAACTCCACCATATAACCTCCTTAGTCGCTTCTTAAAATATACATGAAAAGCAAACAGTATTGCTATTATTTGTTCCCCTCTCGAGATTTAAAAAGACCAACTAATGGTGTGTGACTTTTTACAAACAATTTGTGTTGTCTAGTGCTTTTGACGGAACGAGTTGGTGGCACTTGCCTAAACACAATACGTGTTAAATGGTGGTTATTTTGTGCATCTATCATTCAGGGCAATATACTGCTAATTTTCCCAAACAACTTGCATATCATATATTAATAAAAGAAAAGTGTGAAAACCAGAATACTGGTTTCATTAGTTATTATAAAGATAAAGAATGCAACAGGTCGCATGTAACCCATGTCTGCTGAAAGACACAGTACAAATAGAAATGACCGGAAAATACCATGTGGTATCAAAAATTCCCCATTACACATTGTTTACTACACTGTATAATCTTGTCTATCAATTAGTTGTGTGGACTATTTGAAAATAATCCATCTGAAGTCACATTATTTAACCATTACAGTGATTTTAATTGGTCACTTTTGTATACATTGTGTCGACAGCCAATGACAAATCAACGTCAAGTAAAGTCATTTAGAAGAATGAGTTCACGTGACTGTATTTGACGAGAGACACGGTACAGTAAGTCGATATGACCTAGCAAAAGACAATCTCATAAAACGTTTACAAACAAAAATGTAATAGTCATGATTGAATGATTGTCCAAACAAATGTCAAGTGTTTTGTTTTTGCGAAAACTAATTGTACTTGAATTAAACTCACAACATAAAAACATGACTCTTTTTGGAACTTGACGTTTTAAAAACATAAAAACGTGATTGCAATGCAAAAATAGGATAAAAACTGAGGCTCTGTATGGAAAAATAATTTTGTGAAATATATTTTGAGGCTCTGTCTAGGATAGCAGGGCTATAGAGAGTGGAATTCCCATTATTCATTAAGGGTGATAACCCCGCAGATACTATCAGATAAGGGGATGTAATACATGTGAAATGTATTAATATGTGCAAATGTATTAATAAATCATAAGAACACAAATATTTTGATCTGATCATGTGGTAATATAATTTTAATAAACAACTCTCATTTATTTTGAGTGATTTTATGTAACTATTCCCCGTTCTACTATTTATAAAAACTTTTTTTTGAAAGCAATATGCACGACATTCTTCCCTAACTGTTGACATGGTGAACAAAAGTGTGGTACATAAACTTTTGGATGTTAAGGGATAATGTCCGTATAAGGTTCAAGTTCCCCGCGGAACTAATACAAAAGTTGGCTCTTGACTTTGTATGGGAACTAGTGTCAGTAGTCCGTTCACATGTCTTAGACTCCACCGCGGGGTCAAGGTTCAGCCAGTGTCGAGTCAGCTCGCTCGTCACAGTACCGCTTGGGATCTAGGCTGGTTCCTCCCCATATGACATGTTAAGACAGGACGAAGTCACCGGGGTGAAGTTTTCGGTCGTACGGAATGTTAACAGCATAAACGTGCTCTGCTGAGTGTGAGCTGTACTCAGCGTCCGAGTGGCTTTCGATTGCGGCGCCTTCTATGTCATACCGCCTCGAGAGAGGATTACGGGGGTGTAGGAGAGCTGCGGAGAAAGTGCTTCACTCGACTTTTTTGTCATGAAATAACTTTGTAATTACTTAAATTTTAGTATTATTTGTATTTACACCCTTACACTTAAACGTATTTTTGATTTAACATTTGGAAACTGCTATTTATTGGAAAGAATAAATAAAGTATTTTGATAAAAAGTAGTCTTACAGTTTTTATGGCCATAATTCTTAATTCGTAATTTAAAAGATCTTAATTATCTAATTATAATTTCGTTAACACAAGAAAATAAATTTAGTATTCACAAGACAAAAAATGGTATTGCAATTTGTGAGTTTTAAAACGCTTCATTTTTGAGAGAAAATTTACTTTCAACAATAACGCAATTCCACAATATAACGACATCCACCTGTGTCAGCTGAGTTTTAAAAAAATGTAAACTCAAAATATTTTGACTTGATGCTTACTAAAATTGCGGAAATATACATTTGTTTATGTTAATGGCACGTATGTATTGTAATTGTATGTATTGAGTGCAAAGATGTGTCCAGGTCTCACCAAGATTGTCTTGGTTTTATAACACTGACTTATATCTCGCCCTGTTTTGCCTATGACCCAGTTTCTATAACAGTTTACAAATACAAGAAATGTGTTACGTGTTCAAATCAACACACTTGGTCTCGCTTTGTTCAAGCGAATAAACACGCTTGGTAATCCTAAATGCGGTAGAGCGTGAAGACTTTGATTTATTTATACATAGATCAGTGGTCATAAGGTATTTTCTGTATAAGTATTAATTAATTCATAGTATTATGTGATTGCCATGTGTCTTCTGTCACGGAGATTATCCAATAAATAAATTTAATTTCCATCACAGATGACCTATGTTCTTTGATATAATTAAAAAGAAAGAATCTCTTCAAGAATCTGTTTCTAGTAAACAAAAATCTGAACGTAGTGATAGTTAGATAAACTTAATTTCCAATAGAAATCGTCCTTGGTTGGCGGGTCTGAAAGGGGAGCATGGGGAGCTAAACTGTTACGTGTCAAGCATATCGTAAGCAGCAACTAAGAGGAATTTAAGGTGGAGTTTGTTGTCCCATAAAGGCCCGTAGTGTTGAGATATTCAATTTCCCGTCCTTTAGCAAATCAGAATAGGTCTATGCCTTTTAGCATTAGAAATTTGGCCAAAATGCGGGTAAAAAGTCTCTTCCCCCCCACCCCGTAGAGATTTTCACAAAAGGAACATCACATGAAGATCTGATACACAAAACACACGAATGACTTTTTAAAGGGAATTACTCCTCCCCCCTCCCCCTACTTATATGACCTATAACATATTTATAACACTGGTCTCACCCCACAGTGTCAAATTGACCTAGAGGCTATGCTGAAGTTCGATTTGTCAGTTAAGCTGTCAATTATGGCACAACGTTTATCTGGAGTATATCCTGCTGATCTGCAGGAGCTTGAGAATAGATACAGAAGATGAAACAAGAAGTTGAAAAGATGTTTACACCAGAAGGCATCTATCTTGAACAGATGTGTGCACCAGAAGGCATCTATCTTGAACAGATGTGTGCACCAGAAGGCATCTATCTTGAACAGATCTGTGCACCAGAAGGCATCGATCTTGGTGAAGAATGGATTATCTTTTCAAGACTATCTTTGCAATCACTAGAGAGTTCATTGATAAACATATGAATGTGAATGAATGCTGTGTTCACGGAGTTCATCTCCGAACATTTTCATGACACAGATGACGTAAGACACAGACGATCAAAATAATCCACAATCAGTGGTTCGAATGGACTTTTACCACCAGATCACGTGGAATAACAGTTCACGAAGCCAGTAGAGCCTTCACTAAACAACAAGCAGCCTAACGATGTGTGTGTTTGCTGTAACGCAAGTACACTTGCTAGAAATTGAAGCCTATTTACGCTAAGACGATATCAACATCATCATCAGGTGCCATGCCGGCTGGCGTAGGCGACCATGGCTCTCCATATCTCCCTGTCTCCAGTATTATGTATCAAGCTTGTTGTTGTTTCCCTGCCTTGCCATGTTGTCAAACTGTCAAATATATTTTCACGTTGTAGCCATCTGTCTCTGTTGCCTTCAATCTTGCCTGTTGTGACTATATTCTCCAAACCTCCTTGTCTCATGAAGTGGTCAAAAATATGAAGATTGTCTTTTTCTTATATTATTTATTAGGGTCCGTTTCGCATTTGACTCTTTCAACACTTACACATTAGTTTTTCTGACAGGCCATGATATTCTAAATCCATGATGTCAACATACCTAAACCAAAAGGTTGTAATCCCTTATCAACCAATCATCAACTAAGGAGACATTTATTCATACACTGTAAATGTCACGTGACTGTGTCTCCTGTGTACATCGTTATTAGTTTACAGTGTATACGTTTTTGAGTATTCCTGTATTTCTCTGTCGTTGGGTTTTTGTGGTGGGGGGGGGGGGGGGGGGTTTAGCGTGAGGATAAAATGAGACGATTGATTGAACAGGCCTAAGTCTGACCTATTTATTCGAGGTTCTTAATCAGAGTTGGCACGTTCCTTTTTTTTTTTTATAAAGTGACATTTCCCCGTAAACATGACAGAAGTTTAACATTACAATAGCCTATTCATTACAGATGAGGAACCGTCTTCGCACGAAAGGTCAGCGACAGTTCCCATTTACCTCATGTTCGCCTCCCTGCTATCACATCATACTATAAGCCTATAACCCGGTGTTGTGGTACACGCCCCAAAGGTAGAAGGGGGGGGGGGAATTTCATTGTTTAGGGGGACACTTGAAAAAAAAAATTGTGTTCTTGAGATTTAGTTGTCCATTATATGTTTTGAAAATTTAGCCTACTTAACTGTTTTTTTTCTTTTAATAATTTTCTAGTGTTTTCTTCCTAAAACGCAAGTCTTGTGTCCTGAACAAGTTATAATTAGGTTTCATTTATGGAATAAGTCATTTTTTGAATAGACCTATAAAAAATGTAGGACTGGGGGGTGGCATCAGAATTTTTGAAAGATTGAGGGTGGGGAAAGGTTTAAAGAAAAGGTTGGGTAAAACTGCTATAACCTGCCAGGTTCACAGTAGTACCACATGGAATGAAACAACACCCAGAGTTCTCCAGCAAATTCTTTCTTCAGTGACGCAGATGAGTGTGAAAATATCTTGACCTATCCAGCCCTTGATGCTGCCTGTCCATGATTTTCTTAGTCTTCGTCTGCTTCTTCCAACCTCGACTGTTCCCTGTAGTATAGTTTATAACGAATAATCATATCATCACACATCCAAAAAAACCATCAGAGCCGCAGACAAGTTTTCATTGAGGAAGGGGATTTACCTATAAAATAATAAATTATTAAATTTTTTAATGTAATTCCTTCCTTTTTATGAGAAAACTGATGACTTTTTTTATGAGAAAGCTGATGACTTATTTGATGCGAAAGGTGATGACTTTTTAGATGTGAAAACGGATGACTTTTTTGATGCGAAAACTGGTGAATTTTTAAATGAGAAAGATGATGACTTTTTTTTAAATGAGAAAGCTGAAAACTTTTTTGATGCGAAAACTGATGACTTTTTTGATGAGAAAGCTGATAACTTTTTTGATGCGAAAACTTATTACTTTTTTGATGAGAAAGCTGATGACTTTTTTGATGAGAAAGTTGATACCTTTTTTGATGCGAAAACTGATTACTTTTTTGATGAGAAAGCTGATGACTTTTTTGATGAGAAAGCTGATGACTTTTTTGATGAGAAAACTGATGGCTTTTTTATGAGAAAACTGATGACTTTTTTGATGAGAAAGCTGATGACTTTTTTGATGAGAAAGCTGATGATTTTTTGGATGAGAAAGCTGATGAATTTTTTTATGTGAAAGCTGATGATTTTTTTGATGAGAAAGCTGATGACGTTTTTGATGAGAAAGTTGATTTTTTATGAGAAAGCTGATGACTTTTTATGAGAAAGTTGATTTTTTAATGAGAAAGCTGATGACTTTTTTAATGAGAAAGCTGATGACTTTTTTGATGAGAAAGCTGATGACTTTTTTGATGAGAAAGCTGATGACTTTTTTGATGAGAAAGCTGATGACTTTTTTGATGAGAAAGTTGATTTTTTGATGAGAAAGCTGATGACTTTGTTGATGAAAAAACTGATGACTTTTTGTATGAGAAAGCTGATGACTTTTTTGATGAGAAATTTGTTTTTGTAAATGAGAAAGCTGATGACTTTTTTGATGAGAAAGCTGATGAATTTTTTGTGAAAAATCGTTAATGTAGGGATTTCACCCAACTTTTGGCTAAATTCCTAGCAAATAAAAAACATGATTTCCTAAGGGTGGAAGAGGGGAGTTGAACACCCACCTCCCACCACCCACCTCCACCTAAGCAACAGACCTATAAACCATGCAAGTAGGTATATTTGTTGCTTTACTATTGAAAGTAATGATTCTTGTATGAATCTATTTTATTTCTAATGTACACATTTGTCGCTAGATGGACTAGTATTGTGGCACGGTAAAATTTCACAAACCGAGCTCATTGACAACACAAGAGAGATAGAGTCGTGGAGAAACATGATCGCCTATGCCATTCGGCATGGCACTTGATTGATTGACACATTTGTCTCATGCTCTCTATAGGAGATGTGCAGAATTTGTCTGTAACATTTGTATTCGAAGGTCTGTATCCTTTCTCCATGACTGCAGTGAGTGTTCAGCTTACACACCAACACAACACAATAAACAACATAAGTCAGATTCAATGTTAGATTTTCATACTAACACTGATTTATCTTTTCCAAATTAAAGTTAACCTTGACATATCAGTTATATTTCTCCAGCCTTAGGGGCATATATTTAAGTCTGTTTTGCGTTTTCCGTCGCTGCATACGCAGGATCCGAGGTATTTGAAAATATTCACGTCCTCAAATTTATGCCCATTTATCATGATGTTTGTCTGTGCTTCTGTGCCGTGTGAAATTCTCACAGTAATAATAAACTACAGAATCAGAAATGACAACATCAGTAACAAACACAATGCCAATTCACGATTACACTAGAAGACAATAGATTAAGAGGTTCTCACATGCTTCCAGACTACCATCAGACATGGCCCCCTCAAAAAAGCATTACTATACCGACAAGATGGATACAAACCAGGGGCAAACCTTTGCAAACAATGGATTACAGAAATAAATGAGTCAACAAAAACAAACATATATGAGGCATACAAAAAGGCAGTCTCCAGATTCTTGATTAGAATCTAGCATCACAGCACGTGGGGCACTTCCATAAGTGCTCCACTCTCCTTTCCAGCAGCCATCCCAGTGTATGTAGACTCAGAGTCCCAGTCAGGTCTTGCTTGTGTGACCTGTGGGACTTTCCAAAAAATTTACTTTTCCTTCCCTCCCCTCTAGATACTTCCATTACTGACATTCTCTGTATGTGTACGTTCTTAGCCTCATTGACATCACCTTCATCTTGAAATGAATTTATTACTGCCTTGATCAAGTCTGCTTCATCTCTTCTCAGTATTGTGCTGTCTATTGCTGCATTGCCTGCCAATAAAATGATATAAGCAAGTACTTCTTCTTCTGCATTTTTCTCAAACTCCTGCAGATTAGCAGAATGTAGCCTAGAGAATGGATATATGCTCCTTTCGGTCTGCGACATCTGACCTCAGCATGGCTTGGATCACTTTGACCCTATATGGGATGAGACAGTCAACTTCACCCCATAACCTCCATAACAGCCTCTTACATCCCGCATGGAATGGTAAACAGTGTTTCTATTCTGTGCTGCTATTTCAGGCCCCCAGCAACACACAGTTGAAAAACAAATAACAAATGTTATTAGAAAACTGTTTATTAATAAAGTATAAACATAATATTCGAAACAGAGAAAATATTTGCTCAAAATATCAGCTATATTCAAAGGTTTCATTCTAAACAGAGAAAATATTTGCTCAAAATAGAAGCTATATTCAAATGTTTCATTCTTCTTCTTCTTCAGCGTTCATTCTCAAATTCCCACTGGATTTCTCTTGTAACAGGACAATGATCCTACAAGATTTCCAGTTATGTAGTCCAGAGAATGGAAATGCGTTGTGTTGCCGTTTTATTTGCGCCAATGGCCCAACACATCCGCCTTTGGCGGGAAATGTTTCATTCGAAACAGAGAAAATACTTGCTCAAAATATAATCCTGACTCTGTGTGTTGATGCTATCAATCCGGTACCCCTATAATCTTCAATATAACATTCTGAATTACCAAAATGTTTTCAATATAACATTCTGAATTACCAAATTTTTTTTCAATATAACATTCTGAATTACCAAAAGTTTTTTCAATATAACATTCTGAATTACCAAAATTTTTGTCAATATAACATTCTGAATTACCAAAAGTTTTTTCAATATAACATTCCAAATTACCAAAAAAATTTTCAATATAACATTCTGAATTACCAAAATTTGTTTCAATATAACATTCTGAATTACCAAAAACATTTTCAATATAACATTCTGAATTACCCAAAAGATTTTCAATAAAACTTTCTGAATTACCAACAAATTTTCAATATAACTTTCTGAATTACCAAAAATTTTTTCAATATAACTTTCTGAATTACCAAAATAAAGCATAGAATAATGATATACATTTCATTGTGACACAAAAAATGCATGCAGATTATATTGTGCAACATGAGTTTACAAAATAAAAAGTATTTAATGGCATATAGCGGTAGATATAAATATATCGTTTGGAAACTAATATACATGTGATTATGATTGAGATTCACACACCCATATGTTACAAGGACATACAAAAGAGGAGCAGAGAATAGTAACAATGTTACCTACGTACGTATGTCATAATAAGTGGTTACGGTGCTGAACTTTGGCTTGTTTACCTCCACTTCATAATCTTCGCAGCGATGAATTCTGCTTAAGACCTGTGTCCGAACGATCCATTGCACATGTGGTGTGCTGTTGTGGCCCGAAATTGGAGCAAAGAATAGCACCACTGTTTATATTCTATGCATGTCATGGGTCGACTAAGGAGGTTATGGGATGGAGTTGGCTGTCCCATCCAATATAGGGTCAGCATGGCCCAAAACCATGCTAAAGCTGGATGTGTCAGGCCAAAAAGCACAGATATTGCAGCATTGCTGGAAACCATGACACAACGCACTCCCTTCTCTGGACTACATTCTGCTAATCTGCAGGAGTTTGAGAAAGAACGAAGAAGATCTGTGTCTGAACGATCCACCACACTGTTGTTGTGGCCCAAAATGGGAACAAAGAATAGCAAAACTTTTTACCTTCTATGCATGTCATAAGAGTCAACTTCTGCATTTGTTATCAAATTTCTGCAGATAAGCAGGATGAAGTCCGAAATATAGAATGCATTGTGTCATGGTTTGTAGTTTTGATCCGATTTCTGCTTCTTTTGGCTTGACACATCTGACTTCAGCATGGCTTCTGAGTTACTTTGACCCTATATGGAATGGAAAAGCCAACTTCACCCCATGACCTCCATAGTTGAATCTTATGACAGGCATGGAAGGTAGTGTTGCTATTCTTTGCTCCTCTTTTAGGATCAAGAGAAAACATTGGTGTTGACTGTGATGAAGTCTGTTGAGACCAGTATCTCCATGCTGAGATCTATGTCTATATGATCCATGCTTGAACTGTTGAGATTCCTGCTGGAGTAGAATACTGTCTAGCTAATGACACATCACCACGCTCATCTGGGAGACAGCCAATGATTGACTACATCCTGCTGCAAATCTGGTAGGACCATTGTCCTTCTACAAGAGAGATCCAGTGGGAGTTTGAGAATAACAGCTGATGAAGAGTAAACGATTCATCTGGGACTTGAAAAAGTCCTGGAAAACTTCCCTTAAAAAATGCTATGAGAAACACCCTTCAGGAGATGAAAGCAAAACTTCACCACCCGGCACAGGAAGAATCTAGGCAACCTCATACTCCTTCATGGTTTTATTTGTGTGATAACCCTGGCCTAGACTTCTAGCTCAAGGAGCACAGAATAGGACCTCTTCTTTTCAGGCATGTCATAGAGAGATGACAAGAAAGTTGGGGGGATGGGATGACATGTGAAAAATCATCATTGCTGCTGCATGTCTTGTCTCGAGGATGATAACCTATGAAAAATCATCATTGCTGCTGCATGTCTTGTCTCAAGGATGATAACCTGTGAAAAATCATCATTGCTGCTGCATGTCTTGTCTCGAGGATGACAACCTGTGAAAAATCATCATAGATGATGAAGAGATGCAGTAAACATTGCACCTTTGTGGCACAATCCCACATGGCAGGGAAGACTAGGTGGTACAATCCCACATGGCGGGGAAGACTAGGTGGTACAATCCCACATGGCGGGGAAGACTAGGTGGTACAATCCTACATGGCGGGGAAGACTAGGTGGTACAATCCCACATGGCGAGGAAGACTAGGTGGTACAATCCCACATGGCGGGGAAGACTAGGTGGTACAATCCCACATGGCGGGGAAGACTAGGTGGCATCACTGCAGATGGGTCAACAGATCTGATAGAAGAATGGATGAACTAGTTTGCCCAGACATATAATTCTGCCCTCCTAGAACGATGTGATGATACTGGGATATTGCCACACTGGAATGTCTCCATTCAGGGACTAAACATGTATCCATTCAGGGACTAAACATGTATCCATAAAACTCCCTAAGACAACCATAAATTTTGAAATGGCAAATACTGCAGAGGATGGATGTGTCGGGCCATTGGTGCAAATAAAACTGGTACACAACATATTTCCATTTTCTGGACTACATCCTGCTGGAAATATAGTTTAACCATTGTCCTGCTATAAGAGAGATCCAATGGGAGTTTGAGAATAAATGCTGAAGAAGAAGAAACAGTAAATCTTATGCGAATTTGTGTATCACCTCAGTTACTCAACCGATGAGGACATGTGGTTTTTCTAGAAGGACTGTCGAAAGCTACCTGCGTACATCTAAAGCTACCTGCGTACATCTAAAGCTACCTGCGTACATCTAAAGCTACCTGCGTACATCTAAAGCTACCTGCATACATCTAAAGCTACCTGCGTACATCTAAAGCTACCTGCGTACATCTAAAGCTACTTGTGTACATCTAAAGCTACCTGCATACATCTAAAGCTACCTGCGTACATCTAAAGCTACCTGCGTACATCTAAAGGGATTATTTCATCATCATCTTTAATGAATGAGATTAGTCAGTTGGAAAAAACATTTAACTCATGGAAATATTGTTCAATAAGGCAGAGGGTGATACTGAACTCCTCTTCTGCTTTGACTCTTTAACTCCTGAAGATCACCAGGGTACACTCCAGATAATGGAATAAATTGTCAAAATGTATATCTTAGCTGTGATATCTGATATTTTCATCCCATTTCAGTATGACTTCTGAGCCAATACGACTTTCTATAGAATGTGACCAGCCATCAAATGCCCTCACGACCGAGGAAGTGTATCCATGAGATACTCATGAGGATGGAAGAGCTTATCATGTCCAGAGAAGTATATCCATGAGATACCCTACCCAAGAGGTTGGAAGAAACTAGAGATATCAAT
The DNA here is from genome assembly GCA_034231615.1 of Meghimatium bilineatum. Lineage (NCBI taxonomy): Eukaryota > Metazoa > Mollusca > Gastropoda > Stylommatophora > Philomycidae > Meghimatium > Meghimatium bilineatum. The sequence goes on from CM067311.1 coordinate 26,619,501, forward strand.
GACTCACAGCAGCATCAGTCATTTATAATCTCTCAATGCATGTACACATTCTTTACTTCATCCTCTTCAGCGTTTATTCTCAAACTCCCGCTGGTTCTCTCTTGTAGCAGGACAATAGTCTTATATTTCCAGCAGGGTGTAGTCCAGAAAATGGAAATAAATTATGTCGTCGTTATTTTTCCGCAATGGCTCGACACATCCATCTTTGGTGGGACTTTTTTAAAGTCCTGTTACAAAGTCATTATTTTACACTTCAATTTCCCTTCATAAAGATCATTCACAGACTCGACACGTTTTAAGCAAGTCGAACTGTTCTGTCATTACCACCAGCACTATCATGTGCAGGGAAGAGATCTCTGTGATATACAAGAGATTGGAAGAAACTAAAGATACGAATCACATGGCAACACTATTCATTCATAAACTTTCAAAGTATGTAGATTGGCAGTCTGTTAATTACTGTTATAAAGCAAATATTTGACACAGCAAAATTTGTAGAGATAAATCATCAGGAAACCACACAATGTGCTGAAAATTTCCCTTAGTACATGGATAATATAATATAGAGCACTGAGACAAATGTGTTGGGCCATTGGTACAAATAAAACACTTGGCACAATGCATTTCCATTCTCTAGACTACATCCTGTTGAAAATCTAGGACCATTGTCCTGCTACAAGAGATATAAAATCTAGGACCATTGTCCTGCTACAAGAGATATAAAATTTAGGACCATCCATTGTCCTGCTACAAGAGAGATAAAATCTAGGACCATTGTCCTGCTACAAGAGAGATAAAATCTAGGACCATCCATTGTCCTGCTACAAGAGAGATAAAATCTAAGACCATCCATTGTCCTGCTACAAGAGAGATAAAATCTAAGACCATCCATTGTCCTGCTACATGAGAGATAAAATCTAGGACCATCCATTGTCCTGCTACAAGAGAGATCCAGTGGAAGTTTGATTAAAAAAATGCTGAAGATGAAACATTGAGGATTTATTTTAGAAACAATCAGGATCTGTCCCCGAATGCGTGCCTACCCAATACAATTGTATTTTGATTATTTCCCTGATTATGTTTATACATTTGTTTATCTATGTTTATTAACTTAAATATTTATTTATTTAAGATGATCATATGAGTGGTTAGGAGAGTTGTATGAGTTAGGGTTAGCATTTGGGCTAATAAATACCCATTATCTGACAAACATAACCAAGAGAAATAATAAAAATATTTTGGTAGGCACACATTCAGGGAAAGCTCCAAAAATCATAATGAATTGTTTGTACACTCCTACAATAAAAAAATATTTGATGTCTGCTCAAAAGATTTCTATCTTCATTAGTGAAGCACAAATATATTTAAATGATTACAATGTTGATATATCAAATATGAATATATTGTTTAGTCTGCAGCTCTGTACACGACTAAATAGCACCAATTAATATCAAAATATATGTTTGTGAGAATATATTACATAATCTGCAGCTCTGTACATGACTAATTAGCACCAATTAGTATCACATAATATGAAAAATCATTAAGTGAAAAAACATATTTATAATACAAAAACAAATGACAACATCGCTGATGTAAAGTTCTTCATCTGCATTCATTCTAAAACTCTGTGGTGTGTCTGTGGCTATGACAACAAGTATGAGAACCAGTTCTTTCATACGTCTGGCGTATAATAATAATGACCCATAACCTATCAGGGTTGTAGGGATTCCACTCTGGCGATGTTAGAAAAAAAAGCACACCAAAAAACCCTATCACAAAAAACTCCCTCCTAACACCCTATCATAAAAAGTCCTCCTAACACCCTATCACAAAAAGCTCTCCCAACACCCCTATCACAAAAAGCCCTTCAAAGCCCTCCATACACCTGTCCTCCATCATTCGGACGAGTGTAGAAAAATCACACCCTTTTCTTACTATACTATCAATACAGTTACAGACATTTACTGTTCAGTCAAAGTAGTAAAAATAATGAATGTATTAGTTACTAACGCCGAAGTCGGATTTATTGGCGCAAATACAATTGTGACACAATGTATTTGTGTTCTCTAAATTACATCCTGCTGGAAATCTAGTAAGACCAGTGTTCTGCTATACAAGAGATAAAGTGAGAGTTTGAGAATGATAGCCCCCAAAACTACTGATGGTTATCTAGAAGTAGTCTGGAGAATAGATTCTGTTGTTTTGGCTTACAGCATGACTGCAATATCTGTACCTTTTGACCTGAAAGATCCAGATTGAGCATGGTTGATTTACTTTTGAGTCAGGCCACTGATGCAAATAAAATGGGGACACAATGAATTTCCTTTCTCTGGATTACGTCCTGCTGGAAATCTAGTAGTACCATTGTCTTGCTACAAGAGAGATTCAGCAGAAGTTTGAGAATGGACGCTGAAGAAGAAGAGTCACTTTGACCTATGGGTTGGAAATGTCAATAACACCCACAAACCTCCTTAGTTGCCACTTACTACATGGCAGGTAAGTTGTTGTCTTTGCTCCCCTTTCGTGCCCTGGCAACACACCGGTGAGAAGAAGACAATGATATATATTGGGGACATGCAGAAAAATGGATATACCAAGTTGAAAGTACAAATATTTCAGCTGTACTGCAAACTAACAGAACAACATTACACAGAGAAATTCCAGTCAACAATATACGTGAGAAGCAAACCCTAAGATAAAACATGGGCTGAAGTTCACAATCTTAACCCTAGGATAAAACGTGATGAAGTTCACAATCTTAATCTTCGGATAAAACATGTACTTGAAAACTACAGGGAGCTGGGTAGGGCAGTGGTTAGCGGGCTGGTTTCGCATATGAGTGGTCTTGGGTTCATTCCCCAGTTTGAGGCGGAAACATTTTTCAAATCACAAAGGCTCCCGGGTCAACCCAGCCTTAATTGGGTACCGGATTAATCCAGGAAGTAAAGACTGTGAGGGAGAGGAGATGGCTACCACCCTCATATAGCAGAGCCACTGAAATGTGAGGTCATTAACATCTTACACCCCTACGGCATTTAATAAATGCTATGGTTAACTTTAACATTACTACTTGAAAACTAGCTCCAATAATGGCATAGCACAAGATCTGTAAATAAGGAAGTATTGGGTGGTGGTTTAGAAATTCAAACACAGCTATTTTCCCTTTCAGCTAAATAGAGTATTTAGAAAAAGTAAAGATATTGTACAAATATAAAGAATAATTAGATGCTAAAAAAATGCCTGAAAGCAAAGACGAATTGTTAAAAATGGCAGATAATCTCCCTCAATCCCACGTACTTCAAAATTTCAGGGAAGTAGCGTCTCCGCTAAAATAATCTGAGACTTTGGTGGAGAGAACTAAATGGAAACTACAGCCCCGAGCAAGACAGCATGAACAAATTCAACTGACAGGAACAAGTCAGGGTATTTCAACTGAGAATGGAACATTGCCATCTAAAAGCACACTTACCCCGAATCAGTATTAGCGACTCTGCAACCAACATGTGCAGAATAACAACACCTACCCAGAATATATACTACAGTATTGCCCCAGAGAATTTGTTGACAGAGCAATATCCTGGTCCACAGGAATATCTCTACAAAACAAACTGTGGGAGACTCATGGCAACCTAAACAAACTATTCTATACAGGACCAATCGCCCATATAGTAACTTGGGCCTGGACTGCTGGTTCTGGGTACAAAGAATAAGGATACTGTCTTCTTTCCAGGAATGCTGTAATAGGTTACTAAGGAAAGTTGAGTGAAAAAAATCATCTTGTTTCAATTTCTTACTTTTGTTTTCTATCAAATAATCTTTGATCATGGATGCTGAAGAGCTACCGACCAGCAGACATTGCACCATTGTCCAGTTGTGGCAGAGGAATACTTGATGTGCATCACTGCGGATGTGTCAACAAATCTGACAGAAGAATGATGAGATTGCTGGCTCAGATGTGCGTGCTGTGCTCCTAGCAGGATGTGATAATCCTAAGATACTGCCACAGTGGAATGCCTCCCTTTGGGGACAAAACATATGCATCTATAAACTCCCCCTAACCATCCATACCTTTGAGACAACCTTACGTGAGTCTGGCAGGCACCTCAGTTACACAACTGAGAAGAACCTGTGCTTATGTCAAAAAAGGCTATGGACTTTCAAGAGCTACCTGCTCACAGGTAACGGGATGCATCATCATCATGTCAAGAGCTACCTGCTCACAGATAACGGGATGCATCATCATCATGTGTCAAGAGCTACCTGCTCACAGATAACGGGATGCATCATCATCATCATCATGTGTCAAGAGCTACCTGCTCACAGATAACGGGATGCATCATTATCATGTGTCAAGAGCTACCTGCTCACAGATAACGGGATGCATCATCATCATGTGTCAAGAGCTACCTGTTCACAGCTAAAGGGATTATTTCATTATCACCATGTGTAAAGAGCTACCTGTTCACAGCTAAAGGGATTATTTCATCATCACCATGTGTAAAGAGCTACCTGTTCACAGCTAAAGGGATTATTTTATCATCATCAAGTGTCAAGAGCTACTTGCTCACGGGTAAAGGGATTATGTCATCATTATCATCCGTGAACAATATCAAACTGGATGTATAATAATTGATCGCAGAAAAATGCTCGAGATACATATAGCATGTCTATATCAACAATATTGCGACATAAAATTAAATATACCAGGCCAAAATGCATACATATTGCAGCTTTTCTGTAAACTAGACAGCTAATGTAGTTTTACTCAACTACATTACGTCACAATAAGAAATATAAATGGTCAGCTAGAACAACAAGAGAAAAATCAACAATATTACAGAAAACATAAATCTATTTCAAATATTTCATGATAAAAAAAACACACAAATAATACAGGATTCAGATAATAAACTCCATGCAGTGTAATCCCTCTATCCTTCAGCCGTCCTAATCCCCCAACCCTTTAATAGTTCTTCATGTTGTGGCGGTCCCAAAATTTAAAAATTATTTTTGTTGCTACTTCATATGTGTTTTCCGATGGTCTTAGACGTGCGATGAGAAAAGTAAAACTTCAACATTTAATAACAACTGGAAAGATCAAGGGGAGAAGAGACAGAGGAATACAAAGAGATAAATTTCTGGATGGGTTGTCAGTGTGGTACAAAATGAAGTCATCAATTGAATTACTTAACAACACAAGAGGCAGAAAGTTGTGGAGAAGCATGATGACCTACACCAATTGGCATGGCACTTGATTGATTACTTGTAGGTAAGGAGATCTAACTGTCTTGCTACAAAACCCATATCTAATTTAGCGAGCTAAGTTCCAGCTTAGTAATAGAGTTCATCTATATGCCTATTCTCATAATTACACAGCGATTAATTCATTATTCCCATACTTGATTAAAACTCATCCTTGACAACTGGACCTTCCAGCTTTATAACACCGTCAATCTGTGTTTCTGTCTCATCAGGTCTTGCTATGTTTGTGTCTACCAGCAGTTCACTGTCTGCAGCACCTTTACGAGCATGACCCTTGTCAATGATGATTGAATCTTCAGTGTCAGAGATGTAATATGGTTCTCCAGTGTAATGTGTTGGATATAGAAGGTAAGGCTCCGCTGATAGGCCAACTAGGTCCCGTGGAGAAAAATGCTGTTTCCACTGTTCTCTAAAAGATAATTTATAATTTAAAAAAGAATTACAAGTAACAATTTACAATAAGTAACAACTTATAATATGCTAAATTTATAAATAACAATTTATAATAAGTAACAATTTACAATAAGTAACAATTTATAAGCAAAAATGGAACAATACAGGATCAAGTGTCCATCTAGCATTTCCTGCTTACACTGTTTTTTAAAATGCGCTCCTGTCGTATTTTTTAGAACTTGGTAATGCCATTCACACTTCCGTTACGTCACTCTTCCACTACATATCTTTAGTAAAATGGCTGCCGTATGTATGTTGAATTTGCCTTTGACTGACAAAGACGCAGTACAATTGTTGCAGTCACGAAGAGTACTTGCAAACGGGAAATGCGCACAGTGTCATACTATGACATTTAACTTCTATTGTGATGATTAAATTCATTTCCGACACAAAATAATACCCTGCATTCAAACCCAATCATGTTTCCACTCATGCAACCCTTCAATTAAATACTCCCCCATTTATTGTCTTGGCATATTTATATATGTAAAACCTGCCCAATAATTGTCGCTCAAATATTCGCATGGGAGGTAATACTTCTTCTTCAGCATTCATTCTAAAACTCTTGTTGGATCTTCTTTGTAGCAGGACCATAGTCCTACTAGATTTCCAGTTCAGAGAATGGAAATGCGTTGTGTCACAATTTTATTTGCGCCAATGGCCAGACACATCCGTCTTCGGCGAGAGAGGTAATACATAAACAAAGAGTAAGCAGAAATCATTTGTCTCCATTTCAATGTAGTTACCAACTTGAATTGATTAAATCAGAAAGGGGGTTTGCGTTAGAATTAGTCCTAACACTGAGTCTAATCCTCCCCCCCCCCCCCCACACAACATCTAAATTCTAACAGTACCTCATATCTTGAAAATACAAAAACCATTAAATCGTTGCAAGTTTTAATCTCCGCACGTAACTACTATTAGCTATTTTGAATTACAGTGACAAGATCTGTAAATGATGTAATTTCATTGAGCTCACTAAATGTGTGTGAACCAAAGAACACAAATATTGATCGTATGAAATATTTGTAAGTTTGTTTAAAATCCAGCTAATTGATAGTATATACATGGACCCTTGATCCCGTATTGTTCTGCAAAAATTTATAAGTAACAATTCATAATAAGGAACAATTTATAATAAGCAAACAATTTATAATAAGTAAACTATTAAAAAGTAAAAATTAATAATAAGCAAAAATTTATAAGCACAAATTTATAATAAGCAATAATTACATAAATATGAAAATATAGAATAAGCACTGTTTGTGGTCACTTTAACCTATGAGTTGACACAGTCAATTCCATCTTAACTGCCTCTTACATCATGCATGTCGGGTCACATTGTTTCTATTTTTTGCTTGACTTTTGAATTCAACACAGGGTAGACACCTTGCCTCCTCTCTTTAGTTGCCTCTTACACCGTGCATGTCAGGCTATATTATTTCTCTTTTCTTTACGCTCGTTGCCATACTCCCATAAGATCTTTCCTGTAGCAGGATGTTCGTACTAGATTTCCAGCAGGACATACACCAGAGAACGTAAATGTTTTGTCACAGTTTTATTTGTCTCAATGGCCCAACACATATGACTTTGGCATTGTAAAGGACTGAACAGGATGTAGTCCGGAAAAGATAATATGTTACATCATAGTTTACCATTTGGCTTTGATATCTACAACATTTGGTCAAACACATACAACATTTGGTCAAACACATACAACATTTGGTCAAATACATACAACATTTGGTCAAATATACAAAATTTGGTCAAACACATACAACATTTGGTAAAACACATAGAAAATTTGGTCAAACACAGAAAATTTGGTCAAACATACACAATTTGGTCAAACACATGCAACATTTGGTCAAACACATACAAAATTTGGTCAAACACATACATTTGGTCAAACACATACAACATTTGGTCAAACACATACAAAATTTGGTCAAACACATACAACATTTGGTAAAACATATACAACATTTGGTCAAACACATACAACATTTGGTCAAACACATACAAAATTTAGTCACACTGTCAGTGACATATTCTCTCCAGAACGTTGTCTTTCTAATGAACTCCCTGAACCATTCTCTGTCGTGGGCGATGTGGCTTGCATTCTCCAATGACATATTCATGTTATATTTAATGTTGTCAGTCCATCATCTTCTTGGTCTGCCTTTCCTCCTCTGCCCTGGTGCTCTGCCCTCCATTATTATTTAACCAAATACATAACAACATTTAGCCAAACTCATGCAACATTTGGCAAACATATGTTTTGCTACAAGAGAGATCTGGCGGGAGTTTGAGAATGAACGCTGAAGAAGAAGAGTTTCCTATACCATGTTCAGTTGTAGGATGTTAAGCGAAGACTTTGTTTTATGACGATCTTGTATCTGCTCGTCTGTAAATAATATTTGTTGTGCTAGCATTATATTGATGGGAGGTCTGTGGATTTTTGGTCCAACCTGGTTAGAGCCAGAGGATACTTGATGATGTTCCTCCTTCGCAAGTGAAGATGCACATGGCATGAAAAACAATAAATGCGATGAAAAAAAAATATAATTATAATAAATTGGTAATTGTCTAATTTGGTTTGTGAGTTTTCTACCTAAGTAATGCTCAAATCACTGGAGCTAAGGTAGGGTTCACTATGTTCATTCCCCGCCACCAATTGACTACTGGTTATGTCAGACTTCTCTATTGCTTCAGGTATGCAACCAAATGGTCAAGTCAAAATGATTGTCACTTCCTAAGTCATTGCGCCTCTATGATGGGCCTCAGCATAGGAAACATATAGTGCTGTCAGCTTCCTCCTCCCCTCCCCAGTGCTGCACAGTACATCTCTGGCTTTATCCCAACCACAGAAGGTGCATACATATATACAAATAAAGCATAAAATACATTGCAACAATAAAATAAAAGCATAATTGTATACATGATGTGCCATGAAGCTTCTATAAGAGAACCTCAATATAACGGCATGTCATCTACTAAGACTTTCTTTTGCATTAATGGTTTGTCTAGATGGTGATACCCACAGATGCAAACCATGTGGCGCTTGCCCCTTCATTATTATAATAATGGAATTCTACACCTCGGCCTATAAACGGATTCTAGACTTGTGTCAAATTTCAGACATTAAAATCATGTCCTTGGTTTATAATCGAATTAGTTAAACATGGTATGCTACTATTTTTGTGTGTCTTTCTATGAAATGGAGTAACCAACCACACTCCAAGCCCTCCTTTGCTGCCTCTTACAACATACATTACAAGTCACAGTATTATAATGATGATTATGAAATAATCCCTTTAGTAATGCTGAAGTCAGATGTGTCAGGCCGAAAGGCGCATATATCACAATTATGATGTAAACCATGACACAACGCATTCCGTTCTCCAGACTACAACCTGCTAATCTGCAGGAGTTTGAGAATGAACGAAGAAGAAGAATCCCTTTAGTTTTGAGATGGTAGCTATATATTGGTGGTAGCTATATAGCTATATATATGAGCTATATTTGATAGCCCATAGCCTTTCTGACAATAGCACAGCTTCTTCTCAGTTGTGTAACTGAGGCTCTTGTGTAACCTAGACTCTATAAGGTTGTCTCAAAGGCATTGTTGCATCATGGAGGTTTCTGAATGCATGTTTAATCCCCAAAGGCAGGCATTCCAGGAGCCAGGAGCACACCACACAAATCTGGGCCAACTATGTTGTCATTCTTATGTCAGATCTATTGACCCATCAGTAGTGATGACACAACTAACATTCTCCGTAACATAGTCCCTGTCACACAGTCTCAGTCACATAGTCTCCATCACTTTGGAGTCTGCCACAAAAGGTGCAATTTCCTGGCCAGCATCTCTTCAGCATCCATGAGGGTTGATTTGTTGGAAGACAAAATTGTGACAATATGTGACAACGATTTTTCCGCAGGTGACAACTTGTCAGTCTACTGTACCCCAACTGTACTTAGTCACCTCTACTGTACCTCAACTGTACTTAGTCGCCTCTACTGTACCTCAACTGTACTTAGTCGCCTCTACTGTACCCCAACTGTACTTAGTCGCCTCTACTGTACCCCAACTGTACTTAGTTGCCTCTACTGTACCCCAACTGTACGTAGTCGCCTCTACTGTACCCCAACTGTACTTAGTCGCCTCTACTGTACCCCAACTGTACTTAGTCGCCTCTACTGTACCCCAACTGTACTTAGTCGCCTCTACTGTACCCCAACTGTACTTAGTCGCCTCTACTGTGCCCCAACTGTACTTAGTTGCCTCTACTGTGCCCCAACTGTACTTAGACGCCTCTACTGTGCCCCAACTGTACTTAGTCGCCTCTACTGTGCCCCAACTGTACTTAGTCGCCTCTACTGTGCCCCAACTGTACTTAGTCGCCTCTACTGTGCCCCAACTGTACTTAGTCGTCTCTACTGTGCCCCAACTGTACTTAGTCGCCTCTACTGTGCCCCAACTGTACTTAGTCGCCTTCAATGACATGCTTGAAAATAAGACACTGGCCCTATTCTTTGCCATTAACTAGAAGTTCAAGAAAGTCAGTTGTCATACAAGCCCGTCACAATATTATTCTATACATCCTTCCCAGAACCCCACAGCACATGTGATTCCAAGCTCTAACTTAATACCTTGTCTCACCCCACTGGATGGTGGGTGTTATAATTTATCTTACCACCTTTAACACTAAGGCATAATTTGTTTTTAGCTCTCAATTAAACAAGAACTCAACATCACCTTTAACACTAAGATATTATGTCTTTTAGATGACAATTAAACAAGTACTCACTCTGGATGCCTATCAAATATGATTGGAAGGTACTCATCCACAGGCACCATCTTTGACAAAGGTTTCTGATCTAGCAGTTTTCGTGCACCCCGGATAGACAATATGTAACTGATTGTCCAATAGGAATAGTGTGGCCACGCCAACCGATCGCTGCCCTCTACCATTGTCTCTAAGTCTTTGCGTAAACGTTTCCTTCCCAAATATCTGTGGACAGTATCATTCATGTAAATACTTCTTAGATTTATTGTAAACAATATCATATTTCACAACTGTTGAGTTAAATCCTAAGGATCACCTTTGTTGTGCAGTCACACAGGAACACAGTGTTTCAAGTCTGAGCTAACTTAATGACAATGGTTCCTGAATGTGGAAGGTTTGAAGGTCGCACTATTTGCTTATCAGACTAACCATTATGCAACAGTAAACTAGCAATACAGTCAAAGTCCTATGTATTAGGCCATTTGCGCAAATAAATCGGAAACACAATGCATTTCCATTCTCTGGACTACATCCTACTTGAAATCTTGTAGGATCATTGTCCTGCAACCAGAGAGTTCCAGTGGGAGTTTGAGAATGAACAAATGAAACAATAGAAGCAATGCCAATATAATGAGGATTTCTACTTGTGAATGACCCCATCTCATTTCATCTGTACATTTCTTCTTCTTCTGCATTCGTTCTCAAACTCCTTCAGATTAGCAGGATGTAGTCCAGAGAATGGAATGTGTTGTGTCATGGTTTACAGCAAAGCTGCGATATCTGCACCTTTCGGCCTGATACATCCAACTTCAGCATGGCTTTGGGTCACTGACCCTATTTAATGGGACAGCCAACTCCATCCCATAACCTCCTTAGTCACCTCGTATGACATGCATGAAAAGTACACAGTGTTGCTATTCTTTTCTTCCCTTTCAGGCCCCAACAACACACTGGTGGTAAAAATATGTGAAGAAATAGATAAAAAAATAAATCATAATTTTAAAATCAAAATTATTTCTTATTTTGTTGTTTAATTTATATAATAATCTTTTACGCACTCTTATCTTTATAAGTAACTTTACTAGGATCAATTTGTTTGATATATTTTTTATTATATTTCTGAATTATTTCATTAATTTATCACCACCAATTATTGTTTCATATTCATTCATTAAACATTGTTTTTCTTCTAATTCTTCTTCATACTCAATCATTTGTTCACCAACTATTTTTAAAACTTCTTTATTAATCGTATTTTTTACAATATATTGTTTTAATAAATAATCTTTTGTTTTATAATTTTGTTTTTCAAGTTTTTTTTATTTGTTCTTTAATTTTATCACTTTTATTTTTTTTAACAAATAATTTTAGTTCTTCCATTTTTAGAGAATGAAATTCTCAACATCAAATATAACAATAAATTATTTACACTTCTTCTATTGCTTTATTAACATTAAATAATTTATTATTATCCCTTCCATTACCAATTTTCTCTTTTATTTTTTTAACTTTTAATTTCCTTGTTTCTTTATTTATTTTTAGTGTTTCTTTATTACTAATTTCAATATTTTTTTTATTCTTGTTACTTTTTAAAAGGAATATCATATTTATATGGAAATTTTACATTTAAATCTTGTCTTATTCTTTTTTATTGTAGAAGAAGAAATACCTAATTTACTACAAATCTGATCTTGTGATAAATTAGGTTGTTCGGTTTTAATATTCATAAATTTAATAATCTATCTATTGTCTATTGTCTTTCCCTAGGTGGTTTGTGATCCACTCTTGCAGTTAAGTGTAGGGGTGATTGGAGCTCGAGCTTGCGTTCTAAAGCCAGATGTGTGGCCTCGGCTGTGCTATGACCGTGTCTGTTAAGGATGTCCCTGATGTTTTCTATCCATCTTTTCCATGGTCTTCCTCTGGCCTTGTACCCTGATCTCATTTGGTTACATGATTTGTAAGGGCAACTTTTCATGATGCATTCTCATAATGTGGCCAAACCACTTGATCTGTTCTCTCTCTATGTAATCTGTACAAGATATTATACCTATTCTTTCCCTGATATATTCATTTCGCAATCTATCAATTTAATAATCATATTTGTTTTATATGCATTATTCATATTTTCAGGAGTCATTTCACTTAAAAGTTTTAATTCGTTTAAATCCATTTTATAAGAGAATAAAAAAGTAAATAGAGGTCAAATTAGTTGACTGTCATCCTATTATTTTATTTCATGTAAATTTTTCATAATTTCTCTATTATGATACATTACAGTTTAATAAGATATCATTACAAATACTATATAATCTTATGTATTCATTATTAGTTGATTTACATCTATTAAATTTTTCTTTAGCAAAAGCAAGAACTTCTGTTTTCACTATTATTTCTACTATTTCCCTATTATATCTACTTTTTCACTATTATATCTACTTTTTCACTATTATATCTACTTTTTCCCTATTATATCTACTTTTCCACTATTATATCTATTTTCCCTATTATATCTACTTTTCCACTATTATATCTACTTTTTCCCTATTACATCTACTTTTTCACTATTATATCTACTTTTTCACTATTATATCTACATTTTCACTATTATATCTACTTTTTCACTATTATATCTACTTTTAAGCATAAATCATAATTCTCCAAGTGTATAATAATATGTTTTATTTATATTTTCTGGTTGGTTGGTTGGTTGCTGATCCAGCGGTCAATGGGATCATGCCCTTTGACCTAATGCCATTAAATGGCATTATATTGCTGGGAAGTATGTGGATTTTTGGCCCACCCATGGACAGAGCCAGAGAATAACTATCACACCTCCAGGAAGGTAGGTTTCAACCTATGCACTGCTCCCAGCCATTGTAGCCAAGATAGGGTTCACTGTACTCATTCCCCACCACCAATTGACTACTAGTTATGCCGAAATTCTTTATTGCTCCAGGCATGCAACCAAATGTTCAAGTCAAAAGGATTGTCACGTCTTGAGTCACTGTGCCTCTATGATGGGTCTAAGCCATAGGAAAAAAAAGTGCTGTCAGTTTCCTCCTCCCAAGTGCTGCATAGTACATCTCTGGCTCCCTCCCAGCCACAGGGGGTGCATACATATATATTCAGGCAAACATGAAACACATTTCAACAACAAAATAAATGCACAATTGTATAGATGACGTACCATGTAGCTTCTCTAAGAAGATAACCTCAATATAATGGCATGTCATCCCCTAAGGTTTTCTGTTGCATGGGTGGTTTGTCTAGTGGGCCATTGGTGAGACCCACAGACGCAACCACATGCATATTTCCTTTTTCTAAATCATCTAAATAATTTAATATTCTATCACATATATCAATAATTTCATGATTTGGACTTTTTTCATGAAAAATATATTTAATTTTTTTTCAACGATAATTAATTCATTTAAACTTTTTTCTAAATCTTCTGAGACTTTCTTTTTCTTCGTTTTAATGGAGGTAGAATTTTTATATTCTTCACAGATATTTAAATTCAAATTATTTTCTTTTTCAAACTTTTCAAGATATTTCATAAATGTATCTAGTTTATAACTAGAAATATAATTTTTTCATTTTCAAACTTTATAACACATTTCATAAATGTATCTAGTTTATCATTAGAAATATATTTTTTGATTTTCTTTTTCAAACCTTTTAACACATTTCATAAATGTATCTAGTTTATCATTAGAAATATATTTTTTGATTTTCTTTTTCAAACTTTTCAACACATTTCATCAATGTATCTAGTTTATCATTAGAAATATATTTTTTGATTTTCTTTTTCAAAGCTTTTAACACATTTCATAAATGTATCTAGTTTATCATTAGAAATATGTTTTTTTTAAAATTTCAAACTTTTCAACACATTTCATAAATGTATCTAGTTTATCATTAGAAATATATCTTTTATTTTCTTTTTCAAACTTTTCAACACATTTCATAAGTGTATATAGTTTATCAATAGAAATTAATTTTTTGATTTTCTTTTTGAAATTTTTCAACACATTTCATAAATGTATCTACTGGTAGATTATCACTAGAAATATATCTTTTCATTTTCTTTTTCAAACTTTTCAACACATTTCATAAGTGTATATAGTTTATCAATAGAAATTAATTTTTTGATTTTCTTTTTGAAATTTTTCAACACATTTCATAAATGTATCTAGTTTTTATCATTAGAAATATTTTTTTTTGATTTTCAAACTTTTCAAAACATTTCATAATTGTATCTACCAGTAGTTTATTATTAGAAATATATTTTTTGATTTTCTTTTTCAAACTTTTCAACACATCTCATAAATGTATCTAATGGTAGATTATCACTAGAAATATTTTTTTTCAATTATCTTGTTCAAACTTTTCAACATATTTCATAAATTTATCTAGTTTATCACTAGAAATATATGTTTTGATTTTCTTTTCCAAATTTTTCAACATATTTCATAAATGTATTTAGTTTATCATTATAAAAATTTTTTTTTGATTTTCAAACTTTTCAACACATTTCATAAGTGTATATAGTTTATCAAAAGAAATTAATTTTTTTGATTTTCTTTTTGAAATTTTTCAACACATTTCATAAATTTATCTAGTTTTTATCATTAGAAATATATTTTTTTGATTTTGAAACTTTTCAAAACATTTCATTAATGTATCTAGTTTATCATTAGAAATATATTTGTTTGTTTGTTTTTCGTTCGCTCCATTGTAACCATCACGGATATCCGTGCGATTTCCGCCGGGAGCGTGATTACGTTGTGCCACCGTTATGCGCCTTGTAGGCCTAGCACATTCGATTTCGGCATGCCTTGACAATTCGGGTGGGCTACCCTTAGCCTGTGACAGCCTCTATATCTGTCTCCAGACACGCGTAGTGGAGACTCTTCGCCCAGACGATTTTTTGCTCTCGTCTGACTCGAACGAGGTGTTCCACTGTCTATGAACTTGCCCCGTGTAATTGGACGTGTTGTGCCTGTGCCCATTGGGTACTGAACCGTTTCTCATCCATGAGCCTGGTTCCTTAAGGGGAAGAACTCAACAGAGGAGTTGGACCCTTGCTCTTTCGCCCTCTTAGCCGAGGTGTCATTCACCGACATCGTGTACCCCTTGTCCAAGTTTGAGTCTCACACCACGCGTTTGAGAGCAAGGCGTTCTCGAGCTGAGCGTCCTTGTCCCAATAGCGCCTGAGTCCATCAGGTACTGAACCCTTTCTCTCTTCAAGTGTATTTCCGGTGTAGGAAAACCTGACAGTAGAGTTGGGCCAGGGCTAAATCGTTGTCCCTTTTGTGCCTGAGCGCATCGAGTACGGAACCCTTTCTCTTCGCGAGCATATTTCCGGTTTAGGAAGGTTCGACATTAGAGTTGGATTAGGTCTTCTTGCTTTACCAAAAGCCAATGAATGGGTCTGGGTCTCTGCCTGTAAGGAACACAGGTAACTAGAAGCTCGTCTCGAGCTGACGGATCTTGTAGTTCCCCTTTCCTAGGAACTTTTCATTTTCTATTTGCAGTTCGCGCTGCCCTCTAGCGCTGTTCTGCCCTTTCATTGTTTCATTGTACTCGGTATGAAATATATTTGTCTCTCGCCATGCATCTACCTTTACATGCATTTTACATTGGCCGCCCCTCCAATGTTCGGACTGGACTGACTAGCTTCACTGTATGTCGACAGTGTCGCTATATGTGGTGCTGCTGGTGGTGTCGGAGATATTATCTGTCTTTTGTGCAGTCAAATCTCTTTCCATCTGCTACCTCCACATTCTCAGACACGATCCCCAAATGATTTGGCCAGAATCAGCATGAGCTGCTGTATTTCTGTTTCCAGGGTGCACCGCGTGGAGGTACATTTGGGATCTTGGTTATCTGCTAAGCCTGGGTCCGCCTAGAGCAATGCGTTCCCTTTGCACCCCATATATTTTTTTTATTTTTTATTTTGAAACTTTTCAAAACATTTCATAAATGTATCTAGTTTATCATTAGAAATATATTTTTTCATTTTGAAACTTTTCAACACATTTCATAAATCTATCTACCAGTAGTTTATTATTAGAAATATATTTTTTGATTTTCTTTTTCAAACTTTTCATCACATCTCATAAATGTATATAGTTTATCACTAGAAATATTTTTTTTTCAATTTTCTTGTTCAAACTTTTCAACATATTTCATCTAGTATCTAGTTTATCACTAGAAATATATTTTTTGATTTTCTGTTCCAAACTTTTCAACACATTTCATAAATGTATCTAGTTTATCATTAGAAATATATTTTTTATTTTCTTTTTCAAATTTTCAACACATTTCAAAAATGTATCTAGTTTTTATCATTAGAAATATATTTTTTTGATTTTGAAACTTTTCAACACATCTCATAAATGTATCTACTGGTAGTTTATCATTAGACATATTTTTTTATTTTCTTTTTCAAACTTTTCAACACATCTCATAAATGTATCTAGTTTATCATTAGAAATATATTTTTTTCATTTTCAAACTTTTCAGCACATCTCATAAATGTATCTACCGGTAGTTTATCACTAGAAATATATTTTTTGATTTTTTTTTTCAAACTTTTCAACACATTTCATAAATGTATCTACCGGTAGATTATCACTAGAAATATATCTTTTTATGTTCTTGTTCAAACTTTTCAACATATTTCATAAATGTATATAGTTTATCATTAGAAATATATATTTTTTATTTTCTTGTTCAAACTTTTCAACATATTTCATAAATGTATCTAGTTTATCATTAGAAATATATTTTTTGATTTTCTTTTTCAAACTTTTCAACACGTCTCATAAATGTATCTAGTTTATCATTAGAAATATATTTTTTTTTAATTTCAAACTTTTCCACACATTTCATAAATGTATCTAGTGTATCACTAGAAATATATTTTTTGATTTTCTTTTTCAAACTTTTCAACACATTTCATAAATGTATTTAGTTTATCATTATAAATAATTTTTTTTGATTTTCAAACTTTTCAACACATTTCATAAGTGTATATAGTTTATCAAATTAAATTAATTTTTTGATTTTCTTTTTGAAATTTTTCAACACATTTCATAAATGTATCTAGTTTTTATCATTAGAAATATATTTTTTTGATTTGGAAACTTTTCAAAACATTTCATAAATGTATATAGGTTATCACTAGAAATATATGTTTTGATTTTCTTTTTCAAACTTTTCAACACATCTCATAAATGTATCTACGGGTAGTTTATCATTAGAAATATATATTTTTATTTTCTTTTTCAATCTTTTCAACACATCTCATAAATGTATCTACTGGTACATTATCACTAGAAATATATCTTTTCATTTTCTTTTTCAAACCTTTCAACACATTTCATAAATGTATATAGGTTATCACTAGAAATATATGTTTTGATTTTCTTTTTCAAACTTTTCAACACATCTCATAAATGTATCTAGTTATCATTAAAAATATATTTTTTGATTTTCTTTTTCAAACTTATCAACACATTTCATAAATGTATCTAGTTTATCATTAGAAATATATTTTTTGATTTTGAAACTTTTCAACACATTTCATAAATGTATCTACCAGTAGTTTATTATTAGAAAAATATTTTGTGATTTTCTTTTTCAAACTTTTCAACACATTTCATAAATGTATATAGTTTATCACTAGAAATATTTTTTTTTATTTTCTTTTCCATACTTTTCAACACATCTCATAAATGTATCTAGTCTATCATTAGAAATATATTTTTTATTTTCTTTTTCAAACTTATCAACACATTTCATAAATGTATCTAGTTTATTATTAGAAATATATTTTTTTCATTTTCAAACTTTTCAGCACATCTCATAAATGTATCTACCGGTAGTTTATCACTAGAAATATATTTTTTGATTTTTTTTTTCAAACTTTTCAACACATTTCATAAATGTATCTACCGGTAGATTATCACTAGAAATATATCTTTTTATGTTCTTGTTCAAACTTTTCAACATATTTCATAAATGTATATAGTTTATCATTAGAAATATATATTTTTTATTTTCTTGTTCAAACTTTTCAACATATTTCATAAATGTATCTAGTTTATCATTAGAAATATATTTTTTGATTTTCTTTTTCAAACTTTTCAACACGTCTCATAAATGTATCTAGTTTATCATTAGAAATATATTTTTTTTTAATTTCAAACTTTTCCACACATTTCATAAATGTATCTAGTGTATCACTAGAAATATATTTTTTGATTTTCTTTTTCAAACTTTTCAACACATTTCATAAATGTATTTAGTTTATCATTATAAATAATTTTTTTTGATTTTCAAACTTTTCAACACATTTCATAAGTGTATATAGTTTATCAAATTAAATTAATTTTTTGATTTTCTTTTTGAAATTTTTCAACACATTTCATAAATGTATCTAGTTTTTATCATTAGAAATATATTTTTTTGATTTGGAAACTTTTCAAAACATTTCATAAATGTATATAGGTTATCACTAGAAATATATGTTTTGATTTTCTTTTTCAAACTTTTCAACACATCTCATAAATGTATCTACGGGTAGTTTATCATTAGAAATATATATTTTTATTTTCTTTTTCAATCTTTTCAACACATCTCATAAATGTATCTACTGGTACATTATCACTAGAAATATATCTTTTCATTTTCTTTTTCAAACCTTTCAACACATTTCATAAATGTATATAGGTTATCACTAGAAATATATGTTTTGATTTTCTTTTTCAAACTTTTCAACACATCTCATAAATGTATCTAGTTATCATTAAAAATATATTTTTTGATTTTCTTTTTCAAACTTATCAACACATTTCATAAATGTATCTAGTTTATCATTAGAAATATATTTTTTGATTTTGAAACTTTTCAACACATTTCATAAATGTATCTACCAGTAGTTTATTATTAGAAAAATATTTTGTGATTTTCTTTTTCAAACTTTTCAACACATTTCATAAATGTATATAGTTTATCACTAGAAATATTTTTTTTTATTTTCTTTTCCATACTTTTCAACACATCTCATAAATGTATCTAGTCTATCATTAGAAATATATTTTTTATTTTCTTTTTCAAACTTATCAACACATTTCATAAATGTATCTAGTTTATTATTAGAAATATATTTTTTTGATTTTCAAACTTTTCAACACATCTCATAAATGTATCTACCGGTAGTTTATCATTAGAAATATATTTTTTTATTTTCTTTTTCAATCTTTTCAAAATATCTCATAAATATATCTACTGGTAGATTATCACTAGAAATATATTTTTTGATTTTATTATTCAAACTTTTCAACACATCTCATAAATGTATATAGTTTATCATTAGAAATATATTTTTTTATTTTCTTTTTCAAACCTTTCAACATATTTCATAAATGTATCTAGTTTATCACTAGAAATATTTTTTTTAATTTTCTTTTCCAAACTTTTCAACACAGTTCATAATGTATCTAGTTTTTATCATTAGAAATATATTTTTTTGATTTTGAAACTTTTCAAAACATTTCATAAATGTATCTAGTTTATCATTAGAAATATATTTGTTTGTTTGTTTTTCGTTCGCTCCATTGTAACCATCACGGATATCCGTGCGATTTCCGCCGGGAGCGTGATTACGTTGTGCCACCGTTATGCGCCTTGTAGGCCTAGCACATTCGATTTCGGCATGCCTTGACAATTCGGGTGGGCTACCCTTAGCCTGTGACAGCCTCTATATCTGTCTCCAGACACGCGTAGTGGAGACTCTTCGCCCAGACGAATTTTTGCTCTCGTCTGACTCGAACGAGGTGTTCCACTGTCTATGAACTTGCCCCGTGTAATTGGACGTGTTGTGCCTGTGCCCATTGGGTACTGAACCGTTTCTCATCCATGAGCCTGGTTCCTTAAGGGGAAGAACTCAACAGAGGAGTTGGACCCTTGCTCTTTCGCCCTCTTAGCCGAGGTGTCATTCACCGACATCGTGTACCCCTTGTCCAAGTTTGAGTCTCACACCACGCGTTTGAGAGCAAGGCGTTCTCGAGCTGAGCGTCCTTGTCCCAATAGCGCCTGAGTCCATCAGGTACTGAACCCTTTCTCTCTTCAAGTGTATTTCCGGTGTAGGAAAACCTGACAGTAGAGTTGGGCCAGGGCTAAATCGTTGTCCCTTTTGTGCCTGAGCGCATCGAGTACGGAACCCTTTCTCTTCGCGAGCATATTTCCGGTTTAGGAAGGTTCGACATTAGAGTTGGATTAGGTCTTCTTGCTTTACCAAAAGCCAATGAATGGGTCTGGGTCTCTGCCTGTAAGGAACACAGGTAACTAGAAGCTCGTCTCGAGCTGACGGATCTTGTAGTTCCCCTTTCCTAGGAACTTTTCATTTTCTATTTGCAGTTCGCGCTGCCCTCTAGCGCTGTTCTGCCATTTCATTGTTTCATTGTACTCGGTATGAAATATATTTGTCTCTCGCCATGCATCTACCTTTACATGCATTTTACATTGGCCGCCCCTCCAATGTTCGGACTGGACTGACTAGCTTCACTGTATGTCGACAGTGTCGCTATATGTGGTGCTGCTGGTAGTGTCGGAGATATTATCTGTCTTTTGTGCAGTCAAATCTCTTTCCATCTGCTACCTCCACATTCTCGGACACGATCCCCAAATGATTTGGCCAGAATCAGCATGAGCTGCTGTATTTCTGTTTCCAGGGTGCACCGAGTGGAGGTACATTTGGGATCTTGGTTATCTGCTAACCCTGGGTCCGCCTAGAGCAATGCGTTCCCTTTGCACCCCATATATTTTTTTTATTTTTTATTTTGAAACATTTCAAAACATTTCATAAATGTATCTAGTTTATCATTAGAAATATATTTTTTCATTTTGAAACTTTTCAACACATTTCATAAATGTATCTACCAGTAGTTTATTATTAGAAATATATTTTTTGATTTTCTTTTTCAAACTTTTCATCACATCTCATAAATGTATATAGTTTATCACTAGAAATATTTTTATTTCAATTTTCTTGTTCAAACCTTTCAACATATTTCATCTAGTATCTAGTTTATCACTAGAAATATTTTTTTTGATTTTCTGTTCCAAACTTTTCAACACATTTCATAAATGTATCTAGTTTATTATTAGAAATATATTTTTTTGATTTTGAAACTTTTCAACACATTTCATAAATGTATCTAGTTTATCATTAGAAATATATTTTTTTGATTTTGAAACTTTTCAACACATTTCATAAATGTATCTAGTTTATCATTAGAAATATATTTTTTTCATTTTCAAACTTTTCAGCACATCTCATAAATGTATCTACCGGTAGTTTATCACTAGAAATATATTTTTTGATTTTTTTTTCAAACTTTTCAACACATTTCATAAATGTATCTACCGGTAGATTCTCACTAGAAATATATCTTTTTATGTTCTTGTTCAAACTTTTCAACATATTTCATAAATGTATATAGTTTATCATTAGAAATATATATTTTTTATTTTCTTGTTCAATCTTTTCAACATATTTCATAAATGTATCTAGTGTATCACTAGAAATATATTTTTTGATTTTCTTTTTCAAACTTTTCAACACATTTCATAAATGTATTTAGTTTATCATTATAAATATTTTTTTTTGATTTTCAAACTTTTCAACACATTTCATAAGTGTATATAGTTTATCAAAATTAATTAATTTTTTGATTTTCTTTTTGAAATTTTTCAACACATTTCATAAATGTATCTAGTTTTTATCATTAGAAATATATTTTTTTGATTTGGAAACTTTTCAAAACATTTCATAAATGTATCTAGTTTATCATTAGAAATATATTTTTTTGATTTTCAAACTTTTCAACACATCTCATAAATGTATCTACTGGTAGTTTATCATTAGAAATATATATTTTTATTTTCTTTTTCAATCTTTTCAACACATCTCATAAATGTTTCTACTGGTACATTATCACTAGAAATATATCTTAACATTTTCTTTTTCAAACTTTTCAACACATTTCATAAATGTATATAGGTTATCACTAGAAATATATGTTTTGATTTTCATTTCCAAACTTTTCAACACATCTCATAAATGTATCTACCGGTAGTTTATCATTAGAAATATATTTTTTTCTTTTCTTTTTCAATCTTTTCAACACATCTCATAAATGTATCTACCGGTAGATTATCACTATAAATATATCTTTTAATTTTATTTTTCAAACTTTTCAACACATTTCATAAATGTATATAGTTTATCATGAGAAATATTTTTTTTTTATTTTCTTGTTCAAACTTTTCAACACATCTCATAAATGTATCTAATTTATCATTAGGAAAATATTTCTTTGATTTTCAAACTTTTCAACACATCTCATAAATGTATCTACTGGTAGTTTATCATAAGAAATAAAAAAATTTCTTTTCTTTTTCAAACTTTTCAACACATCTCATAAATGTATCTACCGGTAGTTTATTATAAGAAATATATCTTTTATTTTCTTTTTTAATCTTTTCAACACATCTCATAAATGTATCTACCGGCAGATTATCACTAGAAATATATCTTTTCATTTTCTTTTTCAAACTTTTCAACACATTTCATAAATGTATCTACTGGTAGTTTATCATAAGAAATAAAAAAATTTCTTTTCTTTTTCAAAATTTTCAACACCTCATAAATGTATCTACCAGTAGTTTATCATTAGATATATATTTTTTTATTTTCTTTTTCAATCTTTTCAAAATATCTCATAAATATATCTACTGGTAGATTATCACTAGAAATATATTTTTTGATTTTATTTTTCAAACTTTTCAACACATCTCATAAATGTATCTAGTTTATCATTAGAAATATATTTTTTGATTTCTTTTTCAAACTTTTCAACACATCTCATAAATGTATCTAGTTTATCATTAGAAATATATTTTTTTTCAATTTCAAACATTTCATAAATGTATCTAGTTTATCATTAGTAATATATTTTTTTATTTTCAAACTTTTCAACACATTTCATAAGTGTATATATTGTATCAATAGAAAGTTTTTTTTAATATTTTTTTTTGAAATTTTTCAACACATTTCAATAATGTATCTAGTTTTTATCATTAGAAATATATTTTTTTGATTTTGAAACTTTTCAACACATCTCATAAATGTATCTACTGGTAGTTTATCATAAGAAATATATCTTTTATTTTCTTTTTCAAACTTTTCAACATATTTCATAAATGTATCTAGTTTATCATTAGAAATATATTTTTTATTTTCTTTTTCAAACTTTTCAACACATCTGATAAATGTATCTAGTTTATCATTAGAAATATATTGTTTTCTTTTTTTTGAAACTTTTCAACACATTTCAGAAGTGTATCTATTATATCATTAGAAATATATTTTGTGATTTTCTTTTTCAAACTTAACACATTTCATAAATGTATCTTGTTTATCATTAGAAATATATAAAAAAATTTTGATATTTTTTTTATTTTCAAACTGTTCAACATATCTCACAAATGCATCTACCAGTAGAGTATCACTAGAAATATTTTTTTAAATTTTCTTTTTCAAACGTTTCAACACATCTCATAAATGTATATAGTTTATCATTAGAAATATATTTTTTTATTTTCTTTTTCAAACCTTTCAACATATTTCATAAATGTATCTAGTTTATCACTAGAAATATTTTTTTTGTATTTTCTTTTCCAAACTTTTCCACACATTTCATAAATGTATCTTGTTTATTATTCGAAATATATTTTTTATTTTCTTTTTCAAACTTTTCAACATATTTCATAAATGTATCTCGTTTATCATTAGAAATATATTTTTTATTTTCTTTTTCAAACTTTTCAACACATCTGATAAATGTATCTAGTTTATCATTAGAAATTGTTTTTTGGATTTTCTTTTTCAAACTTTTGAACACATTTCATAAATGTATCTAGTTTATCATTAGAAATATATTGTTTTCTTTTTTTTGAAACTTTTCAACACATTTCAGAAGTGTATCTAGTATATCATTAGAAATATATTTTGTGATTTTCTTTTTCAAACTTATCAACACATTTCATAAATGTATCTAGTTTATCATTAGAAATATATTTTTTGATTTTGAAACTTTTCAACACATTTCATAAATGTATCTACCAGTAGTTTATTATTAGAAATATATTTTTTTGATTTTCTTTTTCAAACTTTTCAACACATCTCATAAATGTATCTACAAGTAGATTCTCACTAGAAATATATCTTTTTATGTTCTTGTTCAAACTTTTCAACATATTTCATAAATGTATCTAGTTTATCATTAGAAATTGTTTTTTTGATTTTCTTTTTCAAACTTTTGAACACATTTCATAAATGTATCTAGTTTATCATTAGAAATATATTGTTTTCTTTTTTTTTGAAACTTTTCAACACATTTCAGAAGTGTATCTAGTATATCATTAGAAATATATTTTGTGATTTTCTTTTTCAAACTTATCAACACATTTCATAAATGTATCTTGTTTATCATTAGAAATATATAAAAAAAATTTGATATTTTTTTTATTTTCAAACTGTTCAACATATCTCATAAATGTATCTACCGGTAGTTTATCACTAGAAATATATTTTTTTATGTTCTTGTTCAAACTTTTCAACATATTTCATAAATGTATATAGTTTATCATTAGAAATATATATTTTTTATTTTCTTGTTCAAACTTTTCAACATATTTCATAGATGTATCTAGTTTATCATTAGAAATATATTTTTTGATTTCTTTTTCAAACTTTTCAACACATCTCATAAATGTATCTAGTTTATCATTAGAAATATATTTTTTTTCAATTTCAAACTTTTCCACACATTTCATAAATGTATCTAGTGTATCACTAGAAATATATTTTTTGATTTTCTTTTTCAAACTTTTCAACACATTTCATAAGTGTATATAGTTTATCAAAATAAATTAATTTTTTGATTTTCTTTTTGAAATTTTTCAACACATTTCATAAATGTATCTAGTGTATCACTAGAAATATATTTTTTGATTTTCTTTTTCAAACTTTTCAACACATTTCATAAGTGTATATAGTTTATCAAAATAAATTAATTTTTTGATTTTCTTTTTGAAATTTTTCAACACATTTCATAAATGTATCTAGTTTTTATCATTAGAAATATATTTTTTTGATTTGGAAACTTTTCAAAACATTTCATAAATGTATCTAGTTTATCATTAGAAATATATTTTTTTGATTTTCTTTTTCAATCTTTACAACACATCTCATAAATGTATCTACTGGTACATTATCACTAGAAATATATCTCAACATTTTCTTTTTCAAACTTTTCAACACATTTCATAAATGTATATAGGTTATCACTAGAAATATATGTTTTGATTTTCTTTTTCAAACTTTTCAACACATCTCATAAATGTATCTACTGGTAGTTTATCATTAGAAATATATATTTTTATTTTCTTTTTCAATCTTTTCAACACATCTCATAAATGTATCTACAAGTAGATTCTCACTAGAAATATATCTTCTCATTTTCTTTTTCAAACTTTTCAACACATTTCATAAATGTATATAGCTTATCACTAGAAATATATTTTTTTATTTTCTTTTCCATACTTTTCAACACATCTCATAAATGTATCTAGTCTATCATTAGAAATATATTTTTTATTTTCTTTTTCAAACTTATCAACACATTTCATAAATGTATCTAGTTTATCATTATAAATATTTTTTTTTGGATTTTCAAACTTATCAACACATTTCATAAATGTATCTAGTTTATCATTAGAAATATATTTTTTGATTTCTTTTTCAAACTTTTCAACACATCTCATAAATGTATCTAGTTTATAATTAGAAATATATTTTTTGATTTCTTTTTCAAACTTTTCCACACATTTCATAAATGTATCTAGTGTATCACTAGAAATATATTTTTTGATTTTCTTTTTCAAACTTTTCAACACATTTCATAAATGTATCTAGTTTATCATTAGAAATATATTTTTTTGATTTTCAAACTTATCAACACATCTCATAAATGTATCTACCGGTAGTTTATCATTAGAAATATATTTTTTTCTTTTCTTTTTCAATCTTTTCAACACATCTCATAAATGTATCTACCGGTAGATTATCACTATAAATATATTTTTTATTTTCTTTTTCAAACTTATCAACACATTTCATAAATGTATCTAGTTTATCATTATAAATATTTTTTTTTGGATTTTCAAACTTATCAACACATTTCATAAATGTATCTAGTTTATCATTAGAAATATATTTTTTGATTTCTTTTTCAAACTTTTCAACACATCTCATAAATGTATCTAGTTTATAATTAGAAATATATTTTTTGATTTCTTTTTCAAACTTTTCCACACATTTCATAAATGTATCTAGTGTATCACTAGAAATATATTTTTTGATTTTCTTTTTCAAACTTTTCAACACATTTCATAAATGTATCTAGTTTATCATTAGAAATATATTTTTTTGATTTTCAAACTTATCAACACATCTCATAAATGTATCTACCGGTAGTTTATCATTAGAAATATATTTTTTTCTTTTCTTTTTCAATCTTTTCAACACATCTCATAAATGTATCTACCGGTAGATTATCACTATAAATATATCTTTTAATTTTCTTGTTCAAACTTTTCAACACATTTCATAAATGTATCTAATTTATCATTAGGAAAATATTTCTTTGATTTTCAAACTTTTCAACACATCTCATAAATGTATCTACCGGTAGTTTATTATTAGAAATATATTTTTTGATTTTCTTTTTCAAACTTTTCAACACATCTCATAAATGTATCTACTGGTAGTTTATCATAAGATATATATTTTTTTATTTTCTTTTTCAATCTTTTCAAAATATCTCATAAATATATCTACTGGTAGATTATCACTAGAAATATATTTTTTGATTTTATTATTCAAACTTTTCAACACATCTCATAAATGTATATAGTTTATCATTAGAAATATATTTTTTTATTTTCTTTTTCAAACCTTTCAACATATTTCATAAATGTATCTACTGGTAGTTTATCATTAGAAATATATATTTTTATTTTCTATTTCAATCTTTTCAACACATCTCATAAATGTATCTACTGGTACATTATCACTAGAAATATATCTTTTCATTTTCTTTTTCAAACTTTTCAACATATTTCATAAATGTATCTAGTTTATCACTAGAAATATATCTTTTTATGTTCTTGTTCAAACTTTTCAACATATTTCATAAATGTATCTAGTTTATCATTAAAAATTGTTTTTTTGATTTTCTTTTTCAAACATTTTGAACACATTTTATAAATGTATCTAGTTTATCATTAGAAATATATTGTTTTCTTTTTTTTGAAACTTTTCAACACATTTCAGAAGTGTATCTAGTATATCATTAGAAATATATTTTGTGATTTTCTTTTTCAAACTTATCAACACATTTCATAAATGTATCTAGTTTATCATTAGAAATATATTTTTTGATTTTGAAACTTTTCAACACATTTCATAAATGTATCTACCAGTAGTTTATTATTAGAAATATATTTTTTTGATTTTCTTTTTCAAACTTTTCAACACATCTCATAAATGTATCTACAAGTAGATTCTCACTAGAAATATATCTTTTTATGTTCTTGTTCAAACTTTTCAACATATTTCATAAATGTATATAGTTTATCATTAGAAATATATATTTTTTATTTTCTTGTTCAAACTTAGCAACATATTTCATAAATGTATCTAGTTTATCATTAGAAATATATTTTTTGATTTCTTTTTCAAACTTTTCAACACATCTCATAAATGTATCTAGTTTATCATTAGACATATATTTTTTTTCAATTTCAAACATTTCAACACATTTCATAAATGTATCTAGTTTATCATTAGTAATATATTTTTTGATTTTCAAACTTTTCAACACATTTCATAAGTGTATATAGTGTATCAATAGAAATTTTTTTTTGTATTTTCTTTTTGAAATTTTTCAACACATTTCAATAATGTATCTAGTTTTTATCATTAGAAATATATTTTTTTGATTTTGAAACTTTTCAACACATCTCATAAATGTATCTACTGGTAGTTTATCATAAGAAATATATCTTTTATTTTCTTTTTCAAACTTTTCAACATATTTCATAAATGTATCTAGTTTATAATTAGAAATATATTTTTTATTTTCTTTTTCAAACTTTTCAACACATCTGATAAATGTATCTAGTTTATCATTAGAAATTGTTTTTTTGATTTTCTTTTTCAAACTTTTGAACACATTTCATAAATGTATCTAGTTTATCATTAGAAATATATTGTTTTCTTTTTTTTGAAACTTTTCAACACATTTCAGAAGTGTATCTAGTATATCATTAGAAATATATTTTGTGATTTTCTTTTTCAAACTTATCAACACATTTCATAAATGTATCTTGTTTATCATTAGAAATATATAAAAAAATTTTGATATTTTTTTTATTTTCAAACTGTTCAACATATCTCATAAATGTATCTACCGGTAGTTTATCACTAGAAATATATTTTTTGATTTTTTTTTCAAACTTTTCAAAACATTTCATAAATGTATCTACCGGTAGATTATCACTAGAAATATATCTTTTTATATTCTTGTTCAAACTTTTCAACATATTTCATAAATGTATATAGTTTATCATTAGAAATATATATTTTTTATTTTCTTCTTCAAACTTTTCAACAAATTTCATAAATGTATCTAGTATAAACTAGATATATATTAGAAATACATTAGAAATATATTTTTTGATTTCTTTTTCAAACTTTTCAACACATCTCATAAATGTATCTAGTTTATCATTAGAAATATATTTTTTTTCAATTTCAAACTTTTCCACACATTTCATAAATGTATCTAGTGTATCACTAGAAATATATTTTTTGATTTTCTTTTTCAAACTTTTCAACACATTTCATAAGTGTATATAGTTTATCAAAATAAATTAATTTTTTGATTTTCTTTTTGAAATTTTTCAACACATTTCATAAATGTATCTAGTTTTTATCATTAGAAATATATTTTTTTGATTTGGAAACTTTTCAAAACATTTCATAAATGTATCTAGTTTATCATTAGAAATATATTTTTTTGATTTTCTTTTTCAATCTTTACAACACATCTCATAAATGTATCTACTGGTACATTATCACTAGAAATATATCTTAACATTTTCTTTTTCAAACTTTTCAACACATTTCATAAATGTATATAGGTTATCACTAGAAATATATATTTTGATTTTCTTTTTCAAACTTTTCAACACATCTCATAAATGTATCTACTGGTAGTTTATCATTAGAAATATATATTTTTATTTTCTTTTTCAATCTTTTCAACACATCTCATAAATGTATCTACTGGTACATTATCACTAGAAATATATCTTTTCATTTTCTTTTTCAAACTTTTCAACATATTTCATAAATGTATCTAGTTTATCACTAGAAATATATCTTTTTATGTTCTTGTTCAAACTTTTCAACATATTTCATAAATGTATCTAGTTTATCATTAGAAATTGTTTTTTTGATTTTCTTTTTCAAACTTTTGAACACATTTCATAAATGTATCTAGTTTATCATTAGAAATATATTGTTTTCTTTTTTTTGAAACTTTTCAACACATTTCAGAAGTGTATCTAGTATATCATTAGAAATATATTTTGTGATTTTCTTTTTCAAACTTATCAACACATTTCATAAATGTATCTAGTTTATCATTAGAAATATATTTTTTGATTTTGAAACTTTTCAACACATTTCATAAATGTATCTACCAGTAGTTTATTATTAGAAATATATTTTTTTGATTTTCTTTTTCAAACTTTTCAACACATCTCATAAATGTATCTACAAGTAGATTCTCACTAGAAATATATCTTTTTATGTTCTTGTTCAAACTTTTCAACATATTTCATAAATGTATATAGTTTATCATTAGAAATATATATTTTTTATTTTCTTGTTCAAACTTAGCAACATATTTCATAAATGTATCTAGTTTATCATTAGAAATATATTTTTTGATTTCTTTTTCAAACTTTTCAACACATCTCATAAATGTATCTAGTTTATCATTAGAAATATATTTTTTTTCAATTTCAAACATTTCAACACATTTCATAAATGTATCTAGTTTATCATTAGTAATATATTTTTTGATTTTCAAACTTTTCAACACATTTCATAAGTGTATATAGTGTATCAATAGAAATTTTTTTTTGTATTTTCCTTTTGAAATTTTTCAACACATTTCAATAATGTATCTAGTTTTTATCATTAGAAATATATTTTTTTGATTTTGAAACTTTTCAACACATCTCATAAATGTATCTACTGGTAGTTTATCATAAGAAATATATCTTTTATTTTCTTTTTCAAACTTTTCAACATATTTCATAAATGTATCTAGTTTATCATTAGAAATATATTTTTTATTTTCTTTTTCAAACTTTTCAACACATCTGATAAATGTATCTAGTTTATCATTAGAAATGGTTTTTTTTTTTTCTTTTTCAAACTTTTGAACACATTTCATAAATGTATCTAGTTTATCATTAGAAATATATTGTTTTCTTTTTTTTGAAACTTTTCAACACATTTCAGAAGTGTATCTAGTATATCATTAGAAATATATTTTGTGATTTTCTTTTTCAAACTTATCAACACATTTCATAAATGTATCTTGTTTATCATTAGAAATATATAAAAAAATTTTGATATTTTTTTATTTTCAAACTGTTCAACATATCTCATAAATGTATCTACCGGTAGTTTATCACTAGAAATATATTTTTTGACTTTTTTTTCCAAACTTTTCAACACATTTCATAAATGTATCTACCGGTAGATTATCACTAGAAATATATCTTTTTATATTCTTGTTCAAACTTTTCAACATATTTCATAAATGTATATAGTTTATCATTAGAAATATATATTTTTTATTTTCTTCTTCAAACTTTTCAACATATTTCATAAATGTATCTAGTATAAACTAGATATATATTAGAAATACATTAGAAATATATTTTTTGATTTCTTTTTCAAACTTTTCAACACATCTCATAAATGTATCTAGTTTATCATTAGAAATATATTTTTTTTCAATTTCAAACTTTTCCACACATTTCATAAATGTATCTAGTGTATCACTAGAAATATATTTTTTGATTTTCTTTTTCAAACTTTTCAACACATTTCATAAGTGTATATAGTTTATCAAAATAAATTAATTTTTTTATTTTCTTTTTGAAATTTTTCAACACATTTCATAAATGTATCTAGTTTTTATCATTAGAAATATATTTTTTTGATTTGGAAACTTTTCAAAACATTTCATAAATGTATCTAGTTTATCATTAGAAATATATTTTTTTGATTTTCTTTTTCAATCTTTACAACACATCTCATAAATGTATCTACTGGTACATTATCACTAGAAATATATCTTAACATTTTCTTTTTCAAACTTTTCAACACATTTCATAAATGTATATAGGTTATCACTAGAAATATATATTTTGATTTTCTTTTTCAAACTTTTCAACACATCTCATAAATGTATCTACTGGTAGTTTATCATTAGAAATATATATTTTTATTTTCTTTTTCAATCTTTTCAACACATCTCATAAATGTATCTACAAGTAGATTCTCACTAGAAATATATTTTTTTCTTTTCTTTTCCATACTTTTCAACACATTTCATAAATGTATATAGTTTATCATTAGAAATATATTTTTTATTTTCTTTTTCAAACTTATCAACACATTTCATAAATGTATCTAGTTTATCATTATAAATATTTTTTTTTGGATTTTCAAACTTTTCAACACATTTCATAAATGTATCTAGTTTATCATTAGAAATATATTTTTTGATTTCTTTTTCAAACTTTTCAACACATCTCATAAATGTATCTAGTTTATCATTAGAAATATATTTTTTGATTTCTTTTTCAAACTTTTCCACACATTTCATAAATGTATCTAGTGTATCACTAGAAATATATTTTTTGATTTTCTTTTTCAAACTTTTCAATACATTTCATAAATGTATCTAGTTTATCATTAGAAATATATTTTTTTGATTTTCAAACTTTTCAACACATCTCATAAATGTATCTACCAGTAGTTTATTATTAGAAATATATTTTTTGATTTTCTTTTTCAAACTTTTCAACACATCTCATAAATGTATCTACTGGTAGTTTATCATAAGAAATAAAAAAAATTCTTTTCTTTTTCAAAATTTTCAACACCTCATAAATGTATCTACCAGTAGTTTATCATTAGATATATATTTTTTTATTTTCTTTTTCAATCTTTTCAAAATATCTCATAAATATATCTACTGGTAGATTATCACTAGAAATATATTTTTTGATTTTATTATTCAAACTTTTCAACACATCTCATAAATGTATATAGTTTATCATTAGAAATATATTTTTTATTTTCTTTTTCAAACCTTTCAACATATTTCATAAATGTATCTAGTTTATCACTAGAAATATTTTTTTTTATTTTCTTTTCTAAACTTTTCAACACATTTCATAAATGTATCTTGTTTATTATTAGAAATATATTTTTTATTTTCTTTTTCAAACATTTCAACACATCTCATAAATGTATCTACTGGTAGTTTATCATTAGAAATATATATTTTTATTTTCTATTTCAATCTTTTCAACACATCTCATAAATGTATCTACTGGTACATTATCACTAGAAATATATCTTTTCATTTTCTTTTTCAAACTTTTCAACACATTTCATAAATGTATATAGGTTATCACTAGAAATATATGTTTTGATTTTCTTTTTCAAACTTTTCAACACATCTCATAAATGTATCTAGTTATCATTAAAAATATATTTTTTGATTTTCTTTTTCAAACTTATCAACACATTTCATAAATGTATCTAGTTTATCATTAGAAATATATTTTTTGATTTTGAAACTTTTCAACACATTTCATAAATGTATCTACCAGTAGTTTATTATTAGAAATATATTATTTTGATTTTCTTTTTCAAACTTTTCAACACATCTCATAAATGTATCTACAAGTAGATTCTCACTAGAAATATATCTTTTTATGTTCTTGTTCAAACTTTTCAACATATTTCATAAATGTATATAGTTTATCATTAGAAATATATATTTTTTATTTTCTTGTTCAAACTTTTCAACATATTTCATAAATGTATCTAGTTTATCATTAGAAATATATTTTTTGATTTCTTTTTCAAACTTTTCAACACATCTCATAAATGTATCTAGTTTATCATTAGAAATATATTTTTTTTCAATTTCAAACATTTCAACACATTTCATAAATGTATCTAGTTTATCATTAGTAATATATCTTTTGATTTTCAAACTTTTCAACACATTTCATAAGTGTATATAGTGTATAAATAGAAAGTTTTTTTTTAATTTTCTTTTTGAAATTTTTCAACACATTTCAATAATGTATCTAGTTTTTATCATTAGAAATATATTTTTTTGATTTTGAAACTTTTCAACACATCTCATAAATGTATCTACTGGTAGTTTATCATAAGAAATATATCTTTTATTTTCTTTTTCAAACTTTTCAACATATTTCATAAATGTATCTAGTTTATCATTAGAAATATATTTTTTATTTTCTTTTTCAAACTTTTCAACACATCTGATAAATGTATCTAGTTTATCATTAGAAATTGTTTTTTTGATTTTCTTTTTCAAACTTTTGAACACATTTCATAAATGTATCTAGTTTATCATTAGAAATATATTGTTTTCTTTTTTTTGAAACTTTTCAACACATTTCAGAAGTGTATCTAGTATATCATTAGAAATATATTTTGTGATTTTCTTTTTCAAACTTATCAACACATTTCATAAATGTATCTTGTTTATCATTAGAAAAATATAAAAAAAATTTGATATTTTTTTTATTTTCAAACTGTTCAACATATCTCACAAATGCATCTACCAGTAGAGTATCACTAGAAATATTTTTTTTAATTTTCTTTTTCAAACGTTTCAACACATCTCATAAATAGATTGTCAAATTATTAGAAATATATTTTTTGATTTTATTATTCAAACTTTTCAACACATCTCATAAATGTATCTAGTTTATCATTAGAAATATATTTTTTGATTTCTTTTTCAAACTTTTCAACACATCTCATAAATGTATCTAGTTTATCATTAGAAATATATTTTTTGATTTCTTTTTCAAACTTTTCCACACATTTCATAAATGTATCTAGTTTATCATTAGAAATATATTTTTTTGATTTTCAAACTTTTCAACACATCTCATAAATGTATCTACCGGTAGTTTATTATTAGAAATATATTTTTTGATTTTCTTTTTCAAACTTTTCAACACATCTCATAAATGTATCTACTGGTAGTTTATCATAAGAAATAAAAAAATTTCTTTTCTTTTTCAAAATTTTCAACACCTCATAAATGTATCTACCAGTAGTTTATCATTAGATATATATTTTTTTATTTTCTTTTTCAATCTTTTCAAAATATCTCATAAATATATCTACTGGTAGATTATCACTAGAAATATATTTTTTGATTTTATTATTCAAACTTTTCAACACATCTCATAAATGTATATAGTTTATCATTAGAAATATATTTTTTTATTTTCTTTTTCAAACCTTTCAACATATTTCATAAAAGTATCTAGTTTATCACTAGAAATATTTTTTTTAATTTTCTTTTCTAAACTTTTCAACACATTTCATGAATGTATCTTGTTTATTATTAGAAATATATTTTTTATTTTCTTTTTCAAACATTTCAACACATCTCATAAATGTATCTACTGGTAGTTTATCATTAGAAATATATATTTTTATTTTCTATTTCAATCTTTTCAACACATCTCATAAATGTATCTACTGGTACATTATCACTAGAAATATATCTTTTCATTTTCTTTTTCAAACTTTTCAACACATTTCATAAATGTATATAGGTTATCACTAGAAATATATGTTTTGATTTTCTTTTTCAAACTTTTCAACACATCTCATAAATGTATCTAGTTATCATTAAAAATATATTTTTTGATTTTCTTTTTCAAACTTATCAACACATTTCATAAATGTATCTAGTTTATCATTAGAAATATATTTTTTGATTTTGAAACTTTTCAACACATTTCATAAATGTATCTACCAGTAGTTTATTATTAGAAATATATTTTTTTGATTTTCTTTTTCAAACTTTTCAACACATCTCATAAATGTATCTACAAGTAGATTCTCACTAGAAATATATCTTTTTATGTTCTTGTTCAAACTTTTCAACATATTTCATAAATGTATATAGTTTATCATTAGAAATATATATTTTTTATTTTCTTGTTCAAACTTTTCAACATATTTCATAAATGTATCTAGTTTATCATTAGAAATATATTTTTTGATTTCTTTTTCAAACTTTTCAACACATCTCATAAATGTATCTAGTTTATCATTAGAAATATATTTTTTTTCAATTTCAAACATTTCAACACATTTCATAAATGTATCTAGTTTATCATTAGTAATATATCTTTTGATTTTCAAACTTTTCAACACATTTCATAAGTGTATATAGTGTATCAATAGAAAGTTTTTTTTTTATTTTCTTTTTGAAATTTTTCAACACATTTCAATAATGTATCTAGTTTTTATCATTAGAAATATATTTTTTTGATTTTGAAACTTTTCAACACATCTCATAAATGTATCTACTGGTAGTTTATCATAAGAAATATATCTTTTATTTTCTTTTTCAAACTTTTCAACATATTTCATAAATGTATCTAGTTTATCATTAGAAATATATTTTTTATTTTCTTTTCAAACTTTTCAACACATCTGATAAATGTATCTAGTTTATCATTAGAAATATATTGTTTTCTTTTTTTTGAAACTTTTCAACACATTTCAGAAGTGTATCTAGTATATCATTAGAAATATATTTTGTGATTTTCTTTTTCAAACTTATCAACACATTTCATAAATGTATCTTGTTTATCATTAGAAATATATAAAAAAATTTTGATATTTTTTTTATTTTCAAACTGTTCAACATATCTCACAAATGCATCTACCAGTAGAGTATCACTAGAAATATTTTTTTTAATTTTCTTTTTCAAACGTTTCAACACATTTCATAAATTGATTGTCAAATTATTAGAAATATATTTTTTGATTTTATTATTCAAACTTTTCAACACATCTCATAAATGTATCTAGTTTATCATTAGAAATATATTTTTTGATTTCTTTTTCAAACTTTTCAACACATCTCATAAATGTATCTAGTTTATCATTAGAAATATATTTTTTGATTTCTTTTTCAAACTTTTCCACACATTTCATAAATGTATCTAGTTTATCATTAGAAATATATTTTTTTGATTTTCAAACTTTTCAACACATCTCATAAATGTATCTACCGGTAGTTTATTATTAGAAATATATTTTTTGATTTTCTTTTTCAAACTTTTCAACACATCTCATAAATGTATCTACTGGTAGTTTATCATAAGAAATAAAAAAATTTCTTTTCTTTTTCAAAATTTTCAACACCTCATAAATGTATCTACCAGTAGTTTATCATTAGATATATATTTTTTTATTTTCTTTTTCAATCTTTTCAAAATATCTCATAAATATATCTACTGGTAGATTATCACTAGAAATATATTTTTTGATTTTATTATTCAAACTTTTCAACACATCTCATAAATGTATATAGTTTATCATTAGAAATATATTTTTTTATTTTCTTTTTCAAACCTTTCAACACATTTCATAAATGTATCTAGTTTATCATTAGTAATATATTTTTTGATTTTCAAACATTTCAACGCATTTCATAAATGTATCTAGTTTATCATTAGAAATATATTTTTTTGATTTTCAAACTTTTCAACACATCTCATAAATGTATCTACCGGTAGTTTATCATAAGAAATATATCTTTTATTTTCTTTTTTAATCTTTTCAACACATCTCATAAATGTATCTACCGGCAGATTATCACTAGAAATATATCTTTTCATTTTCTTTTTCAAACTTTTCAACACCTCATAAATGTATCTAACGGTAGTTTATCATTAGAAATATATATTTTTATTTTCTATTTCAATCTTTTCAACACATCTCATAAATGTATCTACTGGTACATTATCACTAGAAATATATCTTTTCATTTTCTTTTTCAAACTTTTCAACACATTTCATAAATGTATATAGGTTATCACTAGAAATATATGTTTTGATTTTCTTTTTCAAACTTTTCAACACATCTCATAAATGTATATACCTGTAGATGATCACTAGAAATATACCTTTTTATTTTCATTTTCAAACTTTTCAACACATTTCATAAGTGTATATAGTTTATCAATAGAAATTAATTTTTTGATTTTCTTTTTGAAATTTTTCAACACATTTCATAAATGTATCTAGTTTTTATCATTAGAAATATATTTTTTTGATTTTGAAACTTTTCAACACATTTCATAAATGTATCTAGTTTATCATTAGCAATATATTTTTTGGATTTTCAAACTTTTCAACACATCTCATAAATGTATCTACCGATAGTTTATCATTAGAAATATTATTTTTTTTTCTTTTTCAAACTTTTCAACACATCTCATAAATGTATCTACCGGTAGTTTATCATTAGAAAACTATTTTTTTATTTTCTTTTTCAAACTTTTCAACAAATCTCATAAATGTATCTACAGGTAGTTTATCATTAGAAATATATTTTTTTATTTTCTTTTTCAAACTTTTCAACACATCTCATAAATGTATATACCTGTAGATGATCACTAGAAATATACCTTTTTATTTTCATTTTCAAACTTTTCAACACATTTCATAAGTGTATATAGTTTATCAAGAGAAATTAATTTTTTGATTTTCTTTTTGAAATTTTTCAACACATTTCATAAATGTATCTAGTTTTTATCATTAGAAATATATTTTTTTGATTTTGAAACTTTTCAACAATTTCATAAATGTATCTAGTTTATCATTAGAAATATATTTTTTGGATTTTTCAAACTTTTCAACACATCTCATAAATGTATCTACCGATAGTTTATCATTAGAAATATATTTTTTTATTTTCTTTTTCAAACTTTTCAACACATCTCATAAATGTATCTACAGGTAGTTTATCATTAGAAAACTATTATTTTATTTTCTTTTTCAAACTTTTCAACACATCTCATAAATGTATATAGTTTATCATTAGAAATATATTTTTTTTATTTTCTTGTTCAAACTTTTCAACACATCTCATAAATGTATCTAGTTTATCAATAGAAGTAATTTTTTTGATTTTCAAACTTTTCAACACATTTCATAAGTGTATATAGTTTATTAATAGAAGTTATTTTTTTGAATTTGTAACTTTTCAACACATTTCATAAATGTATCTAGTTTATCACTAGAAATATTTTTTTTTGATTTTCAAACTTTTCAACATATCTCATAAATGTATCTTCCGGTAGTTTATCATTAGAAATATATTTTTTTATTTTCTTTTTCAATCTTTTCAACACATCTCATAAATGTATCTACCGGTAGATTATAACTAGAAATATATCTTTTTATTTTCTTTTTCAAACTTTTCAACAAATCTCATAAGTGTATATAGTTTATCAATAGAAATTAATTTTTTGATTTTCTTTTTGAAATTTGTCAACACATTTCATAAATGTATCTAGTTTATCATTAGAAATATATTTTTTGGATTTTCAAACTTTTCAACACATCTCATAAATGTATCTATCTGTAGATGATCACTAGAAATATATCTTTTCATTTTCTTTTTCAAACTTTTCAACACATTTCATAAATGTATCTACCGGTAGTTTATCATTAGAAATATATTTTTTTATTTTCTTTTTTAAACTTTTCAACACATCTCATAAATGTATATAGTTTATCATTAGAAATATATTTTTTTTATTTTCTTGTTCAAACTTTTCAACATATTTCATAAATGTATCTAGTTTATCAATAGAAGTTATTTTTTTTATTTTTAAAGTTTTCAATACATTCATAAATGTATCTAGTTTTTATCATTAGAAATATATTTTTTTGAATTTGTAACTTTTCAACACATTTCATAAATGTATCTTCCGGTAGTTTATCATTAGAAATATATTTTTTTATTTTCTTTTTCAATCTTTTCAACACATCTCATAAATGTATCTACCGGTAGATTATAACTAGAAATATATCTTTTCATTTTCTTTTTCAAACTTTTCAACACATTTCATAAATGTATATATTTTATCATTAAAAATATTTTTTATTTATTTTCTTTTCCAAACTTTTCAACACATTTCATAAATGTATCTACTGGTAGATTATAACTAGAAATATATCTTTTCATTTTCTTTTTCAAACTTTTCAACACATTTCATAAATGTATATAGGTTATCACTAGAAATATATGTTTTGATTTTCTTTTTCAAACTTTTCAACACATCTCATAAATGTATATACCTGTAGATGATCACTAGAAATATACCTTTTTATTTTCATTTTCAAACTTTTCAACACATTTCATAAGTGTATATAGTTTATCAATAGAAATTAATTTTTTGATTTTCTTTTTGAAATTTTTCAACACATTTCATAAATGTATCTAGTTTTTATCATTAGAAATATATTTTTTTGATTTTGAAACTTTTCAACACATTTCATAAATGTATCTAGTTTATCATTAGCAATATATTTTTTGGATTTTCAAACTTTTCAACACATCTCATAAATGTATCTACCGATAGTTTATCATTAGAAATATTATTTTTTTTTCTTTTTCAAACTTTTCAACACATCTCATAAATGTATCTACCGGT
Source organism: Meghimatium bilineatum (assembly GCA_034231615.1). NCBI lineage: Eukaryota > Metazoa > Mollusca > Gastropoda > Stylommatophora > Philomycidae > Meghimatium > Meghimatium bilineatum. The sequence continues at coordinate 26,660,048 of CM067311.1, forward strand.
AGTTTATCATTAGAAAACTATTTTTTTATTTTCTTTTTCAAACTTCTCAACAAATCTCATAAATGTATCTACAGGTAGTTTATCATTAGAAATATATTTTTTTTTATTTTCTTTTTCAAACTTTTCAACACATCTCATAAATGTATATACCTGTAGATGATCACTAGAAATATACCTTTTTATTTTCATTTTCAAACTTTTCAACACATTTCATAAGTGTATATAGTTTATCAAGAGAAATTAATTTTTTGATTTTCTTTTTGAAATTTTTCAACACATTTCATAAATGTATCTAGTTTTTATCATTAGAAATATATTTTTTTGATTTTGAAACTTTTCAACAATTTCATAAATGTATCTAGTTTATAATTAGAAATATATTTTTTGGATTTTTCAAACTTTTCAACACATCTCATAAATGTATCTACCGGTAGTTTATTATTAGAAATATATTTTTTGATTTTCTTTTTCAAACTTTTCAACACATCTCATAAATGTATCTACTGGTAGTTTATCATAAGAAATAAAAAAATTTCTTTTCTTTTTCAAAATTTTCAACACCTCATAAATGTATCTACCAGTAGTTTATCATTAGATATATATTTTTTTATTTTCTTTTTCAATCTTTTCAAAATATCTCATAAATATATCTACTGGTAGATTATCACTAGAAATATATTTTTTGATTTTATTATTCAAACTTTTCAACACATCTCATAAATGTATATAGTTTATCATTAGAAATATATTTTTTTATTTTCTTTTTCAAACCTTTCAACACATTTCATAAATGTATCTAGTTTATCATTAGTAATATATTTTTTGATTTTCAAACATTTCAACGCATTTCATAAATGTATCTAGTTTATCATTAGAAATATATTTTTTTGATTTTCAAACTTTTCAACACATCTCATAAATGTATCTACCGGTAGTTTATCATAAGAAATATATCTTTTATTTTCTTTTTTAATCTTTTCAACACATCTCATAAATGTATCTACCGGCAGATTATCACTAGAAATATATCTTTTCATTTTCTTTTTCAAACTTTTCAACACCTCATAAATGTATCTAACGGTAGTTTATCATTAGAAATATATATTTTTATTTTCTATTTCAATCTTTTCAACACATCTCATAAATGTATCTACTGGTACATTATCACTAGAAATATATCTTTTCATTTTCTTTTTCAAACTTTTCAACACATTTCATAAATGTATATAGGTTATCACTAGAAATATATGTTTTGATTTTCTTTTTCAAACTTTTCAACACATCTCATAAATGTATATACCTGTAGATGATCACTAGAAATATACCTTTTTATTTTCATTTTCAAACTTTTCAACACATTTCATAAGTGTATATAGTTTATCAATAGAAATTAATTTTTTGATTTTCTTTTTGAAATTTTTCAACACATTTCATAAATGTATCTAGTTTTTATCATTAGAAATATATTTTTTTGATTTTGAAACTTTTCAACACATTTCATAAATGTATCTAGTTTATCATTAGCAATATATTTTTTGGATTTTCAAACTTTTCAACACATCTCATAAATGTATCTACCGATAGTTTATCATTAGAAATATTATTTTTTTTTCTTTTTCAAACTTTTCAACACATCTCATAAATGTATCTACCGGTAGTTTATCATTAGAAAACTATTTTTTTATTTTCTTTTTCAAACTTTTCAACAAATCTCATAAATGTATCTACATGTAGTTTATCATTAGAAATATATTTTTTTATTTTCTTTTTCAAACTTTTCAACACATCTCATAAATGTATATACCTGTAGATGATCACTAGAAATATACCTTTTTATTTTCATTTTCAAACTTTTCAACACATTTCATAAGTGTATATAGTTTATCAAGAGAAATTAATTTTTTGATTTTCTTTTTGAAATTTTTCAACACATTTCATAAATGTATCTAGTTTTTATCATTAGAAATATATTTTTTTGATTTTGAAACTTTTCAACAATTTCATAAATGTATCTAGTTTATCATTAGAAATATATTTTTTGGATTTTTCAAACTTTTCAACACATCTCATAAATGTATCTACCGATAGTTTATCATTAGAAATATATTTTTTTATTTTCTTTTTCAAACTTTTCAACACATCTCATAAATGTATCTACAGGTAGTTTATCATTAGAAAACTATTATTTTATTTTCTTTTTCAAACTTTTCAACACATCTCATAAATGTATATAGTTTATCATTAGAAATATATTTTTTTTATTTTCTTGTTCAAACTTTTCAACACATCTCATAAATGTATCTAGTTTATCAATAGAAGTAATTTTTTTGATTTTCAAACTTTTCAACACATTTCATAAGTGTATATAGTTTATTAATAGAAGTTATTTTTTTGAATTTGTAACTTTTCAACACATTTCATAAATGTATCTAGTTTATCACTAGAAATATTTTTTTTTGATTTTCAAACTTTTCAACATATCTCATAAATGTATCTTCCGGTAGTTTATCATTAGAAATATATTTTTTTATTTTCTTTTTCAATCTTTTCAACACATCTCATAAATGTATCTACCGGTAGATTATAACTAGAAATATATCTTTTTATTTTCTTTTTCAAACTTTTCAACAAATCTCATAAGTGTATATAGTTTATCAATAGAAATTAATTTTTTGATTTTCTTTTTGAAATTTGTCAACACATTTCATAAATGTATCTAGTTTATCATTAGAAATATATTTTTTGGATTTTCAAACTTTTCAACACATCTCATAAATGTATCTATCTGTAGATGATCACTAGAAATATATCTTTTCATTTTCTTTTTCAAACTTTTCAACACATTTCATAAATGTATCTACCGGTAGTTTATCATTAGAAATATATTTTTTTATTTTCTTTTTTAAACTTTTCAACACATCTCATAAATGTATATAGTTTATCATTAGAAATATATTTTTTTTATTTTCTTGTTCAAACTTTTCAACATATTTCATAAATGTATCTAGTTTATCAATAGAAGTTATTTTTTTTATTTTTAAAGTTTTCAATACATTCATAAATGTATCTAGTTTTTATCATTAGAAATATATTTTTTTGAATTTGTAACTTTTCAACACATTTCATAAATGTATCTTCCGGTAGTTTATCATTAGAAATATATTTTTTTATTTTCTTTTTCAATCTTTTCAACACATCTCATAAATGTATCTACCGGTAGATTATAACTAGAAATATATCTTTTCATTTTCTTTTTCAAACTTTTCAACACATTTCATAAATGTATATATTTTATCATTAAAAATATTTTTTATTTATTTTCTTTTCCAAACTTTTCAACACATTTCATAAATGTATCTACTGGTAGATTATAACTAGAAATATATCTTTTCATTTTCTTTTTCAAACTTTTCAACACATTTCATAAATGTATATAGGTTATCACTAGAAATATATGTTTTGATTTTCTTTTTCAAACTTTTCAACACATCTCATAAATGTATATACCTGTAGATGATCACTAGAAATATACCTTTTTATTTTCATTTTCAAACTTTTCAACACATTTCATAAGTGTATATAGTTTATCAATAGAAATTAATTTTTTGATTTTCTTTTTGAAATTTTTCAACACATTTCATAAATGTATCTAGTTTTTATCATTAGAAATATATTTTTTTGATTTTGAAACTTTTCAACACATTTCATAAATGTATCTAGTTTATCATTAGCAATATATTTTTTGGATTTTCAAACTTTTCAACACATCTCATAAATGTATCTACCGATAGTTTATCATTAGAAATATTATTTTTTTTTCTTTTTCAAACTTTTCAACACATCTCATAAATGTATCTACCGGTAGTTTATCATTAGAAAACTATTTTTTTATTTTCTTTTTCAAACTTCTCAACAAATCTCATAAATGTATCTACAGGTAGTTTATCATTAGAAATATATTTTTTTTTATTTTCTTTTTCAAACTTTTCAACACATCTCATAAATGTATATACCTGTAGATGATCACTAGAAATATACCTTTTTATTTTCATTTTCAAACTTTTCAACACATTTCATAAGTGTATATAGTTTATCAAGAGAAATTAATTTTTTGATTTTCTTTTTGAAATTTTTCAACACATTTCATAAATGTATCTAGTTTTTATCATTAGAAATATATTTTTTTGATTTTGAAACTTTTCAACAATTTCATAAATGTATCTAGTTTATAATTAGAAATATATTTTTTGGATTTTTCAAACTTTTCAACACATCTCATAAATGTATCTACCGATAGTTTATCATTAGAAATATATTTTTTTATTTTCTTTTTCAAACTTTTCAACACATCTCATAAATGTATCTACAGGTAGTTTATCATTAGAAAACTATTATTTTATTTTCTTTTTCAAACTTTTCAACACATCTCATAAATGTATATAGTTTATCATTAGAAATATATTTTTTTTATTTTCTTGTTCAAACTTTTCAACACATTTCATAAATGTATCTAGTTTTTATCATTAGAAATATATTTTTTTGATTTTGAAACTTTTCAACAATTTCATAAATGTATCTAGTTTATAATTAGAAATATATTTTTTTGATTTTCAAACTTTTCAACATATCTCATAAATGTATCTTCCGGTAGTTTATCATTAGAAATATATTTTTTTATTTTCTTTTTCAATCTTTTCAACACATCTCATAAATGTATCTACCGGTAGATTATAACTAGAAATATATCTTTTCATTTTCTTTTTCAAACTTTTCAACACATTTCATAAATGTATATAGTTTATCATTAAAAATATTTTTTATTTATTTTCTTTTCCAAACTTTTCAACACATTTCATAAATGTATCTACTGGTAGATTATAACTAGAAATATATCTTTTCATTTTCTTTTTCAAACTTTTCAACACATTTCATAAATGTATATAGTTTATCATTATAAATATATTTTTTTAATTTTCTTTTTCAAACTTTTCAACACATCTCATAAATGTATCTACCTGTAGATGATCACTAGAAATATATCTTTTCATTTTCTTTTTCAAACTTTTCAACACATTTCATAAATGTATATATTTTATCATTAAAAATATTTTTTATTTATTTTCTTTTCCAAACTTTTCAACACATTTCATAAATGTATCTACTGGTAGATTATAACTAGAAATATATCTTTTCATTTTCTTTTTCAAACTTTTCAACACATTTCATAAATGTATATAGTTTATCATTAGAAATATATTTTTTTAATTTTCTTTTTCAAACTTTTCAACACATCTCATAAATGTATCTACCTGTAGATGATCACTAGAAATATATTTTTTTTATTTTCTTGTTCAAACTTTTCAAGATATTTCATAAATGTATCAAGTTTATCACTAGAAATATTTTTTTTGATTTTCTTTTCCAAACTTTTCAACACACCTCATAAATGTATCTAGTTTATCATTAGAAATATATTTGATTTTCAAACTTTTCAACACATCTCATAAATGTATCTACCGGTAGTTTATCATTAGAAATATATTTTTTATTTTTTTTTTTCAAACTTTTCAACACATCTCATAAATGTATCTAGTTTATCAATAGAAGTAATTTTTTTGATTTTCAAACTTTTCAACACATTTCATAAGTGTATATAGTTTATTAATAGAAGTTATTTTTTTGATTTTCTTTTTGAAATTTTTCAACACATTTCATAAATGTTTCTAGTTTTTATCATTAGAAATATATTTTTTTGATTTTGAAACTTTTCAACACATTTCATAAATGTATCTAGTTTATCACTAGAAATATATTTTTTTGATTTTCAAACTTTTCAACATATCTCATAAATGTATCTTCCGGTAGTTTATCATTAGAAATATATTTTTTTATTTTCTTTTTCAATCTTTTCAACACATCTCATAAATGTATCTACCGGTAGATTATAACTAGAAATATATCTTTTCATTTTCTTTTTCAAACTTTTCAACACATTTCATAAATGTATATAGTTTATCATTAAAAATATTTTTTATTTATTTTCTTTTCCAAACTTTTCAACACATTTCATAAATGTATCTACTGGTAGATTATAACTAGAAATATATCTTTTCATTTTCTTTTTCAAACTTTTCAACACATTTCATAAATGTATATAGTTTATCATTATAAATATATTTTTTTAATTTTCTTTTTCAAACTTTTCAACACATCTCATAAATGTATCTACCTGTAGATGATCACTAGAAATATATCTTTTCATTTTCTTTTTCAAACTTTTCAACACATTTCATAAATGTATCTACCGGTAGTTTATCATTAGAAATATATTTTTTTATTTTCTTTTTCAAACTTTTCAACACATCTCATAAATGTATATAGTTTATCATTAGAAATATATTTTTTTTATTTTCTTGTTCAAACTTTTCAACATATTTCATAAATGTATCAAGTTTATCACTAGAAATATATTTTTTTACTTTCTTTTCCAAACTTTTCAACACATCTCATAAATGTATATACCGGTAGTTTATCATTAGAAATATATTTTTTTATTTTCTTTTTCAAACTTTTCAACAAATCTCATAAGTGTATATAGTTAATCAATAGAAATTAATTTTTTGATTTTCTTTTTGAAATTTGTCAACACATTTCATAAATGTATCTAGTTTATCATTAGAAATATATTTTTTGGATTTTCAAACTTTTCAACACATCTCATAAATGTATCTACCTGTAGATGATCACTAGAAATATATCTTTTCATTTTCTTTTTCAAACTTTTCAACACATTTCATAAATGTATCTACTGGTAGATTATAACTAGAAATATATCTTTTCATTTCCTTTTTCAAACTTTTCAACACATTTCATAAATGTATATAGTTTATCATTAGAAATATATTTTTTTAATTTTCTTTTTCAAACTTTTCAACACATCTCATAAATGTATCTACAGGTAGTTTATCATTAGAAATATATTTTTTTATTTTCTTTTTCAAACTTTTCAACACATCTCATAAATGTATATAGTTTATCATTAGAAATTTTTATTTTTTTATTTTCTTGTTCAAACTTTCCAACACATCTCATAAATGTATCAACCTGTAGATGATCACTAGAAATATATCTTTTCATTTTCTTTTTCAAACTTTTCAACACATTTCATAAATGTATCTACCGGTAGTTTATCATTAGAAATATATTTTTTTATTTTATTTTTCAAACTTTTCAACACATCTCATAAATGTATATAGTTTATCATTAGAAATATATTTTTTTAATTTTCTTGTTCAAACTTTTCAACATATTTCATAAATGTATCAAGTTTATCACTAGAAATATATTTTTTTATTTTCTTTTCCAAACTTTTCAACACATCTCATAAATGTATATACCGGAAGTTTATCATTAGAAATATATTTTTTTATTTTCTTTTTCAAACTTTTCAACAAATCTCATAAGTGTATATAGTTTATCAATAGAAATTAATTTTTTGATTTTCTTTTTGAAATTTGTCAACACATTTCATAAATGTATCTAGTTTATCATTAGAAATATATTTTTTGGATTTTCAAACTTTTCAACACATCTCATAAATGTATCTACCTGTAGATGATCACTAGAAATATATCTTTTCATTTTCTTTTTCAAACTTTTCAACACATTTCATAAATGTATCTACCGGTAGTTTATCATTAGAAATATATTTTTTTATTTTCTTTTTCAAACTTTTCAACAAATCTCATAAATGTATCTACAGGTAGTTTATCATTAGAAATATATTTTTTTATTTTCTTGTTCAAACTTTTCAACATATTTCATAAATGTATCTAGTTTATCAATAGAAGTTATTTTTTTGATTTTTAAAGTTTTCAATACATTTCATAAATGTATCTAGTTTTTATCATTAGAAATATATTTTTTTGAATTTTAACTTTTCAACACATTTCATAAATGTATCTAGTTTATCACTAGAAATATTTTTTTTTGATTTTCAAACTTTTCAACATATCTCATAAATGTATCTTCCATTAGTTTATCATTAGAAATATATTTTATTATTTTCTTTTTCAATCTTTTCAACACATCTCATAAATGTATCTACCGGTAGATTATAACTAGAAATATATCTTTTCATTTTCTTTTTCAAACTTTTCAACACATTTCATAAATGTATATATTTTATCATTAAAAATATTTTTTATTTATTTTCTTTTCCAAACTTTTCAACACATTTCATAAATGTATCTACTGGTAGATTATAACTAGAAATATATCTTTTCATTTTCTTTTTCAAACTTTTCAACACATTTCATAAATGTATATAGTTTATCATTAGAAATATATTTTGTTTATTTTCTTTTTCAAACTTTTCAACACATCTCATAAATGTATCTACAGGTAGTTTATCATTAGAAATATATTTTTTTTATTTTCTTGTTCAAACTTTTCAACATATTTCATCCTGCGGGGGATACCGACCCCTACCAGGAGCGTCCACAGGTGGCGGATAGTGGAAAAGCCTCTTGAGGCCAGCTGTGAATAACCCTCTGGGCAAATAAACAGCCGCTGACCAAACGGTGTCGCTGACCACGAGGACGGGGTGGGATATCAGTCGGCGCTGATATTCCCACTGAAATACCCCATATGTCCATTGACTGGCAGCATCAAAGCGATTTGAGCCGCTATAAGCTCAGGTTGCTGGAGTGGGGTCACTGACCCCACTCCAGGAATGTGCCAGGGGGGAGGGGAGGGGGGTAGGGATAGGGTTTAGGTAGGGTTAGAGGGTTGGGTAGGGTAAATGGGAAATTATAGATATTAGAACAAGAGAGAGCAATGTTCTTAAATCACCTTCCCTGAATGAGAGGTGTCTTAGATTACAAGAAATAAACCACAGAGGAGGATAATGAATACCTGGCAACAAAAAAAATTATCCTAGGAGAGGGGAACTCTACCTCAAAACCCCGGGCAGATGGTGCTCGTTAACGCTGTTAGGTAAGCTGTCTAGGAGAAGGAAAACTCCAAAATGAAACCTCCACTGCCCTGTGGACAATCCTTGGATGGATAAGGGCTAGGGAAACACATCCTGACTCAAAAGTAAGATGGAAGACGGAGACACTGGACCGAAAGGTACAAAATAGTCCAGCCAAGGCTGAAAACCACAGTGTCACGCAATGACTTCACATGTCAGATAAAAGGTTACAGATGATTCGTTTTGGTGCTTCATCTGTGGAATCCCGTCAGGTGGATGAAGTGCCGGGCTCTAAGCCTCAAAGGAGCCCACCCTCAGCGACTGGTGGTACCTCTGTCTCAATTTGTGGAGCCAGGAAAAGAGATCAGAGGAAAAAAACTACTGGTTCAAAAAAATCACATATAGATCATGATGCAGACAAAAATAAGCACTTAAAAATATTGCAGTGGAATGCAGAGGGCGTGTACAATAAAAAGACTGCACTTGCAAACCGATTACACACAGAGGAAATCGACATAGCATGCATACAGGAAACACACCTCACAAACAACAATAGATTCAACATCCGAGGATACCAAACATTTCGGAACGACAGAGAAAAAAGACATAAAGGAGGGGTTCTTATACTGGTGAAAAACAATATCGTTGCCTCTGAAATTCGAGTAGACACAGAAGAACAGGCTGAAATCATTGGAACCTGTCTAACCCTTCCAACTAAAGAGGTCACAGTATATAACTATTACTGTCCACAAGACAAGAGCCTATCTCTACACACAATTAACACAGAAAAAGATAACTGTCTTGTAATTGGTGACTTCAATAGCCACTCACAGAGTTGGGGATATACAGAACAAGATACTAGAGGAGAAGAAGTGGAAGACTGGCAGTGTGAGGTGAAACTTCAACTGCTTAATTAACCTGAAGACCACCCAACTTTCTACTCTAGAAGATGGCACACCACCTCAACCCCTGACCTAGCCTTTGCAACAGACGCCTTAGCGAAAATAACATACAGGGAAGTGCTGGAGCAGCTTGGCGGAAGTGACCATCGCCCCATCAAACTCACCATTGACATTAACCATACCCCTGCTGGCCCTACAACCACACCCAGATGGAACTTCAAGAAAGCAAACTGGAGTAAGTTTGCTGACCTGACAGACAAATTCACAAAAACCTTAAATCCAAGGATTAAAAACGTGAACAAAACTGCACAACTCCTGGCTTCTGCACTTCTTCAAGCAGCCAAGCAAACCATACCAAGAGGTGCTAGGAAAAATTACAAACCATACTGGTCTGACGAACTCGATGAGTTGGAGAAAGAAGTGTCAAAGGCCAGAGACACAGCAGAAAAAAGCCCATCTACAGAAAACAACATATCACTAAAAGCTGCTGTAGCCAAACTAAGAAAAACGACAATTACAAACACAAGGAAAAGCTGGCATGAAAAAACAGAAAATTTAAACTTCGACAAAGAGGGAAGAAAGCTATGGAAAATAACAAAAATGCTCAACAATGAAGATAACAAAACAGCACCAGTAGCTATAGAGAATGGTGGAGATGTACTCACAGGAAAGAAGGCTGCAAATCACTTTATACAGCATTACCAAAGTACTGCCTGCCACAAAGTCGATGAAAATAGGAGAAGAGAAGTAAGAAAAGAACTACGGAATATCGAAAAAGAGATCAGCAAAGATAAACAAGATGTCATGAATATTCCATTCACGATCAATGAACTAAATGAAGAACTAGCAGTATTAAAACTTAGGAAATCACCTGGCCCTGATGACATACCAAATTAACTGCTAATTCACATCGGACCATCAGCAAAAAAGAAATTAATAAAATTTTTTAACAACTGTTGGGATAGAGGTCTAGTGCCACAGGTGTGGAAAACCGCCATAATGATACCCATCCACAAGAAAGGCAAGCCAAAAAATAAGGTGGACAGCTATCGCCCAATAAGTCTGACCAGCTGTGTTTGCAAATTAATGGAGCGCCTGGTAAACAAAAGAATGATGTGGTTCCTAGAAAAAAATAAAATCCTGCTAAACCAGCAAGCTGGCTTCAGAAAGTGTAGATCAACTGAAGACCAGATTACACTAATTGCCCAGGAAGTAGAGGATGCTTTCCAGGAAAAAAAGCAGACATCAGTGGTGTGGGTAGATATGGAAAAAGCCTTTGATTGTGTATGGAAAGATGGACTCCTCCTTAAACTACAACAAAACAAAGTGACAGGGCGCATGTATTACTGGATAAAACACTACCTGCACAACCGAAAAGCAGCAGTGAAGCTTGAAATGAAGCATAGCAGAAAGAAACTCTTTAAGCATGGAGTACCACAGGGAGGTGTTCTATCCCCCACTCTGTTCCTTATATTTATGAATGACATTGACCAAATTCTCTCTCGTAAAGTAAATGCTGCAATGTATGCAGACGATCTGGCGATATGGTGCAGTGAAGAGAGCGTAGGCACAACAAAAATAAGGTTGCAAGAAACTATGGACAATTTGGCCAAGTGGACAGACCAATGGGCCATGTCTATCAATGTCCAAAAAACTACCTATACCATCTTCAGCATGTCCACCAAACCACAGAAAATCCTACTAACCATAAATGGTCAAACATTGCCAAAAGATGAGACACCTACATACCTTGGAGTCACTTTTGATCAAAGACTTACATGGAAACAGCACATAGACAAGTGCCAAACAAAAGGTACAATGAGGACAGCACTCCTTAAAAAATTGGCTGGAACAGATTGGGGTGCAAATGGAAAAATTCTAAGTAGAGCATATACAGGTTATGTAAGACCAGCTTTGGAATATGGAATGTCAGCATGGGGGACTGCAGCCAAGAGTAACACTCAAAAGATCTCAAAGATACAAAACCGCAATCTCAGAATTATAACAGGAGGTATGAATACTACCCCAATCACAGAAATGGAAACATGCACAGGTTTGCCATCAATGGAAGAAAGAAGAAATGAAAAAATCCTCACACAGTATGCAAAGTTCAAATGTTTGGAGAGTCATCAAATGAACGAAAGACTAAGCAGACCTACAAAAGAGCGACTCAAAAGAGGTAGCTTTCTACACTCCGCTAAACAGCTCCAGAAATCACTCACAGATACAGACCTACAAAACCTAAAACCACTAAACACCTTTAACACATACCCAACATGGGACAGGAAAAACTTCCCAAGAATTATGGACAATATACCAAGCATCATTTCGAAAACAGAAACTACTATACAAGTACTAAAGGAGACAACTAAGAATCACATACAGAAAGCATACCCAAAGGATATATGGACACATGTATATACAGATGGATCAGCGAAAGAGGCAGTATTAGATGGAGGATCAGGAATATATATAGTAACACCAGATGGAAAAGAAATAGAGAAATCCATACCCACAGGCAAACATTCCACAAATTTTAAAGCAGAAATGGAAGCCATAATAGAGGCAGCCAAAATGCTCATGAATTGCTTGCCGAGTCAAAACAGACATGTAGTATTTCTAACGGATGCAAAATCAGTATTGCAGGCATTGAAAGATCCAAAGAACACGAGCATGAATGAACTTACGGCCTGCTTACTACACCTCAGCAGTACCACCAAAGAAACAGTACTGCAGTGGATCCCAGGTCACTGTGGCATACCTGGAAATGAAAAAGCTGATCTCCTGGCAAGGAAAGGGGGATCACTGGAACAAATAGAAAATGATAATACGTACTATGAAAGTAAGACCATGTTAAAAGCAGAATATAAGAAAAAGTGGAAGCAAATGCACCCAACTGCAGAACCAAATGACCCCTACCACCAAATGTCACGCAAGGAACAAACCATCATTTTCAGACTACGAACTGGTCACAACAGACTGAGAAGTCACATGTTTCGAAAGCTGAAGATTGGTGAGACAGACCTGTGCAACTGTGGACTGAGCCCAGAGACTGCAGAACACATTCTTCATGCCTGTCAACTCTACCAAGAAGAGAGGGAGAAAATATGGCCTACTGAGACGGCACTGCTTCCAGACTTGAGGGGTTCCATGGATGACCTGAAGCGAATCACACAATTCATTGAAGCTATTGGGGCTGTAACCTGATATCTGACTGAAGAACGATAAAGAAGAAGAAGAAGAACATATTTCATAAATGTATCAAGTTTATCACTAGAAATATATTTTTTTATTTTCTTTTCCAAACTTTTCAAGATATTTCATAAATGTATCAAGTTTATCACTAGAAATATTTTTTTTTTATTTTCTTGTTCAAACTTTTCAAGATATTTCATAAATGTATCAAGTTTATCACTAGAAATATTTTTTTTGATTTTCTTTTCCAAACTTTTCAAGATATTTCATAAATGTATCAAGTTTATCACTAGAAATATATTTTTTTATTTTCTTTTCCAAACTTTTCAACACATCTCATAAATGTATCTACCGGTAGTTTATCATTAGAAATATATTTATTATTTTTTTTTTCAAACTTTTCAACACATCTCATAAATGTATCTAGTTTATCAATAGAAGTAATTTTTTTGATTTTCATACTTTTCAACACATTTCATAAGTGTATATAGTTTATTAATAGAAGTTATTTTTTTGATTTTCTTTTTGAAATTTTTCAACACATTTCATAAATGTTTCTAGTTTTTATCATTAGAAATATATTTTTTTATTTTCTTTTTCAAACTTTTCAACACATCTCATAAATGTATATAGTTTATCATTAGAAATATATTTTTTTTATTTTCTTGTTCAAACTTTTCAACATATTTCATAAATGTATCAAGTTTATCACTAGAAATATATTTTTTTATTTTCTTTTCCAAACTTTTCAACACATCTCATAAATGTATATACCGGTAGTTTATCATTAGAAATATATTTTTTTATTTTCTTTTTCAAACTTTTCAACAAATCTCATAAGTGTATATAGTTTATCAATAGAAATTAATTTTTTGATTTTCTTTTTGAAATTTGTCAACACATTTCATAAATGTATCTAGTTTATCATTAGAAATATATTTTTTGGATTTTCAAACTTTTCAACACATCTCATAAATGTATCTACCGGTAGTTTATCATTAGAAATATATTTTTTTATTTTCTTTTTCAAACTTTTCAACAAATCTCATAAATGTATCTACAGGTAGTTTATCATTAGAAATATATTTTTTTATTTTCTTTTTCAAACTTTTCAACACATCTCATAAATGTATATAGTTTATCATTAGAAATATATTTTTTTTATTTTCATGTTCAAACTTTTCAACATATTTCATAAATGTATCTAGTTTATCAATAGAAGTTATTTTTTGGATTTTCAAAGTTTTCAACACATTTCATAAATGTATCTAGTTTTTATCATTAGAAATATATTTTTTTGAATTTGTAACTTTTCAACACATTTCATAAATGTATCTAGTTTATCACTAGAAATATATTTTTTTGATTTTCAAACTTTTCAACATATCTCATAAATGTATCTTCCGGTAGTTTATCATTAGAAATATATTTTTTTATTTTCTTTTTCAATCTTTTCAACACATCTCATAAATGTATCTACCGGTAGATTATAACTAGAAATATATCTTTTCATTTTCTTTTTCAAACTTTTCAACACATTTCATAAATGTATATAGTTTATCATTAAAAATATTTTTTATTTATTTTCTTTTCCAAACTTTTCAACACATTTCATAAATGTATCTACTGGTAGATTATAACTAGAAATATATCTTTTCATTTTCTTTTTCAAACTTTTCAACACATTTCATAAATGTATATAGTTTATCATTATAAATATATTTTTTTTATTTTTATTTTCAAACTTTTCAACACATCTCATAAATGTATCTACCTGTAGATGATCACTAGAAATATATCTTTTCATTTTCTTTTTCAAACTTTTCAACACATTTCATAAATGTATCTTCCGGTAGTTTATCATTAGAAATATATTTTTTTATTTTCTTTTTCAAACTTTTCAACACATCTCATAAATGTATCTACCTGTAGATGATCACTAGAAATATATCTTTTCATTTTCTTTTTCAAACTTTTCAACACATTTCATAAATGTATCTACCGGTAATTTATCATTAGAAATATATTTTTTTATTTTCTTTTTCAAACTTTTCAACAAATCTCATAAGTGTATATAGTTTATCAATAGAAATTAATTTTTTGATTTTCTTTTTGAAATTTGTCAACACATTTCATAAATGTATCTAGTTTATCATTAGAAATATATTTTTTTGATTTTCAAACTTTTCAACACATCTCATAAATGTATCTACCTGTAGATGATCACTAGAAATATATCTTTTCATTTTCTTTTTCAAACTTTTCAACACATTTCATAAATGTATCTACCGGTAGTTTATCATTAGAAATATATTTTTTAATTTTCTTTTTCAAACTTTTCAACACATCTCATAAATGTATATAGTTTATCATTAGAAATATATTTTTTTTATTTTCTTGTTCAAACTTTTCAACATATTTCATAAATGTATCTAGTTTATCACTAGAAATATATTTTTTGATTTTCTTTTCCAAACTTTTCAACACATCTCATAAATGTATCTAGTTTATCAATAGAAGTAATTTTTTTGATTTTCAAACTTTTCAACACATTTCATAAGTGTATATAGTTTATTAATAGAAGTTATTTTTTTGATTTTCTTTTTGAAACTTTTCAACACATTTCATAAATGTATCTAGTTTATCACTAGAAATATTTTTTTTTGATTTTTAAACTTTTCAACAAATCTCATAAATGTATCTACAGGTAGTTTATCATTAGAAATATATTTTTTTATTTTCTTTTTCAAACTTTTCAACACATCTCATAAATGTATATAGTTTATCATTAGAAATATATTTTTTTTATTTTCTTGTTCAAACTTTTCAACATATTTCATAAATGTATCTAGTTTATCAATAGAAGTTATTTTTTTGAATTTCAAAGGTTTCAACATATTTCATAAATGTATCTAGTTTATCACTAGAAATATATTTTTTGATTTTCTTTTCCAAACTTTTCAACACATCTCATAAATGTATCTAGTTTATCAATAGAAGTAATTTTTTTGATTTTCAACACATTTCATAAGTGTATATAGTTTATTAATAGAAGTTATTTTTTTGATTTTCTTTTTGAAATTTTCAACACATTTCATAAATGTTTCTAGTTTTTATCATTAGAAATATATTTTTTTGATTTTGAAACTTTTCAACACATTTCATAAATGTATCTAGTTTATCACTAGAAATATATTTTTTTGATTTTCAAACTTTTCAACATATCTCATAAATGTATCTTCCGGTAGTTTATCATTAGAAATATATTTTTTTATTTTCTTTTTCAATCTTTTCAACACATTTCATAAATGTATCTACTGGTAGATTATAACTAGAAATATATCTTTTCATTTTCTTTTTCAAACTTTTCAACACATTTCATAAATGTATATAGTTTATCATTATAAATATATTTTTTTTATTTTCTTTTTCAAACTTTTCAACACATCTCATAAATGTATCTACCTGTAGATGATCACTAGAAATATATCTTTTCATTTTCTTTTTCAAACTTTTCAACACATTTCATAAGTGTATATAGTTTATTAATAGAAGTTATTTTTTTTATTTTCTTTTTGAAATTTTTCAACACATTTCATAAATGTTTCTAGTTTTTATCATTAGAAATATATTTTTTTGATTTTGAAACTTTTCAACACATTTCATAAATGTATCTAGTTTATCACTAGAAATATATTTTTTTGATTTTCAAACTTTTCAACATATCTCATAAATGTATCTTCCGGTAGTTTATCATTAGAAATATATTTTTTTATTTTCTTTTTCAATCTTTTCAACACATCTCATAAATGTATCTACCGGTAGATTATAACTAGAAATATATCTTTTCATTTTCTTTTTCAAACTTTTCAACACATTTCATAAATGTATATAGTTTATCATTAAAAATATTTTTTATTTATATTCTTTTCCAAACTTTTCAACACATTTCATAAATGTATCTACTGGTAGATTATAACTAGAAATATATTATTTTCATTTTCTTTTTCAAACTTTTCAACACATTTCATAAATGTATATAGTTTATCATTATAAATATATTTTTTTTATTTTCTTTTTCAAACTTTTCAACACATCTCATAAATGTATCTACCTGTAGATGATCACTAGAAATATATCTTTTCATTTTCCTTTTCAAACTTTTCAACACATTTCATAAATGTATCTACCGGTAGTTTATCATTAGAAATATATTTTTTTATTTTCTTTTTCAAATTTTTCAACACATCTCATAAATGTATCTACTTGTAGATGATCACTAGAAATATATCTTTTCATTTTCTTTTTCAAACTGTTCAACACATTTCATAAATGTATCTACCGGTAATTTATCATTAGAAATATATTTTTTTATTTTCTTTTTCAAACTTTTCAACACATCTCATAAATGTATATAGTTTATCATTAGAAATATATTTTTTTTATTTTCTTGTTCAAACTTTTCAACATATTTCATAAATGTATCAAGTTTATCACTAGAAATATATTTTTTAATTTTCTTTTCCAAACTTTTCAACACATCTCATAAATGTATATACCAGTAGTTTATCATAAGAAATATATTTTTTTATTTTCTTTTTCAAACTTTTCAACAAATCTCATAAGTGTATATAGTTTATCAATAGAAATTAATTTTTTGATTTTCTTTTTGAAATTTGTCAACACATTTCATAAATGTATCTAGTTTATCACTAGAAATATATTTTTTTGATTTTCAAACTTTTCAACATATCTCATAAATGTATCTTCCGGTAGTTTATCATTAGAAATATATTTTTTTATTTTCTTTTTCCAATTTTTCAACACATCTCATAAATGTATCTACCGGTAGATTATAACTAGAAATATATCTTTTCATTTTCTTTTTCAAACTTTTCAACACATTTCATAAATGTATATAGTTTATCATTAAAAATATTTTTTATTTATTTTATTTTCCAAACTTTACAACACATTTCATAAATGTATCTACCGGTAGATTATAACTAGAAATATATCTTTTCATTTTCTTTTTCAAACTTTTCAACACATTTCATAAATGTATATAGTTTATCATTAGAAATATATTTTTTTTATTTTCTTTTTCAAACTTTTCAACACATCTCATAAATGTATCTACCTGTAGATGATCACTAGAAATATATCTTTTCATTTTCTTTTTCAAACTTTTCAACACATTTCATAAATGTATCTACCGGTAGTTTATCATTAGAAATATATTTTTTTATTTTCTTTTTCAAATTTTTCAACACATCTCATAAATGTATCTACTTGTAGATGATCACTAGAAATATATCTTTTCATTTTCTTTTTCAAACTGTTCAACACATTTCATAAATGTATCTACCGGTAATTTATCATTAGAAATATATTTTTTTATTTTCTTTTTCAAACTTTTCAACACATCTCATAAATGTATATAGTTTATCATTAGAAATATATTTTTTTTATTTTCTTGTTCAAACTTTTCAACATATTTCATAAATGTATCAAGTTTATCACTAGAAATATATTTTTTTATTTTCTTTTCCAAACTTTTCAACACATCTCATAAATGTATATACCAGTAGTTTATCATAAGAAATATATTTTTTTATTTTCTTTTTCAAACTTTTCAACAAATCTCATAAGTGTATATAGTTTATCAATAGAAATTAATTTTTTGATTTTCTTTTTGAAATTTGTCAACACATTTCATAAATGTATCTAGTTTATCATTAGAAATATATTTTTTTGATTTTTAAACTTTTCAACAAATCTCATAAATGTATCTACAGGTAGTTTATCATTAGAAATATATTTTTTTATTTTCTTTTTCAAACTTTTCAACACATCTCATAAATGTATATAGTTTATCATTAGAAATATATTTTTTTTATTTTCTTGTTCAAACTTTTCAACATATTTCATAAATGTATCTAGTTTATCAATAGAAGTTATTTTTTTGAATTTCAAAGGTTTCAACATATTTCATAAATGTATCTAGTTTATCACTAGAAATATATTTTTTGATTTTCTTTTCCAAACTTTTCAACACATCTCATAAATGTATCTAGTTTATCAATAGAAGTAATTTTTTTGATTTTCAAACTTTTCAACACATTTCATAAGTGTATATAGTTTATTAATAGAAGTTATTTTTTTGATTTTCTTTTTGAAATTTTCAACACATTTCATAAATGTTTCTAGTTTTTATCATCAGAAATATATTTTTTTGATTTTGAAACTTTTCAACACATTTCATAAATGAATCTAGTTTATCACTAGAAATATATTTTTTTGATTTTCAAACTTTTCAACATATCTCATAAATGTATCTTCCGGTAGTTTATCATTAGAAATATATTTTTTTATTTTCTTTTTCAAACTTTTCAACACATCTCATAAATGTATCTACCTGTAGATGATCACTAGAAATATATCTTTTCATTTTCTTTTTCAAACTTTTCAACACATTTCATAAATGTATCTACCGGTAGTTTATCATTAGAAATATATTTTTTTATTTTCTTTTTCAAATTTTTCAACACATCTCATAAATGTATCTACTTGTAGATGATCACTAGAAATATATCTTTTCATTTTCTTTTTCAAACTGTTCAACACATTTCATAAATGTATCTACCGGTAATTTATCATTAGAAATATATTTTTTTATTTTCTTTTTCAAACTTTTCAACACATCTCATAAATGTATATAGTTTATCATTAGAAATATATTTTTTTTATTTTCTTGTTCAAACTTTTCAACATATTTCATAAATGTATCAAGTTTATCACTAGAAATATATTTTTTTATTTTCTTTTCCAAACTTTTCAACACATCTCATAAATG
The DNA here is from genome assembly GCA_034231615.1 of Meghimatium bilineatum. Taxonomy (NCBI): domain Eukaryota; kingdom Metazoa; phylum Mollusca; class Gastropoda; order Stylommatophora; family Philomycidae; genus Meghimatium; species Meghimatium bilineatum. The sequence continues at coordinate 26,679,975 of CM067311.1, forward strand.
TATATACCAGTAGTTTATCATAAGAAATATATTTTTTTATTTTCTTTTTCAAACTTTTCAACAAATCTCATAAGTGTATATAGTTTATCAATAGAAATTAATTTTTTGATTTTCTTTTTGAAATTTGTCAACACATTTCATAAATGTATCTAGTTTATCACTAGAAATATATTTTTTTGATTTTCAAACTTTTCAACATATCTCATAAATGTATCTACCGGTAGATTATAACTAGAAATATATCTTTTCATTTTCTTTTTCAAACTTTTCAACACATTTCATAAATGTATATAGTTTATCATTAAAAATATTTTTTATTTATTTTATTTTCCAAACTTTACAACACATTTCATAAATGTATCTACCGGTAGATTATAACTAGAAATATATCTTTTCATTTTCTTTTTCAAACTTTTCAACACATTTCATAAATGTATATAGTTTATCATTAGAAATATATTTTTTTTATTTTCTTTTTCAAACTTTTCAACACATCTCATAAATGTATCTACCTGTAGATGATCACTAGAAATATATCTTTTCATTTTCTTTTTCAAACTTTTCAACACATTTCATAAATGTATCTACCGGTAGTTTATCATTAGAAATATATTTTTTTATTTTCTTTTTCAAATTTTTCAACACATCTCATAAATGTATCTACTTGTAGATGATCACTAGAAATATATCTTTTCATTTTCTTTTTCAAACTGTTCAACACATTTCATAAATGTATCTACCGGTAATTTATCATTAGAAATATATTTTTTTATTTTCTTTTTCAAACTTTTCAACACATCTCATAAATGTATATAGTTTATCATTAGAAATATATTTTTTTTATTTTCTTGTTCAAACCTTTTCAACATATTTCATAAATGTATCAAGTTTATCACTAGAAATATATTTTTTAATTTTCTTTTCCAAACTTTTCAACACATCTCATAAATGTATATACCAGTAGTTTATCATAAGAAATATATTTTTTAATTTTCTTTTTCAAACTTTTCAACAAATCTCATAAGTGTATATAGTTTATCAATAGAAATTAATTTTTTGATTTTCTTTTTGAAATTTGTCAACACATTTCATAAATGTATCTAGTTTATCATTAGAAATATATTTTTTTGATTTTTAAACTTTTCAACAAATCTCATAAATGTATCTACAGGTAGTTTATCATTAGAAATATATTTTTTTATTTTCTTTTTCAAACTTTTCAACACATCTCATAAATGTATATAGTTTATCATTAGAAATATATTTTTTTTATTTTCTTGTTCAAACTTTTCAACATATTTCATAAATGTATCTAGTTTATCAATAGAAGTTATTTTTTTGAATTTCAAAGGTTTCAACATATTTCATAAATGTATCTAGTTTATCACTAGAAATATATTTTTTGATTTTCTTTTCCAAACTTTTCAACACATCTCATAAATGTATCTAGTTTATCAATAGAAGTAATTTTTTTGATTTTCAAACTTTTCAACACATTTCATAAGTGTATATAGTTTATTAATAGAAGTTATTTTTTTGATTTTCTTTTTGAAATTTTCAACACATTTCATAAATGTTTCTAGTTTTTATCATCAGAAATATATTTTTTTGATTTTGAAACTTTTCAACACATTTCATAAATGAATCTAGTTTATCACTAGAAATATATTTTTTTGATTTTCAAACTTTTCAACATATCTCATAAATGTATCTTCCGGTAGTTTATCATTAGAAATATATTTTTTTATTTTCTTTTTCAAACTTTTCAACACATCTCATAAATGTATCTACCGGTAGATTATAACTAGAAATATATCTTTTCATTTTCTTTTTCAAACTTTTCAACACATTTCATAAATGTATATAGTTTATCATTAAAAATATTTTTTATTTATTTTATTTTCCAAACTTTACAACACATTTCATAAATGTATCTACCGGTAGATTATAACTAGAAATATATCTTTTCATTTTCTTTTTCAAACTTTTCAACACATTTCATAAATGTATATAGTTTATCATTAGAAATATATTTTTTTTATTTTCTTTTTCAAACTTTTCAACACATCTCATAAATGTATCTACAGGTAGTTTATCATTAGAAATATATTTTTTTATTTTCTTTTTCAAACTTTTCAACACATCTCATAAATGTATATAGTTTATCATTAGAAATATATTTTTTTTATTTTCTTGTTCAAACTTTTCAACATATTTCATAAATGTATCTAGTTTATCAATAGAAGTTATTTTTTTGAATTTCAAAGGTTTCAACATATTTCATAAATGTATCTAGTTTATCACTAGAAATATATTTTTTGATTTTCTTTTCCAAACTTTTCAACACATCTCATAAATGTATCTAGTTTATCAATAGAAGTAATATTTTTGATTTTCAAACTTTTCAACACATTTCATAAGTGTATATAGTTTATTAATAGAAGTTATTTTTTTTATTTTCTTTTTGAAATTTTTCAACACATTTCATAAATGTTTCTAGTTTTTATCATTAGAAATATATTTTTTTGATTTTGAAACTTTTCAACACCTTTCATAAATGTATCTAGTTTATCACTAGAAATATATTTTTTTGATTTTCAAACTTTTCAACATATCTCATAAATGTATCTTCCGGTAGTTTATCATTAGAAATATATTTTTTTATTTTCTTTTTCAATCTTTTCAACACATCTCATAAATGTATCTACCGGTAGATTATAACTAGAAATATATCTTTTCATTTTCTTTTTCAAACTTTTCAACACATTTCATAAATGTATATAGTTTATCATTAAAAATATTTTTTATTTATTTTCTTTTCCAAACTTTTCAACACATTTCATAAATGTATCTACTGGTAGATTATAACTAGAAATATATCTTTTCATTTTCTTTTTCAAACTTTTCAACACATTTCATAAATGTATATAGTTTATCATTATAAATATATTTTTCTTATTTTCTTTTTCAAACTTTTCAACACATCTCATAAATGTATCTACCTGTAGATGATCACTAGAAATATATCTTTTCATTTTCTTTTTCAAACTTTTCAACACATTTCATAAATGTATCTACCGGTAGTTTATCATTAGAAATATATTTTTTTATTTTCTTTTTCAAACTTTTCAACACATCTCATAAATGTATCTACCTGTAGATGATCACTAGAAATATATTTTTTTATTTTCTTTTTCAAACTTTTCAACACATCTCATAAATGTATATAGTTTATCATTAGAAATATATTTTTTTATTTTCTTGTTCAAACTTTTCAACATATTTCATAAATGTATCTAGTTTATCACTAGAAATATATTTTTTGATTTTCTTTTCCAAACTTTTCAAAACATCTCATAAATGTATCTAGTTTATCAATAGAAGTAATTTTTTTGATTTTCAAACTTTTCAACACATTTCATAAGTGTATATAGTTTATTAATAGAAGTTATTTTTTTTATTTTCTTTTTGAAATTTTTCAACACATTTCATAAATGTTTCTAGTTTTTATCATTAGAAATATATTTTTTTGATTTTGAAACTTTTCAACACATTTCATAAATGTATCTAGTTTATCACTAGAAATATATTTTTTGGATTTTCAAACTTTACAACATATCTCATAAATGTATCTTCCGGTAGTTTATCATTAGAAATATATTTTTTTATTTTCTTTATCAATCTTTTCAACACATCTCATAAATGTATCTACCGGTAGATTATAACTAGAAATATATCTTTTCATTTTCTTTTTCAAACTTTTCAACACATTTCATAAATGTATATATTTTATCATTAAAAATATTTTTTATTTATTTTCTTTTCCAAACTTTTCAACATATTTCATAAATGTATCTAGTTTATCAATAGAAGTTATTTTTTTGAATTTCAAAGGTTTCAACATATTTCATAAATGTATCTAGTTTATCACTAGAAATATATTTTTTGATTTTCTTTTCCAAACTTTTCAACACATCTCATAAATGTATCTAGTTTATCAATAGAAGTAATTTTTTTTATTTTCAACACATTTCATAAGTGTATATAGTTTATTAATAGAAGTTATTTTTTTTATTTTCTTTTTGAAATTTTCAACACATTTCATAAATGTTTCTAGTTTTTATCATTAGAAATATATTTTTTTGATTTTGAAACTTTTCAACACATTTCATAAATGTATCTAGTTTATCACTAGAAATATATTTTTTTGATTTTCAAACTTTTCAACATATCTCATAAATGTATCTTCCGGTAGTTTATCATTAGAAATATATTTTTTTATTTTCTTTTTCAATCTTTTCAACACATTTCATAAATGTATCTACTGGTAGATTATAACTAGAAATATATCTTTTCATTTTCTTTTTCAAACTTTTCAACACATTTCATAAATGTATATAGTTTATCATTATAAATATATTTTTTTTATTTTCTTTTTCAAACTTTTCAACACATCTCATAAATGTATCTACCTGTAGATGATCACTAGAAATATATCTTTTCATTTTCTTTTTCAAACTTTTCAACACATTTCATAAGTGTATATAGTTTATTAATAGAAGTTATTTTTTTTATTTTCTTTTTGAAATTTTTCAACACATTTCATAAATGTTTCTAGTTTTTATCATTAGAAATATATTTTTTTGATTTTGAAACTTTTCAACACATTTCATAAATGTATCTAGTTTATCACTAGAAATATATTTTTTTGATTTTCAAACTTTTCAACATATCTCATAAATGTATCTTCCGGTAGTTTATCATTAGAAATATATTTTTTTATTTTCTTTTTCAATCTTTTCAACACATCTCATAAATGTATCTACCGGTAGATTATAACTAGAAATATATCTTTTCATTTTCTTTTTCAAACTTTTCAACACATTTCATAAATGTATATAGTTTATCATTAAAAATATTTTTTATTTATATTCTTTTCCAAACTTTTCAACACATTTCATAAATGTATCTACTGGTAGATTATAACTAGAAATATATCTTTTCATTTTCTTTTTCAAACTTTTCAACACATTTCATAAATGTATATAGTTTATCATTATAAATATATTTTTTTTATTTTCTTTTTCAAACTTTTCAACACATCTCATAAATGTATCTACCTGTAGATGATCACTAGAAATATATCTTTTCATTTTCTTTTTCAAACTTTTCAACACATTTCATAAATGTATCTACCGGTAGTTTATCATTAGAAATATATTTTTTTTATTTTCTTTTTCAAATTTTTCAACACATCTCATAAATGTATCTACTTGTAGATGATCACTAGAAATATATCTTTTCATTTTCTTTTTCAAACTTTTCAACACATTTCATAAATGTATCTACCGGTAATTTATCATTAGAAATATATTTTTTTATTTTCTTTTTCAAACTTTTCAACACATCTCATAAATGTATATAGTTTATCATTAGAAATATATTTTTTTTATTTTCTTGTTCAAACTTTTCAACATATTTCATAAATGTATCAAGTTTATCACTAGAAATATATTTTTTTATTTTCTTTTCCAAACTTTTCAACACATCTCATAAATGTATATACCAGTAGTTTATCATAAGAAATATATTTTTTTATTTTCTTTTTCAAACTTTTCAACAAATCTCATAAGTGTATATAGTTTATCAATAGAAATTAATTTTGTGATTTTCTTTTTGAAATTTGTCAACACATTTCATAAATGTATCTAGTTTATCATTAGAAATATATATTTTTTATTTTCAAACTTTTCAACACATCTCATAAATGTATCTACCTGTAGATGATCACTAGAAATATATCTTTTCATTTTCTTTTTCAAACTTTTCAACACATTTCATAAATGTATCTACCGGTAGTTTATCATTAGAAATATATTTTTTAATTTTCTTTTTCAAACTTTTCAACACATCTCATAAATGTATATAGTTTATAATTAGAAATATATTTTTTTTATTTTCTTGTTCAAACTTTTCAACATATTTCATAAATGTATCTAGTTTATCACTAGAAATATATTTTTTGATTTTCTTTTCCAAACTTTTCAACACATCTCATAAATGTATCTAGTTTATCAATAGAAGTAATTTTTTTGATTTTCAAACTTTTCAACACATTTCATAAGTGTATATAGTTTATTAATAGAAGTTATTTTTTTGATTTTCTTTTTGAAACTTTTCAACACATTTCATAAATGTATCTAGTTTATCACTAGAAATATATTTTTTTGATTTTTAAACTTTTCAACAAATCTCATAAATGTATCTACAGGTAGTTTATCATTAGAAATATATTTTTTTATTTTCTTTTTCAAACTTTTCAACACATCTCATAAATGTATATAGTTTATCATTAGAAATATATTTTTTTTATTTTCTTGTTCAAACTTTTCAACATATTTCATAAATGTATCTAGTTTATTAATAGAAGTTATTTTTTTGATTTTCAAACTTTTCAACACATTTCATAAGTGTATATAGTTTATTAATAGAAGTTATTTTTTTGATTTTCTTTTTGAAATTTTTCAACACATTTCATAAATGTTTCTAGTTTTTATCATTAGAAATATATTTTTTTGATTTTGAAACTTTTCAACACATTTCATAAATGTATCTAGTTTATCACTAGAAATATTTTTTTTTGATTTTCAAACTTTTCAACATATCTCATAAATGTATCTTCCGGTAGTTTATCATTAGAAATATATATTATTATTTTCTTTTTCAATCTTTTCAACACATCTCATAAATGTATCTACCGGTAGATTATAACTAGAAATATATCTTTTCATTTTCTTTTTCAAACTTTTCAACACATTTCATAAATGTATATATTTTATCATTAAAAATATTTTTTATTTATTTTCTTTTCCAAACTTTTCAACATATTTCATAAATGTATCTAGTTTATCAATAGAAGTTATTTTTTTGAATTTCAAAGGTTTCAACATATTTCATAAATGTATCTAGTTTATCACTAGAAATATAATTTTTGATTTTCTTTTCCAAACTTTTCAACACATCTCATAAATGTATCTAGTTTATCAATAGAAGTAATTTTTTTGATTTTCAACACATTTCATAAGTGTATATAGTTTATTAATAGAAGTTATTTTTTTTATTTTCTTTTTGAAATTTTCAACACATTTCATAAATGTTTCTAGTTTTTATCATTAGAAATATATTTTTTTGATTTTCAAACTTTTCAACATATCTCATAAATGTATCTTCCGGTAGTTTATCATTAGAAATATATTTTTTTATTTTCTTTTTCAATCTTTTCAACACATTTCATAAATGTATCTACTCGTAGATTATAACTAGAAATATATCTTTTCATTTTCTTTTTCAAACTTTTCAACACATTTCATAAATGTATATAGTTTATCATTATAAATATATTTTTTTTATTTTCTTTTTCAAACTTTTCAACACATCTCATAAATGTATCTACCTGTAGATGATCACTAGAAATATATCTTTTCATTTTCTTTTTCAAACTTTTCAACACATTTCATAAGTGTATATAGTTTATTAATAGAAGTTATTTTTTTTATTTTCTTTTTGAAATTTTTCAACACATTTCATAAATGTTTCTAGTTTTTATCATTAGAAATATATTTTTTTGATTTTGAAACTTTTCAACACATTTCATAAATGTATCTAGTTTATCACTAGAAATATATTTTTTTGATTTTCAAACTTTTCAACATATCTCATAAATGTATCTTCCGGTAGTTTATCATTAGAAATATATTTTTTTATTTTCTTTTTCAATCTTTTCAACACATCTCATAAATGTATCTACCGGTAGATTATAACTAGAAATATATCTTTTCATTTTCTTTTTCAAACTTTTCAACACATTTCATAAATGTATATAGTTTATCATTAAAAATATTTTTTATTTATATTCTTTTCCAAACTTTTCAACACATTTCATAAATGTATCTACTGGTAGATTATAACTAGAAATATATCTTTTCATTTTCTTTTTCAAACTTTTCAACACATTTCATAAATGTATATAGTTTATCATTATAAATATATTTTTTTTATTTTCTTTTTCAAACTTTTCAACACATCTCATAAATGTATCTACCTGTAGATGATCACTAGAAATATATCTTTTCATTTTCTTTTTCAAACTTTTCAACACATTTCATAAATGTATCTACCGGTAGTTTATCATTAGAAATATATTTTTTTATTTTCTTTTTCAAATTTTTCAACACATCTCATAAATGTATCTACTTGTAGATGATCACTAGAAATATATCTTTTCATTTTCTTTTTCAAACTGTTCAACACATTTCATAAATGTATCTACCGGTAATTTATCATTAGAAATATATTTTTTTATTTTCTTTTTCAAACTTTTCAACACATCTCATAAATGTATATAGTTTATCATTAGAAATATATTTTTTTTATTTTCTTGTTCAAACTTTTCAACATATTTCATAAATGTATCAAGTTTATCACTAGAAATATATTTTTTTATTTTCTTTTCCAAACTTTTCAACACATCTCATAAATGTATATACCAGTAGTTTATCATAAGAAATATATTTTTTTATTTTCTTTTTCAAACTTTTCAACAAATCTCATAAGTGTATATAGTTTATCAATAGAAATTAATTTTTTGATTTTCTTTTTGAAATTTGTCAACACATTTCATAAATGTATCTAGTTTATCATTAGAAATATATTTTTTTTGATTTTTAAACTTTTCAACAAATCTCATAAATGTATCTACAGGTAGTTTATCATTAGAAATATATTTTTTTATTTTCTTTTTCAAACTTTTCAACACATCTCATAAATGTATATAGTTTATCATTAGAAATATATTTTTTTTATTTTCTTGTTCAAACTTTTCAACATATTTCATAAATGTATCTAGTTTATCAATAGAAGTTATTTTTTTGAATTTCAAAGGTTTCAACATATTTCATAAATGTATCTAGTTTATCACTAGAAATATATTTTTTGATTTTCTTTTCCAAACTTTTCAACACATCTCATAAATGTATCTAGTTTATCAATAGAAGTAATTTTTTTGATTTTCAAACTTTTCAACACATTTCATAAGTGTATATAGTTTATTAATAGAAGTTATTTTTTTGATTTTCTTTTTGAAATTTTCAACACATTTCATAAATGTTTCTAGTTTTTATCATCAGAAATATATTTTTTTGATTTTGAAACTTTTCAACACATTTCATAAATGAATCTAGTTTATCACTAGAAATATATTTTTTTGATTTTCAAACTTTTCAACATATCTCATAAATGTATCTTCCGGTAGTTTATCATTAGAAATATATTTTTTTATTTTCTTTTTCAAACTTTTCAACACATCTCATAAATGTATCTACCTGTAGATGATCACTAGAAATATATCTTTTCATTTTCTTTTTCAAACTTTTCAACACATTTCATAAATGTATCTACCGGTAGTTTATCATTAGAAATATATTTTTTTATTTTCTTTTTCAAATTTTTCAACACATCTCATAAATGTATCTACTTGTAGATGATCACTAGAAATATATCTTTTCATTTTCTTTTTCAAACTGTTCAACACATTTCATAAATGTATCTACCGGTAATTTATCATTAGAAATATATTTTTTTATTTTCTTTTTCAAACTTTTCAACACATCTCATAAATGTATATAGTTTATCATTAGAAATATATTTTTTTTATTTTCTTGTTCAAACTTTTCAACATATTTCATAAATGTATCAAGTTTATCACTAGAAATATATTTTTTTATTTTCTTTTCCAAACTTTTCAACACATCTCATAAATGTATATACCAGTAGTTTATCATAAGAAATATATTTTTTTATTTTCTTTTTCAAACTTTTCAACAAATCTCATAAGTGTATATAGTTTATCAATAGAAATTAATTTTTTGATTTTCTTTTTGAAATTTGTCAACACATTTCATAAATGTATCTAGTTTATCACTAGAAATATATTTTTTTGATTTTCAAACTTTTCAACATATCTCATAAATGTATCTTCCGGTAGTTTATCATTAGAAATATATTTTTTTATTTTCTTTTTCCAATTTTTCAACACATCTCATAAATGTATCTACCGGTAGATTATAACTAGAAATATATCTTTTCATTTTCTTTTTCAAACTTTTCAACACATTTCATAAATGTATATAGTTTATCATTAAAAATATTTTTTATTTATTTTATTTTCCAAACTTTACAACACATTTCATAAATGTATCTACCGGTAGATTATAACTAGAAATATATCTTTTCATTTTCTTTTTCAAACTTTTCAACACATTTCATAAATGTATATAGTTTATCGTATCATTAGAAATATATTTTTTTTATTTTCTTTTTCAAACTTTTCAACACATCTCATAAATGTATCTACCTGTAGATGATCACTAGAAATATATCTTTTCATTTTCTTTTTCAAACTTTTCAACACATTTCATAAATGTATCTACCGGTAGTTTATCATTAGAAATATATTTTTTTATTTTCTTTTTCAAATTTTTCAACACATCTCATAAATGTATCTACTTGTAGATGATCACTAGAAATATATCTTTTCATTTTCTTTTTCAAACTGTTCAACACATTTCATAAATGTATCTACCGGTAATTTATCATTAGAAATATATTTTTTTATTTTCTTTTTCAAACTTTTCAACACATCTCATAAATGTATATAGTTTATCATTAGAAATATATTTTTTTTATTTTCTTGTTCAAACCTTTTCAACATATTTCATAAATGTATCAAGTTTATCACTAGAAATATATTTTTTAATTTTCTTTTCCAAACTTTTCAACACATCTCATAAATGTATATACCAGTAGTTTATCATAAGAAATATATTTTTTAATTTTCTTTTTCAAACTTTTCAACAAATCTCATAAGTGTATATAGTTTATCAATAGAAATTAATTTTTTGATTTTCTTTTTGAAATTTGTCAACACATTTCATAAATGTATCTAGTTTATCATTAGAAATATATTTTTTTGATTTTTAAACTTTTCAACAAATCTCATAAATGTATCTACAGGTAGTTTATCATTAGAAATATATTTTTTTATTTTCTTTTTCAAACTTTTCAACACATCTCATAAATGTATATAGTTTATCATTAGAAATATATTTTTTTTATTTTCTTGTTCAAACTTTTCAACATATTTCATAAATGTATCTAGTTTATCAATAGAAGTTATTTTTTTGAATTTCAAAGGTTTCAACATATTTCATAAATGTATCTAGTTTATCACTAGAAATATATTTTTTGATTTTCTTTTCCAAACTTTTCAACACATCTCATAAATGTATCTAGTTTATCAATAGAAGTAATTTTTTTGATTTTCAAACTTTTCAACACATTTCATAAGTGTATATAGTTTATTAATAGAAGTTATTTTTTTGATTTTCTTTTTGAAATTTTCAACACATTTCATAAATGTTTCTAGTTTTTATCATCAGAAATATATTTTTTTGATTTTGAAACTTTTCAACACATTTCATAAATGAATCTAGTTTATCACTAGAAATATATTTTTTTGATTTTCAAACTTTTCAACATATCTCATAAATGTATCTTCCGGTAGTTTATCATTAGAAATATATTTTTTTATTTTCTTTTTCAAACTTTTCAACACATCTCATAAATGTATCTACCGGTAGATTATAACTAGAAATATATCTTTTCATTTTCTTTTTCAAACTTTTCAACACATTTCATAAATGTATATAGTTTATCATTAGAAATATATTTTTTTTATTTTCTTTTTCAAACTTTTCAACACATCTCATAAATGTATCTACAGGTAGTTTATCATTAGAAATATATTTTTTTATTTTCTTTTTCAAACTTTTCAACACATCTCATAAATGTATATAGTTTATCATTAGAAATATATTTTTTTTATTTTCTTGTTCAAACTTTTCAACATATTTCATAAATGTATCTAGTTTATCAATAGAAGTTATTTTTTTGAATTTCAAAGGTTTCAACATATTTCATAAATGTATCTAGTTTATCACTAGAAATATATTTTTTGATTTTCTTTTCCAAACTTTTCAACACATCTCATAAATGTATCTAGTTTATCAATAGAAGTAATATTTTTGATTTTCAAACTTTTCAACACATTTCATAAGTGTATATAGTTTATTAATAGAAGTTATTTTTTTTATTTTCTTTTTGAAATTTTTCAACACATTTCATAAATGTTTCTAGTTTTTATCATTAGAAATATATTTTTTTGATTTTGAAACTTTTCAACACCTTTCATAAATGTATCTAGTTTATCACTAGAAATATATTTTTTTGATTTTCAAACTTTTCAACATATCTCATAAATGTATCTTCCGGTAGTTTATCATTAGAAATATATTTTTTTATTTTCTTTTTCAATCTTTTCAACACATCTCATAAATGTATCTACCGGTAGATTATAACTAGAAATATATCTTTTCATTTTCTTTTTCAAACTTTTCAACACATTTCATAAATGTATATAGTTTATCATTAAAAATATTTTTTATTTATTTTCTTTTCCAAACTTTTCAACACATTTCATAAATGTATCTACTGGTAGATTATAACTAGAAATATATCTTTTCATTTTCTTTTTCAAACTTTTCAACACATTTCATAAATGTATATAGTTTATCATTATAAATATATTTTTCTTATTTTCTTTTTCAAACTTTTCAACACATCTCATAAATGTATCTACCTGTAGATGATCACTAGAAATATATCTTTTCATTTTCTTTTTCAAACTTTTCAACACATTTCATAAATGTATCTACCGGTAGTTTATCATTAGAAATATATTTTTTTATTTTCTTTTTCAAACTTTTCAACACATCTCATAAATGTATCTACCTGTAGATGATCACTAGAAATATATTTTTTTATTTTCTTTTTCAAACTTTTCAACACATCTCATAAATGTATATAGTTTATCATTAGAAATATATTTTTTTATTTTCTTGTTCAAACTTTTCAACATATTTCATAAATGTATCTAGTTTATCACTAGAAATATATTTTTTGATTTTCTTTTCCAAACTTTTCAAAACATCTCATAAATGTATCTAGTTTATCAATAGAAGTAATTTTTTTGATTTTCAAACTTTTCAACACATTTCATAAGTGTATATAGTTTATTAATAGAAGTTATTTTTTTTATTTTCTTTTTGAAATTTTTCAACACATTTCATAAATGTTTCTAGTTTTTATCATTAGAAATATATTTTTTTGATTTTGAAACTTTTCAACACATTTCATAAATGTATCTAGTTTATCACTAGAAATATATTTTTTGGATTTTCAAACTTTACAACATATCTCATAAATGTATCTTCCGGTAGTTTATCATTAGAAATATATTTTTTTATTTTCTTTATCAATCTTTTCAACACATCTCATAAATGTATCTACCGGTAGATTATAACTAGAAATATATCTTTTCATTTTCTTTTTCAAACTTTTCAACACATTTCATAAATGTATATATTTTATCATTAAAAATATTTTTTATTTATTTTCTTTTCCAAACTTTTCAACATATTTCATAAATGTATCTAGTTTATCAATAGAAGTTATTTTTTTGAATTTCAAAGGTTTCAACATATTTCATAAATGTATCTAGTTTATCACTAGAAATATATTTTTTGATTTTCTTTTCCAAACTTTTCAACACATCTCATAAATGTATCTAGTTTATCAATAGAAGTAATTTTTTTTATTTTCAACACATTTCATAAGTGTATATAGTTTATTAATAGAAGTTATTTTTTTTATTTTCTTTTTGAAATTTTCAACACATTTCATAAATGTTTCTAGTTTTTATCATTAGAAATATATTTTTTTGATTTTGAAACTTTTCAACACATTTCATAAATGTATCTAGTTTATCACTAGAAATATATTTTTTTGATTTTCAAACTTTTCAACATATCTCATAAATGTATCTTCCGGTAGTTTATCATTAGAAATATATTTTTTTATTTTCTTTTTCAATCTTTTCAACACATTTCATAAATGTATCTACTGGTAGATTATAACTAGAAATATATCTTTTCATTTTCTTTTTCAAACTTTTCAACACATTTCATAAATGTATATAGTTTATCATTATAAATATATTTTTTTTATTTTCTTTTTCAAACTTTTCAACACATCTCATAAATGTATCTACCTGTAGATGATCACTAGAAATATATCTTTTCATTTTCTTTTTCAAACTTTTCAACACATTTCATAAGTGTATATAGTTTATTAATAGAAGTTATTTTTTTTATTTTCTTTTTGAAATTTTTCAACACATTTCATAAATGTTTCTAGTTTTTATCATTAGAAATATATTTTTTTGATTTTGAAACTTTTCAACACATTTCATAAATGTATCTAGTTTATCACTAGAAATATATTTTTTTGATTTTCAAACTTTTCAACATATCTCATAAATGTATCTTCCGGTAGTTTATCATTAGAAATATATTTTTTTATTTTCTTTTTCAATCTTTTCAACACATCTCATAAATGTATCTACCGGTAGATTATAACTAGAAATATATCTTTTCATTTTCTTTTTCAAACTTTTCAACACATTTCATAAATGTATATAGTTTATCATTAAAAATATTTTTTATTTATATTCTTTTCCAAACTTTTCAACACATTTCATAAATGTATCTACTGGTAGATTATAACTAGAAATATATCTTTTCATTTTCTTTTTCAAACTTTTCAACACATTTCATAAATGTATATAGTTTATCATTATAAATATATTTTTTTTATTTTCTTTTTCAAACTTTTCAACACATCTCATAAATGTATCTACCTGTAGATGATCACTAGAAATATATCTTTTCATTTTCTTTTTCAAACTTTTCAACACATTTCATAAATGTATCTACCGGTAGTTTATCATTAGAAATATATTTTTTTTATTTTCTTTTTCAAATTTTTCAACACATCTCATAAATGTATCTACTTGTAGATGATCACTAGAAATATATCTTTTCATTTTCTTTTTCAAACTTTTCAACACATTTCATAAATGTATCTACCGGTAATTTATCATTAGAAATATATTTTTTTATTTTCTTTTTCAAACTTTTCAACACATCTCATAAATGTATATAGTTTATCATTAGAAATATATTTTTTTTATTTTCTTGTTCAAACTTTTCAACATATTTCATAAATGTATCAAGTTTATCACTAGAAATATATTTTTTTATTTTCTTTTCCAAACTTTTCAACACATCTCATAAATGTATATACCAGTAGTTTATCATAAGAAATATATTTTTTTATTTTCTTTTTCAAACTTTTCAACAAATCTCATAAGTGTATATAGTTTATCAATAGAAATTAATTTTGTGATTTTCTTTTTGAAATTTGTCAACACATTTCATAAATGTATCTAGTTTATCATTAGAAATATATATTTTTTATTTTCAAACTTTTCAACACATCTCATAAATGTATCTACCTGTAGATGATCACTAGAAATATATCTTTTCATTTTCTTTTTCAAACTTTTCAACACATTTCATAAATGTATCTACCGGTAGTTTATCATTAGAAATATATTTTTTAATTTTCTTTTTCAAACTTTTCAACACATCTCATAAATGTATATAGTTTATAATTAGAAATATATTTTTTTTATTTTCTTGTTCAAACTTTTCAACATATTTCATAAATGTATCTAGTTTATCACTAGAAATATATTTTTTGATTTTCTTTTCCAAACTTTTCAACACATCTCATAAATGTATCTAGTTTATCAATAGAAGTAATTTTTTTGATTTTCAAACTTTTCAACACATTTCATAAGTGTATATAGTTTATTAATAGAAGTTATTTTTTTGATTTTCTTTTTGAAACTTTTCAACACATTTCATAAATGTATCTAGTTTATCACTAGAAATATATTTTTTTGATTTTTAAACTTTTCAACAAATCTCATAAATGTATCTACAGGTAGTTTATCATTAGAAATATATTTTTTTATTTTCTTTTTCAAACTTTTCAACACATCTCATAAATGTATATAGTTTATCATTAGAAATATATTTTTTTTATTTTCTTGTTCAAACTTTTCAACATATTTCATAAATGTATCTAGTTTATTAATAGAAGTTATTTTTTTGATTTTCAAACTTTTCAACACATTTCATAAGTGTATATAGTTTATTAATAGAAGTTATTTTTTTGATTTTCTTTTTGAAATTTTTCAACACATTTCATAAATGTTTCTAGTTTTTATCATTAGAAATATATTTTTTTGATTTTGAAACTTTTCAACACATTTCATAAATGTATCTAGTTTATCACTAGAAATATTTTTTTTTGATTTTCAAACTTTTCAACATATCTCATAAATGTATCTTCCGGTAGTTTATCATTAGAAATATATATTATTATTTTCTTTTTCAATCTTTTCAACACATCTCATAAATGTATCTACCGGTAGATTATAACTAGAAATATATCTTTTCATTTTCTTTTTCAAACTTTTCAACACATTTCATAAATGTATATATTTTATCATTAAAAATATTTTTTATTTATTTTCTTTTCCAAACTTTTCAACATATTTCATAAATGTATCTAGTTTATCAATAGAAGTTATTTTTTTGAATTTCAAAGGTTTCAACATATTTCATAAATGTATCTAGTTTATCACTAGAAATATAATTTTTGATTTTCTTTTCCAAACTTTTCAACACATCTCATAAATGTATCTAGTTTATCAATAGAAGTAATTTTTTTGATTTTCAACACATTTCATAAGTGTATATAGTTTATTAATAGAAGTTATTTTTTTTATTTTCTTTTTGAAATTTTCAACACATTTCATAAATGTTTCTAGTTTTTATCATTAGAAATATATTTTTTTGATTTTGAAACTTTTCAACACATTTCATAAATGTATCTAGTTTATCACTAGAAATATATTTTTTTGATTTTCAAACTTTTCAACATATCTCATAAATGTATCTTCCGGTAGTTTATCATTAAAATATATTTTTTTATTTTCTTTTTCAATCTTTTCAACACATTTCATAAATGTATCTACTGGTAGATTATAACTAGAAATATATCTTTTCATTTTCTTTTTCAAACTTTTCAACACATTTCATAAATGTATATAGTTTATCATTATAAATATATTTTTTTTATTTTCTTTTTCAAACTTTTCAACACATCTCATAAATGTATCTACCTGTAGATGATCACTAGAAATATATCTTTTCATTTTCTTTTTCAAACTTTTCAACACATTTCATAAGTGTATATAGTTTATTAATAGAAGTTATTTTTTTTATTTTCTTTTTGAAATTTTTCAACACATTTCATAAATGTTTCTAGTTTTTATCATTAGAAATATATTTTTTTGATTTTGAAACTTTTCAACACATTTCATAAATGTATCTAGTTTATCACTAGAAATATATTTTTTTGATTTTCAAACTTTTCAACATATCTCATAAATGTATCTTCCGGTAGTTTATCATTAGAAATATATTTTTTTATTTTCTTTTTCAATCTTTTCAACACATCTCATAAATGTATCTACCGGTAGATTATAACTAGAAATATATCTTTTCATTTTCTTTTTCAAACTTTTCAACACATTTCATAAATGTATATAGTTTATCATTAAAAATATTTTTTATTTATATTCTTTTCCAAACTTTTCAACACATTTCATAAATGTATCTACTGGTAGATTATAACTAGAAATATATCTTTTCATTTTCTTTTTCAAACTTTTCAACACATTTCATAAATGTATATAGTTTATCATTATAAATATATTTTTTTTATTTTCTTTTTCAAACTTTTCAACACATCTCATAAATGTATCTACCTGTAGATGATCACTAGAAATATATCTTTTCATTTTCTTTTTCAAACTTTTCAACACATTTCATAAATGTATATAGTTTATCATTATAAATATATTTTTTTTATTTTCTTTTTCAAACTTTTCAACACATCTCATAAATGTATCTACCTGTAGATGATCACTAGAAATATATCTTTTCATTTTCTTTTTCAAACTTTTCAACACATTTCATAAGTGTATATAGTTTATTAATAGAAGTTATTTTTTTTATTTTCTTTTTGAAATTTTTCAACACATTTCATAAATGTTTCTAGTTTTTATCATTAGAAATATATTTTTTTGATTTTGAAACTTTTCAACACATTTCATAAATGTATCTAGTTTATCACTAGAAATATATTTTTTTGATTTTCAAACTTTTCAACATATCTCATAAATGTATCTTCCGGTAGTTTATCATTAGAAATATATTTTTTTATTTTCTTTTTCAATCTTTTCAACACATCTCATAAATGTATCTACCGGTAGATTATAACTAGAAATATATCTTTTCATTTTCTTTTTCAAACTTTTCAACACATTTCATAAATGTATATAGTTTATCATTTAAAATATTTTTTATTTATATTCTTTTCCAAACTTTTCAACACATTTCATAAATGTATCTACTGGTAGATTATAACTAGAAATATATCTTTTCATTTTCTTTTTCAAACTTTTCAACACATTTCATAAATGTATATAGTTTATCATTATAAATATATTTTTTTTATTTTCTTTTTCAAACTTTTCAACACATCTCATAAATGTATCTACCTGTAGATGATCACTAGAAATATATCTTTTCATTTTCTTTTTCAAACTTTTCAACACATTTCATAAATGTATCTACCGGTAGTTTATCATTAGAAATATATTTTTTTTATTTTCTTTTTCAAATTTTTCAACACATCTCATAAATGTATCTACTTGTAGATGATCACTAGAAATATATCTTTTCATTTTCTTTTTCAAACTTTTCAACACATTTCATAAATGTATCTACCGGTAATTTATCATTAGAAATATATTTTTTTATTTTCTTTTTCAAACTTTTCAACACATCTCATAAATGTATATAGTTTATCATTAGAAATATATTTTTTTTATTTTCTTGTTCAAACTTTTCAACATATTTCATAAATGTATCAAGTTTATCACTAGAAATATATTTTTTTATTTTCTTTTCCAAACTTTTCAACACATCTCATAAATGTATATACCAGTAGTTTATCATAAGAAATATATTTTTTTATTTTCTTTTTCAAACTTTTCAACAAATCTCATAAGTGTATATAGTTTATCAATAGAAATTAATTTTGTGATTTTCTTTTTGAAATTTGTCAACACATTTCATAAATGTATCTAGTTTATCATTAGAAATATATATTTTTTATTTTCAAACTTTTCAACACATCTCATAAATGTATCTACCTGTAGATGATCACTAGAAATATATCTTTTCATTTTCTTTTTCAAACTTTTCAACACATTTCATAAATGTATCTACCGGTAGTTTATCATTAGAAATATATTTTTTAATTTTCTTTTTCAAACTTTTCAACACATCTCATAAATGTATATAGTTTATAATTAGAAATATATTTTTTTTATTTTCTTGTTCAAACTTTTCAACATATTTCATAAATGTATCTAGTTTATCACTAGAAATATATTTTTTGATTTTCTTTTCCAAACTTTTCAACACATCTCATAAATGTATCTAGTTTATCAATAGAAGTAATTTTTTTGATTTTCAAACTTTTCAACACATTTCATAAGTGTATATAGTTTATTAATAGAAGTTATTTTTTTGATTTTCTTTTTGAAACTTTTCAACACATTTCATAAATGTATCTAGTTTATCACTAGAAATATATTTTTTTGATTTTTAAACTTTTCAACAAATCTCATAAATGTATCTACAGGTAGTTTATCATTAGAAATATATTTTTTTATTTTCTTTTTCAAACTTTTCAACACATCTCATAAATGTATATAGTTTATCATTAGAAATATATTTTTTTTATTTTCTTGTTCAAACTTTTCAACATATTTCATAAATGTATCTAGTTTATTAATAGAAGTTATTTTTTTGATTTTCAAACTTTTCAACACATTTCATAAGTGTATATAGTTTATTAATAGAAGTTATTTTTTTGATTTTCTTTTTGAAATTTTTCAACACATTTCATAAATGTTTCTAGTTTTTATCATTAGAAATATATTTTTTTGATTTTGAAACTTTTCAACACATTTCATAAATGTATCTAGTTTATCACTAGAAATATTTTTTTTTGATTTTCAAACTTTTCAACATATCTCATAAATGTATCTTCCGGTAGTTTATCATTAGAAATATATATTATTATTTTCTTTTTCAATCTTTTCAACACATCTCATAAATGTATCTACCGGTAGATTATAACTAGAAATATATCTTTTCATTTTCTTTTTCAAACTTTTCAACACATTTCATAAATGTATATATTTTATCATTAAAAATATTTTTTATTTATTTTCTTTTCCAAACTTTTCAACATATTTCATAAATGTATCTAGTTTATCAATAGAAGTTATTTTTTTGAATTTCAAAGGTTTCAACATATTTCATAAATGTATCTAGTTTATCACTAGAAATATAATTTTTGATTTTCTTTTCCAAACTTTTCAACACATCTCATAAATGTATCTAGTTTATCAATAGAAGTAATTTTTTTGATTTTCAACACATTTCATAAGTGTATATAGTTTATTAATAGAAGTTATTTTTTTTATTTTCTTTTTGAAATTTTCAACACATTTCATAAATGTTTCTAGTTTTTATCATTAGAAATATATTTTTTTGATTTTGAAACTTTTCAACACATTTCATAAATGTATCTAGTTTATCACTAGAAATATATTTTTTTGATTTTCAAACTTTTCAACATATCTCATAAATGTATCTTCCGGTAGTTTATCATTAGAAATATATTTTTTTATTTTCTTTTTCAATCTTTTCAACACATTTCATAAATGTATCTACTGGTAGATTATAACTAGAAATATATCTTTTCATTTTCTTTTTCAAACTTTTCAACACATTTCATAAATGTATATAGTTTATCATTATAAATATATTTTTTTTATTTTCTTTTTCAAACTTTTCAACACATCTCATAAATGTATCTACCTGTAGATGATCACTAGAAATATATCTTTTCATTTTCTTTTTCAAACTTTTCAACACATTTCATAAGTGTATATAGTTTATTAATAGAAGTTATTTTTTTTATTTTCTTTTTGAAATTTTTCAACACATTTCATAAATGTTTCTAGTTTTTATCATTAGAAATATATTTTTTTGATTTTGAAACTTTTCAACACATTTCATAAATGTATCTAGTTTATCACTAGAAATATATTTTTTTGATTTTCAAACTTTTCAACATATCTCATAAATGTATCTTCCGGTAGTTTATCATTAGAAATATATTTTTTTATTTTCTTTTTCAATCTTTTCAACACATCTCATAAATGTATCTACCGGTAGATTATAACTAGAAATATATCTTTTCATTTTCTTTTTCAAACTTTTCAACACATTTCATAAATGTATATAGTTTATCATTAAAAATATTTTTTATTTATATTCTTTTCCAAACTTTTCAACACATTTCATAAATGTATCTACTGGTAGATTATAACTAGAAATATATCTTTTCATTTTCTTTTTCAAACTTTTCAACACATTTCATAAATGTATATAGTTTATCATTATAAATATATTTTTTTTATTTTCTTTTTCAAACTTTTCAACACATCTCATAAATGTATCTACCTGTAGATGATCACTAGAAATATATCTTTTCATTTTCTTTTTCAAACTTTTCAACACATTTCATAAATGTATCTACCGGTAGTTTATCATTAGAAATATATTTTTTTATTTTCTTTTTCAAATTTTTCAACACATCTCATAAATGTATCTACTTGTAGATGATCACTAGAAATATATCTTTTCATTTTCTTTTTCAAACTTTTCAACACATTTCATAAATGTATCTACCGGTAATTTATCATTAGAAATATATTTTTTTATTTTCTTTTTCAAACTTTTCAACACATCTCATAAATGTATATAGTTTATCATTAGAAATATATTTTTTTTATTTTCTTGTTCAAACTTTTCAACATATTTCATAAATGTATCAAGTTTATCACTAGAAATATATTTTTTTATTTTCTTTTCCAAACTTTTCAACACATCTCATAAATGTATATACCAGTAGTTTATCATAAGAAATATATTTTTTTATTTTCTTTTTCAAACTTTTCAACAAATCTCATAAGTGTATATAGTTTATCAATAGAAATTAATTTTTTGATTTTCTTTTTGAAATTTGTCAACACATTTCATAAATGTATCTAGTTTATCATTAGAAATATATTTTTTTTATTTTCAAACTTTTCAACACATCTCATAAATGTATCTACCTGTAGATGATCACTAGAAATATATCTTTTCATTTTCTTTTTCAAACTTTTCAACACATTTCATAAATGTATCTACCGGTAGTTTATCATTAGAAATATATTTTTTAATTTTCTTTTTCAAACTTTTCAACACATCTCATAAATGTATATAGTTTATCATTAGAAATATATTTTTTTTATTTTCTTGTTCAAACTTTTCAACATATTTCATAAATGTATCTAGTTTATCACTAGAAATATATTTTTTTATTTTCTTTTCCAAACTTTTCAACACATCTCATAAATGTATATACCAGTAGTTTATCATAAGAAATATATTTTTTTATTTTCTTTTTCAAACTTTTCAACAAATCTCATAAGTGTATATAGTTTATCAATAGAAATTAATTTTTTGATTTTCTTTTTGAAATTTGTCAACACATTTCATAAATGTATCTAGTTTATCACTAGAAATATATTTTTTTGATTTTTAAACTTTTCAACAAATCTCATAAATGTATCTACAGGTAGTTTATCATTAGAAATATATTTTTTTATTTTCTTTTTCAAACTTTTCAACACATCTCATAAATGTATATAGTTTATCATTAGAAATATATTTTTTTTATTTTCTTGTTCAAACTTTTCAACATATTTCATAAATGTATCTAGTTTATCAATAGAAGTTATTTTTTTGAATTTCAAAGGTTTCAACATATTTCATAAATGTATCTAGTTTATCACTAGAAATATATTTTTTGATTTTCTTTTCCAAACTTTTCAACACATCTCATAAATGTATCTAGTTTATCAATAGAAGTAATTTTTTTGATTTTCAAACTTTTCAACACATTTCATAAGTGTATATAGTTTATTAATAGAAGTTATTTTTTTGATTTTCTTTTTGAAATTTTCAACACATTTCATAAATGTTTCTAGTTTTTATCATTAGAAATATATTTTTTTGATTTTGAAACTTTTCAACACATTTCATAAATGTATCTAGTTTATCACTAGAAATATATTTTTTTGATTTTCAAACTTTTCAACATATCTCATAAATGTATCTTCCGGTAGTTTATCATTAGAAATATATTTTTTTATTTTCTTTTTCAATCTTTTCAACACATCTCATAAATGTATCTACCGGTAGATTATAACTAGAAATATATCTTTTCATTTTCTTTTTCAAACTTTTCAACACATTTCATAAATGTATATAGTTTATCATTAAAAATATTTTTTGTTTATTTTATTTTCCAAACTTTACAACACATTTCATAAATGTATCTACTGGTAGATTATAACTAGAAATATATCTTTTCATTTTCTTTTTCAAACTTTTCAACACATTTCATAAATGTATATAGTTTATCATTATAAATATATTTTTTTTATTTTCTTGTTCAAACTTTTCAACATATTTCATAAATGTATCTAGTTTATCACTAGAAATATATTTTTTGATTTTCTTTTCCAAACTTTTCAACACATCTCATAAATGTATCTAGTTTATCAATAGAAGTAATTTTTTTGATTTTACAAACTTTTCAACACATTTCATAAGTGTATATAGTTTATTAATAGAAGTTATTTTTTTGATTTTCTTTTTGAAACTTTTCAACACATTTCATAAATGTATCTAGTTTATCACTAGAAATATATTTTTTTGATTTTTAAACTTTTCAACAAATCTCATAAATGTATCTACAGGTAGTTTATCATTAGAAATATATTTTTTTATTTTCTTTTTCAAACTTTTCAACACATCTCATAAATGTATATAGTTTATCATTAGAAATATATTTTTTTTATTTTCTTGTTCAAACTTTTCAACATATTTCATAAACATATTTCATATTTCATAATATCTAGTTTATCAATAGAAGTTATTTTTTTGAATTTCAAAGGTTTCAACATATTTCATAAATGTATCTAGTTTATCACTAGAAATATATTTTTTGATTTTCTTTTCCAAACTTTTCAACACATCTCATAAATGTATCTAGTTTATCAATAGAAGTAATTTTTTTGATTTTCAAACTTTTCAACACATTTCATAAGTGTATATAGTTTATTAATAGAAGTTATTTTTTTGATTTTCTTTTTGAAATTTTTCAACACATTTCATAAATGTTTCTAGTTTTTATCATTAGAAATATATTTTTTTGATTTTGAAACTTTTCAACACATTTCATAAATGTATCTAGTTTATCACTAGAAATATTTTTTTTTGATTTTCAAACTTTTCAACATATCTCATAAATGTATCTTCCTGTAGTTTATCATTAGAAATATATATTATTATTTTCTTTTTCAATCTTTTCAACACATCTCATAAATGTATCTACCGGTAGATTATAACTAGAAATATATCTTTTCATTTTCTTTTTCAAACTTTTCAACACATTTCATAAATGTATATATTTTATCATTAAAAATATTTTTTATTTATTTTCTTTTCCAAACTTTTCAACATATTTCATAAATGTATCTAGTTTATCAATAGAAGTTATTTTTTTGAATTTCAAAGGTTTCAACATATTTCATAAATGTATCTAGTTTATCACTAGAAATATAATTTTTGATTTTCTTTTCCAAACTTTTCAACACATCTCATAAATGTATCTAGTTTATCAATAGAAGTAATTTTTTTGATTTTCAACACATTTCATAAGTGTATATAGTTTATTAATAGAAGTTATTTTTTTTATTTTCTTTTTGAAATTTTCAACACATTTCATAAATGTTTCTAGTTTTTATCATTAGAAATATATTTTTTTGATTTTGAAACTTTTCAACACATTTCATAAATGTATCTAGTTTATCACTAGAAATATATTTTTTTGATTTTCAAACTTTTCAACATATCTCATAAATGTATCTTCCGGTAGTTTATCATTAGAAATATATTTTTTTATTTTCTTTTTCAATCTTTTCAACACATTTCATAAATGTATCTACTGGTAGATTATAACTAGAAATATATCTTTTCATTTTCTTTTTCAAACTTTTCAACACATTTCATAAATGTATATAGTTTATCATTATAAATATATTTTTTTTATTTTCTTTTTCAAACTTTTCAACACATCTCATAAATGTATCTACCTGTAGATGATCACTAGAAATATATCTTTTCATTTTCTTTTTCAAACTTTTCAACACATTTCATAAGTGTATATAGTTTATTAATAGAAGTTATTTTTTTTATTTTCTTTTTGAAATTTTTCAACACATTTCATAAATGTTTCTAGTTTTTATCATTAGAAATATATTTTTTTGATTTTGAAACTTTTCAACACATTTCATAAATGTATCTAGTTTATCACTAGAAATATATTTTTTTGATTTTCAAACTTTTCAACATATCTCATAAATGTATCTTCCGGTAGTTTATCATTAGAAATATATTTTTTTATTTTCTTTTTCAATCTTTTCAACACATCTCATAAATGTATCTACCGGTAGATTATAACTAGAAATATATCTTTTCATTTTCTTTTTCAAACTTTTCAACACATTTCATAAATGTATATAGTTTATCATTAAAAATATTTTTTATTTATATTCTTTTCCAAACTTTTCAACACATTTCATAAATGTATCTACTGGTAGATTATAACTAGAAATATATCTTTTCATTTTCTTTTTCAAACTTTTCAACACATTTCATAAATGTATATAGTTTATCATAAGAAATATATTTTTTTAATTTTCTTTTTCAAACTTTTCAACACATCTCATAAATGTATCTACCTGTAGATGATCACTAGAAATATATCTTTTCATTTTCTTTTTCAAACTTTTCAACACATTTCATAAATGTATCTACAGGTAGTTTATCATTAGAAATATATTTTTTTATTTTCTTTTTCAAATTTTTCAACACATCTCATAAATGTATCTACTTGTAGATGATCACTAGAAATATATCTTTTCATTTTCTTTTTCAAACTTTTCAACACATTTCATAAATGTATCTACCGGTAATTTATCATTAGAAATATATTTTTTTATTTTCTTTTTCAAACTTTTCAACACATCTCATAAATGTATATAGTTTATCATTAGAAATATATTTTTTTTATTTTCTTGTTCAAACTTTTCAACATATTTCATAAATGTATCAAGTTTATCACTAGAAATATATTTTTTGATTTTCTTTTCCAAACTTTTCAACACATCTCATAAATGTATATACCAGTAGTTTATCATAAGAAATATATTTTTTTATTTTCTTTTTCAAACTTTTCAACAAATCTCATAAGTGTATATAGTTTATCAATAGAAATTAATTTTTTGATTTTCTTTTTGAAATTTGTCAACACATTTCATAAATGTATCTAGTTTATCACTAGAAATATATTTTTTTGATTTTTAAACTTTTCAACAAATCTCATAAATGTATCTACAGGTAGTTTATCATTAGAAATATATTTTTTTATTTTCTTTTTCAAACTTTTCAACACATCTCATAAATGTATATAGTTTATCATTAGAAATATATTTTTTTTATTTTCTTGTTCAAACTTTTCAACATATTTCATAAATGTATCTAGTTTATCAATAGAAGTTATTTTTTTGAATTTCAAAGGTTTCAACATATTTCATAAATGTATCTAGTTTATCACTAGAAATATATTTTTTGATTTTCTTTTCCAAACTTTTCAACACATCTCATAAATGTATCTAGTTTATCAATAGAAGTAATTTTTTTGATTTTCAAACTTTTCAACACATTTCATAAGTGTATATAGTTTATTAATAGAAGTTATTTTTTTGATTTTCTTTTTGAAATTTTCAACACATTTCATAAATGTTTCTAGTTTTTATCATTAGAAATATATTTTTTTGATTTTGAAACTTTTCAACACATTTCATAAATGTATCTAGTTTATCACTAGAAATATATTTTTTTGATTTTCAAACTTTTCAACATATCTCATAAATGTATCTTCCGGTAGTTTATCATTAGAAATATATTTTTTTATTTTCTTTTTCAATCTTTTCAACACATCTCATAAATGTATCTACCGGTAGATTATAACTAGAAATATATCTTTTCATTTTCTTTTTCAAACTTTTCAACACATTTCATAAATGTATATAGTTTATCATTAAAAATATTTTTTGTTTATTTTATTTTCCAAACTTTACAACACATTTCATAAATGTATCTACTGGTAGATTATAACTAGAAATATATCTTTTCATTTTCTTTTTCAAACTTTTCAACACATTTCATAAATGTATATAGTTTATCATTATAAATATATTTTTTTTATTTTCTTGTTCAAACTTTTCAACATATTTCATAAATGTATCTAGTTTATCACTAGAAATATATTTTTTGATTTTCTTTTCCAAACTTTTCAACACATCTCATAAATGTATCTAGTTTATCAATAGAAGTAATTTTTTTGATTTTACAAACTTTTCAACACATTTCATAAGTGTATATAGTTTATTAATAGAAGTTATTTTTTTGATTTTCTTTTTGAAACTTTTCAACACATTTCATAAATGTATCTAGTTTATCACTAGAAATATATTTTTTTGATTTTTAAACTTTTCAACAAATCTCATAAATGTATCTACAGGTAGTTTATCATTAGAAATATATTTTTTTATTTTCTTTTTCAAACTTTTCAACACATCTCATAAATGTATATAGTTTATCATTAGAAATATATTTTTTTTATTTTCTTGTTCAAACTTTTCAACATATTTCATAAATGTATCTAGTTTATCAATAGAAGTTATTTTTTTGAATTTGAAAGGTTTCAACATATTTCATAAATGTATCTAGTTTATCACTAGAAATATATTTTTTGATTTTCTTTTCCAAACTTTTCAACACATCTCATAAATGTATCTAGTTTATCAATAGAAGTAATTTTTTTGATTTTCAAACTTTTCAACACATTTCATAAGTGTATATAGTTTATTAATAGAAGTTATTTTTTTGATTTTCTTTTTGAAATTTTTCAACACATTTCATAAATGTTTCTAGTTTTTATCATTAGAAATATATTTTTTTGATTTTGAAACTTTTCAACACATTTCATAAATGTATCTAGTTTATCACTAGAAATATTTTTTTTTGATTTTCAAACTTTTCAACATATCTCATAAATGTATCTTCCGGTAGTTTATCATTAGAAATATATTTTTTTATTTTCTTTTTCAATCTTTTCAACACATCTCATAAATGTATCTACCGGTAGATTATAACTAGAAATATATCTTTTCATTTTCTTTTTCAAACTTTTCAACACATTTCATAAATGTATATATTTTATCATTAAAAATATTTTTTATTTATTTTCTTTTCCAAACTTTTCAACATATTTCATAAATGTATCTAGTTTATCAATAGAAGTTATTTTTTTGAATTTCAAAGGTTTCAACATATTTCATAAATGTATCTAGTTTATCACTAGAAATATATTTTTTGATTTTCTTTTCCAAACTTTTCAACACATCTCATAAATGTATCTAGTTTATCAATAGAAGTAATTTTTTTGATTTTCAACACATTTCATAAGTGTATATAGTTTATTAATAGAAGTTATTTTTTTGATTTTCTTTTTGAAATTTTCAACACATTTCATAAATGTTTCTAGTTTTTATCATTAGAAATATATTTTTTTGATTTTGAAACTTTTCAACACATTTCATAAATGTATCTAGTTTATCACTAGAAATATATTTTTTTGATTTTCAAACTTTTCAACATATCTCATAAATGTATCTTCCGGTAGTTTATCATTAGAAATATATTTTTTTATTTTCTTTTTCAATCTTTTCAACACATTTCATAAATGTATCTACTGGTAGATTATAACTAGAAATATATCTTTTCATTTTCTTTTTCAAACTTTTCAACACATTTCATAAATGTATATAGTTTATCATTATAAATATATTTTTTTTATTTTCTTTTTCAAACTTTTCAACACATCTCATAAATGTATCTACCTGTAGATGATCACTAGAAATATATCTTTTCATTTTCTTTTTCAAACTTTTCAACACATTTCATAAGTGTATATAGTTTATTAATAGAAGTTATTTTTTTTATTTTCTTTTTGAAATTTTTCAACACATTTCATAAATGTTTCTAGTTTTTATCATTAGAAATATATTTTTTTGATTTTGAAACTTTTCAACACATTTCATAAATGTATCTAGTTTATCACTAGAAATATATTTTTTTGATTTTCAAACTTTTCAACATATCTCATAAATGTATCTTCCGGTAGTTTATCATTAGAAATATATTTTTTTATTTTCTTTTTCAATCTTTTCAACACATCTCATAAATGTATCTACCGGTAGATTATAACTAGAAATATATCTTTTCATTTTCTTTTTCAAACTTTTCAACACATTTCATAAATGTATATAGTTTATCATTAAAAATATTTTTTATTTATTTTCTTTTCCAAACTTTTCAACACATTTCATAAATGTATCTACTGGTAGATTATAACTAGAAATATATCTTTTCATTTTCTTTTTCAAACTTTTCAACACATTTCATAAATGTATATAGTTTATCATTATAAATATATTTTTCTTATTTTCTTTTTCAAACTTTTCAACACATCTCATAAATGTATCTACCTGTAGATGATCACTAGAAATATATCTTTTCATTTTCTTTTTCAAACTTTTCAACACATTTCATAAATGTATCTACCGGTAGTTTATCATTAGAAATATATTTTTTTATTTTCTTTTTCAAACTTTTCAACACATCTCATAAATGTATATAGTTTATCATTAGAAATATATTTTGTTTATTTTCTTGTTCAAACTTTTCAACATATTTCATAAATGTATCTAGTTTATCACTAGAAATACATTTTTTGATTTTCTTTTCCAAACTTTTCAACACATCTCATAAATGTATCTAGTTTATCAATAGAAGTAATTTTTTTGATTTTCAAACTTTTCAACACATTTCATAAGTGTATATAGTTTATTAATAGAAGTTATTTTTTTGATTTTCTTTTTGAAACTTTTCAACACATTTCATAAATGTATCTAGTTTATCACTAGAAATATATTTTTTTGATTTTTAAACTTTTCAACAAATCTCATAAATGTATCTACAGGTAGTTTATCATTAGAAATATATTTTTTTATTTTCTTTTTCAAACTTTTCAACACATCTCATAAATGTATATAGTTTATCATTAGAAATATATTTTTTTTATTTTCTTGTTCAAACTTTTCAACATATTTCATAAATGTATCTAGTTTATCAATAGAAGTTATTTTTTTGAATTTCAAAGGTTTCAACATATTTCATAAATGTATCTAGTTTATCACTAGAAATATATTTTTTGATTTTCTTTTCCAAACTTTTCAACACATCTCATAAATGTATCTAGTTTATCAATAGAAGTAATTTTTTTGATTTTCAAACTTTTCAACACATTTCATAAGTGTATATAGTTTATTAATAGAAGTTATTTTTTTGATTTTCTTTTTGAAATTTTCAACACATTTCATAAATGTTTCTAGTTTTTATCATTAGAAATATATTTTTTTGATTTTGAAACTTTTCAACACATTTCATAAATGTATCTAGTTTATCACTAGAAATATATTTTTTTGATTTTCAAACTTTTCAACATATCTCATAAATGTATCTTCCGGTAGTTTATCATTAGAAATATATTTTTTTATTTTCTTTTTCAATCTTTTCAACACATCTCATAAATGTATCTACCGGTAGATTATAACTAGAAATATATCTTTTCATTTTCTTTTTCAAACTTTTCAACACATTTCATAAATGTATATAGTTTATCATTAAAAATATTTTTTATTTATTTTATTTTCCAAACTTTACAACACATTTCATAAATGTATCTACTGGTAGATTATAACTAGAAATATATCTTTTCATTTTCTTTTTCAAACTTTTCAACACATTTCATAAATGTATATAGTTTATCATTATAAATATATTTTTTTTATTTTCTTTTTCAAACTTTTCAACACATCTCATAAATGTATCTACCTGTAGATGATCACTAGAAATATATCTTTTCATTTTCTTTTTCAAACTTTTCAACACATTTCATAAATGTATCTACCGGTAGTTTATCATTAGAAATATATTTTTTTATTTTCTTTTTCAAACTTTTCAACACATCTCATAAATGTATCTACCTGTAGATGATCACTAGAAATATATTTTTTTATTTTCTTTTCCAAACTTTTCAACACATTTCATAAATGTATCTACTGGTAGATTATAACTAGAAATATATCTTTTCATTTTCTTTTTCAAACTTTTCAACACATTTCATAAATGTATATAGTTTATCATTATAAATATATTTTTTTTATTTTTATTTTCAAACTTTTCAACACATCTCATAAATGTATCTACCTGTAGATGATCACTAGAAATATATCTTTTCATTTTCTTTTTCAAACTTTTCAACACATTTCATAAATGTATCTACCGGTAGTTTATCATTAGAAATATATTTTTTTCTTTTCTTTTTCAAACTTTTCAACACATCTCATAAATGTATCTACCTGTAGATGATCACTAGAAATATATCTTTTCATTTTCTTTTTCAAACTTTTCAACACATTTCATAAATGTATCTACCGGTAATTTATCGTTAGAAATATATTTTTTTATTTTCTTTTTCAAACTTTTCAACAAATCTCATAAGTGTATATAGTTTATCAATAGAAATTAATTTTTTGATTTTCTTTTTGAAATTTGTCAACACATTTCATAAATGTATCTAGTTTATCATTAGAAATATATTTTTTTGATTTTCAAACTTTTCAACACATCTCATAAATGTATCTACCTGTAGATGATCACTAGAAATATATCTTTTCATTTTCTTTTTCAAACTTTTCAACACATTTCATAAATGTATCTACCGGTAGTTTATCATTAGAAATATATTTTTTAATTTTCTTTTTCAAACTTTTCAACACATTTCATAAATGTATATAGTTTATCATTAGAAATATATTTTTTTTATTTTCTTGTTCAAACTTTTCAACATATTTCATAAATGTATCTAGTTTATCACTAGAAATATATTTTTTGATTTTCTTTTCCAAACTTTTCAACACATCTCATAAATGTATCTAGTTTATCAATAGAAGTAATTTTTTTGATTTTCAAACTTTTCAACACATTTCATAAGTGTATATAGTTTATTAATAGAAGTTATTTTTTTGATTTTCAAACTTTTCAACATATCTCATAAATGTATCTTCCGGAAGTTTATCATTAGAAATATATTTTTTTATTTTCTTTTTCAATCTTTTCAACACATCTCATAAATGTATCTACCGGTAGATTATAACTAGAAATATATCTTTTCATTTTCTTTTTCAAACTTTTCAACACATTTCATAAATGTATATAGTTTATCATTAAAAATATTTTTTATTTATTTTATTTTCCAAACTTTACAACACATTTCATAAATGTATCTACCGGTAGATTATAACTAGAAATATATCTTTTCATTTTCTTTTTCAAACTTTTCAACACATTTCATAAATGTATCTACTTGTAGATGATCACTAGAAATATATCTTTTCATTTTCTTTTTCAAACTTTTCAACACATTTCATAAATGTATCTACCGGTAATTTATCATTAGAAATATATTTTTTTATTTTCTTTTTCAAACTTTTCAACACATCTCATAAATGTATATAGTTTATCATTAGAAATATATTTTTTTTATTTTCTTGTTCAAACTTTTCAACATATTTCATAAATGTATCAAGTTTATCACTAGAAATATATTTTTTTATTTTCTTTTCCAAACTTTTCAACACATCTCATAAATGAATATACCAGTAGTTTATCATAAGAAATATATTTTTTTATTTTCTTTTTCAAACTTTTCAACAAATCTCATAAGTGTATATAGTTTATCAATAGAAATTAATTTTTTGATTTTCTTTTTGAAATTTGTCAACACATTTCATAAATGTATCTAGTTTATCATTAGAAATATATTTTTTTTATTTTCAAACTTTTCAACACATCTCATAAATGTATCTACCTGTAGATGATCACTAGAAATATATCTTTTCATTTTCTTTTTCAAACTTTTCAACACATTTCATAAATGTATCTACCGGTAGTTTATCATTAGAAATATATTTTTTTATTTTCTTTTTCAAACTTTTCAACACATCTCATAAATGTATATAGTTTATCATTAGAAATATATTTTTTTTATTTTCTTGTTCAAACTTTTCAACATATTTCATAAATGTATCTAGTTTATCACTAGAAATATATTTTTTGATTTTCTTTTCCAAACTTTTCAACACATCTCATAAATGTATCTAGTTTATCAATAGAAGTAATTTTTTTGATTTTCAAACTTTTCAACACATTTCATAAGTGTATATAGTTTATTAATAGAAGTTATTTTTTTGATTTTCTTTTTGAAACTTTTCAACACATTTCATAAATGTATCTAGTTTATCACTAGAAATATATTTTTTTGATTTTTAAACTTTTCAACAAATCTCATAAATGTATCTACAGGTAGTTTATCATTAGAAATATATTTTTTTATTTTCTTTTTCAAACTTTTCAACACATCTCATAAATGTATATAGTTTATCATTAGAAATATATTTTTTTTATTTTCTTGTTCAAACTTTTCAACATATTTCATAAATGTATCTAGTTTATCAATAGAAGTTATTTTTTTGAATTTCAAAGGTTTCAATATATTTCATAAATGTATCTAGTTTATCACTAGAAATATATTTTTTGATTTTCTTTTCCAAACTTTTCAACACATCTCATAAATGTATCTAGTTTATCAATAGAAGTAATTTTTTTGATTTTCAAACTTTTCAACACATTTCATAAGTGTATATAGTTTATTAATAGAAGTTATTTTTTTGATTTTCTTTTTGAAATTTTCAACACATTTCATAAATGTTTCTAGTTTTTATCATTAGAAATATATTTTTTTGATTTTGAAACTTTTCAACACATTTCATAAATGTATCTAGTTTATCACTAGAAATATATTTTTTTGATTTTCAAACTTTTCAACATATCTCATAAATGTATCTTCCGGTAGTTTATCATTAGAAATATATTTTTTTATTTTCTTTTTCAATCTTTTCAACACATCTTATAAATGTATCTACCGGTAGATTATAACTAGAAATATATCTTTTCATTTTCTTTTTCAAACTTTTCAACACATTTCATAAATGTATATAGTTTATCATTAAAAATATTTTTTATTTATTTTATTTTCCAAACTTTACAACACATTTCATAAATGTATCTACTGGTAGATTATAACTAGAAATATATCTTTTCATTTTCTTTTTCAAACTTTTCAACACATTTCATAAATGTATATAGTTTATCATTATAAATATATTTTTTTTATTTTCTTTTTCAAACTTTTCAACACATCTCATAAATGTATCTACCTGTAGATGATCACTAGAAATATATCTTTTCATTTTCTTTTTCAAACTTTTCAACACATTTCATAAATGTATCTACCGGTAGTTTATCATTAGAAATATATTTTTTTATTTTCTTTTTCAAACTTTTCAACACATCTCATAAATGTATCTACCTGTAGATGATCACTAGAAATATATTTTTTTATTTTCTTTTCCAAACTTTTCAACACATTTCATAAATGTATCTACTGGTAGATTATAACTAGAAATATATCTTTTCATTTTCTTTTTCAAACTTTTCAACACATTTCATAAATGTATATAGTTTATCATTATAAATATATTTTTTTTATTTTTATTTTCAAACTTTTCAACACATCTCATAAATGTATCTACCTGTATATGATCACTAGAAATATATCTTTTCATTTTCTTTTTCAAACTTTTCAACACATTTCATAAATGTATCTACCGGTAGTTTATCATTAGAAATATATTTTTTTATTTTCTTTTTCAAACTTTTCAACACATCTCATAAATGTATCTACCTGTAGATGATCACTAGAAATATATCTTTTCATTTTCTTTTTCAAACTTTTCAAAACATTTCATAAATGTATCTACCGGTAATTTATCATTAGAAATATATTTTTTTATTTTCTTTTTCAAACTTTTCAACAAATCTCATAAGTGTATATAGTTTATCAATAGAAATTAATTTTTTGATTTTCTTTTTGAAATTTGTCAACACATTTCATAAATGTATCTAGTTTATCATTAGAAATATATTTTTTTGATTTTCAAACTTTTCAACACATCTCATAAATGTATCTACCTGTAGATGATCACTAGAAATATATCTTTTCATTTTCTTTTTCAAACTTTTCAACACATTTCATAAATGTATCTACCGGTAATTTATCATTAGAAATATATTTTTTTATTTTCTTTTTCAAACTTTTCAACAAATCTCATAAGTGTATATAGTTTATCAATAGAAATTAATTTTTTGATTTTCTTTTTGAAATTTGTCAACACATTTCATAAATGTATCTAGTTTATCATTAGAAATATATTTTTTTGATTTTCAAACTTTTCAACACATCTCATAAATGTATCTACCTGTAGATGATCACTAGAAATATATCTTTTCATTTTCTTTTTCAAACTTTTCAACACATTTCATAAATGTATCTACCGGTAGTTTATCATTAGAAATATATTTTTTAATTTTCTTTTTCAAACTTTTCAACACATCTCATAAATGTATATAGTTTATCATTAGAAATATATTTTTTTTATTTTCTTGTTCAAACTTTTCAACATATTTCATAAATGTATCTAGTTTATCACTAGAAATATATTTTTTGATTTTCTTTTCCAAACTTTTCAACACATCTCATAAATGTATCTAGTTTATCAATAGAAGTAATTTTTTTGATTTTCAAACTTTTCAACACATTTCATAAGTGTATATAGTTTATTAATAGAAGTTATTTTTTTGATTTTCAAACTTTTCAACATATCTCATAAATGTATCTTCCGGTAGTTTATCATTAGAAATATATTTTTTTATTTTCTTTTTCAATCTTTTCAACACATCTCATAAATGTATCTACCGGTAGATTATAACTAGAAATATATCTTTTCATTTTCTTTTTCAAACTTTTCAACACATTTCATAAATGTATATAGTTTATCATTAAAAATATTTTTTATTTATTTTATTTTCCAAACTTTACAACACATTTCATAAATGTATCTACCGGTAGATTATAACTAGAAATATATCTTTTCATTTTCTTTTTCAAACTTTTCAACACATTTCATAAATGTATATAGTTTATCATTATAAATATATTTTTTTTATTTTCTTTTTCAAACTTTTCAACACATCTCATAAATGTATCTACAGGTAGTTTATCATTAGAAATATATTTTTTTATTTTCTTTTTCAAACTTTTCAACACATCTCATAAATGTATATAGTTTATCATTAGAAATATATTTTTTTGAATTTCAAAGGTTTCAACATATTTCATAAATGTATCTAGTTTATCACTAGAAATATATTTTTTGATTTTCTTTTCCAAACTTTTCAACACATCTCATAAATGTATCTAGTTTATCAATAGAAGTAATATTTTTGATTTTCAAACTTTTCAACACATTTCATAAGTGTATATAGTTTATTAATAGAAGTTATTTTTTTTATTTTCTTTTTGAAATTTTTCAACACATTTCATAAATGTTTCTAGTTTTATCATTAGAAATATATTATTTTGATTTTGAAACTTTTCAACACATTTCATAAATGTATCTAGTTTATCACTAGAAATATATTTTTTTGATTTTCAAACTTTTCAACATATCTCATAAATGTATCTTCCGGTAGTTTATCATTAGAAATATATTTTTTTATTTTCTTTTTCAATCTTTTCAACACATCTCATAAATGTATCTACCGGTAGATTATAACTAGAAATATATCTTTTCATTTTCTTTTTCAAACTTTTCAACACATTTCATAAATGTATATAGTTTATCATTAAAAATATTTTTTATTTATTTTATTTTCCAAACTTTACAACACATTTCATAAATGTATCTACTGGTAGATTATAACTAGAAATATATCTTTTCATTTTCTTTTTCAAACTTTTCAACACATTTCATAAATGTATATAGTTTATCATTATAAATATATTTTTTTTATTTTCTTTTTCAAACTTTTCAACACATCTCATAAATGTATCTACCTGTAGATGATCACTAGAAATATATCTTTTCATTTTCTTTTTCAAACTTTTCAACACATTTCATAAATGTATCTACCGGTAGTTTATCATTAGAAATATATTTTTTTATTTTCTTTTTCAAACTTTTCAACACATCTCATAAATGTATATAGTTTATCATTAGAAATATATTTTTTTTATTTTCTTGTTCAAACTTTTCAACATATTTCATAAATGTATCTAGTTTATCACTAGAAATATATTTTTTGATTTTCTTTTCCAAACTTTTCAACACATCTCATAAATGTATCTAGTTTATCAATAGAAGTAATTTTTTTGATTTTCAAACTTTTCAACACATTTCATAAGTGTATATAGTTTATTAATAGAAGTTATTTTTTTGATTTTCTTTTTGAAACTTTTCAACACATTTCATAAATGTATCTAGTTTATCACTAGAAATATATTTTTTTGATTTTTAAACTTTTCAACAAATCTCATAAATGTATCTACAGGTAGTTTATCATTAGAAATATATTTTTTTATTTTCTTTTTCAAACTTTTCAACACATCTCATAAATGTATATAGTTTATCATTAGAAATATATTTTTTTTATTTTCTTGTTCAAACTTTTCAACATATTTCATAAATGTATCTAGTTTATCAATAGAAGTTATTTTTTTGAATTTCAAAGGTTTCAACATATTTCATAAATGTATCTAGTTTATCACTAGAAATATATTTTTTTTATTTTCTTTTTCAAACTTTTCAACACATCTCATAAATGTATCTAGTTTATCAATAGAAGTAATTTTTTTGATTTTCAAACTTTTCAACACATTTCATAAGTGTATATAGTTTATTAATAGAAGTTATTTTTTTGATTTTCTTTTTGAAATTTTCAACACATTTCATAAATGTTTCTAGTTTTTATCATTAGAAATATATTTTTTTGATTTTGAAACTTTTCAACACATTTCATAAATGTATCTAGTTTATCACTAGAAATATATTTTTTTGATTTTCAAACTTTTCAACATATCTCATAAATGTATCTTCCGGTAGTTTATCATTAGAAATATATTTTTTTATTTTCTTTTTCAATCTTTTCAACACATCTTATAAATGTATCTACCGGTAGATTATAACTAGAAATATATCTTTTCATTTTCTTTTTCAAACTTTTCAACACATTTCATAAATGTATATAGTTTATCATTAAAAATATTTTTTATTTATTTTATTTTCCAAACTTTACAACACATTTCATAAATGTATCTACTGGTAGATTATAACTAGAAATATATCTTTTCATTTTCTTTTTCAAACTTTTCAACACATTTCATAAATGTATATAGTTTATCATTATAAATATATTTTTTTTATTTTCTTTTTCAAACTTTTCAACACATCTCATAAATGTATCTACCTGTAGATGATCACTAGAAATATATCTTTTCATTTTCTTTTTCAAACTTTTCAACACATTTCATAAATGTATCTACCGGTAGTTTATCATTAGAAATATATTTTTTTATTTTCTTTTTCAAACTTTTCAACACATCTCATAAATGTATCTACCTGTAGATGATCACTAGAAATATATTTTTTTATTTTCTTTTCCAAACTTTTCAACACATTTCATAAATGTATCTACTGGTAGATTATAACTAGAAATATATCTTTTCATTTTCTTTTTCAAACTTTTCAACACATTTCATAAATGTATATAGTTTATCATTATAAATATATTTTTTTTATTTTTATTTTCAAACTTTTCAACACATCTCATAAATGTATCTACCTGTATATGATCACTAGAAATATATCTTTTCATTTTCTTTTTCAAACTTTTCAACACATTTCATAAATGTATCTACCGGTAGTTTATCATTAGAAATATATTTTTTTATTTTCTTTTTCAAACTTTTCAACACATCTCATAAATGTATCTACCTGTAGATGATCACTAGAAATATATCTTTTCATTTTCTTTTTCAAACTTTTCAACACATTTCATAAATGTATCTACCGGTAATTTATCATTAGAAATATATTTTTTTATTTTCTTTTTCAAACTTTTCAACAAATCTCATAAGTGTATATAGTTTATCAATAGAAATTAATTTTTTGATTTTCTTTTTGAAATTTGTCAACACATTTCATAAATGTATCTAGTTTATCATTAGAAATATATTTTTTTGATTTTCAAACTTTTCAACACATCTCATAAATGTATCTACCTGTAGATGATCACTAGAAATATATCTTTTCATTTTCTTTTTCAAACTTTTCAACACATTTCATAAATGTATCTACCGGTAGTTTATCATTAGAAATATATTTTTTAATTTTCTTTTTCAAACTTTTCAACACATCTCATAAATGTATATAGTTTATCATTAGAAATATATTTTTTTTATTTTCTTGTTCAAACTTTTCAACATATTTCATAAATGTATCTAGTTTATCACTAGAAATATATTTTTTGATTTTCTTTTCCAAACTTTTCAACACATCTCATAAATGTATCTAGTTTATCAATAGAAGTAATTTTTTTGATTTTCAAACTTTTCAACACATTTCATAAGTGTATATAGTTTATTAATAGAAGTTATTTTTTTGATTTTCAAACTTTTCAACATATCTCATAAATGTATCTTCCGGTAGTTTATCATTAGAAATATATTTTTTTATTTTCTTTTTCAATCTTTTCAACACATCTCATAAATGTATCTACCGGTAGATTATAACTAGAAATATATCTTTTCATTTTCTTTTTCAAACTTTTCAACACATTTCATAAATGTATATAGTTTATCATTAAAAATATTTTTTATTTATTTTATTTTCCAAACTTTACAACACATTTCATAAATGTATCTACCGGTAGATTATAACTAGAAATATATCTTTTCATTTTCTTTTTCAAACTTTTCAACACATTTCATAAATGTATATAGTTTATCATTAGAAATATATTTTTTTTATTTTCTTTTTCAAACTTTTCAACACATCTCATAAATGTATCTACAGGTAGTTTATCATTAGAAATATATTTTTTTATTTTCTTTTTCAAACTTTTCAACACATCTCATAAATGTATATAGTTTATCATTAGAAATATATTTTTTTGAATTTCAAAGGTTTCAACATATTTCATAAATGTATCTAGTTTATCACTAGAAATATATTTTTTGATTTTCTTTTCCAAACTTTTCAACACATCTCATAAATGTATCTAGTTTATCAATAGAAGTAATATTTTTGATTTTCAAACTTTTCAACACATTTCATAAGTGTATATAGTTTATTAATAGAAGTTATTTTTTTTATTTTCTTTTTGAAATTTTTCAACACATTTCATAAATGTTTCTAGTTTTATCATTAGAAATATATTATTTTGATTTTGAAACTTTTCAACACATTTCATAAATGTATCTAGTTTATCACTAGAAATATATTTTTTTGATTTTCAAACTTTTCAACATATCTCATAAATGTATCTTCCGGTAGTTTATCATTAGAAATATATTTTTTTATTTTCTTTTTCAATCTTTTCAACACATCTCATAAATGTATCTACCGGTAGATTATAACTAGAAATATATCTTTTCATTTTCTTTTTCAAACTTTTCAACACATTTCATAAATGTATATAGTTTATCATTAAAAATATTTTTTATTTATTTTATTTTCCAAACTTTACAACACATTTCATAAATGTATCTACTGGTAGATTATAACTAGAAATATATCTTTTCATTTTCTTTTTCAAACTTTTCAACACATTTCATAAATGTATATAGTTTATCATTATAAATATATTTTTTTTATTTTCTTTTTCAAACTTTTCAACACATCTCATAAATGTATCTACCTGTAGATGATCACTAGAAATATATCTTTTCATTTTCTTTTTCAAACTTTTCAACACATTTCATAAATGTATCTACCGGTAGTTTATCATTAGAAATATATTTTTTTATTTTCTTTTTCAAACTTTTCAACACATCTCATAAATGTATATAGTTTATCATTAGAAATATATTTTTTTTATTTTCTTGTTCAAACTTTTCAACATATTTCATAAATGTATCTAGTTTATCACTAGAAATATATTTTTTGATTTTCTTTTCCAAACTTTTCAACACATCTCATAAATGTATCTAGTTTATCAATAGAAGTAATTTTTTTGATTTTCAAACTTTTCAACACATTTCATAAGTGTATATAGTTTATTAATAGAAGTTATTTTTTTGATTTTCTTTTTGAAACTTTTCAACACATTTCATAAATGTATCTAGTTTATCACTAGAAATATATTTTTTTGATTTTTAAACTTTTCAACAAATCTCATAAATGTATCTACAGGTAGTTTATCATTAGAAATATATTTTTTTATTTTCTTTTTCAAACTTTTCAACACATCTCATAAATGTATATAGTTTATCATTAGAAATATATTTTTTTTATTTTCTTGTTCAAACTTTTCAACATATTTCATAAATGTATCTAGTTTATCAATAGAAGTTATTTTTTTGAATTTCAAAGGTTTCAACATATTTCATAAATGTATCTAGTTTATCACTAGAAATATATTTTTTTTATTTTCTTTTTCAAACTTTTCAACACATCTCATAAATGTATCTAGTTTATCAATAGAAGTAATTTTTTTGATTTTCAAACTTTTCAACACATTTCATAAGTGTATATAGTTTATTAATAGAAGTTATTTTTTTGATTTTCTTTTTGAAATTTTCAACACATTTCATAAATGTTTCTAGTTTTTATCATTAGAAATATATTTTTTTGATTTTGAAACTTTTCAACACATTTCATAAATGTATCTAGTTTATCACTAGAAATATATTTTTTTGATTTTCAAACTTTTCAACATATCTCATAAATGTATCTTCCGGTAGTTTATCATTAGAAATATATTTTTTTATTTTCTTTTTCAATCTTTTCAACACATCTTATAAATGTATCTACCGGTAGATTATAACTAGAAATATATCTTTTCATTTTCTTTTTCAAACTTTTCAACACATTTCATAAATGTATATAGTTTATCATTAAAAATATTTTTTATTTATTTTATTTTCCAAACTTTACAACACATTTCATAAATGTATCTACTGGTAGATTATAACTAGAAATATATCTTTTCATTTTCTTTTTCAAACTTTTCAACACATTTCATAAATGTATCTAGTTTATCAATAGAAGTAATATTTTTGATTTTCAAACTTTTCAACACATTTCATAAGTGTATATAGTTTATTAATAGAAGTTATTTTTTTTATTTTCTTTTTGAAATTTTTCAACACATTTCATAAATGTTTCTAGTTTTATCATTAGAAATATATTATTTTGATTTTGAAACTTTTCAACACATTTCATAAATGTATCTAGTTTATCACTAGAAATATATTTTTTTGATTTTCAAACTTTTCAACATATCTCATAAATGTATCTTCCGGTAGTTTATCATTAGAAATATATTTTTTTATTTTCTTTTTCAATCTTTTCAACACATCTCATAAATGTATCTACCGGTAGATTATAACTAGAAATATATCTTTTCATTTTCTTTTTCAAACTTTTCAACACATTTCATAAATGTATATAGTTTATCATTAAAAATATTTTTTATTTATTTTATTTTCCAAACTTTACAACACATTTCATAAATGTATCTACTGGTAGATTATAACTAGAAATATATCTTTTCATTTTCTTTTTCAAACTTTTCAACACATTTCATAAATGTATATAGTTTATCATTATAAATATATTTTTTTTATTTTCTTTTTCAAACTTTTCAACACATCTCATAAATGTATCTACCTGTAGATGATCACTAGAAATATATCTTTTCATTTTCTTTTTCAAACTTTTCAACACATTTCATAAATGTATCTACCGGTAGTTTATCATTAGAAATATATTTTTTTATTTTCTTTTTCAAACTTTTCAACACATCTCATAAATGTATATAGTTTATCATTAGAAATATATTTTTTTTATTTTCTTGTTCAAACTTTTCAACATATTTCATAAATGTATCTAGTTTATCACTAGAAATATATTTTTTGATTTTCTTTTCCAAACTTTTCAACACATCTCATAAATGTATCTAGTTTATCAATAGAAGTAATTTTTTTGATTTTCAAACTTTTCAACACATTTCATAAGTGTATATAGTTTATTAATAGAAGTTATTTTTTTGATTTTCTTTTTGAAACTTTTCAACACATTTCATAAATGTATCTAGTTTATCACTAGAAATATATTTTTTTGATTTTTAAACTTTTCAACAAATCTCATAAATGTATCTACAGGTAGTTTATCATTAGAAATATATTTTTTTATTTTCTTTTTCAAACTTTTCAACACATCTCATAAATGTATATAGTTTATCATTAGAAATATATTTTTTTTATTTTCTTGTTCAAACTTTTCAACATATTTCATAAATGTATCTAGTTTATCAATAGAAGTTATTTTTTTGAATTTCAAAGGTTTCAACATATTTCATAAATGTATCTAGTTTATCACTAGAAATATATTTTTTTTATTTTCTTTTTCAAACTTTTCAACACATCTCATAAATGTATCTACCTGTAGATGATCACTAGAAATATATCTTTTCATTTTCTTTTTCAAACTTTTCAACACATTTCATAAATGTATCTACCGGTAGTTTATCATTAGAAATATATTTTTTTATTTTCTTTTTCAAACTTTTCAACACATCTCATAAATGTATATAGTTTATCATTAGAAATATATTTTTTTTATTTTCTTGTTCAAACTTTTCAACATATTTCATAAATGTATCTAGTTTATCACTAGAAAT
Organism: Meghimatium bilineatum; assembly: GCA_034231615.1. Classification (NCBI taxonomy): domain Eukaryota; kingdom Metazoa; phylum Mollusca; class Gastropoda; order Stylommatophora; family Philomycidae; genus Meghimatium; species Meghimatium bilineatum. The sequence goes on from CM067311.1 coordinate 26,724,437, forward strand.
ATATTTTTTGATTTTCTTTTCCAAACTTTTCAACACATCTCATAAATGTATCTAGTTTATCAATAGAAGTAATTTTTTTGATTTTCAAACTTTTCAACACATTTCATAAGTGTATATAGTTTATTAATAGAAGTTATTTTTTTGATTTTCTTTTTGAAACTTTTCAACACATTTCATAAATGTATCTAGTTTATCACTAGAAATATATTTTTTTGATTTTTAAACTTTTCAACAAATCTCATAAATGTATCTACAGGTAGTTTATCATTAGAAATATATTTTTTTATTTTCTTTTTCAAACTTTTCAACACATCTCATAAATGTATATAGTTTATCATTAGAAATATATTTTTTTTATTTTCTTGTTCAAACTTTTCAACATATTTCATAAATGTATCTAGTTTATCAATAGAAGTTATTTTTTTGAATTTCAAAGGTTTCAACATATTTCATAAATGTATCTAGTTTATCACTAGAAATATATTTTTTGATTTTCTTTTCCAAACTTTTCAACACATCTCATAAATGTATCTAGTTTATCAATAGAAGTAATTTTTTTGATTTTCAAACTTTTCAACACATTTCATAAGTGTATATAGTTTATTAATAGAAGTTATTTTTTTGATTTTCTTTTTGAAATTTTCAACACATTTCATAAATGTTTCTAGTTTTTATCATTAGAAATATATTTTTTTGATTTTGAAACTTCTCAACACATTTCATAAATGTATCTAGTTTATCACTAGAAATATATTTTTTTGATTTTCAAACTTTTCAACATATCTCATAAATGTATCTTCCGGTAGTTTATCATTAGAAATATATTTTTTTATTTTCTTTTTCAATCTTTTCAACACATCTTATAAATGTATCTACCGGTAGATTATAACTAGAAATATATCTTTTCATTTTCTTTTTCAAACTTTTCAACACATTTCATAAATGTATATAGTTTATCATTAAAAATATTTTTTATTTATTTTATTTTCCAAACTTTACAACACATTTCATAAATGTATCTACTGGTAGATTATAACTAGAAATATATCTTTTCATTTTCTTTTTCAAACTTTTCAACACATTTCATAAATGTATATAGTTTATCATTATAAATATATTTTTTTTATTTTCTTTTTCAAACTTTTCAACACATCTCATAAATGTATCTACCTGTAGATGATCACTAGAAATATATCTTTTCATTTTCTTTTTCAAACTTTTCAACACATTTCATAAATGTATCTACCGGTAGTTTATCATTAGAAATATATTTTTTTATTTTCTTTTTCAAACTTTTCAACACATCTCATAAATGTATCTACCTGTAGATGATCACTAGAAATATATTTTTTTATTTTCTTTTCCAAACTTTTCAACACATTTCATAAATGTATCTACTGGTAGATTATAACTAGAAATATATCTTTTCATTTTCTTTTTCAAACTTTTCAACACATTTCATAAATGTATATAGTTTATCATTATAAATATATTTTTTTTATTTTTATTTTCAAACTTTTCAACACATCTCATAAATGTATCTACCTGTATATGATCACTAGAAATATATCTTTTCATTTTCTTTTTCAAACTTTTCAACACATTTCATAAATGTATCTACCGGTAGTTTATCATTAGAAATATATTTTTTTATTTTCTTTTTCAAACTTTTCAACACATCTCATAAATGTATCTACCTGTAGATGATCACTAGAAATATATCTTTTCATTTTCTTTTTCAAACTTTTCAACACATTTCATAAATGTATCTACCGGTAATTTATCATTAGAAATATATTTTTTTATTTTCTTTTTCAAACTTTTCAACAAATCTCATAAGTGTATATAGTTTATCAATAGAAATTAATTTTTTGATTTTCTTTTTGAAATTTGTCAACACATTTCATAAATGTATCTAGTTTATCATTAGAAATATATTTTTTTGATTTTCAAACTTTTCAACACATCTCATAAATGTATCTACCTGTAGATGATCACTAGAAATATATCTTTTCATTTTCTTTTTCAAACTTTTCAACACATTTCATAAATGTATCTACCGGTAGTTTATCATTAGAAATATATTTTTTAATTTTCTTTTTCAAACTTTTCAACACATCTCATAAATGTATATAGTTTATCATTAGAAATATATTTTTTTTATTTTCTTGTTCAAACTTTTCAACATATTTCATAAATGTATCTAGTTTATCACTAGAAATATATTTTTTGATTTTCTTTTCCAAACTTTTCAACACATCTCATAAATGTATCTAGTTTATCAATAGAAGTAATTTTTTTGATTTTCAAACTTTTCAACACATTTCATAAGTGTATATAGTTTATTAATAGAAGTTATTTTTTTGATTTTCAAACTTTTCAACATATCTCATAAATGTATCTTCCGGTAGTTTATCATTAGAAATATATTTTTTTATTTTCTTTTTCAATCTTTTCAACACATCTCATAAATGTATCTACCGGTAGATTATAACTAGAAATATATCTTTTCATTTTCTTTTTCAAACTTTTCAACACATTTCATAAATGTATATAGTTTATCATTAAAAATATTTTTTATTTATTTTATTTTCCAAACTTTACAACACATTTCATAAATGTATCTACCGGTAGATTATAACTAGAAATATATCTTTTCATTTTCTTTTTCAAACTTTTCAACACATTTCATAAATGTATATAGTTTATCATTAGAAATATATTTTTTTTATTTTCTTTTTCCAACTTTTCAACACATCTCATAAATGTATCTACAGGTAGTTTATCATTAGAAATATATTTTTTTATTTTCTTTTTCAAACTTTTCAACACATCTCATAAATGTATATAGTTTATCATTAGAAATATATTTTTTTGAATTTCAAAGGTTTCAACATATTTCATAAATGTATCTAGTTTATCACTAGAAATATATTTTTTGATTTTCTTTTCCAAACTTTTCAACACATCTCATAAATGTATCTAGTTTATCAATAGAAGTAATATTTTTGATTTTCAAACTTTTCAACACATTTCATAAGTGTATATAGTTTATTAATAGAAGTTATTTTTTTTATTTTCTTTTTGAAATTTTTCAACACATTTCATAAATGTTTCTAGTTTTATCATTAGAAATATATTATTTTGATTTTGAAACTTTTCAACACATTTCATAAATGTATCTAGTTTATCACTAGAAATATATTTTTTTGATTTTCAAACTTTTCAACATATCTCATAAATGTATCTTCCGGTAGTTTATCATTAGAAATATATTTTTTTATTTTCTTTTTCAATCTTTTCAACACATCTCATAAATGTATCTACCGGTAGATTATAACTAGAAATATATCTTTTCATTTTCTTTTTCAAACTTTTCAACACATTTCATAAATGTATATAGTTTATCATTAAAAATATTTTTTATTTATTTTATTTTCCAAACTTTACAACACATTTCATAAATGTATCTACTGGTAGATTATAACTAGAAATATATCTTTTCATTTTCTTTTTCAAACTTTTCAACACATTTCATAAATGTATATAGTTTATCATTATAAATATATTTTTTTTATTTTCTTTTTCAAACTTTTCAACACATCTCATAAATGTATCTACCTGTAGATGATCACTAGAAATATATCTTTTCATTTTCTTTTTCAAACTTTTCAACACATTTCATAAATGTATCTACCGGTAGTTTATCATTAGAAATATATTTTTTTATTTTCTTTTTCAAACTTTTCAACACATCTCATAAATGTATCTACCTGTAGATGATCACTAGAAATATATTTTTTTATTTTCTTTTCCAAACTTTTCAACACATTTCATAAATGTATCTACTGGTAGATTATAACTAGAAATATATCTTTTCATTTTCTTTTTCAAACTTTTCAACACATTTCATAAATGTATATAGTTTATCATTATAAATATATTTTTTTTATTTTTATTTTCAAACTTTTCAACACATCTCATAAATGTATCTACCTGTATATGATCACTAGAAATATATCTTTTCATTTTCTTTTTCAAACTTTTCAACACATTTCATAAATGTATCTACCGGTAGTTTATCATTAGAAATATATTTTTTAATTTTCTTTTTCAAACTTTTCAACACATCTCATAAATGTATATAGTTTATCATTAGAAATATATTTTTTTTATTTTCTTGTTCAAACTTTTCAACATATTTCATAAATGTATCTAGTTTATCACTAGAAATATATTTTTTGATTTTCTTTTCCAAACTTTTCAACACATCTCATAAATGTATCTAGTTTATCAATAGAAGTAATTTTTTTGATTTTCAAACTTTTCAACACATTTCATAAGTGTATATAGTTTATTAATAGAAGTTATTTTTTTGATTTTCAAACTTTTCAACATATCTCATAAATGTATCTTCCGGTAGTTTATCATTAGAAATATATTTTTTTATTTTCTTTTTCAATCTTTTCAACACATCTCATAAATGTATCTACCGGTAGATTATAACTAGAAATATATCTTTTCATTTTCTTTTTCAAACTTTTCAACACATTTCATAAATGTATATAGTTTATCATTAAAAATATTTTTTATTTATTTTATTTTCCAAACTTTACAACACATTTCATAAATGTATCTACCGGTAGATTATAACTAGAAATATATCTTTTCATTTTCTTTTTCAAACTTTTCAACACATTTCATAAATGTATATAGTTTATCATTAGAAATATATTTTTTTTATTTTCTTTTTCCAACTTTTCAACACATCTCATAAATGTATCTACAGGTAGTTTATCATTAGAAATATATTTTTTTATTTTCTTTTTCAAACTTTTCAACACATCTCATAAATGTATATAGTTTATCATTAGAAATATATTTTTTTGAATTTCAAAGGTTTCAACATATTTCATAAATGTATCTAGTTTATCACTAGAAATATATTTTTTGATTTTCTTTTCCAAACTTTTCAACACATCTCATAAATGTATCTAGTTTATCAATAGAAGTAATATTTTTGATTTTCAAACTTTTCAACACATTTCATAAGTGTATATAGTTTATTAATAGAAGTTATTTTTTTTATTTTCTTTTTGAAATTTTTCAACACATTTCATAAATGTTTCTAGTTTTATCATTAGAAATATATTATTTTGATTTTGAAACTTTTCAACACATTTCATAAATGTATCTAGTTTATCACTAGAAATATATTTTTTTGATTTTCAAACTTTTCAACATATCTCATAAATGTATCTTCCGGTAGTTTATCATTAGAAATATATTTTTTTATTTTCTTTTTCAATCTTTTCAACACATCTCATAAATGTATCTACCGGTAGATTATAACTAGAAATATATCTTTTCATTTTCTTTTTCAAACTTTTCAACACATTTCATAAATGTATATAGTTTATCATTAAAAATATTTTTTATTTATTTTATTTTCCAAACTTTACAACACATTTCATAAATGTATCTACTGGTAGATTATAACTAGAAATATATCTTTTCATTTTCTTTTTCAAACTTTTCAACACATTTCATAAATGTATATAGTTTATCATTATAAATATATTTTTTTTATTTTCTTTTTCAAACTTTTCAACACATCTCATAAATGTATCTACCTGTAGATGATCACTAGAAATATATCTTTTCATTTTCTTTTTCAAACTTTTCAACACATTTCATAAATGTATCTACCGGTAGTTTATCATTAGAAATATATTTTTTTATTTTCTTTTTCAAACTTTTCAACACATCTCATAAATGTATCTACCTGTAGATGATCACTAGAAATATATTTTTTTATTTTCTTTTCCAAACTTTTCAACACATTTCATAAATGTATCTACTGGTAGATTATAACTAGAAATATATCTTTTCATTTTCTTTTTCAAACTTTTCAACACATTTCATAAATGTATATAGTTTATCATTATAAATATATTTTTTTTATTTTTATTTTCAAACTTTTCAACACATCTCATAAATGTATCTACCTGTATATGATCACTAGAAATATATCTTTTCATTTTCTTTTTCAAACTTTTCAACACATTTCATAAATGTATCTACCGGTAGTTTATCATTAGAAATATATTTTTTTATTTTCTTTTTCAAACTTTTCAACACATCTCATAAATGTATCTACCTGTAGATGATCACTAGAAATATATCTTTTCATTTTCTTTTTCAAACTTTTCAACACATTTCATAAATGTATCTACCGGTAATTTATCATTAGAAATATATTTTTTTATTTTCTTTTTCAAACTTTTCAACAAATCTCATAAGTGTATATAGTTTATCAATAGAAATTAATTTTGTGATTTTCTTTTTGAAATTTGTCAACACATTTCATAAATGTATCTAGTTTATAATTAGAAATATATTTTTTTGATTTTCAAACTTTTCAACACATTTCATAAATGTATCTACCGGTAGTTTATCATTAGAAATATATTTTTTAATTTTCTTTTTCAAACTTTTCAACACATCTCATAAATGTATATAGTTTATCATTAGAAATATATTTTTTTTATTTTCTTGTTCAAACTTTTCAACATATTTCATAAATGTATCTAGTTTATCACTAGAAATATATTTTTTGATTTTCTTTTCCAAACTTTTCAACACATCTCATAAATGTATCTAGTTTATCAATAGAAGTAATTTTTTTGATTTTCAAACTTTTCAACACATTTCATAAGTGTATATAGTTTATTAATAGAAGTTATTTTTTTGATTTTCAAACTTTTCAACATATCTCATAAATGTATCTTCCGGTAGTTTATCATTAGAAATATATTTTTTTATTTTCTTTTTCAATCTTTTCAACACATCTCATAAATGTATCTACCGGTAGTTTATCATTAGAAATATATTTTTTTATTTTCTTTTTCAAACTTTTCAACACATCTCATAAATGTATCTACTTGTAGATGATCACTAGAAATATATCTTTTCATTTTCTTTTTCAAACTTTTCAACACATTTCATAAATGTATCTACCGGTAATTTATCATTAGAAATATATTTTTTTATTTTCTTTTTCAAACTTTTCAACACATCTCATAAATGTATATAGTTTATCATTAGAAATATATTTTTTTTATTTTCTTGTTCAAACTTTTCAGCATATTTCATAAATGTATCAAGTTTATCACTAGAAATATATTTTTTTATTTTCTTTTCCAAACTTTTCAAAACATCTCATAAATGTATATACCAGTAGTTTATCATTAGAAATATATTTTTTTATTTTCTTTTTCAAACTTTTCAACAAATCTCATAAGTGTATATAGTTTATCAATAGAAATTAATTTTTTGATTTTCTTTTTGAAATTTGTCAACACATTTCATAAATGTATCTAGTTTATCATTAGAAATATATTTTTTTGATTTTCAAACTTTTCAACACATCTCATAAATGTATCTATCTGTAGATGATCACTAGAAATATATCTTTTCATTTTCTTTTTCAAACTTTTCAACACATTTCATAAATGTATTTACCGGTAGTTTATCATTAGAAATATATTTTTTTATTTTCTTTTTCAAACTTTTCAACACATCTCATAAATGTATATAGTTTATCATTAGAAATATATTTTTTTTATTTTCTTGTTCAAACTTTTCAACATATTTCATAAATGTATCTAGTTTATCACTAGAAATATATTTTTTGATTTTCTTTTCCAAACTTTTCAACATATCTCATAAATGTATCTAGTTTATCAATAGAAGTAATTTTTTTGATTTTCAAACTTTTCAACACATTTCATAAGTGTATATAGTTTATTAATAGAAGTTATTTTTTTGATTTTCTTTTTGAAACTTTTAAACACATTTCATAAATGTATCTAGTTTATCACTAGAAATATATTTTTTTGATTTTTAAACTTTTCAACAAATCTCATAAATGTATCTACAGGTAGTTTATCATTAGAAATATATTTTTTTATTTTCTTTTTCAAACTTTTCAACACATCTCATAAATGTATATAGTTTATCATTATAAATATATTTTTTTTATTTTCTTTTTCAAACTTTTCAACACATCTCATAAATTATCTACCTGTAGATGATCACTAGAAATATATCTTTTCATTTTCTTTTTCAAACTTTTCAACACATTTCATAAATGTATCTACCGGTAGTTTATCATTAGAAATATATTTTTTTATTTTCTTTTTCAAACTTTTCAACACATCTCATAAATGTATCTACCTGTAGATGATCACTAGAAATATATTTTTTTATTTTCTTTTTCAAACTTTTCAACACATCTCATAAATGTATATAGTTTATCATTAGAAATATATTTTTTTTATTTTCTTGTTCAAACTTTTCAACATATTTCATAAATGTATCTAGTTTATCACTAGAAATATATTTTTTGATTTTCTTTTCCAAACTTTTCAACACATCTCATAAATGTATCTAGTTTATCAATAGAAGTAATTTTTTTGATTTTCAAACTTTTCAACACATTTCATAAGTGTATATAGTTTATTAATAGAAGTTATTTTTTTTATTTTCTTTTTGAAATTTTTCAACACATTTCATAAATGTATCTACCGGTAGATTATAACTAGAAATATATCTTTTCATTTTCTTTTTCAAACTTTTCAACACATTTCATAAATGTATATAGTTTATCATTAAAAATATTTTTTATTTATTTTCTTTTCCAAACTTTTCAACACATTTCATAAATGTATCTACTGGTAGATTATAACTAGAAATATATCTTTTCATTTTCTTTTTCAAACTTTTCAACACATTTCATAAATGTATATAGTTTATCATTATAAATATATTTTTTTTATTTTCTTTTTCAAACTTTTCAACACATCTCATAAATGTATCTACCTGTAGATGATCACTAGAAATATATCTTTTCATTTTCTTTTTCAAATTTTTCAACACATTTCATAAATGTATCTACCGGTAGTTTATCATTAGAAATATATTTTTTTATTTTCTTTTTCAAACTTTTCAACACATCTCATAAATGTATCTACTTGTAGATGATCACTAGAAATATATCTTTTCATTTTCTTTTTCAAACTTTTCAACACATTTCATAAATGTATCTACCGGTAATTTATCATTAGAAATATATTTTTTTATTTTCTTTTTCAAACTTTTCAACACATCTCATAAATGTATATAGTTTATCATTAGAAATATATTTTTTTTATTTTCTTGTTCAAACTTTTCAGCATATTTCATAAATGTATCAAGTTTATCACTAGAAATATATTTTTTTATTTTCTTTTCCAAACTTTTCAACACATCTCATAAATGTATATACCAGTAGTTTATCATTAGAAATATATTTTTTTATTTTCTTTTTCAAACTTTTCAACAAATCTCATAAGTGTATATAGTTTATCAATAGAAATTAATTTTTTGATTTTCTTTTTGAAATTTGTCAACACATTTCATAAATGTATCTAGTTTATCATTAGAAATATATTTTTTTGATTTTCAAACTTTTCAACACATCTCATAAATGTATCTATCTGTAGATGATCACTAGAAATATATCTTTTCATTTTCTTTTTCAAACTTTTCAACACATTTCATAAATGTATTTACCGGTAGTTTATCATTAGAAATATATTTTTTTATTTTCTTTTTCAAACTTTTCAACACATCTCATAAATGTATATAGTTTATCATTAGAAATATATTTTTTTTATTTTCTTGTTCAAACTTTTCAACATATTTCATAAATGTATCTAGTTTATCACTAGAAATATATTTTTTGATTTTCTTTTCCAAACTTTTCAACACATCTCATAAATGTATCTAGTTTATCAATAGAAGTAATTTTTTTGATTTTCAAACTTTTCAACACATTTCATAAGTGTATATAGTTTATTAATAGAAGTTATTTTTTTGATTTTCTTTTTGAAACTTTTCAACACATTTCATAAATGTATCTAGTTTATCACTAGAAATATATTTTTTTGATTTTTAAACTTTTCAACAAATCTCATAAATGTATCTACAGGTAGTTTATCATTAGAAATATATTTTTTTATTTTCTTTTTCAAACTTTTCAACACATCTCATAAATGTATATAGTTTATCATTAGAAATATATTTTTTTTATTTTCTTGTTCAAACTTTTCAACATATTTCATAAATGTATCTAGTTTATCAATAGATGTTATTTTTTTGAATTTCAAAGGTTTCAACATATTTCATAAATGTATCTAGTTTATCACTAGAAATATATTTTTTGATTTTCTTTTCCAAACTTTTCAACACATCTCATTAATGTATCTAGTTTATCAATAGAAGTAATTTTTTTGATTTTCAAACTTTTCAACACATTTCATAAGTGTATATAGTTTATTAATAGAAGTTATTTTTTTTATTTTCTTTTTGAAATTTTCAACACATTTCATAAATGTTTCTAGTTTTTATCATTAGAAATATATTTTTTTGATTTTGAAACTTTTCAACACATTTCATAAATGTATCTAGTTTATCACTAGAAATATATTTTTTTGATTTTCAAACTTTTCAACATATCTCATAAATGTATCTTCCGGTAGTTTATCATTAGAAATATATTTTTTTATTTTCTTTTTCAATCTTTTCAACACATCTCATAAATGTATCTACCGGTAGATTATAACTAGAAATATATCTTTTCATTTTCTTTTTCAAACTTTTCAACACATTTCATAAATGTATCTACCGGTAGTTTATCATTAGAAATATATTTTTTTATTTTCTTTTTCAAACTTTTCAACACATCTCATAAATGTATCTACTTGTAGATGATCACTAGAAATATATCTTTTCATTTTCTTTTTCAAACTTTTCAACACATTTCATAAATGTATCTACCGGTAATTTATCATTAGAAATATATTTTTTTATTTTCTTTTTCAAACTTTTCAACACATCTCATAAATGTATATAGTTTATCATTAGAAATATATTTTTTTTATTTTCTTGTTCAAACTTTTCAGCATATTTCATAAATGTATCAAGTTTATCACTAGAAATATATTTTTTTATTTTCTTTTCCAAACTTTTCAACACATCTTATAAATGTATATACCAGTAGTTTATCATTAGAAATATATTTTTTTATTTTCTTTTTCAAACTTTTCAACAAATCTCATAAGTGTATATAGTTTATCAATAGAAATTAATTTTTTGATTTTCTTTTTGAAATTTGTCAACACATTTCATAAATGTATCTAGTTTATCATTAGAAATATATTTTTTTGATTTTCAAACTTTTCAACACATCTCATAAATGTATCTATCTGTAGATGATCACTAGAAATATATCTTTTCATTTTCTTTTTCAAACTTTTCAACACATTTCATAAATGTATTTACCGGTAGTTTATCATTAGAAATATATTTTTTTATTTTCTTTTTCAAACTTTTCAACACATCTCATAAATGTATATAGTTTATCATTAGAAATATATTTTTTTTATTTTCTTGTTCAAACTTTTCAACATATTTCATAAATGTATCTAGTTTATCACTAGAAATATATTTTTTGATTTTCTTTTCCAAACTTTTCAACACATCTCATAAATGTATCTAGTTTATCAATAGAAGTAATTTTTTTGATTTTCAAACTTTTCAACACATTTCATAAGTGTATATAGTTTATTAATAGAAGTTATTTTTTTGATTTTCTTTTTGAAACTTTTCAACACATTTCATAAATGTATCTAGTTTATCACTAGAAATATATTTTTTTGATTTTTAAACTTTTCAACAAATCTCATAAATGTATCTACAGGTAGTTTATCATTAGAAATATATTTTTTTATTTTCTTTTTCAAACTTTTCAACACATCTCATAAATGTATATAGTTTATCATTAGAAATATATTTTTTTTATTTTCTTGTTCAAACTTTTCAACATATTTCATAAATGTATCTAGTTTATCAATAGAAGTTATTTTTTTGAATTTCAAAGGTTTCAACATATTTCATAAATGTATCTAGTTTATCACTAGAAATATATTTTTTGATTTTCTTTTCCAAACTTTTCAACACATCTCATTAATGTATCTAGTTTATCAATAGAAGTAATTTTTTTGATTTTCAAACTTTTCAACACATTTCATAAGTGTATATAGTTTATTAATAGAAGTTATTTTTTTTATTTTCTTTTTGAAATTTTCAACACATTTCATAAATGTTTCTAGTTTTTATCATTAGAAATATATTTTTTTGATTTTGAAACTTTTCAACACATTTCATAAATGTATCTAGTTTATCACTAGAAATATATTTTTTTGATTTTCAAACTTTTCAACATATCTCATAAATGTATCTTCCGGTAGTTTATCATTAGAAATATATTTTTTTATTTTCTTTTTCAATCTTTTCAACACATCTCATAAATGTATCTACCGGTAGATTATAACTAGAAATATATCTTTTCATTTTCTTTTTCAAACTTTTCAACACATTTCATAAATGTATATAGTTTATCATTAAAAATATTTTTTATTTATTTTCTTTTCCAAACTTTTCAACACATTTCATAAATGTATCTACTGGTAGATTATAACTAGAAATATATCTTTTCATTTTCTTTTTCAAACTTTTCAACACATTTCATAAATGTATATAGTTTATCATTATAAATATATTTTTTTTATTTTCTTTTTCAAACTTTTCAACACATCTCATAAATGTATCTACCTGTAGATGATCACTAGAAATATATCTTTTCATTTTCTTTTTCAAACTTTTCAACACATTTCATAAATGTATCTACCGGTAGTTTATCATTAGAAATATATTTTTTTATTTTCTTTTTCAAACTTTTCAACACATCTCATAAATGTATCTACTTGTAGATGATCACTAGAAATATATCTTTTCATTTTCTTTTTCAAACTTTTCAACACATTTCATAAATGTATCTACCGGTAATTTATCATTAGAAATATATTTTTTTATTTTCTTTTTCAAACTTTTCAACACATCTCATAAATGTATATAGTTTATCATTAGAAATATATTTTTTTTATTTTCTTGTTCAAACTTTTCAGCATATTTCATAAATGTATCAAGTTTATCACTAGAAATATATTTTTTTATTTTCTTTTCCAAACTTTTCAACACATCTCATAAATGTATATACCAGTAGTTTATCATTAGAAATATATTTTTTTATTTTCTTTTTCAAACTTTTCAACAAATCTCATAAGTGTATATAGTTTATCAATAGAAATTAATTTTTTGATTTTCTTTTTGAAATTTGTCAACACATTTCATAAATGTATCTAGTTTATCATTAGAAATATATTTTTTTGATTTTCAAACTTTTCAACACATCTCATAAATGTATCTATCTGTAGATGATCACTAGAAATATATCTTTTCATTTTCTTTTTCAAACTTTTCAACACATTTCATAAATGTATTTACCGGTAGTTTATCATTAGAAATATATTTTTTTATTTTCTTTTTCAAACTTTTCAACACATCTCATAAATGTATATAGTTTATCATTAGAAATATATTTTTTTAATTTTCTTGTTCAAACTTTTCAACATATTTCATAAATGTATCTAGTTTATCACTAGAAATATATTTTTTGATTTTCTTTTCCAAACTTTTCAACACATCTCATAAATGTATCTAGTTTATCAATAGAAGTAATTTTTTTGATTTTCAAACTTTTCAACACATTTCATAAGTGTATATAGTTATTAATAGAAGTTATTTTTTTGATTTTCTTTTTGAAACTTTTCAACACATTTCATAAATGTATCTAGTTTATCACTAGAAATATATTTTTTTGATTTTTAAACTTTTCAACAAATCTCATAAATGTATCTACAGGTAGTTTATCATTAGAAATAAATTTTTTTATTTTCTTTTTCAAACTTTTCAACACATCTCATAAATGTATATAGTTTATCATTATAAATATATTTTTTTTATTTTCGTGTTCAAACTTTTCAACATATTTCATAAATGTATCTAGTTTATCAATAGAAGTTATTTTTTTGAATTTCAAAGGTTTCAACATATTTCATAAATGTATCTAGTTTATCACTAGAAATATTTTTTTTTTTTCTTTTCCAAACTTTTCAACACATCTCATAAATGTATCTAGTTTATCAATAGAAGTAATTTTTTTGATTTTCAAACTTTTCAACACATTTCATAAGTGTATATAGTTTATTAATAGAAGTTATTTTTTTGATTTTCTTTTTGAAATTTTCAACACATTTCATAAATGTTTCTAGTTTTTATCATTAGAAATATATTTTTTTGATTTTGAAACTTTTCAACACATTTCATAAATGTATCTAGTTTATCACTAGAAATATATTTTTTTGATTTTCAAACTTTTCAACATATCTCATAAATGTATCTTCCGGTAGTTTATCATTAGAAATATATTTTTTTATTTTCTTTTTCAATCTTTTCAACACATCTCATAAATGTATCTACCGGTAGTTTATCATTAAAAATATTTTTTATTTATTTTATTTTCCAAACTTTTCAACAGATTTCATAAATGTATCTACTGGTAGATTATAACTAGAAATATATCTTTTCATTTTCTTTTTCAAACTTTTCAACACATTTCATAAATGTATATAGTTTATCATTATAAATATATTTTTTTTATTTTCTTTTTCAAACTTTTCAACACATCTCATAAATGTATCTACCTGTAGATGATCACTAGAAATATATCTTTTCATTTTCTTTTTCAAACTTTTCAACACATTTCATAAATGTATCTACCTGTAGATGATCACTAGAAATATATTTTTTTATTTTCTTTTTCAAACTTTTCAACACATCTCATAAATGGATATAGTTTATCATTAGAAATATATTTTTTTTATTTTCTTGTTCAAACTTTTCAACATATTTCATAAATGTATCTAGTTTATCAATAGAAGTTATTTTTTTGAATTTCAAAGGTTTCAACATATTTCATAAATGTATCTAGTTTATCACTAGAAATATATTTTTTGATTTTCTTTTCCAAACTTTTCAACACATCTCATTAATGTATCTAGTTTATCAATAGAAGTAATTTTTTTGATTTTCAAACTTTTCAACACATTTCATAAGTGTATATAGTTTATTAATAGAAGTTATTTTTTTTATTTTCTTTTTGAAATTTTCAACACATTTCATAAATGTTTCTAGTTTTTATCATTAGAAATATATTTTTTTGATTTTGAAACTTTTCAACACATTTCATAAATGTATCTAGTTTATCACTAGAAATATATTTTTTTGATTTTCAAACTTTTCAACATATCTCATAAATGTATCTTCCGGTAGTTTATCATTAGAAATATATTTTTTTATTTTCTTTTTCAATCTTTTCAACACATCTCATAAATGTATCTACCGGTAGATTATAACTAGAAATATATCTTTTCATTTTCTTTTTCAAACTTTTCAACACATTTCATAAATGTATATAGTTTATCATTAAAAATATTTTTTATTTATTTTCTTTTCCAAACTTTTCAACACATTTCATAAATGTATCTACTGGTAGATTATAACTAGAAATATATCTTTTCATTTTCTTTTTCAAACTTTTCAACACATTTCATAAATGTATATAGTTTATCATTATAAATATATTTTTTTTATTTTCTTTTTCAAACTTTTCAACACATCTCATAAATGTATCTACCTGTAGATGATCACTAGAAATATATCTTTTCATTTTCTTTTTCAAACTTTTCAACACATTTCATAAATGTATCTACCGGTAGTTTATCATTAGAAATATATTTTTTTATTTTCTTTTTCAAACTTTTCAACACATCTCATAAATGTATCTACTTGTAGATGATCACTAGAAATATATCTTTTCATTTTCTTTTTCAAACTTTTCAACACATTTCATAAATGTATCTACCGGTAATTTATCATTAGAAATATATTTTTTTATTTTCTTTTTCAAACTTTTCAACACATCTCATAAATGTATATAGTTTATCATTAGAAATATATTTTTTTTATTTTCTTGTTCAAACTTTTCAGCATATTTCATAAATGTATCAAGTTTATCACTAGAAATATATTTTTTTATTTTCTTTTCCAAACTTTTCAACACATCTCATAAATGTATATACCAGTAGTTTATCATTAGAAATATATTTTTTTATTTTCTTTTTCAAACTTTTCAACAAATCTCATAAGTGTATATAGTTTATCAATAGAAATTAATTTTTTGATTTTCTTTTTGAAATTTGTCAACACATTTCATAAATGTATCTAGTTTATCATTAGAAATATATTTTTTTGATTTTCAAACTTTTCAACACATCTCATAAATGTATCTATCTGTAGATGATCACTAGAAATATATCTTTTCATTTTCTTTTTCAAACTTTTCAACACATTTCATAAATGTATTTACCGGTAGTTTATCATTAGAAATATATTTTTTTATTTTCTTTTTCAAACTTTTCAACACATCTCATAAATGTATATAGTTTATCATTAGAAATATATTTTTTTAATTTTCTTGTTCAAACTTTTCAACATATTTCATAAATGTATCTAGTTTATCACTAGAAATATATTTTTTGATTTTCTTTTCCAAACTTTTCAACACATCTCATAAATGTATCTAGTTTATCAATAGAAGTAATTTTTTTGATTTTCAAACTTTTCAACACATTTCATAAGTGTATATAGTTATTAATAGAAGTTATTTTTTTGATTTTCTTTTTGAAACTTTTCAACACATTTCATAAATGTATCTAGTTTATCACTAGAAATATATTTTTTTGATTTTTAAACTTTTCAACAAATCTCATAAATGTATCTACAGGTAGTTTATCATTAGAAATAAATTTTTTTATTTTCTTTTTCAAACTTTTCAACACATCTCATAAATGTATATAGTTTATCATTATAAATATATTTTTTTTATTTTCGTGTTCAAACTTTTCAACATATTTCATAAATGTATCTAGTTTATCAATAGAAGTTATTTTTTTGAATTTCAAAGGTTTCAACATATTTCATAAATGTATCTAGTTTATCACTAGAAATATTTTTTTTTTTTCTTTTCCAAACTTTTCAACACATCTCATAAATGTATCTAGTTTATCAATAGAAGTAATTTTTTTGATTTTCAAACTTTTCAACACATTTCATAAGTGTATATAGTTTATTAATAGAAGTTATTTTTTTGATTTTCTTTTTGAAATTTTCAACACATTTCATAAATGTTTCTAGTTTTTATCATTAGAAATATATTTTTTTGATTTTGAAACTTTTCAACACATTTCATAAATGTATCTAGTTTATCACTAGAAATATATTTTTTTGATTTTCAAACTTTTCAACATATCTCATAAATGTATCTTCCGGTAGTTTATCATTAGAAATATATTTTTTTATTTTCTTTTTCAATCTTTTCAACACATCTCATAAATGTATCTACCGGTAGTTTATCATTAAAAATATTTTTTATTTATTTTATTTTCCAAACTTTTCAACAGATTTCATAAATGTATCTACTGGTAGATTATAACTAGAAATATATCTTTTCATTTTCTTTTTCAAACTTTTCAACACATTTCATAAATGTATATAGTTTATCATTATAAATATATTTTTTTTATTTTCTTTTTCAAACTTTTCAACACATCTCATAAATGTATCTACCTGTAGATGATCACTAGAAATATATCTTTTCATTTTCTTTTTCAAACTTTTCAACACATTTCATAAATGTATCTACCTGTAGATGATCACTAGAAATATATTTTTTTATTTTCTTTTTCAAACTTTTCAACACATCTCATAAATGGATATAGTTTATCATTAGAAATATATTTTTTTTATTTTCTTGTTCAAACTTTTCAACATATTTCATAAATGTATCTAGTTTATCACTAGAAATATATTTTTTGATTTTCTTTTCCAAACTTTTCAACACATCTCATAAATGTATATACCGGTAGTTTATCATTAGAAATATATTTTTTTATTTTCTTTTTCAAACTTTTCAACAAATCTCATAAGTGTATATAGTTTATCAATAGAAATTAATTTTTTGATTTTGTTTTTGAAATTTGTCAACACATTTCATAAATGTATCTAGTTTATCACTAGAAATATATCTTTTCATTTTCTTTTTCAAACTTTTCAACACATTTCATAAATGTATCTACCGGTAGTTTATCATTATAAATATATTTTTTTATTTTCTTTTTCAAACTTTTCAACACATCTCATAAATGTATATAGTTTATCACTAGAAATATATTTTTTGATTTTCTTTTCCAAACTTTTCAACACATCTCATAAATGTATATACCTGTAGATGATCACTAGAAATATATCTTTTTATTTTCATTTTCAAACTTTTCAACACATTTCATAAGTGTATATAGTTTATCAATAGAAATTAATTTTTTGATTTTCTTTTTGAAATTTTTCAACACATTTCATAAATGTATCTAGTTTATCATTAGAAATATATTTTTTGGATTTTCAAACTTTTCAACACATCTCATAAATGTATCTACCGATAGTTTATCATTAGAAATATATT
The DNA here is from genome assembly GCA_034231615.1 of Meghimatium bilineatum. Lineage (NCBI taxonomy): Eukaryota > Metazoa > Mollusca > Gastropoda > Stylommatophora > Philomycidae > Meghimatium > Meghimatium bilineatum. The sequence goes on from CM067311.1 coordinate 26,743,020, forward strand.
TTTTTATTTTCTTTTTCAAACTTTTCAACACATCTCATAAATGTATCTACCGGTAGTTTATCATTAGAAAACTATTTTTTTATTTTCTTTTTCAAACTTTTCAACAAATCTCATAAATGTATCTACAGGTAGTTTATCATTAGAAATATATTTTTTTATTTTCTTTTTCAAACTTTTCAACACATCTCATAAATGTATATAGTTTATCATTAGAAATATATTTTTTTTATTTTCTTGTTCAAACTTTTCAACATATTTCATAAATGTATCTACCTGTAGATGATCACTAGAAATATATCTTTTTAAATGTTTATTTTTGAATTTTGCACTATAAGAGCCAAGGAGAAAAAAATAATGTGTTAATATGTCACATATTTACATACAAAGTATATTTTATAAAAATGTTTACTTCTGAATTTTGCACTATAAGAACTAAGTAGAAAAAGAATGTGTTTATATGTAATGTTGTTCGTCCATCACAAGTGATGATGACCATTTGTTACATCCACTTTTGGAAATTCAATTTTAGTTATGTCCTTGATTATGAGTTCGTAGATGGCTAATGAACCCTATTCGAGCTGTAAATGTCCTTGGACAGTTTGGACATGGAATAACGACTGTAGACGGATCTTGGTCTATCCGTGACTTTCTAGCTGCTCTCCGCTGTTGAGCTGCTGCATTTCTCTTCTTTTCACAAGATGATGTGCTCTTTTTTATTTTAGAATGCCATGTAGATCTATTTTGTGCAAGTTCTTCCCATGTATCGTGGTCTATTTCAAAGGCTTTCAGTGAGTCCTTTAACGAGTCCTTGTAGCGCTTCCTTTGGCCACCTTGAGATCGTATACCCTTCTCTAGCTCACCATAGAGAAGTATCTTTGGCAGACGATGGTCTGGCATACACACCAAATGACCTGCCCAACGAATCTGTGTCTGCATCAGGATCATGTCAATGCTTGGGATACCAGCTCTATCAAGGACAGTGGTATCTGGAATCTTGTCTTGCCATCTGATGTTCATAACTTTTCTGAGACAATCTGTATGAAAATGATTGTTTTTTCACATGACGTCTATACACAGTCCATGTTTCACTAGCGTATAGCAGCACTGGAAGTACCACTGCTCTGTAAACTTTCAGCTTAGTCTGAAGGTTAATGCCATTTCTACGCCAAACATTTGAGTATAATCTGCAGAAAGTACTTGTGAAAATGACTTGCACTGGGGATTTTGATTAAAGTGAGGAAGAGTTTATATGTAATATATTTATATACAGGCAAATTTTATAATAATATTTACTTCTGATTTTTGCACTATAGGCACTAAGTAGAAAAAGAATGTGTTTATGTCGCATAAAAAGAAAAAAGTAAATTTTTTAAATGTTTATTTTTGAATTTTGCACTATAGGAACTAAGCAGAAAAAGAATGTGTTTATATGTCGCATAAAAAGAAAAGAGTACATTTTTATTAAATGTTTATTTTTGAATTTTGCACTATAGGAACTAGGTAGAAAAAATAATATGTTAATATGTCGCATATTAACATACATAGTATATTTTATAAAAATGTTTACTTCTGAATTTTGCACTATAGGTTCTAAGTAGAAAAAGAATATGTTTATATATCGCATAAAAAGATAAAAGGAAATTATATAAAAATGTTTCTTTTTTAATTTTGCACTATAGGATCTAAGTAGAAAAAGAATGTGTGTATGTCGCATAAAAAGAAACACGGAAATTTTTTTAAATGTTTATTTTTGAATTTTGCACTATAGGATCTAAGTAGAAAAAGAATGTGTTTATATGACATATATTTATATACAAGATAAATTTTGAAAAATATTTACTTCTGATGTTTGCACTATAGGAACTAAGTAGAAAAAGAATGTGTTTATATGTCGCATATTTACATCATCATCATCATCATCAGGTGCCATGCCGGGTGGCGTAGGCGGTCATGGCTCTCCACAGCTCTCTGTCCACAGTATTATGTATATTAACACTAACTGTAGGCCTACTTCTGTGTGTCGCCATGACTTTCATCTTGGAAGAATAATGTGGTAGTTTCCCGTTGCTTTCCACATCCATATGGGGGATATCCATTTGTATCCGCTCCCTTTGACAATATTTTATGTCGGGACAAATGGGTGCCCCGCCCTGCCCAGTTGCAGAGCTACCACTTATACCGGTGGCTATCGGTCGCTTCCTTGTTCGCGCCTAACGAACATCATGACGGCACGATCAACGACTAAACTCCATGCATCCCTCCAGGAAAATTCAACTATCCACACTAGAAAACACACAAGGAATTTTCTGCACATTACAGTTATTGGTCATTCACTTAAAAAACACATAATACAATCAAAATAATCCTCAAGTATATTTACATACAAAGTATATTTTATAAAAATGTTTACTTCTGAATTTTGCACTATTAGAACAAAGCAGAAAAAGAATGTGTTTATATGACATATATTTATATACAAGGTAAATTTTGAAAAATATTTACTTCTGATGTTTGCACTATAGGAACTAAGTAGAAAAAGAATGTGTTTTTATGTCGCATATTTACATACAAAGTATATTTTATAAAAATGTTTACTTCTGAATTTTGCACTATAGGAACTAAGCAGAAAAAGAATGTGTTTATATGTAATGTTGTTCGTCCATCACAAGTGATGATGACCATTTGTTACATCCACTTTTGAAAATTCAATTTTATTTATGTCCTTGATTATGAGTTCGAAGATGGCTAATGATCCCTATTCGAGCTGTAAATGTCCTTGGACAGTTTGGACATGGAATAACGACTGTAGACGGATCTTGGTCTATCCGTGACTTTCTAGCTGCTCTCTGCTGTTGTGCTGCTGCATTTCTCTTCTTTCCACAAGATGATGTGCTCTTTTTTATTTTAGAACGCCATGTAGATCTATTTTGTGCAAGTTCTACCCATGTATCGTGGTCTATTTCAAAGGCTTTCAGTGAGTCCTTTAACGAGTCCTTGTAGCGCTTCCTTTGGCCACCTTGAGATCGTATACCCTTCTCTAGCTCACCATAGAGAAGTATCTTTGGCAGACGATGGTCTGGCATACGCACCAAATGACCTGCCCAACGAATCTGTGTCTGCATCAGAATCGTGTCAATGCTTGGGATACCAGCTCTATCAAGGACAGTGGTATCTGGAATCTTGTCTTGCCATCTGATGTTCATAACTTTACTGAGACAATTTGTATGAAAATGATTGAGTTTTTTCACATGACGTCTATACACAGTCCATGTTTCACTAGCATATAGCGGGGTGGAAAGGGAACGCAATGCTCTAGGCGGACCCAGGGTTAGCAGATAACCAAGATCCCAAATGTACCTCCATGCGGTGCACCCTGGAAACAGAAATACAGCAGCTCGAGCTGATTCTAATTTTTTTTTAAATTTTAATTTTTGAATTTTGCACTATAAGAACTAAGGAGAAAAAAATAATGTGTTAATATGTCGCATATTTACACACAAAGTATATTTTATAAACATGTTTACTTCTGAATTTTGCACTATAGGAACTAAGTAGAAAAAGAATGTGTTTCTTTGTCATATATTTATATACAAGGTAAATTTTATTAAAATATTTACTTCTGATCTGTGCACTATACGAACTAAGTAGAAAAAGAATGTGTTTATATGTCATATATTTATATACAAGGTAAATTTTATAAAACTATTTACTTCTGATTTTTGCACTATAGGAACTAAGTAGGAAAAAAAATGTGTTTATATGTCATATATTTATATGCAAGGTAAATTTTATAAAAATATTTACTTCTGATTTTTGCACTATAGGAACTAAGTAGAAATAGAATGTGTTTATATGTCGCATAAAAAAGGGAAACATTTTTTTAATGTTTTCTTTTTGAATTGTGCACTATAGGATCTAAGCAGAAAAATAATGTGTTTATATGTCACATAAAAAGAAAAAAGGAAATTTTATAAAAATGTTTATTTTTTAATTTTGCACTATAGGATCTAAGTAGAAAAAGAATGTCTTTATGTCGCATAAATATAAAAAGTAAATTTTTTTAATGTTTATTTTTGAATTTTGCACTATAGGAACTAAGGAGAAAAAGAATGTGTTTATATGTAATGTTGTTCGTCCATCACAAGTGATGATGACCATTTGTTACATCCACTTTTGGAAATTCAATTTTAGTTATGTCCTTGATTATGAGTTCGTAGGTGGCTAATGAGCCCTATTCGAGCTGTAAATGTCCTTGGACAGTTTGGACATGGAATAACGACTGTAATCTTGGTCTATCCGTGACTTTCTAGCTGCTCTCTGCTGTTGAGCTGCTGCATTTCTCTTCTTTTCACAAGATGATGCGCTCTTTTTTATTTTAGAACGCCATGTAGATCTATTTTGTGCAAGTTCTTCCCATGTATCGTGGTCTATTTCAAAGGCTTTCAGTGAGTCCTTTAACGAGTCCTTGTAGCGCTTCCTTTGGCCACCTTGAGATCGTATACCCTTCTCTAGCTTACCATAGAGAAGTATCTTTGGCAGACGATGGTCTGGCATACGCACCAAATGACCTGCCCAATGAATCTGTGTCTGCATCAGGATCGTGTCAATTCTTGGGATACCAGCTCTATCAAGGACAGTGGTATCTGGAATCTTGTCTTGCCATCTGATCTTCATAACTTTTCTGAGACAATTTGTATGAAAATGATTGAGTTTTTTCACATGACGTCTATACACAGTGCATGTTTCACTAGCGTATAGCAGCACTGGAAGTACCACTGCTCTGTAAACTTTCAGCTTAGTCTGAAGGTTAATGCCATTTCTACGCCAAACATTTGCGTACAATCTGCAGAAAGTACTTGTGAAAATGACTTGCACTGGGGATTTTGATTAAAGTGAGGAAGAGTTTATATGTAATATATTTATATACAAGGCAAATTTTATAATAATATTTACTTATGATTTTTGCACTATAGGAACTAAGTAGAAATAGAATGTGTTTATATGTCGCAAAAAAAGAAAAAACTACATTTTTTTTAACGTATATTTTTTTGTATTTTGAAATTTAGGATCTAAGTAGAAAAAATAATATGTTAATATGTCGCATATTTACATACATAGAATATTTTATAAAAATATTTACTTCTGAATTTTGCACTATAGGAACTAAGTAGAAAAAGAATGTGTTTATGTCTCATAAAAAGAAAAAAGTAAATTTTTTTAAATGTTTATTTTTGAATTTTGCACTATAGGAACTAAGTAGAAAAAGAATGTGTTTATATGTCGCATAAAACGAAAATAGTAAATTTTTTTTAAAATGTTTATTTTTGAATTTTGCACTATAAGAGCCAAGGAGAAAAAAATAATGTGTTTATATGTCACATATTTACATACAAAGTATATTTTATAAAAATGTTTACTTCTGAATTTTGCACTATAAGAACTAAGTAGAAAAAGAATGTGTTTATATGTAATGTTGTTCGTCCATCACAAGTGATGATGACCATTTGTTACATCCACTTTTGAAAATTCAATTTTAGTAATGTCCTTGATTATGAGTTCGTAGATGGCTAATGAGCCCTATTCGAGCTGTAAATGTCTTTGGACAGTTTGGACATGGAATAACGACTGAAGACGGATCTTGGTCTATCCGTGACTTTCTAGCTGCTCTCCGCTGTTGAGCTGCTGCATTTCTCTTCTTTTCACAAGATGATGCGCTCTTTTTTATTTTAGAACGCCATGTAGATCTATTTTGTGCAAGTTCTTCCCATGTATCGTGGTCTATTTCAAAGGCTTTCAGTGAGTCCTTTAACGAGTCCTTGTAGCGCTTCCTTTGGCCACCTTGAGATCGTATACCCTTCTCTAGCTCACCAAAGAGAAGTATCTTTGGCAGACGATGGTCTGGCATACGCACCAAATGACCTGCCCAACGAATCTGTGTCTGCATCAGGATCGTGTCAATGCTTGGGATACCAGCTCTATCAAGGACAGTGGTATCTGGAATCTTGTCTTGCCATCTGATGTTCATAACTTTTCTGAGACAATTTGTATGAAAATGATTGAGTTTTTTCACATGACGTCTATACACAGTCCATGTTTCACTAGCATATAGCGGGGTGCAAAGGGAACGCAATGATCTAGGCGGACCCAGGGTTAGCAGATAACCAAGATCCCAAATGTACCTCCATGCGGTGCACCCTGGAAACAGAAATACAGCAGCTCGAGCTGATTCTAATATTTTTTTTTTTAATTTAAATTTTTGAATTTTGCACTATAAGAACTAAGGAGAAAAAAATAATGTGTTAATATGTCGCATATTTACATACAAAGTATATTTTATAAAAATGTTTACTTCTTAATTTTGCACTATAGGAATTAAGTTGAAATAGAATGTGTTTATATGTCGCATAAAAAGAAAAATTTTTTAAATGTTTATACAAATGTGTTAATATGGCGCATATTTACATACAAAGTATATTTTATAAAAATTTTAACTTCTGAATTTTGCACTATTGGAACTAAGCAGAAAAAGAATGTGCTTATATGACATATATTTATATACAAGGTAAATTTTGAAAAAATATTTCCTTCTGATGTTTGCACTATAGGAACTAAGTAGAAAAAGAATGTGTTAATATGGCGCATATTTACATACAAAGTATATTTTATAAAAATGTTTACTTCTGAATTTTGCACTATAGGAACTAAGTAGAAAAAGAATGTGTTTCTATGTCATATATTTATATACAAGGTAAATTTTATTAAAATATTTACTTCTGATCTGTGCACTATACGAACTAAGTAGAAAAAGAATGTGTTTATATGTCATATATTTCTATACAAGGTAAATTTTTATAAAACTATTTACTTCTGATTTTTGCACTATAGGATCTAAGTAGAAAAATAATGTGTTTATATGTCGCATAAAAAGAAAAAAGGAAATTTGATAAAAATGTTTATTTTTAAATTTTGCACTATAGGATCTAAGTAGAAAAAGAATGTCTTTATGTCGCATAAATATAAAAAAGTGAATTTTTTTAATGTTTATTTTTGAATTTTGCACTATAGGAACTAAGGAGAAAAAGAATGTGTTTATATGTAATGTTGTTCGTCAATCACAAGTGATGATGACCATTTGTTACATCCACTTTTGAAAATTCAATTTTAGTTATGTCCTTGATTATGAGTTCGTAGATGGCTAATGAACCCTATTCGAGCTGTAAATGTCCTTGGACAGTTTGGACATGGAATAACGACTGTAGATGGATCTTGGTCTATCCGTGACTTTCTAGCTGCTCTCTGCTGTTGTGCTGCTGCATTTCTCTTCTTTTCACAAGATGATGCGCTCTTTTTTATTTTAGAATGTCATGTAGATCTATTTTGTGCAAGTTCTTCCCATGTATCGTGGTCTATTTCAAAGGCTTTCAGTGAGTCCTTTAACGAGTCCTTGTAGCGCTTCCTTTGGCCACCTTGAGATCGTATACCCTTCTCTAGCTCACCAAAGAGAAGTATCTTTGGCAGACGATGGTCTGGCATACGCACCAAATGACCTGCCCAACGAATCTGTGTCTGCATCAGGATCGTGTCAATGCTTGGGATACCAGCTCTATCAAGGACAGTGGTATCTGGAATCTTGTCTTGCCATCTGATCTTCATAACTTTTCTGAGACAATTTGTATGAAAATGATTGAGTTTTTTCACATGACGTCTATACACAGTCCATGTTTCACTAGCGTATAGCAGCACTGGAAGTACCACTGCTCTGTAAACTTTCAGCTTAGTCTGAAGGTTAATGCCATTTCTACGCCAAACATTTGCGTACAATCTGCAGAAAGTACTTGTGAAAATGACTTGCACTGGGGATTTTGATTAAAGTGAGGAAGAGTTTATGTGTAATATATTTATATACAAGGCAAATTTTATAATAATATTTACTTCTGATTTTTGCACTATAGGATCTAAGTAGAAAAAGAATGTGTTTATGTCGCATAAAAAAAAAAAAAGGAAATTTTTTTAATGTTTATTTTTGAATTTTGCACTATAGGAACTAAGTAGAAAAAATAATATGTTAATATGTCGCATATTTACATACATAGTATATTTTATAAAAATGTTTACTTCTGAATTTTGCACTATAGGAACTAAGTAGAAAAAGAATGTGTTTATATGTCATATATTTATATACAAGGTAAATTTTGTAAAAATATTTACTTCTGATTTTTGCACTATAGGAACTAAGTAGAAATAGAATGTGTTTATATATCGCATAAAAAGAAAAAAGTAAATTTTTATAAGAATGTTTATTTTTGAATTTTGCACTATAGGATCTAAGTAGAAAAAGAATGTGTTTATGTCGCATAAAAAGAAAAAAGTAAATTTTTTTAAATGTTTATTTTTGATATTTGCACTATAGGAACTAAGTAGAAAAAGAATGTGTTTATATGTCGCATATTTACATACAAAGTATATTTTATAAAATTGTTTACTTCTGAATTTTGCACTATAGGAATTAAGTAGAAATAGAATGTGTTTATATGTCGCATTAAAATTGACAGAATTGATGCCTTTGAGATGTGGGTATATAGAAGAATAGGGAGAACATCATGGAAAGAGAAGAAAACAAATAAAGAGGTGCTAAAGACTCTTAATATGAAGAAAGAACTACTAAGAGAAATAAAGATCAGGCAAATAAAATATTTTGGACACATTAAAAGACCTTATTGAAGACCTTAATTGAAGGTAAAGTCAAAGGCAGGCAGAGATACAAGTGGGAGAATAACATCACATGATAGACAGGTTACAGTCTAGCATAGTGCACCACCAAGACAAGAGACGGGATGTTAGAGATACGTTGCAGCCAACTTTCGTTGCGGAGATGGCACTTGATGATGATTTAATAGTGCACTTTGAACTGTCTCCTCTTCTAATCTTTTTCAGGTTTAGGATAGGTTCCTTGTCTTCTCTTTTTACTTTCTTCTGTGGTGTTGTTATTGTTTGGTTTATTTTTTAGCTCAGTATTAGGTATTAGGTATGTTATCATCACCGGTCACGTCCATAGATGCTCCAACTTCCGCTTCAGTAAATCTCTCAGGGTATAACGGCTGATTCTTCTGATTCTTTGTTGGTTCACTACTCTTTTTGAAATCTTTGTCAGGGGTTCTCTTCGGGCCATGCCCATCCTCACTCCCAATTCTTGCATTCTTGATATTGACTCATGCTTATTCATCTCAAAATCCTCTGATCGTGAGAACTCACGAAGAGCAGTGAGTATGTCTGCTCGGTCCATAGGCTGACTGTCTGTTGTGGCGACGAGACTAGCTAATTTGTCGGCCCGTTCATTTCCCCTCCACACCGGCATGTCCGGGGACAAAAATAAATTTTTCGCTCAGTATGACGGATCTATGGTCGATGTCTATGTGTATGTTTGGTCTGACCCTTGCATTTGTGATATCTTTCATTTGTTTCTGTTTGTGAAGATGTAATCGGTCTAGGATGACTGTTGTAAGGTGTCCCATTTGTATCGAGTTTTAGTATGGCTCTGTGTTGATGGAAGATGTTTGTTATGATGAGTCTATGTTCCATACTTAAGTTTATGAGGTGTTCTCTGTTGTTGCGAACTGTACTTGTGTCAGCAAAGTTTCCCCATGCAAGTTTCATGTTCCCAATTTTTCTTTCCTACTCTTCCATTAGTAGTCCAAGATGTATAATATCTGTATTTGATTTTAATAAGTATTAATAGAAAGGTCTTCAAAAAGTATATGCTTTCTTCTTCATTTTTGCCATTACATGTGCATAGATTTGTATTATTGTGCTTGTGGTTTCTTGTTCCATTATTTAAATTTTTATTAATTTCTATGAGATATATTCTACATTGGTTATGAGTCAGGCTTTGTTCTGATGTAAAAGGAACCCTACTCCGCGTTTTCTTTTCTCTTGTGGGTTCACCCTGCTCCATATTAATACATAGTTATTTAATACTCGCTTGATGATGTTTCCTTTTTTCTGGTGCCTGCTATGACTAGGATATCTGTGTTTGTTTTTTCCATGAATTACTAGTTCCTGTATTTTGTCGGCTAACCCACACACGTTAACGTCCGTTGATGGATTTTGTTTCTTTAATCAAGTCTGGGTCATTCAGTCGATCGTTGGATTAATCAATTAACATTGTAAAGTCCAGACCGATTTGTGTAACAGAAGTCAGTTCATTTTAATTCTTTTTCATTCTACTCATCGCAGGACAAATAGTTCTCCAAATCAATTCATCAAAAACAAAATTTATGGGATTCACTAATTTACCTAAAGCAATTACTTTAAATGGACAAATACTTGAAAAGGTACACAAATTGTCCTATCTAGGAAGCAAATTAACCTCAACAGTGATGTCATGATAGAAATTACAACTCGAATTGCACTAGCATAAAGTGCCTCTAACAGACTGTCTAATATCTGAAGGTCAAAATCAATCAACACATGCATGAAAATGTGCTTATTTAATTCCTGTGTTATTCCGGTGCTATCATATGGATGTGAGAGCTGGAAAAGCTCTTTATCTTCAGCAAAGAAATTACTGAGTTTTGAGAACAAATGTCTTTGTAGGATAACTAACACCCATTGGAGTGAATTCAAATCGAATGATAAAATCAGAGAAGAGACACATCAAAATTTCATCACAGATGTTATCAGAAAGCGCAGTTGGTCTTACATCTGGCATGTCTTATGTGCAGACATCAACAGAATACACCACCAATCTCTTGAATGGATATCTACAGGCAAAAGAGCCAGGTATAGACCAAAAGAAATATTCAGAAGAACAATACTTAGAGAAAGGAAAACAATCAACATCCATACTATTCAAGAACTGCACGGAATAGCATTGAACAGACAGAATTCATCTGATCTCTGCCCTAACTTCAGTGCAAAAGGAAAATGAATGAATGATTAATAATTTTTAATGATAACGACATTTCTTGTCGTCAACCTTGTTATCCGCCATATGGCTGCTCCATTTATTTTTATGTTGTCAGATTTTTAAGAAAAGATAAATTTTTTAAATTTTTATACGAATGTGTTAATATGGCGCATATTTACATACAAAGTATATTTTATAAAAATGTTTACTTCTGAATTTTGCACTATAGGAACTAAGTAGAAATAGAATGTGTTTATATGTCGCATAGAAAAGGAAATTTTTTTTATATGTTTATTTTTGAATTTTGCACTATATGATCTAAGTAGAAAAATAATGTGTTTATATGTCGCATAGAAAGAAAAAAGGAAATTTTATAAAAATGTTTATTTTTTAATTTTGCACTATAGGAAATAAGTAGAAAAAGAATGTGTTTATATGTAATATATTTATATACAAGGCACATTTTATAATAATATTTACTTCTGATTTTTGCACTATAGGAACTAAGTAGAAATAGAATGTGTTTATATGTCGCATAAAAAGAAAAAAGTACATTTTTTTAAGTGTTTATTTTTTGTATTTTGAAATATAGGATCTAAGTAGAAAAAGAATGTGTTTATGTCGCATAAAAAAAAAGGGTAAATTTTTTTTTAATGTTTATTTTTTAATTTTGCACTATAGGAACTAAGTAGAAAAATAATGTGTTTATATGTCGCATATTTACATACAAAATATATTTTATAAAAATGTTTACTTCTGAATTTTGCACTATAGGAACTAACTAGAAAAAGAATGTGTTTCTATGTCATATATTTATATACAAGGTAAATTTTATTAAAATATTTACTTCTGATCTGTGCACTATAGGAACTAAGTAGAAAAATAATGTGTTTATATGTCATATATTTATATACAAGGTAAATTTTATTAAATTGTTTACTTCTGATTTTTGCACTATAGGAACTAAGTAGAAATAGAATGTGTTTATATGTCGCAAAAAAAGGAAATTTTTTTAAATGTTTATTTTTGAATTTTGCACTATAGGATCTAAGTAGAAAAATAATGTGTTTATATGTCGCATAAAAAGAAAAAAGGAAATTTTATAAAAATGTTTATTTTTTAATTTTGCACTATAGGACCTAAGTAAAAAAAAGAATTTGTTTATGTCGCATAAATATAAAAAAGTAAATTTTTTTCATGATTATTTTTTAATTTTGCACAATATGAACTAAGTAGAAAAAGAATGTGTTTATATGTAATATATTTATATACAAGGCAAAATTTATAATAATATTTACTTCTAATTTTTGCACTATAGGAACTAAGCAGAAATAGAATGTGTTTATATGTCACATACAAAGAAAAAAGAAAATTATTTTTAATGTTTATTTTTTTTATTTTGAAATATAGGATCTAAGTAGAAAAGGAATGTGTTTATGTCGCATAAAAAGAAAAGGGTTTTTTTTTTTCATGTTTATTTTTTAATTTTGCACTATAAGAACTAAGTAGAAAAAGAATGTCTTTATATGTCGCATAAAAAGAAAAGGGTAAATTATTTTTAAATGTTTATTTTTTTAATTTTTCACTATAGGAACTAAGTAGAAAAAAATAATGTGTTAATATGTTGCATATTTACATACAAATTATATTTTATAAAAATGTTTACTTCTGAATTTTGCACTATAGGAACTAAGTAGAAAAAGAATGTGTTTATATGTCATATATTTATATACAAGGTAAATTTTATAGAAATATTTACTTCTGATTTTTGCACGATAGGAACTAAGTAGAAATAGAATGTGTTTATGTGTTGCATAAAAGGAAAAAAATACATTTTTTTTAAATATTTATTTTTGAATTTTGCACTATACAAACTAAGTAGAAAAGAATGTGTTTATGTCGCATAAAACGAAAAGAGTAAATTAGTTTTAAATGTTTATTTTTGAATTTTACACTATAGGAACTAAGTAGAAAAGAGAATGTGTTTATATGTCTCTATACTGGAGTCGGCCATGCTTTGACCTATGGGATGGGACAGTCAATACTACTCTGAATTCTCCTTAATTGTCTTTTACAACATGCATGTCAGGTCACAGTGTTGCCATTTTCCTTTTTAGGTCAAAGTGACAAACAAGCAAAGTTGAAGTTTGTTTTGAATCATAAACAAATTAATCACAAAAAACAAAACATAATCCAAGCCACAATTACTTCTAACTCTTACTTTTGCATATCTATGTTCACGCTAATTGTTCTGCTTCATTTTCCCTGGCAAGGATAAGATAACCTTGGTGGTTAAATTGTATATCAGGTGGACCTACATCTGAAAAAATGTGCATACAAAATTTGTATTAAATTAAAATAAATGTGTACAGAGTTTTCAAGTTATAGAAGATTGTTTGACTCAATGTGTCCAGAGTATTCAAACTCCAGAAGATTGTTCGACTTATTGTTTTCAGAGAATTCAAGTTCCAGAAGATTGTTTGACTCAATGTGTCCAGAGTTTTCAAGTTCTAGAAGATTGTTCGACTCAATGTGACACTTCGATGCAGTGCCAAATCTTTGTATACTAGCAACCTGCAGTATTCTACTCTGATGGGGACTCGCAGACATAAAAAATAATTTGAAGTAAGTGGTTATAGAAACATAATTAATACTAGCTTACAGGTACAAACATCAATAATCTCATGCCATACAACACTGTATGGGAAGAACGTTAGCAGGACAACAGTATTAGATTACCACTTTCCACATCTGGAGACAGGAGGACACCACTTCATACCCATCTAGCAGTTATTTTAGAGTTAACTCAGGAATAGATGAGAAGCAAATATATTTTTAGTTCATAACCAAAGTCACAGTAAAACTCACATTTAACACTCAGATGATATTTGATGTCATGCATGAACTCAGAGGCACACAGAGACTGAAGTCACGGTAAAACTCACATTTAACAGATGATATTTGATGTCACGCATGAACTCAGAGGCACACAGAGACTGAAGTCACGGTAAAACTCACGTTTAACAGATATTTGATGTCACGCATGAACTCAGAGGAACACAGAGACTGAAGTCACAGTAAAACTTACGTTTAACACTCAGATGACATTTGATGTCACGCATGAACTCAGAGGTACACAGAGATAACTTGACATTTTCTGGGACAGAGAACTGGTGTCGCACACCTTCCCATGAAAGTAGACTTGAAGCTCTTGTGTACTGGAAGTAAAAAATAACAGTTTTTTATAATCAAATTTTCTGACAAAATTAGAAATAATTTTTCCATCGGCACTTCAGCATTTGCTATTGTGCTTCAATTTTGATCTGCTGTACCATGTTATATATCCTTCATGCTGTTAATTCAACAAAAGGAAAATGAATGAATTTTTAATAATTTTTAATGATAACTAAATTTCTTGTCGTCAACCTTGTTATCCGCCATATGGCTGCTCCATTTATTTTTATGTTGTCAGATTTTTAAGAAAAGAAAACATTTTTAAATGTTTATACGAATGTGTTAATATGGCGCATATTTACATACAAAGTATATTTTATAAACATGTTTACTTCTGAATTTTGCACTATAGGAACTAAGTAGAAAAAGAATGTGTTTATGTCGCATAAATATAAAAAAGTAAATTTTTTTCATGATTATTTTTGAATTTTGCACTATAGGAACTAAGTAGAAAAAGAATGTGTTTATATGTAATATATTTATATACAAGGCAAAATTTATAACAATATTTACTTCTAATTTTTGCACTATAGGAACTAAGCAGAAATAGAATGTGTTTATATGTCGCATACAAAGAAAAAAGAACATTATTTTTAATGTTTATTTTTTTTATTTTGAAATATAAGTAGAAAAGGAATGTGTTTATGTAGCATAAAAAGAAAAGGGTAAATTTTTTTAATGTTTATTTTTGAATTTTGCACTATAAGAACTAAGTAGAAAAAGAATGTCTTTATATGTCGCATAAAAAGAAAAGGGTAAATTTTTTTTAAATGTTTATTTTTTAATTTTGCACTATAGGAACTAAGTAGAAAAAAATAATGTGTTAATATGTTGCATATTTACATACAAATTATATTTTATAAAAATATTTACTTCTGAATTTTGCACTATAGGAACTAAGTAGAAAAAGAATGTGTTTATATGTCATATATTTATATACAAGGTAAATTTTATAAAAATATTTACTTCTGATTTTTGCACGATAGGAACTAAGTAGAAATAGAATGTGTTTATGTGTCGCATAAAAGGAAAAAAAGTAAAAAATTTTTTAATGTTTATTTTTGAACTTTTGTACTATAGGAACTAAGTAGAAAAAAATAATGTGTTAATATGTTGCATATTTACATACAAAGTATATTTTATAAAAATGTTTATTTTTTAATTTTGCACTACATGATCTAAGTAGAAAAAGAATGTGTTTATGTCGCATAAAAAGAAAGAAGGAAATATTTTTTTATGTTTATTTTTTAATTTTGCACTATAGGAACTAAGTAGAAAAAGAATGTGTTTATATGTCTATATACTGGAGTCGGCCATGCTTTGACCTATGGGATGGGACAGTCAATACTACTCTGAATTCTCCTTAATTGTCTTTTACAACATGCATGTCAGGTCACAGTGTTGCCATTTTCCTTTTTAGGTCAAAGTGACAAACAAGCAAAGTTGAAGTTTGTTTTGAATCATAAACAAATTAATCACAAAAAACAAAACATAATCCAAGCCACAATTACTTCTAACTCTTACTTTTGCATATCTATGTTCACCGCTAATTGTTCTACTTCATTTTCCCTGGCAAGGATAAGATAACCTTGGTGGTTAAATTGTATATCAGGTGGACCTACATCTGAAAAAATGTGCATACAAAATTTGTATTAAATTAAAATAAATGTGTACAGAGTTTTCAAGTTATAGAAGATTGTTTGACTCAATGTGTCCAGAGTATTCAAACTCCAGAAGATTGTTCGACTTATTGTTTTCAGAGAATTCAAGTTCCAGAAGATTGTTTGACTCAATGTGTCCAGAGTTTTCAAGTTCTAGAAGATTGTTCGACTCAATGTGACACTTGGATGCAGTGCCAAATCTTTGTATACTAGCAACCTGCAGTATTCTACTCTGATGGGGACTCGCAGACATAAAAAATAATTTGAAGTAAGTGGTTATAGAAACATAATTAATACTAGCTTACAGGTACAAACATCAATAATCTCATGCCATACAACACTGTATGGGAAGAACGTTAGCAGGACAACAGTATTAGATTACCACTTTCCACATCTGGAGACAGGAGGACACCACTTCATACCCATCTAGCAGTTATTTTAGAGTTAACTCAGGAATAGATGAGAAGCAAATATATTTTTAGTTCATAACCAAAGTCACAGTAAAACTCACATTTAACACTCAGATGATATTTGATGTCATGCATGAACTCAGAGGCACACAGAGACTGAAGTCACGGTAAAACTCACATTTAACAGATGATATTTGATGTCACGCATGAACTCAGAGGCACACAGAGACTGAAGTCACGGTAAAACTCACGTTTAACAGATATTTGATGTCACGCATGAACTCAGAGGAACACAGAGACTGAAGTCACAGTAAAACTTACGTTTAACACTCAGATGACATTTGATGTCACGCATGAACTCAGAGGTACACAGAGATAACTTGACATTTTCTGGGACAGAGAACTGGTGTCGCACACCTTCCCATGAAAGTAGACTTGAAGCTCTTGTGTACTGGAAGTAAAAAATAACAGTTTTTTATAATCAAATTTTCTGACAAAATTAGAAATAATTTTTCCATCGGCACTTCAGCATTTGCTATTGTGCTTCAATTTTGATCTGCTGTACCATGTTATATATCCTTCATGCTGTTAATTCAACAAAAGGAAAATGAATGAATTTTTAATAATTTTTAATGATAACTAAATTTCTTGTCGTCAACCTTGTTATCCGCCATATGGCTGCTCCATTTATTTTTATGTTGTCAGATTTTTAAGAAAAGAAAACATTTTTAAATGTTTATACGAATGTGTTAATATGGCGCATATTTACATACAAAGTATATTTTATAAACATGTTTACTTCTGAATTTTGCACTATAGGAACTAAGTAGAAAAAGAATGTGTTTATGTCGCATAAATATAAAAAAGTAAATTTTTTTCATGATTATTTTTGAATTTTGCACTATAGGAACTAAGTAGAAAAAGAATGTGTTTATATGTAATATATTTATATACAAGGCAAAATTTATAACAATATTTACTTCTAATTTTTGCACTATAGGAACTAAGCAGAAATAGAATGTGTTTATATGTCGCATACAAAGAAAAAAGAACATTATTTTTAATGTTTATTTTTTTTATTTTGAAATATAAGTAGAAAAGGAATGTGTTTATGTCGCATAAAAAGAAAAGGGTAAATTTTTTTAATGTTTATTTTTGAATTTTGCACTATAAGAACTAAGTAGAAAAAGAATGTCTTTATATGTCGCATAAAAAGAAAAGGGTAAATTTTTTAATTAAATGTTTATTTTTTAATTTTGCACTATAGGAACTAAGTAGAAAAAAATAATGTGTTAATATGTTGCATATTTACATACAAATTATATTTTATAAAAATATTTACTTCTGAATTTTGCACTATAGGAACTAAGTAGAAAAAGAATGTGTTTATATGTCATATATTTATATACAAGGTAAATTTTATAAAAATATTTACTTCTGATTTTTGCACGATAGGAACTAAGTAGAAATAGAATGTGTTTATGTGTCGCATAAAAGGAAAAAAAGTAAAAATTTTTTTAATGTTTATTTTTGAACTTTTGTACTATAGGAACTAAGTAGAAAAAAATAATGTGTTAATATGTTGCATATTTACATACAAAGTATATTTTATAAAAATGTTTATTTTTTAATTTTGCACTACATGATCTAAGTAGAAAAAGAATGTGTTTATGTCGCATAAAAAGAAAGAAGGAAATATTTTTTTATGTTTATTTTTTAATTTTGCACTATAGGAACTAAGTAGAAAAAGAATGTGTTTATATGTCTCTATACTGGAGTCGGCCATGCTTTGACCTATGGGATGGGACAGTCAATACTACTCTGAATTCTCCTTAATTGTCTTTTACAACATGCATGTCAGGTCACAGTGTTGCCATTTTCCTTTTTAGGTCAAAGTGACAAACAAGCAAAGTTGAAGTTTGTTTTGAATCATAAATTAATCACAAAAAACAAAACATAATCCAAGCCACAATTACTTCTAACTCTTACTTTTGCATATCTATGTTCACCGCTAATTGTTCTACTTCATTTTCCCTGGCAAGGATAAGATAACCTTGGTAGTTAAATTGTATATCAGGTGGACCTTCATCTGAAAAAATGTGCATACAAAATTTGTATTAAATTAAAATAAATGTGTACAGAGTTTTCAAGTTATAGAAGATTGTTTGACTCAATGTGTCCAGAGTATTCAAACTCCAGAAGATTGTTCGACTTATTGTTTTCAGAGAATTCAAGTTCCAGAAGATTGTTTGACTCAATGTGTCCAGAGTTTTCAAGTTCTAGAAGATTGTTCGACTCAATGTGACACTTGGATGCAGTGCCAAATCTTTGTATACTAGCAACCTGCAGTATTCTACTCTGATGGGGACTCGCAGACATAAAAAATAATTTGAAGTAAGTGGTTATAGAAACATAATTAATACTAGCTTACAGGTACAAACATCAATAATCTCATGCCATACAACACTGTATGGGAAGAACGTTAGCAGGACGACAGTATTAGATTACCACTTTCCACATCTGGAGACAGGAGGACACCACTTCATACCCATCTAGCAGTTATTTTAGAGTTAACTCAGGAATAGATGAGAAGCAAATATATTTTTAGTTCATAACCAAAGTCACAGTAAAACTCACATTTAACACTCAGATGATATTTGATGTCATGCATGAACTCAGAGGTACACAGAGATAACTTGACATTTTCTGGGACAGAGAACTGGTGTCGCACACCTTCCCATGAAAGTAGACTTGAAGCTCTTGTGTACTGGAAGTAAAAAATAACAGTTTTTTATAATCAAATTTTCTGACAAAATTAGAAATAATTTTTCCATCGGCACTTCAGCATTTGCTATTGTGCTTCAATTTTGATCTGCTGTACCATGTTATATATCCTTCATGCTGTTAATTCAACAAAAGGAAAATGAATGAATTTTTAATAATTTTTAATGATAACTAAATTTCTTGTCGTCAACCTTGTTATCCGCCATATGGCTGCTCCATTTATTTTTATGTTGTCAGATTTTTAAGAAAAGAAAACATGTTTAAATGTTTATACGAATGTGTTAATATGGCGCATATTTACATACAAAGTATATGTTATAAACATGTTTACTTCTGAATTTTGCACTATAGGAACTAAGTAGAAAAAGAATGTGTTTATGTCGCATAAATATAAAAAAGTAAATTTTTTTCATGATTATTTTTGAATTTTGCACTATAGGAACTAAGTAGAAAAAGAATGTGTTTATATGTAATATATTTATATACAAGGCAAAATTTATAATAATATTTACTTCTAATTTTTGCACTATAGGAACTAAGCAGAAATAGAATGTGTTTATATGTCGCATACAAAGAAAAAAGAACATTATTTTTAATGTTTATTTTTTTTATTTTGAAATATAAGTAGAAAAGGAATGTGTTTATGTCGCATAAAAAGAAAAGGGTAAATTTTTTTAATGTTTTTTTTGAATTTTGCACTATAAGAACTAAGTAGAAAAAGAATGTCTTTATATGTCGCATAAAAAGAAAAAGGTAAATTTTTTTTAAATGTTTATTTTTTAATTTTGCACTATAGGAACTAAGTAGAAAAAAATAATGTGTTAATATGTTGCATATTTACATACAAATTATATTTTATAAAAATATTTACTTCTGAATTTTGCACTATAGGAACTAAGTAGAAAAAGAATGTGTTTATATGTCATATATTTATATACAAGGTAAATTTTATAAAAATATTTACTTCTGATTTTTGCACGATAGGAACTAAGTAGAAATAGAATGTGTTTATGTGTCGCATAAAAGGAAAAAAAGTAAAAATTTTTTTAATGTTTATTTTTGTACTATAGGAACTAAGTAGAAAAAAATAATGTGTTAATATGTTGCATATTTACATACAAAGTATATTTTATAAAAATGTTTATTTTTTAATTTTGCACTACATGATCTAAGTAGAAAAAGAATGTGTTTATGTCGCATAAAAAGAAAGAAGGAAATATTTTTTAATGTTTATTTTTTAATTTTGCACTATAGGAACTAAGTAGAAAAAGAATGTGTTTATATGTCTCTATACTGGAGTCGGCCATGCTTTGACCTATGGGATGGGACAGTCAATACTACTCTGAATTCTCCTTAATTGTCTTTTACAACATGCATGTCAGGTCACAGTGTTGCCATTTTCCTTTTTAGGTCAAAGTGACAAACAAGCAAAGTTGAAGTTTGTTTTGAATCATAAACAAATTAATCACAAAAAACAAAACATAATCCAAGCCACAATTACTTCTAACTCTTACTTTTGCATATCTATGTTCACCGCTAATTGTTCTACTTCATTTTCCCTGGCAAGGATAAGATAACCTTGGTGGTTAAATTGTATATCAGGTGGACCTACATCTGAAAAAATGTGCATACAAAATTTGTATTAAATTAAAATAAATGTGTACAGAGTTTTCAAGTTATAGAAGATTGTTTGACTCAATGTGTCCAGAGTATTCAAACTCCAGAAGATTGTTCGACTTATTGTTTTCAGAGAATTCAAGTTCCAGAAGATTGTTTGACTCAATGTGTCCAGAGTTTTCAAGTTCTAGAAGATTGTTCGACTCAATGTGACACTTGGATGCAGTGCCAAATCTTTGTATACTAGCAACCTGCAGTATTCTACTCTGATGGGGACTCGCAGACATAAAAAATAATTTGAAGTAAGTGGTTATAGAAACATAATTAATACTAGCTTACAGGTACAAACATCAATAATCTCATGCCATACAACACTGTATGGGAAGAACGTTAGCAGGACAACAGTATTAGATTACCACTTTCCACATCTGGAGACAGGAGGACACCACTTCATACCCATCTAGCAGTTATTTTAGAGTTAACTCAGGAATAGATGAGAAGCAAATATATTTTTAGTTCATAACCAAAGTCACAGTAAAACTCACATTTAACACTCAGATGATATTTGATGTCATGCATGAACTCAGAGGCACACAGAGACTGAAGTCACGGTAAAACTCACATTTAACAGATGATATTTGATGTCACGCATGAACTCAGAGGCACACAGAGACTGAAGTCACGGTAAAACTCACGTTTAACAGATATTTGATGTCACGCATGAACTCAGAGGAACACAGAGACTGAAGTCACAGTAAAACTTACGTTTAACACTCAGATGACATTTGATGTCACGCATGAACTCAGAGGTACACAGAGATAACTTGACATTTTCTGGGACAGAGAACTGGTGTCGCACACCTTCCCATGAAAGTAGACTTGAAGCTCTTGTGTACTGGAAGTAAAAAATAACAGTTTTTTATAATCAAATTTTCTGACAAAATTAGAAATAATTTTTCCATCGGCACTTCAGCATTTGCTATTGTGCTTCAATTTTGATCTGCTGTACCATGTTATATATCCTTCATGCTGTTAATTCAACAAAAGGAAAATGAATGAATTTTTAATAATTTTTAATGATAACTAAATTTCTTGTCGTCAACCTTGTTATCCGCCATATGGCTGCTCCATTTATTTTTATGTTGTCAGATTTTTAAGAAAAGAAAACATTTTTAAATGTTTATACGAATGTGTTAATATGGCGCATATTTACATACAAAGTATATTTTATAAACATGTTTACTTCTGAATTTTGCACTATAGGAACTAAGTAGAAAAAGAATGTGTTTATGTCGCATAAATATAAAAAAGTAAATTTTTTTCATGATTATTTTTGAATTTTGCACTATAGGAACTAAGTAGAAAAAGAATGTGTTTATATGTAATATATTTATATACAAGGCAAAATTTATAACAATATTTACTTCTAATTTTTGCACTATAGGAACTAAGCAGAAATAGAATGTGTTTATATGTCGCATACAAAGAAAAAAGAACATTATTTTTAATGTTTATTTTTTTTATTTTGAAATATAAGTAGAAAAGGAATGTGTTTATGTCGCATAAAAAGAAAAGGGTAAATTTTTTTAATGTTTATTTTTGAATTTTGCACTATAAGAACTAAGTAGAAAAAGAATGTCTTTATATGTCGCATAAAAAGAAAAGGGTAAATTTTTTAATTAAATGTTTATTTTTTAATTTTGCACTATAGGAACTAAGTAGAAAAAAATAATGTGTTAATATGTTGCATATTTACATACAAATTATATTTTATAAAAATATTTACTTCTGAATTTTGCACTATAGGAACTAAGTAGAAAAAGAATGTGTTTATATGTCATATATTTATATACAAGGTAAATTTTATAAAAATATTTACTTCTGATTTTTGCACGATAGGAACTAAGTAGAAATAGAATGTGTTTATGTGTCGCATAAAAGGAAAAAAAGTAAAAATTTTTTTACTGTTTATTTTTGAACTTTTGTACTATAGGAACTAAGTAGAAAAAAATAATGTGTTAATATGTTGCATATTTACATACAAAGTATATTTTATAAAAATGTTTATTTTTTAATTTTGCACTACATGATCTAAGTAGAAAAAGAATGTGTTTATGTCGCATAAAAAGAAAGAAGGAAATATTTTTTTATGTTTATTTTTTAATTTTGCACTATAGGAACTAAGTAGAAAAAGAATGTGTTTATATGTCTCTATACTGGAGTCGGCCATGCTTTGACCTATGGGATGGGACAGTCAATACTACTCTGAATTCTCCTTAATTGTCTTTTACAACATGCATGTCAGGTCACAGTGTTGCCATTTTCCTTTTTAGGTCAAAGTGACAAACAAGCAAAGTTGAAGTTTGTTTTGAATCATAAATTAATCACAAAAAACAAAACATAATCCAAGCCACAATTACTTCTAACTCTTACTTTTGCATATCTATGTTCACCGCTAATTGTTCTACTTCATTTTCCCTGGCAAGGATAAGATAACCTTGGTAGTTAAATTGTATATCAGGTGGACCTTCATCTGAAAAAATGTGCATACAAAATTTGTATTAAATTAAAATAAATGTGTACAGAGTTTTCAAGTTATAGAAGATTGTTTGACTCAATGTGTCCAGAGTATTCAAACTCCAGAAGATTGTTCGACTTATTGTTTTCAGAGAATTCAAGTTCCAGAAGATTGTTTGACTCAATGTGTCCAGAGTTTTCAAGTTCTAGAAGATTGTTCGACTCAATGTGACACTTGGATGCAGTGCCAAATCTTTGTATACTAGCAACCTGCAGTATTCTACTCTGATGGGGACTCGCAGACATAAAAAGTAATTTGAAGTAAGTGGTTATAGAAACATAATTAATACTAGCTTACAGGTACAAACATCAATAATCTCATGCCATACAACACTGTATGGGAAGAACGTTAGCAGGACGACAGTATTAGATTACCACTTTCCACATCTGGAGACAGGAGGACACCACTTCATACCCATCTAGCAGTTATTTTAGAGTTAACTCAGGAATAGATGAGAAGCAAATATATTTTTAGTTCATAACCAAAGTCACAGTAAAACTCACATTTAACACTCAGATGATATTTGATGTCATGCATGAACTCAGAGGTACACAGAGATAACTTGACATTTTCTGGGACAGAGAACTGGTGCCGTACACCTTCCCAAGAAATTAGACTTGAAGCTCTTGTGTACTGGAAGTAAAAAATAACAGTTTTTTATAATCAAATTTTCTGACAAAATTAGAAATAAATGTTTTCCCTGGGAAGCTAAGAAGAGGAGGATCTCCGCAAAATAGCAGTGGCTTTTCATTGCATCCTTAAGAATACCTCCGCAGCTAAGGGGTTAACAATTCTATATTAAAATCAATTTTAATTATGTAAATTACCCATTATGAATATTAATTAGCTTTGGTTGTATTTATAAATTATGGTAATCCACAGATTCGTCTAGTTTTCCAGAACACAAAAATGTATAGTATATAGGATAATTTTTCTCGTAAATAATTGAAATATTTAATAATTACACTAAATTCAATGTTAATTATGCATTTAGCCGCCATTTTGAATATTTAATAACCCCAATTTCTTCAGAAAATTAGCACAATGTAATAAACAGATGTGTCTTGTCTGTGCGCACACAAAAATATAGTTTATGTGGTATTTTATTATATTCAATAGTTATATAATTTATTTCCATTTTAATTATGCTAATAAAGTGCCATTTTGAATATTAATTAGTTCTGCTTGCATCTAAAAATTACAGAAATGTGATCAACAGATCCATCTTGTCTTTGCAAACACAAAAATATATATATTATGTGGCATTATTTAATTAGTATATAATTCTTTTTTTATTTTAAATATGCTAATTAGCTGTCATTTTTCAATATTAATTAGTTGTGCGTGCTTCTAAAATATACAGAAATAGGATCAACAGTTGTGTCTTGTCTTCGCCAAAAAAAAATGTATAGTTTGTGTGTTGTATTATTGAAAATAACAAAGATAATTAAAAAATTATCAGTTTTGCTACATTTTGTGGTCACAAGTTTTATTTATATTTTTCTATATATGTCATGTAAATTATTTTGATGCTAAATTAATTTGGTAAAAATTCATAACTTTTTACATGGTTGACGTACAGACTTGGTTGAGGTATCGTTGAATTGCAATTTTGGCACATTCGTCATTCAGGGCTACACTGTGACCTTTGATCTAGTTTCGATGTATTCCCTAACATTTCCCAAGTAAGATGAGATATGATCAAAGGTCAAGGTTGGAATAGGGGAAATCAGCATTGGGCAAGCTGGTGTGGTTTTTGGTATGGTTAAAAAAGGGATCTTCTCTTCCCCCCCCACCCCACACCCTAATTGCAAATAATAAAATTGGTAAATTGTTCTTTTCTACGGTCACTGCGCTATAAATAGAACACTGTTTTCATGTTTAAGCAGATGACGTCATGGAGTTCCGTGATAAAACCAATCACTGTGATGCGTGCAGTGATGTCACACCCCGCCAAGTGATTGTGTGCCATGGAGCTATAAATCATATCGATTCACCCTTACACAAGAATTCTTAGAGAATTAATTATTAATTCTAAACATTTTTCTAACCCTTCTCCGCCTCCTAAAAATATCTATGAACTAATTCCAATCCTTTTAACCCCCCTTTACCAAAAGCTATGGTACAAGATTGTCATTCTGCCGGGATCATCATTCTTATCATATTAGGAAAGACATAAAAACTAGGTCAAATTTCACTGTGACCGTAGAAACGAAAGATGTGCCATAAAGTTATTGCAAAAAAAATAAATCTCACTGTCTGCATTGAGAGTTGCAGCATGTCTTTCATTGTGGCACATGTGCAATTACTGGCGGGGAAAACAGTTTTAGTAGTGCGTGGACATGAGCAGTGGAAAGAAAAAATTACCACTTCAAGGCTACCGAAAACACTAATATTCAACCAATCTCAAGTGTCATGCTGAGTGGCATAGGCAATCATGTTTCTCCACAACTCTTTGGTGTTGTTAATAAGTTCAGCTGGTGACTTCTTTTTGTGCCACAGTGACAACCACAACTGTCAACACATCCAGAAATTTGTCTTCCTGTCTCTTCTCCCGTTGACCTTTCCGGTGGTTACAAAAATAGGTGAAAGTACAGAATAGCTCTCTGCTGTGCTATAAATAGCAAGCTGTTTACATTTTTAACTAGGTGACGTCACGGATTCCTGTGTAACACACATGAAGTTGAAATAGATGCCGTGAAATCACATGTCCCGACGCAAACGAGTTTTAGTTATCACTATCGCTGCACATAATAGCACTAAAGAAAATGACATTTTGTTACGTGGTGTGCTGTCTCTACATGCCGAAAAAATGCACTAACGTTTGTGTTTTAGTGTTTTCTACGTATCGGCATCTATCAATTTCACTGGTGTTACACAGAAATCCATGAGGTCGAATAGTTAAAGATGTAAACGGTGTGCTATTGCAGTTCCAAATCCCCAACCCCTAAACCTAATCATATCCCGTAATCCCTAAACTAATCCCTATTCCCCAAACCTAATCCATATTCCCCAAACTAATCCCTATTTCCCAAACTTACTCCCTAAACCTACTCCATATTCCCTAAACCTACTCCCTATTCCCCAAACCTACTCCCTATTCCCCAAACATACTCCCTATTCCCCAAACTAATCCCTATTCTCCAAACCTACTCCCTATTCCCCAAACCTACTCCCTATTCCCCAAAACGAATCCCTATTCCCTATTCCCCAAACTAATCCCTAATCCCCAAGCCCACTCCCTAATCCTAATCCCTACGGCTAGCCCACAGGTGACGATATACCACGACACTAGAGATACGGTCACAACGTAGCATTAAAAGCAACTTGTGTAACATGAATAATATGACACTCACCTTATTCAGAATTTTCTGCAGGATGCACTTTTTTTTAACTCCGAAAGGAACTTCATGAATATATCATTCGAACCGACATGCTTCCTTCTTCATATATACTGATAATACTCACATAAATACGATGAAAATTGCCCTGAACATTTTCTACCCTGAATTCTAAATTCTCTTTTAACACTACCCCATAAACCCTCCATAGTATTTGTATTGTCTGCTCCTGTTCGTTTCTTTCCGTCTGCTACTGTATACCACTACGCATGTCCCTTATTAATAGCACTTTACAAGGCAATCCCAAAACAAAGGTAAAAAAACACATGGAAACTAAAGCAAATGTCACAGTGGAGAACTATAATAATGTACTTCAGCCCAAAAATATTAAGGTAAATATATAATAACCACTGGAAAGATCAAGGGGAGAAGAGATAGGGTACGACAAAGAGAAAAATTGCTAGATGGACTAGTATTATAGCACGGTAGCAGTTCATCAACCGAGCTATTGACAACACAAGAACCGAGACAGAGCCGTGGTGACAGTAGTGACACACATGATCGAGGACATTCGGCATGACACTCTATTGAGTATTGATTGATAGTAAATATTGCCTATAAATTACCAGGACAACCAAGTACAATATGAACTCATATATTCTTTTTTGTTTAGTATATAACTGCAAACTCACATAGCTCTCTCTCTCTCTCTCTCTCTTTCTATCTATATTTCACTTTCAGTTATTGGACTTTTCTTGCTTCTACATTGACATTGATTTTGAATTACAAACTTCTAGTTCTAGCAGTTGTTATTGTTACCAGTGACTCGTAGAAGATTCAATCATTTTTTAATGTAATGAAGTTAAGTGTGATTTTTACAAATTTAATACTAAATTCATTTTTAAAAATTCATACAAATAAGTAAAATTGCATAAAATAGTTAGTTTTTACGGATTATGCAAAATAAATTGAGATAAATTATATTCTCAAACAATTTAATAATCACATTAAGCTTCATGGCAAGCTGGCAATTTCTTGTAAAACAACATCGGAGGCGATATGAGATCTGTGTTGTACTTTCGTTATCAACAGCTAACATGTCGGTGGATATTAGACTTGCCAGTTCTCGTGCTACAGGAGCAGATTTGTATCATGGAGAGAATCCAGGAAATATTGTTACACCTGGAGATATTATCACAGCAAACACTGGATTCATGAGGTAATCTTTATGTACTGTTACAAGTAGCAAAGTAAAGTAAGAATATCACAATTACCTGTTTTCGATATGTTGCAAAACAGTGATCTTCTTTCACTTTCAGATCAAGACTTATTAAAAGACATATATAGTTTTACTAAGTTTACACACTTTACTAACAAATTTACACTTTACTAACAAATTTATAACGACAAGAGTAGTAAAGAAATACACAATAGAGGTTAGTAAAGCCAAGCCCTAGGGCGCAAATGGCACCAATCTTCAGAAACAACATTGTAGATTTAAGATTTAAACACCAAAATAACATATAACAGAACACTATTCACATCGATTATTATGCCAACGCTGTGCTACCAATGCCAGACATGGAAAACGACAGCACAAGACAAACGTAAACTTATGACAGTTGAAATGGCATACAGTATGTCATACTTACGCAGAATCCTAGAAATATCGCAGAGAGTGAGAAATGTGGACATTATTATCATTAATTAGACAAAGAACTGGCACCATCCCAATCTTAGAATAATTATTAAGAGCCAACCGATCAAATGGTTTGCACACATCAGCAGACTACCACCAGACAGCATACCACAGCAAGCTATGCTACACAGATACAGTAAAGGCAGACCACGATGAAAAGATTAAGGGGAGAAGAGACAGGGGACGACAAAGAAAGTTACTAGATGGACTTGTATTATACTAGATGGACCCAATACAACCAAGTTACTAGATGGACATAATATGAACCTGAATCTTATCAGATTCTTCAGTATACGACTAGCAGTGCGTAATATTTTCAACGCATGCTCCAACACAACAGCAAACAATCCATACTTGACGAACCACATCCCTTAAAAAGGATGCAATGTTGTCAAGACATTCTTCTTCTTCGGCGATCATTACTCAGTCAGGTTGGGACTTCGGATTCTATGATATAGGCTGCTGTCTGTTTTAAAGTGTCCACTGTGCCATACAGTTTCTCTTCAACACTGATTGGGGTGGGCCATGTCTTGTTTCTCAGGTCTGCATACTGGGGACATTCTTGTAGGATATGTTCTGCTGTCATATTTGCAAGGCTGCAATGGCAGAGCCCAGTTGTCCCTATTTTGAATTTGGTGTACAAATGATGTCTCATTTTGTTGTGACCAGTTCTGAGGCGCAACAGGATAACCTGGTCTCTTCTGGACAGTTGGTAATACCCGTCATCTGCATTATATTTGGGGTGGTCTTCTTTCCACTTTTTGTTATAGTTGCCTTTAATGATGGTCTTCACTTCTTCATAACTGACCAGATAGTCTTCTTGAGGTAACTTCCCTCCTTCTTTGGCCAGTCTATCTGCAACTTAATTCCCTTCAATGTTACAGTGTGCCGGTATCCACTGGATCACTACTCTTTGGAAATTATTGTACAACTGAACTAGCACTGCCCTCAATTCACTCAGTTCGGTGTTCTTGTGTAGCTTCAGTGCTGTTATGACAGAGAGTGCATCTGTTAGTAGTACAATATTCCTGTGCACTTGTTCTTTGTGTTGTAAGATAGTTTCTGCTGCTTTCTTGAGAGCTTCCATTTCTGCTTTAAAATTGGTTGAGAGCTTGCCTGTAGCTATGGCTAGAGTAACATCTTTCCCGCATTTTAGTCTGAGGGTCACTCCTCCACCTCCATTCTCAATTGCGTTTGTGGCCGAGCCATCTGTATAGGCATGAGTCCATGCATCTTGTGGGTAATTAACTGCGATGTGTTGTTCTGTGATACGCTTTCTCTCAAATTCTGTCTGAGTTCCTTTCTTTTCTATACCTTCTATTTGTTCTTTTAGTTGTGGGAGTCTTATGCCCAAGGGGGGATGATACTGACTAGTTGTATGGGCCTTGGTTTCGCTTGTCCTATAGTTGGTGCCTTTTGTATCAGTTTCTTTGCATTTGCTGAGAAGTTGCTCCTCTCCAGCCTGCTTTTGCCATAGCCATTAATTCTTTGGTGCATAGGATGATTCAGGAGTCATACTCTAGTACTGGCCTAACTCTACCTGTGTATAGCCTTTTCAAGATTTTGCTGTCCGCTCCCCAGTTTGTGCCTGCTAACTTTTTCATTATTGCCATTCTATTTCTGGCTCGTTTCTCTGCTTTTTCTGTCTGTTTTGCCCATGTCATTCTAGAGTCAAGGGTAATTCCGAGGTATGTTGGGTTCTGCTCTAGTGGGAGAACGTGATTGTTTATTTTTAGTGTTGTTTTCTGTACCTTGTTGGATAGTGTGAATATTGTGTGTGTGGTTTTCTTTTCATTAATGGTAAGCAACCATTTCTTGGTCCAGCTTTCAAGTTTGTGCAGTGCCCCTTGCATTCTATTTTTTGCAACTGCTATTGTCACCCCTCCTGTCTACAAGGCCAGGTCATCTGCATACATTGCAGAGTGTACCCCAGTTGGTATGCCCTCCATAATATCATTTATGTAAATTAAGAAGAGTGTAGGGGATAGTACACCTCCTTGCGGGACACCTTGTTCTAGTATTCTCTTCCTGTTACGTTTTCCCTGTACTTGCACTCTAGCTGTTCTTTTTTCCATATAGTTGCATATCCAGTTATATAAGTGTCCTCTGATTCCTAGTCTAAGGAGCTTGTTCTTGGTCCATCTTTCCAAACTTTGTCAAATGCCTTCTCCATGTCAACCCACACTGCAAGCGTGTGTTTTTTTTCTTGGTATGCATCTTCAATCTCTTGGGCTATGTAGGCGACCTGGTCCTCTGTTGATCTGTGTTGTCGGAAGCCGCTCTGTTGTGCTGCTATGAGTTGTTTTCCTTCCAAGTGCCACATGAGTCTTCTGTTGACTATTTTCTCCATTAATTTGCCCATACAGCTGAGGAGACTGACAGGTCTATAACTACTTGGGTCGAGTTTGTCTTTGCCTTGCTTTAAAATGGGTACCATGATAGCTTCTTTCCATGCGGTGGGCACCTGTCCTGTTCTCCAGCTAGTATTTACTATGTTTAGAATTTTTCTCTTTGCTCTAGGCCCCAGTTTCATAAGCATCTCATTGGTAACCCCATCTTTACCTGGTGACTTCTTGAGTTTAAGGTTCTGTAGTGCTTCTTCTAGCTCAGTTTCTGTAAATTTTGCCAACATTTGCTCTTCTATAACCATAGGCATATCCTTTAGTCCATGGATTTCATTCTTGACTTCTATTTTTCTTTCATTTGGTATGTTTATCTGGCTCACAGTTGCATAATTTTTAATGAAAATGTTTGCTGCTGCTTTTCCCGTGTGCATTTTGTTATTATATTCAAGTGTTATTGGAGGTCGGCTACTGTTTTCATCACTCAATGCCTTGGCAAGTTTCCAGAGTTTGTTTCCATCTTTGTCCATGTTAAGGCTCTCGGTTTTTTCGATCCATCTCCTCCTTGCTGATGTTTTTACCTCTCTCTTGTATTTAGCTGAGGCTGCCTTGAGAGCAATATTACTTTCTGTACTCTGCTCTGTTTCTGCTAATTCTCTGGCCATAATCAGGTCTTCTTCAAGCTTTTGTATTTCTTTGGACCAGTACGGTTTGTAGTTTTTTCTTGCCCCTCTTGGTATTGCGTCTTTTGCTGCCCTAATTATTGCCTCAGTTAGCTTTTCCGTCATGTTCTTAATTTTTTTGGGATGGGTGTTGATAGGCTCACTATATGCGTCTGAGAATTTTGCAAATTTGTCCCAGTCTGCTCTCTTATAGTTCCAGCGGGGAAGAGGTTTCTGCTCTTCCTGTGTGTAGTTAAGGTTGATAGTGAGTTTTATTGGTTTGTGGTCACTGTCCCCTAGCTGGTTCATAACTATTCTACATATTTTATGGGATAAATCGCCAGTGGCAAACGCTAAATCTGGGGTTGATGTTGATTTCCATCTCCTTGTGTAGAAAGTTGGGGGATCATCCTGTGCATTCAACAGAAATAGATTGTTATCGATTTCCCATTCTTCCACTTCTTCTCCTCTTGAGTCAGTTTGCTGGTAACCCCACCTTTCAGAGTGGCTGTTAAAGTCACCCACTACAATACAGTGTGTGTCTGTAATATCTATTGTTTCTAATTTAAGGGCTCTTCCTACTGGGCTGTATATGTTATAAATTCTGATGGGCTGGTTTTCTATGTACACATCTGTTCCTATAATCTCTGATTCTCCTATTGTATTTATTTCTATCTGCTTTGTTGGAATGGTGTTGCGTATCAGTGTAAGTACCCCTCCCTGATGCCCTTCTCTGTCCTGTCTGAATGTTTGGTAGCCCCTGATAGAGAATCTATGGTTTAGGTTAAGATGGGTTTCTTGTATGCAAGCCACATCAATCTTGTCGTTATCCAGTCTAGCTGTTAGTGCCTGCTTTTTGTGGTAAATGCCTTCCGCATTCCACTGCAGTATGTTTAGTCCTTTTGTCTGTTGTGTGGTTTGACCAGTCATAATTTCCTGCTGTTCCCATTTCCTGGTCTTCCAAAATGGGCCAGGGTGACCACCAGTAGCTTGGGGTGGGCCCCTTCGAGGCATGGGGCACTCTACCTGCCTGGTGGGACTCCTCAGGCAGAGCACCATACCTAGAATCCATTGTCTCAATCTGCATGAGTGTATATGAGGTACGTTGCACTTTGTTATGCGCCATATGGCCAAGTGCATCCGATTTCCGCCAGCTATTTTTTTTAGGTTTGCTTTCCTTAGATGGTCTACCCTCCCGGGATCATGAGCACCATCTGTCCAAGTTTTGTGTAGAGTTTTCCATCTCCTAGGTGGCCTGTCTTTCTGGACTCTTGAGCGCCACCTGCCCAGCAGTTAGGGGAATTTTTAAAGTTTTCCTGCCTTTTTCCTTTATGGGATGGAGCTGATTGGGGCCTAAGTAGGGTTTTACTGACTTTTCCCTTTGTATGTTTTAGCAAATAGTTTCCCATATTCCCCTATTTTAAAGGTCCCCCCAACCCTGGGGGACGCGCATGCTGGGGTCAATGACCCCAGCTGTTGGCTTGAGCTTATAGCGGCTCATACTCGCTTGATGCTGCCCGTCACGAGACACATGGGGTATTTCAGTGGAGATATCAGTGCCACCTGATATCCCACCCCGTCCTGTTGGGCAACATCGCCAGTTTGTCCGCGACTGCTTATTCATCCAGAAATCTGGATTATTCGTCCAGAGATCTGTCTTATATGCAGCCAACCACCAGATATGGAGACTCCATATCCGGAGGTTGTTCCACGATCCGCAACCTGTGGACGCGCCTGGTAGGGGATGGTCGCCTCCCCCCCCCCAGGGTCAAGACATTCAAACTGTGTACTCAAGTCACTGAAACGGACCAATCGAAACAAGGACTATTACAATAACATAGAACACACGTTGAAGTATCATTATTACCACAAAAACAGAACATCCACATTCGTACTACAAGAGTCAATATGCCTCCTTGTAAACATAAATAGCACAGAGACAGTGCAATGTTGTGTTTTCAGTGACTTGAGCACACAGTTTGAATGTCTTTAAAAATCACATTTTGTGGGGAGGGAGGGATGGAATGAGGTTAGTCAAGTACGGAAGGACCCATTTATTCGAGCTGCAATGCGATTGGTACCGCTAGAACAGACATGGTTCAATTCATGTTTGTCTCAATAATTAATATCTAGTAGAAGCATTGTTCTGCTTCAAGAGAAATTCAGCGTGAGTTTGAGAACGAACACTAACAAAACAACTATGGATGGGATTCCATATCGGTTATATTAGGAGTAACAGCATCATGAAATTTTGACAGATCGAAGTTGACGTAACCAGACTATTCAGCAATCATTAATTTCAAATAGCAGTCGATTAACGTTGTGGTCATAGTGATGGCACATATCATAGTCCTAATGAGATGCCATAAGTATTTGTAGGAACGTGTTGGTGGAATAGTTTCTTACTATACTGTACTATTGAGAACTAGTTAGTGCACTGGCTTTATAGTCCGGTGTATTGTGGTTTCATTTCAGTTTATCTGGAAATAGTTATACAAATTAACAACGGCTGCTCAGTCTGAGGAAGTGGGTATCATGTGTCCTGGAAAACTAAAGGTGGTTGGTGTTTTGTTCTTGTGACATTACTTTCTCAGGAGGTTGAGCAGGCTTCTTCATCGTCCCTGTGTATGCAGTTTGTCAAATTTTTTCTTCTTCTTCTTTCGTTCACTTGAAACATGTCTATATCTGTAATTCTGTCTCCTTAATAAAACTCACTGTCCTCTGTAGTTCATACAGTGTCCCATAGAGCTTTGATTCCAGTGTTGTTTCCTCTGGCCAATATGTCTTCCTCAGCGTTGCATGCTCAGAACACTCTTGAAGTATATGTTTGGCACTCTGTGCTGCCACATGTACACCTGGCCGTGTTGCCAATCTTGAACTTTGTATACATGTGACTGCGGAGTCGGTTGTGTCCTGTTCTGAGACGTAGAATTATAACTTGTTCTGATCTGTTCATAATGTGATAGTCATCTTGTGTTGGTGTTTGTGGCTTTCTTATTGACTTGATCATCTGTTTTTTCTGATGGTAGGTGATTGGTATATCTGGTTGGTCTTCGGCAGCACCTTCATTAGCCAGTTGGTCTGCTTTTTCATTTCCTGGTATTCCACAGTGAGAGGGTATCCACTGCATGGTTACCCTATACTGGTAAGACAATTCGCTAAGTAGTTTTTTCAAGTCTGTTAGTTTTCCAGACTGGAGAGCGTGAAGCACTGACCTTGCATCTGTCAGGAATACCACAGGCTGTAGGCCAGAGTTGGAGTTCAGCAGTTTTTTAGCTACCACACTAATTGCCTGGATTTCTGCATCATAATTATTGCAGAATTTTCCTGTCGGTGTTCTGATTGTATCTCTAGGCTTGTGTGGAAATTCTATATATACACCTCCATTCCTCACAGCATTCTGTGCTGACCCATCTGTGTACACTCTGGCCCATATATCTTGTGGATATTCCTCATCCAGGAAACTGAGGGTGACTGTCATTCGCTGCACACTGTTCTGTTCATCCTCGCTTAGTATTCCTTTCACATGGGTCTGAATGTATATTGGCATTCCATGGCTTTCTAGTTTGTCAATGAAAAATACGGATTTAAATACCTTATTCCTCAAAGGCGTGTACAAGAAATACTTGGCTAGAGGAATGCACAAAGACTGCAACTGATAATGTGCCTACTATCTAAATAACCTCAGGTGTGATAGAAAGCTGGAGAGATTTAGTTAGTTATTCCTCTAGGGCCAAAGACGGATGTCATAGATTTCCATGTCTCTCGTTTCATTGCAATTTGCTTTAGATCTTCATTGTTTCTACTAACGATGGTGAAACGTTCCCTTGTAATAGTTCTACGTAAAATTTCTTTTGGTCTTCCTCGTTACCTCTTGCCTTTTGGTGACTACATCAAAGCTTGACAGGGGAGTCTTTCAGTATCCATTCGTAGTGCGTGTCCGATGTAATTCCAGTGACGCTTTCTAATATAGGTGGATACATATTCTTGTTTTGATTCTTGTCTGACAACTGTGTTTGATTTGAAGTCTGACCAACGTATGCTCAGTAGCCTTCTAAGACATTTATTTTCAAAGGTGTTTAGTCCTTGCTCTAATTTTGATGTTGCTTTCCAACTTTCGCATCCATATGTTAATGTTGGAATTATGCAGTTGAAGATTTTGAGTTTTGTGTTATTTCTTAGTGTTTTTGAATGCCAGCTATTTGATAGTTTATTGAATGAGTTAGCAGCCAATGCAATACGGTGTGATATTTACGGAGAGATTGCAGTCAAGGAAATCACAATCACTAATGTTTGAGTTTGCTTAGATTGTATATGTATCAATGTATCAAAACACCTGAAGACTATTGTGTCAAGAAACTGAATATGTTGTCATTCAATTTCAGAATTCAACATCAAAGAATGACATAGATTCCCGAAGCAAAAACCTTTCTATTGAGCAGGTGAAGGAGAAGGTGTCTGTTGCTGTTACAGAGCTGAAAAATATGGAGGAGTATCACCATGGAGACGGCATGAAGTATCAAAAGGCTATTGGAGACCTTTACTGGGACTACAGGAGAACAGAGCTAGGTGACTTTCTGGCGGACTTGGGGTATGCAGGTGAGATCTATTATTAGTACAATATGCACAAGAGCAATCTTCCTTTATGTCAGTACATATCAATAATAAATAAATGTAAGATTATATTTTAAATGGTTCCTATTACGTTTAAGTTATATCAGCTCCAATTAATTGTTTACTAGTGTCATGAGTTATAAGTGTCATTCACTCTTGTCATTAATTTTACTTGTGGAAAAGAAAGGTAATGGTCAGCTGAGCTATGAACCGATGTAACAACACTCTTTTCCCATAAGTGCTCAGCTGCCAAATCCCTCTCAGTATATCAGGTTGACCAAAAATTACCTTACTAGCGTCGCCTAATGCACTTGCTCAAAGACGATTCTCAAATTTCCAAGAGCATGAAATGAACAGCCTTGATTGGGAGAGAGCTAGAAAGATCCAATATTGACATAGAAAATCTGAGTGAAACTCGCCTTGTTGGTGTTGGTCAGTTTTGTGAAAGAGCTGCTGGTTATACATGATTTTGGGGCAGAAGAGACATTAAAGAAAGACGTAGTGCGTGAGTATGCTTCGCTATTAAAACATCACTTTATGCAAACTAGCAGGCTCACCAAAGGGAATAAATGATCGTCTCATGACGGTAAAAGTCTACCTGCTTTTTGGTAAGAAATATGCAATAATTCTCCGACTCCACCACTGTCAGACACCATTCCCTGCATTCTCTATTGAGTGATATTATTACTTTGAAGGCTGTCGGACAATCTAAGGGCGCCCGACTCTATTCCGCACCAGGTAGCAAATCCTCCAATCTGGACACGCTTTGTATAATATCATCTGCGCGTCCCATCCACGACTTTCCTCTCTTAAGTTGACTGCCTTTGAGAATTTCAGGTTGTAGATGGTGCTCTTTATCAGCTGTGATTTGTAGGTAGTCCCGCGCTCGGCACATTTGTATTCTCTGCAGTTGGGGAATCAAGTAAGTATCGCATAGCCCGTGCCGATGTGTCTCTCGTGTACCCCAAAATGATTCGCATTGCCTCATTCTGGATTCTATCCAATCTTTCTGTTTGAGTCTGAATCATTGTCAGAATCGCAATTGCGTCTCTTCCATCGCCACCACCAATCCCTGATACAGCAGAAATAGCAGCCTCTGCTCACATTGAGCAGCAGCCATAACTATCATCGCCGCAAGACCTTTATATGCCTTTACAATGATGTCGACATGATCTTTGAAACTCAGACTTCGGTCCAACATAACCAACACGTATTTCATTGTGCTGGTTCTCTCGCGGACATCCCCTTTCAAAGTGACCGATAACGTTGGCATGTTTACTATGTAATTGGGGTGCAAAGGGAACGCATCGCTCTAGGCGGACAAATATAAATAACCAAATGGTCAGAGGGTGTCCGACAAAGTGGATGGTGCCGCAGTAACCTAATGAACAAATAGTAACGCAAAATGAGGTAAACAGGTTACTAAAACACTTACCTAGCCTATTAATAAAAATATATTTTAAAAAGTATATATAAAAAACATACAATAAAGCTAAACAGGACAATTCTCCACGTATCGGCTCAAATTGAACCTTTTTCAAGAGACAAACAACAGAAAACGACAAAATAAAAAACAAAATAGATGTCTATATTTCATCAAGCCCCGTCTCCATAGCGCAGGGATGGCAATGCATCTAGTAAAAGTGAAAATGTGTGCATTCATTATAAACAAACCGAAAGTGGGAAATTAGAGACACTATAGATGAGTGCAAGAATAATAAAAGAAAAAGATAAGAAAAATACCCCTTTTGTCACTTTTTCAGGCAGGCAGGTTATCTAGGCAGACCCAGGGTTAGCAGATAACCAAGATTCCAAATGTACCTCCTCGCGGTGCAGCCTGGAAACAGAAATACAGCAGCTCGAGCTGATTCTGGCCAAATCATTTGGGGATCGTGTCCGAGAATGTGGAGGTAGCAGATGGAAAGAGATTTGACTGCTTAAGAGACAGACAATATCTCCGACACCACCAGCATCACCACATATAGTGACACTGTCGACATACTGTGAAGCTAGTTTTGTCCAGTCCGAACATTGGAGGGGCGGACAATGTAAAATGCACGCAAAGGTAGATGCATGGCGAGGGACAAATAGATTTCATACTGAGTACAATGAAAAAATGAAAGGGCAGGGCAGAGCGAACTGCAAATAGAAAGTGAAAGTACCTAGGAAAGGGGAACTACAAGCTCCGTCAGCTCGAGCCGAGCTTCTAGATACCTGTGCTCCTTACAGACAGAGACCCAGACCCAATCATTGGCGTTTGGAAAAACAAGAAGACCTAACCCAACTCTAATGTCGAGCCTTCCTAAACCGGAAATATGCTCGCAAAGAGAAAGGGTTCTGTACCCGATGGGCTTAGGCAAGAAATTGACAACGACTTTCGCCCTGGCCAAACTCTACTGTCAGGTTTTCCTATACCGGAAATACACTTGCAGAGAGAAAGGGTTCAGTACCTGATGGGCTCAGGCGCTATTGGGACAAGGTCGCTCAGCTTGAGAACGCCTTGCTCTCAAACGCATGGTGTGAAACGCATGGTGTCGAACTTGGACAAGGGGTACACAATGTCGGTGAATAACACCTCTGCTAAGAGGGCGAAAGAGACAGGGTCCGACTCTTCTGTTGAGTTCTTCCCCTTAATGAACCAGGCTCACGGATGAGAAACGGTTCAGTACCTGATGGGCATAGGCACGTATTCTGCATGGTTATGAGCCTGAAACCCTGTATCTTTGAATGACTCTTGTCAGGCTTGGGTAGTAGGATTAAATAACTATACAGCCAGTTTTCTTCTACTGAGCTATTCGCAAGGCTCTTGTTGAACAACATTGCCAGCTCCTTAAGGTCCTCGTCTGACCTGCTTCTAAGATCGTCATACCTAATGCCGCCAGGTCCTTGCGCTGAGTTACATGATCTTTTCAGTGCGGCTGTAATATCTTCAAGAGTAATTGCATTATCACTTTATATAACTTGCTTATTGAACATGTCTGTGACTGTTTTCATTATTTCATTGTAATTTCCTAAGTTCCTCTGACCAATTTGTGCCTTATAATGAGCCAGCGGTTCTGCACCCTTATTCTCAACTGTCTTCTGCCATACTAAGCCTGTGCTTTTGAAAATTTGGGATTGTTATACGCTTCCTTGGGTAGTTCATTGATTTGTGCAGGCACCAAAATTAGTGATTTTTGAATCGCACAATTGAAATCAACATGGAGAACCACCATGTGTTAGCAGTATGTAAGTAAATTTTCTTTTCTGATAGACACTACAGATAAATTTGAAAAGTGGTTATAATAGTTTGTTGTTTGTTCCTTTCGTGCCACAGGCGAGGAGTTGATTCTCCATTTGTTGCGGTCTGCTCTCTGCAATTTTAGTTCTTGTATGGTCTTGCAGACTATTATTTCCCCTTCTGTATGTGAACAGTATGTTGTTTTTTAAGATTTGTTGAGGCCTTCCTTGTAGTTGTTTTTTTTACCCTCAGGTGTCCACAGAAGGGTTTGTTGGTTTATTCTGTTTTCATCTAGTCTTAAAATGGGATCGATGTATTTCATCTGCGTTTTCTTATGACATTTGACACATATTATTGGTGTGTTTTATTTCTTAAATCACCATTTATGACGAAATCGCTCCTTATGACGAAATGTTCCTTAGTTTCCTGAGACATTTGTTTTCGGAGTTGTTTAATTTTTGGTTTGTTGCTTGAGTTGATTTCCAGCTTTCACTTCCATACGTTAATACTGGGACAATACAGGGTTTATATCCTGTTAGCTTGGTTTTCTTCCTAGATATTTGGATTTCCAGATATTAGTTTAGTGAATGTGCTATCTGCAACTGCTATGAGTGTATGTATTTCTTTCATTTAGTCTCAGTCAACAAACATTTGGCTGACCAAGTAATTGAAGTTGGAGACTTTTTCCAGTATTTGGTTGTTTACTGAGATGTTGTTTGTTGAACTGGTAAGTTGCATAATTTTGTATGTGTATGTGTTATCTTGAGGTCACGCTGATCTGCAAGTGTGCACAGTTTGTTGGTTATATCATTCAGAAAATAGTTCCTACCCGAGTCTAGCCATCTGCATTCATTTACTCCGAGTATATCGAGATTGTAATTTTTCATGCCCCTTATATTCTCCCTGGCAAATTCATCTTGAACAGATGAAGTTGTCTCACACATTTATACGTTATATTTTCTCATTGACATAGAAAATGACATCTATTTCTGTCCAAATATGGTTAATTTTCAAATTATTAAATAATTGAAATAAAACATTGATGAAAACATTGCTTTCGTTACTGCATGTTTTGCTGTGAAGGAGTGCAGTGAGACTTTTTTGTGGGCTGTAGAAATAAAGGCCGCTTTGCAATAGCAGACACCGCGACATTTTTTATTGTACCTTCGAAAGAAAAAAATGTTGTACCAACCGTTGATTGAACCCGAGACCACACGAGTCCGGGACCACAAGAGTCATAATTGCATAAAATTGGTATACAATGAATTAAAATGCAAAATTTACATTTTAAATGATAATCCAATTGCACAATCATGAAAATAATGAATTTTTAAAGGTATATTAGTAATTTCTACTGCATGTAGCCACCGACCCCCTATACCGCCTGAGAGCCCGTCCCTCAAGTTGTTTCTGAACCTACCAGCACCCCAAGAAGTCTTCATCACCCACTGGGCAACGGTACCACCCACTATGGGAATCTATGCTGTAGACCAGTGTTTCTCAACCGTTTTTTTTAACCATGCCCCACGTCTTTCTAAAATTGTTATGGACACCCCCTCCCCCCCCCCCCCCCCCCATCTAACGTGCACATATTTTTTATATTGAAAAATTGAATTATTCAATAAATGAAGCCTTAATTACAAGGTATTCAAATTGCCCACGTTGAGAAACACTGCTCTAGACGAATATTTACAATCTGCACTACTAGATGAGCATGGTGTGCATACTTCTTCTTCAACGCTCATCATTAAACTCCCGCTGGATATCTATTGTAGCAGAACAATGGTCCTACTAGATTTCCAGCAGGATGTAGTCCAGAGAATGCAAATGCGCTGTGTCGCAATTTTTATTTGCTCCAGTGGCCCGACACATCCGTCTTCGGCGGGGTGTGGATACAAACTGGACATATTTGAGCAAATAAATTTGCGATACAGTGGTGCAGGAATTGTATGATGGAATTCTACAGTTTAGAATTATAGAGACTTTGCAACTTTTGCTTTCTCAAACGGAGTTAAATAGGGATGTGTATTAACACTTATCCTGTTTAGCATCATGTTCTCTGCTATGTTGGATGATGCTTTCAGAGATCTGGACTTGGGAGTAGACAACAGATATCGCATTGATGGAAAATTGTTCATTTCGGTAGCTTCGAGCACAAACCAAAGTCAAATCAAACATCATCAGTGATCTCCTATTTGCTGATGACTGTGTCCTAAATGCCAACTCTGAGGCTGATCTACAAATCACCATTGACAAATTTTAAGTTTAAGCCAAGAGATCGCGAGTTCGAATCCCACTGACAGTATCTTGCTTATAAAGTGGATTTTTCACGGAGATCCATGAAAATTATCGCTTGAACCTATAAGCAGTGAACAGTACTATCAGCAGGCGGCATGCCGCTTCGTTAAAAAGAACGGAGTTCATATGGGTAACCCGAGTAAAATGAAGTCAATCCTTTACCCCCTTTAAGCCATTTTGAGTTCTTACAAATATTTCTGTTCAGTAAACCGTGTATTAGACGTGCTATTTGTTGATCTTGTCATCACTAGAGATAACAGTAACCATGCTGAAACAGATGAACAGTTTGGGAATCTTCAAGAATGATGACATTTGGTTCCCAACATATTACACTTACAACACATGCTGGAACTA
Organism: Meghimatium bilineatum; assembly: GCA_034231615.1. NCBI lineage: Eukaryota > Metazoa > Mollusca > Gastropoda > Stylommatophora > Philomycidae > Meghimatium > Meghimatium bilineatum. The sequence goes on from CM067311.1 coordinate 26,784,740, forward strand.
CAGTGATGCTAGTGAGAGCCTGGCCAGGGTGAGTTCATAATCATTGTCAACCACTTATGCCTTACTAGCTGATCTAGAAACTAAACAATTAATATACCGAAAACGAATACTACTTGGCACAAATTTAAAAGGCTGCACAACGTAGGGGCCTATTTCATAGCCCTACTACTCGGCAGAAATCACACGACGTACATTCGTGTTGGTTATTTCAGTGAAAGCGGAAGGAGAGGAAATAACTAGTAACTAGGGGTCAAGATTAGGCTGTGGCTATTGTCACGGCCGTTATTATGTCGATGATCACTCTATGAACCACAGGACTTTAAGAATGGATGACTGCGCCATGCGTGAATGGAGTACATTGGGATTCTACGCCTTCCTTGATATGTTGCCTTGATCATGCTGGATTTCAGTGTATTGAAACAGCTGATAGGTTGGCTTCATGGGCAAAGATATCAGGACATATGACAATCGACATATGGTGCATTTTGATTTCATTTTGTGTGCGTCTTTTGGATGAGAACACAGTGACAGACAAGACTTTTAGTAAGAGATTGAGTTAGTTTGCAATAGCTTGGGAGGATAGCGGATGATGACGATAAGGAGTGGACTGAGTAAGATCATTTCCGAGTTATGGATAGTATCATCATACATACCCTTTTGCCATCTAAATAAAGGAAAAGAACTCTTATTGGGTTGTCCGGAGTGTAACGCCATCGGCTTAGAAATTCACTAATCACTAGAAATTGTCTTCGATATGCAGATGACACTATCCTTTTAGCAGAAAGTGAAAAGGAACTACAGACTAATAGATCAAGTACAGAATATGTACTAGTTTTAAGAAAAAAAAATATAAAACCATGGAATCAGAAGAACATGTGCTAGACATGAACATACATGTAGAGATACTGTAACACGTGGATCATTTTCAATATATTGGACACATAATCACAAATGGTAGATGTTAAAAAGAAGTTAAAAGGAGAATAGAAATGGCTAAAATTACTTTCAACGACATGATAAAAATATTAACATCTAAACAAATTACAGACATACTAAAATATTGGAATTATAAAATGATACATTTATTCTATATTGATGTATTCCTATGGCTCAGAAATTGGACAATGAACAAACAACTAGGAGGCAGAATTGAAGACAAAAACGAACAAAGAAGTTCTAATAACACATCGTATGAAGAAAGAATTATTGAAGAAAATAAAAATCAAACAAATAAAGTATTTTGGACATCTTAAAAGACATGAGAACATGTTGAAGACCTTACTTGAGGGTAAAGTCGAGGGCAGGAGAACAAGAGATGCAGATAGGAGAGAAAAATCATGATATGGACAGGTTACAGTCTAGAAGAGTGCACCACTGAGGTAAAATTCGACAATCGATAATAAATAAGACTTCTGTAAAATTGTAGGAATATACAATTACTTAAGCATAGGTAGAACACCAGTGATGTGAAACAGAAGTTAAAAGGAGAATAGGAATGGCTAAAAGTACCTTCAATGACATGAGGAAAATATTAATATCTAAACAAATTACAAACAAGTTAAAAATGAGGATTATAAAATGCTACATCTATTCCATATTAATGTATGGCTCAGAAACATGGACACTAAATAAACAATTAGAAGACAAAATTGATGCCTTTGAGATGTGGGTATATAGAAGAATAGGGAGAACATCATGGAAAGAGAAGAAAACAAATAAAGAGGTGCTAAAGACACTTAATATGAAGAAAGAACTACTAAGAGAAATAAAGATCAGGCAAATAAAATACTTTGGACACTATTGAAGACCTTAATTGAAGGTAAAGTCAAAGGGAAGCGAGCATGAGGTAGGCAGAGATACAAGTGGGAGAGTAACATTACACGATGGACAGGTTACAGTCTAGCAGAGTGCACCACCAAGACAGGAGATGTTGGAGATACGTTGCAGCCAACCTTCGTTGCGGAGACGGCACTTGATGATGATGAGAACACCAGATTTGTTTAGTTTTACAACCACCAACAGACTATCAGTCTATGTGGTATAGGCCTACATATGAAAACATACAAATAACAATATACAAGATATTTTCATCATATTCTTTTTAAAGAATATATACAGCAAACAGTGAACATACAATAAAAGCAGTAAAAACAATAGTACTATCATAGAGACACTAGAACGCAGACATTAAAATAGTAGGGCGTCCAAAGTGACAATAACATACGTGTACACAAGTTGTCATGGGTTAGGCCTATATATGCCAATAGATGAGACTCTTGTTCCATGACTAGAATAAGTCAGCTTGATTTGAAATGTGGTGTCGCTAGAAAGGAGCGGTTTCGTGGGCGAGATAGAAAGATGGTCAGTCAACGTACAATGGCGGACACACTCAAGGAGAGATCTGAGCACCTATGGACTTGTCCTAGTGCAGTGACGATGATCCAACAACTAACTAATAGGTGAGACAGACTTAAGATTGAGTGGCCGCTTCTGTAGGCATCTTCATGCCATTAAAAAAAAGCAAACCTACTCCTGTCGCCATACAATTCAGTGGTGATTGTCATCATGGTGCTTTCATATCCAGGTCACTGTCGTTACCACTGATGCTAAATCTAGATACGCCCTTTAAAATCGGTTTACATTTGAGTTTAGTACCATTAAGCCTTAATTGCGATCACTCATTTGTTTACATTTTGGATTTTATTGCTGTCCATGTTGTTTTCAGTAATACTTTTTTCATACCGTTTTAATTTTCCCCCGTTTCCTTTTTTTTTTTAAACCCGCTTCCAGGACAACTTTTTTACTCGTGTGTCATTGGCGTCTTTGACATCGTACTGTTTTAATGTCTGCATTCTGGTGCCTCTGTTTTAGTAGGATAACATTATTTTTACTGTTTCTATTGTTTGTTCACTGTTTTGTATATTCTTGAAAAGACCTTATGGTTGAAAATATCTTGTATATTATCATGTGTATGTTTTTATATGTATACCACGTAGACTGATAGTCTGTTGGTTATCATACAACTACAAACATCTTGTGCTCTACATAAGCACTAAGGTTTGTTTGTTTGTTTTGCGTTCGCTTCATTGTAACCATCACGGATATCCGTGCGATTTCCGCCGGGAGCGTGATTACGTTGTGCCACCGTTATGCGCCTTGTAGGCCTAGCACATCCGATTTCGGCATGCCTTGACAATTCGGGTAGGCTACCCTTAGCCTGTGACAGCCTCTATATCTGTCTCCAGGCACGCGTAGTGGCGACTCTTCGCCCAGACGATTTTTGCTCTCGTCTGACTCGCACGAGGTGTTCCGCTGTCTATGAACTTGCCTTGTGTAATTGGATGGCCTGTGCCCATTGGGTACTGAACCGTTTCTCATCCGTGAGCCTGGTTCCTTAAGGGGAAGAACTCAACAGAGGAGTTGGACCCTGGCCGCACTAAGGTAAAATACAGTGAATGTTGCGGGTGCATTGCAGCCAACCTACGTTGCGGAGAGGATACTTAATGATGATGAGAGATTATGCGATTGGTATGCTACGTTTGATGTCATAGGCTATTGGCCTATTGTACATATTTAAAAATATATAGTCCTGCCTATTTATTTCAGTGATTATTTTTTGGATGTATTTTCTTTTTCTGCGATCAATTGTTAAACATCCAGTCCAATATTGGTCATGTATAGAGCGCTTTGTTTTAGGTCATCTTGGGTTCCCAACAACTTATTTTGCACAGAAGCTCCTGTAAGTCCGATTGTCATTTCGAGAACAGTGAAACTGTGACAATCATGTAGTAGGCCTACGTGTTCTGGTGTCTGTGCTGCTGCCCCACATATGTAGGCTGCAGAGCTGCTAATACCAATTCTGTGTGAGTGCGAGTTTAGATAGTAGTGTCACGTTCTCAGTAGAAATATCCTGTGTTAATTTCTGTTCAATTTGTTAATGTTGCCTTGCTCTGAGGTATAGTTTTATGGGATGCATCCAGGGCCGGTCTTAGGCCATTGCAACCTATGTGGCCGCAGTGGGCCCCGCACTTCATAGGCCCATAAATTCATATTAGAATTTATTTTATTATCCTCTTCCCTACCCAGATTAGGCCCCGCACAATCCGTTTCGCATTGGGCCCCACAATTGTTAGGGCTGACCCTGCATGCATCATATAGGATAGGTGGGGGCAAAAACTGCACACTTTACACTTTAGTGTATTCTGACACCTAGATCTAACTACGGGACACCAAACTCTATTCAGTGTTTAGCTTATCTATCAATCTTACATGAGGATATTGAAAACATAAGTCTTACGTGTAGACAATACAATGATAGTTTATCATCAAGTGCCGTCTCCGCAACGAAGGTTGGCTGCAACGGATCTCCAACATCCCCTGTCTCTTGTCTTGGTGGTGCACTCTACTATACTGTAACCTGTCCATCTTGTGATGCTACTCTCCCACTTGTGTCTCTGCCTACCTCTTGCTCGCTTCCCTTTGACTTTTCCCTCAAGTAAGATCTTCAATAAGGTGTCATGTCTTTTAATGTGTCCAAAATATTTTATTTGCTTGATCTTTATTTCTCTTAGTAGTTCTTTCTTCATATTAAGTGTTTTTAGCACCTCTCTTTGTGTTTTCTTATCTTTCCATGATGTTCTCCCTATTCGTCTATATACCCACATCTCAAAGGCATCATTTCTGTCGTCTACTGTTTTGTGGCCAGAATGTAGTGTCTTAATTATCAACGCATTGTCCATTTAAGTGTGAGATAACAGTTTATGCACTTGGGTAAATGCTTTATTTTGTCTCGTTTTATGGAGCAAAGAGCCGCAAGAAAAAAGTGATGGTGCCTACAGACTATTATAAAATTGAGTTGGATCACCACTTCAACGGGTCCAGCAAACCGCCAGTGTGTAGTTGTGTGTTAAGAATAGATGTGTATAGTTTCTATCTTTAATCTGCAACAAAAAAGAATAAAAATGGTAAATTCCGTTTTAAAGCTAATTTTTATAAGGTTGAATGATCATTTTTTGACCATTCGTAGATCATGACCTGCATGAAAATACATTTATATAAATGTGAGAACTAGACACTATATGGAGACACAGAAAGAACAATTCTAGCTTATGCGCGTCTTATTAACTTATGAATACAGTCAAATCCCATTATAACAATTGAGTCTGAATCCAAAAATTATAACAGAAATGTTTTCTATATACAATATAAAGGAATACAGAAAATGCCTACATTTGAAAAGTTTTGTTAAATGGAGAAATATATTATATAAAGTGATGAACTATAAAGGGATTCCACTGTATAAATATTACAGACACCTGTTACAAATCAGCCATAAGATAAATATATTTGTTCACAGCCAAATAGACAAACAACCACTTCAGTGGTAGTGAAGTGGCATAAGCTTATTTCATTTGAATGTATGATGAGGCATTGTTTCCTTTCTAAAACTATTGTGCAAAAAAACAGTTGATATTGGAAGAAGAAGAGCTGCAAAAGTCTTGTATTGGCAACATCAATAAATGGTCAGGGCATGATTTTTCCACACTTATCCAAATGACTGAGTACAAGTGTTTGGATGACTTGTCTGTTGATGTCTCCAATGTGGCACTCCTACAACATTGATGAGTTATAGATATTATTATTACTTTCATTCTGTTCTCTGGATTACATCCAGCTAAACAGCAGGAGAGTTTGAGAATGAACTCAGAAGAAATAATTGAAGCACTAGTGTCACTTTTGTATTTCACTACCCTCACTCCAGAGTTGTCTGTTCTACCGTATGTTCATTCAAACAATTCAAGCTCTGACTTTCCAGTTGATGTGTAGAATATCATTCACCTTCTATACAATTGTGGGGGCTAGCAAGTCTTATTTGAACATTCATATATATATTTTTCTTAGTACAATGTGACAGAATATTAGTTGATGTTAGTATTAATATTTCCCACTCCTAGTGCTACAGAAGATGATGTAGAAGGATTTTGAGAATACCATACATAGTGAAGAAAGATGAATCAAAAGGTGATAAGAAAATATCAAAGATGGTTGGCTTCTAATTAACATTATAACAAGAAAGCTGAGGTATTTTGGCAACTGCATATACAGATTAATAATGGATGCTATAGATGCTGGTCCATCCAAGATTATGATGAATAAGAGACATCTCAGATTGTTTCAGCGTGCCTTTAGCTTCAACAGCTCTACTCACCCAGGGTCATGAGGAGTTCAAGACTATGTTCTATAAAGAATCTTACCTCATGAATGTTCACAGTGCTTGGGCCTTCACAGCTCAGTGCGCAGGTAAAACATTCAGGGAGGTGAGTGGGGCCTTAGCTGTTACTAAGAGTAGCATGACCATGGAGATTATGGTGGTGACCAAAGCATTTGAGTGGGTAGGCACACAGAAGGTAACACAGGTATGCATCTTGAGTGATTCTATGATTCATGATTAGAAACTGGCCTCACAGCACATGGGGCATTCCCGTAAGTGCTCTGCCCTCTGTTCCATCAGCCATTCGACTCGATGGTGTTTCGAGTCTAATGCTGCAGAAACAGACGTTGACATCAGGGCACAACTCTGGCCGTTGCGACAGGTTTCTTTGTTGTTCCGCCCACCCACACCGTGCCTGTAACTAGTTCAAGCACAATGTCGGCCTGTCGGAACAACATGGTAACTATTATCGAAGGTTACGACTACAGGATTGTATAGATGGCGTGCCATGAAGCTTCTATAAGAAGATAACCTCAATATAAAGGCATGTCATCTACTAAGGTTTTCTGTTGCATGGTCGCGCATGCGGTTGCGTCTGTGGGTCTCACCAATGGTTAACTAGACAAACCAACCAAGAAACAGAAAACCTTAGTAGATGACAAGTGGATCTTGTTCACGAACAGTGGATTGAGGCCTTGAGGAGGATGAGGCTGAAAGTTGTTACATTTATTTTATTGCTGGAACATGTGGGTGTTCGAGGCAACAAAAGAGCAGATCAACTGGAGTCATGCGCGATTGTGGCTTAGGGCGATGGGGCAATGGATTATTGAACTTACATTTTGAACTCCTTAAACGATATAGCACGCGAGAGTGAGACAAGTGTGGATGGTGATTATTTTTTCAATGTCCAGGATTAAAGATCAGGGTTTGAAATGCAGTGTTGCTAAAAGTGAATATTTTAGAGGGTGCAGAAGAATGATAGTCAACCAGCATAAGATCGGTACTGTCAGCAGAAGTGTAATGGCAGATACACTCAGAAAGAGATTGGAGCAACTATGAATGTATCCAGTTTGCAGTCATGATGATCCAACGACTAACTAACTATACGGTGTTTTACAAGAAGTTAGTGTTGATGCAAGTCTGAGACTGTTTAGTGACTGTTTTTTCTGTGATGTGTGATCTGCAGGTAGTGATACCCTTACATAAACTCTAATGATGAGTTGCTCAAATCTATTGCTATGTTGACACTTGCATACATAGTAGAAGAGGATGAGAATGATAAACTTATTGATGAAACAGGTGAGTACTTCAGAAATGATCTTGTGAGTATAGCTGCTTCTCCAAGAGTATAGCTTAAAATATGATGAGGATATTTATAAACAAAGAGCAGATCAAATAGAAATAAATGTTGAAGAAAAATGTAGAAATACACAATATTCAGTTTCTCATATCTAGTTGTACATATTATTTGTCTCCCTTATATCTATGTATATTTTCTTAGTTACAAAGCTTGTTTCATCTATATAGATCTATGACCTATTCTTCTTCTTCTGCATTCTTTCTCACACTGTTGCTTGTTTATAGCATGTAACCCAGATAATAAAATGTATTATACCATAGTTTACAGCTCGACTGTGATATCTGCATCCTTTGAACTGACACATTCGACTTGTCTCACCTAAATATTTGGTATTGGCAGTCAATTCCATCCCCAAAACCTCCTTAGTATTGCTATATATAGGGAATACATTAAAGGGGAACAATTCTTTTTTCCCCTTTCAGACCTAAGCAACATTTGGGTGATTTATCTGTTGTTATCCTATGAGGCTCAAATAATGGCAATGATGGTTATTGATATTGAGGTCCCCCATCGGAGATTAGGTATGATCCAATTCTAATTTCTATTTGTTTTAATCCATAAAGGATTTATATCTTTTTATTAGTGTCAAGGTATTGGTGTTTGATCTCTTGGAGATCTTCCTCCTGGTGATTCTTTGTCGTGTGGAAGATTTCTTTTGGAGGTCTTTCTGTGATTCTTTGTCATGGAAAAATTTCTCGTGGTGATTCTTTGTCATGAGAAAGATTTCTCTTCGAGGTCTTTCTCCTGGTGATTCATATCTTCTTCTTCTCCTTTGTCATGTCTTCTTTAGCATTCATCCTTAATCTCCCGCTGGATCTATCTTGTAGCAGGGAAATGGTCCTAATAGATTTCCAGCAGAATCTAGTCCAAAAAATAGAAATGCACTGTGTTGAAATTTTATTTGCACACACCTGTCTTCGGTGGATCTTTGTCATGTGAAAGTTTTCTCTTGGAAATATTTCTTATGGTGATTGTATTTCATGGGAAAGTTTTTCACTTTGAGGTCTTTTTCCTGGTGATTCTTTGTCATGGGAGTTTTTTCTTGGATATCTCCTGGTAATTCTTTGTCATAGGAAAGTTTTCTCTTGGGGGTATCTTTCTCCTGGTGATTCATTATCATGGGAAAGTTTTCTCTTTGAGATCTTTTTCCTGCTGATTCTTTGTCATAGGAAAGTTTTCTCTTGGGGGTATCTTTCTCCTGGTGATTCATTATCATGGGAAAGTTTTCTCTTTGAGATCTTTTTCCTGCTGATTCTTTGTCATGGGAAAGTTTTTTCTTGGATATCTTTCACCCTGTGATTCTTTGACATGGACAGGTTTTTAAGATCTTTGTAAAAATCCAAAGGTTTATTATTTAATATGACTGAGACTTTTCCATGACTGTCTACCTCAAAAGCACTCAGAGATGTAGTTTTTTTTCCCAGTACTTAGACTTGAGACTCCATGGAGATCATATTGATCCATGCTTGACTATCAAAATAAGCCTATAGTCAATGAATGATACAAGAATTTGAAGCATGATATTGGTATGTGTGTTTCTGTCTGTGACACACAAGTATCTACCAAATATTTGTGTATCTAATGCTTAATAAATGCATATACTTGACTGGTGAATAACTTCTGTTGTGTGGACTATTTTTTTCAGATCCGATTAAAAACATTGTACACTGGATACACAAAGCCCTAGAGAACAAACAAAAGAGAAGGTTCCGTGGTTTCACACCCTCTGAACTTACCCAGGGGCTTGCCAAGCTGGCAGTCAGTGATTCCAACAAAGCAAAGGTCATATATGCATTGACGTTGATAATCAATTCTTTAAAAACAATATATCATTTGGGGAATGTATTAAATACTATAGTATATCTGTTAACCTGGTGAAATGAAAACTCATACAACATGCCCAAATAAGTCAGTTAAAAAAACTCTTACAGAGCATTATTTATTTATAAAGTACAATATTTCAATACAGGAATCACAAATCAGTGCTAAAATAATGTATGTTAAATTCTTATAGTAATTGTTTGTCTTATTTGTTCAATAACATCATATTGAAACCACTTCTTTACTATCTTTATTACAAACTTGACCAAAATGTATGTAAATCCTGCCTTCTAATAGACTTACAGAATATATGCCAGAAAACATTGTCATGAATGATTTGTCTTGATATTTCTTTTTAATGTAATCAGTAATGTAAGGGTTACATCGCCAAATATGGCAGACAAGGGAAAAACCTTACAGGTATGGGCAAGTATGCTATAGGGTTGATTAGTTTTAAGATAAAATAAATGTAATTATGTAGCGAATTATTTTTACACAAATAAAACCTTAATAAGTACAATATGCCTAACAGTGTGCACACTTGCAGCTCTTACAGTTCTCATAATACAGATGGGTCAGTTGAGAGACACATCAGGAGTGCCTGGGCCTTCACGGCTCAAAGGTGAGGGAAGACCACCAGAGAGGAATGTGGTGAATTCGCTCAGACAACAAGCAGCACGACAATGGAAATTTTGGCAGTAACCAAAGCTTTTAAACGGGTGTGCTCGTAGACTGTGACACATGCTTGTATACTCAGTGATTTGATGAGCATAATTGGCAAAGTACAGGCAAAGTACATTCAGGAACAGTGGCTGGATGAAGTGAAGAATTCTTGTGTGCGTAAAGTGACTTTTATTTTTGTGCTGGGACATGTAGGAGTCCGGGGTAATGAGAGAGCAGATAATTTGGCTGCGCATGTGGCTAATACGGCTGTTGGCGGAGTGATGGATCAGGCAGACATTTTTAACACCTTACGGGAAAAACCACAAACAAATGACTGTATAAGTGATGATGACTCTGGTTCCATGACTAGAATAAGCGAGTTTGATTTGAAATGTGGTGTCGCTAGAAAGGAGTGGTTTCATGGGCAAGAAAGAATCAAACATACAACCACATATGATTATGTCCATAACCCCAATAAAATTTTGATTTGAGTTATGACATGTCAACTGAGTGTCCCACCTACAGAAAGTGTATGTTGATGTAAATTCCCATCAAGGTGCACATGCTACTGTCAGCTCAAATAGTAGGTTTCTTGCATATGGTCTCTACTGCATACAAATGTCCATAGTAACACTATCTTGAGGTACCAACTTTTCACTCTGTCTGCTGTTATCTATTCATATCACAATTTTGTAAATGTTTAAACTGAAATATATATTGTGTTGTTAAGTTCTTAAAAACATTATCTTGTCTGGCTACTTTGTTTTTTCATCGGGATTTATGATAGTTTCTAACAATGGGAATTGGGAAAAAGGTTCACAAGTTATTTGGGGCAAGGGTCGTATTCAAAAATGTATGAAAAAAATGCAGATGCTATGAGACCGATATATATGATTGTAACAATCATCTAACCATCCAAAGATATCAGGTGCCATGCCGGCTGGCGTAAGTGATCATGGCTCTCCACAGCTCTCTGTCCACAGTATTATGTATCAAGCTCACTATTGTTTCTCTGACATGCCAGGTTGTCAAACTGTCTAATATTTTCTCACATTGTCGCCTTCTGTCTCTGTTGCCTTCAATCTTGCCTGTTGTGACTATGTTCTCCAAACCTCCCTGTCTCATGAAGTGACCAAAAAATGAAGATTGTCTCTTTCTTATATTATTGATTAAGGTCTGTTTCGCATTTGACTCTTTCAACACCTCTACATTAGTTTTTCCGGCAGTCCATGATATTCTCAACATTCTTGAGTCGCCATGACTTTCTTCTTGGGAGAGTAGTCTGGTAGTTTCCCATTGCTTTCCACATCCATATGGGGGATATCAATTTATATCCACTGCCTTGGCAATATTTTATGTCAGGACAAATAGGTGCCCCGCCCTGCCTAGTTTCAGAGCTACCACACCAAAGATATAGTCATCTTTAAAATGAAACTTATCAACTTTTTATTCTGTTTTTATTTTCAAATTAAAGTTGCAAAACTATACATATCTATTCTTAGCACACATTTACACACTGCCGATTTGCTAGACCTGTTGCAGTGGCGATCTCCCTCAATTTTATAATGGTTTGTATCACCTTTTTTGCTATAAAATGGGGCAAAGATCTACACTTACTTAAGTTCATAACCTTTCATTTTATTGTCTACACGTGGGTGCAAAGGGTCTCACATTGCTCTCATGCAGACCCAGTGTTAGCAGATAACCAAGATCCTAAAACTACCTCCTTGTAGTGCACCATGGAAACAGAAATACAGCAATTCTTGCTGTATTTTTGGCTAACACTTTTAGACTCATGTCCAAGGATGTGGATGCTGTAGATGAAATGAGAACAGTCAGCAGAAAAACAGGAGATATCTCTGAAAACTCTACACCATTACATCCAACATCACTGTTGGCACACTGTAATGAAAGGCATTTGTGCATTCCATCTCAGCAGGCTTAAACAAAAGCAGAAACATTGGAGGTGCGGTCAATGTCCCTAACATATGGTGATCTTACGAGTACACACCGAATCAGGAAAAGGTAATACATGCTAGAGAGCAGTGTAGTGTGTGAATCAATTCAGTGGCAATGAAGCTACAATAGTCCAGCATGAGACCGACTGGCAGAAGTGCTGTTCATGCTCAAGAACACACAGAAGCCCACATGTCCCATGCCAATTGATCCTATTTCAAAGAAGGAGTCGTGCCTCAAGTATTGGATACACCAGCTTGAACATGCACTCCTGGGTATAAAAAAAAAGCTTTGAATACAGCTCCCACTGCACACAGGACAAGTATGGAACAAATGTCGGAGAGTGCATTGTTCAATCGTCTGACTAAATCAGTGTTGAGACTCAAACTCTGGACACTTTTGGCAACCTAGAGGTGGGGCGCAAGTCTCTAACGACGCTGCAGACTAAGCCCAACTCGACTGTCAACTAAGCCCAACTCGACTGTCGGCTGTTGCCCAACACTACTCATACAGAGAGAATTGGGTTCAGTACCCAAGAGCCCACTGTGAAGCTCCTTGTCCGAGATTCTTATTTTACCTATATCTTGAGGTAATATACACAATGGTGAAGAATCAAAATACACAGACTGTGCCTGGTGATGGATTCGAAGGCCATCTCAAGCGAGTGAGGTGAGTGCATGAGAAATGCACAGGTCAAATCCCAGACCCCCGACGTGTTTGATTGACAAAGCAGCACCTTGTCTACGAAGGTGTATCAACCCTGATTCTAATTCGACCATCGCCGTTAGTTAGCCAACATGTCGCATGCGGAAGAAATTAGGTCTGGGACCTAGGGACACAAATGGTGGTAATGAAATGGTCTTCCTATATGAGGAACAGCTCGCTGGCTGTGAAGTGCCTCGTCGAAGAAAAGACAAGCAATGGGTGACCCAGGCAAACTATCAGCTCGTCTCATGACATATACCCCCCTCCGAGTAGAAGGTTATTTAAATAGGCATTGCACTAAGCTGAAAACTGAAGCCTCCTGGGTATGCAAAGAAAGCTCAGAGAAACCTCCCCACTGCACATAGGAAGTAAGAGTTAATTGCTCACAATTCCTGGGGTTTGAGAAGAATAACATATGCGTACGATGTATGTTTTCAATACCCCCACTAATTTAAGATGGAATAGATAAGCTATATACTGATGATCATAGTTTGTTGTACTGTAGTTAGGTCTAGGTGTCAAAATACACTAAAGTATAAAAGGTGTGGATTTTCCCCCACTTAGTCTAAGGTCTTATGTTACTACCCTTCCACATGTCTGCCACACCTAATTGCTGCAACAATGTCCATTCTCATATGGCTTTCTTGAACTTGACAGATTGTTGAAGAGGGTGCACTTGCAGATTTCCTTCTTATGCTTCAACACACGGATGTCAAAGAGCAAGCAAACAGTGCAGAATGTCTACGGACTCTTTCCTTTGACAAGAATGTCAGACAATTGATCATTGATTTTCCTGAACTAGTAGCTACACTAGAGAACTTGAAGGACAGTGAGAACCTTCTGGTGCAGAAGAATGTTCGGGGAGCACTCTGGTTATTGAAGGGAGAAAATGACCCATCAGCAAGCACCACACGTAAGTAATTGTCATGTTTATTTTATTGTATACAAATTACATTAGATGACATACTCTCCTTACCAGGGGAGAAGCCTATGAGATATGAATCATGTGCAGTAAATTAAGAATGTTATCAGAAATATATTTGTTCATATTTTAAACAATAAAAGTTGGCCTACATTCTGTTTTTATTATTTTGTAAGCAGTATTACAACTAGTAACATGTTGAACCATAAGAATTATGTCAGATTTTTCCAGAAAACCTGTACAAGGAGTAAGACTACCATTTTTGTATGTATTCTGATAAATATATATATATATATATACACCAGCATATATATGTATGTACGAGGCGTGTTCAAATGAAAACGGGACTTGTGAATTTATTTAAAAAGTATCATACGCAATTTAATATTTTCAACGGAATTGAACAAAGCAACCACTTGTGAATAAGAATGCACCTGGGTTCATCAGAAAAAATCTCCGTATGCATTTAGGCAAGCATCCCACTGTTTAGGTAGACGTCGAATGCCGTCCGAGAAAAAGTTGCGTGGCTGTTCTCTGAACCATGTGGTCACCGCTGTCTTCACGTCTGCATCGCTGTTGAATCGCTGTTCCTTTAGTGCTTTCTTCAACGGTCCGAACAAATGGAAATCACACGGGGATAAATCGGGACTATAGGCTGGGTGATGAAGAACTTCCCAATTCTTCTTTGCCAATGTTTCCTGCACAATTTTTGCGACGTGCGGACGAGCGTTGTCGTGGAGAAGAATCACACCTTGATAAAGTCTGCCTGGTCGCTTAGCCTTGATGGCCTTATGCAGCTTGTCTAAAGTGTCTTTATAATGGGCGGCATTGATGTTGACACCAGGTTCCTTAAAATCAGTCAACAAAAGCCCTTCATGGTCAAAAAATGCAGTCACCATAACCTTCCCAGCAGAAACCTGTGTCTTGAATTTTTTGGGTTTTGGTGAACCTGGATGTTTCCATTGCATGCTGTCAATTTTGCTGCTCGGTTCATAGTGGTGGCACCACGATTCATCACCTGCCACAATGCTCAACAGAAATGCATCACCCTCTGCCCTGTAACGCATCAGGTGGTTCAAACTCCACCCCATCCGTTCTTCCTTATGGTGGTCTGTCAACATCCGTGGGACCCACTGTGAACACACCTTCCGATAGTTCAATTTCTTCCGAACAACCATGTGGGCTGTCCCAATTGACATATGGAATTCTTCTGCAAGCGAACGAATGCTCCGACGACGGTCAGTCAGTACTGCTTTATCAAGCACGGCTATGGCTTCTTCTGTTGCAACAATATGCGCCTGACCTGGCCGTGCAAGATCTGCCGTTAACTCACGTCCGTCTTTAAACATACGCACCCACTCCATCACTCTGGTCCTCGACAAACATTTGTCACCATATGCTGCCTTCATTCTCCGATGAATGTCTACTGCTTGACATCCTTCAAATGAAAGAAACTGGATCACAGCACGCTGATTCACTTTGGACGGGTTCGGAATCACACCCGCCATATTGTTAACAGTCTTCTGCAGCACATATGCATGCTGGGAAGATGAACACGTGACCGTATGTAAATTATTGGATACTCATTACTAGTGCAAAATGTCATCAATATCAGTGCGCTCTATCACGCGTGGTGTAACAAGTCCCGTTTTCATTTGAACACGCCTCGTATGTATATGTATAAATTAATATATATGTATATATATATCTCCATATATATACACAATTAAACACACACATATATATATGTACATACACACAAATGCAGAACATACATATATACACAAGCACGCACACACCCTAATATATATATATATATATCTGTGTGTGTGCGCACATGCGTGTCATGTTTGCTTAACCATTTCAACATTTTATAAAATTGGCTACCAGCTCAGTTCTAAATACAAAATGGCTACCGTACATTTGATAGAGATGTAGTAAGTCTGTAGTAAGATGTAGTGCAGTTGTGAAGACTGCTGCCAGATGCAAAGATGTGTGTGCCACCCACCGAGAGTCCCCACCATGTGCACATCAACCACTGACAGCCTGACCCATGTGCACATAACTCATATCTTATAGCTGGGTCAGAACAAGAATTGCAAGAGTTAACAGCAAAGTTGGAAAAAGTTACCAGAAAGTACAGAATGGAAATCAACACAGAAAAGAGCAAGGTTTTTGTTAACAGCAGAGACACAGAAGAACAGACCAACATCATGATAAATGGATATAAACTGAATTCATTAAAATATCTCGAATCTAGCATATGCTGTAATGGAAACTGCAAAGCAGAATTAAAGATAAGGCTGGAGATGACATTAGCTTCTATGTCAAGGCTAAACTTAATTCAGAAAAGCAACATCAGTGTTAGAGTGAAAATTAAGTTTATAACTAACTAGTGCTTTCTATTGTGCTGTGTGGTTGTGAGAGTTTGACACTCATGCGGACACGGAGAGACGTCTACAGGCCTTTGAAAACAAATATTACAGATAAGTTATACGAATTTCCAATAGAGAGCATAAGACTAATGTGTACATAAGAAATCAATAGAAATGTATAAAGAACCACAAGAACCATTATTTACAAAAGTGAAATGACAAAAACTTGCATGGTTTGGACATGTATACCGACATGATTCCTTGTCAAAAACATTACCTCAGGGAACCGACGAAGGTGGAAGGAGCAAAGGAGGTTAAATAAAAACATGGACAGACAACATCAAGGACTGGACAAGACACAATTTTTCCTCACTCATATGCATTGTTGAAGATAGAAATCGCTGGAGGTCTCTGTGCTAAAGCATCCTATGTGGTATGCTACAACCCTGACTAGTTATGGACTTGGAGACAGATAGCAGTGATTTTATTTGATAGACATTTACTACATAAGTTCGCAAGTGTTCTGTGTGATAAATTTTAGCTTCATAAGTTCGCAAGTGTTCTGTGTGATAAATTTTAGCTTCATAAGTTCGCAAGTGTTCTGTGTGATAAATTTTAGCTTCATAAGTTCGCAAGTGTTCTGTGTGATAAATTTTAGCTTCATAAGTTCACAAGTGTTCTGTGTGATCAATTTTAGCTTCATAAGTTCACAAGTGTTCTGTGTGATCAATTTTAGCTTCATAAGTTCACAAGTGTTCTGTGTGATCAATTTTAGCTTCATAAGTTCACAAGTGTTCTGTGTGATAAATTTTAGCTTCATAAATTTGTATATGTTTTCTGTTTTGTGATAGACATCTACTCAATCATACAATGGTGATTGCATATGCATTTGCAGGTCAACACAGCGCACAAACTTCAAAGAATCATATTTTCATCAGCTATTCTTGGACTGAAAAAGAGCTTGTAAAGAAATTATATAACAGTCTAGCAGTAAGTATGATCTGCTATTGTTACATTGGCACTGACTTGATGTGCACATCTCATTCTATCAATTAGACGTTAATCTCATTTGTGACTTGCAAAGTATCATCAAGTGCAGGCGGTGTACGTTTGAGAACAGTGGCTGGGTACGGTGAGGACTTCCTGTGTGCAGAAAGTGACTTTTATTTTTGTGCCGAGACATGCGGAGTCCTGGGTAATGAGAGAGCAGATAGTTTGGCCACATACGCAGCTACAACGGCTGTTGGCGGAGCGATGCATTGGGCAGAAATTTTGAACGTCCTACGGGAAAGCGCACAAACAAATGACTTTATAAGTAATGATGACTCTTGTTCTGTGACTAGAATAAGGGAGCTTGGATTGAAATGTGGTGTCATTAGAAAGGAGCGGTTTCGTAGGCGAGGAAGAATCATGGTTAATCAATGGTCTACTGGGACCTTCAGTCAACGTGTAATGGTGGATACACTCAAGGAGAGATCTGAGCACCTATGGACGTGTCCGGAGTGCAGTGATGATGATCCATTGGATAACAAAGTATCATCACAAATCTCTGGTCGCTATTAAAACTTGTATTCAGCAACTTTTATCATTACCAGCATGGCAGCATGCATTTTAACAAATATTGCCACAATTATAAGACACATTTATACAACTTTATAGACAACTCTGTGGGCAATGTCTTTATTCATATAAGACTTGATGGCTCCGTGTTTTTAACCAATCCCATCTTGAAGTGAAAACAGACAGCTGAGATTATTCTCAGGCAGCTGATAAAGCAGCCCTAATATCCTATACTGCAAGACCTGATTTACAACTTGGCAAGGGCCTGTGATTTGTTCTCACTATCAATAAACAACAATAAAACTTATCCAAAATACTGATACAGTAGTAAACATCACACTAAATAACCTGCAACTTTAGTCAGTATATAGCTTCAACTTACCTGGGTTCCAGAGTAACTACAGATCTCTCTCTTGATGAAGAAATAAGTATTCAAACAGCAAACATTGCCATCAATTTTGGTAAATTCTAAGACAGAGTCTGGAATAGTACAAAGTTGTGAAAATGGAAACAAAGATATCGATCTAATAGGCATATATATACCCAGTGTTCTCCTTTATAGGTCTGCAACATGGACACCATACTCACAACATGAAAAGATATTGAATATCTTCTATTTTTAAAAAAAAATTGAATATCTAGTGGCAGGATAAGACTTCCAACAATATTTTCCAAACTCAGTTACAGACGACTCATGTGCTTTGGGTATATCCCAAGAAGGAACAACAGCCATATCCCAAACACTGTATGGGGAACTCAGAAAAAACAGGATCACCACCTGTGTTAAGATCAACTTATATAAATCTTGGGTTTTGTCAATATTTCTATATGGTTGTAAGACCTGGACTTTAAAAGTAGATTTAGAGAGAAGAATGCAGGAATTTGAAAACAAATGCTATAGAATTGTTTTGGTTATCTGTTATCCAGAACACAAGACCAATGTTTTTTGTGCATGATATAATTAATTCATTAGCTGGGCAACAAGAACCACTGTTGGCAATCGTGAAACTTTGTAAATGCCAATGGTACGGGCACCTGATGAGACATTCCTTGATGATAACAGATGTTCTTGAAGGTATGGTAGAGGAAGTAAGATGATGAGGTGGCCAGAAGAAGACATGGCTGGATAATATTAATATCATATAATAATATCATACTCCAATGACATTCATGTTTTTTTTCGGTATTTATATCAACATAAGAATGTTTCCAATCGAAAGTGTAATATGTCCACATTACTTCTTGCAATATTTTTATGTGTACTGATATCAATTTTGTTACGTTATTGATAAGTTTTGATAATGGGGGTCTGTGACGTCATTTTTCCTTATATGTTTCATATATATTTTCCAATTTACTTGTTTTCGTAAAATAATAACTATTTTATTTACTTTGGTCTCATTTATTATGAAATCCAATCTGGCAAATGCTTCTAGCATCGTATTTGCTAATTTATGCCATTTTGTAAGAAAAATTAGCCATATTTTCATGTAAAGTTAAGTCTACTGTTTTTGATAGATGTCAAAATTCTTTCTAAATAATAAATTTTTGACGCACTATGCATATATATTATACATTATTGTGTTCGTAATTGGATTATCTACAGAAATGATACAGTTTGAGTGGAATTTATTGATTAAAAAATGCGGTACGGTCAAATATCATATCTTAAAATAATATTTATTTGCCATTTACATATTTTCTTTTGTCTAAAATAATTTTTAAATATTAACAAAAAAATATTTTCAAAATGTTCTTGTGATAATTACATTCTCTGTCCATTTCTGTTTCGAAATATATATAGTTAGTTAGTTAGTCGTCGGATCATCATCACTGCAAACTGGACACATCCATAGTTGCTCCGATCTCTCCTTGAGTGTATCCGCCATCACACTTCTGCTGACAGTACCGGTCCTATGCTGGTTGACCATCATTCTTCTGCGCCCTCCAAAATGTTCACCTCTAGCAACACCGCATCTCAATACCTGATCTTTAATCCTAGCCATTGAAAAGGAATCATCATCCACATTCGTCTCACTCTCGCGTGTTATATCTCTTAAGGAGTTCATAACGTCAGCGCGATCCATTGCCCCATCGCCCTTTGCCACAATTGCACACGATGCCAGTTGATCCGCTCTTTCATTGCCTCGAACGCCCACATGTCCCGGCACGAAAATAAATGTAACCGCTTTCAAGCTCGCATTTCTCAAGGCCTCAATCCACTGTTCGCGAACGAGACCCACTTGTACCTTCTTAATCATACTCATAGAGTCACTCAAGATGCAGACCTGCGTTACTTTCTGTGTGCGTAGCCACTCAAATGCCTTGGTCACCGCCATAGTCTCCATGGTCATACTACTCGTAGTGACCGCAAAGGCACCACTTTCCTCCTTGATCGTTTTACCTGCGCACTGAGCTGTAAAGGCCCAAGCACTGCGAACATACCTAATTACAGATCCATCAGTGTATATAATCACATCCCCCTCTTTGGTATTCTCACTGATTAAAGCCTGCACTTCTTTCTCCACAGCTGTGGGACACCATTCTCTGCATTCCCTGCTAAGTGATATTAATACTCTCAAACAAGTTTCGAAATCTGTGGGTAGACCTATCCATTCCGCACCAACTGCCACATCCTGTAATCGGCACACGCTTTGTATTACATCTTCAGCACGTCCCATCCACGACCTTCCTCTCTTGAGTCTGCTACCTTTAACTTTCTGTATTTCGGAATGCAACGGGTGTTCCTTATCTGCATGTATTTGAAGGTACGCCCGTGCACGGCAATACTGTAATCTATGCTCAGCTGTTGGGCAGTCAAGTAGGTATCGCATAGCTCTTGTCGATGTGTCTCTTGTGCATCCCAGAATGATACGCATTGCTGCATTCTGAACTCTATCCAGTCTTTCGATCTGAGTTTGGCTAAGAGTCAGAATTGCCAGTGCATATTCCACCACAGCCACAACCAAACCCTGGTACAAAAGAAATAACAATCTTTGCTCACATTGCGCAGCAGCCATAACCTTCATTGCTGCTAAGCCTTTGCCTGCCCTTATGATAATGTGGTCAACATGTTCCCTGAAACTCAGGCTTCTGTCAAAAAACACACCCAGATATCTCATTGTGCTAGTTCTTTCTAAACTTTTCCCGGACAACGAAACTTGTGGCATGGGTGTCTTTATCATGTGATTGTTCAAGGAAAACCACGTCACGAATGCCTTAGACGGATTAACCACTGCTCCCGTATCTCGACACCAATTTGTCAGTCTGTCCAGCTCCTTCTGTAGTTCCACGACGCACTCTTCTCGATTTCTGCCCTGTCTATACACCAGGATATCATCGGCATATGACATCGTTCTGCCAACACCTGTGATTTGATTGCCAGCGATATGTACTGTGTATACATTGAAAAGTACAGGAGATAGAGGCGATCCCTGTGGCAGGCCAGGGCTAATAACCGTTGGTGTAGATATCCAGTTACCACACTTAAGAACTACAACCCTGTGCATCATTGGCGGCGCCAACCCAACGCACGACAAAAGGATTAACTGCAAGATTTAACAGCTGGTGCATCAAGATATCCAAGGACACCCTATTGTACGCATCCTCAAGGTCTATTGCGACCGCACATGTCTCCATGCGCGAATCAAACCCCTCAAAAACATCCTGCGCAAATATGGCTGCATTTTGCCATGTCTTCTTTCCTGGACGATATCCTCCTAACAATGTTGGTAAACACTTATTTCTTTCAAGATAACACGATACCTTCCGGGCCACAATTTTTTCCAAAAGCTTGCCAATCGTATTCTGCATAGTTATTATTCTGTAGCCATGTATCCTGGTGTGGTCCTTCCCAGGTTTGTGTAGTGGAATTAAATAGCTGTGCAACCAGTCTTCTTTCACTGTGCCCGTTAGAAGGCTATTATTGAACATGTCCGCCAACTCTCCCAACTCCTCATCCGTTCTTCGACTAATGTCATCGTATCTAATGCCATCTGGCCCTGGTGCTGTATTTTTTTTACTTTTCAGTGCCTTCCTGATTTCTTCAACTGTGATTAGCATATGGTTTTCCATGCTCAAGTTCTTACACGTGTCTGTGAGCGTTTTCCTGATTTCTTGATATGCCTCCACATTTCTGACCAATTTGTGCGGTGTAGTGTGCCAGCAATGCCGCACCTTTTGTCTCGTCCGTCTTCTGCCAGACGGTATCGTCGCTCTGGAAATCGGCAATATTCACGCGTCTCGTGAGACCATTCATGGATTTGTGTAACCGCCAGAACAATTTTAGTGACTTTTCACGTGTGATCTCTTTGCAAAATTCGTCCGCCTTTGCTGACTTTGCAATATCTTTGAATGTTTGGACTAAGATATCTTTCTTCCGTTTCCAAAGTGCGACCTCCATGGGCTGAGCCGCAACACGTTTCCGTGCCCTTTGCCATAGTGATACTGCTTTCCGTTTCTCGCTCCATGCCCTTTGGACCTCTTCGTTCCACCAGGAGGGCCTATCCCACACCAGATTTCCCACTACTTGAGCCTTACGTTTGTCTTGTCGAATTCTGCTCACAACATCCACTCCTCTTCGATCATATTTAAAGGATCTTACCTTTGGCCGTATCTGCTTACTTTTGTCATTTTTTAAGAGAACAACACATGGGAGGTGGTCACTGCCATGATGCCCCAGCACGTCCCATTTGCAGATAGCCACAGCAGCTGATGACACCAATGCCAGGTCGATAGCGCTATCATCATAACCATCCCTGCTTGCCATCCTTGTTATACGGCCATCGTTAAGGCACACCAGGTCCGTATCTGTCAGGGCCTCCTCAAGTTCTCTTCCCTGTTTGTTCGAAGCACTATTGCCCCATGATGTACCTTTCGCATTGAAGTCACCACAAAAGAGGATCTGCTTTTCCTGTTCCATTATCTCCCCTAGGATCGTCCAACCCTGAAGATCAATGCTCGTGTTGCAGGCATACACATTTACAATCATGATTGGGTGCTGGACCCTCACTGCCTGTAACTGGATATTGTCACTATCCCACTTGGACATATCAACCTCGCATACACTAAAACCCTCGCGTACTAAGATTGCCTGTCCAAGATGTCGCCTGTTGTAGAAACACTGAAATCCGGCTATCCTGATATTACCACTTTCACCTAGCTGTGTTTCTTGCAATGCAATGACGTCAGCCTCATAACACATCTTTTCTAGCTCTGTTCTACGCTTGTGTACACTGGCCACATTCCAAAACAGCACACGCACGTTTTTAATTCCTAGCCTAGCTGTTTTCGATCTCGTTCTTCTAGCACCCGCCCGGTGACTTTTCCTTTTTGAGCCACCTCGTTTAGGCCGCTTGATATTGGCTGCCATTTTTCAAACAGTGTGACAACGATTACACTCACGAAGACTTCAGCTCAGATGCACGCACTCCGTTAGCACCGGCGAAGATCTTAATGAGTGGACCTCCTGGTCAGAGAATAACAACACATCACCACACAATCTCCTAAATGAAAACAACAAATATATCCATTGTTCAAGTGAAACTGTTGGTGACAAACAAAAACACTTGCGTTGCTATCCACCATTTTGACCGGAAGTCAATGAAATATATATATTACATTATAATGTAAATATATTTAGAAGTAGTATTTCTTGTTTCCGTGATGCATGTGCACACACAAAAATCTAACAAAATTTAATTACGTTTAAACGCTAAAAATATTCCGGCCAGAATCAGTTAAAGAATGGACAGGGTGTGAAGTTTCCAAACTCATCAGGATTATAGAGATAGAGATCAACTAATAAATTTGTCATTGCTTGAGATCACGTTTTATGAAGAACAATCCAATGTAGTAGTGCATGGATGATATTTGAGAATTCAATATTGAGTAGAGCAGAAGAATGAAGGCTCAGATGTAAAATGCAACAATCCAGGAATGATTTTTTCCCATTTTTATTCTGCAACAAACCAAAATTTTCATGAATTTAGCCATGAGAAGACATGTTTTGCCTGTGGTCGCAATCACACGCCATACGATATCGCTCCATTCCCGAGTACGGAACTTCACGAAGTTAAAGCTTATATGACGTAGAATTCCCGCAACACGAAGCTAGGAATACGTCACAGTGTAAAGGTCAAATTCCTTTACTCATTACGATTGTAAGAGAGAGAAAGCCGGTTGAATTTGTCAACGCATTTCTAGAGCGACTTTAGCCATTTTCGGCCGTATTTTACTATCAAATTGAGTACAGCGTGGCATGGGTAAGTGATCGTGACTACATGTTCTAATTGTTGTTTTTTGTGTTTAATATGTTGTTATTTGATAAGAATGTTTGTGTAGTCTTTCAAAAACACAAAAATAATATGTATCAGGGGTGCCACGTGTGTGCTTAGACAATAATTACGCTGCGTGTCGGGATAGACCTAGTGTTTACTGGACAGACGTTATATGCGATTTCTTATAAACTACATGTTTTAATTGTTTTTTTTGTGTGTTTAATATGTTGTTATTTGATAAGAATGTGTGTGTATTCATTAAAAAGCACAAAAATAATATGTATCAGGGGTGACACGTGTGTGCATGGACAATAATTACGCTGCGTGTCGGCATAGACCTAGTGTTGACCGGACGGACGTATTATGCAATTTCTTCACGTTTTATTAGTTTTTTAGTTCATATTATATTAGTTTTGATATAAAACAATATACGAGGCGTGTTCAAATGAAAACGGGACTTGTGGATTTATTTAAAAAGTATCATACGCAATTTAATATTTTCAACGGAATTGAACAAAGCAACCACTTGTGAATAAGAATGCACCTGGGTTCATCAGAAAAAATCTCTGTATGCATTTAGGCAAGCATCCCACTGTTTAGGTAGACGTCGAATGCCGTCCGAGAAAAAGTTGCGTGGCTGTTCTCTGAACCATGTGGTCACCGCTGTCTTCACGTCTGCGTCGCTGTTGAATCGCTGTCCCTTTAGTGCTTTCTTCAAGGTCCGAACAAATGGAAATCACACGGGGATAAATCGGGACTATAGGCTGGGTGATGAAGAACTTCCCAATTCTTCTTTGCCAATGTTTCCTGCACAATTTTTGCGACGTGCGGACGAGCGTTGTCCGCAACATACGCACCCACTCCATCACTCTGGTCCTCGACAAACATTTGTCACCATATGCTGCCTTCATTCTCCGATGAATGTCTACTGCTTGACATCCTTCAAATGAAAGAAACTGGATCACAGCACGCTGATTCACTTTGGACGGGTTCGGAATCACACCCGCCATATTGTTAACAGTCTTCTGCAGCACATATGCATGCTGGGAAGATGAACACGTGACCGTATGTAAATTATTGGATACTCATTACTAGTGCAAAATGTCATCAATATCAGTGCGCTCTATCACGCGTGGTGTAACAAGTCCCGTTTTCATTTGAACACGCCTCGTATATATACAATAAGTATAGGTATTTATGAGGATTTTATCAATGTTGTCACACATTTCTCATGTATTAGGGTCGTCACGAAGATATATTTGCGATTTTGAAAATGACGTTTTGCGTTTTTCGCCAGAATTTTCAACTTCAAAACTTGCTCACAACTGTCATATCACACATACAACAACAACAAAAACACGATAATATTCACTATTCACTCCTTTATTTAGATGTGCAAAAATTATTTTGATATCTTTTAAAACAAAAAAGTTTTGACGTTTTCAAAACACCCACCATCAATAATGCAAATTTTACAAAAAATAAGTCAGGCCCTGGGGGAAGTTTTGTAATTTTAAGCCAGGGCTCTAAAGGTTAAAACTATCATAAATTCTGATGAAAAAATTAAGTAGCCTGATAAGAAAATGTGCTTAATTGCTTAACAATGCAACATATATTTTAGTTTAACATTTAAAACATCACAATATTAATGGTAGCAGCAAGCATAGAGTGAGTAATTGAAAAAACAATTAGATGTAACATAGTGAAAAATTATTTTTACGCATTGTTGAAAATTGATTCGTCATTGACCTATCAAATTTCATTGTGTCAGAGATTGGAATCTTGGCATATGATTTAGTCACTTGTGGTATCGAAAAAGTCTACAGGTTAGAAATAGACCCAATGCAGTTGTTTTTTTTTGCCCCATGGAGGTCTTAGCCTGACTACCCTATCATTATTATGGTAATACAAGAAAATATGTCCAACAGAATACAACAGGCAAATCCTGGAACAGGATAATGAAGTTTTGCTAATCACTATGAACACACATAATAACACACACAAATCAACGTTTCAACCAAAAAGACTTTATCAAGAACACATTAATAAAAAAAAAAACTAAGAGTAAGAGTGGCACTATTCACATGGCATGGCTAAATATAGATATAATTTGGAAGAGTTCAAACTAGAAGAACAGAGATGAAACAACACAAACATAAAATAGACAAAACAGACCCAAATATCGATAAAACAAAACAAACAGAAATATGCGAAACAACAAGATATGATCCATACAACTGGCATTGATTCCAATTTAAATTAATTAATGAGAATTAATGAGTTCACTCTAATTTTATTTTATTAGTTCAAAATATCTGCATAATCCATTGCTTTACCACTGGACACAGTAGCAGTGCAAGCCAATCAATCTACTCTCTCATTGCCCTGAACACCCACATGACCAGGCATGAAAATGAATGTAACACATTCCAACTTTGCTTTATTGACTGCCTCAAGTCACTGCTCTTGAAATGCAACTCATATTTGTATTTTTCTGGTCATTCTCATTGAGTTATGCAGACATGAATTGCTCACTGTGAAATCCTTAAAGCATTGTATACTGCTAAAAGGTGAAGTCTTCTGGGTATGAAAGACAGCTCCGGAAAAACAGCCCAATTACTCTTATGAAACAAGAGCATCATCGAGGGTAATTCCTGGAGACTAAAGCAGTTAAAGCGTGTAAATACCCGGTATATCTTTGTTAACCTAAGTAAGAGAAAAATGGTTTTTAGAAATTATATAAACCAGTTCTGATGTATGGAGGTGAATTATGGACAATCAGTAGAATAGTACTAAACAACAATATGTTTCGTCAACAAAAATAAGAAAAAATGGACTTATATCGGACATGTACTTTGAATGAATTAAAAACAGACTGCCACTACATGCATTAAAATTGGTTCCAGATAGCAAAATAAAAAGAGGAAAACCATAAAAGATTCTTCACAGAAGAACCATCAAAGAGGGTATGACTGTGCTTCAACAACATACAAGAATTACACACAGTAGCATCACATTACTTGAACTTAAGATCTTACGTTCTTAAGAGCACTGGTTTCTGCCGTCTGCACTGTATTTGGTATAGAAGGAACATAGAAAGTAGAGATGTGGTTATATAGAACAATACTGAGAACACCATGGAGCTAATGAAGATACATTTGTCTATTGTCTATCCCCAGGTGAATGATTGTTGATTGCATTCACACTTGCCGTTAAGCGTAGGGGTGGTATCTTAAGCTGTCGTTTCAAGGCCAGATGTGACGCTGAGGTTGCATTTAGTTCATGTTTGTTCAAGGTTATCTTAATGTTTTCTATCCACCGTTTTCTTGGTCTACCTTTTGATTTACACCCGGATATTCTTGTATTTTATGCTCTTATTGGTATTTGGTTTGGCTTCATTCTCATAAGGTGACCGAACCATTTTACTTGCTGTCTCTCAATATGTTCGATACATGATATTATACCAACTATTTTCCTAATTTCTTCATTTCTTATTTTATCTAGTTTGGTAACCATTGCAGCTTTCCTCAGACACTTCATTTCACATGTGACGATTTTTCTTTGCTGCGAAGCTGTTAAAGACCATGTTTGACATTGGTAGCACAGTGTTGGTATAAAAATTGTAGATATTATTTGTTTTTTAATTTCCATCTTGATCTTTGGATGAAGAAGTAATGGTGAAAGTTGGTAAGTCACTGTGTTTGCTTTCTGGCACCTTGTTTCTATTTCACTGTCTAGTCTTCCATCTTCGGAAAAAATGCTGCCTAGATATTTAAATTCTTTGGCTTGTTTCACTTTGGTGTTATCTATTGTTATATTCATTGGTGTTGAAGACTTGCTAATTTTCATAACTTCTATTTTTTGTACATTAATTTTCATGTTGTACTTCTGACATGCTAACAGAAATACATTGATGTGCTTTTGCAAAGTTTCCTCATCTTTGTATATTAAACTTTGATCATCGGCAAATAATAGTTCATTGATTTCATTATTAAGTTCTTCATCAGGTTTATTTGCAATGTTTTCCTCTTTGTTGATATGAGCTTCTTTTATTATTCTGTCCATGTATATGTTGAAAAGTAGGGGTGAAAGTACACATCCTTGTCTTACTCCAGATCTTGTTTCAAAAGGTTCAGTCATTTCATCTGTTGTTCTTACTGAGCTTTGGTATTTTTGATATATCGCTTTTATATTATCTAACAGTTGTCCTCTGATGTTATACATTTCTAAGGTTTCCCATAGAATGTTTCTATCTACTCTGTCGAATGTCTTTTCCTGGTCTACAAATACTGTGTTTACATCTTGATTGTATTCGATTGCTTTTTCACTCAGTTGTTTCAGTGTGAAAAGTGTGTCTGTACAGCTTGCTCCCCTTCTGAAGCCAAACTAAGAGGGGCTCAACTGCAATGTATCACATTCTTTGTTCTATTAATGTTTGTGTAGATTTTACCTGTGTGACTTAACAAGGAGATGCCTCTATATGACTCACACTCTCTCTTATTACCTTTGTTTTTCCATAGTGGTACAATTACTGATTTTTGCCAGTCGTCTGGTACTTTTCTTTCTGACCAGGCTATTAGATACATTATTATCAACATTAATATTAAAAAACAATATTATTTTAAATAAAAGCATATCTACAACAGCAGTGTACACACACTAGCTACTATGTCATGAGTTCATTTTGTAACTAAACAATATAAACAGATATAATATTTGAACTTTTAGGCTGAAGGCTACAAATTATGGGTAGATTGGGATCACACAAGAGGGTCTACACTACAAGCAATGGCAGAAGCAGTGGAGAGCTCAGCTGTGGTGCTCATTTGTATGTCTGAGAAGTATAAACAAAGTCCTAACTGCCAG
Source organism: Meghimatium bilineatum (assembly GCA_034231615.1). NCBI lineage: Eukaryota > Metazoa > Mollusca > Gastropoda > Stylommatophora > Philomycidae > Meghimatium > Meghimatium bilineatum. Next base: position 26,813,457 of record CM067311.1, read on the forward strand.
ACTGGTAAGTCTTGTGTGCAGAGAATTTTGTGATTTATTTCTGAGAATTGTGTGATTGATTTCTGAGAATTGTGGAATAAAATAAAATGAGTCTAGTGAAAACATGATTTTACCCATATATGCTCGCTGCCTAGTCATTTGGTGACCAGAAGCAGTCTGTCTATTGTTGCCTTCAGCACATACTTCGTGGAGATGGTTCCATTCGTCAATCATCCATAGTTGTCAACTAGTACGGATTCTGTGCATTCATATGGATTTTGCCCCCCCTCACAAAATGTGCTTTTTTGTGTGTTTTTTTTTTTACAAAAAATGTCATTTTGTTGTTATATATTCAGTAATTACTACTAATGCAGACAATTTGTTCCTATTGATGGACAAAAAATGACAAATTTTAACAAATTTGTGGGGTTTTGGGGGAGTTTTTGTTTTGGGTGCAAAATACTGACATTTTTATTGAAATACGAAAATAAATTGTTAAAAATATGTTATTTCTTATTTGTTTGGTTAACCAAAGGTTTTTTGCATGCCATAAATGATTAGTTAACTCAAACCCTGATCACATGGTTAACAGACAAGTGAATTATATACTATATTACAGAGGCTCTCAAAATAAAGCTAAGATGATACTCACATATACATTATGTCTGCCAGTCAGCAGGGATCCCTGCACATACAAATATCTGTTCATATAAGCCTAATCATCATGTTAGCGGAGGTAGCATGGATTCCTGCACATAAAAAAAAGCTGTTTCATATAATCATCAAATCTGGCAGAGATAGCATGGATTCCTGCACATAAAAAAAGCTGTTTCATATAATCATCAAATCTGGCAGAGATAGCATGGATTCCTGCACATAAGAAAAGCTGTTTCATATAATCATCAAATCTGGCAGAGATAGCATGGATTCCTGCACATAAAAAAAAGTTGTTTCATATAATCATCAAATCTGGCAGAGATAGCATGGATTCCTGCACATAAAAAAAGCTGTTTCATATAATCATCAAATCTGTCAGAAATAGCATGGATCCTTGCACATAAAATAAGCTGTTTCATATAATCATCAAATCTGGCAGAGATAGCATGGATTCCTGCACATAAAAAAAGCTGTTACATATAATCATCAAATCTGGCAGAGATAGCATGGATTCCTGCACATAAAAAAAGCTGTTTCATATAATCATCAAATCTGTCAGAAATAGCATGGATCCTTGCACATAAAATAAGCTGTTTCATATAATCATCAAATCTGGCAGAGATAGCATGGATTCCTGCACATAAAAAAGCTGTTACATATAATCATCAAATCTGGCAGAGACTGCATGGATCTCAGCAAATAAATGATAAAGTCTGTCAGTCAGATTGACTAACCAACCAAACTGACTAATTAACTATTCTCTAAGAACACTGTTTGATGGGATCCTGTGTTATTTTCTTTCTTGTTGTTATTTTCCATGTTGTTGATGCAGGTGTCTTGTTAATTATATGGCTAAATTTAGCTCATACTTAACATTTCTTTTTGTAACTGCCAACAGAGGCAGAGTATACATTTCAGCTGAGGAAAGACTACATCCCACTCATGATGCAGTCTAGATATCGGCCTGATGGCTGGCTGGGTGCGATATTGGGTGCAAAACTTTTCTTTGATTTCAGTGGCAAATATCCGTATGAGAAACCATTACAGGTATGTGGCAATAGCTGATTCTGATAGTTTATGATGATAATATTCCAACAAATTGGTTACATCTGGAAAACAAAAATCAATAGAAGTCAGAAATAAAAATATATTGAAAATATATATGACTGGCTTAGATTCATTCAACATAAGATAGGTATTAATTTCTTTGGTAGTTGAGAAGTGAGAGTTCCAATGGTTTGTACATATATATACACAATCATAAATTTAGAGTATGCATACACATGTAGTATACACACTGTGCACTTGTGGAACAGATGAACAGGCCTCTGAATATATTCTGCAGAACTGCCCCCAGAATAAAAAATTTAGAGATAGCCTAATGTTGCAACCTTGCAAGTAAAGATATATGGAACCAAAGAGAAGCTTCAGACAATGGTGGTGTTCATCCAAAAGACTTGTCTGATGGTGTAGACATCAAGTCTTGAACAAAATAAAGAAAGTTGATAGCATAGACCTTTACTATTCAGGATGCAATAATCAACCCATCATTTTTGTGGCTACGGGGGTTTACTAGACATTATAAATATTTCATTAGGTTGCCATTGTTTTATGAATGGTCTGAATGCAAATTTGACTGCAGCAAGGTTTGGGCCTGGTACCTTGTTCTACTGAGACATACTCTGTATTTCTCTGTCACATAGCTGGACATAGCCTCAAGGAAGTTTGACTTTTTGTCACTATTGTTTCTTATGTCAGTCAATGGAATTTTACTTTTAGCCCCAGATAAGTAGCATGAACAAATCACTCGTAGCTCCTTTGCAATTGAAGCAACAGCAACTGATGTAATTACTGTTCACAGGGAAGATGAAGACTAATAACTAACTTCTAGTTTTGAAGTTATAGATCATTTGGTCTAAACTAACTTCTGACCTGTCAAGCTGGAGGCAACTAAATAACTTCTGACAGTGAAGTTACAGACAAATAGCTAACTTTTGGTTCTGAAGTTGAAGACAAATAGCAAACTTCTGACAGTGAAGTTATATACAAATAACTAACTTCTGACAGTGAAGTTATATACAAATAACTAACTTCTGACAGTGAAGTTATAGACAAACGACTAGTTTCTGACAGTGAAGTTATAGACAAACGACTAGTTTCTGACAGTGAAGTTATAGACAAACGACTAGTTTCTGACAGTGAAGTTATAGACAAACAACTAGTTTCTGACAGTGAAGTTATAGACAAACGACTAGTTTCTGACAGTGAAGTTATAGACAAACGACTAGTTTCTGACAGTGAAGTTATAGACAAACGACTAGTTTCTGACAGTGAAGTTATAGACAAACGACTAGTTTCTGACAGTGAAGTTATAGACAAATAACTAATAAATAGGATTAGCTTTTCTATTCGTTGTAAAATTGAAAATAGTAATGAACACTTGACAGTAAACTTTGAAGTAATAGCCAATGGATGACAGCTATGTTGATGAAAATAACTGACTGCTGGAAGTAGGATGCCCTCAGCTGGTTCGACCACAGAAATTTTTTTTGGTGCACACCATGTGATGTGTAAATTATAATGTTTGTCACAAGATCTGTGGACGAGTGACTTTGCCACTACACTAGCAGGTCTCCCTGAGTATTGATAGTGAAGTTGAAGGTATAATCCAACAATTTATGTTGGCTGTTGTAATATTGACGATTCTGATAAATCTGAAAATATCAACCATTCTCACTTTCCTCCAGGGTTTGCTCAAGGAGTTGAGAGGAAGAGGCAAGCCAGCTCACCCAACAGGACAAAATCACAACCCAAACCTTGGTCAGTTAATCTATTATTTATTCTGACCATTTGCCATCATGTTAACTATTCAAACACCTCACCCACATATACTGCAAAATTTACAATTGTGGTAATTGAGAACAAAACTACAGAAATTCCTACTGCTCTCAAAGTAAAAGCAATTTATCACCCAGACAACTAATACCTCAGTTTATTGTAGATTCATGTCTTCACAGAGAATGGATCATCAGAGAATGCAATAAAGAGAAGATGAGCTGGGATACAAACATCTATACCAAACACCCTAAAAATAGAACTCTCAATCGCTACTAGAAAATTATCAACAAACTATTTGGCAGTTGATATGGCAGCTACAAGCAATCTTAGAAGCAAGGTGACATGGCAGCAGTTCCCAGGTTTTTAATCATTTCATTGGACACTCCATCAGCTCCAGGGGACTTTTTCATTTTCAATTTGGATATTGCATACTCCAGTTCTTTCATTGTGATTGGTGCCTCCATGACTTCAGGTATAAGTTCGCCTTGTTCAATGTTTTGCTGGTTCTCTCGAACCTCCTGTTGTTTGTCTGGGCTAACTTTGACATTATTGTCTTCTGCAAAGGAATCTACAAAGTAATCTGCTGCATGTTTACCTATTATAATGTTTCTATCTTTATAACGTGTGACCCTTGTATTTCTCCCTGTACTTTCATTATTTAGTTGCTTTACAAGTTTCCATAATTTCCTAGTATTTCTTTCTAGGTTCAATGACTCTGTTTTTTCTTTCCAGCTGCTCCGTCTGGCTTGTAACTTGGCTCTTTGAAATTTAGCCTTTGTTTGCTGATATTTGTTGTGGTGTTCTCGGCTGATCTGTTATCTGCCTGCTGTCTAGATGTTTCCATCTTGTGTTGCAGCTTTTCCAGTTCATCATTCCAGTAGGGTTTGTAGTTTTTGAGTGCCTCCCTGGGTATGGTTTTACTAGCAGCATGTAGTATACATCTATTAAATTCACTCACTGCTCTATTGATGTCTTTGTCCAAGTTCATGTCCTTAGCTAGAACACTGGTTAAATGCTGTTACATTTTCCAGTCTGCCCTCTTATAGTTCCACCTAGTAAGCGTGCTGCTGTCCTTGGTAAATTCATTGTGGATTTCCAGAAATACTGGTCTGTGGTCACTACCCCCAAACTGCTTTCCAACGACACGTGTGATGTTCCATTCCAGGCCTGGTGAGTGGAATGCCAGGTCTGGTGTAGAGGTGGTGTGCCATGCTCTCGGGTAGAGGTTGGCGAGTCTGCTGGCTGGTTAATAAGGATGAGATTATTTTCATCCTGCCAGCTCTCAAGTTCCTCACATATGTTGTCCATTTGATCGTAGCCCCAGCTCTGAGAGTGGCTGATGAAGTCATCACACACCATAAGTCTCTCTTTTTCAGGTATTGTGTCTAGTGCCAATGGTCTATCATTTGGGCAGTAGTAGTTCAGGAGATGGAATTCTTCACTGTCTGTTTTTAGGTGGAGCATCTGGTACTCTGCCCCCTCCATATATACTTCCAGCTAACATGCGCTGATATTGTTTTTAACAAGTGTCAGAATTCCACCATTTTGCCTGTCTTTTCGGTCTGACCAGTAGCACTGGTAGCCTCTGATTTTAAAGGCTATATCACTGCTGAGGTGTGTTTCCTGGATACAGCACACATTAACTTGTTCTTCACTTAGAATATTTTCAAGTTCCAATTTTTTACTGTATCCATCTCTTTTGCTGTTCACACACTGAGCATTCCAGTGCATTATTTTTATTGGTCATTGGTTTGTTTGGCCAGTAGTTCTATTCCCTTGCCTCTTGACTCCTCTGCGCAATTGAGAAGGACTTCCAGTAACTAAGGTTGGGCCCTTTCGAGGTATAGGGCCTGGCACCATACCTGCCTGAACATCCGCCACAGGGCAGGCACCATAACTATTAATAGATACAGACATGTTCCCATTGTGTTTTGTGTGTGGCATCCTGATTATTTGTGCGCCTTTTGGCTGATTGCCTCTGTCTTCAGCACCCTGCATTCTTGGGCAGGACTATGGTCCTGCTCAAAAGGGACTGCCCGACCAATCTTAGAATCCAGCCCCTGTTGACTGAACTAAGCTCTATCACCAGTTCACGGAGCTGGCCTTGATGGGATAACTGTCTACTAGCAACACAGTGGTGCTGCAGTGGATCACTGTACAATGCATGATTGCAGGGAATGAGGCAGCGGACAGACTGGCAAAATCAGGTGGAAAAAAAATAATTAAATCCTGCAATATCACTGACTGAAGCAAAAATTAATTTAATTTAATACAAACATACATAGAGTCAGAGAACAGGCAGCAACTTTCCACAGGATCCCATTCTAAAGCTGGTCATAGTAAACTATCATTTTTACTCTCTACACATGACACTGTAGACTACAAGCCCATCTCTACAAAATAAAGATTGTCCAAATTGTCCATATCATAAGGGTCTCCAGACTCCAAAACATATTCTGCAGACTTTTTTTGGTGACTTCAGGTCTAAAACATGGCCCCAGGAGACAGATCTGGCTGTTAGAAAGACTATATAAATGATGACAGACAAGGTCAAATTGTCCAGTTTTTGTTGAAAGCGAAATTAGATATTTCTAAATGTTAGACTAGCTTTAGTTATCAATTTTACTACCATGGGGAAAAGTGGGTGATGCCAGCTATAAATCAAAAACCCAATATTTTAGAAAGTTAAGCATATATTGTGAGTCAATGTCCTTGATCATTAAGCAAAAACTGACAAAAGATAGCTGAGATGACCATTCGAGTGTTTCACTGTAGAATTTTTGTTTTCATGGACAGGAAATTGTTTTTTTAGATTGATACTCAGAACCAGAATAACCAACAAATATAAGGTTGGTATATAACATATCATGGTTAATTCCCAGAAAAAAAGCACTGTGTGTATTTAACCTACTAGGCTGACAGGTATGAATAGAGAATACTACACTCTGGAAATAATCTCTTACCTGGGGAATATTGCTACATTTATTATTGCATAACATATTATTTTGTCAAACATGGTCTTTAACAGCTTTGCAGCAAAGAAAAATCATCACATATGAAATGAAGTGTCTGTAATGGTTACCAAACTAGATAAAATAAGAAATGAAGAAATTAGGAAAAGAGTTGGTAAAATATCATGTATCAAACATATTGAGAGACAGCAAGTAAAATGGTTCTGTCACCTTATGAGAATGAAGCCAAACCAATAAGAGCATATAATACAAGAATATCCGGGTGTACGGCCAAAGGTAGACCAAGAAAACGGTGGATAGAAAACATCAAGATAGCCTTGAACAAACATGGACTAAATGCAACTTCACGACACATCTGGCCTTGGAACGACAGCTTAAGCTCCCACCCTTACGCTTAACGGCAAGTGTGAATGCAATCAACAATCATTCACCTGGGGATAGACAATAGACAATTATTTTGTATCGATCATTTTTTAAAATATCTTAAGTTATTCACCTGAGAATGTTCATTTCTTAGTCAGATCTAAACTCCTTTATTATGACAGAAGAAAGCAGTGCTTTTGGCATGACTGCAAGTAGTATGACTCAGCAGTAAATATGTTCTCCTCAAGGAAGGAATGGGAAATGTTTTACCTATTTTAAAAAAAGGTTAATTGCACATTTTTGTGAGTCAGATCTTCTGTTTGATGTTAAATTTTATTACCCTTTTGCCTTTTTCTGAAAAATCACTAGTGGGAGAGAAGGTTTTTTTTGGCTATGTTTCTAGTACTAAAAGATATGTTCAATAGTTGCAAAGAGAGAGGGAGGTTGAATTCCCCCCCCCAACCCCCCTTATCTACAGACCTGTATACTCATGTATGCCCTATGCTTTCTTAGTGACTCAATGAGCATGTTAAGAAATATTAAGTGACTCAATGAGCATGATAAGAAATATTAAGTGACTCAATGAGCATGCTAAGAAATATTAAGTGACTCAATGAGCATGATAAGAAATATTAAGTGACTCAATGAGCATGCTAAGAAATATTAAGTGACTCAATGAGCATGCTAAGAAATATTAGGAAATGACTGGGCACACAGGCAGTGGTTGAAGTTAGTGAAGACTTCCATTAATGCTAAGCACTTAGTTAGGGTGTCCTAGTTTGTTTATTATTATATTTTTTTATTCAATATTTCTGCTTGTTGTATTTTATTTCTTGATAAAGTTCACATTGGTGGCCGCAACATAGGAGGTATTCCTGTTATATTTTTTATCTTTTATCATAGGTTTGTAAATGGTATTTTTATTGATGCAGCAATCTAGCTCTACTTAACTTTTAATAGTTTTTTTTGTGAAACCATTGAGTCTTGTTATATTTGTAGAATTAGCATACTTTGTGCTTTGCTTTTTTCTGATTTAGTAGGCCTATATATTATATAGATAATAGTATATTATAGTGTTATATAATATTATAGTATATAGATTTACTGTAGTCTTCTCTGGTATCAATTCTAGAACCCACTTTTGTTTGTCTCCTACAGATGAAGATTTTGCCTTTCATGATATGACACAAGCAGTAACTACAGTAGCCAACAGTTCATCTGTAATTGGCAGTTCTAACATCAACTCCTTATAGCAACAGCAATGCTGCAGCAGTAGCTTCCATGAGTAATGAGAATGTGGAAAGTTGGCTAGTTTCCAAAGGGCTGCAAAGGTGAACAGTTTTGACTTTGTGGAAGGTGTAGATAAATATTGTTGATGATAGTTGCAACAGCAGTCATGGAAGTAATAATAGCAATATTTTAACTATGGGTAGATCTCTAAGTTCTAACATGAAAAGCCTTGTGTTGACAAACTTTTTCCTTTTTTAACAGTTGTACTTGTGACAACTTCAACCATTTTGGTCAGGTAAATTTTAAATGGATAGGTATGAGGGTGCTTAAAAAATCTCAAAAGTATTATCAAAATTAAAATGACCATTACATTGTTTTGTAACCTATCAATATTGTTGTAAATGGCATCAGACACGCCAATCATGAATAGCTTGTCACATAACTGATATTTAAACTTCCTACTCCAGTCTCATATAGTTGCTGCGTGGACATGCATGTATCACCATACTAAATTAGCATTGATAAAAGCAAGACATTGTGACTAGTGAAGCCAAGCAAGATCCTACGAATAGCCATTTGGTCACAAATTTGAAGAAACTAAATCAATCAATCAAGTTCCATGCCAAGTGGTGTAGGCGATCATGCTTCTCCACAATTCTCTGTCTCTTGTGTTGTTAATTGGTTCAGTTAGTTCAATTATAATTAATAATTTCCTAAAGTGGATTCAGCTAATGGTCATCATGACTTGTGATGGACAAACAACAATTGTAAAAGTCCTGATTTGGCAAATCTATTGGAATTTGTACCACTGTGAAACATCTGTGAGAGATATTGATTCCAGAGATTTCATGTCTTTTGCATCCTAACTTAACTATTATTACTCCCCAGGTTAACAACAGTTTTCTCACAAGTTGATGGACAGCTTATCTGGCAGCTTAAGAGAATGAGATAAATGGTGAGAAACATTGGATTTCTTCTGCTTTCAAATATACATAAATATAAATTTCTATATAGGTTAGATAAAGATGTTGATGTATGTACAGATGGATCCGTAAGAAATCTAGTCAAAATGAAACAATGCATACAAGACAACTATTTCTAGTATAAACACAGAAATAAAGGCTGTTGAGTTACTCCAGCAAAACTAACTGAATATTCATAATAATAATAATACTCATAGTATCACAGGGTAATACATTGTAGATCATCAGATTAGATCATATTGTGACAAAAATATAAATATTATCTGTTTCTGATCTTATTAAGTAACCCCGATCTCGCAGTTGACTTTCAGCTCATTAGAACACAAAAAGACATGATTAATATTATACTGATACTCCAATTGTAGCATTTTAATGAGCAAAATTTTACTCAAGAGGTTCCTGTCTCCTCTCCACAATCCCTTATCACCAAACAAAAATAACAACTGACATCCCGCATCATTTTACAGAAAGTCATCAATTTATCAACTCTCATTCCATTCTTCAAGGCACACAAAATTCTGTTAATGATTGGTTGATATGTGCTTCCAACTTGTATTGTCTCTCAAATATTATGTCTAAACTTTGCAGGTGTTTACAGAGCAAACAGGCTAACAGACAGACATGTATTTTTGTCTGTGTGTGCTGCTGAAGATGGAGATGTATTGTTTGTTTATTTCAATCTTAAGTAATTATGATCAATAGCTCTCATATATTTTTATGATATGAAAGGGGGGGGTATACAGGTTCCTCCAGAGATCTTTTCCATTCTTGGAAGACTCTAACTCTCATCATTATGCAATGAAATCTTTGAGAACTTGAAATATTTGAGAAATCTTTTACTCAAGGGAGGTAAAAATCTAAATGTAATTGTAAATATGTGTGGTAGGATAGCTTGACTACATATGCATGTCATCTATTAGGTGGCTGTGTTGTTGTATGATGGTTGGTCTGGTCAGACCTTCCACATACCAGGAAATAAGAAGATATAATGGTTTAGTCTTTTGGATTTGGACACAACAATTGATGACACAACTGAAAAAACATGAATAGAACCAGAGAATTTTTTTCATACCCAAAAAAAACTTCCACTATGGGATTATGTGGTTTTGGGGAAAAAAACACTGCATAATCAGAATGAATCTTCTGTACTTTGTAAAACTAACTAAGTCTTTCACCTTTAAAATACCTTGGAGTGCTGTTTGACAGATTTTAGTGTTTTAACCTTTAGCAAGCCGGATTAAAAAATACAAAACCTCTTCCTGCCACCGGATTCTTTTTTGAGAATTTTCATCTTTTCTGGTTGGTGTTACGGAAATGCAATAACTTTTTTGTTATTCGTGATAAAAAAAAAATTGTCCGTGCAAATGCAGAATTGAATACCGCAAATGTATGTATATTTTTAAAATTTTTATGTAACATACCCGGGGTTTGCGCAGGAAGTGAACACCTTTTTTGCGCAAAAAACCAACAGAAACAACAAGACATGGGTGTTCGGAAAACTCAATAACATTTTTGCTATTAGAGATTTTTAAATAATTTCAACAGATTTAAATGCAGAATTGAATACTGCAAATGGGTGTGTAATTGTTTTTTTTTTTATGTATCTTACTCGAGTTTTGCGCAAGAGGTGAAGACATTTTCTCGAAAAAACAAAATATATGCAAAAAAGACACGGGTGTTCGGAAAACTCAATAACATTTTTGTTATTAGAGCTTTTAAAATAATATCAACACATGTAAATGCAGAATTGAATACTACAAATGGGTGTGTAATTGGTTTTTTTTTATGTATCCTACCCGAGGTTTGCGCAAGAGGTGAAGACAATTTTTATTTTAAAATTACATAAAAACAAACAACACAAATGACTTACCCACTGGCCATGCAGCTCTGGAGTAAACCTACAGGCTGTGCTGCTCTCCTACATGCTGTGCAGCTCAGAGGAACAATCAATTTTGAAATGTACCAATGTGTGGTATCTATGGAAGCAGGGGTAGGGGCACAGAGTGACCTGACATGCTGCGCACACGTACTGAGTCTGGTGACGCTTCTTTGACCGATCTGAACAGACTACACAGCCAGGAAGCGCAGGCTTGCCACTGGACAACCGTTTAGGATTTATAGCAATATGGTGTGTTGGTCCTATTGCCAATCATGCTTTCATCGATACTGATTTCTTTGGAGAGGCCATAATACTGTTGGAACAGAGGAATAAGTTTGTCAACAAACCCCTGTATCTTGAACGCCTTGCTGTGACCCGGTTGCCCTCGTGCAACAGCTGTTGTGTTGTCTACAAGGTGCAGGAATGAAAGAATAGCTAAAAATCTATTCCTACTCATGATATTCCTGAACCCAGGCATCTTGATGAGACCATCATTAGACCAATACAATTCAAAGGAGGAACGTTTGGTCAGTCCCATCAAGAGCACCAAAGCAACAAAAGCTGTCATCTCATCAGCTGTGACTTCCTTCCACATCTTCACACGAGATGCATTGCCGGCGGCCTGTCCCTTCGAATCACTAACCTGCTTAGCGTAACGATTAGTTTCAGTTACCAACATGTTCACAATATCATCTGTAATAAACAGACGAAACACGTCTATCGCACTAATGTCATCAGCTAAGCCTATAGGTCCAACAACTTCATCGAAGTTGCTAAGCCAATCATGGCTATACCCCGAAGGAACACTAGAATTTCCAACAATTTCTTCTTCCAATATGTCGTCATCGGCCACGCTGCGAACTGAATCAGTATCACTATTATCTCTATCTAACAACACATCATCTATTGGAGCGATATCTGCATCTGTTAACGGCACACTTACCTCCTCATCCGAATCGGGATCCATTACGAACGCAAAATAAATTGTATCCATTGTAGGCCTAGGTTGCTGTCGGAAAATGCGATGGAACAATGTCTGGACGCTACTGTAAATTATAACAAATGGACAGGGCGGACGTGAACTGGTACCGGCTTCGATTGCGCATGCCCTGAACTACATACATGCTGTGATTTGGCTGTTGTAAGCCTATTTGGCACAATGTCTCATTGAGTGAGTGCACTTGACAACGGTAAACAGCCGCCATCTTTTTTTTGTCAAACAGATTTAACAACGGCGCGGTGAAGGTTAATGAGCATCCAAAGTACACAATCCTCAAAGCTCAAAAGGAGTTGACAGCAATAGGGGTGGCTACTGTTATTGTTGTGAACAACAACTTTTTGCACTGTTATATCCAGGGCTAGTTCTGTCTGTTATAGAGTATGTTAAGTAATTCTGACCCTTAGCTCAATGCAGATTGATAGACTTGACAGGATACAGAATGAAGCTATGCATATCATTCTTGGATGCCCCAGAGATACAGAATGAAGCTATGCATATCATTCTTGGATGCCCCAGAGATACAGAATGAAGCTATGCATATCATTCTTGGATGCCCCAGAGATACAGAATGAAGCTATGCATATCATTCTTGGATGCCGCAGAGATACAGACTGAAGCTATGCATATCATTCTTGGATGCCCCAGAGATACAGAATGAAGCTATGCATATCATTCTTGGATGCCCCAGAGATACAGAATGAAGCTATGCATATCATTCTTGGATGCCCCAGAGATACAGAATGAAGCTATGCATATCATTCTTGGATGCCCCAGAGATACAGAATGAAGCTATGCATATCATTCTTGGATGCCCCAGAGATACAGAATGAAGCTATGCATATCATTCTTGGATGCCCCAGAGATACAGAATGAAGCTATGCATATCATTCTTGGATGCCCCAGAGATACAGAATGAAGCTATGCATATCATTCTTGGATGCCCCAGAGATACAGAAATAGAGGCAATATTTTCCTCTTGCTGGATTATCCTACCATAGCCCCCACTACAGCACTTGAATATTAGCATCTGTCATTCTTTTGTGCAGATATACTGTTATGTGGAGCGCATGGCCGTGTGGTTAAAATGCCGTTCTCAGACCCTTGAGGTCTGGGTTCAATTCATGATTGGGACAGGATTTTTCTTTTGGAGATACAATAAAAATTCTTCCTGTACATGATGCAATGTCTGCTATGGCAAAGTGGTCTTTATTTCTGCATCCCATAGAAAGCCTCCCTGCACTCCATCACAGGAAAACATGCAGTAGCAAATGTATACTGTTATGTTTTGTCATTTTTCTGTTTGTTTCATTTGTCATTATCACTTGATGTTCTGCCAATTTTCTGTTTGGTTTTGTTTAATCTCTGTCGTTCTATTTCTTCATCATATATACTCTTCTGGACATACTGATTTATTTCATCTAGCCATTATTATTTGAACATTGACAGTGCAGTTTCTTACTCATTGTGTATTACATTTTGTTATTGATAAATGCCTTTTGGTCAAAACATCATGTTTTGTGCTATTGTATATGGCAGTAGTGATTTGTTATGTTATGTTATGTTCCTCCAGGGCCATAGGCGGCGCATAGGGCAGAAACCATAGCCTTCCATTTCTGTCTTTGTGTTGCCAAGTCTTTCAATTGTTACGTGTTGTTTAGGTTCATTGATATGCCTTCTCTATTAATGGTTCTTCGTAGAGTTTCTCTAGGTCTCCCTCTTCTTCTTACTCCAGGTGGCACCCAATATAGTGATTGTTGGGGAATTCTTAGGCTGTTCATTCTGAGAACATGGCCGATGTAAGTCCAACGCCTTTGTCTAATGAAGGAAGATATATAGGTTTGTTTACTTTCCTCTCTTATAGTAGTGTTAGATTTAAAGTCACTCCACTTAACATTCAGAATGGTACGTAGGCATTTGTTTTCAAAGGAGTCGAGTCTTTTATCTGTGGCTTTTGTGGCTTTCCAACTTTCGCACCCATATGATAGAATAGGGATGATATTGGAGTTAAACAACTTGAGTTTTGTGGTGTTTCTTAGTCTGTTTGACGTCCAGATGTTGCGTAGTTTATTGAAAGCACCCGCTGCAAGGGCAATATGGTGTAAAATTTCTTTTGATGAGTCTCCATCCAATGCTAGATTGGTGCCTAAATATGTAAAATTGTTGATTTTAATAATGGAACATTTTGAATTTCTATGTTGTCGTTGGATCTCGTAAAATCTAGTATATGAGTTTTTGATGTGTTGATTTTCAACCCTATCTGATTTGAGTAGTGTTGGAGATTGTCAAGCTTAGATTGAGCATCTGTGTGGTTTGCGCTCATAAGGGCCAGGTCATCTGCGTAGTCAAGATCTTCGAGAACGGTATTATTAATCCATTTTATTCCTGTCAGCTCATTTTCAGTGCTCTTTCTCATGACCCAATCAATAGTGACGCAGAAAAGTAATTGGGACATGATTCATCCCTCTTTAACGCCCGTAACAATTTGGAACCATTCTGACTTCTCAGTTGTTTGTTTGAACACAGCAATGTGAGTTGGTGTAAAATGCCTTTATAACATTGATTATTTTAGTAGGAAAACCGTATTGCTGTAGAATATTCCATAACGTAGGCCGATGAAGACTATCAAATGCTTTTTCAAAGTCAACAAAGTTGATTATGAGCGGGGATTGAAATTCGAGTGATTCTTCAATGATGATGCGAAGAGAAAATATGTTGTCTGTGCAGGAGCGAGCTGATCTAAAGCCTGCTTGTTCTTCTCTGAGTAGTTTATCAACAGCATTCTTTAATCTTTCCAATATGATGCTTAGGAAGACCTTGCCTATGACTGATAATAGGGTGATACCCCGCCAGTTGTTGCAGTCTGAGGGGTCGCCTTTCTTAGGGAGTTTGACGGAGTCACTCTTGGGGAGTATTGATTAGCAAAGCTTTATTATAATGTTCCCAAGTTTTGCCTGTTAGATTACAGTTTTGCTGCAGTTATATTTTACTGATCATATTTTGAGTGCAACTTGACTGATATTCTAATAGATGATAACCCAGTTGTATTGTAATTTTTATTCCACAGGATCCAGAATATTTCCACAACAGCTTAGAGAGACAATTTGGGATGACCCTTAGAGAGACAATTTGGGATGACCCTTACAGAGACAATTTGGGATGACCCTTAGAGAGACAATTTGGGATGACCCTTACAGAGACAATTTGGGATGACCCTTAGAGAGACAATTTGGGATGACCCTTAGAGAGACAAATTGGGATGACCCTTAGAGAGACAATTTGGGATGACCCTTAGAGAGACAATTTGGGATGACCCTTAGAGAGACAATTTGGGATGACCCTTAGAGAGACAATTTGGGATGACCCTTAGAGAGACAATTTGGGATGACCCTTAGAGAGACAATTTGGGATGACCCTTAGAGAGACAATTTGGGATGACCCTTATTGACATTTTACGATTGAATGCAGCATTAGATAGTTTACAGTGATCACATAAACAATTTTCTTGTCACTCCACCCCACGGATGCACTTTTATACACATCTTTCATCAGGAGACTGGCAGTACAATTCTTTATTGTTTCGATGGAAGGATTTACCGATAGCTCTATGTTTCTTACTCCATCAACTGTTTAGATTATGTGTGTACTAGGAACAATGGTTAGGCCTACATGCTAAAATATTATTTCTATTTGACAGTTACACTTTTAGTAGTTAATATTTGGTAGTTTTTCATTACACATTTTATTAGTTAATATTTGGTAGTTTTTCATTACACATTTTATTAGTTAATATTTGGTAATCATTAAACACATTTTGTTAGTTAATATTTGGTAGTTTATTATTAGACACATTTTGTTAGTGCCATATTTTGTTAGTTAATATGTGATAATCATTAGACACATTTTATTAGTTAATATTTTAGTAGTCATTAGACACATTGTTTAATTAATTCACCACAGAGTCTTTTTAGGATTTGGACAGAATTATTTTTTTTAGGTTTCTTTTTTTGCATATCTATCACTGGAACAAGATATATTTGTCACAAGTTCATTTTGAAAATTTCTTTAAAATAATTTAAAAATTATTTGTAACAATAAAATAGGGTAGGTGGGAGCAAAGATCTGCACTTTTTACACTTTAGTGTATTCTGACACCTAAACCTAACTACGAACAACAAACTGTCATCAGTGTATAGCTTATCTATCCATTTTACATTAGTGAGGGTATTGAAAGCATAAGTCTTACAAGAAAAAGAGAGTTTATGAACTTAAGTGAACGCAGATTTTTGCTCCATTTTATACACATCAAGCATGTGTCATACATTTTGTGGGTCAAAGATCCGCAGGTGAAAAGATGATACAAAGTATTATAAACTTGAGGGAGATCACCACTGTGACAGGTCTAGAAGACCAACAAGGTGTAAATGTGTGCTAAGAATAAATATGTATAGTTTTGGAACTGTAATCAGAAAAAAAAACATGTTACAGTAAAAAATAGTTTATGATTTCCATTTTAAAGCTAATAATGTCTTTGTAAGGTTGGATGATTGTTATAATCATATATATCAGTCTCTCCCAGCTTTAGTTGAAGTCAACTCACGAAGACTTCAGCTCAGATGCACGCACTCCGTTAGCACCGGCGAAGATCTTAATGAGTGGACCTCCTGGTCAGAGAATAATAACACATCACCACACAATCTCCTAAATGAAAACAACAAATATATCCATTGTTCAAGTGAAACTGTTGGTGACAAACAAAAACACTTGCGTTGCTATCCACCATTTTGACCGGAAGTCAATGAAATATATATATTACATTATAATGTAAATATATTTAGAAGTAGTATTTCTTGTTTCCGTGATGCATGTGCACACACAAAAATCTAACAAAATTTAATTACGTTTAAACGCTAAAAATATTCCGGCCGGAATCAGTTAAAGAATGGACAGGGTGTGAAGTTTCCAAACTCATCAGGATTGTAGAGGATAGAGATAAGAGATCAACTAATAAATTTGTCATTGCTTGAGATCACGTTTTATGAAGAACAATCCAATGTAGTAGGGCATGGATGATATTTGAGAATTCAATATTGAGTAGAGCAGAAGAATGAAGGCTCAGATGTAAAATGCAACAATCCAGGAATGATTTTTTCCCATTTTTATTCTGCAACAAACCAAAATTTTCATGAATTTAGCCATGAGAAGA
The DNA here is from genome assembly GCA_034231615.1 of Meghimatium bilineatum. NCBI lineage: Eukaryota > Metazoa > Mollusca > Gastropoda > Stylommatophora > Philomycidae > Meghimatium > Meghimatium bilineatum. Next base: position 26,830,561 of record CM067311.1, read on the forward strand.
CATGTTTTGCCTGTGGTCGCAATCACACGCCATACGATATCGCTCCATTCCCGAGTACGGAACTTCACGAAGTTAAAGCTTATATGACGTAGAATTCCCGCAACACGAAGCTAGGAATACGTCACAGTGTAAAGGTCAAATTCCATTACTCATTACGATTGTAAGAGAGAGAAAGCCGGTTGAATTTGTCAACGCATTTCTAGAGCGACTTTAGCCATTTTCGGCCGTATTTTACTATCAAATTGAGTACCGCGTGGCATGGGTAAGTGATCGTGACTACATGTTCTAATTGTTGTTTTTTTTGTTTAATATGTTGTTATTTGATAAGAATGTTTGTGTAGTCTTTCAAAAACACAAAAATAATATGTATCAGGGGTGCCACGTGTGTGCTTAGACAATAATTACGCTGCGTGTCGGGATAGACCTAGTGTTTACTGGACGGACGTTATATGCGATTTCTTATAAACTACATGTTTTAATTGTTTTTTTTGTGTGTTTAATATGTTGTTATTTGATAAGAATGTGTGTGTATTCATTAAAAAGCACAAAAATAATATGTATCAGGGGTGACACATGTGTGCATGGACAATAATTACGCTGCGTGTCGGCATAGACCTAGTGTTGACCGGACGGACGTTATATGCAATTTCTTCACGTTTTATGTTTTTTAGTTCATATTATATTAGTTTTGATATAAAACAATATATATATACAATAAGTATAGGTATTTATGAGGATTTTATCAATGTTGTCACACATTTCTCATGTATTAGGGTCGTCACGAAGATATATTTGCAATTTTGAAAATGACGTTTTGCGTTTTTCACCAGAATTTTCAACTTCAAAACTTGCTCACAACTGTCATATCACACATACAACAACAACAAAAACACGATAATATTCACTATTCACTCCTTTATTTAGATGTGCAAAAATTATTTTGATATCTTTTAAAACAAAAAAGTTTTGACGTTTTCAAAACACCCACCATCAATAATGCAAATTTTACAAAAAATAAGTCAGGCCCTGGGGGAAGTTTTGTAATTTTAAGCCAGGGCTCTAAAGGTTAAAACTATCATAAATTCTGATGAAAAAATTAAGTAGCCTGATAAGAAAATGTGCTTAATTGCTTAACAATGCAACATATATTTTAGTTTAACATTTAAAACATCACAATATTAATGGTAGCAGCAAGCATAGAGTGAGTAATTGAAAAAACAATTAGATGTAACATAGTGAAAAATTATTTTTACGCATTGTTGAAAATTGATTCGTCATTGACCTATCAAATTTCATTGTGTCAGAGATTGGAATCTTGGCATATGATTTAGTCACTTGTGGTATCGAAAAAGTCTACAGGTTAGAAATAGACCCAATGCAGTTGTTTTTTTTTTGCCCCATGGAGGTCTTAGCCTGACTACCCTATCATTATTATGGTAATACAAGAAAATATGTCCAACAGAATACAACAGGCAAATCCTGGAACAGGATAATGAAGTTTTGCTAATCACTATGAACACACATAATAACACACACAAATCAACGTTTCAACCAAAAAGACTTTATCAAGAACACATTAATAAAAAAAAAACTAAGAGTAAGAGTGGCACTATTCACATGGCATGGCTAAATATAGATATAATTTGGAAGAGTTCAAACTAGAAGAACAGAGATGAAACAACACAAACATAAAATAGACAAAACAGACCCAAATATCGATAAAACAAAACAAACAGAAATATGCGAAACAACAAGATATGATCCATACAACTGGCATTGATTCCAATTTAAATTAATTAATGAGAATTAATGAGTTCACTCTAATTTTATTTTATTAGTTCAAAATATCTGCATAATCCATTGCTTTACCACTGGACACAGTAGCAGTGCAAGCCAATCAATCTACTCTCTCATTGCCCTGAACACCCACATGACCAGGCATGAAAATGAATGTAACACATTCCAACTTTGCTTTATTGACTGCCTCAAGTCACTGCTCTTGAAATGCAACTCATATTTGTATTTTTCTGGTCATTCTCATTGAGTTATGCAGACATGAATTGCTCACTGTGAAATCCTTAAAGCATTGTATACTGCTAAAAGGTGAAGTCTTCTGGGTATGAAAGACAGCTCCGGAAAAACAGCCCAATTACTCTTATGAAACAAGAGCATCATCGAGGGTAATTCCTGGAGACTAAAGCAGTTAAAGCGTGTAAATACCCGGTATATCTTTGTTAACCTAAGTAAGAGAAAAATGGTTTTTAGAAATTATATAAACCAGTTCTGATGTATGGAGGTGAATTATGGACAATCAGTAGAATAGTACTAAACAACAATATGTTTCGTCAACAAAAATAAGAAAAAATGGACTTATATCGGACATGTACTTTGAATGAATTAAAAACAGACTGCCACTACATGCATTAAAATTGGTTCCAGATAGCAAAATAAAAAGAGGAAAACCATAAAAGATTCTTCACAGAAGAACCATCAAAGAGGGTATGACTGTGCTTCAACAACATACAAGAATTACACACAGTAGCATCACATTACTTGAACTTAAGATCTTACGTTCTTAAGAGCACTGGTTTCTGCCGTCTGCACTGTATTTGGTATAGAAGGAACATAGAAAGTAGAGATGTGGTTATATAGAACAATACTGAGAACACCATGGAGCTAATGAAGATACATTTGTCTATTGTCTATCCCCAGGTGAATGATTGTTGATTGCATTCACACTTGCCGTTAAGCGTAGGGGTGGTATCTTAAGCTGTCGTTTCAAGGCCAGATGTGACGCTGAGGTTGCATTTAGTTCATGTTTGTTCAAGGTTATCTTAATGTTTTCTATCCACCGTTTTCTTGGTCTACCTTTTGATTTACACCCGGATATTCTTGTATTTTATGCTCTTATTGGTATTTGGTTTGGCTTCATTCTCATAAGGTGACCGAACCATTTTACTTGCTGTCTCTCAATATGTTCAATACATGATATTATACCAACTATTTTCCTAATTTGTTCATTTCATATTTTATCTAGTTTGGTAACCATTGCAGCTTTCCTCAGACACTTCATTTCACATGTGACGATTTTTCTTTGCTGCGAAGCTGTTAAAGACCATGTTTGACATTGGTAGCACAGTGTTGGTATAAAAATTGTAGATATTATTTGTTTTTTAATTTCCATCTTGATCTTTGGATGAAGAAGTAATGGTGAAAGTTGGTAAGTCACTGTGTTTGCTTTCTGGCACCTTGTTTCTATTTCACTGTCTAGTCTTCCATCTTCGGAAAAAATGCTGCCTAGATATTTAAATTCTTTGGCTTGTTTCACTTTGGTGTTATCTATTGTTATATTCATTGGTTAATATTCCGAAGATGGAAGACTTGCTAATTTTCATAACTTCTATTTTTTGTACATTAATTTTCATGTTGTACTTCTGACATGCTAACAGAAATACATTGATGTGCTTTTGCAAAGTTTCCTCATCTTTGTATATTAAACTTTGATCATCGGCAAATAATAGTTCATTGATTTCATTATTAAGTTCTTCATCAGGTTTATTTGCAATGTTTTCCTCTTTGTTGATATGAGCTTCTTTTATTATTCTGTCCATGTATATGTTGAAAAGTAGGGGTGAAAGTACACATCCTTGTCTTACTCCAGATCTTGTTTCAAAAGGTTCAGTCATTTCATCTGTTGTTCTTACTGAGCTTTGGTATTTTTGATATATCGCTTTTATATTATCTAACAGTTGTCCTCTGATGTTATACATTTCTAAGGTTTCCCATAGAATGTTTCTATCTACTCTGTCGAATGTCTTTTCCTGGTCTACAAATACTGTGTTTACATCTTGATTGTATTCGATTGCTTTTTCACTCAGTTGTTTCAGTGTGAAAAGTGTGTCTGTACAGCTTGCTCCCCTTCTGAAGCCAAACTGAGAGGGGCTCAACTGTGGTTCTGCAATGTATCACATTCTTTGTTCTATTAATGTTTGTGTAGATTTTACCTGTGTGACTTAACAAGGAGATGCCTCTATATGACTCACACTCTCTCTTATTACCTTTGTTTTTCCATAGTGGTACAATTACTGATTTTTGCCTGTCGTCTGGTACTTTTCTTTCTGACCAGGCTATTAGATACATTATTATCAACATTAATATTAAAAAACAATATTATTTTAAATAAAAGCATATCTACAACAGCAGTGTACACACACTAGCTACTATGTCATGAGTTCATTTTGTAACTAAACAATATAAACAGATATAATATTTGAACTTTTAGGCTGAAGGCTACAAATTATGGGTAGATTGGGATCACACAAGAGGGTCTACACTACAAGCAATGGCAGAAGCAGTGGAGAGCTCAGCTGTGGTGCTCATTTGTATGTCTGAGAAGTATAAACAAAGTCCTAACTGCCAGACTGGTAAGTCTTGTGTGCAGAGAATTTTGTGATTTATTTCTGAGAATTGTGTGATTGATTTCTGAGAATTGTGGAATAAAATAAAATGAGTCTAGTGAAAACATGATTTTACCCATATATGCTCGCTGCCTAGTCATTTGGTGACCAGAAGCAGTCTGTCTATTGTTGCCTTCAGCACATACTTCGTGGAGATGGTTCCATTCGTCAATCATCCATAGTTGTCAACTAGTACGGATTCTGTGCATTCATATGGATTTTGCCCCCCCCCCTCACAAAATGTGCTTTTTTGTGTTTTTTTTTTTTTACAAAAAATGTCATTTGGTTGTTATATATTCAGTAATTACTACTAATGCAGACAATTTGTTCCTATTGATGGACAAAAAATGACAAATTTTAACAAATTTGTGGGGTTTTTGGGGAGTTTTTGTTTTGGGTGCAAAATACTGACATTTTTATTGAAATACGAAAATAAATTGTTAAAAATATGTTATTTCTTATTTGTTTGGTTAACCAAAGGTTTTTTGCATGCCATAAATGATTAGTTAACTCAAACCCTGATCACATGGTTAACAGACAAGTGAATTATATACTATATTACAGAGGCTCTCAAAATAAAGCTAAGATGATACTCACATATACATTATGTCTGCCAGTCAGCAGGGATCCCTGCACATACAAATATCTGTTCATATAAGCCTAATCATCATGTTAGCGGAGGTAGCATGGATTCTTGCACATACAAAAAAGCTGTTTCATATAATCATCAAATCTGGCAGAGATAGCATGGATTCCTGCACATAAAAAAAAGCTGTTTCATATAATCATCAAATCTGGCAGAGATAGCATGGATTCCTGCACATAAAAAAAGCTGTTTCATATAATCATCAAATCTGTCAGAAATAGCATGGATCCTTGCACATAAAATAAGCTGTTTCATATAATCATCAAATCTGGCAGAGATAGCATGGATTCCTGCACATAAAAAAAGCTGTTTCATATAATCATCAAATCTGGCAGAAAGAGCATGGATTCCTGCACATAAAAAAAGCTGTTTCATATAATCATCAAGTCTGGCAGAGATAGCATGGATTCCTGCACATAAAAAAAGCTGTTACATATAATCATCAAATCTGGCAGAGACTGCATGGATCTCAGCAAATAAATGATAAAGTCTGTCAGTCAGATTGACTAACCAACCAAACTGACTAATTAACTATTCTCTAAGAACACTGTTTGATGGGATCCTGTGTTATTTTCTTTCTTGTTGTTATTTTCCATGTTGTTGATGCAGGTGTCTTGTTAATTATATGGCTAAATTTAGCTCATACTTAACATTTCTTTTTGTAACTGCCAACAGAGGCAGAGTATACATTTCAGCTGAGGAAAGACTACATCCCACTCATGATGCAGTCTAGATATCGGCCTGATGGCTGGCTGGGTGCGATATTGGGTGCAAAACTTTTCTTTGATTTCAGTGGCAAATATCCGTATGAGAAACCATTACAGGTATGTGGCAATAGCTGATTCTGATAGTTTATGATGATAATATTCCAACAAATTGGTTACATCTGGAAAACAAAAATCAATAGAAGTCAGAAATAAAAATATATTGAAAATATATATGACTGGCTTAGATTCATTCAACATAAGATAGGTATTAATTTCTTTGGTAGTTGAGAAGTGAGAGTTGCAATGGTTTGTACATATATATACACAATCATAAATTTAGAGTATGCATACACATGTAGTATACACACTGTGCACTTGTGGAACAGATGAACAGGCCTCTGAATATATTCTGCAGAACTGCCCCCAGAATAAAAAATTTAGAGATAGCCTAATGTTGCAGCCTTGCAAGTAAAGATATATGGAACCAAAGAGAAGCTTCAGACAACGGTGGTGTTCATCCAAAAGACTTGTCTGATGGTGTAGACATCAAGTCTTGAACAAAATAAAGAAAGTTGATAGCATAGACCTTTACTATTCAGGATGCAATAATCAACCCATCATTTTTGTGGCTACAGGGGTTTACTAGACATTATAAATATTTCATTAGGTTGCCATTGTTTTATGAATGGTCTGAATGCAAATTTGACTGCAGCAAGGTTTGGGCCTGGTACCTTGTTCTACTGAGACATACTCTGTATTTCTCTGTCACATAGCTGGACATAGCCTCAAGGAAGTTTGACTTTTTGTCACTATTGTTTCTTATGTCAGTCAATGGAATTTTACTTTTAGCCCCAGATAAGTAGCATGAACAAATCACTCGTAGCTCCTAGCAATTGAAGCAACAGCAACTGATGTAATTACTGTTCACAGGGAAGTTGAAGACTAATAACTAACTTCTAGTTTTGAAGTTATAGATCATTTGGTCTAAACTAACTTCTGACCTGTCAAGCTGGAGGCAACTAAATAACTTCTGACAGTGAAGTTACAGACAAATAGCTAACTTTTGGTTCTGAAGTTGAAGACAAATAGCAAACTTCTGACAGTGAAGTTATATACAAATAACTAACTTCTGACAGTGAAGTTATATACAAATAACTAACTTCTGACAGTGAAGTTATAGACAAACGACTAGTTTCTGACAGTGAAGTTATAGACAAACGACTAGTTTCTGACAGTGAAGTTATAGACAAACGACTAGTTTCTGACAGTGAAGTTATAGACAAACGACTAGTTTCTGACAGTGAAGTTATAGACAAACGACTAGTTTCTGACAGTGAAGTTATAGACAAACGACTAGTTTCTGACAGTGAAGTTATAGACAAACGACTAGTTTCTGACAGTGAAGTTATAGACAAACGACTAATTTCTGACAGTGAAGTTATAGACAAACGACTAGTTTCTGACAGTGAAGTTATAGACAAATAACTAATAAATAGGATTAGCTTTTCTATTCGTTGTAAAATTGAAAATAGTAATGAACACTTGACAGTAAACTTTGAAGTAATAGCCAATGGATGACAGCTATGTTGATGAAAATAACTGACTGCTGGAAGTAGGATGCCCTCAGCTGGTTCGACCACAGAAATTTTTTTTGGTGCAAACCATGTGATGTGTAAATTATAATGTTTGTCACAAGATCTGTGGACGAGTGACTTTGCCACTACACTAGCAGGTCTCCCTGAGTATTGATAGTGAAGTTGAAGGTATAATCCAACAATTTATGTTGGCTGTTGTAATATTGACGATTCTGATAAATCTGAAAATATCAACCATTCTCACTTTCCTCCAGGGTTTGCTCAAGGAGTTGAGAGGAAGAGGCAAGCCAGCTCACCCAACAGGACAAAATCACAACCCAAACCTTGGTCAGTTAATCTATTATTTATTCTGACCATTTGCCATCATGTTAACTATTCAAACACCTCACCCACATATACTGCAAAATTTACAATTGTGGTAATTGAGAACAAAACTACAGAAATTCCTACTGCTCTCAAAGTAAAAGCAATTTATCACCCAGACAACTAATACCTCAGTTTACTGTAGATTCATGTCTTCACAGATGGATGGATCATCAGAGAACGCAATAAAGAGAAGATGAGCTGGGATACAAACATCTATACCAAACACCCTAAAAATAGAACTCTCAATCGCTACTAGAAAATTATCAGCAAACTATTTGGCAGTTGATATGGCAGCTACAAGCAATCTTAGAAGCAAGGTGACATGGCAGCAGTTCCCAGGTTTTTAATCATTTCATTGGACACTCCATCAGCTCCAGGGGACTTTTTCATTTTCAATTTGGATATTGCATACTCCAGTTCTTTCATTGTGATTGGTGCCTCCATGACTTCAGGTATAAGTTCGCCTTGTTCAATGTTTTGCTGGTTCTCTCGAACCTCCTGTTGTTTGTCTGGGCTAACTTTGACATTATTTTCTTCTGCAAAGGAATCTACAAAGTAATCTGCTGCATGTTTACCTATTATAATGTTTCTATCTTTATAACGTGTGACCCTTGTATTTCTCCCTGTACTTTCATTATTTAGTTGCTTTACAAGTTTCCATAATTTCCTAGTATTTCTTTCTTGGTTCAATGACTCTGTTTTTTCTTTCCAGCTGCTCCGTCTGGCTTGTAACTTGGCTCTTTGAAATTTAGCCTTTGTTTGCTGATATTTGTTGTGGTGTTCTCGGCTGATCTGTTATCTGCCTGCTGTCTAGATGTTTCCATCTTGTGTTGCAGCTTTTCCAGTTCATCATTCCAGTAGGGTTTGTAGTTTTTGAGTGCCTCCCTGGGTATGGTTTTACTAGCAGCATGTAGTATACATCTATTAAATTCACTCACTGCTCTATTGATGTCTTTGTCCAAGTTCATGTCCTTAGCTAGAACACTGGTTAAATGCTGTTACATTTTCCAGTCTGCCCTCTTATAGTTCCACCTAGTAAGCGTGCTGCTGTCCTTGGTAAATTCATTGTGGATTTCCAGAAATACTGGTCTGTGGTCACTACCCCCAAACTGCTTTCCAACGACACGTGTGATGTTCCATTCCAGGCCTGGTGAGTGGAATGCCAGGTCTGGTGTAGAGGTGGTGTGCCATGCTCTCGGGTAGAGGGTGGTGAGTCTGCTGGCTGGTTAATAAGTATGAGATTATTTTCATCCTGCCAGCTCTCAAGTTCCTCACATATGTTGTCCATTTGATCGTAGCCCCAGCTCTGAGAGTGGCTGATGAAGTCATCACACACCATAAGTCTCTCTTTTTCAGGTATTGTGTCTAGTGCCAATGGTCTATCATTTGGGCAGTAGTAGTTCAGGAGATGGAATTCTTCACTGTCTGTTTTTAGGTGGAGCATCTGGTACTCTGCCCCCTCCATATATACTTCCAGCTAACATGCGCTGATATTGTTTTTAACAAGTGTCAGAATTCCACCATTTTGCCTGTCTTTTCGGTCTGACCAGTAGCACTGGTAGCCTCTGATTTTAAAGGCTATATCACTGCTGAGGTGTGTTTCCTGGATACAGCACACATTAACTTGTTCTTCACTTAGAATATTTTCAAGTTCCAATTTTTTACTGTATCCATCTCTTTTGCTGTTCACACACTGAGCATTCCAGTGCATTATTTTTATTGGTCATTGGTTTGTTTGGCCAGTAGTTCTATTCCCTTGCCTCTTGACTCCTCTGCGCAATTGAGAAGGACTTCCAGTAACTAAGGTTGGGCCCTTTCGAGGTATAGGGCCTGGCACCATACCTGCCTGAACATCCGCCACAGGGCAGGCACCATAACTATTAATAGATACAGACATGTTCCCATTGTGTTTTGTGTGTGGCATCCTGATTATTTGTGCGCCTTTTGGCTGATTGCCTCTGTCTTCAGCACCCTGCATTCTTGGGCAGGACTATGGTCCTGCTCGAAAGGGACTGCCCGACCAATCTTAGAATCCAGCCCCTGTTGACTGAACTAAGCTCTATCACCAGTTCACGGAGCTGGCCTTGATGGGATAACTGTCTACTAGCAACACAGTGGTGCTGCAGTGGATCACTGTACAATGCATGATTGCAGGGAATGAGGCAGCGGACAGACTGGCAAAATCAGGTGGAAAAAAAATAATTAAATCCTGCAATATCACTGACTGAAGCACAAATTAATTTAATTTAATACAAACATACATAGAGTCAGAGAACAGGCAGCAACTTTCCACAGGATCCCATTCTAAAGCTGGTCATAGTAAACTATCATTTTTACTCTCTACACATGACACTGTAGACTACAAGCCCATCTCTACAAAATAAAGATTGTCCAAATTGTCCATATCATAAGGGTCTCCAGACTCCAAAACATATTCTGCAGACTTTTTTTGGTGACTTCAGGTCTAAAACATGGCCCCAGGAGACAGATCTGGCTGTTAGAAAGACTATATAAATGATGACAGACAAGGTCAAATTGTCCAGTTTTTGTTGAAAGCGAAATTAGATATTTCTAAATGTTAGACTAGCTTTAGTTATCAATTTTACTACCATGGGGAAAAGTGGGTGATGCCAGCTATAAATCAAAAACCCAATATTTTAGAAAGTTAAGCATATATTGTGAGTCAATGTCCTTGATCATTAAGCAAAAACTGACAAAAGATAGCTGAGATGACCATTCGAGTGTTTCACTGTAGAATTTTTGTTTTCATGGACAGGAAATTGTTTTTTTAGATTGATACTCAGAACCAGAATAACCAACAAATATAAGGTTGGTATATAACATATCCTTGTTAATTCCCAGAAAAAAAGCACTGTGTGTATTTAACCTACTAGGCTGACAGGTATGAATAGAGAATACTACACTCTGGAAATAATCTCTTACCTGGGGAATATTGCTACATTTATTATTGCAAAACATATTATTTTGTCAAACATGGTCTTTAACAGCTTTGCAACAAAGAAAAATCATCACATATGAAATGAAGTGTCTGTAATGGTTACCAAACTAGATAAAATAAGAAATGAAGAAATTAGGAAAAGAGTTGGTAAAATATCATGTATCAAACATATTGAGAGACAGCAAGTAAAATGGTTCTGTCACCTTATGAGAATGAAGCCAAACCAATAAGAGCATATAATACAAGAATATCCGGGTGTACGGCCAAAGGTAGACCAAGAAAACGGTGGATAGAAAACATCAAGATAGCCTTGAACAAACATGGACTAAATGCAACCTCACGACACATCTGGCCTTGGAACGACAGCTTAAGCTCCCACCCTTACGCTTAACGGTAAGTGTGAATGCAATCAACAATCATTCACCTGGGTATAGACAATAGACAATTATTTTGTATCGATCATTTTTTAAAATATCTTAAGTTATTCACCTGAGAATGTTCATTTCTTAGTCAGATCTAAACTCCTTTATTATGACAGAAGAAAGCAGTGCTTTTGGCATGACTGCAAGTAGTATGACTCAGCAGTAAATATGTTCTCCTCAAGGAAGGAATGGGAAATGTTTTACCTATTTTAAAAAAAGGTTAATTGCTCATTTTTGTGAGTCAGATCTTCTGTTTGATGTTAAATTTTATTACCCTTTTGCCTTTTTCTGAAAAATCACTAGTGGGAGAGAAGGTTTTTTTTGGCTATGTTTCTAGTACTAAAAGATATGTTCAATAGTTGCAAAGAGAGAGGGAGGTTGAATTCCCCCCCCCCCCCAACCCCCCGTATCTACAGACCTGTATACTCATGTATGCCCTATGCTTTCTTAGTGACTCAATGAGCATGTTAAGAAATATTAAGTGACTCAATGAGCATGATAAGAAATATTAAGTGACTCAATGAGCATGCTAAGAAATATTAAGTGACTCAATGAGTATGATAAGAAATATTGACTCAATGAGCATGCTAAGAAATATTAAGTGACTCAATGAGCATGCTAAGAAATATTAGGAAATGACTGGGCACACAGGCAGTGGTTGAAGTTAGTGAAGACTTCCATTAATGCTAAGCACTTAGTTAGGGTGTCCTAGTTTGTTTATTATTATATTTTTTTATTCAATATTTCTGCTTGTTGTATTTTATTTCTTGATAAAGTTCACATTGGTGGCCGCAACATAGGAGGTATTCCTGTTATATTTTTTATCTTTTATCATAGGTGTGTAAATGGTATTTTTATTGATGCAGCAATCTAGCTCTACTTAACTTTTAATAGATGTTTTTGTGAAACCATTGAGTCTTGTTATATTTGTAGAATTAGCATACTTTGTGCTTTGCTTTTTTCTGATTTAGTAGGCCTATATATTATATAGATAATAGTATATTATAGTGTTATATAATATTATAGTATATAGATTTACTGTAGTCTTCTCTGGTATCAATTCTAGAACCCACTTTTGTTTGTCTCCTACAGATGAAGATTTTGCCTTTCATGATATGACACAAGCAGTAACTACAGTAGCCAACAGTTCATCTGTAATTGGCAGTTCTAACATCAACTCCTTATAGCAACAGCAATGCTGCAGCAGTAGCTTCCATGAGTAATGAGAATGTGGAAAGTTGGCTAGTTTCCAAAGGGCTGCAAAGGTGAACAGTTTTGACTTTGTGGAAGGTGTAGATAAATATTGTTGATGATAGTTGCAACAGCAGTCATGGAAGTAATAATAGCAATATTTTAACTATGGGTAGATCTCTAAGTTCTAACATGAAAAGCCTTGTGTTGACAAACTTTTTCCTTTTTTAACAGTTGTACTTGTGACAACTTCAACCATTTTGGTCAGGTAAATTTTAAATGGATAGGTATGAGGGTGCTTAAAAAACCTCAAAAGTATTATCAAAATTAAAATGACCATTACATTGTTTTGTAACCTATCAATATTGTTGTAAATGGCATCAGACACGCCAATCATGAATAGCTTGTCACATAACTGATATTTAAACTTCCTACTCCAGTCTCATATAGTTGCTGCGTGGACATGCATGTATCACCATACTAAATTAGCATTGATAAAAGCAAGACATTGTGACTAGTGAAGCCAAGCAAGATCCTACGAATAGCCATTTGGTCACAAATTTGAAGAAACTAAATCAATCAATCACGTTCCATGCCAAGTGGTGTAGGCGATCATGCTTCTCCACAATTCTCTGTCTCTTGTGTTGTTAATTGGTTCAGTTAGTTCAATTATAATTAATAATTTCCTAAAGTGGATTTAGCTAATGGTCATCATGACTTGTGATGGACAAACAACAATTGTAAAAGTCCTGATTTGGCAAATCTATTGGAATTTGTACCACTGTGAAACATCTGTGAGAGATATTGATTCCAGAGATTTCATGTCTTTTGCATCCTAACTTAACTATTATTACTCCCCAGGTTAACAACAGTTTTCTCACAAGTTGATGGACAGCTTATCTGGCAGCTTAAGAGAATGAGATAAATGGTGAGAAACATTGGATTTCTTCTGCTTTCAAATATACATAAATATAAATTTCTATATAGGTTAGATAAAGATGTTGATGTATGTACAGATGGATCCGTAAGAAATCTAGTCAAAATGAAACAATGCATACAAGACAACTATTTCTAGTATAAACACAGAAATAAAGGCTGTTGAGTTACTCCAGCAAAACTAACTGAATATTCATCATAATAATAATACTCATAGTATCACAGGGTAATACATTGTAGATCATCAGATTAGATCATATTGTGACAAAAATATAAATATTATCTGTTTCTGATCTTATTAAGTAACCCCGATCTCGCAGTTGACTTTCAGCTCATTAGAACACAAAAAGACATGATTAATATTATACTGATACTCCAATTGTAGCATTTTAATGAGCAAAATTTTACTCAAGAGGTTCCTGTCTCCTCTCCACAATCCCTTATCACCAAACAAAAATAACAACTGACATCCCGCATCATTTTACAGAAAGTCATCAATTCTCTCATTCCATTCTTCAAGGCACACAAAATTCTGTTAATGATTGGTTGATATGTGCTTCCAACTTGTATTGTCTCTCAAATATTATGTCTAAACTTTGCAGGTGTTTACAGAGCAAACAGGCTAACAGACAGACATGTATTTTTGTCTGTGTGTGTTGCTGAAGATGGAGATGTATTGTTTGTTTATTTCAATCTTAAGTAATTATGATCAATAGCTCTCATATATTTTTATGATATGAAAGGGGGGGGGGGTATACAGGTTCCTTCAGAGATCTTTTCCATTCTTGGAAGACTCTAACTCTCATCATTATGCAATGAAATCTTTGAGAACTTGAAATATTTGAGAAATCTTTTACTCAAGGGAGGTAAAAATCTAAATGTAATTGTAAATATGTGTGGTAGGATAGCTTGACTACATATGCATGTCATCTATTAGGTGGCTGTGTTGTTGTATGATGGTTGGTCTGGTCAGACCTTCCACATACCAGGAAATAAGAAGATATAATGGTTTAGTCTTTTGGATTTGGACACAACAATTGATGATACAACTGAAAAAACATGAATAGAACCAGAGAATTTTTTTCATACCCAAAAAAAACTTCCACTATGGGATTATGTGGTTTTGGGGAAAAAAACACTGCATAATCAGAATGAATCTTCTGTACTTTGTAAAACTAACTAAGTCTTTCACCTTTAAAATACCTTGGAGTGCTGTTTGACAGATTTTAGTGTTTTAATGAGCATCCAAAGTACACAATCCTCAAAGCTCAAAAGGAGTTGACAGCAATAGGGGTGGCTACTGTTATTGTTGTGAACAACAACTTTTTGCACTGTTATATCCAGGGCTAGTTCTGTCTGTTATAGAGTATGTTAAGTAATTCTGACCCTTAGCTCAATGCAGATTGATAGACTTGACAGGATACAGAATGAAGCTATGCATATCATTCTTGGATGCCCCAGAGATACAGAATGAAGCTATGCATATCATTCTTGGATGCCCCAGAGATACAGAATGAAGCTATGCATATCATTCTTGGATGCCCCAGAGATACAGAATGAAGCTATGCATATCATTCTTGGATGCCCCAGAGATACAGAATGAAGCTATGCATATCATTCTTGGATGCTCCAGAGATACAGAATGAAGCTATGCATATCATTCTTGGATGCCCCAGAGATACAGAATGAAGCTATGCATATCATTCTTGGATGCCCCAGAGATACAGAATGAAGCTATGCATATCATTCTTGGATGCCCCAGAGATACAGAAATAGAGGCAAGATTTTCCTCTTGCTGGATTATCCTACCATAGCCCCCACTACAGCACTTGAAGATTAGCATCTGTCATTCTTTTGTGCAGATATACTGTTATGTGGAGCGCATGGCCGTGTGGTTAAAATGCCGTTCTCAGACCCTTGAGGTCTGGGTTCAATCCATGATTGGGACAGGATTTTTCTTTTGGAGATACAATAAAAATTCTTCCTGTACATGATGCAATGTCTGCTATGGCAAAGTGGTCTTTATTTCTGCATCCCATAGAAAGCCTCCCTGCACTCCATCACAGGAAAACATGCAGTAGCAAATGTATACTGTTATGTTTTGTCATTTTTCTGTTTGTTTCATTTGTCATTATCACTTGATGTTCTGCCAATTTTCTGTTTGGTTTTGTTTAATCTCTGTCGTTCTATTTCTTCATCATATATACTCTTCTGGACATACTGATTTATTTCATCTAGCCATTATTATTTGAACATTGACAGTGCAGTTTCTTACTCATTGTGTATTACATTTTGTTATTGATAAATGCCTTTTGGTCAAAACATCATGTTTTGTGCTATTGTATATGGCAGTAGTGATTTGTTATGTTATGTTATGTTCCTCCAGGGCCATAGGCGGCGCATAGGGCAGAAACCATAGCCTTCCATTTCTGTCTTTGTGTTGCCAAGTCTTTCAATTGTTGCGTGTTGTTTAGGTTCATTGATATGCCTTCTCTATTAATGGTTCTTCGTAGAGTTTCTCTAGGTCTCCCTCTTCTTCTTACTCCAGGTGGCACCCAATATAGTGATTGTTGGGGAATTCTTAGGCTGTTCATTCTGAGAACATGGCCGATGTAAGTCCAACGCCTTTGTCTAATGAAGGAAGATATATAGGTTTGTTTACTTTCCTCTCTTATAGTAGTGTTAGATTTAAAGTCACTCCACTTAACATTCAGAATGGTACGTAGGCATTTGTTTTCAAAGGAGTCGAGTCTTTTATCTGTGGCTTTTGTGGCTTTCCAACTTTCGCACCCATATGATAGAATAGGGATGATATTGGAGTTAAACAACTTGAGTTTTGTGGTGTTTCTTAGTCTGTTTGACGTCCAGATGTTGCGTAGTTTATTGAAAGCACCCGCTGCAAGGGCAATACGGTGTAAAATTTCTTTTGATGAGTCTCCATCCAATGCTAGATTGGTGCCTAAATATGTAAAATTGTTGATTTTAATAATGGAACATTTTGAATTTCTATGTTGTCGTTGGATCTCGTAAAATCTAGTATATGAGTTTTTGATGTGTTGATTTTCAACCCTATCTGATTTGAGTAGTGTTGGAGATTGTCAAGCTTAGATTGAGCATCTGTGTGGTTTGCGCTCATAAGGGCCAGGTCATCTGCGTAGTCAAGATCTTCGAGAACGGTATTATTAATCCATTTTATTCCTGTCAGCTCATTTTCAGTGCTCTTTCTCATGACCCAATCAATAGTGACGCAGAAAAGTAATGGGGACATGATGCATCCCTGTTTAACGCCCGTAACAATTTGGAACCATTCTGACTTCTCAGTTGTTTGTTTGAACACAGCAATGTGAGTTGGTGTAAAATGCCTTTATAACATTGATTATTTTAGTAGGAAAACCGTATTGCTGTAGAATATTCCATAACGTAGGCCGATGAAGACTATCAAATGCTTTTTCAAAGTCAACAAAGTTGATTATGAGCGGGGATTGAAATTCGAGTGATTCTTCAATGATGATGCGAAGAGAAAATATGTTGTCTGTGCAGGAGCGAGCTGATCTAAAGCCTGCTTGTTCTTCTCTGAGTAGTTTATCAACAGCATTCTTTAATCTTTCCAATATGATGCTTAGGAAGACCTTGCCTATGACTGATAATAGGGTGATACCCCGCCAGTTGTTGCAGTCTGAGGGGTCGCCTTTCTTAGGGAGTTTGACGGAGTCACTCTTGGGGAGTAGTGATTAGCAAAGCTTTATTATAATGTTCCCAAGTTTTGCCTGTTAGATTACAGTTTTGCTGCAGTTATATTTTACTGATCATATTTTGAGTGCAACTTGACTGATATTCTAATAGATGATAACCCAGTTGTATTGTAATTTTTATTCCACAGGATCCAGAATATTTCCACAACAGCTTAGAGAGACAATTTGGGATGACCCTTATTGACATTTTACGATTGAATGCAGCATTAGATAGTTTACAGTGATCACATAAACAATTTTCTTGTCACTCCACCCCACGGATGCACTTTTATACACATCTTTCATCAGGAGACTGGCAGTACAATTCTTTATTGTTTCGATGGAAGGATTTACCGATAGCTCTATGTTTCTTACTCCATCAACTGTTTAGATTATGTGTGTACTAGGAACAATGGTTAGGCCTACATGCTAAAATATTATTTCTATTTGACAGTTACACTTTTAGTAGTTAATATTTGGTAGTTTTTCATTACACATTTTATTAGTTAATATTTGGTAGTTTTTCATTACACATTTTATTAGTTAATATTTGGTAATCATTAAACACATTTTGTTAGTTAATATTTGGTAGTTTATTATTAGACACATTTTGTTAGCACCATATTTTGTTAGTTAATATGTGATAATCATTAGACACATTTTATTAGTTAATATTTTAGTAGTCATTAGACACATTGTTTAATTAATTCACCACGGAGTCTTTTTAGGATTTGGACAGAATTATTTTTTTTAGGTTTCTTTTTTTGCATATCTATCACTGGAACAAGATATATTTGTCACAAGTTCATTTTGAAAATTTCTTTAAAATAATTTAAAAATTATTTGTAACAATAAAATAGGGTAGGTGGGAGCAAAGATCTGCACTTTTTACACTTTAGTGTATTCTGACACCTAAACCTAACTACGAACAACAAACTGTCATCAGTGTATAGCTTATCTATCCATTTTACATTAGTGAGGGTATTGAAAGCATAAGTCTTACATGTAGACAAGAAAAAGAGAGTTTATGAACTTAAGTGAACGCAGATTTTTGCTCCATTTTATACACATCAAGCATGTGTCATACATTTTGTGGGTCAAAGATCCGCAGGTGAAAAGATGATACAAAGTATTATAAACTTGAGGGAGATCACCACTGTGACAGGTCTAGAAGACCAACAAGGTGTAAATGTGTGCTAAGAATAAATATGTATAGTTTTGGAACTGTAATCAGAAAAAAAAACATGTTACAGTAAAAAATAGTTTATGATTTCCATTTTAAAGCTAATAATGTCTTTGTAAGGTTGGATGATTGTTATAATCATATATATCAGTCTCTCCCAGCTTTAGATCGGCATCTGCAACTTTCTCATGACATCAGCATCTTCTTCATACATTTTAATGCAGTCCTTTGCCTCAATAACATGTGGTCCTTTACCCCAAATCATATTGTTAGCAAGTATCATAAATTCTTATGAATAAAACAAAGTAGCCTCACAAGATAATGTGCTTACGAACTTAACAATACAGCATATATTTCAGTTTAAACATTTAAAACATCACAATATTAATAATAACAGCAGGCAGATTGTGAGATGCTGAAAACAAAAAAGATATTGTTGAAAATTAATCCATCCTTTGCCTATAAAACTTCATTGTGTCAAAGATTCGAATATTGGCGTCTGACATAATCACGTGTGGTATCAGGGACATGCCATGCTAAGATACAGAGAGGCGACTACATCAGACAGCTGTAAGGAGGCAGTATAATCAAAAAATAATTTGAATATTTCAATAATTAATGAAACATTTAAGGAACTATTGAAGACTTGCATCATACTGAGAAAATCTGCCACACGCGCCTCTCAGGAAAACCCATATATTCGAAATGAACTCGCTGCTGCTGTTTGCTCTCCACGAATCTTTGCCTTCCATCTACTCTATAATGTATAAATAAAAATAAATTTGGATATTAAATGTGAACATACCAAACTTCCAAATCAATAATTTCTACTCAAACTGTATCAGTGTAGATAATACACAAAAATGCATAGTATATAGACATAGTGCTTTAATTGTGTTAGTTATTCACAAAAATCAGACCTGTTTCTCTGAGATTTGAAGGTAGATCTAAGACTTCGATCAACATTTTTGTCAGATTTTTCTTACAAAATAGCATAATTCAGTTTAGGTATGTTACCAGTAAGTGCCAGGTTAAATTTTAATAATTAACTCATTCACTATGGACTATTTTTAACATTTGAGCAGAATCAATTTTTTTAGTTTGAATTTATTTGCACATCCATCACAGGAACAAGAAGTAGTACTACTAAATATATTTAAATTATAATGTAACATGTAGGCTCTATTTTGAAACATAAATAAACAGAGAATGTGGTTGTTATCAAAAGTTTATTTTGAATGAAATTGCTTTTATTATTGAAAATAAAATAAAATGTAATTTATAAATTAAAAATAAAAACAATTTTGGACATGAAACATGAGTTTACTAAATTTCTGAATCAATAACATCCACTCAAACTGTATCAGTTTTGTGGATAATCCAACTTTAAACAGAAAAATGTATAGTAGATAGGCAAAATGCTTCAATTATGTTTGTTATCTGAGTGGTTCTCTGAAATTTGAAGATAGATCTAAGACTGTGATTGACATTTTTTATCAGATTTTTCTTACAAATTGGCATAAATCTGCTTAGGTATGTTGCTAGTTATTGTCTGGTTGGATTTCAATAATTAATGCGACCAAAGTAAAAAAAAATAGTTATACTTTCACAAAACATAAATGCGCTAAAAAATAGAGAGAAAATATTAGGAAAAATGGCATCACATACCACATATGTTCAAAACTTATCAATAACATACAAAATTGATGTCATAACACATCAAATTCATACTAGAGGTAATGTGGACTTATTATACTTTCAATCAGAACCATCCTTATGTTGATATAAATACAAAAAATACTTAAATTAGCAAAAACAAGTAAGGATCTTTAAAGACACCACCTAATCCCAGATGTGACCTGTGGATTGATTAAAAGACATCATGTATCGAGTTAATATTGATACTCATTCATTAGACACATTTTGATAGTTAATATTTGGTAAGTCATTCATTAGACACATTTTATTAGTTAATATTTGGTAGTCATTCATTAGACACATTTTGATAGTTAATATTTGGTAAGTCATTCATTAGACACATTTCGATAGTTAATATTTGGTAAGTCATTCATTAGACAAATTTTGTTAGTTATTATTTGTGTTTTCCTCTGTTTTTTATCCTATTTTACATAGAACTTATTATTCTGGTTTTGTTAAGTGATAACCTGTGAAAATAGCCCATTGGTCTACAGTACCTTACAATAACAAGAAATACTGAAGACTAAGATAGATGGAAGAAGTCAGAAGAGATCAAAAACTGTATAACTAGGCAATTTTGAAAATAGTTAATTTAAGTGTTGAAAAGAAGATTTGTGGATAAATGTAATAGCAGTGAGACATAATAGTGATGATGCTGTCAAGTAGACATTGCTAGTTGCTACCTATTACATTTTATATCATCTTGAAACAGCAAGTTATCTGGAGATTGCTTACCAATAATGATTGTTCCTTTCACTCTCATTTGCTGTTTCACAATTTTATTTATAACCCAGATCACCATTCTTATTTTGTCAGATATCATTCTATATCTTCTGTGTTCATGATGAAGATTATATTCATCTCCAAGATAAGCTGCATTTCTTCTCTAAACCAGCTGACCTGATCTATTATCAAGAGTCATTGTAAGCTGTGAATAGCATACATTCCAACTCTACAAGGGCATTTTTGTGTGTAAAAAC
This sequence comes from Meghimatium bilineatum, assembly GCA_034231615.1. Classification (NCBI taxonomy): domain Eukaryota; kingdom Metazoa; phylum Mollusca; class Gastropoda; order Stylommatophora; family Philomycidae; genus Meghimatium; species Meghimatium bilineatum. The sequence goes on from CM067311.1 coordinate 26,851,432, forward strand.
AGCAACCTGTATCTGTATTATTGTCAGCATAGCTGATTCTCAGATGAAATAGATGCCTGCTGGTTGCTTTGAAGATGATGTAAGGTCTGTCAGTGAATATGTTTTTTCCAGTGAAAATCATTTTATACATTGATAATCTTTCTATTCCTTCCATTACTGGTTCTTCTGTCAGTTGTCTCCTTTAGTAAGTGTCATAATTTTGACACATTTTGTTAGTTAATATGTGGTAGTCATTAATTAGACACATTCTGTCATTGAATGACAGTCTGTCATTCTTCTTATTTTATTTGTCCAGAAAAGGATAGTTTGTACATTGTACCAGTTTTTGTTATACCCATTTTGGTTGTTCATATTTTGTCTTCCAGTAACGCATGTGCTATTATTCTAGTCATGTTACCTGATATTTGGTGTCATGGATGACATTGTTGATACGCTTGATGCCAGAGTTAGCGTCTTGTACATATGTTCTAGTCATCATTGTTTTATTTGTATTTTTATTTTGTATATACAATTATATGCATGTAAATGGAAAACGTCCGGCTCTGTGTGTTTGTGACAGCCAGGTTCAAATCTCACCGCAGGCAATTGTGAATCTATTGATTTTGATGTGTTTTTTTTTTCATCTTTGCAACTTTATCACACCTCTTGTATTACACATACATAAACAAAACTAAAACAAAAATATACAGTGTTAAATGCTTTATTTATATGTGCAAAAATTATTTTAAAATCACTGAGAACAAAAGTCATTGTGTTTTACAAAACGCACCAACAATAACCAAAATTTTCAAAAAATAATCCGGTGGCAGGGGATAGATTGTGTGGTTTTAATGGTTAATTGAAACATCATGTTTTTAAAAAAGGGGAAGTTGGTAACATATCTTATTCAGGATATAGTGATAAATCCAGCATTTTGTGATTGTACTGATTTTCTAGGCTATATCTTATGTTGAATAGGTTGTCATTGGCTTCTGAAAAGTCAGGATGCACAATTGTCTGCAGCAAGATTTGAACCTGGTAACTTGGTGGCTCTCCACCACAGAGCCCAGACCATCTCGTATAGGACAATGCTATTCAAGTATTGTTGAATTTTTAACCACCTCTAATACAACCAATCCAATGTGCACAACTGGCTTTTGAGCCACAAGCAAGTTTTGCCTGGTTATATTTTCCCCACCATCCACTCTAGCACAGTGCTTACAGCTGATTGTTAGTATAGTCAAATGTTGTCAGTATCATGTTGAACGTTTTAGTTAGAGAGCGATGAAAGCTACAAGTTCATATTAGATACTTGGTGCTGATGAGAAAGATGAAAGCTACAAGTTCATATTAGATACTTGGTGCTGATGAGAAAGATCTAATAAGATACATATACATATGTCTATAGATGGACAAGGTAAAACTTGCAATCAGAGATGAGAATGAAAGATTACATTTGAACACATACAAGTCAGAAAATTATGATCAGGTAGAACATGGATTGCATATTCATGGCAGAGTATGATTGAGTGAAAATAGAAATATGAAAATTGATTTCATGAATTCTCCTAGAAAAAACTAGGATAACTGATTTTGTGAGTACTATTGGCTCTTCTTCTTCGTTCATTCTCAAACTCCTGCAGATTAGCAGGATGTAGTCTGGAGAACGGAATGCATTGTGACTATTGGCTCAATTTAAAATAACACAAGGATAACTTATTTAGTGATAACTCCTAACTGAATGTACTTCCCAGTGGCCGTGTGGTTAGAACGCTGTTCTCAGACCCTTGAGGTAACGAGTTAAATTCACAGTTGGGACAGGATTTTTTCTTTCGGAGGTGCAATCAAAATCCTTCCTGTACATGTCACGCCATCTGCTATGACAAAGTGGCTTTTATTTCCACAGCCCATAGAAAGCTCCCTGCACTCCTTCACAGGAAAACATCCAGTAATCAAAGTTTTCCTGATTGAATGCAACATTAAACTAAGATAACATCATTTTTTTATTACTTCTGACTAAATGGAATATGACATTAGGATAATAGATTTTCCATATTAAGAAGGAAGTTAGGTTTTTTCGATCATGTGAAGAGATACGATGGAATTGAAAGAGTGTTGTTGGAAGTCGTGATAGAAGGCTGTATAGGCAGAGCTGACCAAGATGTCATTGGACAAGAGATATTTAGGAATGCATGCACATGTTGCTAGAGGAGACAGGCAACTTGCCAGAGACTGCTGTGATTTCAGGATATTCATAAGGAAGACTACATTCTGGAAAGAATATGTCACATGACATAACAGTTTTTTTATTACTCCTGACTGAATGGCATTAAATTAGGATAACAGAATTTTTTATTACGACTGAGTGGAATATTAAATTAGAATAACATACTTTTTTATTACTTCTGACTGAATGGGACATTAAATTAGGATAACAAAATTGTAATTACCTCTGATTGAAGTAAGGTACTGGTAAATGAATTTATTGGCTAACTGCTAGAGAGTTCTACCAACTCCTGGCTGAATTGTGGGCTAAGATAACTTTCAAATAACAGCAGCGCCTATGTCTAGCAAAGCTTATCTTGTTTTTTTTGTCATATACTGGGATGTAGACAAAGCCTTGTTGCCTCCATGTTTTTTATTTGAATCATGATCTCAAGGATCTGCATAATAAATATTGTGACTGATTTATTTTAACGAGCACAATTTATCATTCATCAGTTCATGCGCTATTTTCAATTGAAGGTTGGCTTCACAGACAACTTAATATTGTTGGATCTTTTCTACTTCTCCTTAATTAATTCTCATTTTCTGTTGGTTGACAAGATATAATCCAGACTACAGAATGCATTGCATCATGGTTTACTGCATGTTACTGTAGTGATATCTGCACCTTTTGGCCTAGTTAGTTACTTTTGAAGTGACATATCCAAACTTTAGCTTGGGTTTTTTTAAAAATCGCTTTAACTTTTAGATTCCCAACCTAGTCACTGCTTCATTTTATAGAAGCAATGTTACCTGTAACTCCACCTCATAGAAGCAATGTTACCTGTACTCCACCTCATAGAAGCAATGTTACCTGTAACTCCACCTCATAGAAGCAATGTTACCTGTAACTCCACCTCATAGAAGCAATGTTACCTGTAACTCCACCTCATAGAAGCAATGTTACCTGTAACTCCACCTCATAGAAGCAATGTTGCCTGTAACTCCACCTCATAGAAGCAATGTTACCTGTAACTCCACCTCATAGAAGCAAAGTGATCCATGACCTGATACATTTAAAAAATATCTTAAAATAGAGTAAAAAGACACCAAAAATATATTTCTCATTAGACCCTTTAGGCCTACAATAATTTCATTTAGTTTAACTAATGACATATTTAATGGAATAATTGAAATTTTAACTCATTAACAAGCTTAAAAATTTGCAGTTGAGTTTTCACTTATTCAAACCACATGGTTATTCTCAACATGAAAATCGTCACTGTTTCTTGTTTTAGTTTTCACATGATAAACTATTGAGAATATATAGAAGTAAAGTGGAATAAAACTCAAATTAAAATTACTTTAAATTCTGTATTTTTTTAGTTTATCCTTTCCGTCAATTACCCCACAGAAAAACCCCATGTGATGCAGCAACCCATGGGTTGGGAATCCATAATCTATAAGATAAAGTAGCTAACTCCATTTCCAAGTTAGTCATCTTTTATGTCATGCATGCAGGTTGCAGTGTTACTAAGTCTGACAGCACACATGTGCTTTTCATATCCAATATTTCCTGTCTCTTGCCATTCTTGTGCATTCTGACAACTATAATTTTTCGCCATCTCTTTGTGTTTTCCTTCCACTGATATTATTTTGTTCTTTGTGACTACTGCTCTATGACTATTCCTTCTTGCGTGGCCAGTACCAGACTCTATCCATATTTGATTTTTCTATATTTGATTTCAAATCAATAATTATCTTTCTTTTTCCACATTTTTATTTATTAATTCGACTTGTATGTTATCAGGTCTTGGGTCTTTATTTGTAGAGCTGTTTGTATTTCATTTTCTATTTCTGATCGCAATATGCTTGGTTCTAATTCTACCATCATGTTGTGTTCTATGTTGTCTGCTCCATCTTTTAGAGTTAGCAAATCTTTAAAATTTTGATATTTTGTTTTCTCATTTCTTCTATAAGATATTCTTCTTTGTTTAGTAGGTATCAGATATTTATTATGCCAGATTTGGTGGTATGTTTATGTTTGATATTTAGTCGTCTTCTGAGAACTCTCCATTGTTTCCTATTAACAGTATTACTTAGTACTAGTTCTTATACTGTTGAGTCACTAAACCAGTCACAGTGTCGATTCAGTGACTCCAAATGGTTAAACCATGTTCTAATCTATCCCATACAGAAAGAAATCACATAGTCCATCTACAAAACACTGAAACCCAGAACTTTACTTCCTTTTTTAGCAAGCAGATATAGCAAACTGCCATCTCTCACCATTGACCGAAAGTCATATTCCTGATATTGATTGTAGCTGTTATATTCATAAACACAGTTGATACAATAAAACAAATATAGATAAATCCATAGCATATCAATTTCATCACTGTATAAGAAATGGTTCAGTACTAGGTTTAAACATTTTAATGTAAGGTGACTCTAGGTTTCCTCAAAAAGCCATTTAGGCTACCCAAATACAACTGGAGGATGCATACATTTGCATAGGAGGTGTCCATAAATTATGTCAACAATTAAGAAAGTGGGTTTGAAAAAGTTTGATAGTTGTTGAAGAGTAAGTGGTGTGGTTGACAAACATTGATGTCAACAAAACAGTTTTTTTATGCACCAATTAAATTTTACGAATTTGAAACAAAGTAGAACAACTGTGTCCTTTTTTTGTCTACACAGTCTCAAAACATTTTTTAGGGATGGTAGGGGGGTTGAAATAATTAAGCAGCAAGGTGGTCTTTGGATTCTTTACACTTTGTTGACAGGTGTGGGGGGGGGGGTCAAAAAATTGTTCAAATGGTGTTGAAATAATTGATGGACAGCTCCTTCGTATTTCTGATATCTGTAAGCTATGAAGCCAAAACGTTGACCACTTGGCTATGCTTACAATGAAATTTACATCAATTGAAGTTCTAACCTATTTCAGGAGGGACTAACTTGGTAATCATGTCAATATTTTTCAATTGATCATTTCTTTCATACAATGATGAACTTTTTAAATAAATTGATAAGCTGTAACCTTTCTTACCTAAATTATAAGATAAAAAGATTTTGGTTTAAAGTAGTTGATAAGGATGTGATTGTTTGAAACAAATTTATAAATACCCATTCAAATTGACCTGATGTGTTAGAGAAATTAATGTTGTTATTATAGTTTACAGAATGTACTTGCAAAGTTAAAGGTGACCAAATGTTGCCAACAATATAGTGACCATCTACCGTATATTATTTTACCATGAATCATTTATAAACATGGAGTGTAACAAGATTTTGGGCATTACTGTATTAGATAAGCACTGCTGACAACAGTTTTGGAGTGTTTGTGTACCTTGATAGAACATCTGATCATACCAAGATTGAGCAATACCAGAGAATCTGGTTAGGGCTGAACTAGCTTTCGAAACCTAGTGGCCCATGCAGATGTAGATTTAGTCTGGCATGCTGGAATATAATATGGTGATCTCTATAATGGTAGTCACCAGCAAGAAATGGTTTATTATAACAGTTTTCATCCTTATTCTTTCAATTGATAACAAGTGAGACTGCTGTAAAACTCTACATTATAACAAAAGCACTTACATAAAACACAAGGTTGATCAACTTTACAATGAACTATCAGACTATAGGGTACGGTATGAGAAAATACAGATAATAGTTTACAAGACCATTTTAACATTTTTTTAATGTTTACAAATGATATGTAAATGTTATGAGATTTACTTGTAAAGACATTGTCGATAGTGAAAGTGGCCTTAGGAAATGACTCGGAGCGAATCTGCACCACATAGGCACATGTGTAGCATCGCCGGCATCTACAACAAATTTTGTTAAAATGGTCTTAAACAGTAGCTCTGAGGTGAATGTGGAGCAAGATGTCATTAAGACTTATATTAAGATCTATAGGAAACTATAGAAAGTGTTTGAAAATGGCATGAGTTTGAGGGTCAGACTGGAGAAAGGGATAATGTTTGAACAAGATTCCATGGATAGTAGAGTTATGGGGATGAAAAGTGAGGACAAGTTTAAATCTATCAGAAAGAAAAGTACCATCAAGGTATCATGGCGAGAGAATTTACAACATGCAGCCAAGCCAGTAAAAAAGTGTAAATCATGTAACACCATTTATGTTACCATTTGTAAATGCTGTGACATGAAATACATAGGTGAAGCTGTCAAAAAAAACTAAGTGACCATTTCTACCAACATCTTCATGTCATTAACCACAGATTGCCTACCACTGTCACTATGCATTTCAGTGGATGTTTGGAGATATCAAGTAATTGTTCCTGTAGGTTCAGACATCAAATAATTGTTTCTGGAGGTTTAGAGACATCAAGTATGTATTCCTGTAGGTTCAGACATCAAGTAAATGTTCCTGGGGGTTTAGAGACATCAAGTAGTTGTTCTTGAAGGCTTAGACATCAGTTATTGTTCCTAGAGGTTCAGACATTAAAAAATGTTCCTGGAAGTTTAGAGGCATCAAGCAATTGTTCATAGAGGTTTAGAGACATCAAGTAATTGTTACCGGATACTGAAGCTTTAAAGACATCAACCAGTTCTTTCTAGAGGTTCAGACATCAAGTAATTGTTCATAGAGGCTCATTCAGACATCAAGTAATTGTTCATAGAGGTTCATAGACATCAAGTAATTGTTCCTGGAGTTTCAGGCATCAAATAATTGTTCCTGGAGGTTTAGAGGCATCAAATAATTGTTCCTTGAGGCACAGAGACATTAAGTAATTGTTCCTAGAGGTTCAGACATTATGTAATTGTTCATGGAGGTTTAGAGACATCAAGTAATTGTTCCTGGAGGTTCAGAGACATCAAGTAATTGTTACTATAGGTTCATACATGAAGTAATTGTTCATAGAGGTTCAGACATTTAGTTGTTGCATTAGTTAGTTAACAGTTCTGGACAGTAACATAGCTTCTCAATATATTCCTGTAAATGAATTCTTGCATGCTGATAGTTTTCCTACATTGATACATTTCATCCATCCTAGCAAGAGTTCCTATAGACTCATATGATGCTAGATTTATGCAGACTGTTGAATTATGACATCCTAGCAAAAGTTCCTATAGACTCATATGATGCTAGATTTATGCAGACTGTTGAATTATGACATCCTAGCAAGAGTTCCTATAGACTCATATGATGCTAGATTTATGCAGACTGTTGAATTATGACATCCTAGCAAAAGTTCCTATAGACTCATATGATGCTAGATTTATGCAGACTGTTGAATTATGACATCCTAGCAAAAGTTCCTATAGACTCATATGATGCTAGATTTATGCAGACTGTTGAATTATGACATCCTAGCAAAAGTTCCTATAGACTCATATGATGCTAGATTTATGCAGACTGTTGAATTATGACATCCTAGCAAGAGTTCCTATAGACTCATATGATGATAGATTTATGCAGACTGTTGAATTATGACATCCTAGCAAGAGTTCCTATAGACTCATATGATGCTAGATTTATGCAGACTGTTGAATTATGACATCCTAGCAAAAGTTCCTATAGACTCATATGATGCTAGATTTATGCAGACTGTTGAATTATGACATCCTAGCAAAAGTTCCTATAGACTCATATGATGCTAGATTTATGCAGACTGTTGAATTATGACATCCTAGCAAAAGTTCCTATAGACTCATATGATGCTAGATTTATGCAGACTGTTGAATTATGACATCCTAGCAAAAGTTCCTATAGACTCATATGATGCTAGATTTATGCAGACTGTTGAATTATGACATCCTAGCAAGAGTTCCTATAGACTCATATGATGATAGATTTATGCAGACTGTTGAATTATGACATCCTAGCAAAAGTTCCTATAGACTCATATGATGCTAGATTTATGCAGACTGTTGAATTATGACATCCTAGCAAAAGTTCCTATAGACTCATATGATGCTAGATTTATGCAGACTGTTGAATTATGACATCCTAGCAAAAGTTCCTATAGACTCATATGATGCTAGATTTATGCAGACTGTTGAATTATGACATCCTAGCAAGAGTTCCTATGATTATATGATGCTAGATTTATGCAGACTGTTGAATTATGACATCCTAGCAAAAGTTCCTATAGACTCATATGATGCTAGATTTATGCAGACTGTTGAATTATGACATCCTAGCAAAAGTTCCTATAGACTCATATGATGCTAGATTTATGCAGACTGTTGAATTATGACATCCTAGCAAAAGTTCCTATAGACTCATATGATGCTAGATTTATGCAGACTGTTGAATTATGACATCCTAGCAAAAGTTCCTATAGACTCATATGATGCTAGATTTATGCAGACTGTTGAATTATGACATCCTAGCAAGAGTTCCTATAGACTCATATGATGATAGATTTATGCAGACTGTTGAATTATGACATCCTAGCAAAAGTTCCTATAGACTCATATGATGCTAGATTTATGCATACTGTTGAATTATGACATCCTAGCAAAAGTTCCTATAGACTCATATGATGCTAGATTTATGCAGACTGTTGAATTATGACATCCTAGCAAGAGTTCCTATGACTCATATGATGCTAGATTTATGCAGACTGTTGAATTATGACATCCTAGCAAAAGTTCCTATAGACTCATATGATGTTAGATTTATGCAGACTGTTGAATTATGACATCCTAGCAAAAGTTCCTATAGACTCATATGATGCTAGATTTATGCAGACTGTTGAATTATGACATCCTAGCAAAAGTTCCTATAGACTCATATGATGTTAGATTTATGCAGACTGTTGAATTATGACATCCTAGCAAGAGTTCATATAGACTCATATGATGCTAGATTTATGCAGACTGTTGAATTATGACATCCTAGCAAAAGTTCCTATAGACTCATATGATGCTAGATTTATGCAGACTGTTGAATTATGACATCCTAGCAAAAGTTCCTATAGACTCATATGATGCTAGATTTATGCAGACTGTTGAATTATGACATCCTAGCAAAAGTTCCTATAGACTCATATGATGCTAGATTTATGCAGACTGTTGAATTATGACATCCTAGCAAGAGTTCCTATAGACTCATATTTTGCTAGATTTATGCAGACTGTTGAATTATGACATCCTAGCAAGAGTTCCTATAGACTCATATGATGCTAGATTTATGCAGACTGTTGAATTATGACATCCTAGCAAGAGTTCCTATAGACTCATATGATGCTAGATTTATGCAGACTGTTGAATTATGACATCCTAGCAAAAGTTCCTATAGACTCATATGATGCTAGATTTATGCAGACTGTTGAATTATGACATCCTAGCAAGAGTTCCTATAGACTCATATGATGCTAGATTTATGCAGACTGTTGAATTATGACATCCTAGCAAGAGTTCATATAGACTCATATGATGCTAGATTTATGCAGACTGTTGAATTATGACATCCTAGCAAAAGTTCCTATAGACTCATATGATGCTAGATTTATGCAGACTGTTGAATTATGACATCCTAGCAAGAGTTCATATAGACTCATATGATGCTAGATTTATGCAGACTTGAATTATGACATCCTAGCAAGAGTTCCTATAGACTCATATGATGCTAGATTTATGCAGACTGTTGAATTATGACATCCTAGCAAGAGTTCCTATAGACTCATATAATGCTAGATTTATGCAGACTGTTGAATTATGACATCCTAGCAAGAGTTCATATAGACTCATATGATGCTAGATTTATGCAGACTGTTGAATTATGACATCCTAGCAAAAGTTCCTATAGACTCATATGATGCTAGATTTATGCAGACTGTTGAATTATGACATCCTAGCAAAAGTTCCTATAGACTCATATGATGCTAGATTTATGCAGACTGTTGAATTATGACATCCTAGCAAGAGTTCCTATAGACTCATATGATGCTAGATTTATGCAGACTGTTGAATTATGACATCCTAGCAAGAGTTCCTATAGACTCATATGATGCTAGATTTATGCAGACTGTTGAATTATGACATCCTAGCAAGAGTTCCTATAGACTCATATGATGCTAGATTTATGCAGACTGTTGAATTATGACTTCAAAAACAAATATTAGCAGACTGATGCTTAGAGCAGACACAGAAAAACTTCTGTGGGTGAGAAAGAATGAGGGTCAATTAACAGCTTACTGGGACCGTCAGTCAACATGTAATGGCTGAAACACACAAGGAGAGATCTGAGCACCTATGGACTTGTCCGGAGTGCAGTGACGATGATCCAGTGACTAATTAACTAAAACAAGGCTGCACAAAACAAGATGTAGATAGACACAAGAAAACTACATAATTAATTAGTATGAGTTATTCTGACTTCAAATTTCAGGGAACTAAAAAACCAGCCAGTACCTGTATTATCAAAAGCACATTCAGAAAATAGTACAATGTGAAAATTAATGACTAATTTGAGATAGAAACTGAAATGGAAACCACAAGGGTAGACTGAGAACAATGGAACAATTTAAAAGACCTTTCTCTGAGAATAATTTCTACATCCATTGAAAAAGCCCATAACTTGTCAGATTACCACATTGGATGCATCAATGCACAGAGACCTACAGTGATTTCTATCTTCAATAACACAGATGAGTGAGGAAAATATCCTGACCTGTCCAATACTTAATGTTATCTGTCCATAATTTTCTTTGTCCTCCTCAGCATTTTCTACCTTTTACTGTTCCTGTAGTATCATTTTTTACAACGATATTTTTCTAATTTCTACATGCCTACCAACATGTAGAGTAGGTGGAGGCAAAGATCCGCAATTTTTACACTTTAGTATATTCTGACATTTAGACCTAACTACGGGACAACAAACTGTAATCAGTGTATAGCTTATCTATCTGTCTTAGTGAGGGTATTGAAAGCATAAGTTTTATATGTAGACAATAGAATTTTTGAACTTGGGTACATGTAGATTTTTGTCCAGGAATTTATGGGGCAAAGATCCGCAAGCAAAAAGGTGATAAAAACTATTATAAAATCGAGGGAGTTCACCTCTACGACAGGTCTAGCAAACCAGCAGTGTGTAAATGTTTGCTAAGAATATATATGTATAGTTTCATAACATTAATCTAGAAAAAAAAACTGTTAGAATAAAAAATACTTGGTAAGTTCCATTTTAAAGCTAATAATGTCTTTATAAGGTTGGATTATCGTTATAATCATATATATCAGTCTCTCCCAGCTTTAGATCGGCATCTGCAACTTTCTCATGACATCTACATTTTACATTTATAATGTAGTCTTTTAAACTCGCTTAGGCTCTTTACCTTCCACAAATTGCCTCCACTTACCCTTACAGTGTAAATATTCAATAATATGTGGTGATATAATCTTTGAATCGATGCTGTAACAATTTTTTTTTAATTTTCAGATTATAGCTTTTGTAGATTTATATTCTCTGGCATGATCTGTTTATGCAATGTGCAATAAGAATAATAAGGTGAAAGAGATTTTCATATGTTGTTATAGAATATTTCAAAATAGAATTGCTTGAAAGAAATGTATCAAATATTTGTAATAATTGATGTGTAATTCATGTATTTATTATATCATTTTATGTATTAAATAATTAAGTTATAAATAAATATATTCATTTATGTAAGCTTTTTTATTCTGTTCTTGAATACTGTGGGTTATTTATACAGGTTTTCATATCACTAAGTTAACAGGTATGATTTGTACTTTTATTTTTGTGTACAAAAACTATGCATTAAATTTGTCATGAAGTGATAAACTGATATCATTTAAGTTCTTCTGCACAGACTTTCATTGTCAACGTGAACATGCTCCAGCAGCGCAGTAATCAGCCAAAGGCTGTTTGCATTTCTGTAGATATTGCCGTTGAATGGTATCAATGGAAAATTTTCTGTCTGCTTATTCTGGATAACTTTAGTAACAGAATCTGTGCCACAATCACAAACATGATTAGTTGACATTTTTAACTAGTTGAATCATTAGCTGACATCTTTTTAATTCATTGAATGATTAGTTGACATATTTAACTAGTTGAACTCATAATTTCTTAATCTGTTCTGACATCTTAAAGTATTGACTGATTATTTTCTATTGAACAGTGTTGCATTCCTCATTTTTTTATAGTCTGGATGTGATATTTCATACTCCATCAGTTGCTCATATTTATTTTCAATTGTCCAGTTTATTGATATGATTTTCACATGCCATTATGTATTTTATCATGCAGTGTAATAGTTGTTGGTAGTGTCATGATTTTTTAACTGAAACATCGATAGTGTACATATGTATTTTTTATAATATGAAAAAAAGCAGTCAGCTTGCAATACTCCACCAGATATTGATATCCCAATGTTCTTTATATATTAGATGTATTTTCTTGCTGTTTTGTTGCTGAGATGTTTAAAATGGTGTTCATCTTTAAGCTAGTAGGTATTCCTATATGTTGATTTATGTTTCTTTTGTATTGTTTTAGAATAGTCATTATTTGGGTCATAATATTCTAAAGTAATGTGTCATTGGCTATTGTTTTCATTGCGTTGATTTACTGTTGTTAACTGGTGATTATAGTCTTGATACCTGTGTCAGTAGATTTTCTGGTTGATCTTATCCTAGTATGTTCTTTTCTATACAGGAGTACGGTAAATATTTACATACAACTAACAGGTGATTACAGCAGGTGATTTTCCCTGTACATACATTAGAGAGTTTCACTTCAATAGAGAGTGAATACAACAGGTGCTTTATCCTTACATATATCAGAGAGTGAGTGCAACAGGTGTGTGTTACACTTACATACAATAGAGAGTGAGTACAGCAGGTGTTTCTCCTTATATACACATTTTCATTTTCTTTATGAGTGATTATTTTCTGGAGACTTTTAGGAACTAGTTTATGCAATTCACCAATGACATGAAGAAGGCTTCCCCAATCAAGGTTTATCCAATGTTTTACAGCATGATTACTAATAATGTGGTCATGATGGATGGTTTTCAGGTCTATGATGATATAATAACAATAAAATGCAGGATATAAATTTGTAAAACTCGAGTGGATATAGTTCTCCATCAAGAAAAAGGACACAACACACCTGACTGTTTACAGACGACTGTGCGCTCACAGCAGGCTCTGTCCAGGAATTGAGATTTTGAAATTTTCCACAATTTGGAGTGACAACTCTTTTGGGCTGATTAAAATTCCAGAGATTTTATTGAAACGTGAGTGAGCTACTCGACTTGATGAAAATAAAATGGCTTAGTCCTACTTACTATCAGTGAGGTCTTCAACAGACTTCCCAATTTTGTGATGACCATGACAAGTCAACCCATCACAATAATTCTGCTGTCTTTTGTATGTTGATGAAGCAGTGATAACAGATATACTGCATGGTATAGCTTCAGTTAGGTTTCCATGCTCAGACCATGCTAGATCCATATTTGCATTGAAAGGTACCACAAAGTGTAAGTCAGTGTGTTATGATACGTTTGATGCCTTTCAGTTCCAGTGTGTAAGCTTATAGCAAATAAATCCTTCTTAGAGCAGAGACACCATTGTGACATCATTACTTTTAATCCATGCGTAATTGATTCATTTTTCTTCTTCAGCGTTCATTTTCAAACTCCCGCTGGATCTCCTTTTCAGCAGGACCACGGTCCTCCTAGAGTTCAAGCAGGACTCTGTCCAGAGAATAGAAATGTGTTGTGTCGCCGTTTTATTTTATATCACAGCAACAATTACGTAACTATTATCGGTCCTTTCCCAGTTGTCTGGCATATTTTCACACTTTTAAATAAATCTGTGCCGATCCGTATTTTATAGTAATTTCGACCGCTGTATTCCTAGTTACAGAGACTGCCATAATTGGGATCCGATCGATAATTCGGCTCCAATCGAAAATATCATTATTACCTTTGCAATTAGTGTTCCCAGAAGCAAAAAGAGACACGGGAAACATGACTTACTACGGTCATGGTAAGGACACGACTGTTAACCATGACCACTGCGCATTAAAATTGAGTAATTTCCGCCTGCCATTGCATTCTATTTTTGTCCTACCTTTACTCACATGAATTATTTATTTTATGGAGGGTATTTGGAAAATGCAATAACTTGTTTGTTTTAAAGCTACATATATATTTTTGTGTGTGAAAATAAAGGAATGGCCACTAAATATAATGATGTAATTTGTATGTGAGATAAATTGTGAACTAACATTATCAACTAGACTTAGAATTTCTGTGAAAACCTTCGATACACTCAATCTGGGATAGAATGCCGCTTATTAGGCATAGATTACTCTGCTGCTTAACACTGGCAGCTACGCAAAAGAAATATTAATTTACAAAATAAAATCATCGGAAATGGTTGCAATTTAGAATAATTTTGACGAATTGTATCGGTGTTGTACAGTCATAACTAATTTCTAACGCATTCTATTTAGTTGTAAACACTAGCGGAAACGGGTGCAAAATTTAGTAATTAGGTCTACTTTTATTTCCTTGGTTAATTGCCGGGTGAATAACATTTGTTTACACTCGCTATATTTTAGCTCGAAGAGGTATGAAAAAGCATTGTGCCTGGTGAGTTAAGGATAAACACTGGGTTATCGTTTAGTTTTCAATGCCAGAAAAATAATCAGAAATATGAATAAGATTAACTGTGTTGTCTCCCTTTTTTGGGAACATTTAGTTTGTTTCTCGTTTCATTTAACCTTTAGCAAGCCAGATTAAAAAATACGAAACGTCTCCCTGCCACTGGATTCTTTTTTGAAAATTTGCATTATTGATGGTGACTGTTTTGAAAATGTGATAATTTTTTGGTTGTTAGAGATATTTAAATAATATTTGCACATATAAATAAAGAATTGAATTATGCATATATTGGTGTAATTTATGTACGTGTGTGTGTGATACCAGACGTATGAGAAAGTGGTAAAGACGTTTTTCACAATAAACATATATTTTATAACAAATAAAGAGGGAAAAAATAAGGAAAAAAAAATAACTTACCTTACATATCGAATTCCTTGGCAACACTGTAAACTAAATCACGCAAATCTGTTGTATTTTATGTTCTTTCACTGCGAAATTATCAAAATATAGCCGGGGGAACTGTATAAAACATGTAGATTTGCAGTAAAATAGTTCTTTGAGCTTAGGCCTAGAGTTATTTTTTCTGCCACTTCAACATATTCGATATCAAACGTACAAGTCCCCAAACCAACACGGCATTCTGTATATTCACTGCTGTGAAACTAAATAACCTAATAATCCATGATTCAAGCCACGATTCAATGTTATTTTATTCAAAATACGATGAAATAAAGGTCTATAAAACCGATCCATCATCATGGCATCGTACCGGTGTACAGATGTGGTCAGATTAATTGCTCTTAAACTTTTACGAATAGCTAGCCATTTTCAAAAACGATCATTTCGGAAGTGGGGGATGTACCGGCTTCGATTGCGCATGTCCCCAGCTATGTGCACAGACTGTGGTACGTGTAAATCTCACGATATTATCGTTGGGTGGGCCGGGCCGCCAAAAGCGCGCGCAGCCATTTTGTTTCTCGGCGGCTGCGATTGATATAGGCTCGGTGAAGGTTAAAATGTAGGCCCAAAAACTGGGAAATGACCCTATTATCTATTTTTATGTGTGTGTGTATTTGATAGGCTGATATAGATCTGTGAGTTTTTGTCATCCAAGAAAACCCAACTTTTGAAACTTCTTTGATTCATTAGTTTTGTTGCAATTCTATCATACATGTTGATTTGTATCTGTTCCAAGTGTCTGAGAACATCAGAGTACAGTAGTAGATACATTTTGTGCTTCCTTTTATCTTGTCACAAGTGACCCTTAAGTACTGTATCATTATCTTTATTCAGTTCTGGTTCAGCAACAACACGAGTCATGTTTGATGTATTTTTTGTTACCAGAGTATTTTTAGAAATTAATTCAAATGTTAATGTCAAGTAGCATAGTCAGATAATAAAACCAGAGATAGCAGAAGAACAATTCAGATTTGTAGAAGGAAAAGGCATTAATAGAGAGGGCCATAGAAGTACAACGAGACCTTTATCTGTGCTTCATAGATTACAGCAAAGCATTTGACAAAGTGAAGAATTCAGAGATTGTAAAACTGCTAAAAAATCTTAACGTTGATGGTAGAGATCTAAATATAGTAAGAAATATGTATTGGAAACAAACGGCTGTGATGATAGTTAATAACACCATAGGTAGATTTCAAAAGATAGAAATGGGTGTCAGGCAAGGTTATGTAATGTCACCGGATCTTTTCTCCCTGTATACATAATACATTATGCGAAATATAGAAGATATGCCAGGAATAAAAGTGGGAGGATGCAATATAAATAACTTGAGATATGCTGACGACACAGTACTGATCGCAGGAAGCAAACAGGAACTACGAGGCCTGTAAGTAGTGAAAGAAAGTATGTGAAAACAAAGGCGTCAGTTCAAACAAGAAGAAAACAGAAATAATGGTTGTCTCAAAGAGACATAAACCACCAAGATGCAACATAGTAATTAACAACACAAAATTAATATAAATTGAAAAAGTAAAATATCTTGGCACCCTGTTAACATCAGAAGGTAGATGCTCAAGTGAGATAAAGAGCTGAACAGCCTAAGCCAAATCAACACTCCAAAAAATAAGAACCATTTTGTGCATTGGAAGACTATCAATGCAGACCCGAATTCGAGTGCTGAGATGTTATATCGAACCAATTATTTTTTATGGATGTGAAGCATGGACTGTAAACAAAAAAATTCAAAGCGAATTATAGGCTACAGAGATATGGTCTCTAAGATGAATGATGAAAATACCATGGACAGCTAAGAAAACTAAGGCAGAGGTTCTCATTGATGCTGATGTAAAAAGATCAATCATATCAAATATTAGGGGCAGACAGTTAATATGCTGAGAAGAACACAGCTTGAACACTTAATAACCACTGGAAAGATCAAGGGGAGAAGAGATAAGGGATGACAAAGAGAAAAGTTGCTAGATGGCCTAGTATTGTGGCACGGTAGAAGTTCACCAACCAAGCAAATTGACAACACAAGAGACAGAGAGTCATGGAGAAACATGATCACCTATGCCATGGATTGATTGAGCATAGTCATGTGTTATTTAAATTCTCAAAGTGAAAGGCAGTCGACTTAAGAGAGGTACGTCGTGGAAGGGGCGCACAGAGGATATTATACAGAGGGTATGCAGATTGAAAGATGTGCTACCTGGTGCCGAATGGAGTCATGGTCCCTTAGATTGTCCAACATCCTTCAAAGTAATAATAACACTCAATAGAGAATGCAGGGAATGGTGTCCGACCGTGGTGGAGTTGGAGGTACTTGCTCTTCTTCTTCAGCGTTCACTCTCAAATAACCACAATGAATATTTCGTGTGATTTCCGCCAGGGAGCGTGAAGTACGTTGTGCTGCAAGTTCCACAGTAGAACTGTGATTATTTGCAAACAGGTTGACCACTTGTGGTCAGGACGTCCGAGGTCCAGCACATCCGTTTTCGTCATTCCTTTATTTCGGGTATGGTCCCTAGTCCGTGACAGCCTGTGTATCTGTCGCCGGGCACGCTGGTGTGTAGTGCCTCTTCGCCAAGACGCTTGTCGAGCGCATCTATCTGGCACGAGGTGCTCCATAAACCCATCTCGTGCAATTGGACGAACTCTGCCTGTGTCCATCGGGTACTGAACCTTTTCTCATCCGCGAGCCTGGTTCCGTATGAGGAAGAACTCGCCAGAAGAGTTGGACTCTGGCTCGTTCGCCCTCCTACCCGAGGCATCGTTCACAGACATCGTGAGCCCCTCGCACAAGTATGAGTCTCACACCACGCGTTTGAGAGCAAGGCGTTCTCGAGCTGAGCGACCGTGTCCCAATAGCGCCTGAGCCCATCAGGTACTGAACCCTTTCTCTCTGCAAGTGTATTTCCGGTATAGGAAATCTTGACAGTAGAGTTGGGCCAGGACTGCCATCGTTGTCCCCTTCTTGCCTAAAACCATCGGGTTCGGAACTCTTTCTCTTCGCGAGCATATTTCCGGTATAGGAAGGCTCGACATTAGAGTTGGTTTAGGTCTTCTTGCTTTTCCGAGCGCCCACGATTGGGTCTGGGTCTCTGCTTATAAGGATCACAGGTAACTAGAAGCTTGCCTCGAACTAACAGAGCTTATAGTTCCCCTTCCCTAGGAACGTTTCACTTTTCATTTGCAGTTTGCGCTGTTCTGCCCTTTCATTATGTCATTGTACTCATAATGACATATATTTGTTTCTCTACATGCAACTGTCTTTACATGCCTTTTACATTGGCCGCCACTCCAATGTTCTGAATGGACTAACAGGCGTCACTGTATATCGACTGTGTTGCTGTATGTGGTGATGCAAATGGTGTCGGAGATATTGTCTGTCTCTTTTGCAGTCAAATCTCTTTCCATCTGCTTCCTCCACATTCTCGGACACGATCCCCAAATGATTTGGCCAGAATCAGCTTGAGCTGCTGTTTTCTGTTACCAGGGTGCACCACGAGGAGGTAAATTTGGGATCTTGGTTATCTGCCAACCCTGGGTCCGCCTAGAGCAATGCATTCCCTTTGCAACCCGTACTCGCTCTAATCTGTGAAAATTCCAGGGAAGGTGATATGATTTTTTATACAGGTGGGTCGGTTGAGAGACACATCAGAAGTGCTTGGGCCTTCACGGCTCACAGGTGGGGGGAAACCAACAGAGAGGAAAGTGGTGCATTCGCTCAGACAACAAGCAGCATGACAATGGAGATTTTGGCTGTAACTAAATTTTTTCAATGGGTCTGCATACTCAGTAACTCAATGAGCATGATTGTGAAAGTTCAGGCGGGATACATTCGGGAACAGTGGCTGGATGCAGTGAAGAATTTCTGTATGCGTAAAGTTACTTTCATTTTTGTGTCGGGGCATGCGGGAGTCCGGAGTAATGAGAGAGCAGATAGGTCTTATAGCACACAGTGCTACGGCTATTGGTGGAGCAATGGATCGAGCAGACATTTTGAACGCCCTATGGGAAAAAGCATGAGCAAATGACTGTATAAGTGACAATGACTCTTGTTCCATGACTAGAATAAAGGAATTTGGTTTGAAATGTGGTGTCACTAGAAAGGAGCGGTTTTGTGGGCAGAAAGAATAATGGTCAATCAACTGTGTACTGGTACCACCAGTCAACGTGTAATGGCAGCTACACTCAAGGAGAGATCTTAGCACCTATGGACTTGTCCGAAGTGCAGTGACGATGATCCAATGAATAACTATGTGTTGTTTCAGTCAACCTTTCATACGATACTCGGAAAATTCTTCTTGTCCAGAAGATAACACCTGTAACTTTCCATCCAGGTATCATATACACAATCTAAGAAACATCAGAAAGTTCTTGTCAAGAAGATAACACCTGTAACTTATCTTTCAATCTAGATATTGTATACTGAACATTAGAAAGTTCTTCTCAAAAAGATGACAGTGACACCTGAAAAATTTCCATCCAGGTGTCATCCCATCAAAAAAATCTTGTCAAGCATATAACACCTGTAACTTACTTTTCCATGCAAGTGTCATTGGCAAAAACATTTTTCTTCGCAGTGTCATTTTTCTTTGGCAAAAACATATCACCTGAAACTATATTTCCTTTCTGCTGGTAAATTTGGCTACAAGATGCAGTGAAATCCATCTATGGTGCATTATTTTATAACTAATTTCTCTATATAACAACAGTTATATGTCTTTGTTATTTTATAATAACAAAGACTTATCTAACCCCCCAACCATATTTATTCTATATTTTGTTTACTGCATATAGCGAATTTGTTATTAGAGACATCTTTTGTTGTTACAAGTTGTTATAACAGGATTCCACTGTAATTTAACCCTTTCCCCCTATGAGATTTCCCAATTGTCAATCCCTGATCCCTAAGGCAAGGGGCACAACTCCTCCAAAATATGGATATGATGATGACAAAATTACATTTTCTTTCAAACTATTCATCATATCACACTCAGACTTGGCAGATCAACAGAAAAATGAATAGTCTTGCATAAACCTATATCAAAGATAATTTAATACATATATGTATGGAAGACATGGAAGCAGCACATAAACAAAGCAACAACAAAAGCCAGGAGGAAGTTAGCTATCCTGAGAAAACTAAGTGGAACCACATGGGGTGCCAGTGGAAATATACTCAGTAAAGTTTACCAACAAGGCATAAGACCACACCTGGAATATGGTTCAGCTGCATGGTGTCCTGCATCAAACACCACATTACAAGATCTAGATAAAGTGCAAAACCAGGCACTTAGAATAATGTTGGGAGCAATGAAATCAACACCCATAGCAGAGATGCAGAAAATGGGAAGAATGCAAACACTTGGCGAACGCAGAGACACAAAAGTACTAATTCAAGCAGAAAAGTTGCAGTGTATGCCAAGTCATCCAATGAAGGAAAGATTCCAAAATCTAGCAATGGGGCGACTGAAAAGGAGCAGCTTTATCCATCAAGCTAAACGACTCCGTAGACAACTTACAGACCTACCTGAAGTTGACAGCCCTTTAAGGTCTGTACCAGAACAAACCCCGTGGAGTGAAAGCCATGGAATGCCAATATACATTCAGACCCATGTGAAAGGAATACTAAGCGAGGATGAACAGAACAGTGTGCAGCGAATGACAGTCACCCTCAGTTTCCTGGATGAGGAATATCCACAAGATATATGGGTCAGAGTGTACACAGATGGGTCAGCACAGAATGCTGTGAGGAATGGAGGTGCAGGTGTATATATAGAATATCCACACAAGCCTAGAGATACAATCAGAACACCGACGGGAAAATTCTGCAATAATTATGATGCAGAAATCCAGGCAGTGTGGCAGCTAAAAAAACTGCTGAACTCCAACTCTGGCCTACAGCCTGTGGTATTCCTGACAGATGCAAGGTCAGTGCTTCAAGCTCTCCAGTCTGGAAAACTAACAGACTTGAAAAAACTACTTAGCGAATTGTCTTACCAGTATAGGGTAACCATGCAGTGGATACCCTCTCACTGTGGAATACCAGGAAATGAAAAAGCAGACCAACTGGCTAAGGAAGGTGCTGCCGAAGACCAACCAGATATACCAATCACCTACCATCAGAAAAAACAGATGATCAAGTCAATAAGAAAGCCACAAACGCCAACACAAGATGACTATCACATTATGAACAGATCAGAACAAGTGATAATTCTACGTCTCAGAACAGGACACAACCGACTCCGCAGTCACATGTATACAAAGTTCAAGATTGGCAACACAGCCATGTGTACATGTGGACAGGCAGCACAGAGTGCCAAACATATACTTCAAGAGTGTTCTGAGCATGAAATGCTGAGGCAGACATATTGGCCAGAGGAAACAACACTGGAATCAAAGCTCTATGGGACATTGTATGAACTACAAAAGACAGTGAGTTTTATTAAGGAGACAGAATTACAGATATAGACATGTTTCAAGTGAACGAAAGAAGAAGAAGAAGAATAGTCCTGCCCAAGCAAGCACAGGTGCTGAAGTCAGAGATACCAGGTTGAGAGGTGCACCAGCAACCACGGTATCATGCAACATGACCAGATAACTATCTTCACAACAAAAAATAACAATGAGCCTGCTTTTTCATTGCCGCAGACTCCCACATGTCCAGAAGTATAAATCTACAGAATTATCCACAGATAAGAATATGAAATGTACTCCATCCACTCATCTCAGCCACCCATTATGATCCTTACTAAGCATGGACTGAGAGTCTATTACAGCTCCTATGAAATACCTAGAGATGATGTCATTACTACCATTCCTGAGGCCTTTACTTTCTCTGAGTTTCTTAAGTTGTATCATGGGTTGCCTGAAGAGTCATTAGTGATCTAAAAAATTTTCCAATTGAGTCTCAAGATTTAGCTAACTCATCCCGGAAGCCAATGCACAATCTACTGAGCTCCCACAGCTCAGATGTAAATACACAACAAACACATTTTTTTTTCAAATAAAATGCACAACAGTTAACAATAATAACAAAATAAAATATTTTCAACAAAATCCCAAGTTTCCAGTGATCAAAATTTCACTAAAACTAACCAAATCTAATAAAATTTATCATTAAGAAAATGACCATCCCATTTTTGAAGCAGTAAATTCTTATTTTTGACTTACCAAAAACAAGAAACAAAAATAGATACACAGATTACTGTCTATTGTAAAATATTCATGATTAAAATTTCCAAAGACAATTAATTTACAATATTTATTTCTTCCTCAACATCAACCTCCATTTTGAAAGTGTTCTTTACAGACTCGTGGATCCCAAACCATCGGGGTTTCTCATAGACTGCCTCTTTAAGAGTTTTAACATTAGCCTTGGTGGAGATATCTTTAGTACGAGCAAATCCAACGCGATTGTTTCCCATATCAAATTCAGTGTAGTAGGGTCCAATAAACACATCTCCCAGGATCCATAAAGGTCCAGCTGGTGCAGGCACATCCAAGCCAATGAAACCACTGAGACACTCAGTCTGCCCCATCGTTGTGACCTGAAGTAAGACATTAAAAATAATTGTTTATATTTATAGAATTATGAATTTCTTCTTCTTCTCCTTCAGTTTTCATTCTCAAACTTTCAATGGATCTATCTTGAAGTAGGACAATGGTCCTACTAGATTTCCAGCAGGATGTAATCCAGAAAATGAAAATGTGCGGTGTCACCGTTTTATTTGCACCAATGGTCCAGCACATCTGCAGTAATTATGAATATAATTCGACCACACCTTACTATTATTATACAGAGGGGAGACTCTAAGGCAGTCAATGTTGTATTAAATCATCTTCTGGCATGACCTGCTTGTTTCCAAGTCTATTGACATTGCTTTTTCATTTAACTAATCAAGAGGGGGGGAAGGTCCAGTGCAGATGGCAAGGCACATTTTCCATAAAACCTGTACAGGCAAGCAGTCGTATGAAACCTGTTCAGGAAAGCAGTCATGTGAAACCTGCCAGGGCAAGCAGTCGTGTGAAACCTGTCCAGGCAAGCAGTCGTGTGAAACGTATTAACTATGTGTCTCTGCAATTTACACTGGCCTGCTTTCTGACAATCTGTAAAGATCCAAAAGGCCATCATCATCCTACCAGCAGTTACAGGAAACCATTAGCATCATCTTCATAAATGTTGTTTGATGTACCAAACAAATATTACAACACTCTTCTTCTTCTTCTGCGTTCAGCATCTGTGGTTATGCTATACCGTCAGGTCTGTCGTCAAGAAGTCCACTGTCTTATCCAGGTCAGAGCGGCTGCCCCATAGCTTTTGCCTCACATCTATATCCTCTGGCCAGGTCTGCTGTCTCTGCTGTTTCTATGTTGGGCAGTCTTGAAGTATGTGTTCCGGGGTCTGGGTTCCGGTACAAGAATATTTTATAGCTGTTGAATGCTAAAATGCAGTACAAAGTCCATCTTTAATATGTGAGTTGTATCAGATAGTGAATACATTTTACAAATGTGTTGAGGCTAAAAATCAGCTTCAAGCAGTTGGGTAACTGAACAATTCAGAAAACAATGGCAACCAAATGACAATACATATTACCTAGGAAACCACTACAACCACAAAATGTTGGGCTGATTGCTACATCTTGAATAAGACAAAACCAATTTTAGGTAGATTTTTGGTGGAAATTATCATTTTAACTGAAATTTTCTTCATAAATTCATGGTCATAAGTTCTACAGTTGTTTTAACTCAATTCCTACGTATGTCCATTTTAACGTAGCAAAGTCTAAGACTACTTATGCACAGTATAACGGGACTCCATATATACCCTCCGTTTTGGCCTTGTTTGGTTCGTAAATGACAACTATTAACTTATTTAGCCATTTAACATTTAGAAATCTGGCTAACTCCTCCTAAGATGTATGTGATGACAGGCAACAGTGTTGCTGTTCTTTACTTCCCTCCCTGGCACCAGCAACACACGTTCGTTCTTTGTCATGTATAGAGCTATTTGTTTTAGGTCATCCTGTATTCCCCACAACTTGTTTTGCAGAGAAGCTCCTGTGGGCCAGATTGTTGTTCTGTCAATAGTGAAACTGGGACAATTCTGTAGTGTGTATTCTGGTGTCTGCACTGCTCCTCAGATGCAGGCAGCAGAGTTGATAATTTTTATTTGGTATCTGTTTGCTATAGTCAGAATGTTCTATTTAGTTATGGTTATTTGGTTCCTGTAATTTACTTTGTGAGTGTTCTTGAACAACATTTGACCGCTTTTCATATGGTGCATGGATTCAATTGTGTGCGTAATTGTGAACTCTTTCAAGTTCTACATCTCATGAGCCAACGTTTTCTGACTCGACGGTGAGGAAGTATCTATGATACCTACCTGAACGCTGGTTTTCAGGGGGCATCCTGCAAATTAGCTTTTTTGTGTGGAATACAACGAATGTATCATAATGGCAAAAATGACTTGACTACGCCGCTATCTTGGTGCAACTGGAAGTCGAAAGAGTAATGATTTGAGTCATTGAGCAGAAGTAACGGTACAGGTAAATTATGAGCCAGCATCATAGCACAGTTTCCCATAAGTACTGAGATGCCTAGTCTGTGGTTAACCATAAACCGCCTGACTAGCACCTCCTACCACACTTTTTAAGTAGTAATGGTACAATTTCTCAACCTTCCCAAAGCATGAGCCCTGGTAACTCACTTCCTGGTTTCTGAGGGAACCATAAGAGTAAATTTTGTTTCATCCTATGAATGATAAATGGACTTGAAACCCAGGTGTGCTGGTTGGTGGGCAGATGACTTAACACTACACTATTGCAGTTTCCAAGGGGCATATTTCAGTGCAGATTTTTATTATAGATTAATCCCTGAATAAAAAATTTCTTACAGAGAATTTGAACTAATATCCTCAAAACTTAA
The DNA here is from genome assembly GCA_034231615.1 of Meghimatium bilineatum. NCBI lineage: Eukaryota > Metazoa > Mollusca > Gastropoda > Stylommatophora > Philomycidae > Meghimatium > Meghimatium bilineatum. The sequence goes on from CM067311.1 coordinate 26,876,616, forward strand.
GAGAGTGGTATATTAGCTACTTGACGACATACTACTCTTCCACTAATGAAACTGAAATAAACTAACCTGGAGAACATATTGTTGAGGTGTAAGCACAAATCCCTGTCCTCCAATGGTAAAGGTCACATTTGGCATTTTTGGAATGTTAGCACACACAACCAGATACTGCAGGATGAAAGTGTCAAAATTTGATCTACAACTCACAGAAATTTTGAAAACAATAACATATAACAAACTGCTTATAGTTTATACCAGCAATTCTTAAACCTTTTTTTCCCCGTCGACTCATTCTGTATAATTATGCTTCTGTTTGAATGAAACCTCAAATAAAAGCTTGTTAACTTTTTTCCAGGTTTATATTATATTATATTAAATATTGTGGAAATCTTTCTCTGCCCTTTCTACTACTAGAAAGATCCATTGTCCCTAATCTCCGATTTTTTATTTATGGTCACAGCAATATGCTGTGGTCTCCTGAGGGGCCTAATGGCCCAACTTGACAACCACTGGTTTGGACAAATGGCTAGGTCAGTTACTGTATAGGACTCTCAATCCATGATCCGCAAGATTTAGAATAGATAGCTAACCCATGAGTGGATGAAGTATGTTGTGGTTTCACACCTGCAAAAACTTCGGTAGGTGTGGTGTGGCAGAAGGCGGAAAACATGTTGAATCAAGTTGCGAGGTGAGTAGATGCCATCTGAGCAGATCTGGTTCAAATCCTGTTTGCTGCAATGTGATTTTTTTCTGAACTAGAAGTCTAGGTCCAGGTGGTTGGAACACCATGAGAGAAGAGACTATTATTAAGAGATTGAACGAGTTCGAAATTGCTTGGGGTTACAGTAAAGGGTAAAGATTTTTTCTTCTTCTGCATTATTTCTCACATTCCTGTAGATTAGCAGGTTATAGTCCGGCAAATGGAATGCATTGTGTCATGGTTTACAGCTTTGCTGTGATGTCTACGCCTTTCAACATGAAACATCTGTCTTCAGTATGCGCTTGGGTCACTTTGACCCTATATGGGATGTGACAGCCAACTCCACCCTACAACTTTCTTAGTCGCCTCTTATGACATGCATAAAAGTTAAAGAGTGTCACTATTCTTTGCCCCCCTTTGGGACCGAACAACTCATAGACAGAGAAGTAGAATGAGGAAGATATACAGTGAATGAGTTATGGGAACTATCAGCGTACATGCTCTTCCATATCTGATAAAAGAGATGAAACTCCTACGGTGATGCACATCAGTCTTCTTCTTCAGCGTTCGTTCTCGAACTCTCGTGGATTTCTCTTGTAACAGGACAATAGTTCTACAAGATTTCCAGTTGGATGTATTCCAGAGAATGGAAATACACTGTCTGTGTGTTATTTGTGTCAATGGCCCGACACATCCGTCTTCGCAGCTGCCATCAGTCTATTCAGAAAATCGCTAAACCACAAATGATCCAGAAAAACCCCACATCCACTTTTGTTTTATGTGATGTGTCCTGGTAACAGGCTATATGCTGAAGTATGGCAAAGTGAATTGGGGCTGAAGAGGAAAGGCAAAATGGCTCCCTTGTATGCCATGATGAAAATTACTCTGATACGTGTGAATACCAGAAAGGTACTTATTTGGTAAGGAAAGGGTAGCATATAACCGTGACCTTCATTATAACAGGCCAGATTGCTCAATAACTTTACATCACTGAAGAATGCCAATCTGACTACTGATGTACTTTTCATTGGTCGGCAAAACGAAGCATAAATAAATGAAATAAACAATCTTAACACATTTCTTCCATATCTGCTTATCTTAATCCATTGCTTTGATTTCTTTCCATGTTTTACCATTTTGAATGTGTCATTCTTTCCTCTATGAATGTTATCTTCCTCTTTCCATGTCGGTTATTTTGCAGTTTCCTTCTTTCTTTGTTGGTTATCTTTCTCTTTCCTTCTTTTCCGTGTGGGTTATTTTTTTCTTTCCCTCTTTTTCCTGTGGGATGTCTTTCTCATTCCTTTTTTTCCTTGTGGGCCGTCTTTCTCTTTCCTTCTTTCCATGTGGGCTGATTTTTGCTATCCTTCTTTCCCTGTGAACTGTTTCTTTACTTCTTTCCATGTGGGCTGTTTTTTGCTTTCCTTCTTTCCCAGTGGGCTGCCTCTCTCTTTCCTTCTTTTCCTGTGGGCTGTATCTTTCCTTCTCCTTGTGGACCATCTTTCTCTTTCCCTGTAGGTTGTCTTGGTCTTTCCTTCTTTCCCCATGTGCTGTCTTTCACTTTCCTCCTTTCCCTGTAGATTTCATAATACCTCTGCTTGTTCTAGGTAAACATAAAAAATGAGCTACACAAATCAACCCACCTCTCCTTCTACAAACTTGATAGCTCCAATCTGAGCATTCAACTTTTCTATCTCACTGCTGGGTCCAGCGAGCAACGAGGTGCCAGTATCAGCTATGGCCCTGCAGCCTCCATTGCAATATGTTGTAGTACTAACAGTGAAACTGAGAAAACAAACAAAACAAATGGAATTATATGGAACATCAGGGTTTCTCAATATTTTAAACTGTGTACACCACATCTAAGCACAGATTCTCAACTTTTTTGTGTCTGGGCCCAATTTTATAAAAGGAAAGTCTGTGGCTATGTTGATAACGACAAAAATGTCCAGCAAGTGTGATTTTGGTTAGCTTTGAGGTTGGTGACTTGGGAACCAGATCTCTCTTTCTCTTTCTCTCTCTCGTGGCAGGGCTACTAGCAGTATGGTTACAGCGAAATAAAGTATACTAACCATAACCCAAATAGTTTATTCTACAACTATAGTCCGTTCAGAATCGTTTGCCGAGATGTTATGATTTATAATTCAAAAAGTTCTTGATGATTTCACATGAATTTTGGCATACGTTGTTAAAATGTCCATGTCGCGAAAACATATGTGTTACTTGATGTCTAGCTGTAACGGTTATTTGAAAGCGGCGAATTCTTTTGATGTTTGCCCATGTAAATATGATTTCGACCATAAACAAAATATTTTACAGTAATCTAGTGCAATGATGACCCATAGGCGTGTCCACAAAATTTTACATGGTGGCAGGTGTAAAAAAAATTTAAAATATATCTTTTGTTCGTAGAGTCAATTTGATATTGTTCCATGCTCTTGGTGTGAGTTTCACAAATGTTGTCGCTGCCTTTGAAATAAGTACATATATTTCTTCATGTAAGGAAATTTTGTCTGTAATAGTTGATCCAAGATATCTGAACTTCTGTATTGAATCAAGCGGGCTAATTTTTATAAGTAATGGTTGATGGTTTGCTTATAACATTTTTTTGAATTGCTTGGGTGGTATTGAGCAATGAAATGTTTTACAAATCAACTTGTAAATTTTGCAAATCAAACTTTTTTTAGTGTAGACTTAATCAGAGTAATGATCATTCATAATCAGACGAGTCAAATAGGTCGATTACTGTTTTCGGCTGAACAAACAACAAACCTTCCTTTTTCCAATATTCCTCTTCTTGGCGTAACACATGATCCTCACATTTCACCCAGTAGTCTTTATGTATATTTGATACAGCCTGATTTGTAAGTGCCTCAATATCACATAATTTGAAAGTTGTATTTGTAGATGCTACGTGTCCTTTAACTTTTGCCCAAATTAGCTCTATAGGATTTAAGTGTGCATGATATGGAGGTAGTCTCAAACATCTATGACCATGTTCTTCAATTAACTTGTCTATTTTAAATATCTTTGTTCGTTGTGTCTGTTTTACAAGGTTAAGCAATTCGGGTTTCAAGTACCTGTCGGTAACTGGTATGTGTTCTTTTATGAGCCACGTTTTGATTGCATCTTTTGTACTTGATGATGTTGGGATTCTATCTTCTACGTTCACTACGTTATGGTATGAAGCATTGTCCATTATCAGACAAGAAGGTCTATCTAATATTGGAAGAATACTTTTTTCGATCCAGTCTTCGAATATGTGCCCATTCATTTCGGAGTGGTAGTCTCTATTGTCAATGGATTTTGAAATGAAAATTAGATGAGCATTCTGCAACAACCCATTATGTCTGCTACCTGCATGTGCAACTATCAAACGTTGCCCTTTACTACTTGGTACTGATCTTTTAATACTTCCATCTGCTAACTGCCATTCCTTTTCATTTGTATGATGAGCGTTGATCCAAGTTTCATCTAAATACACAATATCATAACCATTCTCGCGCATTCCCTTCACTTCACGTAAATACTTGCTTCTAAGAGCTACCAGATGTGGCTTTTCACAAATAATGTTTTTTCCACCAGCATACTTTCTAAAGGTGAAGCCTGCATTTCTTACAGTTTTCCATAATAAAGTTTTTGATATTTCAATGTCGTTATTAGTTTTCAGCCAAATCTTCAACTTTCTAAGTGTCACTTCTTCGTTTTTATCAAACATTCTACATATTTCTCTTTTTACTAGGTCCTTATCGAAACTGTCTATCTTTTCTTTCCTTCCTTGCTTTCGTGAATTTGTTGGCAATAAATATCCGCTTGCTTCCACTATTCGATCAAATGAACGTTTACACAAACCTAAAATATGCATTGTTCTCTTCTCAGGATTTGATAAAGAACAATAAAGATGTCCCTTTTTACGCTCTCTGCAGAAGTATTGATAAATCTTTATAGCAATGTTATGCTCAGTAAAATATTTCGCTTTCAGATTCATTCTCACATAGACTTGCAGAAGGTAATATGCTTAGTGCCGCCTACATTCTGTAAATATTGAGACGTGCCTCTGACTTGTGACTTGAAATCGAGTCAATAGCCGTTTTTGATTTCACATAATTCTAAGTTCAGGAAAAATAATATTTGGTGCTAAACGGGAATTTCCATATGTAACATTGCTTTATACAAATGTACAGTGGAAACAACTACTTTTAGAACGGTGCACATTCTACCGTGAGGGTCATGCCTTTATATTTAATAATCAGCTGTGAGATGTAAGCATCTACATAATCCAGCGATTGTTTATAATTTAGATTAACTTTTTTTTAATATAGGTTAAATAAGGTATCTTTGATACTGGATCACATTTCTTTGATAAAAAAATATTTCTATAGCGACATTATTATTCTAAACCTAACTTCAAATGATCAATCCAAATGAACAATACGTTTTTGATAAAAATAATTTAACATCTCGGCAAACGATTCTGAACGGACTATAATACAGCCTAATCATAACCCAAAACCATAATAAATCCATCTAAAAAAATACCCAAAAAAACAACCCCATCCTAAAATCAAGATCTTTCCACACTCGTCTGCATCTCCAAAGGTAGAAACTGCTGAAGGACTACGTGCTGACATATGATATTGTGATTGATGGAAGACTACGTGTTGACATATATGTCATTAATGTAAGACTACGTGTTGACATATGATATTGTGATTGATGGAAGACTACGTGTTGACATATATGTCATTAATGTAAGACTGTGTTGACATATATGTGATTGATGGAAGACTGTGTTGACATATGATATTGTGATTGATGGAAGACTACGTGCTGACATATGATATTGTGATTGATGGAAGACTACGTGCTGACATATGATATTGTGATTGATGGAAGACTACGTGCTGACATATATTGCGATATGAAAGTAATTAATATGTTTGAAAACGTGAGACACGTACCTCCACATCCAGCAAAGACATCCAGTGTTCGCAGCTGATGTACTGAAAAATGTTTCACAGCATTCTCCTGTTCTAACTCATCTTTACTAGATTTTCCTTTGCCCTTGCCTTTTCCCTTACCCTGACAATATCTTTCTTAATCTTGATGACGAGTAGTCTTTTGCATTCGTTTCCAAGCTCCCACAGATTAGCAGGATGTAGTCCGGAGATTGAAGAACGTTGTATTATGTTTTGCAGCTTATGACGATTAGTTGAGTTTGGTTATCAGCTAGAGACTGCCATTTCTGCTCTCATCCTTTCTTTCGCTAATAGGTTTCTAATAAATCTTTTCAATCACTGAATTACCACTGCTCTTCTGCGTTCATTCTCAAACTCCTGCAGATTAGCAGGGTGCAGTCCTGAGAACAAAGTTTTGTGTCATGATTTACAGTTTTGCTGCAAATATCTGCACCTTTCGACCTGACACACCGGCTTGAGTATGGTTTCTGGGTTACTTTGACCCTATGTAGTATAGGACAGTCAAATCCACTCCATAACTTTCTTAGTTGTCTTATGACATGCATGGAAGATAAATAGTGTTGCTATTCTTTGCTCCCCTTTTGGGTCCAGGAACACACAGGAGCACCACTTCTCCAATCTTTCCATTCAGTGAATTACCACTGATCCAATCATTGAATTACCAGTGATCCAATCATTGAATTACCAGTGATCCAATCATTGAATTATCAGTGATCCAATCATTGAATTATCAGTGATCCAATCATTGAATTACCACAGATCCAATCATTGAATTACCACTGATCCAATCATTGAATTACCACAGATCCAATCATTGAATTACCAATGATCCAATCATTGAATTACCACAGATCCAATCATTGAATTACCACTGATCCAATCATTGAATTACCAGTGATCCAATCATTGAATTACCAGTGATCCAATCATTGAATTACCAGTGATCCAATCATTGAATTACCACTGATGCAATCATTGAATTACCACTGATCCAATCATTGAATTACCACTGATCCAATTATTGAATTACCAGTGATCCAATCATTGAATTACCAGTGATCCAATCATTGAATTATCAGTGATCCAATCATTGAATTACCACTGATCCGATCATTGAATTACCAGTGATCCGATCATTGAATTACCACTGATCCAATCATCGAATTACCACTGATCCAATCATTGAATTACCACAGATCCAATCATTGAATTACCACTGATCCAATCATTGAATTACCACTGATCCAATCATTGAATTACCAGTGATCCAATCATTGAATTACCACAGATCCAATCATTGAATGACCACTGATCCAATCATTGAATTACCAGTGATCCAATCATTGAATTACCACAGATCCAATCATTGAATGACCAGTGATCCAATCATTGAATGACCAGTGATCCAATCATTGAATGACCAGTGATCCAATCATTGAATTACCACTGATCCAATCATTGAATTACCACTGATCCAATCATTGAATGACCAGTGATCCAATCATTGAATTACCACTGATCCAATCATTGAATTACCACTGATCCAATCATTGAATTACCACAGATCCAATCATTGAATTACCACAGATCCAATCATTGAATTACCACTGATCCAATCATTGAATTACCACTGATCCAATCATTGAATTACCAGTGATCCAATCATTGAATTACCACAGATCCAATCATTGAATGACCACTGATCCAATCATTGAATTACCAGTGATCCAATCATTGAATTACCACAGATCCAATCATTGAATTATCAGTGATCCAATCATTGAATTATCAGTGATCCAATCATTGAATGACCAGTGATCCAATCATTGAATTACCACTGATCCAATCATTGAATTACCACAGATCCAATCATTGAATTATCAGTGATCCAATCATTGAATTACCACAGATCCAATCATTGAATGACCACTGATCCAATCATTGAATTATCAGTGATCCGATCATTGAATTACCACTGATCCAATCATTGAATTACCACAGATCCAATCATTGAATGACCAGTGATCCAATCATTGAATGACCAGTGATCCAATCATTGAATGACCAGTGATCCAATCATTGAATGACCACAGATCCAATCATTGAATGACCACAGATCCAATCATTGAATGACCACAGATCCAATCATTGAATGACCACAGATCCAATCATTGAATGACCACAGATCCAATCATTGAATTACCACAGTTCCGATCATTGAATTACCAGTGATTCAATCATTGAATTACCAGTGACCCAATCATTGAATTACCACTGATCCAATCATTGAATGACCACCTTTACAATCATTGAATGACCACCTTTACAATCATTGAATTACCACAGATCCAATCATTGAATTACCACAGATCCAATCATTGAATGACCACTGATCCAATCATTGAATGACCACAGATCCAATCATTGAATTACCACAGATCCAATCATTGAACGACCAGTGATCCAATCATTGAATTACCACAGATCCAATTATTGAATTACCACCGATCCAATCAATGAATTACCAGTGATCCAATCATTATAGTCTAAGGATGTACAAGGCGATTATGATAATTTATTTTGCTGGAATCAGTCTTAAACTCTTTCAGGCCACCTCTCAACTTTCTCACATATTCTGTATCCATTGATGGACTCTTCTATATAGAATCAGACAGACGCAACTTTAAACAAGTTAATGAAGTTTTGTTAATCACTGGTAACGTACATAATAAAACACAAACTGACAATTTGAATCAATAAAAGATCTTTATACAAAAACACATTCACAACATAATATGACGAGCAAGGAACGGCACCACTGATGTTCAAAATAACATCAATTTCAATGGTGCCACTCTAACTTATATTATGTTATTAATGTGTTCTTGATGAAGGCCTTTTTGTCAAAATGTTGATTTATGTGTTATTATGTGTGTTACTAGTCATTGTGTAACTAACTTATGTGTGTTACTAACAAAACTTCATTGCCTTGTCCCAAGTTTTTTTTTCCTTTCTGGATTTCAGTTTTGCTGCAGTTTGTACATATGTAGAATCTGTTCGGTAAACATCCCCGGGTTTATTAAAAAAATGTTCTCATATCAGCACTAGGTCTTCTGTTTCTGGAGTTAGTAAGATTCACAAGATGTCAGAAGTAATCTGACAAAATAGAAACACATGGACTGTAGTAATCCAGGGTTAACAAGCAGTATAAATAGAAATAAGCCAAATGAAATATTTTACCCGCATGTTGCCAAGGTCTGAAAGGGGAGCAAAGAATAGCAATACTTTTTCTGTCATGAGTAAGTGTTGGAGCTTTTTGGAGTTGGTTGTCCCATCCCATATGGGGTTAAAGTGACCCAAAAACCATGCTGAAATTGGATGTGCCAGACCCAAAAGGTACAAATATCGCAGCAAAGCTCTAAACCATGATGCAACACACTCCGTTCTCCAGATTACAGCCTGCTGACCTGAAGGAGTTTGAGAACGAACACAGAAGAAGATATGAAAGATAAAATCTGACAAAATTTAATTTAATATGAAGAATTTTAAAGCATCTCACCTTCCCAGTATTGCCCATGAGCCGAGCCTTTGCTGGAGGGTCATCAAATTGCCGAGTGTCTGCACTGTAAGACTCTGCAAAATAGAAGCGGTCAGTCCCTCCAATGAAGTAACTGTCAACATCTTCTGTCAAGTTCTCTCTGTAAACAACTGTACATTTTCCACGGATATGTGAGGAACCCAGAGTGGTCTCCTCATCACTCCAAAACAAGGCATTGAGGTCGGTGTGATAGACAGACTGTGACCCCTTATGTGTGTTCTCAATTCTGAGGAACAAATGATTACACATTTATTAGAAAGTTAAACAGAAATATAGTGATGAATTTCCCTATAAACATTCTTATAATATTATGTGTAGAATTTCTACCTAAGGATCTATTCAGTCAAAAAAACACCCACTCTTATAATTATGTGTAAAGTTGCTACCAGGTCTGTGTAGGATCTATTCAGTCAAAAAAAACACCCACTCTTATAATTATGCGTAGTAAAGTTGCTACCAGGCCTGTGTAGGATCTATTCAGTCAAAAAAAAACACCCACTCTTATAGTTATGCGTAAAGTTGCTACCATATCTGTGTAGGATCTATTGGGTCAAAAAAACACCCACTCTTATAATTATGTGTAAAGTTGCTACCTGAAGGATCTATTCAGTCAAAAAAAATACCCACTCTTAGTTGTTTACTCTAAGTCAGAAGTGAGCAAGCATAAACTAGTTCCAGTTTAGGACTTGCTTTGTTAAAGAGAAGCCAGTGTGTTCTTTTCCCAAGAAGTCTCTCTATTAGTGGTGGTTATTGGAATGAATTTTTGTCTGGTAAGACACCGGAGACTTACATGTGAACCTGTGTCATATTATCATCAAGTGCCATGCCGACTGACATAGGTGATCATGGATCTCCACAACTGTTTATATTCAGTATAACTTATCAGGATAGTTGTTGATTTTTTGCCATCACAATGTCAAATGAATATTTACTCTGTCAATCTATCTGACCTTCTATCGTGCCTGTTGTTACTCTTCTATAGACCTCCCTGTCTCATAATGTGACCACAATAAACAAATATTGTCTTTTTCTATTGTTAAATAACCCCTAATCTCACATTTAGAACATCCTCGTTAGTTTTTCTAGCTGTCCAAATTACTCTCGGCATTCCATATTCTCTGTTGTCTGCAATGTTGCCACTATCCTGTTTATTTATTTGCCATATAAATTCTCATATAAATAACACCACATAAAAAAACTGACCTGTAAAACTTATTGACCTTCACCTTGACCTCAGAAAGTTCAGGTTGTTTTCCTGATACTTTTTTGGTAAAGATTTCCAAAATCCTGGCAACACGAAAAGGTTCCGGGCACTTGTCATTTGACCCTTTCACATATTCCGACTTGCGATAGGCCTCTGGGTAAACATCTTCATCAACCTGCATCAACAATTTCAGTAAATAAAACCATATTTCATCAAATTTGAAACAATTTCAGAAAATAAAACCATATTTCATCAAAGTTGCAATTTTAAAAATGTGCTTAATAAGCAGAAAAGTGATTTCAATGAAATGAGGAAAATATTAACATCTAAACAAATTACAAACAAGCTAAAAAATGAGAATTATAAAGTGTTACATCTATTCTATATTAATGTATGGCTCAAAAACATGGACAATGAACAATTAGAAGACAGAATTAATGTCTTTGAGATGTAGATATGTAGAAGAATAAGGAAAACACTTTCTGCCTGATACATGGCTTCTGGGTCACTTTGACATTATATGGGATAGCCAACTGTACCTCAAAACTTCCTTAGTTGTCTGTTATAACATGCTTGGCAAGCAACAGTGTAGCTATTCTTTGCTCTTTTCTCAGACCCTGGCTATGCACTGACAACTCCCTTTTCAAAGTCACTAAAATTAAGAATTTAATGTGGGTCTAAATAGCAGATATTAGAGGCAGGATTTATCAGCAGTCAGTAGGTCTAAATAGCAGATATTAGAGGCAGGATTTATCAGCAGTCAGTAGGTCTAAATAGCTGATAAAGAGGCCTACAGAGATATGTTAATAACAATTTATTGTATCTACCAGTAAATGCCTAGACTTACTTTGGACTGTGATTTTCTTGCAGTTGAGATCTTCTCGTGTACTATCTTGAACCCATACGCCGCCGGATCAATGTAACAACAATCACCTATAGAATATTCTAGACCATTGGTTCTGACACTTGTGTAATACAGACAGCTGGACGATCCAACGTCTGCCTGCAACAAACAGAATAATTAAAATAGATGCTAAGATGTCAACAACGCAAAATTGGTTATGAACTGACGTCTCCGCATTTAATGCATGTATGTGCTCAGTATCCCTGGCAAATGACTTAGGGTATGTATGCTTCTGGTTCTAACCCCTCACGGAATAAACACACTCCTGACTCTGCCTATGTTTGTTTGTTTTGTTTGTCAATAACCCCAGGAATTGCGAGCAATTAGCTCTCACTTCCTATGTGCAGTGGGGTGGTTTTTTAGCTTTCTTTCATACCCAGGAGACTTAAGCTTTCGGCTTAATACAAGTGCCTATTGAAGGAGCCTAGAGGGGTATATGTCACTAGACGAGCTGATAATTTGCCTGGGTCACCCAACATGCATCTTTCTTCTGACTAGGCACTTCGCAACCAGCGAGTTATCCCTTGTGTAGGAAGGCCATTCCATTACCTCCCTTTGTGTCCCTAGGCCTAGACCTAGATTTCTGTTTGAGTCGTGTTGGACAATGTGACAGTTGAATTGACTCAGGGTTGATATACCTTCCTAGACAAGGTGCTACTTTGCCAAAAAACTTCAGAATCTGGGATTTGGCCTGTTAATTTCTCACACACTTGCCTCGTCTACATGTAATGACTTTCTAATCCATATTTTGGTTATCTGTTACCCCTAGGTCTGCATGAGAGCAATGATAAGCCCTTTGTACTGGTTTCCCAGTACATTTCCCTCCATTCCTTTCAACAAATGTGTTGCCATTATCCGATTTCTGCTGAATAAATATACTTTCAGTCATTTCGTTCACCGAAGTAGAACACCATCTGTAGACAGTACCATTCATAGCACTTAACTCTGTAGCTCAAATGCTAATCACCAGTAATCTTTGATAAAAATTCACCTTGTAAAGAACATGTCATAGTCAGATTTAAAACTGCAACCTAAAGTAAACGTAAAAGTAACATGAGTTATGAACCAGCAACATAGGACGGAGCTTCCCATAAGTGCTCAACAGGCTAATCATTGGTTGATCAGAAACCACCTGACTAGCATCACCTACCACACTTGCTCAGTAGCGATGGTGCCATTTCTCGATCTCCCCAGAGCATTAGTCCTGGTACCCTATTTCCTGGTGGCTAGGTGAACCACAGGAGTAATCTTTAACAATGTTAGACAATGAGTGATTAGACACAAAGAGATTGTTCATGCTCCCATAGAATAATAGAAACGGGAGTGACAAAGGGAGAGGGAAGATAGTACATCCTCGCTGACAACAACAAACTGACTGGTACGCAGCGTATACACCCTTAGATGGATGATCCCGCTGAAGATGGATGTGTCAGGTTACTGACGCAAATAATTCTTAAAGTTGATGAGAATTGAATTTCCTACTTGAATTTACTTGTGATGCAAATAAAACGGTGACACAGCGCATTACCATTCTCTGGACTACATCCTGCTGGAAATCTAATAGAGCCATGGTCCTGCTAGAGGAGAGAACCAGCGGGAGTTTGAGAATGAACACTGACAAAGAAGTACATTGATGATTGAACCAGCAATCTAAGCCTTTATGGGAATGTCCCCACATGCATGATGTTGGTTCCAAATCTTCTTCTTCTTCTGCGTTCATTCTCAAACTCCAACTGGATCTAGCTGGATCATGGTCCTGCTAGATTTCCAGCAGGATGTAGTCCAGAAAATGGAAATGAGTTGTGTCGCCGTTTTATTTGCGCCAATGGCCCGACACATCCGTCTTCGGCGGGGATTCCTAATCAAGAATGAAGTATTAAACCACAGTTTACAAATAAATGTATTCAAGAATACTAAAATGATAATGAGATTATAAACAAATAATGCTTGCTTATAGAGCCTAATCTACATTTAGTTTATTTTTAAACTTTACTTTTTGTTATGTCGGAAAAGGTCAAATTATCCACTACTTACTCGAGTAACTTCCCCTAGGACTGTCTCCTCTAGCAATCTCTTCTTCTCCAACCTCTGACAGCTAATGCAGCAATTCTGGTTCTCACTGTCCAAAAGAACATCTATATCAGGAGGATCCTCAAACCTGCCAAAATTGGGTTCATAAAACTTCTGAAAATAGAATGTCTTGCCATCATCCTCAGAAATGACATTGTCTTCATCTGGGTTGTCAATGCCACCTTTCATATTCCAGTCTTCAGGAACAACTTTCTGGATGACCTAGAACAGAAGAATAATGTATTTTTATAGAAAGTAACCAAAACAAAGTTTATTCATTGTTTTCACACTCTTCTTGGTTACATGGATGCAGTCCTTTCAGCTTGACACATTAGACCTCGGCATAGCTTACAGCTTGGCACATTAGACCTCAGCATAGCTTACAGTTTGACACATTAGACCTCGGCATAGCTTACACTTGGCACATTAGACCTCAGCATAGCTTACAGCTTGGCACATTAGACCTCAGCATAGCTTACAGCTTGGCACATTAGACCTCAGCATAGCTTACAGTTTGACACATTAGACCTCAGCATAGCTTACAGTTTGACACATTGGACCTCGGCATAGCTTACACTTGGCACATTAGACCTCAGCATAGCTTACACTTGGCACATTAGACCTCAGCATAGCTTACAGCTTGGCACATTAGACCTCGGCATAGCTTACACTTGGCACATTAGACCTCAGCATAGCTTACAGCTTGGCACATTAGACCTCAGCATAGCTTACAGCTTGGCACATTAGACCTCAGCATAGCTTACAGCTTGGCACATTAGACCTCGGCATAGCTTACAGCTTGGCACATTAGACCTCGGCATAGCTTACAGTTTGACACATTAGACCTCAGCATAGCTTACAGCTTGGCACATTAGACCTCGGCATAGCTTACAGCTTGGCACATTAGACCTCAGCATAGCTTACAGTTTGACACATTAGACCTCAGCATAGCTTACAGCTTGGCACATTAGACCTCAGCATAGCTTACAGTTTGACACATTAGACCTCAGCATAGCTTACAGCTTGGCACATTAGACCTCGGCATAGCTTATAGTTTGACACATTAGACCTCAGCATAGCTTACAGCTTGGCACATTAGACTTCAGCATAGCTTACAGTTTGACACATTAGACCTCAGCATAGCTTACAGCTTGGCACATTAGACCTCAGCATACCACTGAAGACGGATGTGTCACACCATTGGCGCAAATGACGACAACGCATTTCCATTTTCTGGACAACATGCTGTTGGAAATTTAGTTGGACCATTGTCCTGCTACAAGAGAGATCCAGTGGGAGTTTGAGAATGAACTCCGAAGAAGAAGACCTCAGCACAGTTTTTGGATCTCTTTGAGATATAGAATGGCACAACCCAATCTCAACTCTTCTCTTCCCATGGTAGGTCAAGGTGACCCAAAAATCAAGATGAAGTCAAATGTGTTACGATGAAAGGTGCAGATATCGCAGCTGAACTATAAACTGTACCATAATGCATTCCATTCTCAAGACTACTAAATAGAAGAAATTTGAGAATGGACATTCCATTCTAGTTTGCAGCTAGAAGAATGAGACTTGTAACTTAAGCATGGTAATTTGGTGCTAGGGGTTCCCATCCTTGAACAGACTTCCCTTTTGCAACCTGAAAATCATGCCACAACATATTCTGTTCTCCAGGCTATATTCTGCTAACATGCAGGAGGTTGTTCTAACATGCAGGAGGTTGCGAAGGAATGCTGAAAAACAATGAACACACGAGAAGACTGAATCATAATTCCTACAGTTGCCAAGACAAAACAAACCATACCTGCACTTTGTTGTGTACTGCATCAAGCTTATTGTCATCGCACTCGTCGACAAAAAATAGCTCCAGAGGATCAGATGCCTCTCCTAAGACAGTTTCACATCCTCTGTAGTACCAGTGGGCATGTGCCTGCTTGCAGCCACCTTCTTCAAACAGGTACTGAACTTGAGCATTGTAGAACGGCTGAGTTGGGTCTGCAGGTGAGATGGAGACATAGTCTCCCTTGGTTATCTGGTGAAAGACAAGATTACATAAACATTTTTTCAAAGGTAACATTCCATATCACTGAGGCATTTTAGGGAATTTTACGCTGTGCCCACATTTTTGCCCGTAAATTGCTTACATAGGGATGTGGTCAGAATCATGCTTGGCGTTTCTTTTCCAGAAAATCTGGTACCCATTTCCTTAGGCTGGGTTGATCTAGAAGTTGTTTGTGGTTTAAAACTATTCCAGTTATACTAGAAAATCTTGACAATCAATAAAAGGTAATACTGTAGTAAAACTGTATGAAAATAGTACTTACAAAACATGTGATGAAGTTTTACTGCACGACGATTAACACACTTTCATTATCTGAAGCTCACATGAAATAATACACACAAAACAAGCTAAAATCATACAAATAACAATACACATGACATAATCATTGTTATTTATTACAAGTAATCATAATGCACAATGCATTTAAAACAGCAGCACGACTTGCCCGGAAGTTACAGCAACAACAACATACATCTGCACTTTTGAGAAGTCAGATTGCCACTGGTCAACCAACAACAAAGAAACGAAAAGTTTACCAACATGTCAATGATGCTATTAAAACAATGGTTGAACAGGTAAGATCCAGAAGAGCCTATCAACTTCTTGAAAAACAGCACATGTTTTGAACATGAATGTTGTGTAGAACTTAATTTCATGTCTATCATTTATGAGACAATTCATATCATTTGAAGATTTTATTATAATTATTTACTAGCTATATTGTTCATTAGTGTTTATTACAGTTTATATGAAATATTTTATATATTACCTTTGTATTTTGTCTTGGGGATATTTTGCCTGGGAATATTTTATCTTGGAATATTTTGTCTGTGATATTTTGTCTTGGGTATATTTTGTCTGAGAATATTTTGTCTAGTTACCCATGATTCTGTATCAATACTAGTATCATACATATCACATTTTCATACGTTTTTGAATCAAAGTAGAAGTTGACTCCTTTTTTATCCTCAAGATTGTCCCATAATTCCCAGATTTTTTTTTCCAGATTGTCCCATAATTCCCAGATTTTTTCCCCAGATTGTTGCATAAAGTGGATCCTCCTGTATTCTGCCATCTTTCATCCTCTTAGATTGTCCCAGCCATCTGAGTCTATGCAAACTGAGCATAGAAAATACTGCGGTATTGCCTGTTCGTATCAATGCATCAGTGTTAGTAATGTTCTCCTGCCACCGAACAAAGAACAGTATTCTGATAGTGATTCCTTCCAGTTTCCATTTTTATAACTGGACGCTAAGAATGTCATTGGTTATTTTCTTACCATGCTACAGACACGGCTACATCATTTCACATCATGTGAAATCTTCAGATCTCCATATAGTTTGTGAAATCTTCAGATCTCCTCCATATAGTTTAATCTTCAGATCTCCTCCATATAGTTTTTGGTATTCTAATGTTTCATTTACTTTCAGATATTCTTTTTAGACTAGTTCTTGTGAGAGAACTAGTTTCCATGTTAACAAATCTACAATCATGGTTGGAGACAGCTCTCAGCTAGAACATGCAAACATCCCTCCACAGACGAGATAGAGATAGAGAGAGAAACTAAGACATCTCAGATTAGATCACATCTACGACATAAATGATTTTCTGACTGACCTCGACGTCATTAATCCTGGCTGCTGTATAATATTTCCTCTTGTTTTCTTCATGTGTTGGTAGACCAGGTCAAACTACTTTGGTCTTGACATTTGTAGCAGATTTATGTTTAGTCACTGCCACCAAGTTTTTGCTTTCTTGATCCTCTTTTTCAATTTCTGATTCCTCTTCAACATCATCTTCTTCTGCCGTCTTAATGGCCATATTTGGACACCTAATGGAAAATACAAAAATAAAAAGTATGTGAACTTTCAGGTCAAGGCAAATGTGAACAAGTGATAAAGTTTGTTAATGTTTTTTTTTCCTTTATATTCCTAACAATCAATATTCTTCTTGTACATGTCGCGGCGTCTGCTATGGCAAAGCGGCCTTTATTTCCACAGTCCATAGAAAACCTCCCTGCACTCCATCACAGGAAAACATGAAAACATGCAGTAAGGAAAGTTTTTTTTTATATTCCTAACAATATTTTTTTTTCTTTCCAAAAGTATCTTCTGCATTAATCTTCTTTTGCATTAATTCTCCTGCAGATTAGCAGGATGTAGTCCTGAGAATGTGGTGTCATGGTTTACAGCTTTGCTGCGATATATGTGCCTTTTGATCTGACACATCCGACTTCAGCATGGCTTCTGGTTCACTGAATCTACGTAGGATGAGACACACCCACTCCACCCCAAAACCTTCTTAGTCACCATTTACAACATTCATGTAGGTACAGTGTTGCTATTCTTTGCTCTCCTTCTGGCCTCCCAATAACACGGACAACTCAAAATTAAATTTAATACCATTCTTCCTCTCTCTGTGCAAGAGAGGATATCTGGTGGCATAGTGGTTAAGACATTTGCAGTAAGTGCCATGGGTTTGATATCCTGCGACATCTTCATTGCAAGTGCATTTAGGGGGGGGGGGGGGGGAGAGAATCCCTGGACATTATCGCTTGAAGGTATGAGGTTATGTGTTATATGTGGTACTCTCAGCAGCTGGCATGCTGGTGCCGAGATGGGCGGAATATATATGTGGTAACCGTAGCCATTTTTTCTTACCAACAGATAATCATCTAGTCTGTCTCCAAGAGTATAGCTAACATCGTTTTTCTCTATCCAACTACCCAATGGTATCATTTAGACGTTTCTTTTTCACTTAAGGCAAGTATACGAGGGGTGGTTGAAAAGTTGTGCACTTTACTAAGTAATCGTAAAGACGGGCAGACTTTGCTGTGTATCATTCTAAAGACACACTACTAGCTGACAATTCCCGCACGTGCATAGCTCGAATGCTGCGGTGCGTGAAAAGAGAAATTAGCGGAAAACTAGTTCAGTTGTGTATGAAACTGTGTCACGGATAAAACAGAGCCTTGTTGTGTAATCTTCTTCTTCTTCAGCGTACATTCTCAAACTCCTGCTGAATTCTCTTGTAGCAGGACATGTCCTCTAAATTTCCAGCAGAATGTAGTCCAGAGAATGGAAATGCGTTGTGTCGCCGTTTTATTTGCTCCAATGGCCCGACACATCCGTCTTCGGCGGGTTGTGTAATCAAATTCCTGCACTTGTAGCAGGGTAAATCTGCACAAAATATTCATGATGAGATAGTGTTTCTCATTTATAAGGATGTCACTGTAAAGCGTTGAAAAAAATCACTTTGAAACGCTAGCAGTCAAGATGAGCCAAGGAGCGACAGGCAGTCCATTGCAGATCCATCAATCTATCTCTTCGCAACAGAATTATTTTAAATAGTCACAAATAAACACATTTACCTGCGTTCCTTACAAGCTTGTTTGGCTCGGCCTGAGCCCCCAAACTTGGTCATGTCACGGCATGCAGCACATTTACCACAATCTGGTTGTTGACACACCTACAATTAAATTTAAATAAATCGTACAAGTCAATCTGTCAATCAAGTTGAGGTTTAAGTATGTTGATTATCATCGTTGCACACTGGACATATCGATAGGTGCTTACTTCTCTGCTTCAGTAAATCTCTCAGGGTATAACAACTGATGGTTTAGTCTTCGATAACTACCATCCGATAAGCTGAAATACCCAATCTGTTATTTGAAAGCATAAACAAAATGAGTTGTTTATGGTCAAATTGTTGGTTACAAACTGGCCAAAATTGCGCATAAACTAATAAAAACATGCTGAATTTTCATTTGATGGTTATTGAATTTTCAAGAATGTTACTGTTTTATAAATTTATTTTAGCTCTCTCAAATTATCAATATTCATTCATTTCACTATTGTCTATCCTCAGGTGGTGGAGTTGTCATAGTTTTCATATGTCACAATCTAGCATAACTCACATATACCACAATCAAGCCTACCTCACATATCCCACAATCAAGCCTACCTCACATATACCACAATCAAGCCTACCTCACATATGCCACAATCAAGCCTACCTCACATATACCACAATCAAACCTACCTCACATATACCACAATCAAACCTACCTCACATATACCACAATCAAACCTACCTCACATATGCCACAATCAAGACTACCTCACACATCCCACAATCTAGCCTACCTCACATATACCACAATCAAGCCTACCTCACATATACCACAATCAAGCCTACCTCACATATACCACAATCAAGCCTACCTCACATATACCACAATCAAGCCTACCTCATATATACCGCAATCAAGCCTACCTCATATATACCGCAATCAAGCCTACCTCACATATACCACAATCAAGCCTACCTCACATATGCCACAATCAAGCCTACCTCATATATACCACAATCAAGCCTACCTCACATATGCCACAATCAAGCCTACCTCACATATGCCACAATCAAGCCTACCTCACATATACCACAATCAAGCCTACCTCATATATACCACAATCAAGCCTACCTCACATATACCACAATCAAGCCTACCTCACATATACCACAATCAAGCCTACCTCACATATACCACAATCAAGCCTACCTCATATATGCCACAATCAAGCCTACCTCACATATACCACAATCAAGCCTACCTCACATATGCCACAGCGCTGTCTCTTAGTCTTGGAAGTCTCATCAATCTGACCTTGGAAAATGGAGTCAAATATTCTTCGGACAAGAGGAGTCACAGTGGCCTTTGTGTCCTTGGGTTTTTCTTTTTTAGCCTTTACTCTGGCCACCTCTTTTCTCAACTGCCTCCTGAGAACGAGAGTGACTCCATTACATAAATATTTATATTAGAAAAATTACAGGAAGGACACAAAACAGAAAATGAAGTCTTTAAATTGTAAAAGTTAAAATTAATGCCACTCCAGAACACCCGATCCAAATTTAATTTAAAATTATATGATTTTCTTTCTTAAGTACATGCATATTTATTATCTCACACACTCTCTAAACACATTTACACACGCGCCTCGAGTGAGTGTGCTATATAAACATTTATCAGTTATAAAATGCTGCTAGCAAAATAATATAACACTGCCAAAGTCGTATGTGATGAGCAACTGAAGCTAATAGAATTATGACATCACGCATCTGTTCTCTGGACATCCTTCTGGAAATCTAGTCGGATCATTTTCCTGCTACAAGGGAGATCCAGTGGGGATCTCGTAGTCGTAACCTGCGATAACAGTTATCATGTTGTTCCGACATGCCGATGTTGTGCTTGAACTAGGACGGGCACGGTGTAGGTGAGCGGAACTAAGAAACCTGTCGCAAGGTCCTGAGTTGTGCCCTGATGTCGACGTCAGTTTCGGCTGCATAAGACTCGAAACACCATCAAATCGGATAACTGCTGGAACAGAGGGAGTGCACTTATGGGAATGCACCACGTGCTGTGAGGCCAGTTTCTAATCAAGAAGATCCAGTGGGGAGTTAGAAAGCAAAAGCAAACAAACAAATGATATAACACCAGCTGACTGCGAAGATATTTATTGTGCTTCACCCACCTTTTACCCAAAGTAACGCCAGCCAGTTTAATTAGTGCCCTCATGCAAGGTGTAGTAATGAGTAGAGACTCATCCTCCTCTGCTGCATCATCAAAACTCTGAACTTGATCCACCACAAATTGGGCATGTCGTAGCACGCTATCTTCTGATAAACTTGTCAGCCCAGCTGGAGGTACAGTAGTCTGAGGAACATATAGTTATGCCATGTGTAAATATAGAAACTAGAATATTTATAGAAATATAAAGTATTTTAAAATCTGCTCAATTTTTGACAAATTTAACTATCAAAAATTCTCTTGAATTGTAGTCAATTAATGTTATACCAAATTATTCTTCCGCATTCGTTCTCAAACTCCTGCAGATTAGCAGGATGCAGTCAAGAGAACGGAATGCTGTGTCATGGTTTACAGAAGGGGTTGGTAACCTACAGCCTGGACTCGGCCCACCAACCCATCTCATCCAGCGCCAAAACAAAAATCGCAACTACTACCCCACAGTGCACCTAAAATAGTAATTTAAGTGCATATTTCAAACCTGGTTTAGAACCACATCCCGCCAAAGACGGATGTGTCGGGCCATTGGCACAAATAAAACAGCAACACAACGCATTTTCATTCTCTGGACTACATCCTGCTAGAAATCTAGTAAGACAATGATCCTGCTACAAGGGAGATGCAGCGGGAATTTGAAAATGATCGCTGAAGAACCACATGAACTTAATTATTGTATCAATATGTCTAGACCTAAATACACATGTAAACTTCCATAAGTTTTAAAATGTCCAAATGTATAGCATTAATACATTTCGGAAAGTGACTGCTTGCTTCTTGCGATCACTGTTGATAATTTGATTACTGGCACTTTCCGTAACTTAATAATGCATAATCATCGGGTTCTTGCCATTTCTAAGCTCACTGATTTAGTGCAAAGAAAGCCAAAATGACACTTTTATGACTGTGGAAAGACAAGGGGGGTGGAAGGTGCACAATGGGGATGGAAGGTGCACAAGGGGAAAAGAAGGTACACAAGGAAGATCAAAGGTGCATGGGGATGAAACCCACTGGTATGTGCGTGGGCGCACACATGTGAAAAGGCACACAGGGCAGACGAAAAGTACACGGGGGGATGAAGAAGAAGATGGTAATGTTCCTCCTTTGCAAGCAAAGATGGGCATGGCATAGAAAAATAATAATAAAATGTGGTGTGAACAAATAGAACAAAAAATAATTTGTGATTGTCTAATTTAGTTTTGGTTTGTGAGTTTGCAGACGTCCAATGAGTCCGATTTGTGTCAGGAAAGTTCTATTTCAGTACTTGCAGAGGGTCCAGAGCAGGACAGATATAAGATTTTTCCTTTCGCTTCTGTCTCTAGTAAATTGCCCGCATTGTTCATTCTTTTTCAAATTTAATGATATCCGCAGTGATCTGGGTGTGCCAAGCTGAGCGATCAAGGGTTGCAGTCTCCCAGGAGCTAGGATTGATGCTGCAGTGCTAAATAGGGGGGATGAAAGGGACACAGAGGAATGAAAAATACACAAGAAGGATACCTGGGGGCACAAGAAGTTTTATATGAATACGAATACCTGACAAAAGAACTGCTATTTTTCCAATAATTAATTTATTCATAATACCTGAATTTTATTCAACAAATCCTCGTAACTAGCATCTGGATTGTTGATGAGAAATTCAATAACAATCTTGGACATATGAACTTTGACCCTCATCTGCTCAATGAAAGGACCGTAAGCCTCGCTGGGTTGCATCAATATGTACTCGGCAAAACCTGCAGTCAGAAAAAATAATTATGTGTAACTGTAATCAAACCAGAGGTCGTAGTAACTGGATTACCAGAACCACAATTTTTTTTATGGTTGTGAAGCTTTTATATAACCAAATTGGACTAACATCTAAGGTTGAAAGAATGTACTATAAGAGGTACATTTTACTTAACCTTTAGGACTCTACAGGCGCAATTTTGCAACAAAAGTGTGTCCCCCATCTTGCCTATTGGCGCAATATTGCGCAGCAACTTAACAGATAGTGCCCAAATCGCGAGTACGGAACTTCACAAAGTAAAGCTTATATGACGTAGAAATTCCAGCCACACGAAGCTAGGAATACGTCAGTCTAAAGATCAAATTCCTTTACACATTACCATTGTAAGAAGGGGAAAGCCAGTTGGTTTTGTAACGCATTTCTGGAGCGACTTTAGCTATTTTCGGTGCCGTATTTTACTATCAAATTGAGTACCGCCTGCCATGGGTAAGTAATCGCGACTACATGTTCTAATTGTTGTTTTTTGTGTTTAACATGTTGTTATTTGTTAAGAATGTATGTGTATTCGTTCAAAAACACAAAAATAATATGTACGTGGGGTGCCACGTGTGTGCATGGACAATAATTACACTGTGTGTCGGCCTAGACCTAGTGTTGACCGGACGGACATTATGAGATTTCTTCACGTTTTATTTGTTTTTTAGGCCATATTATATTAGTTTGTATATGAAACAATATATATACAACAAGTTTAGGTATTAGGGAGGATTTTATCAATGTTCCCACACATTGCTCAAGTATTAGGGTCGTTAAGAAATTATATGGACGATTTTGAAAATGGTGTTTTCAATTTTTCCCCCGAATTTTCAACTTCACATCTTGCTCACAACTGTCATATCACACATACAACAACAACAAAAACATGACTATATTCACTATTCATTCCTTTATTTAGATATGTAAAAATTATTTTGATACCTTTTAAAACAAAAATGTTATCGTGTTTTCAAAACACCCATCGTCCAAAACGCAAATTTTCCAAAAAACAATTCAGGCCACAGGGGGATATTGTGCAATTTTAATTGAGGGCTCTAGAGGTTAACCGGAAAAACTTGTGTCTGGAATAAAACGGATTATTTGTTTGAAATAATGTTTCACTTTGTCAGATGAATGTACATACAAGGTTTTTACGTCTCCTCCATAATATAAAGCATTATGCTTGTAAATTCATGAGTATGCAGTAATAATACACTCAAATTGTTGCAAGAATGCGGTGGACAAACTGGTTAGGGAACAAAATTCTACAACCTTTAAAATTTTCCTGTACAGAATTATGATTTGACCTATTTACACACAAAACTCCCCCCCTCCCCAAAGATAAATAAGATATGCATTCAAATGTGGGTCAAAGTGCATGAGCCATGGAAAGATTGATTAGCAACCAACCAATCATTCGATTAATTGCAAGTGATACAATGTATAAAACTGTGATATAATCAAGTGTTTTTAAGTAATTCAATCACATTCTGTTCCTTAGCATATTTCAATTTTCACTATTTAAAATATTTAATACAAATTATGTTCTTCTGCATGTGTTCATGAGATATAAGAGTTTCCCTTACTTGAAACTATTAAATAAAGGCTAATTTAAATAATGACAAACCTGTTGAAAACCCAATCAAGGCATTTTCTCCTCCATCAAAGCCAGCAACAAACCATTCATTTATTGGACCCATGTTACGGCAAGGTACTCCACCTGGAATAGAACAATCACATTAAAGAAAAAAAACTACCAAACATTGAAAACACTTTATTTTCTTCTACACGTGAGAAGCCTTGTAGGCTAGTTGATAGTGAGCTTGCTTACTGTAACCGAGTTACAGAGGTGCCAGGTTCTAGCCTAGTTGATAGTGAGTTTGCTTACTGTAACCGAGTTACAGAGGTGCCAGGTTCTAGCCTAGTTCATAGTGAGTTTGCTTACTGTAACCGAGTTACAGAGGTGCCAGGTTCTAGCCTAGTTCATAGTGAGTTTGCTTACTGTAACCGAGTTACAGAGGTGCCAGGTTCTAGCCTAGTTGATAGTGAGTTTGCTTACTGTAACCGAGTTACAGAGGTGCCAGGTTCTAGCCTAGTTCATAGTGAGTTTGCTTACTGTAACCGAGTTACAGAGGTGCCAGGTTCTAGCCTAGTTCATAGTGAGTTTGCTTACTGTAACCGAGTTACAGAGGTGCCAGGTTCTAGCCTAGTTGATAGTGAGTTTGCTTACTGTAACCGAGTTACAGAGGTGCCAGGTTCTAGCCTAGTTCATAGTGAGTTTGCTTACTGTCACCAGGTTACAGCGTGCCAGGTTTACTATCACCAGAAAATGTGATATGTTTGAAACCAAGTCCAGATAAAAAATCATGGTCGTGATTTCTCACTTAATACGGTCGTTCCTCCAGTTCAGGGGTTGTAGTTGGGTACCAGGAGTATGTGTTGAGGAAGGTAAACACCGCAAGGAAGGAAACTGGCCACACCACCTAATAGTTGCTACCATGGGACTTTAATACATATCTGTACTACGACTAAAAGATGTTGCCATTTTTGTTTCGATCCCTGGAAATAATGAGCAATACAGGATTTGCATTCTTTTGTGCAATTGAGGTTTCTCCAGAGATGTATTTCATACTGTGTAGATAGACTCCCAACTCCCTATAGGCATGCAATGCTTTGAGAAGAAATGTACCACTCAGAAGGTAAAAAGCTTCCTGTGTAGTCATATAATTTACTATGGCCACGCAGAAGATGGATGTGTTAGACCATTGGCACAAATAACACGGTGACACAGCGCATTTCCATTCTCTGGACTACATCCTGCTGGAAATCTAGTAGGACCATTGTCCTGCTATAAGGGAGATTCAGCGGGAGTTTGAGAATGAACACTGTAGAAGATCTACTAGGGAATCTGTGCTGTTGCATAGCAAGTTTGTCTAATGGGACACTAGTGAGACCTTCAAACCTGCAAGCTAAAACTGGCATGTTTGTTTGTTTGAATTTTAACTTTATGTATTTCTTTGAAACAGCCATTCCTTCTGTTTTCTTCTTTTTTAGACTAATTCCTTTGTTTTCACTTGCTTGTACTACCATGTCCAACAGGGCTTGAAGTTGTTGTTCGCTCCTTTCAATCAGAATTGTATCGTCAGCATATCTTAGATTATTCAGATTGTAACCTCCAACTGCTAATCCTGGAATGTAAATGAATATAGAAAAAGAAAAAAGAAAATTTTCTAATGTGATGCCTATGAAAAATAAGCAAACAAAACAAAAGTGATCATATGGGAATATAAAGATTTAAAAAATTGCTGGAACATCTGCGGTCAAATATATTGAAAATCAGAGACTGAAATGGTTCCGCCACTTAATGAGAATGAACCAGTATTGGCCAACAACAGAGCATACAACATAAATGAAGACATCAAACGGCAAAGGAAGACCAAGAAGAAGGTGGATTAAAGGAGTTACAAACGCTCTGAGACCTCACAATATTACTGCATATCAAGCGACCAAACGTAATATTGCCCAAAAACCGACCAGCATTCAACCATGCTACAGCTAACAGTAACAGCAGAGAAAACACAATCGATAGAAGAAAAATGTTACACTGAAGAACTAATAACAGAAAAAATATGGAAGTTATTTGCTGCTGGCATCTTTTACAGAAACTCTATATAAACAACCTAACTTCACATCCATACCTTCTGGGCTGGCATCCTCTTCAAATATGGGTTTCAAGACTCCGCTGAAGTACAGATACTTGTTACGTTCAATCAGGCCGGTGTCAAATGCACACAAGTGTGTGTTCTTATCGTAAACACTGGAAGGGAACACAGTTTTAAAGATTAAAGTGCATGCAGATGAATCTATCAATCAAATACTCAATCAATCAATCATCTATTATGTCTATCTATCTGGCTATACAACTATTTGCACCTCATGGAATATAGGTCTTAAACACACTCCTCTATCTTGTCCTATTTTTAGCTTGCTTCCAGTTCTTTCCATGCTCTACCACACCAAACTACTTTTGCGTCTCTGCATCTAATTCTTTCCTCTAGATAATACTTGTTATTTCTCGTTTCCTGTGGGTTCTAGATTAATGCCTGTATTATTATGCTTTCTTCTTCAACGTTCATTCTCAAATTCCTATTGAATCTCTCGTTAGGACAATGGTCCTACTAGATTTCCAGAAGGATGTAGTCCAGAGAATGGATATGAAAATGGAGAATTAAATTGTGTTGTCGCCATTTTATTTGCACCAATGGCCCAACACATCCATCTTCGGTAGTTTGCTATGCTTTCTGTTAGCTTTCTTAATGTGTGTCCTCCGCCGAAGACGGGATGTGTCTGCCATTGGCGCAAATAAAACGGCGACACAATGCATTTTCATTTTCCGGACTACACCCTGCTGGAAATCTTGTAGGATCATTGTCCTGCTATAAGAGAGAACCAGCAGGAGTTAAAATGAAAGCTGAAAAAAGAAGATATCAGCTTCTGACTCCGATAGGAAAACGAGGAAGGAGACAAATAATTTTTGAAATTTAAAAAAAAAAGAGGGAGACTTACCTGAAGTTTGTGATTTTATGTTGTGGCCGGTCTTCCGTTATTTTATCAAAGTCTTCGTTACCAGTAAACAATGACAACTTTGGATCAGTGAGGGCAATGAACTCTTCAACCTAGAAATAGTAAAACCAACATTAGCCTGACATTTCCCGCTACAGACATTACAATAGATCTATTATGTGTATGAGAGACAAAATTAGCTATAAACATCAATCTTCGGGATTCGTTTTTAAATTACTAGATGAAATATATCACATCATGGTTTAAAGCTACACTATCCATGCATTTTTGGCCCAACACATCAAACTTCCGCATGACATTTTTGGTCAAAGACAACGTATTGAATGAGGAAGTCAGTCCATACCAAAACATCCTTAGTCACTACTTACACTATGCATGGTAAGTGGCAGTGTTATTTCTTTGATCCCTTTTTCAGACCTGGCAATACACATCATGATCATATCCATAACCCTTCAGGGTCGTAGAGTTGCCACTCTTGAAATATAGCGGTGCCACTCTTGAAATGTCAACAGAAAAATTTTGCCATGCCTCTGTTCTTTGTTTAGGTGAAGAATCTTAATCTTGTCCAGTCTTTAATATTATCAATCCATACTTTCCTCTTACCACCTCTTCTTCATCAACCATCAGCTGTTCCCTGCAAGATAATTTTGGAAAGGAAATCATGCCTCATGGCCAAACCACACAAATTTTGTGATGTCTCACCACTGCCGTGAGATGTTCCTGTTGGCGTCAAATACACATAGGCCAACAGAAATATAATAGCAAGTGAACTGCAGATTAGTAGCATGTACTCTGGAGAAAAGAATGTTGTCATGGTTTACAGATTGACTGCACCTTTCGGCCTGACACATCCAACTTCAGCATATACCAAGTAAAAAATTAGACAGTTTTCAGGAATTCTAGGGATGCAATTATTAATCAAGAGAGAAAATGAAAAATTCACTGCATGGTACATGCCGAAATCGGATGTGCTGGACCTTCCAAGGTGCAAATAACTCAGTTATGCCATAAATTAGTACTACAACGTACTTCATGCTTCCCGGCAGAAATCACATGCACTTTTGTGTTGGTTACCAGAGTTCGAAAGAAGAAGAAGACTATGTCACAACTACAAATATTTTTCTGAGCTTGTTCTCAAACTCCTGCATATAACAGGCTGCAGTTCAGAGGATGGAATGAGTTGTACCATAGTTTGCAGCTTGACTACAATATCTGTGCCCGTCAGCCCAGCACATCCAACTTCAGTATAACATTGGATCACTTTATGAAACAGTAAATTCAACTCACAAAATCCTCTTAACTTCCTACAACATGCATGGTAGGCCTTAGTGTTGGTACTCTCTGTTCCCCTTTTGAGTCCGGCAACACTTGCCCGACTACAAATAATCATTTTAGCTTAAGTAAGGCCTGCTGTCTAATGAAAGCAATGAGATCAAGCAATTACTAGAGTACACCCATAACTGAGCCAAATGCAAAGCGTGTTACGAAACCATGGCCTTTGGAAAAGTAAGAAATTGGTCGCTCACAGTCACTTACAAAGGACACTGTTCTGTAGCATTCTTTACATTCAGATCCGTCTCTCGTTTACACAAAAGTCGCTTCTAGTGGACGGCAGGCCTAATGTGTGCACAATGGAAAAAAAATACTTTTATGGACGTGACTATTACCTTCTAACCTTGCTACAATGATCCTTCAAGGAACGATGCAAGGAAAAAAGGAAGAGACAAATTTTTCTTAACGGACCCACAGATACAAACAAATGAGCAACACAACTTACAGCATCTTCAGAATCACCAGGAAATAACTTCAGTTCCTGATCGTCCATGTACTTCAAACATTCGTTACATCTTTCTGGGAGAGCTTTCGTATGACTTAAAGTCAACACTGTGGAATTTCTGTAAATAAGAAACAGTTCATAACATGAAGTAAAAGATTACAAGTGGGAGGGGAAACAAACAGATGATGATGATGAAATAATACCTTTAGCTGCGAGCAGATAGCTCTTCACATGATGATGATGAAATAATACCTATAGCTGCGAGCAGATAGCTCTTGACACATGATGATGATGAAATAATACCTTTAGCTGCGAGCAGATAGCTTGACAGTCCACTGATAAATTGACAGATTTTCTGACAAAAGTACAGGTCTTCCTCAACTAAGGTGATACCGGTGAGTATAAGCATGGTTGTGTTAAGGGGGCTTATAGGTTTATGTTTTTCCCAAAAGGAAGCATTTATTATTATTCGAGAAAAATAATACTATTCACGACATACACGTTATCTACTAGGGATTTGTTGTTGCATGGTGGTTGTTCTGGTATGTCACTGGCGAGACCAGGCAGTTAACATAATCTATGCCGAGTCATATGCCAGATTGTAATTAATTTAAAATTCAGCTTACCTTTATTGTTGGTGGATATTATTTTCATCTTCTAGTTTGGCCCTCTTGGGACTGTTTTCCTTATCATCGTTCTCATCAGGACACTTGTCACATTCAGTCATCTCCTTGGCTTGAACATCATTAGCAACTATTTCTTGACCTTTCTTTGGTTCCAACTTGGGCCTGCTTGGAAATTATGAATGTTTCTGTAGAAAGTAGTTTCAAACAAGTAATAAAATAATAAAATATCAATGCAAAAGCAGTCAAGCTAAATTACATCTGGACAGAGCAAGCATATTATTTATCAAGTGAGATATTCTTCTCAGAACGATGTGTTCATCGTGAATACTCTGAACACTTCTCTGTCCCGGGCAAGTAGGTCTGCATTGGCCAGAGACATGTGCATACATTCTTCGATGTCGCTGGTCCATCGTCTTCTTGGTCCATGCACAGAGAAAGACAAATCAAGGTAAAGAACATTAAATGTAGATAAGGGTCGAATCGTGAACAACATCACAGCATGAAAGCTGAAGTTTATTTTGGTTATATAAAGAGACTTAATAGCATGAGAAAACTAGTAATGGAAGGCATAGTTGCTGGTAACAAGGCAAAGATAACAACGGACGAGAGACATTTCAGAGTCTTTAGAGGTGCCCATGGCGGCATCATGTCAACTTGCTCAGAATTGTGAGGACGTTTAGTGCTCATAAGTAATACTGCATTCTGGGAAGAATGTAACTCAATTAATGCTATTCATAATATATCCCAATCATTTATATTTTCATATAACCTTAATTTCTTGCTGCTTCAATGGAGCCCTGATATACAGGAACAGACGAGATATCTGGAACAGACCCGTGAGCTTTCTAAAAACAAGTTGTTTTAAAAACCTCTTCTATTTATGCTGTCCATATTTTCATGGGTGCTTCTCTAACTTTAAGCCCACTGTATTTAAACAGCGTCACTTTTCGGATGGTATTAGTAACTAGTAGCATGTCAGAACCATTTGACCTGCTGTTTTCTGATGAAGTTCCGCACTCGTGTTATACCCACCTGCCGTCTGATTGTCTCATTACTGATTATATCTATTTTTGTGACCAAGTGAAAAAAAACTACTGAAAGCAGACAAAAGGGTAAAGTACACCCTGATCAAGTGAAAATATTTGATAGAATAGGAACCACCAAATCAATCAAACAAACAGAATAGGAACCACCAAATCAATCAATCAAACACAGAATAGGAACCACCAAATCAATCAATCAAACACAGAATAGGAACCACCAAATCAATCAATCAAACAGAATAGGAACCACCAAATCAATCAAACACAGAATAGGAACCACCAAATCAATCAATCAAACACAGAATAGGAACCACCAAATCAAACAGTGATTGTTCCACGTAAACTGCTATTTAAATTTTGTTTATATATTTACTTACCAATTGGTGCACAATTTTACTGCAGTTTTCTATTTACTTGAATTTTTTTAATCAAACTAATGCAAACATGTTTTGGCAGTAAAGAAAGTCAATAATAATCATGTACGTTCAAGTAACTCACCTTCCAGAAAACAATGACATAATTGTGGGCTGTTTGTCATCAGGAGTCTTAGAGGCGAGACGACCTGAAGTCCGAGCAGGTGCTGTAGAGTATAGATAAAACATATACATATTTTCTGATGCCACTAAGCTATTACACCTAATTAACCTTACAGGCTCTATAGGTGGTTATAGCCCCGAGGTCATTATGTAAATTGGGTCGGTAGGCGTCTCCATTCACCCACATTGCTATGCCCCAAATCATCAGCACGGAATCACACGAAGTAAAGCTTATATGATGTAGAATTCCCGCCACACGAAGCTAGAAAGAAATATGTCACAGCCTAAAGGTCAAATTCCTTTACACATTACGATTGCAAGAAGGAAAAAGCCAGCTAATTTTTGACAACAAATTTCTGAAATGAATTTGTCCATTTTCGACCACATATTTTACTATCAAATGTAGTGTAGCATTGGCAAGTGATCAAATGTAGTGTAGCATTGGCAAGTGATCAAATGTAGTGTAGCATTGGCAAGTGATCAAATGTAGTGTAGCATTGGCAAGTGATCAAATGTAGTGTAGCATTGGCAAGTGATCAAATGTAGTGTAGCATTGGCAAGTGATCAAATGTAGTGTAGCATTGGCAAGTGATCGTCATAGAAAGTGATGTCTACATGTTTTAATTGCTGTTTTTATGTTTTAGTTGTTGTTATGTTATAGAATGTTCGTTTATTCATTGAAAAACACAAAAACAATATGTATCAGAGGTGTCACGTGTCAGCTTTTAAAATAAAAACATTGTATGTCCATAGTCTTAAACGAGCAGACATTGTATGTGATTTCTTCACGTTTGATTAGTTTGTTCAGTCCATATTACATTAGTCTGGAAATAAACGATATTTTAAAAAAGTGATTAAACACTTAAGAGTTGGTTGTCCCATCTCATATGGGGTCAAAGTGACCCAGATGCCATACTTACCCTTAGAACCCAGTAGCTCGATACTTTAGGATTTACACTAAATATGGTTACCCCAGAAACCAATTTTTTGGTATTTCGACTTGCAAGAACAGCGTACAGCATAAAGTAAGTTAATGATATAACAAAACATAATTTTATGCCATATTTGTGTCAAAATAACTCAGATCTGGTGGAGCGTTTTTGTGTATTTTTTTTTTCTCATGCGCCCGGGGAAAGGGGTGATTAAGTAGGAGAGAAACCACATCACTGTACATAGAAAGTAGGAGAGAAACCACATCATTGTACATAGAAAGTAGGAGAGAAACCACATCATTGTACATAGAAAGTAGGAGAGAAACCACATCATTGTACATAGAAAGTAGGAGAGAAACCACATCATTGTACATAGAAAGTAGGAGAGAAACCACATCATTGTACATAGAAAGTAGGAGAGAAACCATATCATTGTACATAGAAAGTAGGAGAGAAACCACATCATTGTACATAGAAAGTAGGAGAGAAACCACATCACTGTACATAGAAAGTAGGAGAGAAACCACATCATTGTACATAGAAAGTAGGAGAGAAACCACATCACTGTACATAGAAAGTAGGAGAGAAACCACATCATTGTACATAGAAAGTAGGAGAGAAACCACATCATTGTACATAGAAAGTAGGAGAGAAACCATATCATTGTACATAGAAAGTAGGAGAGAAACCACATCATTGTACATAGAAAGTAGGAGAGTAACCACATCATTGTACATAGAAAGTAGGAGAGAAACCACATCACTGTACATAGAAAGTAGGAGAGAAACCACATCACTGTACATAGAAAGTAGGAGAGAAACCACATCATTGTACATAGAAAGTAGGAGAGAAACCACATCATTGTACATAGAAAGTAGGAGAGAAACCACATCATTGTACATAGAAAGTAGGAGAGAAACCACATCATTGTACATAGAAAGTAGGAGAGAAACCACATCATTGTACATAGAAAGTAGGAGAGAAACCACATAACTGTACATAGAAAGTAGGAGAGAAACCACATCATTGTACATAGAAAGTAGGAGAGAAACCACATCATTGTACATAGGATCAAACATTTTGTACAAACATCCTGCAACAATTTAAATGTTGTTATTCTTTGCTCCTCTTTTGGGCCCCAGCAACACCCGAGCGCAATGGCCTGTAAATTTCTTGGAACCAAAACAAACTGCCAAAGACAAATGTGTCGGGCCATTGGAATGCATAAAAAGGCGACACAGCTTATTTCCATTCTCTGAACTACATCGTGTTGGAAATCTAGTAGGACCATTGTCCTGCTACAAGAGTGACCCAGTGGGAGTTTGAAAATAAACGCTGAAAAAGAAGAAACGATAACCATTTCTTCTACAACTTATGAGAACAATTTTGTTGTTTATTAAATTAATCCTCTATACTTACTTCGAGTGGGTGTCTCTACGGATTTTCTACCTCCTTTTAATTTTTTAACCGGTGGTGAGAAGTCATCTTCATCCCCATTGTCTGCTCCGTTAGTGTCAATCTCTGCTTCAATCAGATCAACTTCCACTACGCCGTTCAATAGTTGGTTACCATTCTGTGTCTCCGCGATATCCTGATGACATAAAGTAATATAGTATATAAAACAATTTCAAATATGGTCGGATTATTTTTACATATTTTGTAGTAATTGTTATAAACAAACAATTTTTAATTCTGAAAATGAAGTCCATCATCAAAAGATCCATTAACATGGAATGGAGCTCACCTCATCCATGGCAGCCAAAAGGACAATGCTATCTACAAGCTTGGAAGAAAGGAACAAACTATGTTTAGATTGAGAAAATACTCTAACATATGTACGGGAAGTTTGGAGTTGGTGTCACTGATATGTACCCTTTTGGACAAGTTCCAGAAAACACAAAACATATTTTACAGAACTGCACACTGTACGTAAGTAAAGACAAGATGAAAGCTATGAGCCTCTGAAAAAGCTTCTTCTTCTGCGTTCAGCATCTGCATGTGCAAACCAGACAGTGGTGTGGGCAGCTATAGATATGCATACCACAGCGGTTTGGGCAGATACGGATATGTATGTGCAAAATAGACCACAGTTTGGGCAACTACAGACCTGAATTTAAAAACCAATGATTTTGGCAGCTACTGACCTGCATGTGCCAGACAGTGGTTTGGGCAGATATGGGCCTGTATGAACACAATTCTCTTGGTGTGGTCACTGAGTACATTTTTTAGACTAATATTCCTAGATCTTGTACACAGTGTGTTAAATGTACACACGTGTTGCCTTTCCCAAAAAGAAAACAAAGAATAGCATTACTAATTAGTTGGTGATAGTTAATAACACCATAGGTAGATTTCAAAAGATAGAAATGGGTGTCGGGCAAGGTTATGTAATGTCACCGGATCTTTTCTCCCTGTATACATAATACATTATGCGAAATATAGAAGATATGCCAGGAATAAAAGTGGGAGGATGCAATATAAATAACTTGAGATATGCTGACGACACAGTACTGATCGCAGGAAGCAAACAGGAACTACGAGGCCTGTAAGTAGTGAAAGAAAGTATGTGAAAACAAAGGCGTCAGTTCAAACAAGAAGAAAACAGAAATAATGGTTGTCTCAAAGAGACATAAACCACCAAGATGCAACATAGTAATTAACAACACAAAATTAATATAAATTGAAAAAGTAAAATATCTTGGCACCCTGTTAACATCAGAAGGTAGATGCTCAAGTGAGATAAAGAGCTGAACAGCCTAAGCCAAATCAACACTCCAAAAAATAAGAACCATTTTGTGCATTGGAAGACTATCAATGCAGACCCGAATTCGAGTGCTGAGATGTTATATCGAACCAATTATTTTTTATGGATGTGAAGCATGGACTGTAAACAAAAAAATTCAAAGCGAATTATAGGCTACAGAGATATGGTCTCTAAGATGAATGATGAAAATACCATGGACAGCTAAGAAAACTAAGGCAGAGGTTCTCATTGATGCTGATGTAAAAAGATCAATCATATCAAATATTAGGGGCAGACAGTTAATATGCTGAGAAGAACACAGCTTGAACACTTAATAACCACTGGAAAGATCAAGGGGAGAAGAGATAAGGGATGACAAAGAGAAAAGTTGCTAGATGGCCTAGTATTGTGGCACGGTAGAAGTTCACCAACCAAGCAAATTGACAACACAAGAGACAGAGAGTCATGGAGAAACATGATCACCTATGCCATGGATTGATTGAGCATAGTCATGTGTTATTTAAATTCTCAAAGTGAAAGGCAGTCGACTTAAGAGAGGTACGTCGTGGAAGGGGCGCACAGAGGATATTATACAGAGGGTATGCAGATTGAAAGATGTGCTACCTGGTGCCGAATGGAGTCATGGTCCCTTAGATTGTCCAACATCCTTCAAAGTAATAATAACACTCAATAGAGAATGCAGGGAATGGTGTCCGACCGTGGTGGAGTTGGAGGTACTTGCTCTTCTTCTTCAGCGTTCACTCTCAAATAACCACAATGAATATTTCGTGTGATTTCCGCCAGGGAGCGTGAAGTACGTTGTGCTGCAAGTTCCACAGTAGAACTGTGATTATTTGCAAACAGGTTGACCACTTGTGGTCAGGACGTCCGAGGTCCAGCACATCCGTTTTCGTCATTCCTTTATTTCGGGTATGGTCCCTAGTCCGTGACAGCCTGTGTATCTGTCGCCGGGCACGCTGGTGTGTAGTGCCTCTTCGCCAAGACGCTTGTCGAGCGCATCTATCTGGCACGAGGTGCTCCATAAACCCATCTCGTGCAATTGGACGAACTCTGCCTGTGTCCATCGGGTACTGAACCTTTTCTCATCCGCGAGCCTGGTTCCGTATGAGGAAGAACTCGCCAGAAGAGTTGGACTCTGGCTCGTTCGCCCTCCTACCCGAGGCATCGTTCACAGACATCGTGAGCCCCTCGCACAAGTATGAGTCTCACACCACGCGTTTGAGAGCAAGGCGTTCTCGAGCTGAGCGACCGTGTCCCAATAGCGCCTGAGCCCATCAGGTACTGAACCCTTTCTCTCTGCAAGTGTATTTCCGGTATAGGAAATCTTGACAGTAGAGTTGGGCCAGGACTGCCATCGTTGTCCCCTTCTTGCCTAAAACCATCGGGTTCGGAACTCTTTCTCTTCGCGAGCATATTTCCGGTATAGGAAGGCTCGACATTAGAGTTGGTTTAGGTCTTCTTGCTTTTCCGAGCGCCCACGATTGGGTCTGGGTCTCTGCTTATAAGGATCACAGGTAACTAGAAGCTTGCCTCGAACTAACAGAGCTTATAGTTCCCCTTCCCTAGGAACGTTTCACTTTTCATTTGCAGTTTGCGCTGTTCTGCCCTTTCATTATGTCATTGTACTCATAATGACATATATTTGTTTCTCTACATGCAACTGTCTTTACATGCCTTTTACATTGGCCGCCACTCCAATGTTCTGAATGGACTAACAGGCGTCACTGTATATCGACTGTGTTGCTGTATGTGGTGATGCAAATGGTGTCGGAGATATTGTCTGTCTCTTTTGCAGTCAAATCTCTTTCCATCTGCTTCCTCCACATTCTCGGACACGATCCCCAAATGATTTGGCCAGAATCAGCTTGAGCTGCTGTTTTCTGTTACCAGGGTGCACCACGAGGAGGTAAATTTGGGATCTTGGTTATCTGCCAACCCTGGGTCCGCCTAGAGCAATGCATTCCCTTTGCAACCCGTACTCGCTCTAATCTGTGAAAATTCCAGGGAAGGTGATATGATTTTTTATACAGGTGGGTCGGTTGAGAGACACATCAGAAGTGCTTGGGCCTTCACGGCTCACAGGTGGGGGGAAACCAACAGAGAGGAAAGTGGTGCATTCGCTCAGACAACAAGCAGCATGACAATGGAGATTTTGGCTGTAACTAAATTTTTTCAATGGGTCTGCATACTCAGTAACTCAATGAGCATGATTGTGAAAGTTCAGGCGGGATACATTCGGGAACAGTGGCTGGATGCAGTGAAGAATTTCTGTATGCGTAAAGTTACTTTCATTTTTGTGTCGGGGCATGCGGGAGTCCGGAGTAATGAGAGAGCAGATAGGTCTTATAGCACACAGTGCTACGGCTATTGGTGGAGCAATGGATCGAGCAGACATTTTGAACGCCCTATGGGAAAAAGCATGAGCAAATGACTGTATAAGTGACAATGACTCTTGTTCCATGACTAGAATAAAGGAATTTGGTTTGAAATGTGGTGTCACTAGAAAGGAGCGGTTTTGTGGGCAGAAAGAATAATGGTCAATCAACTGTGTACTGGTACCACCAGTCAACGTGTAATGGCAGCTACACTCAAGGAGAGATCTTAGCACCTATGGACTTGTCCGAAGTGCAGTGACGATGATCCAATGAATAACTATGTGTTGTTTCAGTCAACCTTTCATACGATACTCGGAAAATTCTTCTTGTCCAGAAGATAACACCTGTAACTTTCCATCCAGGTATCATATACACAATCTAAGAAACATCAGAAAGTTCTTGTCAAGAAGATAACACCTGTAACTTATCTTTCAATCTAGATATTGTATACTGAACATTAGAAAGTTCTTCTCAAAAAGATGACAGTGACACCTGAAAAATTTCCATCCAGGTGTCATCCCATCAAAAAAATCTTGTCAAGCATATAACACCTGTAACTTACTTTTCCATGCAAGTGTCATTGGCAAAAACATTTTTCTTCGCAGTGTCATTTTTCTTTGGCAAAAACATATCACCTGAAACTATATTTCCTTTCTGCTGGTAAATTTGGCTACAAGATGCAGTGAAATCCATCTATGGTGCATTATTTTATAACTAATTTCTCTATATAACAACAGTTATATGTCTTTGTTATTTTATAATAACAAAGACTTATCTAACCCCCCAACCATATTTATTCTATATTTTGTTTACTGCATATAGCGAATTTGTTATTAGAGACATCTTTTGTTGTTACAAGTTGTTATAACAGGATTCCACTGTAATTTAACCCTTTCCCCCTATGAGATTTCCCAATTGTCAATCCCTGATCCCTAAGGCAAGGGGCACAACTCCTCCAAAATATGGATATGATGATGACAAAATTACATTTTCTTTCAAACTATTCATCATATCACACTCAGACTTGGCAGATCAACAGAAAAATGAATAGTCTTGCATAAACCTATATCAAAGATAATTTAATACATATATGTATGGAAGACATGGAAGCAGCACATAAACAAAGCAACAACAAAAGCCAGGAGGAAGTTAGCTATCCTGAGAAAACTAAGTGGAACCACATGGGGTGCCAGTGGAAATATACTCAGTAAAGTTTACCAACAAGGCATAAGACCACACCTGGAATATGGTTCAGCTGCATGGTGTCCTGCATCAAACACCACATTACAAGATCTAGATAAAGTGCAAAACCAGGCACTTAGAATAATGTTGGGAGCAATGAAATCAACACCCATAGCAGAGATGCAGAAAATGGGAAGAATGCAAACACTTGGCGAACGCAGAGACACAAAAGTACTAATTCAAGCAGAAAAGTTGCAGTGTATGCCAAGTCATCCAATGAAGGAAAGATTCCAAAATCTAGCAATGGGGCGACTGAAAAGGAGCAGCTTTATCCATCAAGCTAAACGACTCCGTAGACAACTTACAGACCTACCTGAAGTTGACAGCCCTTTAAGGTCTGTACCAGAACAAACCCCGTGGAGTGAAAGCCATGGAATGCCAATATACATTCAGACCCATGTGAAAGGAATACTAAGCGAGGATGAACAGAACAGTGTGCAGCGAATGACAGTCACCCTCAGTTTCCTGGATGAGGAATATCCACAAGATATATGGGTCAGAGTGTACACAGATGGGTCAGCACAGAATGCTGTGAGGAATGGAGGTGCAGGTGTATATATAGAATATCCACACAAGCCTAGAGATACAATCAGAACACCGACGGGAAAATTCTGCAATAATTATGATGCAGAAATCCAGGCAGTGTGGCAGCTAAAAAAACTGCTGAACTCCAACTCTGGCCTACAGCCTGTGGTATTCCTGACAGATGCAAGGTCAGTGCTTCAAGCTCTCCAGTCTGGAAAACTAACAGACTTGAAAAAACTACTTAGCGAATTGTCTTACCAGTATAGGGTAACCATGCAGTGGATACCCTCTCACTGTGGAATACCAGGAAATGAAAAAGCAGACCAACTGGCTAAGGAAGGTGCTGCCGAAGACCAACCAGATATACCAATCACCTACCATCAGAAAAAACAGATGATCAAGTCAATAAGAAAGCCACAAACGCCAACACAAGATGACTATCACATTATGAACAGATCAGAACAAGTGATAATTCTACGTCTCAGAACAGGACACAACCGACTCCGCAGTCACATGTATACAAAGTTCAAGATTGGCAACACGGCCATGTGTACATGTGGACAGGCAGCACAGAGTGCCAAACATATACTTCAAGAGTGTTCTGAGCATGAAATGCTGAGGCAGACATATTGGCCAGAGGAAACAACACTGGAATCAAAGCTCTATGGGACATTGTATGAACTACAAAAGACAGTGAGTTTTATTAAGGAGACAGAATTACAGATATAGACATGTTTCAAGTGAACGAAAGAAGAAGAAGAAGAATAGTCCTGCCCAAGCAAGCACAGGTGCTGAAGTCAGAGATACCAGGTTGAGAGGTGCACCAGCAACCACGGTATCATGCAACATGACCAGATAACTATCTTCACAACAAAAAATAACAATGAGCCGGCTTTTTCATTGCCGCAGACTCCCGCATGTCCAGAAGTATAAATCTACAGAATTATCCACAGATAAGAATATGAAATGTACTCCATCCACTCATCTCAGCCACCCATTATGAACCTTTCTAAGCATGGACTGAGAGTCTATTACAGCTCCTATGAAATACCTATAGATGATGTCATTACTACCATTCCTGAGGCCTTTACTTTCTCGGAGTTTCTTAAGTTGTATCATGGGTTGCCTGAAGAGTCATTAGTGATCTAAAAAATTTTCCAATTGAGTCTCAAGATTTAGCTAACTCATCCCGGAAGCCAATGCACAATCTACTGAGCTCCCACAGCTCAGATGTAAATACACAACAAACACATTTTTTTTTCAAATAAAATGCACAACAGTTAACAATAATAACAAAATAAAATATTTTCAACAAAATCCCAAGTTTCCAGTGATCAAAATTTCACTAAAACTAACCAAATCTAATAAAATTTATCATTAAGAAAATGACCATCCCATTTTTGAAGCAGTAAATTCTTATTTTTGACTTACCAAAAACAAGAAACAAAAATAGATACACAGATTACTGTCTATTGTAAAATATTCATGATTAAAATTTCCAAAGACAATTAATTTACAATATTTATTTCTTCCTCAACATCAACCTCCATTTTGAAAGTGTTCTTTACAGACTCGTGGATCCCAAACCATCGGGGTTTCTCATAGACTGCCTCTTTAAGAGTTTTAACATTAGCCTTGGTGGAGATATCTTTAGTACGAGCAAATCCAACGCGATTGTTTCCCATATCAAATTCAGTGTAGTAGGGTCCAATAAACACATCTCCCAGGATCCATAAAGGTCCAGCTGGTGCAGGCACATCCAAGCCAATGAAACCACTGAGACACTCAGTCTGCCCCATCGTTGTGACCTGAAGTAAGACATTAAAAATAATTGTTTATATTTATAGAATTATGAATTTCTTCTTCTTCTCCTTCAGTTTTCATTCTCAAACTTTCAATGGATCTATCTTGAAGTAGGACAATGGTCCTACTAGATTTCCAGCAGGATGTAATCCAGAAAATGAAAATGTGCGGTGTCACCGTTTTATTTGCGCCAATGGTCCAGCACATCTGCAGTAATTATGAATATAATTCGACCACACCTTACTATTATTATACAGAGGGGAGACTCTAAGGCAGTCAATGTTGTATTAAACCATCTTCTGGCATGACCTGCTTGTTTCCAAGTCTATTGACATTGCTTTTTCATTTAACTAATCAAGAGGGGGGGAAGGTCCAGTGCAGATGGCAAGGCACATTTTCCATAAAACCTGTACAGGCAAGCAGTCGTATGAAACCTGTCCAGGAAAGCAGTCATGTGAAACCTGCCAGGGCAAGCAGTCGTGTGAAACCTGTCCAGGCAAGCAGTCGTGTGAAACGTATTAACTATGTGTCTCTGCAATTTACACTGGCCTGCTTTCTGACAATCTGTAAAGATCCAAAAGGCCATCATCATCCTACCAGCAGTTACAGGAAACCATTAGCATCATCTTCATAAATGTTGTTTGATGTACCAACAAATATTACAACACTCTTCTTCTGCGTTCAGCATCTGTGGTTATGCTATACCGTCAGGTCTGTCGTCAAGAAGTCCACTGTCTTATCCAGGTCAGAGCGGCTGCCCCATAGCTTTTGCCTCACATCTATATCCTCTGGCCAGGTCTGCTGTCTCTGCTGTTTCTATGTTGGGCAGTCTTGAAGTATGTGTTCCGGGGTCTGGGTTCCGGTACAAGAATATTTTATAGCTGTTGAATGCTAAAATGCAGTACAAAGTCCATCTTTAATATGTGAGTTGTATCAGATAGTGAATACATTTTACAAATGTGTTGAGGCTAAAAATCAGCTTCAAGCAGTTGGGTAACTGAACAATTCAGAAAACAATGGCAACCAAATGACAATACATATTACCTAGGAAACCACTACAACCACAAAATGTTGGGCTGATTGCTACATCTTGAATAAGACAAAACCAATTTTAGGTAGATTTTTGGTGGAAATTATCATTTTAACTGAAATTTTCTTCATAAATTCATGGTCATAAGTTCTACAGTTGTTTTAACTCAATTCCTACGTATGTCCATTTTAACGTAGCAAAGTCTAAGACTACTTATGCACAGTATAACGGGACTCCATATATACCCTCCGTTTTGGCCTTGTTTGGTTCGTAAATGACAACTATTAACTTATTTAGCCATTTAACATTTAGAAATCTGGCTAACTCCTCCTAAGATGTATGTGATGACAGGCAACAGTGTTGCTGTTCTTTACTTCCCTCCCTGGCACCAGCAACACACGTTCGTTCTTTGTCATGTATAGAGCTATTTGTTTTAGGTCATCCTGTATTCCCCACAACTTGTTTTGCAGAGAAGCTCCTGTGGGCCAGATTGTTGTTCTGTCAATAGTGAAACTGGGACAATTCTGTAGTGTGTATTCTGGTGTCTGCACTGCTCCTCAGATGCAGGCAGCAGAGTTGATAATTTTTATTTGGTATCTGTTTGCTATAGTCAGAATGTTCTATTTAGTTATGGTTATTTGGTTCCTGTAATTTACTTTGTGAGTGTTCTTGAACAACATTTGACCGCTTTTCATATGGTGCATGGATTCAATTGTGTGCGTAATTGTGAACTCTTTCAAGTTCTACATCTCATGAGCCAACGTTTTCTGACTCGACGGTGAGGAAGTATCTATGATACCTACCTGAACGCTGGTTTTCAGGGGGCATCCTGCAAATTAGCTTTTTTGTGTGGAATACAACGAATGTATCATAATGGCAAAAATGACTTGACTACGCCGCTATCTTGGTGCAACTGGAAGTCGAAAGAGTAATGATTTGAGTCATTGAGCAGAAGTAACGGTACAGGTAAATTATGAGCCAGCATCATAGCACAGTTTCCCATAAGTACTGAGATGCCTAGTCTGTGGTTAACCATAAACCGCCTGACTAGCACCTCCTACCACACTTTTTAAGTAGTAATGGTACAATTTCTCAACCTTCCCAAAGCATGAGCCCTGGTAACTCACTTCCTGGTTTCTGAGGGAACCATAAGAGTAAATTTTGTTTCATCCTATGAATGATAAATGGACTTGAAACCCAGGTGTGCTGGTTGGTGGGCAGATGACTTAACACTACACTATTGCAGTTTCCAAGGGGCATATTTCAGTGCAGATTTTTATTATAGATTAATCCCTGAATAAAAAATTTCTTACAGAGAATTTGAACTAATATCCTCAAAACTTAAGAGAGTGGTATATTAGCTACTTGACGACATACTACTCTTCCACTAATGAAACTGAAATAAACTAACCTGGAGAACATATTGTTGAGGTG
This sequence comes from Meghimatium bilineatum, assembly GCA_034231615.1. NCBI lineage: Eukaryota > Metazoa > Mollusca > Gastropoda > Stylommatophora > Philomycidae > Meghimatium > Meghimatium bilineatum. Next base: position 26,920,141 of record CM067311.1, read on the forward strand.
TAAGCACAAATCCCTGTCCTCCAATGGTAAAGGTCACATTTGGCATTTTTGGAATGTTAGCACACACAACCAGATACTGCAGGATGAAAGTGTCAAAATTTGATCTACAACTCACGGAAATTTTGAAAACAATAACATATAACAAACTGCTTATAGTTTATACCAGCAATTCTTAAACCTTTTTTTCCCCGTCGACTCATTCTGTATAATTATGCTTCTGTTTGAATGAAACCTCAAATAAAAGCTTGTTAACTTTTTTCCAGGTTTATATTATATTATATTAAATATTGTGGAAATCTTTCTCTGCCCTTTCTACTACTAGAAAGATCCATTGTCCCTAATCTCCGATTTTTTATTTATGGTCACAGCAATATGCTGTGGTCTCCTGAGGGGCCTAATGGCCCAACTTGACAACCACTGGTTTGGACAAATGGCTAGGTCAGTTACTGTATAGGACTCTCAATCCATGATCCGCAAGATTTAGAATAGATAGCTAACCCATGAGTGGATGAAGTATGTTGTGGTTTCACACCTGCAAAAACTTCGGTAGGTGTGGTGTGGCAGAAGGCGGAAAACATGTTGAATCAAGTTGCGAGGTGAGTAGATGCCATCTGAGCAGATCTGGTTCAAATCCTGTTTGCTGCAATGTGATTTTTTTCTGAACTAGAAGTCTAGGTCCAGGTGGTTGGAACACCATGAGAGAAGAGACTATTATTAAGAGATTGAACGAGTTCGAAATTGCTTGGGGTTACAGTAAAGGGTAAAGATTTTTTCTTCTTCTGCATTATTTCTCACATTCCTGTAGATTAGCAGGTTATAGTCCGGCAAATGGAATGCATTGTGTCATGGTTTACAGCTTTGCTGTGATGTCTACGCCTTTCAACATGAAACATCTGACTTCAGTATGCGCTTGGGTCACTTTGACCCTATATGGGATGTGACAGCCAACTCCACCCTACAACTTTCTTAGTCGCCTCTTATGACATGCATAAAAGTTAAAGAGTGTCACTATTCTTTGCCCCCCTTTGGGACCGAACAACTCATAGACAGAGAAGTAGAATGAGGAAGATATACAGTGAATGAGTTATGGGAACTATCAGCGTACATGCTCTTCCATATCTGATAAAAGAGATGAAACTCCTACGGTGATGCACATCAGTCTTCTTCTTCAGCGTTCGTTCTCGAACTCTCATGGATTTCTTTTGTAACAGGACAATAGTTCTACAAGATTTCCAGTTGGATGTATTCCAGAGAATGGAAATACACTGTCTGTGTGTTATTTGTGTCAATGGCCCGACACATCCGTCTTCGCAGCTGCCATCAGTCTATTCAGAAAATCGCTAAACCACAAATGATCCAGAAAAACCCCACATCCACTTTTGTTTTATGTGATGTGTCCTGGTAACAGGCTATATGCTGAAGTATGGCAAAGTGAATTGGGGCTGAAGAGGAAAGGCAAAATGGCTCCCTTGTATGCCATGATGAAAATTACTCTGATACGTGTGAATACCAGAAAGGTACTTATTTGGTAAGGAAAGGGTAGCATATAACCGTGACCTTCATTATAACAGGCCAGATTGCTCAATAACTTTACATCACTGAAGAATGTCAATCTGACTACTGCTGTACTTTTCATTGGTCGGCAAAACGAAGCATAAATAAATGAAATAAACAATCTTAACACATTTCTTCCATATCTGCTTATCTTAATCCATTGCTTTGATTTCTTTCCATGTTTTACCATTTTGAATGTGTCATTCTTTCCTCTATGAATGTTATCTTCCTCTTTCCATGTCGGTTATTTTGCAGTTTCCTTCTTTCTTTGTTGGTTATCTTTCTCTTTCCTTCTTTTCCGTGTGGGTTATTTTTTTCTTTCCCTCTTTTTCCTGTGGGATGTCTTTCTCATTCCTTTTTTTCCTTGTGGGCCGTCTTTCTCTTTCCTTCTTTCCATGTGGGCTGATTTTTGCTATCCTTCTTTCCCTGTGAACTGTTTCTTTACTTCTTTCCATGTGGGCTGTTTTTTGCTTTCCTTCTTTCCCAGTGGGCTGCCTCTCTCTTTCCTTCTTTTCCTGTGGGCTGTATCTTTCCTTCTCCTTGTGGACCATCTTTCTCTTTCCCTGTAGGTTGTCTTGGTCTTTCCTTCTTTCCCCATGTGCTGTCTTTCACTTTCCTCCTTTCCCTGTAGATTTCATAATACCTCTGCTTGTTCTAGGTAAACATAAAAAATGAGCTACACAAATCAACCCACCTCTCCTTCTACAAACTTGATAGCTCCAATCTGAGCATTCAACTTTTCTATCTCACTGCTGGGTCCAGCGAGCAACGAGGTGCCAGTATCAGCTATGGCCCTGCAGCCTCCATTGCAATATGTTGTAGTACTAACAGTGAAACTGAGAAAACAAACAAAACAAATGGAATTATATGGAACATCAGGGTTTCTCAATATTTTAAACTGTGTACACCACATCTAAGCACAGATTCTCAACTTTTTTGTGTCTGGGCCCAATTTTATAAAAGGAAAGTCTGTGGCTATGTTGATAACGACAAAAATGTCCAGCAAGTGTGATTTTGGTTAGCTTTGAGGTTGGTGACTTGGGAACCAGATCTCTCTTTCTCTTTCTCTCTCTCGTGGCAGGGCTACTAGCAGTATGGTTACAGCGAAATAAAGTATACTAACCATAACCCAAATAGTTTATTCTACAACTAATACAGCCTAATCATAACCCAAAACCATAATAAATCCATCTAAAAAAATACCCAAAAAAACAACCCCATCCTAAAATCAAGATCTTTCCACACTCGTCTGCATCTCCAAAGGTAGAAACTGCTGGAGGACTACGTGCTGACATATGATATTGTGATTGATGGAAGACTACGTGTTGACATATATGTCATTAATGTAAGACTATGTGTTGACATATGATATTGTGATTAATGGAAGACTACGTGTTGACATATATGTCATTAATGTAAGACTATGTGTTGACATATATGTGATTGATGGAAGACTGTGTTGACATATGATATTGTGATTGATGGAAGACTACGTGCTGACATATGATATTGTGATTGATGGAAGACTACGTGCTGATATATGATATTGTGATTGATGGAAGACTACGTGCTGACATATATTGCGATATGAAAGTAATTAATATGTTTGAAAACGCGAGACACGTACCTCCACATCCAGCAAAGACATCCAGTGTTCGCAGCTGATGTACTGAAAAATGTTTCACAGCATTCTCCTGTTCTAACTCATCTTTACTAGATTTTCCTTTGCCCTTGCCTTTTCCCTTACCCTGACAATATCTTTCTTAATCTTGATGACGAGTAGTCTCTTGCATTCGTTTCCAAGCTCCCACAGATTAGCAGGATGTAGTCCGGAGATTGAAGAACGTTGTATTATGTTTTGCAGCTTATGACAATTAGTTGAGTTTGGTTATCAGCTAGAGACTGGCATTTCTGCTCTCATCCTTTCTTTCGCTAATAGGTTTCTAATAAATCTTTTCAATCACTGAATTACCACTGCTCTTCTGCGTTCATTCTCAAACTCCTGCAGATTAGCAGGGTGCAGTCCTGAGAACAAAGTTTTGTGTCATGATTTACAGTTTTGCTGCAAATATCTGCACCTTTCGACCTGACACACCGGCTTGAGTATGGTTTCTGGGTTACTTTGACCCTATGTAGTATAGGACAGTCAAATCCACTCCATAACTTCCTTAGTTGTCTTATGACATGCATGGAAGATAAATAGTGTTGCTATTCTTTGCTCCCCTTTTGGGTCCAGGAACACACAGGAGCACCACTTCTCCAATCTTTCCATTCAGTGAATTACCACTGATCCAATCATTGAATTACCAGTGATCCAATCATTGAATTACCAGTGATCCAATCATTGAATTATCAGTGATCCAATCATTGAATTATCAGTGATCCAATCATTGAATTACCACAGATCCAATCATTGAATTACCACTGATCCAATCATTGAATTACCACAGATCCAATCATTGAATTACCACTGATCCAATCATTGAATTACCACAGATCCAATCATTGAATTACCACTGATCCAATCATTGAATTACCAGTGATCCAATCATTGAATTACCACTGATCCAATCATTGAATTACCACTGATCCAATCATTGCATTACCACTGATGCAATCATTGAATTACCACTGATCCAATCATTGAATTACCACTGATCCAATCATTGAATTACCAGTGATCCAATCATTGAATTACCAGTGATCCAATCATTGAATTACCAGTGATCCAATCATTGAATTACCACTGATCCAATCATTGAATTACCAGTGATCCAATCATTGAATTACCACTGATCCAATAATTGAATTACCAGTGATCCAATCATTGAATTACCACAGATCCAATCATTGAATTACCACTGATCCAATCATTGAATTACCACTGATCCAATCATTGAATTACCAGTGATCCAATCATTGAATTACCACAGATCCAATCATTGAATGACCACTGATCCAATCATTGAATTACCAGTGATCCAATCATTGAATTACCACAGATCCAATCATTGAATGACCAGTGATCCAATCATTGAATTACCACAGATCCAATCATTGAATTATCAGTGATTCAATCATTGAATTACCACAGATCCAATCATTGAATGACCACTGATCCAATCATTGAATTATCAGTGATCCGATCATTGAATTACCACTGATCCAATCATTGAATTACCACAGATCCAATCATTGAATGACCAGTGATCCGATCATTGAATGACCAGTGATCCAATCATTGAATGACCAGTGATCCAATCATTGAATGACCACAGATCCAATCATTGAATGACCACAGATCCAATCATTGAATGACCACAGATCCAATCATTGAATGACCACAGATCCAATCATTGAATTACCAGTGATTCAATCAGTGAATTACCAGTGATTCAATCATTGAATTACCAGTGACCCAATCATTGAATTACCACTGATCCAATCATTGAATGACCACCTTTACAATCATTGAATGACCACCTTTACAATCATTGAATTACCACAGATCCAATCATTGAATTACCACAGATCCAATCATTGAATGACCACTGATCCAATCATTGAATGACCACAGATCCAATCATTGAATTACCACAGATCCAATCATTGAATGACCAGTGATCCAATCATTGAATTACCACAGATCCAATTATTGAATTACCACCGATCCAATCAATGAATTACTAGTGATCCAATCATTATAGTCTAAGGATGTACAAGGCGATTATGATAATTTATTTTGCTGGAATCAGTCTTAAACTCTTTCAGGCCACCTCTCAACTTTCTCACATATTCTGTATCCATTGATGGACTCTTCTATATAGAATCAGACAGACGCAACTTTAAACAAGTTAATGAAGTTTTGTTAATCACTGGTAACGTACATAATAAAACACAAACTGACAATTTGAATCAATAAAAGATCTTTATACAAAAACACATTCACAACATAATATGACGAGCAAGGAACGGCACCACTGAGGTTCAAAATAACATCAATTTCAATGGTGCCACTCTAACTTATATTATGTTATTAATGTGTTCTTGATGAAGGCCTTTTTGTCAAAATGTTGATTTATGTGTTATTATGTGTGTTACTAGTCATTGTGTAACTAACTTATGTGTGTTACTAACAAAACTTCATTGCCCTGTTCCAAGTTTTTTTTCCTTTCTGGATTTCAGTTTTGCTGCAGTTTGTACATATGTAGAATCTGTTCGGTAAACATCCCCGGGTTTATTAAAAAAATGTTCTCATATCAGCACTAGGTCTTCTGTTTCTGGAGTTAGTAAGATTCACAAGATGTCAGAAGTAATCTGACAAAATAGAAACACATGGACTGTAGTAATCCAGGGTTAACAAGCAGTATAAATAGAAATAAGCCAAATGAAATATTTTACCCGCATGTTGCCAAGGTCTGAAAGGGGAGCAAAGAATAGCAATACTTTTTCTGTCATGAGTAAGTGTTGGAGCTTTTTGGAGTTGGTTGTCCCATCCCATATGGGGTTAAAGTGACCCAAAAACCATGCTGAAATTGGATGTGCCAGACCCAAAATGTACAAATATCGCAGCAAAGCTCTAAACCATGATGCAACACACTCCGTTCTCCAGATTACAGCCTGCTGACCTGAAGGAGTTTGAGAACGAACACAGAAGAAGATATGAAAGATAAAATCTGACAAAATTTAATTTAATATGAAGAATTTTAAAGCATCTCACCTTCCCAGTATTGCCCATTAGCCGAGCCTTTGCTGGAGGGTCATCAAATTGCCGAGTGTCTGCACTGTAAGACTCTGCAAAATAGAAGCGGTCAGTCCCTCCAATGAAGTAACTGTCAACATCTTCTGTCAAGTTCTCTCTGTAAACAACTGTACATTTTCCACGGATATGTGAGGAACCCAGAGTGGTCTCCTCATCACTCCAAAACAAGGCATTGAGGTCGGTGTGATAGACAGACTGTGACCCCTTATGTGTGTTCTCAATTCTGAGGAACAAATGATTACACATTTATTAGAAAGTTAAACAGAAATATAGTGATGAATTTCCCTATAAACATTCTTATAATATTATGTGTAGAATTTCTACCTAAGGATCTATTCAGTCAAAAAAACACCCACTCTTATAATTATGTGTAAAGTTGCTACCAGGTCTGTGTAGGATCTATTCAGTCAAAAAAAACACCCACTCTTATAATTATGCGTAGTAAAGTTGCTATCAGGCCTGTGTAGGATCTATTCAGTCAAAAAAAAACACCCACTCTTATAGTTATGCGTAAAGTTGCTACCATATCTGTGTAGGATCTATTGGGTCAAAAAAACACCCACTCTTATAATTATGTGTAAAGTTGCTACCTGAAGGATCTATTCAGTCAAAAAAAAATACCCACTCTTAGTTGTTTACTCTAAGTCAGAAGTGAGCAAGCATAAACTAGTTCCAGTTTAGGACTTGCTTTGTTAAAGAGAAGCCAGTGTGTTCTTTTCCCAAGAAGTCTCTCTATTAGTGGTGGTTATTGGAATGAATTTTTGTCTGGTAAGACACCGGAGACTTACATGTGAACCTGTGTCATATCATCATCAAGTGCCATGCCGACTGACATAGGTGATCATGGATCTCCACAACTGTTTATATTCAGTATAACTTATCAGGATAGTTGTTGATTTTTTGCCATCACAATGTCAAATGAATATTTACTCTGTCAATCTATCTGACCTTCTATCGTGCCTGTTGTTACTCTTCTATAGACCTCCCTGTCTCATAATGTGACCACAATAAACAAATATTGTCTTTTTCTATTATTAAATAACCCCTAATCTCACATTTAGAACATCCTCGTTAGTTTTTCTAGCTGTCCAAATTACTCTCGGCATTCCATATTCTCTGTTGTCTGCAATGTTGCCACTATCCTGTTGATTTATTTGCCATATAAATTCTCATATAAATAACACCACATAAAAAAACTGACCTGTAAAACTTATTGACCTTCACCTTGACCTCAGAAAGTTCAGGTTGTTTTCCTGATACTTTTTTGGTAAAGATTTCCAAAATCCTGGCAACACGAAAAGGTTCCGGGCACTTGTCATTTGACCCTTTCACATATTCCGACTTGCGATAGGCCTCTGGGTAAACATCTTCATCAACCTGCATCAACAATTTCAGTAAATAAAACCATATTTCATCAAATTTGAAACAATTTCAGAAAATAAAACCATATTTCATCAAAGTTGCAATTTTAAAAATGTGCTTAATAAGCAGAAAAGTGATTTCAATGAAATGAGGAAAATATTAACATCTAAACAAATTACAAACAAGCTAAAAAATGAGAATTATAAAGTGTTACATCTATTCTATATTAATGTATGGCTCAAAAACATGGACAATGAACAATTAGAAGACAGAATTAATGTCTTTGAGATGTAGATATGTAGAAGAATAAGGAAAACACTTTCTGCCTGATACATGGCTTCTGGGTCACTTTGACATTATATGGGATAGCCAACTATACCTCAAAACTTCCTTAGTTGTCTGTTATAACATGCTTGGCAAGCAACAGTGTAGCTATTCTTTGCTCTTTTCTCAGACCCTGGCTATGCACTGACAACTCCCTTTTCAAAGTCACTAAAATTAAGAATTTAATGTGGGTCTAAATAGCAGATATTAGAGGCAGGATTTATCAGCAGTCAGTAGGTCTAAATAGCAGATATTAGAGGCAGGATTTATCAGCAGTCAGTAGGTCTAAATAGCTGATAAAGAGGCCTACAGAGATATGTTAATAACAATTTATTGTATCTACCAGTAAATGCCTGGACTTACTTTGGACTGTGATTTTCTTGCAGTTGAGATCTTCTCGTGTACTATCTTGAACCCATACGCCGCCGGATCAATGTAACAACAATCACCTATAGAATATTCTAGACCATTGGTTCTGACACTTGTGTAATACAGACAGCTGGACGATCCAACGTCTGCCTGCAACAAACAGAATAATTAAAATAGATGCTAAGATGTCAACAACGCAAAATTGGTTATGAACTGACGTCTCCGCATTTAATGCATGCATGTGCTCAGTATCCCTGGCAAATGACTTAGGGTATGTATGCTTCTGGTTCTAACCCCTCACGGAATAAACACACTCCTGACTCTGCCTATGTTTGTTTGTTTTGTTTGTCAATAACCCCAGGAATTGCGAGCAATTAGCTCTCACTTTCTATGTGCAGTGGGGTGGTTTTTTAGCTTTCTTTCATACCCAGGAGACTTAAGCTTTCAGCTTAATACAAGTGCCTATTGAAGGAGCCTAGAGGGGTATATGTCACTAGACGAGCTGATAATTTGCCTGGGTCACCCAACATGCATCTTTCTTCTGACTAGGCACTTCGCAACCAGCGAGTTATCCCTTGTGTAGGAAGGCCATTCCATTACCTCCCTTTGTGTCCCTAGGCCTAGACCTAGATTTCTGTTTGAGTCGTGTTGGACAATGTGACAGTTGAATTGACTCAGGGTTGATATACCTTCCTAGACAAGGTGCTACTTTGCCAAAAAACTTCAGAATCTGGGATTTGGCCTGTTAATTTCTCACACACTTGCCTCGTCTACAAATAATGACTTTCTAATCCATATTTTGGTTATCTGTTACCCCTAGGTCTGCATGAGAGCAATGATAAGCCCTTTGTACTGGTTTCCCAGTACATTTCTCTCCATTCCTTTCAACAAATGTGTTGCCATTATCCGATTTCTGCTGAATAAATATACTTTCAGTCATTTCGTTCACCGAAGTAGAACACCATCTGTAGACAGTACCATTCATAGCACTTAACTCTGTAGCTCAAATGCTAATCACCAGTAATCTTTGATAAAAATTCACTTTGTAAAGAACATGTCATAGTCAGATTTAAAAGTGCAACCTAAAGTAAACGTAAAAGTAACATGAGTTATGAACCAGCAACATAGGACGGAGCTTCCCATAAGTGCTCAGCAGGCTAATCATTGGTTGATCAGAAACCACCTGACTAGCATCACCTACCACACTTGCTCAGTAGCGATGGTGCCATTTCTCGATCTCCCCAGAGCATTAGTCCTGGTACCCTATTTCCTGGTGGCTAGGTGAACCACAGGAGTAATCTTTAACAATGTTAGACAATGAGTGATTAGACACAAAGAGATTGTTCATGCTCCCATAGAATAATAGAAACGGGAGTGACAAAGGGAGAGGGAAGATAGTACATCCTCGCTGACAACAACAAACTGACTGGTACGCAGCGTATACACCCTTAGATGGATGATCCCGCTGAAGATGGATGTGTCAGGTTACTGACGCAAATAATTCTTAAAGTTGATGAGAATTGAATTTCCTACTTGAATTTACTTGTGATGCAAATAAAACGGTGACACAGCGCATTACCATTCTCTGGACTACATCCTGCTGGAAATCTAATAGAGCCATGGTCCTGCTAGAGGAGAGAACCAGCGGGAGTTTGAGAATGAACACTGACAAAGAAGTACATTGATGATTGAACCAGCAATCTAAGCCTTTATGGGAATGTCCCCACATGCATGATGTTGGTTCCAAATCTTCTTCTTCTTCTGCGTTCATTCTCAAACTCCAACTGCATCTAGCTGGATCATGGTCCTGCTAGATTTCCAGCAGGATGTAGTCCAGAAAATGGAAATGAGTTGTGTCGCCGTTTTATTTGCGCCAATGGCCCGACACATCCGTCTTCGGCGGGGATTCCTAATCAAGAATGAAGTATTAAACCACAGTTTACAAATAAATGTATTCAAGAATACTAAAATGATAATGAGATTATAAACAAATAATGCTTGCTTATAGAGCCTAATCTACATTTAGTTTATTTTTAAACTTTACTTTTTGTTATAGTCGGAAAAGGTCAAATTATCCACTACTTACTCGAGTAACTTCCCCTAGGACTGTCTCCTCTAGCAATCTCTTCTTCTCCAACCTCTGACAGCTAATGCAGCAATTCTGGTTCTCACTGTCCGAAAGAACATCTATATCAGGAGGATCCTCAAACCTGCCAAAATTGGGTTCATAAAACTTCTGAAAATAGAATGTCTTGCCATCATCCTCAGAAATGACATTGTCTTCATCTGGGTTGTCAATGCCACCTTTCATATTCCAGTCTTCAGGAACAACTTTCTGGATGACCTAGAACAGAAGAATAATGTATTTTTATAGAAAGTAACCAAAACAAAGTTTATTCATTGTTTTCACACTCTTCTTGGTTACATGGATGCAGTCCTTTCAGCTTGACACATTAGACCTCGGCATAGCTTACAGCTTGGCACATTAGACCTCAGCATAGCTTACAGTTTGACACATTAGACCTCGGCATAGCTTACAGTTTGACACATTAGACCTCGGCATAGCTTACAGCTTGGCACATTAGACCTCAGCATAGCTTACAGCTTGGCACATTAGACCTCAGCATAGCTTACAGTTTGACACATTAGACCTCAGCATAGCTTACAGTTTGACACATTGGACCTCGGCATAGCTTACACTTGGCACATTAGACCTCAGCATAGCTTACACTTGGCACATTAGACCTCAGCATAGCTTACAGCTTGGCACATTAGACCTCAGCATAGCTTACAGCTTGGCACATTAGACCTCAGCATAGCTTACAGCTTGGCACATTAGACCTCAGCATAGCTTACAGTTTGACACATTAGACCTCAGCATAGCTTACAGCTTGGCACATTAGACCTCAGCATAGCTTACAGTTTGACACATTAGACCTCGGCATAGCTTACAGCTTGGCACATTAGACCTCAGCATAGCTTACAGTTTGACACATTAGACCTCAGCATAGCTTACAGCTAGGCACATTAGACCTCGGCATAGCTTACAGTTTGACACATTAGACCTCAGCATAGCTTACAGCTTGGCACATTAGACCTCAGCATAGCTTACAGTTTGACACATTAGACCTCAGCATAGCTTACAGCTTGGCACATTAGACCTCGGCATAGCTTATAGTTTGACACATTAGACCTCAGCATAGCTTACAGCTTGGCACATTAGACCTCAGCATAGCTTACAGTTTGACACATTAGACCTCGGCATAGCTTACAGCTTGGCACATTAGACCTCGGCATAGCTTACAGTTTGACACATTAGACCTCAGCATAGCTTACAGCTTGGCACATTAGACCTCGGCATAGCTTACAGTTTGACACATTAGACCTCAGCATAGCTTACAGCTTGGCACATTAGACCTCAGCATAGCTTACAGTTTGACACATTAGACCTCAGCATAGCTTACAGCTTGGCACATTAGACCTCGGCATAGCTTATAGTTTGACACATTAGACCTCAGCATAGCTTACAGCTTGGCACATTAGACTTCAGCATAGCTTACAGTTTGACACATTAGACCTCAGCATAGCTTACAGCTTGGCACATTAGACCTCAGCATACCACTGAAGACGGATGTGTCACACCATTGGCGCAAATGACGACAACGCATTTCCATTTTCTGGACAACATGCTGTTGGAAATTTAGTTGGACCATTGTCCTGCTACAAGAGAGATCCAGTGGGAGTTTGAGAATGAACTCCGAAGAAGAAGACCTCAGCACAGTTTTTGGATCTCTTTGAGATATAGAATGGCACAACCCAATCTCAACTCTTCTCTTCCCATGGTCGGTCAAGGTGACCCAAAAATCAAGATGAAGTCAAATGTGTTACGATGAAAGGTGCAGATATCGCAGCTGAACTATAAACTGTACCATAATGCATTCCATTCTCAAGACTACTAAATAGAAGAACTTTTAGAATGGACATTCCATTCTAGTTTGCAGCTAGAAGAATGAGACTTGTAACTTAAGCATGGTAATTTGGTGCTAGGGGTTCCCATCCTTGAACAGACTTCCCTTTTGCAACCTGAAAATCATGCCACAACATATTCTGTTCTCCAGGCTATATTCTGCTAACATGCAGGAGGTTGTTCTAACATGCAGGAGGTTGCGAAGGAATGCTGAAAAACAATGAACACACGAGAAGACTGAATCATAATTCCTACAGTTGCCAAGACAAAACAAACCATACCTGCACTTTGTTGTGTACTGCATCAAGCTTATTGTCATCGCACTCGTCGACAAAAAATAGCTCCAGAGGATCAGATGCCTCTCCTAAGACAGTTTCACATCCTCTGTAGTACCAGTGGACATGTGCCTGCTTGCAGCCACCTTCTTCAAACAGGTACTGAACTTGAGCATTGTAGAACGGCTGAGTTGGGTCTGCAGGTGAGATGGAGACATAGTCTCCCTTGGTTATCTGGTGAAAGACAAGATTACATAAACATTTTTTCAAAGGTAACATTCCATATCACTGAGGCATTTTAGGGAATTTTACGCTGTGATCACATTTTTGCCCATAAATTGCGTACATAGGGATGTGGTCAGAATCATGCTTGGCGTTTCTTTTCCAGAAAATCTGGTACCCATTTCCTTAGGCTGGGTTGATCTAGAAGTTGTTTGTGGTTTAAAACTATTCCAGTTATACTAGAAAATCTTGACAATCAATAAAAGGTAATACTGTAGTAAAACTGTATGAAAATAGTACTTACAAAACATGTGATGAAGTTTTACTGCACGACGATTAACACACTTTCATTATCTGAAGCTCACATGAAATAATACACACAAAACAAGCTAAAATCATACAAATAACAATACACATGACATAATCATTGTTATTTATTACAAGTAATCATAATGCACAATGCATTTAAAACAGCAGCACGACTTGCCCGGAAGTTACAGCAACAACAACATACATCTGCACTTTTGAGAAGTCAGATTGCCACTGGTCAACCAACAACAAAGAAACGAAAAGTTTACCAACATGTCAATGATGCTATTAAAACAATGGTTGAACAGGTAAGATCCAGAAGAGCTAATCAACTTCTTGAAAAACAGCACATGTTTTGAACATGAATGTTGTGTAGAACTTAATTTCATGTCTATCATTTATGAGACAATTCATATCATTTGAAGATTTTATTATAATTATTTACTAGCTATATTGTTCATTAGTGTTTATTACAGTTTATATGAAATATTTTATATATTACCTTTGTATTTTGTCTTGGGGATATTTTGCCTGGGAATATTTTATCTTGGAATATTTTGTCTGTGATATTTTGTCTTGGGTATATTTTGTCTGAGAATATTTTGTCTAGTTACCCATGATTCTGTATCAATACTAGTATCATACATATCACATTTTCATACGTTTTTGAATCAAAGTAGAAGTTGACTCCTTTTTTTTCCTCAAGATTGTCCCATAATTCCCAGATTTTTTTTTCCAGATTGTCCCATAATTCCCAGATTTTTTCCCCAGATTGTTGCATAAAGTGGATCCTCCTGTATTCTGCCATCTTTCATCCTCTTAGATTGTCCCAGCCATCTGAGTCTATGCAAACTGAGCATAGAAAATACTGCGGTATTGCCTGTTCGTATCAATGCATCAGTGTTAGTAATGTTCTCCTGCCACCGAACAAAGAACAGTATTCTGATAGTGATTCTTTCCAGTTTCCATTTTTATAACTGGACGCTAAGAATGTCATTGGTTATTTTCTTACCATGCTACAGACACGGCTACATCATTTCACATCATGTGAAATCTTCAGGTCTCCATATAGTTTGTGAAATCTTCAGATCTCCATATAGTTTAATCTTCAGATCTCCTCCATATAGTTTTTGGTATTCTAATGTTTCATTTACTTTCAGATATTCTTTTTAGACTAGTTCTTGTGAGAGAACTAGTTTCCATGTTAACAAATCTACAATCATGGTTGGAGACAGCTCTCAGCTAGAACATGCAAACATCCCTCCACAGACGAGATAGAGATAGAGAGAGAAACTAAGACATCTCAGATTAGATCACATCTACGACATAAATGATTTTCTGACTGACCTCGACGTCATTAATCCTGGCTGCTGTATAATATTTCCTCTTGTTTTCTTCATGTGTTGGTAGACCAGGCCAAACTACTTTGGTCTTGACATTTGTAGCAGATTTATGTTTAGTCACTGCCACCAAGTTTTTGCTTTCTTGATCCTCTTTTTCAATTTCTGATTCCTCTTCAACATCATCTTCTTCTGCCGTCTTAATGGCCATATTTGGACACCTAATGGAAAATACAAAAATAAAAAGTATGTGAACTTTCAGGTCAAGGCAAATGTGAACAAGTGATAAAGTTTGTTAATGTTTTTTTTTCCTTTATATTCCTAACAATCAATATTCTTCTTGTACATGTCGCGGCGTCTGCTATGGCAAAGCGGCCTTTATTTCCACAGTCCATAGAAAACCTCCCTGCACTCCATCACAGGAAAACATGAAAACATGCAGTAAGGAAAGTTTTTTTTTATATTCCTAACAATATTTTTTTTTCTTTCCAAAAGTATCTTCTGCATTAATCTTCTTTTGCATTAATTCTCCTGCAGATTAGCAGGATGTAGTCCTGAGAATGTGGTGTCATGGTTTACAGCTTTGCTGCGATATATGTGCCTTTTGATCTGACACATCCGACTTCAGCATGGCTTCTGGTTCACTGAATCTACGTAGGATGAGACACGCCCACTCCACCCCAAAACCTTCTTAGTCACCATTTACAACATTCATGTAGGTACAGTGTTGCTATTCTTTGCTCTCCTTCTGGCCTCCCAATAACACGGACAACTCAAAATTAAATTTAATACCATTCTTCCTCTCTCTGTGCAAGAGAGGATATCTGGTGGCATAGTGGTTAAGACATTTGCAGTAAGTGCCATGGGTTTGATATCCTGCGACATCTTCATTGCAAGTGCATTTAGGGGGGGGGGGGAGAATCCCTGGACATTATCGCTTGAAGGTATGAGGTTATGTGTTATATGTGGTACTCTCAGCAGCTGGCATGCTGGTGCCGAGATGGGCGGAATATATATGTGGTAACCGTAGCCATTTTTTCTTACCAACAGATAATCATCTAGTCTGTCTCCAAGAGTATAGCTAACATCGTTTTTCTCTATCCAACTACCCAATGGTATCATTTAGATGTTTCTTTTTCACTTAAGGCAAGTATACGAGGGGTGGTTGAAAAGTTGTGCACTTTACTAAGTAATCGTAAAGACGGGCAGACTTTGCTGTGTATCATTCTAAAGACACACTACTAGCTGACAATTCCCGCACGTGCATAGCTCGAATGCTGCGGTGCGTGAAAAGAGAAATTAGCGGAAAACTAGTTCAGTTGTGTATGAAACTGTGTCACGGATAAAACAGAGCCTTGTTGTGTAATCTTCTTCTTCTTCAGCGTACATTCTCAAACTCCTGCTGAATTCTCTTGTAGCAGGACATGTCCTCTAAATTTCCAGCAGAATGTAGTCCAGAGAATGGAAATGCGTTGTGTCGCCGTTTTATTTGCTCCAATGGCCCGACACATCCGTCTTCGGCGGGTTGTGTAATCAAATTCCTGCACTTGTAGCAGGGTAAATCTGCACAAAAATTTCATGATGAGATAGTGTTTCTCATTTATAAGGATGTCACTGTAAAGCGTTGAAAAAAATCACTTTGAAACGCTAGCGGTCAAGATGAGCCAAGGAGCGACAGGCTGTCCATTGCAGATCCATCAATCTATCTCTTCGCAACAGAATTATTTTAAATAGTCACAAATAAACACATTTACCTGCGTTCCTTACAAGCTTGTTTGGCTCTGCCTGAGCCCCCAAACTTGGTCATGTCACGGCATGCAGCACATTTACCACAATCTGGTTGTTGACACACCTACAATTAAATTTAAATAAATCGTACAAGTCAATCTGTCAATCAAGTTGAGGTTTAAGTATGTTGATTATCATCGTTGCACACTGGACATATCGATAGGTGCTTACTTCTCTGCTTCAGTAAATCTCTCAGGGTATAACAACTGATGGTTTAGTCTTCGATAACTACCATCCGATAAGCTGAAATACCCAATCTGTTATTTGAAAGCATAAACAAAATGAGTTGTTTATGGTCAAATTGTTGGTTACAAACTGGCCAAAGTTGCGCATAAACTAATAAAAACATGCTGAATTTTCATTTGATGGTTATTGAATTTTCAAGAATGTTACTGTTTTATAAATTTATTTTAGCTCTCTCAAATTATCAATATTCATTCATTTCACTATTGTCTATCCTCAGGTGGTGGAGTTGTCATAGTTTTCATATGTCACAATCTAGCATACCTCACATATACCACAATCAAGCCTACCTCACATATCCCACAATCAAGCCTACCTCACATATACCACAATCAAGCCTACCTCACATATGCCACAATCAAGCCTTCCTCACATATGCCACAATCTAGCATACCTCACATATACCACAATCAAGCCTACCTCACATATACCACAATCAAGCCTACCTCACATATACCACAATCAAACCTACCTCACATATACCACAATCAAACCTACCTCACATATACCACAATCAAACCTACCTCACATATACCACAATCAAACCTACCTCACATATGCCACAATCAAGACTACCTCACACATCCCACAATCTAGCCTACCTCACATATACCACAATCAAGCCTACCTCACATATACCACAATCAAGCCTACCTCATATATACCACAATCAAGCCTACCTCACATATACCACAATCAAGCCTACCTCACATATACCACAATCAAGCCTACCTCATATATACCACAATCAAGCCTACCTCACATATACCACAATCAAGCCTACCTCACATATGCCACAATCAAGCCTACCTCATATATACCACAATCAAGCCTACCTCACATATGCCACAATCAAGCCTACCTCACATATACCACAATCAAGCCTACCTCATATATACCACAATCAAGCCTACCTCACATATACCACAATCAAGCCTACCTCACATATACCACAATCAAGCCTACCTCACATATACCACAATCAAGCCTACCTCATATATGCCACAATCAAGCCTACCTCACATATACCACAATCAAGCCTACCTCACATATGCCACAGCGCTGTCTCTTAGTCTTGGAAGTCTCATCAATCTGACCTTGGAAAATGGAGTCAAATATTCTTCGGACAAGAGGAGTCACAGTGGCCTTTGTGTCCTTGGGTTTTTCTTTTTTAGCCTTTACTCTGGCCACCTCTTTTCTCAACTGCCTCCTGAGAACGAGAGTGACTCCATTACATAAATATTTATATTAGAAAAATTACAGGAAGGACACAAAACAGAAAATGAAGTCTTTAAATTGTAAAAGTTAAAATTAATGCCACTCCAGAACACCCGATCCAAATTTAATTTAAAATTATATGATTTTCTTTCTTAAGTACATGCATATTTATTATCTCACACACTCTCTAAACACATTTACACACGCGCCTCGAGTGAGTGTGCTATATAAACATTTATCAGTTATAAAATGCTGCTAGCAAAATAATATAACACTGCCAAAGTCGTATGTGATGAGCAACTGAAGCTAATAAAATTATGACATCACGCATCTGTTCTCTGGACATCCTTCTGGAAATCTAGTCGGATCATTTTCCTGCTACAAGGGAGATCCAGTGGGGATCTCGTAGTCGTAACCTGCGATAACAGTTACAGTAGAACCCCGCAATATCGAAGTTCTCGGGGAAATTGAATTAATTCGATATATCCGAGGTTCGATATAACCGTTTTTTATTAAATGCAATGCTCTAAGAACTTGCAATGTCAAGCCGATTTCACGAGTTATGAAGCGCGCTTCACGAAGCTGTGAGCTAGGCCTACTATACATTTCTTTTTAAACACGAGATAAAAAGTTGTTTTTAAAGTTAAATAATAAAAATTAGCAGTACATTTACATACCTGTAAGTACATGTATATACAGCTGTAGTCATATGGTGATACATTCAACTTTGGCAGCAGTCTCAATTAAGTCCAGTATACATGTATGTATCTTTTTTGAAGAAGTCCGTAATTGATTTCTGCTGCATCGGACGTGAGCTAATAACAATGTTCTCCAGGTCTGCTACCATTTTAAATCCATTTTTCGTATCCGCGTTGCTACATTCCATCCAGTTACGCAAAACAGCAAGAGCTTCCACGGCGTCGGCTGTTGTGGGTGGGGGACGTTCCATGCTGTCACCAATATCATCGTCATCATCATCATCATCATGTTGTGAAGTTACCGACCTTACAGCAGCGTCATAGTAGCAGTCCCATAAAGATTATCATTTGGCCAAATGACGAGATTTTGGTTTGTTGTACGGCTTGTAAATACAGTTTGGCAATGTCCAACATGTGGGCCGCGGACCTGATATTCTTTGACATGATAGGTCAGCAAATCTTTGTCTGTTTCGGACTTCGATATACACGTCGATTCATTACCAAAAGGCCACCGTGGAACTTCGCTATAAGCGAAATGGTGCAAACCCGACTTCGCTATATCCGTAATTTATTAGAGGGATTAATGTTACCTATTGCGCGGACTATTTAAAATATTCGCAATAACCGAATGTTCGAAATATGCGAGTTCGATATAGCGGGGTTCTACTGTATCATGTTGTTCCAACATGCCGATGTTGTGCTTGAACTAGGACGGGCACGGTGTAGGTGAGCGGAACTAAGAAACCTGTCGCAAGGTCCTGAGTTGTGCCCTGATGTCGACGTCAGTTTCGGCTGCATAAGACTCGAAACACCATCAAATCGGATAACTGCTGGAACAGAGGGAGTGCACTTATGGGAATGCACCACATGCTGTGAGGCCAGTTTCTAATCAAGAAGATCCAGTGGGGAGTTAGAAAGCAAAAGCAAACAAACAAATGATATAACACCAGCTGACTGCGAAGATATTTATTGTGCTTCACCCACCTTTTACCCAAAGTAACGCCAGCCAGTTTGATTAGTGCCCTCATGCAAGGTGTAGTAATGAGTAGAGACTCATCCTCCTCTGCTGCATCATCAAAACTCTGAACTTGATCCACCACAAATTGGGCATGTCGTAGCACGCTATCTTCTGATAAACTTGTCAGCCCAGCTGGAGGTACAGTAGTCTGAGGAACATATAGTTATGCCATGTGTAAATATAGAAACTAGAATATTTATAGAAATATAAAGTATTTTAAAATCTGCTCAAATTTTGACAAATTTAACTATCAAAAATTCTCTTGAATTGTAGTCAATTAATGTTATACCAAATTATTCTTCCGCACTCGTTCTCAAACTCCTGCAGATTAGCAGGATGCAGTCAAGAGAACGGAATGCTGTGTCATGGTTTACAGAAGGGGTTGGTAACCTACAGCCTGGACTCGGCCCACCAACCCATCTCATCCAGCGCCAAAACAAAAATCGCAACTACTACCCCACAGTGCACCTAAAATAGTAATTTAAGTGCATATTTCAAACCTGGTTTAGAACCACATCCCGCCAAAGACGGATGTGTCGGGCCATTGGCACAAATAAAACAGCAACACAACGCATTTTCATTCTCTGGACTACATCCTGCTAGAAATCTAGTAAGACAATGATCCTGCTACAAGGGAGATGCAGCGGGAATTTGAAAATGATCGCTGAAGAACCACATGAACTTAATTATTGTATCAATATGTCTAGACCTAAATACACATGTAAACTTCCATAAGTTTTAAAATGTCCAAATGTATAGCATTAATACATTTCTGGAAAGTGACTGCTTGCTTCTTGCGATCACTGTTGATAATTTGATTACTGGCACTTTCCGTAACTTAATAATGCATAATCATCGGGTTCGTGCCATTTCTAAGCTCACTGATTTAGTGCAAAGAAAGCCAAAATGACACTTTTATGACTGTGGAAAGACAAGGGGGGTGGAAGGTGCACAATGGGGATGGAAGGTGCACAAGGGGAAAAGAAGGTACACAAGGAAGATCAAAGGTGCATGGGGATGAAACCCACTGGTATGTGCGTGGGCGCACACATGTGAAAAGGCACACAGGGCGGACGAAAAGTACACGGGGGGATGAAGAAGAAGATGGTAATGTTCCTCCTTTGCAAGCAAAGATGGGCATGGCATAGAAAAATAATAATAAAATGTGGTGTGAACAAATAGAACAAAAAATAATTTGTGATTGTCTAATTTAGTTTTGGTTTGTGAGTTTGCAGACGTCCAATGAGTCCGATTTGTGTCAGGAAAGTTCTATTTCAGTACTTGCAGAGGGTCCAGAGCAGGACAGATATAAGATTTTTCCTTTCGCTTCTGTCTCTAGTAAATTGCCCGCATTGTTCATTCTTTTTCAAATTTAATGATATCCGCAGTGATCTGGGTGTGCCAAGCTGAGCGATCAAGGGTTGCAGTCTCCCAGGAGCTAGGATTGATGCTGCAGTGCTAAATAGGGGGGATGAAAGGGACACAGAGGAATGAAAAATACACAAGAAGGATACCTGGGGGCACAAGAAGTTTTATATGAATACGAATACCTGACAAAAGAACTGCTATTTTTCCAATAATTAATTTATTCATAATACCTGAATTTTATTCAACAAATCCTCGTAACTAGCATCTGGATTGTTGATGAGAAATTCAATAACAATCTTGGACATATGAACTTTGACCCTCATCTGCTCAATGAAAGGACCGTAAGCCTCGCTGGGTTGCATCAATATGTACTCGGCAAAACCTGCAGTCAGAAAAAATAATTATGTGTAACTGTAATCAAACCAGAGGTCGTAGTAACTGGATTACCAGAACCACAATTTTTTTTATGGTTGTGAAGCTTTTATATAACCAAATTGGACTAACATCTAAGGTTGAAAGAATGTACTATAAGAGGTACATTTTACTTAACCTTTAGGACTCTACAGGCGCAATTTTGCAACAAAAGTGTGTCCCCCATCTTGCCTATTGGCGCAATATTGCGCAGCAACTTAACAGATAGTGCCCAAATCGCGAGTACGGAACTTCACAAAGTAAAGCTTATATGACGTAGAAATTCCCGCCACACGAAGCTAGGAATACGTCAGTCTAAAGATCAAATTCCTTTACACATTACCATTGTAAGAAGGGGAAAGCCAGTTGGTTTTGTAACGCATTTCTGGAGCGACTTTAGCTATTTTCGGTGCCGTATTTTACTATCAAATTGAGTACCGCCTGCCATGGGTAAGTAATCGCGACTACATGTTCTAATTGTTGTTTTTTGTGTTTAACATGTTGTTATTTGTTAAGAATGTATGTGTATTCGTTCAAAAACACAAAAATAATATGTACGTGGGGTGCCACGTGTGTGCATGGACAATAATTACACTGTGTGTCGGCCTAGACCTAGTGTTGACCGGACGGACATTATGAGATTTCTTCACGTTTTATTCGTTTTTTAGGCCATATTATATTAGTTTGTATATGAAACAATATATATACAACAAGTTTAGGTATTAGGGAGGATTTTATCAATGTTCCCACACATTGCTCAAGTATTAGGGTCGTTAAGAAGTTATATGGACGATTTTGAAAATGGTGTTTTCAATTTTTCCCCCGAATTTTCAACTTCACATCTTGCTCACAACTGTCATATCACACATACAACAACAACAAAAACATGACTATATTCACTATTCATTCCTTTATTTAGATATGTAAAAATTATTTTGATACCTTTTAAAACAAAAATGTTATCGTGTTTTCAAAACACCCATCGTCCAAAACGCAAATTTTCCAAAAAACAATTCAGGCCACAGGGGGATATTGTGCAATTTTAATTGAGGGCTCTAGAGGTTAACCGGAAAAATTTGTGTCTGGAATAAAACGGATTATTTGTTTGAAATAATGTTTCACTTTGTCAGATGAATGTACATACAAGGTTTTTACGTCTCCTCCATAATATAAAGAAGCATTATGCTTGTAAATTCATGAGTATGCAGTAATAATACACTCAAATTGTTGCAAGAATGCGGTGGACAAACTGGTTAGGGAACAAAATTCTACAACCTTTAAAATTTTCCTGTACAGAATTATGATTTGACCTATTTACACACAAAACTCCCCCCCTCCCCAAAGATAAATAAGATATGCATTCAAATGTGGGTCAAAGTGCATGAGCTATGGAAAGATTGATTAGCAACCAACCAATCATTCGATTAATTGCAAGTGATACAATGTATAAAACTGTGATATAATCAAGTGTTTTTAAGTAATTCAATCACATTCTGTTCCTTAGCAGATTTCAATTTTCACTATTTAAAATATTTAATACAAATTATGTTCTTCTGCATGTGTTCATGAGATATAAGAGTTTCCCTTACTTGAAACTATTAAATAAAGGCTAATTTAAATAATGACAAACCTGTTGAAAACCCAATCAAGGCATTTTCTCCTCCATCAAAGCCAGCAACAAACCATTCATTTATTGGACCCATGTTGCGGCAAGGTACTCCACCTGGAATAGAACAATCACATTAAAGAAAAAAAACTACCAAACATTGAAAACACTTTATTTTCTTCTACACGTGAGAAGCCTTGTAGGCTAGTTGATAGTGAGCTTGCCTACTGTAACCGAGTTACAGAGGTGCCAGGTTCTAGCCTAGTTGATAGTGAGTTTGCTTACTGTAACCGAGTTACAGAGGTGCCAGGTTCTAGCCTAGTTCATAGTGAGTTTGCTTACTGTAACCGAGTTACAGAGGTGCCAGGTTCTAGCCTAGTTCATAGTGAGTTTGCTTACTGTAACCGAGTTACAGAGGTGCCAGGTTCTAGCCTAGTTGATAGTGAGTTTGCTTACTGTAACCGAGTTACAGAGGTGCCAGGTTCTAGCCTAGTTCATAGTGAGTTTGCTTACTGTAACCGAGTTACAGAGGTGCCAGGTTCTAGCCTAGTTCATAGTGAGTTTGCTTACTGTAACCAAGTTACAGAGGTGCCAGGTTCTAGCCTAGTTGATAGTGAGTTTGCTTACTGTAACCGAGTTACAGAGGTGCCAGGTTCTAGCCTAGTTCATAGTGAGTTTGCTTACTGTCACCAGGTTACAGCGTGCCAGGTTTACTATCACCAGAAAATGTGATATGTTTGAAACCAAGTCCAGATAAAAAATCATGGTCGTGATTTCTCACTTAATACGGTCGTTCCTCCAGTTCAGGGGTTGTAGTTGGGTACCAGGAGTATGTGTTGAGGAAGGTAAACACCGCAAGGAAGGAAACTGGCCACACCACCTAATAGTTGCTACCATGGGACTTTAATACATATCTGTACTACGACTAAAAGATGTTGCCATTTTTGTTTCGATCCCTGGAAATAATGAGCAATACAGGATTTGCATTCTTTTGTGCAATTGAGGTTTCTCCAGAGATGTATTTCATACTGTGTAGATAGACTCCCAACTCCCTATAGGCATGCAATGCTTTGAGAAGAAATGTACCACTCAGAAGGTAAAAAGCTTCCTGTGTAGTCATATAATTTACTATGGCCACGCAGAAGATGGATGTGTTAGACCATTGGCACAAATAACACGGTGACACAGCGCATTTCCATTCTCTGGACTACATCCTGCTGGAAATCTAGTAGGACCATTGTCCTGCTATAAGGGAGATTCAGCGGGAGTTTGAGAATGAACACTGTAGAAGATCTACTAGGGAATCTGTGCTGTTGCATAGCAAGTTTGTCTAATGGGACACTAGTGAGACCTTCAAACCTGCATGCTAAAACTGGCATGTTTGTTTGTTTGAATTTTAACTTTATGTATTTCTTTGAAACAGCCATTCCTTCTGTTTTCTTCTTTTTTAGACTAATTCCTTTGTTTTCACTTGCTTGTACTACCATGTCCAACAGGGCTTGAAGTTGTTGTTCGCTCCTTTTAATCAGAATTGTATCGTCAGCATATCTTAGATTATTCAGATTGTAACCTCCAACTGCTAATCCTGGAATGTAAATGAATATAGAAAAAGAAAAAAGAAAATTTTCTAATGTGATGCCTATGAAAAATAAGCAAACAAAACAAAAGTGATCATATGGGAATATAAAGATTTAAAAAATTGCTGGAACATCTGCGGTCAAATATATTGAAAATCAGAGACTGAAATGGTTCCGCCACTTAATGAGAATGAACCAGTATTGGCCAACAACAGAGCATACAACATAAATGAAGACATCAAACGGCAAAGGAAGACCAAGAAGAAGGTGGATTAAAGGAGTTACAAACACTCTGAGACCTCACAATATTACTGCATATCAAGCGACCAAACGTAATATTGCCCAAAAACCGACCAGCATTCAACCATGCTACAGCTAACAGTAACAGCAGAGAAAACACAATCGATAGAAGAAAAATGTTACACTGAAGAACTAATAACAGAAAAAATATGGAAGTTATTTGCTGCTGGCATCTTTTACAGAAACTCTATATAAACAACCTAACTTCACATCCATACCTTCTGGGCTGGCATCCTCTTCAAATATGGGTTTCAAGACTCCGCTGAAGTACAGATACTTGTTACGTTCAATCAGGCCGGTGTCAAATGCACACAAGTGTGTGTTCTTATCGTAAACACTGGAAGGGAACACAGTTTTAAAGATTAAAGTGCATGCAGATGAATCTATCAATCAAATACTCAATCAATCAATCATCTATTATGTCTATCTATCTGGCTATACAACTATTTGCACCTCATGGAATATAGGTCTTAAACACACTCCTCTATCTTGTCCTATTTTTAGCTTGCTTCCAGTTCTTTCCATGCTCTACCACACCAAACTACTTTTGCGTCTCTGCATCTAATTCTTTCCTCTAGATAATACTTGTTATTTCTCGTTTCCTGTGGGTTCTAGATTAATGCCTGTATTATTATGCTTTCTTCTTCAACGTTCATTCTCAAATTCCTATTGAATCTCTCTTGTTAGGACAATGGTCCTACTAGATTTCCAGAAGGATGTAGTCCAGAGAATGGATATGAAAATGGAGAATTACATTGTGTTGTCGCCATTTTATTTACACCAATGGCCCAACACATCCATCTTCGGTAGCTTGCTATGCTTTCTGTTAGCTTTCTTAATGTGTGTCCTCCGCCGAAGACGGGATGTGTCTGCCATTGGCGCAAATAAAACGGCGACACAATGCATTTTCATTTTCCGGACTACACCCTGCTGGAAATCTTGTAGGATCATTGTCCTGCTATAAGAGAGAACCAGCAGGAGTTAAAATGAACGCTGAAAAAAGAAGATATCAGCTTCTGACTCCGATAGGAAAACGAGGAAGGAGACAAATAATTTTTGAAATTTAAAAAAAAAAGAGGGAGACTTACCTGAAGTTTGTGATTTTATGTTGTGGCCGGTCTTCCGTTATTTTATCAAAGTCTTCGTTACCAGTAAACAATGACAACTTTGGATCAGTGAGGGCAAATAACTCTTCAACCTAGAAATAGTAAAACCAACATTAGCCTGACATTTACCGCTACAGACATTACAATAGATCTATTATGTGTATGAGAGACAAAATTAGCTATAAACATCAATCTTCGGGATTCGTTTTTAAATTACTAGATGAAATATATCACATCATGGTTTAAAGCTACACTATCCATGCATTTTTGGCCCAACACATCAAACTTCCGCATGACATTTTTGGTCAAAGACAACGTATTGAATGAGGAAGTCAGTCCATACCAAAACATCCTTAGTCACTACTTACACTATGCATGGTAAGTGGCAGTGTTATTTCTTTGATCCCTTTTTCAGACCTGGCAATACACATCATGATCATATCCATAACCCTTCAGGGTCGTAGAGTTGCCACTCTTGAAATATAGCGGTGCCACTCTTGAAATGTCAACAGAAAAATTTTGCCATGCCTCTGTTCTTTGTTTAGGTGAAGAATCTTAATCTTGTCCAGTCTTTAATATTATCAATCCATACTTTCCTCTTACCACCTCTTCTTCATCAACCATCAGCTGTTCCCTGCAAGATAATTTTGGAAAGGAAATCATACCTCATGGCCAAACCACACAAATTTTGTGATGTCTCACCACTGCCGTGAGATGTTCCTGTTGGCGTCAAATACACATAGGCCAACAGAAATATAATAGCAAGTGAACTGCAGATTAGTAGCATGTACTCTGGAGAAAAGAATGTTGTCATGGTTTACAGATTGACTGCACCTTTCGGCCTGACACATCCAACTTCAGCATATACCAAGTAAAAAATTAGACAGTTTTCAGGAATTCTAGGGATGTAATTATTAATCAAGAGAGAAAATGAAAAATTCACTGCATGGTACATGCCGAAATCGGATGTGCTGGACCTTCCAAGGTGCAAATAACTCAGTTATGCCATAAATTAGTACTACAACGTACTTCATGCTTCCCGGCAGAAATCACATGCACTTTTGTGTTGGTTACCAGAGTTCGAAAGAAGAAGAAGACTATGTCACAACTACAAAATTTTTTCTGAGCTTGTTCTCAAACTCCTGCATATAACAGGCTGCAGTTCAGAGGATGGAATGAGTTGTACCATAGTTTGCAGCTTGACTACAATATCTGTGCCCGTCAGCCCAGCACATCCAACTTCAGTATAACATTGGATCACTTTATGAAACAGTAAATTCAACTCACAAAATCCTCTTAACTTCCTACAACATGCATGGTAGGCCTTAGTGTTGGTACTCTCTGTTCCCCTTTTGAGTCCGGCAACACTTGCCCGACTACAAATAATCATTTTAGCTTAAGTAAGGCCTGCTGTCTAATGAAAGCAATGAGATCAAGCAATTACTAGAGTACACCCATAACTGAGCCAAATGCAAAGCGTGTTACGAAACCATGGCCTTTGGAAAAGTAAGAAATTGGTCGCTCACGGTCACTTACAAAGGACACTGTTCTGTAGCATTCTTTACATTCAGATCCGTCTCTCGTTTACACAAAAGTCGCTTCTAGTGGACGGCAGGCCTAATGTGTGCACAATGGAAAAAAAATACTTTTATGGACGTGACTATTACCTTCTAACCTTGCTACAATGATCCTTCAAGGAACGATGCAAGGAAAAAAGGAAGAGACAAATTTTTCTTAACGGACCCACAGATACAAACAAATGAGCAACACAACTTACAGCATCTTCAGAATCACCAGGAAATAACTTCAGTTCCTGATCGTCCATGTACTTCAAACATTCGTTACATCTTTCTGGGAGAGCTTTCGTATGACTTAAAGTCAACACTGTGGAATTTCTGTAAATAAGAAACAGTTCATAACATGAAGTAAAAGATTACAAGTGGGAGGGGAAACAAACAGATGATGATGATGAAATAATACCTTTAGCTGCGAGCAGATAGCTTGACAGTCCACTGATAAATTGACAGATTTTCTGACAAAAGTACAGGTCTTCCTCAACTAAGGTGATACCGGTGAGTATAAGCATGGTTGTGTTAAGGGGGCTTATAGGTTTATGTTTTTCCCAAAAGGAAGCATTTATTATTATTCGAGAAAAATAATACTATTCACGACATACACGTTATCTACTAGGGATTTGTTGTTGCATGGTGGTTGTTCTGGTATGTCACTGGCGAGACCAGGCAGTTAACATAATCTATGCCGAGTCATATGCCAGATTGTAATTAATTTAAAATTCAGCTTACCTTTATTGTTGGTTGATATTATTTTCATCTTCTAGTTTGGCCCTCTTGGGACTGTTTTCCTTATCATCGTTCTCATCAGGACACTTGTCACATTCAGTCATCTCCTTGGCTTGAACATCATTAGCAACTATTTCTTGACCTTTCTTTGGTTCCAACTTGGGCCTGCTTGGAAATTATGAATGTTTCCGTAGAAAGTATTTTCAAACAAGTAATAAAATAATAAAATATCAATGCAAAAGCAGTCAAGCTAAATTACATCTGGACAGAGCAAGCATATTATTTATCAAGTGAGATATTCTTCTCAGAACGATGTGTTCATCGTGAATACTCTGAACACTTCTCTGTCCCGGGCAAGCAGGTCTGCATTGGCCAGAGACATGTGCATACATTCTTCGATGTCGCTGGTCCATCGTCTTCTTGGTCCATGCACAGAGAAAGACAAATCAAGGTAAAGAACATTAAATGTAGATAAGGGTCGAATCGTGAACAACATCACAGCATGAAAGCTGAAGTTTATTTTGGTTATATAAAGAGACTTAATAGCATGAGAAAACTAGTAATGGAAGGCATAGTTGCTGGTAACAAGGCAAAGATAACAACGGACGAGAGACATTTCAGAGTCTTTAGAGGTGCCCATGGCGGCATCATGTCAACTTGCTCAGAATTGTGAGGACGTTTAGTGCTCATAAGTAATACTGCATTCTGGGAAGAATGTAACTCAATTAATGCTATTCATAATATATCCCAATCATTTATATTTTCATATAACCTTAATTTCTTGCTGCCTCAATGGAGCCCTGATATACAGGAACAGACGAGATATCTGGAACAGACCCGTGAGCTTTCTAAAAACAAGTTGTTTTAAAAACCTCTTCTATTTATGCTGTCCATATTTTCATGGGTGCTTCTCTAACTTTAAGCCCACTGTATTTAAACAGCGTCACTTTTCGGATGGTATTAGTAACTAGTAGCATGTCAGAACCATTTGACCTGCTGTTTTCTGATGAAGTTCCGCACTCGTGTTATACCCACCTGCCGTCTGATTGTCTCATTACTGATTATATCTATTTTTGTGACCAAGTGAAAAAAAACTACTGAAAGCAGACAAAAGGGTAAAGTACACCCTGATCAAGTGAAAATATTTGATAGAATAGGAACCACCAAATCAATCAAACAAACAGAATAGGAACCACCAAATCAATCAATCAAACACAGAATAGGAACCACCAAATCAATCAATCAAACACAGAATAGGAACCACCAAATCAATCAATCAAACAGAATAGGAACCACCAAATCAATCAAACACAGAATAGGAACCACCAAATCAATCATCAATCAAACACAGAATAGGAACCACCAAATCAAACAGTGATTGTTCCACGTAAACTGCTATTTAAATTTTGTTTTATATATTTACTTACCAATTGGTGCACAATTTTACTGCAGTTTTCTATTTACTTGAATTTTTTTAATCAAACTAATGCAAACATGTTTTGGCAGTAAAGAAAGTCAATAATAATCATGTACGTTCAAGTAACTCACCTTCCAGAAAACAATGACATAATTGTGGGCTGTTTGTCATCAGGAGTCTTAGAGGCGAGACGACCTGAAGTCCGAGCAGGTGCTGTAGAGTATAGATAAAACATATACATATTTTCTGATGCCACTAAGCTATTACACCTAATTAACCTTACAGGCTCTATAGGTGGTTATAGCCCCGACGTCATTATGTAACTTGGGTCGGTAGGCGTCTCCATTCACCCCCATTGCTATGCCCCAAATCATCAGCACGGAATCACACGAAGTAAAGCTTATATGATGTAGAATTCCCGCCACACGAAGCTAGAAAGAAATATGTCACAGCCTAAAGGTCAAGTTCCTTTACACATTACGATTGCAAGAAGGAAAAAGCCGGCTAATTTTTGACAACAAATTTCTGAAATGAATTTGTCCATTTTCGACCACATATTTTACTATCAAATGTAGTGTAGCATTGGCAAGTGATCAAATGTAGTGTAGCATTGGCAAGTGATCAAATGTAGTGTAGCATTGGCAAGTGATCAAATGTAGTGTAGCATTGGCAAGTGATCAAATGTAGTGTAGCATTGGCAAGTGATCAAATGTAGTGTAGCATTGGCAAGTGATCAAATGTAGTGTAGCATTGGCAAGTGATCGTCATAGAAAGTGATGTCTACATGTTTTAATTGCTGTTTTTATGTTTTAGTTGTTGTTATGTTATAGAATGTTCGTTTATTCATTGAAAAACACAAAAACAATATGTATCAGAGGTGTCACGTGTCAGCTTTTAAAATAAAAACATTGTATGTCCATAGTCTTAAACGAGCAGACATTGTATGTGATTTCTTCACGTTTGATTAGTTTGTTCAGTCCATATTACATTAGTCTGGAAATAAACGATATTTTAAAAAAGTGATTAAACACTTAAGAGTTGGTTGTCCCATCTCATATGGGGTCAAAGTGACCCAGATGCCATACTTACCCTTAGAACCCAGTAGGTCGATACTTTAGGATTTACACTAAATATGGTTACCCCAGAAACCAATTTTTTGGTATTTCGACTTGCAAGAACAGCGTACAGCATAAAGTAAGTTAATGATATAACAAAACATAATTTTATGCCGTATTTGTGTCAAAATAACTCAGATCTGGTGGAGCGTTTTTGTGTATTTTTTTTTCTCATGCGCCCGGGGAAAGGGGTGATTAAGTAGGAGAGAAACCACATCACTGTACATAGAAAGTAGGAGAGAAACCACATCACTGTACATAGAAAGTAGGAGAGAAACCACATCATTGTACATAGAAAGTAGGAGAGAAACCACATCACTGTACATAGAAAGTAGGAGAGAAACCACATCCTTGTACATAGAAAGTAGGAGAGAAACCACATCATTGTACATAGAAAGTAGGAGAGAAACCACATCATTGTACATAGAAAGTAGGAGAGAAACCACATCATTGTACATAGAAAGTAGGAGAGAAACCACATCATTGTACATAGAAAGTAGGAGAGAAACCACATCATTGTACATAGAAAGTAGGAGAGAAACCACATCACTGTACATAGAAAGTAGGAGAGAAACCACATCATTGTACATAGAAAGTAGGAGAGAAACCACATCATTGTACATAGAAAGTAGGAGAGAAACCACATCATTGTACATAGAAAGTAGGAGAGAAACCACATCATTGTACATAGAAAGTAGGAGAGAAACCACATCATTGTACATAGAAAGTAGGAGAGAAACCACATCATTGTACATAGAAAGTAGGAGAGAAACCACATCACTGTACATAGAAAGTAGGAGAGAAACCACATCATTGTACATAGAAAGTAGGAGAGAAACCACATCATTGTACATAGAAAGTAGGAGAGAAACCACATCATTGTACATAGAAAGTAGGAGAGAAACCACATCATTGTACATAGAAAGTAGGAGAGAAACCACATCATTGTACATAGAAAGTAGGAGAGAAACCACATCATTGTACATAGAAAGTAGGAGAGAAACCACATCATTGTACATAGGATCAAACATTTTGTACAAACATCCTGCAAAAATTTAAATGTTATTATTCTTTGCTCCTCTTTTGGGCCCCAGCAACACCCGAGCGCAATGTCCTGTAAATTTCTTGGAACCAAAACAAACTGCCAAAGACAAATGTGTCGGGCCATTGGAATGCATAAAAAGGCGACACAGCTTATTTCCATTCTCTGAACTACATCGTGTTGGAAATCTAGTAGGACCATTGTCCTGCTACAAGAGTGACCCAGTGGGAGTTTGAAAATAAACGCTGAAAAAGAAGAAACGATAACCATTTCTTCTACAACTTATGAGAACAATTTTGTTGTTTATTAAATTAATCCTCTATACTTACTTCGAGTGGGTGTCTCTACGGATTTTCTACCTCCTTTTAATTTTTTAACCGGTGGTGAGAAGTCATCTTCATCCCCATTGTCTGCTCCGTTAGTGTCAATCTCTGCTTCAATCAGATCAACTTCCACTACGCCGTTCAATAGTTGGTTACCATTCTGTGTCTCCGCGATATCCTGATGACATAAAGTAATATAGTATATAAAACAATTTCAAATATGGTCGGATTATTTTTACATATTTTGTAGTAATTGTTATAAACAAACAATTTTTAATTCTGAAAATGAAGTCCATCATCAAAAGATCCATTAACATGGAATGGAGCTCACCTCATCCATGGCAGCCAAAAGGACAATGCTATCTACAAGCTTGGAAGAAAGGAACAAACTATGTTTAGATTGAGAAAATACTCTAACATATGTACGGGAAGTTTGGAGTTGGTGTCACTGATATGTACCCTTTTGGACAAGTTCCAGAAAACACAAAACATATTTTACAGAACTGCACACTGTACGTAAGTAAAGACAAGATGAAAGCTATGAGCCTCTGAAAAAGCTTCTTCTTCTGCGTTCAGCATCTGCATGTGCAAACCAGACAGTGGTGTGGGCAGCTATAGATATGCATACCACAGCGGTTTGGGCAGATACGGATATGTATGTGCAAAATAGACCACAGTTTGGGCAACTACAGACCTGAATTTAAAAACCAATGATTTTGGCAGCTACTGACCTGCATGTGCCAGACAGTGGTTTGGGCAGATATGGGCCTGTATGAACACAATTCTCTTGGTGTGGTCACTGAGTACATTTTTTAGACTAATATTCCTAGATCTTGTACACAGTGTGTTAAATGTACACACGTGTTGCCTTTCCCAAAAAGAAAACAAAGAATAGCATTACTAATCTTCCATGCATGGAGGGGGGGAAGGGGGTCATGTGTGTGTGAGAGAGAGTTGGCAGTCCCATTCCATAGGTCATAGTGACCCAAAAACCATGCTGAAGTCAAACGTGCCGAGCTGGAAGGCGCAGATAATACAGCCTAGCTGTAAACCATGACACAATTTATTCGCCTCTCCAGACAATGTCCTGCTAACCAGCAAGACTTTAGGAATGAATGCTGGAAAAGGCAATGTACCATATTAGAAACACTTATCTGCCAATCATGTCATAAGAGTCAACTAAGGAGGTTTTGGTGTGGAGTTAGCTGTCCCTTCCCGTCATAGTGACCCAGAATCCATTCTTAAATCTGATGTGTTAGGTTGAAAGGCGCAGACATCACAGCTAAGCTGTAAACCATGACCAAATGCATTCCATTCTCCGAACTACATCCTGCTAAACTTTAGGAGTTTGAGTACGAACGCAGAAGAAAAATAAACACAAAAATAAAACATTTATCTTACCACTTTGCAGTTGACCTTGCTTCTGTCATCTGTATTCTCGTTCGTAAATTCTTTATTTTCTACGTTATTTTCAATGTTAGAGCCCAATGCAAATTTAGACAATGTCACAGCAACAGAGGATCTGTTAGTGATATGCCCACTGGCTACTGTCGCTGATGAAAATTCACCATTGTGAGCATGCTTAATGTCGGTGCTACTTGTACCATTGCTAGTTCCGTTTGTGTTAACACTTGCCAACAGGAAACCGCCAATGATGGCATCAATCTTCTTGTAAAAACCTTTCTATTAAAAAGAAAAAAAGTATTTCAAAAATACTTTTAAACTGGGTTTATTCAGTTCAAAGATGATAAAAACCTGCTAGGATGGTGTTTATCTGGCATTCTTTATGAGGTTATACTAAAGAGAAACGCGGTGGCCTAGCTGATAGTGAGCTTGCTTACTGGATTACAGCGTGCCAGTGCCAGGTTCCAAACAACATCTGGACAAAACAATCGGGTTTAGATTTATCTCCTTACAGCTCCTCCAGCTGTAAATGGATACCTGATGCATGAGTTTGGGAAGGTAAACACAGCAAGGAAGGAAACTGGCCATCTCATCTAATACTGTAGTTGCTGCAGCTTAGCAAACGAAAAGTTATCTTCATCTCCAATGGCAGGTCACTGTTATGGGATCTGCCTTACCTTTATACTAAAGAAAATCCTGGATTGACAACATCAAGGAATGGTCTGGGCATGATTTTGTCTACACCCCTCCAAGTGGCTATGGATAGAGATATTTGGAGAGCGTTCTTTTACTGATGTCACCAGTGTGGTACCCCTACGATCTAAATGTTTTTGGGTCTTATTGTTATTGTTATTATCTAAGGTTTTCCACAGTTTATGCAAGCACCAGATGACTGCAGTACTCAATGTACCTGTGGGTTGCAATGTACCTGTGGGTTGCAATGCTACAAAATGGACATATTATTTCTAGATGAGATTTTCTTGCACTCTCAAAGCATCCTGCAGATAAAAGGGTTAAGTTTCTCCCAGAGGTACAGGAATGGGTTTTCAGCAGACTTCAGCTCAGAGAAGATCATTGGATGAAATAGCTCATACCTCCTTAGTACCTTCTTACGACATGTGACAAGTGTTATTTCCCTTTCTGGTGCCAATAACACACAGGCAGTATTCTTCTGCATTCGTTCTCAAACTCATGCAGATTAGCAGGATGCAGTCCGGAGAACGGAATGTGTTGTGTCATGGTTTACAGCATTGCTGCGATATCTGCACCTTTCGGCCGGACACATCCGACTTCAGCATGGCTTTGGGTCACTGACCCTATATGGGTAAATGCAAATAAAGTAAATAGGTTACTAGAAAACTATCAATATAAAATAATAAAATATAGAAAATAACACTAAGAAATTTTCTTTAAAAAAGAACAAATACAATTGTCAACGTGGTGGTCCAATTGGGATCTTTATCAAGACAACAAAAACAGTTAAGAACAAAAAAAACCATAACGAATATAAACAAAATGGATTTCTCCCACCAGGAAATCAACAACCAGCAACAACAGATCCAGTGCAATACCAACTCCATCCCATAACCTCCTTAGTCGCCTTTTACGACATGCGTAGAAGGTAAACTGTGTTGCTATTCTTTACTCCCCTTTTGGGCCCTGGCAATACACGGGCGAGGCATTATTCTAAACCTCCTTATTACCTCTTACGACATGTGGCAAGTGTTATTTCCCTTTCTGTGCCAATATCACACAGGCATTATTCTAAACCTCCTTATTACCTCTTACGACATGTGGCAAGTGTTATTTCCCTTTCTGTGCCAATATCACACAGGCATTATTCTAAACCTCCTTAGTACCTCTTACAACATGTGGCAAGTGTTATTTCCCTTTCTGTGCCAATAACACACAGGCATTATTCTAAACATAAATAAAGTTAGCAGCAGAGACAAGAAAAACATTTATTCTTGTTTGTTTGTTTTGCGCTCGCTCCATTGTAATCAGCACAGATATTCATGTGATTTCTGCCAGGAGCGTAGTTACATTTGTGCCACCGTTATGTGCCTTGCAGGCCCAGCACATCTGATTTCGACATGCCTTGACATTTCGGGTGGACTGCCCTAGCCTGTGACAGCCTTCCTATCTGTCGTCAGGCAGTGAATGTGTACTTATTCTACGCCGAAACTGTTTGTCCTTCACATCTATCTTGCACGAGGTGTTCCGCCACCAGTGAACTTGTCTCATGTAATTTGACGTATTGTGACTGGTCCCATTGGGTACTGAACCTTTTCTCATCCTCAAGCCTGGTTCCGGTTTAGTAAGAACTTGACAGAAGAAATGGACTTGGACTCGTTCACCCTCTTAGCCGAAGTGTTGTTCACCAACTTCATGAACCACTCATCCTAAGTCCGAGTCTATACACATTTTTATGAGCGTCAGGGACTAGCATTTATTCTAGAACAGCTGAACAGTGCTGTCACCCTGGATGGCTGTGCCTGCGCCCATCAGGCACTGAATCTTTTCTCTCTGCAAGCATGATTCCGTTATAGAAAAAACTCAACAGTAGATTTGGGCCTGGGCTGGGATCACAGGTATCTAGGAGCTTGTCTCGAATAAACAAAACAATAGTTCTGATTTCCTTGAAACGTTTTTCATTCTCTTTGCACGTACTGCTGTCCTCTAGCGCTGTGTTTCCCTCTCAGTGTACACATTGTGCTATTATTTTTATTGTGACTAATGTGCCATTCTTTATATTTCTCATAACATCTGCCCACTTTGTAACAACTGCATTGGCCGCCCTTCCGATGCTTCTGCAGAACTGACTAGCTTCACTGTGTGTCGACAGTACTGCTGCATGTGTTGATGCAGAGGTGTCTGAGATATTGCCTGTCAAATCTCTTTCCAACTGCTACCTCCACTTTCACTGACACAATCCCCAAAAGTTTTAGCCAGAATCAGCATGAGCAGCTGTATTTCTGTTTCCAGGGTGCACCATGAGGAGGTAATTATGGGATCTTGGTTATCTGCTAACCCTGGGTCCGCCGAGAGCAATGCGGTACCCTTTGCACCCAACATCTTATCTTGATAAAGACCTTTTTGGTCAAAACATCAATTCTGAGAATTGTTTCACGTAAAACTGTTATACAACAATTTTTTATTCAATCAAATATCATGTGCCTACCCACTTTTTTCTAAATTGTGACTGAATTGTGCAGCTTCATTCCAAGTTTGTTATAGTACGAGCAGTTAAGGTCACCAGCAGACAATGTTGCCAAAAAAAACAAAACGGTTAATTTAATCGGAGATATCTGTTTAGTGAGCTTGCCAGCTACAGTACAGATAAAGCTGTGTGTTTGTTACAAACTCCTACCAAGGTCATGAGGGGAGCTCTTAGTGTGTAGCGCACAGTTTGATTACAGCTTGGCTGCGATATCTGTGCCTTTTGGCCTGCCATATAACTTTTGGATCATTAGCCTGTGTAATGGAATAGCCAACTCAATCCCCAAATCTCCTTAATGGCCTAATATGACATGCATGGAAGGTGAGTGATGCTATTCTTTGTCCATATGTGACTCCGAGCAACACACATGAGGTCCTACACTCAATTCAGCAGCCACTGCTCCTAACTAAGTGTTGAAATAATTACGACATTTCACGACTAACAGAACATCAACTCGTTTTATATTAAGTCCCTCACCCAAGTGTTACCTGGGAACCAAAATGAGAGCAAAGAATAAAAACACATTTACCTTCCATACAAATTGTTATAGGCGACTAAGGAGGTTAGGTGGAGTTGGCTGTCCCATCCCACATATGATCAAAGAGATACAAAGTGATACTGAAGTTAAATATGTTCGGTTGAAAGGCGCAGATACCGCAGCAATGATGGAAACTGTGACAACACATTCTAACTACATCCTGCTGATCTGCAGGAGCTTGAGAACAATCGCAGAAGATGAAATTTAAGTATGGAAACTGCTGGTTGCTCTAAAATATTGGCCATAAAACATAAATATTTCTCTTAGATCACAATTTCCACCAAAGGCAGATGTGTCGGGCAATTGCCGCAAATAAAATGGTTTTAAAGCGTATTTCCATTCTCTGGACTAAATCCAACTAGAAATTGTGTAGGACAAATGTCATGTTACAAGGGAAATCCAGCGGGGAGTTTCTTCTTCTTCATCAATTTTCAGTCAGATATCAGATACCAATAGCTTCAATGAATTGTGTGGTTCGCTTCAGATCATCCATGGAACCCCTCAAGTCTAGAAGAAGTGCAGTCTCAGTGGGCCATATTTTCTCATTCTCTTCTTGGTAGATTTGACACATATGAAGAATGTGTTCTGCAGTCTCTGGACTCAGTCCACAGTTCTGTCTCGCCAATCTTCAGCTTTCCGAACATGCGGGGAGTTTGAGAATGAACCTTGAAGACGAAGAATATGACAAACAAAATGTACTGACATGCTATTACATCGATATCTGCAAACTACCTCAGTGATTTCTGCATTGGCTAACTCCTCCTCCAACTCTTCAATTTTCCTTTTCACATCCTCGTTAAACAAATGTTCCAGAATGGCACACTTCTTTTTCCAGTAACCCTGTCAAAGTTTTGAAGCACATAATAAGTTTAAAAAGCTCTCACATTTGCAAAGATATATGATGATGGAACTGTGGTAGTACATGTGACGATGATGGAACTGTGGTAGTACATGTAATAATGATGGAACTGTGGTAGTACATGTAATGATGATGGAACTGTGGTAGTACATGTAATAATGATGGAACTGTGGTAGTACATGTAATGATTATGGAACTGTGGTAGTACATGTAATGATTATGGAATAGTGGAAGTACTGTGGAATCCCTCTATAGCTCATACATTTCTAGCAAATTTCCTGTTACCAGCAAACCCCTCCATCACTAACGCCTTTTATACAGACATAACACAGCTGTTTATAACACAAACATAACACAGACCTACCACAACCTGACACAGGGATCTGGTAAGTGAGTAATAAATGCTTCTTTCCCTGAATTTGCGCCTACCAACTTCATTTTCTTTTGATTATAAAGAAAATATTATGAGTATACTCAACAGAGAGGTTGTAAGCTGGTAAACAGTGTCTACTTTCATAGGCAACAACAGACCATCATTTTTCGACTTAGAAAGGCTTCTGCACGACTCCAGGGCCACCTGTACCGGATCAGGGTAGCCCATACAAATGAATGTCCATGCCGAGCAGGCATACAGATCCCTGAACACATACTCAAAGATTGTCCAGGATACAAAGAACTTCAAGGCAAGACATAGCCACACTAGACTGAACTGAGGCAAAAACTTTAGGGCAGCCGCTATGACCTGGAGAAGATGGAGCTTCATCCTGGCCACTGGCCTGAAGATCTAACAAAAACTGGAACAGCCGCTATGACATGGAGAAGATGGAGCTTCGTCCTGGCCTGAAGATCTAACAAAAACTTTGGAACAGCCGCTATGACCTGGAGAAGATGGAGCTTCGTCCTGGCCACTGGCCTGAAGATCTAACACAACCAAAAGAATCCTGAATACAGACACACGGTCTGCTGAAATGTCGATGTGTCAGGAGTCAAGTTAACTATGTGATCATTGATGCCAACAAATAGAAGTTCTAAATTTTGAAAACTGATTTCGTTGGGTTCTGCTAACATCCTCCACCCCACGCAATCATTTTTGTTGTCTGATTCTACAAACTCACTCCCTATACACAATCATTTCTTGTTTGATTCCACTAACCCACTGCATATACACGATCATCTCTAATATTAAGTTCACCCGTGTGTTGCCGGGCCAGAAAGGGGAGCAAAGAATAACAACACTGTTTACCTTTCATGCATGTTGTAAAAGGCGACTAAGGAGGTTATGGGATGGAGTTGGCTGTCCCATCCCATATAGGGTCAGTGACCCAAAGCCATGCTAAAGTCAAATGTGTCAGGCTGAAAGGCGCAGATATCGCAGCAATGCTGTAAACCATGGCACAACGCATTCCGTTCTCCGGACTACATCCTGCTAATCTGCAGGAGTTTGAGAACGAACGCGGAAGTAAAAAAGAATTTTAAGTTAACCTCTGCTTCCATTTAGACATATGACCAACTACAAACAATTCATCTCACCTTCGCAGTTATGTCTCCATCTTTGAACTCTGACTCAATCTTGTTTAGCCTGAAATTCAAAAAAATAATATTCTTGCTAAAGTCAGATGTGTCAGGACAGAAGTCACAAATATGACATCAAAGCTGTAAACTGCGACACCAATGCACTACATTCTCCAGACTACATTCTGCTTACATGCAGGAGTTTTAAAACAAACGCAGACTTAGAAAGAATATAAACAACATAAAAATCAATGTCAGTTTTAGTCTTGTCTGCATTCTTTCTCAAATTCCTGCTTATATACAGGAGATAGTCCATACAACGGAATATACTATGTCATGATTAAATTGACATTAAGCACATGTGTTACTCAAACCGAAAGGGGAGCAAAGAATAGCAACACCACGACCCTTGACCCATGCATGTCATAAAAGGCAACTAAGGTTTGGGGAAAGAGTTTCAGTCTCACCTCATAGGTTGAATTTACCAAAATATCCATGATGAAATTGGATGTGGCAGACCAAAAGCAGATATTGCAACCAAGCTGTAAAACATGATACAATGCATTCTGCTATCCTGACTACATTCTAGTAACCAGGAAACGTTTAAGAATGAAAACAGAAAAATTATTCCAATAAATTAAACGATTGCAAAGTTTCACATTTAAACTTTACCACGAAACCAAAGGCAAACGTTGCCAGCGGTTTTCCTGCGGTAAAAGACCACCAGACATTTTCAACCAGTTGCTATACTCATTTAGCGACATATAACATATGATGTTTAATGTTTACATGACCGGAATTAACAAATGATAGTGATATTTTTGTATTCATAGTAGATATAGTAACACAGCATTCATAGACTTAACAAAAGCATTTGACATGGTAAGTAGAAAGGGGCTGTGGTAGATGATGTGTATTAGCCCCTACAATACTTAACATCATGTGCTCTGCTATGTTGGATGATGCTTTTAGAGATCTAAACTTGGGAGTAGACATATATCGCATCCATGGAAAATTATTCAACCTTTGCGACTCCGAGAAAAAAACAAAGTCAAATTACACACAATCAGGGATCTCTTATTTGCTGATGACTGTGCCCTAAATGCCAACTCTGAGGCTGATCTACAAAGTATTATAGACAGATTCTTCAAATCTTGTACCAACTTTGGACTTTCTATTAACATGGATAAAACATACGCCATGTTACAACTTTGACCAGCACCTGGCAAAAGTTATCACGAGACCTGCATAAAGATAAATGGTGTAGCCCTGAAAGTTTTGAATAGATTCACATACCTAGGTAGCACTTTATCACAAAATGCCAATGTTGATGATGAAGTGTATACAATGATTGCCAAGGCAAACATTACTTTCGGCAGATTGTACGCAAATGTGTGGCATAGAAATGGCATTAACCAACAGACTATGCTGAAAGTTTACAGAGCAGTGGTACTCCCAATGCTGTTATACGCTAGTGAAACATGGACTCTGTATAGATGTCATGTGAGGAAACGCAATCACTGTCACACAACTTTCTCAGAAAAGTTATGAACATCAGTTGGCAAGACAAGATTCCGGTTACCACAGTCCTTGACAGATCTAGTATCCCTAGGATTGACACTATCCTGATGCAGACACATATTCGTTGGGCAGGTCATGTGGTACGTATGCTAATACTTCTCTATTAGCATCTGATACTTCTCTATGGTCAGCTGGAGAAGGGTACATGATCTTAAGGTAGCCTGTCAAAAAGGGTGCATCATCTTGTGAAAATAGGAGAAATGCAGCAGCTCACAGCGGAGAGTAGCTAGAAAGTCACGGACAGACCAAAAATCATCTATGGCAGTTATTCTATGTCCAAACTGTTCAAGCTCATTTGCGGCTCGAATAGGGCTCATTAGCCATCATAGGAACTCATAGGCAAGGACATATCTCTAACTGAATTTCAGTGGATGTAACAAATAGTCATAATTACTTGTGATGGACGAACAACAAAGACGTTATGGGATGGAGTTGGCTGTCTCATCCTAAATAGGATAAAAGCAACCCAGAAGTCATGCTGAAGTTGGATGTTTCAGGCCGAAAGGTGCAGATATCGTAGCAAAGCTGTAAACCATGACACAATGCACTCCGGTTTCCAGACTACATCCTGCTAATTTGCAGAAGTTTAAGAATGAACAGTGTGCTATTTATAGCACAGTGAAGAATCAAAAGCAACTTTTACTGACTGAAGGTAAAAATGCTGTTTCGTCCACCATTGGGCTATATAACGTTACGGATTTCCCTTGAAAAACTAATCATATCTATTCACACCTTAGACAAGAATTCTTAGAGAAATTAATTATTAATTCTAAAGACTGATTCTAATCCTTCTCCCCCCTCCCAAAAAAATCTATAAACTAATTCTAATCCTTTTAACCCCCTAAAAGTCACAATGGTGGACGAAACAGCAGATGCGCCGTTACGGTTTCTCTGTCAAGGTCTGCCTTCTCATTACCCCATGCTCTGCATTTCCAACCATGGGTGATGACTTCACGGGTTACTGATGATGGTCAGACTAATGATGAATAACGTATTGTTACATGGGTGGTGGCAACATTATTGTCAATTTATATTTTATAATTTATTATTGACTCTTTTCTCTTCTTTTCGTGCTCGCCAAAGTCATTTTATTTGCCTACTATGATTTAAATTCATATTTGCAGTTTTTTAAAATTATGGGCCTAATTAATTTAATTATTTAGTCGATCTGAATCAACGGGGCATGCAGCAGCATAGTATAGACTAACTTGAGCGTTAGGCCTCAGTCTTACTAACTATGCCCAACACATGCCTATTTATTTATTACTAGTAGTAGTTTAGTTATCAGGGCCCCTAAGCATGTTTTGTTATAATTAGAATAATTATTAATATTATTAATTAGTATTATTAATAATAATTATAATTAATAAATATTATAATTAATATAATAATTATTATTAAATATTAAATCACATCAAATGTTGTTATTTTTATGCCAATCTTCACATTTTTATCAGACTTGCCTGCTCATACAATCTGCATCAATAATAACTTCTGTGGCAGAAGACAACCGCACAATTGACCCGGGCATGGCGAACGAAGATATGCAATGCAATTTTATTTTCTTCTTCTTCTGCGATTAGTTTCCTATGCTCATAAGTCCATACAGGAAGGTGGGCCGCCTCCATGAATTCAGTCGTCAGCAGGATGTCCTCACGGTTGCCCCACAGCTTCACCTTCAGATCTGTCTCTTGAGGCCATATTTTGGTTCTCACGTCATCAAAGAGTGGGCATGTCTGCAGAATATGTTCTGGAGTCTGGGGGCCCTTTTGACATGGGCATTGGTCAGTTTGGGCAGCCTTAATTTTGTGGAGATGTGCTTGTAGTCTGCAGTGTCCTGTGCGAAGTCTAAAAATTGTGGTTTGTTGTGACCTGTTTAGCTTTAGAATAGGGTCCTGTGGAAAGTTACTGCCTGTTCTCTGACTCCATGTATGTTTGTATATTCCTTTGATGAGGGTTTTTGCTTCAGTCAGTGATATTCTGTGGTGGAATTGTTCCTTTTTTGCACCTGCTTTTGCCAGTCTGTCAGCTCCTTCATTTCCTGCTATTCCACAGTGTGCAGGGATCCACTGCAGCACAACTTTATTGTTGGCAGATAGTTGATTTAGAAGTTCTACAGTTGTTTTTGTTAGATCTTTAGGTTCCTTTTGGATGGTTTGGAGTACTGACATGCAGTCACACAAGAAGACTATGTTAGCTCCTTTGAGCCTCCGTTCCTCTAGAGCCTTTGATGCTTCCAAGATTGCTTGTAGCACTGCCCTGTAATTTGTTGATAATTTGCCAGTAGCAATTGAGAGTTCTAGTTTTGGGGTGTTTGGTATGAGTATTAGTATCCCAGCTCCTCCTTTCTTTACTGCACCCTCTGATGATCCATCTGTGAAGACATGAATCCATTGTGAGGTAGGGTATTGGGTGTCTAGGTGATCAATTTTATTTAGAAACTGCAGAATATCTAACAAACAAATGCAAATGGAATTATACAGAAAGAAGGCAAACTTCGCGCTATTTCAACAAGCGGAACTCTTCTTCCTGTCCAAGGTTACCACTCAATATTTTAGACAAGAACTTGTTCAGAAGACAAATCATCATCAGGTGTCTTGCTGCATCAAAGTCGTTGTTGTTTCCTTGTCGTGCCAGGTTGTCAAACTTCTAATATTTTCTCTGGAGGTGGCTCTGTTGCCTTCAATTTTGTCTGTTGTGACTATTTTCTCTAAACCAGACAAATACAAATACAAATACAAATCCAAAAAGCCCAGAAAAAAATGTATTTGTTCGTGACCATCGACAATATAAGTCTTTTTTTTTCTTTTCGTTGTATACCCCTTTGTGCATGGCAGCGTCAGAGGTAGAATAGTTCTCTGGGGGTGGCTTTTTGTGCGCTTCATATGTTTATTTTCGTTGACTCATTTATTTCTGTAATTCACCGTTTGCATGGTCAGCTCCTGGATTTGTAACCATCAGTCTTCAATCCTGTATAGTAATTCTTTTCAAGGAAGACTTTCTGATGGTAGTCTGGAAGCATGTAAAAACCACTTAATCTGTTGTCATTTTATATAA
The DNA here is from genome assembly GCA_034231615.1 of Meghimatium bilineatum. NCBI lineage: Eukaryota > Metazoa > Mollusca > Gastropoda > Stylommatophora > Philomycidae > Meghimatium > Meghimatium bilineatum. The sequence continues at coordinate 26,964,326 of CM067311.1, forward strand.
TAATTTCAGGTTGTGAAATGATCAGACTAGTTAATTTATTTATTGACTTAGCTGAAATAGAGGATATATCCGTCGGAATCTTCTCCTCTTTGATTAGATGTCTTCATTCTATTGGATTGACAGAGGGGTGCTTGAATGAATGTTTAATTTTTGTTTTTTTTTGTGATGGTACAGCGGTAATGTTGGGTTCTCGTAGAAAAAAATGTTATTAAAAGATAAATGTCCATCATTAATTGTTTGACACTGTGCTAGCATAATCTGGAATTATCTGTCCACGATGCTGGTAAGAATGTTTCTGGAATTAATAGATTAAAATAATTTATTGACAAGTGATACGTTTTTATCACGCAGCCCAAAGAATAATTGCGAACTCCATGTATGTGCCAGTTCACTGGAAGCGAAGTTGTTGAAAATTCAACGAATATTAAGCATTCGTTGGGTAGAATCCAGCTTTCGCTCAGTATCTGCAGTTTAGTAGGATTATAAAGACTTAGTTTGTCATTTTAGAAATGCTAAAGATGATAATTCCAGAGATAAAAAAAAGAAGATAGATGCACATATGAGGGATTGATGAAGAAGATTACTATTGTTTAGTTTATTTTAGACTTAGGAGTGATGTGCGATACACTTCAAAAGCTCTCTGAACAGAGCCTGACATCGCAAAAACGAAACATAACTTTTAATTGTGCCAATAAAGCAATTAAATGCACTATACAGTTGTTTGTAGATATGAGATCATATCCCGGACAGTACTATAAGGAAACCACCCAAGCTGCAAAGTCTCTAGTCCAAGAAATTCTTATTTACAAAAGAGATAGAAAAGATAACCAACTAATATGCCCTGTTTCCTTTTATGATAACTTGGAGACTTCACTAAAACAACGACAGCTCGAATATAAAGAAGTTGATTTACTCAAGTGAGCCCTTTGTGTTTGACGAAAAACAGTGGTCTGAAGAAACACACAATTTTGTAATATATGACGAAGAAGCAATTAGACATTTGTCAATGCTGTTTCGTTTGAACGACAGAAATATAATACATAGAATCTTGGAATAAAAGGAGGGAAAATACTTTCAAACATTCAATTCACAATCTTGACATCACTCCGATCTTCACAAGTAAACTTGCAAGAGATTTCTCACAGCTGAACATGATTGCAACATCTTTAAAATCGTCATTACTGATTAAGATTATATCAGCAGTTATGTTTATCAAGATAGTTGACCCACTCTCTGTCAATTTGATCCTATAAAATGTGTTTAATCCTGGCTGCTTTTTGGGCACCACGCAGCAACAGATTACAAAAGCAAGGAAAGAAACAGAAATATTGAACTTTCTAAAGGCATGGATAAATTATGGCCTTTATGATAAATCTGGCTGCAGTAAGTTTTATATTAATGTATTTTTGTATGTATGTCTGTATGGATGGAGGTTGTGAGGCCCATATATATATGGAAAGGTTTGAATGGTTCTTTTTGTTGCTCGTTCGCATACTCAACACTAACCGCAAACCTATTAGTAGTCTCTTATGACATGCATGGCAGATCAAAGTGTTAATATTCTTCGCTCCTCCTTCTGAAACTGTCAAAACACGAAATGATTGAACCCTTCCTCTTTAGGTAACGCAACCTCATAATTAACGTTACGAAGAATACACAACAAACCACACCGCCGCCCGTTTTATATTATGACAGTAGAACTATAAGAAAATATATGATTACTCAAAATATTTCATACATAAGCTTGTTTTTGTTTTTTCAAAGTTCCCAATATGCAAATTATTACGGCCAAATGGAGGGGGTAGGGGAATGGGTGGTGGCCATTCATGTTAAAGTATTGACCATCCACTTCTGTAAACGCCGTATACCCTTCTTTTTTCCTAGAAAAAAAAACACTTAATGTATGTATGTATGTATGGCGCTCTACAGTCAAAAAAAGCGCATCATCTTGTGAAAAGAGGAGAAATGTTGCAGCCTAACAGCCGAGAGTAACTAGAAAGTCACGGATAGGTCAAAATCCGTCTACAGTGGTAATTCCATGTTCGAACTGTGCACGGATATTTACAGCTCGAATAGGGCTCATTAGCCATCTACGAACTATTAGACATGGTCATAATTCTAATTGAATTTTCAAATGTGAATGTAAAAATGGTCATCATACACACACACACACGCACGCACGCACGCACGCATATATATATATATATGTGTGTGTGTGTGTGTGTGTGCGTGCGTGCGTGTGTGTGTGTGTGTGTGATCAAGGAATAATTTGGATCACAATATGTTTATTTAATAAATCTCTGTTTTGTCATCCTCATGTTTCGTTATTACCTAACTCTTGTTTGTACTACAAACTATGTTATTATTATAATTAATTTTATTTAAAGTAACCTTATGGTGAGGCGCGCTTCTTTCAAACGCGTACATGGTCCAATTTCTCTCCTCTTCTTCTGCGTTCGTTCTCAGACTCCTGAATATTAGTATTATGTAGTTCGGAGAACGAAGTGCATTGTGTCATAGTTTATATCTTAGCTGCGATATCTGCGCTTTTCGGTCTGACACATCCTACTACTTTGACCTTTTTGGGGATGAAACAACCAACGCGAGCCCAAGACCTGCTTACTCACCTCTTACAACATAATTGGCAGGTAATAATGTTGCAATTCATTACCCCCCGCCCCTTCTGTCCTCTGGCAACACACGGGCACCAATTTGGTTATATAATAGTTTCTTTAACCATAAAATAATAATAGAGCCACCCTTGGGTAATCCAGCCACCATGAATTCGAGAGTATGTATTTCAGGGAGTGCTGCAAAACCATAACCGCCGAGTTATATATTCAATACGTTTTTGTCATCACAATGTTAATATTGGAATCATGATGACTGGATGATCTGAAACATAACCTTTTTTTTGTGGCTGAAAGGCGCATACCTCGCCATAAGATACTTTTTTTATTTTTTTAAAAGACAAACTGAAGAATGGTGATTATTTTGGTAAACTGTGAATATATTATATATTCAGAAATATATTTATAACTTTCGTATTGTAGGAATGTCAAAGAAACTAACAATATATATGATGTCCCTATAATCTACAGTTTACTCAATCTGTGTACTTTGAGTCGTAGGTGCTTAACATGACTAGCATACCACCTAAGGACAAAGATGGTGCCATAGACCTCACACTCTAACATCCACGCTTCCTTTTCTCACTTACTGTCATTGGAATAAATGAAAGTGATAATTTGTCATGTGTATCACGTTACAGAAAACCCAAACGTATCATCCATTACTCAATAACTTACAGCGACCATGACTAACCCTTATACATAATAATACTAGACAACACACTGTTAAAATTATATTCCTTACAACTCTCCCACATGTGTACAATGATATTCCTTACAACTCTTCCACCTGTGTTAAAATGAATAAATGGTAGAAGTTTCTCTGGCAAAGAACGCCGCAATAAAAGCGAGCACAGGGTTCAAAAGAAACAATAGATTAATGCTTTTGAGATTGTTAAATAGTCCAATGTCAGATGAAACTTGTTTGTTTCTTCTAAATCCATAAATGTGATCCATAAATGTCTAGTTTGTTTGTTTGTTTGTTTTGTGTTCGCTCCATTGTAACCAGCACGGATATCCGTGCGATTTCCGCCGGGAGCGTGATTACGTTGTGCCACAGTTATGCGCCATGTAGGCCTAGCATATCCGATTTTGGCATGCCTTGAAAATTCGGGTGGGCTACCCTAGCCTGTGACAGCGTCCATATCTGTCTCCAGGCACGCGTGTATGTGGTGACTCTCCGCCAAGATGATTTTTGCTCTCGTCTGACTCGTACGAGGTGTTCCACTGTCTATGAACTTGCCTCGTGCAATTGGACGTATTGTGCCTGTGCCCATCGGGTACTGAACCGTTTCTCATCCGTGAGCCTGGCTCCTTAAGGGGAAGAACTCAACAGAAGAGTTGGACCCTGGCTCTTTCGCCTTCTTAGCCGAGGTGTCATTCAACGACATCGTGTACCCCTTGTCCAAGTTCGAGTCTCACACCACGCGTTTGAGAGCAAGGCGTTCTCGAGCTGAGCGACCTTGTCCCAATATCGCCTGAGCCCATCAGGTACTGAACCCTTTCTCTCTGCCAGTGTAGTTTTGGTGTAGGAAAACCTGATAGTAGAGTTGGGCCAGGGCTAAATCGTTGCCTCTTTTGTGCCTGAGCTCATCGGGTACGGAACCATTTCTTTCTGCAAGTGTACTTCCGGTATAGGAAAACTTGACAGTAGAGTTGGGCCAGGACATCCATCGGTGTCCCTTTCTTGCCTAAGCTCATCGGGTACGGAACCGTTTCTCTTCGCGAGCATATTTCTGGTTTAGGAAGGCTCGACATTAGAGTTGGGTTAGGTCTTCTTGCTTTTCCGAACGCCAATTCTAACAACCATTCAAGAATGGGTCTGGGTCTCCGCCTGTAAGGAGCACAGGTAACTACAAGCTCGTCTCGAGCTGACGGAGCTTGTAGTTCCTCTTTCCTAGAAACTTTTCACTTTCTATTTGCAGTTCACGCAGTTCTTTTCACTTTCTATTTGCAGTTCGGGCTGGACTGACTAGCTTCACTGTATGTCAACAGTGTCGCTATATGTGGTGATGCTGGTGGTGTCGGAGAGAGTGTCTGTCTCTTATGCAGTCAAATCTCTTTCCATCTGCTGCCTCCACATTCTCGGACACGATCCCCAAATGATTTGGCCAGAATCAGCTCGAGCTGCTGTATTTCTGTTTCCAGGGTGCACCGCGAGGAGGTACATTTGGGGTCTTGGTTATCTGCTAACCCTGGGTCCGCCTAGTGCAATGCGTTCCCTTTGCACCCCAAATGTCTAGTGAATCCAAGGTGGAGAAAGTGAACAATGTATAACCCAAGTATGTAATTATTGAGCACTCTGAACATTCTGCAGTTATGTTGAATGGTGTACAGGATTTTTGATGTATTTAAGATCAAAACTTGCAAAATGAAATGTCTGAAGAAGGTCATTGGAATCACCAGACTCAACAAAATGCGCAATGAGAACATCAGAAAGATAATAGATATAACACCATGCATAGAATATATATAGAAACAACAGATAAAATAGTTTGGACAATGGAGGGAGGGGGTTTAAATTTCAGTAATTATTACTAATGCGGACGTTTTTATAAGAATTGTCTATTGTCGTAACGTCCACACTTGCCGCTGAGCGTAGAGGTTTGTATAGAAGATGTAGTCTATGTTCCAGAGCCAGGTATGTTGCTATGGTTGTAGTGTAGTCATGTTTATTCAGGATGGTCTTGATGTTGTCTATCTTTTCCTTGGTCTGCCCTTGGCTTTTTATCATTAGTTAAATCTTGTTATACGCTCTAATGGGGCCGTTCATCCTCATAAGACGTCCAAACAATTTTATCGGTTGTTTCTCTATATACTTGATGCACTATGTTATACTTAGTATCCGTCTGATGTTCTAATTGCGCACCTTGTCGAATCTGGTGACTCAAATAGTCTTACTTAGACATTTCGCATGTTTCGATCTTTCTCTTATGTGTAGGTGTTAGTTACCAAGTCTGACATTGGTAGCATAGTGTTGGTACAAAGATGCTCTTATTTATGTGTAGGTGTTAGTTGCCAAGTCTGACATTGGTAGCATAGTGTTGGCAGAACGATGCTCTTACTTATGTGTTTCTTTACTTCCGTGTTGTTTTTTGGGTGTTATAGCAAAAGTGACATCTGGTATATCCCAATATTTGCCTTTTTTACATCTTGTTTCTATCTCTCAATTGACTCATCCGTCTTCTGTAAAGATACTTCGTAGGTACTTGAACTCTTTGACTTGTATTATTTTTGTTTTCTCTATTTGAATGTTTAAATGCTCTGTTGATCTCGTTATTTGCACAGTTTCTGCTTTTTGTCTGTTAATATCGTTATTTGCATAGTTTCTGCCTTTTGTCGGTTGATCCGCATGTTGTATTTATTGCATATTCTTGATAGTGAGTTGATGTGAGTTTGCAGTTTTTCTTCGTCATCATACATGATGTTTTTATCGTCAGCGAAAAGCAGTTTATTGAGTTTGTTTTTACGTTGTTCATTCTCTGTTGTTTCATAAATCAGAAGTTGTATAAGAATACGCATATACATTCTACTACATATGACTGTATATAAAAATAAGATGACAGCTATGTTGATGGAAAAGATCTAAAGATAGTAAGAAACATGTATTGGAAACAAACAGCTGTGTCGAGTGTTGACGGCAATGTAGGAGAATTTCAAAAGATAGAGATGGGCATCAGACAAGGATGTGTAATGTAACCAGATCTTTTCTTCCTGTATACAGAGGATATTATATGAAACTTAGAAAACATGCTAGGAATAGCAGCTAGAGGTTACAAAATCTGAATAATCTAACATATGCTGACGATACAGTTCTGATTGCAGGGGGAGAAAAAGAAATTTGAAGTTTGTTAGACATGGTAGTACAAAAAAGTGAAAACAAAGCTCTCAGTCTAAACAAGAAGAAACTAGAAGTAATGGCTGTTTCAAGAAATACACACCGCCAGAATACAGCATTACTATCTATGTTATGTTATGTTCCTCCAGGGCCATAGGCGGCGCATAGGGCAGAAACCATAGCTTTCCATTTCGGTCTGTGTTGCCAGGTCTTTCAATTGTTGCGTGTTGTTTAGGTTCATTGACATGCCTTCTCTATTAATGGTTCTTCGGAGAGTTTCTCTAGGTCTCCCTCTTCTTACTCTAGGTGGCACCCAATATAGTGACTGCTGGGGAATTTTTAGGCTGTACATTCTGAGAACATGGCTGATGTAAGTCCAACGCCTTTGTCTAATGAAGGAAGATATATACTATCTATGATTCAACATTAAATCATGGGGATAAAGTCAAGTATCTTGGCACCATTTTAACATCAGATGGCAGGTGCTCCAATGAGTTACAGTAAGAGTAACTGTAACAATGAAACAGTAACCCTATGATATTTTTTTTTTAAAAATTTTTATTGATCATTTTGGCATGTTACAGAGGCATGGTGATGGTGATTTACTTTGTGAAGTGAGGTGATGCCCGTGAAGTGAAAGGGATGAGAGGTGGGCTTTACAGTGAGGTGAGATGAGACATAGTTATTTAAAAAAATTTTGACACTTCAGGCATTCCATATGGTTATATATAGGAAATTATTAAATGCATGTTATGTTATGTAACATCAGATGGCAGGTGCTCCAATGAGTTACAGTAAGAGTAACTGTAACAATGAAACAGTAACCCTATGATATTTTAAAAATTGATAGAACAAGGGGATCTCATCCAAATTTCTGGTTTTTGTATATAGGAAACACTTAATGTGTCAGCCTAAGTGTGAGAGTTTCATAATAATTTATAAAAATATTTTAGACAGATGCATACAATTTTTAAAAAAAGAACACACTAATTGGTAAATGTAAGTTTAAATTGAAAGTACATCAGGAATAGATTTCTCAACTTTGTTTTGACACAATAATTAATTAAAACAAATATGTTCACAACTGTACATATTATCTCCCCTTCATTGCAAACGTAAAACCACTTTCTATAAAGTGAAAACCACTTTCTATAAAGTGGGAAGTTCTCTGTTTACTGTGACTAAATTATATTTTATTAATGAAGCATTATGTTTAGTCAGTGTGACTATCTAAGACACAATAGTCAAGTTTTCTTCCAGTAAACAGAGCCCTATTTCTATCTCGTGAACACAGTTCACGAAAGTTATAGTGCTCTTAAGATGTCAACATTAGGACTAGTAAGAAAAACCAAAACACAAACAATGCGTGGTGTGTACTGTGATATGTGGTTTAGATCAGTGAATGTGGTTTAGATCAGTGTTGCCAATGTGGTGTGGAAAAATAAGCAAAGTTAGTGGTACTGTTATTGTTGTCTACCATGCACATCGTAAAATGTGACTAAGAAGGGTTTTTTTTTTTGGGGGGGGGGGGGGGGGATTGATTTGGCTCTCCTATTCAATAGAGGATCATGCTATCCAGAAATCATGCTGAATAGGGTGTGTCAGATCGAAAGGCGCAGATATCGCAACCACGATGTAAATCATGACATACCACATTCCAATCTCCGGATTACATCCTGGTAACATACAGGAGTTTGAGGACGTACACATAAAAAGATAAAGCAGATAAAGATCAGTGGTTCTCAAAATGTAATTAGGTCCACGTTTGGGGCTATATATTTGAAGGGAGGGGGATAATTTCACCCAAAAATGAAACTATGGCGTAGATTCTTCCAGATCTGCGACACAAAAATAAGTTTTTGAATGCTTCTATTCTTTTTACAAAACTGCCCACAATATCACATCACAAGGGAGAAACGATGGCTATCTGAAACAATTCTGGCGGAATGCTCTACTGCACTAACTACTGCACTGGAGCTTCTAGCTACAGAACAGTTCTTTGATGGAATCCATATCAGCATCTGACCTGCTGGAAAACGAGGAAGAAGGAGAAAAGAATTATGCGACGCATAAGATATACGATAGTAATAATCCTTGAGGAAAGATGACAAGCTTTTTTCTCTGGTCTATTGGAATTAATCTCTAGTGCCGGGAACAACACATCGGCTGGAAATACGAGGGCTGGGGCAACACAGTGGAATATAAGGAAAAACGGATTTAGATACAAATGTTGTCAATATGTATACACACGACATACTAGCGAATAGACGCAAAGACATGCGAAGTTTTGAAAAAGAAACCATCATCAGGACAAACTATAGCTGACTAACAATGAATAGAAACACACGTATGACGAAATGGGAGGCAAGGGATGATGAAAGTGGGAGAGAAAGAAGCACAAGCACAAGTGATTATTAAGGGAGTGATATTACAGATGATGTGATCAACCCTGGTAACAGGAGATAAAAAGAAAATTGAGATCTTGTCAACAAGACATAGATGCTTTCCATCTTAGTTCTTACTCTGGATAATTGAGTCTGCGTTTGTTCTCAAACTCCTGCAAATTAGCGTTTTGTCATTGTTCACAACATTGATGCGAGATCTTCGCTTTTGACCTAACACATTCGACTTTATAATTGCACTGTATCATTTTGACCTTATATAGGAGGGTGCAGCCAACTCCACCATATAACCTCCTTAGTCGCTTCTTAAAATATACATGAAAAGCAAACAGTATTGCTATTATTTGTTCCCCTCTCGAGATTTAAAAAGACCAACTAATGGTGTGTGACTTTTTACAAACAATTTGTGTTGTCTAGTGCTTTTGACGGAACGAGTTGGTGGCACTTGCCTAAACACAATACGTGTTAAATGGTGGTTATTTTGTGCATCTATCATTCAGGGCAATATACTGCTAATTTTCCCAAACAACTTGCATATCATATATTAATAAAAGAAAAGTGTGAAAACCAGAATACTGGTTTCATTAGTTATTATAAAGATAAAGAATGCAACAGGTCGCATGTAACCCATGTCTGCTGAAAGACACAGTACAAATAGAAATGACCGGAATATACCATGTGGTATCAAAAATTCCCCATTACACATTGTTTACTACACTGTATAATCTTGTCTATCAATTAGTTGTGTGGACTATTTGAAAATAATCCATCTGAAGTCACATTATTTAACCATTACAGTGATTTTAATTGGTCACTTTTGTATACATTGTGTCGACAGCCAATGACAAATCAACGTCAAGTAAAGTCATTTAGAAGAATGAGTTCACGTGACTGTATTTGACGAGAGACACGGTACAGTAAGTCGATATGACCTAGCAAAAGACAATCTCATAAAACGTTTACAAACAAAAATGTAATAGTCATGATTGAATGATTGTCCAAACAAATGTCAAGTGTTTTGTTTTTGCGAAAACTAATTGTACTTGAATTAAACTCACAACATAAAAACATGACTCTTTTTGGAACTTGACGTTTTAAAAACATAAAAACGTGATTGCAATGCAAAAATAGGATAAAAACTGAGGCTCTGTATGGAAAAATAATTTTGTGAAATATATTTTGAGGCTCTGTCTAGGATAGCAGGGCTATAGAGAGTGGAATTCCCATTATTCATTAAGGGTGATAACCCCGCAGATACTATCAGATAAGGGGATGTAATACATGTGAAATGTATTAATATGTGCAAATGTATTAATAAATCATAAGAACACAAATATTTTGATCTGATCATGTGGTAATATAATTTTAATAAACAACTCTCATTTATTTTGAGTGATTTTATGTAACTATTCCCCGTTCTACTATTTATAAAAACTTTTTTTTGAAAGCAATATGCACGACATTCTTCCCTAACTGTTGACATGGTGAACAAAAGTGTGGTACATAAACTTTTGGATGTTAAGGGATAATGTCCGTATAAGGTTCAAGTTCCCCGCGGAACTAATACAAAAGTTGGCTCTTGACTTTGTATGGGAACTAGTGTCAGTAGTCCGTTCACATGTCTTAGACTCCACCGCGGGGTCAAGGTTCAGCCAGTGTCGAGTCAGCTCGCTCGTCACAGTACCGCTTGGGATCTAGGCTGGTTCCTCCCCATATGACATGTTAAGACAGGACGAAGTCACCGGGGTGAAGTTTTCGGTCGTACGGAATGTTAACAGCATAAACGTGCTCTGCTGAGTGTGAGCTGTACTCAGCGTCCGAGTGGCTTTCGATTGCGGCGCCTTCTATGTCATACCGCCTCGAGAGAGGATTACGGGGGTGTAGGAGAGCTGCGGAGAAAGTGCTTCACTCGACTTTTTTGTCATGAAATAACTTTGAAATTACTTAAATTTTAGTATTATTTGTATTTACACCCTTACACTTAAACGTATTTTTGATTTAACATTTGGAAACTGCTATTTATTGGAAAGAATAAATAAAGTATTTTGATAAAAAGTAGTCTTACAGTTTTTATGGCCATAATTCTTAATTCGTAATTTAAAAGATCTTAATTATCTAATTATAATTTCGTTAACACAAGAAAATAAATTTAGTATTCACAAGACAAAAAATGGTATTGCAATTTGTGAGTTTTAAAACGCTTCATTTTTGAGAGAAAATTTACTTTCAACAATAACGCAATTCCACAATATAACGACATCCACCTGTGTCAGCTGAGTTTTAAAAAAATGTAAACTCAAAATATTTTGACTTGATGCTTACTAAAATTGCGGAAATATACATTTGTTTATGTTAATGGCACGTATGTATTGTAATTGTATGTATTGAGTGCAAAGATGTGTCCAGGTCTCACCAAGATTGTCTTGGTTTTATAACACTGACTTATATCTCGCCCTGTTTTGCCTATGTCCCAGTTTCTATAACAGTTTACAAATACAAGAAATGTGTTACGTGTTCAAATCAACACACTTGGTCTCGCTTTGTTCAAGCGAATAAACACGCTTGGTAATCCTAAATGCGGTAGAGCGTGAAGACTTTGATTTATTTATACATAGATCAGTGGTCATAAGGTATTTTCTGTATAAGTATTAATTAATTCATAGTATTATGTGATTGCCATGTGTCTTCTGTCACGGAGATTATCCAATAAATAAATTTAATTTCCATCACAGATGACCTATGTTCTTTGATATAATTAAAAAGAAAGAATCTCTTCAAGAATCTGTTTCTAGTAAACAAAAATCTGAACGTAGTGATAGTTAGATAAACTTAATTTCCAATAGAAATCGTCCTTGGTTGGCGGGTCTGAAAGGGGAGCATGGGGAGCTAAACTGTTACGTGTCAAGCATATCGTAAGCAGCAACTAAGAGGAATTTAAGGTGGAGTTTGTTGTCCCATAAAGGCCCGTAGTGTTGAGATATTCAATTTCCCGTCCTTTAGCAAATCAGAATAGGTCTATGCCTTTTAGCATTAGAAATTTGGCCAAAATGCGGGTAAAAAGTCTCTTCCCCCCCACCCCGTAGAGATTTTCACAAAAGGAACATCACATGAAGATCTGATACACAAAACACACGAATGACTTTTTAAAGGGAATTACTCCTCCCCCCTCCCCCTACTTATATGACCTATAACATATTTATAACACTGGTCTCACCCCACAGTGTCAAATTGACCTAGAGGCTATGCTGAAGTTCGATTTGTCAGTTAAGCTGTCAATTATGGCACAACGTTTATCTGGAGTATATCCTGCTGATCTGCAGGAGCTTGAGAATAGATACAGAAGATGAAACAAGAAGTTGAAAAGATGTTTACACCAGAAGGCATCTATCTTGAACAGATGTGTGCACCAGAAGGCATCTATCTTGAATAGATGTGTGCACCAGAAGGCATCTATCTTGAACAGATCTGTGCACCAGAAGGCATCGATCTTGGTGAAGAATGGATTATCTTTTCAAGACTATCTTTGCAATCACTAGAGAGTTCATTGATAAACATATGAATGTGAATGAATGCTGTGTTCACGGAGTTCATCTCCGAACATTTTCATGACACAGATGACGTAAGACACAGACGATCAAAATAATCCACAATCAGTGGTTCGAATGGACTTTTACCACCAGATCACGTGGAATAACAGTTCACGAAGCCAGTAGAGCCTTCACTAAACAACAAGCAGCCTAACGATGTGTGTGTTTGCTGTAACGCAAGTACACTTGCTAGAAATTGAAGCCTATTTACGCTAAGACGATATCAACATCATCATCAGGTGCCATGCCGGCTGGCGTAGGCGACCATGGCTCTCCATATCTCCCTGTCTCCAGTATTATGTATCAAGCTTGTTGTTGTTTCCCTGCCTTGCCATGTTGTCAAACTGTCAAATATATTTTCACGTTGTAGCCATCTGTCTCTGTTGCCTTCAATCTTGCCTGTTGTGACTATATTCTCCAAACCTCCTTGTCTCATGAAGTGGTCAAAAATATGAAGATTGTCTTTTTCTTATATTATTTATTAGGGTCCGTTTCGCATTTGACTCTTTCAACACTTACACATTAGTTTTTCTGACAGGCCATGATATTCTAAATCCATGATGTCAACATACCTAAACCAAAAGGTTGTAATCCCTTATCAACCAATCATCAACTAAGGAGACATTTATTCATACACTGTAAATGTCACGTGACTGTGTCTCCTGTGTACATCGTTATTAGTTTACAGTGTATACGTTTTTGAGTATTCCTGTATTTCTCTGTCGTTGGGTTTTTGTGGTGGGGGGGGGGGGGGGGGTTTAGCGTGAGGATAAAATGAGACGATTGATTGAACAGGCCTAAGTCTGACCTATTTATTCGAGGTTCTTAATCAGAGTTGGCACGTTCCTTTTTTTTTTTATAAAGTGACATTTCCCCGTAAACATGACAGAAGTTTAACATTACAAAAGCCTATTCATTACAGATGAGGAACCGTCTTCGCACGAAAGGTCAGCGACAGTTCCCATTTACCTCATGTTCGTCTCCCTGCTATCACATCATACTATATGCCTATAACCCGGTGTTGTGGTACACGCCCCAAAGGTAGAAGGGGGGGGGGGGAATTTCATTGTTTAGGGGGACACTTGAAAAAAAAAATTGTGTTCTTGAGATTTAGTTGTCCATTATATGTTTTGAAAATTTAGCCTACTTAACTGTTTTTTTTCTTTTAATAATTTTCTAGTGTTTTCTTCCTAAAACGCAAGTCTTGTGTCCTGAACAAGTTATAATTAGGTTTCATTTATGGAATAAGTCATTTTTTGAATAGACCTATAAAAAATGTAGGACTGCATCAGAATTTTTGAAAGATTGAGGGTGGGGAAAGGTTTAAAGAAAAGGTTGGGTAAAACTGCTATAACCTGCCAGGTTCACAGTAGTACCACATGGAATGAAACAACACCCAGAGTTCTCCAGCAAATTCTTTCTTCAGTGACGCAGATGAGTGTGAAAATATCTTGACCTATCCAGCCCTTGATGCTGCCTGTCCATGATTTTCTTAGTCTTCGTCTGCTTCTTCCAACCTCGACTGTTCCCTGTAGTATAGTTTATAACGAATAATCATATCATCACACATCCAAAAAAACCATCAGAGCCGCAGACAAGTTTTCATTGTGGAAGGGGATTTACCTATAAAATAATAAATTATTAAATTTTTTAATGTAATTCCTTCCTTTTTATGAGAAAACTGATGACTTTTTTTTTATGAGAAAGCTGATGACTTATTTGATGCGAAAGGTGATGACTTTTTAGATGTGAAAACGGATGACTTTTTTGATGCGAAAACTGGTGAATTTTTAAATGAGAAAGATGATGACTTTTTTTTAAATGAGAAAGCTGAAAACTTTTTTGATGCGAAAACTTATTACTTTTTTGATGAGAAAGCTGATGACTTTTTTGATGAGAAAGTTGATACCTTTTTTGATGCGAAAACTGATGACTTTTTTGATGAGAAAGCTGATGACTTTTTTGATGAGAAAGCTGATGATTTTTTGGATGAGAAAGCTGATGAATTTTTTTATGTGAAAGCTGATGATTTTTTTGATGAGAAAGCTGATGACGTTTTTGATGAGAAAGTTGATTTTTTATGAGAAAGCTGATGACTTTTTATGAGAAAGTTGATTTTTTAATGAGAAAGCTGATGACTTTTTTAATGAGAAAGCTGATGACTTTTTTGATGAGAAAGCTGATGACTTTTTTGATGAGAAAGCTGATGACTTTTTTGATGAGAAAGCTGATGACTTTTTTGATGAGAAAGTTGATTTTTTGATGAGAAAGCTGATGACTTTGTTGATGAAAAAACTGATGACTTTTTGTATGAGAAAGCTGATGACTTTTTGATGAGAAATTTGTTTTTGTAAATGAGAAAGCTGATGACTTTTTTGATGAGAAAGCTGATGAATTTTTTGTGAAAAATCGTTAATGTAGGGATTTCACCCAACTTTTGGCTAAATTCCTAGCAAATAAAAAACATGATTTCCTAAGGGTGGAAGAGGGGAGTTGAACACCCACCTCCCACCACCCACCTCCACCTAAGCAACAGACCTATAAACCATGCAAGTAGGTATATTTGTTGCTTTACTATTGAAAGTAATGATTCTTGTATGAATCTATTTTATTTCTAATGTACACATTTGTCGCTAGATGGACTAGTATTGTGGCACGGTAAAATTTCACAAACCGAGCTCATTGACAACACAAGAGAGATAGAGTCGTGGAGAAACATGATCGCCTATGCCATTCGGCATGGCACTTGATTGATTGACACATTTGTCTCATGCTCTCTATAGGAGATGTGCAGAATTTGTCTGTAACATTTGTATTCGAAGGTCTGTATCCTTTCTCCATGACTGCAGTGAGTGTTCAGCTTACACACCAACACAACACAATAAACAACATAAGTCAGATTCAATGTTAGATTTTCATACTAACACTGATTTATCTTTTCCAAATTAAAGTTAACCTTGACATATCAGTTATATTTCTCCAGCCTTAGGGGCATATATTTAAGTCTGTTTTGCGTTTTCCGTCGCTGCATACGCAGGATCCGAGGTATTTGAAAATATTCACGTCCTCAAATTTATGCCCATTTATCATGATGTTTGTCTGTGCTTCTGTGCCGTGTGAAATTCTCACAGTAATAATAAACTACAGAATCAGAAATGACAACATCAGTAACAAACACAATGCCAATTCACGATTACACTAGAAGACAATAGATTAAGAGGTTCTCACATGCTTCCAGACTACCATCAGACATGGCCCCCTCAAAAAAGCATTACTATACCGACAAGATGGATACAAACCAGGGGCAAACCTTTGCAAACAATGGATTACAGAAATAAATGAGTCAACAAAAACAAACATATATGAGGCATACAAAAAGGCAGTCTCCAGATTCTTGATTAGAATCTAGCATCACAGCACGTGGGGCACTTCCATAAGTGCTCCACTCTCCTTTCCAGCAGCCATCCCAGTGTATGTAGACTCAGAGTCCCAGTCAGGTCTTGCTTGTGTGACCTGTGGGACTTTCCAAAAAATTTACTTTTCCTTCCCTCCCCTCTAGATACTTCCATTACTGACATTCTCTGTATGTGTACGTTCTTAGCCTCATTGACATCACCTTCATCTTGAAATGAATTTATTACTGCCTTGATCAAGTCTGCTTCATCTCTTCTCAGTATTGTGCTGTCTATTGCTGCATTGCCTGCCAATAAAATGATATAAGCAAGTACTTCTTCTTCTGCATTTTTCTCAAACTCCTGCAGATTAGCAGAATGTAGCCTAGAGAATGGATATATGCTCCTTTCGGTCTGCGACATCTGACCTCAGCATGGCTTGGATCACTTTGACCCTATATGGGATGAGACAGTCAACTTCACCCCATAACCTCCATAACAGCCTCTTACATCCCGCATGGAATGGTAAACAGTGTTTCTATTCTGTGCTGCTATTTCAGGCCCCCAGCAACACACAGTTGAAAAACAAATAACAAATGTTATTAGAAAACTGTTTATTAATAAAGTATAAACATAATATTCGAAACAGAGAAAATATTTGCTCAAAATATCAGCTATATTCAAAGGTTTCATTCTAAACAGAGAAAATATTTGCTCAAAATAGAAGCTATATTCAAATGTTTCATTCTTCTTCTTCTTCAGCGTTCATTCTCAAATTCCCACTGGATTTCTCTTGTAACAGGACAATGATCCTACAAGATTTCCAGTTATGTAGTCCAGAGAATGGAAATGCGTTGTGTTGCCGTTTTATTTGCGCCAATGGCCCAACACATCCGCCTTTGGCGGGAAATGTTTCATTCGAAACAGAGAAAATACTTGCTCAAAATATAATCCTGACTCTGTGTGTTGATGCTATCAATCCGGTACCCCTATAATCTTCAATATAACATTCTGAATTACCAAAATGTTTTCAATATAACATTCTGAATTACCAAATTTTTTTTCAATATGACATTCTGAATTACCAAAAGTTTTTTCAATATAACATTCTGAATTACCAAAATTTTTGTCAATATAACATTCTGAATTACCAAAAGTTTTTTCAATATAACATTCCAAATTACCAAAAAAATTTTCAATATAACATTCTGAATTACCAAAATTTTTTTCAATATAACATTCTGAATTACCAAAAACATTTTCAATATAACATTCTGAATTACCCAAAAGATTTTCAATAAAACTTTCTGAATTACCAACAAATTTTCAATATAACTTTCTGAATTACCAAAAATGTTTTCAATATAACTTTCTGAATTACCAAAATAAAGCATAGAATAATGATATACATTTCATTTTGACACAAAAAATGCATGCAGATTATATTGTGCAACATGAGTTTACAAAATAAAAAGTATTTAATGGCATATAGCGGTAGATATAAATATATCGTTTGGAAACTAATATACATGTGATTATGATTGAGATTCACACACCCATATGTTACAAGGACATACAAAAGAGGAGCAGAGAATAGTAACAATGTTACCTACGTACGTATGTCATAATAAGTGGTTACGGTGCTGAACTTTGGCTTGTTTACCTCCACTTCATAATCTTCGCAGCGATGAATTCTGCTTAAGACCTGTGTCCGAACGATCCATTGCACATGTGGTGTGCTGTTGTGGCCCGAAATTGGAGCAAAGAATAGCACCACTGTTTATATTCTATGCATGTCATGGGTCGACTAAGGAGGTTATGGGATGGAGTTGGCTGTCCCATCCAATATAGGGTCAGCATGGCCCAAAACCATGCTAAAGCTGGATGTGTCAGGCCAAAAAGCACAGATATTGCAGCATTGCTGGAAACCATGACACAACGCACTCCCTTCTCTGGACTACATTCTGCTAATCTGCAGGAGTTTGAGAAAGAACGAAGAAGATCTGTGTCTGAACGATCCACCACACTGTTGTTGTGGCCCAAAATGGGAACAAAGAATAGCAAAACTTTTTACCTTCTATGCATGTCATAAGAGTCAACTTCTGCATTTGTTATCAAATTTCTGCAGATAAGCAGGATGAAGTCCGAAATATAGAATGCATTGTGTCATGGTTTGTAGTTTTGATCCGATTTCTGCTTCTTTTGGCTTGACACATCTGACTTCAGCATGGCTTCTGAGTTACTTTGACCCTATATGGAATGGAAAAGCCAACTTCACCCCATGACCTCCATAGTTGAATCTTATGACAGGCATGGAAGGTAGTGTTGCTATTCTTTGCTCCTCTTTTAGGATCAAGAGAAAACATTGGTGTTGACTGTGATGAAGTCTGTTGAGACCAGTATCTCCATGCTGAGATCTATGTCTATATGATCCATGCTTGAACTGTTGAGATTCCTGCTGGAGTAGAATACTGTCTAGCTAATGACACATCACCACGCTCATCTGGGAGACAGCCAATGATTGACTACATCCTGCTGCAAATCTGGTAGGACCATTGTCCTTCTACAAGAGAGATCCAGTGGGAGTTTGAGAATAACAGCTGATGAAGAGTAAACGATTCATCTGGGACTTGAAAAAGTCCTGGAAAACTTCCCTTAAAAAATGCTATGAGAAACACCCTTCAGGAGATGAAAGCAAAACTTCACCACCCGGCACAGGAAGAATCTAGGCAACCTCATACTCCTTCATGGTTTTATTTGTGTGATAACCCTGGCCTAGACTTCTAGCTCAAGGAGCACAGAATAGGACCTCTTCTTTTCAGGCATGTCATAGAGAGATGACAAGAAAGTTGGGGGGATGGGATGACATGTGAAAAATCATCATTGCTGCTGCATGTCTTGTCTCGAGGATGATAACCTATGAAAAATCATCATTGCTGCTGCATGTCTTGTCTCAAGGATGATAACCTGTGAAAAATCATCATTGCTGCTGCATGTCTTGTCTCGAGGATGACAACCTGTGAAAAATCATCATAGATGATGAAGAGATGCAGTAAACATTGCACCTTTGTGGCACAATCCCACATGGCGGGGAAGACTAGGTGGTACAATCCCACATGGCGGGGAAGACTAGGTGGTACAATCCCACATGGCGGGGAAGACTAGGTGGTACAATCCTACATGGCGGGGAAGACTAGGTGGTACAATCCCACATGGCGAGGAAGACTAGGTGGTACAATCCCACATGGCGGGGAAGACTAGGTGGTACAATCCCACATGGCGGGGAAGACTAGGTGGCATCACTGCAGATGGGTCAACAGATCTGATAGAAGAATGGATGAACTAGTTTGCCCAGACATATAATTCTGCCCTCCTAGAACGATGTGATGATACTGGGATATTGCCACACTGGAATGTCTCCATTCAGGGACTAAACATGTATCCATTCAGGGACTAAACATGTATCCATAAAACTCCCTAAGACAACCATAAATTTTGAAATGGCAAATACTGCAGAGGATGGATGTGTCGGGCCATTGGTGCAAATAAAACTGGTACACAACATATTTCCATTTTCTGGACTACATCCTGCTGGAAATATAGTTTAACCATTGTCCTGCTATAAGAGAGATCCAATGGGAGTTTGAGAATAAATGCTGAAGAAGAAGAAACAGTAAATCTTATGCGAATTTGTGTATCACCTCAGTTACTCAACCGATGAGGACATGTGGTTTTTCTAGAAGGACTGTCGAAAGCTACCTGCGTACATCTAAAGCTACCTGCGTACATCTAAAGCTACCTGCGTACATCTAAAGCTACCTGCGTACATCTAAAGCTACCTGCATACATCTAAAGCTACCTGCGTACATCTAAAGCTACCTGCGTACATCTAAAGCTACTTGTGTACATCTAAAGCTACCTGCATACATCTAAAGCTACCTGCGTACATCTAAAGCTACCTGCGTACATCTAAAGGGATTATTTCATCATCATCTTTAATGAATGAGATTAGTCAGTTGGAAAAAACATTTAACTCATGGAAATATTGTTCAATAAGGCAGAGGGTGATACTGAACTCCTCTTCTGCTTTGACTCTTTAACTCCTGAAGATCACCAGGGTACACTCCAGATAATGGAATAAATTGTCAAAATGTATATCTTAGCTGTGATATCTGATATTTTCATCCCATTTCAGTATGACTTCTGAGCCAATACGACTTTCTATAGAATGTGACCAGCCATCAAATGCCCTCACGACCGAGGAAGTGTATCCATGAGATACCCATGAGGATGGAAGAGCTTATCATGTCCAGAGAAGTATATCCATGAGATACCCTACCCAAGAGGTTGGAAGAAACTAGAGATATCAATGACTCACAGCAGCATCAGTCATTTATAATCTCTCAATGCATGTACACATTCTTTACTTCATCCTCTTCAGCGTTTATTCTCAAACTCCCGCTGGTTCTCTCTTGTAGCAGGACAATAGTCTTATATTTCCAGCAGGGTGTAGTCCAGAAAATGGAAATAAATTATGTCGTCGTTATTTTTCCGCAATGGCTCGACACATCCATCTTTGGTGGGACTTTTTTAAAGTCCTGTTACAAAGTCATTATTTTACACTTCAATTTCCCTTCATAAAGATCATTCACAGACTCGACACGTTTTAAGCAAGTCGAACTGTTCTGTCATTACCACCAGCACTATCATGTGCAGGGAAGAGATCTCTGTGATATACAAGAGATTGGAAGAAACTAAAGATACGAATCACATGGCAACACTATTCATTCATAAACTTTCAAAGTATGTAGATTGGCAGTCTGTTAATTACTGTTATAAAGCAAATATTTGACACAGCAAAATTTGTAGAGATAAATCATCAGGAAACCACACAATGTGCTGAAAATTTCCCTTAGTACATGGATAATATAATATAGAGCACTGAGACAAATGTGTTGGGCCATTGGTACAAATAAAACACTTGGCACAATGCATTTCCATTCTCTAGACTACATCCTGTTGAAAATCTAGGACCATTGTCCTGCTACAAGAGATATAAAATCTAGGACCATTGTCCTGCTACAAGAGATATAAAATTTAGGACCATCCATTGTCCTGCTACAAGAGAGATAAAATCTAGGACCATTGTCCTGCTACAAGAGAGATAAAATCTAGGACCATCCATTGTCCTGCTACAAGAGAGATAAAATCTAAGACCATCCATTGTCCTGCTACAAGAGAGATAAAATCTAAGACCATCCATTGTCCTGCTACATGAGAGATAAAATCTAGGACCATCCATTGTCCTGCTACAAGAGAGATCCAGTGGAAGTTTGATTAAAAAAATGCTGAAGATGAAACATTGAGGATTTATTTTAGAAACAATCAGGATCTGTCCCCGAATGCGTGCCTACCCAATAAAATTGTATTTTGATTATTTCCCTGATTATGTTTATACATTTGTTTATCTATGTTTATTAACTTAAATATTTATTTATTTAAGATGATCATATGAGTGGTTAGGAGAGTTGTATGAGTTAGGGTTAGCATTTGGGCTAATAAATACCCATTATCTGACAAACATAACCAAGAGAAATAATAAAAATATTTTGGTAGGAACACATTCAGGGAAAGCTCCAAAAATCATAATGAATTGTTTGTACACTCCTACAATAAAAAAATATTTGATGTCTGCTCAAAAGATTTCTATCTTCATTAGTGAAGCACAAATATATTTAAATGATTACAATGTTGATATATCAAATATGAATATATTGTTTAGTCTGCAGCTCTGTACACGACTAAATAGCACCAATTAATATCAAAATATATGTTTGTGAGAATATATTACATAATCTGCAGCTCTGTACATGACTAATTAGCACCAATTAGTATCACATAATATGAAAAATCATTAAGTGAAAAAACATATTTATAATACAAAAACAAATGACAACATCGCTGATGTAAAGTTCTTCATCTGCATTCATTCTAAAACTCTGTGGTGTGTCTGTGGCTATGACAACAAGTATGAGAACCAGTTCTTTCATACGTCTGGCGTATAATAATAATGACCCATAACCTATCAGGGTTGTAGGGATTCCACTCTGGCGATGTTAGAAAAAAAAGCACACCAAAAAACCCTATCACAAAAAACTCCCTCCTAACACCCTATCATAAAAAGTCCTCCTAACACCCTATCACAAAAAGCTCTCCCAACACCCCTATCACAAAAAGCCCTTCAAAGCCCTCCATACACCTGTCCTCCATCATTCGGACGAGTGTAGAAAAATCACACCCTTTTCTTACTATACTATCAATACAGTTACAGACATTTACTGTTCAGTTATAATAATAATGACCCATAACCTATCAGGGTTGTAGGGATTCCACTCTGGCGATGTTAGAAATAAAAACCACACCAAAAAAACCTATCACAAAAAACTCCCTCCTAACACCCTATCATAAAAAGTCCTCCTAACACCCTATCACAAAAAGCTCTCCCAACACCCCTATCACAAAAAGCCCTTCAAAGCCCTCCATACACCTGTCCTCCATCATTCGGACGAGTGTAGAAAAATCACACCCTTTTCTTACTATACTATCAATACAGTTACAGACATTTACTGTTCAGTCAAAGTAGTAAAAATAATGAATGTATTAGTTACTAACGCCGAAGTCGGATTTCTTGGCGCAAATACAATTGCGACACAATGTATTTGTGTTCTCTAAATTACATCCTGCTGGAAATCTAGTAAGACCAGTGTTCTGCTATACAAGAGATAAAGTGAGAGTTTGAGAATGATAGCCCCCAAAACTACTGATGGTTATCTAGAAGTAGTCTGGAGAATAGATTCTGTTGTTTTGGCTTACAGCATGACTGCAATATCTGTACCTTTTGACCTGAAAGATCCAGATTGAGCATGGTTGATTTACTTTTGAGTCAGGCCACTGATGCAAATAAAATGGGGACACAATGAATTTCCTTTCTCTGGATTACGTCCTGCTGGAAATCTAGTAGTACCATTGTCTTGCTACAAGAGAGATTCAGCAGAAGTTTGAGAATGGACGCTGAAGAAGAAGAGTCACTTTGACCTATGGGTTGGAAATGTCAATAACACCCACAAACCTCCTTAGTTGCCACTTACTACATGGCAGGTAAGTTGTTGTCTTTGCTCCCCTTTCGTGCCCTGGCAACACACCGGTGAGAAGAAGACAATGATATATATTGGGGACATGCAGAAAAATGGATATACCAAGTTGAAAGTACAAATATTTCAGCTGTACTGCAAACTAACAGAACAACATTACACAGAGAAATTCCAGTCAACAATATACGTGAGAAGCAAACCCTAAGATAAAACATGGGCTGAAGTTCACAATCTTAACCCTAGGATAAAACGTGATGAAGTTCACAATCTTAATCTTCGGATAAAACATGTACTTGAAAACTACAGGGAGCTGGGTAGGGCAGTGGTTAGCGGGCTGGTTTCGCATATGAGTGGTCTTGGGTTCATTCCCCAGTTTGAGGCGGAAACATTTTTCAAATCACAAAGGCTCCCGGGTCAACCCAGCCTTAATTGGGTACCGGATTAATCCAGGAAGTAAAGACTGCGAGGGAGAGGAGATGGCTACCACCCTCATATAGCAGAGCCACTGAAATGTGAGGTCATTAACATCTTACACCCCTACGGCATTTAATAAATGCTATGGTTAACTTTAACATTACTACTTGAAAACTAGCTCCAATAATGGCATAGCACAAGATCTGTAAATAAGGAAGTATTGGGTGGTGGTTTAGAAATTCAAACACAGCTATTTTCCCTTTCAGCTAAATAGAGTATTTAGAAAAAGTAAAGATATTGTACAAATATAAAGAATAATTAGATGCTAAAAAAATGCCTGAAAGCAAAGACGAATTGTTAAAAATGGCAGATAATCTCCCTCAATCCCACGTACTTCAAAATTTCAGGGAAGTAGCGTCTCCGCTAAAATAATCTGAGACTTTGGTGGAGAGAACTAAATGGAAACTACAGCCCCGAGCAAGACAGCATGAACAAATTCAACTGACAGGAACAAGTCAGGGTATTTCAACTGAGAATGGAACATTGCCATCTAAAAGCACACTTACCCCGAATCAGTATTAGCGACTCTGCAACCAACATGTGCAGAATAACAACACCTACCCAGAATATATACTACAGTATTGCCCCAGAGAATTTGTTGACAGAGCAATATCCTGGTCCACAGGAATATCTCTACAAAACAAACTGTGGGAGACTCATGGCAACCTAAACAAACTATTCTATACAGGACCAATCGCCCATATAGTAACTTGGGCCTGGACTGCTGGTTCTGGGTACAAAGAATAAGGATACTGTCTTCTTTCCAGGAATGCTGTAATAGGTTACTAAGGAAAGTTGAGTGAAAAAAATCATCTTGTTTCAATTTCTTACTTTTGTTTTCTATCAAATAATCTTTGATCATGGATGCTGAAGAGCTACCGACCAGCAGACATTGCACCATTGTCCAGTTGTGGCAGAGGAATACTTGATGTGCATCACTGCGGATGTGTCAACAAATCTGACAGAAGAATGATGAGATTGCTGGCTCAGATGTGCGTGCTGTGCTCCTAGCAGGATGTGATAATCCTAAGATACTGCCACAGTGGAATGCCTCCCTTTGGGGACAAAACATATGCATCTATAAACTCCCCCTAACCATCCATACCTTTGAGACAACCTTACGTGAGTCTGGCAGGCACCTCAGTTACACAACTGAGAAGAACCTGTGCTTATGTCAAAAAAGGCTATGGACTTTCAAGAGCTACCTGCTCACAGGTAACGGGATGCATCATCATCATGTCAAGAGCTACCTGCTCACAGATAACGGGATGCATCATTATCATGTGTCAAGAGCTACCTGCTCACAGATAACGGGATGCATCATCATCATGTGTCAAGAGCTACCTGTTCACAGCTAAAGGGATTATTTCATTATCACCATGTGTAAAGAGCTACCTGTTCACAGCTAAAGGGATTATTTCATCATCACCATGTGTAAAGAGCTACCTGTTCACAGCTAAAGGGATTATTTTATCATCATCAAGTGTCAAGAGCTACTTGCTCACGGGTAAAGGGATTATGTCATCATTATCATCCGTGAACAATATCAAACTGGATGTATAATAATTGATCGCAGAAAAATGCTCGAGATACATATAGCATGTCTATATCAACAATATTGCGACATAAAATTAAATATACCAGGCCAAAATGCATACATATTGCAGCTTTTCTGTAAACTAGACAGCTAATGTAGTTTTACTCAACTACATTACGTCACAATAAGAAATATAAATGGTCAGCTAGAACAACAAGAGAAAAATCAACAATATTACAGAAAACATAAATCTATTTCAAATATTTCATGATAAAAAAAACACACAAATAATACAGGATTCAGATAATAAACTCCATGCAGTGTAATCCCTCTATCCTTCAGCCGTCCTAATCCCCCAACCCTTTAATAGTTCTTCATGTTGTGGCGGTCCCAAAATTTAAAAATTATTTTTGTTGCTACTTCATATGTGTTTTCCGATGGTCTTAGACGTGCGATGAGAAAAGTAAAACTTCAACATTTAATAACAACTGGAAAGATCAAGGGGAGAAGAGACAGAGGAATACAAAGAGATAAATTTCTGGATGGGTTGTCAGTGTGGTACAAAATGAAGTCATCAATTGAATTACTTAACAACACAAGAGGCAGAAAGTTGTGGAGAAGCATGATGACCTACACCAATTGGCATGGCACTTGATTGATTACTTGTAGGTAAGGAGATCTAACTGTCTTGCTACAAAACCCATATCTAATTTAGCGAGCTAAGTTCCAGCTTAGTAATAGAGTTCATCTATATGCCTATTCTCATAATTACACAGCGATTAATTCATTATTCCCATACTTGATTAAAACTCATCCTTGACAACTGGACCTTCCAGCTTTATAACACCGTCAATCTGTGTTTCTGTCTCATCAGGTCTTGCTATGTTTGTGTCTACCAGCAGTTCACTGTCTGCAGCACCTTTACGAGCATGACCCTTGTCAATGATGATTGAATCTTCAGTGTCAGAGATGTAATATGGTTCTCCAGTGTAATGTGTTGGATATAGAAGGTAAGGCTCCGCTGATAGGCCAACTAGGTCCCGTGGAGAAAAATGCTGTTTCCACTGTTCTCTAAAAGATAATTTATAATTTAAAAAAGAATTACAAGTAACAATTTACAATAAGTAACAACTTATAATATGCTAAATTTATAAATAACAATTTATAATAAGTAACAATTTACAATAAGTAACAATTTATAAGCAAAAATGGAACAATACAGGATCAAGTGTCCATCTAGCATTTCCTGCTTACACTGTTTTTTAAAATGCGCTCCTGTCGTATTTTTTAGAACTTGGTAATGCCATTCACACTTCCGTTACGTCACTCTTCCACTACATATCTTTAGTAAAATGGCTGCCGTATGTATGTTGAATTTGCCTTTGACTGACAAAGACGCAGTACAATTGTTGCAGTCACGAAGAGTACTTGCAAACGGGAAATGCGCACAGTGTCATACTATGACATTTAACTTCTATTGTGATGATTAAATTCATTTCCGACACAAAATAATACCCTGCATTCAAACCCAATCATGTTTCCACTCATGCAACCCTTCAATTAAATACTCCCCCATTTATTGTCTTGGCATATTTATATATGTAAAACCTGCCCAATAATTGTCGCTCAAATATTCGCATGGGAGGTAATACTTCTTCTTCAGCATTCATTCTAAAACTCTTGTTGGATCTTCTTTGTAGCAGGACCATAGTCCTACTAGATTTCCAGTTCAGAGAATGGAAATGCGTTGTGTCACAATTTTATTTGCGCCAATGGCCAGACACATCCGTCTTCGGCGAGAGAGGTAATACATAAACAAAGAGTAAGCAGAAATCATTTGTCTCCATTTCAATGTAGTTACCAACTTGAATTGATTAAATCAGAAAGGGGGTTTGCGTTAGAATTAGTCCTAACACTGAGTCTAATCCTCCCCCCCCCCCACACAACATCTAAATTCTAACAGTACCTCATATCTTGAAAATACAAAAACCATTAAATCGTTGCAAGTTTTAATCTCCGCACGTAACTACTATTAGCTATTTTGAATTACAGTGACAAGATCTGTAAATGATGTAATTTCATTGAGCTCACTAAATGTGTGTGAACCAAAGAACACAAATATTGATCGTATGAAATATTTGTAAGTTTGTTTAAAATCCAGCTAATTGATAGTATATACATGGACCCTTGATCCCGTATTGTTCTGCAAAAATTTATAAGTAACAATTCATAATAAGGAACAATTTATAATAAGCAAACAATTTATAATAAGTAAACTATTAAAAAGTAAAAATTAATAATAAGCAAAAATTTATAAGCACAAATTTATAATAAGCAATAATTACATAAATATGAAAATATAGAATAAGCACTGTTTGTGGTCACTTTAACCTATGAGTTGACACAGTCAATTCCATCTTAACTGCCTCTTACATCATGCATGTCGGGTCACATTGTTTCTATTTTTTGCTTGACTTTTGAATTCAACACAGGGTAGACACCTTGCCTCCTCTCTTTAGTTGCCTCTTACACCGTGCATGTCAGGCTATATTATTTCTCTTTTCTTTACGCTCGTTGCCATACTCCCATAAGATCTTTCCTGTAGCAGGATGTTCGTACTAGATTTCCAGCAGGACATACACCAGAGAACGTAAATGTTTTGTCACAGTTTTATTTGTCTCAATGGCCCAACACATATGACTTTGGCATTGTAAAGGACTGAACAGGATGTAGTCCGGAAAAGATAATATGTTACATCATAGTTTACCATTTGGCTTTGATATCTACAACATTTGGTCAAACACATACAACATTTGGTCAAACACATACAACATTTGGTCAAATACATACAACATTTGGTCAAATATACAAAATTTGGTCAAACACATACAACATTTGGTAAAACACATAGAAAATTTGGTCAAACACATAGAAAATTTGGTCAAACATACACAATTTGGTCAAACACATGCAACATTTGGTCAAACACATACAAAATTTGGTCAAACACATACATTTGGTCAAACACATACAACATTTGGTCAAACACATACAAAATTTGGTCAAACACATACAACATTTGGTAAAACATATACAACATTTGGTCAAACACATACAACATTTGGTCAAACACATACAAAATTTAGTCACACTGTCAGTGACATATTCTCTCCAGAACGTTGTCTTTCTAATGAACTCCCTGAACCATTCTCTGTCGTGGGCGATGTGGCTTGCATTCTCCAATGACATATTCATGTTATATTTAATGTTGTCAGTCCATCATCTTCTTGGTCTGCCTTTCCTCCTCTGCCCTGGTGCTCTGCCCTCCATTATTATTTAACCAAATACATAACAACATTTAGCCAAACTCATGCAACATTTGGCAAACATATGTCCTGCTACAAGAGAGATCTGGCGGGAGTTTGAGAATGAACGCTGAAGAAGAAGAGTTTCCTATACAATGTTCAGTTGTAGGATGTTAAGCGAAGACTTTGTTTTATGACGATCTTGTATCTGCTCGTCTGTAAATAATATTTGTTGTGCTAGCATTATATTGATGGGAGGTCTGTGGATTTTGGTCCAACCCGGTTAGAGCCAGAGGATACCTGATGATGTTCCTCCTTCGCAAGCGAAGATGCACATGGCATGAAAAACAATAAATGCGATGAAAAAAAAAATATAATTATAATAAATTGGTAATTGTCTAATTTGGTTTGTGAGTTTTCTACCTAAGTAATGCTCAAATCACTGGAGCCAAGGTAGGGTTCACTATGTTCATTCCCCACCACCAATTGACTACTGGTTATGTCAGACTTCTCTATTGCTTCAGGCATGCAACCAAATGGTCAAGTCAAAATGATTGTCACTTCCTAAGTCATTGCGCCTCTATGACGGGCCTCAGCATAGGAAACATATAGTGCTGTCAGCTTCCTCCTCCCCTCCCAGGTGCTGCACAGTACATCTCTGGCTTTATCCCAACCACAGAAGGTGCATACATATATACAAATAAAGCATAAAATACATTGCAACAATAAAATAAAAGCATAATTGTATATATGATGTGCCATGAAGCTTCTATAAGAGAACCTCAATATAACGGCATGTCATCTACTAAGACTTTCTTTTGCATTAATGGTTTGTCTAGCTGGTGATACCCACAGATGCAAACCATGTGGTACTTGCCCCTTCATTATTATAATAATGGAATTCTACACCTCGGCCTATAAATGGATTCTAGACTTGTGTCAAATTTCAGACATTAAAATCATGTCCTCGGTTTATAATCGAATTAGTTTATACATGGTATGCTACTATTTTTGTGTGTCTTTCTATGAAATGGAGTAACCAACCACACTCCAAGCCCTCCTTAGCTGCCTCTTACAACATACATTGCAAGTCACAGTATTATAATGATGATTATGAAATAATCCCTTTAGTAATGCTGAAGTCAGATGTGTCAGGCGGCCGAAAGGTGCATATATCACAGCAATGATGTAAACCATGACACAACGCATTCCGTTCTCTGGACTACAACCTGCTAATCTGCAGGAGTTTGAGAATGAACGAAGAAGAAGAATCCCTTTAGTTTTGAGGTGGTAGCTATATAGCTATATATATGAGCTATATTTGATAGCCCATAGCCTTTCTGACAATAGCACATCTTCTTCTCAGTTGTGTAACTGAGGCTCTTGTGTAACCTAGACTCTATAAGGTTGTCTCAAAGGCATTGTTGCATCATGGAGGTTTCTGAATGCATGTTTAGTCCCCAAAGGCAGGCATTCCAGGAGCCAGCAGCACACCACACAAATCTGGGCCAACTATGTTGTCATTCTTATGTCAGATATATTGACCCATCAGTAGTGATGACACAACTAACATTCTCCGTCACATAGTCCCCGTCACACAGTCTCAGTCACACAGTCTCAGTCACATAGTCTCCGTCACATTGGAGTCTGCCGCAAAAGGTGCAATTTCCTGGCTGGCATCTCTTCATCATCCATGGGGGTTGATTTGTTGGAAGACAAAATTGTGACAATATGTGACAACGATTTTTCCGCAGGTGACAACTTGTCAGTCTACTGTACCCCAACTGTACTTAGTCGCCTCTACTGTACCCCAACTGTACTTAGTCGCCTCTACTGTACCCCAACTGTACTTAGTCGCCTCTATTGTACCTCAACTGTACTTAGTCGCCTCTACTGTACCCCAACTGTACTTAGTCGCCTCTACTGTGCCCCAACTGTACTTAGTCACCTCTACTGTGCCCCAACTGTACTTAGTCACCTCTACTGTGCCCCAACTGTACTTAGTCGCCTCTACTGTACCCCAACTGTACTTAGTCGCCTCTACTGTGCCCCAACTGTACTTAGTCGCCTTCAACGACATGCTTGAAAATAAGACACTGGCCCTATTCTTTGCCATTAATTAGAAGTTCAAGAAAGTCAGTTGTCATACAAGCCCGTCACAATATTATTCTATACATCCTTCCCAGAACCCCACAGCACATGTGATTCCAAGCTCTAACTTAATACCTTGTCTCACCCCACTGGATGGTGGGTGTTATAATTTATCTTACCACCTTTAACACTAAGGCATAATTTGTTTTTAGCTCTCAATTAAACAAGAACTCAACATCACCTTTAACACTAAGATATTATGTCTTTTAGCTGACAATTAAACAAGTACTCACTCTGGATGCCTATCAAACATGATTGGAAGGTACTCATCCACAGGCACCATCTTTGACAAAGGTTTCTGATCTAGCAGTTTTCGGGCACCCCGGATAGACAATATGTAACTGATTGTCCAATAGGAATAGTGTGGCCACGCCAACCGATCGCTGCCCTCTACCATTGTCTCTAAGTCTTTGCGTAAACGTTTCCTTCCCAAATATCTGTGGACAGTATCATTCATGTAAATACTTCTTAGATTTATTGTAAACAATATCATATTTCACAACTGTTGAGTTAAATACTAAGGATCACCTTTGTTGTGCAGTCACACAGGAACACGGTGTTTCAAGTCTGTGCTAACTTAATGACAATGGTTCCTGAATGTGGAAGGTTTGAAGGTCGCACTATTTGCTTATCAGACTAACCATTATGCAACAGTAAACTAGCAATACAGTCAAAGTCCTATGTATTAGGCCATTAGCGCAAATAAATCGGAAACACAATGCATTTCCATTCTCTGGACTACATCCTACTTGAAATCTTGTAGGATCATTGTCCTGCAACAAGAGAGTTCCAGTGGGAGTTTGAGAAATTATGTAACCTAGTAGGATGGATCATTGTCCTGCAACAAGAGAGTTCCAGTGGGAGTTTGAGAATGAACAATGAAGAAACAATAGAAGTCATGCCAATATAATGAGGATTTCTACTTGTGAATGACCCCATCTCATTTCATCTGTACATTTCTTCTTCTTCTGCATTCGTTCTCAAACTCCTTCAGATTAGCAGGATGTAGTCCAGAGAATGGAATGTGTTGTGTCATGGTTTACAGCAAAGCTGCAATATCTGCACCTTTCGGCCTGATACATCCAACTTCAGCATGGCTTTGGGTCACTGACCCTATTTAATGGGACAGCCAACTCCATCCCATAACCTCCTTAGTCACCTCGTATGACATGCATGAAAGGTACACAGTGTTGCTATTCTTTTCTCCCCTGTCGGGCCCCAACAACACATGGGTGGTAAAAATATGTGAAGAAATAGATAAAAAAAAATAAATCATAATTTTAAAATACGAATTTAAAATATATATTTTATCAGTAATTATTTATACTATTATTTCTACTTTTCTAATTCTTTTATTTTGTTGTTTAATTTATATAATAATCTTTTACGCACTCTTATCTTTATAAGTAACTTTACTAGGATCAATTTGTTTGATATATCTTTTATTATATTTCTGAATTATTTCATTAATTTATCACCACCAATTATTGTTTCATATTCATTCATTAAACATTGTTTTTCTTCTAATTCTTCTTCATACTCAATCATTTGTTCACCAACTATTTTTAAAACTTCTTTATTAATCGTATTTTTTACAATATATTGTTTTAATAAATAATCTTTTGTTTTATAATTTTGTTTTTCAAGTTTTTTTATTTGTTCTTTAATTTCATCCCTTTTATTTTTTTTTAACAAATAATTTTAGTTCTTCCATTTTTAGAGAATGAAATTCTCAACATAAAATATAACAATAAATTATTTACACTTCTTCTATTGCTTTATTAACATTAAATAATTTATTATTATCCCTTCCATTACCAATTTTCTTTTATTTTTTTTAACTTTTAATTTCCTTGTTTTTTTATTTATTTTTAATGTTTCTTTATTACTAATTTCAATATTTTTTTATTCTTGTTACTTTTTAAAAGGAATATCATATTTATATGGAAATTTTACATTTAAATCTTGTCTTATTCTTTTTTATTGTAAAAGAAGAAATACCTAATTTACTACAAATCTGATCTTGTGATAAATTAGGTTGTTCGGTTTTAATATTCATAAATTTAATAACCTATCTATTGTCTATTGTCTTTCCCTAGGTGGTTTGTGATCCACTCTTGCAGTTAAGCATAGGGGTGATTGGAGCTCGAGCTTGCGTTCTAAAGCCAGATGTGTGGCCTCGGCTGTGCTATGACCGTGTCTGTTAAGGATGTCCCTGATGTTTTCTATCCATCTTTTCCATGGTCTTCCTCTGGCCTTGTACCCTGATCTCATTTGGTTATATGATTTGTAAGGGCAACTTTTCATGATGCATTCTCATAATGTGGCCAAACCACTTGATCTGTTCTCTCTCTATGTAATCTGTACAATATATTATACCTATTCTTTCCCTGATATATTCATTTCGCAATCTATCAATTTAATAATCATATTTGTTTTATATGCATTATTCATATTTTCAGGAGTCATTTCACTTAAAAGTTTTAATTCGTTTAAATCCATTTTATAAGAGAATAAAAAAGTAAATAGAGGTCAAATTAGTTGACTGTCATCCTATTATTTTATTTCATGTAAATTTTTCATAATTTCTCTATTATGATAAATTACAGTTTAATAAGATAGAATAATCATTACAAATACTATAAAATCTTATGTATTCATTATTAGTTGATTTACATCTATTAAATTTTTCTTTAGCAAAAGCAAGAAATTCTGTTTTCACTATTATATCTACTTTTTCACTATTATATCTACTTTTTCACTATTATATCTACTTTTTCACTATTATATCTATTTTCCCTATTATATCTACTTTTTCACTATTATATCTACTTTTTCACTATTATATCTACTTTTAAGCATAAATCATAATTCTCCAAGTGTATAAATATGTTTTATTTATATTTTCTGGTTGGTTGGTTGGTTGCTGATCCAGCAATCCATGGGATCATGCCCTTTGACCTAATGCCATTAAATGGCATTATATTGCTGGGAAGTATGTGGATTTTTGGCCCACCCAGGGACAGAGCCAGAGAATAACTATCACACCTCCAGGAAGGTAGGTTTCAACCTATGCACTGCTCCCAGCCATTGTAGCCAAGATAGGGTTCACTGTACTCATTCCCCACCACCAATTGACTACTAGTTAAGCTGAACTTCTTTATTGCTCCAGGCATACAACCAAATGTTCAAGTTAAAAGGATTGTCACGTCTTGAGTCACTGTGCCTCTATGATGGGTCTAAGCCATAGGAAAAAGAGTGCTGTCAGTTTCCTCCTCTCAAGTGCTGCATAGTACATCTCTGGCTCCCTCCCAGCCACAGGGGGTGCATACATATATATTCAGGCAAACATGAAACACATTTCAACAACAAAATAAATGCACAATTGTATAGATGACGTACCATGAAGCTTCTCTAAGAAGATAACCTCAATATAATGGCATATCATCCCCTAAGGTTTTCTGTTGCATGGGTGGTTTGTCTAGTGGGCCATTGGTGAGACCCACAGACGCAACCACATGCATATTTCCTTTTTCTAAATCATCTAAATAATTTAATATTCTATCACATATATCAATAATTTCATGATTTGGACTTTTTTCATGACAAATATATTTTATTTTTTTCTACATTAATTATTTAATTTAATCTTTTTTCTAAATCTTCTGGGACTTTCTTTTTCTTCGTTTTAATGGAGCTAGAATTTTTATATTCTTCACAGATATTTAAATTCAAATTATTTTCTTTTTCAAACTTTTCAACACATTTCATAAATGTATCTAGTTTATCACAAGAAATATAGTTTTTTCATTTTCAAATTTTTCAACATATTTCAAAAATGTATCTACTTTATCACTAGAAATATATTTTTTGATTTTCTTTTCCAAACTTTTCAGCACATCTCATAAATGTATCTACCGGTAGATTATCACTAGAAATATATTTTTTCATTTTCTTCTTCAAACTTTTCAACACTTTCATAAATGTATATAGTTTATCAATAGAAATATATTTTTTAAATTTTCTTTTCCAAACTTTTCAACACATTTCATAAATGTATCTACCGGTAGATTATCACTAGAAATATATCTTTTCATTTTCTTTTTGAATCTTTTCAACACATTTCATAAATGTATCTAGTTTATCATTAGAAATATATTTTTATTTAATTTCAAACTTTCAACACATTTCATAAATGTATCTAGTTTATCATTAGAAATATATTTTTTTGATTTTCAAACTTTTCAACACATTTCATAAATGTATCTAATTTATCATTAGAAAAATATTTCTTTGATTTGGAAACTTTTCAACACATCTCATAAATGTATCTTCCGGTAGTTTATCACTAGAAATATATATTTTGATTTTCTTTTTCAAACATTTCATCACATTTCATAAATGGATCTATTTTATAATTTTTTTTGGTTTTGATTTTGAAACTTTTCAGGACATCTCATAAATGTATCTACCGGTAGTTTTCCACTAGAAGTATATTTTTTTATTTTCTTTTTAAAACTTATCAACCCATTTCATAAATGTATCTAGTTTATCATAAGAAATTTATTTTTTGTTTTTCTTGTTCAAACTTTTCAACATATTCCATAAATGTATCTAGTTTATCACTAGAAATATATTTTTTGATTTTATTTTTCAATCTTTTCAACACATTTCATAAATGTATCTAGTTTATCATTAAAAATATTTTTTTTTTAAATTTAAAACTTTTCAACACATTTAATAAATGTATCTAGTTTATCACTAGAAATATATTTTTTAATTTTCTTTTTCAATCTTTTCAACACATTTCATAAATGTATCTAGTTTATCACTAGAAATATATTTTTTAATTTTCTTTTTCAAACTTTTCAAAAAATTTCATAAATGTATCTAGTTTATCACTAGAAATATATTTTTTGATTTTCTTTTTCAAACCTTTCAACATATTTCATAAATGTATCTAGTTTATCACTAGAAATATATCTTTTCATTTTCTTTTTCAAACTTTTTAACACATTTCATAAATGTATATAGTTTATCATTAGAAATATATTTTTTTTTCTTGTTCAAATCTTTCTACATATTTCATAAATGTATCTAGTTTATCACTAGAAATATATTTTTAATTTTCTTTTCCACACTTTTCAACACATTTCATAAATGTATCTAGTTTATCATTATAAATAATTTTTTTGATTTTCAAACTTTTCAACACATTTCATAAGTGTATATAGTTTATCAATAGAAATTTATTTTTTGATTTTCTTGTTGAAACTTTTCAACACATTTCATAAATGTATCTAGTTTATCATTAGAAATATATATTTTTTTAAATTTCAAACTTTTCAACACATTTCATAAATGTATCTAGTTTATCATTAGAAATATATTTTTTTGATTTTCAAACTTTTCAACACATTTCATAAATGTATCTAGTTTATCATTAGAAATATATTTTTTTGATTTTCAAACTTTTCAACACATCTCATAAATGTATCTACCGGTAGTTTATCATTAGAAATACATTTTTTTTATTTTCTTTTTCAATATTTTCAACACATCTCATAAATGTATCTACCTGTAGATGATCACTAGAAATATATCTTTTTATATTCTTTTCAAACTTTTCAACACATTTCATAAATGTATCTAGTTTATCAACAGAAATATATTTTTTTTATTTTCTTGTTGAAACTTTTCAACACATTTCATAAATGTATCTAGTTTATCATTAGAAATATATATTTTTTAAAATTTCAAACTTTTCAACACATTTCATAAATGTATCTAGTTTATCATTAGAAATATATTTTTTTGATTTTCAAACTTTTCAACACATTTCATAAATGTATATAGTTTATCATTACAAATATATTTTTTTGATTTTCAAACTTTTCAACACATCTCATAAATGTATCTACCGGTAGTTTATCATTAGAAATATATTTTTTTTATTTTCTTTTTCAAACTTTTTAACACATCTCATAAATGTATCTACCGGTAGAGTATCACTAGAAATAGATTTTTTAATTTTCTTTTTCAATATTTTCAACACATCTCATAAATGTATCTACCTGTAGATGATCACTAGAAATATATCTTTTTATTTTCTTTTCAAACTTTTCAACACATCTCATAAATGTATCTAGTTTATCATTAGAAATATATTTTTTTGATTTTCAAACTTTTCTACACATTTCATAAGTGTATATAGTTTATCAATAGAAATTAATTTTTTGATTTTCTTTATGAAATTTTTCAACACATTTCATAAATGTATCTAGTTTATCATTACAAATATATTTTTTTGATTTTCAAACTTTTCAACACATCTCATAAATGTATCTAGTTTATCAATAGAAGTTATTTTTTTGATTTTCAAACTTTTCAACACATTTCATAAGTGTATATAGTTTATCAATAGAAGTTATTTTTTTTATTTTCTTTTTGAAATTTTTCAACACATTTCATAAATGTATCTAGTTTTTATCATTAGAAATATATTTTTTTGATTATTAAACTTTTCAACACATTTCATAAATGTATCTAGTTTATCACTAGAAATATATTTTTTTGATTTTCAAACTTTTCAACACATTTCATAAATGTATCTAGTTTATCATTAGAAATATATTGTTTTGATTTTGAAACTTTTCAACATATCTCATAAATGTATCTTCCTGTAGTTTATCATTAGAAATATATTTTTTTATTTTCTTGTTCAATCTTTTCAACACATCTCATAAATGTATCTACCGGTAGATTATAAATAGAAATATATCTTTTCATTTTCTTTTCCAAACTTTTCAACACATTTCATAAATGTATCTACTGGTAGATTATAACTAGAAATATATCTTTTCATTTTCTTTTTCAAACTTTTAAACACATTTCATAAATGTATATAGTTTATCATTAGAAATATATTTTACTTTATTTTCTTTTTCAAACTTTTCAACACATTTCATAAATGTATCTAGTTTATCATTAGAAATATATTTTTTTGATTTTCAAACTTTTCTACACATTTCATAAGTGTATATAGTTTATCAATAGAAATTAATTTTTTGATTTTCTTTATGAAATTTTTCAACACATTTCATAAATGTATCTAGTTTATCATTACAAATATATTTTTTTGATTTTCAAACTTTTCAACACATCTCATAAATGTATATAGTTTATCATTAGAAATATATTTTTTAATTTTCTTGTTCAATCTTTTCAACACATCTCATAAATGTATCTACCGGTAGATTATAAATAGAAATATATCTTTTCATTTTCTTTTCCAAACTTTTCAACACATTTCATAAATGTATCTACTGGTAGATTATAACTAGAAATATATCTTTTCATTTTCTTTTTCAAACTTTTAAACACATTTCATAAATGTATATAGTTTATCATTAGAAATATATTTTACTTTATTTTCTTTTTCAAACTTTTCAACACATTTCATAAATGTATCTAGTTTATCATTAGAAATATATTTTTTTGATTTTCAAACTTTTCTACACATTTCATAAGTGTATATAGTTTATCAATAGAAATTAATTTTTTGATTTTCTTTATGAAATTTTTCAACACATTTCATAAATGTATCTAGTTTTTATCATTAGAAATATATTTTTTTGATTTTGAAACTTTTCAACACATTTCATAAATGTATCTAGTTTATCACTAGAAATATATTTTTTTGATTTTCAAACTTTTCAACATATCGCATAAATGTATCTTCCGGTAGTTTATCATTAGAAATATATTTTTTTATTTACTTTTTCAATCTTTTCAACACATCTCATAAATGTATAAAGTTTATCATTAAAAATATTTTTTATTTATTTTCTTTTCCAAACTTTTCAACACATTTCATAAATGTATCTACCAGTAGATTATAACTAGATATACACCTTTTCATTTTCTTTTTCAAACTTTTCAACACATCTCATAAATGTATATAGTTTATCATTAGAAATATAATTTTTGTTGTCTTGTTCAAACTTTTCAACATATTTCATAAATGTATCAAGTTTATCACTAGAAATATATTTTTTTATTTTCTTTTCCAAACTTTTCAACACATTTCATAAATGTATATACCTGTAGATGATCACTAGAAATATATCTTTTTATTTTCACTTTCAAACTTTTCAACACATTTCATAAGTGTATATAGTTTATCAATAGAAATTAATTTTTTTTATTTTCTTTTTGAAATTTTTCAACACATTTCATAAATGTATCTAGTTTTTATCATTAGAAATATATTTTTTTGATTTTGAAACTTTTCAACATATCTCATAAATGTATCTTCCGGTAGTTTATCATTAGAAATATATTTTTTTATTTTCTTTTTCAATCATTTCAACACATCTCATAAATGTATCTACCAGTAGATTATAACTAGAAATATATCTTTTCATTTTCTTTTTCAAACTTTTCAACACATTTCATAAATGTATATAGTTTATCATTAAAAATATTTTTTATTTATTTTCTTTTCCAAACTTTTCAACACATTTCATAAATGCATCTACTGGTAGATTATAACTAGAAATATATCTTTTCATTTTCTTTTTCAAACTTTTCAACACATTTCATAAATGTATATAGTTTATCATTATAAATATATTTTTTTTATTTTCTTTTTCAAACTTTTCAACAAATCTCATAAATGTATATAGTTTATCATTAGAAATATATTTTTTTTATTTTCTTGTTCAAACTTTTCAACATATTTCATAAATGTATCAAGTTTATCACTAGAAATATATCTTTTCATTTTCTTTTTGAATCTTTTCAACACATTTCATAAATGTATCTAGTTTATCATTAGAAATATATTTTTATTTAATTTCAAACTTTCAACACATTTCATAAATGTATCTAGTTTATCATTAGAAATATATTTTTTTGATTTTCAAACTTTTCAACACATTTCATAAATGTATCTAATTTATCATTAGAAAAATATTTCTTTGATTTGGAAACTTTTCAACACATCTCATAAATGTATCTTCCGGTAGTTTATCACTAGAAATATATATTTTGATTTTCTTTTTCAAACATTTCATCACATTTCATAAATGGATCTATTTTATAATTTTTTTTGGTTTTGATTTTGAAACTTTTCAGGACATCTCATAAATGTATCTACCGGTAGTTTTCCACTAGAAGTATATTTTTTTATTTTCTTTTTAAAACTTATCAACCCATTTCATAAATGTATCTAGTTTATCATAAGAAATTTATTTTTTGTTTTTCTTGTTCAAACTTTTCAACATATTCCATAAATGTATCTAGTTTATCACTAGAAATATATTTTTTGATTTTATTTTTCAATCTTTTCAACACATTTCATAAATGTATCTAGTTTATCATTAAAAATATTTTTTTTTTAAATTTAAAACTTTTCAACACATTTAATAAATGTATCTAGTTTATCACTAGAAATATATTTTTTAATTTTCTTTTTCAATCTTTTCAACACATTTCATAAATGTATCTAGTTTATCACTAGAAATATATTTTTTAATTTTCTTTTTCAAACTTTTCAACAAATTTCATAAATGTATCTAGTTTATCACTAGAAATATATTTTTTGATTTTCTTTTTCAAACCTTTCAACATATTTCATAAATGTATCTAGTTTATCACTAGAAATATATCTTTTCATTTTCTTTTTCAAACTTTTTAACACATTTCATAAATGTATATAGTTTATCATTAGAAATATATTTTTTTTTCTTGTTCAAATCTTTCTACATATTTCATAAATGTATCTAGTTTATCACTAGAAATATATTTTTAATTTTCTTTTCCACACTTTTCAACACATTTCATAAATGTATCTAGTTTATCATTATAAATAATTTTTTTGATTTTCAAACTTTTCAACACATTTCATAAGTGTATATAGTTTATCAATAGAAATTTATTTTTTGATTTTCTTGTTGAAACTTTTCAACACATTTCATAAATGTATCTAGTTTATCATTAGAAATATATATTTTTTTAAATTTCAAACTTTTCAACACATTTCATAAATGTATCTAGTTTATCATTAGAAATATATTTTTTTGATTTTCAAACTTTTCAACACATTTCATAAATGTATCTAGTTTATCATTAGAAATATATTTTTTTGATTTTCAAACTTTTCAACACATCTCATAAATGTATCTACCGGTAGTTTATCATTAGAAATACATTTTTTTAATTTTCTTTTTCAATATTTTCAACACATCTCATAAATGTATCTACCTGTAGATGATCACTAGAAATATATCTTTTTATATTCTTTTCAAACTTTTCAACACATTTCATAAATGTATCTAGTTTATCAACAGAAATATATTTTTTTTATTTTCTTGTTGAAACTTTTCAACACATTTCATAAATGTATCTAGTTTATCATTAGAAATATATATTTTTTAAAATTTCAAACTTTTCAACACATTTCATAAATGTATCTAGTTTATCATTAGAAATATATTTTTTTGATTTTCAAACTTTTCAACACATTTCATAAATGTATATAGTTTATCATTACAAATATATTTTTTTGATTTTCAAACTTTTCAACACATCTCATAAATGTATCTACCGGTAGTTTATCATTAGAAATATATTTTTTTTATTTTCTTTTTCAAACTTTTTAACACATCTCATAAATGTATCTACCGGTAGAGTATCACTAGAAATAGATTTTTTAATTTTCTTTTTCAATATTTTCAACACATCTCATAAATGTATCTACCTGTAGATGATCACTAGAAATATATCTTTTTATTTTCTTTTCAAACTTTTCAACACATCTCATAAATGTATCTAGTTTATCATTAGAAATATATTTTTTTGATTTTCAAACTTTTCTACACATTTCATAAGTGTATATAGTTTATCAATAGAAATTAATTTTTTGATTTTCTTTATGAAATTTTTCAACACATTTCATAAATGTATCTAGTTTATCATTACAAATATATTTTTTTGATTTTCAAACTTTTCAACACATCTCATAAATGTATCTAGTTTATCAATAGAAGTTATTTTTTTGATTTTCAAACTTTTCAACACATTTCATAAGTGTATATAGTTTATCAATAGAAGTTATTTTTTTTATTTTCTTTTTGAAATTTTTCAACACATTTCATAAATGTATCTAGTTTTTATCATTAGAAATATATTTTTTTGATTATTAAACTTTTCAACACATTTCATAAATGTATCTAGTTTATCACTAGAAATATATTTTTTTGATTTTCAAACTTTTCAACACATTTCATAAATGTATCTAGTTTATCATTAGAAATATATTGTTTTGATTTTGAAACTTTTCAACATATCTCATAAATGTATCTTCCTGTAGTTTATCATTAGAAATATATTTTTTTATTTTCTTGTTCAATCTTTTCAACACATCTCATAAATGTATCTACCGGTAGATTATAAATAGAAATATATCTTTTCATTTTCTTTTCCAAACTTTTCAACACATTTCATAAATGTATCTACTGGTAGATTATAACTAGAAATATATCTTTTCATTTTCTTTTTCAAACTTTTAAACACATTTCATAAATGTATATAGTTTATCATTAGAAATATATTTTACTTTATTTTCTTTTTCAAA
This sequence comes from Meghimatium bilineatum, assembly GCA_034231615.1. Classification (NCBI taxonomy): domain Eukaryota; kingdom Metazoa; phylum Mollusca; class Gastropoda; order Stylommatophora; family Philomycidae; genus Meghimatium; species Meghimatium bilineatum. Next base: position 27,006,431 of record CM067311.1, read on the forward strand.
CTTTTCAACACATTTCATAAATGTATCTAGTTTATCATTAGAAATATATTTTTTTGATTTTCAAACTTTTCTACACATTTCATAAGTGTATATATGATTTTCTTTATGAAATTTTTCAACACATTTCATAAATGTATCTAGTTTATCATTACAAATATATTTTTTTGATTTTCAAACTTTTCAACACATCTCATAAATGTATATAGTTTATCATTAGAAATATATTTTTTTAATTTCTTGTTCAAACTTTTCAACACATTTCATAAGTGTATATAGTTTATCAATAGAAGTTATTTTTTTTTTTCGTTTTCAAATTTTTCAACACATTTCATAAATGTATCTAGTTTTTATCATTAGAAATATATTTTTTTGATTTTGAAACTTTTCAACACATTTCATAAATGTATCTAGTTTATCACTAGAAATATATTTTTTTGATTTTCAAACTTTTCAACATATCGCATAAATGTATCTTCCGGTAGTTTATCATTAGAAATATATTTTTTTATTTACTTTTTCAATCTTTTCAACACATCTCATAAATGTATAAAGTTTATCATTAAAAATATTTTTTATTTATTTTCTTTTCCAAACTTTTCAACACATTTCATAAATGTATCTACCAGTAGATTATAACTAGATATACACCTTTTCATTTTCTTTTTCAAACTTTTCAACACATCTCATAAATGTATATAGTTTATCATTAGAAATATAATTTTTGTTGTCTTGTTCAAACTTTTCAACATATTTCATAAATGTATCAAGTTTATCACTAGAAATATATTTTTTTATTTTCTTTTCCAAACTTTTCAACACATTTCATAAATGTATATACCTGTAGATGATCACTAGAAATATATCTTTTTATTTTCACTTTCAAACTTTTCAACACATTTCATAAGTGTATATAGTTTATCAATAGAAATTAATTTTTTTTTATTTTCTTTTTGAAATTTTTCAACACATTTCATAAATGTATCTAGTTTTTATCATTAGAAATATATTTTTTTGATTTTGAAACTTTTCAACATATCTCATAAATGTATCTTCCGGTAGTTTATCATTAGAAATATATTTTTTTATTTTCTTTTTCAATCATTTCAACACATCTCATAAATGTATCTACCAGTAGATTATAACTAGAAATATATCTTTTCATTTTCTTTTTCAAACTTTTCAACACATTTCATAAATGTATATAGTTTATCATTAAAAATATTTTTTATTTATTTTCTTTTCCAAACTTTTCAACACATTTCATAAATGCATCTACTGGTAGATTATAACTAGAAATATATCTTTTCATTTTCTTTTTCAAACTTTTCAACACATTTCATAAATGTATATAGTTTATCATTATAAATATATTTTTTTTATTTTCTTTTTCAAACTTTTCAACAAATCTCATAAATGTATCTACAGGTAGTTTATCATTAGAAATATATTGTTTTATTTTCTTTTTCACACTTTTCAACACATCTCATAAATGTATATAGTTTATCATTAGAAATATATTTTTTTTATTTTCTTGTTCAAACTTTTCAACACATTTCATAAATGTATCTAATTTATCATTAGAAAAATATTTCTTTGATTTGGAAACTTTTCAACACATCTCATAAATGTATCTTCCGGTAGTTTATCACTAGAAATATATATTTTGATTTTCTTTTTCAAACATTTCATCACATTTCATAAATGGATCTATTTTATAATTTTTTTTGGTTTTGATTTTGAAACTTTTCAGGACATCTCATAAATGTATCTACCGGTAGTTTTCCACTAGAAGTATATTTTTTTATTTTCTTTTTAAAACTTATCAACCCATTTCATAAATGTATCTAGTTTATCATAAGAAATTTATTTTTTGTTTTTCTTGTTCAAACTTTTCAACATATTCCATAAATGTATCTAGTTTATCACTAGAAATATATTTTTTGATTTTATTTTTCAATCTTTTCAACACATTTCATAAATGTATCTAGTTTATCATTAAAAATATTTTTTTTTTAAATTTAAAACTTTTCAACACATTTAATAAATGTATCTAGTTTATCACTAGAAATATATTTTTTAATTTTCTTTTTCAATCTTTTCAACACATTTCATAAATGTATCTAGTTTATCACTTGAAATATATTTTTTAATTTTCTTTTTCAAACTTTTCAACAAATTTCATAAATGTATCTAGTTTATCACTAGAAATATATTTTTTGATTTTCTTTTTCAAACCTTTCAACATATTTCATAAATGTATCTAGTTTATCACTAGAAATATATCTTTTCATTTTCTTTTTCAAACTTTTTAACACATTTCATAAATGTATATAGTTTATCATTAGAAATATATTTTTTTTTCTTGTTCAAATCTTTCTACATATTTCATAAATGTATCTAGTTTATCACTAGAAATATATTTTTAATTTTCTTTTCCACACTTTTCAACACATTTCATAAATGTATCTAGTTTATCATTATAAATAATTTTTTTGATTTTCAAACTTTTCAACACATTTCATAAGTGTATATAGTTTATCAATAGAAATTTATTTTTTGATTTTCTTGTTGAAACTTTTCAACACATTTCATAAATGTATCTAGTTTATCATTAGAAATATATATTTTTTTAAATTTCAAACTTTTCAACACATTTCATAAATGTATCTAGTTTATCATTAGAAATATATTTTTTTGATTTTCAAACTTTTCAACACATTTCATAAATGTATCTAGTTTATCATTAGAAATATATTTTTTTGATTTTCAAACTTTTCAACACATCTCATAAATGTATCTACCGGTAGTTTATCATTAGAAATACATTTTTTTTATTTTCTTTTTCAATATTTTCAACACATCTCATAAATGTATCTACCTGTAGATGATCACTAGAAATATATCTTTTTATATTCTTTTCAAACTTTTCAACACATTTCATAAATGTATCTAGTTTATCAACAGAAATATATTTTTTTTATTTTCTTGTTGAAACTTTTCAACACATTTCATAAATGTATCTAGTTTATCATTAGAAATATATATTTTTTAAAATTTCAAACTTTTCAACACATTTCATAAATGTATCTAGTTTATCATTAGAAATATATTTTTTTGATTTTCAAACTTTTCAACACATTTCATAAATGTATATAGTTTATCATTACAAATATATTTTTTTGATTTTCAAACTTTTCAACACATCTCATAAATGTATCTACCGGTAGTTTATCATTAGAAATATATTTTTTTTATTTTCTTTTTCAAACTTTTTAACACATCTCATAAATGTATCTACCGGTAGAGTATCACTAGAAATAGATTTTTTAATTTTCTTTTTCAATATTTTCAACACATCTCATAAATGTATCTACCTGTAGATGATCACTAGAAATATATCTTTTTATTTTCTTTTCAAACTTTTCAACACATCTCATAAATGTATCTAGTTTATCATTAGAAATATATTTTTTTGATTTTCAAACTTTTCTACACATTTCATAAGTGTATATAGTTTATCAATAGAAATTAATTTTTTGATTTTCTTTATGAAATTTTTCAACACATTTCATAAATGTATCTAGTTTATCATTACAAATATATTTTTTTGATTTTCAAACTTTTCAACACATCTCATAAATGTATCTAGTTTATCAATAGAAGTTATTTTTTTGATTTTCAAACTTTTCAACACATTTCATAAGTGTATATAGTTTATCAATAGAAGTTATTTTTTTTATTTTCTTTTTGAAATTTTTCAACACATTTCATAAATGTATCTAGTTTTTATCATTAGAAATATATTTTTTTGATTATTAAACTTTTCAACACATTTCATAAATGTATCTAGTTTATCACTAGAAATATATTTTTTTGATTTTCAAACTTTTCAACACATTTCATAAATGTATCTAGTTTATCATTAGAAATATATTGTTTTGATTTTGAAACTTTTCAACATATCTCATAAATGTATCTTCCTGTAGTTTATCATTAGAAATATATTTTTTTATTTTCTTGTTCAATCTTTTCAACACATCTCATAAATGTATCTACCGGTAGATTATAAATAGAAATATATCTTTTCATTTTCTTTTCCAAACTTTTCAACACATTTCATAAATGTATCTACTGGTAGATTATAACTAGAAATATATCTTTTCATTTTCTTTTTCAAACTTTTAAACACATTTCATAAATGTATATAGTTTATCATTAGAAATATATTTTACTTTATTTTCTTTTTCAAACTTTTCAACACATTTCATAAATGTATCTAGTTTATCATTAGAAATATATTTTTTTGATTTTCAAACTTTTCTACACATTTCATAAGTGTATATAGTTTATCAATAGAAATTAATTTTTTGATTTTCTTTATGAAATTTTTCAACACATTTCATAAATGTATCTAGTTTATCATTACAAATATATTTTTTTGATTTTCAAACTTTTCAACACATCTCATAAATGTATATAGTTTATCATTAGAAATATATTTTTTTAATTTCTTGTTCAAACTTTTCAACACATTTCATAAGTGTATATAGTTTATCAATAGAAGTTATTTTTTTTTTTCGTTTTCAAATTTTTCAACACATTTCATAAATGTATCTAGTTTTTATCATTAGAAATATATTTTTTTGATTTTGAAACTTTTCAACACATTTCATAAATGTATCTAGTTTATCACTAGAAATATATTTTTTTGATTTTCAAACTTTTCAACATATCGCATAAATGTATCTTCCGGTAGTTTATCATTAGAAATATATTTTTTTATTTACTTTTTCAATGTTTTCAACACATCTCATAAATGTATAAAGTTTATCATTAAAAATATTTTTTATTTATTTTCTTTTCCAAACTTTTCAACACATTTCATAAATGTATCTACCAGTAGATTATAACTAGATATACACCTTTTCATTTTCTTTTTCAAACTTTTCAACACATCTCATAAATGTATATAGTTTATCATTAGAAATATAATTTTTGTTGTCTTGTTCAAACTTTTCAACATATTTCATAAATGTATCAAGTTTATCACTAGAAATATATTTTTTTATTTTCTTTTCCAAACTTTTCAACACATTTCATAAATGTATATACCTGTAGATGATCACTAGAAATATATCTTTTTATTTTCACTTTCAAACTTTTCAACACATTTCATAAGTGTATATAGTTTATCAATAGAAATTAATTTTTTTTTATTTTCTTTTTGAAATTTTTCAACACATTTCATAAATGTATCTAGTTTTTATCATTAGAAATATATTTTTTTGATTTTGAAACTTTTCAACATATCTCATAAATGTATCTTCCGGTAGTTTATCATTAGAAATATATTTTTTTATTTTCTTTTTCAATCATTTCAACACATCTCATAAATGTATCTACCAGTAGATTATAACTAGAAATATATCTTTTCATTTTCTTTTTCAAACTTTTCAACACATTTCATAAATGTATCTACCAGTAGATTATAACTAGATATACACCTTTTCATTTTCTTTTTCAAACTTTTCAACACATCTCATAAATGTATATAGTTTATCATTAGAAATATAATTTTTGTTGTCTTGTTCAAACTTTTCAACATATTTCATAAATGTATCAAGTTTATCACTAGAAATATATTTTTTTATTTTCTTTTCCAAACTTTTCAACACATTTCATAAATGTATATACCTGTAGATGATCACTAGAAATATATCTTTTTATTTTCACTTTCAAACTTTTCAACACATTTCATAAGTGTATATAGTTTATCAATAGAAATTAATTTTTTTTATTTTCTTTTTGAAATTTTTCAACACATTTCATAAATGTATCTAGTTTTTATCATTAGAAATATATTTTTTTGATTTTGAAACTTTTCAACATATCTCATAAATGTATCTTCCGGTAGTTTATCATTAGAAATATATTTTTTTATTTTCTTTTTCAATCATTTCAACACATCTCATAAATGTATCTACCAGTAGATTATAACTAGAAATATATCTTTTCATTTTCTTTTCCAAACTTTTCAACACATTTCATAAATGCATCTACTGGTAGATTATAACTAGAAATATATCTTTTCATTTTCTTTTTCAAACTTTTCAACACATTTCATAAATGTATATAGTTTATCATTATAAATATATTTTTTTTATTTTCTTTTTCAAACTTTTCAACAAATCTCATAAATGTATCTACAGGTAGTTTATCATTAGAAATATATTGTTTTATTTTCTTTTTCACACTTTTCAACACATCTCATAAATGTATATAGTTTATCATTAGAAATATATTTTTTTTATTTTCTTGTTCAAACTTTTCAACATATTTCATAAATGTATCAAGTTTATCACTAGAAATATATTTTTTTATTTTCTTTTCCAAAATTTTCAACACATCTCATAAATGTATCTAGTTTATCAATAGAAGTAATTTGTTTGATTTTCAAACTTTTCAACACATTTCATAAGTGTATATAGTTTATTAATAGAAGTTATTTTTTTTATTTTCATTTTGAAATTTTTCAACACATTTCATAAATGTATCTAGTTTTTATCATTAGAAATATATTTTTTTGATTTTGAAACTTTTCAACACATTTCATAAATGTATCTAGTTTTTATCATTAGAAATATATTTTTATGATTTTGAAACTTTTCAACACATTTCATAAATGTATCTAGTTTATCACTAGAAATATATTTTTTTGATTTTCAAACTTTTCAACATATTTCATAAATGTATCTTCCGGTAGTTTATCATAAGAAATATATTTTTTGATCTTCTTTTCCAAACTTTTCAACACATTTCATAAGTGTATCTAGTTTATCAATAGAAGTTATTTTTTTGATTTTCAAACTTTTCAACACATTTCATAAGTGTATATAGTTTATCAATAGAAGTTATTTTTTTTATTTTTTTTGAAATTTTTCAACACATTTCATAAATGTATCTAGTTTTTATCATTATAAATATATTTTTTTGATTATTAAACTTTTCAACACATTTCATAAATGTATCTAGTTTATCACTAGAAATATATTTTTTTGATTTTCAAACTTTTCAACACATTTCATAAATGTATCTAGTTTATCATTAGAAATATATTGTTTTGATTTTGAAACTTTTCAACATATCTCATAAATGTATCTTCCTGTAGTTTATCATTAGAAATATATTTTTTTTATTTTCTTGTTCAATCTTTTCAACACATCTACCGGTAGATTATAACTAGAAATATATCTTTTCATTTTCTTTTCCAAACTTTTCAACACATTTCATAAATGTATCTACTGGTAGATTATAACTAGAAATATATCTTTTCATTTTCTTTTTCAAACTTTTAAACACATTTCATAAATGTATATAGTTTATCATTAGAAATATATTTTACTTTATTTTCTTTTTCAAACTTTTCAACACATCTCATAAATGTATCTAGTTTATCATTAGAAATATATTTTTTTTGATTTTCAAACTTTTCTACACATTTCATAATTGTATCTACCGGTAGTTTATCATTAGAAATATATTTTTTTATTTTCTTTTTCAAACTTTTCAACACATCTCATAAATGTATATAGTTTATCATTAGAAATATAATTTTTGTTTTCTTGTTCAAACTTTTCAACATATTTCATAAATGTATCAAGTTTATCACTAGAAATATATTTTTTTATTTTCTTTTCCAAACTTTTCAACACATTTCATAAATGTATATACCTGTAGATGATCACTAGAAATATATCTTTTTATTTTCACATTCAAACTTTTCAACACATTTCATAAGTGTATATAGTTTATCAATAGAAATTAATTTTTTTAATTTTCTTTTTGAAAGTTTTCAACACATTTCATAAATGTATCTAGTTTTTATCATTAGAAATATATTTTTTTGATTTTGAAACTTTTCAACATATCTCATAAATGTATCTTCCGGTAGTTTATCATTAGAAATATATTTTTTTATTTTCTTTTTCAATCATTTCAACACATCTCATAAATGTATCTACCAGTAGATTATAACTAGAAATATATCTTTTCATTTTCTTTTTCAAACTTTTCAACACATTTCATAAATGTATATAGTTTATCATTAAAAATATTTTTTATTTATTTTCTTTTCCAAACTTTTCAACCCATTTCATAAATGCATCTACTGGTAGATTATAACTAGAAATATATCTTTTCATTTTCTTTTTCAAGTTTTCAACACATTTCATAAATGTATATAGTTTATCATTATAAATATATTTTTTTTATTTTCTTTTTCAAACTTTTCAACACATTTCATAAATGTATCTACCGGTAGTTTATCATTAGAAATATATTTTTTTATTTTCTTTTTCAAACTTTTCAACAAATCTCATAAATGTATCTACAGGTAGTTTATCATTAGAAATATATTTTTTTATTTACTTTTTCAATCTTTTCAACACATCTCATAAATGTATAAAGTTTATCATTAAAAATATTTTTTATTTATTTTCTTTTCCAAACTTTTCAACACATTTCATAAATGTATCTACCAGTAGATTATAACTAGATATACACCTTTTCATTTTCTTTTTCAAACTTTTCAACACATCTCATAAATGTATATAGTTTATCATTAGAAATATAATTTTTGTTGTCTTGTACAAACTTTTCAACATATTTCATAAATGTATCAAGTTTATCACTAGAAATATATTTTTTTATTTTCTTTTCCAAACTTTTCAACACATTTCATAAATGTATATACCTGTAGATGATCACTAGAAATATATCTTTTTATTTTCACTTTCAAACTTTTCAACACATTTCATAAGTGTATATAGTTTATCAATAGAAATTAATTTTTTTTATTTTCTTTTTGAAATTTTTCAACACATTTCATAAATGTATCTAGTTTTTATCATTAGAAATATATTTTTTTGATTTTGAAACTTTTCAACATATCTCATAAATGTATCTTCCGGTAGTTTATCATTAGAAATATATTTTTTTATTTTCTTTTTCAATCATTTCAACACATCTCATAAATGTATCTACCAGTAGATTATAACTAGAAATATATCTTTTCATTTTCTTTTTCAAACTTTTCAACACATTTCATAAATGTATATAGTTTATCATTAAAAATATTTTTTATTTATTTTCTTTTCCAAACTTTTCAACACATTTCATAAATGCATCTACTGGTAGATTATAACTAGAAATATATCTTTTCATTTTCTTTTTCAAACTTTTCAACACATTTCATAAATGTATATAGTTTATCATTATAAATATATTTTTTTTATTTTCTTTTTCAAACTTTTCAACAAATCTCATAAATGTATCTACAGGTAGTTTATCATTAGAAATATATTGTTTTATTTTCTTTTTCACACTTTTCAACACATCTCATAAATGTATATAGTTTATCATTAGAAATATATTTTTTTTATTTTCTTGTTCAAACTTTTCAACATATTTCATAAATGTATCAAGTTTATCACTAGAAATATATCTTTTCATTTTCTTTTTGAATCTTTTCAACACATTTCATAAATGTATCTAGTTTATCATTAGAAATATATTTTTATTTAATTTCAAACTTTCAACACATTTCATAAATGTATCTAGTTTATCATTAGAAATATATTTTTATTTAATTTCAAACTTTCAACACATTTCATAAATGTATCTAGTTTATCATTAGAAATATATTTTTTTGATTTTCAAACTTTTCAACACATTTCATAAATGTATCTAATTTATCATTAGAAAAATATTTCTTTGATTTGGAAACTTTTCAACACATCTCATAAATGTATCTTCCGGTAGTTTATCACTAGAAATATATATTTTGATTTTCTTTTTCAAACATTTCATCACATTTCATAAATGGATCTATTTTATAATTTTTTTTGGTTTTGATTTTGAAACTTTTCAGGACATCTCATAAATGTATCTACCGGTAGTTTTCCACTAGAAGTATATTTTTTTATTTTCTTTTTAAAACTTATCAACCCATTTCATAAATGTATCTAGTTTATCATAAGAAATTTATTTTTTGTTTTTCTTGTTCAAACTTTTCAACATATTCCATAAATGTATCTAGTTTATCACTAGAAATATATTTTTTGATTTTATTTTTCAATCTTTTCAACACATTTCATAAATGTATCTAGTTTATCATTAAAAATATTTTTTTTTTAAATTTAAAACTTTTCAACACATTTAATAAATGTATCTAGTTTATCACTAGAAATATATTTTTTTGATTTTGAAACTTTTCAACACATTTCATAAATGTATCTAGTTTATCACTAGAAATATATTTTTTTGATTTTCAAACTTTTCAACATATCGCATAAATGTATCTTCCGGTAGTTTATCATTAGAAATATATTTTTTTATTTACTTTTTCAATCTTTTCAACACATCTCATAAATGTATAAAGTTTATCATTAAAAATATTTTTTATTTATTTTCTTTTCCAAACTTTTCAACACATTTCATAAATGTATCTACCAGTAGATTATAACTAGATATACACCTTTTCATTTTCTTTTTCAAACTTTTCAACACATCTCATAAATGTATATAGTTTATCATTAGAAATATAATTTTTGTTGTCTTGTTCAAACTTTTCAACATATTTCATAAATGTATCAAGTTTATCACTAGAAATATATTTTTTTATTTTCTTTTCCAAACTTTTCAACACATTTCATAAATGTATATACCTGTAGATGATCACTAGAAATATATCTTTTTATTTTCACTTTCAAACTTTTCAACACATTTCATAAGTGTATATAGTTTATCAATAGAAATTAATTTTTTTTATTTTCTTTTTGAAATTTTTCAACACATTTCATAAATGTATCTAGTTTTTATCATTAGAAATATATTTTTTTGATTTTGAAACTTTTCAACATATCTCATAAATGTATCTTCCGGTAGTTTATCATTAGAAATATATTTTTTTATTTTCTTTTTCAATCATTTCAACACATCTCATAAATGTATCTACCAGTAGATTATAACTAGAAATATATCTTTTCATTTTCTTTTTCAAACTTTTCAACACATTTCATAAATGTATATAGTTTATCATTAAAAATATTTTTTATTTATTTTCTTTTCCAAACTTTTCAACACATTTCATAAATGCATCTACTGGTAGATTATAACTAGAAATATATCTTTTCATTTTCTTTTTCAAACTTTTCAACACATTTCATAAATGTATATAGTTTATCATTATAAATATATTTTTTTTATTTTCTTTTTCAAACTTTTCAACAAATCTCATAAATGTATCTACAGGTAGTTTATCATTAGAAATATATTGTTTTATTTTCTTTTTCACACTTTTCAACACATCTCATAAATGTATATAGTTTATCATTAGAAATATATTTTTTTTATTTTCTTGTTCAAACTTTTCAACATATTTCATAAATGTATCAAGTTTATCACTAGAAATATATCTTTTCATTTTCTTTTTGAATCTTTTCAACACATTTCATAAATGTATCTAGTTTATCATTAGAAATATATTTTTATTTAATTTCAAACTTTCAACACATTTCATAAATGTATCTAGTTTATCATTAGAAATATATTTTTTTGATTTTCAAACTTTTCAACACATTTCATAAATGTATCTAATTTATCATTAGAAAAATATTTCTTTGATTTGGAAACTTTTCAACACATCTCATAAATGTATCTTCCGGTAGTTTATCACTAGAAATATATATTTTGATTTTCTTTTTCAAACATTTCATCACATTTCATAAATGGATCTATTTTATAATTTTTTTTGGTTTTGATTTTGAAACTTTTCAGGACATCTCATAAATGTATCTACCGGTAGTTTTCCACTAGAAGTATATTTTTTTATTTTCTTTTTAAAACTTATCAACCCATTTCATAAATGTATCTAGTTTATCATAAGAAATTTATTTTTTGTTTTTCTTGTTCAAACTTTTCAACATATTCCATAAATGTATCTAGTTTATCACTAGAAATATATTTTTTGATTTTATTTTTCAATCTTTTCAACACATTTCATAAATGTATCTAGTTTATCATTAAAAATATTTTTTTTTTAAATTTAAAACTTTTCAACACATTTAATAAATGTATCTAGTTTATCACTAGAAATATATTTTTTAATTTTCTTTTTCAATCTTTTCAACACATTTCATAAATGTATCTAGTTTATCACTAGAAATATATTTTTTAATTTTCTTTTTCAAACTTTTCAACAAATTTCATAAATGTATCTAGTTTATCACTAGAAATATATTTTTTGATTTTCTTTTTCAAACCTTTCAACATATTTCATAAATGTATCTAGTTTATCACTAGAAATATATCTTTTCATTTTCTTTTTCAAACTTTTTAACACATTTCATAAATGTATATAGTTTATCATTAGAAATATATTTTTTTTTCTTGTTCAAATCTTTCTACATATTTCATAAATGTATCTAGTTTATCACTAGAAATATATTTTTAATTTTCTTTTCCACACTTTTCAACACATTTCATAAATGTATCTAGTTTATCATTATAAATAATTTTTTTGATTTTCAAACTTTTCAACACATTTCATAAGTGTATATAGTTTATCAATAGAAATTTATTTTTTGATTTTCTTGTTGAAACTTTTCAACACATTTCATAAATGTATCTAGTTTATCATTAGAAATATATATTTTTTTAAATTTCAAACTTTTCAACACATTTCATAAATGTATCTAGTTTATCATTAGAAATATATTTTTTTGATTTTCAAACTTTTCAACACATTTCATAAATGTATCTAGTTTATCATTAGAAATATATTTTTTTGATTTTCAAACTTTTCAACACATCTCATAAATGTATCTACCGGTAGTTTATCATTAGAAATACATTTTTTTTATTTTCTTTTTCAATATTTTCAACACATCTCATAAATGTATCTACCTGTAGATGATCACTAGAAATATATCTTTTTATATTCTTTTCAAACTTTTCAACACATTTCATAAATGTATCTAGTTTATCAACAGAAATATATTTTTTTTATTTTCTTGTTGAAACTTTTCAACACATTTCATAAATGTATCTAGTTTATCATTAGAAATATATATTTTTTAAAATTTCAAACTTTTCAACACATTTCATAAATGTATCTAGTTTATCATTAGAAATATATTTTTTTGATTTTCAAACTTTTCAACACATTTCATAAATGTATATAGTTTATCATTACAAATATATTTTTTTGATTTTCAAACTTTTCAACACATCTCATAAATGTATCTACCGGTAGTTTATCATTAGAAATATATTTTTTTTATTTCCTTTTTCAAACTTTTTAACACATCTCATAAATGTATCTACCGGTAGAGTATCACTAGAAATAGATTTTTTAATTTTCTTTTTCAATATTTTCAACACATCTCATAAATGTATCTACCTGTAGATGATCACTAGAAATATATCTTTTTATTTTCTTTTCAAACTTTTCAACACATCTCATAAATGTATCTAGTTTATCATTAGAAATATATTTTTTTGATTTTCAAACTTTTCTACACATTTCATAAGTGTATATAGTTTATCAATAGAAATTAATTTTTTGATTTTCTTTATGAAATTTTTCAACACATTTCATAAATGTATCTAGTTTTTATCATTAGAAATATATTTTTTTGATTTTGAAACTTTTCAACACATTTCATAAATGTATCTAGTTTATCACTAGAAATATATTTTTTTGATTTTCAAACTTTTCAACATATCGCATAAATGTATCTTCCGGTAGTTTATCATTAGAAATATATTTTTTTATTTACTTTTTCAATCTTTTCAACACATCTCATAAATGTATAAAGTTTATCATTAAAAATATTTTTTATTTATTTTCTTTTCCAAACTTTTCAACACATTTCATAAATGTATCTACCAGTAGATTATAACTAGATATACACCTTTTCATTTTCTTTTTCAAACTTTTCAACACATCTCATAAATGTATATAGTTTATCATTAGAAATATAATTTTTGTTGTCTTGTTCAAACTTTTCAACATATTTCATAAATGTATCAAGTTTATCACTAGAAATATATTTTTTTATTTTCTTTTCCAAACTTTTCAACACATTTCATAAATGTATATACCTGTAGATGATCACTAGAAATATATCTTTTTATTTTCACTTTCAAACTTTTCAACACATTTCATAAGTGTATATAGTTTATCAATAGAAATTAATTTTTTTTATTTTCTTTTTGAAATTTTTCAACACATTTCATAAATGTATCTAGTTTTTATCATTAGAAATATATTTTTTTGATTTTGAAACTTTTCAACATATCTCATAAATGTATCTTCCGGTAGTTTATCATTAGAAATATATTTTTTTATTTTCTTTTTCAATCATTTCAACACATCTCATAAATGTATCTACCAGTAGATTATAACTAGAAATATATCTTTTCATTTTCTTTTTCAAACTTTTCAACACATTTCATAAATGTATATAGTTTATCATTAAAAATATTTTTTATTTATTTTCTTTTCCAAACTTTTCAACACATTTCATAAATGCATCTACTGGTAGATTATAACTAGAAATATATCTTTTCATTTTCTTTTTCAAACTTTTCAACACATTTCATAAATGTATATAGTTTATCATTATAAATATATTTTTTTTATTTTCTTTTTCAAACTTTTCAACAAATCTCATAAATGTATCTACAGGTAGTTTATCATTAGAAATATATTGTTTTATTTTCTTTTTCACACTTTTCAACACATCTCATAAATGTATATAGTTTATCATTAGAAATATATTTTTTTTATTTTCTTGTTCAAACTTTTCAACATATTTCATAAATGTATCAAGTTTATCACTAGAAATATATCTTTTCATTTTCTTTTTGAATCTTTTCAACACATTTCATAAATGTATCTAGTTTATCATTAGAAATATATTTTTATTTAATTTCAAACTTTCAACACATTTCATAAATGTATCTAGTTTATCATTAGAAATATATTTTTTTGATTTTCAAACTTTTCAACACATTTCATAAATGTATCTAATTTATCATTAGAAAAATATTTCTTTGATTTGGAAACTTTTCAACACATCTCATAAATGTATCTTCCGGTAGTTTATCACTAGAAATATATATTTTGATTTTCTTTTTCAAACATTTCATCACATTTCATAAATGGATCTATTTTATAATTTTTTTTGGTTTTGATTTTGAAACTTTTCAGGACATCTCATAAATGTATCTACCGGTAGTTTTCCACTAGAAGTATATTTTTTTATTTTCTTTTTAAAACTTATCAACCCATTTCATAAATGTATCTAGTTTATCAAAGAAATTTATTTTTTGTTTTTCTTGTTCAAACTTTTCAACATATTCCATAAATGTATCTAGTTTATCACTAGAAATATATTTTTTGATTTTATTTTTCAATCTTTTCAACACATTTCATAAATGTATCTAGTTTATCATTAAAAATATTTTTTTTTTAAATTTAAAACTTTTCAACACATTTAATAAATGTATCTAGTTTATCACTAGAAATATATTTTTTAATTTTCTTTTTCAATCTTTTCAACACATTTCATAAATGTATCTAGTTTATCACTAGAAATATATTTTTTAATTTTCTTTTTCAAACTTTTCAACAAATTTCATAAATGTATCTAGTTTATCACTAGAAATATATTTTTTGATTTTCTTTTTCAAACCTTTCAACATATTTCATAAATGTATCTAGTTTATCACTAGAAATATATCTTTTCATTTTCTTTTTCAAACTTTTTAACACATTTCATAAATGTATATAGTTTATCATTAGAAATATATTTTTTTTTCTTGTTCAAATCTTTCTACATATTTCATAAATGTATCTAGTTTATCACTAGAAATATATTTTTAATTTTCTTTTCCACACTTTTCAACACATTTCATAAATGTATCTAGTTTATCATTATAAATAATTTTTTTGATTTTCAAACTTTTCAACACATTTCATAAGTGTATATAGTTTATCAATAGAAATTTATTTTTTGATTTTCTTGTTGAAACTTTTCAACACATTTCATAAATGTATCTAGTTTATCATTAGAAATATATATTTTTTTAAATTTCAAACTTTTCAACACATTTCATAAATGTATCTAGTTTATCATTAGAAATATATTTTTTTGATTTTCAAACTTTTCAACACATTTCATAAATGTATCTAGTTTATCATTAGAAATATATTTTTTTGATTTTCAAACTTTTCAACACATCTCATAAATGTATCTACCGGTAGTTTATCATTAGAAATACATTTTTTTTATTTTCTTTTTCAATATTTTCAACACATCTCATAAATGTATCTACCTGTAGATGATCACTAGAAATATATCTTTTTATATTCTTTTCAAACTTTTCAACACATTTCATAAATGTATCTAGTTTATCAACAGAAATATATTTTTTTTATTTTCTTGTTGAAACTTTTCAACACATTTCATAAATGTATCTAGTTTATCATTAGAAATATATATTTTTTAAAATTTCAAACTTTTCAACACATTTCATAAATGTATCTAGTTTATCATTAGAAATATATTTTTTTGATTTTCAAACTTTTCAACACATTTCATAAATGTATATAGTTTATCATTACAAATATATTTTTTTGATTTTCAAACTTTTCAACACATCTCATAAATGTATCTACCGGTAGTTTATCATTAGAAATATATTTTTTTTATTTCCTTTTTCAAACTTTTTAACACATCTCATAAATGTATCTACCGGTAGAGTATCACTAGAAATAGATTTTTTAATTTTCTTTTTCAATATTTTCAACACATCTCATAAATGTATCTACCTGTAGATGATCACTAGAAATATATCTTTTTATTTTCTTTTCAAACTTTTCAACACATCTCATAAATGTATCTAGTTTATCATTAGAAATATATTTTTTTGATTTTCAAACTTTTCTACACATTTCATAAGTGTATATAGTTTATCAATAGAAATTAATTTTTTGATTTTCTTTATGAAATTTTTCAACACATTTCATAAATGTATCTAGTTTATCATTACAAATATATTTTTTTGATTTTCAAACTTTTCAACACATCTCATAAATGTATCTAGTTTATCAATAGAAGTTATTTTTTTGATTTTCAAACTTTTCAACACATTTCATAAGTGTATATAGTTTATCAATAGAAGTTATTTTTTTAATTTTCTTTTTGAAATTTTTCAACACATTTCATAAATGTATCTAGTTTTTATCATTAGAAATATATTTTTTTGATTATTAAACTTTTCAACACATTTCATAAATGTATCTAGTTTATCACTAGAAATATATTTTTTTGATTTTCAAACTTTTCAACACATTTCATAAATGTATCTAGTTTATCATTAGAAATATATTGTTTTGATTTTGAAACTTTTCAACATATCTCATAAATGTATCTTCCTGTAGTTTATCATTAGAAATATATTTTTTTATTTTCTTGTTCAATCTTTTCAACACATCTCATAAATGTATCTACCGGTAGATTATAAATAGAAATATATCTTTTCATTTTCTTTTCCAAACTTTTCAACACATTTCATAAATGTATCTACTGGTAGATTATAACTAGAAATATATCTTTTCATTTTCTTTTTCAAACTTTTAAACACATTTCATAAATGTATATAGTTTATCATTAGAAATATATTTTACTTTATTTTCTTTTTCAAACTTTTCAACACATTTCATAAATGTATCTAGTTTATCATTAGAAATATATTTTTTTGATTTTCAAACTTTTCTACACATTTCATAAGTGTATATAGTTTATCAATAGAAATTAATTTTTTGATTTTCTTTATGAAATTTTTCAACACATTTCATAAATGTATCTAGTTTATCATTACAAATATATTTTTTTGATTTTCAAACTTTTCAACACATCTCATAAATGTATATAGTTTATCATTAGAAATATATTTTTTTAATTTCTTGTTCAAACTTTTCAACACATTTCATAAGTGTATATAGTTTATCAATAGAAGTTATTTTTTTTTTTCGTTTTCAAATTTTTCAACACATTTCATAAATGTATCTAGTTTTTATCATTAGAAATATATTTTTTTGATTTTGAAACTTTTCAACACATTTCATAAATGTATCTAGTTTATCACTAGAAATATATTTTTTTGATTTTCAAACTTTTCAACATATCGCATAAATGTATCTTCCGGTAGTTTATCATTAGAAATATATTTTTTTATTTACTTTTTCAATCTTTTCAACACATCTCATAAATGTATAAAGTTTATCATTAAAAATATTTTTTATTTATTTTCTTTTCCAAACTTTTCAACACATTTCATAAATGTATCTACCAGTAGATTATAACTAGATATACACCTTTTCATTTTCTTTTTCAAACTTTTCAACACATCTCATAAATGTATATAGTTTATCATTAGAAATATAATTTTTGTTGTCTTGTTCAAACTTTTCAACATATTTCATAAATGTATCAAGTTTATCACTAGAAATATATTTTTTTATTTTCTTTTCCAAACTTTTCAACACATTTCATAAATGTATATACCTGTAGATGATCACTAGAAATATATCTTTTTATTTTCACTTTCAAACTTTTCAACACATTTCATAAGTGTATATAGTTTATCAATAGAAATTAATTTTTTTTTATTTTCTTTTTGAAATTTTTCAACACATTTCATAAATGTATCTAGTTTTTATCATTAGAAATATATTTTTTTGATTTCGAAACTTTTCAACATATCTCATAAATGTATCTTCCGGTAGTTTATCATTAGAAATATATTTTTTTATTTTCTTTTTCAATCATTTCAACACATCTCATAAATGTATCTACCAGTAGATTATAACTAGAAATATATCTTTTCATTTTCTTTTTCAAACTTTTCAACACATTTCATAAATGTATATAGTTTATCATTAAAAATATTTTTTATTTATTTTCTTTTCCAAACTTTTCAACACATTTCATAAATGCATCTACTGGTAGATTATAACTAGAAATATATCTTTTCATTTTCTTTTTCAAACTTTTCAACACATTTCATAAATGTATATAGTTTATCATTATAAATATATTTTTTTTATTTTCTTTTTCAAACTTTTCAACAAATCTCATAAATGTATCTACAGGTAGTTTATCATTAGAAATATATTGTTTTATTTTCTTTTTCACACTTTTCAACACATCTCATAAATGTATATAGTTTATCATTAGAAATATATTTTTTTTATTTTCTTGTTCAAACTTTTCAACATATTTCATAAATGTATCAAGTTTATCACTAGAAATATATTTTTTTATTTTCTTTTCCAAAATTTTCAACACATCTCATAAATGTATCTAGTTTATCAATAGAAGTAATTTTTTTGATTTTCAAACTTTTCAACACATTTCATAAGTGTATATAGTTTATTAATAGAAGTTATTTTTTTTATTTTCATTTTGAAATTTTTCAACACATTTCATAAATGTATCTAGTTTTTATCATTAGAAATATATTTTTTTGATTTTGAAACTTTTCAACACATTTCATAAATGTATCTAGTTTTTATCATTAGAAATATATTTTTATGATTTTGAAACTTTTCAACACATTTCATAAATGTATCTAGTTTATCACTAGAAATATATTTTTTTGATTTTCAAACTTTTCAACATATTTCATAAATGTATCTTCCGGTAGTTTATCATAAGAAATATATTTTTTGATCTTCTTTTCCAAACTTTTCAACACATTTCATAAGTGTATCTAGTTTATCAATAGAAGTTATTTTTTTGATTTTCAAACTTTTCAACACATTTCATAAGTGTATATAGTTTATCAATAGAAGTTATTTTTTTTATTTTTTTTGAAATTTTTCAACACATTTCATAAATGTATCTAGTTTTTATCATTATAAATATATTTTTTTGATTGTTAAACTTTTCAACACATTTCATAAATGTATCTAGTTTATCACTAGAAATATATTTTTTTGATTTTCAAACTTTTCAACACATTTCATAAATGTATCTAGTTTATCATTAGAAATATATTGTTTTGATTTTGAAACTTTTCAACATATCTCATAAATGTATCTTCCTGTAGTTTATCATTAGAAATATATTTTTTTTATTTTCTTGTTCAATCTTTTCAACACATCTACCGGTAGATTATAACTAGAAATATATCTTTTCATTTTCTTTTCCAAACTTTTCAACACATTTCATAAATGTATCTACTGGTAGATTATAACTAGAAATATATCTTTTCATTTTCTTTTTCAAACTTTTAAACACATTTCATAAATGTATATAGTTTATCATTAGAAATATATTTTACTTTATTTTCTTTTTCAAACTTTTCAACACATCTCATAAATGTATCTAGTTTATCATTAGAAATATATTTTTTTTGATTTTCAAACTTTTCTACACATTTCATAATTGTATCTACCGGTAGTTTATCATTAGAAATATATTTTTTTATTTTCTTTTTCAAACTTTTCAACACATCTCATAAATGTATATAGTTTATCATTAGAAATATAATTTTTGTTTTCTTGTTCAAACTTTTCAACATATTTCATAAATGTATCAAGTTTATCACTAGAAATATATTTTTTTATTTTCTTTTCCAAACTTTTCAACACATTTCATAAATGTATATACCTGTAGATGATCACTAGAAATATATCTTTTTATTTTCACTTTCAAACTTTTCAACACATTTCATAAGTGTATATAGTTTATCAATAAAAATTAATTTTTTTAATTTTCTTTTTGAAATTTTTCAACACATTTCATAAATGTATCTAGTTTTTATCATTAGAAATATATTTTTTTGATTTTGAAACTTTTCAACATATCTCATAAATGTATCTTCCGGTAGTTTATCATTAGAAATATATTTTTTTATTTTCTTTTTCAATCATTTCAACACATCTCATAAATGTATCTACCAGTAGATTATAACTAGAAATATATCTTTTCATTTTCTTTTTCAAACTTTTCAACACATTTCATAAATGTATATAGTTTATCATTAAAAATATTTTTTATTTATTTTCTTTTCCAAACTTTTCAACCCATTTCATAAATGCATCTACTGGTAGATTATAACTAGAAATATATCTTTTCATTTTCTTTTTCAAGTTTTCAACACATTTCATAAATGTATATAGTTTATCATTATAAATATATTTTTTTTATTTTCTTTTTCAAACTTTTCAACACATTTCATAAATGTATCTACCGGTAGTTTATCATTAGAAATATATTTTTTTATTTTCTTTTTCAAACTTTTCAACAAATCTCATAAATGTATCTACAGGTAGTTTATCATTAGAAATATATTTTTTTATTTACTTTTTCAATCTTTTCAACACATCTCATAAATGTATAAAGTTTATCATTAAAAATATTTTTTATTTATTTTCTTTTCCAAACTTTTCAACACATTTCATAAATGTATCTACCAGTAGATTATAACTAGATATACACCTTTTCATTTTCTTTTTCAAACTTTTCAACACATCTCATAAATGTATATAGTTTATCATTAGAAATATAATTTTTGTTGTCTTGTTCAAACTTTTCAACATATTTCATAAATGTATCAAGTTTATCACTAGAAATATATTTTTTTATTTTCTTTTCCAAACTTTTCAACACATTTCATAAATGTATATACCTGTAGATGATCACTAGAAATATATCTTTTTATTTTCACTTTCAAACTTTTCAACACATTTCATAAGTGTATATAGTTTATCAATAGAAATTAATTTTTTTTATTTTCTTTTTGAAATTTTTCAACACATTTCATAAATGTATCTAGTTTTTATCATTAGAAATATATTTTTTTGATTTTGAAACTTTTCAACATATCTCATAAATGTATCTTCCGGTAGTTTATCATTAGAAATATATTTTTTTATTTTCTTTTTCAATCATTTCAACACATCTCATAAATGTATCTACCAGTAGATTATAACTAGAAATATATCTTTTCATTTTCTTTTTCAAACTTTTCAACACATTTCATAAATGTATATAGTTTATCATTAAAAATATTTTTTATTTATTTTCTTTTCCAAACTTTTCAACACATTTCATAAATGCATCTACTGGTAGATTATAACTAGAAATATATCTTTTCATTTTCTTTTTCAAACTTTTCAACACATTTCATAAATGTATATAGTTTATCATTATAAATATATTTTTTTTATTTTCTTTTTCAAACTTTTCAACAAATCTCATAAATGTATCTACAGGTAGTTTATCATTAGAAATATATTGTTTTATTTTCTTTTTCACACTTTTCAACACATCTCATAAATGTATATAGTTTATCATTAGAAATATATTTTTTTTATTTTCTTGTTCAAACTTTTCAACATATTTCATAAATGTATCAAGTTTATCACTAGAAATATATTTTTTTATTTTCTTTTCCAAAATTTTCAACACATCTCATAAATGTATCTAGTTTATCAATAGAAGTAATTTTTTTGATTTTCAAACTTTTCAACACATTTCATAAGTGTATATAGTTTATTAATAGAAGTTATTTTTTTTATTTTCATTTTGAAATTTTTCAACACATTTCATAAATGTATCTAGTTTTTATCATTAGAAATATATTTTTTTGATTTTGAAACTTTTCAACACATTTCATAAATGTATCTAGTTTTTATCATTAGAAATATATTTTTATGATTTTGAAACTTTTCAACACATTTCATAAATGTATCTAGTTTATCACTAGAAATATATTTTTTTGATTTTCAAACTTTTCAACATATTTCATAAATGTATCTTCCGGTAGTTTATCATAAGAAATATATTTTTTGATCTTCTTTTCCAAACTTTTCAACACATCTCATAAATGTATCTAGTTTATCAATAGAAGTTATTTTTTTGATTTTCAAACTTTTCAACACATTTCATAAGTGTATCTAGTTTATCAATAGAAGTTATTTTTTTGATTTTCAAACTTTTCAACACATTTCATAAGTGTATATAGTTTATTAATAGAAGTTATTTTTTTTATTTTCATTTTGAAATTTTTCAACACATTTCATAAATGTATCTAGTTTTTATCATTAGAAATATATTTTTTTGATTTTGAAACTTTTCAACACATTTCATAAATGTATCTAGTTTTTATCATTAGAAATATATTTTTTTGATTATTAAACTTTTCAACACATTTCATAAATGTATCTAGTTTATCACTAGAAATATATTTTTTTGATTTTCAAACTTTTCAACACATTTCATAAATGTATCTAGTTTATCATTAGAAATATATTGTTTTGATTTTGAAACTTTTCAACATATCTCATAAATGTATCTTCCTGTAGTTTATCATTAGAAATATATTTTTTTATTTTCATGTTCAATCTTTTCAACACATCTCATAAATGTATCTACCGGTAGATTATAACTAGAAATATATCTTTTCATTTTCTTTTCCAGACTTTTCAACACATTTCATAAATGTATCTACTGGTAGATTATAACTAGAAATATATCTTTTAATTTTCTTTTTCAAACTTTTAAACACATTTCATAAATGTATAAAGTTTATCATTAGAAATATATTTTACTTTATTTTCTTTTTCAAACTTTTCAACACATCTCATAAATGTATCTACCTGTAGATGATCACTAGAAATATATTTTACTTTATTTTCTTTTTCAAACATTTCAACACATCTCATAAATGTATCTAGTTTATCATTAGAAATATATTTTTTTTGATTTTCAAACTTTTCTACACATTTCATAATTGTATCTACCGGTAATTTATTATTAGAAATATATTTTTTTATTTTCTTTTTCAAACTTTTCAACACATCTCATAAATGTATATAGTTTATCATTAGAAATATAATTTTTGTTTTCTTGTTCAAACTTTTCAACATATTTCATAAATGAAATGTATCAAGTTTATCACTAGAAATATATTTTTTTATTTTCTTTTCCAAACTTTTCAACACATTTAATAAATGTATATACCTGTAGATGATCACTAGAAATATATCTTTTTATTTTCACTTTCAAACTTTTCAACACATTTCATAAATGTATATAGTTTATCAATAGAAATTAATTTTTTTTATTTTCTTTTTGAAATTTTTCAACACATTTCATAAATGTATCTAGTTTTTATCATTAGAAATATATTTTTTTGATTTTGAAACTTTTCAACATATCTCATAAAGGTATCTTCCGGTAGTTTATCATTCGAAATATTTTTGTTTTATTTTCTTTTTCAATCATTTCAACACATCTCATAAATGTATCTACCAGTAGATTATAACTAGAAATATATCTTTTCATTTTCTTTTTCAAACTTTTCAACACATTTCATAAATGTATATAGTTTATCATTAAAAATATTTTTTATTTATTTTCTTTTCCAAACTTTTCAACACATTTCATAAATGCATCTACTGGTAGATTATAACTAGAAATATATCTTTTCATTTTCTTTTTCAAACTTTTCAACACATTTCATAAATGTATATAGTTTATCATTATAAATATATTTTTTTAATTTTCTTTTTCAAACTTTTCAACACATTTCATAAATGTATCTACCGGTAGTTTATCATTAGAAATATATTGTTTTATTTTCTTTTTCAAACTTTTCAACACATCTCATAAATGTATATAGTTTATCATTAGAAATATATTTTTTTTATTTTCGTGTTCAAACTTTTCAACATATTTCATAAATGTATCAAGTTTATCACTAGAAATATATTTTTTTGATTTTCAAACTTTTCAACATATTTCATAAATGTATCTTCCGGTAGTTTATCATAAGAAATATATTTTTTGATCTTCTTTTCCAAACTTTTCAACACATCTCATAAATGTATCTAGTTTATCAATAGAAGTTATTTTTTTGATTTTCAAACTTTTCAACACATTTCATAAGTGTATCTAGTTTATCAATAGAAGTTATTTTTTTGATTTTCAAACTTTTCAACACATTTCATAAGTGTATATAGTTTATTAATAGAAGTTATTTTTTTTATTTTCATTTTGAAATTTTTCAACACATTTCATAAATGTATCTAGTTTTTATCATTAGAAATATATTTTTTTGATTTTGAAACTTTTCAACACATTTCATAAATGTATCTAGTTTTTATCATTAGAAATATATTTTTTTGATTATTAAACTTTTCAACACATTTCATAAATGTATCTAGTTTATCACTAGAAATATATTTTTTTGATTTTCAAACTTTTCAACACATTTCATAAATGTATCTAGTTTATCATTAGAAATATATTGTTTTGATTTTGAAACTTTTCAACATATCTCATAAATGTATCTTCCTGTAGTTTATCATTAGAAATATATTTTTTTATTTTCATGTTCAATCTTTTCAACACATCTCATAAATGTATCTACCGGTAGATTATAACTAGAAATATATCTTTTCATTTTCTTTTCCAGACTTTTCAACACATTTCATAAATGTATCTACTGGTAGATTATAACTAGAAATATATCTTTTAATTTTCTTTTTCAAACTTTTAAACACATTTCATAAATGTATAAAGTTTATCATTAGAAATATATTTTACTTTATTTTCTTTTTCAAACTTTTCAACACATCTCATAAATGTATCTACCTGTAGATGATCACTAGAAATATATTTTACTTTATTTTCTTTTTCAAACATTTCAACACATCTCATAAATGTATCTAGTTTATCATTAGAAATATATTTTTTTTGATTTTCAAACTTTTCTACACATTTCATAATTGTATCTACCGGTAATTTATTATTAGAAATATATTTTTTTATTTTCTTTTTCAAACTTTTCAACACATCTCATAAATGTATATAGTTTATCATTAGAAATATAATTTTTGTTTTCTTGTTCAAACTTTTCAACATATTTCATAAATGAAATGTATCAAGTTTATCACTAGAAATATATTTTTTTATTTTCTTTTCCAAACTTTTCAACACATTTAATAAATGTATATACCTGTAGATGATCACTAGAAATATATCTTTTTATTTTCACTTTCAAACTTTTCAACACATTTCATAAATGTATATAGTTTATCAATAGAAATTAATTTTTTTTATTTTCTTTTTGAAATTTTTCAACACATTTCATAAATGTATCTAGTTTTTATCATTAGAAATATATTTTTTTGATTTTGAAACTTTTCAACATATCTCATAAAGGTATCTTCCGGTAGTTTATCATTCGAAATATTTTTGTTTTATTTTCTTTTTCAATCATTTCAACACATCTCATAAATGTATCTACCAGTAGATTATAACTAGAAATATATCTTTTCATTTTCTTTTTCAAACTTTTCAACACATTTCATAAATGTATATAGTTTATCATTAAAAATATTTTTTATTTATTTTCTTTTCCAAACTTTTCAACACATTTCATAAATGCATCTACTGGTAGATTATAACTAGAAATATATCTTTTCATTTTCTTTTTCAAACTTTTCAACACATTTCATAAATGTATATAGTTTATCATTATAAATATATTTTTTTAATTTTCTTTTTCAAACTTTTCAACACATTTCATAAATGTATCTACCGGTAGTTTATCATTAGAAATATATTGTTTTATTTTCTTTTTCAAACTTTTCAACACATCTCATAAATGTATATAGTTTATCATTAGAAATATATTTTTTTTATTTTCGTGTTCAAACTTTTCAACATATTTCATAAATGTATCAAGTTTATCACTAGAAATATATTTTTTTATTTTCTTTTCCAAAATTTTCAACACATCTCATAAATGTATCTAGTTTATCAATAGAAGTAATTTTTTTGATTTTCAAACTTTTCAACACATTTCATAAGTGTATATAGTTTATTAATAGAAGTTATTTTTTTAATTTTCATTTTGAAATTTTTCAACACATTTCATAAATGTATCTAGTTTTTATCATTAGAAATATATTTTTATGATTTTGAAACTTTTCAACACATTTCATAAATGTATCTAGTTTATCACTAGAAATATATTTTTTTGATTTTCAAACTTTTCAACATATTTCATAAATGTATCTTCCGGTAGTTTATCATAAGAAATATATTTTTTGATCTTCTTTTCCAAACTTTTCAACACATCTCATAAATGTATCTAGTTTATCAATAGAAGTTATTTTTTTGATTTTCAAACTTTTCAACACATTTCATAAGTGTATCTAGTTTATCAATAAAAGTTATTTTTTTGATTTTCAAACTTTTCAACACATTTCATAAGTGTATATAGTTTATCAATAGAAGTTATTTTTTTTATTTTATTTTTGAAATTTTTCAACACATTTCATAAATGTATCTAGTTTATCACTAGAAATATATTTTTTTGATTTTCAAACTTTTCAACACATTTCATAAATGTATCTAGTTTATCATTAGAAATATATTGTTTTGATTTTGAAACTTTTCAACATATCTCATAAATGTATCTTCCTGTAGTTTATCATTAGAAATATATTTTTTTATTTTCTTGTTCAATCTTTTCAACATATCTCATAAATGTATCTACTGGTAGATTATAACTAGAAATATATCTTTCCATTTTCTTTTCCAAACTTTTCAACACATTTCATAAATGTATCTACTGGTAGATTATAACTAGAAATATATCTTTTCATTTTCTTTTTCAAACTTTTAAACACATTTCATAAATGTATATAGTTTATCATTAGAAATATATTTTACTTTATTTTCTTTTTCAAACTTTTCAACACATCTCATAAATGTATCTACCTGTAGATGATCACTAGAAATATATCTTTTTATTTTCTTTTTCAAAATTTTCAACACATTTCATAAATGTATCTAGTTTATCATTAGAAATATATTTTTTTTGATTTTCAAACTTTTCTACACATTTCATAATTGTATCTACCGGTAGTTTATCATTAGAAATATATTTTTTCATTTTCTTTTTCAAACTTTTCAACACATCTCATAAATGTATATAGTTTATCATTAGAAATATAATTTTTGTTTTCTTGTTCAAACTTTTCAACATATTTCATAAATGTATCAAGTTTATCACTAGAAATATATTTTTTTATTTTCTTTTCCAAACTTTTCAACACATTTCATAAATGTATATACCTGTAGATGATCACTAGAAATATATCTTTTTATTTTCACTTTCAAACTTTTCAACACATTTCATAAGTGTATATAGTTTATCAATAGAAATTAATTTTTTTTATTTTCTTTTTGAAATTTTTCAACACATTTCATAAATGTATCTAGTTTTTATCATTAGAAATATATTTTTTTGATTTTGAAACTTTTCAACACATCTCATAAATGTATCTACCAGTAGATTATAACTAGAAATATATCTTTTCATTTTCTTTTTCAAACTTTTCAACACATTTCATAAATGAATATAGTTTATCATTAAAAATATTTTTTATTTATTTTCTTTTCCAACCTTTTCAACACATTTCATAAATGCATCTACTGGTAGATTATAACTAGAAATATATCTTTTCATTTTCTTTTTCAAACTTTTCAACACATTTCATAAATGTATATAGTTTATAATTATAAATATATTTTTTTTATTTTCTTTTTCAAACTTTTCAACACATTTCATAAATGTATCTACCGGTAGTTTATCATTAGAAATATATTTTTTTATTTTCTTTTTCAAACTTTTCAACAAATCTCATAAATGTATCTACAGGTAGTTTATCATTAGAAATATATTGTTTTATTTTCTTTTTCAAACTTTTCAACACATCTCATAAATGTATATAGTTTATCATTAGAAATATATTTTTTTTATTTTCTTGTTCAAACTTTTCAACATATTTCATAAATGTATCAAGTTTATCACTAGAAATATATATTTTTATTTTCTTTTCCAAAATTTTCAACACATCTCATAAATGTATCTAGTTTATCAATAGAAGTAATTTTTTTGATTTTCAAACTTTTCAACACATTTCATAAGTGTATATAGTTTATTAATAGAAGTTATTTTTTTTATTTTCATTTTGAAATTTTTCAACACATTTCATAAATGTATCTAGTTTTTATCATTAGAAATATATTTTTTTGATTTTCAAACTTTTCAACACATTTCATAAATGTATCTAGTTTATCACTAGAAATATATTGTTTTGATTTTGAAACTTTTCAACATATCTCATAAATGTATCTTCCTGTAGTTTATCATTAGAAATATATTTTTTTATTTTCTTGTTCAATCTTTTCAACACATCTCATAAATGTATCTACCAGTAGATTATAACTAGAAATATATCTTTTCATTTTCTTTTTCAAACTTTTCAACACATTTCATAAATGTATATAGTTTATCATTAAAAATATTTTTTATTTATTTTCTTTTCCAAACTTTTCAACACATTTCATAAATGCATCTACTGGTAGATTATAACTAGAAATATATCTTTTCATTTTCTTTTTCAAACTTTTCAACACATTTCATAAATGAATATAGTTTATCATTATAAATATATTTTTTTTATTTTCTTTTTCAAACTTTTCAACACATTTCATAAATGTATCTACTGGTAGTTTATCATTAGAAATATATTTTTTTATTTTCTTTTTCAAACTTTTCAACAAATCTCATAAATGTATCTACCAGTAGTTTATTATTAGAAATATATTTTTTGATTTTCTTTTTCAAACTTTTCAACACATCTCATAAATGTATCTACCGGTAGATTATCACTAGAAATATATCTTTTAATTTTATTTTTCAAACTTTTCAACACATTTCATAAATGTATATAGTTTATCATGAGAAATATTTTTTTTTATTTTCTTGTTCAAACTTTTCAACACATTTCATAAATGTATCTAATTTATCATTAGGAAAATATTTCTTTGATTTTAAAACTTTTCAACACATTTCATAAATGTATCTAGTTTATCATTAGAAATATTTTTTTGCATTTTCAAACTTTTCAAAACATCTCATAAATGTATCTACTGGTAGTTTAGTATTAGAAATATATTTTTTGATTTTCTTTTTCAAACTTTTCAACACATCTCATAAATGTATCTACTGGTAGTTTATCATAAGAAATAAAAAAATTTCTTTTCTTTTTCAAAATTTTCAACACCTCATAAATGTATCTACCGGTAGTTTATCATTAGATATATATTTTTTTATTTTCTTTTTCAATCTTTTCAAAATATCTCATAAATATATCTACTGGTAGATTATCACTAGAAATATATTTTATGATTTTATTATTCAAACATTTCAACACATCTCATAAATGTATATAGTTTATCATTAGAAATATATTTTTTGATTTTCTTTTTCAAACCTTTCAACACATCTTATAAATGTATCTAGTTTATCATTAGAAATATATTTTTTTGATTTTCAAACTGTTTAACACATCTCAAAAATGTATCTACCGTTAGAGTATCACTAGAAATATATTTTTTGATTTTCTTTTTCAAACTTTTCAACACATCTCATAAATGTATCTACCGGTAGATTATCACTAGAAATATATCTTTTCATTTTCTTTTTCAAACTTTTCGACACATTTCATAAATGTATATAGTTTATCATTGGAAATATTTTTTTATTATTTTCTTGTTCAAACTTTTCAACACATTTCATAAATGAATATAGTTTATCATTAGAAATATATTTTTTTTTATTTTCTTTTCCAAACTTTTCAACACATTTCATAAATGTATCTAGTTTATCATTAGTAATATATTTTTTGACTTTCAAACTTTTCAACACATTTCATAAGTGTATATAGTGTATCAATAGAAAGTTTTTTTTTTATTTTCCTTTTTGAAATTTTTCAACACATTTCATAAATGTATCTAGTTTATCACTAGAAATATATTTTTTTGATTTTCAAACTTTTCAACACATTTCATAAATGTATCTAGTTTATCATTAGAAATATATTGTTTTGATTTTGAAACTTTTCAACATATCTCATAAATGTATCTTCCTGTAGTTTATCATTAGAAATATATTTTTTTATTTTCATGTTCAATCTTTTCAACACATCTCATAAATGTATCTACCGGTAGATTATAACTAGAAATATATCTTTTCATTTTCTTTTCCAGACTTTTCAACACATTTCATAAATGTATCTACTGGTAGATTATAACTAGAAATATATCTTTTAATTTTCTTTTTCAAACTTTTAAACACATTTCATAAATGTATAAAGTTTATCATTAGAAATATATTTTACTTTATTTTCTTTTTCAAACTTTTCAACACATCTCATAAATGTATCTACCTGTAGATGATCACTAGAAATATATTTTACTTTATTTTCTTTTTCAAACATTTCAACACATCTCATAAATGTATCTAGTTTATCATTAGAAATATATTTTTTTTGATTTTCAAACTTTTCTACACATTTCATAATTGTATCTACCGGTAATTTATTATTAGAAATATATTTTTTTATTTTCTTTTTCAAACTTTTCAACACATCTCATAAATGTATATAGTTTATCATTAGAAATATAATTTTTGTTTTCTTGTTCAAACTTTTCAACATATTTCATAAATGAAATGTATCAAGTTTATCACTAGAAATATATTTTTTTATTTTCTTTTCCAAACTTTTCAACACATTTAATAAATGTATATACCTGTAGATGATCACTAGAAATATATCTTTTTATTTTCACTTTCAAACTTTTCAACACATTTCATAAATGTATATAGTTTATCAATAGAAATTAATTTTTTTTATTTTCTTTTTGAAATTTTTCAACACATTTCATAAATGTATCTAGTTTTTATCATTAGAAATATATTTTTTTGATTTTGAAACTTTTCAACATATCTCATAAAGGTATCTTCCGGTAGTTTATCATTCGAAATATTTTTGTTTTATTTTCTTTTTCAATCATTTCAACACATCTCATAAATGTATCTACCAGTAGATTATAACTAGAAATATATCTTTTCATTTTCTTTTTCAAACTTTTCAACACATTTCATAAATGTATATAGTTTATCATTAAAAATATTTTTTATTTATTTTCTTTTCCAAACTTTTCAACACATTTCATAAATGCATCTACTGGTAGATTATAACTAGAAATATATCTTTTCATTTTCTTTTTCAAACTTTTCAACACATTTCATAAATGTATATAGTTTATCATTATAAATATATTTTTTTAATTTTCTTTTTCAAACTTTTCAACACATTTCATAAATGTATCTACCGGTAGTTTATCATTAGAAATATATTGTTTTATTTTCTTTTTCAAACTTTTCAACACATCTCATAAATGTATATAGTTTATCATTAGAAATATATTTTTTTTATTTTCGTGTTCAAACTTTTCAACATATTTCATAAATGTATCAAGTTTATCACTAGAAATATATTTTTTTATTTTCTTTTCCAAAATTTTCAACACATCTCATAAATGTATCTACCGGTAGATTATCACTAGAAATATATCTTTTAATTTTATTTTTCAAACTTTTCAACACATCTCATAAATGTATCTACCGGTAGATTATCACTAGAAATATATCTTTTAATTTTATTTTTCAAACTTTTCAACACATTTCATAAATGTATATAGTTTATCATGAGAAATATTTTTTTTTATTTTCTTGTTCAAACTTTTCAACACATTTCATAAATGTATCTAATTTATCATTAGGAAAATATTTCTTTGATTTTAAAACTTTTCAACACATTTCATAAATGTATCTAGTTTATCATTAGAAATATTTTTTTGCATTTTCAAACTTTTCAAAACATCTCATAAATGTATCTACTGGTAGTTTAGTATTAGAAATATATTTTTTGATTTTCTTTTTCAAACTTTTCAACACATCTCATAAATGTATCTACTGGTAGTTTATCATAAGAAATAAAAAAATTTCTTTTCTTTTTCAAAATTTTCAACACCTCATAAATGTATCTACCGGTAGTTTATCATTAGATATATATTTTTTTATTTTCTTTTTCAATCTTTTCAAAATATCTCATAAATATATCTACTGGTAGATTATCACTAGAAATATATTTTATGATTTTATTATTCAAACATTTCAACACATCTCATAAATGTATATAGTTTATCATTAGAAATATATTTTTTGATTTTCTTTTTCAAACCTTTCAACACATCTTATAAATGTATCTAGTTTATCATTAGAAATATATTTTTTTGATTTTCAAACTGTTTAACACATCTCAAAAATGTATCTACCGTTAGAGTATCACTAGAAATATATTTTTTGATTTTCTTTTTCAAACTTTTCAACACATCTCATAAATGTATCTACCGGTAGATTATCACTAGAAATATATCTTTTCATTTTCTTTTTCAAACTTTTCGACACATTTCATAAATGTATATAGTTTATCATTGGAAATATTTTTTTATTATTTTCTTGTTCAAACTTTTCAACACATTTCATAAATGAATATAGTTTATCATTAGAAATATATTTTTTTTTATTTTCTTTTCCAAACTTTTCAACACATTTCATAAATGTATCTAGTTTATCATTAGTAATATATTTTTTGACTTTCAAACTTTTCAACACATTTCATAAGTGTATATAGTGTATCAATAGAAAGTTTTTTTTTTATTTTCCTTTTTGAAATTTTTCAACACATTTCATAAATGTATCTAGTTTATCACTAGAAATATATTTTTTTGATTTTCAAACTTTTCAACACATTTCATAAATGTATCTAGTTTATCATTAGAAATATATTGTTTTGATTTTGAAACTTTTCAACATATCTCATAAATGTATCTTCCTGTAGTTTATCATTAGAAATATATTTTTTTATTTTCATGTTCAATCTTTTCAACACATCTCATAAATGTATCTACCGGTAGATTATAACTAGAAATATATCTTTTCATTTTCTTTTCCAGACTTTTCAACACATTTCATAAATGTATCTACTGGTAGATTATAACTAGAAATATATCTTTTAATTTTCTTTTTCAAACTTTTAAACACATTTCATAAATGTATAAAGTTTATCATTAGAAATATATTTTACTTTATTTTCTTTTTCAAACTTTTCAACACATCTCATAAATGTATCTACCTGTAGATGATCACTAGAAATATATTTTACTTTATTTTCTTTTTCAAACATTTCAACACATCTCATAAATGTATCTAGTTTATCATTAGAAATATATTTTTTTTGATTTTCAAACTTTTCTACACATTTCATAATTGTATCTACCGGTAATTTATTATTAGAAATATATTTTTTTATTTTCTTTTTCAAACTTTTCAACACATCTCATAAATGTATATAGTTTATCATTAGAAATATAATTTTTGTTTTCTTGTTCAAACTTTTCAACATATTTCATAAATGAAATGTATCAAGTTTATCACTAGAAATATATTTTTTTATTTTCTTTTCCAAACTTTTCAACACATTTAATAAATGTATATACCTGTAGATGATCACTAGAAATATATCTTTTTATTTTCACTTTCAAACTTTTCAACACATTTCATAAATGTATATAGTTTATCAATAGAAATTAATTTTTTTTATTTTCTTTTTGAAATTTTTCAACACATTTCATAAATGTATCTAGTTTTTATCATTAGAAATATATTTTTTTGATTTTGAAACTTTTCAACATATCTCATAAAGGTATCTTCCGGTAGTTTATCATTCGAAATATTTTTGTTTTATTTTCTTTTTCAATCATTTCAACACATCTCATAAATGTATCTACCAGTAGATTATAACTAGAAATATATCTTTTCATTTTCTTTTTCAAACTTTTCAACACATTTCATAAATGTATATAGTTTATCATTAAAAATATTTTTTATTTATTTTCTTTTCCAAACTTTTCAACACATTTCATAAATGCATCTACTGGTAGATTATAACTAGAAATATATCTTTTCATTTTCTTTTTCAAACTTTTCAACACATTTCATAAATGTATATAGTTTATCATTATAAATATATTTTTTTAATTTTCTTTTTCAAACTTTTCAACACATTTCATAAATGTATCTACCGGTAGTTTATCATTAGAAATATATTGTTTTATTTTCTTTTTCAAACTTTTCAACACATCTCATAAATGTATATAGTTTATCATTAGAAATATATTTTTTTTATTTTCGTGTTCAAACTTTTCAACATATTTCATAAATGTATCAAGTTTATCACTAGAAATATATTTTTTTATTTTCTTTTCCAAAATTTTCAACACATCTCATAAATGTATCTAGTTTATCAATAGAAGTAATTTTTTTGATTTTCAAACTTTTC
This sequence comes from Meghimatium bilineatum, assembly GCA_034231615.1. Lineage (NCBI taxonomy): Eukaryota > Metazoa > Mollusca > Gastropoda > Stylommatophora > Philomycidae > Meghimatium > Meghimatium bilineatum. The sequence goes on from CM067311.1 coordinate 27,041,841, forward strand.
AACACATTTCATAAGTGTATATAGTTTATTAATAGAAGTTATTTTTTTAATTTTCATTTTGAAATTTTTCAACACATTTCATAAATGTATCTAGTTTTTATCATTAGAAATATATTTTTATGATTTTGAAACTTTTCAACACATTTCATAAATGTATCTAGTTTATCACTAGAAATATATTTTTTTGATTTTCAAACTTTTCAACATATTTCATAAATGTATCTTCCGGTAGTTTATCATAAGAAATATATTTTTTGATCTTCTTTTCCAAACTTTTCAACACATCTCATAAATGTATCTAGTTTATCAATAGAAGTTATTTTTTTGATTTTCAAACTTTTCAACACATTTCATAAGTGTATCTAGTTTATCAATAAAAGTTATTTTTTTGATTTTCAAACTTTTCAACACATTTCATAAGTGTATATAGTTTATCAATAGAAGTTATTTTTTTTATTTTATTTTTGAAATTTTTCAACACATTTCATAAATGTATCTAGTTTATCACTAGAAATATATTTTTTTGATTTTCAAACTTTTCAACACATTTCATAAATGTATCTAGTTTATCATTAGAAATATATTGTTTTGATTTTGAAACTTTTCAACATATCTCATAAATGTATCTTCCTGTAGTTTATCATTAGAAATATATTTTTTTATTTTCTTGTTCAATCTTTTCAACATATCTCATAAATGTATCTACTGGTAGATTATAACTAGAAATATATCTTTCCATTTTCTTTTCCAAACTTTTCAACACATTTCATAAATGTATCTACTGGTAGATTATAACTAGAAATATATCTTTTCATTTTCTTTTTCAAACTTTTAAACACATTTCATAAATGTATATAGTTTATCATTAGAAATATATTTTACTTTATTTTCTTTTTCAAACTTTTCAACACATCTCATAAATGTATCTACCAGTAGTTTATTATTAGAAATAAATTTTTTGATTTTCTTTTTCAAACTTTTCAACACATCTCATAAATGTATCTACCGGTAGATTATCACTAGAAATATATCTTTTAATTTTATTTTTCAAACTTTTCAACACATTTCATAAATGTATATAGTTTATCATGAGAAATATTTTTTTTTATTTTCTTGTTCAAACTTTTCAACACATTTCATAAATGTATCTAATTTATCATTAGGAAAATATTTCTTTGATTTTAAAACTTTTCAACACATTTCATAAATGTATCTAGTTTATCATTAGAAATATTTTTTTGCATTTTCAAACTTTTCAAAACATCTCATAAATGTATCTACTGGTAGTTTAGTATTAGAAATATATTTTTTGATTTTCTTTTTCAAACTTTTCAACACATCTCATAAATGTATCTACTGGTAGTTTATCATAAGAAATAAAAAAATTTCTTTTCTTTTTCAAAATTTTCAACACCTCATAAATGTATCTACCGGTAGTTTATCATTAGATATATATTTTTTTATTTTCTTTTTCAATCTTTTCAAAATATCTCATAAATATATCTACTGGTAGATTATCACTAGAAATATATTTTATGATTTTATTATTCAAACATTTCAACACATCTCATAAATGTATATAGTTTATCATTAGAAATATATTTTTTTGATTTTCAAACTGTTTAACACATCTCAAAAATGTATCTACCGTTAGAGTATCACTAGAAATATATTTTTTGATTTTCTTTTTCAAACTTTTCAACACATCTCATAAATGTATCTACCGGTAGATTATCACTAGAAATATATCTTTTCATTTTCTTTTTCAAACTTTTCGACACATTTCATAAATGTATATAGTTTATCATTGGAAATATTTTTTTATTATTTTCTTGTTCAAACTTTTCAACACATTTCATAAATGAATATAGTTTATCATTAGAAATATATTTTTTTTTATTTTCTTTTCCAAACTTTTCAACACATTTCATAAATGTATCTAGTTTATCATTAGTAATATATTTTTTGACTTTCAAACTTTTCAACACATTTCATAAGTGTATATAGTGTATCAATAGAAAGTTTTTTTTTTATTTTCCTTTTTGAAATTTTTCAACACATTTCATAAATGTATCTAGTTTATCACTAGAAATATATTTTTTTGATTTTCAAACTTTTCAACACATTTCATAAATGTATCTAGTTTATCATTAGAAATATATTGTTTTGATTTTGAAACTTTTCAACATATCTCATAAATGTATCTTCCTGTAGTTTATCATTAGAAATATATTTTTTTATTTTCATGTTCAATCTTTTCAACACATCTCATAAATGTATCTACCGGTAGATTATAACTAGAAATATATCTTTTCATTTTCTTTTCCAGACTTTTCAACACATTTCATAAATGTATCTACTGGTAGATTATAACTAGAAATATATCTTTTAATTTTCTTTTTCAAACTTTTAAACACATTTCATAAATGTATAAAGTTTATCATTAGAAATATATTTTACTTTATTTTCTTTTTCAAACTTTTCAACACATCTCATAAATGTATCTACCTGTAGATGATCACTAGAAATATATTTTACTTTATTTTCTTTTTCAAACATTTCAACACATCTCATAAATGTATCTAGTTTATCATTAGAAATATATTTTTTTTGATTTTCAAACTTTTCTACACATTTCATAATTGTATCTACCGGTAATTTATTATTAGAAATATATTTTTTTATTTTCTTTTTCAAACTTTTCAACACATCTCATAAATGTATATAGTTTATCATTAGAAATATAATTTTTGTTTTCTTGTTCAAACTTTTCAACATATTTCATAAATGAAATGTATCAAGTTTATCACTAGAAATATATTTTTTTATTTTCTTTTCCAAACTTTTCAACACATTTAATAAATGTATATACCTGTAGATGATCACTAGAAATATATCTTTTTATTTTCACTTTCAAACTTTTCAACACATTTCATAAATGTATATAGTTTATCAATAGAAATTAATTTTTTTTATTTTCTTTTTGAAATTTTTCAACACATTTCATAAATGTATCTAGTTTTTATCATTAGAAATATATTTTTTTGATTTTGAAACTTTTCAACATATCTCATAAAGGTATCTTCCGGTAGTTTATCATTCGAAATATTTTTGTTTTATTTTCTTTTTCAATCATTTCAACACATCTCATAAATGTATCTACCAGTAGATTATAACTAGAAATATATCTTTTCATTTTCTTTTTCAAACTTTTCAACACATTTCATAAATGTATATAGTTTATCATTAAAAATATTTTTTATTTATTTTCTTTTCCAAACTTTTCAACACATTTCATAAATGCATCTACTGGTAGATTATAACTAGAAATATATCTTTTCATTTTCTTTTTCAAACTTTTCAACACATTTCATAAATGTATATAGTTTATCATTATAAATATATTTTTTTAATTTTCTTTTTCAAACTTTTCAACACATTTCATAAATGTATCTACCGGTAGTTTATCATTAGAAATATATTGTTTTATTTTCTTTTTCAAACTTTTCAACACATCTCATAAATGTATATAGTTTATCATTAGAAATATATTTTTTTTATTTTCGTGTTCAAACTTTTCAACATATTTCATAAATGTATCAAGTTTATCACTAGAAATATATTTTTTTATTTTCTTTTCCAAAATTTTCAACACATCTCATAAATGTATCTAGTTTATCAATAGAAGTAATTTTTTTGATTTTCAAACTTTTCAACACATTTCATAAGTGTATATAGTTTATTAATAGAAGTTATTTTTTTAATTTTCATTTTGAAATTTTTCAACACATTTCATAAATGTATCTAGTTTTTATCATTAGAAATATATTTTTATGATTTTGAAACTTTTCAACACATTTCATAAATGTATCTAGTTTATCACTAGAAATATATTTTTTTGATTTTCAAACTTTTCAACATATTTCATAAATGTATCTTCCGGTAGTTTATCATAAGAAATATATTTTTTGATCTTCTTTTCCAAACTTTTCAACACATCTCATAAATGTATCTAGTTTATCAATAGAAGTTATTTTTTTGATTTTCAAACTTTTCAACACATTTCATAAGTGTATCTAGTTTATCAATAAAAGTTATTTTTTTGATTTTCAAACTTTTCAACACATTTCATAAGTGTATATAGTTTATCAATAGAAGTTATTTTTTTTATTTTATTTTTGAAATTTTTCAACACATTTCATAAATGTATCTAGTTTATCACTAGAAATATATTTTTTTGATTTTCAAACTTTTCAACACATTTCATAAATGTATCTAGTTTATCATTAGAAATATATTGTTTTGATTTTGAAACTTTTCAACATATCTCATAAATGTATCTTCCTGTAGTTTATCATTAGAAATATATTTTTTTATTTTCTTGTTCAATCTTTTCAACATATCTCATAAATGTATCTACTGGTAGATTATAACTAGAAATATATCTTTCCATTTTCTTTTCCAAACTTTTCAACACATTTCATAAATGTATCTACTGGTAGATTATAACTAGAAATATATCTTTTCATTTTCTTTTTCAAACTTTTAAACACATTTCATAAATGTATATAGTTTATCATTAGAAATATATTTTACTTTATTTTCTTTTTCAAACTTTTCAACACATCTCATAAATGTATCTACCTGTAGATGATCACTAGAAATATATCTTTTTATTTTCTTTTTCAAAATTTTCAACACATTTCATAAATGTATCTAGTTTATCATTAGAAATATATTTTTTTTGATTTTCAAACTTTTCTACACATTTCATAATTGTATCTACCGGTAGTTTATCATTAGAAATATATTTTTTTATTTTCTTTTTCAAACTTTTCAACACATCTCATAAATGTATATAGTTTATCATTAGAAATATAATTTTTGTTTTCTTGTTCAAACTTTTCAACATATTTCATAAATGTATCAAGTTTATCACTAGAAATATATTTTTTTATTTTCTTTTCCAAACTTTTCAACACATTTCATAAATGTATATACCTGTAGATGATCACTAGAAATATATCTTTTTATTTTCACTTTCAAACTTTTCAACACATTTCATAAGTGTATATAGTTTATCAATAGAAATTAATTTTTTTTATTTTCTTTTTGAAATTTTTCAACACATTTCATAAATGTATCTAGTTTTTATCATTAGAAATATATTTTTTTGATTTTGAAACTTTTCAACACATCTCATAAATGTATCTACCAGTAGATTATAACTAGAAATATATCTTTTCATTTTCTTTTTCAAACTTTTCAACACATTTCATAAATGAATATAGTTTATCATTAAAAATATTTTTTATTTATTTTCTTTTCCAACCTTTTCAACACATTTCATAAATGCATCTACTGGTAGATTATAACTAGAAATATATCTTTTCATTTTCTTTTTCAAACTTTTCAACACATTTCATAAATGTATATAGTTTATAATTATAAATATATTTTTTTTATTTTCTTTTTCAAACTTTTCAACACATTTCATAAATGTATCTACCGGTAGTTTATCATTAGAAATATATTTTTTTATTTTCTTTTTCAATCTTTTCAACAAATCTCATAAATGTATCTACAGGTAGTTTATCATTAGAAATATATTGTTTTATTTTCTTTTTCAAACTTTTCAACACATCTCATAAATGTATATAGTTTATCATTAGAAATATATTTTTTTTATTTTCTTGTTCAAACTTTTCAACATATTTCATAAATGTATCAAGTTTATCACTAGAAATATATATTTTTATTTTCTTTTCCAAAATTTTCAACACATCTCATAAATGTATCTAGTTTATCAATAGAAGTAATTTTTTTGATTTTCAAACTTTTCAACACATTTCATAAGTGTATATAGTTTATTAATAGAAGTTATTTTTTTTATTTTCATTTTGAAATTTTTCAACACATTTCATAAATGTATCTAGTTTTTATCATTAGAAATATATTTTTTTGATTTTCAAACTTTTCAACACATTTCATAAATGTATCTAGTTTATCACTAGAAATATATTGTTTTGATTTTGAAACTTTTCAACATATCTCATAAATGTATCTTCCTGTAGTTTATCATTAGAAATATATTTTTTTATTTTCTTGTTCAATCTTTTCAACACATCTCATAAATGTATCTACCAGTAGATTATAACTAGAAATATATCTTTTCATTTTCTTTTTCAAACTTTTCAACACATTTCATAAATGTATATAGTTTATCATTAAAAATATTTTTTATTTATTTTCTTTTCCAAACTTTTCAACACATTTCATAAATGCATCTACTGGTAGATTATAACTAGAAATATATCTTTTCATTTTCTTTTTCAAACTTTTCAACACATTTCATAAATGAATATAGTTTATCATTATAAATATATTTTTTTTATTTTCTTTTTCAAACTTTTCAACACATTTCATAAATGTATCTACCGGTAGTTTATCATTAGAAATATATTTTTTTATTTTCTTTTTCAAACTTTTCAACAAATCTCATAAATGTATCTACCAGTAGTTTATTATTAGAAATATATTTTTTGATTTTCTTTTTCAAACTTTTCAACACATCTCATAAATGTATCTACCGGTAGATTATCACTAGAAATATATCTTTTAATTTTATTTTTCAAACTTTTCAACACATTTCATAAATGTATATAGTTTATCATGAGAAATATTTTTTTTTATTTTCTTGTTCAAACTTTTCAACACATTTCATAAATGTATCTAATTTATCATTAGGAAAATATTTCTTTGATTTTAAAACTTTTCAACACATTTCATAAATGTATCTAGTTTATCATTAGAAATATTTTTTTGCATTTTCAAACTTTTCAAAACATCTCATAAATGTATCTACTGGTAGTTTAGTATTAGAAATATATTTTTTGATTTTCTTTTTCAAACTTTTCAACACATCTCATAAATGTATCTACTGGTAGTTTATCATAAGAAATAAAAAAAATTCTTTTCTTTTTCAAAATTTTCAACACCTCATAAATGTATCTACCGGTAGTTTATCATTAGATATATATTTTTTTATTTTCTTTTTCAATCTTTTCAAAATATCTCATAAATATATCTACTGGTAGATTATCACTAGAAATATATTTTATGATTTTATTATTCAAACATTTCAACACATCTCATAAATGTATATAGTTTATCATTAGAAATATATTTTTTGATTTTCTTTTTCAAACCTTTCAACACATCTTATAAATGTATCTAGTTTATCATTAGAAATATATTTTTTTGATTTTCAAACTGTTTAACACATCTCAAAAATGTATCTACCGTTAGAGTATCACTAGAAATATATTTTTTGATTTTCTTTTTCAAACTTTTCAACACATCTCATAAATGTATCTACCGGTAGATTATCACTAGAAATATATCTTTTCATTTTCTTTTTCAAACTTTTCGACACATTTCATAAATGTATATAGTTTATCATTGGAAATATTTTTTTATTATTTTCTTGTTCAAACTTTTCAACACATTTCATAAATGAATATAGTTTATCATTAGAAATATATTTTTTTTTATTTTCTTTTCCAAACTTTTCAACACATTTCATAAATGTATCTAGTTTATCATTAGTAATATATTTTTTGACTTTCAAACTTTTCAACACATTTCATAAGTGTATATAGTGTATCAATAGAAAGTTTTTTTTTTATTTTCCTTTTTGAAATTTTTCAACACATTTCATAAATGTATCTAGTTTTTATCATTAGAAATATATTTTTTTGATTTTCAAACTTTTCAACATATTTCATAAATGTATCTTCCGGTAGTTTATCATAAGAAATATATTTTTTGATCTTATTTTCCAAACTTTTCAACACATCTCATAAATGTATCTAGTTTATCAATAGAAGTTATTTTTTTGATTTTCAAACTTTTCAACACATTTCATAAGTGTATCTAGTTTATCAATAAAAGTTATTTTTTGATTTTCAAACTTTTCAACACATTTCATAAGTGTATATAGTTTATCAATAGAAGTTATTTTTTTTATTTTATTTTTGAAATTTTTCAACACATTTCATAAATGTATCTAGTTTATCACTAGAAATATATTTTTTTGATTTTCAAACTTTTCAACACATTTCATAAATGTATCTAGTTTATCATTAGAAATATATTGTTTTGATTTTGAAACTTTTCAACATATCTCATAAATGTATCTTCCTGTAGTTTATCATTAGAAATATATTTTTTTATTTTCTTGTTCAATCTTTTCAACATATCTCATAAATGTATCTACTGGTAGATTATAACTAGAAATATATCTTTCCATTTTCTTTTCCAAACTTTTCAACACATTTCATAAATGTATCTACTGGTAGATTATAACTAGAAATATATCTTTTCATTTTCTTTTTCAAACTTTTAAACACATTTCATAAATGTATATAGTTTATCATTAGAAATATATTTTACTTTATTTTCTTTTTCAAACTTTTCAACACATTTCATAAATGCATCTACTGGTAGATTATAACTAGAAATATATCTTTTCATTTTCTTTTTCAAACTTTTCAACACATTTCATAAATGAATATAGTTTATCATTATAAATATATTTTTTTTATTTTCTTTTTCAAACTTTTCAACACATTTCATAAATGTATCTACCGGTAGTTTATCATTAGAAATATATTTTTTTATTTTCTTTTTCAAACTTTTCAACAAATCTCATAAATGTATCTACCAGTAGTTTATTATTAGAAATATATTTTTTGATTTTCTTTTTCAAACTTTTCAACACATCTCATAAATGTATCTACCGGTAGATTATCACTAGAAATATATCTTTTAATTTTATTTTTCAAACTTTTCAACACATTTCATAAATGTATATAGTTTATCATGAGAAATATTTTTTTTTATTTTCTTGTTCAAACTTTTCAACACATTTCATAAATGTATCTAATTTATCATTAGGAAAATATTTCTTTGATTTTAAAACTTTTCAACACATTTCATAAATGTATCTAGTTTATCATTAGAAATATTTTTTTGCATTTTCAAACTTTTCAAAACATCTCATAAATGTATCTACTGGTAGTTTAGTATTAGAAATATATTTTTTGATTTTCTTTTTCAAACTTTTCAACACATCTCATAAATGTATCTACTGGTAGTTTATCATAAGAAATAAAAAAATTTCTTTTCTTTTTCAAAATTTTCAACACCTCATAAATGTATCTACCGGTAGTTTATCATTAGATATATATTTTTTTATTTTCTTTTTCAATCTTTTCAAAATATCTCATAAATATATCTACTGGTAGATTATCACTAGAAATATATTTTATGATTTTATTATTCAAACATTTCAACACATCTCATAAATGTATATAGTTTATCATTAGAAATATATTTTTTGATTTTCTTTTTCAAACCTTTCAACACATCTTATAAATGTATCTAGTTTATCATTAGAAATATATTTTTTTGATTTTCAAACTGTTTAACACATCTCAAAAATGTATCTACCGTTAGAGTATCACTAGAAATATATTTTTTGATTTTCTTTTTCAAACTTTTCAACACATCTCATAAATGTATCTACCGGTAGATTATCACTAGAAATATATCTTTTCATTTTCTTTTTCAAACTTTTCGACACATTTCATAAATGTATATAGTTTATCATTGGAAATATTTTTTTATTATTTTCTTGTTCAAACTTTTCAACACATTTCATAAATGAATATAGTTTATCATTAGAAATATATTTTTTTTTATTTTCTTTTCCAAACTTTTCAACACATTTCATAAATGTATCTAGTTTATCATTAGTAATATATTTTTTGACTTTCAAACTTTTCAACACATTTCATAAGTGTATATAGTGTATCAATAGAAAGTTTTTTTTTTATTTTCCTTTTTGAAATTTTTCAACACATTTCATAAATGTATCTAGTTTTTATCATTAGAAATATATTTTTTTGATTTTCAAACTTTTCAACATATTTCATAAATGTATCTTCCGGTAGTTTATCATAAGAAATATATTTTTTGATCTTATTTTCCAAACTTTTCAACACATCTCATAAATGTATCTAGTTTATCAATAGAAGTTATTTTTTTGATTTTCAAACTTTTCAACACATTTCATAAGTGTATCTAGTTTATCAATAAAAGTTATTTTTTGATTTTCAAACTTTTCAACACATTTCATAAGTGTATATAGTTTATCAATAGAAGTTATTTTTTTTATTTTATTTTTGAAATTTTTCAACACATTTCATAAATGTATCTAGTTTATCACTAGAAATATATTTTTTTGATTTTCAAACTTTTCAACACATTTCATAAATGTATCTAGTTTATCATTAGAAATATATTGTTTTGATTTTGAAACTTTTCAACATATCTCATAAATGTATCTTCCTGTAGTTTATCATTAGAAATATATTTTTTTATTTTCTTGTTCAATCTTTTCAACATATCTCATAAATGTATCTACTGGTAGATTATAACTAGAAATATATCTTTCCATTTTCTTTTCCAAACTTTTCAACACATTTCATAAATGTATCTACTGGTAGATTATAACTAGAAATATATCTTTTCATTTTCTTTTTCAAACTTTTAAACACATTTCATAAATGTATATAGTTTATCATTAGAAATATATTTTACTTTATTTTCTTTTTCAAACTTTTCAACACATCTCATAAATGTATCTACCTGTAGATGATCACTAGAAATATATCTTTTTATTTTCTTTTTCAAAATTTTCAACACATTTCATAAATGTATCTAGTTTATCATTAGAAATATATTTTTTTTGATTTTCAAACTTTTCTACACATTTCATAATTGTATCTACCGGTAGTTTATCATTAGAAATATATTTTTTTATTTTCTTTTTCAAACTTTTCAACACATCTCATAAATGTATATAGTTTATCATTAGAAATATAATTTTTGTTTTCTTGTTCAAACTTTTCAACATATTTCATAAATGTATCAAGTTTATCACTAGAAATATATTTTTTTATTTTCTTTTCCAAACTTTTCAACACATTTCATAAATGTATATACCTGTAGATGATCACTAGAAATATATCTTTTTATTTTCACTTTCAAACTTTTCAACACATTTCATAAGTGTATATAGTTTATCAATAGAAATTAATTTTTTTTATTTTCTTTTTGAAATTTTTCAACACATTTCATAAATGTATCTAGTTTTTATCATTAGAAATATATTTTTTTGATTTTCAAACTTTTCAACACATCTCATAAATGTATCTACCAGTAGATTATAACTAGAAATATATCTTTTCATTTTCTTTTTCAAACTTTTCAACACATTTCATAAATGAATATAGTTTATCATTAAAAATATTTTTTATTTATTTTCTTTTCCAACCTTTTCAACACATTTCATAAATGCATCTACTGGTAGATTATAACTAGAAATATATCTTTTCATTTTCTTTTTCAAACTTTTCAACACATTTCATAAATGTATATAGTTTATAATTATAAATATATTTTTTTTATTTTCTTTTTCAAACTTTTCAACACATTTCATAAATGTATCTACCGGTAGTTTATCATTAGAAATATATTTTTTTATTTTCTTTTTCAAACTTTTCAACAAATCTCATAAATGTATCTACAGGTAGTTTATCATTAGAAATATATTGTTTTATTTTCTTTTTCAAACTTTTCAACACATCTCATAAATGTATATAGTTTATCATTAGAAATATATTTTTTTTATTTTCTTGTTCAAACTTTTCAACATATTTCATAAATGTATCAAGTTTATCACTAGAAATATATATTTTTATTTTCTTTTCCAAAATTTTCAACACATCTCATAAATGTATCTAGTTTATCAATAGAAGTAATTTTTTTGATTTTCAAACTTTTCAACACATTTCATAAGTGTATATAGTTTATTAATAGAAGTTATTTTTTTTATTTTCATTTTGAAATTTTTCAACACATTTCATAAATGTATCTAGTTTTTATCATTAGAAATATATTTTTTTGATTTTCAAACTTTTCAACACATTTCATAAATGTATCTAGTTTATCACTAGAAATATATTGTTTTGATTTTGAAACTTTTCAACATATCTCATAAATGTATCTTCCTGTAGTTTATCATTAGAAATATATTTTTTTATTTTCTTGTTCAATCTTTTCAACACATCTCATAAATGTATCTACCAGTAGATTATAACTAGAAATATATCTTTTCATTTTCTTTTTCAAACTTTTCAACACATTTCATAAATGTATATAGTTTATCATTAAAAATATTTTTTATTTATTTTCTTTTCCAAACTTTTCAACACATTTCATAAATGCATCTACTGGTAGATTATAACTAGAAATATATCTTTTCATTTTCTTTTTCAAACTTTTCAACACATTTCATAAATGAATATAGTTTATCATTATAAATATATTTTTTTTATTTTCTTTTTCAAACTTTTCAACACATTTCATAAATGTATCTACCGGTAGTTTATCATTAGAAATATATTTTTTTATTTTCTTTTTCAAACTTTTCAACAAATCTCATAAATGTATCTACCAGTAGTTTATTATTAGAAATATATTTTTTGATTTTCTTTTTCAAACTTTTCAACACATCTCATAAATGTATCTACCGGTAGATTATCACTAGAAATATATCTTTTAATTTTATTTTTCAAACTTTTCAACACATTTCATAAATGTATATAGTTTATCATGAGAAATATTTTTTTTTATTTTCTTGTTCAAACTTTTCAACACATTTCATAAATGTATCTAATTTATCATTAGGAAAATATTTCTTTGATTTTAAAACTTTTCAACACATTTCATAAATGTATCTAGTTTATCATTAGAAATATTTTTTTGCATTTTCAAACTTTTCAAAACATCTCATAAATGTATCTACTGGTAGTTTAGTATTAGAAATATATTTTTTGATTTTCTTTTTCAAACTTTTCAACACATCTCATAAATGTATCTACTGGTAGTTTATCATAAGAAATAAAAAAATTTCTTTTCTTTTTCAAAATTTTCAACACCTCATAAATGTATCTACCGGTAGTTTATCATTAGATATATATTTTTTTATTTTCTTTTTCAATCTTTTCAAAATATCTCATAAATATATCTACTGGTAGATTATCACTAGAAATATATTTTATGATTTTATTATTCAAACATTTCAACACATCTCATAAATGTATATAGTTTATCATTAGAAATATATTTTTTGATTTTCTTTTTCAAACCTTTCAACACATCTCATAAATGTATCTAGTTTATCATTAGAAATATATTTTTTTGATTTTCAAACTGTTTAACACATCTCAAAAATGTATCTACCGTTAGAGTATCACTAGAAATATATTTTTTGATTTTCTTTTTCAAACTTTTCAACACATCTCATAAATGTATCTACCGGTAGATTATCACTAGAAATATATCTTTTCATTTTCTTTTTCAAACTTTTCGACACATTTCATAAATGTATATAGTTTATCATTAGAAATATATTTTTTTTTATTTTCTTTTCCAAACTTTTCAACACATTTCATAAATGTATCTAGTTTATCATTAGTAATATATTTTTTGACTTTCAAACTTTTCAACACATTTCATAAGTGTATATAGTGTATCAATAGAAAGTTTTTTTTTTATTTTCCTTTTTGAAATTTTTCAACACATTTCATAAATGTATCTAGTTTTTATCATTAGAAATATATTTTTTTGATTTTCAAACTGTTCAACACATCTCATAAATGTATCCACCGGTAGTTTATCATTATAAATATTTTTTTTGATTTTCAAACTTTTCAACACATTTCATAAGTGTATTTAGTTTATCAATAGAAATTAATTTTTCGATTTTCTTTTTGAAATTTCTCAACACATTTCATAAATGTATCTAGTTTTTATCATTAGAAATATATTGCTTTGATTTTGAAACTATTCAAAACATTTCATAAATGTATCTAGTTTATCATTAGAAATATATTTTTTTTATTTTCAAACTTTTCAACATATCTCATAAATGTATCTACTGGTAGTTTATCATTAGAAATATATATTTTTATTTTCTCTTTCAATCTTTTCAACACATCTCATAAATGTATCTACCGGTACATTATCACTAGAAATATCTGTTCATTTTCTTTTTCAAACATTTCAAAACATTTCATAAATGTATATAGGTTATCACTAGAAATATATGTTTTGATTTTCTTTTTCAAACTTTTCAACACATCTCATAAATGTATCTAGTTTATTATAAAAAAATTATTTTTTTGATTTTCAAACTGTTCATCACATCTCATAAATGTATCTACTGGTAGATTATCACTAGAAATATATCTTTTCATTTTCTTTTTCAAACTTTTCAACACATTTCATAAATGTATCTAATTTATCATTAGAAAAATATTTCTTTGATTTTGAAACTTTTCAATACATTTCAGCAATGTATCTAGTTTATCATTAGAAATATATTTTTTATTTTCTTTTTCAAACTTTTCAACACATCTCATAAATGTATCTAGTTTATCACTAGAAATATTTTTTTTTATTTTCAAACTTTTCAACACATTTCATAAGTGTATATAGTTTATCAATAGAAATTAATTTTTCGATTTTCTTTTTCAAACCTTTCAACATATTTCATAAATGTATCTAGTTTATCACTAGAAATATTTTTTTTTATTTTCTTTTCCAAACTTTTCAACACATTTCATAAATGTATCTTGTTTATTATTAGAAATATATTTTTTATTTTCTTTTTCAAACATTTCAACACATCTCATAAATGTATCTAGTTTATCATTAGAAATATATTTTTTTGATTTTCAAACTGTTCAACACATCTCATAAATGTATCTACCGGTAGTTTATTATTAGAAATATATTTTTTGATTTTCTTTTTCAAACTTTTCAACACATCTCATAAATGTATCTACTGTTAGTTTATCATAAGAAATAAAAAAATTTCTTTTCTTTTTCAAAATTTTCAAAACCTCATAAATGTATCTAGCGGTAGTTTATCATTAGAAATATATTTTTTTATTTTCTTTTTCAATCTTTTCAAAATATCTCATAAATGTATCTACTGGTAGATTATCACTAGAAATATATCTTTTCATTTTCTTTTTCAAACTTTTCAACACATCTCATAAATGTATCTACAGGTAGTTTATAATTAGAAATAAATTTTTTTATATTTTATTTTTCAAACTTTTCAACACATCTCATAAATGTATCTACCAGTAGAGTCTCACTAGAAATATATCTTCTCATTTTCTTTTTCAAACTTTTCAACACATTTCATAAATGTATCTAATTTATCATTAGGAAAATATTTCTTTGATTTTAAAACTTTTCAACACATTTCATAAATGTATCTAGTTTATCATTAGAAATATTTTTTTGGATTTTCAAACTTTTCAACACATCTCATAAATGTATCTACCGGTAGTTTATTATTAGAAATATATTTTTTGATTTTCTTTTTCAAACTTTTCAACACATCTCATAAATGTATCTACTGGTAGTTTATCATAAGAAATAAAAAAATTTCTTTTCTTTTTCAAAATTTTCAACACATCTCATAAATGTATCTACCGGTAGTTTATCATTAGATATATATTTTTTTATTTTCTTTTTCAATCTTTTCAAAATATCTCATAAATATATCTACTGGTAGATTATCACTAGAAATATATTTTTTGATTTTATTATTCAAACTTTTCAACACATCTCATAAATGTATATAGTTTATCATTAGAAATATATTTTTTTATTTTCTTTTTCAAACCTTTCAACATATTTCATAAATGTATCTAGTTTATCACTAGAAATATTTTTTTAAATTTTATTTTCCAAACTTATCAACACATTTCATAAATGTATCTTGTTTATTATTAGAAATATATATTTTATTTTCTTTTTGAAACATTTCAACACATCTCATAAATGTATCTAGTTTATCATTAGAAATATATTTTTTGATTTTCAAACTTTTCAACACATCTCATAAATGTATCTACCAGTAGAGTCTCACTAGAAATATATCTTCTCATTTTCTTTTTCAAACTTTTCAACACATTTCATAAATGTATCTAATTTATCATTAGGAAAATATTTCTTTGATTTTAAAACTTTTCAACACATTTCATAAATGTATCTAGTTTATCATTAGAAATATATTTTTTGATTTTCAAACTTTCCAACACATTTCATAAGTGTATATAGTGTATCAATAGAAATATATCTTTTCATTTTTTTTTCAAACTTTTCAATACATTTCAGCAATGTATCTAGTTTATCATTAGAAATATTTTTTTGGATTTTCAAACTTTTCAACACATCTCATAAATGTATCTACCGGTAGTTTATCATAAGATATATATTTTTTTATTTTCTTTTTCAATCTTTTCAAAATATCTCATAAATATATCTACTGGTAGATTATCACTAGAAATATATTTTTTGATTTTATTATTCAAACTTTTCAACACATCTCATAAATGTATATAGTTTATCATTAGAAATATATTTTTTTATTTTCTTTTTCAAACCTTTCAACATATTTGATTTTCTTTTTCAAACTTTTCAACACATCTCATAAATGTATCTAGTTTATCACTAGAAATATTTTTTTTTATTTTCAAACTTTTCAACACATTTCATAAGTGTATATAGTTTATCAATAGAAATTAATTTTTCGATTTTCTTTTTCAAACCTTTCAACATATTTCATAAATGTATCTAGTTTATCACTAGAAATATTTTTTTTTATTTTCTTTTCCAAACTTTTCAACACATTTCATAAATGTATCTTGTTTATTATTAGAAATATATTTTTTATTTTCTTTTTCAAACATTTCAACACATCTCATAAATGTATCTAGTTTATCATTAGAAATATATTTTTTTGATTTTCAAACTGTTCAACACATCTCATAAATGTATCTACCGGTAGTTTATTATTAGAAATATATTTTTTGATTTTCTTTTTCAAACTTTTCAACACATCTCATAAATGTATCTACTGTTAGTTTATCATAAGAAATAAAAAAATTTCTTTTCTTTTTCAAAATTTTCAAAACCTCATAAATGTATCTAGCGGTAGTTTATCATTAGAAATATATTTTTTTATTTTCTTTTTCAATCTTTTCAAAATATCTCATAAATGTATCTACTGGTAGATTATCACTAGAAATATATCTTTTCATTTTCTTTTTCAAACTTTTCAACACATCTCATAAATGTATCTACAGGTAGTTTATAATTAGAAATAAATTTTTTTATATTTTATTTTTCAAACTTTTCAACACATCTCATAAATGTATCTACCAGTAGAGTCTCACTAGAAATATATCTTCTCATTTTCTTTTTCAAACTTTTCAACACATTTCATAAATGTATCTAATTTATCATTAGGAAAATATTTCTTTGATTTTAAAACTTTTCAACACATTTCATAAATGTATCTAGTTTATCATTAGAAATATTTTTTTGGATTTTCAAACTTTTCAACACATCTCATAAATGTATCTACCGGTAGTTTATTATTAGAAATATATTTTTTGATTTTCTTTTTCAAACTTTTCAACACATCTCATAAATGTATCTACTGGTAGTTTATCATAAGAAATAAAAAAATTTCTTTTCTTTTTCAAAATTTTCAACACATCTCATAAATGTATCTACCGGTAGTTTATCATTAGATATATATTTTTTTATTTTCTTTTTCAATCTTTTCAAAATATCTCATAAATATATCTACTGGTAGATTATCACTAGAAATATATTTTTTGATTTTATTATTCAAACTTTTCAACACATCTCATAAATGTATATAGTTTATCATTAGAAATATATTTTTTTATTTTCTTTTTCAAACCTTTCAACATATTTCATAAATGTATCTAGTTTATCACTAGAAATATTTTTTTAAATTTTATTTTCCAAACTTATCAACACATTTCATAAATGTATCTTGTTTATTATTAGAAATATATATTTTATTTTCTTTTTGAAACATTTCAACACATCTCATAAATGTATCTAGTTTATCATTAGAAATATATTTTTTGATTTTCAAACTTTTCAACACATCTCATAAATGTATCTACCAGTAGAGTCTCACTAGAAATATATCTTCTCATTTTCTTTTTCAAACTTTTCAACACATTTCATAAATGTATCTAATTTATCATTAGGAAAATATTTCTTTGATTTTAAAACTTTTCAACACATTTCATAAATGTATCTAGTTTATCATTAGAAATATATTTTTTGATTTTCAAACTTTCCAACACATTTCATAAGTGTATATAGTGTATCAATAGAAATATATCTTTTCATTTTTTTTTCAAACTTTTCAATACATTTCAGCAATGTATCTAGTTTATCATTAGAAATATTTTTTTGGATTTTCAAACTTTTCAACACATCTCATAAATGTATCTACCGGTAGTTTATCATAAGATATATATTTTTTTATTTTCTTTTTCAATCTTTTCAAAATATCTCATAAATATATCTACTGGTAGATTATCACTAGAAATATATTTTTTGATTTTATTATTCAAACTTTTCAACACATCTCATAAATGTATATAGTTTATCATTAGAAATATATTTTTTTATTTTCTTTTTCAAACCTTTCAACATATTTGATTTTCTTTTTCAAACTTTTCAACACATCTCATAAATGTATCTACTGTTAGTTTATCATAAGAAATAAAAAAATTTCTTTTCTTTTTCAAAATTTTTAACACCTCATAAATGTATCTAGCGGTAGTTTATCATTAGAAATATATTTTTATATTTTCTTTTTCAATCTTTTCAAAATATCTCATAAATGTATCTACTGGTGGATTATCACTAGAAATATATCTTTTCATTTTCTTTTTCAAACTTTTCAACACATTTCATAAATGTATCTAGTTTATCATTAGAAATATTTTTTTTATTTTCTTGTTCAAACTGTTCAACACATCTCATAAATGTATCTACCGGTAGTTTATCATTAGAAATATATTTTTATATTTTCTTTTTCACTTTTCAACACATCTCATAAATGTATCTACCGGTAGTTTATAATTAGAAATATATTTTTTATTTTCTTTTTCAAACTTTTCAACACATCTCATAAATGTATCCACCGGTAGTTTATCATTATAAATATTTTTTTTGATTTTCAAACTTTTCAACACATTTCATAAGTGTATTTAGTTTATCAATAGAAATTAATTTTTCGATTTTCTTTTTGAAATTTCTCAACACATTTCATAAATGTATCTAGTTTTTATCATTAGAAATATATTGCTTTGATTTTGAAACTATTCAAAACATTTCATAAATGTATCTAGTTTATCATTAGAAATATATTTTTTTTATTTTCAAACTTTTCAACATATCTCATAAATGTATCTACTGGTAGTTTATCATTAGAAATATATATTTTTATTTTCTCTTTCAATCTTTTCAACACATCTCATAAATGTATCTACCGGTACATTATCACTAGAAATATCTGTTCATTTTCTTTTTCAAACATTTCAAAACATTTCATAAATGTATATAGGTTATCACTAGAAATATATGTTTTGATTTTCTTTTTCAAACTTTTCAACACATCTCATAAATGTATCTAGTTTATTATAAAAAAATTATTTTTTTGATTTTCAAACTGTTCATCACATCTCATAAATGTATCTACTGGTAGATTATCACTAGAAATATATCTTTTCATTTTCTTTTTCAAACTTTTCAACACATTTCATAAATGTATCTAATTTATCATTAGAAAAATATTTCTTTGATTTTGAAACTTTTCAATACATTTCAGCAATGTATCTAGTTTATCATTAGAAATATATTTTTTATTTTCTTTTTCAAACTTTTCAACACATCTCATAAATGTATCTAGTTTATCACTAGAAATATTTTTTTTTATTTTCAAACTTTTCAACACATTTCATAAGTGTATATAGTTTATCAATAGAAATTAATTTTTCGATTTTCTTTTTCAAACCTTTCAACATATTTCATAAATGTATCTAGTTTATCACTAGAAATATTTTTTTTTATTTTCTTTTCCAAACTTTTCAACACATTTAATAAATGTATCTTGTTTATTATTAGAAATATATTTTTTATTTTCTTTTTCAAACATTTCAACACATCTCATAAATGTATCTAGTTTATCATTAGAAATATATTTTTTTGATTTTCAAACTGTTCAACACATCTCATAAATGTATCTACCGGTAGTTTATTATTAGAAATATATTTTTTGATTTTCTTTTTCAAACTTTTCAACACATCTCATAAATGTATCTACTGTTAGTTTATCATAAGAAATAAAAAAATTTCTTTTCTTTTTCAAAATTTTCAACACCTCATAAATGTATCTAGCGGTAGTTTATCATTAGAAATATATTTTTTTATTTTCTTTTTCAATCTTTTCAAAATATCTCATAAATGTATCTACTGGTAGATTATCACTAGAAATATATCTTTTCATTTTCTTTTTCAAACTTTTCAACACATCTCATAAATGTATCTACAGGTAGTTTATAATTAGAAATAAATTTTTTTATATTTTATTTTTCAAACTTGTCAACACATCTCATAAATGTATCTACCGGTAGTTTATCATTAGAAATATATTTTTTATTTTCTCTTTCAAACTTTTCAACACATCTCATAAATGTATCTAGTTTATTATAAAAAATTTATTTTTTTTTGATTTTCAAACTGTTCATCACATCTCATAAATGTATGTACCGGTAGAGTATCACTAGAAATATATTTTTTGATTTTCTTTTTCAAACTTTTCAACACATTTCATAAATGTATCTAGTTTATCATTAGAAATATATTTTTTATTTTCTTTTTCAAACTTTTCAACACATCTCATAAATGTATCTAGTTTATTATAAAAAATTATTTTTTTTGATTTTCAAACTGTTCATCACATCTCATAAATGTATGTACCGGTAGAGTATCACTAGAAATATATTTTTTGATTTTCTTTTTCAAACTTTTCAACACATCTCATAAATGTATCTACTGGTAGTTTATCATAAGAAATAAAAAAATTTCTTTTCTTTTTCAAAATTTTCAACACCTCATAAATGTATCTACCAGTAGTTTATCATTAGATATATATTTTTTTATTTTCTTTTTCAATCTTTTCAAAATATCTCATAAATATATCTACTAGTAGATTATCACTAGAAATATATTTTTTGATTTTCTTTTTCAAACTTTTCAACACATTTCATAAATGTATCTAGTTTATCATTAGAAATATTTTTTTTATTTTCTTGTTCAAACTGTTCAACACATCTCATAAATGTATCTACCGGTAGTTTATCATTAGAAATATATTTTTATATTTTCTTTTTCACTTTTCAACACATCTCATAAATGTATCTAGTTTATCATTAGATATATTTTTTTGGATTTTCAAACTTTTCAACACATCTCATAAATGTATATACCGGTAGTTTATTATTAGAAATATATTTTTTGATTTTCTTTTTCAAACTTTTCAACACATCTCAAAAATGTATCTACCGGTAGATTATCACTAGAAATATATCTTTTTTTATTTTCTTTTTCAAACATTTCAACACATTTCATAAATGTATATAGTTTATCATTAGAAATATTTTTTTTTTATTTTCTTGTTCAAACTTTTCAACACATTTCATAAATGAATATAGTTTATCATTAGAAATATTTTTTTTTTATTTTCTTTTCCAAACTTTTCAACACATTTCATAAATGTATCTAGTTTATCATTAGTAATATATTTTTAGATTTTCAAACTTTTCAACACATTTCATAAGAGTATAAAGTGTATCAATAGAAAGTTTTTGTTTTATTTTCCTTTTGAAATTTTTCAACACATTTCATAAATGTATCTAGTTTTTATCATTAGAAATATATTTTTTTGATTTTCAAACTTTTCAACACATCTCATAAATGTATCTGCTGGTAGTTTATCATTAGAAATATATTTTTTATTTTCTTTTTCAATCTTTTCAATACATCTCATAAATGTATCTACCGGTAGATTATCACTAGAAATATATCTTTTCATTTTATTTTTCAAACTTTTCAACACATCTCATAAATGTATCTACAGGTAGTTTATAATTAGAAATAAATTTTTTTATATTTTATTTTTCAAACTTTTCAACACATCTCATAAATGTATCTACCAGTAGAGTCTCACTAGAAATATATCTTCTCATTTTCTTTTTCAAACTTTTCAACACATTTCATAAATGTATCTAATTTATCATTAGGAAAATATTTCTTTGATTTTAAAACTTTTCAACACATCTCATAAATGTATCTACTGTTAGTTTATCATAAGAAATAAAAAAATTTCTTTTCTTTTTCAAAATTTTCAACACCTCATAAATGTATCTAGCGGTAGTTTATCATTAGAAATATATTTTTTTATTTTCTTTTTCAATCTTTTCAAAATATCTCATAAATGTATCTACTGGTAGATTATCACTAGAAATATATCTTTTCATTTTCTTTTTCAAACTTTTCAACACATCTCATAAATGTATCTACAGGTAGTTTATAATTAGAAATAAATTTTTTTATATTTTATTTTTCAAACTTGTCAACACATCTCATAAATGTATCTACCGGTAGTTTATCATTAGAAATATATTTTTTATTTTCTCTTTCAAACTTTTCAACACATCTCATAAATGTATCTAGTTTATTATAAAAAATTTATTTTTTTTTGATTTTCAAACTGTTCATCACATCTCATAAATGTATGTACCGGTAGAGTATCACTAGAAATATATTTTTTGATTTTCTTTTTCAAACTTTTCAACACATTTCATAAATGTATCTAGTTTATCATTAGAAATATATTTTTTATTTTCTTTTTCAAACTTTTCAACACATCTCATAAATGTATCTAGTTTATTATAAAAAATTATTTTTTTTGATTTTCAAACTGTTCATCACATCTCATAAATGTATGTACCGGTAGAGTATCACTAGAAATATATTTTTTGATTTTCTTTTTCAAACTTTTCAACACATCTCATAAATGTATCTACTGGTAGTTTATCATAAGAAATAAAAAAATTTCTTTTCTTTTTCAAAATTTTCAACACCTCATAAATGTATCTACCAGTAGTTTATCATTAGATATATATTTTTTTATTTTCTTTTTCAATCTTTTCAAAATATCTCATAAATATATCTACTAGTAGATTATCACTAGAAATATATTTTTTGATTTTCTTTTTCAAACTTTTCAACACATTTCATAAATGTATCTAGTTTATCATTAGAAATATTTTTTTTATTTTCTTGTTCAAACTGTTCAACACATCTCATAAATGTATCTACCGGTAGTTTATCATTAGAAATATATTTTTATATTTTCTTTTTCACTTTTCAACACATCTCATAAATGTATCTAGTTTATCATTAGATATATTTTTTTGGATTTTCAAACTTTTCAACACATCTCATAAATGTATATACCGGTAGTTTATTATTAGAAATATATTTTTTGATTTTCTTTTTCAAACTTTTCAACACATCTCAAAAATGTATCTACCGGTAGATTATCACTAGAAATATATCTTTTTTTATTTTCTTTTTCAAACATTTCAACACATTTCATAAATGTATATAGTTTATCATTAGAAATATTTTTTTTTTATTTTCTTGTTCAAACTTTTCAACACATTTCATAAATGAATATAGTTTATCATTAGAAATATTTTTTTTTTATTTTCTTTTCCAAACTTTTCAACACATTTCATAAATGTATCTAGTTTATCATTAGTAATATATTTTTAGATTTTCAAACTTTTCAACACATTTCATAAGAGTATAAAGTGTATCAATAGAAAGTTTTTGTTTTATTTTCCTTTTGAAATTTTTCAACACATTTCATAAATGTATCTAGTTTTTATCATTAGAAATATATTTTTTTGATTTTCAAACTTTTCAACACATCTCATAAATGTATCTGCTGGTAGTTTATCATTAGAAATATATTTTTTATTTTCTTTTTCAATCTTTTCAATACATCTCATAAATGTATCTACCGGTAGATTATCACTAGAAATATATCTTTTCATTTTATTTTTCAAACTTTTCAACACATTTCATAAATGTATATAGTTTATCATTAGAAATATTTTTTTTTATTCTCGTGTTCAAACTTTTCAACACATTTCATAAATGTATCTAATTTATCATTAGAAAAATATTTCTTTGATTTTGAAACTTTTCAATACATTTCAGCAATGTATCTAGTTTATCATTAGAAATATATTTTTTTATTTTCTTTTTCAAACTTTTCAACACATCTCATAAATGTATCTAGTTTATTATAAAAAATTTATTTTTTTTTGATTTTCAAACTGTTCATCACATCTCATAAATGTATGTACCGGTAGAGTATCACTAGAAATATATCTTCTCATTTTCTTTTTCAAACTTTTCAACACATTTCATAAATGTATCTAATTTATCATTAGGAAAATATTTCTTTGATTTTAAAACTTTTCAACACATCTCATAAATGTATCTACTGTTAGTTTATCATAAGAAATAAAAAAATTTCTTTTCTTTTTCAAAATTTTCAACACCTCATAAATGTATCTAGCGGTAGTTTATCATTAGAAATATATTTTTTTATTTTCTTTTTCAATCTTTTCAAAATATCTCATAAATGTATCTACTGGTAGATTATCACTAGAAATATATCTTTTCATTTTCTTTTTCAAACTTTTCAACACATCTCATAAATGTATCTACAGGTAGTTTATAATTAGAAATAAATTTTTTTATATTTTATTTTTCAAACTTGTCAACACATCTCATAAATGTATCTACCGGTAGTTTATCATTAGAAATATATTTTTTATTTTCTCTTTCAAACTTTTCAACACATCTCATAAATGTATCTAGTTTATTATAAAAAATTTATTTTTTTTTGATTTTCAAACTGTTCATCACATCTCATAAATGTATGTACCGGTAGAGTATCACTAGAAATATATTTTTTGATTTTCTTTTTCAAACTTTTCAACACATTTCATAAATGTATCTAGTTTATCATTAGAAATATATTTTTTATTTTCTTTTTCAAACTTTTCAACACATCTCATAAATGTATCTAGTTTATTATAAAAAATTATTTTTTTTGATTTTCAAACTGTTCATCACATCTCATAAATGTATGTACCGGTAGAGTATCACTAGAAATATATTTTTTGATTTTCTTTTTCAAACTTTTCAACACATCTCATAAATGTATCTACTGGTAGTTTATCATAAGAAATAAAAAAATTTCTTTTCTTTTTCAAAATTTTCAACACCTCATAAATGTATCTACCAGTAGTTTATCATTAGATATATATTTTTTTATTTTCTTTTTCAATCTTTTCAAAATATCTCATAAATATATCTACTAGTAGATTATCACTAGAAATATATTTTTTGATTTTCTTTTTCAAACTTTTCAACACATTTCATAAATGTATCTAGTTTATCATTAGAAATATTTTTTTTATTTTCTTGTTCAAACTGTTCAACACATCTCATAAATGTATCTACCGGTAGTTTATCATTAGAAATATATTTTTATATTTTCTTTTTCACTTTTCAACACATCTCATAAATGTATCTAGTTTATCATTAGATATATTTTTTTGGATTTTCAAACTTTTCAACACATCTCATAAATGTATATACCGGTAGTTTATTATTAGAAATATATTTTTTGATTTTCTTTTTCAAACTTTTCAACACATCTCAAAAATGTATCTACCGGTAGATTATCACTAGAAATATATCTTTTTTTATTTTCTTTTTCAAACATTTCAACACATTTCATAAATGTATATAGTTTATCATTAGAAATATTTTTTTTTTATTTTCTTGTTCAAACTTTTCAACACATTTCATAAATGAATATAGTTTATCATTAGAAATATTTTTTTTTTATTTTCTTTTCCAAACTTTTCAACACATTTCATAAATGTATCTAGTTTATCATTAGTAATATATTTTTAGATTTTCAAACTTTTCAACACATTTCATAAGAGTATAAAGTGTATCAATAGAAAGTTTTTGTTTTATTTTCCTTTTGAAATTTTTCAACACATTTCATAAATGTATCTAGTTTTTATCATTAGAAATATATTTTTTTGATTTTCAAACTTTTCAACACATCTCATAAATGTATCTGCTGGTAGTTTATCATTAGAAATATATATTTTTATTTTCTTTTTCAATCTTTTCAACACATCTCATAAATGTATCTACCGGTACATTATCACTAGAAATATCTTTTCATTTTCTTATTCAAACTTTTCAAAACATTTCATAAATGTATATAGGTTATCACTAGAAATATATGTTTTGATTTTCTTTTTCAAACTTTTCAACACATCTCATAAATGTATAATTAATAACACACAAACCTTGGGTAACAGATGACATCCTAAAATTGTGTGACGAACGGAGAGAAATGAAAAAGATTAAGAAAGAGGCCCCTGAAATGTCAGGGCAATATAGCAAAATAAACAAAAACATCAGAAGGAAAATGAAACAAGCACAAGAAGTGTGGCTAGAGGAAAAATGCGAAACCATCAATGAAGGTATTAAGCGCGGAAACAGTAAGGTAGCATACGACACTCTAAGAAAGATAACACAGCCAAATAGACCAAAGATATCTACAATACAAGACAAACACGGAAAGATACTCAATGAAACAACAGATATAGTGAAAAGATGGACAGAGTATTGCAAGGAGCTGTATAACTGCAAGTGTAATCCTGACTACACGATATTACAGAATTCTGAACTAAACAACAGAGAAATAGGAAATGCAGAAATTCTAGTAGTTGAAATAAAAGAGGCCATACGAACATTGAAAGGAGGGAAGTCACCTGGTATAGACAACATTCCAGCAGAATTGTTGAAATACGGGGGCATTAATGTGGTAAATATTATGACCAAAATATGCCAAAATATATGGAACACAAAACAATGGCCCACTGAGTGGACACAACCACTAATAATACCAATTCCCAAGAAAGGAAATTTGAAAGTGTGTACAAATTACAGAACAATTAGCCTTATAACACACCCCAGTAAAGTGATGCTCAAAATACTACTTAACAGAATAAAACACAAGTCGGAAGAAATAATTGCAGAAGAACAAGCTGGCTTCAGAGCAAACAGAAGCACCGTTGAACAAATATTTAACATCCGAACACTAATCGAAAAACATATTCAACACCAACGTGATTTATACCACAACTTCATTGACTTTACAAAGGCCTTTGATCGTGTTTGGCATGATGGTCTGTGGCACATACTAAGGAAATTTAATTTTGACACCACAATTATAGACATTATTGAAGCTCTGTACGAAAATGCAAATAGTGCTGTCTTGTCACACAATACAATTGGAGAGTTCTTCAAAACAACTGTGGGAGTTCGACAGGGATGCATAATGTCCCCAGTACTTTTTAACATATACTTAGAGCACATCATACAAGAGACATTGGATGACTACAACACGTCTATATCGATCGGAGGTCGCCCTATTTGCAACTTGCGTTTCGCTGATGATATTGATCTTATAGCTGGGTCAGAACAATCATTGCAAGAATTAACATCAAAGTTAGAAAAAGTTACCAGCAAGTACGGAATGGAAATCAATTCAGATAAGAGCAAAATTTTGGTAAACAGCAGAAACACAGAAAACCAGACTAATATCATGATGAATGGACACAAGCTTGAAGAGGTGAATACCTTCAAATACCTCGGATCCAGTATATGCAGCGATGGTAAATGCAAAGCAGAACTAAAAATAAGGCTGGAGATGGCTTTAGCGTCATTGTCAAGGCTAACTGTGATTTGGAAAAGCAACATCAGTGTTGGAGTGAAAATCAAACTGTATAGGTCGCTGGTGCTTTCTGTTGTGTTGTATGGTTGTGAGAGTTGGACACTCACTGCGGACATGGAGAGAAGATTACAGGCTTTCGAGTATAAATGCTACAGAAGAATTCTACGAATTTCCTATAGGGAACATAAGACCAATGTGTACGTAAGAAATAAAGTAGAGATGTGTGCAGGTGTCCAGGAGCCATTGCTTTCAATAGTGAAACGACGAAAACTAGCATGGTTCGGACATGTATGCAGGCACGATTCCTTGTCAAAAACAATACTGCAGGGAACTGTCGAGGGTGGAAGAAGCAGAGGACAAATAAAGACATGGACAGACAACATCAAGGAATGGACAGGGCTAGATATTTCCACACTCATCCGCATCGCTAAGGATAGAATTCACTGGAGGACTCTGTGTGCTGAAGCATCCAATGTGGTACCCCTACGACCCTGAAGGGTAATGGGTTTATTGATTGATTGATAAATGTATCTAGTTTATTACAAAAAAATTTTATTTTTTTTTATTTTCAAACTGTTCATCACATCTCATAAATGTATGTACCGGTAGAGTATCACTAGAAATATATTTTTGATTTTCTTTTTCAAACTTTTCAACACATCTCATAAATGTATCTAGTTATCATTAAAAATATATTTTTTGATTTTCTTTTTCATACTTAATCACCACATTTCATAAATGTATCTAGTTTATCATTAGAAATATATTTTTTGATTTTGAAACTTTTCAACACATTTCATAAATGTATCTACCAGTAGATTCTCACTAGAAATATATCTTCTCATTTTCTTTTTCAAACTTTTCAACACATTTCATAAATGTATCTAATTTATCATTAGAAAAATATTTCTTTGATTTTGAAACTTTTCAATACATTTCAGCAATGTATCTAGTTTATCATTAGAAATATATTTTTTTATTTTCTTTTTCAAACTTTTCAACACATCTCATAAATGTATCTACCGGTAGTTTATCATTAGAAATATATTTTTATATTTTCTTTTTCACTTTTCAACACATCTCATAAATGTATCTACCGGTAGTTTATAATTAGAAATATATTTTTTATTTTCTTTTTCAAACTTTTCAACACATCTCATAAATGTATCTACCGGTAGTTTATCATTAGAAATATATTTTTTATTTTCTTTTTCAAACTTTTCAACAAATCTCATAAATGTATATAGTTTTTCATTATAAATATTTTTTTTGATTTTCAAACTTTTCAACACATTTCATAAGTGTATATAGTTTATCAATAGAAATTAATTTTTCGATTTACTTTTTGAAATTTCTCAACACATTTCATAAATGTATCTAGTTTTTATCATTAGAAATATATTGTTTTGATTTTGAAACTATTCAAAACATTTCATAAATGTATCTAGTTCATCATTAGAAATATATTTTTTTGATTTTCAAACTTTTCAACACATCTCATAAATGTATCTACTGGTAGTTTATCATTGGAAATATATATTTTTATTTTCTTTTTCAAACATTTCAACACATCTCATAAATGTATCTAGTTTATCATTAGAAATATATTTTTTTGATTTTCAAACTGTTCAAAACATCTCATAAATGTATCTACCGGTAGAGTATCACTAGAAATATATTTCTTGATTTTCTTTTTCAAACTTTTCAAAAAATCTCATAAATGTATCTAGTTTATCATTATAAATATATTTTTTTGATTTTCAAACTGTTCAACACATCTCATAAATGTATCTACCGGTAGAGTATCACTAGAAATATATTTTTTGATTTTCTTTTTCAAACTTTTCAACACATCTCATAAATGTATCTACTGTTAGTTTATCATAAGAAATAAAAAAATTTCTTTTCTTTTTCAAAATTTTCAACACCTCATAAATGTATCTAGCGGTAGTTTATCATTAGAAATATATTTTTTTATTTTCTTTTTCAATCTTTTCAAAATATCTCATAAATGTATCTACTGGTGGATTATCACTAGAAATATATCTTTTCATTTTCTTTTTCAAACTTTTCAACACATTTCATAAATGTATATAGTTTATCATTAGAAATATTTTTTTTATTTTCTTGTTCAAACTTTTCAACACATTTCATAAATGTATCTAATTTATCATTAGAAAAATATTTCTTTGATTTTGAAACTTTTCAATACATTTCAGCAATGTATCTAGTTTATCATTAGAAATATATTTTTTTTTTCTTTTTCAAACTTTTCAACACATCTCATAAATGTATCTACCGGTAGTTTATCATTAGAAATATATTTTTATATTTTCTTTTTCACTTTTCAACACATCTCATAAATGTATCTACCGGTAGTTTATAATTAGAAATATATTTTTTATTTTCTTTTTCAAACTTTTCAACACATCTCATAAATGTATCTACCGGTAGTTTATCATTAGAAATATTTTTTTTGATTTTCAAACTTTTCAACACATTTCATAAGTGTATATAGTTTATCAATAGAAATTAATTTTTCGATTTACTTTTTGAAATTTCTCAACACATTTCATAAATGTATCTAGTTTTTATCATTAGAAATATATTGTTTTGATTTTGAAACTATTCAAAACATTTCATAAATGTATCTAGTTTTTATCATTAGAAATATATTTTTTTGATTTTCAAACTTTTCAACACATCTCATAAATGTATCTGCTGGTAGTTTATCATTAGAAATATATTTTTTATTTTCTTTTTCAATCTTTTCAACACATCTCATAAATGTATCTACCGGTAGATTATCACTAGAAATATATCTTTTCATTTTATTTTTCAAACTTTTCAACACATTTCATAAATGTATATAGTTTATCATTAGAAATATTTTTTATTTATTTTCGTGTTCAAACTTTTCAACACATTTCATAAATGTATCTAATTTATCATTAGAAAAATATTTCTTTGATTTTGAAACTTTTCAATACATTTCAGCAATGTATCTAGTTTTTATCATTAGAAATATATTTTTTTGATTTTCAAACTTTTCAACACATCTCATAAATGTATCTGCTGGTAGTTTATCATTAGAAATATATTTTTTATTTTCTTTTTCAATCTTTTCAACACATCTCATAAATGTATCTACCGGTAGATTATCACTAGAAATATATCTTTTTATTTTCTTTTTGAAACTTTTCAACACATCTGATAAATGTATCTAGTTTATCATTAGAAATTGTTTTTTTGATTTTCAAACTGTTCAACACATCTCATAAATGTATCTACCGGTAGAGTATCACTAGAAATATATTTTTTGATTTTCTTTTTTCAAACTTTTCAACACATTTCATAAGTGTATATAGTTGAACAATAGAAATATATTTTTTGATTTTCTTTTTCAAACTTTTCAACACGTTTCATAAATGTATCTACTTTATCATTAGAAATATATTGTTTTCTTTTTTTTCAAACTTTTCAACACATTTCAGAAATGTATCTAGTTTATCATTAGAAATATATTTTTTTATTTTCTTTTTCAAACTTTTCAACACATCTCATAAATGTATCTACCGGTAGTTTATCATTAGAAATATATTTTTTTATTTTCTTTTTCAAACTTTTCAACACATCTCATAAATGTATCTACCGGTAGTTTATAATTAGAAATATATTTTTTATTTTCTTTTTCAAACGTTTCAACACATCTCATAAATTGATTGTCAAATTATTAGAAATACATTTTTTGATTTTATTATTCAAACTTTTCAACACATCTCATAAAAGTATATAGTTTATCATTAGAAATATATTTTTTGATTTTCTTTTTCAAACCTTTCAACATATTTCATAAATGTATCTAGTTTATCACTAGAAATATTTTTTTTGATTTTCTTTTCCAAACTTTTCAACACATTTCATAAATGTATCTTGTTTATTATTAGAAATATATTTTTTATTTTCTTGTTCAAACTTTTCAACACATTTCATAAATGTATCTAGTTTTTATCATTAGAAATATATTTTTTTGATTTTCAAACTTTTCAACACATCTCATAAATGTATCTACCGGTAGTTTATCATTAGAAATATATATTTTTTTCTTTTTCAATCTTTTCAACACATCTCATAAATGTATCTACCGGTAGATTATCACTAGAAATATATCTTTTCATTTTCTTTCTCAAACTTTTCAACACATTTCATAAATGTATATAGTTTATCATTAGAAATATTTTTTTTTTATTTTCTTGTTCAAACTTTTCAACACATTTCATAAGTGTATATAGTGTATCAATAGAAAGTTTTTTTTTGATTTTCTTTTTGAAATTTTTCAACACATTTCATAAATGTATCTAGTTTTTATCATTAGAAAAAATTTTTTATTTTTATTTTCAAACTTTTCAACACATCTCATAAATGTATTTACCGGTAGTTTATCATTAGAAATATATTTTTTTATTTTCTTTTTCAAACTTTTCAGCAAATCTCATAAATGTATCTAGTTTATCATTAGAAATATATTTTTTATTTTCTTTTTCAAACTTATCAACACATTTCATAAATGTATCTAGTTTATCATTAGAAATATATCAAAAAATTTTGATATTTTTTTTATTTTCAAACTGTTCAACATATCTCACAAATGCATCTAACAGTAGAGTATCACTAGAAATATTTTTTTTTCTTTTCAAACGTTTCAACACATCTCATAAATTGATTGTCAAATTATTAGAAATATATTTTTTGATTTTATTATTCAAACTTTTCAACACATCTCATAAATGTATATAGTTTATCATTAGAAATATATCTTTTTATTTTCTTTTTCAAACTTTTCAACACATTTCATAAATGTATCTACAGGTAGTTTATCACTAGAAATATATTTTTTGATTTTCTTTTTCAAATGTTTCAACACATTTCATAAATGTATCTAATTTATCATTAGAAATATATTGTTTTCTTTTTTTTCAAACTTTTCAACACATTTCAGAAGTGTATCTAGTTTATCATTAGAAATATATTTTGTGATTTTATTTTTCAAACTTATCAACACATTTCATAAATGTATCTAGTTTATCATTAGAAATATATTTAAAAAATTTGATATTTTTTAAATTTTCAAACTGTTCAACATATCTCAGAAATGCATCTACCAGTAGAGTATTACTAGAAATATTTTTTTTAATTTTCTTTTTCAAATGTTTCAACACATCTCATAAATTGATTGTCAAATTATTAGAAATATATTTTTTGATTTTATTATTCAAACTTTTCAACACATCTCATAAATGTATATAGTTTATCATTAGAAATATATTTTTTATTGTCTTTTTCAAACCTTTCAACATATTTCATAAATGTATCTAGTTTTTCACTAGAAATATTTTTTTATATTTTCTTTTCCAAACTTTTCAACACATTTCATAAATGTATCTTGTTTATTATTAGAAATATATTTTTTATTTTCTTTTTCAAACATTTCAACACATCTCATAAATGTATCTAGTTTATCA
The DNA here is from genome assembly GCA_034231615.1 of Meghimatium bilineatum. Taxonomy (NCBI): domain Eukaryota; kingdom Metazoa; phylum Mollusca; class Gastropoda; order Stylommatophora; family Philomycidae; genus Meghimatium; species Meghimatium bilineatum. The sequence goes on from CM067311.1 coordinate 27,075,321, forward strand.
TTAGAAATATATTTTTTTGATTTTCAAACTGTTCAACACATCTCATAAATGTATCTACCGGTAGAGTATCACTAGAAATATATTTTTTGATTTTCTTTTTCAAACTTTTCAACACATCTCATAAATGTATCTACTGTTAGTTTATCATAAGAAATAAAAAAATTTCTTTTCTTTTTCAAAATTTTCAACACCTCATAAATGTATCTAGCAGTAGTTTATCATTAGAAATATATTTTTTTATTTTCTTTTTCAATCTTTTCAAAATATCTCATAAATGTATCTACTGGTGGATTATCACTAGAAATATATCTTTTCATTTTCTTTTTCAAACTTTTCAACACATTTCATAAATGTATATAGTTTATCATTAGAAATATTTTTTTTATTTTCTTGTTCAAACTTTTCAACACATTTCATAAATGTATCTAATTTATCATTAGAAAAATATTTCTTTGATTTTGAAACTTTTCAATACATTTCAGCAATGTATCTAGTTTATCATTAGAAATATATTTTTTTTTTCTTTTTCAAACTTTTCAACACATCTCATAAATGTATCTACCGGTAGTTTATCATTAGAAATATATTTTTATATTTTCTTTTTCACTTTTCAACACATCTCATAAATGTATCTACCGGTAGTTTATAATTAGAAATATATTTTTTATTTTCTTTTTCAAACTTTTCAACACATCTCATAAATGTATCTACCGGTAGTTTATCATTAGAAATATATTTTTTATTTTCTTTTTCAAACTTTTCAACACATCTCATAAATGTATATAGTTTATCATTATAAATATTTTTTTTGATTTTCAAACTTTACAACACATTTCATAAGTGTATATAGTTTATCAATAGAAATTAATTTTTCGATTTTCTTTTTGAAATTTCTCAACACATTTCATAAATGTATCTAGTTTTTATCATTAGAAATACATTGTTTTGATTTTGAAACTATTCAAAACATTTCATAAATGTATCTAGTTTATCATTAGAAATATATTTTTTTGATTTTCAAACTTTTCAACACATCTCATAAATGTATCTACTGGTAGTTTATCATTGGAAATATATATTTTTATTTTCTTTTTCAATCTTTTCAACACATCTCATAAATGTATCTACCGGTACATTATCACTAGAAATATCTTCTCATTTTCTTATTCAAACTTTTCAAAACATTTCATAAATGTATATAGAAATATACATTAGAATACATTATAGGAATATAATCATTAGAAATATATTGTTTTCTTTTTTTTCAGACTTTTCAACACATTTCAGAAGTGTATCTAGTTTATCATTAGAAATATATTTTTTTGATTTTCAAACTTTTCAACACATCTCATAAATGTATCTACTGGTAGTTTATCATTGGAAATATATATTTTTATTTTCTTTTTCAAACGTTTCAACACATCTCATAAATTGATTGTCAAATTATTAGAAATATATTATTTGATTTTATTATTCAAACTTTTCAAAACATCTCATAAATGTATATAGTTTATCATTAGAAATATATTTTTTGATTTTCTTTTTCAAACCTTTCAACATATTTCATAAATGTATCTAGTTTATCACTAGAAATATTTTTTTAAATTTTCTTTTCCAAACTTTTCAACACATTTCATAAATGTATCTTGTTTATTATTAGAAATATATTTTTTATTTTCTTTTTCACACATTTCAACACATTTCATAAATGTATCTAGTTTATCATTAGATATATTTTTTTGGATTTTCAAACTTTTCAACACATCTCATAAATGTATATACCGGTAGTTTATTATTAGAAATATATTTTTTGATTTTCTTTTTCAAACTTTTCAACACATCTCAAAAATGTATCTACCGGTAGATTATCACTAGAAATATATCTTTTTTTATTTTCTTTTTCAAACATTTCAACACATTTCATAAATGTATATAGTTTATCATTAGAAATATTTTTTTTTTATTTTCTTGTTCAAACTTTTCAACACATTTCATAAATGAATATAGTTTATCATTAGAAATATATTTTTTTTATTTTCTTTTCCAAACTTTTCAACACATTTCATAAATGTATCTAGTTTATCATTAGTAATATATTTTTAGATTTTCAAACTTTTCAACACATTTCATAAGAGTATAAAGTGTATCAATAGAAAGTTTTTGTTTTATTTTCCTTTTGAAATTTTTCAACACATTTCATAAATGTATCTAGTTTTTATCATTAGAAATATATTTTTTTGATTTTCAAACTTTTCAACACATCTCATAAATGTATCTGCTGGTAGTTTATCATTAGAAATATATTTTTTATTTTCTTTTTCAATCTTTTCAATACATCTCATAAATGTATCTACCGGTAGATTATCACTAGAAATATATCTTTTCATTTTATTTTTCAAACTTTTCAACACATTTCATAAATGTATATAGTTTATCATTAGAAATATTTTTTTTTATTCTCGTGTTCAAACTTTTCAACACATTTCATAAATGTATCTAATTTATCATTAGAAAAATATTTCTTTGATTTTGAAACTTTTCAATACATTTCAGCAATGTATCTAGTTTATCATTAGAAATATATTTTTTTATTTTCTTTTTCAAACTTTTCAACACATCTCATAAATGTATCTACCGGTAGTTTATCATTAGAAATATATTTTTTTATTTTCTTTTTCAATCTTTTCAACACATCTCATAAATGTATCTACCGGTAGATTATCACTAGAAATATATCTTTTTATTTTCTTTTTGAAACTTTTCAACATATCTGATAAATGTATCTAGTTTATCATTAGAAATTGTTTTTTTGATTTTCAAACTGTTCAACACATCTCATAAATGTATCTACCGGTAGAGTATCACTAGAAATATATTTTTTGATTTTCTTTTTTCAAACTTTTCAACACATTTCATAAGTGTATATAGTTGAACAATAGAAATATATTTTTTGATTTTCTTTTTCAAACTTTTCAACACGTTTCATAAATGTATCTACTTTATCATTAGAAATATATTGTTTTCTTTTTTTTCAAACTTTTCAACACATTTCAGAAATGTATCTAGTTTATCATTAGAAATATATTTTTTTATTTTCTTTTTCAAACTTTTCAACACATCTCATAAATGTATCTACCGGTAGTTTATCATTAGAAATATATTTTTTTATTTTCTTTTTCAAACTTTTCAACACATCTCATAAATGTATCTACCGGTAGTTTATAATTAGAAATATATTTTTTATTTTCTTTTTCAAACGTTTCAACACATCTCATAAATTGATTGTCAAATTATTAGAAATACATTTTTTGATTTTATTATTCAAACTTTTCAACACATCTCATAAAAGTATATAGTTTATCATTAGAAATATATTTTTTGATTTTCTTTTTCAAACCTTTCAACATATTTCATAAATGTATCTAGTTTATCACTAGAAATATTTTTTTTGATTTTCTTTTCCAAACTTTTCAACACATTTCATAAATGTATCTTGTTTATTATTAGAAATATATTTTTTATTTTCTTGTTCAAACTTTTCAACACATTTCATAAATGTATCTAGTTTTTATCATTAGAAATATATTTTTTTGATTTTCAAACTTTTCAACACATCTCATAAATGTATCTACCGGTAGTTTATCATAAGAAATATATATTTTTTTCTTTTTCAATCTTTTCAACACATCTCATAAATGTATCTACCGGTAGATTATCACTAGAAATATATCTTTTCATTTTCTTTCTCAAACTTTTCAACACATTTCATAAATGTATATAGTTTATCATTAGAAATATTTTTTTTTTATTTTCTTGTTCAAACTTTTCAACACATTTCATAAGTGTATATAGTGTATCAATAGAAAGTTTTTTCTTGATTTTCTTTTTGAAATTTTTCAACACATTTCATAAATGTATCTAGTTTTTATCATTAGAAATATATTTTTTATTTTCTTGTTCAAACTTTTCAACACATTTCATAAATGTATATAGTTTATCATTAGAAATATTTTTTTTTTATTTTCTTGTTCAAACTTTTCAACACATTTCATAAGTGTATATAGTGTATCAATAGAAAGTTTTTTCTTGATTTTCTTTTTGAAATTTTTCAACACATTTCATAAATGTATCTAGTTTTTATCATTATAAAAATTTTTTTATTTTGATTTTCAAACTTTTCAACACATCTCATAAATGTATTTACCGGTAGTTTATCATTAGAAATATATTTTTTTATTTTCTTTTTCAAACTTTTCAGCAAATCTCATAAATGTATCTAGTTTATCATTAGAAATATATTTTTTATTTTCTTTTTCAAACTTATCAACACATTTCATAAATGTATCTAGTTTATCATTAGAAATATATCAAAAAATTTTGATATTTTTTTTATTTTCAAACTGTTCAACATATCTCACAAATGCATCTACCAGTAGAGTATCACTAGAAATATTTTTTTTTTCTTTTTCAAACGTTTCAACACATCTCATAAATTGATTGTCAAATTATTAGAAATATATTTTTTGATTTTATTATTCAAACTTTTCAACACATCTCATAAATGTATATAGTTTATCATTAGAAATATATTTTTTATTTTCTTTTTCAAACCTTTCAACATATTTCATAAATGTATCTAGTTTTTCACTAGAAATATTTTTTTATATTTTCTTTTCCAAACTTTTCAACACATTTCATAAATGTATCTTGTTTATTATTAGAAATATATTTTTTATTTTCTTTTTCAAACATTTCAACACATCTCATAAATGTATCTAGTTTATCATTAGAAATATTTTTTTTGATTTTCAAACTGTTCAACACATCTCATAAATGTATCTACCGGTAGAGTATCACTAGAAATATATTTTTTGATTTTCTTTTTCAAACTTTTCAACACATCTCATAAATGTATCTACTGTTAGTTTATCATAAGAAATAAAAAAAATTCTTTTCTTTTTCAAAATTTTCAACACCTCATAAATGTATCTACCGGTAGTTTATCATTAGAAATATATTTTTATATTTTCTTTTTCACTTTTCAACACATCTCATAAATGTATCTACCGGTAGTTTATAATTAGAAATATATTTTTTATTTTCTTTTTCAAACTTTTCAACACATCTCATAAATGTATCTACCGGTAGTTTATCATTAGAAATATATTTTTTATTTTTTTGTTCAAACTTTTCAACAAATCTCATAAATGTATATAGTTTTTCATTATAAATATTTTTTTGATTTTCAAACTTTTCAACACATTTCATAAGTGTATATAGTTTATCAATAGAAATTAATTTTTCGATTTACTTTTTGAAATTTCTCAACACATTTCATAATTGTATCTAGTTTTTATCATTAGAAATATATTGTTTTGATTTTGAAACTATTCAAAACATTTCATAAATGTATCTAGTTCATCATTAGAAATATATTTTTTTGATTTTCAAACTTTTCAACACATCTCATAAATGTATCTACTGGTAGTTTATCATTGGAAATATATATTTTTATTTTCTTTTTCAATCTTTTCAACACATCTCATAAATGTATCTACCGGTACATTATCACTAGAAATATCTTTTCATTTTCTTATTCAAACTTTTCAAAACATTTCATAAATGTATATAGGTTATCACTAGAAATATATGTTTTGATTTTCTTTTTCAAACTTTTCAACACATCTCATAAATGTATAATTAATAACACACAAACCTTGGGTAACAGATGACATCCTAAAATTGTGTGACGAACGGAGAGAAATGAAAAAGATTAAGAAAGAGGCCCCTGAAATGTCAGGGCAAAATAGCAAAATAAACAAAAACATCAGAAGGAAAATGAAACAAGCACAAGAAGTGTGACTAGAGGAAAAATGCGAAACCATCAATGAAGGTATTAAGCGCGGAAACAGTAAGGTAGCATACGACACTCTAAGAAAGATAACACAGCCAAATAGACCAAAGATATCTACAATACAAGACAAACACGGAAAGATACTCAATGAAACAACAGATATAGTGAAAAGATGGACAGAGTATTGCAAGGAGCTGTATAACTGCAAGTGTAATCCTGACTACACGATATTACAGAATTCTGAACTAAACAACAGAGAAATAGGAAATGCAGAAATTCTAGTAGTTGAAATAAAAGAGGCCATACGAACATTGAAAGGAGGGAAGTCACCTGGTATAGACAACATTCCAGCAGAATTGTTGAAATACGGGGGCATTAATGTGGTAAATATTATGACCAAAATATGCCAAAATATATGGAACACAAAACAATGGCCCACTGAGTGGACACAACCACTAATAATACCAATTCCCAAGAAAGGAAATTTGAAAGTGTGTACAAATTACAGAACAATTAGCCTTATAACACACCCCAGTAAAGTGATGCTCAAAATACTACTTAACAGAATAAAACACAAGTCGGAAGAAATAATTGCAGAAGAACAAGCTGGCTTCAGAGCAAACAGAAGCACCGTTGAACAAATATTTAACATCCGAACACTAATCGAAAAACATATTCAACACCAACGTGATTTATACCACAACTTCATTGACTTTACAAAGGCCTTTGATCGTGTTTGGCATGATGGTCTGTGGCACATACTAAGGAAATTTAATTTTGACACCACAATTATAGACATTATTGAAGCTCTGTACGAAAATGCAAATAGTGCTGTCTTGTCACACAATACAATTGGAGAGTTCTTCAAAACAACTGTGGGAGTTCGACAGGGATGCATAATGTCCCCAGTACTTTTTAACATATACTTAGAGCACATCATACAAGAGACATTGGATGACTACAACACGTCTATATCGATCGGAGGTCGCCCTATTTGCAACTTGCGTTTCGCTGATGATATTGATCTTATAGCTGGGTCAGAACAATCATTGCAAGAATTAACATCAAAGTTAGAAAAAGTTACCAGCAAGTACGGAATGGAAATCAATTCAGATAAGAGCAAAATTTTGGTAAACAGCAGAAACACAGAAAACCAGACTAATATCATGATGAATGGACACAAGCTTGAAGAGGTGAATACCTTCAAATACCTCGGATCCAGTATATGCAGCGATGGTAAATGCAAAGCAGAACTAAAAATAAGGCTGGAGATGGCTTTAGCGTCATTGTCAAGGCTAACTGTGATTTGGAAAAGCAACATCAGTGTTGGAGTGAAAATCAAACTGTATAGGTCGCTGGTGCTTTCTGTTGTGTTGTATGGTTGTGAGAGTTGGACACTCACTGCGGACATGGAGAGAAGATTACAGGCTTTCGAGTATAAATGCTACAGAAGAATTCTACGAATTTCCTATAGGGAACATAAGACCAATGTGTACGTAAGAAATAAAGTAGAGATGTGTGCAGGTGTCCAGGAGCCATTGCTTTCAATAGTGAAACGACGAAAACTAGCATGGTTCGGACATGTATGCAGGCACGATTCCTTGTCAAAAACAATACTGCAGGGAACTGTCGAGGGTGGAAGAAGCAGAGGACAAATAAAGACATGGACAGACAACATCAAGGAATGGACAGGGCTAGATATTTCCACACTCATCCGCATCGCTAAGGATAGAATTCACTGGAGGACTCTGTGTGCTGAAGCATCCAATGTGGTACCCCTACGACCCTGAAGGGTTATGGGTTTATTGATTGATTGATAAATGTATCTAGTTTATTACAAAAAAATTTTATTTTTTTTTATTTTCAAACTGTTCATCACATCTCATAAATGTATGTACCGGTAGAGTATCACTAGAAATATATTTTTGATTTTCTTTTTCAAACTTTTCAACACATCTCATAAATGTATCTAGTTATCATTAAAAATATATTTTTTGATTTTCTTTTTCATACTTATCACCACATTTCATAAATGTATCTAGTTTATCATTAGAAATATATTTTTTGATTTTGAAACTTTTCAACACATTTCATAAATGTATCTACCAGTAGATTCTCACTAGAAATATATCTTCTCATTTTCTTTTTCAAACTTTTCAACACATTTCATAAATGTATCTAATTTATCATTAGAAAAATATTTCTTTGATTTTGAAACTTTTCAATACATTTCAGCAATGTATCTAGTTTATCATTAGAAATATATTTTTTATTTTCTTTTTCAAACTTTTCAACACATCTCATAAATGTATCTACCGGTAGTTTATCATTAGAAATATATTTTTATATTTTCTTTTTCACTTTTCAACACATCTCATAAATGTATCTACCGGTAGTTTATAATTAGAAATATATTTTTTATTTTCTTTTTCAAACTTTTCAACACATCTCATAAATGTATTTACCGGTAGTTTATCATTAGAAATATATTTTTTTATTTTCTTTTTCAAACTTTTCAGCAAATCTCATAAATGTATCTAGTTTATCATTAGAAATATATTTTTTATTTTCTTTTTCAAACTTATCAACACATTTCATAAATGTATCTAGTTTATCATTAGAAATATATCAAAAAATTTTGATATTTTTTTTATTTTCAAACTGTTCAACATATCTCACAAATGCATCTACCAGTAGAGTATCACTAGAAATATTTTTTTTTTCTTTTTCAAACGTTTCAACACATCTCATAAATTGATTGTCAAATTATTAGAAATATATTTTTTGATTTTATTATTCAAACTTTTCAACACATCTCATAAATGTATATAGTTTATCATTAGAAATATATTTTTTATTTTCTTTTTCAAACCTTTCAACATATTTCATAAATGTATCTAGTTTTTCACTAGAAATATTTTTTTATATTTTCTTTTCCAAACTTTTCAACACATTTCATAAATGTATCTTGTTTATTATTAGAAATATATTTTTTATTTTCTTTTTCAAACATTTCAACACATCTCATAAATGTATCTAGTTTATCATTAGAAATATATTTTTTTGATTTTCAAACTGTTCAACACATCTCATAAATGTATCTACCGGTAGAGTATCACTAGAAATATATTTTTTGATTTTCTTTTTCAAACTTTTCAACACATCTCATAAATGTATCTACTGTTAGTTTATCATAAGAAATAAAAAAAATTCTTTTCTTTTTCAAAATTTTCAACACCTCATAAATGTATCTAGCGGTAGTTTATCATTAGAAATATATTTTTTTATTTTCTTTTTCAATCTTTTCAAAATATCTCATAAATGTATCTACTGGTGGATTATCACTAGAAATATATCTTTTCATTTTCTTTTTCAAACTTTACAACACATTTCATAAATGTATATAGTTTATCATTAGAAATATTTTTTTTATTTTCTTGTTCAAACTTTTCAACACATTTCATAAATGTATCTAATTTATCATTAGAAAAATATTTCTTTGATTTTGAAACTTTTCAATACATTTCAGCAATGTATCTAGTTTATCATTAGAAATATATTTTTTTTTCTTTTTCAAACTTTTCAACACATCTCATAAATGTATCTACCGGTAGTTTATCATTAGAAATATATTTTTATATTTTCTTTTTCACTTTTCAACACATCTCATAAATGTATCTACCGGTAGTTTATAATTAGAAATATATTTTTTATTTTCTTTTTCAAACTTTTCAACACATCTCATAAATGTATCTACCGGTAGTTTATCATTAGAAATATATTTTTTATTTTTTTGTTCAAACTTTTCAACAAATCTCATAAATGTATATAGTTTTTCATTATAAATATTTTTTTTGATTTTCAAACTTTTCAACACATTTCATAAGTGTATATAGTTTATCAATAGAAATTAATTTTTCGATTTACTTTTTGAAATTTCTCAACACATTTCATAATTGTATCTAGTTTTTATCATTAGAAATATATTGTTTTGATTTTGAAACTATTCAAAACATTTCATAAATGTATCTAGTTCATCATTAGAAATATATTTTTTTGATTTTCAAACTTTTCAACACATCTCATAAATGTATCTACTGGTAGTTTATCATTGGAAATATATATTTTTATTTTCTTTTTCAATCTTTTCAACACATCTCATAAATGTATCTACCGGTACATTATCACTAGAAATATCTTTTCATTTTCTTATTCAAACTTTTCAAAACATTTCATAAATGTATATAGGTTATCACTAGAAATATATGTTTTGATTTTCTTTTTCAAACTTTTCAACACATCTCATAAATGTATAATTAATAACACACAAACCTTGGGTAACAGATGACATCCTAAAATTGTGTGACGAACGGAGAGAAATGAAAAAGATTAAGAAAGAGGCCCCTGAAATGTCAGGGCAATATAGCAAAATAAACAAAAACATCAGAAGGAAAATGAAACAAGCACAAGAAGTGTGGCTAGAGGAAAAATGCGAAACCATCAATGAAGGTATTAAGCGCGGAAATAGTAAGGTAGCATACGACACTCTAAGAAAGATAACACAGCCAAATAGACCAAAGATATCTACAATACAAGACAAACACGGAAAGATACTCAATGAAACAACAGATATAGTGAAAAGATGGACAGAGTATTGCAAGGAGCTGTATAACTGCAAGTGTAATCCTGACTACACGATATTACAGAATTCTGAACTAAACAACAGAGAAATAGGAAATGCAGAAATTCTAGTAGTTGAAATAAAAGAGGCCATACGAACATTGAAAGGAGGGAAGTCACCTGGTATAGACAACATTCCAGCAGAATTGTTGAAATACGGGGGCATTAATGTGGTAAATATTATGACCAAAATATGCCAAAATATATGGAACACAAAACAATGGCCCACTGAGTGGACACAACCACTAATAATACCAATTCCCAAGAAAGGAAATTTGAAAGTGTGTACAAATTACAGAACAATTAGCCTTATAACACACCCCAGTAAAGTGATGCTCAAAATACTACTTAACAGAATAAAACACAAGTCGGAAGAAATAATTGCAGAAGAACAAGCTGGCTTCAGAGCAAACAGAAGCACCGTTGAACAAATATTTAACATCCGAACACTAATCGAAAAACATATTCAACACCAACGTGATTTATACCACAACTTCATTGACTTTACAAAGGCCTTTGATCGTGTTTGGCATGATGGTCTGTGGCACATACTAAGGAAATTTAATTTTGACACCACAATTATAGACATTATTGAAGCTCTGTACGAAAATGCAAATAGTGCTGTCTTGTCACACAATACAATTGGAGAGTTCTTCAAAACAACTGTGGGAGTTCGACAGGGATGCATAATGTCCCCAGTACTTTTTAACATATACTTAGAGCACATCATACAAGAGACATTGGATGACTACAACACGTCTATATCGATCGGAGGTCGCCCTATTTGCAACTTGCGTTTCGCTGATGATATTGATCTTATAGCTGGGTCAGAACAATCATTGCAAGAATTAACATCAAAGTTAGAAAAAGTTACCAGCAAGTACGGAATGGAAATCAATTCAGATAAGAGCAAAATTTTGGTAAACAGCAGAAACACAGAAAACCAGACTAATATCATGATGAATGGACACAAGCTTGAAGAGGTGAATACCTTCAAATACCTCGGATCCAGTATATGCAGCGATGGTAAATGCAAAGCAGAACTAAAAATAAGGCTGGAGATGGCTTTAGCGTCATTGTCAAGGCTAACTGTGATTTGGAAAAGCAACATCAGTGTTGGAGTGAAAATCAAACTGTATAGGTCGCTGGTGCTTTCTGTTGTGTTGTATGGTTGTGAGAGTTGGACACTCACTGCGGACATGGAGAGAAGATTACAGGCTTTCGAGTATAAATGCTACAGAAGAATTCTACGAATTTCCTATAGGGAACATAAGACCAATGTGTACGTAAGAAATAAAGTAGAGATGTGTGCAGGTGTCCAGGAGCCATTGCTTTCAATAGTGAAACGACGAAAACTAGCATGGTTCGGACATGTATGCAGGCACGATTCCTTGTCAAAAACAATACTGCAGGGAACTGTCGAGGGTGGAAGAAGCAGAGGACAAATAAAGACATGGACAGACAACATCAAGGAATGGACAGGGCTAGATATTTCCACACTCATCCGCATCGCTAAGGATAGAATTCACTGGAGGACTCTGTGTGCTGAAGCATCCAATGTGGTACCCCTACGACCCTGAAGGGTTATGGGTTTATTGATTGATTGATAAATGTATCTAGTTTATTACAAAAAAATTTTATTTTTTTTTATTTTCAAACTGTTCATCACATCTCATAAATGTATGTACCGGTAGAGTATCACTAGAAATATATTTTTGATTTTCTTTTTCAAACTTTTCAACACATCTCATAAATGTATCTAGTTATCATTAAAAATATATTTTTTGATTTTCTTTTTCATACTTATCACCACATTTCATAAATGTATCTAGTTCATCATTAGAAATATATTTTTTGATTTTGAAACTTTTCAACACATTTCATAAATGTATCTACCAGTAGATTCTCACTAGAAATATATCTTCTCATTTTCTTTTTCAAACTTTTCAACACATTTCATAAATGTATCTAATTTATCATTAGAAAAATATTTCTTTGATTTTGAAACTTTTCAATACATTTCAGCAATGTATCTAGTTTATCATTAGAAATATATTTTTTTATTTTCTTTTTCAAACTTTTCAACACATCTCATAAATGTATCTACCGGTAGTTTATCATTAGAAATATATTTTTATATTTTCTTTTCACTTTTCAACACATCTCATAAATGTATCTACCGGTAGTTTATAATTAGAAATATATTTTTTATTTTCTTTTTCAACACATCTCATAAATGTATCTACCGGTAGTTTATCATTAGAAATATATTTTTTATTTTCTTTTTCAAACTTTTCAACAAATCTCATAAATGTATATAGTTTATCATTATAAATATTTTTTTTGATTTTCAAACTTTACAACACATTTCATAAGTGTATATAGTTTATCAATAGAAATTAATTTTTCGATTTTCTTTTTGAAATTTCTCAACACATTTCATAAATGTATCTAGTTTTTATCATTAGAAACATATTGTTTTGATTTTGAAACTATTCAAAACATTTCATAAATGTATCTAGTTTATCATTAGAAATATATTTTTTTGATTTTCAAACTTTTCAACACATCTCATAAATGTATCTACTAGTAGTTTATCATTAGAAATATATTTTTTATTTTCTTTTTCAAACTTTTAAAACATATCTCACAAATGCATCTACCAGTAGCGTATCACTAGAAATATTTTTTTTTATTTTCTTTTTCAAACGTTTCAACACATCTCATAAATTGATTGTCAAATTATTAGAAATATATTATTTGATTTTATTATTCAAACTTTTCAAAACATCTCATAAATGTATATAGTTTATCATTAGAAATATATTTTTTGATTTTCTTTTTCAAACCTTTCAACATATTTCATAAATGTATCTAGTTTATCACTAGAAATATTTTTTTTAATTTTCTTTTCCAAACTTTTCAACACATTTCATAAATGTATCTTGTTTATTATTAGAAATATATTTTTTATTTTCTTTTTCACACATTTCAACACATTTCATAAATGTATCTAGTTTATCATTAGAAATATTTTTTTGGATTTTCAAACTTTTCAACACATCTCATAAATGTATATACCGGTAGTTTATTATTAGAAATATATTTTTTGATTTTCTTTTTCAAACTTTTCAACACATCTCAAAAATGTATCTACCGGTAGATTATCACTAGAAATATATCTTTTTTTATTTTCTTTTTCAAACATTTCAACACATTTCATAAATGAATATAGTTTATCATTAGAAATATATTTTTTTTATTTTCTTTTCCAAACTTTTCAACACATTTCATAAATGTATCTAGTTTATCATTAGTAATATATTTTAAGATTTTCAAACTTTTCAACACATTTCATAAGAGTATAAAGTGTATCAATAGAAAGTTTTTGTTTTATTTTCCTTTTGAAATTTTTCAACACATTTCATAAATGTATCTAGTTTTTATCATTAGAAATATATTTTTTTGATTTTCAAACTTTTCAACACATCTCATAAATGTATCTGCTGGTAGTTTATCATTAGAAATATATTTTTTATTTTCTTTTTCAATCTTTTCAATACATCTCATAAATGTATCTACCGGTAGATTATCACTAGAAATATATCTTTTCATTTTATTTTTCAAACTTTTCAACACATTTCATAAATGTATATAGTTTATCATTAGAAATATTTTTTTTTATTCTCGTGTTCAAACTTTTCAACACATTTCATAAATGTATCTAATTTATCATTAGAAAAATATTTCTTTGATTTTGAAACTTTTCAATACATTTCAGCAATGTATCTAGTTTATCATTAGAAATATATTTTTTTATTTTCTTTTTCAAACTTTTCAACACATCTCATAAATGTATCTACCGGTAGTTTATCATTAGAAATATATTTTTTTATTTTCTTTTTCAATCTTTTCAACACATCTCATAAATGTATCTACCGGTAGATTATCACTAGAAATATATCTTTTCATTTTCTTTTTCAAACTTTTCAACATATTTCATAAATGTATCTAGTTTATCATTAGAAATATATTTTTTTATTTTCTTTTTCAAACATTTCAACACATCTCATAAATGTATCTAGTTTATCATTAGAAATATATTTTTTTGATTTTCAAACTGTTCAACACATCTCATAAATGTATCTACCGGTAGAGTATCACTAGAAATATATTTCTTGATTTTCTTTTTCAAACGTTTCAAAAAATCTCATAAATGTATCTAGTTTATCATTATAAATATATTTTTTGATTTTCTTTTTCAAAATTATCAACAGATTTCATAAATGTATCTAGTTTATCATTAGAAATATATTTTTTTGATTTTCAAACTTTACAACACATCTCATAAATGTATCTACCGGTAGTTTATTATTAGAAATATATTTTTTGATTTTCTTTTTCAAACTTTTCAACACATCTCATAAATGTATCTACTGGTAGTTTATCATAAGAAATAAAAAATTTCTTTTCTTTTTCAAAATTTTCAACACCTCATAAATGTATCTACAGGTAGTTTATCAATAGAAATATATTTTTTTATTTTCTTTTTCAATCTTTTCAAAATATCTCATAAATGTATCTACTGGTAGATTATCACTTGAAATATATTTTTTTATTTTCTTTTTCAAACTTTTCAACACATTTCATAAATGTATATAGTTTATCATTAGAAATATATTTTTTTATTTTCTTTTTCAAACTTTTCAACACATCTCATAAATGTATCTACCGGTAGTTTATCATTCGAAATATATTTTTTTATTTTCTTTTTCACACTTTTCAACACATCTCATAAATGTATCTACCGGTAGTTTATCATTAGAAATATATTTTTTTATTTTCTTTTTCAATCTTTTCAACACATCTCATAAATGTATCTACCGGTAGATTATCACTAGAAATATATCTTTTCATTTTCTTTTTCAAACTTTTCAATATATTTCATAAATGTATCTAGTTTATCATTAGAAATATATTTTTTTTATTTTATTTTCCAAACTTTTCAACACATTTCATAAATGTATCTAGTTTATCATTAGTAATATATTTTTAGATTTTCAAACTTTTCAACACATTTCATAAGAGTATAACGTGTATCAATAGAAAGTTTTTGTTTTATTTTCCTTCTGAAATTTTTCAACACATTTCATAAATGTATCTAGTTTATCATTAGAAATATATTTTTTTATTTTCTTTTTCAAACTTTTCAACACATCTCATAAATGTATCTACCGGTAGTTTATCATTCGAAATATATTTTTTTATTTTCTTTTTCACACTTTTCAACACATCTCATAAATGTATCTACCGGTAGTTTATCATTAGAAATATATTTTTTTATTTTCTTTTTCAATCTTTTCAACACATCTCATAAATGTATCTACCGGTAGATTATCACTAGAAATATATCTTTTTATTTTCTTTTTGAAACTTTTCAACACATCTGATAAATGTATAATAGTACTCACGTGTAAAACAGGTAATGAAGTCCTACTGAATGATGACTAAAACACTACACACTATCACTAACGGATGTAAATATGATACATATAACAAAACACAGAATATAATCTACAGATGACAGTACACAGGACAAAGTCGACGTTTCGGACCAATAGGCCTTTTTCAAGACACGGACATAACATACAAACATAAAAAAACCACAAGTAAAAATGAATGCTATCCGAGTGAAATGTGGTACTAAGATAGATACCGGAAGCATACGAACAGGAAGTACACAAAGACGATAATACAGGTGGAACGAGAGGAACAAAACGATGACGTAACAAAGACCAATACGGCCGAGAACTAAGCGAAAGAGTGGTCGGAATTGAGTCCAAATGGCTTGATGGTACCCAACTCGAAAATGAGACGATTTTCGAGGGCGTACCTAGATCTATCATCGGTGGTGCAGGATCTGATGGCAGTGACCTGAATGTCAAGGACACCACGGTGGCCATCGCCGTTGAAGTGATTGTCTTCTGATCGCACCTATCGTCTGTTCTTGCTTGATGTTTGCTCTCTGTACACGTCTATACCACATGCCGATGGTCTTAGGGCGTTGCAGTTCTTTCTGGACAAGAGTCCGCATCCTTCTGTATCTACTCCAACCCTCATCCGCCTTGCTGAACTGGTGCTCACACTCAACTCTTTTGAATTCGATGGACATTTCTTCGATCAGATCAGTGGTGTGGCCATGGGCACTAAGATGGGGCCTAGCTATGCCTGTCTTTTCATGGGACATCTAGAACATATAGTTTGGTCTACCTACGATGGCCCATTCCCATCTCTTTTCCACAGATACATTGATGATGGGATAGGCATTACTGACATGACAGAAGCAGAACTGTCTCGCTTCATCAACTTCATCAACAATTTCAACCCCGCTATTAAATTCACATTTACCATTTCCACCACCTCTGTCCATTTCCTGGACATCATTGTCACCATTCATCCCCTATACCTCAGCACATCAGTCTACTACAAACCCACTGATGCACATGGCTTTCTGCTCTACACTTCTTCTCATCCTCCCGCCTGTCGTAACTCTCTACCTTACTCACAGCTTCTTCGCCTTCGTCGCTTATGTAGCGATGACGACGATTTTCTCGACAAATCCTCTGAGATGATTGAGTTCTTTCGTAGACGCTCCTTCCCTGACAGCATTCTTTCATTGGCTTGGCTCCGTGTACGCCAGCTATCTCGCCTTGATACCTTGAATAATTCCCAGGGTTCTTCCTCCTCCTCTGATAGGGTTAAACTGGTTCTTACCTTCCATCCCCATAACTCGACTGTCCGTCGTATTCTACTTAAACATTATTCCCTTCTCCAGTCTGATTCTGACACCCGTGAAGCTTTCCACAAATTACCTCTGGTGGCCTTTAGGCGCGACAAAAATCTGAAGGACATCTTGGTCCACAGCCACCTCAGGTCCTCTGCACCTGACCATTTTGGTACCGTGCGGTGCTCACGCGGTCGTTGTTTCACATGTCCTTATGTGGTTCAGATGCGCTCCATCTCATTCCCCAAGGCCAGCTTCTCCATCGATGAGGCCTTTACATGTGAATCCCGTAATGTTATTTACGTGATCATATGTAAACGCTGTGGAAAGCAATATATCGGTGAGACTGGTCTTAGACTGAGCGACCGCTTCTGCAACCATTTGCATGCTATCAAACACAGAACACCCACTCCTGTGGCCAATCACTTCAACGGCGATGGCCACCGTGGTGTCCTTGACATTCAGGTCACTGCCATCAGATCCTGCACCACCGATGATAGATCTAGGTACGCCCTCGAAAATCGTCTCATTTTCGAGTTGGGTACCATCAAGCCATTTGGACTCAATTCCGACCACTCTTTCGCTTAGTTCTCGGCCGTATTGGTCTTTGTTACGTCATCGTTTTGTTCCTCTCGTTCCACCTGTATTATCGTCTTTGTGTACTTCCTGTTCGTATGCTTCCGGTATCTATCTTAGTACCACATTTCACTCGGATAGCATTCATTTTTACTTGTGGTTTTTTTATGTTTGTATGTTATGTCCGTGTCTTGAAAAAGGCCTATTGGTCCGAAACGTCGACTTTGTCCTGTGTACTGTCATCTGTAGATTATATTCTGTGTTTTGTTATATGTATCATATTTACATCCGTTAGTGATAGTGTGTAGTGTTTTAGTCATCATTCAGTAGGACTTCATTACCTGTTTTACACGTGAGTACTATTTTCCATTATGTTCTACTAGCAGTACCACCTTCTACTGATAAATGTATCTAGTTTATCATTAGAAATTGTTTTTTTGATTTTCAAACTGTTCAACACATCTCATAAATGTATCTACCGGTAGAGTATCACTAGAAATATATTTTTTGATTTTCTTTTTTCAAACTTTTCAACACATTTCATAAGTGTATATAGTTGAACAATAGAAATATATTTTTTGATTTTCTTTTTCAAACTTTTCAACACGTTTCATAAATGTATCTACTTTATCATTAGAAATATATTGTTTTCTTTTTTTTCAAACTTTTCAACACATTTCAGAAATGTATCTAGTTTATCATTAGAAATATATTTTTTTATTTTCTTTTTCAAACTTTTCAACACATCTCATAAATGTATCTACCGGTAGTTTATCATTGAAATATATTTTTTTATTTTCTTTTTCAAACTTTTCAACACATCTCATAAATGTATCTACCGGTAGTTTATAATTAGAAATATATTTTTTATTTTCTTTTTCAAACGTTTCAACACATCTCATAAATTGATTGTCAAATTATTAGAAATACATTTTTTGATTTTATTATTATTTAACTTTTCAACACATCTCATAAAAGTATATAGTTTATCATTAGAAATATATTTTTTGATTTTCTTTTTCAAACCTTTCAACATATTTCATAAATGTATCTAGTTTATCACTAGAAATATTTTTTTTGATTTTCTTGTTCAAACTTTTCAACACATTTCATAAATGTATCTAGTTTTTATCATTAGAAATATATTTTTTTGATTTTCAAACTTTTCAACACATCTCATAAATGTATCTACCGGTACTTTATCATTAGAAATATATTTTTTTTTCTTTTTCAATCTTTTCAACACATCTCATAAATGTATCTACCGGTAGATTATCACTAGAAATATATCTTTTCATTTTCTTTCTCAAACTTTTCAACACATTTCATAAATGTATATAGTTTATCATTAGAAATATTTTTTTTTTATTTTCTTGTTCAAACTTTTCAACACATTTCATAAGTGTATATAGTGTATCAATAGAAAGTTTTTTTTTGATTTTCTTTTTGAAATTTTTCAACACATTTCATAAATGTATCTAGTTTTTATCATTAGAAATTTTTTTTTTTGATTTTCAAACTTTTCAACACATCTCATAAATGTATTTACCGGTAGTTTATCATTAGAAATATATTTTTTTATTTTCTTTTTCAAACGTTTCAGCAAATCTCATAAATGTATCTAGTTTATCATTAGAAATATATTTTTTATTTTCTTTTTCAAACTTATCAACACATTTCATAAATGTATCTAGTTTATCATTAGAAATATATCAAAAAATTTTGATATTTTTTTTATTTTCAAACTGTTCAACATATCTCACAAATGCATCTACCAGTAGAGTATCACTAGAAATATTTTTTTTTCTTTTTCAAACGTTTCAACACATCTCATAAATTGATTGTCAAATTATTAGAAATATATTTTTTGATTTTATTATTCAAACTTTTCAACACATCTCATAAATGTATATAGTTTATCATTAGAAATATATTTTTTGATTTTCTTTTTCAAACCTTTCAACATATTTCATAAATGTATCTAGTTTATCACTAGGAATTATTTTTTTTATTTTCTTTTCCAAACTTTTCAACACATTTCATAAATGTATCTTGTTTTTTATTAGAAATATATTTTTTATTTTCTTTTTCAAACATTTCAACACATCTCATAAATGTATCTAGTTTATCATTAGAAATATATTTTTTTATTTTCTTTTTCAAACTGTTCAACACATCTCATAAATGTATCTACCAGTAGATTATCACTAGAAATATATCTTTTCATTTTTTTTTTCAAACTTTTCAACACATTTCATAAATGTATATAGTTTATCATTATAAATATTTTTTTTTATTTTCAAACTTTTGAACACATTTCATAAGTGTATATAGTTTATCATTAGAAATGTATTTTTTCATTTTGTTTTTGAAATTTTTCAACACATTTCATAAATGTATCTAGTTTTTATCATTATAAATATATTTTTTTGATTTTGAAACTTTTCAACACATTTCATAAATGTATCTAGTTTATCATTAGAAATATATTTTTGGGATTTTCAAACTTTTCAACACATCTCATAAATGTATATAGTTTATCATTAGAAATATTTTTTTTTATTTTCTTGTTCAAACTTTTCAGCACATTTCATAATTGTATCTAATTTATCATTAGAAAAATATTTCTTTGATTTTGAAACTTTTCAACACATTTCAGCAATGTATCTAGTTTATCATTAGAAATATATATTTTTATTTTTTTTTCCAAACTTTTCAACACATCTCATAAATGTATCTACTGGTAGTTTATCATTAGAAATATATTTTTTTATTTTCTTTTTCAAACTTTTCAACACATATCATAAATGTATCTACCGGTAGTTTATCATTAGAAATTTATTTTTTTGATTTTCAAACTGTTCAACACATCTCATAAATGTATCTACCGTTAGAGTATCACTAGAAATATATTTTTTGATGGAAAAAGGAATATGACCGCCTACGCCAGCCGGCATGGCACCTGATGATGATGCTGACTACATTATCATAACTTTGTTCTATCATTTTTATTATTGTAAAATGACAGCAATGGCTGAAATGTTATACTGTGTAAAATCTAGAAAGAAAACAGATACTTCAGATTTAGAATATTCAAAAAGCAAAAATAATAGAAATATGTTACAGGGTATGTGTGTGTTAATCTGTGGAACTATAAAAATTAAATTCATTAAAGCTTCAGAAGTAGTTTATGATGGCGGTAATTTAAATAATATCTTCTTCTTCTTCAGCTTTCATTCTCAAACTCCCGCTGAATTCTCTTGTAGCAGGACCATTGTCCTACTAGATTTCCAGCAGGATGTAGTCCAGAGAATGGAAAGGCGTTGTATCGCCGTTTTATTTGTGCCAATGGCCCGAAACATCCGTCTTCGGCGGAATTTAAATAATATAATAAACTACCATTTGAATTACATTTACCAGGTCATAATTTTACAGATCCTGGAACTAATTTAAAGAAATGGTTAAAAGATCCATATGGTAATCCACCAGATTTTACAACACAACCTTGGAGTAAACCAATTAATAGAGTTGATGAAGCTGCTATGAATCATGGCATCTGTTATTTACAAAATGAAGATAGGAAAACTAGAAATGAAGTTTGTGATAAGAAAATGTTACAAGATTTAAATATATTTAATACTACTATAAGAGAAAGACTTGATATAGGAATTGTTAGTAATATTATTCAAGGAAAAATTGCATTAGGAATGGGATAGTTTTTATGAAGGAGCCACTGAAAACTAAAGAAAAATAAAATCATTTCAGGGAATTTGTGAATGATTTTTAAAAGAAGATACAGTTTTTTACATTTTTATAAAATTGGTGCATGCTTATTTATTTTATTATTTAATGATAATTATTTATATTTTTTGCTTCGAGCGGACATCCTTTCGCAAATTATGAAACATAATTTTTTTTTAAGTGAAGGGTGTTTTTATAAGATGATTTTTCTCTTTTTTTATTTTTTAAAGTATATTTTTATACTTGTATATAAACTTTTTGGAGTAAAAATATTTTTAAGGGTGAAAATATGTTTTAAAAATTATCTTTTATTTTTTTTTAAATGAGTGTTTTCATCCCCTATATATATATATATCTATATAGTAGTTACAGTGGAGATATGGAGTTCTAAAGTATTGTATACAGTGGAGATATGCAGTCTAAAGTATTGTATACAGTGGAGATATGGAGTTCTAAAGTATTGTATACAGTGGAGATATGCAGTTCTAAAGTATTGCATACAGTGGAGATATGGAGTTGCATACAGTGGAGATATGGAGTCTTGTGGATATGAAATAAAGATTAGGAAAGTGAAACCCCCTCTCCCCACAAGTTGCACAAAAACGTGTAAGAGCTCTTCTTATTTTTGTGTGTCTCCATGTGACTATGAAATGGCATCAATGGTATCTGCCGACAAAACGTTCAAACGGCATCAATGGCATCAGCTGTCAAGACATTCATTGTTTGCGCAATATCATTTACCTACATCATTCATGTGTTATTGAAGCTCAAAAAAGGAGCAAAGAATAGCAACACTGATTACACTTTCCATACGTGTCATAGGAAGCATTTAAGAAGGTTATGCGGTGGAGTTGGTGTCATCATGTAGAATCAGTGACCCAAAAGTCATGCTGAAAAAGTCAGATGTGCCAAATTGAAAAATTCAGATATCTCATCACAGCTGTAAGCCTGACACAACGTATTCCATCTTCGGGCTACATCCTGCTAATCTGCAGGAATTGAGAATGAACACAGAAAAAAAAGATTTACTTACACAAGATCCCAATCTTTGAAAGTTTGTTCCAATTCCTGCATGAGATCCAACAATTTTTTACGGAAGTAGGGCTCAAACCTAACATCATCTTCAAAGATCAGTATCTTTTGGTAGTTTCTGGCAATCATCTTCAAGTAAGAAAAACATCAATACGTTACTGATAACTCTTTTAAAACATCAATACGTTACAGATAACACTTTAATAAAAACATCAATACGTTACAGATAACTCTTTTAAAACATCAATACGTTACAGATAACACTTTAAAAACATCAATACGTTACAAATAACTCTTTTAAAACATCAATATGTTACAGATAACTCTTTTAAAACATCAATACGTTACAGATAACACTTTAAAAACATCACTATGTTACAGATAACACTTTAAAAACATCAATACATTACAGATAATTCTTTAACACACTCAATCCCAGAGAGGCCAAAACCGCACGCTATCAATTCATTTCCAGAATGCCCGTTTTCTACATGGTGATTTCAATTGTTTTTCTTCAGTTTCTATGTGACTAGTCTAGACACACTAAATTTAGCCCTCATGTGGCTAGCAGTAATTGTGGCTTAAATAGAAATTTACCGACCGTTTCTAACAGTTGTGGCTGCCGAGCTGTGAAAGGGTATTATGTCCATTAATTTTCTTCAAAACTCGGTAAGAATGGACCAACATATGATTTAGATGATGTTGACAGGCAATTTTATCCGGGAATTTTACAGAACGTAAATGAATCAGACGATGATAGGGAATTAGTTCAGGACTTAGGAGTTGAAAGTAACGACAATCCAGTAGTGTAAGCCTAAATTATGGCAAACCGCCCCCATGTCTGGTTGGACCACAAAATTTGTCTGCAGATGTACAGCAGTAGTGGATGTGTGTTTAAATTTGTTGAAAGTAAGAATATTCCAACTTTCTTTCGGTACATATTTTTTTACATGAAAAATGTAATTAGAAATTTTTTCTCTTATGAACATAGTATGCAAATATTGATTTAAAAAAATATATAAAATTTTAAACAGTAGTTATATGTTGAAGAAAGAACAGAGTCAATGTTTTTAATAAAAGGTCTTTGGTCGAAGTATCAACCTGTGTACTATTCATTGTAAAACTGATGTAGTCTATTTCAATATTTATTTACCATATGGTGCATAGTGTTACCGTAGCCTCACTATCACTAGATATGAAAATAATCAGATTTATGCTGCTTCCAGTTAAATTATGCTTAATATAAATGTTAGATTTTACATATAAAATGTCTCCTTTTTTTCTGTCAAATGCCATCTTGTCCTCTTTTTTCTGTCAAATGTCATCTTGTCTTCCTTTTTCTGTCAAATGCCATCTTGTCTTCCTTTTTCTATCAAATGCCAGAATGAAGATTCCATATGAAATCTGAAGAATTTGTGTCATGGTTGGTTACAGCTTGGCTGCGTCTCTGAACCTGACATGTCCGAATTCAACATTATATTTTTTTGTCACTTTGACCTATAAATGGCAGAGCCATCTCTACCCCAAAACTTTCTTAGCTGCATCTTATGATATATATAGCAGTACAGTGCAGATATATTTTTTTTCTCCTTTCGTAACACTGTAACACATGGAAACAAGCATTACTGACATGAAGAGGGAATGACTGCAAAGTGAGGAGTTTGTATTCAGGAAGTGGAGAAATGAAGATGGCTCATGTCTGTAGTGAAGACTGCCGGATCAAAAGAGAAATCACAAAACTATGACCTACTGACCTCTTCCCAGATTTGATAATGGCTCAGAAAGCAGCCGATTTCACCCATTGTCAGTGATCTGAAAATAAAGTGTACAAACAAAGAAATTATGATTCTATCTGTTTACAGAAAAAATTTTTATTCTATTTCTGCATTCGTTCTCAAACTCCAACAGACCAGTAGTATGTGGTCCGCAGAACAGAATGTGTTGTCATGGTTAACAGCTCAGTTCTGCACATTTCAGCTCAACTCATCTACTTCTGGGTCACTTTGACTCTATGGGATGGGACAGTAAACTCCACCCCAAAACCTCCTTAGTTGCCTATGGATAATAGGTAAGACTGCTGTAAAACTGTAGAACAACAACTAGTATAGCTAGTACTTCTGTGATAGTACCATTGTTTTCACTGTTTTTATTGTTTGTTCACTGTTTTTATTTTTTTGTTCACTGTTTTATTGTTTGTACACTGTTTTATTGTGTGTTCACTGTTTTATTGTTTGTTCACTGTTTTATTGTTTGTTCACTGTTTTTATTGTTTGTTCACTGTTTTTATTGTTTGTTCACTGTTTTTATTTTTTTGTTCACTGTTTTATTGTTTGTTCACTGTTTTATTTTTTGTTCACTGTTTTTATTGTTTGTTCACTGTTTTTATTGTTTGTTCACTGTTTTATTTTTTGTTCACTGTTTTTATTGTTTGTTCACTGTTTTATTGTTTGTTCACTGTTTTATGAATAAACGTTCACTGTTTTATTGTTTGTTCACTGTTTTATTGTTTGTTCACTGTTTTATTGTGTGTTCACTGTTTTATTGTTTGTTCACTGTTTTATTGTTTGTTCACTGTTTTTATTGTTTGTTCACTGTTTTTATTGTTTGTTCAGTTTTATTGTTTGTTCACTGTTTTTATTGTTTGTTCACTGTTTTTATTGTTTGTTCAGTTTTATTGTTTGTTCACTGTTTTTATTGTTTGTTCACTGTTTTTATTGTATGTTCACTGTTTTTATTGTTTGTTCACTGTTTTTATTGTTTGTTCACTGTTTTTATTGTTTGTTCACTGTTTTTATTGTTTGTTCACTGTTTTATTTTTTGTTCACTGTTTTTATTGTTTGTTCACTGTTTTATTGTTTGTTCACTGTTTTTATTGTTTGTTCACTGTTTTTATTGTTTGCTCACTGTTTTTATTGTTTGTTCACTGTTTTTATTGTTTGTTCACTGTTTTTATTGTTTGTTCAATGTTTTTATTGTTTGTTCACTGTTTTTATTGTTTGTTCACTGTTTTTATTGTTTGTTCACTGTTTTTATTGTTAGTTCACTGTTTTTATTGTTTGTTCACTGTTTTATTGTTTGTTCACTGTTTTTATTGTTTGTTCACTGTTTTTATTGTTTGTTCACTGTTTGTTTTGTATTTTCTTGAAAAGAGACCTTAACTATTTCCGTCCGTAAAAACGGTATATCGTTGCAGATAGACATCCATTGCGGACATATCCACAATTATTCATTCTTGCAGATATTCCATCTAAAATTGCTTCGTTTGGATCATAAAATAATTAGCATTAAGTTATCTAGGTATTTAAACCTTAGAAATCTGGCTAACGGAACGAAACCCCTGTGTGATTAGACATGTGTGACATATTTATTTTAAATTAAAATTTGAACAAGGTAGGTTCAGCTTTTCAGAAATTAGCAAAATGGCTTCATCTTCCACTAGTAAGAGAGCTCAAAGATTTAGCAAACATCTGGTTTTATTATTCTTTGAGAGTTTTATAATTGGAGACATTATTTCAAGTGATGAGTTGGAAAACAACGATGATTTCGATTTTGACAGTGAAGATTACCGACTTGTTGAAAATTGTAAAATAAATAGACCTAATATTATTTGTAAGGGAAGAATAACTTTATAAAAAATTATAAAACTACTCACACTGCTATTGTTTCCGAAGAATCAGATAGGTATAGTAACAGCAATAATAATCTTGCGCTATGTTATACAGTAAATAGTTAGACCTAATGATAATATTGAGTGGAATAAAGTTAAACTTTGGAAATTCAATACTTGGGAATATTTCATAAAGTTTCAGAATATATTGTTTAGTTCTGAAATTTGACATAAAACACACAAAAATGGCATAAAACACCAGGCAGATAGATTTACTTCAAATAAACTAATTATGATCAGAAAGTGGACAGTCAAGGCATCTACTTTAGTAAGATTGGATTTTAGCATTTCAAGACAAGTAAAATTGAGGGTGAGTAGAACAAAATGCATGCAAAATAATTTCTGTTCATCTAACATCTCTGTTTGTGGTGTAATTTTGGAATTTTATTGTTACAATTCTTATATTTTGTATGGATTCCATTCAATTATCTTTCGTTTGATACCTTATATGACCTTCCATAGCTAATACTTTGTCTTCGGGAAGCTTGCGCCTAGTCATGTTGCGGTCCAAAAATTTTGCGTAAAATTAATTACGTTCAAACCCCAGGAATAAGGAATAATTCCGTCCTGAAAGAGTTACAGTTGAAACATTGAAATGTCTTGTATGTTGTTATTTGCATGTTTTCATACCAATACCATACAGTACAATGGCAGTCTAATAGTCCTCATAAAACTCCATCAAAACTTGTGTTCTACGTAAGTATTTAGTTGCCTCTCACAACATGCTTGGCAGATACCAGCCGTAATTATTTGCTTCCGTTTAGGACCCCAGTGACACATTAACGAGACAATACAATAATTATGACATTTACAAAAACATGGACTACCAAAATCATAATAATCTTTTTTTGCCTCATCGAGGCCAACTCCTTGAAGTGAAGATGGGGGCTTAGTCCAGCCAAACAGAGGCAGGAAATTAAGATTGGTCGGGCCATTCCATATATCGAGCAGGACTGTGGCACAGGTACTGAAGTCAGAGATACCAGGTTGAAAGGCACGCCAACAACACGACTAGATAATGTCTTCACAAACAAATTTTTGTTTGAATCTTCAGGAATTATGAACAATAGAGCTCTTTCTGGTATCCTTTTCTGTAATGGAACAATTTGTTTAATACCCAAACTTTGCCAGAGCCTAAAAGGGGAGTAAAGGATAGCGACACTGCTACCTACCATGCATGTTGTAAGAGGTGACTCAGGAAGTTTAGGGGTGGAGTTAGATGTCCCATAACTAAGTTGGCTAAAGTGGCCTAGAAGCCATGCTGAAGTTTGATGTGTCAGGCCGAAAGGAACATATATTGCAACTAACGAGAAGATACCCAGACTTTAACTCTCGGCGGTGTGCAACTATCAGAATACAGTCTCTTCTTTTTTCTGCATGCATTCTCATAGATGTCAACTAGTACGGATTTTCTGTACTTATACAGATTTTTCAGGCTGAAAAAAAACTCAGAAAAAACCCTACAATCAAAAATTTTTTTGGGGTGGGGGTGTTTTTTTAAATAACATTTTTAAAAAAGGCCATTTCGTGTTACATCTTCAGTTACTACTTCTAATGCAGACATTTTGTACATATTGAATGTATTTCCGCTGAAGACGGATGTGTTGGGCCATTTGCGCAAATAAAACGGCAACACAACGCATTTCCATTCTCTGGACTATATTCAACTGGAAATCTTGTAGGACCATAGTCCTGTTACAAGAGAAATCCAGCGGGAGTTTGAGAATGAACGCTGAAGAAGAAGAAGAAGAATGTATTGATTGGATGAAGAAAAAATGTGGGATTTTTTTTTTGTTTGGGGTGCTAATACGGTCATTTTTATTGAAATACAGAAATAAATTGTTAAAAATATGGATTTATGGAAAAATAATCGGACAGCCATGCATTTTCAAACTCCTGTAGGTTAGTAGGATGTAGGCCATAGAAAAGGATACATTTTACATTTTAGCTGCAATATCTGTGCCTTTCAGCCTGGCACACCCAACTACAGCATGGCTTCTGAGTCACTGACTGACCTATGAGGTGAAACAGCTAATTCCTCCCCTCAAATCTCATTGTTCACCTCTTACGATATGCTTGGCACATAACAGAGATGTTATTATAATAATAATTGTTTCTGCTCTTAAGCCTAGAATACCATCAAAGGCGGATGTGTCCGGTCATTGTCGCAAATAAAGAGACGACACAATACATTTCCATTCTCTGGACTATATCCTGCTGGAAATCTAGTAGGATTATTGTCCTGTTACAAGAGAGAACCAGCGGGAGTTTGAGAATGAACGCTGAAGAAGAAGGCCCCACAATTCACAGGTGGAAATAAAGAGCGAAACAAAATGAGATCCCTCTTACCTTCCATGATATGGATCGGCAAAGTCTGGCAACATCTTGACCCCTTGCTTCTCCAGGTAGGAACTATTAAGTTCTCTGTTTGGAATAGATAACATATAGAATGAACATTAAACGTAGGCAAGAATTATGTGCTTCGAAAATATGTTCTTGTGGCTGTGGTTGGCATCTTCTGGTGTGTTCGTTCTCAAGCTCCTGCTGATTAGCAGGATGTAGTCCAGAGAATGGAATGCATTGCATCATGGTTTGCAACATATGTGCCTTTCGGCCTGAGACATTAGACTTCAGCATGGTTTCTGTGTCATGTTTCTGTATCTAAAATGGTGGTTCTCAGCAAGACAGCAGGGACTTGAAGGGGGGGGGGGGCACCGAAGAAATTTCTGAAATAGAGGTAAAGGGTAAAACTTGTCATGGGGAGGGGGGCATATGAAGATAAAGACTTGAACAGTAACCAATAAGAAATATAGCAACAAGTCTGAAAAAGTCTTGGTGACTTGTAAGGAAAGTCAATGATTTTTTTTTTAAGCACAATGGCTTAAAAACGACTGTGAAGGTTAGAACAAATGCAGGACTAACAAACCAGTAACATCTGCAGTTGGAACAAATGCAGGACTAACAAACCAGTAACATCTGCAGTTAGAACAAATGCAGGACTGACAAACCAGTAACATCTGCAGTTAGAACAAATGCAGGCCTGACAAACAAGTAACATCTGCAGTTAGAACAAATGCAGGACTAACAAACCAGTAACATCTTCAGTTAGAACAAATGCAGGACTAACAAACCAGTAACATCTTCAGTTAGAACAAATGCAGGACTAACAAACCAGTAACATCTGCAGTTAGAACAAATGCAGGACTAACAAACCAGTAACATCTGCAGTTAGAACAAATGCAGGACGGACAAACCAGTAACATCTGCAGTTAGAACAAATGCAGGACTGACAAACCAGTAACATCTTCAGTTAGAACAAATGCAGGACTAACAAACCAGTAACATCTGCAGTTAGAACAAATGCAGGACTGACAAACCAGTAACATCTTCAGTTAGAACAAATGCAGGACTGACAAACCAGTAACATCTTCAGTTAGAACAAATGCAGGACTGACAAACCAGTAACATCTTCAGTTAGAACAAATGCAGGACTAACAAACCAGTAACATCTGCAGTTAGAACAAATGCAGGACTGACAAACCAGTAACATCTGCAGTTAGAACAAATGCAGGACTGACAAACAAGTAACATCTGCAGTTAGAACAAATGCAGGACTAACAAACCAGTAACATCTTCAGTTAGAACAAATGCAGGACTAACAAACCAGTAACATCTTCAGTTAGAACAAATGCAGGACTAACAAACCAGTAACATCTGCAGTTAGAACAAATGCAGGACTAACAAACCAGTAACATCTGCAGTTAGAACAAATGCAGGACTGACAAATCAGTAACATCTGCAGTTAGAACAAATGCAGGACTGACAAACCAGTAACATCTTCAGTTAGAACAAATGCAGGACTAACAAACCAGTAACATCTGCAGTTAGAACAAATGCAGGACTGACAAACCAGTAACATCTTCAGTTAGAACAAATGCAGGACTGACAAACCAGTAACATCTTCAGTTAGAACAAATGCAGGACTGACAAACCAGTAACATCTTCAGTTAGAACAAATGCAGGACTAACAAACCAGTAACATCTGCAGTTAGAACAAATGCAGGACTGACAAACCAGTAACATCTTCAGTTAGAACAAATGCAGGACTGACAAACC
The DNA here is from genome assembly GCA_034231615.1 of Meghimatium bilineatum. Taxonomy (NCBI): domain Eukaryota; kingdom Metazoa; phylum Mollusca; class Gastropoda; order Stylommatophora; family Philomycidae; genus Meghimatium; species Meghimatium bilineatum. The sequence goes on from CM067311.1 coordinate 27,105,771, forward strand.
AGTAACATCTTCAGTTAGAACAAATGCAGGACTGACAAACGAGTAACATCTGCAGTTAGAACAAATGCAGGACTGACAAACCATTATTGTTTATTATTTATATGGATAACATTATCAAAACTGTAAAACACCACCAGACGTTTACCATTACTCAAATGACTTAATTGAACCACTCTTTGCTGACCATCAGTGCCTTTTCCACAGTTCAAGTGTAGTGCTGAAAGATCACATAAACCTACTCAATGAAAGCTGCCTCAATCACAACATGAAGATCAATAAAGAAAATACAGAAGTAATGTTTATAGGCAGAAAACCCAATACAATCAAAATAAATGATCAACTACTGAAGTCAAGCAAGTGCAGAAATTTAAATATTTTGGGAGCATTTGTACAGCTGACTGAAGAATGGACAGAGTGTTGAGACAAGAATTAAAAAGTCAACTATGTAACTTATGAACTTATACCAATTTTCCCGTCGAAGACGAATGTATCAGGCCATTGGCGCAAATAAAACGGAGACACAGCGCATTTCCATTCTCTGGATTACATCCTGCTAGAAATCCAGCAGGATAATGATCCTGCTAAAAGAGAAATTCAACAGGAGTTTGAGAATGTACACTGAAGAAGAAGACTAATGGCTTCTAGGTTGACCCAGCCTAAGAAAAGGGCACCAGATCTTCTGGGAAAGTAGCCGCAGGTATGATGTTGGTCAATGAAAAATACAGACTTAACCCCAACTCCCCACTACGCCTCAATGGAAAAAGTGAAAACATGAAAACTCCTTTTTTAATGAATGTCATACTGCGAGTTTACAACAAAATTACAAATAACGAGAGAATTTGGTATTTATACTAACTTTCCATCTACAGCATCCACAATTTTGGCATCTATCCCCAAGTAGTCAAAGGCTGTCAGCATCCGAAGTCTTCTAGCCGGCCGTCGTTTCAAGTTGATCATGTATATCTGCAAATATGAATAAATAAAGTTTTTAACACCAGACAGCCTAGAGAAGACCATAATGGATGGGATGATGCCAGGGAGACGTACAAGAGACAGACCCAGAAGATGGATGCAAGACATCAAAGACCACCTGAACATGACAGTAACAGAAGCAGGAAGACTAGCTCAAGATTGACAGAAGCTTCGAAAGGCTGTGATGACTGCTACAGGATATGCTACCTGATGAGTATGAATGTTTTTAATTAACGAAGTTTGTGGTGGCTGGATTATCAGAACAGCAACCTCCACATTCTTCTTCTTTCATTCTCAAACTTCTTAGAGATTATCAAGATGCAGTCTGGAGAACGGAATGTGTTGCGTCATGGTTTACAGCATGACTGTGTTATATGCACCTTTTGGTCTGACACATCCGATTTCAGCATGACTTCTAGGTCACTTTGACCATATACGGAATGTGACAACCAACACCATCCTAAAACCTTCTTAGTCACCTCTTACAAGATATATGGAAGATAAATAGTGTTGCTATTCTTTGCTCCCCTTTTGACTACGAATTGGCCATAACAGACTAAGAAGTCACATGTTCAGAAAGTTGAAAATTTGTAGACAGACCTGTGCAACTGTGGACTGAGCCCAGAGACTGCAGAACACATCCTTCATGCCTGTCAAATCTACCAAGAAGAGTGAGAAAATATGTTTATTTTCCTACTGAGACGGCGGAACTTCCAGACTTGAGGGGTTCCATGGATGACCTGAAGCGAATTACACAGTTCATTGAAGCTATTGGCGCTGTAACCTGATATCTGACTGAAGAACAAAAAGCTCCCCTTTCGGGCCCTGGAAACACACTTTCGCTTTTATGGTTAAAAGCTCTGATATAACCGAATTGGATTAACTTTGCGACTGAAAGGAGCATAATTTTACCATAAGATGAACATTTTACGCAGCCACAAAAAAAACTTAATAAATATTATAAAATACCTTTTCAACTTTTAAAACTAAAAGTTTACCTTCAGTTATTTAACAAAAAATGTATACAAACTACCGGGTACAACAAAATGATATTGTTTACCAAACATGTTATCTAACAGAAAATGTATACAAACTACAACAAAATGACACATAACTTGCCTGATCAGATCTTATGTATACAAACTACAACAAAATGACACATAACTTGACTGATCAAATCCTAGTTTGTCTTTACGTTTCTCTGGTATATACACATGAGGTGAACTGTACAGAGGAGGAACTTCTTGTACTGAAAATATTATACACTTTGTTCAAGAACATCATCAAGGAAATCATCAAGTATTGCTTACCTCCAGGATCAGCTTCTCTGCACTGTAGGCGAATCTGTAAGCGTTTGGTATGTCAGGTCTCAGATCAGTTAAATATTTACTGTCCGCACAAATTCAACTCTGATTTGATTCAATAAATACTTCACAAACACATTTCAGATCATCTAAACCATAAGTTCTCAACTTTTCTCGAGTCACAACCCCATTTTATTTAGAAGAAAAGTGACCCATGGTCAAAAACATTTTATATAAGGCTTTCAATATGGAAAAAATATTCTATATCGTTCGAAGATTGTTCAGAATATCTTCTACTTCTGCGTTGGCTCTCAAGTAACCAACACAAATTTATTTTTTGATTTCCACCATGGAGCATGAAGTGCTACTATTTCATTTGAGGCATATATAATTCAATACAATTTAAACATGACATATTTAATGTTTAGCTTGATATTGTAACTCGTTAACAATTATTTCTTCATAATTTACATTTGAGTTTTTGCCAACGTATGTTAACCATGTGTGTGTCTGTGTGTCGCATCAGTCTATTAACCGAGAACACAGAAACTGCTCACATTTTGATGAGTTATATTTGGGTCAAAGGGCATGAACTCATGAACCACTAACCTACCATAAGTTATATTTAATATTACATAATCACCAGTGTGTTGCAGGGGAGCAAAGAATAGCAACACTGTTTACCTTCGACGCATGTCGTAAAAGGCGATCCTACGCAAAAAAAAGGTTGAACTACAGTTTCTTCTTCTTCAGCGTTCATTCTCAAACCCCCACTGGATTTCTCTTGCAACAGGACAATGGTCCTACAAAATTTCCAGTTGAATTTAGTCCATAGAATGAAAATGCGTTGTGTTGCCGTTTTATTTGTGCCAATGGCCCAGCACATCCATCTTCGATGGTAACTACAGTTTAACCATTAGCAAGACAGATTAAAAAATACAAAACGTCTTCCTGCCACCGGATTCTTTTTTCACAATTTGCATTATTGATGGTGACTGTTTTGAAAATGTGATAATTTTTTGGTTGTTAGAGATATTTAAATATTTGCACATATAAATAAAGAATTGAATTCTGCATATATTGGTGTAATTTCTGTACATGTGTGTTTGATACCAGACGTATGAAAAAGTGGTAAAGACGTTTTTCACAAAAAAACTTATATTTTATAACAAATAAAGCAGAAAAATTAGTAAAAAAATAACTTACTTTACTTATTGAATTGTTTGGCAACACTGTACACTAAATCACACACAAATCTGTTGTATTTATGGTCTTTCATTATCAAAATATTGCCGGGGGAACTGTATAAAACATGTAGATTTGCAGTAAAATCGTTCTTTGAGCTTAGGCCTAGAGTCATTTTTGGTGCCACTTCAACATATTCGATATCAAACATCTGGAAGTCCCCACACGAACACGCCATTCTGTATATTTACTGCTGTGAAACTAAATAACCCAATAATTCATGATTCAAGCCACGATTCAATGTTATTTTATTCCAAATGCAATGATACAACGGTCTATAAACCCGATTCACCATCATGGCATCGTACCGGTGTGCAGATGTGGTCAGATTAATTGGTATAAAACGTGTTACTTCAACGTAGAAATGTTCACTACGATCATTATGGACGTAGAAATGTATCGGCTTCAATTGCATATGTTTCCCGAGTATGTGCATTGACTAATCAGGCTCTGGTATGTATATTTAACACAATATCTCATTGGATGACTTCTATCGACAACGGCAAGAGCCGCCATTTTTTTATTTATCGACAAGTGTTTACATAAGCATTGTGAAGGTTAAAGTCACTGTTTTTTATCACAATCCTTCTCCTCATCTTCTTCTTTTGCATTCTACCTTGGACTGCCATGTAGCATCACGTTTTTAATAACGACACTTAATGATGAACCAACACCCACTTACCTAAAGCTTTCACAGAATGAGCAAATAAAATCATGTCATCTCTTGGACCACTATATCCCACTGGAGGTCTATTGTAGGAAAGATTCGGTGAAAGGTAGTGATGCAGGTTGATAAGAATAGCAGAGTGCACCATAGGAACAGGAAACATCTCCAAAAATCTCCCGGTCTACAATGGATAGATAGTTACTACTACGAATGTAGTAGCCCTGATGAGGAATACAAGAAACATTTGTGACTCACTTCTCAATAAAAGAAATGTTGGATTGTTTATCATAATCTTCTTCTTCAGCGTTCATTCTCAAACTCTCGCTGGATCTCTCTTGTAGCAGGAAAATCGCACTACTAGATTTCCAGCAGCATATAGACCAGAGAATGGAAATGCGTTGTGTCACCGTTTTATTTGAGCCAATGACCCAACACATCCATCTTCAGAGGTATCAGAATCTAATCATACTTAACTGCAGATTAGGCTGACACACAGGTTCGTATAAGGCAGGTAACCCACCAAGTAATTATTACTGTCTGCCAGGCTGATTTATATATATTCCACATGACATATTCTTTCCAGATTGTAGTTGTCTTTAGAGTAGACCTGACGCAGGAAGGGGCGTGTTTAAACATTCTTCATCTTCAGCGTTCATTCTCAAACTCCCACTGGATTTCTGATGTAGCAGGACAATGGTCCTACTAGATTTCCAGCAGAATGTAGTCCAGAGAATGGAAATGTGTTGTGTCGCTGTTTTAATTGCACCAATGACCCGATACATCCATCTTCGGCGGAGTTTAAATAATCTGAGATGTCTCTAATCCATCCTTGTCTTTTTGGCGGCGCTTACCTCTGCTTCCAGGAACCATACCTTCCATTATTAATTGTTCCATTTTGTTATGTCTCCCATATGTATACAAAATTTTTAATTGGCACGACAGCAAAGTGTAATTGTGGACAAGTCAACCAGACTTCAGAACATATCCTTCAAGAATGTGCAAACTATGACATATTAAGATGCACATACTGGCCTTCTGATACACCAATGAATGTTAAACTTTATGGTACAAAACAAGAAATGGAAAACACTGTCCAATTTATACAAGAAACAACACTGCAGATATAGACATTATTAGCGAACGAAAGAAGAAGAAGAAGTTATGTCTCCTTATATGGCTAAATTATATCTGATTTAGAATTACTATATGCACTACTCTCTGAATTCAGAAAATATCAAATTACAAGCTAGCCAATCTGCAAACTATGATGCTAAATATTAATTAGGAAGCAATCATTATGTCTAAACTTTGATATTGTCAGATAAGTAAGGTTCTGAATGGAAACATTGTCAGATAAAGTAAAGTTCTGAATGGAGACATTGTCCAAGGAGGAAACAACTCTTTGATGTATGTCTATTGTAAACAACAAAAGCTTTGACTTTGTATACAACTAGTCTGTCAAACAGGGAAAAAGCTTTTCAGATCGTGTTACCGGAAAGTATTCTTACCCCCTTCGAGTAGATGTCTTTTTCAATAGACACTGCATTGAGCCAGAAGCTGAAGTCTCTTGGGTATGAAAGATAGATCTGAGAAACCACTCCCACTACACACAAGAATTAAGAGCAAATCGCTCACAATTCCTGGCATTATTGACAACAATAACAACAACCAGAAAATATGAAGTTGCCTCCTCCATGGAAAAAAGCTGCCTACTACCAATGTAGGATCGCTTCCGGCAGATGGTGTAAGGATACACGGTAAAATTTCTGTAGCTCACAAATGTAATATACTTTCATCCATCCTTCCAGATCCCGTTAACTTAACCTGTATGGTTATATAGCATTCAAAGTACCTTTTAATACAGAGTATTATTCTTCTTCTGCTGCATTTGTTTTCAGACTTCTGCAGATTAACAGGATGTATTCTGGAGAATGGAATGCATTAAGTCGACATAATTACAGCTAAACTGTGATATCTGTGCCTTTCGACCCGACACATGTGGCTTCTGGGTCACTTTGACCCTATTTGGGAAGGGACATACAACTCCACCTCCAAAACCTTAGTCTCCTTCTCTAATAATTTGCATGGAAAGTAAACAGTAGTGCTATTCTTTGCTCTACCTACAAGCGCAGGCAACATACAGGGAGGATATATCCTCTGTTTGCTCTACCTACAAGCGCAGGCAACATACAGGGAGGATATATCCTGTTTGCTCTACCTACAAGCACAGGCAACATACAGGGAGGATATATCCTCTGTTTGCTCTACATACAAGCGCAGGCAACATACAGGGAGGATATATCCTCTGTTTGCTCTACCTACAAGCGCAGGCAACATACAGGGAGGATGTACCCTCTGGTTGCAAACCATATCACTTCTAGTTTCTCCAATCACATTTCTCAAGTTTCTGATTCTTCTGTATTCTTTCTCAAATTCCTGCTGGTTATCAGGATATAGACCAGAGAATGGAATATGTTGCTTACAGCTTGGGTGCAATATCTGTGCCTTTCAGCTTGACAAATCCGACTTCAGCATGGCATGGAACTTTGGCCTTCAGCCAACCTTCTCAGTCGCCTTCTACAAACATGTAATGTATAGAGGTCACTGCTTTGCAATTCTTTGCTCCCTTTTTAGGTCCTGCAGCATAAGTACAGGCTCAGGCATTTCATTTCTAGGCTTGGATCTGCCTGTTACTTGTTGGAGTTCATTGCTGTAGATACTTGATAACTAACTTGACATTATCCACTCCAACAATAGTCCTCTTTGTTTTGGAACTCTAAACAATGGACTGTATGTTTGCTATCTCCAGGAATTGCGAGCAACTTATTTTTGGACTGAGAGTCTGTTACCGTAACTGTGCTAGTTAACAGGATTCTATAATATTGTTGGTTGGTGGTCCAGCGGTCCATGGGCTCATGCCCTTTGACCCAATGCTATTGTGTGATATATGCATGTGTTTGTGAGCTGTTTTTTTGTTCCATATAATGTGTTCCATTTATCTGATCCTGGAGGGAGAAGCACTTTCCTGATGTCATCCAGCGCTGGACATTCAAAAAGCTGGTGGTCAACAGTTTCATAGAGATGAATGCACAGCCGGCACCCTGGAGTGTGTTGTGGTTGTATTCTGCTCAGGTGATTGTTAAGCTGTACATGTGTGCGCAGTCGGAAGATTATACTCTGGTCTTTCCTTCCCAGGAGGTTGATGTTGTCCTTAGCATTTGGGCTGGTCATATATTTATAGAGGTTCTATAAGATGATTAAGATGAAACACTGAGGTTTACCTTTTCAGACATTCCTTCCCAGAAATTGGAATAGTAGCCCTCAACAGAAGCATTTAGCATAGGACCAATTACCAATCTTGCAACAACACAAAAACATTGAGAATTAAAAGAGAATTACCAATATTAAATAAAACAAAACACATCAAAAATGTTAACACTTTAACACATCTGTAACAGGACATTATATATATATATATATATATATATATATATATATATATATATATATATATATATATATATATATATATATATATATATATATTTTCAAGATGTTAACACTCTAATAATTCAAGATGTTACCCACACTAACAAATATAAAACAGGAATAAGATATGTATACTTCTTCTGCATTTGTTCTTAAGCTCTTGCAGATTAGCAGGATGTAGTCCGGAGAATGGAATGTGTTGTGCTAGGGTTTACAGCTTAGCTGTGATTATCTATGCCTTTCTGCCTGATACAACAACTTTAGCATGGCTTCTAGGCTGTTTTTTTACAGCTGAGCTGTGATTATCTGCGGCATTCAGTCTGACACATTGAACTTCAGCAAGGATTCTGAGTGATTTAAATTGGATAGAACAGCAAATTTCACCACAAAATACCTTAGTTGCTTCTTATGACATGCATGGCCTATTAATTAAGGACATAACTCTAACTGAATTTCAAAGTGGATGTCGTCCATGTGTTGCCTGGGCCAGAGAGGGGAGCAAATAGCAACACTGTTTACCTTCCACGAATGTTGTAAAAGGCGACTAAAGAGGTTATGGGATGGAGTTGGCTGTCCCATCCCATATAGGGTCAGTGACCCAAAGCCATGCTGAAGTCAGTTGTTTCAGGCTGAAAGACGCAGATATCGCAGCAATGCTGTAAACCATGATACAACGCATTGCGTTCTCCAGACTACATCCTGCTTATCTACAGGAGTTTGAGAATGAATGCAGAAGAAGAAGACAAAAAGTGGATGAAACAAATAGTCATAATCACTTGTGATGGACAAACAATAACAACAACAATGACATGCATGGAAGGTAAACAGTGTTGTTATTCTTTGCTACCCTTTCGGATCCTACCACATATGTATTCAAGAAGGTAACACTCTAACAAATATAAAACTGGACTGACATCATAAGTCATCGCTGTCTTATAAAAGATATTGTCACAAGTGGATAATAATAATAATAACAGTTGTGTACCCATAACATTTTCATCTGGCATGCTGAAGGTCTTACCAGCGGACCATCAGACCAACCAGAATGTAACAGTAAATACCTAGTAGATGACGTGCAAATATAGTGATGCTTTCCTTTCGTGGAAGCCTTGCGTCACTTCATCTATGCAGCTATATGTTCATTCCCTCTCAGTAAAAGGCTTCTTCAAAATCATTGCAAACCACAGAGAGTTGCAGCCTTAGTGTGTGTGAAATAAAGCTCTGGAGAAACCCCTCGACTGCACAAAAGAAGAATTCTATTTCTCAAAATTCCTAGTGATTCAAACAAACGTAACGCTTTCTTAATATCCAAAATCATACCAGCTGTTCAAATAATAATAATAACAAATACATTACACATCAACATCTCAGGCAAAGAATATTTCAATCAATTTTGTTTGGGTCATTCATTATCAAACTCCAAACTGAAGTATGTATTTGAAGCTTTGGATTCTTGACATTTATCTGTGTACAAGATCCTTAGTCAGTAGTGGTGACCCAATAGTCTGCAGCGGCCTGTTCTAACATGAAACTGTCCAGCAGGATGTAGTTCAGACAAGGGAAATGCATTTTGTCATCGTTTTATCTGCATCACTGGCCCAACACATGCAATTTCAGCTGTAAAGTTTCATTAAATGTACAAGAGCATACAACACACTTACTTTTTCTGCCCCATAAGAATTTGAAGAGTTCTATTATTTTCTAGTGTCACATCAGCATCGATCATCTATCAAAAAGATAAAAACCTGCATTATCTAGTTGCATGTGGACAATATTTTTTTAAATCAGTAAAAATCATTTTGCATTCAATACAACAAAGTATATACACTCTACCGCCGAAGACAGTAGAACACCTCCTTATTGACTGTCCTTACATTTCAACTGACAGGAAAAAACTTGTACAGACACTGTTAACAGTCTGAAACTCACTGTATGGATCACTAAGTCAACTTTAGAAGACCTGCACTTTTTTTTAAAGAATGGCTTCACGCTGCCAAGACAAGAGTAGAACTACTCAGTCTATCTATCTATCTATAAGCTGTATCCCTTGTTTGCCTTGAAGTGTCAGGGGTAGAAGAGTTCTCTGGAGATGGCATTCTTGTGTGCTGTTTGTAAGCTTGTTCCTGTGGCTTCTTTGATTTCTGTGATCAATCTTTTACATGGTCTGCCTCTGGCTTTATAGCTTGTCTATGTGAAATGGCCATCTGTGGCATGCTGTCTGTTGGTAGTCTGGAAGCGTGTGAAAACCACTTGATTTGTTGTCTTTTGATGTGTTCCAATACTGGTATTGTTTTGGTTATCTGTCTAATGTTATCATTTCTAATTCTCTCTCTTAATGTCACTCCAGCAACAGAGATGTGGTTCTATAGGAGAATGCTGAGAATACCATCAATCAAATCAATCAAAAAACCCATAACCCTTCAGGGTCGTAGGGGTACCACATTGGATGCTTCAGCACACAGAGTCCTCCAGCGAATTCTATCCTCAGCGATGCGGATGAGTGTGGAAATATCTAGCCCTGTCTATTCCTTGATGTTGTCTGTCCATGTCTTTATTCATACCATGGACTGCCAGAAAAAATAATGTAGAGGTGTTGAGTCAAATGCGCAACAGACCTTAATCAATAATATAAGAAAAAGACAATCTTCATTTTTTGGCCACTTCATAAGACAGGGAGGTTTGGAGAACATAGTCACAACAGGCAAGATTGAAGGCAACAGAGACAGAAGGTGACAAAGTGAGAAAATAGTTGACAGTTTGATAACCTGGCACAGCAGGCAAACAACAACGATCTTGATACATAATACTATAGACAGAGAGCTGTGGACAGCCATGATCGCCTACACCAGTCAGCATGGCACATGATGATGACGATGACGAATGACACTCCGAGTATTCTTCGTAGACGTGTCATTTCTGCTGTCACTATTTTACTTTTGTCTTGTGCTGTCATTGTCCAGGTTTGGCACTGGTAGCACAGTGATGGGATAATAATAGTCTTGTATAATGCAACTATTCAGTAGTTTTTGGATATCGAAAACAACAACAGCAGAAGACGGTTGTGTCTGGCTAATGCTTCAAATAGAGCAGCAACACACTGCATTGTTATTCCCTGGGCTACATCCTGTTTGAAATTTAGTAGGACCAATGTCCTGCTACAAGAGACATTCTGCGGGAGTTTGAGAATGAACGACAGCGAAGATGACATATATACTTGAATAGTGAGTGGTGTGTTCATTGTAGTCCTTTGTGCCCTTCTGTCAATCATGTTACAGCAGTAGCAGCTTCATCTTCTTCTGCGTTAATTCTGCAGTTCTGTTAGTTAGCTTGATGTTGTTCAAATAATGGGATGTTTTGTCATGTTTTACAGTCAATATAAGGTACTACTGCAGTGAAATGAACAACAATAGTACTTATGTAGAACACAGGTTTTTGAAAGTTTCACTTGAACATGATGGACTATCACTAAAACTAAGGGTTACGTATTTACACCTTTCAGCCTAACACATCCGACTTCAGCATGACTTTCAGCAGTCAATAAACTGAATTTGTTGTTTTATTTGCAGCACACCTGCGTGATATTACAATTGTCTTTTCAATTGCTGGAGAACTGCCCAGTCCGTATTCTTCCATGGTGTGAAATTAAATAATCATCAAGTGGATGCTTAAAAAACATGTAACTAGATGTAATGTAATAGAAGTAATGTATTAGAAGTAATGTAACTAGAAGTAATGTAGCTAGAAGTAATGTAACTAGAAGTAATGTAACTAGAAGTAATGTATAAGAAGTACGGTAATGTAACTAAAAGTAATGTAACTAGAAGTAATGTATAAGAAGAAATATAACTAGAAGTAATGTATTTGAAGCAATGTAACTAGAAATAATGTATAAGAAATAATGTAACTAGAAATAATGTATAAAAAGTAATGTAACTAGAAGTAATGTATAAGAAGCAATGTAACTAGAAATAATGTATAAGAAATAATGTAACTAGAAATAATGTATAAGAAATAATGTAACTAGAAATAATGTATAAAAAGTAATGTAACTAGAAGTAATGTATAAGAAGCAATGTAACTAGAAATAATGTATTTGAAGTAATGTAACTAGAAGTAATGTATAAAAAGTAATGTAACTAGAAGTAATGTATTAGAAGTAATGGCCTGAGCTTCTAGTTCAGGGTGCAAAAAACCGTGCCATTGTCACTTGCCAAGCATATCGTAAGAGGCGACTAAGGAGGCTTTGGGATGAAGTTTGCTGTCCCATCCTAGGATGATCAAAGTGACCTAGAAGCCTTGCTGACAGATGTGTTCTTCCAAAAAGCATAGACATCACAGCAAAGCTGTAAACCATGACACATTGAATTATGTTTTCAGGACTACATCCTGCTAATCTACAGGAGTTTGAGAACAAATGCAGAAGATGAAGTCACACAATCCGACAATTAATGTGACATATACTAGAAAATGTTCTTTCAAAATCGGTTACATTTATTAAGAATTTCTTTTTCTATTCAGCTCATTGTGATGTTTTTAACTACTAATTTCTTTTCAGCTCATTATGATGTTTTTTACTACTAATTTATTTTTCTATTCACCTCATTGTGATGTTTCTTACTACAAGTTAATGTTAAATACTAAACAGTAAAAATTAACTCACAAACAGATAGTCAGCCCAAATATTCCGAGCATGTTCTAGAGCCTTTTCCCTCAGACCAATCACATTTGCAAACCGTTTTTCTGTCCAATCACACGTAGATTTTTCATCTGTATATCCTAAAGATGAACCAATAAACTACAATTGAACAACTGATTATAGTTGTGCTTTTTCAATTTTCAATTTGAAAAGAAACAATTATTTTATGACCAAAAAAAAAGGAGAACAGTTTACACGTTTTTTAAGTTTGTCCTAAGATGAGAGACACCTGTTGTAAGCTTGTCCTAAGATAAGAGACACCTGTTGTAAGCTTGTCCTAAGACCAGAGACACCTGTTGTAAGCTTGTCCTAAGACCAGAGACACCTGTTGTAAGCTTGTCCTAAGACCAGAGACACCTGTTGTAAGCTTGTCCTAAGACCAGAGACACCTGTTGTAAGCTTGTCCTAAGACTAGAGACACCTGTTGTAAGCTTGTCCTAAGACCAGAGACACCTGTTGTAAGCTTGTCCTAAGACCAGAGACACCTGTTGTAAGCTTGTCCTAAGACCAGAGACACCTGTTGTAAGCTTGTCCAAAGACCAGAGACACCTGTTGTAAGCTTGTCCTAAGTCGAAAGATGGTGGTCTGTTGTTACCTATGCAGTTGGTGAATGGGGTCTTCTTCTTCATCGTTCATTCTCAAACTCCCGCTGGATATCTCTTTTAACAGAACAATGGTCCTACTAGATTTCCAGCAGGATGTAGTCCAAAGAATGGAAATGCGTTGTGTCGCCGTTTTATTGCGTCAATGTCTTTGGTGGTTGTTTCTGATCAATATTCATATCTTTCTTCCACTGTGATGTTTAATGGCTGTGGATTAGTGGTTGTGTTCATTCTCAAATTTCAGCTTGCTAGTAGGATGTTCTAAGTTTCAGGAGTTTGAACATGATGATGAGTTTACTGATTTTTAGCAGCCATCGACAAATACAAGAATCTGCAAGAGTTTTGTAACTATTGAGTGGTGTCATAAAGTTCAAGAATCTACAAGAGTTTTGTTTTGTAACTATTGAGTGGTGTCATAAAGTTCAAGAATCTGCAAGAGTTTTGTTTTGTAACTATTGAGTGGTGTCATAAAGTTCAAGAATCTGCAAGTTTTGTTTTGTAACTATTGAGTTGTGTCATAAAGTTCAAGAATCTGCAAGAGTTTTGTTTTGTAACTATTGAGTGGTGTCATAAAGTTCAAGAATCTGCAAGGATTTTGTTTTGTAACTATTGAGTGGTGTCATAAAGTTCAAGAATCTGCAAGAGTTTTGTTTTGTAACTATTGAGTGGTGTCATAAAGTTCAAGAATCTGCAAGAGTTTTGTTTTGTAACTATTGAGTGGTGTCATAAAGTTCAAGAATCTGCAAGAGTTTTGTTTTGTAACTATTGAGTGGTGTCATAAAGTTCAAGAATCTGCAAGAGTTGGGATGGGACAATGTGAAAGTCATTGATTGTATGCACCAGCTGGTATTAAATTAGACAAATAAACTCACAAATTATTTCCTTTAATTTTTACGTCTATTAAATCTAATTTTTACAAAATACTTTTACCTTTATTTTTGTGGTTAATTTTAACATCAACATGGTGGTATAAATGAGACACAGCCGACATGCAAATTCTGTCAACATTGCAGTTGAATTATCTACGTTGTGATCACTTCGAATCCTAGGAGATGAATAATGAAAAATTGCAATGACAAAGAGAAAGTTTCCACTAAAATAATTGTATTTGTTTTCAAAGGTATCAAATAAATCGGCAACACAACACGTATCTTTTCTCTGGACGTTAACAAAAAAAATGTTTTTCTTCTTTTGCGTTCATCTCAAACACCTGATTGTCAGTAGGATATAGCTCAGAGAAAAGAATGTATCACAATTTACAGCATTGCTGTGATATCTAGTCTGTGCTTTTCTGCCTGACACACCCGACTTCACAACGAATTGCACAGGGCGATAGGGCAATGGATCGAGCTGATGTTTTGAACTCCATAAAACCCACAGAAGATGGATGAGTCGGGCCATTGGTGCAAATAAAACGGCGACACAGCACATATCCATTCTCTGAACTACATCCTGCTGGAAATCTAGTAGGACCATGCTCCTGCTACAAGAGAGATACAGCGGGAGTTTGAGAATGAACGATGAAGAAGAAGAACTCCATAAGAAATATAGCACACAAGAGTGAGTCTAGTGTGGATAATTATTTATTTTTAATGTCCAGGATTAAAGATGAGGGTTTGAAATGTGGTGTTGCTAAAAGTGAATATTTTAGAGGGCGTAGAAAAATGATGGTCAACCAGAAGAGGACCGGTACTGAGAGCAGAAGTTTAATGGCAGATACACTCAGGTAGAGATCGGAGCAACTATGAACGTGTCCAGTTTGCAGTGATGATCAGACGACTAACTAAGTAACTATCTGACCCATACGATTTCAGCATAGCTTCTGGGTCACTTTGATCTCCTATAGGATGGGACAGCCAACTCCAATCCCAAAACCTCCTTTAGTCAACTCTTACAACATGAATGGCAAATAACAGTGTCTTTGCTCCCCTTTCAAGCCCCAGCAGCACATGCGTTGTTAATGGAGTTTTACTTTAATCTTCAGATAACGATTGCTGTATGTCTGGCATTGTATCTTATGGGCAAGTTTACCAGATGACTTTTTAACTCAACTCGCTATGGCTGTCCCTCAACTTTTGTGGCTTACAACTTGATGGCAATATTTACATCTTCCTGTCCGACTTCAGAATGACACTTTTCATGATTTAGTCACCCTCATTCAATGATACTTATACATAATACTTTTTTTGGTATCTTCTTCTTCTTCAGCGTACATTTTCAAACTCCCGCTGAATTCTCTTGTAGTAGGACATGGCCTTCTAGATTTCTAGCAGAATGTAGTCCAGAGAATGGAAATGTGTTGTGTCGCCATTTTATTTGCGCCAATGGTCCGAGACATCCGTCTTTGGCGGCTTTTTGGTATAATAAGCTTCAGTGGTTATTATGAGCATGTGCCAAATATCTATCTATTGTTATTTTCACTTGTGCAGTTAAGAGTCAATGGGAGGAAGTTGAAGTTACCTGTCTTTGGCCATTAGCTTCACATTGTCCATCGTCAGCCCGTTTTTCATGGCTTCTTTGATTGTCTCCATCATTTAATTCAACAAATGGGATTTCAACCCGATCCACTCAGATGGCCCCCACATACTTCACAACTTGAGCCAATACGCTTTCCATTTTCGACCATACACCATATCTCTAAAAATGATGCGATTTCAGTCAAGGCTTCAAACGTATATTCTTATGCTACTACGAATATGGACCAGTCAATGGACACACAGACAACAACAACACACACACTGTACAGGTATATATATTCCTCAAGAACCACATAGGCTACATTAAACATTAGTAATATGTCTTTTGGCACATTAAGAGCTTTATGCCAAAAAAAGGTACTACCAAGACCAATTAAATAATAACCATCGAAGATGGATGTGTCGGCCATCCGCGCAAATATCCATTCTCAGGACTACATCCTGCTGGAAATCTAGTAGAACCATGGTCCTGTTACAAGGGAGTTCCAGCAGGAGTTTGAGAATGAATGATGAAGAAGAAGAATAAGACCTATAACCCATTAGGGTTGCAGTAGTGGCACACTGGATACATCAGCACAAAAAAGCTCTCCAAACAACTCTATCCTCAGCCGTTTGGAGGAGTGTAGAAAAATCACGCCTAGACCATTCCTTGATGTTTCAATACAGAATTTTCTGTCCTCCATCCACCCTCGACTGCTCCATGCACAATAATTTTATAAAGAGAATCATATCTCGTTATATGTCTAAACCAAATAAGTTTACGTTATTTCACAGATGCCAAAAGTGGTTATTGATATGACCACAAGTTTTTTTATTTCCAGCCTGTTAAATAGTCCCTATAGGCCTATTTGTCGTATGTTCTGGCTAATTCTTACAGATGTCTATAGCACTTCTTTTCAAAAGCCAGAGTCCTTCTTTCAGTGTCTGCATTGAGTGTCCAATTTTCACATTAAAAAAGACAAATTTAAGCCTACTTGTAAACATAAATACCACATAGACACATAAACAATGATGCCCCAGATGTACATGGGTAAATGACTAATATAATAATTAAAAAGCATCTAGATTTATGGAGAAAGATCATGCCACTCACATACTCTAACTTTCAAAAACTGCATATCAGTATTAATATAGGCATTAGCACTAAATTTTCAAATTGGGTTTATTAATTAGTAAATAATTTAATAATGTACAGATCAATCATAACAGCCAACAGTATTTTGGCATTGTGACTTCTCGCTTCATTCATATAACATTATATCAATACATTCATTTCAAGCCCTGTCATCTTCTCCCTTTTTTAAACAAGCAATCATGTAAAATTTATGAAATAATCTTACCACAACCCTATGCGGTGTTTTGGATAGTCCAACTTTTCAGTCACAAGAACAACGGCAAAGAATGAGCTTTATTTCGAACTAAAGTTGCAATTACCACTGTAGGTAGAAGCTGTGGGGCGTCATCATTCAACTCTGCTCTAGCGAATATAGATTTTCCTATACCAATAAACTCTACATTACCTACAACAAACAAAAATAACAAGCACAAATAGGGCCTATAGGTATTTCAAGTTTGGCCAACACTGTATACTGAGCGTCGCCATCTTGATTATATTAAAAAACTCAACCATAACATTTGATAGCTTAGTCTGCACGTGCATGCTCTCTGGGCGGAGGATTGGCGTAAAGCTATTGAGAAGATAATATGCTTATTGTTGCGTTGGTGAAACCCCTGTGTGCTGCCGTGGACCGAAAAGAGGTTCAAATAAGTAAAGTGTCGCTGTAACATGTCATGCATGTCGTAAGAGGCGACTAAGAGGGTTTTGGAGAAAGTCTGTAGAGAGCTTGTGTTCCAACCCACACCCTCATAAGAAAATTCAATATTTAGTACAATAGACAGACAAAAGATAGGATCCTCCTCCTTTCTAGTTGTTCTTTATAAAAACCTTCAAAAGTTCCACAAAACGAAGTGATTATCTTTTTTATGTATTACCCCCCCCCCCCAATTTCTCATCGGTCGTGTATGCAAGCCGCATCGCCCAAGACAGAGAGGAATTCAGAGAGTTCATTGGGAAGACAACGTTCTGGAAAGTATACATTACATGACAATAACTTATGATGGTAAATGCAAGACCGAAATTATAAGCAGAATAGGACAAGCAAAAGCAGCATTCCATAAAATTGCATTATTGGAGGACGGGTAATGTTTCATTCTCATTCATTAGTCAAAGTAACCCCAAAAAAATCTGACGTCGGATGTTTCAGGTCGAATGGTGCATAAGTTGCAGCCTAGCTGTAAAGCATGATACAATACATAGTGCAAAGAGTGCCACATTGCTATCATGCAGACCCAGGGTGAGCAGAAACCAAGATTCTAAAAGTACCCTCTCGTGGTGCACCCTGGGAACAGAAGCACAGCGGCTTATGCTGTGTTCCTTGCCAACACTTTTATATTTCATGTCCGCGAATGTGAAGGTTGAAGATAAAATAATAACTTGGGGGGGGGGGGAGAGACAAGCAATATCTCTGACAACTCTGCGCCACACGCATCGGCAATGTCGACCCATGGTGACGCAAGTCACTCTAGCTCTGTCAGCCGAAATGAAGATATATTGTGGAGCGGCCAGTATCAGTGTCCCGAGATAGGTAGATGTCATTACGAATATCGAAAATCGTGCGCAAGTCTCAAGGGAAGTAAGACTGGCATACTATAATGAGAGGGCAGCACATCGCTAGAGGGCAGCGCCACGTGAAGATGTGTCATGTGACGTATTCCTTCCAGAACGTTGTCTTCCCAATGAACTCTCTGAACCTCTCTCTGTCTTGGGCGATGTGGCTTGCATTTTACTGTCGTCAGTCCATCGTCTTCTTGGTCTGCCCTTTCTCCTCATTCCAGGTACTCTTTCCTCCATTATTTGTCTTTCTAAACAATTGTGTCTCTTTATATGACCAAACACTAATAGATCTAGTCAATAAATCAAGTCATGAATATGGGCTGGATATAAATATCCAAAAAACAAAAACCATGACAATCAACAAAGACACAGAAGAACAAGAGCTAAACATAAACATACATGGAGAGAAACTACAACAAGCAAAACAGTATCAATATCTTGGAAACATAGTCACAAATGATGGCAGATGTGAAACAAAAGTTAAAAGGAGAATAGGAATGGCTAAAAGTATTTTCAATTACATGAGGAAAATATTAACATCTAAACAAATTACAAACAAGTTAAACATGAAAATTATAAAATGCTACATCTACTCTATATTAATGTATGGCTCAGAAACATGGACACTAAATAAACAATTAGAAGATAGAATTGATGCCTTTGAGATGTGGGTATATAGAAGAATAGGGAGAACATCATGGAAAGAGAAGAAAACAAATAAAGAGGTACTAAATACACTTAATATGAAGAAAGAACTACTAAGAGAAATAAAGATCAGGTAAATAAAATATTTTGGTCACATTAAAAGACATAACACCTTATTGAAGATCTTACTTGAGGGTAAAGTCAAAGGGAGGCGAGCAAGAGGTAGGCAGAGATACAAATGGGAGAGTAACATCACACGATGGACAAGTTACAGTCTAGCAGAATGCACCACCAAGACAAGAGACAGGAGATGTTGGAGATCCGTTGCAGCCAATCTTCGTTGCGGAGACGGCACTTAATGATAATGATGATTTGACCAAAAAGGCGTAGTTTTCTTTTTGTTATTGTGTTTAGTAACCAACACTCTGGAATCTTCAATGTGTTTATAATATCTGAATTTCTAATTGTTTTCTTCCATGATATTCTAAATATATTTCTGTAGCATTTCAGCTCGAAGGCGTTGATCTTCTTTGCCGCTGTTTTACTTACACAGACGTGAAGATAGAATAGAGAAAACGGTACATGGAAATCGGAACTAAAGCACTGTTCAACTCGAGACAAACCTCTAGTCAACGGTCATTTAAAATATATGTAAAGACACAGACTTGGACGAGGGGTTCATAATATTGGTGAATGACACCTCGGCTAAGATGGCGAAGGAACTCATGCCCAACTCTACTGTCGCGTTTTTCCTAAACCGGAATCTCATGGGGTTTATTGCTCACAAAGAGAAAGTTAACTCTATCCTTAGCTGCATCTCTATCAACAGCAACTTATAACAATACGTTTATAGACCACACACAAAAAAACCCAGGATAATTCAAGTCCATGCTCCAACTGCCGAATACGATGAAGAGGAAATATACGTATTTTATGTTTTAATACTGGAGGGAACTGTCGAATGTGAAAGAAGCAGAGCAGGGGAAATAAAGGCATGGACAGACAACATCAAGGAATGGACAAGACAATGTTTTTTATCACTCACCCGCATCAGTGAAGATAAAAATCAGTGGAGAACTATATGTTCTGAAGCCTACAATGTGGTACCTCTACGACCCTGACGGGTTGTGGGTTTATAGATCGATAGCGGAATTATGTTCACAGATGAGGAATGCTTCAATACCTGATGGGTACATGAGCAATGCACCTAATTACAGGAGACAAGTACACTAGCAGCGGAACACCTCATGCGAGACAGGTGTAGTCGACCCAAACCTAAATACTTGATTACCGCCTCCCCGGAGACTGACACCCGGGGACATGATTTGGCCTTAAATTCCAAAGGCACAATGGGTAATAAATCGTCGCAGCGTAGAGTCAATATACATATGTCACCTGGCAACATTGCTGTTCTTTACTTTCCTCTCAGACCTTGGTAACACATGGGCGGCAATTCAATATTATTTATGGTATAAATAGAACTGAGAACACGTCGAGTAGAATTAAGAGTGTTTATCCAGCTAGCTAGCCATGGGGACTATCAGCATGCATATTCTTTGACATCTTCTCAGGGAGATGTAGAATTGTGGGTTTGCCTTGAAGTACAATAACATGGATTAACCAATAGCTTCTTTAATGTGATATTTCTTTAGCAGAACATCATCAAGCACTGCTACTCTCTGTTCTGTGCAACCATCATCAAGCACTGCTACTCTTTGTTCTGTGCAACCATCATCAAGCACTGCTACTCTTTGTTCTGTGCAACCATCATCAAGCACTGCTATTCTCTGTTCTGTGCAACCATCATATTTTCTCCAGTGTCATATTAAGGAGGCCCTTTTCTTCTGCGTTCTTTTTCAAACTCCTTCAGATTAACAGGATGTAGTCTGGAGAATTAAATGCACTGTGGCATGGCTTGCAGCTTGGCTGTGATAACTTGGCCATTGGTCCTGACACATTTGACTTTAGCATAGTTTCTGTGTCATTTGACCCTGTAAGAGATGTGACAGCCAACTCCACCCCCTAAAAGCCTGAGTCACCTCTTACAACATGCATGACATGTAAAAGTTTCACTATTATTTTCTCCCCTTTCAGGCCGGGCAACAGGGCGAAGAAGGTCCTTGCCAGAATCTTTTTTTCCTATTCATTTATTACTACAGATTAACTGTCTGTCAATATTTGATGTAAGTAAAACTGAAACTCTACATCTTTTGAAATGTTTGATCTCTTCTATTCTATGACCCTTTTTGTATCATTAAAGTAAATATTAAATATCTGCAATGAATAAATCATCAATCCACAGACAAAAGTCCACAAGTAAAAAGTACAAAGAGGAGTTTGTTGGAGGTCGTAGAAGCTCAAATTCAAGGTAGTAACAATATCAGTGTATTTGTTGTCCTCTATTTTGTTATATTTCTTATACTATATATTCATCCAAGACTGGTAACATTACATCTGTGTCCATGTGGGCAGACAATGGAGCATATCCTGCAAGACTGCATTTCACTAAACCAGTTAAAGGAGGAACGCTGGCCTATAGAGACGGTTGTCTACAGAAAGATGTTAATAATTTTGGCAGACCATCTGACCCAGTTGGCAGATGTTTTTTTTACACCCTTTGATACAGACCACAGAGTTTGATGAATCCATTCGCTTGAAGTGTTTTCTAGTGCTCTTTGGGCACTCTTCTTCTGTGTTCGTTCTTAAACTCCTGCATATTAGCAGGATGTAATCCGGAGACTGCATGATCATCCTGTCAAGTTCGTCCGTCATAGTCGATAATGACGATTTGGTATCAACTGTAAAAGGTAAAGGTAATATGAGTTATGAATCAGTGTCATAACACATGGTTTCCCATAAGTGCTCATCTGTCTAGTCAGTGGTTGACCAGAAACCCCCATCGAAGATGGATGTGTCGTATTATTGGTGTAAATAAAACGGCGACTCAACGCAGGGAATTTCCATTCTCTGGACTAAATTCTGCTGGAAATTTAGTAGGACCATTGTTCTGCTGCAAGAGATATCCATTGGAAGTTTTGGAATGAAGAAAAAGACAAGAAACCTCCTGAAGAGGGTCCTCGACAACACTTGCTAAATTAATATGGCACCTTCTCAGAGTTTGAGCCCTGATATCCAACTTTCTCATGTCTGGTTTAACCATGGGAGTAATTTTTATTTAAACCATGAATAATGAATGGACCCATGTGACGTCAGTGACCCACAAAGCTGTACTAAATTTGGTTTGTTGTACTGAAAGGAGCAGATATCCCAGACAGCTGTAAACCTTGATTTGGCAGATTCTGTTCTCCAGAATACATCCTGCTAGTTTACAAGAGTTTGAGAATGAATGCAGAAGAAGAAGTAACGGTTCATGCCTGGAACGTGTGCCTACCAATGTTTACAGCGCTCATAGTTTTTAAAGAATTGTCTGTTCATAATTTTTTAATATTTTGTGACATTGCAGAATGCAATTGTTTAGTAGTTTGAAGCCAGGGAAATAATTAATGAAAATAGGAAGAACACAGTTTTTGAAACACAGCAGGGGGGGGGGGTTAGGGATAGAATTAGAATTAGTTGTAGGTAAAGGTAGGCCCCATGGCAGCCACCTGATGTCACGGATGAATATAACTTCATGCACTAAGCCACAGCAGCTATTAATTGTGGTGGCCAGTTCCCTTTCTTACTGTCTTTACCTCCCCTAACTCATGTGTCAGGTACCCTAATACAGCTGAGTCGACAGGAGGAGTGGTCGTGTCCAGCGAGAAATCACAACGGGAATTTTTGTTTGTCCGGACAAGGTTTCGAACCTGGTATGCTGTAATCCAGAGATAGCAAGCAAGCTCACTATCAATTAGGCTACTGTGCTCCTCAGAATTAGTTTTAACACTGCGCCTAACACCTCTCCCCTCCAAACTCTAGCATTATCCCTTCTCATTAAATCATGGCATAATTTCACTAACATTAGCCGTTTTTGTAATTTGTGACGACATGCTCTGCAGTGATGTAAAATTATTGACTACATGAAAACTGTGTAAACCATAACAAACTTTCAATGAACCTGTGCATAATTTCTGAGTTCATTCTATTTTCTGCTTATAGACGAACTATTACATAGGCACGTGTTCCAGACAAGGACAGACGTGACATTATTCTATTGATCTGCTGATGCCCAAAAAGGGATCAAAGTATAGCAACCTTGTGACCTGCTATGCATGTTGTAAGAGACAGCTAAGGAGCTTTAGGGGTGTACTTTTCTATCCTATCACATGGGTCAAAGTGACCATAAAGCCATGTCAAAGAATGAGTCTAGAGAACTGAGTTCATTATGTGTGGTTTACAGCTTATCTGCGATATCTCGTCTTTCTGCGACACATTCCAACTTCAGAATGACTTCTGGGTTACTTTAGTATTCTATGGGATGGGTCAAGACAACCCCAAATTTCCTTATTCATCTTTAACAACATACATGACAGGTCATAGTTTTGCTATTCTGCGCAACACTTTAAGATCCCGTCAACATACTGGGGGCAACTAAATCTTCATATCCATGACAAGGGGCTGGCTGTGATGTGTACTGATCCAAATAAAACATTAATTAAAGTCAATATTATTAATTTGAAGATTTGTCACAACTTTCTAATTTTCAGGGGGAATCTCCCTAGTGTAATGGGGTTAAGCTGTTCGCCTTGAGTTTAAGAGGTCATGAGTTCGAATCTGACTCATGTCATTTTGTGTATAAAGTGGATTTTTTCAGAGATCCCTGTGGGTTATCACTTGAAGCTATGGAGTTATGTACTATGAGTGGTACTCTTGGCAGGCGGCATGCCACTTTGTTGAGAGTGATGAGTATATATGGGAAACCGAGTACAGTGAAGTCAATCCTCTACAACTTTTGAACCCTTTTTTTAACTTTTCTAATTTTCAGATGATGGGAGATAAAAAAAGACAGAAAGTAGAACAGACTGCAGATAAGCATCAACAAATGACTTCAGTAGTGTAATATGAAGAGTGGAAAAGAAAAATATTAGCTAGAGCTTCTGAAACCTCTCGATGCTTTACTAACCTTATTGCCCATGAATGGAAACAATCAGGGCTTCATGATTGGGGTGCCCAAAGAGGAAGCTTATGGGGTGTACTTTGCTGTCCTATTACATGGGTCCTCCAATTGTGTTGTTAAATGTTGTGGGTGAAGTTGGAGTTGTTAGACTTTAGCTATTGTCAGCACGTGTCTCTTTAAGGTTTCTTTGATTGTCTCCATCCATCTAATTCTTGGTCTTCCTTGTTCCCTGTAGCCCGATCTTCAGCTGTTGTATGCACAAAGTGCTGGTTGCTTTGGTTCTATTCTAATGATGTGACTAAACCACCTTGTTTGCTGTCTCTCAATGTAGTCTTGAGATGGTTTTTATTTCTTCTCTGATATCTTCATTTCTCCGTTGGTCTCAATGTTTTATATTTTTAACTTTTCTTAAACATCTCATTTCTCGCAAATGTATTGTTAAAACCATACCTTGCAAGGTGAGGTTAGTCTCAAGAATTTTCACCCCTTGGGGGACTGTGTGCTAAAGATTTCAATGTGGTACCCTTATGACCCTGATGGGTGCAGGTTTATAAATATAATAGATATTTAATATAAATAAAATTGTTGAAGATTATATGAAGTACTTTGTCATTTTTTTAACCACAATGAATGACAGAATTATATCAAAGAATGATTGTCCAGATTTAGAGACATGTCTCAGAAATAAGAGATTTCTTCTACATCAATCGGTCTGATTCTGAAATATTTTTGAGTCATGACCCCATTTTATAGAAACAATCTGATCTGCGACCCCATTTTACGAAACAACGTTACCCTCTACCGGAATACATTAAAACAAGGTCTTGATATAGTTAGAAGAAAACATACAAATTTACAGCTATTTGCGTCTTTACAGATGGTCGAAAAGCTGGCCAGTGCAAAATTTCATATGAACAAGGAGACCCTCAAATTAATTAAATTGCCAAAATGCATAGTGTCTATGTTTCACACGATTTCTTTCCTAGGCAAGTTTTATTGGTTGGTTGGTTGCTGATCCAGCGGTCCATGTGCTCATGCCCTTTGACCCAATGCTATTGTGTGATATATGCATGTGTTTGTGAGCTGTTGTTTTGTTCCAAATAATGTGTTCCATTTATCTAGCCCTAGAGTGAGAAACATTTTCCTGATGTCATCCAGTGTTGTGCATTTAAAAAGGTTGCGGTCAACATTTTCATAGGGATGAGTGCACAGCCGGCACTCTGGATTGTGTGTTGTGGTTGTATTCTGTTCAGGTGATTGTTAAGCTGTACATGTTGTGTGGTGTGCAGTCGGAAGATGATGCTCTGGTCTTTTCTTCCCAGGAGGTTGATGTTATCTTCAGGATTTGGGCTG
This sequence comes from Meghimatium bilineatum, assembly GCA_034231615.1. NCBI lineage: Eukaryota > Metazoa > Mollusca > Gastropoda > Stylommatophora > Philomycidae > Meghimatium > Meghimatium bilineatum. The sequence goes on from CM067311.1 coordinate 27,130,951, forward strand.
GTCATATATTTCCCTCCCAGTGTTTCCCATAGCCCATCTGTTCACCAAATTTTCTTTAGTCACATATTTCAGCATCATTTTAACTTTGTGCATGGTTGTTTATGTATATGGCTGTTCTTGTTGAGCTCCCATCTTTGCTAGTCTGTCTGCCTTGTCATTGCAAGGTGTGTTTGAGTGGCCAGATATTCACTGCATAACAATGTAAGTAGCTGGTTGGCATGGTGATATATTTCCACCAGCTCAGGCTTAGAATGTCCATCACATTCTAGTGCTTGAAGAGCGAACATAGAATCTGTGAAAATAACAATGTTTTGAACTTTTGATGGAAAGGCATCAAATATGGTCTTCAGGTGGTACAATGCAACTTCTAGTGCTGTTATTTCGGCTTCATAGATAGAACATATCTCCCCACAGGCATCAAACAACTCATCAGATGTTTTGTCTGGATATTCTATATAGACACCATAACCTGCTTGATGGTAGTTTTGAAAGCAGACCCATCAGTATAGACATGAATCCATTGTTCTGGGTAGGTGTCTATTGTTTTCTGTGTTGCTTTCATAAGACTTACTGGGTCGGAACTTTTTGGTGCATTATTTCTTAATTGTGTCCACACCTCCGCCCCCTCTCGTTACGCCACTGGTTGTGGGGCATCAACTTTGGCATGACAAAGGCACTTAAATCCAATTTCAATGTATTAATTATTTTGAGGGGCATTTTTATGCCCGGTGCTACCGCAACCCCCTCGGCACGCCCATCACTCAAGGCACGGGGAAGAATATGCTAACAAAGATGGCGGAAATCCCCAGTGAATTATAGCTTGTTTCATGATATAGCCTAATTGGAATTTGTCCGCTGGTTGAAAGGGGCATGCCTCTCCAAAAGAGAGGCAACCTCATTAACCTACCTACCTGTGAATTATAGCAATTTTAGCTTAAAGCTGCATAATTATGTGCTATGAATGATACTCTCGGCTGGCGCGGATCGCTTTGTTGAGAAGGATGGAATACATATGGGATAATCCAACTACAATTAAATAAATCATCTATGTCTTGTCAAAACTTTCCTCTATATAACCACATCACTGTTGCTATACCACAGTAAACCTATTGGACACCCTCGTTAAAAGGTGGGTAGATAGTGTATTAGAGACACTCGGAAATATAACGTCAGAAGAGGCAAATAGAAGAGCAAAAGACCGTACACTCACTCCCTTCTCAATACCGAAGGTACATGAGGACAGAAGAAGAAGCAATAAACCAAAGAACACGGACTATTTTCCACGTTACGGTCCAAAAGGGACCTTTCTCAAGAAGCACAGAACAATAAATAAAACACAATAATGTAAATAATATTTAAAACTGGGATGATTTGGATATCCAAGAGGAAGGTTGCATTACCTTCTCTATTTCCCGACCATGGAGTAGAGAACAAGGAAAGCTAGAGCTTTCCTCCGAATTAGTGTAGACATATCATCTGCAAGAAGAGATTATGAGATCAAAGGGAGGCAGGCTTTTTTGCGTTCGTTCTTTAACTTCCATTAGATCTCTCTTGTAGCAGGACAATGGTCCTACAAGATTTCCAGCAGGATGTAGTCCATTTAAAATACCTCGAATCTAACATATGCAGAGATGAAAATGCAAAATGTCAATGCTGAGCATTTGGAAAAGCAACATCGGTGCTAGAGTATCAATCAAACTTGATATAATATATAGTGTGTTCTATTGTGCTGTATGGTTGAGAGAGTTGAGCACTCACTGCGGACATAAAAAGAGTGTAGGTCTTCGAATACAAATATTACATACACATTTGTATTAATCTTCTTAATCTTGTATAGAAGGCATACGACAAATGTTTATGTAAGAAATAAAATAGAGATGTATACAAATCCACAATAACCATTTTCTTCAATATTCCTTGTATAAAATAATACTGCAGGAAATCGTCGAAAGTGGAAGAAGCAGAGGATAAATAAAAAAACATGGACATACGATATCAAGGACCGGACAAGACACGATTTTTCCTCACTCGTCAGCATCGTTGAAGATAGAAATCGCTGGAGGGCTAAGTGTATTGAAGCATCCAATGTGGTACCCCTACGACCCTTACTACGGGTTTATAAACAGAGATCGATAGTCCAGATAACGAAAATGCGCTGTGTCGTCGTTTTATTTACGCCAATGACCCGACACATTCAACTTCAACATTGGAAGCAGGCTTGAAAAAGAACATTTTGGATGGATAAGACGGTTTATATTCTTCTTCCTCGGCGTCCATTCTCTGACTCCCATTGGATATCTCTTGAAACATGACAATAGTCCCACAGTAAGATTTCCAGTTGGATGTAGTCAAGAGAATGGAAACGTGTTGTGTCGCCGTTATATTTTCGCCAATGACCCGACATACCTGTCTTCGGCGGTGATACACTATACTATCAACATGTATGTTCACACGAAGACACATACCTTGGTGCAGGAAGGAATAAAGTGTCTTGAGAACTTAATTTTTAATTAGAAATCAGTTTCATGACATACGGGACATTCCCATAAGTGTTCGGGCTCTTAATTCCAGCAGCCATAAAAGAGTTTGCAGATTCAGTCCTAGTAAGACGTTCATTATATGATATTTCAGAAAAGACACACTTTCTCCTATCACCAATGAACTCTCATATTTATGTAATTCTGTCACCCGTGTATTGCCAGGGCCCGAAAGGGGAACAAAGAATAGCAACACTATTTACCTTTCATGCATGTCGTACGAGGCGACTAAGGAGGTTATGGGATGGAGCTGGCTAACTCATCCCATATAGGGCCAGTGACCCAAAGCCATGCTGAAGTCGGATGTGTTAGGCCGAAAGGCGCAGATATCGCAGCAATGCTGTAAACCATGCCACAAGGCATTCCGTTCTCCGGACTACATCCTGCTAATCTACAAGAGTTTGAGAACGAACGCAGAAGAAGAATGTGATTCTGTGTATGTGTACGTTATTACCTGCAGCATATTCTTCTTCATTCTGTAGTAAAATCCATGACTACATCTTATTTCTTCTCATTACTGTGCCATCAACCACTGCAATACACACCAGTGAATCTGCTCTTTCGTTGTCTCTGACTCCTGCGCGACTAGGACAGTATTTCAATGTAATACTTTAGATAAATGAGTTGTTCAGTATCATCCTGTTTCCCCTTAGAAAAATATAAAATGTTATTTAGCACTACACATGTAAAAAAAAAAATATGTTAACACCCACCATTTCGGTAAAACTATTGGACAAAATCAGTGTTCCCTCCTCCCCCAGGAAGTATACAAAAAAGACCTAAACAACTTTAAAGAAACCCTTCCTTTTCCTTTCAGCAAAAGCATATATACGGCCATATCTTTAAAAAAAATCAAAATACGATTGAAATAATTAGACGTCAGGTCCTGCCGAATATACTAAGGATGATATCAATGAACCAAAGAGTTCGTTTTTAGTGAAATTATCCTTTAATTTTTCTTGGTCTTCATGTACAAGCTCAAGTATAAATTTTAATGTTGCAAGCTTATACACATGAATAGGAGACATCTTCTCAAAGTATTTCACAACTATGAGAGTTGGATTCTTCTTGGTATGAAGTAAAGAGAAAAACAACTCCCATGTCGGGAAACAACCCGATACTGGAAATGCGAGGGCTGGGGTAACACAAGGCAAATGTATAATGAGAAATGGCCTGGGTAAAATCGTTACCAATATAATCAATATTTGTAAATAAAACATACTAGCAAAGAGACACAGCGACAGACGACATTTCACTAAAAGATTTCATCAGGACGAAACACAACAAACGAAAGAAGCAACATACTAAACATAAGAAAGTACAAGAAATATAGAAAATCACTAAATATGCATCAATATTTTAAATAAAAACACTAAACTAGTGCGCCCTAACTATTTTTTTTAAATGTTGGCACTAGATGATTTGAAAAAGCACCAAACTGGTACAAAAAGCACGAATATTAAAACTATTGTTCAAATTAAAAGTAAAGTACTTTTATGTCGTAAAAATATGAATGTCTTGAAATTAACTCAAGATTACCATGGAACTCAAAATATATAACATATGATTTAATGAAACATCAAACAAAATTCGTTACTTTTAAATATTATATAACTATTTAAAACTATGTATAAATGGTTCATAAAAACGATATATAAAGTTGTAATACATTTTACGACTTGAAAATGCGTCTTGGGCTCATTCATCCGGGGTTGATGGACGTCAGCCTTCTTGTAGACAACACAGGAAAATGCTAATTTTCTGATTTTGGTAATGCTGTCTGACGTCAGGTACAATGTAATAGATAATATTCAGTCATATGTATTGTTGGTGTATAATACCTATATATCTCTAATTGTATTTCTTTTAGAGTGATTTTTATCTCAATAATTATGTTTATTTCCTAACGAAAGTGATCTTTTTGTGCTGTGCTGTTGTTCGTGTTCGGCGTTGAACGTTTTCATTTGTTCTGACTTCCATAGTGTGCAACTCACCCAATATACAGAGACAACAATCGAGACTTGTCAGGCTTATTGGCTGATTGGTTGTACATTGTTCGGCGTACCCATCGTTCTTATTACTGTAGCATTTTGCATTTACTTTATCAAATTATTTCAATTTCTCCATGAACAACATTAAGAATTTAAGGTAACTAACAATAAACAGTAAACATGACATGTCTGATGTCATGAATCCATTATTATTCATTTAGTACATACTTTATCTAGGCATTAGGCACAAAGGAGCTCTTTGGTGTCCAAAAAAAAAGTTTATCATTCAGATAGTCCCAGTAAATTTTTCTTAGGCAATAAAAATAAATAACAACAGTGATCATAAATTATTCATCACTATGAATCATAGTGATGTAATAAGTTTAGTTTTGTATGTGAGCTGCTTGTAGAGGGGAATACTATTCTGAATACTATCGTGGGTCAACTAGTACTAAGTAAGTAGTAGAAATATTTGTAAAATTGCAGTTTAAGCCATCACTGCGCTATAAATAACACACTGTTTACATTTTTAACTAGCCGACGTCACAGATCTCCGCATAACGCCAATCAAATCGATGGTTGCTATGAAGTCACATCTGACATAAAAAAGAATTTTCAAGAATCACAACTGCTGCACATGCTAATATGCTATTTCCAAATACTACTAATAACCCTAATTCTAACCCTACTCTAGGTACTTAACCTTGCCAAATCATACTAAAAAGGTTAGGTAATACCTCGAAATTAGAACAAAGGTCACAGTGATGGCTTAAACTGAAAATTCATAGAGATATTTATTAGCCTGCACTTCTTGATTGTATCCATACTATTCAAGAACTGCACATAATAGCTTTGAACAGACAGAATTGGAGAGATCTGACCTATGCGCTAACTTCAACGCAAAAGGAAAATGAATGAATGAAACTTCTTGATTATAAATTTACTCTGTTGAATTGTCATGCTATTGTGTTTCCTAGGCCTACAACATTATACTGCTAAATTTTCTTTTAGGTCTTCGCTGCGCCATAAATAGCAAACTGTTTAACTTTTTAACTAGCTGACATCACAGATTTCCATGGAATACCAATCTAAATCTAATTGATGTCACATCTCCTGATGCAGACAAGAATTTTTAGAAAACTTAGCATATGTAAGTTAAATATCACAATTGCTGCACATGCTAATGTTACCCTAATTCTAACCTTAATCTTAATTCAGTCACATGTTGCGCATGCCCAATCACACTGCAAAGGTTAGGTAATACCTATCAGCAGAATGTGGTTTCCCAAGAGCTAGTTGGGTCAATCTTGCAGTGCTTAAGAGATGTCTTCAAGTAGTCCTTGAAACATTTCTTCTGGCATCTGCTTGGTCACTTACCTGCACACAGTTCACCGTAGAATAGTCTCTTTGGGAGACATCTGGCTAGCTCAACAAAGTTGAGACCCGGCCAACACGATGTAGATGCTTACCATGTTAATTTATTTGGAGAATCTCATTATATGGGATGTGATCATGCTATCGTACGCCAAGAATTTCCTCAGGCACAGCAGGTGAAAAGAGTTACACTGCCTTGCATGCATAGAACATACATCCAGGTCTTTCTCATTATAATAAACTGCAGTAGAACTAGTACACAATCTGTGCCTCTCGCTAATCAAGAAAGGAAAAACACACAGAGAAAACTATGCATCTACATAGTGTTACATTATACATTACCTATGCGGTAAATAGGACTTTGCCATCTAATTCAGGGTGCAAAAAATATAGCCACTTTTCTTTCCAGGCATAACTTGGAGGCAACTAAGAAAAATTGGGGTATAGGCTGATAACTTGTCCACCTGTAAATACTGTTCCAATGGATCATGAAAAGATGCAGGCTGGTGGACATTGCCCATTTGTTCTTTTGTGGCAGACTCCTGGGAATGCTAAGTGTGCCATCACTGTAGATTAATCAACAGATCTGATGGAAGAATGATGAACTAGTTTGGCCTAGATGTATATCCTCCACTCCTGGCAGGATCTAATGTTCCTGGGATACTGCTGCACTTGAATGCCTCCCTTTGGGGACTAAACATGCATCTCCTCCCCCCTCAATACAACGTTGTCTTAGAGAAAACATACCTTACAAGTTAGGGTTTCACTTCAGTTACTCAACTTAGTTACTAGCCTGTGCATTTGTCAGAGAGGCTATGAGCTGTCAAGAATTACCTGCTCACAGCTAAAAGGATTACTTTATCATCATCATCTTCTAGTACACCTGTTTTTTATGTTGTTTTAAATGGAATGGGGTGGCCAACTTTATTCTCATTTGACCGTAGTTGCCTTGTACAGCATACATGGTAGGTTGCAACATTATTTTCTTAAATATGCAGAGCTGATAAGTCATATAAATTTATCTGCAATGTTTTGTAACTGTTTTTGTCATGTATGATGGTGGGTGCACTGGCTTTCTAGTTGGGTAGACTGTTTGAATTCTTTTAGGAAGAAATTTTCTTAAATATCTTTTAGCTGATCTATTTGGTGGAGGGATTATAAGGCTGTCAAATAGTCCTAATAGTTATGTATTGTGTTGAGGTTTCAAAACCTAGTGTAGCTCAAGCCACTTCACATAGTTATGGCAATGTTTTTGATCCAATTAAAGCTTCTCTTTTCCATTTCACTGAGGCCTAATGGGGAATACTGTATTGGTCTGTATTTCTCATTGGTCAACGCCGTAAATATGTGACGATATGGTGACAACATACCTATGTGACGATGTGTTGCTAGAAATTTAATATGTGAAAGAGAATATCCTGTACAGAAAATCCTTCAACTATTATTTAATTAATTAAATAACTTAAGGTTTGATCCGGCCTCAGGAAATGGCTTCCAGAACCTTTAGTCCTGACTGCATTACCCCTAGCATGCTGATGATCATTAATATGGGTCTAACACTTTGTACACCATGTAATCGTTGTGTGACCAAGGATGATTGGCATACAACAGTAGAGACATGAAAATGGTGGGTCAGAGCTGGAGTGAGCTTCTAGGAGTGGCAGTTGACCAAGCACTTTGGAGACAATTTGTTGTTACTCTTCAGGATGCCATAATGCTTCATGATTAGTCTGCCTTGATGGAGTTTGAAATAGGAGATAAGAAGACTTTTCCCATATTCCTCTGATGTGAAAGGGGAAATCTGTGGCTGTTCTCAAAACTTGCAAATTAACATGATGTAGTCAGTAGAATAAAACACATTGTGTCATGGTTTACATCTTGGCTGCACTATCTGCGTCTTTCAGCCCAACACATCTGACTTCAGCATAGCTTCTGGGTCACTTTGACCGTCTTTTGGGATGGAACAACCAACTTAACCCCCCTAAAACCGTAACCACTTACTATGTGCATTGCAAGCAACAGTGTCACTATTCTTTGGTCCCCTTTTGAATCCTGGTGACACAGACAGAAAAGGGAACTTACTAACAACCTTCTATGTTTGTTTTCATGATCTTGTTAAAGAGACATTGACTTCTTGTACATCTACTCTCTCTTTAAATCATGTTTTTTAAGAAATTGTTTTCATGTTTTCCAGTCATCAGTACACCATTTTATTCACTATTGCATGCAGCAATGTCTTTCCTGCTGATTAAGTCTGAGAAATTGGTCTCTAGGTACTTTGTTCTTTTGCTGGTTTGTCTTTTTTCTGAACTCATCCCACCCATAAAAACGATATATCGTTGCAGAGAGAGACCCCCCACCCCCCCAATTCCGGACGTATCCGTGATTATTCGTTTTTGAAGATATGCCATATAAATTTGTTTTGTTTCAATCGTAAATGACAAGTATTAACTTATTTAACTGTTTAACATTTAGAAATCTGGTTAACAAAAGGAAACCATCGTGGTAATGTGGGATTACATGTGACATGTTTATTTTAAATGAAAATTTGAACAAAGTAGGTTGAGCTTTTCTGAAATTAGTAAAAATGCTTCATCTTTCACTAGTAAGAGAGCTCAAAGATTTAGCAAACATCGGTCTTTATTGTTCTTTGAGTTTTATATTGGAGATATTATTTCAAGTGATGTGTCGGAAAACAAGTGTTTTTTATTTTGACAGGGGAGGTTACCGATTTGTTGAAAATTGGAAAATAAATAGGCCTCGACCTAATATTATTTTTAGGGAAAATTCTAAAACTGTTCCCACTGATATTGTTCCTGAAGAATCAGATAGGCCTAGTAACAGCAATGGTACTCTTACAATATGTTATATATAAAATAGAGTTAGACCTAATGATAATAATAATATTGAGTGGAATAAAGTTTAACTTTGGAAATCCAGTACTTTGGAATGTTTCATAAAGTTTCACAATATTTTGTTGATTTCTGAAATTTGACATGAAACATAAAATAATAGGCAGTTGATAGATTTACTTCAAATAAACTAATTATGATCAGTAAATGGACAGTCAAAGCATCTACTTTAGTAACATTTGATATCAACATTTCAAGACAAGTAAAATTGAGTGTGAGTAGAACAAAATACACATAAAAAATAATTTATCTTCATGGTTGGTTGGTTGCTGATCCAGTGGTCCATTGGCTCATGCCCTTTCAATGCCATTGTGTGATATATGCATGTGTTTGTGAGCTGTTGTTTTGTTCCACATAATGTGTTCCATTTATCTGGCCCTGGGGGGTAAATCTGATGTCATCCAGCGCTGGGCATTCAAAAAGGTGGTGGTCAACAGTTTCATAGGGATGAGTGCACAGCCGGCAATCTGTAGTATGTTGTGTTTGTATTCTATTCAGGTGATTGTTAAGCTGTGCATGTTGTGTGATAGATACAAAGATTGTGGACTGTCTTCTTATGTGAGTGCTTCTGGTACGAATGAGCAGATCTCTTTTTAAATTGATTTCTATTGTCTTCATTTTGTCTTTGAATCTGTGCATAGTATTTTCAATGTTCTTTTTTAAAACCACATCTCTCAATCAATCAAGTGCCATGCCGAGTGGCATAGGCGATCATGCTTCTCCATAACTCTATATCTTTTGTGTTGTTAATAAGTTAATCAGCGAATCCTGGCTAGCTAATCAATTAGACTTCCTTTTCTGCCATTGTGTTAGTTTGAGAGAAAAATAGGAGCCATCTGTTTAACCTTTAGGACCCTGAATTAAAATTAAGAAATATCCCCTGGGGGTTCTTTTTTGAAAAATTTGCGTATTGATGGTGGGTGTTTTGAAAATGCGATAACTTTTTTGTTTTAAAAGATATCACTATAATTTTTGCATATTTAAATAAAGGAGTGAATAGTGAATATAATCGTGTTTTTGTTGTTGTATGTGTGATATGAAAGTTGTGAAGTTGAAAATTTGGGCGAAAAATGCAAAACGCCATTTTCAAAATCGCAAAGATATCTTCTTGACAACCCTAAAACATGAGCAATGTGTGGCAACATTGATAAAATCCTCATAAATACCTATACTTATTGTATATATATATTGTTTTATATCCAAACTAATATAATATGAACTAAAGAAACTAACAAAACGTGAAGAAATCGCATATAATGTTCGTCCGGTAAACACTAGGTCTAGGCCGACACACGACGTAATTATTGTCCATACACATGTGGCACCCCTGATACACATTATTTTTGTGTTTTTGAATGAATACACACACATTCTTATCAAATAACAACATATTAAACACAAAAAACAACAATTAGAACATGTAGTCACGATCATTTACCCATGCCACGCGGTACTCAATTTGATAGTAAAATACGGCAGCTAAAATGGCCAAGTCGTCCCGAAAAGCGTTGATAACATCAGCCGGCTTTCTCCTTCTATACAATGCTAATGTCTAAAAGAATTTGACCTTTACACTGTGACATATTCCTAGCTTCGTTTGGCGGGTTTTATGCGTCATTTGTTCATTACTTCGTGGAAGTTCCGTACTCAGGAATCGGGCGATATTGTATGGTGCTTGCACCCGCCTACAGGCACAAGGGGCCGTGTACTCCAGGTGCGTGAACTCGCCTACATGGTCGTGAAGGTTAAATTGACAATTCTGCATAAATCCGCGTGAATTGTGTTTTATAGACTGGTTTTATCAGGTTTTCAGTAAATTCATTATGGGTTGTGATTCTGATGATGAATTATTGAGAATTACATTTTTTCAGTCAATAATATACAGTAGTAATATGATGGTTTTGTTATGAAATGACACCAGACAAGAAAGAATATTTTGACTTGACTACAGACACTAGATTATGACTAGAGAACAATGAATCGTACAAGGTAAGTAACATCTACATATTCTATTTGTATTCACAGTACTATTAGCAGGTATGTTAGTTTGGTTATGAAACTACATAAATACAATAGATTTACGTGCGTAGATAATGTTTTCAGGGTTGCCACATCGGAAAATAAAGGTAGTAATTTTAAAATAATTTTATTTTTACATTTTACCCCTTTTGACATCTTTACAACCTTACTAAACTTCTTGTATCATACATGCACAAACAAAACTTCACCATTATTTGCAGTATTCAATTTATTTTTACATGTACAAAAATTATTTTAAAATCTCAAAGAACAAAAAAGTTATTTTATTTTCCAAACACCCATGTTTGGTTGTTTTAGTGAAATAACATCTTTAACACTTTCTCACACCTATTGTATCAGACTTACAGAAGAAAAACAAATTACACACAAATTTGTGGTATACAATGTTTAAAATTTATAAAAACAAAAAACGTTATTGCATTTTCCGAACACCGATAAAAGTAACTGAGAACATGGAGGAATGACAGATTTTTATGTTGATGTTTTCAGAGTAGCACCCCTACTACCCTGACTAGCTACTGAGTTTGAAGATTATGTGGATACTTTTCATATTTTTCCATAATCATCACTTTTTAACCTTTTGAAACATTATTTATATATTTGTTAGGTAAGGTCAGTTGTAAAAAGAGATGTCAGCAGACCAAGACTGGAGTGAGGCAATAAAAGCCAGCATTGAAAATGCAGAGGTTTTTGTCCCTTGTGCATCCAATAAGAATCAACGAGATATACAGGTTATTTTTTCTTCTTTTGTTTTAAAACTTGTAACGTATTTATGCTAAAAAGACAAATCAAGAAGTGTTTCGATCAATACATGTCAAAGAGGGCTGGTACCTAACAGCATCATAACAAGAAAGCTGATTTTTTGGGTCATATCTTCTCGTTCGCAGTTTGACATGTCTACACAGCAAGTCCTGTTTTCTTAATAAATACTGCTGTATTTGAAAGCTCCTCAGTGCTCCCATACATCTTTCTGTGGATATCTATCTCTGTGGGCCAGTGTTCCTTCCCGTAACTGGTTTAGTGTCTTGCAGGATATGTTCAGCGGTCTGTGCTGCCTGCCCACAAGGGCACAGTGTTGATGGGACCAATCTTAGTCTATTTAAGTGGCTGTTTAATCTGTTCTGTCCTGTTCTGAGGCAGAAGATAATAACCTGCTCTGCTCTGTTTAGATAGTTGTAATTGTTATATAAAAAGACATATAACAGTAAGGAAAGATTAACAACTAAAGGCAGAGCTAATTGCTACAGGGAAAGAGAGCGCCAAGACGATGATTGTGCAGTGATATATCAGATTGTTTAAACATGTTTCTAGCTATGACAGGTCAATACGCCCAGAATTGCTGAATGTTCAGAGAATCCATAAAGAAATCCTACGTTCATTATCACATGATGATAATGATTTAGAAGATACTAGCTTGTTTGACAAAATATGGCAGATAGTCAACAGTGTTGCTGATACACAGTATAGCAGATACAATGTTGTGGAGTTTAGTGGTCACCTACACTACCAGGGTGATCGGTGAAAATTCCAGGGAAGGTGATATACAGATGGGTCGGTTTTGAGACACATCAGGAGTGCCTGGGCTCAAACGACAAGCATTTTGGCAGTAACTAAAGCTTTGCAATGGTTGTGCTCGCAGACTATCTGCGAGCATGCCTGCATACTCAATAACTCGATGAGCATGATTGTGAAAGTTCAGGAGGGGTACATTCGGGAACAGTGACTGGATGCAGTGAAGAATTCCTGTATGCGTAAATTGACTTTCATTTTTGTGCCGGGACATGCGGGAGTCCGGGTTAATGAGAGAGCAGATAGGTTTGCTACACACGCTGCTACTATGGCTGTTGGTGGAGCGATGGATCGAGCAGAAATTTTGAAGCCCTGCGGGAAAAAGCACAAACAAATAACTATGTGACAGTGACTCTTGTTCCATGACTAGAATAAAGGAATTTGGTTTGAAATGGGGTGCCGCTAGAAAGGAGTGGTTTCATGGGCAAGAAAGAATGATGGTCAATCAACTGTGTACTGGGACCGTCAGTCAACGTGTAATGGCGGCTACACTCAAGGAGAGATTTGAGCACCTATGGACTTGTCCGGAGTGCAGTGACAATGATCCAACGATTAACTAATTACCAGGCACAACACAGGATGACTTGCAGCAATATTTGAGTACAATAATATAATGTATTAAGATTAAAATTACTGAGCAAATTTTAGCAAATAAAACATTTTATAAACATTGGTACTGTATATTCTGTAGCATTAATACAGTAATGGTGTGCCTATCACTGTTTTATAAATTACTTGGAAGATAAGGTGAATTACTTATGCTTAGTGTACATACCCAAAAACAATATCGTTACTCTTAGAGTACATATCCAAAAACAGTATCATTACTCTCAGTATAGATATCCAAAAACCACATAGTTACTCTTAGTGCACATATCCAAACAACACATAGTTACACTTAGTGTACATACCCAAAAAAATATTGTACTCTTAGTGTACATACCCAAAAAAATATTGTACTCTTAGTGTAGATACTGAAAAACAGTATCATTACTCTATTGTCTTTCCCCAGGTGGTTTGTTATCCACTCTTGCAGTTAAGCATAGGGGTGATTGAAGCTCGAGCTTGCATTTTAGAGCCAGATGTGTGACCTTGGCTGTGTTATGAATGTGTTTGTTCAGGATATCCCTGACGTTTTCTATTCATCTTATCTTTACATCATTACTCTTAGTGTAGATACCCAAAAACCACATTTAATTTTAGTGTAGCTATCCAAAATAAATAAACCATATCAATATGGTAAACTCTTCAAATTGAGATTTATCCTGGTTTGTCTTGTTTAAATGACTCAATGTAAAAACATTACTGCAAATCTGTCTATTATGTGGCTTGCTATAAACTAATAATTAAAAAATAGATTTTAAGAACCCTGCAAAGATATTTGGGACCAAAGAACTCTAAGACAATGCTAGAGTTCTTCCATAAGATTTGTCTGATGGTGTAAACATCAGTAACAAACAAAAGAAAATATTTTGAGACATGATTGCTTTATTGGTTTAATTAATGATTGACATGGTCATTTATGAATCATTCAGTTGCATAGTTGCAATTTCTTGTAAGATGTATTTACTTAATTTCTTTCAGGCTGACTTTTTACCAACGTCTTCTCAAAGTCCAGGAAATTCTCCTCAGAGCTCACCTGACAGTCATCAGACACACCTTCCACATGCACATTTTCATGCACGTTTATGCTCAAATTCACAAGATCAGCGTATTTCCCAATCATGTGCAACCATACCAAACACATCTCAGAGGAGTGAGCAGACAGCAAATGGTGAAAAAAATAATACTTTCCTCTCAGAATCTCCGCAAAATTACTGCCCAAAAACCCAGCAGATACCCCAGAAACTAGGATCTCCAAAACGAAATGAATCAAATGATAGCAGTCATTTTCAGAATTCAAAGACACATCCCCACCCTCAGGAATCTCCTCCACGAAATCTTTCACAAAGTCAAGAGGGAACATTGAATGGTAATCAAGCAGATAGAAACGTTACCACTATGATACCTTCTTTTTCCACTAGACAACCACAAAACCAATCTACCGATCATCATCAAGAACATCTATCCTCTTCACATCAACAGAGACCAGCATTAAATATTTCAGGTGCTCCTCAGCATCATCATGCCACAAGAATGGGGTTACCTCCAAGACAAGCTAACATTCAACAAGCCAGATACGGTATTCCACGTCAAATTCGACCTCAGCATTCGTTTGTTGGTGTTAGACAACCACATCATATACAACGAATTCCACAGCAACAGCAACAAAGGTCTCTTATTCCTGGTCCATCCAGTGCTTCTAGTGTGTATCCAGGTAAAATTATAAGCACTACACCTACCAGCCATCCTCAGCCTACTTTCACAGGTCAAGTTCAAGGTTCACGGCCTATTGTTCAGAATCAAACACAGGTATCCATGAACATAACTGGTCAAGCGTTGCGACCTCCACCCCCACAGAGAAATGACAATATTTTAGGTGTCAATAGGATGTCACAACAGCAACTTCAGCACAAAACATATTCAGATCCACACCATCAGGGTTCACCTCAATTTAACCAAGATAGAGAATACGAGGGAAGACATCCTCAAGAATATGAAGATGGGGGAATGTATTATGATGATGAAGAGGGCGATGAAGAAATGGATGAGATAGATGAAGAGGAAATGGAGTATTCAGGATTTCATGGCAACCTTGACTATGGCTATCCTTCGAGTGACAGTGATGAGCTATCTGAAGAGTGAGTAATAATTTCTTTATTGTATTCCTTTGTCTTTTGTTACAGTTCAGCAATGTAGTTGAGTTATTTATCAGCATCGTGTGTGTGACTTCTTCTTCTTCTTCTTTCGTTCACTTGAAACATGTCTATATCTGCAATTCTGTCTCCTTAATAAAACTCACTGTCTTTTGTAGTTCATACAGTGTCCCATAGAGCTTTGATTCCAGTGTTGTTTCCTCTGGCCAATATGTCTGCCTCAGAGTTTCATGCTCAGAACACTCTTGAAGTATATGTTTGGCACTCTGTACTGCCTGTCCACATGTACACATGGCAGTGTTGCCAATCTTGAACTTTGTATACATGTGACTGCGGAGTCGGTTGTGTCCTGTTCTGAGACGTAGAATTATAACTTGTTCTGATCTGTTCATAATGTGATAGTCATCTTGTGTTGGTGTTTGTGGCTTTCTTATTGACTTGATCATCTGTTTTTTCTGATGGTAGGTGATTGGTATATCTGGTTGATCTTCGGCAGCACCTTCCTTAGCCAGTTGGTCTGCTTTTTCATTTCCTGGTATTCCACAGTGAGAGGGTATCCACTGCATGGTTACCCTATACTGGTAAGACAATTCGCTAAGTAGTTTTTTCAAGTCTGTTAGTTTTCCAGACTGGAGAGCTTGAAGCACTGACCTTGCATCTGTCAGGAATACCACAGGCTGTAGGTCAGAGTTGGAGTTCAGCAGTTTTTTAGCTGCTACAGTAATTGCCTGGATTTCTGCATCATAATTATTGCAGAATTTTCCTGTCGGTGTTCTGATTGTATCTCTAGGCTTGTGTGGATATTCTATATATACACCTGCACCTCCATTCCTCACAGCATTCTGTGCTGACCCATCTGTGTATACTCTGACCCATATATCTTGTGGATATTCCTCGTCCAGGAAACTGAGGGTGACTGTCCTCCGCTGCACACTGTTCTGTTCGTCCTCGCTTAGTATTCCTTTCACATGGGTCTGAATGTATATTGGCATTCCATGCCTTTCACTCCATGGGGTTTGTTCTGGTACAGACCTTAAGGAGCTGTCAACTTCAGGTAGGTCTGTAAGTTGTCTACGGAGTCGTTTAGCTTGATGGATAAAGCTGCTTCTTTTCAGTCGCCCCATTGCTAGGTTTTGGAATCTTTCCTTCATTGGATGACTTGGCATACACTGAAACTTTTCCGCTTGAATTAGTACTTTTGTGTCTCTGCGTTCGCCAAGTGTTTGCATTCTTCCCATTTTCTGCATCTCTGCTATGGGTGTTGATTTCATTGCTCCCAACATTATTCTAAGTGCCTGGTTTTGCACTTTATCTAGATCTTGTAATGTGGTGTTTGATGCAGGACACCACGCAGCTGAACCATATTCCAGGTGTGGTCTTATGCCTTGCTGGTAAACTTTACTGAGTATATTCCCACTGGCTCCCCATGTGGTTCCACTTAGTTTTCTCAGGATAGCTAACTTCCTCCTGGCTTTTGTTGTTGCTTTGTTTATGTGCTGCTTCCATGTCAGCTTATCATCAAAAGTAACTCCGAGGTATGTGGGTTGTTTGTCTTCTTTCAAGAGCTCTCCGTCTATCTTGATATGACCGGCTTTTTGTTTTGGTGAGAGGGTAAAGAGTGTAGTGCTGCACTTATCTGTGTTAATGCTGACACACCATCTATTTGCCCATAAGGTTAGGGCATCGATAGCTCTTTGTATTTGTTTAGTGGCCACTGTCGCATGTTCTTCCGTGCACCAGATCACCAGGTCGTCAGCATACATTGCCACTTTGATCCCGTGTGGTAGTTCAGCAACTAGGTCATTGATGTAAACCAAGAAAAGTGTGGGTGACAGGACTCCTCCCTGGGGGACTCCATGACGCAGTAGGACTTTCTTGCTTTTGCGACCATCTAATTGTACCCTGGCTCTTCTATTATGCAGGTATGCTTTTACCCATTTGTACATTCTTGAGCTAACCCTGCAATTTCGCAATTTCTTTAGGAGTCCTTCTTTCCAGACCTTATCAAATGCTTTCCTAAGGTCTATCCATGCTGCTAGTACCAGTTTCTTATCTTGGAAGGCATCCTCAATCTCTTATCGTGTGTGTGACAACCAGGACCTGGACTTCTAATTCAGGGTGCAAAGAATAGGGCCAATGTCTTCTTTCTAGGCATGTTGTATGAGGTGACTAAGGAAAGTTAGGGATGGGGGTTGTCACATGTAAAAAAGTCATTGTCACTGCAGGTCTTTCCCCGATTTCTTACTTTTGTCTTCTGTGAAATGGTCCCCATGGATGAAAGAGAGATAAAGGCCAGTGAATATTGCATTTTTGTCTGTTTGTGGCAGACTTCTAGGCAGCAGGGAATTGCTAGGTGTGCCATCACTACTGATGGGTCAATAAACCTGGCAGAAGAATGATGAACTAGTTGGCCCAGATGTATATGTTTCATTCTTGTCAGGACGTGATGATCCTAGGATACTGCAGCACTGGAATACCTCCCTTAGAGGATGAAACATACACCCATAAACCCTAGGCATTTGAGTGTCACCTTGGTTACTTAATTGAGGAGGACCTATGCTTTTGTAGAACAGGCTATAGACTGTTGAGCTACCTGCTGACAGCTAAAGAGATTATTTCATTATAAATCAGCGTTGTAGCACAAGGTTTTTTCCTATAAGTACTTAAGAACCCCCAAACAAGTGGTTGATCATAAACCACTTTCAGTACATAAAGGTCAACTCTAAAATACAGTGCTGAAGTTGAATGAGTGAGACCGAAAGATGAAGCAGTGCATTTTGAAGCACAACACAGCAGCACATTTTGCCCCCCAAATCGCATCCTGTTTTTTTTCCCCATTCGCTTAAAGTATCTATATCTGTAATTTTGTGTTCTCAGTTAAACTTCACACAGAAGTCCATAGAGTTTGATTTTAGTGTTGTTTCCATGGACCAGTATGTTTGTCTCAGAATCTCATATTTAGGATATTCCTGAAGTATATGATTTGTCCTGCATTCTGTTGTTCCTATCAACATGTAGACATTGCCTTGTTGTCAATCCTGAATTCTGTGCAAGTTGGCTGTGTCCTTTTCTGAGGTGTAGAATTGTAACTTGTTCTGATGTGCTCATAATTTGATAGTCATATTTTTTGTGTGCCTTTTTTATTGATTTCATTTGGGTTTTTTTAATGATGGTAGGTAAATGTTACATCCTGTTGGTCCTCGGTACTCCCCCCTCCTTAGCCGGTTGACCTGCTCTCTCATATCCTGTAACTTCATTTCCTGAATACTGCTAATTAGGAGTAAGAAAGTATGCAAATACTATGCCTACAACAATAGATCTGTTAGAAATGAAAAGTCAAGAGTAAGATCGGTAGACAACATATAGGAATACTATCACAAGAACCCAACACCGGAACTAACAGTGGTTATTGGCTATGGATCAACATTGCACTCTGGCCAGATCCATTGGTGCCCACTCTCTTCTACTAGATAACGAAGGGTATGCATATTGATGGTTCTCATGGCTCGCAGGTTGACCACTCTTCTCATTCTGCAGTGCAGCGTCCAGTTCTACTTTGACATTAAATGTGGAACTAATTCCTCAAATCTCAGCCTTGATGTTTCATCAGTCTCTGTGTCTGTATCCAGCAGGTGCTCGTGAAGTAGTTACAGCACATCCCCTTATACATTGTTAATTTTCCATCAATTGGTGCCTTGGATTCAATCCTGTCTGATTTGAATTAATAAAAAATATAGCCTATATGCAAATTAATATGTCAGTTTAATAAATAGTTACCTACATTTAGCTTTACTTAGCACCCCTCTAAAAGGTCATGTCATTGTAATGCTGGTGTTAATAGGGACAGCTCCAAAGTGGGATATCTTTTCCTGTCTCACTAACACATTAGTTTTTTTTCTTGTAACAAAGGCAACTGTTTGCTGGAACTTCAGGTTTAAATTACTAATTAGATGTTAGTTAATGATTAACAGATTACATCCAAGATGAAAATAGATCAAAGTAAGAAGAAACCATCAAGTGATAGATCTGTCAGAATGCATCACCAGGGCAAAGAACTGAGGGTGTTTGGGATCTATTGTAGACAACCTTTAATGCCGAGACAGTAGTGATCTAATTTTAAAGTAATGTGTAAACATGCTGTCAGATTTAATACTAATGAACTCTATATTGCATATCGTGCTTTATAAAGGGGAAAATTACATGATGTTCTGTAGTATGACCAGCATCATTTTAAAGTGACAGTTTGCATTATAAATGTACTGTAGGCTGTAAACATGGTTGTAGTTTTTTAAAACAGCTTGTTGCACCTTCTATTGAGTGACCTGGGGACACAATAAAAATAATATAAATTGTAAAAAATTATTCATTTAATAGAGAGATAATGGATGAATTTACTTTTTCTGTTTATGTAATTTCTGTCAATTGTAAGAAAGTTTGTTTATCAATTTGAACAGAGAATCATCATTGCTTGAGGAGCTACGCTGTTGTGAAGATGATATAAGATATCAAGAAATTGTTGGTCGTCTTCAGGAAAAGGGGGTAGACCCAGAGGAAATTGAAGAAATGCTACACCACAGCAACTACCCTGATGAAATGTATCCCGATGAAAATTATAATGAAGATAACGAGGATGGTGGGGAAGGTGAAGCTGAGGGGACAGTGTCTTCTTCATCACAAGGTCAGATGCCATATATGCGAAATCTATTGCGACCTCATTCTCAGGCATTTCCATCAGGTGGACCAAATCAGTCAAGAATGCATCCAATACCACCAGTTGGATATAATCGGGTAGCAACTTCAGCTTCTGCCAGCATGCAAGGTCCGCAGATGAATCCAGTGCCTTCAGGTTTTCATCATCAAGGAATATCTCAGGGTATTTCTGCTATATCTACAGATGGTATTTCTCACCAGGGAAAGACTTCTGCTAATCAAGGGTTACAGTTTCATTCACAGCAGAAAATTTCAGACAGTTGTCCATCAGCTTCTACTTCGACAGGTGTGCATGATGTAATGCAACAGCAGCAAGAACTAAAAGTTATGGGACATGGAAACCAACAGAAGAAAGTTTTTCAAGGCAGTACATTGGAAATAGGTCAGTCCACTACTCAGTCAAGTGGTTGGCAGCCACTTCAAGGTATAGATAAAACACAAAATCAGCTTAGACTAGGAGACTCAAGGCAGCCGGCACCAAAAGCCATTCCACAGCCTGGGCACTCTCCAGGTCTTCAAACTTTGAGACCCACCTCAATAAACAAATCACCTCAACTACAAAGTCAAATTGGAGCTGCCAGACCACAAGGTGGTATTCAAACCCTTTCAGGTTTGGTACGACCTGCACAAAATTTGACAATTACTGGTAGCAACCAGGTTTGTTTACCTGGACCGGTGAGTCAAAATCGATCATCGATTGTCAGACAAGCGACACCAGCACAACCTTTAGTTCTTAGTTCAGCACCTGTTAATCAGCAAAGTGGATTTGTAGGAGCGTCTTCCCAAGCAGCACCTCAAGTTGTGAAAAATGCCAGTCCACGAATCCCTTTTCCAGTGAATCAGAAACCCCTTGAACAGCAAGGCATTCCTGAAACATCAGTGCTGGCTATTAGCCAGCCACAAGGTGTTAACAGGCCTGTCACACCAGTTACTCAAAGCAACCATGTGCAACAGAGTATGATTCAGGCTCCTAGATTAAAAGCAGCTTTAGATAGAGAGACTGCTCCTAGTGAAGCTAGCCTTGCAAGGCTTAATGTCATGTACATGCAGCAGATTCTAGATAAAGAAATAATGGCAAAGAAAGGGCCTGCTCAGGGATCATTTCCTAGTCCACAAAATCCAAATACTCAGGTTTTAAACTCCCAGAACAGATTACCTTTACTTCAGAATATCAACCAGATTCCTATTGGAAATTCAGGTCCAGCAATTAATCCTCAGAAGCAACAGAATCAAATTTTGTCTCCTTATCAACCCACACATCAACTTCCTCCCCGTCAGCCAATCCCTGCCATTGTGAACCCAAACTCCAGCACAAATCAGACTTTATCAGGTGGTAGACCAATTTGTAGTGTTGTACCATTCACATCACAGAAAGGTGGCCATATTATTTCAACAAATATGCCACGGCAGAGCCCTCCTCAGCAAAGTACAAATCTTTTAAGACCTCGACATCCTGCTCCATTATCCCCTCAGAATATTGGTAACACTACTCAACAAATTGGTAACACTACTCAACAAATTGGTAACACTACTCAGCAAATTACTATCACCACACAGCAAATTGGTAACACTACACAGCAAATTGGTAACACCACACAGCAAATTGGTAACACCACTCAGCAAATTGGTAACACCACACAGCAAATTGGTAACACCACTCAGCAAATTTGTATCACTCCACAACACTCACCAGCGATATTAGCAAGTAAAATGAACGTGCCATCAACAACTCACAGTCCATTGCCGTCTGGTAGTCCTACCACAGCAGTTAATAGAAGTCTTACACAAGGAAATAATATACCCCATCCCTCTAATCAGACTATCCCTCAGCAATCAGTATCTGACCATGTCCTGCAACAGCATCCCCAGACTCCAAGCATCAAGTAAGTTGTGTAAACTTCTATTTTCATTGATAAACTAACCTATTAATTTGTATTTTATAAAGTAATAAGAAAAACTTATTGTTTCACAATTTCATATTTTTCATAGACCTTGAATATTCTGTAACAATGTTTAGCTCTCAGAACTGAAATTATTGCACTTTAGACAGGCACATAAGTGCTCAGTTCCTTATAGCAAAGGGTATGCATTTGATGTCATGGTGATTAAGTCACAATTTGCTTTGTGCTCAAGAGATTGTTGTTTGCTGCATCTTGTTTAGAAATGGACTTTTTATGGAACTCCCTGGGGATTATCGCTTGAAGGTACAGTTGACATGCTGTGAGTGGTACAGGACAGGCGGTGTTGAGAGGAATGTACAGCGTACATTTGGGGTGACCCAAGTACAATTAAGTCAACGCCCAAGATTGCGAGGTGTTCAGTAGGTCCATAAAGAAGACTACTTTCTGGAAGAATATGTCACATGATGATGATGAATAGATAAAATCAGTAAGAAGTGAAGAATGAGAACTAGATATAAACATTTTTTTTTAAAACCATGATAATCAGCAAAATCTCAGAGCAAGTGCTAAACATACAAATACACAAGATAGACACTACAACAAGTTGAACATTGTCAATATTTCAGGCACATAATCACAAATGATGGTAGATGTGAAACAGAAGTTAAAGGAGAATAGAAAGTGACATGAAAATATTGACATCTAAACAAATATAAACAAACTAAAAATGAGAATTATAAAATGCTACATCTATTCTATATTAATATATGGCTCAGAAACATGGACAATGAGCAAACAACTAGAAGACAGAAATGATGCCTTTGAGATGTAGATATATAGAAGAATAGGGAGAACTTCGTGGAATAAAAACCAAAGATGTTCTATAACACTGTATTAAAAAAGAACTACCGATATTAAAAGCAATAAAGATCAAACAAATAAGGTATTTTGAACATATTAAAAGACATGACACATTGGTGAAGACATTACTTGAGGATAAAGTTGAGGGGAGGAAGGCAAGAGATACAAGTGGGAGAGAAACAGCACGAGATGAACGGGTTACGTCTTGCAGAGACGTCAAGGTTGGTGGTCTACTTCAGCCAGCCTTTTTTTGCGAAGATGGCTCTTGATGATTATGTTTATACTAAAATTCCATGCTGAATAGCACAATGTAGTCAAAATGGAATGCCTTGTGTCATAGTTTACAGCTTGGCTGCAATATCTGCATCTTTCTGATACATCCAGGTTCATTATGATTTCTGAGTTACTTTAATCCTCTACGGGATGGGACATCCAACCTAATTCTCTCACCTCTTATGGCATCTATGGCTGGTTACAGTGTTGTCTTATTCTGTGCTTTTCTTTCAGATACTGTAACACGCAGACATCTTGACGATTGGCTTCTGTCTCTAGCAGTGAACAAAAAAAAGTCTAAAATAGTGGTTCTATCAGACCTTATATTACACAACAGTAAACTCTGAGTAGATCATGTGCAAATATAGTGAGGCTTTCCTCTTGTTGAAGCTGCACAGCATTTTTTCTGTACAATTATGTTTCTATTTATAGTGCAATATTTAGATAATCCTGCATTCCCATTATTCTGAGGGAACCAGATGAACTCCAGCCTTGATCATGGTCCCAGCTACCAAGGTGTAGATGATGACTGGCTATGAACAGGTAGCACATGGGGCGTTTTCACATTTTTTCAAATTGACCAATAATAGAATAAAAAAATAATCAAAAGTAAATGTCATTGCCAGTGACACTGGAAAATTGCACATTTGTATAATTTGGACATTTAATTATCCAAACCTGGTCTAGGCCTGGGTTGCTATGGATATAACTGAAAGAAAAGGATGTTGATGGTGGTGGGGGGCTGAATCTCATGACTTTTAACACTGCATGTTGTGGAAAAGTAGAAAAGCCACAATGCCCCTAGATTTTACCTCAGCTGAGTAGGAGACTTCTTCTCATAGCATTGCTATGCACCTCTAAGAGTTAGTATTCCGGGTATGTTAGTCTTCTATATGTAAATAAAGTTCTGGAGAAATAACCCATTGCACATAGGAAGTAAGAACTAATTGCTCATAATTCTGGGAGATTAAAACAACAATAGTGTTTCAATAATCCGATACACATTTTTATATCTGGTTTGAATTTATGATCTCTTGATTCTATGTCAGGTCTGAGACATTTAGTCTAGATCATCTATCAGAAGATAAGTGCATCATCACTGGCAAAGGGAAGCAACAAGGCTTGACAGTCAACATGGTGTATCAAATAAGATCACCTAAAGACAATTCTCTTGTTCTAGCGTTGTGGAATGGAGAACGTTTTGAAGACTTGAAGCAGACAGACATAAAAGGTAGATTAATTTTTTATCATGTAATTTTTGTTTGTTAAGAATAGATTAACATTTCAACTTTATCTGACATAATTTTTTTTAATGGGTGTCGTTGTTGCCAAGGCAGAATGTTTTAAGACAAAAATACACTGCTATTACACAGATTTTTATGTATCAACATAAACTTAAAGGAGTATGAAGTTTATTATTTTCTTTAGTTATGCCCCATAGATTCTTAGTCTTTGCAGCAGATATTGTTGTGCATGCTAATGTTTCTGTGACACCCTGATTGAACATGCTCCTGATTATGTCCCACACGCATTCAGTTCTACACACTTATTACTGAATTTCCTCTATCAGTTGCAGTTTCTACATCCAGCAGGTGCTCATGAAGATACGAAGTAGCTTCAAAATGTTCCCTGAATAGTCGAAAAGTGTTTGAATGAAACATGTTGTTATGGAGATTATATGTTTAGAAGTTGGTTAAGACCTCGATGAAAGGACATGGCAGAGGTGACCTTCACTTATACTCTCGAACAGAAGATAGAGATGTTTGTGTATTGTGCTAGTAGCATCATCAGAGTTGAAAATGTCCTTCATTGAACAATGTACAAATGTAAATTCTTGGTTTTTGCTTGAGAAGTCATCCTCAGACACTAACATTGATTAACAGGGTATTATCTACCATGATTTCATTCCTACAGGTTGAACAGTTAACAAATGTGTGCTATCCTCAATCATTTAAGATATGCAATCAGAAGAAAACAAATTGTTGGATTATGCTGCATGACAATGCTCCAGCACATTGATCCCTACTGTAAAACAGTACTTCACAAATGTGGTTACCTTGGAACAGCATCAATATTCTCCTGATCTTGCACTGGCTGATTTTTTTCTCATTGCCTCGATAAATCGGCACTGAAAGGACCCCAATTCAATGATGCATATGATGTCACCAATGTGACAAAACAGCTGAGAGAGGTATCAAAGAATTGGTTCCACGAGTATTTCTAGCAGCTGTATACACTTTGGCAAAAGTATGTATTTGCCAAAAGGAACTGCTTTGAAGGAAATGTAGTGTAGATAATTCTATTGTTACTTATTTCTATATAATCCAGTAATTCCTGGATCTTTTTAAAGCTACCTCGTAGTTCCTATACATCCTTCTTCACCATCACTGCTACCATTATTATCTGTTTCTTCCAGCTAGCCCAATACTTTGGAGACCAGCATGTGCCTAGCTCAATTGTTCACTGATATTATCTTTCCAGCTAATTTCTATTTTATACCACAAAATTATGACAACCTCAATGGTAAAGTTATGGGGCAGCAAGCTAGATATAAACAGAGATATAAGTAGGATAAAAACATCATGATAAAAACATCATGATGAGACAGAACATGTTGGAAATCTGTTGTAGCCAACCTTTGATGTTGAGACAGAACTTGATGATGCTCATCATTCCTGCTTCTCTACTCTCAATACAAGGAAAAAAATCTGGTACACGCATTGGCAAACTGTATGTGACAAATGACAACAGAATCTGATGTTTTGTTGAAGTTAAGCCATTCAACCAAAACGGGAAAGGAAACTGCTCTTACCAGTGCCCGATTTATGACAGACGGTTCTGACAGACCGGTCGTAACAGGATTTCTGCATTAACTGTACATGTACAACTGGTTTAATATTTGCAAAATATAGGTGTGGAAAATACCAAAGGAAACATTTTCCCCATCTTGGGAAAGATTTAATAAACAAAGACACAAAACATAAATTGCTGTATCTAGTCTGGGATACCAGTTGAAATAGTGCACACGGAGATGGCAGTGCTGCCGAAAGCTAGTCAGCACTGTAGTACGCCCGCTGGGTAATGTTTGTGCAGTTCAAAACACAAGTTCAAATTTTCAAACTCTGAAGAGCTCTCCAATCAGCAAGCTTTAGCAGCACTTGAGAAAGTCAATGGAGCTAGGGTTATTGAGTGTGGCCGTGTTATTTCTTAGAAATTGATGACACCTGCTAGCATCATGCTCCCTTTCCTTAGTTAACAACCACTGATGATTGCAGTCAATTCTGTTCAATTGATAATTGAGACAGAAATAAATCTGAAATCTAATACATGTATGTTGTCATAAAGTCGAATACATTTATGGATAGTGATTGTTGTCATAAAGTCAAATACATGTATGGATAGTGATTGTTGTCATAAAGTCAAATGGTTGTACGTTGCATAGGTCGTAAGTCGATTTCTCTCTGTAGTAGTGTTTTGAAGATTACACCTGTTCACCTCTGGACATTGACTATTGTTCATTGCACTCAAGCAAATCTATAAGTGTTCAGTACCTCTAGTAAATGTCAAAGAGCATGAAAAACTACAAGCTGAGGAAGTAAAAGGAAAGCCAAAGAGACTCAAAGAAAAAACTGTAGACTACAACAATGAGTCTAAACAGCATATAAGAACTCCAAGAATAGCACCACATCAATACAGCTTAGATATCACTGGTAAAAAAACAGAATATTGATCTATTGACAATTCTGCATTTGTATTGTGAGGCTGAAAACGAAGAAAATTATTTTAACACTCATCTACAATGTTTATTTAAAAAGACATTAAAACATTTTCAAAATGTATATTTGTTGAATGCAAATTTTTAAAAATATGTGATATATGTTTTTGTAATCTAAATTTATTAGCCCTTGGACAGTCAGCTCCGACTACTCAAAGTGGGTTACTGCCAAATGAGAAATCAGGACCAGATGTCAAGAAAACACAGACTGCACAAGGGCCAGCCATGATAACTAGGTCAGTGTTTATTTCTTTATTCGTCATTTACTTTCATAATATACCACATCAGTAACTTCTTCTGATTAGCAGGATGTAGTCCAGAAAATAGGATGCAGTTGTCATGATTTACAGCCACATTGAGATCAGATCATTTCCACAGAGACTTAGTTCAGCCAACAGAGGTTGAAAACTAAAACTTTCCATTCCCTACTATGTGGCACCATGTGCTCATTCTTTGTACCCGTTATTCTGTTCTATTCTAGAATTAAATAAAGGTTCTGCAGTGGGAACGAGAGATGTTATAGAAATTTATTATTTCAGATCTCCCATCTTCAAAACTCATATAGGGGGGGGGGGGGAACGGTGTCTAAGTCCCTTTAGGAAATCAAATTAGAACATGACTTTTAGTACTGGGAATTTAACCAAAATGCTGGCACCAAAAAAGTGGTCACCAGAAATCTGACAAAAACAAAGGAATTCACATACAAATGTGAACAAAAATGAAATAAATTGACGTATGACTTTGCACATTCTCTCTCTTTCCCACCTCTTTTTTGTTGTTGCTGAAGTTATAGTTACTGAAGTTTTATATCACATAGAAAAGGCTTCAACTAACAATTGTAATAATCATGTTTATGTTTATTTTGTATATATATGAAGCTATGCTATACAGCATGTACATACATTACTAACATTATTTTCTCAGTGAGAAAGATAAAAAGGGAACATGCCCATCAACAGTGTTAGTTGGCAGCTCCAAATTCCAAGCAGAATTCATGCATACATTGACTGAAAAGCCTCATGAAGAAGTACAGAGGTAATGTTTTTAAGTTATTTTATTTTATGTGATTTTGTGAACCATCCTTACTCTGTGTTGGGATACTTCATTATTTGATATTTCATCATTTGATATTTAATTTTACATGTTAAATCATGTCAACTTGATGGTGATGGGGTTAGTGGATTCCTTTCTCACAAACACAACTCTGTTGAACTTGTAGTGTGAAAACTGATCATCCTCATTGTACTGGCGATATGATTGGATGTATTAGCCTGTCTGTCAATACTGCATGTTTCCTGTTAGAGAGTTGATGGGAGGCAGCATGTTCTTGCTGCCGCAACATCGTGTACATGGGGAGCTCTTTTAAAAAAATGTTTCCTCAGACAGAAAAAAATAACTCATTAATAGGTGTTGAACCTATTAGATTAGGAATAGATAAAGCTGATAGACTGGATTCAAGGGTGCCCATCATATGACCTCTGAGTACGTGTAGAGTAGATGTACTTCATTCCTTCTATGAGCATCACTTTGATGTGGGTACAAGTAATGATGCTTTTGTTATAAGTTTTCATGAAATAGGAAGTGATTGTGCAGGGGTTGGAGGATCAGTATATAATATTAGTATGGCAGTATATTATATTATATTATATTATATTATATTATATTATATTATATTATATTATATTATATTATATTATATTATATTATATTATATTATATTATTATATATAAAAACATAATTTGATCAGTGAAATGAGAATCCTGACATAACAAAACTGTATCCCCAAATTTTCCAGATCTATAAATAAAAATAAAAACTTGTCTTGCTACTACCTAGCACTGCAAATTGGTTGCATCTCATTTAAAAAAAACAAAAACTTTACCTCTCTGGCATAGTAGTTAAGTAATTTGTCTTGTGATCATGAGGTTGGTGGTTTAAAACTGGCTCTGATGTCTTATTAACAAGTGCATTTTTTGTGTATACATAAGGAAACCCAATTTAGTCAATCCTTTTATGCCTTTTTAAACTGTTAGCTTCTTACTTTAAATTTCAATTCTTGTGATGTTTTCCAGTCTCATATTTTTCTGATTGTAATTATTGGTTTTGTTCTGTCATCATCATCAAGTGCCGTCTCCACAACGAAGGTTGGCTGCAATTTTAGTTTTGTAGTTTTGTGTTCGGTAGTTTAGTTTAAATAATTTGCCAGCTGAAGATCTTACAGGTGCTGGTTTCTTGTTAAAGTTGTTTGAAAGTGTAGTAAGAGTTTTAATGTTTACATTATTTGATGATCATACAGTGACTCTGCCCCAGAATCTCATCCATATCCTGGTCTCAACACAAGTATTGAATTTGGACAATCATCAAACTGGCAACAAAAGTATGTCTTAGCTTTACTTGCTACCATTGATTTATCCATGTGTAATAGACTCATAGTTTACAGAGACATACTGCCAGAAACAACTTTTGCAAACACCCATAACAATTATTCATTTATTGTATCGAATGTCGAATGATAGGTCAATTTCAGATTACCTGCACTTTTTTAAGAATGGCATTGAGTTTCCTAGAGTATAACTGCTCAGCAGCAATTGGATATTGATAGAAATAAGAGAGATACATAATGTGTTATTAATTTATGTGGGGTATTTTAATGAAAGAATGGCACTGTGAAAGCTCTAGAATAGATTTGTGTGCTAAGTGATTGATATTCAAGCATTTAACATAGTTCTTTTATAGATGTTTGTGCGCTATCTGAGAAAATACTTTGACAGTTTTATAGCATATTCTCAAATGCTGTTTTACAGATTATACTTTGACAATGATATATACATCAAATCTTTGCAGTTGTTATAAGTGCTTTAAGCAAGTTTTATGTTGCTAGGATTAATACTTTGATAATAACACCATTGTAAGAAATAAAATGGTAGGGATACATAAATATAGGTATAATTGATGCCAATAAATAAATAATATTATTGAGACAAAATGATAAATGATGTTTGACTAGAAAGTCTTCATCAGGACGAAAGACAAAAGAAACCTTATATATGGACAAACAATGTGAGACAATGATAAAATGGAAGAGGAGGAGAATAAACATAAGAAAGTAATAAGTAGAGTGAAGGTAAATTTCAAAGCCTGATGCAGAACATGAAAGGAGAAATAGAAGATAAATGAGAGAAAAGAAGGAATGATGGAGAGAACATGAAGTGAAAGTATAAATAAATGAGATAAATAAATAAAATATTCTTAGCTCATGAAGAAATAAACCATAAATGAGAGATAGCTGAAAACACATTTTGGACTGGATAAGTGAGATCTTATGACATATTTATCTCCAGTGTATCTGGTTGTTTGCCTACCCCACAGATTTATCTCAATGAAAACGAAAGAAATAATTTGGATACCTTCTCTCATCTTTCTCCATAACTTCTCACCCATTTGTTTTTCAACTTTTAGAACTTCAGATGATGCATCACTCAATCAGTCAACATACATAAAACCATTACCCCAAGGTAAGTTATATTCTTTGTTAATCATTGAGTCTGATATTTTTCTATCTTGTAAGACTACAGAACATTTTCTAATGGTATTTAAAATAGTGGCTCTCAAATTTTCTTCCTTGGTCTCTCTCTTTCCTCCTCCTCTCTCTCTCTCTCTCTCTCTCTCTCTCTCTCTCTCTCTCTCTCTCTCTCTCCCCCCTCCCTCCCCACTGATTATTTTTGAAAAAAGGTCATGTCCCTTTTTTATGAGCCACCAAGGCTTTTTAAGCTTTACCACTATCATTCTTGTTATCATTCAAGTAGTTACCTTCATGTGGCCCTCCCAATTAAAAAATCTTATCTGGGACCCATATTGAGAACTACTAGGTTAAAGCTACCTTGCATGTTTAAAATGCTCTAAGCCAGCAGAACATGCATGAATTATGATCTGTGAATATTATATTGTTCCTTGTTTGTTTAAATGTTTGTGGTTCTTAAGGAATTTACAATTCAATTGAACAGAACAGGCTCAAATCTTGTCGGCTACTTTCTAAAGATGATATGTAGATCAGGGTTTCTTAACCTTTTCAGATGGCAAGCACTTTGTAACTTGTATGGCGCGAGCACACATCCTTACAAGCACACATAGGTGCTCGCTTGAACCAGGTTGAGAATGCCTGTAGTAGAGATGATCATTTGGTTTCAGCATTAAATTTTGTGTGACTTTGTTGATAGGTCATTTGAATAGGATACTCCTGCCAAAGGCGGATTTGTCGGGCCATTGGCGCAAATAAAACGGCGACACAACGCATTTCCATTCTCTGGACTACATCCTTCTGGAAATCTAATAGGACCATGGTCCTAATACAAGAGATATCCAGTGGGAGTTTGAGAATGAACGGTGAAGAAGAAGAAGAAGAATAGGATACTGAAAGAAGCAGGGCTGCTAGTAGAGAGGCTTATGAGTGGCAGTGAGGACAACACTGTGTAAAGGAAGTGTCACATACAATAAGAACGATAAATCTTATTTTAGAATGTAACAGTGTTGCTCATATGCTGTTAAAAAAGAAGCACCAGATTTTAAAAATAATTGTTTTTTTAGTTTGGAGCATTGAAAAAGCGTTATTCCATTTCCTGTAAAACTATTATTGCTACCAACATCATTATCAAGTGCCATCTCCGCAACAAAATTTAGCTGCAATGTTCCTCCAGTAGATTGCATCCTGCCCATCTTGTGATATTTTCCTTCTCTTGTATCTCTGTTATACCTAGCTCGTCTCCACAAAACTTTACCATTAAGTAAGGTCTTCAACACGGTGTAATATCTTTTAATATTTTCAAAATGTTTTTTATATTTTTATTTCCTTTAATAGTTCTTTTTTCATACTCATTATTGTTAGAACCTCTTTGTTTTCTTCTCTTTTAATCAAGTTCTCCCTATCATTCCACATATCCACAATTCAAATGCATCAATTCTGTCCTGAAGTTGTTTGTTCATTATTCATGTTCCTGAGCTATACATATTGTAGAGTAAATGCAGAATTTTACAATTTTGATTTGTAGTTTGTGATTTAAAAAAATGTTATTTTATTTCCCATGTCATTGAAAGCACATTTAGCCATTGATTCTCTTTTTAACCTCTGTTTTCCATTTACGAAAAATTGTAATTATATGTCTAAGGTACTTGTAATGGTGTAATTTCTTGCAGTGTCTCTCCATGTAGTTTTATGTTTACGTTTGTATAATTACATGAAAAAAATATTAAAAAACACAATAGTTGGAAAGCAAAATCCATGGCAAGATATTCTGAATTATTATTAAACTACATGTGTGTTAATAGTTTATTATTTATGATGTTCTTGGTAAATAGAGTTTGTTATCTATGATGTTCTTGGTAAATACAGTTTGTTATCTGTGATGTTCTTGGTACAGTTTGTTATCTATGATGTTCTTGGTATAGTTTGTTATCTATGATGTTCTTGGTAAATACAGTTTGTTATGTATGATGTTCTTGGTACAGTTTGTTATCTATGATGTTCTTGGTACAGTTGTTATCTATGATTTTCGTGGTACAGTTTGTTATCTATGATGTTCTTGGTGCAGTTTTTTTAATCTATGATGTTCTTGGTACAGTTTGTTATCTTTTAATGTTCTTGGTACAGTTTGTTATCTATGATGTTCATGGTACAGTTTGTTATCTATGATGTTCATGGTACAGTTTGTTATCTATGATTTTCTTGGTACAGTTTGTTATCTATGATGTTCTTGATGCAGTTTATAATCTATGATGTTCATGGTACAGTTTGTTATCTATGATGTTCTTGATGCAGTTTATAATCTATGATGTTCATGGTACAGTTTGTTATCTATAATGTTCTTGGTACCTTAGGTACACCACAGCATGAACAGCCAGTGGAGGAGGAGGAAGATGATTTCCTATTCAAGAAGCCCTTTAATGAGGTAATTCATTGTTACAATTG
Organism: Meghimatium bilineatum; assembly: GCA_034231615.1. Taxonomy (NCBI): domain Eukaryota; kingdom Metazoa; phylum Mollusca; class Gastropoda; order Stylommatophora; family Philomycidae; genus Meghimatium; species Meghimatium bilineatum. The sequence goes on from CM067311.1 coordinate 27,163,613, forward strand.
TGCCAGATGCAGAGGCATCTCACTAGTAATGCATACTAGAGAGCATATGCATAATGATTACAGACAAATTCTGCTCATCTTCTATAGAGAGCATTACAAATATGTACGTAAGAAATAAATTATAAAATAGAGATGCATATAGGTTCACAAGAATTATTACTTTCAGTAGTGAAATGACGATAGCATGAATGGTTTGGAAATATACTGTTAGTGTTTCTTGTCAGAAACGATACTACAGGGAACAGTCGAAGGTGTAAGAAGTAGAGGACAAAGAAATTCATGGGGGAAAAAAAGATTGGTCAGGTCAAGATTTTTTCCTCAATCGTCTACATCGCTGAAGATTTAAATCACTGGAGGATTCTGTGTTTATGCATATAATGTGGTACCTCTGTTCGTTATGGGTTTATGGATAGATTCATGCTGTTTGAAAAGCTACTTATGACATGAAATATAAGACTGACAGTTGACCCACAACTGAAGTCTAGTTCAGATTTTTAAACATAATTCCATCTAATAGATAATGACAATGTGTAAGAGTAGCGGGAAATTCTTAGATAATTTGTGTAAAATGTATCTGTCAATGGTACAAAACTAAATCATGTCTCAGAGTTCATTTATTTAGGAAGCATCTTTTCAGAGGATAACAAACTCAATAAAGAGGTACCAGAAAGCTAATGATATGACTTAACAGCTTTTGCAAATACTCAAACACCCAGCAATCTGCATGGTTACAAAAGGGCAATTGATAAACAATATTTTTATACCAACTCTATGTTATCAATGCCAAACATGGCATTTCACAAAGACACTAGCAAAAGGATCACAGTATGTGAAATAAAATGTTTGAGGAAAACTATGAATGTCAACAGAAGAGACCAACAGAGAAATGAAGATAGGAAAGAAAGGTAGACCATCTCAAGACTAGATTGAGAGACAGCAAGCCAGGTGGTTTGATCATGTCATGAGAATGGAACCAACACAACCATCCCTTCATACAAACAACAGCAGAAGATCAGGCTACAAAGCATGAGGAAGACAAAGAATTTGATGGGTGGAGACAAAGAAAGTTTAACCTTTAGGACCCTACGGGCCTACAATATTGCTACTGTAGTGTACGCTCCGGGGTGCCTGTGGTCGCAATATTGCTACCATACGATATCTCCCGATTCCCGAGTACGGAACTTCACGAACTTAAGCTCATGTGACATAGAATTTCCGCCAAACGATGCTAGGAATACGTCACAGTATAAAGGTCAAATTCCTTTACACATTACGATTGTATGAGGAGAAAGCCGGCAGATTTTGTCAACGTATTTCTAGAGCGACTTTAGCCATTTTCGGCCGTATTTTACTATCAAATTGAGTACCACCTGGCATGGGTAAATGATCGTGACTGCATGTTCTAATTGTTGTTTTTTGTGTTTAATATGTTGTTATTTGATAAGAATGTTTATGTATTCCTTCAAAAACACAAAAATAATATGTATCGGGTGTGCCACATGTGTGCATGGACAATAATTACGTTGTGTGTCGGCCTAGACCTAGTGTTGACCGGACGGATGTTATATGCGATTTCTTCACGTTTTATTAGATTTTTTTAGGCCATATTGTATTAGTTTGGATATGAAACAATATATATATACAATAAGTATAGGTATTTATGAGAATTTTATCAATGTTTCCACACATTGTTCAAGTATTAGGGTCGTCAAGACGTTATATTTGCGAATTTTGGAAATGGCGTTTTGCTATTTTTCACCCGAATTTTCAACTTCACAACTTGCTCACAACTGTTGTATCACACATACAACAACAACAAAAACACAATTATATTCACTCTTCACTCCTTTATTTAGATGTGCAAACATTATTTTGATATCTTTTATATCAAAAAAGTTATCACGTTTTCAAAACACCCACCATCAATAACGCAAATTTTCCAAAAAATAATTCAGGCCCAGGGGGTATTTTGCGTAATTTTAATTCAGGGCTCTAAAGACTAAAGACACACAATCTGACCATGACCAATGCGACTCAAATGGCCAAAGACATAACTTCAACTTTCCCCCATGACATTTAACAGCAAAAGTGGAAATGACAATAGATATAATGCCATGTAAAATTGTATTGTTTATTAGAAGACAATGAACACATTCAATCCCAGTAGCCTCAGACTGATTTTGATTAATAGAACTAATTTTTTGCAACAATCCATTCTCCTTTCACTCAACGCTCTCAAACGCAAAGCCATTTTAAGAACCATCTTTACATAAACCTTCTGAACATGACACAGGAAGACATTGGACAATTTGCACAGAGCAGAAAGTCTTACAGACTGGCAGTGATGCAAAGACTGAAGTCATAACCAGGAATAAAAATAATGAATGTGATGCATGATACCCTCAACACTTTCTTCCCCCTCCCGGCATCAAGCCCCTAACCATGAATATAGCTTGCTTGTATTTTTCTGATCATACTCATTGAGTCGCTGAGAATGCAGATATAACTTGCACTCTCTGCACATTTAAGGCAACTGTGCCTACCCAGTTTAAGGCCCTAGTCACTCATAATTTTAGTTACAGTAAAAGTTCCACTCTCTGGTAGCTTTCCCTTGTTTAATTGGTTTTTGGAAATGTTACGCAATCGTCGGTGGCTGTTTTGAAATCGCGATAACTTTTTTGTTGTTACAGATATTTAAATAATATTTGCACATATAAATAAAGAATTAAATTCTGCATATATTGGTGTACATTTTGTTTGTATGTGTGTGATATGAGGTGTGTGCGAAAGCGATAAAGACAGATTTAGACCTATCTAGATCTAGACGTGCCGTATTTTTGATAGATCAACAACTGTGAAATCTGTTGATTATTATATATTTTACATAATGGAAACATCGTGGCATATTGTAAATAATGAATTTGAAGGACTTACCTCTCAAGTTTTCCACTTTTCCAGCTGAATAAACGATGATTTCACTGAATATACTATTAACGAATAGTATAATAAACTCATTTCACTGCCATGTCGCTTTGCCGCGATGCAGAAGACTATAAATTGCTCAGATTTCCATGTCAAAATCACTTGACATCGTATCCCTGCCATCCTCACCATCTTAACAAAATGGCAATAAATTTTCTTCTCAATGTTGTCAACATTCTGTCAAAAAGTTACAGATCTCAATTTTTTCATTTTGGTTTAGCGAAACGGGCGGTGGATTTCACCTTCCGAAATAAAGACAAGATACATTCCGGTGGAATGCGCCACCTGAATTGTAAACACAGCGTGCTAAAGGTTAAGACTAACTGGTTCCCCAGTTATACCATATTAAAATGTTCAGTGAATACATTGATAACATCCATAATGATCACCAAGTAGTCTGTGCCAAAGGGCATGGGTCACTGGATTAGTAACCAACCAACCATCAAGAGAGTTGGTCATGCAGAGAGTTGTGGGAATAACACAATTGATTCATAGTTTAAGCTAACTCCATCATTCTACTCTTTAAAATCTGGTCAACTAGCCCCTAAAACTCCATTCCCCTAGACTCCTTGGAAGAAAACACACAAGCAGGACACATAAGTAGAACTAGGTGCTAAATTTATGGAATACAGAATACAAATATTATTTCCTATCTTTGTCTCTGATGTATATGTTCTAAATACATTAGTAGGAAACCAATCTATATCAGTTGTAGTTGACATACTGTGTATAACTATGACATCCCTTTCCTTAGTCCATCTGATTATGATTGGATCTTGATCTATCCTGAATGTAACCACAACTTTTAATCATCAGTTTCATAAACTCACAGATATCAACACTATAATAATTGTCAGATTCAAATTCCATGTAATTAAAAAAAATATTCAGTCTAAATTGAATTCATCATCTTTTGAATCCGATCCGTCTAGCAGAAGTTCAATAGCTTGTTCAGCAGTTAGCCTTTTAGGATGGAAACATCACTGATTTTCATCAATTCATTTCATTTTGGAAACAACTATAAAATATGTATTCACAAATGTATGCCAATTGAGAAAACTCCCACAATTCAATGTGTACTTTGTGACATCAGCAGTGTTTGTAATTAAAACTTTACTTTATTGACATGAGGTACTGTTTTGTGATATCAAAATCTTGTAATTTTGGTCTGTTTGGGGAATGTATTTACTTACATATAACCCAAGATTTTGAATTCTAAGTTTTAATAAACAGAATTGTTACTGCTGTCCATCATTTACAAATGTTTATTATTGCTGAAATGAATGTTTCAAATTTCTTGATTTTCAATGATCCTGTTCCATCAGAATGAGGATTACTTCAGAGTATGTCAGTACTGTGGATATACCAGCAAGAACTTCAAACGCTGTGAAGGTTGTACAAGAGTTTTTCATGGTGAGGTCAAAATCCATAGCTTAAAGAAACAGCCTACAAAGACCACCCCATTGTCGTCATCTGGATTCACGAATAATACATCTAGCCATAATCCTCTGGGATCTATTCAAGAGGAAGACACCAGAAGAAAGGATGATACTGATGGTGACAAGTTTACCAATGTTCCTCTTGGTAGGAGCACAAATGAGCGAGGTCGAGGCAGAGGTTCTCGTGGCAGGTCTGGGAGGACAAGAGGAGGTGGACTTAGAGGCAGAAATGGAGCGAAAGGAACTCCAGGTCAGTATATGCTATATTTGTAGATAGTATACAATTGTAGTCCTGCTCTGTGGCAATGTGGTACGGTGCTGGGCTGTGACAGCCAAGGTACCGAGTTTGAAACCCGATTTAGGCAATTATGCATCCGGACCGTTTAGAAAGCAAGACAAACTACTGAATGTAAATACTGCCAAGAAAATCACTGCAGCCAAAAATTGCTGGGTTGATGGCTACATCATGTGCCATATGCTACCACTGTTTTTTAAAATAAATTTCCCCCCTTTGTTTTGATTTAACAAATAAGTCATACATATGTTGTTATTGTTAGAGCTTGTTAGAATAAGGACATGTAACAAGGTATATTGTCATGCATGTTGTAAGAGGATAGACAAGGATACCATTAAACATATCTGCACCCCAGAAGATATAACTCCTAGTGAGTAATGGATATTCCTATGGTCTTTCAAGAGACAGTTACATCCTCCTAACAAAAGGAAACAAATTTAGTTGAATTTCAATTTTTTTTTTTTAAATGTTCATTGTGTGCTGATCAGACATTTGTTTAGACAGATACAAACAGAAATAATTCTGGAGATACTGTTTAGGTCAGCAGTTCTGAATTATGTGAGTGGAGTATTATAAGCTGCGACTTCTGACATGTGCTGTTGCTCACTCATGCATCTTAGAGGGAACATTGTTTCATCTTGTAGTAAATCCTCCCACCCCATATAAAAATTGGTTTGGGAATCATTAATTTGCATTTTTAGGATAAAATAGATTGCTTAGAGACATGTATAGTATCATTATGTACTAAGAAAATAAGGAATCAAGGTAGTGTCATTTTATGTCATTTGCTTACCGGCCAGCAGACCTGGGTTTTACGTCCATTCATTATTTGTGGCGTGAAATAAAAATGACCTGTGGTTCATCTAACCACCTGGAAATAAGATACCAGGGCTCATGCTCTAGAAAGGTTAAGAAATAATGCCATCACTACTGAGCAAGTTCTGTGACACTAGTCGTGCAGTTTCTGGTCAACCTCTGCCTAAGCGACTGAGCACTTATGGAAAACCGTGAGCTAGTTCATTACTCAGCTTACCTTTACTCATCAATTTATATAATAATGTTTTATGTGTTGTCACAAATTTAAATAATTTGTACAATTCGTCTTCTAAATTTGTTCTCGAACTCCTAAATATTAGCAGAATTTAGTCCAGAGAAGGGGGTTGGTCCCACACTCGTGAGGTCCAGAATTTGATTCCTGGTAATGACTGAGTTTTTTTCTCTCTATCGGAGTGTAAATTAAAACTCACCCTGAACATGACATGGCGACAGCAAGGGCATGCAGCCTTAATCATACAAGCCTCTTGAATGCTCCCTGTATCTCACTAACAGGAAAAATACAGTATGACAATTGTTTTTTTTTAGTCCAGAGAGCAGAATGCACTGTGTCATGGTTTGCAAGACAAACTTATATAGAAGTATTTTATCACTCTGAATTTGTCTCTCCAGGAAATACAAATTTTATCAGTTACCTTCTAACTTCTCAAACTTCTTTTAACAGGGGAGAACATTAATGGCAGCGAGTCTGATAATTCTTCAGTGGATAAAAAAATAAATGATGGCTCAAGTAGTGGTAGTGATGGGTCAGGAAAGAAGCGCCCAGCACGACCAAAGTCTAAGAATCCTACACCAAGAAAAAGAAAGAAAGCTGATGAGCCAGGTAGGACCAGCATCTCCTTTTCTAACATGTAATGTTCATATGCTTCATATAGTGTTAACTTTCATTGAAACCAATATGATGGCGATTCTAGTGTTGAAATGGAGAAAAGGCTAAAAATGGCTGTGGTTTGCTTTGTAAGGTTGAATGTGGTATGGAAAAGTAAAGTCATTATCTTAGTCAAGATCACTCTATACAACATCTTCTGCGTTAACCTTTAGCAAGCTAAAGGTGGTACGGATCCCCTAAAGTACTAGCTCCTTCTAGACGAAAGGTCTCCTGACCCACCTATAAACATGATGTGTTTTTTTCCCGTAGTACAGCCTCGATTGGAAATGCACATAAACTGGGACATGCGCAGATGAAGCCTATTCCATTTCCACGTCTGCCACCATCTTTGTCACACAAATCTTGTAGAATAGAGAGGAGCAGTTCGTTTTTTCCTACAGACATCCAAGCAATCAAGTTTGTTCATCATGGATTCAATTTTCTTCGAGTTTATTATGGATGTCGATTCCGATGAGGAGGAAATTGTGCCGTTCCTAGAAGCGAAAATTTGCATGTCCCTTCGGCATATAGCCATGATTGGCGTAGCGACTTCGATGAAATTGTTGGAGATATAGGCCTAGCTGATAACGTTAGTGTGTTAGACGTGTTTTGAGAGGTAAGTTGATTTTTATAATATAATATAGTATTGTCCATTGATCACGCTGCTTTCATGATTTAGATGGTGAATCACTGAATATCGACTGTGTTGGAGCGATAAAAAATGACTAGGTCTATCTTTCAGATAACGATTTATGGCAAATTTAAGAGGTTCATTCATTCTTATCAGTGACATTATGATGATTTGACAATGAAACCACATAAATACTATTTGAATTAGGTTTATTTTACAGGGTTCCCACTTCAGAAAATATAAAAACTATAGATAAGTAATTTTTTAAATAATTTTTTTCCTTTTATCTGTTATAATTTCTTTATTTTTGTGTGAAAAATCATCTTTACTACTTTCTAATACGTCTGGTATCACACACACACATAAAAAAATTACACCAATATATGCAGTATTCAATTCTTTATTTATATGTACAAATATTAATTAATTATCTCTAACAACAAAATAGTTATTGAATTTTTAAAACAGCCGCAATCAATAACACAAAACCTCAAAAAAGAATTCAGTGGCAGGGGGAAGTTTTTGGATTTGTAAACACAGCTTGCTAAAGGTTAATCTCAAACTGCTGCTGGTTAGCAGAATGTAGTCAGTAGAACTGAATGCATGGTTTACAACTTAGCTGTAGGGTCAGCTCTTTACTGCTTCACTAGTAGGCATCTGTGACTATGTTGATAGCATTCCAGACTTCAGAATGTGAAGCGATGTTGACCCTGTAGAACATTCAGATTGGTGAAATGGAGCCAATGTGCAGTGCAAGCAATGCTGATAAACATATTGTGTTGCACAGCTGGTCTACTTACGAATGTTCACCATTCAGTAGAATTGGTACAGGTAAAGGTAAGTTGAATGATGAACCAGGTAATAACATTATGGTTATCTCATAAGTAGTAAACTGCCTAGTCAATGGCTAACCAGAAACTACCTGGCTACTGTTGCCTACTGCACTTACTCAGTAGTGGTGGCTCTTTTTCTAAAACTTTCCAGAACATGAGTCCGGGAACCCCAACTCCTGAGAACCACATAGTCTTTTTCTTTAGCGTTCATTCTCAAACTGTAGATTAGCAGGTGTAGTCTCTGGAACAGAATGTATTGTGCCATGGTTGACAAGTTTTCTGCAATATCTTTGCCTTTTGGCCTGACACACATGACTTCTGAGTCACTTTGACCCTCCATGGAATGGGACAGCCAATTCCACTTCAAAACCTCCTTAGTCGCTTACTACGACATGTGTGGTGGGTTACAGTGTTGCTATTCTTTGCTCCCCTTTCAGGTCTGGCAACTATTCTTTTCTCCCCATTCAGGCCTTGTGTTGACACAAGCGAACCACAGGGGTAATTTTTATTTAAAATCACAAATAACTTGAAACCCAGGCTATGCTGTCAGAGGCAGGTGAGTGACGAAACATTGTGCTACTGCAACTCTCAGTGTGTTTGGTTCCAGTGTAATTGGTACAATACTGAATATGAAAATAAGTACCTCTTATGGTGAGATATGTCCCTTTCAACCATGAGCATTAGTTGAATTTGGTTACATCACAGCTGTGACCTTAGAAAATAATGGAAGTTTGTATATCTCAGCAGTACCCTATAACAAACTGCTACTATTGACGAGGATGTTGCCCTACCTATTGCTCGCGCCAGTGCGGCCTACGTGCCAACGCATAGACCATGCTCAACTTTGCTTTCGAAGTAGTAACATCATCATCAGATATCACTGCTGAAGTTTAATGTATCGGACCATTGGCACAAATATAACAGTGGCATGGTACATATCCATTATCTGTGCTACATCCTGCGGGAAATCTAGCATAACCATTGTTCTGCTACAAGTGAGACCCAGCAAGTGTTTGAGTATACATTCTAAACAATAAAACTACTCAGCAGGTTTGTTCTGGTACCAATATCTTAAGGCTGGGTTGACTTTGGAGTTGTCTGTGGTAGAAGAAATCCAAGTTCAATTGGGAAATGAATTCTGAACTACATGGCTAGAAACTAGGAAGCCAATTTTCGACAATACTGCTCAGCATGCAGTAATGTAGTCTATTACCAGAATCACAACTTGGCAAACATCTGTACTTCAGAACATTAGACCTATTTTCTTCTGTGTTGTGTTGGTTCTAAAATTTATGTATGCTAGCAGTGTGTAGTCTGGAGAATAGAATGTGTTTTGTCATGGTTTACAGCTTGGCTGTGATTTCCACACCTTTTGATTTGACACACTGACTTCAGTATGGCTTCTGTGTTAATTTGATCCTCTATGGAATAGAACTGCCAACTCCACACCCAAAATCTGCTGTCCTCATTTATGACTTGTAAGGCAGGTCACAGTGTCTATATTCTTTGTTTCCATTTCAAGCCAGGCAACACACACGCAGACTCTTATCTGACATAGAATAGAAGAGTTTCTAACAGTTTTAATCAATACTCTTGGACACTGACTGTTTCAACTATTACCAGTTGAGTTATGACGGCAGGTTATCATCAGCGCACACTGAACAAGTCCATAGGAGCTCTGATCTCTGCATTAATTTCTTCTTTTCGTTTACTTGAAACATGTCTATATTTGTAATTTTGTCTCCTGATTAAAACTCAGTCTTTTGTAGTTCACATTGTGGCCCATAAAGCTTTGATTCCAGTGTTGATTCCTCTGTCCAATATGTCTGCCTCAGCATTTCATACTCAGAACACTCTTGCAGTATATTTTTTGCACTCTGTGTTGCCTGTACACATGGCCGTGTTGCCAATTGAATTGTATGTACATGTGACTGCAGAGTCGGTTGTGTCCCGTTCTGAGGCGTAGAATTACAACTTGTTCTGATCTGTTCATAATATGATAGTCATCTTGTGTTTTGTGGCTTTCATATAGACTTGATTATCTTTTTTTTCTGATGGTAGATGACTGATACATCTGGTTGGTCTTCAGCAGCACCTTCCTTAGCCACTTGGCCTGCTTTTTCATTTCCTGGTATTCCAAGTGAGAAGGTATCCACTGCATGATTACCTTATACTGGTAAGAGTTTTTCCAGACTGGAGAGCTTGAAGCACTGACCTTGCATCTCTCAGGAATGCTGTGGGCCAGGGTTGTTCAGCAGTTTTTCAGTTGCCTCTCTTAATTGCCTGGATTTCTGCATCATAATTATTACAGAATTTCCCTGTTGGTGTTCTGATCGTATCTCTGGGCTTTTGTGGATATCCTATATATACACCTGAACCTCCATTCCTCACTGCATTCTGTGCTGACCCATCTGTGTATGCCCTGACCCATATGTCTTGTGATTATTCATTGTCCACAAAACTGAGAGTTTCTGTCCTTCGCTGCACACTGTTCTGTTCGTCCTCATTTAGTATTCCTTTCATATGGGTCTGAATGTTTACTGGTATTCCATTTCTTTCACTCCAAAAGGTATGCTCTGGTACAGATCTTAAGGGGCTGTCAACTTCAGGCAGGTCTGTACGTTGTCTACAGAGTCGTATAGCTTGGTGGATAAAGCTGCTTCTTTTCATTGCCCATTTCTAGATTTTGGAATCTTTCCTTCATTGGATGACTTGGAATATACTTAAACGTTACTGCTTGTATTAGTACTTTTGTGTCTCTGCGTTCGCCAAGTGTTTGTGTTCTCCCCATGTATGTATACAAGTAAAGTTAATCTTCCTGTCATTATAAAGTTTGATGGAGGACGACTGCTTCTTCAACCTTGCAGAGCGTGTTCATTGAGTCTCTAAGTATGCATGCATGAGAATAACATCAGCCATGACAGTGCCTCCATCATAGCCTTTATCTCCATTTTAAGATTGCTTGTGGTTGTAGTGAAGATTTTCTGAGTTTTCCCACTAGACCTTGCAGAAGTCTAAGAACAAATGGCTGATCCAACAGTGTAAATTATGACATCATTTTCTTCAGTGTTATCGGCAATGAGTGCCCAAACTTCTGGATCCACAGCCACCAGATTTTTGTCCCTGCAGCTACTGTCAAGTGTGCTGACTACAGAGAAGATACAGTGTAATGTAGGAGTAGTGAATATCTACTCCTCCCAAGGAGCAATGCAAGTAGTTGAATTGTTTTTAGTTTGTCTGAGGATATCTTCTTCATGTACCAGCCATGATCTACCTCATTTGAGCCTAAAGCCTTTCACCTTATTGAGGTCTGGGTGTAATGGATGAAATATATCACTGATTTTAACATGAGCTCAGGCATATCTTAAAATCATTCATTCATTTTACTTTTGCGCTGAAGTTAGCGCATAGAGCAGAGGTCAGATCTCTCCAATTCTGTCTGAATAGCTTTGAACAGACAATTGGAGAGATCTGCCCTATGCTCTAACTTCAGCACAAAAGGAAAATGAATGAATGAATTATTTTAAGATTTGCCTGAACTCATCACACTTTGATTCTGCTGGCTGTGTTTGGGAAGTCAAGGACAAATGTCATCGCCACACAGGGTGTATGTATCCTTGGAACGTCCCAAGATGATTTACATGGCCTCGTTCTGAATTTTGTCCAGTCTGGCAATCTGTATAACTATCCGTGAATATAACACTATTACTAGTCAATAACAGCAGAAGAATCAGAATGGGAAAACTTAAATTTCCTTATAAAATTATTATCTTTCTTTGATGGGATTTATTTTCTGATTTAGTTACTGTCACCATATCTTCTGATGAGGATGAGCCATCATCAACATCCAATAATATGGCCAGTCATGCTCCAAGTCCGGTAAATTCTGCAGGGAGTGAGTCACCTATATTTCCTTCAACTCCGACTGAACCTATCAATGCTTTTGGAAGATTCAGAAGGGTACTCATGGAGGATGAGGTAAATTTATGATATTGGATATTTACCTTGTTCAACCTGGACTGGATATTTGTTTAGATTGGTACTTTAAGTTTATCTATCTTTCACTCCCTGTGGGGGGTAGGTTGTAAGTTACAAATGAGAATTATAAAATGTTACATTTATTCTATATTAACGTATGGCTCAGCAGATACATGGACACTAAACAGAGGACAGAATTGCTGCCTTTGAAATGTAGGTGTATAGAAGAATAGGGAGAACATCATGGAAAGAGAAGGAACTAAACAATGAGGTTCTAAAAACACTTAATATGAAGAAAGAATTACTAAGAGAAATCAAGATTAGACAAATAAAATATTTTGGACACATTAAAAGACATGACACCTTATTGAAGACCTTACTTGAAGGTAAAGTCAAAGGGAAACGAGCAAGAGGTAGACAGAGATACGTGTGGGATAATAACATCACAAGATGGTACAGGGTACAGTCTAGCAGAGTGCATCACCAAAACAAGAGGCAGGGGATGTTGAGATCTGTTGCAGCCAACCTTTATTGCAGAAATGGTACTAGATGATGTCTACCTGCCACATTTCTGGCTTGCCTCCCCTGATTTCACCAAGGGACAATTGAAGGGTATCTCTTATTTCCCTTGAATTTTCTAATTGCAATTGAATTGACAGTGGGCGTGAACAGTGAACACACCCACCTCTGGTTTATTGATATCTCATAAAAACTAAAAGTTCATCCAGTCTCAGGTGTGCTATGTCATCATATGCAAGTGTTGTGCCATGAAATTTATGGGTTAAACTGGAAGGAGACTTGGAGACCCATTCTGTGAACATCTGTATAGCATGAAAAAAACCATTCCAGTTATCCTGTAGATGTATTCATGTGGTTGTGTCTGTGGGTCTCACCAATGGCCCACTAGTCATACCATCTATGCAACAGAAAACCTTAGTGGATGAATTTACTGTTATATTGAGGTTATCTTCTTATAGAAGCTTCATGGCATGTCATCTATACAGTTATGATTTTGTTTTGTTGTTGAAATGTTTTTCATGTTTGCCTGAATATATATGTATGCACCCTCTGTGGTTGGGAGGGAGCCAGAGATGTACTGTGCAGCACTGAGGAGGAGGAAACTGACATCACTGTTTTTCCTATGGCTGAGGCCCATCATAGAGGCACAGTGACTCAGGATGTGACAATCCTGTTGACTTGAAAATTTGGTTGCATGCCTGGAGCTATAGAGTTCGGCATAACCAGTAGTCAATTGGTGGCGGGGAATGAGCACAGTGAACCTTATCTTGGCTACAGTGGCTAGGCACAGTGCATAGGTTGAAACCTACCTTTCTGGAGGTGTGATAGTTATTCTCTGGTGTCTTTAGTTATTAGCAAAACTTCATTACCCATTTCTTGGATTTACCTGTTGGATTTCAGTTTTGTGCAGTAAGTACATATTATCAAGTATGGAAAACCCCATTTACTCAAGTTACATGGCGATTTCGTGCTGCTAGAACGGACCTGATTCAGTTCTCATTAGTATCAAGAGACAGAAGTGAAAATGTAGTTTTGGGGCAACAGTGAGGACCTCCTGCTGATGGCTAAATTCATAGAGGCAACTCACCCACATAGACTGCTGAGTATAGGAAACTGATCGCAGAAGTAAAATGTGTGGTCCACTCATTTAAAACAAAGTTGTGAGGTAGAGGAGGTAGTGGGTCCGAAACTGTTCGCAGATGAAAATGGTGTAGTCAATACAAATTTGTAAAACAAAATGTTGTGAAGTAAAGTAGGGGAGAAGAGGCAGCAGGGGGCCTGAAACTGATCATAGAAGAAGAACATGAAAATACATCTTTTCTTGGTCCATATTTAAAACATAAATTTAGGTAGGGGATGGGAGAAGAGGCAGCTGGACTAACGGTCTGAAACAGCAGGCTTTTTCTATCTAGGTGTCTCTTTAGGCATGACCAACAAAATAGAAAATGTCAGATTGCTAAGTGGGATGGAAACTTGTAGTTTTGTGAGTTAACTAATTCATCATCAGATCATCCATCATGACACTCTGGGCATGTTCTCCGATCTCTTGTTCTGTAAGTATACTTTCAAACCACTTAAAAACTATATAACAATTTGATATTTGTAGGATGGACAGAGTAAATTAAGCAAGAAAATTCAGCAGCAGCAGCAACAGGTCTTGACACCAATGATGGAAAGACATGAAGAAGATGAAGACGAAGATGATGATGAGGATGATGATGATGACGAACCTCCAACTTATGAGATAGACATTCGAAGTGTGAGAGTTGGGTCAATGCGTACGCAGCCTGAGGGGCCCTTGTTAATCAATTTGCAGGGAGTTTGTTTTAAAGTCAGATGTAAGTAATTCTGAATGTGTACAAGAAAATCTTCATAATTATATACCAATATCAAATGCAGTTTTAGGCAGCTGATTGGGGCAATCATGAACAGGCTTAACTTTCTGCCCCCTGTCCTATTAGCTGTCTTTTGTTCATTTTTATTTTATGCCATTTTCTCCATTTGTTCTCACACTCCAGCTGGCTAGCAGGATTAGTCCAGCGAATGAATGTGTGCCGTGTCAGAATTTACAGCTTGACTGTGCTAATATGCTCTTTTTAGGCTAGTACATCATATTTCAGCATGCTTTTTTATTATCCGACTCGGACAGAGAGGTACAGAGTGTATCTTGGACAGCAAAAGTACCAGGTTCAATTCCCACTATAGGCAGTTGTGCCCCTTGACTGTTCAGAAAGTAATGTCAACCTTCAGAATGTATTTAAAGTGCCTAGAAAATGATTGCAACCAAAAAAATACTGGGTTTGTTACATCCTAAGTAGGATACTCTACCAAATTTTTTTTATGTTATGAGGTTACAGTCTAGTATTATCACTATTTTTTTGTCCTCTTGTATTATTCACCAGTACAAGAGTTAGTGAGGCAATCTCACAATCCCAACTCAGGCAACTAGATTTAGGTTAAACACATAGAAAAGGTGTGCCATTAAAGTTATACTAGTAATAAGACTGGGCATATATGTGGTGCCCAAAAAAATTCAACTACTTGAAAAAGCACTGCCCTATGCAAGATATTTTTCAATTTTTTATAGTTTCTTTTATATTTCTTCATAATGTTTTCTAATTTATTTCATATTTCTCCATTATTGTTCTCTAATTTATTTCATATTTCTCCATTATTGTTCTCTAATTTATTTCATATTTCTCCATTATTATTCTCTAATTTATTTCATATTTCTCCATTATTGTTTTGGTGCCCTCATATTTTCCTCTTATGTTTGATGAACCGATGACTGCTGCATTTATGATAATGTCTGTTTGCAGTGATGCTGGTTCCTGTTTAAGTATCAATCAGTCATTAGATTTGTTTTTCCCTCTTTCATTTATTCACTGTTTGATGTCTAAACCAATAGACAAGTCATTTTGGTGATCTCTAATTTTGTTGTATAATAGGTCATTATGTCTTTCACTTTTGTGGTCAAGTATGAACATTGTTTGACATTTTGTCTTCTCTACAGCTGAAAGAACAGAGGAAGCTTTTGAATTTGAGATATTGGCTCAAGATGTAGAACAAGTCAAGTTCTTTTCTGGACAAACTCAACCTGTCTTGTTCCTGTTTCTGAGCCCTGAGTGTGGAGAGATTTTGAGAAATATTTGTCACATGGAGCCTGGTGATGACGAGTACTTTGATCCTAGCAGCACAGGTATGTTGCAGTATAATACTTTGAGAATTCTTTTCATTTTTGTTTGTTTCAGTCTTCAGGAATTGCAAAGTTCAGAGTTAACACTCAAAGCACATCAAGTTGTCACTAACACAAATTAAATAACATTTAGGTTACGTGTTGATAATTTGTGGACAGAACTTTAATTAGCATTCAGAATATTTAGAGCTTTCCCTAAAGGTACAGGGTTTTTGCGTAACAGTCAACACTAGTTCTATCAGCTCAGATTTCCATTTGACTTCAGCATCTAGTGACTGAGTTCCATCTCCGTGGCAAGGATCTGGCCTTCATGAGAAGAAACATGATCAGATTAATTTGTATCCAGCCTTCAGATTGTCTAACCTAATAATGATACTCATACTTTTGTATACTATCACATATGTAGGTAGACACCCCCCCCCCCCCCATGAGTAAGAGGTTTCTTATTAAGATCACCCATGGGGAAACCAGGGCTTTGACTTCTAGATCAGGGTGCAAAATATAGGGCAACCGTATTTTTTCTAAGCATGTTGTAGGAAGCGACTAATTAAAGGTAGGAAATGGATTGATAACCTGTCACTTGTGGAAAAGTTATTATCACTGCATGTCTTGCTTCGATTTATTACTTTTTTCTTCTGTCAAATGGTCCCCATGGATGACTCAGTCTCCTGTGTGTCCCGAAGCATCATCTGCAAGAGCTGCACCATGACGTACATAGATGAGACTAGTAGGAGGCTTGCTGACCATTTCTGCGAGCACCTACACAGCATCAAACACCATTCAGGCTATCCTGTGGACATTCATTTCAACGGCACAGGCCATTGAGGCGCCCAGGATGTTCAGGTGACGGCCATTAAAGCATGCTTCTCTGATGACCGAACCCGTCTGGATCTTGAGAACTGTTATATATACGAATTTGACACTCTGAAGCCTTTGGGTACGGATGAGCGCTTGACATATGCATAATATCGGGTTGTTCCGTTATTTCTCTGTCTCTTTTTCACATGTATTAGGGTCTGTTTTTGTATACTTCCTATTTCTGTACATTTCCTGTTTGTGTCACCTTTGACCTCATTTCTATCCTTTTGGCCATTTCACTAGCCATGTGAATGCAAGTTGTATCGTCCCTACTTGTCATTTTTGATTTATATGTGTATGTTATCCATGATAAAGGCCTTACGGTCGAAATGTTGATTTGTGTGTGTGCCTATGTTTGTTTCATATTATTAGCAAAACTTTATTATCCCGTTTCACGCTTCACATGACTGAGAGAAGCAGACCAACAAACATTGTGTGTGTGTCCTTTTGTGACAGACTCCTCTATGTGGTTGGGAATGTCACTGTGCCATTTCTGTCAAATGGTCAACATATCTGATGGAAGAATGATTAGTCAGTTGGCCTAGATGTATATGTTAGGATGTGATGATCCTGGGATACTGTCCCACTTGAATACCCTCCCTTCAGGGACTACATATACCTCGATAGGCCCCCTTAACACAACCATGCCTTTGAGACCACAAACCTTATGTGTTTTACCTAGGTTACTCAACTGAGGAGGTTCTATGCTTTTGTCAGAAAGGTTATGGACTATTAAGAACTACCTGCTCACAGCTAAAGGAATTATTTCGTCATCATCTTGACATTGCACATTGTTAAGAGTTCATGTATTCTTGGTATGAAAGTTCTGAATAAAACTCATGCAACAATAGGAAGTAAGAGCTAACTGCTCATAGTTCCTTGGAATCGATAGCACGGATAACATTAAAAAATCATATGTAGATATTTAATTTGTGTGGTTGGTTGCTGATTCTGTGGTACATGGGCTCATGCTCTTTGACCCAATACCATTGTGTGATTTATGCATTTGAGCTATTATATTTTTTTTCCATATTAAATGTTTCATTTATCTGGCCTTGGATTTAAGCTGGTAAAACATGTTATATAGTGAAATCGCTGGAGGACAATGTGTGCTGAAGCATCCAATGTGGTAGCCTTATGACCTTGACGGGTTACAGGTTTATGGATGGGTATATGTAATCTATTCGCTTTTCAGCGTCAGGGGTAGAAGATATTTTCTGGAGACATCGTTTTCGTGGTAGACCTCTAGGTCTGCCTTCACTGTATCTGTGTAGCATAGCTTGCCGTGGTATACTGTCTGATGGTAGTCTGCTGATGTGGGCAAACCATTTGATTTGTTGTCTCTTAATAAATTCCAAGATTGGGGTAGATATATATCATATGTGTCATTATTCTGATTGTATTTCAGACATGAAACAGAAAATGGTTGTGATAATTATTGAATGCTTTAACTACATGCCACACGAGATGCTGAGAGAAACCCTGTCACTGTGGGCTGACATGAATCATGTAGAGGATGATTGCTTCATTGAGGAGCTGACTGAAGAGAGTGCTAATGATCTCTTGATTCAGTCAGCACCACCAGTTCTTACAGCAGACGTTGAAAGAGATGTGGTCAAGTTTAAACGAAGGTAAGATTGATTGCTGCATCTTAACTTTTCCTCTTTTCTGCAATGGACTTCATGTTGTTTATTCTGCGTAGTGTCACAAGGGTCTAACCTTCATGAGAAGAAACATGATCAGATTAATTTGTATCCAGTCTAACTGAATGATGATACTCATGCTTAGTGGTAGTTAGTGTCATAGTGGTAGTTAATGTGATAGTGTCAGAAGGCTTTTTGTGGCATTGTTAGTGGCTGAAGTAGCACTACACAAGCTCATTACAGATCTCCCAGAAATTCTTTGGCAGAAACCATGATACATGGGAAAATGCTGCTAAAACTAGAGCTATAATAATATGTAATCACTGCAGCAAAACTAATCAAACAGATGAAACTTGATACAGGCTAATGAAATTTTGCTAATCACTGGTAACACACATAATAACACAAATTGATGTTTTGACCAAAAGATCTTTATTAAGAACACAAGTAAAATGGCACTATCCAATGATGGGACAGTTCCATTTTACTTGTCGTGTTATGTTGTGTTCTTGACAAAAGACATTTTGTCGAAACTTTTATTTGGGTGCTACCAGTGATTAGAAAAATTTAATTACTCTGTTCCAAATTTCGCTTGTTGAACTAGAGTGACAGGGTGCTCTGCAATTTTTAAAAAAAACGGTACAGTATCTAGTGAAACATCTGCAGCAGCTCATAGGCGGATAGAAAGATGTACAGAAAGATATAGACAGATCAAGCACCATCTTAAGTGATCATCCTATGTCCAACCTAAGGACCAGGACCCTTGGAACTTGTGTTATGAATTTGCTCTAGAGACAAAACAAATGTATTTTTCCGAGACAAAATAACTAAACTTACAGGTCGACAAGAACCAGTGTTGACACTGGTAAACTAGCATATGCTTGCATGGTTTGGTTATATATTCTACATATACTCTACAAATTGTTCAACACTTGCCACATAGTTAGTTACTTTGTTAATGACTTACTTAGTTAGTTATTAAGTTAGTTACTTAGTTGCCTGAGTAGTTACTTAGTTATTTACATAGTTACTTAGTTTTGTACTTAGATACTTAGTCAGCTAATTAGGTAGTTACTTAGTTATTTAGTTAGTTAGTTCCTTTTGGGTCAAAGATGGTGCACAGGATAGTAGTAATTTCTTTCTCTGTTGAGCTCCTCAACGTGCAGTTGCTGTAGTTCTTCTGTATTGCTTATGACCCAATTGATCTTTCTCTGTTTGTTTGTTCTATGTAGTTTATTTTGGGCGACCTACTTTTCTTTTTCCCTCTGCCTTCCACATGAAGGTTTGTTTGGGAAATTTGTTTTTATCCATTCTAAGTACATGGCTAGTGTAATTCTAACAACTTCGTTTTATAAAATGATATTCAAATTCTAGTATTTTGACCAAAAGACCTTTAAGAACAAAAGACCTTTATTAAGTTTATTAAAACATTTAGAACTTTATTACTTTTAAAACTTGTAAAACAAAAGACCTTTATTAAGAACATAAGTAAATGGCACTATTCATCTGAGTTTTAAAACTTTAAAAGTTTTAAAAGTAATTAAAACTAGTATGGTTCGGACATGTATGTAGGCACGATTCCTTGTCAAAAACAATACTGCAGGGAACTGTCACGGGTGGAAGAAGCAGAGGCATGGATATACAAATAAAGGCATGGACAGACAACATCAAGAAATGGACAGGGCAAGATATTTCCACACTCATCCGCATCGCTGAGGATAGAATTTGCTGGAGGACTCTGTGTGCTGAAGCATCCAATGTGGTACCCCTACGACCCTGAAGGGTTACGGGTTTATTGATTGATTCAAATTCTTGGTTTGTTTCTTATCTCGGTTTTAAAATCTATCCATTTTATGTTCAATATTCTTCAAAGATACTTCACAATTTAACAAGTTAGAATGACTTGCCAGTACATATAAATCAATGCTACTGTTTCTGTAACAAAGGATATTTCATGGTGGTGACTTGTTTGTTTAAGCTACCGATTAGCTGCAAATAGCAAGAAAATAAGTACACAACATACTTCATTTTGAACTGGAAATGGAAACCACATACATATTTCAAAGAAAAATCATAATGCAGCAAACGGGATTTGAACCAAGTCCACTCAGATGGCACCCACTTGCCTCTCAAGTCAATGTGTTTTCCATCATTGACCATACTGCATTCCATAAAGGAGAATGAACTAGGTTGCGAGACAAATGGGTGCTATCTGAGTGGACCTGGTTCAAATCTTGTTTGCTGCATTATTTTTTTAAAATAATAAATCCTCGGTGCTTTTATATTATTCATACATATTTTAAAACAATTCTTGTGTATTTTAACTTTTCCCTATACTCACTAGGTACCTGAGGGATACAAACAACATGCATTCAGTACCCAGAATTCCAGGTTCACCGTCTGACAGTACAGATAATGAACCAGATAGCACATCTAGCTCTCCTCCAGAGATTAAACATTACTTTGGTTCATCAATCAGGTACACCATTGTCATCTATATATTCTTGGGCTGTTTAATCATTTTGGTACAAACTTTGTGCTCGCATATTCTGTAATAATTAAAACTTTTATAAATACTTGAACTAGGATACAAAGATACACTGTTATGTGTATTCAAAGGTTAGAACCATGACCCTAAAACAGCTTCATGGGGTGTGTGTGTATCATGTGAAGTATTCTTTACAGAACGTTGTCTTCCTTATGAATCTCCTGAAATTCCTTTTGTCTCTGGCAAGTTGTACATCCTGGAAATAGGCAAATTTGAGATCTCAGAGCACATAATTCACCAGTCCAATGCTTAAGGATCAAACACAGGTTTATGAGGTCTGCTAGGAAAAATAATGTGTATTTTCTAGATGAGTAATATCAGCATAGTTCCACTGTTAAACTGATGGAGCTCATTGGTCTGTGGAAGTACTGTATCCCAACAGCTCTCATTCTGGTCCCTGCTCACTCTGGCAGTGGGATTTGTCTTAAGGGATTGATCTTCAGATTGTGCAGTGATCTGATGAAAATACAGGTACAAATTATCCATACCCTAAAAATCTGATGACATGATTCCTTACTAGAAATACACTTAGTTATTGTGGTTAGCATGTAGAAAGTACGTTGAAGGGAGAAACCACTTGTACTCCAAAACATTGAGAACATGATTCCTTGTCCTGAATACCACTCTACTAGAAATATCACAGCATAATAGGGTGTTATATGGAAAGTCCTTGCTTTAAAGGACAGGAAAGAAAATAGAAGTGTATCCTGCTATTCAACTATTGTTGAATTTTGAGGGTACCAATAATACATTCAAGCATATCGCCAGTGCAAAGTGGATGGTAGACGTTCTTCTTCAGCATTCATTCTCAAACTCCCGATGCATCTCTCTTGTAGCAGGTTAATGGTCCTAATATATTTTCAGCAGGATCTAGTCCAGAGAATGAAAATGCAGTGTGTTGCCACTTCATATGCTCAGTGTCTTCGTCTTTGGCAGGGGTTGGTTCAAACCACAAGTAAATTTGAGAAGTTGGGTTTGCTAGGTGAGCTTGCTATGAACTCTGCTACAGAGCTGACTATTAAAGACAAATATAATTAATCAAGTTGAGGCTAACACATTACAAAAGTAATGACTAGCTGTTAGCTTGCATATCAATGGAATGTTGACCAGAGAAATTGTCTGAAATTTCAATTGTGCCTAGTTTACTATAGTAAAGCTGCACCAGTAATTTCTGGGTACTGATTATGCCAATGACCACTGCAGACCAAGTGAACTTTGTGTAAAAACACAAACTTAAGATTGTTATATTTTACTAATTTATTTGCCCAAACCAATTGCAAATAGCAGCTTTAACAGCAGCTCATACATATGGAGGACGCTTGTTAGAGCAATCACTGTCACAGAAACTCCAGTTTCATGCTTACAAAACAGAAGCCCTAACATTGGTCCTATCCTTACGTTTTGCCCACTGTATGTTAAATTCTTTCACAGCACGGTAACACTAGGTCACATACATGTTAACATAACCAAGTAATGTTAGTCTGTGCTTGTACTGGATTGGCCAGCAAACTCTCCAAATATGAATCTGATTGAGCACGCGGCTGGGATGAACAAACAAAAGGGTTCAATAATGGGAAAGATCTTGAGCAAACATTTTTGCAGAATAAGTCAGACCCCAAAAATTTTTGACTGCACCTAAGACACCTATGCCAACTTTGTATTGGATACTATTGATGGACCCACATTATTACTGATGGCTGTAGCATGATGATAGCATGTGGGAAATTCTTTTACAACTAAAATTTGATTGCAGCTCACTAGCAGGTGATTGCAGCTCACTAGCAGGTGATTGCAGCTCACTAGCAGGTGATTGCAGCTCACTAGCAGGTGATTGCAGCTCACTAGCAGGTGATTGCAGCTCACTAGCAGGTGATTGCAGCTCACTAGCAGGTGATTGCAGCTCACTAGCAGGTGATTGCAGCTCACTAGCAGGTGATTGCAGCTCACTAGCAGGTGATTGCAGCTCACTAGCAGGTGATTGCAGCTCACTAGCAGGTGATTGCAGCTCACTAGCAGGTGATTGCAGCTCACTAGCAGGTGATTGCAGCTCACTAGCAGGTGATTGCAGCTCACTAGCAGGTGATTGCAGCTCACTAGCAGGTGATTGCAGCTCACTAGCAGGTGATTGCAGCTCACTAGCAGGTGATTGCAGCTCACTAGCAGGTGATTGCAGCTCACTAGCAGGTGATTGCAGCTCACTAGCAGGTGATTGCAGCTCACTAGCAGGTGATTGCAGCTCACTAGCAGGTGATTGCAGCTCACTAGCAGGTGATTGCAGCTCACTAGCAGGTGATTGCAGCTCACTAGCAGGTGATTGCAGCTCACTAGCAGGTGATTGCAGCTCACTAGCAGGTGATTGCAGCTCACTAGCAGGTGATTGCAGCTCACTAGCAGGTGATTGCAGCTCACTAGCAGGTGATTGCAGCTCACTAGCAGGTGATTGCAGCTCACTAGCAGGTGATTGCAGCTCACTAGCAGGTGATTGCAGCTCACTAGCAGGTGATTGCAGCTCACTAGCAGGTGATTGCAGCTCACTAGCAGGTGATTGCAGCTCACTAGCAGGTGATTGCAGCTCACTAGCAGGTGATTGCAGCTCACTAGCAGGTGATTGCAGCTCACTAGCAGGTGATTGCAGCTCACTAGCAGGTGATTGCAGCTCACTAGCAGGTGATTGCAGCTCACTAGCAGGTGATTGCAGCTCACTAGCAGGTGATTGCAGCTCACTAGCAGGTGATTGCAGCTCACTAGCAGGTGATTGCAGCTCACTAGCAGGTGATTGCAGCTCACTAGCAGGTGATTGCAGCTCACTAGCAGGTGATTGCAGCTCACTAGCAGGTGATTGCAGCTCACTAGCAGGTGATTGCAGCTCACTAGCAGGTGATTGCAGCTCACTAGCAGGTGATTGCAGCTCACTAGCAGGTGATTGCAGCTCACTAGCAGGTGATTGCAGCTCACTAGCAGGTGATTGCAGCTCACTAGCAGGTGATTGCAGCTCACTAGCAGGTGATTGCAGCTCACTAGCAGGTGATTGCAGCTCACTAGCAGGTGATTGCAGCTCACTAGCAGGTGATTGCAGCTCACTAGCAGGTGATTGCAGCTCACTAGCAGGTGATTGCAGCTCACTAGCAGGTTCTGAATTGTTTCATGTTTAAGAAAACTGCAAATTTTAACCTTTAGCAAGTCGCATTATAGAATATAAAACGTCTTCCTGCCACTGGATTCTTTTTTGAGAATTTACGTTATTGGTGGTGGCTGTTTTGAAAATGTGATAATTTTTTGGTTTTTAGAGATATTTAAATATATAGATTTATATTTTATTTAGATATTAGAGATATTTAAATAATATTTGCACATATAAATAAAGAATTGAATTCTGCATATATTGGTGAAATTTTTGTACGTATTTGTGTGATACCAGACGTATGAGAAAGTGGTAAAGACGTTTTTCACAAAAAAAACATACTTTATGATAAATAAAGAGAAAAAAATAAGTAAAAAATAACTTACCTTACTTATCTAGTTGTTTGGCAGCACTGTACACTAAATCACATGCAAATCTGTTGTATTTATGCTCTTTCATTGAGAAATTATCAAAATATTGCTGGGGGAACTGTATAAAACATGTAGATTTGCAGTAAAATCATTCTTTGAGCTTAGGCCTAGTCATTTTTGGTGCCACTTCAACATATTCTAATGAAACATCTACAAGTCCCCAAACCAACACGGCATTCTGTATATTCACTGCTGTGAAACTAAATAACCCAATAATTCATGATTCAAGCCACAATTCAATGTTATTTTATTCAAAATACAATGATACAATGGCCTATAAACCCCATTCACCATCAAGGCATCATACCGGTGTGCAGAAGTGCTCAGGTTAATTAATATAAAACGTGTTACTTCTACCTAGACATTTTCAGAACGATCATGAAGGACGTAGAAATGTACCGACTTCAATTGTGCATGTTTCCAGAGTATGTGCATTGACCAATAAGGCTCCGGTACGTCCATTTAACACGATATCTCATTGGACAAAGCATGTTGCCAACGGCGCTAGCCGCCATATTTTTTTTGTCGACAGGTGTTAGCATAAGCATCGTGAAGGTTAATCAGTAATTGCTTCATAAATATTGATAAAGCAGTTTCAGATATTTTAATTTAAATGAGTGATATTGTGGCTCATGTGAAAAAAATGTTGATGTGTTATTAATGCTTTCTAGTCTAGAATGACACACATTTGAGTTTTTCAGAAACATGAATAATTTAGATTAGAGCATGAATGTTTGAAATAATTTCTCTTTGTACAGACTTCTGCAGTACCCACCCCCACCAGCAAGAGGAATTCCAATAACAACGGAGGATTTGTTATGTCTCACTGAGGGAGAGTTTCTCAATGATGTAATCATTGATTTCTATTTACAGTGAGTATTTCTACTGTTGTTAACTCCTTATCTCTGATAAATTGCTACAAATACTACTTAGACCCACCCGATTGTTGGCAAGACAATAAATCAATTTTTATAAAGAATTCTTCAGTGTTTTGAGCCATGAGAACGGAATGCGTTGTTAATGGTTTACAATTTTACTGCAAAATTTGCACCTTTTGGTTAAACAGTGTTGCTATTCTTTGCTCCCTTTCTGAGCCTTGGCAACACATGGGCAATAGAGAATTATAAATATGTTAGGGCGGGTCAGGAAACCTGTATGAAGATAAAGTGTTAATGGACCAAGTCTAGAAGTGTAAAATTGAAATGGAGGAAAGGACGTACAAATATTTAATATTAAAAAAATATCTTGTAGGCATCTGTGCCCACGTCGATAACGATGCAGACAGTGGCAAAAATGTCAAGTAGGTTGACCATGGTTAGATTTGAGCGTGCTTACCAGCATGTAGGTATAAGAACCATTTCTCTCGTATGGTTGGCTTAATTCTAGCGATATGCTACATATGTCCACTGTTTAATGGAAGTGGTAAAAACACAATGTATATTAGGTACCAACATTGTAGTTCAATGTGTTGGATCATTGGCATAAATAAAACAGCAACGCAACATATTACCGTTCTCTGGACTACCTCCTGCTTGAAATCTAGTAGGAACATCCTCCTACATGAGAGATCCAATGGTAGTTTGAGAACGAAAAGAAATTTTAAAAATTAATAATTCTTCTTATATATGTATACATGCGGTTGTGTCTGTGGGTCTCAACAATGGCCCACTAGACAAACCACCCATGCAACAGAAAACCTTAGAAGATGACATGCCCTTATATTGAGGCTCTCTTATGGAAGTTTTGTAGTATGTCATTTATACAATTATATATACCCTCTTTGAGTAGAAGGCTTCTTCAATAGGCATTACACTAAGCTGAACGCTGAAGTCTCCTGGGTATGAAAGAAAGCTCAGAAAAATCACCCTATTGCACATATGATGTAAGAACTAATCGCTCGCAATTCCTGGGGTTCTCAATCAGTCAATCAATCAATCAATTTTGTTTATGTATTTTATATTGAATGTCACATCCAGACTTTCATCACTGATGTCTGTTGTATGCTTTTATAATTTGTTTCCTATTTTCTGAAGTCACAGTTGCCAAAGACTTGGGGGAATAGAACCAGTTAAACATATCTGAAGACTTAGAGAGGGTAGATCAACAACCCACATCAAACTGTTAGTATAAGCAGATGGGATCTTGACTACTGCTTTTGTAACCTGAAGTTTAAAAATGATATTCAGAAAATTACTGAAAGTGGATGTGCTGGGTTGATAACAACAAATAACAAATCTTGACTGTAAACTGGCAGCACAATGTATCTGTTGCTTAAATTGTTCAAATCATACAAATCTAAGTGATTACACTAAAGCAGAAATGTAGAGGCAAGGTTGTACACCACACTTTATTTTATCAGAAAAATATGCTGGTGTGCTGTTCACCATGAAGCTGTGATGTCTGCATCTTTCAGCTCCAACACATTCAATGCATTTTTGGAAACAGATTTATATTCCCTCTTTAATCTTTTGCTTATCCAGAATTATTAGTTGCAGTCTTTTACCAGGATTATTACTTGAATTGTGGTATGGTCTTGGTGAGCTGTGGTTTGCTCATTCTGATTTGTGACATCTCTTTATGTCTTAAGCCCAGAACACCACATAATACCATATGCCTTTTAAAAATATTTTGCTGGCATGAGCCATAGGTATTAGGTATGTTGATTATCATCTTCACACACCGGACACGTCCATAGGTGCTCCAATCTCCACTTCAGTAAATCTCTCAGGGTATAACGGCTGATGGTTCCGGTTCTATGTTGGTACACTATTCTTTTTGAAATCTTTGTTAAGGGTTCTCTTCGGGCCATGCCCATCCTCACTCCCAATTCTTGCATTCTTGATATTGACTCATGCTTATGGCATGAGCCATAGAATGTCTAATATAAGAAATTACTGGCTGCAGATTGACTGCTAAATTCAAGTCTTTGTATTGGAAACATATCTAGGGTCTTCAATGAACAATAAATTATTCCTAGATAAAGAAGTCTGCCTTAAGGTTGGCAATGCATCAGCAACAATGAAAAGACTGATAAAAAGGGTCTGGAGAAACAACAAAAACTATAAGAACTAAATTCCTGTTTTATCAGTTTGTGTTTTCTATTGCAGTGAAACATGGTCAACCTATATGCATCAAAAAGAGATGGCTAAACAACTTTCATAAGTGATGCCTACATAGAATTCCTGGAGTTATGTGGCAGGTCAAAGTTACTAATACTGGTATTTTAGAAATAACAGGCAATACCAATGTATTTTTTTTGCTGAGTCTGCGTAGACTAGGCTGAGAAATACTAGGATGGAAGATGGCAGAATATAGAAGGATCTCCTCTATGGAGAATTGCAGTTTGGAAAAGATCTCAGAGTTTACAGTTACTTTGATACAAAGATATTTGCAGATGGGATATACATGACACAGGCATTGATACGGAATATGAGAAGAAGATGCAATGGACCACCGTTTCATGGTGAGGAAAGATTAGGAATGGTATAAAGACATAGTATTAGCAGATAGTTTAACCTTTAGCAAGCCAGATTAAAAAATACGAAATGTCTCCCTGCCACCGGATTCTTTTTTGAAAATTTGCGTTATTGATGGTGACTGTTTTGAAAATGTGATAATGTTTTGGTTGTTAGAGATATTTAAATAATATTTGCACATATAAATAAAGAATTGAATTGTGCATATATTGGTGTAATTTATGTACGTGTGTGTGTGATACCAGACGTATGAGAAAGTGGTAAAGACGTTTTTCAAAAAAAACATATATTTTATAACAAATAAAGAGGGAAAAAATAAGGAAAAAAAATAACTTACCTTACATATCGAATTCCTTGGCAACACTGTCAACTAAATCACGCAAATCTGTTGTATTTATGTTCTTTCACTGCGAAATTATCAAAATATAGCCGGGGGAACTGTATAAAACATGTAGATTTGCAGTAAAATCATTCTTTGAGCTTAGGCCTAGAGTTATTTTTTCTGCCACTTCAAAATATTCGATATCAAACGTACAAGTCCCCAAACCAGCACGGCATTCTGTATATTCACTGCTGTGAAACTAAATAACCTAATAATCCATGATTCAAGCCACGATTCAATGTTATTTTATTCGAAATACGATGAAATAAAGGTCTGTAAAACCGATCCATCATCATGGCATCGTACCGGTGTACAGATGTGGTCAGATTAATTGCTCTTAAACTTTTACGAATAGCTAGCCATTCTTAAAAACGATCATGTCGGAAGTGGTGGATGTACCGGCTTCGATTGCGCATGTCCCCAGCTATGTGCACGGACTGTGGTACGTGTAAATCTCACGATATTATCGTTGGGTGGGCCGGACCGCCAAAAGCGCGCGCTGCCATTTTGTTTTTCGGCGGCTGGATATGATATCGGCTCGGTGAAGGTTAAGGGCTGCTCATCAAAGACACACAATAGTACAAGATGGTACAAGTGGGCATAGGATTTCTTGTTCATACTGTTGAAGACTCCTTAAGGCTTAGATTGGTCTTGTGAGTCACATCCGTCATTGCCATGGATTGCAGATTATATCCTTATCAATCAATGAAGTGTCATGTAGAGTGGTATAGGCAATCATGCTTCTCCACAACTCTGTCTTTACTTTTCTCATCACATGCCCTAAACATCTTGATTGTCTGCTTCTAATTGTTGCTATAATTTGTCATTTTACTCTAGCTAAGGACTTCTATATTAGTTTCCTTGGTTGTCCATGGACTTTTCATCATTCTTCTTAAAAACCACATCTCAGTTGCCTCCTACTTATCTTGGGCACTTTTGTTTACTGTCCATGTTTTACATCCATAGAGAAGGATTTCCTCAATATAACATCATAGCACTGCATATGCATTGATATTACTTCATTGCATAGATATTTCTCATTTTTTTAATATTAATTTTTTCCTTGTGCTATCTTGTTCTTGATCTCATTGGAGCACCAACCATCTAATGTTAAAATGGTGCCAAAATACTTGACTTTATCTACTTGATTAAATTTTTCATCATTGATAGTCAGTAATACTGCATTTTGGCAGTGTGCATTTCTTTGAAACAACCATTACTTTTGTTTTTTTCTTGTTTAGACTGAAGCCTTTGTTTTCACTTTCTTATACTACCATGTCTAACAGAGATTGAAGTTCTTGCTTCATTGTAGAAGTTCTTGTTTCATTATAGAAGTTCTTGTTTATTATATAAGTTCTTGTTTATTATAGAAGTTCTTGGTTCATTATAGAAGTTTTTGTTCACTCCCTACAATTAGAACTGTATCCTTATAGTACATCAATAATACTATCATCTGGAAAGAGACAGCATACCTAAAAGCTTAACTAACTACAATTCACTATAATAATTTCAGATATTTGTATCAGGAAAAGCTGAACTGACCACAATTAACTGTTCTAATTTCAGGTATTTATATCAGGAAAAGCTGACAGAAGAAAACAGAAAGAGAACTCACATATTTAGTTCATTTTTTTACAAGCGTCTGACACAGAGAGATCGACATAGTGAAAAAACAGAGGAGGATGCCAAGAAAAGGTATGTGATCTTTTCTTTTCACGTGGTTTACTTGGGAGAACATCACATAATTGTATCCATTAGTTTTTCCTGTAGCTTGGTTCCAGTTTTCATTTATTCATTCATTCATTCATTTTCCTTTTGCGCTGAAGTTAGTGCATAAGGCAGAGGTCAGATCTCTACAATTGTCTGTTCAAAGCTATTCTATGCAGTTCTTGAATAGTATGATTATTGGTTGTTTTACTTTCTCTAAGTATTGTTCTGAGTGTTTCTTTTGATCTACCTTTTGCTCTTTTGCCTGTAGGTATCCATTAAAGAGATTGGTGGTGTAGGTGAAAAAGAATTGGAATGAACTGACTTCTGTTACACAAATCAGTCTGGACTTCAAGATGTTAGTTGATTAACCCAATGATCGACGGAATGACCCAGATTTGATTAGAGAAACACCCTCCATCAATGGATGTCACTACCGGAAGTCAATAATTAATTCCAGTTAATTATTTCCAGTTTTAGGTAGCTGTTATTTCAGTTTTAGGTAGCTGTCATTCCAGTTGTAGGAAGTACTTATTCCAGTTTTAGAGCTGTGGTTCCAGTATTATGGAGCTGTGGTTCCTGTTTTAGGGAGAACTGGTTCCAGATTTAAGACATTGTATTCCAGTATTAGGTAGCTGTAGTTCATGTATTAGAGAGCTGTGGTTATAATATTTAGGAACTGTGGTTCAGGTTATAGGGAGCTGTTATTTTAATCTAGTTCACATTTCATCACTTAGTAATAGTCATCCAATGCAGATGATCATGACAACAGCATAATTGTGCTGCTATTCCTCATTGGTTGTGTGTGGAACAGTGAAGAAGAGAATGTGGATGCTGTAACTTTGAAGTGCTTCTTTCCAGCTGCACACTTACTCTTGGTGAGCTCATAGTGCATCATCTGTTTTGTAATGCGTTTATCTTGCAGAAAAACAACATGCTATGCTCATCAAAGTTAGACATTTTATAGTAGTGTATAGATTATGGTAGTTTTTAGTAGATTTATAGCTCTCTTGTGAATGTTTTGCGCGTGTGTTACGGGTCCAAATGGAGAGAAAGAATAGTGATAGTTTCCAGCCAAGCATGTTGTAAGAGGTGACTAAGGACGTTTGAGGTGAAGGCTGTTCCAGCTTGTATAGGATAAAAGTGACCCCCAAAGCTATTCTGAAGTCAGATGTGTCATGCTGAAATGTATAGATGTCGCAGCTAAGCTGTATATCATGGTACAACACATTCCATTCTCCAGACTACATCCTCCTACTGATCTGCAGAAGTTTGAGAATGAATGCAGAAGAATAATGAGAACTTTTGTATCTGGTATTTTATACTGCTACTTTATTCTCAACATCTATCACCAACAGCTTGTATTGAAGTGGCTTCATTCTCTGGAATGTCTATTTAGTTAGTAACACATGAGATAATAACGCTTAGCTCTATCAGCTGTTATTCCTCTGACTTGCTTCAAATGTAGACTTCCTGCAACAATAAGGTCAACTTCTTGACTTATAACTGTCAATTATGTTTTTTAATTTGCTGTATAATGTCAGAACTGAAAGAAGACTGAAGAAAACAGGTAGATAATTCACAGAACTAACAGAAAACATAACAGCACATGATGGGCTGCACGTCTAAGAAGACACAGAACGGCACATGATGGGCTGCACGTCTAAGAAGACACAGAACAGCACATGATGGAAGCAAATAATAGTGATGCTGTCACCAATGTTGCAAGAGGCAAATGAGGTCTTAGGGGATATTTCATCCCATAGAGGATCAAAGTAACTTAGAAGTCATGCAGAAGTTTGTACATGGACTGAAAGGCACAAAACATTGCAGTCAAGCTGTAAACTATGACAACACATTCCATTCTCTGGGCTACATTCTGCTATCTTCTGTTTGAGTTTGTGAGTTAACAAACAAGCATTTGTGGTAAAGGAAAATCAAATGTAAATGAAGGATTCAAATACTTGCTTTATTTAATTTTGAAATTTAGAAATCAACAAAAGAAACATTATGGAGTGTGACAGGAGTATGTACAGAATATTACTTTACAGTTAGAGATGACTATTTCTTTTCGGAAGACCAGGAATCAGTTTGGTTTCCCAGCTGCTACCTAGTTCACTTAAGCTCCACTGGTGCTTGTGTGTTGAAGTACTGCCCACTGAGCAACAGCTGTGCTAGGTAACTGCTAAAGTAAATGTAAGAGGAAGTTTGCCAGACTGTACACATGATCATATTCACAACAGAGACATCAAACGATGAAATTCGAAACACCCATAGTGGACTAAGAGCACATCACAGTCTGTAACCAAGTGAACAGAACTATAGGAAAAAGCAATGGCAAACTACTGAGATAATTCCAATTATTTTATTCTTCTGCATTTGTTCTCAAACTTCTGCAGATCAGCAGGATGTAGAGGATGGAATGCATTGTGTCATAATTTACAGCTTTGCTGCGATATCTGTGCCTTTTGGTCTGACACATCTGACTTCAATGTGATAAATACTATTATGAAGTAATGCTACTTAACCAATGTAACCAACAATTATTAAAACATAAATAAATAACAATAAATAAAGAAAAGGTCACATACTTTATTTATTTGTCTTTATTTATTTCTGTTTCTGTATTTTCTGTTTCTTTATTTTTATATTGTTTCATTATTTGTTTCTGTATTTAATGTTATTAATTAATTAATTATTTTTTTAATATATTTGTTTAATGTTGTAGTCACAGAAAGTAAAGAGAAAGGCCTCTTCCTAAATATCAAGAAAAAAGAAGTAATGGTTATTTCAAAGAAACAAAATAATACAAATTGCAATATCATAGTGAATGATATAGTTTTAAAACGGGTCCACTAATTCAAATAATTAGGTACAAAAATTACAGCAGATGGAAGTTCAACAGAAATAAGAAGTAGAATAGGGCAGGCAAAAACAACATTCAGAAAAATGAAAAATATATTGTGTAATATGACATTGTCATTAGAGGTGAGGAATAGAGTTCTGCAGTGCTATATAACTCCTATACTAACATAGGATGTGAGTCTTGGACAACAAACAAATAAGAAAAAGGAAAATTAGAGACGAGTTGTGGTTCTACAGAATAATGCTGAGAATACCATGGACTGCCAGGAAAACTAATGTGTAGGTGTTGAAAGAGTAAAATGTGAAACAGAGCTTAATCACTAATATAAAAGAAAGACAATCTTAATTTTTTGGCCATGTTATGAGACAGGAGGTTTAGAGAACATAATGACAACAGGCAAGATTGAAGACAATAGAGACACAGCAACAACATGAGAAAATATTAGACAGTTTAACAACCTGACACAGCAGGGAAACAACAACAATCTTGATACATAATACTGGAGAGAGCTGTGAAGAGTCCTGATCACCTACACAGTCCGACATGGCACATAATGAATGAATATTTGTTAGTTGATTAAGTAGCATTATTACTTCATCATAGCATTTTTGCATTTCTGTTTTGCTACTGTGGCACTCTCCATTTTGTCATATTCATCACCACACCAAATTCATCTAGAGTTTTTATTATGTCTACTGTCATAAATATCAATGAAAAATGTATAATACAATGAATTTTCTTTGTAATATTTATGAAAATGTTTTCCCTTTTCAATTACCGTTTTAAGCCTCCCTGAGAGAAGACATGCTCGTGTAAAAAAATGGACCAAAACTGTGGATCTATTTAGCAAAGATTTTATCATTGTTCCTATCAATGAGCAGTAAGTTTGTACATGATCTTCATTTGAAAAATAATACATAATGTTTTACAAAATAATGGTAATAATAATTATGCAAACAGAATGCCTTGGGGCATGTTGCATAGAGGGGAAAGGTTATAAAAGGATAGTAGGTAACATGAAGATTTTGTCTACCTTGGTAATAGAATATTATAGGTAGAGATGTGAACACTCACAACTGTTAGTTGTATGTAGTCAAGTAGAGCTGTGAATTCTGCATCTACATTAGGGGTGGGCAAACTTTTTGTGCGGAGGGCTGCATTGAAAATTGTAAAGCTATTGGAGGGCCGCATATAATATTATGTATGTTTTTGTTTAAAATTCTCGGTAAGTAATCAATTAAATATTTTTATTGTAAAGAAAGGTAGTTTTACATAATGTAGATAACTTCTGAAATAAATTACATTTCTAACAGACTTACACTATAACAGTATATTTTCTAATATGGATAAAAGGTTTTGCAAATATTTTAACAATGTTCGTGTATTTAAAAATGTGTTTAAGAGCCGCAAAATATCCAATGGCGGGCCGTAGTTTGCCCACCCCTGATCTACATAATTCTTGTGAACTCGTTGATGTCAAAGCTGGAGTCAAACATCTGGCACTCACTGTCCCAAACAGAACTGATGTGAATGGACATAAATTAGTGACAGCATAATTAGTTTATGATCATAGGATAACTGTGGATTATGAAAGAGAATAAGTTCTTCTGCAATAATTTATCTTGTTAGGGAGAGACTTGGATAGGGTTCAGCTGGCCTATTAGAAGTAGTATACATCTATCTATCTAAATGTCTTTTCTCTGCTTTTGCTGTAATGTGTTGCAAAATTGAATGACTGTCAGTTTTCAGGCTATGGCACACTTGATAGTTTGATATGAAGTAATATTATGACGTCTCAGAATGTTGGTAACTCCTTCAATCTGCCTTTTTCTTGGAATTCCTCTTCCTCCTGTTTCCATTCTAATTTTGTATGCTCTTGCCGTAGGTCAATATGTGTTCATTCTCATTAAGTTGCCAAACCATTTCAGTCTCTTTTTCCATATATTTGATCACAGATGTTGTTCTAACAGTTCTTGTAATATCTTAATTCTTCACATGATATTTTCTTGTTCTGTGTGCTGCTTTTCATAGACATCTCATTCACATTGGTAAGTTTTCTCTCTAATTCTGCTGTTAATTTCTCTGTGTGACTTTGATAAGACAGTATTGGTATGAAGATTTAAATTTTTGATTTTCCTATTGGTTTTCATCCGGATAGATGTGTTTCAAGATTGGTGTAAGTTCATAATTTACATAGTTGGCTTTTTTACCTTACGGGCTCTACAGGAGCAATATTGTGCCAATGAGAATGGGTTACTGGGTGTCTACAGGTGCAATTATGTGCCAGTAGACCCTCATAGATATCACCAGAGTGCGGAACTTCACGAAGTGAAGCTCAGATGACGTAGAATTACCGTCACACGAAGCTAGGAATACGTCACAACCTAAAGGTCAAATTCCTTTACACATTGCGATTGTAAGAAGAGAGAAAGCCTGCTGATTTTGTCAATGAATTTCTGGAACAATTTTGTCCATTTTCAATGCCGTATTTTAGTATCAAATGGAGTACCGCGTGGCATGGTAAGGTATTGTGCCTACATGTTTTAATTTTTGTTTTTGTGCATTGATTTTTTGGTTATTTTATAAAAATGTTTGTTTATTCATTCAAAAACACAAAAACAATGTGTATCAGGGGTGCCACGTGTGTGCATGGAATATTATTACATTGTATGTAGTTCTAGACCTAGTGTTGGACTTACTGACATTGTATACAATTTCTTCTTGTTTTATAAGTATGTTCAGTCCATATTCCATATCCATAAACCCGTAACCCTTCAGGGTCATAGGGGTACCACATTAGATGCCTCAGCACACTAGTCCTCCAGCGAATTCTATCCTCAGCGATGCGGATGAGTGTGGAAATATCTTTCCATTTCTTGATGTTATCTGTCCATGCCTTTATTTTCCTCCTCTGCTTCTTCCACCCTCGACAGTTCCCTGCAGTATTGTTTTTGACAAGGAGTTGTACCTGCATACATGTCCGAACCATGCTAGCTTTCGTCATTCACTATTGAAAGAAATGGCCCCTGAACACCTGCACACATCTCTACTTTATTTTTCACGTACACATTCCATATTATATTAGTTTGAATATAAAACAACATATTTATAACAGGTATAGGTATTTAGGAGGATTTTATCAATGTTGCCACATATTGCTCAAGTATTAGGATCGTCAAGAAATTATATTTGTGATTTTATAAATGGCGTTTTGAGATTTTCCCCTAATTTTCAAATTTATAACTTGTTTACAACTGTCATATCACACTTGCAACAACAACAAAAACACAATTATTTTCATTATTCACTCCGTTATTTACATGTGCAAAATTTATTTTGATATTTTTACAAACAAAAAAGTTACAGCGTTTACCAAATGCCCACCAAAAATAATGCACACTGTCAAAATAGAATCCAGGCCACCAGGGAATATTGCGTAATTTTAATTCAAGGTTCTAAAGGTTACATTTTTGTCCATTATTCCATTAGCTGTAAAAATGCTCCCAAGATATTTAAATTCCTGCACTTGTTTCAGTAGTTGATCTTTTATCTTTACATTGATTGTATATAGTAATGTAAATACTCGTAGTTTGCATAAAATCAAGCTCCAGAAATGAATGTGATATTAGATAGCTGTTGTACACGTGAGCACAAATAACCATCACTGTATAGAGAGCTCCGTCAAAGACGGATGTGCACATTGGCACATAGAAAATGACAACACAACACATTTCCGTTCTCTAGACTACATCTTACTGGAAATTTAGTAGGACCATTGTCCTTCTACAAGAGAGATCCAACGGGAGTTTAAGAATGAACAGTGAAGGAAAAGTACGGAGAGAGCCATGCAGTTTATTCCTGACAGGAATACAATTATGTCTTCTTCTGTGTTTGTTCTCAAGCTTCTGCAGGTTAGCAGGACTTAGTCCAGAGAACATAATACATTGTGTCATGGTTTGCAGCTTAACTGTGATATCCGTGCCTTTGGCTTGACACATCCGATTTCAACATAGCTGCTGGGTCACAATGGTATGGGACAGCGATCTCCACCCCCAAAACCTCACCTTTCACAACATGCGTGGCAGGTAACAGTGTTCCTATTATTTGCTCCCTCTTTCTGGCACAGGTGAGTTTTAATAGAACTATAGAAGAGCAAAAGGTGAAATAGTACACCAGAACAACTAGACTAAAAAGGAGACTGGGTAGTCATGGAATTGGAAGTGATGTGTAGTAAACTAAGAATTGATATACCTCAATAGAACCTGAGTACGCCATGAAGGGGAAACTTTGTATCGGAAAGTTGGAAGCATCATCTCATTTCTATGGGGTTGCTGATCCAGCTTTCTTTGCCGTATGTCCTTTTACCAAATGGGTTTACTTGAAACAAAATTATATTTTTGTCTTAAACATTAAAGAATTGAACAATTTTCTGGTTTGAAGAAGAAAATAGAAAAAGGCTGGGGAACCTCTCCTTGACAGTTGGTTATCGTTTACATCTGCCAATTATCATTGACAATAATGCTTACAAGGTCAGGAATGGAGTAAAGACAAAAGAGAAAGTAATAGATAATTTAAGAACTATGTTTGAGGGTATCACAGCACAAGTGGTCCTGAGATTCCTTGTATGCGCTGTAGAAGACTTTGTGGCTCAGATGCTTTTGCTTGTCACATCCATCATTGCCATGGATTCTAACTTACATTACACCTTAAAGCACAATTTAAAAAACCCATCATATGGAAAGATACCAGCAGTAATAATAGTAATAAGAGTTTATAGTTAAAAATAAATCCTGTCGAAGACGGATGTATCGGGCCATTGGCGCAAATAAAACGCCGACACAACGCATTTCCATTTTCTGGACTACATCCTGCTGGAAATATAGCAGGACCATGATCCAGCTAGATCCAGTTGGAGTTTGAGAATGAACGCAGAAGAAGTTAAAAATAAATGATGCTTTCTTAATTGTTAGAATATATCACATTAAATTTGTCTTGCTACAAGAACCTGTTCCTAAAAGGTTTATTATTTTTAGTGCTCATTCTCAAACTCCCTCTGGATTTCTCTTGTAGCAGGACAACATTCCTACTTATTTCCAGCAGAATTTAGTCCAAAGAGCAGAAATGTGCTGTGTCGCCATTTTATTTGCACCAATGGTTTTGGTTGTGGTAACAGATACATTTAGTGTTGTTAGCACTTTCACTGAATAGTAGATGATATAACTGTATTGCTAGTAGGTTTGATGTATGAGAGAACTAGTTCCCCCCATCGAGGCCAGAACCTTGAAGTGGTGATGGGGCTTAGTTCAGCCATCAGAGGCTGGAAACTAAGACTGGTCGGGCACTCCCACTCGAGCAGGACCATAGTCCGGCCCAAGTAAGCAGAGTGCTGAAGACGGAGGCAACCAGCCAAAAGGCGCACAGATAATCAGGTTGCCACGCATAAAACACAATGGAAACATGTCTGCATCTAATAAACGTTATGGTGCCTGCCCTGTGGCGGACGTTCAGGCAGGGACGGTGCCGGGCCCTATACCTCGAAAGGGCCCAACCTCAGTTACTGGAAGTCCTTCTCAATTGCCCCGAGGAGCCAGGAGGCAAGGGAATAGAGCTACTGGCCAAACAAACAAACGACCAATAAAAATAATGCACTGGAATGCTGAGGGTGTCAACAGTAAAAGAGATGGATACAGCAAAAAATTGGAACTTGAAAATGTCCTCAGTGAAGAACAAGTTAATATATGCTGTATCCAAGAAACACACCTCAGCAGCGACATAGCCTTCAAAATCAGAGGCTACCAGTGCTACCGATCTGACCGAAAAGACAGACGAAAGGGTGGAATTCTGACACTAGTTAAAAACAATATCAGTGCATGTCAGCTGGAAGTATACATGGACGGGGCAGAATACCAGATGCTCCACCTAAAAACAGACAGTGCAGAATTCCATCTCCTGAACTACTACTGCCCAAATGATAAACCATTGGCACTAGACACAATTCCAGACAAAGAAAGGCTTATGGTGTGTGGTGACTTCAACAGCCACTCTCAGAGCTGGGGCTACGATCATATCGACAAGAGAGGTGAGGAACTTGAGAGCTGGCAGGATGAAAATAATCTCATTCTTATTAACCAGCCAGCAGACTCACCAACCTTCTACTCGAGAGCATGGCACACCACCTCTACACCAGACCTGGCATTCTACTCACCAGGCCTGGAATGGAACATCACACGTATCGTTGGAAAGCAGCTTGGGGGTAGTGACCACAGACCAGAATTTCTGGAAATTCACAATGAATATACCAAGGACAGCAGCACGCTCACTAGGTGGAACTATAAGAGGGCAGACTGGAAAATGTACCAGCATTTAACCAGTGTTCTAGCTAAGGACATGAACTTGGACAAAGACATCAATAGAGCAGTGAGTGAATTTAATAGATGTATACTACATGCTGCTAGTAAAACCATACCCAGGGGGGCACGCAAAAACTACAAACCCTACTGGAATGATGAACTGGAAAAGCTGCAAAATGAGATGGAAACATCTAGAAAGCAGGCTGAGAACAGACCTAGCCAAGAACATCACAACAAATATCAGCAAACAAAGGCTAAATTTCAAAGAGCCAAGTTACAAGCCAGACGGAACAGCTGGAAAGAAAAAACAGAGTCGCTGAACCTAGAAAGAGATACTAGGAAATTATGGAAACTTGTAAAACAACTAAATGATGAAGGTACAGGGAGAAATACCAGGATCACACTTTATAAAGATAAAAACATTTTAACAGGTAAACATGCAGCTGATTACTTTGCAGATTCCTTTGCAGAAGACAATAACATCAAAGTCAGCCCAGACAAACAACAGGAGGTTCGAGAGAACCAGCAAAACATTGGACAAGGCGAACCTATACCTGAAGTCATGGAGGCACCAATCACAATGAGAGAACTGGAGCATGCAATATTCAAATTGAAAATGAAAAAGTCCCCTGGAGCTGATGGAGTGTCCAATGAAATGATTAGAAACCTGGGAATTGCAGCAAGAGCAAAGCTACTGCAGATCTTTAACACAAGCTGGTCCACGGGTAATGTACCACAGGCGTGGAGAGAAGCAATAATGATACCACTCCTCAAATCAGGAAAAGATGGCAACACAGTCTCCAACTACAGGCCCATCAGCCTCACAAGCTGTCTATGCAAAACAATGGAACGCATTATCAATCTTAGGATGCAGTGGTACCTAGAAAGTGAAAACCTTCTGGTATCACAGCAAGCAGGTTTCAGACAGTGCTACTCTACTGAAGATCAGGCAACCTACCTCTCCCAAGAGATTGAGGATGCCTTCCAAGATAAGAAACTGGTACTAGCAGCATGGATAGACCTCAGGAAAGCATTTGATAAGGTCTGGAAAGAAGGGCTCCTAAAGAAATTGCGAAATTGCAGGGTTAGCTCAAGAATGTATAAATGGGTAAAAGCATACCTGCATAATAGAAGAGCCAGGGTACAATTAGATGGTCGCAAGAGCAAGAAAGTTCTACTGCGTCATGGAGTCCCCCAGGGAGGAGTCCTGTCGCCCACACTTTTCTTGGTTTACATCAATGACCTAGTTGCTGAACTACCACACGGGATCAAAGTGGCAATGTATGCTGACGACCTGGTGATCTGGTGCACAGAAGAATATGCGACAGTGGCCACTAAACAAATACAAAGAGCTATCGATGCCATAACCTTATGGGCTAATAGATGGTGTGTCAGCATTAACACAGATAAGTGCAGCACTACACTTTTCACCCTCTCACCAAAACAAAAAGCCGGTCATATCAAAATAGATGGAGAGCTCTTGAAAGAAGACAAACAACCCACATACCTCGGAGTTACTTTTGATGATAAACTGACATGGAAGCAGCACATAAACAAAGCAACAACAAAAGCCAGGAGGAAGTTAGCTATCCTGAGAAAACTAAGTGGAACCACATGGGGAGCCAGTGGGAATATACTCAGTAAAGTTTACCAGCAAGGCATAAGACCACACCTGGAATATGGTTCAGCTGCGTGGTGTCCTGCATCAAACACCACATTGCAAGATCTAGATAAAGTGCAAAACCAGGCACTTAGAATAATGTTGGGAGCAATGAAATCAACACCAATAGCAGAGATGCAGAAAATGGGAAGAATGCAAACACTTGGCGAACGCAGAGACACAAAAGTACTAATTCAGGCAGAAAAGTTTCAGTGTATGCCAAGTCATCCAATGAAGGAAAGATTCCAAAATCTAGCAATGGGACGACTGAAAAGAAGCAGCTTTATCCATCAAGCTAAACGACTCCGCAGACAACTTACAGACCTACCTGAAGTTGACAGCCCCTTAAGGCCTGTACCAGAACAAACCCCGTGGAGTGAAAGGCATGGAATGCCAATATACATTCAGACCCATGTGAAAGGAATACTAAGCGAGGACGAACAGAACAGTGTGCAGCGAAGGACAGTCACCCTCAGTTTCCTGGATGAGGAATATCAACAAGATATATGGGTCAGAGTATACACAGATGGGTCAGCACAGGATGCCGTGAGAAATGGAGGTGCAGGTGTATATATAGAATATCCACACAAGCCTAGAGATACAATCAGAACACCGACAGGAAAATTCTGCAATAATTATGATGCAGAAATCCAGGCAATTAGTGTGGCAGCTAAAAAACTGCTGAACTCCAACTCTGACCTACAACCTGTGGTATTCCTGACAGATGCAAGGTCAGTGCTTCAAGCTCTCCAGTCTGGAAAACTAACAGACTTGAAAAAACTACTTAGCGAATTGTCTTACCAGTATAGGGTAACCATGCAGTGGATACCCTCTCACTGTGGAATACCAGGAAATGAAAAAGCAGACCAACTGGCTAAGGAAGGTGCTGCCGAAGACCAACCAGATATACCAATCACCTACCATCAGAAAAAACAGATGATAAAGTCAATAAGAAAGCCACAAACACCAACACAAGATGACTATCATATTATGAACAGACCAGAACAAGTTATAATTCTACGTCTCAGAACAGGACACAACCGACTCCGCAGTCACATGTATACAAAGTTCAAGATTGGCAACACAGCCATGTGTACATGTGGACAGGCAGCACAGAGTGCCAAACATATACTTCAAGAGTGTTCTGAGCATGAAACGCTGAGGCAGACATATTGGTCAGAGGAAACAACACTGGAATCAAAACTCTATGGGACACTGTATGAACTACAAAAGACAGTGAGTTTTATTAAGGAGACAGAATTACAGATATAGACATGTTTCAAGTGAACGAAAGAAGAAGAAGAAGAAGAACTAGTTCCCGTACTCGACGCGATCACCAACCTCAAAGCTAACCATGGTCTTATGGTTAACTTACCATGGTTAACTTACTTGACTTTTTTGCTGTTGTCTGTTGTTGTCCGCATAGCTACATACACCTGCAAAGGTTTATTTCACTTTGCTTATGCCATACAAGCTATTATTCTGTGCTACATTTCAAACTTGTTAATTACAGATCAGTGACTAGTTCTTGTGTATAACATATTTTTCTTATCATTTAGTTAGTTTTCAGGTGAGATATTTCATACATAAAAAAGTATTTTACTTTATACAGCTCACACTGGTACTTGGCTGTCATTTGTTTCCCTGGATTGGCAAACTCTGAGGTTATTCCATTTATCCCAAGCAGTGCCCATAAAGGAGATGTGGATGATGAATCCAATGATAACACTGTAAGTATATGTAATTTAGTGGTGGGTAAAATACAGCTCAGATTTTCTGTATTGATACAGATTTACATCAATGTGTATCTCACAATTATGTGTTGACGGGCTATTAAAAAAGATATTTGGTAGCTTATCCTATTCAAGACATAGCCATTAACCCAGCATTTTTTGGCTGCAGTGATGTTCTATGCAATAAAAATATGCTCAGTAGTTTGCCATTGCTTTCTGAATGGTCCAGATGCATAATTTCTTGTGGTGGAATTTCAACCTGGTACTTTGGCCGTGACAGGCGAGCTCTGTACAACGGCAACGGACCATGCATAAATTTAATGCAGATTACATTACTAAACCTAAAGCGACAAAAACTTAAAAGCATGATACATGGTTCCAACACGGAAACTTCAACATTGGATAGATTTCTTGCAAAGTGAATTCAACTTTACATAGACATTGTTGAAGCATGTAAATATGGATCTATTTCATGGAAGTATATTGTAAATTCTGCAGCATTGCCAGATTAAAATTGTGATTCTAAGTCAAACGGTATAAAAAAGTCAGAAAAAATATCCAACAAATTTGAACAACATGTTTCACATTGAAAAAGCACAAAACTCTGATCGTGCTTATCACTCTACTACATGCTTTGATTTTATAACATTTTGTATCTAGGACTCTTTATTACATTAATGTTTTGTGTGTATTTAATTGAGAGTGTTGTTTTTTGTTTTTCTTATGCTTCATGTTGTGATAGATTTCTTTTTTATTAGCACCAAAAAGAGCTGCATTGGATGATGATTTTATTTCCAAACTGTCCTTAAGTTTATTGCTTTTGGACATATTTTACTTCATTTTTACCATAATAATTACCTACTGGTTAAGTAAAACCAGTTAGCATTTCTGAAGCACAATTATTATTGTACATACAGAAATATCATTTTCCTTTATATACTGTTCAAAAAAAGAAATGCAACATTATTTCAAACGTGTACCAAAAAGTTTATTTTACGGAATCATTGTTTCAACATTGGCATGAAGAAACTTTCAGACTTTTAACTAAATTAAACCCATCTCCAGTCATTCCCAATGCTCCATTGAAGATGCTGGTTCACCCACTGCAGTCGGTTTTGGCGATGCCGGTCTGTAAGAACAGGTCCTCTTTATGGTCTTCTAGCCCAAATACCTGCGTCATGCAGCCCATTCCTGACAGTTTTTTTGCTCTGAAATTCGACGAGCTGCTGGCATTGAATGGACTGTGGAGGACGCAGATGCAAATCAATCCTGAGTAGAAGTCTGCTAAAATGTTCACAATGACATACAACATAGGTAAATGGGCCTACCTTTTTGCAGAAAGCGAAATGCAAAAATGTCAGATGGTAGAAAATGGTACTCTGGGACTATTTCCCATAATTATCTATCAGAGGTTGAGATAATTAAGGAGAGTCGTATGGGTGGCGTACGCATGGAGGGGCTCTCAGTGGGTGGTGCACACATCTTTGCCTCTGGCAGCAGTCCTTGTGACTAACAGGCCTTACTACATCTCTAACAAACTTACGATTACGTTAGCCATTTTGTATCTAGTACTCAGCCGGCAGTCAGTGACATCACAACAATTTGGATCTGCGCAGATTTTATAAAAAGTTGAATGGTACCAAGAAAATGGTACCATTTACCAGGAATTTACAATTATTATTAAATGCATTTGTTCACATTAATAAACC
The DNA here is from genome assembly GCA_034231615.1 of Meghimatium bilineatum. Lineage (NCBI taxonomy): Eukaryota > Metazoa > Mollusca > Gastropoda > Stylommatophora > Philomycidae > Meghimatium > Meghimatium bilineatum. The sequence goes on from CM067311.1 coordinate 27,207,672, forward strand.
CGCCATTCTGCGTCACACACAGTCCAAAACACCACAGGAAATTGTTATGTAATCTGCAGTTTCCCCAAATGCTCCATTCTTAGGGAAACCCATGCACACCAGATTTTGATGCAATTTTCAGAATGGTATAATTTTTGTCCACATGAACCATTGTTTCTTCTACATTTTTCTCGAACTTCCAAAGGTTAGCAGGTTGTAGTCTGGAAACTGATGGAATTCATAGTAACTTACAGATGCAATATCTCCACAGTTTGATAGACACAAACTTCCTTGTCATTTTTGGATCAATTTATATTTCTACAGGGTGGGATATAAGTCAGGCAGGAGTGCATCCTCTCACTACACCTGTTCAATATAAACGCAGAAAATAGCATGCAAAAAGTATGAGAAGATTCATGTTATGAACAGTTTTAACCTCTTAATATCGGAGATTCCATGATATTCTAGAAATTAGTTATGCAGATGACATCACCTTAATGTCAAGGAGCCCCCACAGGTTGAGAACACATGGTCAAACATCATAGCGAGGCACAAAATATTTTTTCGATGCAAAAAAGACAAAAGTAATGCATGTCAACAGAGATGAACTCACATCTACAATAGTCATTAACAAAGAACAACTAGAAAATGTCAGCAACTTTCAATATCTTTGAATATCAACCAATAAACACCACAGGAGATTTCTCTGCAGAGATCAGAAAGAGATTAGCAATGGCCCTACAAAAAAACATCACTAATCAAAAATCTATGGCAAGGGGCACACAGAACAACAAAGTTACAACTATTAAGAAACTATATCTTTCCAGTGGCAACATATGGTTGTGATAGATGGGCAATGACATCTGCAATTTTTAAAAAATATCGGCAATCAAAATGAAATGTTATAGAAAAGTTAGAGTATATCATTGACAGAAAGATGAACCAGAGCAGATCTTCGCAGTGATCTGAACATAGAAGAAGAATGGCTCCTCAAAACGAACATTTTTCAGACATAAAGAGACACAATGGTTTAGAAAGATTAATCATGAAGGGCAAAGTTCCAGAAAAGAGACCAAGACTGCGATGGAGACATGGCATCGAAGGCCTTCTGAAAAATGACACTGAAAGAAGTTTGGCAGCTTGCACAGAACCGAGAGGCTTATATATTGACAGTGAGGACAACATTCATAAAGGACAAATCACATAGAGAGACAGGGTGGTATAGCTGACACAGCATCCTAACCTTCTTAGTTGCCACTTCTGGCGTGCATGACAGATAGCAAGTTACCATTCTCTGCTTCCCTTTTGAGCTCAAGAAGTACGTGGCCAGTAATTTGTTACACATATTATCTTTTCTGAACCTTTAGTATTGATCTATATAGCAGTAACAAATTTTTTGCTTTCACAGGGGGAAGAAAAGACTTCTGAGGATAATGGCAGCCAAGATTCTTTGCACAAAGTAAGCAGTGGTGTCCTTTTCTTCTGTGTTCATTCTGAAACGCCTACAGATTAACAGGATGTAGTCCGGAAAACAGATTGTCATGGTTTACAGTTTTGCTGTGATATCTGCGCCTTTCGGCCTGATAATTCCTTTTCAACATAGCTTCTGGGTCACTTTAACCCAATATGGAATGCGACAACCAACTACACCCCATAACCTCATTAGTTGCCTCTTTTGACATGCATAGAAGGTAGAGAGTGTGGCTATTCTTTGCTCCCCTTTCAGGCTCTGGCAACACATGGGCTAGCGGTGTCCTCAATTAACCTGTATTATAGACCTCGAAATTTGAGAATATATCTTTTAGGTTTGATAATATAAGAATATTGTTGTATACGTTGCGAAGCTATAGTTATATAAATTTTGTATAAGTCGCTGAAGTTATAGAGTATAAGATGCTAAGTTATACAAGTAGTTATAAGTTGCTTAAATTAAGGATTGACTGTTGGATGTGGACACTGTTATTGATGATGAATCTATTCCATTAGGGAAATTCAGTATTAAACATTGCACAAGATAGACTGAACTCGTGAGCGAGAGAGCGAAAAGTGTTTTTAACCAGCAGGTCACAGGAACTATAAGCATGCATACCCTTCAGCGCCTGATGGAGGAGACTGGGCACATATAGGTTTTGTCTGGAGTACAATGATGTCAGCTCACAAGCAAAACCATTGTTAGATATAGCTATAAATAAACAAATCAACTGTGACGAACACAAGTGAGCAGTACAGACATTTGCTCTGAATTCTTAAAATATTGTCAAAAGTCTTGTCTTCTAATGCAGTAGTTCTCAACCTTTTTTAGCCTGTAGTACCCATTTGTGAAAAATGTTATTTGGGGAGGGGGGGGGGAACCTTTCAGGTGCTTAAAAAAGGTTATTGCCTTTCTTTATAAGTCATCAAAACTTTATAAATTTTATGGCTATAATTAATTTTTGTTTATTGCACAAGTAGTTATCGTCCCGTGCCCCCACCCAATGAAACACATTTTCTCTGTGCTCCTATTGCAAGTTTCCATTGTTCCCGGGGAAACCATATGTTGAGAACCACTGTTTTAACATACTCAATACTGAATTAGAAAGGATCATGGACTGAACCATGTAAGTACACCCACATTAAGAAACAGCTAGGGAACCATGCATAGATAATGAGACTGCAGTAAAAGTATATAACCAATATCTACTTACTGAGAACACAAAGTAGGGGAGATCCCCTGACATAGTGGTTGAGGATGGATGCCATATGGTTACCATAAATGTTGCACTCCAATCTTGAGTCTAGAAAATGGAGTCATTTACTATGGCAATGATCATATGTGACTCCTATTTCAGAATTGTTTGTAGACCTGGAGGCTGTAGTTTGAATCTCTAGAGTCTTGCATAGATTTATATAGACATAATGGTATTCTGATTAACTTGCAATCAAAGCATCTCTAGTCAGGGTAGTTGGTGGAGGATAAGGGGTAGTGGCCTTTTGCTGGATGTTGACATGGTAATTGATGTTATCTATATTGTCAGCAGTGTGGCGCATTGTCGAGAGGTTAGAGTATTGGTCTTACAACCATGAGGTCCAGGGTTCAACTCCCTGGAAATGCTGGTTGTTTTCTGTAAGGGGAAACATTCATCCTTTACATGATGTGGCAAGAGCAAGGGCCTATAAAAAACACGCAATATCGACAGTTTTTTTAATATACTGCCAGGTGAGGGAATTTGATATTGTACATTGTATGGACGGACACCTGATGGGCACAGTCATGAGAGTGGGTTAACCAGCAAGCCGCCGGAACCATCATCTATACCATTCAACATCTGCTGGTGCCGACTAAGCATCTATGAGCACTATCATGTCAGTTTATGCAATAAGTTATATGCTAAAATATTTTGTATTGTGTTTCAGACAATATTAGGACAGCAGCTCAATGCCAAACAATGCTTGGACAATGAAGATAGCAAATATAATCTGGGTCAGAAACAGTGAGTCATTTTTACTAGATCAGAATACTTTGTTTATTGTGTTTTTTAAATTAAATTTTGTTCCCAAATAAATACAGGAATGACAATGAAAATATACTGAAGAATATACTGTGAAAATATATACTGAAACATATAATTTCTTTACAAGGTGAGAACCCCAGCAATGCCAGTCCCTTGTCATGGAGGTGGGCTGAACTGTGCTATGAAAAACTAAATCTGGCTAGGACAACTAACATCTGAACATGACCACTGTCTTCTGTGTCAAGTTAAGTCTACTCTAGAGGGGACACATCATTTTCTAGTTGTAACAGGAGGATGGGAAACAGCTCTATTATTGTACTGAGCCAAATATGTCACAAAGTTCACCATAGCTTCTTCATCTGTGTTTACTCTCTGATAACCACAAAAGTTCATGTGAATTCTGCCGGGGAGTGTGAAGTACTTTGTGATGCTAGTTTCACAGCGAAGCTATTTTGCACTTTCCAGCCCAGCAGTTCCATTTTCGGCATGGTTCACCATAGCAAATTGTTACAGTAGAAGCAGTGTGATGGGAGAAAGGGCTGAAAGATAGAAACTCTTGAAAGCACCCATGCCATAATGTGACACAGCTGTGTAGAATTTCACAGAATCAATTAAAACATCTGGCTGATATTGTAATCCTATGGTTAGCTGAGATTTTGAAAATGGCACATTCTGCCTGCTCCACCAGCCCTGACCATGTGTGTTACCTATTCTCTGGATAGTTAACCTTATCATGCCATTGTAGCGTATATTCGACAACGCTTTCCTTGTTACAAACAACTGCTGTAGAGTTTACTCGACCGTTGTTATGCGCCCTTCTCTAATTCAGCGAAGTGAAAATCCCACGATTGTTAATATCATAAAACCGGAATCAGCGAATCATAGTTAGTAGTAGTATTCTCTTCATATAACGGTATGGTTTATGAAAATAGGAGAATTTTGCCTGGAAAGAAATTGTAAATATCGAGAGACATCCAGATCAGAATCAATCGGCGGGTTACAAAGGCTGTCAATATGTATAATTGATGTACAATCGTTATGGATTGTAATTCTGATAGTAAGGAATTCTTGGGAATTACGTTTGTTTTCAAAGTAGGTATGGGGGGTATGGTAACACATTTGTTTAATTATGAAATGATATGGAACTAAAGTATTGATGGATTTACAGACAGCATTAGATATAAGTCTCAAGAACATTTTTTTCATGACACGTAACTCCGTAGCTTCAAGCGATAATCCTCAGGGATCTATGAAAACATCCACCCTGTGAACAAGACGACATGAGCAGGATTCGAACGCATGGTATTTTGAACACAAGGCAAACAGCTTAAGCACTATGCTAGGGAATTCTTTATTACATGTGCAGAGTTAATTTTTTTTAAAGTTATTGCATTTTACCCCAAACACACACACACACACACACACACACCCCCCCTCCACTAATTTTCATAAAAGAATCCGGTGGCAGGGGAAATATTGTCTTATTTTAATCTGACTTTCTAAAGGTTAAATGCCCAGCATGAGATTTATGTCACATAACTTACTTGGGATTAAAATGTCAATCAACCCAGAATCACGTTATTTAAAAACTATTCTAAGGGGAATTATTTATAGGTTGTTGGTTCAAATCCTACTTGCTTTGTCTTGTTGATAAGAGTGGATTTTTATCAGAGATCCCTGGGATTATTGCTTGAAGTTATAGAGTTACGCTATAAGTTGTACTCTCGGAAAGCGGCGTTCTGCTTTGTTGATAGGAATGGGGATACATGTGGGGTAACTCGAGTACAATGAAGTCAATCCTCTACAAATTTTTGAACCTATTAGATGCAGTTCAACATGTTATATTTGAATTTATAGAACTACATCAAGAACAATAGGAGCTCCTTCCACCTTATCCATCTGTTTAAACATTTTATATGGAAGTCTATTCCAAATGTGGAAAACATGGATATCGTTATATATTTATATAAAAAAATATAGATATGCTAAGAAAGTAGAACCAAGGAATTCAAGAATTTCTAATGTAATTTGTCTTTGTGTCAATGAGACATCCCACCCTCATAACAAAGCCTCCTGTTAACTCTTGCAATATGCATGGCAGGTCACTGTGTTATTATTTTGCTCTCCTTCTGAGCCATGGGAAACCACAGTGGCATGCAAGTGCTTGAACACCCTATTTGGAATACAACGACAGCTCACAAACACATGCATATGTCACACAATGGTATCGAACCCTTAGACCACAGGATCAGCAACCAACATAACCTTAATTCTATTAATTTGTTAATTGTCTGATTTCAGGTCATGTATTTTGATGTTTGATTCTCTGGCTGGACCCAGCAGGACACCCAATGTTCGAATGCTGCGAGAGTGAGTAGTTGATGGTCTTTGTTCATGTTAGATTATTATTTATTTTCAGATTTTTTATATAATTATCTTGTGTATATTTATGTTGTATTTCTTTCAACTTTGTGCCTCTTATTTAGCTGTGTATATCATGAAATTTTTTGGAAAGTTCACATATTCATTGTTGATCCAATTGAATTGTAGTAAATGTTGTCATTTATCCATCTACCTCATCAGTTTTCTATTTCCTGAGACCAGTTTCTGTAGATGACATACTTGGGGTCCCAGATGACATCATGAGAAAACTCTAGGAAAAGTCAATACATGATAAATTTGCCTAGTGTTCATTAATGTAGTAAAGTATAGCATTAGCAACCCATAGCATTTATTAATGCCGTTGGGGTGTGAAATGTTAGCGATCTCACATTTCAGAGGCTCTGCAAATGAGGGAGGTAGCCATCTCCTTTCTCTTGCAGTTTTTACTTTGCGGATTAACCCGGTACCCATTTAAAGCTGGGTCGACCCGGGAGCCGTTGCAATCTGAGAAACATTTCCGCTTCAATGGGGAATGAACCCAGGACCACTCATATGCGAAGCCAGTGCACTAACCACTGAGCTACGCAGCACTCCTATGTACAAATGATTCAATGAATTCCGCCACCTCAGAGACAGAAGCACATACACAAATGAAGGGTTAGGATTATTGTTAGAGCTAAGGTTAACCCTAATATTACATGGTGAATTTATTTACAACAAACCAATTCAGATCAAATATCTTAATCATTTTTGTGTTCACAAATTTTTGTTGGACATATTATGAATACCTGAACTTACTACACTTGAAATATGATTCAGTAATCATATTTGTATCCTGGAAACCATAAATGGTGCAATACAGGGTTATCATTGGCACTAGGATTACAGTTATGGTTAATATATTAACATTGGAGTTCAGATTAGAGTTATGGTTTGTATTAGGTCTAGTGATGGGGTTAGAATTATCATTAGGGTTATGGTTAGTATTAGGGTTAGTGTTGACATTAGGATTAAGGTTATAGTTATGGTTAGCGTTAATTTATGATTAGCATTAGGGTTAAAGTTGGAAATATTAAGATAAGATCATGCAATGTTACTAAATGTTACTAAACAGCTAATAAATAATAGTGAAGATAATTGAAACGTATCCTGTACATGACATTACTATTGAACTATTGTTACATTTTTCACCATTTCACCACCACTAATATACCCAATCATACATTGGGTGTATTATATGAATAATATGAATGGGGCCAGAATAATATGAATGGTTAACATTCGAACCACCTAGTTCAATGATTATGGTTTTAAAGGTGAACTCATCACTTCTGCTACTACATGACAAAAGAAAGCTAATAAATAAATACAAATAATGTAAATTTAAAAAAAATAAAAAAAATAAGAGTTTTCCTTTCCTTGAGGTCTAAAAAAATAAGAAAAAAAGAAGAACAAAAATATTGGGTTCATGTTTGCATAAAGTTGCAAACCAACTTTTTTTTTTGCGGGAAGCAAAACTAAATCAATTACTAGGGGCAGGCAAATTTGTATTCTTCATGTTTTCATTGATTATTCCCCTTTTTGGGAGGGTTTGTATGAGTTGGCAAAAACTGATTTTTGGGATGGTTGTATTGGTTAGACTCCACCACTGTATTCTTGCCCATCTGCAATTCTCATGTATATCACTCAACAGAATTCACCTGGAAAGTCCAGCCATAGCAGAATCAGTATATCATGATAACTGGTATTTTGGTAAAATGTAAACATGTATCGACCTTCAACTCATATGCTGTTGGTGCAGCTTAATATTGAGCTTCCATCGAATGCTTCCCTTATTGCAGTAATATAATGTCAAAGTATAGCCTTTTTTGCGCATATATCTTTTCATATGAAAGCAATATAATTATGATGCAGAAATTCAGGCAATTAGTGTGGCAGCTAAAAACTGCTGAATTCCAACTCTGACCTACAGCCTGTGGTATTCCTGACAGATGCAAGGTCAGTGCTTCAAGCTCTCCAGTCTGGAAAACTAACAGACTTGAAAAAACTACTTAGCGACTTGTCTTACCAGTATAGGGTAACTATGCAGTGGATACCCTCTCACTGTGGAATACCAGGAAATGAAAAAGCAGACCAACTGGCTAAGGAAGGTGCTGCCGAAAACCAACCAGATATACCAATCACCTACCATTAGAGGAAACAACACTGGAATCAAAGCTCTATGGACCACTGTATGAACTACAAAAGACAGTGAGTTTTATTAAGGAGACAGAATTACAGATATAGACATGTTTCAAGTGAACGAAAGAAGAAGAAGAAGAATATGGAAGCAATCCTCGCACCTGTAACATACATACAGCATCTCTATCTGTCACAGGTGAGTCTTAAAAAACTTACGGGAGCCAATTTGTTTCTAGAACGTGGCAATCAGCGGCCTTAGACTTTGAAATACCATCGAGTCGGATGGCTGCTGGAACAGAGAGCGGAGCACTTATGGAAATGCCCCACGTGCCGTGAAGCCAGTTTCTAATCAAGAATCAGTGACATAACAACATTTCAGATAGGCACAAACTTAATTTTTAAAAATGCCCATTAAGCAAACATAAACATAATGTTGAATTAAATAATAAACCAGAACACCCTCACAATGCATTAATGGAGTACTTGTAGGATTGATATAATGATGTAATATGAGAAATAACATCTGATCCGTAATGTTTTGGGTACAAACTGCTGCAGTAGAATATTGAAGATGACAGTATTAAGGGATTGTTTTTGTATTGTAAATTTACAGATACCTGCAATGTGAATGGAATGCTAAGAAGTCAGAGACTCGAAATATTGCAAAAATTTTACGAGGATCAACGCCAAAAGTTCCACAGCAGAGCAATTACAGTGACTGTGGAGTATATTTGTTGCAGTATGTGGAAAGCTTTTTTGAGGTTGGTTTCTTTTATGTTGATGTATTATCTAATAAATGTAGACGTGATAGAATTTCATTATATTTATTTCTGTCATTGACAATTATAGCTCTCTAGAGCATTGCTGCTTCTCGAGTACTCATTGTTTATCTAGATATTTTCTCATGACAATACATAGCTCTCATTTTTCTTTTTCTTTCTTCAGTCATTTCTTCTGCCTTCCTTACCAACTATTCCATCTCTCTTCTTTCTCTGCCTTCCTTACCTCAACATTTCCTTCTCTTTTCTTCCTCTACTTTCCTTACCTATTCCATTCCTTCTTTCTCTTCTTCTGCCTTTTCCATTCCTTCCTTCTAATGCCTTCCTTACTCTTCTCTTCCATTCCCTCATTCCTTCTGTCTTCTCTTCTTTTGCCTTCCCTACCTCTTCCATACCCTCATTCCGTCTTCTCTTCTACCGTCCCTACCTCTTCCATTCTTGTCTTCAGTATACTAGGATTGTTACATCCTGCCAAGAGCATACCATATACATCTGGGCTAACTTGATCATCATTCTTATATCAGTTCTGTAAGCTCATTTGCAGTAATAATGAATCTGGCATTCCCAACCACTGAGGAGACTCAGTCATCCATGAGGATCTTTAGACAGAAGTAAGAAGTTAAGATGAGTAATTTAATCCATGAATGGTGAACAACAGGACATACAACAGGAAACATTTTGTCTGCATCCGCTCATTGTAAAGATATTTCTCTCACCATTTCAGGATACTTGGTATGGTCATCGGAATTGGACTAGGAAACCATTGTAGATGAGAAGAAAAATAAGTAGAGACCTAGTTATACCACCAAGCACTCTGTCGCACCCATAGCAAACTTTGTGAGAACTGTCAGTCAGTCGGTCAGTTCCTCTTTTGCCAAGTTTGGCACCTAGGGGGGATGTCATAGTTCTCGTGCCTGTCGGACAGTTCCCAAGGATTGCAGGTCTTGTGCATTTATGCCCGTTTATTTTAATTCATTCATAAATGTTCTTCTGAGCGTTGTTTTGGTCTTCTCTGTTTTCTTTCCCGCCCGGTGTCCACATGAAGACTTGTCATGGAATTCTATCTTCGTTCATTCTAAGTATGTGGCCGATGTATGTCCAGCTGCGTTTTCTGATGATGTTTTCTTCATATATTCTTTTACTTATGCCCTTCAATGGATACCACACAGTGTTGAATCATGGGACATGAGAAAGTGGATGCTCTATTAAGAACAGGAAGTGAAATGGAACAACACAGATGCACTGTCTTACAGAGAAGCAAAAACAATAATCCAGAACACATACACATCAAAATGGAAGAAACAAATGAAAGTGGAAAACAAACATGACGCAATAGACCACATTATTTCACCTTAGAACAGGTCACTGCAGACTGTTGAGTCACTTTTACCGACTGAGTATCTAATTACACAGATAAATGTCCATGTGGATCTGGAACTCAGACTCTTGAATACATACTTCATAATTGCCAAACATACAAAGAGCAGAGACATCAGACCTGGCAGAGGATACAGATTTGAAGCAAAAGCGGGGTGCAAAGGGAATGCATTGCTCTCGGCGGACCCAGGGTTAGCAGATAACCAAGATCCCAAATGTACCTCCTTGCGGTGCACCCTGGAAAAATAAATACTGCAGCTCGAGCTGATTCTGTCTAAATCTTTTGGGGATCGTGTCCGAGAATGTGGGGGTAGCAGATGGAAAGAGATTTGAATGCATAAGAGACAGACAATATCTCCAACACCACCAGTACCAACACATGCAGTAACGCTAGTCAGTCCAGTCCGAACATTGGAGGGGCGGCCAATGGAAAAGGCATGTAAAGGTAGATGCATGGTGAAAAACGAGTAGATTTCATACTGAGTACAATAAAAGGGCAGAACAGTGCCAGAGAACATCGCCAATTGCAAATAGATAGTGAAAACGTTCCAAGGAAATAGGAACTATAAGCTCTGTTAGCTCGAGACGAGCTTCTAGTTATCTGTGATCCTTATGGACAGAGACCCAGACCCAATCATGGGTGCCCGGCAAGGCAAGAAGATCTGGTCTAACTTTAATGTTAGCCTTACTATACCGGAAACATGCTCGCGAAGAGAAAGGGTTCCATACCCGATGGGCTCAGGCACAAAAGGGACAACGATTTTAGCCCTGGCCCAACTCTACTGTCAAGCTTCCTATATTGGAAATATACTTGCAGAGAGAAAGGGTTCAATACCCACTGTCATGGACTAGGGAAGTCTACTACCCGAATTAAAAGCATGACGAAAATGGATGTGCTGGACCTCGGACGTCCAGACCACAGAGTGGCCAACCAAAGTGCAAATAACACAGTTTCACTGTGAAACCTGCAGCACAACGTACTTCACGCTCCTCTGCGGAAATCACACGATATATTCGTTGTGGTTATATGAGAGTGAACGCAGAAGAAGAAGCAAAAGCTACGGAGCAGCCGCTGTGACCTGGAGAAGATGGTGGACTTCGCTCTGACGACAGACCTGACAATATAACATGACCTCGGATGCTGAACACAGAAGAAGAAGAAGACATGTTAAATTGCAAATGAGAAAAATAAGGCGGCTATAGTTGAAAAATGCTGAGTTTATCATCATGTCCTGAATTGGATATCAACCAACTTTTATATTATATTAATTTGATTTTATCTTCAATTGACATATTTTTATAAAATTTCTATTACAGGATCCTATAGCAGATTTCCAAATTCCTATGAAAGGACTGCAGAACTGGTTCCCAGAAGAACTAGTCCACAACAAACGACGAGAGATTCATGAACTCATTATGGGATTGCATAGACGGTTTCAAGAGGAGAGAGGTGATCCTCATATTTTAGATATTAAGTTTGAATCAACCCCACGAGAACCAACAATGAAGTTTCACCAGAATCCGGAAATGAGCACTAGATCTGAGGAAGGAATGTTTCCTGGTTTCAGCAGAGATGATGAGAACTCAAACTCTTCATTCTCAGGAGAGATTAATAGAACAGAACTGCCCTCTGCAGCATCACTAACCATGGAACACAGTTTCCGGGCTCAGAATCAACTAAATAATCAACACTATTCTCAAAGACAGAAAGATGATGAAGAGCGTGATGATGGTGAAGATCAAGATGCCAATGAAAAGGAAGATATTGAGAAACTCAGAGTCAGTCATCAGTTACAGCACCATTAGATCAGGATAACTTATTCAATCACTGCTGACTTTTGGAACTTTTAACTCTAGTCTTATAATATGACTTGGTGTAATGTCACAGACAAATGTGACTACTCTTCCCTCATTGTCTGCGGTACTGAAATGTGACATGTCATAGACAAACAATAATGTCTATATACTATAGCCTGCTCATTGTCTTTAGAACCATGAAACATGGCATATAGACAAACATCGATATCTACACGTACCTTATTTGTCTTAGTGCTGAAATGTGACAATGTTGAAATATACAATTTGCCAATTTTATCTACTTTTCCCTCATTGTCTTTAGGGCTGAAGTGTGAATTGACAGACAAATATAATGACCCTTCCCTCGTTATCTTTAGGGCTGAAGTGTGAATTGACAGACAAATATATTGACCCTTCCCTCATTATGTTTAGGGCTGAAGTGTGAATTGATATTGATTCTCACTGTGACTAAAAGTACTCGTTAAAAAACCTCATCGAATGCCTTTGGCATAAACCACGATACATGGGAAAATCTTACATTAAACAGAGCTAAATGGCACTCTGCAATCAAAAACTGTGCAGCATCATGTGAAATAATTAGAAATACAGCAGCGCAGCAGTGGATACTGGCTAGAAAGATGCTGGATTATACACCCACCTAAAATGGACATATTGTAACTAGCCTGTCCAAGGACCAGACAAGAAGCCTTTTGGGGCCAACATTGGGCGTATTAGCCATCTATAAACTCATAGTCAAGGACATATATTTCTAAGTTTCTTAAAGTGGATCTAGCAGATGGTGATCATCATCATGTGATAGACAAAGAACACTTGAACATGCACATACAATAATGTATGCTTTGTAACATAATGACATTATTGAACCGGCTTGGGAGAAGCCATACAAATGTTTTGTTCAGTGCACTGATGTTGTTGATAAATAGTGCTTGTCTTTGTATTGATCACTGTTACACAGTTGGAAACATAAATCTAAGGAGGTTTAATAGTGTAATAGTATCTATGATTAACCTTGTTGGCATGTCTATGTTTAACCTTGTTGGTGTGTCTATGTTTAGCCGTATTGACATCTATGTTTAACCTTGTTGACGTGTCTATGTTTAACCTTGTTGGTGTGTCTGTTTAGCCTTGTAGGCGTGTCTATGTTTAGCCTTGTAGGCATGTCTATGTTTAACCTTGTTGGCATGTCTATGTTTAACCTTGTTGGTGTGTCTATGTTTAACCTTGTTGGCGTGTCTATGTTTAGCCTTGTTTGCATGTCAATATTTAATCTTGTGTACAAGAATATTAAGAATTAATAAATAAACGTTTAGTTCATTCTGAGTTTAAAATCTCAGATGTGTATCATATTTTTCTCCTAAAAATGAAACCATGCTACTGACAATTTTGCAAACATTGATTTTGTTTTCCCTTCCAAGTATGTTGTCTGTTGTGTTAGCTATTATTCATTTATTATATTTCTGTCAGTTTCATATTAAATATAATTTTACATTCTGGCTACTGTTTTCCTTTGTAAAATTGTTTTCACGGATGCTGATATTTGTCTTTGAAGATGTTTACTACAATATATTTTCATTTAAATGATTACCACTGAATTGTCTATTAAATTGTTCTAGTTTTCATAGTTTATAAATTCTGTACGTTTAAAAAAAATTATTTTGTAATTGTTTGTTTGGTACGTTATGGGGAGATGTGTCCACATTCTTAATAAAACAAACCATACATTATTTAACAAAACTAGCTTTTACTAAAGGTGCATACAATGCAGCATCCATTAATCTGTGTGCAACACACTGAAGGCCCTACCCCAGAAGATTCTTGGGGGGGGGGGGCCTCTCAGTGCGTTGTCACGTAGCAGACACTGCAAGTTTTTTATCTCAGCATCACAGAATCTGCATGAAATCAAACCTAATGTTAAAAAGCTGGAATGTGTGGACATGTTTCCTTGTAATGAACCATTTGTTTATTTTGATACTTGTTTCCTTTGAAATATCCTCTTGTATGAGGGCATTGCTACCAGTCCAGTTTCTTCTCATGAAATATCCCTCCTGTATGAGGGCATTGCTACCAGTCCAGTTTCTTCTCATGAAATATCCCTCCTGTATGAGGGCATTACTACAGTCTAGTTTCTTTTCATGAAATATCTTCCTCCTGTATGAGGGCATTGCTACCAGTCTAGTTTCTTTTCATGAAATATCCCTCCTGTATGAGGGCATTGCTACCAGTCTAGTTTCTTTTCATGAAATATCCCTCCTGTATGAGGGCATTACTACCAGTCTAGTTTCTTTTCATGAAATATCCCTCCTGTATGAGGGCATTGCTACCAGTCTAGTTTCTTTTCCTGAAATATCCCTCCTGTATGAGGGCATTGCTACCAGTCTAGTTTCTTTTCATGAAATATCTTCCTCCTATATGATGGAATTGCTACCAGTCTAGTTTCTTTTCATGAAATATCCCTCCTGTATGAGGGCATTACTACCAGTCTAGTTTCTTTTCATGAAATATCCCTCCTGTATGAGGGCATTACTACCAGTCTAGTTTCTCTCATGTAATATCCTCCTCCTATATGAGGATAGCTTAACTAGACATGTTTTTCTTATATTGTCTAGACATGTTACTCCTGTCTTATCTAGACATGTTGATCTTATCTAGACATGTTGATCTTATCTAGACATGTGGCTCTTATCTTATCTAGACATGTTACTCTTGTCTTATCTAGACATGTTCCTGTCTTATCTAGACATGTTACTAATATTTTATCTAGACATGTTGCTCTTGTCTTATCTAGACATGTTCCTGTCTTATCTAGACATGTTGATCTTATCTAGACATGTTGATCTTATCTAGACATGTGGCTCTTATCTTATCTAGACATGTTACTCTTGTCTTATCTAGACATGTTCCTGTCTTATCTAGACATGTTACTAATATTTTATCTAGACATGTTGCTCTTGTCTTATCTAGACATGTTCCTGTCTTATCTAGACATGTTGCTCGTGTCTTATCTAGACATGTTACTCCTGTCTTACCTAGACATGTTGCTCCTGTCTTATCTAGACATGTTACTCATGTCTTATCTAGACATGTTCCTGTCTTATCTAGACATGTTCCTGTCTTATCTAGACATGTTGCTCCTGTCTTACCTAGACATGTTGCTCATGTCTTATCTAGACATGTTGCTCATGTCTTATCTAGACATGTTGCTCCTGTCTTATCTAGACATTTGCTCATCTTACCTAGACATGTTCCTGTCTTATCTAGACATGTTGCTCCTGTCTTACCTAGACATGTTGCTCCTGTCTTATCTAGACATGTTGTTCCTGTCTTATCTAGACATGTTGCTCCTGTCTTATCTAGACATGTTGTTCCTGTCTTATCTAGACATGTTGTTCCTGTCTTATCTAGACATGTTCCTGTCTTATCTAGACATGTTCCTGTCTTATCTAGACATGTTGCTCATCTTACCTAGACATGTTGTTCATGTCTTACCTAGACATGTTGCTCCTGTCTTATCTAGACATGTTGTTCCTGTCTTATCTAGAGATGTTGTTCCTGTCTTATCTAGAGATGTTACTCCTGTCTTACCTAGACATGTTACTCCTGTCTTACCTAGACATGTTGCTCCTGTCTTATCTAGACATGTTGCTCCTGTCTTATCTAGACATGTTGCTCCTGTCTTATCTAGACATGTTGCTCCTGTCTTATCTAGACATGTTGCTCCTGTCTTATCTAGACATGTTGCTCCTGTCTTATCTAGACATGTTGCTCATGTCTTATCTAGACATGTTGCTCCTGTCTTATCTAGACATGTTGTTCCTGTCTTATCTAGACACGTTGCTCCTGTCTTATCTAGACATGTTGCTCCTGTCTTATCTAGACATGTTGCTCCTGTGTTATCTAGACATGTTGCTCCTGTTTTATCTAGACATGTTGCTCCTGTCTTATCTAGACATGTTGCTCCTGTCTTATCTAGACATGTTGCTCCTGTCTTATCTAGACATGTTGCTCATGTCTTATCTAGACATGTTGCTCCTGTCTTATCTAGACATGTTACTCCTGTCTTATCTAGACATGTTCTTCTCTTAGTCGTAGGTTTAAATTACAAATTCAGACTGATAGGTATCTCCATCTGGGGCATTCTTAAAATGAGCAGCTTTGTGGGTATGATTTGTCTGACCAGCATTTATGGGTTGAATAAACACACCAGAGCTGTCCAGAATTTCACTTGAGCTGTGATCATGATCCTCCTTTGCAAGCAAAGATGAACATGTTATATGGAAAAAAAGTCCATTAGGTTTGATGTCCATAGCTAGCTGATATGTCCAATTTGAGATAGGAAAAATCTATTGCTGTGTGAACAAGAATGAAGAATGTCTTGAGATACATGACAGCAGATTTATCCTTGTAAAATCTTGAGATAATGATAACACTTATTTTTGTAAAATCTTGAGATAATGATAACAGACTTATTTTTGTAAAATCTTGAGATACATGATAGCAGACTTATCCTTGTAAAATCTTGAGATAATAACAGACTTATTTTTGTAAAATCTTGAGAGACATGATAGCAGACTTATCCTTGTAAAATCTTGAGATAATAACAGACTTATCCTTGTAAAATCTTGAGATACATGATAACAGACTTATCCTTGTAAAATCTTGAGATACATGACAACAGACTTATCCTTGTAAAACTTGTAAAATCTTGAGATACATGACAACAGACTTATCCTTGTAAAATCTTGAGATAATGATAGCAGACTTATCCTAACAGGCTATGGGTCCTATTATTATATATAGAAAATACATTTCTGTTCAAAAAATAAGTGACATAATGAGATAGAATTACACATAAAAGATAATCTACCATATACACTTTTTATCAGCTCTTATCAGATTAAAGTCAATGGACTAGTAAAAAAGTCATCTAATCTTATTTTTCCACTGTACCCTTTTAGCTTCAGGCTAGACAATCATAAAACTAGTGAGAATTCCATCTGACCATGCCTCTGTACTGTGTCCCCTAAGGCTTATATTTAGCTTCACCATTGGCAATCATTGCTCCCTGGTTCTCTAAAATTGCTCTAATCTCGTCACTTCTATCTATATTCTGATTAATGACATCGAGACCAACTTTCTGCATCACTTGTAATCTGAATGTATCTAGCTTCAATGAAAACTGGTTAAAATTCATCCAGTTACTTTCAGCCTTGAATTTTCACATAATTTTAAAATGCAAATGAATGTGACCTGAGGGAACAAATTCAAAATTATAGCTTGGCTTACTTATTGCAGTCCACGATCAAATGTTTCTCCAGATTTGTTATATTGCTTCATTGTTTGACATTCTTCATAAACTTATTTTGTTCTGTGTAATTTATGTGAATGTTGTAAATTGACTGATGGATGTGAGAATAATAATGTATTTTGTATTGAAAAAATTAGATGCTCTAGTTTGTTACATGATTAATATAAACTGATGTACTAATCATAATGGTTGATAAAGATTGATGGAGTAAATTTGATGGGAGTTTGAGGTTTTGTATTTTTTTGCTGTGATTGACTGTTTGGTGGTAACTCCTGTAGATGTGTATCTGACTGCATTAATAATTTTTGTTTTGATTTTCCATCTGGCGTTTGTTTTGAAACTCTCACCGGATCTCTCTTGTTGCAGAACAATTGTCCTATCAGATTTCCAGCAGAATGTAGTCCAGAGAACGGATTGTGTCACCATTTTATTGTGCACCAATGGTCCAACTTAGCGGTTCATAAATAATATCCCTGTCTAAGATCTTAAAATCATGGGCAGACAATATCATAGACTGGACAAGTCAAAATTGTGGCATACTCATTAACATCTTTGAGGATATAAATAATTGGAGGACACTGTTGACATTATCTAATGTAGTATCCAAATGACCCTGACTTGTTATGGGTTTATGGATGCATATCAGGGATATGTCATCATCATCAGGTGCCATGCCGGCTGGCATAGGTGATCATGACTCTTCACAGCTCTATATCTCCAGTCTTATGCATCAGGATCATGTTATATGTAAGAATATGTAGTACCAGAAAAAATATGATATTCACTGTTAGAACATTTGGTGGCAAGTGAAGTCTTTAGACACTGAACAAATTCTCAATTATGCTGAATAGATAGAAGGACCCACATGTGGGTCTTACCAGTGACCCACCAGACCAACTACAATAGCAAATCCCTAGTTGATGACATGCCTATATGTGGAGTCTTTCCTTGAGATGGTCTTTATAGAAGACCTAGAGCTTTTTCATCTATGCAATTACAGTCCCTATCGCAAACTTTACAATTGACGAGGATGTTGCCCTGCGTATTGTTCATGTCATTCAGGAGTCTTCGTGCCAATGTCTGGATCAGGCGTGGTCTCAGTTTGACAACTAAGTTGGACGTGTACGGCGCAGTGGTTCTATCAACACTGCTTTATGCTGCGTCATCCTGGACTGTCTATATGAAACACACATGACAGCTTAACTCTTTTCCCCTTTGGTGCTTAAGAAACCACATGGGATTACGTTGACCACATGGGAGTACGTTGACAGGATCATGTACCAGACATAGAAATCCTTCAAAAGTCTTGTATGCAAAACATCCATGCCCTGCTGATTAGGTCCCAACTCCGCTGGACTGGCCACATCGTATGTATGCCAGAAAAGTGTCTTCCAAAGAGATTATTCTATGTGAAGCTGTGCGATGGTAAACGTTCAAGCTGCTGACAAAGATCTAAAAACTCTCTCAAACACTGCAGCATCGATCCTAGCTCCTGGGAGACTACAGCCCTTGATCGTTCAGCTTGGCACACTCAGATCAAAGCTGGCATCACTAAATTTGAAAAAGAAAGAACACTGCAGGCAATTTACGAGCAACAAAAGCGGAAGGACAAATCCAAAAACTCTCTTACTCCAAACCCTCTACACTCCTGCATGCACTGCAATAGAACTTTCCTGACACGAATCTGACTCATCGGACATCTACAAACTCACAAACCAAATTAGATAATCACAAGCGTTTTGTTATTGTTCTACTTGTTCATCACATTCATTGTTTTTCATGCCATGCTCATCTTTGCTTGCGAAGGAGGAACATCATCACAATTACAGTTTTACCCACTCTGAGTAGGAGGCTTCTTCTGAAAATATTGTGCACTGCTGAGAAGAGTATTCTAGTTAATGAAAGCTCATCACTGCACAAATGGATACAAGAAATTTATTGCTTGTAATTGGGATCAAAGAGAATGTCAGGACTAAGACTTATCCGTGATGTTGTTGAGACAGTATTGTTGGTTGAAAGTGAGTGGGAACTAGTGAGCTAATAAACATGTGGATGAGGCAAATATTGGTTGAAAGTGAGCAGGAACTACAAGAACTAATAAACATGTGGATGAGAGTTTTATTGGTTGAAAGTGAGTGGGAAGTACAAGAACTAGTGAACTAATAAACATGTGGATGAGACAGTATTATTGGTCGATAGTGAGCGGAAACTACAAGAACTAGTAAATACAATGTGTGAATGAGGCAGTATCTACTGGACTGTAGAGCAAATATGGGGTGGACGTCATGTCAGGGTTATGTGAATGTGTTCAATGAACTGTACTGTGGTTACCTGCTCCAAGGCAGAACCATAGAATAATAACTAAAGTGTCACAGGATATCTGACACAGTTGAGACTGCCACAGTAACAAAAACAAAAAGTGTTAACATTAAGGATAATGTAATGGTTGTTACTGTTACTAATAAATAGTCAAACTGTCAAATACTGCATTTTTCCTGTTAAGGAGTTGCAGGGAGGGGATTGAATAGCTGTGTGATAAAGGCCACATGCTCTTGCTGTCGCCACGTCATGTACAGAGAGTTTCTTAATTTACCCTACGACATCTACGACAGAAAAAACCCAGTCCTTACCGGGGATAAAACTCTTGACCTCAACGGGTGTGAGACCAACATTCTAACCTCTCGGCCATGCGCCACACTAATAGAGACGTATGCAAGTGTACGAGAACCATTGCTTCGAATAGTGAAACGATGTAAACTAGCATTATTTGGACATGTATGCAGACATGATTCCTTGTCAAAAACAATACTGAAGGGAACTGTCGAAGGGGGGAGAAGCAGAGGAGGGTAAATAAAGACATGGACAGACAACATCAAGGAATGGACAGGACAAGATGTTACTCTCACTCCTCCTCATCGTTGAAGATTTAAAATTGGTGGAGAGCTTTGTGTGCTGAAGCATCCAATGTGGTGCCCCTACAACCCTGACGGGTTTTATTCAAATTCATCTTATCTAGACATGTTGGATACTCTTAACTACACATGGTGCTCTAATAATAAATGGATTGATAAATAGTAAAAATACTAAATGTAAAATATTGTAAATCAAAAACAAAAGAACAAGGATATATTGTACATTGTGGTCCAATTAAGACCTTTATTGAAAAAAAAACGAACAGGAATTAAAACAACAAATAAATTGGAGTGACCCTACCAGACCACCCGAGTATTTGAAAATAGAAATATGAACATTTCACATTTTTAATTATGACGATTGGCTTTAGCCTTTTCTGTTGTCATGATTTGTATTGTTTAAGCATTTCTGGGCACAGTACTCCCTTAGTTTGCAATTGCTTTTGGGTGGAAATCCATTCATTGATCAGCGATAGGAGAAAACATTCATTCTCGCCAACTATTTTGAACAGCAGTCCGAAGATGGCCTGTTCTCAACCTAAAAATGATTGCTCACTACTTTCTTGTAGATTGGACATGATTGATAGAACAAAACAGACTATATTGTCAAATCCCAAAATAACAACTTGGTCCGCACCAACAAATTGTATATGTAATAACAGAAATTAACTATGTAGAGTACGAATGATAAAGAATAAATATAATTGGAGATTTTGAAAAGTGTTAGATGCCCATGTTATAAAAGAATGTGCTATAGTGGGAATTCTACTGTTTTAATCATCTACAGCAGTTTGAATGATGTTAACTCACAGAACAATAAAGTGTTCCATTTACCATGTCTCTGGTGTCTCCTGAATATTTGCATAATGACAGGTCATCCATGTGTTGCCTGACTCTGAAGGGGAGCTAAGAATAGTGACCATGTTACTTGTCATGCATGTCATAAGAGGCGACTAACAAGATTTTGTGGTGGGGGTTGGCCGTCTGATCCCATAGAGGGCCAAAGTGACCTAGAAACCATACTGAACTCTGATGTGTTAGACCAAAAGTTGTGGATATGGAAGCTATGTTGTAAACCATGACGAAAGACATTCTATTCTGACTACATACTGCTAATCGGCAGGAGCTAGAGAATGAATGCAAAGGAAGAAGCATAATGACAGCTATAACAGCAACAAAGTTTGCATGACATGTCTTAGACATGAAATCACCAACAAATAATGTAGTATGAGCACATAGTTTAATCATTCAGACTGGAGTTCTTGATGTGTTACACAAAATTTAATTTGGAAAATTACATTGATCAGTTGTAGATATATGTGTGTGATTGTGGTTATGTGGATAGTGACTCAGAGAAGGGCAAAAAAAGCTAGAGCAATGATGACCATGGTTACATATTTTGGATGTTAGTGATTCTGATAAACAGGTTATGATGTAAAGGCTGGCCTACTAGCGATGTGGCTATAAATATCCCACCGTTCTCTGAAATTGGCAAAACATATACATATTGCTCAAGTCAGATGTGCCGGGTCATTCATTTGAACAAATGAAACTACAACACATCTCCTTTCTCTGGACTACATCTGGAATGAATGCTAACAAATGAAAATAAATTGAAATTATTATTCACTGTTCTGAAATCTGACTGGCATGACTAGACGATAAATAAGTCTATGGGAGCAACAAAAAAAAAAGCAAAATGAATGAAAAAATGGAAGCTCACATAAAGAGTCAAATATAGTTAAAAGCAAATCAAAAATGAATTTGTGGTAATAGTTGTTGAAAGTTCACTGACTTCTTTGCCTGTTGAACCATGGTTCAATTACTAATTGGAGAGGGGGGGGGGGGGGAAAGAAGGATTTTTCCTCTTTCTGCTCTGTGGCTGCAAGGTACCGAATTCAGTGAGTATATGAAACAAGCTCTAATTTCAGCATTCCATGCGTTGTCGTATGTTCTGTTTTGTGTGAGCATGTATAGCACACTCCCAGAACATATTTTAAGGTGACCCTCATTGTTTGATTTAGACAAAGGCGTTGGACTTACATCGGCCATGTTCTTAGAATGAACAGCCTAAGAATTCCCCAGCAATCACTATATTGGGTGCCACCTGGAGTAAGAAGAAGAGGGAGACCTAGAGAAACTCTACGAAGAACCATTAATAGAGAAGGCATGTCAATGAACCTAAACAACACGCAACAATTGAAAGACCTGGCAACACAAAGACAGAAATGGAAAGCTATGGTTTCTGCCCTATGCGCCGCCTATGGCCCTGGAGGAACATAACATAACATAACATTGTTTGATAATGTTCTACTCTTTCTTTTGATATGCTTAGCTATGTGGCAATTTTTTGTTGCGTGATGTAACAGTCACTTTGAATTAGTTCATCAACCCTCTGTTGTTCTTGATTCTTCTTGATTCTTGATTAGAAACTGGCTTCATAGCACGCGGGACATTCCCATAAGTGCTCCGCCCTCCGCTCCAGCAGCCATCCCAGTGTATGTAGACTCATAGTTCCGGTCAGGTGTTGATTGTGTGATCTTCGGGACTTTCCAAAAAATTTACTTTTCCTTCCCTCACCTCTAAATACTCCCATTTCTAACATTCTCTGTATGTGTACGTTCTCAACCCCATTGACATCATCTGCATCTTGAAATGAATTTATTACTGCCTTTATGCAATCTGCTTTATCTCTTCTCAGCAATGTGCTGTCTATCGCCGCATTGTCTGCCAATAAGTCGGCTCTCTCGTTTCCTCTGACCCCAGCATGACCAGGGCAGTATATCCATGTAATGCTCTGGACAACTGAGTTGTTCAATAAGTCCCACCAATCTTTTCTTAGCATGAACTTTTCTATCTTGCGTAACATGATTTGAGAGTGTGAGTATTACCACGTGTGTTGATGTATCAGTTATCAACCAATTAAGTGCTGCTGTAACTCCCTCTATCTCCATCCTCATGTTCGATGTGACAGTAGAATATGCTGAAGATTTCTCAACCAACTTCACTCCTCTGTTGTTGCTTCTAGTCAGTCATATAAATCTTCAATTATAAACTTCAAACTCATGAACATTTATCTATTCACATCAGTTCCATCAACAGTGTCATCACTACTAACAAATAACAATAAACTTCACTAGGGCTCATTTCTTATGTTACAAATTGAATGCTAATGTGCACTGATATTACATGTGCACTGAAATTGAAGACACACTAATCTCTGTCAGTAGCCAACTGGCAAAAACACTAAATTCAATAGTTGACGTTTTGATTATACGATCTTTGTCCGAACAGACATAATATTATAATGGCAAATTATACAGAAACAAAATGTTATCTTTAAAAATATGAATACTTGGCTTCTGTATCACCAGCATCATTTAACCTTTGTACCTTTGAGATTCTGGGTTAAATTCATTGTTGGGACAGGATTTTACCTTTCGGAGGTACAATCAAAATCCATCCTCTGTACATGTCAGGCGTCTGCTATGGCAAAGGGACCTTTATTTGCGCAGTCCATAGAAAGCCACCCTGCACCCCTTTACAGGAAAACATGCAGTATGAATGTTTTTTTAATCATGTAACTAGGGGGATTCTTATCAATGTTATGCTTGCCATTCCGTTAACCATCTAAAAGTATGTACTGTAAGTTCAGTCGTGATCTTCATTATTTAATGAGTGCAGACCCATTTTAGAAAATACCATGGACAGCTAAGAAAACTAATGCAGATGGTCTTATTGATGCTGGCATAAAAACTTCAATTATATCAAACATTAGGGGCAGACAGTCAAGGTTAATAGAGCATGTGCTGAGAAGAACACAGCTTGAACACTTAATAACCACTAGAAAGATCAGGGGGGGGAAGATACAAGGGACGACAAAGAGAGAAGTTGCTAGATGAACTAGTATTATGGTATGGGAGAAGTTCACCAACCGAGCTTACTGACAACACAAGACAGAGAGTCATGGAGAAACGTGATCACCTACGCCATTCGGCATGGCACTTGTTTTATTGATTGATTAACCCATTGTGAATCGTGGCGGGCGGAAGTAAAAATAAATGACCAATGAAATTCATGGCAATAGTCGAAGTTGCCTAATGTGATGCTGCACACAGGTGTATCTAACGAAGGTCAGCTCAGTGTCCTAGTTGTTAGTTGTGCATCCTTCTGGACTTTCAAGTGAGGATGCACTTTCTCCCTGGTCACTTCCATTTCTATTATTCTCTGAACACGTATATTATCTTTTTCTGCACCCTCTTCGTTATTTTGCAGTGTATGACTGCTCTCTTGGCATCTGTGTTGTGTGAAAATACAGCAGCAAGGTTACTGTGTACAATAACTTTGTTTTATTTCATTAAATTATGTTCACCAAAGACGGATGTGTCAGGCCATTAGTGCAGATGAAACAGCAATGTCGCATTTCCATTCTCGGGACTGCATTCTGCTGGAAATCTAGTAGGATCATTGTCCTGCTATAAGAGAGATCCAGCGGGAGTTTGAGAATGAATGCTGAAGAATAATAAATAATGCAATACTTTTCATTCAACTCTCGTACTTAAACAATACAGATTCAGGATTTGAACCACCATCCTCTAACATGAAAATCCATCTCACAGCCACTGCTCCACACTGTCTCTGACAACTTTAAAAAATCACTAAATATATTTACATTAAAATTCTGTTGACATATTTACTAGTTTGTACTGTATCAATAAAATTCATTCATTTTCCTTTTGTGCTGAAGTTAGCGCATAGGGCAGAGGTCAGATCTCTCCAATTCTGTCTGTTCAAAGCTATTCTGTGCAGTTCTTGAATAGTATGAATATTGGTTGCTTTACTTCTCTAAGTATTGTTCTTCTGAGTGTTTCTTTTGGTCTACCCCTTGCTCTTTTGCCTGTAGGTATACATTCAAGAGATTACATAGGGCAGCCTTGTTTAACACCAGTAATCACATGGAACCATTCTGAATTGCCTTTTTCTGTTCTAACACAGCATTTTGAGTTGGTATAGAATGATTTTATCACATTTATATATTTGTTTTGGAATCCGTATATTTTTAAAATTTCTTCAATAAAATAAAAGAGAGAAAAGTAAAAAAAAAAAATAGGTAATAATGTTGTACAAATCACAAAAACATCAAATCGCAGTTCCAAATATTAATCTGAAATTAGAAATGGGAAAAATTATTGACTAAACTAGTGACTTGAATCCAGCAGTCATGTCTTCACAGCCACACACTTAGAGGTAAATGTTAACTTTTGTCCTTGTTAAGTATAACGTTAAGATACCTCAAGATATATACTTGTATATCTAGATGTACAATATTGTTTATTTTTCTATAGTTTCTATTTCTTTTATACCAAAAAACTAATGAATTTATGGCCAGGTGGCACATTTTTTAGTTAATTGATTATTTGCCCCAAAAGGATCTAGTTTCCAGCTATGATTTTTAAGATAAGATTTACAAAGTGAATCATGGACAATCAAACAGAATAGTAAAAAATTGTGTAATGGAAGCAGAGATTTGGTTATAGCAGAATAATGAGAGTACCAAGGACAGCAATGATGACATCTTGAAAGATGTTAACACTAAAAGAACTGCACTCACTCATGTATTGCCGGAACCTTCTTCTTCGTTCATTCTTAAAATCCTGCTAAGTAGCAGGATGTAGTCTAGAGAATGGAATGCATTGTGTGATGTTTACAGCTTAGCTGTAATATCTGAATTAAACTTTGGACATGATAACCAAACACTGACTGTAGAAACTTATAAAATCATTGACAGTACATGAAACTTTGGACAAGATAACCAAACACTGACTGTAGAAACTTACAAAATCATTGACAGTACATGAAACTTTGGACAAGATAACCAAACACTGTACTGTAGAGACTTACACAATCATTGACAGTACATGAAACTTTGGACATGATAACCAAACACTGACTGTAGAAACTTACAAAATCATTGACAGTACATGAAACTTTGGACAAGATAACCAAACACTGTACTGTAGAGACTTAACAATCATTGACAGTACATGAAACTTTGGACATGATAACCAAACACTGTACTGTAGAGACGTACAAAATCATTGACAGTACATGAAACTTTGGACATGATAACCAAACACTGTACTGTAGAAACTTACAAAATCATTGACAGTACATGAAACTTTGGACAAGATAACCAAACACTGTACTGTAGAGACTTAACAATCATTGACAGTACATGAAACTTTGGACATGATAACCAACACTGTACTGTATACAAAATCATTGGTATTAAACATGAATTCTTCAATATACATTTCAAGCACAAAAATATAATGTGACCATTAGGCATTAATTATTATAATTATTGCAATAGAATCTGCAGATTTGAAAAACACAAACAGCAGCATGAAAGCTGGGGGAAAATATGAAACGCTTTCATTGCTTAAAATTCTCATCAGAGTTCAACTTCTCTACACAAGGCAACATTGACATACAAGTTATGCATATGGGATAGCAACTGTCATCATTTGTAGAAAGTAAGATTATTTCAATCATTTATTTAGTAAGAAGAGAATATTGACTATTATTGTAATATCACACAGTTTCCAAAATACAATATAGATATATAAATAAATATTACAGAAAAAGTTATAAAATACAATATTATGGAACAATTAATGTCACAAAAAGAGAATGACTAGAATGTTTCTTTCTTTCTCACACACACACTTACATATACTGACACATATTTTTGTTGTTTTTCTCACACACTTTCAAATGTAAGGAATACATTAAACGTTTTTGTAATATATACTTAACTCTTAGCATACACGAACTAAAACCATAGTTTTACAGGCTGCTTCTGAAAGACTACAATTTACAGCCACTTTGAGAAGCATTTGGTAAAATTGGGCATGAATGAAAACCACAAGAGGTACAAAATTGGGGATGAATAAAAGCAATTTCAAGAGGCACTCATATTTTGAGTTAATCTCTGTGTTCGTATATTTGAGCATTCTAAATGCAATTTTGGCCAGCAGCCATTTGTGTAATGAGATTTCTAACATTGGAATCAGCAGCACACGAATACTCAAACACCTGTGAAGATCTTGTTATTTTTTGTGCAATGGTGTTCAGTGTTCCCACTAAAGTGCATAGCTGCATAACCGCACAGCTTGGCAAAAAAGTGCCACCAGCCAGATTCAAAACATTCTGTTTAAGTCTTGGGTATAACATAAATTTGATGTATAACTAGATTCTTGCTCAAACACCACTCTGTACAGTTTGTTCATATGACCTTGAAGACTGCCATTTTTTATCTGAGTCTACGCTTCAAAAGATTTGAAGTAGATATCAGTGGAAGCCATCTATATCTGCTACCGGCCTCCTGTGGATCACATGGATCTACTGTCCTGGTATTCATGGAAATGAGTGTGCAGACAGACTTGCACAGTGAATTGAGGTTGGACAAAAATGTACTGAGTTGCTTCATGAATGTTTGCAGGATGTGGACAATGCAATAGGTGATTAATCTAGTTTTTTAAGAATTTGGTACTAGATATGAGAAGGAATGGGATCCAGCGGGGCAGAGAAAGGAGTGTTTGATACCAGAGAGCCATGGGAACTATCAGTATGTAGACCCTTTCACTAGTAGTGGCAGCACTTATGGGTTTGTTCAGAGTGCAAAGATATCAACATGCAGAAGAAAATAGCAGGAATGTTTGATTCAATGTGCCTTTAGAATGCAATGGCACAGGGTGGGCAGATTGTATACCCTGGAGGGGACTTTATGAGTCTTGCAGTTTTGAGGCATGCAACATATGAAAGGGTTTAGGGTCTGGTGTGATCATACTAATCCTTATGTCATCTGCAAAACAAATCTTTTAAAAGAATGTCCTGCCTTTTGAGGTGAAGTTTTGGTCAGTGTGGTTACTGGTCTTGATCCACAAGCTTAATATGTCTATGCATCTTTAAGATAGTGTTCAACTGTGGTTACTGGTCCTGATCCACAAGCTTCATATGTCTATGCATCTCTAAGATGATGTTCAACTGTACATTATCTGTGTTATTCTT
Source organism: Meghimatium bilineatum (assembly GCA_034231615.1). Lineage (NCBI taxonomy): Eukaryota > Metazoa > Mollusca > Gastropoda > Stylommatophora > Philomycidae > Meghimatium > Meghimatium bilineatum. Next base: position 27,235,969 of record CM067311.1, read on the forward strand.
GAAATGTGTTGCTGCTGCAATGTGTTTTACCAACTCCCTTACCTAGGGGTTCATAAATTATAATTGATTATTATTTTATTATTAACAGTAATAACTGAGTATTTTAAGGAAATAAATACATATCAGATACATGTATCACCAGAAGCAAAGAATAGTGACACTGTTACCTGTCAAGCATGTCATGAGAGTTGACTAAGGAGGTTTGGGTGATATAGTTGGCTGTCCAATCCCATAATGGGCAAAGTGACCCAGAAGCCATATTGAAGTCTGATGTGTTAGGCGGAAAGGTGCAGATATTACAGCTAAGTTGTAAACAATGACACAGCACATTCTGTTCTCTGGACTACATTCTACTAACCTGTAAGTGTTTGATAATGTACACAGAAAAAGAAGAAAATACATGTGGATGAGACATACAGGGGCTGTTAAAAAAGTATTAGATATTATGTTTTCCTGGAAAATATATCATGTGCAGTTGGTGTCCCCTGAGGTGTAGGGGACAGTAGTTTGAGCAGTCATTTTTCCCCAGCATAGGTAGCATCAATAACTGCAATCAGCAATAGAATGATGGTGTTTAGTATCAGAAAACATATTTTCATTTTTGCAGCCAGATGTAAAAATTAGAGCAGTGATATTGCATCAGATTTTGCCAAAGTAATACACAAGATACAGTCATCACTGGTAACATTAGTTGACCTCATGATTTAAATAAAATAACAAGGCAGGTGCGTAGCAGAGTCAAAATCATATTAATTGTGTTCTTTGACTCCTGTGAAGTGATGCAATTAGAAATTGCACAACAAGATCAAAACATTACTACCTGAAGGTCATCCACTGCCTTCATAATGCTGTGATGACAGGATCTGTGGGCAACTGAAAATGTACAGTTTCATCTGGACAATGCACCTGAGCATTCATTGCATCTGATTAAGATTTATTAACCAAAGAACAGTTCTGTGCTTCATAAGGCTCCAGATTTTTCTGACATGGTTGCTTGTACTTTTTGCCCATTTCCCAAACTAAATAAAATTATGAAAGGGATTCAATTTAAGTCACAAGAGGGCAAAATGCTACTTTACTTCATTTTCAATGAGGCCCTACAGCACTACTTTTAACAATGAAAGGAACAACCATGGAGGTGTGACCTTCTCAGATCTGTAAGTAGTCTAATAATCTAGTAATCAATATTTGCTTATGCACAAATAGGCACAAAACTGGCTGGAATCACTAGTTTATTCCCATGAGTGCATACTAAGTGACTCAATGAATATTATTCAGAAAGTCAAAACAGGTGACGTACGTAGGGGATGAGTGGAGTCACTAGAGAGAGCTAAAATATGGGCCTCACTGCTAAAAATATTGCTTATCTTTGTCCCCGAACACGCAGGTGTGGAGGGAAATGAATGGGCTGACCACTTAACTAGAGTCGCCATGATAACAGATAGTCAGCATATGGACCGAGCAAACATACACAATGCTCTTTGTTGAGTCTGCATGATCAGAGGATTTTCAGCTACGTGAGCATAAGTAAATATTGAGAATTTGCGATTTGGGAGTGAGGATAGGCATGACCTGTAGAGAACACTTAAGAAAAATTTTAAAAATAACACTGAACGAACATAGAATCAGAACCATCAGCCGTTATACCCTGAGAGATTTACTGAACCGGAGATCTGAGCACCTAAGGACATGTCCGGTGTGCGAACAGGATACTCAACATACCTAACCTAACCTAAACAATAACAAGAAACCCAACATCAATGGTGACTTTAACCACAGAATCTAAACATTTACACACATATCTAGAAGCGTTAACTTTATCACACTGTGCTAATTTTGCTTACAATATACCTATGTAACGTATGAAAAAGAAAGAGAAAAAACCACTCCTAACTGGAGTCTAACTCTGTGCCTGTCGGTTCTGAGACCAGTGTTCTAACCTCATGACCATACACCACAATTGTTCTAGTGGCAATTATTGCAATTTAGTCAATAAGTAACATCAGTTTATCTGTGAAATTCATATTTCTTCTTCTTCTTCTGCATTCGTTCTCAAACTCCTGCAGATTAGCAGGATGTAGTCCGGAGAACGGAATGCATTGTGTCATGGTTTACAGCATTGCTGCAATATCTGCGCCTTTTGGCCTAACACATCCGACTTCAGCATGGCTTTGGGTCACTGACCCTATATGGGATGGGACAGCCAACTCCATCCCATAACCTCCTTAGTCGCCTTTTACGACATGCGTGGAAGGTAAACAGTGTTGCTATTCTTTGCTCACCTTTCGGGCCCCGGCAACACACTGGCAAAATTCATACTAAGTATGAATAACAACAATTCCAGACATTAAAATATTTCACGAATAAGAAATATTCCACAACACAATTACATTCTCTATCTAGCACTATGGTAGGTTATAAACATGAAGACAACACCATAACTGTTTACAGAATTTTTCAAATTGAGAGTGACTTGTCCCTGAGTAATGATTTTCAGAATTGTTTTAAATTATTTTTATAAACAAATGTGGTAACTCTTCTGTTTTGAAGAAATCTCAAAGTGATACACAACATTATTGCAAGTTGTAAGCAGCTGAAGATGATGTTTACAAATCTGTTAACTTGTCATAGAAATAAGCGCCATTTTTCCTCTTTTTTTTCTCCACACAGACTTTTGAGTTATTATTCAAATATTAATATAAAAAGATTTCTATACTTTAGAAATTATTACAGACTAATATAATTTGTTACTACATTTTGTTGCTTTGTAAGAAATAGGCACTATATAATCAAATTTTAAATTTGTAAGCACTGCTTATATAGTTTATACGGACGCATCACCACTGAAAGGAACACTGGGAGAAGATTACTTTGAAAGGAAATTATAGTGTTTCAGACTTACAAATTATTAATGTAATTTTATGGACATTTTTTGAACAGGCCTTATACATTTTAAAATATACATGCTTCAGAAATATCTGGACATAAAGCCAAAGATAGACCAAGCAATAGGTGGATAGAAAACATCAAGATAACCTTTAACAAACATGGACTTAATGTAACCAAAGCAACAAATATTGCCTTGGAACAACAGCTGAAACTCCACCCTTATGCTTAATGGCAAGTGTCGATACTATGAATCATCATTCACCTGAGGATAGATAATAGACATACTTCAGAAAGTTTCTATTTAATATCTGGTGTCAAGTAAGTCAGCAGCTACTGTACTGTACAAACTGGGAAAACATAAAAATCTTCTAGTTTTCTTAAGTTTCTATTTTCCCTTTAAACGTCAGATTACAAATTATTTGACTGTATTGAGCTTTAGTATGTTTTCATATTTACACTTAGTGGTATCACACTTAGTGGTATCACACTTAGTGGTATCATACTTAGTGGCATCTTACTTAGTGGTATCACACTTAGTGGTATCACACTTAGTGGTATCACACTTAGTGGTATCACACTTAGTGGTATCACACTTAGTGGTATCACACTTAGTGGTATCACACTTAGTGGTATCACACTTAGTGGTATCACACTTAGTGGCATCTTACTTAGTGTATCACACTTAGTGGTATCACACTCTCTGTTATTTCATTAATTCATAACTTGCAGGGTGACATATAACTTTATTTGTATTGCATTTGTTAAGTGCTAAGACAGTCAGGGGGATACTATCTTTCCTTAGTCTTTATAAATGTATGTACTATAAGCACTATCTTATAGTCTAATAATGCTGTTAAACACTGATCTACACTTTATGTCTTTCTTACAATATAGGCTTCATCTCTTTATAGTGCATATGTCTATACCAAGTTTCCTAATTTACCAACACTTTTTCCAATCACAATTACGGTAGTTTATTATTTATTGTATATAATTGTACATAGTGACATCATTGGACATATGTCACCAGTATTGGATTATGAACATGTAACATGAATGTAACAAACTGCTCAATAGTTTTTATATTTTTATGTTACAGATGAATTCTGTAACAACATATTGATGAAGTAACAACATATTGATGAAGATACATATGAAGTAGCAACATATTTATGAACATACATATGAAGTAACAACATATTGATGAAGTAACAACATATTGATGAAGTAACAACATATTGATGAAGATACATATGAAGTAACAACATATTGATGAAGATACATATGAAGTAGCAACATATTTATGAAGTAACAACATATTGATGAAGTAACAACATATTGATGAAGATACATATGAAGTAGCAACATATTTATGAACATACATATGAAGTAACAACATATTGATGAAATTATAACATAGTGAAGTGAAGTAACCAAAATTCACTATGTACAATTATATACAATAAATATAAACTAATTGTACATAGTGAATTTTGGTTACTTCACTTCACTATGTTATAATTTCATCAATATGTTGTTACTTCATCAATATGTTGTTACTTCATCAATATGTTGTTACTTCATCAATACCGGTATGTTGTTACAGAATTCATCTGTAACATAAAAATATAAAAACTATTGAGCAGTCTGTTACATTCATGTTACATGTTCATAATCCAATACTGGTGACATATGTCCAATGATTTGATTTGCATTATTACATCCATGATTTTCATCTTGTGTTTGATATTATGCTCCAGTAATAATTGAAATATTTTGTCTATTGTTTTTTTGTGGATTGATTGAGGATGCTACTGTAAATGCACAAATTAGGAGTGAAGATAGGTGTGGCCCATAGAGAATATCTAACAAAGATTTCAAAAAGAGCAGTGAATCAACATAGAACCGGAACTCTCAGTCATTATACCCTGAGATTACTTAAGCAGAGATCTGAAGATCTGAAGATGTCCGGTGTGTGAAGAGGATAATCAACATACCTAATACAGTGGAATCCCGCTATAACAACTTGATCCGGGTCAATGAAATATGTATGACATAACAGAAATTAACTATATACAATATATGAAGTCAAGAATAAACATAATCCGGGATATGGAAAAATGTTGTTAAATAGGAACATTTTTTTTATATACGTATGCACTATAACAGGGTTTCACTGTACCACCTTACTTGCTACTTTTCCCACAGTGGTCAAAACTGATAGGTTTCTTTACATTATTTTTCATTTATTAATTTTTGTTCCTATATTTAGACATCCATTTCTCTGTTTTATCCATTTACCATTGTAGCTCATCCCATTTGGTTGCCGTATAATTTTCATAATGTTTAAAAATTTAACTTGAAAAAAAGTAAAAAAACAAAGATGAGTAAAATATGGCTTGCAGACCAAATCTGGCCTGCAATTATTACTTTTTATTAGCAGGCCAGGCTAATTCAAAAAGTATATATACTCTTGTTACTGAGATCAAGTTTGAAGGTATAAGATAATCGGGTTGATGACATTATGCAACTCACTATCTCTCATTTTCTTCTTCTTCTTCATCGTTCATTCTCAAACTCCTGCTGGATCTCCTTTGTAGCAAGACCATTGTCCTACTAGATTTCTAGCAGGATGTAGTCCAGAGAATGGAAATGCGTTGTGCCGCCGTTTTATTTGCACCATTGGCCCGGCACATCCGTCTTTGGCGGATCTCTCATTTAAATACAATTATCATCGCACAAGTCATGGCATAATACTTTACCATTTCTCCCATCTCAAACCTTCATTCCTCTTCACAATGCAAAGTTTTTCTAGCCAGGATTGGACTTCCCAGTTATCTGAGAACTTACAAACACCAAACCTAAGTGAATGCTCAATGTCATGCTCCTCTTTGCTTGTGAAGGAAGAACATTATCACTACATGCATGGGCCCTTGTACTAAAAAAATATCACAGAACAAGCTGCAAACCATTACTCTAAACAGTGTTAAACAGGAAATTATTACACCAAACTCTTTGGTCAATTCTTTAAACTGAATAAATGTTCAGAATTATAAGAAATTTGGGGAGATTGTGTCTGTCAGGAAAATTTGATGATGACAACAGGTGACAAAAACTTTGATGATGAGAACAGGTGACAAAAACTTTGATGATGAGAACAGGTGACAAACATTTTGATGATGACAACAGGTGACAAAAACTTTGATAATGAGACCAGGTGACAAAAACTTTGATTTTGGTCTTTTGATAAAAAGAAAAAAAAGAAAGAAAATGCTCATTAGTCCTTCCAGATAATAAGAACAAATCCCGGTAAATCATATCTGAATTGGGCCTGCACACCAAAAAGGTTGCTTACTCATGGTCTAAAATTATTTTCACATGGCATGACATGAAAATTAAGTGGCAGTTAAGCTGGATAAGTAGCAACAAGAGCATAGTAGCAACAAGTTAGCCCACAAAAAATAACACTAATGATAAAGTATGGTCGGAAAGTCCAAAATCAGTATCACTTATATGATTGCACAGAGCTGTACCCTCAATAACATATTTTAGTTCCCATAACATACATTTTTCTCATTAAAACAATATTTAACACAGCATAACAATAGCCATCCATCACAGATGATAATGAAAACATTCTCAGACTGACATTTCTTATCTCAGACTGACATTTCTTATCTCAGACTAACGTTTCTTATCTCTGGGGTGGGCAGAGATAGCTGAAAAGTCCAATACTAGCGTATAATCTTCTATATTTGGAATTCGTAAAGTTTGATTTGAACATAGTAAGTTACTCATTACAAATAATATAGTAAATATAAATACACATACAATGTGATGAATGCTGGGGATTTGATGAACCTGACCTAAGATGATATGATTCTCTTTAAATAATCAAATTTTCTAATGCAAACTACTCAGTACTCATTTTTTGTGGGGAGAAAGCAAAGAGAATATAAAGTTTGAAATACCAGGGTGTATATTTTGGTAGAAATGCAAAATTAATGATGAGATGACAAAATTAATGATGAGATGACAAAATTAATGATGAGATGACAAAATTAATGATGAGATGACAAAATTAATGATGAGATGACAAAATTAATGATGAGATGACAAAATTAATGATGAGATGACAAAGGTCTGGCAATGATGTAATTCTTACTTCACTATCTTTCTTTAATGAAAAAAATCACAGATATGCCATGTACATGTACGTCTGTACAGACAAGAATCATTCACAGATATGCCATGTACATGTATGTCTGTACAGACAAGAATCATCCACAGATATGCCATGTACATGTACGTCTGTAGAGACAAGAATCATCCACAGATATGCCATGTACATGTACATCTGTACAGACAAGAATCATTCACAGATATGCCATGTACATGTACATCTGTACAGACAAGAATCATTCACAGATATGCCATGTACATGTACGTCTGTACAGACAAGAATCATCCACTGCATCATGAGTACTACAGAAACTTGCAGGGGGTGGGGCCATGGACAATAACAAAATTGGAAATTGGGGGGGGGAGGTGGCATAGAAGACATGTCAAGAGAGAGGGGTCACAGAATGGTAATTATTTTGAACATAATTTAGTATTCTATTTTGCCCATGTGTTGCTGTGACCCAAAGGGAAGCGAACAATAGGTGACTAAGAAGAGATGACTAAGGAGGTAAACGGGGCAAGTTAGCTGTCCCATTTCATATAGGATCAGTCACTAAAAGCTGTGCTGAAGCGGAATTGTCAGGCCGATAGGTGCAGATATCACAGCTAAGCTGTAAACCATGACACAATACATGTCATTCTCCAGACTACGTCTTAGTACTCTGCAGGAGTTTGAGAATAAACACAGAAGAAGAGAAGTATGTTATATGTCAATAGACGATGTAAAACCTTACTAAGCCGGAAAAAAAGGATTTTTTACGGACCCAACTGTAGGAAAAAATGTGGGTCACTGTAAAAGGTTGAGAACCTCGGTATCACATTGATATTTAGATGATCAAAGAACATGATAATTGGATGATCAAAGAACATGAGTTTTGGATGATCAAAGAAAACACTAACAATGGAAATGTTCTGACTAGGCTCTCAGCCATTTCACATGACAATGTAATCTACAAGAACATTTTCATAAAACAAAGGTTGTCCAAAATTACCAATTAAAGATCCAGGATCTGATAAATAAGTATGATCTCCAGTCAGACTCTATGATGATAGTGTCAAATCACGAGGTCTGATCTGAAGAGAGATACTTTCCATTTTGAGTCAGAAAATTTGGTCGTTAGGTGAATAAAGAGAGCATGTGGTTTACAAGAGGTAGTTTAGTTGATTACTCATGTGTTCTGAAAAGTGGTGCAAAGAATATCAATACTGCGACCTGTCGTGCATGTCATGAAGGGTTTTTGGAGTGAAGTTTGGTGTTTCCCATAGATCAAAATAATCCAGAAAGCCATGCTGAAGTTGGATGTGTCAGACTGAAAGGTGCAGATATTACCTAGTTAAACCATGGCACAATGCATTGATATTCACTTAATCATGGATCTGAATACAATCAAGGAGTTTTGCCAGACATTCACTTAATCATAGATCTGAATACAATCAAGGAGTTTTGCCAGTTAGATATTCACTTGATCAAGGATCTGAATAAAATCAAAGAGTTTTGCCAGTTAGATATTCACTTAATCAAGGATCTGAATACAATCAAGGAATTTTGCCAGACATTCACTGAATCATGGATCTGAATACAATCAAGGAATTTTGCCAGACATTCACTTAATCATAGATCTAAATACAATCAAGGAGTTTTGCCAGTTAGATATTCACTTGATCAAGGATCTGAATACAATCAAAGAGTTTTGCCAGTTAGATATTCACTTAATCATGGATCTGAATACAATCAAGGAATTTTGCCAGACATTCACTTAATCATAGATCTGAATACAATGAAGGAGTTTTGCCAGTTAGATATCCACTTGATCAAGGATCTGAATACAATCAAGGAGTTTTGCCAGTTAGATATTCACTTAATCATGGATCTGAATACAATCAAGGAGTTTTGCCAGACATTCACTGAATCATGGATCTGAATACAATCAAGGAGTTTTGCCAGACATTCACTTAATCATGTATCTGAATACAATCAAGGAGTTTTGCCAGTTAGATATTCACTTAATCATGGATCTGAATACAATCAAGGAGTTTTGCCAGACATTCACTTAATCATGGATCTGAATACAATCAAGGAGGTGGACCAGTTAGATGTTCTCTTGATCATGTACAAATCAAATGAATAAAATCAAGGATGTAGGCCAGTTAGAGGATGCAGGGTATGTCTCTTCTTCTGTATCTATGTCCAGATACAATACTTAGAAGTGAAGCACGATGTTGCCAAATACAAACAAATATGAACAAAAAGAAGTTATTAACCAATAATGAACTGGAAAGTTCGGTCACAATGTGCTTATGGACATACAGAATATAAGAGTACCTAGTGACTTGTCCAGAATGCAATGATAATCTGATGACTAACTAGCCCATAATCTACTTTACATCATTTACACAGGATTACCTGAACTTCCACCTCTCCTATTTTTAATAGTCATGTGCCCTTATATAATCACGATGAAATTATGTCCGTGGTTGAAAGCATACCTCTGGTTCTCACCAAAACAGAGGCTTACTTTGCTATCAAGCAATTTTTGTTGAATGTATGTTTTTTTTAAATTTTCTTTTCTTGAATTTTTTTAGTGCTGTATCCACAACGAAGGTTAGCTGCAAAGGACTTCCAACATTCCCTGTTTCTTGCCTTGGTGGTGCACTCTGTTAGACTGTAACCTGTCCATTTTGTGATGTTTCTCTCCCACTTGTATCTCTGCCTACCTCTTACTCGTCTCCCCTTGACTTTACCCTTAAGTAAGGTCTTTAACAAGTTGTTATGTCTTTTAATATGTCCAAAATGCTTTATTTGTTTGATATTTATTTCTTTTAATAGTTCATTTTTCATACAAAGTGTTGTTAGAACCTCTTTGTTCATTTTTTTTCTCTTTCTACAAATTTCTCCCTATTCTTCTATATATCAACATCTCAAAGGCATCAATTCTGTCTTCTAGATTTTTTTATTCATTGTTGATGTTTCTGAATCATACATTATTATATAGAATAGATGTAATGTTTTATAATTCTCATTTTTAACTTGTTTGTAATTTCTTTACATGTCAATATTTTCTTCATGTCATTGAAAGTACTTTTAGCCATTACTTTTCTCCTTTTAACTTCTGTTTCACATCTGCCATCATTTGTGATTATGTGTCTGAGATATTGGTAATGTTCTACTTGTTGTATCTATCCATGCATTTTTATGTTTAGCACCTGTTCTTCTGTGATTTTACTGATTATCATGGTTTATTTGTTGATAACAAAGTATGATTATGATATCAAAAAACTACAATTGATAGGGAAAAACAAGTCGTCATCTTCATCATGTAGCATATCCTGAACAGGATGTCATCACAGACTTTCAAAACTTCTGTCAATCTTGAGCTAGTCTTCCTGCTTCTGTTACTGTCATGTTCAGGTGGTCTTTTATGTCTTGCGTCCATATTGTTCTTGGTCTGTCTCTTGCTGATCTCCCTGACATCATCCCCTCCATTATGATCTTTTCTAGGCTATCATGGTGTTTGATATGGCCAAAATAGTGTAGTTTTCTGGAAAGAACTATGCTGTTTAGCCAGTTTTCTTTTACATTCATTTCTCTCAGGATGGCTACATTGGTGATTTTTCTTTGGTCCATGGTATTCTGAGGATTTTTCACAGGTGCAAAAAAAACAGGTGAAAGGCAGGTGCAAATTTTAAAATCAGCATGTCAAATGTACCCAGAAAAAGATTTGACTCCCACGAAAGTGTGTTTCCCCAAAATTGTGTTCCTTCAGTGTAATAGACTCATATATGATTAGATAAATCTCAATTCTGAATTGAAAGAAAGAATGGTTAAAATGTTATTCATCACATTCCACTCAACTAGTACAGATGTTTCTGTATCTTGTACACAAAATAATCTGATTGACTGTAAACTAATACAGATGTTTCTGTAACTTGTACACAAAATACTCTGTAAACTAATACAGATGTTTCTGTAACTTGTACACAAAATACTCTGTAAACTAATACAGATGTTTCTGTAACTTGTACACAAAATACTCTGTAAACTAATACAGATGTTTCTGTAACTTGTACACAAAATACTCTGTAAACTAATACAGATGTTTCTGTAACTTGTACACAAAATACTCTGTAAACTAATACAGATGTTTCTGTAACTTGTACACAAAATACTCTGTAAACTAATACAGATGTTTCTGTAACTTGTACACAAAATACTCTGTAAACTAATACAGATGTTTCTGTAACTTGTACACAAAATACTCTGATTTCATTCAATATACACATACTTCTGCGTTCGTTCTCTGATAACCATGCATGATTCAGATCGTATTATTTCTGCCAAGGTGTGTGAAGTACATTGTGCTGCTGGTTTTACAGTCAGCTGCATTATTTTGCGCCTTTCATCCCAGCATATCAGTTTTCAGCAAGGCTCATACTTATCTTTAGTATTTAACTTTGTTAAAGCATTATTTTCATGTAACCCGGGAAGATTTATGGGTAAAAAATACATAATTGTATGGATATTTTGAGCTGAAATACAGACATGAGCCTTCTGACAGTTTCTAGGTATGTCATCACCTTCTCTCATCCATTAGTAAATGGATGAAATTATAACCAAATTAATAATAATTTAACAAATTTTGTTAAATAAATTAAGTATTTCGATAAGTTTGAAAAAGTATATGACATTTAAGTATTATATTGTTATAATTCACATGTCTATACCAAAACTGATATAATTTTTTCATTATCAGAATATCACCACATTTTTTTTCAACCTTAGAAGACAGTATACATCTGAAAATTGAGAAACAAACATAAAATGTGGGTAAAACTAACAGATTGACATGTATAAAAGTTGCATTACTTCTCTGTACAGTTTCATGCTTCCATAGATTGTCAAGTGCAACATATTTGAACAGAGATATATATATTTATTTATCTTCTTCTACTCAAACTCCCGCTGATTAGCAGGACATCGGAAAACAGAATGTGGTATGTCATGGTTTACATCTTGGCTGCAATATCTGTGTATTTCAGCCTGATACATCAGACTTCAGCATGACTTTTTGGTACTTTGACCTCTGGGATGGAATAATCAATTGCATCCCAAATGTCCTTATCGTTTCTTAAATCATGCATTGCAGGTCACAGTGTTGAGCATTGCTTCTCTTGCAGGTTCCAACAATGTATGTAGAAGCAATCAATTTATCAATTATTTTGTTACTTTTCCAAGGAAATTTTACATGAAGAATTTTACATTTTACATCTTTCATAGAATCAATCGTACAGTAATTTACTCTATCTATTAATCTTCATGAGCAAAATCACTTAAGAAATATAGCGGTGATCTTGTGTGTACACTAAAGTTTAGATGTAAAAGGTAAGAAATATAGCGGTGGTCTTGTGTGTACACTAAAGTTTAGATGTAAAAGGTAAGAAATATAGTGGTGGTTTTGTGTGTACACTAAAGTTTAGATGTAAAAGGTAAGAAATATAGCGGTGGTTTTGTGTGTACACTAAAGTTTAGATGTAAAAGGTAAGAAATATAGCGGTGGTCTTGTGTGTACACTAAAGTTTAGATGTAAAAGGTAAGAAATATAGTGGTGGTTTTGTGTGTACACTAAAGTTTAGATGTAAAAGGTAAGAAATATAGCGGTGGTTTTGTGTGTACACTAAAGTTTAGATGTAAAAGGTAAGAAATATAGTGGTAGTCCTGTGTGTACATTAAAGTTTAAATTTAGAAGGTTAAACCTTTCTATTTAAAAAAATGACTGGAGACCAAAAAAAAGATATATGGTGATCTCCATGGTGTAGTAGTTAAGTCATTTTCCTTGTGTTAAGGAGGTCATGGGTTTAATACCAGACCATGACATCTAGTTTACAAGTGCTTTTTTAAAAATATCCCTGGGGATTATCACTTGAAGCTATGGAGTTATGTAATATGTGTAGTACTTTCGGCAGGCGAGTGCGGTTTTGTTGAGAGCGGCAAGTGCATATGGGGAAGTCTGAGTACAACAAAGTCAATCCTCAGGTTTTTCTTATTTCTGGTTCTTCAGCCAAAGTGAGACACTGATATGGAATTCATCAATGAACTGTACTGTGGTTACCAGCCCCAAGAAAGTGCCGTATAACTTGTCTATCAGAACTGTTTCAGATGTCTATAGTTTGTTTCTTGTATTGTGGTACAGTGGGCAGATTTTTAAAATATGTTCTGTTTCTGGAGATTGCCCACAGGGGCACATTTCTGTGTTGCCAACTTCCTGCACATATGTTGTTTGAATCTGTTGTGGTCTGGTCTAAAATATTTTTTTTCCTCTTCTTGTTCACAGTCTTCACAGCAAGTCCTATTTTCTTGATAAATGCTGTTGCATTCGAAAGCTTCTCAAGGTTCTCATATAGCTTTCTGTAGATGTCTGTCTCTGTGGACCAGTGCTGGTTTAACTGGTTTAGTGTAATGTAGTCTTGCAGGATATGTTTCACTGCCTGAACTGCTCACCCACAAGGACACAGAGGGTGATGGAACCAGTCTTAGTCTATTGAAGTAGCTGTTTGATTATTTCTTTCTTCCAAGCCTGTGAATAGCATTGTCTTTTAGACAATGGGTAAGTTCCATTCCATGTTTATGAAGATTTTTTACAATAGACTTCATTTCCACCCTCAACAATCCTCAGATTTGTTTAGTCTTTATTGAAAGTAGATAAGCCTACAAGAAAATAGTGAAGATTCCCTAAAAATTAATTCTCAACTTGTGCCAAATTGTAACCCCCTGATGTCTATGCTACATGTGGGAGGAGAAAGCATAAATAATTTGAGATATGTGGATGACACTGTTCTGAGTGCTAAAAGTTAGGAAGACCTTCAAGATTTAATTAATGTAGTAGTCACAAAAAGTAAAGAGAAAGGCCTCTTACTAAATATCAAGAAAACTAAATTAATGGTTATTTCAAAGAAACAAAATACCACACCTTGCAAGATCAAAGTGAATGATATAGTCATCCCTCAGTTATCGTGGTTAATGGGGACCAGAACTGGCCACGATAAGTGAAAAACCGCGAAGTAGTGTAATCCTCTCATTTTTAACACACATACATTTTTTGTGTATGTATAATATCAATAAGTGTATATGAAACCATATAAATGCATATGTTATCGTTAAAGAATAGTTTCAAACATGTAAATAAAATATTAATAGTATAAATAACATACATAAAATAATGTATAAATAATATAAATATGATACGTGTGTAACATATGTAGATGTAACTAAAGTGTTCATACTGTAAATATGTTTTTAGAAATCCGCGATGTACTCAGGCCATGATAAATGAACCGTGAAGTAGCGAGGGATAACTGTAGTATTAAAACAGATCCAACAATTTAAATATTTACCATAGGTACAATGATTACAGCAGCTGGGAGAAGTCCAACAGAGATAAGAAGTAGAATAGGGCAGGCAAAAACAACATTCAGAAAAATGAAAAATATACTGTGTAATATGACCTTGTCATTAGAGGTGAGTTAGAGAGTTCTGCAGTGCTATATACCTTCTATATTAACATATGGATGCGGGTCGTGGACAATAAACAAACAGGAAAGTGGGAATTTATAGGCAATAGAGATGTGGTTCTACAGAAGAATGTTGAGAATACTATGGACTGTCAGAAAAACTAATGTATTTAGGTGTTGAAGAAAAATACATTTTTGTCCACTTCATGAGACAGGAAGGTTGGAGAACATAGTCACAACAGGCAAGATTGAAGGCAACAGAGGGTGACAACGTGAGAAAATATTAGACAGTTTGACAACCTGGCACAGCAGGGAAACAACAATGACCTTGATACATAATGTTGGAGATAGAGAGCTGTGGAGAGCCATGATCATCTATGCCATCTATGTCGTATTGGCATCTGATGATAATGTCTATGCTATATATGACATAAGTGAGCTTGAATTTTTGTACAGCTTGAGACTCACTGTTTTAGACAATTATGCAGCACTTTCCTATATGAAAAGATTGATATAGTATAGAAGAATGACTTCATTGTATTTAGGTCTGTGCCACTCAACTAAGTACGTCTGTCGAGCACCACTCAGATAATGTAAACTTGAAAGGAAGAGATTCTTATTCTGCATTTATTCTCAAACTCCTGCTGGTTAGATGGATGTAATGAGGAGAACTGACTTACCTTTTATTTTACATTGCCTTTCTGTCTAATGCATCATAATATGGCTTGTGGGTCACTGATTTGTGGGATAGGACACCAAACTCCATTCCTATACCTTCTTAGGTGAATTTTACAACATGCATGGCATGCCACAAAGTTGCTATTCTTTGCTCCCCCTTTCAGGCCCCGGCAACACACAGACATATCAAGAGATAATACCTTGACCTCTAAAAACATGCACTTGTAAACAGGATGTTACTGTAACCACAAATTTTTAAACACTAGACAAATGACAATAACTACACCACAGTCCACAGTCAATTTTCAAACTGATGTATTTATAATTTTATTTACGTGTTTTTCTGGTTCTGCGGCAGCCAAGGTAGTGACTTCAAATCCTGGTGCAGGCAATTGTGCATCAGGACCATTCATAAAGCAATGGCAAACAACTGAACATATTTATATTGCCTGAACCCTTCCCCCCCCCCCCAATCCTGAGTAGAAGACTCCTCCAATAGGCAATTGCGCCTAGTCGAAAGGTGATGTCTTTTGGGTATGAAAAAAGTTCAAAAACCTCCCCATTGCACATAGGAAGTAAGAGATAATCGCTGACAATTCTTAAACAAACAAACAACATATTGCCTAGAAAATCAATGCAGACAAAAACATTCTGGGTTGATAGATATATCCTTTATAGGATAGGCTACCAACTCAATTTAAGTTTTAGTATAGACTTGTGTCACCTGTAGATTACATTCACAATGTGGTATCATCATTGCTTTACCCCAATTATTTTAATTTGACCTTCTCAACAACAAAATATAAAGTCTTCTTCTTCTTTTGCGATGAGTTATCTATGCTCAGCAGTCAATACAAGTGGGGTGCTTCCATGGATTCAGTTGTAGGTGGGAGGTCCTCACAGTTTCACTACAGCTTCAGTTTCAGTTCTGTATCTTGGAGCCAGGTTTTAATCCCAGATCACCAAAGAATGGCCATGTCTACAGGATGTGTTCAAGAGTCTGGTAACCTTTTGTATGGACAGTGGTCAGTTTGGACAACCTTTGTTTTGTGGAGATGTGCACATAGTCTACAGTATGGAGCATGAATATAGTATAAACAGTAAAATGCCATTGACAGTGTATCAGTGTTCTGTTCTATTTATAAAACCTTGTAAAACTGTTCCGATTCTGTGGAAGAAAGATTGTGAGCACGTCTTGGATGACTAAGGTACATGGTTTAATTTCAGCTGCAGGTATGTGCATTCGAACTGTTAGGAAAGCAACAGTCATCTACTGAATGTAAATATTTCCTTGAAAATCGCTACAGCCAAAACAATATGCAGTACCTATCACTGCATCTTAAACAGCATATGCTACCAACATCATAGTTCAAGTCATCTTACTTATTGCCCCATCTCTTGGAATTATTTAAGAACCTAGTGGGACATAACTCATGACGCACACTTTTACTCTCTCCATATTCAATTACTCCCCATATTCAATTGCTCTCATTGTATTTACTTACTCTCTATTTAATTACACTCTATATTCAACTCTTCTTCTTCTTCTGCATTTGCCCTCTTATAACCATAATGAATAAATTGTGTGATTTCTGCAGAGAAGCACGAAGTATGTTGTACTGCTAGTTCCACAACTGGTGCTAAATAACTGTGTTATTCCAAAATATGTACTAAATAACTGCGTTATTTGTACATCGGTTGGCTCACTTTGTGGCTTGGACATCCAAGGCCCAGTTCATCCGTTTTCATCATGCCTTTAATTCGGGTAGTGGGCTTCCATAGCCTATGACACCCTGTCTATGTGTTGACTTGTGCTCGAGTGTGTAATGACTCTTCACCGAGACTATTGTAGTTAATGTTTATCTCGCACGAGGTGTTCCACAGCCAGTAAACTTGTCTCGTATAATTAGATGCTCTGTGCCTGTGCCCAAAGGGTACTGAACCGTTTCTCATTCATGAGCCTGGTTCCAGTTAAGAAAGAACTAGATAAAAGAGTTAAACCAGAGCTCTTTTGCCTTCTTAGCCGAGGTGTCATTCACTGACATCATGAACCCCTCGTCCAAGTCTCACCATGCGTTTTGGGAGCAAGGCATGTTCTTGAGCTGAATGACCTTGTCCCATCTGTGCCTGAGCCCATCAAGTACTGAACCCTTTCTCTCTGCGAGCATGTTTCCGACATAGGAAAGCTTGACATGAGAGTTGGGCCAGGATTGCTTTCTTTGCCGGGCACCCATGATTGAATCATGGTCTGCCCATAAGGAGCACTAGTAACTAGAAGCTTGTCTCAAGCTAACAGAGCTTGTAGTTCCAATTTCCTTGGAATGTTTTCCCTTTCTATTTACACTTGGTGCTGCCCTTTCATCGTACTCAGTATGTTGTCTTTTCATCTCTCGCCACACATCTACCTTTTTGTGTCGTTTTCATTGGCTGCCCCTCCAATGCTTGGACCAGACTGACTAACATTACTATGTGTCGACAGTGCCACTACATGTGTTGGTGCAGTAGTGTCGAAGATATTGAATGTTTCTTTTGCAGTCAATTCTCTTTTCATCTGCTGCCTCCACACTCATGGACACGATCTCCAAAAGGTTTAGCTTGAATCAGCTGTATTTCTGTTTCCAGGGTGCACCACGAGGAGGTACTTTTTGGATCTTGGTTATCTGCTAACCCTGGGTCTGCCACGATTAGTGCGTTACCCTTTGCACCTCTATATTCAATTATTCACTCTTTATTAATTACTCTCTCTATTTAATTACACTCTACATTCAATTATTTTCTCTGTATTAATTACTCTCTCTATTCAAGTACTCTATTCAATTATTATATTAATTAATCTCTCCATTCAATTACTCTTTTAATATTTAATTACTGTCAGATGAGCTGTCAAAAGGATGATAATCAAGATCAGCTATAAGTTTTCTTGGTACTTTCAATTTTCTTCTACGGGAAGAGGAAAACATATCTATTTTAATTCCAGTATATTTATCATCATTCTGTGTTTCTTTTACAGGCACAACTGTATCTATCACTTTCTCATCTATCTTTGCTGGTGATACCTTCACATCATTATCATCATCATCATCATCATCAGACTTTGAAGTCACTATCTGTATCTGAGTTGCACTCCTGACATTTATCTTTTCATCAACTGCTTTATTTTGCCTTCGAGTAAAAATTTTACGATTTCCAGCATATGATCTTAGTGATCTAGTTTTAGTTTTCTTGGAAGGAACTTCGTAAGACGTGTCAGTAAAGTCATGATATTCTTCAAAACTGTTATCTTCATCGTCAGAACTTCCGTTCTCACACGTCACCTGTCCTTGTCGCATTCGTTTAATTCGTAGTAAGTTGGATACAGTATTCTTTTTAATCTTTGTGGGTTCCTGATGGTTTTTGTTCACTGGATCTTTACTTTTAATATGATCACGTTTGTTGTCTGAATCTTCTTGTTTTGAAGCAAGAGATTGTCTTATCGTTGCATTCTTATTGGCTGCTGTTTCCCTGAGTCTTCTTCTGGTATCACTGTTGGAAATGTTTTGTTTTGACTTGATATTTTGTGTAGATGTAACAGATATGTGTGACACAGCTTCCTGAGGACTGAGTTTAGACTCTGAAGTAATTGTATTTACAACTGGTGGATTGCCCTGGTTGTGATTTAGCATAGATACTTGGTTATTTGCAACAACACCAATAACATTCCACTGATTAGTTTCATTTACAGCCAACATACTTATGGGATTTTGGCATGCAGTCAGTTGACTTTGTATTAACTGATTTAGATTCCTTTGCTGAGAGAGATCAGGCAGTGTGTGTATGCCAGCAGGAGATGCAGGGTCTATTAGTGCGGGTGATGAGAGAGTCATTGTAGAGTTACAAGAAGTTCCATTTAAATTGAAAACAGGAAATGGCAACGCTGGTTGAGAGAATAGTGATGGTAATGTTGACATTGCAGGTAAAAGACCTGATGGCAATGCATTAGTTGTTTGTGTGCCCATGTTTGTGGCTTGTGCAGTTAATTGGGAAAATAATGCACCAGATGATGCCGGAACAAGCAATGATGTTGACATCACTGGTGATATAGGATTTAACTGGGATACTGAGACAATAGAACTAGTTGCTGTAGGGGGAATACCAAGTTGAGTAACTCCAACAATTTTCCACTGATCTTGAGATTGTGAAGTACAGTGACCTTGATTAGGATCTTCATTATTTGTTGAGAAATGTGCTTGTGGATATTTCTTGACAGTGTCTTGTGGTTTTGATTTTCTCTTTCCTTGGGGATTTGGAGATATCTGTTCTGTTGACAGCAAAATGGGGCTAGTGGTCATGTTAGACAATGGTGATAAGATGTTTAACAGTTGATTACTGACCACATTTTCCATCATGGTGGGTGTCAGTGAGCATGAGGTAACAGGGTAAGAATTTCTTAAAAATTCAGATCCTGGTGAAATGCCTGGATTCAGTGAAGATGTATTTGTCAAAGGTGATCCCATCACACCTACAATTGTCCACTTCATATCTTCAGGTTGGATCTTGGTAGAAAAGTCAGTTTCTGGGCTGGATTTCTTAACTTCATTAAGCATTGATGATGACGGCGAATTGTTCCTTGATTTGTGTAAAGCCTTTTTGTTATAAATAGTTGTATTCTTCTCCTCATCAGCATGTGAAGCTGTAGAATGACATGAGGGGATATTAAGTATTGTTATATTTGATGGAGAAGATGTCTCTGCATATACACTACAGCTGCTTTCTAAAGTAGGCATTCCTGCCGAAGATGTTGTCATAGTGCTTGTAGTAGGAAACGGTGATAAGCTGGTAATGCCAATAATAGTCCATTTACTGTCAGTAGGAATAGTTTCAGTGCAAGTGCAATCAGAAGACTTCTTTTTTGTTGACTCTTGTAAAATTAAATCATTTTGTGAAGAACAACAAGATTTACCAGCAGCTTTTCTACCTGATTCCTGTGATTGCAATTGTGTTCCTACTTTTGTCGAGCATGGACAAATGTGTTTTTCACATATGATAGTAGGCTCTTCTTTGTCTTTATTGACATGTTTACAATTTAATCTATCTACAGCATTATCCTCGTTGTTTTCCGTACATTCTGTTTTGATGGATATCACATGTGTGCATGGAATATCATCCATTTTCACAGAACATGTCAGTTCATTGGCTTGCCACTTATCAAAGACAGTCTCAGAGGCAAAAGGTTGGGAAACAGTATTAAGATTTACAGAGACCAGACTTGGTTGGTCATGAGGAGTAATTTCTTCTGCTAGCAAACTAACTTCACTCTTTACTTCTTCAAAATGTGCCTCACCATTAGAAACTTTTGACTGAATATCTGAGAATATTAATGATGAAGAGAGTTTGGATGATGGCACAATGTCTCTGACAACTGACTTATCCAGACCAGTAACACCAACTACTTTCCAGCCTGAAGGTATGCTTGAAATAATTTGTGTGATATCTAATTTATGGAGCTCACTGTTGGAAGTCTCCAAGACTGAACTCTCCGCTAAACTGTCAGGTTTAGTTTCTGATGCAACCTTTGTATTTTTTCTTATCTTCATTTTTGTTTTAGATTCTGATTTTTCTGCAATTAAATTGCGTATTATATCTTGTTTGCAAGCACAGTCATTTTTCCTGTCACTTAAATTACCTTCATCACCAAGAACAATTTTATGTTCAGAAACAGATTTTGGATATGAAATTTGTTCAAGAATTGGAGAAGGGTTTCCATCTCCTTCACCTACAGGCAGAACAATGAATTGCTGGTTCATTTCCTGCAGATTACAGGTGTGATCCTGCTGTAATGAAGAACCTGATGGCTTCAGTATTAAAGGTATCTGATGCAGCTGTTGATTGCTCAGAATTGGCTGAATTGTTGGACTCAATGAGGATGTAGAAACAACAAAATCTGAGTGTGCTGAAAAGGACAAAGCTGAAGCTGGAAGTAAAATTAATGGTTCACTCTGCATAAGTAGTTGCTGTTTCTGCTGTATAGGTGACACAAGCGGATGACCAACCATTGGAACAGAAAACACATTTCCAAGGGCAGATGCTGAACCCAACGACAACCAGGTTGAAGAAGGAAACTGTACACAATTCGTGGGCAAAGTAGTGCTCACAAAAACTGGTGTTTCCACAGTTGGTACAGTGTTGTGAAACTGCTGTTTTCTTGATTCCATGTATGCTTTGTTCTTAATTTATATTCTACATTTCAAAGCTTTGAAATGTACACCCAATATTTTAAATGATAGTTCAGGATAACTGTATCTTTGAATTTCTTCATTGGTCTTCTCTTAACTCTGCAAAATTAATGATATATAATGAATGGATTAATATATATATATTTATATAAAACAAATATAAGAAAAAATTGTTTTCTATTAACTATGTTTGTAACTATGTTCTGGTGTCAACATGGCGCAAGTTTGAACGTTATTCGCTCAGTCGTCACTTGAGGATTATTTTGATTGTATTATGTGTTATTTTAAGTGAATGACTAATAACTGTAATGTGCAGAAAATTCCTTGTGTGTTTTCTAGTGTGGAAAGTTGAATATTCCTGGAGGGATGTCTGGAGTTTAGTCGTTGATCGTGCCGTCATGATGTTCGCTAGGCTATTATTGAGATGATAACAGGAAAGAGAACGCAAACAGTTACAGGGTGTCTAAAATCTAAGACAGGGCAGGTATTAATGGGAATAGATCACATAGTACAGAGATGGTCAGAATATATCAAAGAACTTTATGAGGACTTTAGACCAGAAATAAACATACAAGATAATGGCGAGGATCCATCAATACTCACAGCAGAAGTAAGGGAGGCACTAAGAAACATGAAATATGGCAAAGCCCCAGGTCCAGACAATATCACATTAGAAGAATTAGCAGCTTTAGATGACTTTGGAGTTGAAATAATCACAAAATTGCTGAATGACATATATAACAGCGGAAACATACCCGATGATTAATGAGATCCACATTCATAGCATTACCTAAGAAACCAGGGACCACTGAATGTGAAGAACACCGTACAATCAGCCTCATGAGCCAAATAGCCAAAATACTTCTCAGAATCATTATGAAGAGAGTGAGAAACAAAATAAAACCAGAAATAAGTCCAGAACAATGTGGATTTGTAGAAGGCAAAGGCACCAACAATGCGATTTATATACTGAGAACACTAATAGAGAGGTCTATAGAGGTAAAAACAGATCTGTACCTCTGTTTTATAGACTACACTAAAGCTTTTGACAAAGTTAAACATAGCGAAATTATACACATGCTAGAGAATCTGAACATTGACAGCAAGGATTTAAGAATAATCAAGAACATGTACTGGCAACAAACAGCAGCAATAAGAGTAGGAAATCAATTTGGCCCTTTTCAACAAATAAAACAAGGAGTCAGACAGGGATGCATGCTTTCACCAGATCTGTTCTCTCTATACAGTGAAAACATATTATGTGCAATAGTAGATATCCCAGGAATATCAGTGGGAGGACATAACATAAATAATTTGAGATATGCGGATGACACTGTTCTGATTGCAAAAAGTGAGGAAGACCTTCAAAACTTAATTAAAGTAGTAGTCACAGAAAGCAAAGAGAAAGGCCTCTTGCTAAATATCAAGAAAACAGAAGTAATGGTTATTTCAAAGAAAGAAAATAACACACCTTGCAAGATCATAGTGAATGATATAGTATTAAAACAGGTCCACCAATTCAAATATCTAGGTACAATTATTACAGCAGATGGAAGAAGTTCAACAGAAATAAGATGCAGAATAGGACAGGCAAAAACAACATTCAGAAAAATGAAAAATATACTGTGTAATATGACCTTGTCATTAGAGGTGAGAAAGAGAGTTCTGCAGTGCTATATAACCCATATACTAACATATGGGTGCGAGTCTTGGACAATAAACAAACTGGAAAGTGGGAGATTGAAGGCAACAGAGATGTGGTTCTACAGAAGAATGCTGAGAATACCATGGACTGCCAGAAAAACTAATGTAGAGGTGTTAAAAGAGTTAAATGTGAAACGGACCTTAATCAACAATGTAAGAAAAAGGCAATCTTCTTCTTTTGGCCACTTCATGAGACAGGCAGGTTTAGAGAACATAATCACAACAGGCAAGATTGAAGGCACCAGAGACAGAGGGCGACAATGTGAGAAAATATTAGACCGTTTGACAACCTGGCACGGCAAAGAATCAACAACGACTTTGATACATAATACTGTGGACAGAGAGCTGTGGAGAGCCATGACCGCCTACGCCACCCTGCATGGCACCTGATGATGATGATGATGTTTGTAAAAAAAATATTTTTTGAATTTGGGGACTGTTTGAAAACTGTGCAACATACGGTAAATAGATATAAGTAAAAATAAGCATTGTTAGATAACAGTATTATGTTAAATAAATAAATGAACCGATATTTAGATCAAAAGTTCTTTATGAAGATTGTAGAATGAAAGGTTATCTCAACAAATTGGCACGCCGAATGCCAAGAGTACCCCTCATAGCATATAGCTCCCTAACTTCAAGTTATAATCCACAGAGATCTCTGAATAAATCCACTTTGTAAACAAGATGTCATGAGTCAGATTCAAATGTGGGACCTCTTGAGCACATGATGACTGTTTTAACCACTATGTCATTAGCTCCACAAAATGCTTTGAGAAGTCTTCCATTCTGAGGGAGTGAGTCTATGTACGAGGCGTGTTCAAATGAAAACGGGACTTGTGGATTTATTTAAAAAGTATCATACGCAATTTAATATTTTCAACGGAATTGAACAAAGCAACCACTTGTGAATAAGAATGCACCTGGGTTCATCAGAAAAAATCTCCGTATGCATTTAGGCAAGCATCCCACTGTTTAGGTAGACGTCGAATGCCGTCCGAGAAAAAGTTGCGTGGCTGTTCTCTGAACCATGTGGTCACCGCTGTCTTCACGTCTGCGTCGCTGTTGAATCGCTGTCCCTTTAGTGCTTTCTTCAACGGTCCGAACAAATGGAAATCACACGGGGATAAATCGGGACTATAGGCTGGGTGATGAAGAACTTCCCAATTCTTCTTTGCCAATGTTTCCTGCACAATTTTTGCGACGTGCGGACGAGCGTTGTCGTGGAGAAGAATCACACCTTGAGAAAGTCTGCCTGGTCGCTTAGCCTTGATGGCCTTATGCAGCTTGTCTAAAGTGTCTTCTTCTGTTGCAACAATATGCGCCTGACCTGGCCGTGCAAGATCTGCCGTTAACTCACGTCCGTCTTTAAACATACGCACCCACTCCATCACTCTGGTCCTCGACAAACATTTGTCACCATATGCTGCCTTCATTCTCCGATGAATGTCTACTGCTTGACATCCTTCAAATGAAAGAAACTGGATCACAGCACGCTGATTCACTTTGGACGGGTTCGGAATCACACCCGCCATATTGTTAACAGTCTTCTGCAGCACATATGCATGCTGGGAAGATGAACACGAGACCGTATGTAAATTATTGGATACTCATTACTAGTGCAAAATGTCATCAATATCAGTGCGCTCTATCACGCGTGGTGTAACAAGTCCCGTTTTCATTTGAACACGCCTCGTAGAAGGCGTGTACCACATAATTTTTATAAAATCATTTTCAAATGCAAACAATTTAATTGGTGTATTAAAAAACTGTTTTGTTGATGTCAACTTTTTTCAAACCCCATTTGCCCTCATTGTCAACAACTGCCAAACTTTTTAGACACCACCTAATTATTGGCATAATTTATAGACATTCCATCTGCTATTACCACTGAGAGATACATCAGCAATTTATGTGCATTCATCACAACAATTAACTTATTTCTCTGTATTCCACATCTCATGCTGTTTTCCCCTGTTCTAGTCCTACTGTTGTAGCTAATCTTTCACTATCTCACCTCAAAACTCCCTCTGATATTCCTCCTTCTCACACTATCTTGCCTCAAAACTCCCTCTGATATTCCTCCTTCTCACACTATCTCGCCTCAAAACTCCCTCTGATATTCCTCCTTCTCACACTATCTTGCCTCAAAACTCCCTCTGATATTCCTCCTTCTCACCAAATCACTAATGATGATGTTCATCTTCCTGGTCACAGGAAGATTTTTATTCCTCCTGATCTCAGTTTCTCTGACAGTGAAGTTTCTGTCCTCAAGTTCATCCCTCTCTCCATTCTGCATATAATAAATATTCTCTTTTTCAGGATATCCACCACTACCATACGCATGCGGTTGCATCTGTGGCTCTCACCAATGGCTCACTAGACAAACCACCCATGCAACAGAAAACCTTAATAGATGACATGCCTTTATATTGAGGTTATCTTCTTATAAAAGCTTCATGGCATGTCATCTATACATTTATGCTTCTCATGCTTTTATTTTGTTGCTGTAATGTGTTTTTGTTATTTCTATATATGTATGCACCCTCTGTGGTTGGGAGAGAGCCAGAGATGTACAGCGAAGCACAGGGGAGGAGGAAACTGACAGCACTGTTTTTTTTCCTATGGCTGAGGTCCATCATAGTGGCACAGTGATTCAGGACTTGACAATCCTTTTGATTGGAAAATTTGGTTGCATGCCTGGAGCGATAGAAAAGTTCGGCATAACCAGTAGTCAATTGGTAGCGGGGAATTGGCACAGTGAACCCTATCTTGGTTGCAGTGGCTCGCAGCAGTACATAGGTTGAAACCTACCTTCCTGGTGGTGTGATAGTTATTCGCTGGCATGGGGTGGGCTGAAAATCCACAGACTTCCCAGAAAATAAATGCTATTTTAATGGCATGGGCATGAGCCCATGGACCGATAGATAGCCAACCAACCAACTACTACCATCATTGTCTTCACCTCCGCTATCATTCCTTTGGCAAAGAATCATTTGATAATGACGATTTGTTCACTGGATATGAACAGAAGAAATATCCTTGGATTCCCAAGCCTAGTGCATCCCAGGCTCTCACTTTACATCAAGAACGCCCCCAATGACATTCAATCATTTCATCACAATTGCATCAGATGCTCCAACGTCACCTTGCCAAATCTCGCGCCATGGCGCATATTCGCTGTTTTGATGATATTGTCATCAAACCAGCTGATAAGGGTGAGGGTCATTGCTGTGTGGCATAAAGACCTTTACCTGCAGGAGGGCCACCAACAACTCAACAACCCGTCTTTCTACACAGCATGCACATCTGACTTGACAGTACCTAACAACACTGAAAACCCATATCCGCGACAACAACCTTCCTACCACTGCCAAGGCTCTTTGCATCGATAAAATCTGTTTAGGCAATCTGTTTTGAATTTGCTGCCCAATATCCACAAGGAATTGAATCCGGATAGACCCATTGTCTCTGCTTGCTCTAGTCCCGCTGAGCGCATCTCCAACTTTTTTGACAGCATTTTCCAGCCCTTAGTCGAACAACTGCATTCATTCTTGAAAGACACGAAGCATGCGCTGATAATTTTTTCTTCTATAATACTTATTGTTTGTTCTTGCTCAATGTTTTTTCTCTGTATACATCTATACCACACGCCGATGGTCTTAGGGTTCTGCAGTTCTTTCTGGACAAGAGTCCCCATCCCTCTGTATCCACTCCTATACTTATCCGCCTTGCTGAACTGGTGCTCACACTCAACTCTTTTGAATTTGATGGGCATTTTTCCGATCAGATCAATGGCATTGATATGAGCACCAAGATGGGATCCACTATGCGTGTTTTTTCACAGGACAACTTGAACATCTAGTTTGGTCAACCTATGATGGCCCATTCCCATCTCTTTTCCACAGATATATTGATGATGGTATAAGTATTACTGACATGTCCAAAACAGAATTGTCTCAATTCATTAACAATTTTGAACCCTGCTATTCAATTCACATCTAACATTTCATGTAATCTTAGCCCTCTAAACATTTTCAGAAAGAGTGATAGAACATAACCAAGACTTATATTTGGCTTTCATGGACCAAGAAAAAGCTTTTGACACAGTGGATAGACAACAACTATGAATAACACTACAGACATACGGAGTCCCCCAACATCTGATAAGCCTATGTCAGAACATATATGCCAATAGTCAATGGGCAGTAAGAATGAGCACAGGTACATCTTATAATTTTCAAATTCACTCAGGAGTGAGACAGGGATGTGTACTATCCCCCCTATTTTTCATAACATACATAGATCACATCTTCAAAGTAGCAAAGACGATGGAAGAAAACAGTAGCAAAGACAATGGAAGAAAACAATCTGAAGGAAAACTTAAACTACCATTTGCAGATGACCAAGCACTAGTGGGTGCATCATCAGAAGAGGAACTACAAAGACAAAATATATAAATTACATCAAACATGCCATACCTTTAGCATGAGATAAATATAGAAAAGACTGAAGTAATGAAGGAAGATAGGAAGAACAGAAATAAACACCAATATATATATATATATATATATATATATATTGGAAACAGGTGACAGAATTCATAAGCCTAGGAAATAATATAACAACAATCAGCAGGAGCAGCAAAGAAATACACAATAGATGTAGTAAAGATATCCAATCCTAGGGCAAATAACACCAATCTTCAGAAACATAAATGTAGATTTAAACACCAAAATAACACTATTCAAAACGATTATTATGCCAACGCTGTGCTACCAATGCCAAACATTGACAATGACAGCACAAGACAAACGTAAACTTGTGACAGCTGAAATAGCATACTTGTGCAGAATTCTAGGAATATTGCTAAGAGACAGTGAGGAATGAGGATATTAGACAAAATCCGGCACCACCCCAATCTTGGAATATATTAAGAGACAACAGATCAAATGGTTTGCACACATCAACAGACTACCATCAGACAGCATACCACAGCAAGCTATGCTGCACAGATACAGTGAAGGCAGATCTAGAGGCAGACCGTGAAAACGATGGACCACCGAAATAAAAGAAGCAACAAATTCCATGATATGCTCAGCACACAGGAGGGCTATTTTCAGGAAACTCTTCTACCCCTGAGGGTAGAAAGGCAACAAAGGGTTTAGCCAATAAACAGATAGATCTAAAATTTCAACTACTTCTGTCAACTTCCTTGATATCATGGTCACTATTCATCTCCCTTACCTCAGCACATCTGTCTACTATAAACCCACTAATGCACATGGCGTTCTGCTCTACACTTCTCCTCCTCTCGCTTGTAACAACTCTCTGTCATACTCCCTGCTTCTTCGTCTTTATGCTTATTCTGCTTCTTCTTCTTTCGTTCACTTGAAACATGTCTATATCTGTAATTCTGTCTCCTTAATAAAACTCACTGTCTTTTGTAGTTCATACAGTGTCCCATAGAGCTTTGATTCCAGTCTTGTTTCCTCTGGCCAATATGTCTGCCTCAGCGTTTCATGCTCAGAACACTCTTGAAGTATATGTTTGGCACTCTGTGCTACCTGTCCACATGTACACATGGCCGTGTTGCCAATCTTGAACTTTGTATACATGTGACTGCGGAGTCGGTTGTGTCCTGTTCTGAGGCGTAGAATTATAACTTGTTCTGATCTGTTCATAATGTGATAGTCATCTTGTGTTGGCGTTTGTGGCTTTCTTATTGACTTGATCATCTGTTTTTTCTGATGGTAGGTGATTGGTATATCTGGTTGGTCTTTGGCAGCACCTTCCTTAGCCAGTTGGTCTTCTTTTTCATTTCCTGGTATTCCACAGTGAGAGGGTATCCCCTGCATGGTTACCCTATACTGGTAAGACAATTCGCTAAGTAATTTTTTCAAGTCTGTTAGTTTTCCAGACTGGAGAGCTTGAAGCACTGACCTTGCATCTGTCAGGAATACCACAGGCTGTAGGCCAGAGTTGGAATTCAGCAGTTTTTTAGCTGCCACACTAATTGCCTGGATTTCTGCATCATAATTATTACAGAATTTTCCCGTCGATGTTCTGATTGTATCTCTAGGCTTGTGTGGATATTCTATATATACACCTGCACCTCCATTCCTCACAGCATTCTGTGCTGACCCATCTGTGTACACTCTGACCCATATATCTTGTGGATATTCCTCATCCAGGAAACTGAGAGTGACTGTCCTTCGCTGCACACTGTTCTGTTCGTCTTCGCTTAGTATTCCTTTCACATGGGTCTGAATGTATATTGGCATTCCATGGCTTTCACTCCATGGGGTTTGTTCTGGTACAGACCTTAAGGGGCTGTCAACTTCAGGTAGGTCTGTAAGTTGTCTACGGAGTCGTTTAGCTTGATGGATAAAGCTGCTCCTTTTCAGTCGCCCCATTGCTAGATTTTGGAATCTTTCCTTCATTGGATGACTTGGCATACACTGGAACTTTTCTGCTTGAATTAGTACTTTTGTGCCTCTGCGTTCGCCAAGTGTTTGCATTCTTCCCATTTTCTGCATCTCTGCTATGGGTGTTGATTTCATTGCTCCCAACATTATTCTAAGTGCCTGGTTTTGCACTTTATCTAGATCTTGTAATGTGGTGTTTGATGCAGGACACCACGCAGCTGAACCATATTCCAGGTGTGGTCTTATGCCTTGCTGGTAAACTTTACTGAGTATATTCCCACTGGCTCCCCATGTGGTTCCACTTAGTTTTCTCAGGATAGCTAACTTCCTCCTGGCTTTTGTTGTTGCTTTGTTTATGTGCTGCTTCCATGTCAGCTTATCATCAAAAGTAACTCCGAGGTATGTGGGTTGTTTGTCTTCTTTCAAGAGCTCTCCATCTATCTTGATATGACCAGCTTTTTGTTTTGGTGAGAGAGTAAAGAGTGTAGTGCTGCACTTATCTGTGTTAATGCTGACGCACCATCTATTTGCCCATAAGGTTAGGGCATCGATCGATAGCTCTTTGTATTTGTTTAGTGGCCACTGTTGCATGTTCTTCCGTCCACCAGATCACCAGGTCGTCAGCATACATTGCCACAATGATCCCGTGTGGTAGTTCAGCAATTAGGTCATTGATGTAAACCAAGAAAAGTGTGGGTGACAGGACTCCTCCTTGGGGGACTCCATGACGCAATAAAACTTTCTTGCTCTTACGACCATCTAATTGTACACTGGCTCTTATGCAGGTATGCTTTTACCCATTTGTACATTCTTGAGCTAACCCTGAAATTTCGCAATTTCTTTAGGAGCCCTTCTTTCCAGACCTTATCAAATGCTTTCCTGAGGTCTATCCATGCTGCTAGTACCAGTTTCTTTTCTTGGAAGGCATCCTCAATCTCTGATTGCCTGAAGGTTGCCTGATCTTCAGTAGAGTAGCACTGTCTGAAACCTGCTTGCTGTGATACCAGAAGGTTCTCACTTTCAAGGTACCAATGCATCCTAAGATTGATAATGTGTTCCATTGTTTTACATAGACAGCTTGTGAGGCTGATGGGCCTGTAGTTGGAGACTGTGTTGCCATCTTTTCCTGATTTGAGGAGTGGTATCATTATTGCTTCTCTCCATGCCTGTGGTACATTACCTGTGGACCAGCTTGTGTTAAAGATCTGCAGTAGCTTTGCTCTTGCTGCAATTCCCAGGTTTCTAATCATTTCATTGGACACTCCATCAGCTCCAGGGAACTTTTTCATTTTCAATTTGAATATTGCATGCTCCAGTTCTCTCATTGTGATTGGTGCCTCCATGACTTCAGGTATAGGTTTGCCTTGTCCAATGTTTTCTGGTTCTCTCGAACCTCCTGTTGTTTGTCTGGGCTGACTTTGACGTTATTGTATTCTGCAAAGGAATCTGCAAAGTAATCAGCTGCATGTTTACCTGATAAAAATGTTTCTATCTTTATAAAGTGTGATCCTGGTATTTCTCCCTGTACCTTCATCATTTAGTTGTTTTACAAGTTTCCATAATTTCCTAGTATCTCTTTCTAGGTTCAGCAACTCTGTTTTTTCTTTCCAGCTGCTCCGTCTGGCTTGTAACTTGGCTCTTTGAAATTTAGCCTTTGTTTGCTGATATTTGTTGTGATGTTCTTGGCTAGGTCTGTTCTCAGCCTGCTGTCTAGATGTTTCCATCTCATTTTGCAGCTTTTCCAGTTCAACATTCCAGTAGGGTTTGTAGTTTTTGCGTGCCCCCCTGGGTATGGTTTTGCTAGCAGCATGTAGTATACATCTATTAAATTCACTCACTGCTCTATTGATGTCTTTGTCCAAGTTCATGTCCTTAGCTAGAACACTGGTTAAATGCTGGTACATTTTCCAGTCTGCCCTTTTATAGTTCCACCTAGTGAGCGTGCTGCTGTCCTTGGTAAATTCATTGTGGATTTCCAGAAATACTGGTCTGTGGTCACAACCTCCAAGCTGCTTTCCAACGACACGCGTGATGTTCCATTCCAAGCCTGGTGAGTGGAATGCCAGGTCTGGTGTAGAGGTGGTGTGCCATGCTCTCGAGAAGAAGGTTGGTGAATCTAATGGCTGGTTAATAAGGATGAGATTATTTTCATTCTGCCAGCTCTCAAGTTCCTCACCTCTCTTGTCGATATGATCGTAGCCCCAGCTCTGGGAGTGGCTGTTGAAGTCACCACACACTATAAGTCTCTCTTTGTCTGGAATTGTGTCTAGTGCCAATGGTTTAACATTTGGGCAGTAGTAGTTCAGGAAATGGAATTCTGCACTGTCTGTTTTTAGGTGGAGCATCTGGTATTCTGCCCCTTCCATATATACTTCCAGCTGACATGCGCTGATATTGTTTTTAACAAGTGTCAGAATTCCACCCTTTCGCCTGTCCTTTTTGTCAGACCGGTAGCACTGGTAGCCTCTGATTTTGAAGGCTATGTCACTGCTGAGGTGTGTTTCTTGGATACAGCATATACTAACTTGTTCTTCACTGAGGACATTTTCAAGTTCCAATTTTTTGCTGTATCCATCTCTTTTACTGTTGACACCCTCAGCATTCCAGTGCATTATTTTTATTGGTCATTTGTTTGTTTGGCCAGTAGCTCTATTTCCTTGCCTCCTGGCTCCTCTGGGCAATTGAGAAGGACTTCCAGTAACTGAGGTTGGGCCCTTTCGAGGTATAGGGCCCGGCACCGTCCCTGCCTGAACGTCCGCCACAGGGCAGGCACCATAACTATTTATAGATGTAGACATGTTTCCATTGTGTTTTGTGCGTGGCATCCTGATTATATCTGTGCGCCTTTTGGCTGGATGCCTCCGTCTTCAGCGCTCTGCTTACTTGGGCAGGACTATGGTCCTGCTCGAGTGGGACTGCCCAACCAGTCTTAGTTTCCAGCCCCTGATGGCTGAACTAAGCCCCATCACCTCTGCACGGTGCTGGTCTCGATGGGGAGCACCTTCCTTAGCCAGTTGGTCTGCTTTTTCATTTCCTGGTATTCCACAGTGAGAGGGTATCCACTGTATGGTTACCCTATACTGGTAAGCGATAACAACTTTCTCGATAAATTCTCTGAGATGATTTAGTTCTTCCATAGACGCTTGCTCCCTGACAGCTGCCTTTCATCGGCTTAGCATGGTGTACGTCAGTTATCTCACCTCAATACCTTGACTAATTCCCTGGGTTTTTCCTTCTCCTCTGATATAGTTAAACTTGACCTTACCTTTCATCCCCATAACTCCATTGTCCGACGCATCCTGCTTAAACATTATTCCCTTATCCAGTCTGATTGTCACACTCGTCCCACTTTCCAGGACTTGCCACTGGTGCTACAAAAAATCTTAAGGACATTTTTGTCTACAGCCACCTTAGGTCTTCTGTTCCTGCCTATTTTGGCACTGTTTGTTCCCATGCGGTTGTTGCTACACATGTCCTTATGTGGTTCAGATGCGCTCCATTTTATTTCCTAAGGCCACTTTCCCCATTGATGAGGCCTTTATATGTGAATCTGGCAATGTCATTTATGTGATCATATGTAAACGCTGTGGCAAGCAGTATATCAGTGAAACTGGCTTAAAATTGAGCAACTGCTTCTGTAACCATCTTCATGCCATCAAGCACAGAAAACCTACTCCTTTGCCACACTTCAAAAGCAGTGACAAACCAGGTATTCTTGATATTCAGGTCACTGCCATTAGATCCTCCACCACCAATGATAGATCTAGGTACTCTCTTGAAAATCGTCTTATTTTTTAGTTGGTTACCCTCCAGCAATTTGGACTCAATTCCAACCACTCTTTTGTTTAGTTCTCAGTTAGTGTGGTCTTTATCTTTATTAATTTTTTTCCATCATCATTTTGTTCATTTCATTTCCACATGTATTTACATTTTTATGTATTTCCTGTTCCTATCCTTCCTGCTTCTCGCATCCACAGTTTGCTTGGACACATTTGTGTGTCACAATTTCTACTTGTCTTTTAATATAATGTGCTTATCTTGATAAAGGCCTTTTGGTCAAAACATTGATTATATCCTGTGTATTATTATTTGTATAATTATATCCTATGTATTGTTGTGTGTAGTCTTTCACATGAGCAGTGATAGTGTGTGAGTCGTCCAGTAAGACTTCACTACCTGTATCCCGCATAATTATGGTAATATTTTCATAGACTTTTACAGTAGTAATATCTTTTATTGATTACCAGCAATCAACTAACCCTTTCCAATCAACTCTATCCTGTGCAATTTTCTTGCTTTCTTTAAACTCTTCCCTATTCTTGTTAAGCAATTTGCTTGTTTTTATTAAGGTGCAAATTTGAAATTGGGATGTCACATCTTGTTTAGAAGTACTTTTTTGAGATCCTTGAGGATCCCTGGCTTGGGTCGTGTTCAGCTTATGAACACTAAGTTATACTCTCATCATGCATCAAGTTGCTCTATTGAGAGAGATATGGAGCAGGCCTACATATGGGGAAACCTGAACACAATGAAGTCAATCTTTATGCCTTTTCAACCCTTTTTTGTCCTATATCTATTTTCTATGTTTTATTTGCCTTTCCATCTTCTTAGAATCAATTAGCAGCAAGTTAAAAAGCGCTTAAGTGGCTGTCCATAAATTACATACATTTTTTGCATCCCCCCCCCCACACACACTTTTCAACAACTGAAAAGAACTCTGGGGGGACCCAGAATGTTTAAATTAAATTAAACATTCAATTTGTGTAGAAAAAACAGTATTTTTGATGTTGATGTCAACTTTAGTCAACCCCCTTCTCCCTGTCAACAACTGTCAAATTTCTTCATTTCCAATTGTTGATGTAATTTATAAACAGTCCCTTACTTTCATCACAGTCAATGGCTGGTAATAGGGCCTTAAAGCTCAGAGTTCTTCATAGTGTGTATAAAGAATTGTAATTTGTAAAAAAATTGTTTAGTAGTGTACATATACCCTATATTTGTTTTCTATTCCACAACTAATGGAAGCAGGACAACTTGCTAGAGACCGCAAGGATTTCAGGAGATTCATAAGGAAGACTAGATTCTTGAAAGAATACGTCATATGACAACATTCCACAACTTCAAAATATAGACAAATTATATTTTATAACATTTCACTTGAAGGTAGGTTAATGAGTTTGCCTCTCTTTTTGGAGAGGCGTGCCCCTATCAACCGGTGGACAAAGTCCAATTAGGCTATATCAGGACACACTACCATAAAATATTAGAGGTAACAAAGACCCCAAACAATTAACAATTTCACTTGAAGAAAAACACCTATTCAAGATGATATTTTTTGTAAAGATAAGGCGGGGATGTGACTACTCTTATCTGTTGTATGTATATTATTTCTTTGAATGCTTACTTTACAATTTAATGGTTAATCATTTTATATGAAGCATTATTATTATTTTATCACATGGACATATTTGACAAAATCGATCATGAATGTTAATCATGCTCTCATTATTAACTACAGGGGTCTAATTTACAGACTAATTATAAAGTAATAAAGGCTTCAAAAACTATGTGATATCTGCACACACAACTGTGCTTACTTACACATGCTTAATATATCATACAATATATTTAAACTATAATCTTTATGTATGCATAAGATAAATTTCGCATAAATATTCGAAAGAAAAATATAGATTTAGTGATTGGCTGCATCCTGGTGAAAGTTTAATAAATTACTATTTTAATTAACATCAAGCTTGATTATTTCTTCATATTTTATCTATCGTTCCGTTTCTTAGTATATCCTAAATCGTTGTTTACAACTGGTGCCAGTTCTCTAAGGCAAGTTAAATCAATGTATGCAAGTGATTACAAATAAACCGACAATCAATAATGAAGTTCACAGACATATCTTACTTTATGCGTCTATTTGTGAGCGACTGGTCCGAACACATGAATGATGATGAGGTCACCGGCAGATTTTTTTGTGTGGTGTTATGTGAGTAGTAACTGTAAACACACACTCGTATGCTCATTGATATAATATTAAACACTAAACTACGTTTCATTCATTGCGCTAGTAACAACTAAAGCTGCAGGTTAAAGTACATACAGTCATTGTAATTCTGGTTGTATTCATAGGCTTTGCTATTATCATTATGAAGCTGGCCTTCTAGAACTCTACTTCGTTGCCCTGTACAAGTACCTGAATGCATGTCATTTGCATCCATAATCAAGTATAGGGAGTGTTCTTTATTTTATGCATAATTTAATATATGTCTTGCAAAATCTAGCATGTGCTACAATAAATTGGTCTTTAAATAATAATTATATGTTTAGAGCAAGTAATTTAATCATAAGACGTGTCAGTTTACTCTACACAAGTAATGTTTTTGATACATGTATATGAGAGAGAAGTAGAACAATGTTTACATAATTTATGTAACCTCTGTTGACTCGTTTCATGTGGCGTATTGCAATGAGGTAAACCTTCTAAAATAAGAGTGCATAAATTAGGCTTGCATTAATTATTGATTGCTGTCGACATGACATATGTACTGTCTGCCACGAGGAACAGTCAGGAATGGCAGCGGTAGAACCAGGCAGTGGCCCTGGTTGGGGGCGCCAAAATCAATGCCATGGGCATCACAACCTAAATAGGGGCGTCGGAACCAGATCATGCCCAGAGCGCAAAAATGACTTATTTCGACGCTGAAGAATGGTTATTGAATAGATTTGGTAGGGGTATGTGAACTGTGTGATTAGTTTGTAGCAAACGTCGAAAGATATGCGTGCTGATGGTTCCCATGTCGCTAATGTAAGCATACAACTGTCTTGTAGATGCAGGCTATAATCGTGCAAAATTTGATGTCAAATTCCACAAAGTAGCAATAACGATGCGTCATCAATTGTCATGTTCTAGAATGTCGCTAAGCAAGTAATGCAGTATAGGGCATATCACCCCTCAATCCAGAATCCGTTAGGCTCGCCGGAATGGCGCTATAGATGCACCAACTTAAAGTCCTCCAGTTTGTCTTCAGCGACTCGGATTAGTGTTTAATTATCGTGACCTGTCACTTCTTTAATGCTGTCGGCCAGTTTCTTCTTCTTCTGCGTTCGTTCTCAAACTCCTGCAGATTAGCAGGATGTAGTCCGGAGAATGGAATACGTTGTGTCATAGTTTACAGCATTGCTGCGATATCTGCGCCTTTCGGCCTGACACATCCGACTTCAGCATGGCTTTGGGTCACTGACCCTATATGGGATGGGACAGGCAACTACATCCCATAACCTCCTTAGTCGCCTTTTACGACATGCGTGGAAGGTAAACAGTGTTGCTATTCTTTGCTCCCCCCGGCAACACACGGCGTTTGTCGACTAGTTTTATTTGTTTCATCTTTTTCTTCCACCATCGACTGTTCCCAAAAATATCGCTTTTCAACATGGAACAGTGTCGGCTTATATCCAAATTATGCAAGCTTTCGTCGATTCACTATTGACAGTAGTGGTTGGTCTGAATATATGTCCCTCTCCAAAAGCTCTAAAATGTGTGTTTTAAATACAAGTTTCTCTTGTGTGTTACGAGGGGGGGGGGGGGTTGGCGCAAGGGAAACAGAATACCTACACTGTTGCCTGCCATGCATGTTGTAAGATGCGACACCGGAAGTTTGATGGGTCAAGTTTGCGGTCCATCCCATATATCAAAGTGACTCACATGCCGATGTCATATGTGTAGGCAGAAAGGCGTAGATATCGCAGCTAAGCTGTATATCAAAATACCGCCCACTCCGTTCTCTTGATTATATCCTGCTGGTTTGCAGGAGTTTGAAAACGAACGAAAAAGAATAATAATATACAAGTCTGTTTTGTTGCCACATTTTTCACGTTTTGTTACAATAAGTATATGCAAGTCTGTATTGTTGCCACAAGTTTCGCGGTTTTTTTAACAATAATAATATACAAGTCTGTTTTGTTGCTTCACGTTTCTTTACAATAAGAATATACAAGTCTGTATTGTTTCCACAAATTATCCTTTTTTTTTTTTTTTGCAGATGCAGAAAGGGGATACTGACTTTGGTCTTCCCTACTCTCTCTCTCTCTCTCTCTCTCTCTCTCTCTCTCACTCACTTGCCTGTTGTCACATTCCATTTTTCTCATGACGTGTCCATAGTATTTGGACTGTCTTCTTCTGATGCGGGTGATCTTTTATCATGTTTAACATTAAACTCACAGAAAATATCAAATACGGGACAGGTTAAAAACATTCATTCTACATTCATCCGCATCGCAGTGTTGACCAGTCACAGATATAAAGACATGTATACAGAAAATGTAAACATGACCTGAAAAATGTAAACATGACCCGAAAGGCCGATTTTGATTAATTCCGTTGGTTGACCTTTGCTATTTTTGGCATGAAAATTCAAGTATATAAATAGTGACCAACGAAAAACAAAATAATAAATAACGAAATGAAAATAGTCATCATTAATTCGTCCGTTTTTGTTTGTAGATTTCACTATTTGGCGGGGAATTTGAAGACCTTTGTGTGAAAAATCGCTATGGGAGAGATGTTTTACCGACCTTTTGGTTAAGTTCCTAGTACTAAAAATAATGTTCACATTTGAACAGAGCCCCCCCCCCCCTCTCTTTTTCCGTATACACACGCCTAGTAGTATCCCTACGATACTGAAGGTTTATGAATGGATGTATATGCTCACATTTAACATTCAACTCATCTAGATATGTTCATAACGCTTTATATTTGTTCCTGGTATCCTCAACATCTCTTTATAACACCGCAACTCCGCTGATAACACGTAATTTATTTTTCACTTCTATATATAACTTAGTAACACAAAACTCAAAAACTTCAACTCTTGCGTAATTCCAATATTAACATATGGATGCGAAAGTTGGAAAGCAACATCAAACTTAGAACAGAGACTCGCCCGTGTGTTGTCGAGGCCCGAAAGGGGAGCAAAGAATAGCAACATTGTTTACCTTCCACGCATGTCGTAAAAGGCGACTAAGGAGGTTATGGGATGAAGTTGGCTGTCCCATCCCATATAGGGTCAGTGACCCAAAGCCATGCTGAAGTCGGATGTGTCATGTAGAAAGGCGCAGATATCGCAGCAATGCTGTAAACCATGACACAACGCATTCCGTTCTCCGGACTACATCCTGCTGATCTGCAGGAGTTTGAGAACGAACACAGAAGAAGAAGAAGAACATAGACTAAACACCTTTGAAAACAAATGTCTTAGACGACTGCTGAACATGCATTGGTCGGACTTTAAATCAAACTTATCAGGCAAGAAGAAAAACAAGAATATGTATTCACTTATATTTAGAAGGTGTTTGGAATTACATCGGACACACGCTGCGAATGGATACCAAAAGACTTCCCTGTCAAGCTTTTATGTAGACACAAAGGGGCAAGCGAAAACGAGGAAGACCAAGAGAGACCTTACGTAGAACTATTACAAGAGGGAGTTAGTTACATCCATATTGTCGACATGCTAAGGGAACACGATATCCATCTCTGGATCATACGCTGGATAGCGAATGTGAAAATCTTTAGAAAAGTTGCTCTGAGGTGTGGATCCTGGACGTCTGAGATCAGAACAATAGTACCTGGTCTGCCACCCACAAGGATCCCCTCTGTCCCCAGTGCTGTTTAATGTATATACGTTGAGAATTGCTCAATTGCCAACCTCAAGCAATTGTAGAGTTCTAACATACGCTGATGATATCCTACTATACAACATTGGGAGGGACAGAACAGATATCGCTGACAATGTACAGAGTGGACTAGATCAATTGTCGATATGGTGCAGAACATACAATGCTGTGATCAATACCTCGAAAGCATAGGTCGTCTGGGTCTCCTTAAATAATAATCTGGTCAGTGACACACTACCCGCTGTCAGTTGCATGGGCTCATCCATTGAAAGAGAACAGAACCTTAAATATCTTGGGATAATCTTCGATAGAAGTCTCTCATTCAACGTCACAAATATGTCACAAATATGATTCACAAGAGTAAAAGTGGGATTAATGTTATCATGCTTATGACGACCTTCGACATGCAGCAGTAGGTACAGTTTCTGCTTCTACAAGTAATGGTGCTATCAGTCATAGATTATGGCTTCGGCCTACTAACACTGTCACAGACACAAGTCGATAGATTGAAAAAGTCCGCAATGAGAGCGGTACTGTGGTGTACTAGAGATACATCCATCTCTGCTATGAGATTTCTGCTCAATCTCCCCAGCATTAGAGTGCGACATCAGGTAGCACAAGTTAGGTCGTAAAGTGACAGAATACAACCATCACCCATTACACCAACGTGTAGAAGAGTCAAAGGGAGAACGAATCAAGCGTGACAGATCATGGATGGCAGAGGCTGAAGACACACTGCAAAGAGTATGTGAGATTGAAGAAATAAGAAAGGGCAGTGAATGGATGGAGGTAGACACTAAGTAGAAATCACTGACTAAAGTAATAATACAACTAGATAAAGCGTTTCGAAAATGGACGGGTATCAGGGCCCAGGTTACAGTACATGAACTCGCCCAGCTACACTCGAAACCACAAGTACTGCATTTTTCCCAGATGAAGGGAGATGTTATGTCATGTACAGAGTGAGCTTTTTAATTTACCTTCCGACAGAAAAATAAATAAATCAGCCCTGAAGCCTACAGGTTTTTGAACCCTGGACCTCACGAATATGAAAGCAATGACTAACCTCTCGGCCATGCGCCAACATATCACTACTGTTTATTTGTTAGCTGGTGGATTTGTCTATCTAGAGTCAGACACGCCCTTTCAACTGTGGAATGGTTTTCCTTTAGTTATATCGGGGCGTATATTGTGGCCCAATGGCCTGGGTTATCCTGTTAGGGACTGGTGATTTGACCTTGTGTCTGGTCTACGTGTCCTTATAAGGACAAAAGGAATATTGGGGGATTGGGATGTAGTCCTAAGAAGGTCTTGTTTGTTTTACTTGGTGCCTTTGGTGTTAGGCTCGTTGGTCTTGGTTCTCCTCCTAGAAATAGATGATTGTGGGTCATTTGTTGGCATCCAAAGGTTTGGATGGTCTTGTAGACTCTGTGGAGGAATTACTTTAAAAAAATAATAATTTTATATTATTTTTTTTTCATTCAATAAATGCAAATTTACAAAGACGACTTAAATGCTTATATACATATATAGTAATTTTCCATTAAGCAATGGGTTCTTACACACATAGTCATACATATATACATGCATCCATATACTTAACAGATGATAAAATACACATCCACCCATATACTTTACATATGAAAAAATACACATGCACCCATATACCTTACATATGAGAAAAATACACATTCACCCATATACTTTACATATCATAAGTACACATTTACCCATATACTTTACATACCATAAGTGCACATTCACCCATATACTTTACATATCATAGGTACACATTCACCCATATACTTTACATATCATAAGTACACATTCACCCATATACATTACATATCATTAATACCCATTCACACAAATACTTTACACATACATATCATAAATATCCATACAAACTTGTGCTTTACATATCATATACTCATGTATCCACATATTTTACATAACATAAATATCCATGCACTCAGATGTTTTACATACCCTTACATACTTATACAGTTGCGTATCTCGATAGTACGTCTCTGTATATACAGTATACTGGTATTATTGGCCTTTCATACTTCATTCTCACGATAATACCAGTATTTTGGACCTCCCCCCTCCATTGTCTAAATTATACTTGAGGTTACCTTTTGGTTTTATTCCGTCTGTTGGTTGAGCTTTCTTCCCATTAGTGATTGTTATCTGATGGTGTAATTTTTAATGTTATGGTGTGGTATGGGAACTCTTCGCTCTTGCACTCTTGTTTTTATTAGATTATATATCTGAACTAGGTGGTTATATGTCGTCTGTATTATGAGGGTCTAGGTGTTTTATTCGTATCCTGTCTGTTGTCGTATGGGTATCTTTTTGTTGTCCTGACATATCACTACTTATCATTAAGCATGTAATTAGCGACATGTGCACTTGTTGATATTTGATAGGATGCAAGCCCGCAGACAAGAGTTTAATGGGTTTACCCCTTCAATTAAAAAGAAATTAAAATATGGCATTTAATACTTGATTGAATCGCATTTGATGGACTTGCTTAATGGAACCGGCATATTATCTAAGTCGTGTCGAAACAACGTTATCTACAGATATTTACAGTAGTAGTTTCCCCTGAC
Source organism: Meghimatium bilineatum (assembly GCA_034231615.1). Lineage (NCBI taxonomy): Eukaryota > Metazoa > Mollusca > Gastropoda > Stylommatophora > Philomycidae > Meghimatium > Meghimatium bilineatum. Next base: position 27,277,867 of record CM067311.1, read on the forward strand.
TTTCTACCGGTTTATGTGTGATGTTTTCTATACTACCCTTTGACTAAATATCCTGACTACAAGGTAGCAGTGGTTTGATTTTAGAGTGGCCGTCTCTTAGATGGATTGCCATGATGAAACTACCATGAACAGCTAAGAAAACTAATGCAGAGGTTCTCCTTGATGCTGGCGTAAAAAGATCTATCATATCAAACATTAGGGATAGATAGTCAAGGTTTCTAGGGCATGTGCTGAGAAGAACACAGCTTGAACACTTAGTAACCACTGGAAAGGTCAAGGGGAGAAGAGATAGGGACAACAAAATGAAAAGTTACTAGATGGACTTGTATTGTGGCACGGTAGAAATTCACAAACCGAGATTATTGACAACACAAGAGACAGAGTCGTGGAGAAACATAATCGCATACGCCATGACACTTGATTGATTGAATACTAGGAAGGGAAGCATGAAAAAAATTGGATAACTCCGCCTCCTGTTTTCTAAAGAAATTCCTCACAAAAATAAGATAACAAAATCCCCCAAACCAGATCCGATATGGTAATCCCCCCCCTAAAAAAATTCGAAGACGTATCTATGTTTTTGGTTTGACTGATGTGTGTATTGTTGACAGATTCCGAAAGGGAAGCAAATACTAACAAAACTGTTACCTGCCATGCACGTCGTACGCGGAGATAAGGAAGGACTCGGGTTGGAATTAGCAGTCCCAATGATCAACTCTGTGTCACCAGTGGCACTATATAGGTGTTAATGTTAATCCTGGACAAGGTGAGAAATAAAATAGCAGCATTTGAAACAAAATGTTACAGAAAAATCCTCAGAATATCACGAACCAAAAAGATTACCAATATAGCCACCCTGAGAGAAATGAATGTAGAAGAAAATGGCTAAAAAAACATAGTTCTTTCCAGAAAACTCACTATTTTGATCATATCAAACGCCACGACAGCCTAGATATGACAGATGACGAACAAGAGGCAGACCAAGAAGAAGATGGACGCAAGATATCGAAGACCAACTGAACATGACAGAAGCAGACAGAATCACTAAAGTGCAACTTAAGTTTCGAAAGGCTGTGATGACGGCTACATCATGTTCAGGATATGCCTATGCTACCTGATGATGAATGGTCAACTTAAAGTGACACATAAGCCATGGTCAGGTCGGATGTGTCAAGATATTGTCAAGAAGCTGTAAGAAACAATGATGCACCACATTCCATACTCCGGACTAGGAGTTTGGTGAGGCTACATCGTGATAATCTGCAGTAGTTTGAGAGCGAACGTAGATGATAGATCGGTAGAGACTTCCCCATATCTATGATTGATAGTTTGTTTCTAATCTTACACCGGTGCATATTTTTAGAGGTTGGCATTAAAAAGAAAACAACTATTTCTGCAGTTTGATAAGTCGGTGCAGATGTGAGATGAAGACAACCGTTTTATTGTATGTATCAATTCAAAGCACGATAATTGTGCATTACTATATCCATATGTTGGTAATTGGAATGGCAGGAAAATTAGTGCAGCATTCCATTTGTAAAAATTAAGCGTAGCATCAAATCGATGATAAACACGAAGCCTACACTCCTAACACTAGGCATTAGCACTAAATTTTCAAATTGGGTTTATAACATTATAAACACCACAGTTAGATAGCCCTTGAAATTTGCAATTCAACGATACCTCAACCACGTCTGTAGGTCGATTCTGTGAAAAGTTATGAATTTTTTTTGTCGAAATTTCAGGAAAAGATAATTACATGGGAACATATAATAAAATATGAACGGACTGATGATGAAAGTTGTGACCAAGAATTGAAGCAGAACTTGCATTTTATGAAATATTTCAGTTATTTATGATAATATATACGCATAAAACTATACATTTTTGTGTTCGAGAAGGCAAGACGCATCTGTTGAATATGCTGTACCAATTGTCAGGCATAATTGGGGCTAATTAATATTCAAAATGGTGGCTAATTTGCATAATTTACTTGTAATTTAATTGTCTAATTATTAATTATTTCACTTATTTATGATAAAACACCATACAAATTATACTTTTTTGTGTTCGGGAAGGCAAGACGCATCTGTTGAATATACTGTACCAAATAATTAATATTCAAAATGGTGGCTAATTTGCATAATTTACTTGTAATTTAATTGTCTAATTATTAACTATTTCACTTATTTATGATAAAACACCATACAAATTATACTTTTTTGTGTTCGGGAAGGCAAGACGCATCTGTTGAATATACTGTACCAATTGCCAGGCATAATTGGGGCTAATTAATAAGAAAATTCTGGAGGTAAGGTAGGACATAGCGAATGCCAACTGACTAGAGTACAGGAACTGTATGGCGAATAAGTAAGTGGGAGGTTTGGAACAGAGGATGAAAAAATGCAGAGGTGGAGAATACAAGAGGAAAAAAGAAAAGAAGAAAATATGTGGTGGATAGACGGAAGCCCCGAGACGGAGATACGCCACGCAAGAAAGTAAAGTGTGGGTGGGAGGGATGAGGGAACCCAGATGCCTAAAGCCTTATGCATTAGGTCTCCAGCCATAACATCAGACTGCAGACCCATTTCATAGGACATCCGTGAAACTGTAGTGTAATGAGGTGCAGTAGACAAGACTTTACCAAATAATACTCTACCTACATAATTAATTAGAGAGGAACAATGCTTAACACTGACATGACTCTGTAGAAACTTGTATATGCACATGCGTAATGGCGAACCATATTGCCGCATGTTCATCTTCACGTCTACAGTGCTGCTCACTATCAGAATTAAATAGAATATCCAATAATGCATCTTAAAAATTATCTTTACGGTAATTCTAATTTATACCTAGACCTACTAATAATGTTTGAATAGAAGCTATCTGAGTTCGATTACAGTGACAGTGAGACACAAACACTTGTCATCGTCATGGTAACATGGGCTGCAAGCATTCTGACGCGCTGACATGTTTTTTTATCTGTACCCTTGAATAATTTAATATAATACTGTTTGAAGACATTTCAATAAAAACTAGTACATAGTGTCACATTAAATTAACTAAAGAATGATAAGATGTAGAAATTCATTAAACTGTAACTTAAATTTTTAACATTATACACGTATATCGATAATTAACGGCGCGGCAACATTGAACAGCCGAAAACGAACTCTAAAGTTAGTAGCGTGGTCGGTCGATCACCATAGCATTTTTAAAATTTAATAATAATTACAAGGTATTTCTAGAAATGTTAAAATTTGGTACATAAAGAGAGAAATGGTTGCTGAATATGTTAGACATGGTTTCACATATCACTTAAAATCAAAACTAAAAAATATACGCGTTCAAAAGAAAAAACACCTACCTCGTCTTGTTTAATTGCTTGGTGTTAATTGTAGATAAGGTATCTCCAACATTTATAATCTTAATACACTAAACAAATGGATGAAAAATAGTATACAGTTCACTTTTATATGAACTAAAGCTGCGTGGCGTCACTAAATGACAATTCCATTGGATAGTGCACACGTGGTCCATGAAAAAATGATAATGTCGGCAAATGGCATGTTTATCAAGGGTCATTACTCTAAATATCTTTTTGCTGAAATATTTCGACACTTGTTTACTTGTATATTTCATTTGATGTTACTGTTAGTGGTTTGTAGGTACTTGGACAAAATTTTCATAATGAATGATACATAATTACAAATAATATAGTTGGATAGCCCTTAAAAATTGCAATTCAATGATACCTCAACCAAGTCTGTACTGGTCAACCCTGATAAAAGTTAAGAATTTTTTCGAATTAATTTGACATCAAAATAATTTACATGAAAGTTTACATTGTTAACATTGTTTACATTTACATTGAAACATATAGGAAAATGTAAATAAAACTTGGGTAAAAGTACAGAATAGTTCTCCACTGTGCTATAAATACCACAATATTTACATTTTTAACTAGCTGACGTCATAGATCTCCCTACAACATCAATTATCCGTGGGGTTGAGAAACTGTAGCAATGTGAATATAAAACCAAACACTCACCTTAGTCAGCATTCTCTGCGGGATACACTTTTTTAATTACAGAAACAAACTCCATGAATATTCCCGCTATTCTATATACTAATAATTTACCTTAATTCTAAACACTTATTCTAATCCTTAACACTAACTCTAATGCAAGAGTTTTCAATTAATAATATAGCCTATCATTCGACTTCACACGCTTTCTTCTCCATATTTGAATTTATAACGAAAATAAGATCACATGTAACAACATGGAGCCATAATTGTCCATTCCGTCTGCTAATGTCCCTTAAGTTATGTCTTCCCGCTATTGTACATAATAATAATTTACCTTAATTTTAACAAGAGGTTAGAATTAACACTAGAAACTGATTCTAATCCTTAACCTCTAACCCCAGGCTGAATACTAACTCTAATGTAATTGTTTTAAATAAATATTAATTTTAAATACTACTTATATTCCAAACTAAATCATACAACAATACTAGCACTCTGCAAGGCAATCACAACACAAAGGTTAGAAAACACCTCGAAACTAGAGCAAAGGTCACAGTGGAGAACTATACTGTACTTAAGCTTAAAACTTGTGACCACAGAGTGTAGCTGAGCTGATCATTTCTGAATTATCTTTGTTATTTTCAATAATATAATACACAAACTATACATTTTTGTGTTCGTGAAGACAAGATGTTTATGTTGATCACATTTCTGCAATGTTCAGATGGTCACAGAACTAATTGATATTCAAAATGGATGCTAATTTGCATAATTATAATGAAAATAAATTAAATATCTATTAAACATAATAAAATACCACAACATTATGTATTTTTGTATTTGTAAAGACAAGACGCATCTGTTGATCACATTGCTGTGATTATCAGAAGCATGTAAAACTAATTAATATTCAAAATGGTGGCCAATTTGCATAATTAAAACAAATGTTGATGTTTTAAAAAAAAATTAACTGCTGTTTGCTTCATCGTCTTTTATCCTTAAAAGTTACATATATAAAAATAAAAATGGTTAAAGAACTTAATAAATCTAGTATAAAACATGACACGCGACGACATCACTAAAAAGTAGTAAGAGTCACAAGAAATGTATAGCCTAGGCAAATTTTTTCAAACACGCTAATCCCAGATGTCCAAGTACCTAGTTTAAGTGTTTACATTTTTATTTTACCAACAAAAGGCCAAGGTAGTTTAGTTGACAGTACTGAATACAGTAAATAAAGTTGTAAAGGGTACAAAATAAAGTATACAACTCTAACTGTACAGATACACTTATAAGACACTGGTATCTCCAAATGTTATACTTAATGATTTCTTACTATATTAAAGAATGAAAGTTTAGATAAGAAAACAATGACTACACTCTATCTAGCCTTTCTCAGTCTGCCAATTCAATTCGTCAGTGACAGGAACTTTTTAACCGGTGATTGAGTGATCCAAGTGAACAATCATTAGCTTGAAAATGAAATATGCCCACATTAGACTAATGCTAGAGAAGATCCCACACATCTTTTTAAAAAAGCTCAGCGTGCTTTGATTATGATTGACAAAAGATTAATTCGATAATCAATGCTTAGCTATGTATGGGCCTATTTAGTAAGAGAGACGTCATTGCACTCAAGCCAGACTCATCATAGATACTCACTCTCTTTCAGTAGATGGTGAAGGAGGGTAACTTTCAGGAGGTGGTGATTCAGTAGGGTGACTTTGTAAAGTTGTAATATTAACTTATTACTGAACACCTTAATTACAAGATTATATGCTATGCTTGAAATTGTTTAGGCTTAATTCTTGTTTAGGTCTTCACTGTGACCTTTGTTCTAGTTTCATTCTACTGAGAGGTAGGTATTACCTAATCTTTGCAGTGTGATTGGGCATGCGCTGCATGTGATAGAATTAGGGTTATAATTAGTATTTAGAATTAGGGTAACATTAGCATGTGCAGCAGTTGTAATTCTCATCTGCGTCCGGAGACATATGTCACAGCATCAATCGATTTGATTGGTGTGTCACGAAATTCTGTAACATCAGCTAGTTAGGAATATAAACTGTGCTATTTTTAGCACAGTGAAGACCTAATTGAGAAATCTGCCATTGTTTAAATAGGTCGCTGCTTCATTGTGGGTCACTGCTGTCTCATTCTATTCGGCAAGAACATATTTCTTCAGATCTATAATCCAATCTTCAGTGATAGCAGTAAAAACCACCTGTATATAATCTAAATCTTCTGTTTGACAATCAAATCTCACTCAGATTGGAACCAGATTTTATTATATAGTTTGCTGTATGTTTTTAGAGTTTCCATTCTGCTATAAGCTTCCAGTTTCTTTTCAAACTTGGTGGGCGTGGACTACTATTTTCTTTGAGTTGGCATGCTGGGGACAGTAGTTTATGACATGTTCAACTATCATATTTGCCATGTTGCAGTGAGAAATCTTGAATTTTGTATACAAGTAGTGCCTCATTTACACAATATAAGTTGATATTTTACCATCTGTCTATAATTTAAAGCAAGTTTGTCAGATATTTTAGAAAAGAGGTTCAAAAGATGTAGGTCTAAAGAATTGACTTCATTGTACTTGGGTTTCAGAGACTCACACTGCCTGCCGAGACTTCCTCTCAAAACAAAACAAAACCCGGAAGACAAAGTCAGTATTATTTTCCCCATTTGGATTTTTTAGTGTGATTATTTTTGTCATTAAGTGAGAGTTTGATGTTAATTGACATGTTTAATTATAGCTATGCAAAACTTAGTCACCAAGGCTGTTACATATGAGGTGGTAGCATATATCCTGTCCTGAACTCTTGTGGAGAGTCTCCAACCTGATTACTTTTCCTAGCAGTGCAGAATGGACACATAAGAATATTATGTACTGAACTAAACTTCATCTATGTTTCATTCAATTCATGCTCATGCAATAGTCATCCTAAAAATATATAATTCTTGTTTTACAATAGCAGTAATTTTTAAATTCATTGAGTGTTGTAATCAATTTATTATGAATTTCTGATTGATAAACAGGCACAATTATTAATTGCAACAACTGGGTGGACATAGAAATTGAGGTTGTCAAACCAAGATGCATTTATAATCAAGAGTTGCTTTGCTACCAAAAAATTGGGTGCAAGTGTGTTACATCAGTAGAAGACAAAAAAGAACCTGAGCCTCAGGTTGGATGAAGAGTTTGTTTTTGTTGTCTCTGTTGTATATTACAGTGAAATCCCTCTATAGCACATCCTTTTAAAAACTAATTTCCATGTTTAACAACACTTTCATAATCCCCAGTTATATTTATTCTTTGTACTGAGTATAAGGAATTTCTGTTCTTACATACATGTCACCAGTCTGGACCAAATTGTTATAATGGGATTGGACTGTACCAGCTTTTATGATATTGTTTATGTCAGATTAGAGCAGAATCAAAGTAATTAACTCAAATATTGGTATGTAGCAAATATAACACTCCATTATCTTTTATCATTTCCCAGGTGGGTAATGGTTTATATTATCCACACTTGCCGTTAAGCATAGGTGTGGGAGCTTCAGTTTTTGTTCTAAAACTAGACGTGTCACCTTGGTTGTGTCGAGTCCATGTTTGTTCAGGTTATCTTGATGTTTTCTATCCACTGTATTTGTGGTCTACCTTTGACTTTATGTCAGGATATTCTTTCGTTATATGCCATTATTGGTATTTAGTTTGACTTAATTCTTATAAGGTGACCAAACCATTTTACTTGCTGTCTTTCGATATGTTCAATACACTGTATTATGCTTACTCTTTTCCTAATTTCTTAATTTCTTATTTCATCTAGTTTAGTAACCATTGCAACTTTTCTTAGACACTTCATTTCACATGTAACGATTTTTCTTTGCTGGACTGTTAAAGACCATGTCTGATATTGGTAGCAGAGTGCTAGTGTAAAAATTGTAGATATTATCTGGCTTTTGATTTCCATCTTGATCAATGGGTGAAGAAGTAATGGTGAAAGTTGGTAAGTCACTGTGTTTGCTTTCTGATACCTTGATATTTCTCTGTCTAGTCTTCCATTTTCAGAAAATATGCTCTCTAGAAATTTAAATTCTTTGGCTTGTTTCACTTTGGTGTTGTTTAGTTATATCCATTGGTGTTGCAGACTTGTTGAATTTATGTTTTATTGTACGTTAATTTTCATGTTGTACTTCTTACATACTAATAGCAATGCATTGATGTGGTTTTGCAAATTTTCTTCAATTTTCGTAAATTAGACTTTGATTGTCAGCAAATAGTAGTTCGTTGATTTCATTAAGTTCCTCATCAGATTTATTTGACATTTTTTCTCTTTGTTGATGCAAGCTTCTTCTTTTATTCTGTCCATGTATATGTTGGAAAGTAGAGGTGAAAGCACATGGTCTTGTCTTACTCTAGATCTTGTTTCAAAATTATTCATCATTCCATTGGTTGTCTTTACTGAGCTTTGGCTCAGCTATTCAATCCCCTCCCTGCAACACCTGAACTGGTAAAATGCAGTATTGACAGTTTTTGTTGTTGTTTTTTTTTTTGGACTGAGCTTTGGCATTTTTGGTATAATGCTTTTATATTATCTAACAGCTGTGCTCTGATGTTATAGTTTTCTAAGGTTTCCAAGAGAATGTCTCTACTACTCTGTTGAATGTCTTTTCCTGGTCTACACATACTGTGTTAAGATATTGATTGTATCTGATTGCTTTTTACTATCTATCTATCTATACGCTGTGGCCCTTGTTTGCCTTGCGGCTTCAGGAGTTGAAGAGTTATCTGGAGATGGCCTTCCTGTGTGCTGTTTGTAAGCTTGTTCCTGTGGCTTATTTGATTTCTGTGATCCATCTTTTACATGGCCTGCCTCTGGCTTTAAAGCCATCATGTTTATGTGTCATGGCCATCTGAGGCATGCTGTCTGTTGTTAGTCTGGAATTGCTTGAGAACTGCTTGATCTGTTGTCTTTTGATGTGTTCCAATACTGGTATTGTTTTCACTTATAGTTAACATTGTAATTATTTTTATTCTTGTCTTATTTTTCTTCTTTAGGAAGAGAAACAAGTTTTGATGTTTCACCATTTTTGAATCGTGACACTTTATAGAAGAACAACATGCCAAGAACAAGGTTCTTTCCCAACAAACTCCCAGACTACAGCCATGGTCAGGATATTGACATCAACATAGGGACATGGCATGAACAGATCATTGCTCTAATTAATGCCATTACAGATGCAGCGGAATCAGCATCTTCTGATGGAGGTCTTTATGTTGGAACTGCAGGAATTGCTTATATGTTGTGCTATGCCTCCAGCTATGAGCCTTTCTTTGAGAATAAGCAAAAGTATTTGCAGATGGCTAGAGCTTTGTTTGAACGCGATCTGAAGATTGCAGAAAAGAGCAAACCTTCTAAGGCTGATACAGTGTCGTTTATTCTTGGACCATGTGGTTTATATGCTCTTGGTGCATTTCTGGGTAATGCTTTAAAAAATGAAGCACTTGTCAATGAAAATGTCAAGCATTTCAAGTCAGTGGCCAGTGAATGTCTGAAACCCAGATTTCTCGCTTGTGGATCTGATGAGCTGTTTGTGGGCAGAGCTGGTTACATTTGTGGCTCACTTGCATTGGAAAAAGGATTAGGCATGAAGGTATGTATAGTTATTTTATATATCTGTGCATGTGTGTGCCTGAGTATGTGCTCAGGAGAACTTCAGAAAAGATGCTGCTCTACAAAAATGTGCGGGAAGAAAGTCAAGAATTGCTTAGTGTCTCATTGACCCATCCCACATGTTTAAAGTGTGGAAGGATATTCCAGGTATGAATAAGAGCCATTAGCTACAATCTGACACACAATAGTAATCATTAATTTTCATCATCATTTCTTGATTAGGAACCAGCATGATAGCACTAGCGACATCCTCAAAAATGCTCTGGTCGTCAGTCCATCAGCCATCTATAATGTACCAGTCAGTTGTGGTTGTACGTTCCGTGGAGCTTTCTAGAGAGAAGACACTTTCTTCCCTCTCCCTTGGTCTTCTCATTTCTATCATTCTCTGAACAAGAACATTGTCTCTTTCACCCTCCTTTTCATCACTTTGTAGAACATCCATAATTTCCCTAATTAACTGAGCTCTGTCTCTTTTTATCACTGACCATTCACTATAGCAATGCCTGTGAATGCATCAACTTTCTGACTCCTTCATGACCTGGACAGTAGAGCCATATGATACTTTAAATGTTGCTGACAAGAGTAACCAACTCTTTTCTTATCATGACCTCATGTGTTGGTGGTTGGGTGCATCATCAGTCAATGAAAGCTACTCTTACCTCTTCTATCTCCATTCTCATATTTGATGCTGTTATTGAATAGGTAGTAATCTCTCCTCAATTTTCCTAACATTTTGGTTGGTGATGAAACCCCCAAAATGATGTGTTTCTTATTACTGAACCATCAGTGTAGATGATTGTATCATGTGACTTTGAGTACTGCTGGATGAGGTCTTGTATTCCTTCAGTTCTGGTTGCAGCCCATTCACTGTATTCTCTTCCTAGCTGTATCGCAACATTTGTTAAGGACTTTCCCTCCTTAAATACTTCCTCCCCCCATTCACATCCTCTTCCTACTTCCTCTAGCTCACACTGTGGAGATTCAAAATCTTACTTTAGTGGCTAGGTCTAGAAGAAATCTCATGGCTGCGATAGATACTCTTGTGCGTCCTAGCACCACCCTGATTGTCTCATTTTGGACTCTTTCCAGTCTCTTATCTTCATTTCTGACAGTATTGATTAATCACAAGTAATTGCTTTCCTGCCTCTTCTTCTTCTTCTGCGTTCATTCTCAAACTCTGGCAGGTAAGCAGGATGTAGTCCAGAGAACGGAATGCATTGTGTCATGGTTTACAGCATTGCTGCGATATCTGCGCCTTTTGGCCTGACACACCCGACTTCAGCATGGCTTTGGGTCACTGACCCTATATGGGATGGGACAATTAACTCCATCCCATAACCTCCTTAGTCGCCTCTTATGACATGCATGGAAGGTAAACAGTGTTGCTATTCTTTGCTCCCCTTTGGGGCCCCGGCAACACACAGACGCTCTCGTGCTGATTTAGATAGTGGTACTGTCTGTATTGACTATGGCCGTTCATTATCATTTCGAACCTAGTTGAGTTCAAATGATCTTCATTGTTTTCAATGGATGAACAACACGCCTACATTGTTGTATGGATGAATATATGTAGTGTTAAGTATTAACTGACTTGATCAGCAAAAACTGTACCTTACAAGGAGTTGAAAGTGACTAAGGCTGTGAAATCAAGATCCATAATTGTACATACTAGTTGTTATTGCATATTGAAGATTTTTTACTCATTAGTGTATTGTTCCTCAGACTGTCTACCTCAGTGTAAGTATGCTTAACTGGGATTCTTCAGACTGTCCATATATTGCATGGTTAGCTGTGGTTCTTCAGAATATCCATACAGTGTATGGTTATTTGTGGCTCTTCAGACTATCCATAATAATGTGTGATTAGTTGTAGCTCTTGAACTCTTTTGCTATGTGGTGTCTTTTAATTGATCCACAGATTACATCTGGAATTATGTAATGTCTCTTTTATACATTACTTATTTTTCTAATTTCATAATTTTTGGTATTTATATCAACATAATGATGGTTCCAATTGAAAGTGTAATATGTGAACATTGCTTCTGGCATGATTTTGATGTTTTATGATACAAATTTTTTAAATTATTGATTAGTTTTGGACATATGTGGTGTGTGATGCCATTTTTCCTTATATTTTTCAATATATATTTTTGAGTGCACATATGTTTCGTGAAAATACAACTATTTTATTTACTTTGGTTGCATTAATTATTGAAATCCAACCTGACAATTACTGGCAACATACCTAGGTAGATTTATGCCATTTCATAAGAATAATCTAACAAATATGTTGATCAAAGTCTTGGTAATACCTTCATAAAAATTAATTCGATCCAAACGTTAAAATACTCAGTAGCGAATGAGTTAAACTATCCATAATAATGTCTGGTTAGTTGTGGTTCTTTAAACTATCCATAATAATGTATGGTTAGTTGTGGTTCTTTAAACTATCTATACATTGTATGCATAATATGATTCTTCAGACTAACCAGATAGTGTATGCATAATATGATTCTTCAGACTATCCAGATAGTGTATGGATAATATGGTTTTTCAGACTATCCAGATAGTGTATGGATAATGTGCCTTGTAAAGTCAGTGTTTTAAATAAATTATTCCCATATTTAACAGGTCTTGGATGATGCAACCATCAATGATATTTGTGCCGCTATGGTCAAGTCTGGTCAAGATTATGCCAGGAGACACAGGACGAGAGCTCCTCTTATGTATTCATATTATGATACAGAGTATTTAGGTACTGCTCTCATAGTTAAATATTTTTAGTATTTAAATACTGCTCTCATAATTATATGTTTTGAGTATTTAGGTATGGCTCTTATAGTTATATGTTTCAAGTATTTGGTACGGCTCTCATAGTTAAATATTTTTAGTATTTAAATACTGCTCTCATAATTATATGTTTTGAGTATTTAGGTATGGCTCTTATAGTTATATGTTTCAAGTATTTGGTACGGCTCTCATAGTTAAATATTTTTAGTATTTAAATACTGCTCTCATAATTATATGTTTTGAGTATTTAGGTATGGCTCTTATAGTTATATGTTTCAGATATAATAATAGAAGTACATTCTGTAGAAGACATTGTTTAACAATTGTTGAATTTTTAAGCATGACTCATACCATAACCATTTAACTGTTAAACATGAGTTTACTCATTCCTCTATCTTACTACTATTGCTCTATCTTACTACTATTCCTCTATCTTACTACTATTCCTCTATCTTACTACTATTGCTCTATCTTACTACTATTCCTCTATCTTACTACTATTGCTCTATCTTACTACTATTCCTCTATCTTACTACTATTGCTCTATCTTACTACTATTGCTCTGTCTTACTACTATTCCTCTATCTTACTACTATTCCTCTATCTTACTACTATTGCTCTATCTTACTACTATTGCTCTATCTTACTACTATTGCTCTATCTTACTGCTATTCCTCTATCTTACTACTATTCCTCTATCTTACTACTATTGCTCTATCTTACTGCTATTCCTCTATCTTACTACTATTCCTCTATCTTACTACTATTCCTCTATCTTACTGCTATTGCTCTATCTTACTACTATTCCTCTATCTTACTACTATTGCTCTATCTTACTACTATTGCTCTATCTTACTACTATTGCTCTGTCTTACTACTATTCCTCTATCTTACTACTATTCCTCTATCTTACTACTATTCCTCTATCTTACTACTATTGCTCTATCTTACTACTATTGCTCTATCTTACTACTATTCCTCTATCTTACTACTATTGCTCTCTTACTACTATTTCTCTATCTTACTACTATTCCTCTATCTTACTACTATTGCTCTATCTTATTACTATTCCTCTATCTTACTACTATTGCTCTATCTTACTACTATTCCTCTATCTTACTACTATTGCTCTATCTTACTACTATTCCTCTATCTTACTACTATTGCTCTATCTTACTACTATTGCTCTGTCTTACTACTATTCCTCTATCTTACTACTATTCCTCTATCTTACTACTATTGCTCTATCTTACTACTATTGCTCTATCTTACTACTATTCCTCTATCTTACTACTATTGCTCTATCTTACTACTATTCCTCTATCTTACTACTATTGCTCTATCTTACTACTATTCCTCTATCTTACTACTATTGCTCTATCTTACTACTATTCCTCTATCTTACTACTATTGCTCTATCTTACTACTATTGCTCTATCTTACTACTATTGTTGAGTTAACCCTTTTTTTTATTGAATGTATCTTTATTCCTAAAAATTGTTTCACTCTGGTCACCAAGTGCCAGGATATGTCAACCTTCTATAAATGTGCATCTAATCTGTATATATTTTCTGACTACAATACTTTAGAAGCTCTCTTATTGTTGTAGCTCAAGAAAAGGAATCAGGATGCAGGGAAAGTCATTGGAGAAAAGAATTCAGCACAGTTGGGATTGGTTACTGAGAACAATGTAGCAGCTAAAGGGTTCAATCCCTGTCTAATACTTTTCAGTGAACCTTCATCAGACCTGAACAAGTTGAAATGAATTGGGAGTGAAAAATTGTCCCACAAATTTATTAACAAGTTATCACATTAGTTCTAATTTTACCACAACGCTATCAGTTTATAAAACATCATCGCAGGTCACATATATATCTTATCTGTAAACCCATAATCCATCAATGTTGTAGGAGTACCACATTAGATGCATCAATACACAGTCCTCCAGTGATTTCTGTCTTCAATGAAGGAGGCGAGTGAGGAAAAATCTTGTCCTGTCCAGTCCTCGTTGTTGTCTGTTCATGCTTTTTTGTCCTCCTCTGCTTATTCCATCTTCGAGCGTTTCCTTTAGTATAGTTTTTGACAATAAATCCTAAACATATATATATAAAGATCAGAGGACATATCCCTTGTCAAAAACAATACTGCAGGGAACCGTTGAAGGTGGAAGAAGCAGAGGAGAACAGATAAAAGCATGGCCAGACATCAAGTGTTGGACAAGGCTTCTATCCTTTACCAGTGCCATATATGTTCTACATTAATGTTTGTCTATGAATCCGCCCATGTGTTGTCGGGACCTGAAAGGGGAGCAAAGAATAGCAACACTGTTTACCTTCCATTCATGTCGTACGAGGTGACTAAGGAGGTTATGGGATGGAGTTGGCTGTCCCATCCCATATAGGGTCAGTGGCCCAAAGCCATGCTGAAGTGAAGTCGGATGTGTCAGGCCGAAAGGCGCAGATATCTCAGCCATGCTGTAAACCATGACACAATGCATTCCGTTCTCCGGACTACATCCTGTTGATCTGCAGGAGTTTGAGAACGAACGCTGAAGAAGAAGAGTCTATGAAACATTAGCATTGAGCAAGAATTTTTTGAAAAGAGAATGAAAACTTTTGAGATGTGAATGTCCTCTGCATTCACTTTCAACCAGCATGAATTGTCATGAGATTTGAGTCAGAATACATTGTGCTGCTATTGTACAGCAAAGCATCAATATTTTCCTTTTGGCCCAGCACATTTGATTTGGGTGGGCTTTTCTAACCAATGACAGTCTCCTAATCTGTCAAAAAGCATGGGGTATATATCAACTCTATGCTATAACAGCTTATATTAACCTGTCAGAGAACACTGTGCCTTTGGGCTTTAGAATCCAATATGTTCCTGGGTAATAATTTCCATGTAGAAATGGTAGACAGGGAGTTGAACTTTGGTTGACCATATCTATTGTATTAAAGATGTTCCACTGTCAATGAACTGACCTCATCCATTGTCCTCAAATACAAAACTTTTTTATCACCTGAGAGCCTGGTTGCATTGCAGAAAACTCTCAACAATAGAACTGAACTAGGCTTGTCTTCTTAATGGAGGTTTAGTTCACTTACTTGGGAACACCTCATCCAAAGTTCAGTTTCTACCCATGTTTTTCTGCAGACTGGAACAGTTTGGCTTCCTGCCTTTTGTTTTTCCACCCTACTTGCTTCTGGAAGAATTACTAACAACTTGTTATTGACAATGAACACTGCCTTTGTCATGGCTCCCGCATTTCATTGTCATGAGTGTATCGTCACTTGCACTAAGCACTGTCCTCTGGAACTGTGCTATCTTTACCATAGACATTACATCCAATAGATGAGCCTTACTTCACATCTCTGGGAAATGCATCGTGAGGAGACGCTTTTAAGGTCTTGACTATCTGCTGGTCCTGAGAATCTCATGAGACCAGTGCAAAACCTTTTGCATACAAGATATGGATCTTTAAGAGAATAGATAGAATTTCATGGAAAGATAAACAAACAAATTAGGAGATTCTAGAAAGATTGAGAATGAAAAGAAAACTGTTAAGGGAAATAAAAATAAGACAAAATATTGTGGGTACATAATAAAGAGATATTTTTTAAAGACGTTACTGGGAGATGTCAGGCAAAAGGTAAACATATATTATTGCTAAAGAGGCATCATGAGATGGAAAAATTACAGTTTATCAGAGCGTATCACCAAGGCAAGAAGCAGAAAGTGTTGGAGATCCATTGCAACCAACCTTCATCATATAGATGTCATCATAATCATACATGATCTGATTATTTCTTTGATAAAGACCTTTCTATTGAAACATTAAATTAGTATTTTGTATTTTTGTAAAACTACTTTAGTTCATGTTTGAATATTTCACATTTTAGGATATTATTTTAATATAAATATTCTCTCTATTGTCTTTTCTCTGCTTTTGTGTTAGAGGTCGCAAGATTGAATGACAATTAGTTTTTGGGCTATCCCCATTTTTCCGCTTGATATGCAGTTATATTATCACATCTCAGAACTTTGATAACTCCTTCAATCCACTTTATTCTTTGTACTATGAAGATTGACTCTTCAAAACTATGAAAAAGCGCAAGCCAACATATTTAGGATATATATATATACAAATAGACACCAACATATTTAGGATATATATATATATATACAAATAGACACCAATATATTTAGGATATATATATATATATATATATATATATATATATATATATATATATATATATATATATATATATATATATATATATATATATATATATATATATATATATATATATATATATATATATATATATATATATATATATATATATATATACACAAATAGACACAATGGGTTAGAAAGATTAATCATAGAGGAAAATATTCCAGGAAAGAAAACATGAGGTAAGACCAAGGCCATGGTGGACACAAGTTTCAAAGACCTTATGAATATGACACTGAAAGAGGTTGTGCAATAGTACAGAACCAGGCTTACAGAGTGGCAGTGTGAGGCAACATTCTGCAAAGGATACATCTCATGGAAGAAGTTTTTCTTTAGTATAATCTACTGTCACTGTTTCTTGTTTCATTGAGTGTGCTTCTTTTATAGCACATTTGTTTGATTTAGCACAATGTTTACTCTCTCTTCTGGCAAAGGTGCCGCCCATGGTTTGTCATCTATTTTGCAAATGATCATCAGTTGTCCTTCTTTCCTGGAGTCTAACCCTGCTGCAGCCAAAGAAGTGAAAGCTGCAGTTGATTGGATGCTTACCTTACAACAGTCCAATGGAAACTTTGCTCCAGCTACGGATGAGATTGATAGATCACGCTCAGAGAGTGATGAACTTGTACACTGGTGTCATGGAGCCCCAGGTGAAATTTTTTATTTCATAAAATTAGTTTTTTTATCAAGTTAGCTTTCCATTTAACACATTGCAGTTTCAGGTGTCGGAAACATTTTTAAATGAGCAGGGGGTAGTTGAAAATAATGACTTTCCTGGTCCTTCCAACCATCCAAGAAATTGATACTAGAGCTCATGTTCTAGGAAGGTAGAGGAATGTTGGCATCATTATTAAATGCTGAAGTTAGTTGCTAGTTCTGGCAAACCACTGACGAGGCAGTTGAGCACATATGGGAAAACCATGTGCTATTATGCTGGTTCATAACTCAACCTGGTTGGTTAGTTAGTTCCTCTTTGGCCATAGATGGCACATACGGCAGTAGTAATTTCTTTCAATGTTGAGCGCCTCATTGCAAAGCGCTATACTTCTTCTGTATTATCTATATCCAATAATGAACTTTCTCTGTTGATTGCGTTAGTTTCTTTTGGTCGTTCTACTATTATTTTACAATCTACCTTCCACATAAAGGTTTTGTTAGGAAATCTGTTTTCATCCAATTTAAGTACATTTTGATTGATGTAACTCCAATGTCTTCTTATGAAACTTGACACAAATCCTAAATTTGCTTCTCCCCTCATTGATGCACGTGTTTTAAAATCTTTTACATTTTATGTTCAGTATTCTTCGAAGGTACATGTTTTAAAAGGTGATTAAATTATTATCGATGTGTGTGATTTCCAACTTTCACTGCAGTATGTTAACACAGAGAGTATGTACACAATAAACACTCTAAGTTATGTATGTTTGCTAAATTCTTGTGAACACTATATATTTGAAAGCTTGTTAAATGCACCTGCTAGAACTGCTATGAGGGTTGATACAGTGGAATCCCTTTATAGAAAATTGGGCTGGACTGACTAAATATTTAATAACCAAAATTTGTGTATACAATTATATGCAAACAAAAATAAACTAATTGGACTTATAATGGCAAGCAATTTGGAAAAAGGAAGTTTGTCAACACATCATGTGCGTAAGATTGTTTTTCAATCCCTTTTAATTTGTGAATACTGGAAATTAAGAATCTATGAATCCAGTTTACATTTATTAGTTAAGCAGAGGATTGTGTTTTCAATATTGGAATAATTATATGATGAAAGACATTTAGTAGTAGAAAAACAAGCAAAAAAATGAGTTTTGTCTGTATACAGACCACTGTATTGTCTGTAGTAATATGATGATATTTCGTTCCCCAGGAATCACCAAGAGATTAACACTTATTTCTTATGTAAAATGGAGTGGTTTCTGCTGAGCTTTATTTCATACCCATAACACTCTCAGCTGTGTGTATTGCTTGGAGAAGTCCCTTTCTCAGAGGGAGTAAATTCTAGGGGTTTTGTGGCTTTTTACCTTTTCATAGCATGCATAGTTGGGAGTTATGGGCTTCAGCTTCTCTACTAAGGATGCTTCACTGTCAGAGGTGTCTGTTTGTGACCCATCTCTGGACCATGGTCACTGGAATGGGGTGGGGCAGACAGAAACACATTCCCTGTCATTCAAGGAGCTCTCAATTATGCAGGGTTAGCATATTTGCCAGATTCTGGGCTCTACAGAGAATTGTTACATCCTGCAGTTTCTTTTCCCCATACCCACATGTTCATATCCAGGGCACTATGTACACGTTGGCAGCTAGGATCATGGTCAGGGATGTAGGTCATCTCAGCAAGTTGTGCCAAACTTGGTTCTCTAAATTTTGCACCACAGCGGGAAATGTAATTGTTCATATGAAAATTCTGCGGGTCTTCCATAGGAGGAAAGTATCACTATATTGGTATGCCATCTAATAAAAATTTATTGTTGCATACTGATTGGTCTGATAAACGAATAGTGAGACCTACTATATGTAACTGCAGTAATATAATTTTCATGCAATTTAGCGCACTGTATTTGTTAATTATGCGTGTAGGCCCCTAATTATATATAACTTATGTAATTTTTGTATACTTTGAACACTGCATTAGTAGTATAATATATAATATAATTTTGAATACTTCATTTGTAATATAATTTGTAACCTTTTTATATTTAAAAAAGGTGTAGTGTACCTGTTTGCCAAAGCGTATAAAGTATGGAGTGATGATCGTTACCTCCAGGCTTGCATTCGTTGTGGAGAGCTTACCTGGCAGAGGGGTCTGCTCACCAAGGGTCCTGGTATTTGTCATGGAGTGGCTGGTAGTGGGTATGTATCGTTATTAAATTGAATTTTCATGATAGAAAATTACTGTGAAACATTTCTTCTGTGGTCAATTATTATCTATTTATAGAGTGTCTATAAAGTAGCTGTGCACTAGTGGCACACAGATCTGAACTAAATACTCATAATCCATATGATATTGCAACACACCAATGTAAATGAGTTGACAGTCTTTTAGACACTTGGTAGTATGCGTACGATATAGATCATGTGCCTGCAGTTTATTTTTGGGTTGATATAAGTTACTCAGAACTTGGTTTGGGAAGATGCTTCTGTATGCGAGACTGTTCTGCAAACATTGAAGTAATCATGGTTATTTGGCCCCTGCTGACCAGAAGTATTTGTTTATGACTGCACACTATAACAGCATTGTGACTTTTTACCATTGGGTGCATATCTTTTTTGTTTATTTCATAGAGTCTCTTACTTTAATCCTTGGGCCAGCTTTCCCATCTAACAATAATTTAGTGCCTTCTGATATTTGCATGAACTCTGTTGGTCAGTTCTCCTGCAGGTACTTTTATTTTGAGAAATATAAAATATGTATTCTAACAGCAAAATGAGGAGCCGTAGCCTAGTGGATAGTGAGCTTGCTTGCTATCATCTGGTTACAGCGTGCCAGGTTCGAAACCACGTCCGGACATTAAAAAAAAATCCGGGTTGTGATTTCTCACTTGACACGACCACTCCTCCAGTCGACTCAGCTGTAAATGAGTACCTGACGCATGAGTTAGGGAAGGTAAAAAACAGCAAGGAAGGGAACTGGCCACCCCATCTAATAGTTGCTGCGGCTTAGTAAATGAAGAGTTATCTTCATCCCTGACGGCAGATGCCATGGGACCTACCTTTACCTTTTTAACAGCAAAATAATTAGGTTTGATATGTCTGCTGTGTCTATGTTAGGCTATATTTTGCAATATCTCCTTTCTATCATTGGTTATACAATTATTTACCTTTTTTATTTCTACCTCTCTTTTGGCCCAATGTTTCCACAGCCCTCCATTTTTTCTCTTTTGTCCGATCACCTCTGACTGACATCTTTGGATAGTGGTACTTGTTTAGAACACATACTCCCTCCTCTGTGATTATTTCCCTTGGCAATGTTTATTAAATTTAATATAAATTTATTTATGTTTAGTTATGTAAAACAAAACCTCTCCTAACCCCAATTCTAAAAAAAATAGTTCATCAAATTAATAATTGATAAATTGGCAAAAATTTACAAATTAATCATATTAATAATCACAGAGGGAAGGGGGAGGGAGGGTTTACGTGTTTCAAACAAGGTTCATAACCATGAGACAAGTTTTTGTGATGTTTATCAGGAAATGTGAAGTACGCTGTGCTACGGTTTGTTTTGCGCCATGTAGGTCTAGCACATCTGATTTTAGTTTGTTTTAAATTCAGGTGAGCTTCCCTACTTTGTCAGCCTTCCTGTTGCCAGGTGACGAGTATGCATTAACTCTGCACTATGACAGTTTCAGAACCACCTCGTTTGTTTTTCTAGCTGCCCATGGTAATCTCAGCATTCTTTTATAGAACCACTTCTCTGTCTCCTCTAATTTCCCACTATCCTATTTATTTATTGTCCAAGACACATCCATATGTTGATCTATGTTATTTACATCTGAAGAAGGCTCTTCCTCACTTCTAGTGACAGAACATATTACACAGTGTATTGTTCATTTTTAGAAATGCTACCTTGTCTTTGTCTGTCTTATTCTATTTCTGAAATCATCGTTGTTCCCAAATACAGTTTAATCCCATTGTAAAAATTTGGTCCGGACTAAAGAGATGTGTCATAACAGAAATTCGCTATATGCTGTATAAAGAATAAATATACTGTAATTGGGGATTTTGAAGTGTTGTTAACCTTTAGTGTGCCTTTGTCGAGTGCACTCAGCAATGGTTTTCCCTTTACAAAGAGCCATTGTCTAGTGTACTCAAACGGTTGCTATGCGTTCATTCAGCAATGTGAAATAACATGCTCGTTAATATCATGTGACTGAAATCAGCAAATCATAGTTAGATATATTATTTTACTTCCTATTCCGGTATAGTGGTTGGAAAATCGGAGAACATCGGACAAGAAATGTTAAATATCTAGACATCTGTCCCATTAGAGGAATTGGGTTATAGTGGCCGTCATTATGTATAATTGATATAAAATCATTACGGATTGTGATTCTGATAAGGAATTCTTGCAAAATAACTACGTTTTTTTCCATAGTAAATATAGTAACACGTCGGTTTCATTATGAAATGATATTGAACAAGTATGGACCTAGAGAGCAATAGATCCGACATGGTAAGTGAAATCTACGTTTTTATTTATTTCCCGTGATATTATGTTAGCTTGGTTATGAAACAATATAAATACAATAGACTTCAGTGTGTAAAAGCATGTTATCAGGGTTGCCACATCGGACAATGAAGATGAGTAATTTAGTTTTAATTTTTCAATATTTTCTTTTACCCCTTTTCCCATCTTTACAACCTTCTCACACCTCTTGTATCACATGCAGAAACAAAACTTACACTATTGTATGCAGTATTCAATTCTTTGTTTATATATAAAAGAATTATGTAAATATCTCATAGATCATTCTCACTTTTGGAAATTAGAACAATGTCACCTGCATGTTATGTAAACTTATTTAATTTTACAATATATTAATGTGACAATATTTTGTTATATTGATTTACGAATGTTATACTATATTGTGATATCAACCATACAGTTCTTCTGTATTGGGGATTAATAATTCCATTTGTGTTGCCTCTCTTTCAGTTATGTCTTCCTGCTCCTGTACAGGCTAACTAAAAACAAGAAATACTTATACAGAGCAAACCAGTTTGCCAACTTCATTTTCACAAAGAAATTTCAAGAGGAAGCTAGAACCCCTGATAACCCTTACAGTTTGTACGAGGGCTTAGCAGGAACAGTCTGCTACATGGTGGACCTTCTGCAGCCAGAGAAAGCAGCTTTTCCTTTTTTTGATGTTTTCTAGCTGCTTCTATTTATATACCAAAAGCAATTATAGTTTCAAGTATTGTTTCGCTGATTTTAAATAAAAGTGTTTGAAAGTTGCCTGAATGTGCTGAAGTTTGTTTGGCGCTTTCTAAAACCTATTGATTTGAATTGACTGGGAACTGTAATGGTTCCAAAGACAATGGACAAAAGACATTTCAGAATTTTTAAACATCAATGGCTGCAGTTGTCAACTCACCCAGAACAGAATCACGAGTTGTTCAGCATCCATAGGTCTATAAAGAAGACTGTTCTGAATATAAAATGCCACCATATAAAATGAATAATATTAACTGTGTGTGTGTGTGTATATATATATATATATATCCCCATCAAGGCAAGGCCAGCTCCTTGTTGTGGAGATGGGAGCTTAGTCCAGCCACCAGAGGCTAGAAACTAAGACTGGCCAGGCCCTTCTAACAGCAATGGAAGGTCGGGTGGCAACCATTAGTGGCCACCAGACCAACCACCATGCTACAGTATAGAAGATGATATTACTGTATAGTAAGACTTTTTAAAATAAAAACCCCACCAGCATTCAATCTTAACAGTTATGTTTTTTAATGTTGTAATGTCCTGTTGTTAATCATCCCCTCTTGAGTAGAGGGCCATCCAACTGTGGTATTGCACTCTGTCATAGAACCTAGGTCCTGTGACTCGGACTGTCAAGATCTCATGAGTTTGATGTTGTATGTCAAACTAACATCCAGAAACCAACTGGAGAAAGGGGAAACCTGAGGTGAAATCATCCAATCCAGGATATGACGATCCTACATGTATTTCCAAATTTGGCAGACATGGCCTGTCTTGTGTGCCGGCAGACTATAGGTCACGGGGAATAGAGTGATGAAGC
This sequence comes from Meghimatium bilineatum, assembly GCA_034231615.1. Classification (NCBI taxonomy): domain Eukaryota; kingdom Metazoa; phylum Mollusca; class Gastropoda; order Stylommatophora; family Philomycidae; genus Meghimatium; species Meghimatium bilineatum. The sequence goes on from CM067311.1 coordinate 27,301,365, forward strand.
ACACATCAGATCCACTAATAGATGGAAGTCTGGGAAGAGTCGAGTCAAAGCAGATCATGCCAGTTGGAAAATGGTGCTCCTGGTCCCAAGCCTTTTTTGTTGGATCAGCCCTCTGGGTTTGAAAACAAGCTCCAGAAACAAAATCCCAACATGAAAGTTGTTTACCTAAACAGAAAACATCATATCAGTTTGGACGCTCACAAAAGGTCAGCACTAGGCAGTTCGCTCCAGGGTGCCTTGACCGAAAATCAGCCACGAGGGGCACAGTAAACATACTACAACTGAACATATTTGGACTCAGAAATAAGACCTTGGAACTGAGTAAAACACTACACAACACGATACCTACATCGCACTACTGCAGGAAACACTACTAGCAAAGAAAAAGCACTCGATACCAGGCTATACCATACACATATGTAAATGTCAGAAGTGCAGAGGCATTGCAACACTCATAAGAAATGACATGCAAGAAGTCATAAAATGAAAAACAATGGAAATGATATGCAAGAAATAAATATATGGTACCATGGCCTGAGGTATATACTGTTCAATGCATACTGCCCACCCAACTGCAAGAAACAAATAGACATCAGCACCACAGATGCCAAGAGACCTATCATTGCGAGAGATTTCAATGAACACATACCTGCCACAGGATACAAGGACAGAATCACCATGGGAAACAACATAGAGGAACTATGCAACACCAGCAACCTAATAATATTGCAAGATTCCTCATCCACACCCACACTCCTCGACAGAGTCAGTGGATCAACATTCAGACCTGACCTTACCATATCCACAGACCTTCAAAATGACTGTACTCTTGAGAGTCCTTGGTGACAACCACCCAATACTCCTCAAAATCTCAAACAAGAAACCAACCAACATGAATAACACCTCGCTGGAACTACAAATGAGAAGACTGGGAACAATTCAAAACTTGCACAGTGGAAAACCTAGTGAAGATGGACAAAAACACAGATATAACACCTTATACAAAAACATCACTGCAACCATTCTTAATGCAGCCTACATAACAATCCCCTGAGGATGCAGAAATATAGCCCATTCTCGACAAAGAAACTTGAAAGTCTTATCAAAAAGAGAAGAGAAGCAAGAAAAAAAAAGCAGAGAAGCTTCCTACACATGCAAACAGAACAGAATATAATAAACTTCTTCTTCTTTCCTTCCTCTTTTACCCTTTACGGGTGTCGAGGGAGATACAATGTTCTTGTTCTCGCTTTTCTGGCAGCTTCAGATAATGTTATTTGGTGTTCGTGTAATGTCTCTTTGATGCTGTCGATCCAGCGTACTCTAGGCCTACCCTTGGCTCTTCTTTCTGCTTTTCCTCTCTTCGTATATGCTTTATAAACTAATGAATCACACAGCATTCTTTCCAGATGAGTATTGTATTTGTTGGTTTTGTATGTATTGTAGAATTGATATGACACCCACTCTTTCTCTTATGACATCGCTTCTAATTCTGTCTTCTGGTCACTCCTGTGGCTTTTCTCAGACATCTCATCTTTGTTGTAACCAGTTGCCTCTTATATTTTGTTGTTAAGGACCATGTTTGACATTGGTAGCACAGGGTTGGAATGAAGATACTTTGGATGTTTTTTTGTTGACATTGGTAGCATTTTGTGTTGCAATAAAGGGGATAATTAATTGACCCAGTATTTGATTCGCTTTGCTACAATGAATGTCTATTTTGGTGTCCATCTTTCCATCTGAAGAGAAGAATAAGCCTGAAAATGACATAAAACGCTTTAGACTAATATTTTTAACTTCTAACATCAGTAAACTTGCAGAACTAATGATGAACAACGGATTATACTGGTGGTTGGAAGCTTCAGAATCCATCAACAACTCTCAAGCAGGCTTCTGACGAGGAGCAAGAACTGAAGACTAACTATTTTTCTTCACCCAGAATGTGAAGAACAATTTTCAGCAAGGAAAGAGCACAGTTGCTGTCTTTATAGACCTAATGCAAGCATATGACAAGGTGTGGAGAAAGGGAATATTGCTAAAAATGCAAAATATGGACATTTGTGGGAAAAAGTACAAATGGATTAAGAACTACCTAAGTAACAGAACCATACAAACTGCAGTAAACAATGAACTATCATCCAAACGGACGCTTGAGGAAGGGCTACGCTAAGGCTCAACTCTCAGCTGCGCCCTTTTAGTAACCTGTATAAATGAACTTGCTGAAAACCCACGTTTGCAGGTGACCTTGTCATATGGACAAGTGGATCAGACTTACACCTGGCTGCAGAGAAACTTAGGAAAACCCTTCTCACAATATCAACATCCTAAAACTTCTGGAAACTGAAGGTCAACACCAGTAAAACCACATATAACCATATTTATGTTTAGCAACAAATTATAAATAAACAAGAAACTTAAATCACTCTTGAAGGAACTCAACATACTTAGGTGTTCAACAACTTTATTAATAATATCAAGGAAAAGCATCTAGGAGGTTGAACTTGCTAAAGTGACTTGCAAGTACATCCTGGGGAGCTGACATGACAACACTTAGACATGCACACATAGGATATGTCGGATCCATATTAGACTATAATCTTCACTTGCAGGTCACAGCATCAAAAAGCTCTTGCACACACTTGGACAGAGTACAAAGCCAGGTTCTCTGCTTCATTTGTGGTGGCATGAGATCAACACCAACAGTGGCCTGTGAAATTGATGCAAACATAGAACCACTAGGCATTAGAAGAGAAAAGGCAACAATAGAGCTGTGGAAAGATACAGACGACTTCCACAAAACCATCCTAACAAAGAAGTAGTCAACAAATGCACACGCAAAACAAGACTAAAACAAATATCCCAAGTACAGCTAGCAGAACTAAACCTAAACAAGAAACATCACTATCTGAAGATACAAATCTGAAAGAGTATCAAATATCCCACCAAATGCATCCCTCATACTGCCCAAAATAAACACTACACTAATTCACAAGTCAGTAACCAAGGCAACAAACCATAAAATTATAAGTAACATATACTTCAAGCTACAAACATACATCCTATGGCATCAATACCACACTACAGTTGATACTAGGCCACACAGGTATCAGTGGGAATGAAAGTGCTGTTAGACTGGCAAAAAAAGGGAGCAAGTATGCCCCAACAAGGAATTTCACCAACCTTAGAAAAGCTAAACACATTACCCACAACAGCCGTAAACAGAAATAGATTGTCCGCTGGGCCACTGGCTCAAAAGGAAGTGCTATATGCAAACATGTCCCAAACAAATCCACACGACAGCATAAATATACAACACCACAATATTTGGCTGCGAACAACACATGTACAATTTAACAATCTACATAGAATTATCGCAGATCATACATCATACTGCAACAGACAAGAAGAGGAAGCAGTAAAACACCACCTTATTGAATGCCCCCCCCCCACTACAAGAACTACAAAAACTGTTACCACCAAACCCCTTCATTACCAACACCCTTTCCACAGATGCAACACACCGGAAGAAGACATGCACCTACCACCTCCAGAAACAGGGAAGAAAAAGTGAAAGCCCACAATCCCAGGGATCTGATAAATATATATATATATATATATATACACAAGCACACACACACACGATGATGATGTTCCTCTTTCGCAAGCGAAGATGAGCATGGCATGGAAAAACAATAAATGTGATAACAAGTAGAAAAACAACAAAACACTTGTGGTTGTCTAATTTAGTTTGTGAGTTTGTGAATGCAGGATTGTAGAAGGTTTGCAAATTCTAAGATTGAATTAACTCCATTGAAAGTGACATGCTCTTTATTTTTGAATCGAAACCAACATAATTGCACATGGGGCATTCCCATAAGTGTTCAGCTCTCCAAGCAGCAATCTAAGAGTATGCAAAGTCACAGTCAGATGTTAATTATATGATCTTAAAATCTTTCTATAAAGGACACACTTTCTCCCTCACCCCTGGTCACCCAATGTTATCATCCCCAGGACCATCTTCAATCTCGATTAGAAACTAGGTTCACAGCACGAGGGGCATTCCCATAAGTGCTCCGCCCCAGCAGCCATTCCAGTGTATGTGACTCAGAGTTCTGGTCCGGTATTGAATGTGTGCTCTTCAGGGCCTTCCAAAAAAATTATACTTTTCCTTCCCTTCCCTCTAGATACTCCAATGTCTGACATTCTCTGTATGTGTACGTTCTTGGCTTCATTGACAGCATCTTCATCTTGAAATGAATTTATTGCTGCCCTGATCAAGTCTGCTTTATCTCTTCTCAGCATTGTGCCGTCTATCGTCACATTCTTCTTCAATTTGTAGTAAATCAATGACTACCATTATTAGGTCAGCCCTACCTTTTCTCAGAACAACGACATCAACAGTATTATGTGCTAATAAGTCTGCTCTTTCATTGCCTCTGACCAAGGCAGCATATACATGTAACACTTTACACAATGAAGTTGTTCGGTAAAACAGATCCATTTTATTCTTAACATACACCTTTTTTTATCTTACACAGCATGCTTTGGGAGTCAATGCAAGTTGATATTTCTGTCACCAACCGAGTACATTTCATCACCGTTTCTATTCCATTTGCATGTGTGGTGTTGTAGTGGAGTAGGAAGACAATTTCTCAAGCACATTCCTGCCATTCTTGTAGGCAACAAAACCACATCCGCACGTACTTGTTTCTCTTGTTGAATATGAGATATCTGTGTATATCAATATTTTTTGGTTTTCAATACAACTCGGCACACTTATTTTAGCCAACAAGTGAATAGGTTATCATATGTGATCTGTCATGATGCTAATAGAAGTCTCCCAAACATTCAACAAAAATAATCTCAATTAAATGCACACAAAACAATATGCACAAGAGAACTGGTGGTTTTATTTCTACCATGAACCTGTTCTGTTCATAGCTTTGACAAAATGTTCAAGTTAGCACTGCCAAGAGAAGCCATATCTAGTTTCTTGGACAGTGAGCTAACTAAACCATTATTATAGACTACATATCAGTACCGTATCCATGAATTTTAATGCTAGTTTAATTAGTTAAATAGTGGCACACACAAATGTAAACATGTTAACAGTACTCACCAGATCGGCACACAAATGTAAACATTATGCTAGCAGTACTAACCAGATCTGTCACAAAATTTGTGGTACTGTCACTTGCCAATCATTATAAAATATGTAACAATTCAACAGCCAAGTAAATAAGGGAAATAATTCAATATAATGAATATATATTCAGGGTTAAGTTATACAAGAAGTAAGATGTCAGCATGTTAAAGAATGCTTCGATATGTTTCTGAAGTTGGGTTAATTACATATTCAGGCTATACATGTAACTCTAATCATGAAATTCTTAAGAACCCAATGTTGACAGTCTGGTGAAGATTGTGGATTCTCTTCTCAAAAATAATGTTGCTAAATGCATAAATATGTTGAAGCACTTTCCTTAAAGGACAATGCTATTCAAATATTATTGAGCCTGCGTGTTGCTGTGGCCTGAAAGGGGAGTACAAGAGTAGCAAGACTGTTTATCTTTCATGCATGTTGAAGAGACAACTAAGGACATTTTTAGATGGAGCTGGCTCTTGCACCCATCCCATATCAAAGCGATCAAGAAGTCATGCTAAAGTTGGATGTGGGTTCTTTCCTAGAACACAGGTCCCGGAAGTCACACTTTTCAATATACTGACTTCATGTTTTTAATAATTTATGTTCCGATTTCTAGTTTTTAATGCACTAGTTGCAGCGACCTGTTGCCAATTTAGCAGTTTTCCGCTCAATTGAGCCCAGATTAGAACATAGCTGTATGGGAAAACTTTTCATCAAAATGTAAATGTGACCTGAAATACTGGTTCCTAAAATTGAATTTTTTTAAATGACTGACTACTTTAATATTGAAAAACATCTACGAAATGCTGCATTTTAGTAAAGAACCTAGTGAAGTAAATTAAAAATAAATAAATTAACAACAAACATATAACATAATATCCGTATTAGTATTATTATAAAGACCTATCGGCCATTGTATAACTAATACGGATATTATGTTATGTGTTTGTTGTTACTGAGGATATTTCAATACCTGTACGGGATGTTTGTTGTTGTTGTAATAGTCCTTGTCTCGATCGGTCCGTTCTTGTGACTTTGTGTGCACGGTTTGAAAGGCTTGATTAAAAATCGCATCTTTTATTGGAGATGCGGTTAGTCAAGTACGGAAGAACGCGTGTTCAATAGTTGCTAGGCGATTTGGTGCCGTTGAACGGACTGGTTCAATTCCCGTTAGTCTCAAAATTAAAAAAAAATTGTCCTCTGGCTTCCTACTTATATTTACTTGTATGAAGTAAATTAGTAAGCTAGTTTGTGGATTTCTTTCAGTAGTTGCATCTGCCACTCATATCAGTTGATCTAATCATTCACAATAACAGTCTCTATCTATTGTTTTTTCTCTGCTTTTGCTATGGTTGCTGATGCAGAGGTCCATGGGCTCATGCCCTTTGATCCAACTTTTGCTATGAGGTGTCACAGTATTAAATGACTTGCAGTTTATTGATTATGGCACATTTTGTCTGCATTGATAGCAAAGTTTTGTCTTGTCTTATCCATGTGTGTCGCTAGGCATCATGGAGATCCCAAGCCTACTTTCTTTAGCTAACTAATGCCAGTTCCTTAGTGTTCTAGTATTTCCCTGATGTCATCTTCGTCTGGGTCTTCCTGTTTCTCTTTTCAGATTATCTTTTATTGCAGGCTATCGATGGAATATCTGGTTCCATTCTGATTAGGTAGCTGAACCATTTGATCTTTTGTGTGTTTATGTATTCTTTGCACAATATTGTTTTCATCAGATTTCTTATATTGCCATTGTTTATTATCTCTCTTTGTTGTTAGTTTGATGGCAAAGTGTTGTCATAAATTACTATTTATCTTCTGTCTCTTGACTTTCCTCTTGATTTTTGGGTTCAGAAGTAATTACAAAGTTGAATTATGTCTCATCTTTCTACATAATATAATAGTACAAGATATAAACAGAATCAATAAACTCTTTGGAATAGATGCAGTGAGTTCGTGGACATTTTTTAAACATTGAAAATATGGAGAACCACAACCCACAGTCTACAATGGCCTTTGAACTCATTCTATTGTAGCCTAAATTTGATTATAACTTCACTTGGTTGCAAAAGATATTAAGATAAGATGCTGTTCGAAATATGTAAAAGACTACCTTCAAATATTAAAAGGCTTCAAACAATGTCCAATCTTAACCACTCGGTTGGTTGTGCTGAGAAAACACAATATTGATAATTTAAATCTGCAGTGGAATAAAATTAACTTGCAGTCCTGGCTAAATACTGAAGATGCAATACTGAAAATAATTTGGATCGATGTTGCAAACCACATAGATTTGGGTGATGTTCACAATATGAATGAATTGGGACATTTTGTGCTATCTCTTCTTTTACTACCATTCAACAATGCAGTAGTTGAGTGAGCGTTTCACAAATGAACTTAATAACAAGCAACGTAGCCACATAAAGCAAGGTTATGGATGCTTTGTTGGATGTTAAGATCATTCTTATACGTATATCTGCTGTAATATTTTACAGCATTCAGCTGTTGTCTCGAAAGAGATGTATCAGATTGGTAAAATAATAATTGGTGTAGACTAATATGATTACTGTTTGGGCAACTTTTGGAAAGTTGATCCACTAGTTTGAGCTATTATTGGTCGTCCGTGCTGCAGATTTTGTCAGAACTACCTGGCAATTCTATCCGTTTGGTTAGACTTTCCCGGTTAATTCAAGACAATAAAGATAGTTTCCTCAAATATATCAAACCCACCACAAAGAGAAAGTGGTGCAGGAAAAAAGTGTGAAATTCCACGATGGTGGGAGAATTGGTGGACGCATTCCACCGCTAGTAGTAATAATATATATTTCAATGAACCATCCACTGTCTGCTACAACAATTTACCTGTACATGTTCTCTCTCTTTACCCTGACATATTTCATAAACATCACCTGTGTCTGTTAAATCAGTAGGACCCGTGTTCTAGAAAAGTTCCCTTTCCTGGATGTGTCAGACCAAACGGCGCAGATATCACAGCTAAGCTGTAAACCATGACATAATGTATTCTATTCTCTTGACTACATCCTACTAATATGCAGGAGTTTGGAGAGCAATGCAGAACTATTATTGAATTATGAGGCACTACCAATACATCCTATCGTATTGCCAGCATCGACAAGTTCGGTTCATGATTTGAGTTCACTAACAACTCTATTAACTATCGAGCTGACAAGCATCAATTATGCAAATATTTATGACAGAAAGTATAGTAGTTCAATACAATTAAGATGATTTATATTAGTTTCCAAGCTGCATGTTCAAAACTTCTGATGTTTTGGGGGTGTCTAGATTCATACACATGACAATACCAAATTTCAATTAGAAGGTAGTGACAATAAACATGATATTTCCCCCTTCCAAGTTTAGAAACCACACAAGGGGCCCCTGAATCCCAGTTTAAGAACCTCTACTAATAAATCACACAATAGATGAAGATTATTTCAAGAAAATAGTAACAGATATAAGAAAGTGAGATCAGATTGGTTATGTGTCACTCTGCCACTATAAGAAAGTGAGATCAGATTGGTTATGTGTCACTCTGCCACTGACCCCAAAAGTTTCAAAGTTATTATAACATTTTTTAAGAAAGGGGTCATATTTTTCCTAATATTTATTGTAAAATTTTTATATGTTATACCACATCTTAATATGTTTCTAATGAAAAGTGGGGCCATCCAGGTTTGCCAGGGAGCAAAGAATAGTAACACTGTCACCTGCTATGCATGTTGTAAGAGAAGATTAAGGAGGGTTGGGTTGTAGGGATAGACACTACCACCAAATAAGGCTTTGACATTATGCAATAAAACCTACATAGCAAGAATAAAAGTACAATAATGGGTAAGAGCCAAAGGTGAATGAAACTGAAGATAATTTTAATAATTAAATAATGAGCAAGAACTAAGCTATGACTAGTAAGTGGTTGTGCTGGGATAATTCTGCACAGACATTTGTCAAACATAAAATGCTGCACTGGTAGACTAAAAATAATCATAATCATGTAATTAGACTAATAATCACAAATGCATGTAAATATGCAGGTAATGTAATTAGATGTACATTTACTCATGAATCAGGAGTAACATTTCGTCAGAGTAATACAATAACTCTCAGTTGCAAACATTACTATTGGGTCAAAGGGCATGAGCCCATGGGCCACTGGATCAGCAACCAACCAACCAAACATTACTATCAGATTGTTTTTGAAATTTTGCTTTGAGACCATCAAATCAAAGGCTATGATTATACCAGAGGAGCCACTTGTCTAAACATTTCAGTGTTAACGTTGCCATATTTACAAGCAGGTTGAGGTTTTCTTTTTGTGATGAGGGGTTGGGGGATGATAGGTATTGTGATTTCCCAGACATAAGCATTTCATTTTTATCCCTACTCGCATGCCATTATGGATGTGAAGGGCCAGAAGCCGCAAAATGGTGAAGCTTTGTTGTGAAACCAGCAGCACAATGTACCTAATACATCCTGCCGGAAATTGCTAAACTTTCCCGTGTTGTCTATCAGTGATCGCAGAAGAAAAGAATCGTTCCTCTCTATTAATTTACCTTCATGAAACTGATGGCTGTGTCCTACTTGTGTAGTGTGTTTAACATTGCCTATGTTTACATCTGCCGCAATATAGGGGTTACCTCGCTCACTTGTCCCACAGGTACTAGTGATTTGACGAATAATACAATTTCCTGTGGTCACCAGGATGTAGATGGGGGAGACATTAAGTGTCATATTTAATACAATTTCCTGTGGTCACCAGGATGTAGATGGGGCAGTGACATTAAGTGTCATATTTATATTATTTGACAGGTGTACTCGCAGCACAGTCTTAGAATTATCTGACGTCGTCTATGATGTCCTGTGTCAGCTGAAAGTGACTGCATCTATGGTTCTATGTGCAACTCTAGTGCAATGAAGATTCTTTAAACCAATACTTTCATTACTGCTTGATTTCCTATTATAGAATGCAGGGAGACTTTTAATAGGCAACTGTGCCATATCAGTCATCACGACGTGTACAGACGGATTTTTATTGTAATTCCGAAAGATAAAATCTTGTCCCAACCGGTGGTTTGAACCCGAGACCTCACGGTTCTGAGACCATAGTTCAAGTCATTTGGCCACAAATTCTACTTAAACCAATAACTAGAGCATAATATCTTGCTATGCTTCAGATAGTCTATGCTTAACTTACTCATTTTGTCAATGACAAACATACAAATTAAATAAATCAAAAAAATGACAGTAATTAATTATTGGGAAACACAAAAACTACAGAAAAAAGTAAACATAAAAATATGGTTTAAGTCATGCAAATTTGAGTATTTTTTTTTACATATGGCTTGGGGAAAAGTAACAAAGGGAATCAATAAGAACATTGTCTCTTATACTTTATAAAGACTATTTAGCAAACACATTACATCTATAAAGTTATTGAATATGTTTATAACAATCTTAGTTCTGTAACATAAACTGTGTACAACTAAGAAAAAACACAACTGTATTCAGTAATACTAAACAAACACACTGAATATATTAACACACAACACTTGAAGAACTTCAAACCAGGTATACTGGTGTATCTTTCAGTAACAATATATGGACTACTTTAAAACAGGTGTATGGATCACCTTTCAGTAGCAACATTTGGAGTACTTCAGAGCAGATGTAAGGGTCATCTCTCAGTAACAACACTTGGAAGTACTTTAGAACAGGTGTGCCAGCTTTCAGTAACAACACTTGAAGTACTTTAGACCAGGTGTGCCAGCTTTCAGTAACAACACTTGAAGTACTTTAGATCAGGTGTGTCAGCTTTCATTATGACTACATTGCAATAAAACTACCATTTTATAAACATGTGATATCTATGGCACACACAAATGTAAACATATGATTAACAATACTCATTGTGTATTCAACAATGTATCCCTAATTGCTGACATTTTATTTGATGCACAAATACAAACTAGCTGTGGTTGAACTATCCTTGTGGTTTTTAAAATATATCTCACATTTAATATATAAAGTTCATGTGAATTGTTTCATGATTACACAAGCGAGTTTTTAAAGTGTTAGTTTCTGTGAAAACTATAACCAATTTCTAGCATAGCTACAATCTACTGTCTTTAGTTTAGGTGCATGTGAGATGAGTAAGGGGACATTCTGAAGTTGATTATTGACTATTTGAACAAGACATGGTAACTGGTTATGCCTCTTAACTGTGATCGAGGAAATTTTTAATGAAATTTTGTACTAGTTGAACTGAGTATGAGGAGAAACAGAATAAACAATGTGTATACAGTCTGTCAGAGGTTCATTGCAGCCACGGCACTTGATGATGATTAACTAGCGAATAACATTAGCTGGAAGAGACTGTGTTCCTATGTGTCTATCATGGGGGACATTGGATCTGTTAAATAAGTAACCCATAAGTACATATGCCTGATCTGACATTCAAATTATGCCATATTTCTTTCAAACTTATTCCACACAATTAAAATACATAACAGTAGAAACCAGTAAAACTACTACTTCTTTGGATCCATACATTCTACAGGAATAGGGTTGCCAGGTAGTTGCAACTCTTTATGGCCAAACTTTATGTAAAAATTATCACTCCTAAATTGTTTACAAAAACATTAAATCAAGATTGAATTCCCTGAATCACAAATAAAATCTCTAAATTTAATAACTGTGTCTAGGGAGATTTTGCTTCATTGTTTCTTGGTTGTGCTTTAACCGCAGCTACTAGATAAACAATTCACAACATTACTTGCTGATGTTGCCAGATTTTTCATATTTTCATCAATCTCAACAAAAATTGATACATTTTCAAATTGGTCAAAATAAAATAAAAGACGTCTATGGAATCTAAAAATGGCTAAACTTGGCAACACTGTACAGGAAACTACTTTATAGTTTAGCCCCTGAAATAAAATGCTATAGAATGGTTCTAAGAATATCACAGACAGAATATTCTCCTTCTTCGTCTTCATCATTCATTCTCAAACTTCTGCTGGTTTTCTCTTTTAGTAGGACAATAGTTCTACTAGATTTCCAGAAGGATGTCCAGAGAATGAAAATGCATTGTCTCCATTTTATTTGTGACAATGGCCCAAAACATCTGTCTTCTGCCATATATACTATTCGATGCAATGACCTGAACAGATGGTAAATAAATATTGAGAAAATAAATATATAAAGGGTTAAATAGCAGTTTTACATTGAATACACAGGAGCGATGTTTCAACCAAATGGTCTTAACACATTTTGAGCACTAAAGACAAGTTTCTAGAAAGATTCATCTTGAAAGGACGTTTCACAAAAGAGAAAAAAAGAGCCTGTCCATAATGTTGTACACAGGATTTAATGAGGATCTCATGAATATGAAACTAGAAGGACAGCTTGCACAGACTTATAGAATCAGGCTTACAGAGTGGAAAGGGGGGGGGGGGGGGGACAGCATTCTGCAAAGAAAAAATATTTCATGTATTCATATCTGCCTTTTAAAAACAGGCTTTCATGCACAGTATGTGACAAGGAGGTTTGAAGAGCAATGTAACAACAGGTAAAATTGAGAGAAAAATGAGACAAAGGACAGCAAAGAGAGAAGATACTGGATAGTTTAACATCATGGCATGGTAGAAAGTCATCAGTGGAGCTGATACACAGTTCTGCAGATAGAATGTTGTGGAGATCAATGAACGTCTATGTCACACACGATGATGCTTTTATGCTTCTGAATGATCACTATTAAAAGCAATTCCAGGTGCGGGTTCAATAAAAATATGGATAACTGAAAGCCACTTCAAGTTGCGCCTCGTATTGAATTAGAATGTAATTTCAACTGCTCGTATTTCTAGTTTAAGCTGGGAATCCGTAGCACTAAAAAACTGCATACTTTATGTATATATAAAATTATTTTGTTGATATAACCCTACATATTGTGTTATACTTATTTCTATCACAATTTCTAAAATACTATATTCTTTCTTATTTTTTTTTCTTGCTGCAAACTTGTCATTCAGTTTCAGATCTTTTTCCTAAGCATTTTTTCCATCTTATATTGGTATCACAATGTCTGCATGACAGTACATTTTTACTATGTAGCAAATCCATTTTGTTATAGTTAACATTGATCTATTGATGTTATAGTTAACATTGATCTATTGATGTTATAGTTAACATTGATCTATTGATGTTATAGTTAACATTGATCTATTGATGTTAATCTACTTGCAACACGTTTGCATATGATTTCTTCTTCTTCTGCGTTCATTCTCAAACTCCAACTGGATCTAGCTGGATCATGGTCCTGCTAGATTTCCAGCAGGATGTAGTCCAGAAAATGGAAATGCGTTGTCACCGTTTTATTTGCGTCAATGGCCAGACACATCCGTCTTCGGCGGGGCATCTGATTTAATGACTCTTTGTTAACCGTTACCATGCCACATCTGCGTAAATAAACATACTTCCAGGTGTACTCTGCTCAACACAATGTGGTAACAAAATTGAGACCATGGCTAAGCAGTTTTTTTTATCCAGGGTATTCAGCTTTTTCTTCCAGTAAAATAGGGAAACAAACTGCTAATATTAAATATAGCTTTCTTTTTATGTTAATGCCGTGTTCAAAGCAGATGGTAGATTTGAGAAAAGTTTAGGCAAAGTGTTTCAATCACTGCTAATCTAGTTGAAATTTTTAGCTATTTTTTTTAGTGAAATTCTTATAAATTGTGTTTCTAAAGATGAATTATTGGAAAATACCTTTATTTTCAAAGAAAATATTATGAGCATGTTAAATTTCGTTATGAAATAACATCGGGAACAATCAGTCATAAAAGAATCCGGTGTGTATGGGGGAAAGTTACTAATTTGTATTTAGCATGGTAAAGGTTAACCCCTTCGATGTGCCTATAAGATTCATCCTAAAAATGAGCAATGATTAGTGCTTAGACATACTGGCAAATCCCGGACGCAATGAAAAGTCATGTTCTATTTTGCCTGCAAGAAGTTTCACGTACATCCAAAATATAAAGGTTTACAACTATTCTGTAAACAAAGCTAATAGTAAATGCACTACAGATTTGGCTCCAGCGATACAAAAATCTGGTTACTTGACAATGTTTGTTCTAGACTAGATCTGCATTACACGAGTCAAAGGTAAATAAAACTCTTACTGTAGACCTAATAAACACACTTAGCCCTTCTAATAAATGAAATTAGGTTCAAATAAAAAGTGCTGTAAATCTGTCAGGTGAATGTAAGAAATGAAAATATGTTAACAATGACAATGTTTAATGCAAATGTCTTTCAGTCAGGTCATGAAAATGTTTTTCATTGTGCAGGCCAGTGATGTGTCCTAAATATAGCCACGTTTAGGGAAATAAAAACAATGTGTCAAAGGAGCTAAGTGTACAACATTATGCACACACATTTTTCCTTTTACACATTTTTTTAAAATTTGTCCTCTTGCTACCTACTTTAATTTACATTATGCACAATGAACGTTCAGGTAAAACAAGTCAGTCTATAAGATCTCATATGAGATGTGTCTTTCATCTGATCAACAAGTCTTTATAAGATTCAGGTAAAAGAAGGTTGAAACCTAAGGGTGTAATGTTTTGGACAAAAAATTATAACCAATCCAGATTCTAGAAACAAACGCAGAATCAGTAAGTTCATTGCAAGTCCAATCTACTGTATAACACGTGATATGTTTACCGCATGAGGGCCATATGATTGTTCCGGAGGGAAGGGGTGCAGTAATTTGAACACAAATTTTAGGGAATAATTCAATTTTTGAATATTAAAAAAACATGTATATATTACTTGGGGGGGGGGGGGGGGGGGGGGGGGAGAGGAGAAGAGAAAGAGGACGGAGAGATCAGAAATTTTAGAAAGACAGGTAGCGTAGGGTTAAAAAAAAAGGTTGTGAAACTACTCTACAATGTCTCATCATGTCTCCTATCATAATTTTGAACTTTAGTTACCCTCTGTAATATGCTAATTTATTAACAACATGCATGATAAATGTTAACCTCACAAGGAAAATAAGATGATACATTAATGATACCACAAAACTAAATCAAGGCAAAGTTTTCAAACTAATTAGCCAACAAGCTATCTATATTTGCTTCCAGTCACAACTGATAAATTTGTGAAAAAAACTGACAAAAAAATTCTTTTCCTGCAATGAACTACACTATGCATTTAGTCTGATATTGGTCAAGAATAGAGTTGATTTATTTTAGGTGGTTGTAAATTTCCCCACAACTTGTTTTTCAGAGGAATGCCTGTGGTCCAGATTAGTGTGCTGTAAACACAAAAGTTGGGACAGTCCTATGTAGTATGTGCTCTGGTGTCTGTGTTGTTGCTCAGCAGATGCAGGTAGTAACCACTGACGCTGATTCTGTTAAGTGTGCTTTTAAACGACAATGTCCAGTTGTCAGATGAAATATCTTGACTTGTTTGTTTTTAATCGCCGAAGAATAATTCCAGAGGTTTTCACAATAATATACATAAACATGAAAGATTTGTATGATAACATTTTGTCAGAATTCCTCCTCATTTATACAGAATATCTACAAACTTTACACAATATTTTCTATATAGCAAAACACTGTCCCAAAATGTAATGCTAATTCAAAAACAAATATACACATAGAATTCTAACTTATACAAATGTCTGAACTCATAATTAATGACTGACTATGCAACCACATCACACTCTAAAGGAACAATCCACATAATATAGTTCCTCAATCATATGTAGAAACAACAGTAAAGATAATATCTTTGAAATTAAGTGCCGTAAATCCACACTTCTCTGCCTGTCTGGCATATGGAGCATGAACTTCTAGTTTAGGGAGCAAAGAATAAGGCCAGTGTTTTCTTCCTGGGCATGTTGAAGGAAGGACTAAGAAAAGTTGTGGGATAGGCTGACAACCTAAAAATCATCGTCACATCTTGCCTCACTTTCTTCTTCTATTAAACAACTCTCATGGATGACTAAGAGATGCAGACCAGCGGACATTGTACCTTTGTTCATTTGTGGCAGACTCCTAGGTGACACGGAGTTTTAGGTGTACCATCACTGCAGATGGGTTAACAAATCTGATAGAAGAATGATGAGATAGTTGGTCCAGAAGTGTGTTCTGTGCTCCTGGCAGTCCGTGAGAATCCAAATATACTGGTGAACTGGAATGCCTCCCTTTGGAGACTAAACATGCATACATAAAACCTTACACAGCCATGTCTTTGGAACAACCTTAAGTGAATCTGGGTGTTACTTCAGTTACACAACTGAAAAGAACCTGTGATTTTGTCTGAAAGACCATGAGCTTTAAAGAGCTACTTGCTCACAGCTAAAGAGATTATTTCATCATCATCAGCACTTCTGAACTGCCTGGCTGCGTCCTTATACCGGGCCACGAGAGTTTCTTGAATACAAAAGTTATTGATGAGTATATAAAATTTATTTGGACTGGGCCCTGTTCTTATGACAAAATCTGCAACAGTAATCGCAGAGCATACCTCCTACTACTTCCTGTTCAGTTTTTAAGAATTTTGTGTCCATAAAAAGTTTGTTTTGGAATGCCACTGAGAGATGCAACTTTTTTGTGATGTTATTCTGCCAGCACTATCAATCGCTGCTGTATCTTTGTTGAATTTGCCTTCTACCAACAAAGAAGCAGTTCTCTTGTTACAAATGCAAGGAGAGCTTGTGAGCGAAAAGATATGCATGTAGGGACATGGGGTGAAATTAATCTACTGTTCTAACGGATAAATTTGCTAGAAATGTAGTTCCAAAATAAACACCAACAGCAGATTTATGTTAAGTTCATGTAGCCATCTCGGTTGCAGGCCAATGTGAATCCATTTTATGCCATATTGGAGGAAATGGGAAACTACTGGCCAACTGCCTAACCCCACACAAAGCACCCTACCTACATCCCTTGTCTCCCTCACCACAAATGAGTGGGACACATGCACTAGCGTTAGATTTATTGTAAACATTATACTTAACCCTGTCTCCCCTCCAAGGGTCCTAAAATATAGCAGTATCCTACAGTTGTACCAACGTTCTGCAAGTGACGTAATTTCTTAGACTGTGCAATGAAATAAAAACAATGCACAAACCACCATACACTACCAATGAACATAAGCAATGAATCTTGTTTCGTTCACATCCAGCTATAATAACGAAATATAGGAGGAATGCTTTGCGATTATAGAACCCAAAATGTTTTTACTGGGTTGGTCCAACAAAGGTTCAGGACCACTGGTATAAATGAGTGTTGCCAATATCTCGAACAGAAATAACAAACTACCAGTGAAGTGTTCAATACAATGTATTGTCCATCCCTTGGTGGCTAATGGTCAGAATATCCACACTTGCTGTTAAGCATAAGGGCGGTGACTGGGAGCTTTAGTTGTTCATCCAAGGCCAGATGTATCACCTTAGCTGTGTATTCATATTTGTTCAGAATTGTCTTGATATTATCTATCCATCTTTTTCTAGGTCTTCCTCTAGCCTTGTTTCTAGATCTTCTTATGTTATATATTCTTGTAGGAAATTAGTTATGGTTCGCTCTCATAAGGTGTACAAACCATTTTTTGTTGTTTCTCGATGTATTCTGTGCATGGTCTTATACCGCACCGCTTCTTCTCCTGATATCCTCATCTCATTTTTTTCTAGTTTGGTCACTCTTGCGGCTTCTGTCAATACAATCATGGGCTCTAAAATATTCCTTTAACATGTAAAATACAGTTTTTAGATCATATCTAAAAGCACAATCCACATGTGATAGTTATCTTCATCTCCAGTGGGCCACCATACAACAGCAAAACTCTGTTAGATGGCATGCCTATACAGTGAGGCGTTACTCTTGTGGAATCCCTACAGCACTTTATACAATTACATGTTTTATCATCTCGGAGTAGGAGACTTCTCAAGGCATTAGACACTGCTGATAAGTCTTCTGGGTATGAAATAAAACTCAAGTTCCAACTACACATTATACAAAAGGAGCAGTGTTACTTGTGATACCATACAAAATCTAATCAAGGATGGTAAGCAATGTCAGACTTATGAGTCAGCATATTCAGCTAAAATTTGCATGGTGACATGCAGAATGAAGATGCTATAAGATTGGTTGTAACGGAGACAAAATTCTGAAAAGAATATGCCACATGATGATGATGAGAGACACCTTTATACAGAACTCATCACTATTGCACTGCGACCAGTAACCATTTGTAATGACCAATAACTCGTGTGACGCGATCTTTCTTAGACAGGACAGTCACAACAGCAGAGCACATCTACTGATACAGAGGAGGGTCTTCAATGTCATTTCTTTTTTTCTTTTCATGGTGGTGTCTTTTTTGTGTGTGATAATTTTTTTTGGCTTGTTAAATGTTTTGCCTGGACAACATATTTTCATCCAACTCTTGACTTCTGAAATATCAAGGGTTCTTTAATATGTATACCTTTTATGCTGGGCATTCTAGTTTAGCATCCATTTTCATCTGGCTCTGTAGATTAGATTTAGTGAATGAGTTGAACAATTGTGAAATGAATAGGAGTCTGCAGGAAAACTGTGTACCATATGGTAAATATATATAAATAAAAAAATAATGGATTAAAAAACAGTTTTAAAAGGAGCAAAAAGAAGATTGAACATATGTATGTTTCTAATCAGTATTTATCAAGATTGGGGCACACTACTCAAAATCTTGAAGGAATAAGCTGAGAACTACATGGTGAAAGTGTTTTGTCAAGAAAATCTGTTTCATGTAGTTTTTCAGCTTATTGTTCCTTCAAGTTTTTCGTGTGAGTCCTTATCTTGATAGTCTTTTTTGGTCAAAATATTGATTTGTTCTATCATGTCGCTCTGTGTAAAACTGATATTTAACCTATTTTAAAAAATTAAATACACTGACAACAGGATGAGTCACATTAGTGAGTTAGTTTGTTCCTTTCATGCCGCAGGCGGCATATAGGGCAGAGGTTTTGATTCTCCATGTGTTGTGGTCCGCCAGCTGCAGCTTTAGTTCTTGTATGGTCTTGCAGCATATTATTTCCCTTTCTTTAAGTAATGTGTTTTTTATGGTTGCTTTAGGCCTTCCTCATTTTTATTTTTACCATCAGTTGTCCACATGAGGGCTTGTTAGTTTATTCTGTTTTCATCTCTAGCCTTAAAACATGACCCAGGTATTCCCATCTGCATTTTCTAATTACATTTGACACATTTTTTTGGAGTGTTTTGTTTCTTAAATCACTATTTGTGACAAAATCTCTCTGTTCATCAGTTTCCGGAGACATTTGTTTTCGAAGCTCCAGACGAGTCATATACTGGGTATGAAATCAGCTACATGTACTTGAGCAGCCAGCCTGTTCCGAAAGCACTGCCAACTAACTGAACATAAAATATTGCCTAGACGAACACTACAGCCAAAAAAACGCTATTATTAAGTTGGTAAACTGTGATACAACAGACTTACTTTTAGATACGTAACCTAAGAGTTAATAAATAATAGCACATAGAGTCAATTACAAGGCAAGAAGAAAAGCAGAGCCATTTGCACAAATACTCCGCACTGGCACACACAGTGTGTATTACAAGCGTTTAAATAATGGGTGTCTATTTAAAGTATATTAGACTGCAGACTTTGGTGTATAGTCTGAAGCATTGGGGTTAAGATCAGAGGATGATACCAAGTCTGGACTATTGAAGACCTGCATGTTTACACTCCTGTCCTGGGATGGGCTGAAGTTGGATGAAAACAAAGGTGATGAATTGCGCTCGCTTGAGTGATGAGAGTAACTGGTGACTGCGGGACTTGGGATTAGTGCCATTACTTCAGCAATCTTTGACTTTAGCTCCAGTATCTCATTATCCTTCTCAGCAACAATAGCTGAGGACAAACAAATGTGATGGAGCTAGTAAGTAACACATAAGATGGGTGAATGTACATTTTATATTGTAAGTCAATATTAGAAAAAAGGGTTATATATTATATACATGGTTAAATAGCAATTTAATGTTAATGATACACAGAATCAATGTTTCAATCAAAAGGTATTAATAAAATGATAGGGACAAACAAACACAGAATAGAACCAGCAATTCAAGCAGAGACTATACGTCAGCTATGTAGTAACGGATAATTCAGGAATACAACAAGACGGAGAGAACGAAATCTGAGTGATACATTTCACATTGTTTAATTACAGTAAACATATAGATTAAGGTGAATGTAATTCAAAACATGGTTAGGATATTGATCGTCACAATTAGGGTCTGCCTACCCTAGTATGTGAAGACTAGTCTCTGTAAACTATGCAGATGATGACACTAGCCAGCACAACGGGTAAAACGGTGACTATCAGCGGCGAAGTGTGGACTGCATAGAGCATGGCAAGGCACTCAAAAAGTCCCTGGTCATCAATTGCATCCTGAATTATAATCTAGTCGTTTCGAATTTGTCTTGCCACTAGTGTCAAAGGTCAGGACAAGAGAGTGAAGTGACGAATAGTGAAATGTTTCTTCACTTTAATCCAAATACAGCAAGCAACAGTTCAGACACTTCCAGAATCACATACAGCACAGCAAAAATGACAACAACAAACACATAGATACCTCCAGAATCACACACAACACAGCAAAAATGACAACAACAAACACATAGATACCTCCAGAATCACACACAACACAGCAAAAATGACAACAACAAATACACAGACATCCAATTCAGATCATACATGTTCCAAATGTGGCAGAGGATTCTATGTCAGGATTGGACTTTCACAATCACATCTGTACACACCAAAGAGATGCAACAACACAAGTCTGAAACTGTTTCATCATCACCTGCGATGGACGACTATATTGGATATTAATAACCAACCAGTAGTTTATCAAAGTGTTATCTCTTTCATCTCTTCATATAACCTTGAGTGTTACTATTCACACTGCTGACGAGGTATCAGACATCGCAGAGATAATAATAAGCATATAATCTTCACATTGATGATATAATCTTAATGAACTGCCTCTTGTGAGCAACATGGATTTTTGTACACACAGTTTGTGTCAGCCTTGTAGCGTCATGACCGCTTCAGTAAGTGCTACATTTTACAATCATGCACGTTGTTCACATTCTGAACGATGCCCCCATTATTGTCTTGAGTGAAGGCAGCAGATGACATTCTGTTCACCAGTTCAGAGGTTGTTGTATCCATAATGGAATAAAGCAACGGTTGCAATTGATCGTCAAGACTATCTGTCTCTTGCCTTGGTGGCACACTCTGACAAACTGTCATTTGTTCTGCACACGTGTAGGCTTAATAAGGGGAGCAAAGATAAGCAATGCTATTACTTGCCACATATCGTAGGAGGCAATAAATGAGGTTTTGAGGTAGAGTTGGCTGTTACATCCGAAAAAAGACTAATGTGACACAGAGGCCATGCAAATTAGGGTGTGTCATATCAAAAGGCGCAGATAACGCAGCTAAACTGTAAAGCATGGCACAACACATTCTGTTCTCAGGAATACATCCTCTTAATTTGAAGGAATTAACACGGCAAAAGACAAAAGACAGTCGTCTTTTAAAAGTTCTTGTAAATGCAACAATTACAACAACACAAATTGAAAATATAAGTTTCAGATATATCTTTACAAGTGAAAACCATACGTATGATTCAATCTGAAAGGAGAGCAAAGAATAGCAACACTGTTAACCTTCTATGCATGTCATAAGAAGAGACTAAGGAGGTATAGGGTGGAGGTGGCTGTCTTATCCCATATAAGGTCAAAGCGACCCAAAGTCATATGGAAGTTGCATATATCAGGGAAAAAAGGTGCAGATATCGCAGCAAAGTTGTAAACCATGACACCCTGCACTCTATTCTTAGGACTACATCCTGCTAGTCTGCAGAGTTTGAGAATGAACATTTCAGACATGAACATATCAACTACGCATGGCAGATAACAGTGTTACTGTTCTTTGTTCCCTTTTTAAGCACAGCATTTTTAAGGACAGACCCGACATTTGACTTCGGCTTGTTCCGTTTGACTTGCTATGTGATCAGGTAGCCAACACTCTAAGTCCATGTTCTAATATTAATTCACCTACCAAGTAGGGTTAAACCCTCCTTCAGAGCAGGTAGGCTGCTTTCAACCCTAGATTACAAAAATATCCTTTATTATATTTCAGAAAGTATGAAGATGGAGTTTACATTTTATTTTGGATTTAACCAGATCCCCCTTACAGTCGCTTCCTACTGGTAGACAACTACAGTCATTGCCAGATGCTTTTTTTTAAAACTTGTTAGTTACAGTTGATATTACATTTTTAGTTTGCACTTGGTTAATACCTGGCCGTGACCTTTGCATAGGGCACAGTTCATGATTTTTCTGCATATTTACATAGTGGAAATATGTCAGACTGATTTCTGAAAAATTTTTTCAAAATTTGCAGAGTTTTGACACAATTTTTTCACAATGGAGGATATTGTTTGTATGTACACTGATCATGACAGCGGCAGTTATGATGGAAATATGCACGATGTAAGTTTGTTTGTTTGTTTTTCGTTCGCTCCATTGTAACCATCACGGATATCCGTGCGATTTCCGCCGGGAGCGTGATTACGTTGTGCCACTGTTATGCGCCTTGTAGGCCTAGCACATCCGATTTCGGCATGCCTTGACAATTCGGGTGGGCTACCCTTAGCCTGTGACAGCCTCTATATCTTTTTTTTAGACAATTTTTTGCTCTCGTCTGACTCGAACGAGGTGTTCCACTGTCTATGAACTTGCCTCGTGTAATTGGACGTGCTGTGCCTGTGCCCATTGGGTACTGAACTGTTTCTCATCCGTGAGCCTGGTTCCTTAAGGGGAAGAACTCAACAGAGGAGTTGGACCCTGGCTCTTTCGCCCTCTTAGCAGAGGTGTCATTCACCGACATCGTGTACCCCTTGTCCAAGTTCGAGTCTCACACCACGTGTTTGAGAGCAAGGCGTTCTCGAGCTGAGCGTCCTTGTCCCAATAGCGCCTGAGCCCATCAGGTACTGAACCCTTTCTCTCTTCAAGTGTATTTCTGGTGTAGGAAAACTTGACAGTAGAGTTGGGCCAGGGCTAAATCGTTGTCCCTTTTGTGCCTGAGTGCATCGAGTACTGAACCCTTTCTCTTCCCAAGCATATTTCCGGTTTAGGAAGGCTCGACATTAGAGTTGGATTAGGTCTTCTTGCTTTACCAAACGCCAATGAATGGGTCTGGGTCTCTGCCTGTAAGGAACACAGGTAACTAGAAGCTCGTCTCGAGCTGACGGAGCTTGTAGTTCCCCTTTCCTAGGAACTTTTAATTTTCTATTTGCAGTTCGCACTGCCCTCTAGCGCTGTTCTGCCCTTTCATTGTTTCATTGTACTCGGTATGAAATCTATTTGTCTCTCGCCATGCATCTACCTTTACGTGCATTTTACATTGGCCGCCCCTCCAATGTTCGGACTGGACTGCCTATCTTCACTGTATGTCGACAGTGTCGCTATATGTGGTGCTGCTGGTGGTGTCGGAGATATTGTCTGTCTCTTGTGCAGTCAAATCTCTTTCCATCTGCTACCTCCACATTCTCGGACACGATCCCCAAATGATTTGGCCAGAATCAGCACGAGCTGCTGTATTTCTGTTTCCAGGGTGCACCGCGTGGAGGTACATTTGGGATCTTGGTTATCTGCTAACCCTGGGTCCGCCTAGTGCAATGCGTTCCCTTTGCACCCCACGATGTAAGTAATTTTCATACCAAATATAACGTGGAAAGTGATCAGTGAAGTTCCTTGTTAGATAGACCTAATGTTTCCAACAAAGAGAAGGAAATTCATGGTACTAATTGTAAAATCTCGAATTTCACCGGCATGATGTAGTTTTTCGAGCAGAAGTTAAGAATTTTGTAGAAAACGTTGGGTCTGTACATAATCTTGATGATATTGCCACACATTATAAATACTTTAGCATCTTTGTCAATGATGAGTTTATCAATATGCAGCAGATCAGACAAATTTGTGTGTAACATAACGCAAAGAACAAGCAAGGAAAGAAGACATGTGCTGGACATCTGTAAGTGCCATTGAAATAGAACATATTTTTTATATTATGATGGGGAATATATTATATTATTATGATTATATATTATCATGTCATCTTAATAATATTATTAAGCCAGAGGACGGCTTCCTACTTATATTTACTTGTATAAACAATTACTCGAAGCAAAATTGTATTGTCTATATATGTTATCCATGTTTACAAGAAGACCTATCGGCCCTTGTATAACTAATACGGATATTATGTTATATGTTTGTTGTTACTGAGGATATTTCAATACCTGTATGGGATGTTTGTTGTTGTAATAGTCCTTGTCTCGATCGGTCCGTTCTGGTGACTTTGTGTGCACGGTTTGAAAGGCTTGATGAAATCGCATCTTTTTTTGGAGATGTGGTTAGTCAAGTACGGAAGAACGCGTGTTCAATAGTTGCTAGGCGATTTGGTGCAGTTGAACGGACTAGTTCAAATCCCGTTAGTCTCAAAATTTTTTAAAAATTGTCCTCTGGCTTCCTACTTATATTTACTTGTGATATGATAAATAGTTTGAAAGAAAATGCAATTTTAACATTATCATATCAATAATTTCGAGGAGTTGTGCCCTTTGTCTTAGTGATGGGAGATTGACAATAGGGAAATCTCATAGTGGTGAAAGGGTTAATTAGAAATTTAAAAATACACCTTTAAACTGACATGACTGGGGAATCAAACTCATAACCTCTTGAGCAGAAGGCAAATGACTTAACCACTATGTCAGTGAGATCCCTATTAAAAAAGAACATATCTGTTTTTTTTTGGTGATCAATCACTATGAATTCAGTTTGATGCATCGGTCATGTATTAGATCATTATGGGATTCCCACTATTTTAATTGCTCCTGTGGGCAAGACTGTCCTGTTTGTTTTGTTGCCACACTCATGCATAACAGTTTGACTGCTTACCATTTCAGGCATTTGTTGCATAGATTAGATTGGGTAGTGTAAACACCCTCTCACATCCAGTGCCACTTGGACCAGCTTTTTCTGACTAGAGTAGTCTTTTTTATACTTCTCTGAAAGCTGGTTTTCAGCATACTTCCTGCAGATATGCTTTCTTTTGAGAATTTGAAGAAAAAATTGTAACATCCAAATGTATGTCTGCATCATGATCAAGGTACAACCAGGAATTCAACATATGTGTAATACCCTGGAGGTTAGTAGTATTCAATCCCATCATATCAAAACCAGCTGCTGTGATATTTTGAAGCATGGACTGATTTTATATTCTGTATGTCTACAGGGACACTTCTATTAGTTTAAGTGTACACAAATGAAAGCACATGTGGGACAAGAAATGAGATGCAGTAGAATATACTACAAAACTTCCCAGTCTACAATCAACTGTGAGGCATAACTTTGCCATACTAGATTGAGCTGAGCAAACATTTGGGGCTGCTGCTTAGACCTGAAGAAAGCTATGAGTTTTGCTGACTTGAAGATTTAGAAATCTATTTTTTTTAAATTCAGAGAACAGAAGATGAAAAAAATTATGTAAGCAAGTCCGCACTTATAAACACACAAATTAGGTCAAACAAGGACAATAAGACCCACTTTGTAAAATTTTTATCTCATTCCTTTCTTTGGCAAGGGCCGAAAAGAGTTCTTGCTTAAAACGAGTTTCTGCACATAAATTGTTCTCTAGTTCCGCATTCTTGTCCTGCATGGTAGACAATGCCTTCATCAAAACTTCTGTTTCTTTCTGGGTGTCCTTGTACTGTCGCAGAGACTGGGGGAATACATTAGATTGAATTAGTGCTAGTGTTAACATACACACAGAATTATTGTTCATATCAATGAGACACAATCAAGCAATCGGTGATTTGTGCTTGTATCTGGACTTGCTAGTCTTATCCAAACTTAAAATAAATCCATCTGAAAACACACCCAAAAAACCTTTCAATAGTCTACAAATCTAAATAAATACTGTATGTGACATTCCTGATTTAACAACAACCATGCACATCTACTGGTATTTTAAAACTAATTAACCTTTTAACACCCTGATTTTACAAACCGGCAGTGTTTTCCGCCGGAAATGTGTCATGTCATGATTTCAGTTGGCGTCTTCCACCGCCCGATTTGGTAAACCCAAAACCGAACCAAAAAATCTAGATCTGTAGCTTTTTAACAGAATGTTTTGGCAATATTGAAAAAAAAATTGTCGCCATTTTGTTATAATGGCGGGGAAACCGATGTCAAGTGATTTTGACATGGAAATTCTTGCAATTTGTAGTCTGTCTGTTGCATCATGGCGAAGCAACAAGACAGTGAATCTTGTTTATTATACTATTTGTCAATAGTATATTCAGTGAAATCATTGTTTAAACAGATGGAAATGTGAAAAAGTTAAGAGGTAAGTTCATATGTCATTATTAAATTATGCCACGGTGTTACCATTACGTAAAATATATAATAGTCAACAGATTTCATAGCTTACGATCGATCAAAAATATGGTATGCATAGATCAAGATAGGTCTAACTCTGTCTTTATCACTTTCTCACACGTCTCGTATCACACACACACACACAAACAAAACTTACACCAATATATGCAGAATTTAATTCTTTATTTATAGGTGCAAATATTATTTAAATATCTCTAACAATGAAAAAGTTATTGCGATTTCAAAACAGCCACCGACGATTGCATACAATTTTTAAAAAAACCAAGTCCGCTGCAGGAGAGAAATTGCGTAATTGTAAACACAGCATGCCCAAGGTCAATTAACCTTTAGCAAGCCAGATTAAAAAATACGAAATGTCTCCCTGCCACCAGATTCTTTTTTGAAAATTTGCGTTATTGATGGTGACTGTTTTGAAAATGTCAATTTTTTGGTTGTTAGAGATATTTAAATAATATTTGCACATATAAATAAAGAATTGAATTATGCATATATTGGTGTAATTTATGTACGTGTGTGTATGATACCAGACATATGAGAAAGTGGTAAAGACGTTTTTCACAAAAAAACATTTTATAACAAATAAAGAGGAAAAAAAAATTAAAAAAATAACGTACCTTATTTAGCGAATTCCTTGGCAACACTGTAAACTAAATCACGCAAATCTGTTGTATTTATGTTCTTTCACTGCGAAATTATCAAAATATAGCCGGAGGAACTGTATAAAACATGTAGATTTGCAGTAAAATCCTTCTTTGAGCTTAGGTCTAGTCATTTTTGGTGCCACTTCAACATATTCAATAGCAAACGTCTACATGTCTCCAAACCAACGCAGCATTCTGTATATTCACTGCTGTGAAACTAAATAACTCAATAATTCATGATTGAAGCCACGATTCAATGTTATTTTATTCAAAATACGATGAAAGATAGGTCTATAAAACCGGTCACATCATGGCATCGTACCGGTGTGCAGATGTGGTCAGATTAATTGCTATAAAATTTGTATCTTCTGGCTAGCCATTGTTACAACGATCATGTCGGATGTAGGAATGAACCGGCTTCAATAGCGCATGTTCCAGAGTAACCAATCAGGCTGTGGGGTGTCTATTATAACGATATCTCATTGGATGGGGTATGTCGCCAACGGCGCTAGACGCCATTTTGTTTTTTGGCGGCCGGAGTTGATATAGGCGTGGTGAAGGTTAAACACATCAAATAACACGTCAACAAACAGATGTCTGAATACTGTAGAAAATCCCATGTGCATTATATTCTATGACCTACTTTGTTGAACTTTTCCAAAAATGATGTCACATTGTTTACTTCAGCTGTCCTCAGAGTAGGCAGGATCTATGCCTGTTTATTTAGATCCTCAGGAGCCAGATATGAAGCTCATAGTTTGCATGTGCAATGGGAGATTTCTCCAAAGCTTTCATATATAGTACACTTCAGAACAGGACACAACCGATCCAGCAGTCACATGTACACAAAGTTCAAGATTGGCAACACAGCGATGTGTACAGGC
This sequence comes from Meghimatium bilineatum, assembly GCA_034231615.1. Classification (NCBI taxonomy): domain Eukaryota; kingdom Metazoa; phylum Mollusca; class Gastropoda; order Stylommatophora; family Philomycidae; genus Meghimatium; species Meghimatium bilineatum. The sequence continues at coordinate 27,329,597 of CM067311.1, forward strand.
AGCACAGAGTGCCAAACATATACTTCAAGAGTGTTCTGAGTATGAAATTCTGAGGCAGACATATTGGCCAGAAGAAACAACACTGGAATAAAGCTCTATGGGCCACTGTATGAACTACAAAAATATAGTTAAATACAAAAAAAGAGTGAATTTTATTCAGGAGACAGAATTACAGATATAGATATGTTTCAAGTGAAATAAAGAAGAAAAAAAAACGAATACCCAGTACACTTCAATACAGAAGGGGTATCTATGTCTGTGAACCAACATCACTGCACTCTGGTCAATACATGTGTTCAGTCTTCCCTAGCAGATGAAGTGCATGAATGCCTCCTGTTGCTCACTGGTTGAACATTCTCTTTAATCTGCCCTGCATGCGTCCAGTTCTACTACTGCTACCGCCACACTTAATACCAAATTCTCCAAATCTCATCCTAGATGTTCATCAATAGCATCAACCTCAAAAAGCAGTTTCCGAACATCACTGCTCTTCATTGCCAACTTGTTAATACCTTATATCGAAAACTCTCCGTTCTCTAATTACCACATATACCAGCATGCACTGGGCTATTTATTGTGTCCCTATATGCATGCATGCATACGTGTGTGCGTGTACAACTGACTGTGTGGATGCAAAATAATATCCTCACACAGAATATAGAACAAATAACTTTGTAAAGCGAACAGTGCATTATATTTCTCACATAACAAACACAATTATTTTTAGACACTTATTTTCAGGAGAATATGTAATAGCTTATATAAATCAAATAAGATTGCATACATCAAAATTACTTGTATACATCAACAGTATAATTTGTATGGTTTTGGTTGTTCATTCTCAAGCTCTCATTGGACCTAGCAGGACATTAGTCCTAGTCCTAAAAGATTTCCAGCAGGATGTCGTCAAGAGATAGGGAAATGCACAGTGGCCGTTTTATTTGCACTAACACATCAGACTTTGATATATATGGAATTCTCATACATTTTCCGTATAGCTGATATTTTCAAGTCCAACAATATACATAGTCCATGATTACCTGCATTACCCATGATTAGTGCGGTGTTGCTAAAAGTGAACATTTTGGAGGGCGCAAAAGAATGATGGTCAACAAGCAGAGGAATGGTGCTGTTTGCAGAAGTGTAATGGTGGATACACTCAAGGAGAGATCGGAGCAACTATGGACATGTTCAGTTTGCAGTGATGATGATCTGATGACTAACTAACTAACTATGATTACCTGTACCTCCCTCTCTAACTGTCTGTACTGATCTTCCCACATTTTGTTTTCACGACGAACTTGCTTTATCTCATTATCAAACTCTCTCCGTCTTGATTTGCAGACATCTGTACACTCTCTACAGAAAATGGCATACAGTAACCAGTTAGTCAAGGAATGGACATAACAGTATTATTGTATGAACAAGAATAATATAACATTATAACAAGTTATCCAAGGAACTGAGATAACCGTAATATTGTATAAAACATCAGAATATAACAACTTATTCAAGGAACGGACGTAACAGTAATATTGTACCCCTGTAACAACAATGAAAAATGGCCAATGAACAATGAAAATTTATGATGCCCATCACCAGATATCTTTCAAAACATACCTCGCTGCTGCTGCCATAGCTACTGCTCGAGCTGCTGCCGCTGCTTCTACTGTTTTATTTTTCTTCTCATTAGCAAGCTGCAGCTCAAGGGTAGCTCGGATCTTTCGTTCGTCTGTCAATTTTTTCTCCATGGAGGCAATTGTCTGTTTGTCCTGCTGCCGAGATGTAACTAGGTTATGTAATCTGTTGAAAAAAAACAAAAACTGATAAGGGCTATGCATTTTAAGCTGCATCAATAAGATACAATAGCAGCTACTCACCATAAATTTAAATAAAGAGGATAATGATAAGGATGTATTTTATAACTCAGCCTATTTAACATCGACACAGACAATTTTTTGAACAGATAGAATGCCAAGGTTCAAGACCATTGATAAAATAATAAATAATCTAAGATATGCAGATGACACAGGCACCTTTGGCAGAAAGTGAACAGGAGCTACAAAGACTAATAGCTAAAGTAGTAACAAAAAAATAAACCTTGTCATAACATCTTTAGCAGTACCCTGTACACTTGTACTAGACTTGTAACATGTCCCAGATTGCTTAATTTTTTAAAATTTCTGTCCTCAACAAGGGCCTTAAGTTTATCCCTCTCTGTCCTGCATATGATCAAAATTCGCTTCTTCAGGATATCCACCGTTACCATCGTCATCTTCGGCTGCATTATCATTTCTTTGGCAAAGCGTCATCTGCCACTGATGATTTGTTCTCTTGATATGAACAGAAGAAAAATTCTTGGACTCCTAAACCTGGTGCATCCGAGGCTCTTGATCTTTATAACAAGAACACCCTTCATGACATCCAATCACTTCATCACAGCCGCATCAAACGCTCTAACATCACATCACCCCTGATGAATCTCGCGCCTTGGCGAATCTTCGCTGCCGGGATGATATTGTCATCAAACCAGCTGATAAGGGTGGGGCCGTTGTTGTGTGGCACAAGGACCTTTGCCTCCAGGAGGGCCACCAACAACTCTCTAACCCCTCTTTCTACACTGCTCGCACATCAGACTCGACGGTATCTAACCAGAAGGTGGTCAACAACACTGTGAACACCCTCATCCAGGACAACCACCTTCCCACCACTGCCAAGGCTCTTTGCATCGATAAAAGCTGTTTAGGCAGCCCTGTCTTCTATATGCTGCCCAAAATACACAAGGAATTGAATCCCGGCAGACCTATTGTCACAGCTTGCTCTTGTCCTACAGAGCACATCTCTGACTTCCTCGACAGTATTTTGCAGCCCTTAGTCGAGGCACTGCCTTCATTCTTGAAAGACACCAAGCATGCTCTCACCATTTTTTTTTCTGTGCATTTGTCTTCTGATCGCACCTATCGTCTGTTCTTGCTTGATGTTTGCTATCTGTACACGTCTATACCACATGCCGATGGTCTTAGGGCGTTGCAGTTCTTTCTGGACAAGAGTCTGCATCCTTCTGTATCTACTCCAACCCTTATCCGCCTTGCTAACTGATGCTCACACTCAACTCTTTTGAATTCGATGGACATTTTTTCGATCAGATCAGTGGTGTGGCCATGGGCACTAAGATGGGGCCTAGCTATGCCTGTCTTTTCATGGGACATCTCGAACATCTAGTTTGGTCTACCTAAGATGGCCCATTCCCATCTCTTTTCCACAGATACATTGATGATGGGATAGGCATTACTGACATGACAGAAGCAGAACTGTCTCGCTTCATCAACTTCATCAACAATTTTAACCCCGCTATTAAATTCACATCTACCATTTCCACCTCCTCTGTCCATTTCCTGGACATCATTGTCACTATTCATCCCCTATACCTCAGCACATCAGTCTACTACAAACCCACTGATGCACATGGCTTTCTTCTCTACACTTCTTCTCATCCTCCCGCCTGTCGCAACTCTCTACCTTACTCACAGCTTCTTCGCCTTCGTCGCTTATGTAGCGATGACGACGATTTTCTCGACAAATCCTCTGAGATGATTGAGTTCTTTCGTAGACGCTCCTTCCCTGACAGCATTCTTTCATTGGCTTGGCTCCGTGTACGCCAGCTATCTTGCCTTGATACCTTGAATAATTCCCAGGGTTCTTCCTCCTCCTCTGATAGGGTTAAACTGGTTCTTACCTTCCATCCCCATAACTCGACTGTCCGTCGCATTCTACTTAAACATTATTCCCTTCTCCAGTCTGATTCTGACACCCGTGACGCTTTCCACAAATTACCTCTGGTGGCCTATAGGCGCGACAAAAATCTGAAGGACATCTTGGTCCACAGCCACCTCAGGTCCTCTGCACCTGACCATTTTGGTACCGTGCGGTGCTCACGCGGTCGTTGTTTCACATGCCCTTATGTGGTTCAGATGCGCTCCATCTCATTCCCCAAGGCCAGTTTCTCAATCGATGAGGCCTTTACATGTGAATCCCGTAATGTTATTTACGTGATCATATGTAAACGCTGTGGTAAGCAATATATCGGTGAGACTGGCCTTAGACTGAGCAACCGCTTCTGTAACCACTTGCATGCTATCAAACACAGAACACCCACTCCTGTGGCCAATCACTTCAACGGCGATGGCAACCGTGGTGTCCTTGACATTCAGGTCACTGCCATCAGATCCTGCACCACCGATGATAGATCTAGGTATGCCCTCGAAAATCGTCTCATTTTCAAGTTGGGTACCATCAAGCCATTTGGACTAAATTCCGACCACTCTTTCGCTTAGTTCTCGGTCGTATTGGTCTTTGTTACGTCATTGTTTTGTTCCTCTCGTTCCACCTGTATTATCATCTTTGTGTACTTCCTGTTCGTATGCTTCCGGTATCTATCTTACTACCACATTTCACTTGGATACGCATTCATTTCTACTTGTGGTTTTTTTATGTTTGTATGTTATGTCCGTATCTTGAAAAAGGCCTATTGGTCCGAAACGTCGATTTTGTCCTGTGTATTGTCATTTGTAGATTATATTCTGTGTTTTGTTTTGTTGTATGTACCATATTTACATCCGTTAGTGATAGTGTGTAGTGTTTTAGTTGTCATTCAGTAGGACTTCATTACCTGTCTTCCACGTGAGTATTATTTTTAATTTTTTAAGGGAAATTATCATATCTGACAGTCCATACTGTGAAAAATTCAGAACTGACATGAGGTTGCGAACTTATCACCATGTGCCAGGTGATGGTAGGTGCATGTCTTCTTCAGCTGTGTTGTGTCTGTATAAAGGGTATTAGTGATGGAGGGGTTTCGAGGTAACATGTTCTTGCAGTGCAGGGAATTCAATAAGGTGGTATTTTACTGTTTCCCCCTCTTATCTGTTGCAGTATGGGGTATGGTCTGTGGTAATTCTTTGTAGGTGTTTGTTAAGCTGTACATGCAGTGTAGCCTATTTATGCTGTCATGTGGATTTTGTTGTGACATGTCCTTTTGAGCCAGTGCCCCAGCGGTCCATTCATTGTTGTTTACAGTCGTGATGTGTTTAGCTGTTCTAAGGTTGTTGGAAATTCCTGGTTGGGGCATACTTACTCACATTGTTCAAGCTACGTTATTATTCTACTCTAATTAATGAAACAGCAAAAACTTGCATCGCCTGGACATGTACGCCATCATGCATCCTTGCCAAAAACGATACTTCGGCGATCATTATTCTTCTTCTTTGGCGATCATCAACAACGATACTACAGGGAATACTCGATGGTGAAAGAAGCAGAGGACAAAGAAAATCACGGACAGACAACACCAAGTACTAGACAGGTTGGAATTTTTTCCTCATTTATCCACAACGTTTAAGATTTAAATCACTGGAGGACTGTGTCTTGATACAACCCTTGTGGTACCCCTACAACACTGACTGGTTATGTTCTTATGGACGAATGGATTCCTCTTCAGCTTTCATTCTCAAACTTCTGCTGGATCTCTCTTGTGGCAGGACAGTGACCCTACTAGATTTTCAGAAGAATTATTTTTCACAAAAATTATGATGCAAAAAATGTGTCCCCCATCATAAACAGAAAAAACGAACAAGTCTTATGTGATAAGCTGTGCTCATTTCACTTCATGAAAGGAACCAGTGTTAGGTGATAAGCTGTGCTCATTTCACTTCATGAAAGGAACAAGTGTTAGGTGATAAGCTGTGCTCATTTCACTTCATGAAAGGAACAAGTGTTAGGTGATAAGATGTGCTCATTTCACTTCATGAAAGGAACAAGTGCTAGGTGATAAGATGTACTCATTTCACTTCATGAAAGGAACAAGTGTTAGGTGATAAGCTGTGCTCATTTCACTTCATGAAAGGAACCAGTGTTAGGTGATAAGCTGTGCTCATTTCACTTCATGAAAGGAACCAGTGTTAGGTGATAAGCTGTGCTCATTTCACTTCATGAAAGGAACAAGTGTTAGGTGATAAGCTGTGCTCATTTCACTTCATGAAAGGAACAAGTGTTAGGTGATAAGCTGTGCTTATTTCACTTCATGAAAGGAACAAGTGTTAGGTGATAAGATGTTCTCATTTCACTTCATGAAAGGAACAAGTGCTAGGTGATAAGATGTACTCATTTCACTTCATGAAAGGAACAAGTGTTAGGTGATAAGCTGTGCTCATTTCACTTCATGAAAGGAACAAGTGTTAGGTGATAAGATGTACCCATTTCACTTCATGAAAGGAACAAGTGTTAGGTGATAAGCTGTGCTCATTTCACTTCATGAAAGGAACCAGTGTTAGGTGATAAGCCGTACTCATTTCACTTCATGAAAGGAACCAGTGTTAGGTGATAAGCCGTACTCATTTCACTTCATGAAAGGAACCAGTGTTAGGTGATAAGCTGTACTCATTTCACTTCATGAAAGGAACAAGTGCTAGGTGATAAGCTGTACTCATTTCACTTCATGAAAGGAACCAGAGTTAGGTGATAAGCTGTACTCATTTCACTTCATGAAAGGAACCAGCGTTAGGTGATAAGCTGTACTCATTTCACTTCATGAAAGGAACAAGCGCTAGGTGATAAGCTGTACTCATTTCACTTCATGAAAGGAACCAGCGTTAGGTGATAAGCTGTACTCATTTCACTTCATGAAAGGAACAAGTGTTAGGTGATAAGCTGTACTCATTTCACTTCATGAAAGGAACCAGAGTTAGGTGATAAGCTGTACTCATTTCACTTCATGAAAGGAACAAGTGTTAGGTGATAAGCTGTACTCATTTCACTTCATGAAAGGAACCAGTGTTAGGTGATAAGCCGTACTCATTTCACTTCATGAAAGGAACCAGTGTTAGGTGATAAGCTGTACTCATTTCACTTCATGAAAGGAACAAGTGCTAGGTGATAAGCTGTACTCATTTCACTTCATGAAAGGAACCAGAGTTAGGTGATAAGCTGTACTCATTTCACTTCATGAAAGGAACCAGCGTTAGGTGATAAGCTGTACTCATTTCACTTCATGAAAGGAACAAGCGCTAGGTGATAAGCTGTACTCATTTCACTTCATGAAAGGAACCAGCGTTAGGTGATAAGCTGTACTCATTTCACTTCATGAAAGGAACAAGTGTTAGGTGATAAGCTGTACTCATTTCACTTCATGAAAGGAACCAGAGTTAGGTGATAAGCTGTACTCATTTCACTTCATGAAAGGAACAAGTGTTAGGTGATAAGCTGTACTCATTTCACTTCATGAAAGGAACCAGAGTTAGGTGATAAGCTGTACTCATTTCACTTCATGAAAGGAACCAGAGTTAGGTGATAAGCTGTACTCATTTCACTTCATGAAAGGAACAAGTGTTAGGTGATAAGCTGTACTCATTTCACTTCATGAAAGGAACCAGAGTTAGGTGATAAGCTGTACTCATTTCACTTCATGAAAGGAACAAGTGTTAGGTGATAAGCTGTACTCATTTCACTTCATGAAAGGAACCAGAGTTAGGTGATAAGCTGTACTCATTTCACTTCATGAAAGGAACCAGAGTTAGGTGATAAGCTGTACTCATTTCACTTCATGAAAGGAACAAGTGTTAGGTGATAAGCTGTACTCATTTCACTTCATGAAAGGAACCAGTGTTAGGTGATAAGCTGTACTCATTTCACTTCATGAAAGGAACAAGTGTTAGGTGATAAGCTGTACTCATTTCACTTCATGAAAGGAACAAGTGTTAGGTGATAAGCTGTACTCATTTCACTTCATGAAAGGAACAAGTGCTAGGTGATAAGCTGTACTCATTTCACTTCATGAAAGGAACAAGTGTTAGGTGATAAGCTGTACTCATTTCACTTCATGAAAGGAACAAGTGTTAGGTGATAAGCTGTACTCATTTCACTTCATGAAAGGAACCAGTGTTAGGTGATAAGCTGTACTCATTTCACTTCATGAAAGGAACAAGTGCTAGGTGATAAGCTGTACTCATTTCACTTCATGAAAGGAACAAGTGTTAGGTGATAAGCTGTACTCATTTCACTTCATGAAAGGAACAAGTGTTAGGTGATAAGCTGTACTCATTTCACTTCATGAAAGGAACAAGTGTTAGGTGATAAGCTGTACTCATTTCACTTCATGAAAGGAACAAGTGTTAGGTGATAAGCTGTACTCATTTCACTTCATGAAAGGAACCAGTGTTAGGTGATAAGCTGTACTCACTTATTTTGTAAGTTTTCATTATCTTGCTGCAGCTGATACATCTCTGAACGCATGGCCTTTTCTTCTGATGCAGAATTACTGATTTGAGACCTCAACTCGTGCTCACTATTACGACTACCTTGAAGGTCTGCTTTTAACTTTTTTACATCGGTCTCTAACCTGAAACATTGGAGTGTTATTATTAGCAAATAAGATTGATTACTAATTCTTATGGCCTCAAACACTACACAATCAATACCACAGATATGTGGCCCACACCCAAAAGAACCATGACACATCATCTAGATGTTCAGATTGTACATAAACATAGGTATAAATATTAATATATATATATATATCCATTTACATTACAGCGTATTGGTAGATAAACATATTTTATTGGGTTTGTCACACACCAGTATACTCATCCTGAGAATGTACATTTATAGTTCCCCTATTATATTATTACAACCTTAGAGCATAAATAGATAGACATATACAACTGTATGTACTGAATGCATATTAGGGCATGAGTGAGTATATTACTGTATGTACTGAATGTATGTTGGGGCATGAGTGAGTATATTACTGTATGTACTGAATGTATGTTGGGGCATGAGTGAGTATATTACTGTATGTACTGAATGTATATTAGGGCATGCGTGAGTATAGTTAGGATACTGATATTTGAGAGCAAATTACAGAAATATTGAATGTTTATGTAGAAAAGATGAACCAAAAATTGTCAATTAACTACACAAGGAAAAATTGTGATAACCATTAACTATGCACATCTAAGAGGCTATCATATATCTATCAATCAATCAAGTGCCATGCCGACTGGCGTAGGCGATCATGTTTCTCCACGACTCTCTGTCTCTTGTGTTGTCAATGAGCTCGGTTTGTGGTGAGCTTCTACCTTGCCACGATACAAGCCCATCTAGTAACTTTTCTCTTTGTCGACCTCTATCTCTTTTCATATATCTATATTTGTATTTAAAAAAATTATATAATACTGGTAAAACAAAAACATTTTTTTTCATAAAACACATTTTAAAAAATATAAAAAACTTTTTAAAAGGGATTTTTACAGGAGCTTCAACCAACCAACACACCTAGTGAAGTAGGGGGGTCTTTGCCACACCTTCTGAACAAGAATACGGATACCAAACAACCCATAACATCAATGAAAGAGAACCTACACAGAACAAGATGAGTCACTGCACTACAACTCGATGATCAGAAGCAGCAAGATCAGATGAACCAAGCAGGATACACAAGAATAACAATAAGGAACCGTTCCATTAGATGACATAACACTGTAGAAACCCACATGACACCCAGAAGAACACTTCAAGCCACACAATCCCAAAAGTAATTCTAAAGACTACCCCAACCAGGACCAATATCACACCACAATTTAGTCTTTTTTAGGACTTCAGCAAGAAACCAAAGATGCTATCCGGCTGGGCAATTCTAGTGGGTGAAATTCTGGGCAATTCAAAATAACCAGGAAGCCATGTCATAAGAATCAAAGGCCCCCAGACATCCTGATATAACAAAATAGGAATTTATTCCTAGGTTGAAAGGGACATGCCTTGGCCATATGAGGCAAACCCACTGTAAACAAAGATTGCTGATGATGGTTGGGATTAAAAAGCCAGTGTTATGGAAACAGCAATGATGTCAATCCAAAACAAAGGAAGAATGAAAAGCTGAAGTTGACTGATATGGATAATAATAATTGCCAATCGCAGGCAATGATAACAATAATCTCAGACTTGTGTTGTATCTCTCTGGTGTGCTCGAAGTTGACTGAAGTAAAAAATTCTGACACTGAATTCCCTGCCACTTTTTGGACATTCAGAATTGGGCATTTTTTCACGGAATCTCTGATTAACAATGATCCCACTATATTTCAAGTAAGTAGGAAATGTGTTTTATGTTACAGTTTTATTTGCGGCAATGGCCTAACACATCCAACTTTGGCTGTACAAATGTTAAACCGAATGGATCACAAAAACTGGGATCTCTCCTGCTTGTATTAATTTAGCAATCAATTCATTGCACCAAGGTGCACAATTCGACTTGCCATATTTTTAATTGCCCAATACACTTCTATGATGGGTGCTGGAGTTCTGTTGTCTAGTTGAATTTTAGTCTGTGACTATGTTTGGGTCTTCGTACATTTCCTTACAGTATTCCATCCACCTGACATTTCCATGTCTTTATTTTCTGTGTGTTTCCTGACGTCTTTAATTGCTTGTGTGGATGGTTGAAATTTTGCTGTCAGCGCTTTCGCTTCCGTTAAAATGGCTCGAGCCGACATATGTGTTGATTCTCACTCGTCACAAATGGAAGTGTAGTTCGATGTTTTGGGATTCTTCATCTGGAATAGGTGGACTCATTCATGTATGTATTCATTAGAGATCACAGTGTAGCCAGGTGAGGTTTTCCCGATACAACACTGTGAAAGGATTAGCAATCCGACAGTGAGAACTCAAGTCGCTAGTAGAAAATGGAGGGTTTACCGGAGACAAACTCAAACGATAAACAACGAGACATCCGACAAAAAACTGACACAACCCCAATCTTAGAATACATCAAGAGACAACAGATCAAATGATTTGCACACATCAGCAGACTACCATCAGACAGCATACCACAGCAAGCTATGCTACACAGATACAGCGAAAGCAGAGCTGAAATGAAACCTGAAATAAAAGACGACAAATTCCACAATATACTCAGCACACAAGAGGGCCGTCTCTATAAACTCTTCTACCCCTGACGCAGAAAGGCAAAAAAGGGTTTAGTGAATAGATAGATAGCGCTTTAACTTCTTTAAACATTATTCTTGTGTCCCCATGTTCATGCAGTTGCTTAATTTCTTTACACTTGTTGTCGGTGTAGTTTTTCTTGTCTTGTCCAATGTTTCTTCAGATATGTTTAGTTTGTCTTATATTCTTCTCACTGTTTGTCATCTTTTGGTGATTTTAGTTTTGTTGTTGATCACTGTAATATTTTGAGTGTGAAGTAATCTCTTCTTTTTGTCACTCTTTGAGGTATATGAGCCTGTGCAGATATGTTGTTTGCAACTTCGTCTGGTGCCATCTTCTCCTGAATGGCCATCAATGTACTAAACTTGTTCTGCACCTTCACACTGTATTCTGTTGGTATTACTCTAGTGTCATATCTGAGGGACCTGGTGCTTTTCTTTAACCTCTTGAGTCTTATCTTTATTTAGGAGCTGGTGGTCACAGAATCACAATCAACTCCAGAATATGTCTTACGGGAAATAGACTGGATCTTCATCTGTGGTATGTATTGCTGAAGTCTATTTCTTTTATTTCTTATTTTGTAATTTGGTGATGTCCAGTTGTATAGACGTCTGGGATGTTTGAATAGGGTGTTAGAAACTACTAAATCATTTTCTAGACAGAATATTATCAGTCATTCTCCTCTTTTATTCTGCTGTCTTAAGCCAAATGGGTCTTTAACTCTGCATTCCTCAGGTCTTCTTTCCCTACCAACTTTCGCATTCAGGTCACCTATTATTAGTTTGATATCTTGTTTATGTGTCTTATCTATTCTGCAATTTGTCATAAAAATCCTCTAGTTCTTGTTCTTCAGCCATGGTTGAAGCATAAACTTAGATTATTGTAATGTTGCGTGTTTTACATTTCAGTTTTATAATTATGATACAATTATTTATTGCATTGTTAGTTAGTGGTCGGATCATCATCACTGCAAACGGGACATGTCCATAGTTGCTCTGATCCTGAGTGTATCCATCATTACACTTCTACTGACAGTACTAGTCCTATGTTTGTTGACCATCATTCTTCTGCGCCCTCAAAAATGTTAAAATGTTCACGTCTAGCAACACTGCATTTCAATCCCTGATCTTTAATCCTGGTCATTGAAAAGAAATCATCATCCACACTAGTCTCACTCTCGCTTGCTATATCTCTTAAGGAGTTCAAAATGCCAGCTTGATCCATTGCCCTGTGCCACAATTGCGCATGATGCCACTTGATCTGCTCTTTCATTGCCTCGAATATCCATATGCCCCGGCACGAAAATAAATTAACCACTTTTAGTTTCACCTTTCTCAAGGCCTCAATCCACTGTTCGTGAACGAGAACCACTTGTACCTTCCTAATCATACTCATAGTCACTCAACATGCAGACCTGTGTTACCTTCTGTGTGCATATCCATTCAAATGCCATGGTCATGCTACTCGTAGTAACTGCAAAGGCCTCACTCTCCTCCCTGATTGTTTTACATGCACACTGAGCTGTGAAAGCCTAAGCACTGCGAACATGTCTAATCACAGATCCATCAGTAATCACATCTCACTGACTAAAGCCTGCAATTCTTTACCCACAGCTGTTGGACACCATTCTCTGCATTCCCTGCTAAGCTATATTACTATTCTCAGAACGAATTTCAAAATCTGTGGGTAGACTTATCCATTCCACATATTGGGTTGTATTTTAGCATCGACCTTGCTGTCTCTTGAAATGAGAGTTAAAAATAAAGGCTACTCCGTATTTCTATCTCTTTTCTCTTCTTGAAAAATTATAGTTGTTCCTGTTGGTGTTGTAAAGTGTCCTTGTTCTTCCCATCTATGTTCTGATATTCCCATGTCTACTCCAGTTCTTTCCATCTCTCCTTGCATCATTTGTTTACCCTGCTACATGCTTCGCACATTCCATGTGCATATTCGTGTCAGACCTTTGGCCGTCACGTTTACCAGTACTAGCATTGTTTTAGTTCATTTCCCATTTATTTTGGGTCTGTCCAGCCTGAGGGACCTGCTGTCATACCCTTGAAGCTTAATTGTGATCATCGTGAGTTTCTTGGTATTGTATGGTATTCTCAGTAGCTTGCCATTGCTTTCTGAGCAGGTTGAGGTCATTTATCGGTTACCATCCTTGAAGTGCCTCAGCCAAATACAGGGACTTTCCAACTCATCCCCCTGTTGACTGAAAAAATGAAATTATCACAATCTCAAAATGGATGTCTACACTGTCAACCAGGGAAAGAGTAAGGAAGTATATAAAGCTCAAATGTCTGGACAGCCACCAAATAAAACAAAGACTAAGCTGGCCCACAAGAAGTAATTAAAAAATAAGCTGTTTCTACAGATATAGACTTTAAAAAAATAATCCACGAAACTCATGTTGCCATGAACATTATGCTGATAAATCCATCGATAGCTTATCACGTAGAAGATTGTCCTCGTGCACATAATGTCAGTGATATCAGGTGCATTCTACACTACGTTTACCTTCTCAAATGTACGAGTCGGATATCCATTTGGTCATGTGTTTTGAATTCGAGTCCTGTGTACTTCTTCTTCTTGTTCATTCTCAAACTCCCACTGGATCTAGCAGGACCATGGTCCTACTAGATTTCTAGCAGGATGTAGTCCAGAGAATGGAAATACGTTGTGTCACCGTTTTATTTGCGCCAATGGCCCAACACATCCATCTTTGGCGGAGTCCGGTGTACAATCTGATTTTTACCGTATTCATTTTTATATACGACAATGGCCTATTTTTTTATGTGAATTTACAGAAGAATAATAAAAACACCACTAAGAAAGCTATATTTTGTTTTTGTTGTCTCCTTGCAGTTTTTTCTCATTTTCACTTAGTTTAGATTTAATATTATATTATTACATTTACCGCCACTCTGGCAATAGTTTTTGTGAGGAAACCATTTGTCACCGTCTTCTTAGTTGTTTTCTTTTATAGTTGTGTTGTCTTAATTGGTTTGTGTTTCCTTATACAGGTCCCAATAGGACAGACACGTTGATAATTGTCTATGTTCTTTATTTTATTTCTTATCATTTTATATTGATAGTTAGTTATCTTTAGTAACTTGTGTACTTGATTTAGTATTTGCCTCTCATTTTTATAGCAGGGCTGAGAGCGTTGGTCTCACAACCAAAAAGTCTAGGGTTCAACTCCTAGTATGGACTGGCTTTATTGTGTGTGTCGGAGAGTAAATTAAAACTCACCCTGCAGTTGATAATATGGTGACATAAATGGCATGGAGCCTTTATCACAAAAGCCAACCGCAGCCTCCATGCTACCCCCTAATGGGAAACTTGCATTATTGAAAGTATAGCCCCCATCGAGGCCAGAACCTTGAAGTGGTGATGGGGCTTAGTTCAGCCATCAGAGGCTGGAAACTAAGACTGGTCGGGCACTCCCACTCGAGCAGGACCATAGTCCGGCCCAAGTAAGCAGAGTGCTGAAGACGGAGGCAACCAGCCAAAAGGCGCACAGATAATCAGGTTGCCACACATAAAACACAATGGAAACATGTCTGCATCTAATAAACGTTATGGTGCCTGCCCTGTGGCGGACGTTCAGGCAGGGACGGTGCCGGGCCCTATACCTCGAAAGGGCCCAACCTCAGTTACTGGAAGTCCTTCTCAATTGCCCCGAGGAGCCAGGAGGCAAGGGAATAGAGTTACTGGCCAAACAAACAAACGACCAATAAAAATAATGCACTGGAATGCTGACAGTAAAAGAGATGGATACAGCAAAAAATTGGAACTTGAAAATGTCCTCAGTGAAGAAGTTAATATATGCTGTATCCAAGAAACACACCTCAGCAGCGACATAGCCTTCAAAATCAGAGGCTACCAGTGCTACCGATCTGACCGAAAAGACAGGCGAAAGGGTGGAATTCTGACACTAGTTAAAAACAATATCAGTGCATGTCAGCTGGAAGTATACATGGACGGGGCAGAATACCAGATGCTCCACCTAAAAACAGACAGTGCAGAATTCCATCTCCTGAACTACTACTGCCCAAATGATAAACCATTGGCACTAGACACAATTCCAGACAAAGAAAGGCTTATGGTGTGTGGTGACTTCAACAGCCACTCTCAGAGCTGGGGCTACGATCATATCGACAAGAGAGGTGAGGAACTTGAGAGCTGGCAGGATGAAAATAATCTCATTCTTATTAACCAGCCAGCAGACTCACCAACCTTCTACTCGAGAGCATGGCACACCACCTCTACACCAGACCTGGCATTCTACTCACCAGGCCTGGAATGGGACATCACACGTATCGTTGGAAAGCAGCTTGGGGGTAGTGACCACAGACCAGTATTTCTGGAAATTCACAATGAATATACCAAGGACAGCAGCACACTCACTAGGTGGAACTATAAGAGGGCAGACTGGAAAATGTACCAGCATTTAACCAGTGTTCTAGCTAAGGACATGAACTTGGACAAAGACATCAATAGAGCAGTGAGTGAATTTAATAGATGTATACTACATGTTGCTAGTAAAACCATACCCAGGGGGGCACGCAAAAACTACAAACCCTACTGGAATGATGAACTGGAAAAGCTGCAAAATGAGATGGAAACATCTAGAAAGCAGGCTGAGAACAGACCTAGCCAAGAACATCACAACAAATATCAGCAAACAAAGGCTAAATTTCAAAGAGCCAAGTTACAAGCCAGACGGAACAGCTGGAAAGAAAAAACAGAGTCGCTGAACCTAGAAAGAGATACTAGGAAATTATGGAAACTTGTAAAACAACTAAATGATGAAGGTACAGGGAGAAATACCAGGATCATACTTTATAAAGATAAAAACATTTTAACAGGTAAACATGCAGCTGATTACTTTGCAGATTCCTTTGCAGAAGACAATAACATCAAAGTCAGCCCAGACAAACAACAGGAGGTTCGAGAGAACCAGCAAAACATTGGACAAGGCGAACCTATACCTGAAGTCATGGAGGCACCAATCACAATGAGAGAACTGGAGCATGCAATATCCAAATTGAAAATGAAAAAGTCCCCTGGAGCTGATGGAGTGTCCAATGAAATGATTAGAAACCTGGGAATTGCAGCAAGAGCAAAGCTACTGCAGATCTTTAACACAAGCTGGTCCACGGGTAATGTACCACAGGCGTGGAGAGAAGCAATAATGATACCACTCCTCAAATCAGGAAAAGATGGCAACACAGTCTCCAACTACAGGCCCATCAGCCTCACAAGCTGTCTATGCAAAACAATGGAACGCATTATCAATCTTAGGATGCAGTGGTACCTAGAAAGTGAAAACCTTCTGGTATCACAGCAAGCAGGTTTCAGACAGTGCTACTCTACTGAAGATCAGGCAACCTACCTCTCCCAAGAGATTGAGGATGCCTTACAAGATAAGAAACTGGTACTAGCAGCATGGATAGACCTCAGGAAAGCATTTGATAAGGTCTGGAAAGAAGGGCTCCTAAAGAAATTGCGAAATTGCAGGGTTAGCTCAAGAATGTATAAATGGGTAAAAGCATACCTGCATAATAGAAGAGCCAGGGTACAATTAGATGGTCGCAAGAGCAAGAAAGTTCTACTGCGTCATGGAGTCCCCCAGGGAGGAGTCCTGTCGCCCACACTTTTCTTGGTTTACATCAATGACCTAGTTGCTGAACTACCACACGGGATCAAAGTGGCAATGTATGCTGACGACCTGGTGATCTGGTGCACGGAAGAACATGCGACAGTGGCCACTAAACAAATACAAAGAGCTATCGATGCCATAACCTTATGGGCTAATAGATGGTGCGTCAGCATTAACACAGATAAGTGCAGCACTACACTTTTTACCCTCTCACCAAAACAAAAAGCCGGTCATATCAAAATAGATGGAGAGCTCTTGAAAGAAGACAAACAACCCACATACCTCGGAGTTACTTTTGATGATAAACTGACATGGAAGCAGCACATAAACAAAGCAACAACAAAAGCCAGGAGGAAGTTAGCTATCCTGAGAAAACTAAGTGGAACCACATGGGGAGCCAGTGGGAATATACTCAGTAAAGTTTACCAGCAAGGCATAAGACCACACCTGGAATATGGTTCAGCTGCTTGGTGTCCTGCATCAAACACCACATTGCAAGATCTAGATAAAGGGCAAAACCAGGCACTTAGAATAATGTTGGGAGCAATGAAATCAACACCCATAGCAGAGATGCAGAAAATGGGAAGAATGCAAACACTTGGCGAACGCAGAGACACAAAAGTACTAATTCAGGCAGAAAAGTTTCAGTGTATGCCAAGTCATCCAATGAAGGAAAGATTCCAAAATCTAGCAATGGGACGACTGAAAAGAAGCAGCTTTATCCATCAAGCTAAACGACTCCGCAGACAACTTACAGATCTACCTGAAGTTGACAGCCCCTTAAGGCCTGTACCAGAACAAACCCCGTGGAGTGAAAGACATGGAATGCCAATATATATTCAGACCCATGTGAAAGGAATACTAAGCGTGGACGAACAGAACAGTGTGCAGCGAAGGACAGTCACCCTCAGTTTCCTGGATGAGGAATATCCACAAGATATATGGGTCAGAGTATACACAGATGGGTCAGCACAGAATGCCGTGAGGAATGGAGGTGCAGGTGTATATATAGAATATCCACACAAGCCTAGAGATACAATCAGAACACCGACAGGAAAATTATGCAATAATTATGATGCAGAAATCCAGGCAATTAGTGTGGCAGCTAAAAAACTGCTGAACTCCAACTCTGACCTACAGCCTGTGGTATTCCTGACAGATGCAAGGTCAGTGCTTCAAGCTCTCCAGTCTGAAAAACTAACAGACTTGAAAAAACTACTTAGCGAATTGTCTTACCAGTATAGGGTAACCATGCAGTGGATACCCTCTCACTGTGGAATACCAGGAAATGAAAAAGCAGACCAACTGGCTAAGGAAGGTGCTGCCGAAGACCAACCAGATATACCAATCACCTACCATCAGAAAAAACAGATGATCAAGTCAATAAGAAAGCCACAAACACCAACACAAGATGACTATCATATTATGAACAGACCAGAACAAGTTATAATTCTACGTCTCAGAACAGGACACAACCGACTCCGCAGTCACATGTATACAAAGTTCAAGATTGGCAACACAGCCATGTGTACATGTGGACAGGCAGCACAGAGTGCCAAACATATACTTCAAGAGTGTTCTGAGCATGAAACGCTGAGGCAGACATATTGGCCAGAGGAAACAACACTGGAATCAAAGCTCTATGGGACACTGTATGAACTACAAAAGACAGTGAGTTTTATTAAGGAGACAGAATTACAGATATAGACATGTTTCAAGTGAACGAAAGAAGAAGAAGAAGAAGAAAGTATAGCAGGGTCACCCAGAACACTTATGTGATAAGAGAGTGTGTGTTATCTACAACTGATCCCACTCACCAATAATATTGGGCCACATTTCAACAACCAATCCACAACTCTGTGTCTCTTGTGTTGATAATAAGTTCAGTTGGTGACTTTCTTATGGTGACAACCCATTAAGCAGCATCTTTTGTTTTCCTCCGACTTTTCCCATATTCATTAAATATTGAAGCTCTACTTTTCTTATAACTCGTTCTACATGGTCTACCAGAAAAGCTGGTCGACAATCTGCTGTTTGGTGATTAAAAAAATGTATTACCACCATATTCCCCACTGGTCTCAATAATGTGAAAGGGCATTGTTCTTATTTGATTTCCAACTATCAGTTTTTATTTCACAATATTAATATCCAATCCATATTCTTCTTCAGCGTTCATTCTCAAACTCCCATTGGTTCTCTCTTGCAGTAGGACAATGGCCCAACGATTTCCAGCAGGATATAGTCTAGAGAATGGAAATGCTTTGTGTCGTCATTTTATTTGCACCAATGACCCAACACATCCATCTTCGGGGACAATCCATATTAGCTTTTGTCACCTTGCCGTAAGTGTTGCCCTGGAAAGGAAAGTAAAGAATAGCAACACTATGACCTGCCATGTGTGTGGTAAGAGGTTATTAGGTAATGGGGAAGGGTTGGCCATCACATGCTATAGATCAAAACAACCTAAAAACCGTAGAACGTGTGAGGTCAAAAGGAGCAGATATCAACCAAGCTGTAAAATATGAGAATAACATTCTGTTCTGCATGACTAATAGCGGTGGGAGTTAGAGAGCAAACACAGAAGTTGAAGAGGTACCTTCCTGTTAAGCTGGCACGTATATTTGTGTTTTTATGTTTACAAAATCATACTTTTTAGATCAATCTTGTGTTTGTGACATGTAATGAGATTGTCAATATGAAATCAATTTTCATTCACAAAACAATGGCTTCTTTGAATACTGCTAATCTGAATATCAAAAACCTTCTGCAAACTGAGGAATATAAACCAGACAAACAAGTTAGAAATTATTGGCTTTTAAAACTTTAAAATCAATCACAGATACAACTTTATTCATCCCAAGAGTCGAACGGTTAACGATCAGCATAAATTGAGCAAGAAATATTGTGTGACATATAGAGAACACCTGGAAAGTTATCTAACTGAATTCATGTAAAGGTCATGGCTAGCCTAGTACAGCCCATGTGACACTATTTTAATGAAATAAAAGAATACTGGTCCCAAGAATAGATTGTACCCACAATCCATTTTGCACTCTTCTTTCAAATACATCTGTCTGGCTCTGTGGCGGCCAAGGTACCGGGTTCAGATCCTGACACAGGCAGTTGTGCATCTGGACAGTTCAGAAAGCAATGGCAAACTACTGAATGTATTTATATTTCCTAGAAAATCACTACAGCCAAAAAATGCTGATGGCTGCGTTCTGAATAGGATACACAATCTTTTCAAATAAATGTCTATTTCTGAATTGTTTCCCCTTGTATTTGTTATTCCCCTTTTTCCCTTGGTTACAATATATTTTGTTTCAGATATTAATCACAGAGGTTGTGGTGGCTGAATTACCATAATGGTGACCTCCACTATTTTTTATGGTTATATAAAAAATATCTGATATAACCAAATTTGACTAACATCCGCAGTTGAAAGAATCATACCTCACCATAAGAGGTACATTTTTATTAACAATAAATGTTTCACTAAATGTGAGTTTCCACTTAATAGGAAAAGTATCAATGGTAGATGCACTGTTCATTTGTTTGATCAGTTTTTTAAATAAACAGACAACATGTGTCAACTTACCTTTGAATGACTTCATCTTTATTATTTGTGTATGATACAGGTGATGGTGAAGGCAGTAGCTCTCTGTACATATTTTTCCCTTTCTTTGATGAGGATGAAGATGACGAATGTGTCGCGGATAAATTAGATGATGAAGTGTTAGTGCTACCATTCTCCTTAGAACTGTTTATTTGTTTACTAGTAGGTTTTACAGAGGGCACAGGGATGGACGATGCTGCTACCTGAGTAAATGCAGCCACAACATTGCTATTTCCTAACTTAAATCCTTTGCCTGTCTGCTGTTCGTTGACAAAATTGTCAACATTTTCATCAAACTGATTAACATTGGATGACTTTCGTGTTAAGCTTTTCTCTATATATTCTAACTCATCTGCTTCATTACTATCACTAGTTTTTGTTGATTTCATTTTTACTGTACTCGGAGAAATGTCTCTGTCCTCTTCTGGTTTTAACGATGGTAACACTTTTTTGCTGGTTGTATTTGTCACCCCATTTGATATGACCTCCTCTTCTGACTTCAGTGGTAAAGCTTGTAGAAAAATAAAATGGAAATGAGGTTACATACGCATTTCTCAAGAGAAAATCAAGTGTTGTTTCGTAATCATATGTGACTAAATAAAGAGATAAACATGCCTTCAGTTATCAAGAATCACTTTTGGCAGTAGTGAAATAGCATAAAACTTGGTTTTGGCATGTAAAGAGACACGACTCAATCATTTTCTAAAACTATTTTGAAAGGAATGCTGAGAATACCATGGACTGCCAGAAAAATTAATGCGGAGGTGTTGAAAGAGTCAAATGCAAGACAGAGCTTAGTCAATTATATAAGAAAAAGACAATCTTCATTTTTGGCCACGTTATGAGAACAAAGAGGTTTGGAGAATATAGTCACAACAGGCAAGATTGAAGGCAACAGAGACAGAGGGTGATAACATGAGAAAATATTAGACAGTTTAACAACCTGGCACGGCAGGGAAGCAAAGATTCCGATACATAATACTGGAGACTGAGAGCTGTAGAGAACCATGATCACCTACGCCAGCTGGCACGGCGCCTGATTGATGATTTTGAAAGGAACCAGTTGAGGTGGGGAATGAGAAAAAAATGATCTTGGACAGACAACATCAAGGAATGGTCATGGCAAGATTTTTCTATACTCATCAAAATGGCTGAGGACAGAGATGTTTGGAGGGCTTTTAGTGTTGATATCTACAATGTGATGACATCTCTACAAACTTCATGAGTCATTATATTATTATTGAATAGGGAGTTAAAAGTTTTGAATTAATTAAAAAATTAAGCAAGCAGCCATTTTCTGTACATTTTTTAAACATGAGAATCATGCTTTTTCATGAAACAAACACATTCTCACACACATAACTTGGACATATTTCTGAATACACCATGAATTATACTGATTCAGTATTACAATCAACACTGGAGAGTTTGTTTTTTTATTTGCACCTGTGTATAACCATAGACATAAAGGCCAAGCACACATCATACGTAGGGGATTTTTCTACTCAATTTTGCATTTTGAACTAATTCTCACTAGTATAATTGGGAAAACAAGTACTTCTCCAGGATAGTTTGCTCACCGGTCTCATGCAGCGTCACTTATCTTGGTACATCTGACTTTTTCTATACTTTTATTTGGCTGGTGACACAAAGTATATGAAAGTAACAAATGATCAGTTGCACCAGCCAAGATGAGTGATGCTGTGTGAGATCAGCACACAGGATAATTCTGGAGAAACTTGGAACACGATAATGAAGTTTTGCTAATCACCGGTAACACAAATAATAACACATACAGATGTTTTGATCAAAAGGCCTTTATAAAAA
Organism: Meghimatium bilineatum; assembly: GCA_034231615.1. NCBI lineage: Eukaryota > Metazoa > Mollusca > Gastropoda > Stylommatophora > Philomycidae > Meghimatium > Meghimatium bilineatum. The sequence goes on from CM067311.1 coordinate 27,351,697, forward strand.
CATAACATGATACACGAGGAGTAAGAAACAGCACTGTCCACATTCACACAATATAATGACGAGACAGGATCAATCTGAAAGTTCAGAAGAGTATAAATGATGAAAGAACTAGGATAAGATGAAACAAAACTGAACAGAAAGTTCAGAAGAGTATAAATGATGAAAGAACTAGGATAAGATGAAACAAAACTGAACATAAAGTTGCCAGAACTCTAGAGAAGGACTTGGTGAATATTACATGTAAAATCCCAGCTATTTTTGGTAACAATTACCCTTACTGTGACACCCTTGCTTGAATAGATCTCTTATGGTATTACACACATCTTTCTTGCAATGTCTCCACAGTGATTGTTCAATGTTCACCATGTTTTCAGAAAACAGAGATTTTTGTTTGTTTGCAGAAAATGTTGACAATTATTTTATACAAGCAAATTGAGCATAATTCAATGTGAACATTTGAACTGATTAAAATAATGGTTTGACACCCAGTAATGATTGAGTTTTTTTCTGTCCCAGGGTGAATTTAAAATCTCAGCCTATACATGATGTTGCGACAGCAAGGGCATGCAGCTTTTACCACACAGCTACGCAATCTATCTCCCTGCAACTCCCTAATGGGAAACATGCAGTATTGAGTTTTTAAAATAGTTTCATTTATTTATAGTTATGTAATATCATACGATGAACACGATATCAAGGCAAGAGAAAGAGGATGTTGGAGGTCCCTTCCAGCCAACTTCTGATGCAATGACAGCACTTGATGATGATGAATTATTTAAACTGTGAATTGATGAAATAATCCCTTTAACAGTAAGCAAGTTGCTCTTGACATCCCAAAGCCTTTCTGATAGAAGCTCATGTTCTCGGTTGTGTGAATGAGGTGACTCCCGGACTCATATAAGGTATCAAATGCATGGGTGTATAAAGGGATTTATGAATGCTTGCTTAGTCCCTGAAGGAAGACATTACAGTGTGCCAGTATTCCTGGATTATCACATCCTACCAGAACAGAACACACTTCTGAGCCAACCTACTCATCATTGTTATGTCAGATTTGTTGACCCATTTGCAGTAATGGCACATCTAGCATTTCCTATCACCAAGAAATCTATAACATCCTATCACATGAAGGACAAAGGTGCAATGTCTGCATCTCTTCATGATCTATGGAGATTTGATAGAAAGCAAAAGAAATTGAGACACTATGCGGCGAAGATTTTTTCACAAGTGACAGGTTGTCAACCTATACTCCAACTCAACTTAGTTGTCTCCTATGACATGCCTGGAAAGAAGACAGTGGTCCTATTCTTTGAACTCTGAACAAGAAGTTCAGGCACCAGCTACCATACAGGTGAAAATTGATTTATTGCCAACAATTTTTTCTTAGAATTTGTTCACAAACTTCCACCGGAACTCTCTTGTAATAAGACAAAGATCCTACAAGATTTTCAGAAGGATGTAGTCCAATGAATGGAGATGTGCTGCATCACCATTTTATTTGTGCCTATTGCCAGACACAAGCAACCAATACAAAGTTTGTGAGCACTATGAAATTTAATACACACCACAATGTTGTAGATACTAATCAGGAGCAGATATAATTAAAACTTTTAACTTCACATTGAATTTCTTTTTTGAAATTTGGGGGGAGGGGGATTATATTGCCTCTACTCTTATGATACAGATAGAGAAGTGGTGGTTGAAAACATTTTAAATTGAGATTTTCAGTGTTAAATGTTTTATTTTTTGACAATCCCATGACACCCCCTCCCCAATCTCCCATTTATGGATGTGGCCACTGCCAAAATGATACACTCCTTTACAACTTTCATGCTTGACAAAACATTGATATAGACATATTGGTTGACAGATTATTAAAGATGTTGCTGGGTGGTGAAAACTATTTCTGTTGATAGTTGAGCTGTGATACCAGTTGGCATATTTTTGTATAGTCTTGGTGCTAACCCTAAAGTATACTTCTCACCAAACACTCTATGATGCCGTAATGTCTTTGACAATTTGTTTTTCTGAACCCGATAAATAATCAATTAAATGCCATGCAGGCCCACAGATAAGGGGGTTCAAACCTACACTAAGCCATTTAGTTTCCTTAGCCCCTTTAGTTGTTCTACCTGATCCCAGTTGCGCTAAATTCTCTTACCAATTTTACATTCACCCTGTGCTTCTTCATCTTCTGCGTTCGTTCTCAAACTCCTGCAGATCAGCAGGATGTAGTCCGGAGAACGGAATGCGTTGTCATTGTTTACAGCATTGCTGTGATATCTGCGCCTTTCAGCCTGACACATCCGACTTCAGCATGGCTTTGGGTCACCAACCCTATATCGGATGGGACAGCCAACTCCGTCCTATAACCTCCTTAGTCGCCTCGTACGGCATGCATGGAAGGTAAACAGTGTTGCTATTCTTTACTCCCCTTTTGGGCCCGACAACACACAGGCGACCCTGTGCTGATTCTCTTTCTTGTCCTAGAAAAATAAGAGATTCCACTGTACTTAATTTTTATTGACACTAGAAAATATATACTGCATGGATGGGATGTTTGACGTGTGCTGGTACTTGGCAATTTCAAAGTGAAATCATTTTTTTAGCAGTGAGGAAAAAGAAAATATGACAACAAGCTAACTCACATAAAGTAACCTTAGTACTTTATATTGTATTTATTGCTCATCTTTGGCAGTAAGAGAATTTGTTCGAGTAAACTTTGAAAGTGTAAACTAAAAAAAGGAGCGAATAAACTTTGTGCGCAGCAACTAAAGGGTTCATGTAAAATAATGATGTTGATCACAGACTATGGTTACCTTTTGGTTTATTCTCAGCATATTGTATCTCAGCAGGTAGAGCTTGTTGTAATATTTGAAGATAAAAGTCATTTTCTTTATGTATAACTTTTTGTCGACGCTGAAACAAAAATCATAAAATCAATTTCATTGAAAAACTGCAGGAATTTAAATATCTTGGGAACATTTTTATAGGGAACAGAATAATGGATAGAGAGATCAAGATATTAGATGAGAATTTTTTTTAACTAACTACGTAAATTATTAACTTACACCAATCTTGAAACATAAATCTATCCCAGTGGAAAACAAAAGGGAAATTATCAATTCAATTTTCATACTAACATTGTTTTATCAATGTCAGATGGTGGACACTACATAAAGAACAAGAGAGAAAGCTTACTATGTATGAAATAATATCTATAAGAAAGGCAGCAAGCAGAACAAGAAGAAACCCTGTGATACATTAAGGTTACAAGAACTGTTGAAACAATGTCTGATTAAATATATAGATAAATGGGGACTGAAATGGTTGGGTCACTTAACTCTTTCTGCCTGTAAAAACGATATATCGTTGCAGATAGACATCCATTTCGGACGTATTCACGATGATTTGTTCTTATAAATATGCCATCTAAATTTGCTTCGTTTCAATTGTAAATGAATTAGTATTAAGCTATTTAGCTGTTTGAACTTTAGAAATCTGGCTAACGAAACCCTCGTGGTACTGTGTGATTAGACGTGTGTGACATGTTTAAATTTATTTTCAAACAAGATAGATTCAGCTTATCTGAAATTAGCAAAATGGCTTCATCTTCCACTAGTAAGAGAGCTCAAAGATTTAGAAAACATCAACTTTATTATTCTTTGAGAGTTTATAATTGGAGATTATTATTTCAAGTGATGTGTTGGAAAACTACAGTGTTTTTCATTTTGACTGGACACTACGAACTTGGAAAATAAATAGACCTAGATCTAGTATTATTTGTTAGGGAAAAATAACAGCTAAACATTTATAAAACTGTTCTCACGATATTGTTTCTGAAGAATCAGATAGGCCTAGTGACAGCAATAATACTTTTGCACTATGTTATACAGAAAATAGAGTTAGACCTAATGATAATAATAATATTGAGTGGAATAAAGTTCAACTTTGGAAATCCAGTACTTGGGAATATTTCATAAAGTTTCACAATATTTTGTTCATTTCTGAAATTTGACATGAAACACACAAAAATGGCATAAAACAATAGGCAGTTGATAGATTTACTTCAAATAAACTAATTATAATCAAGAAATGGACAGTCAAGGCATCTACTTTTGTAAGATTGGATAGCAGTATTTCAAGACAAGTAAAATTGAGGGTGAGTAAAACAAAATATGTTTTAAAAATGTATGTTCATCTAACATTCCTGTTTGTGGTGTAATTTTTGTATTTTGTTTGTTACATTCTTATATTGTATATGGATTCCACATTCAATTAGCTTTTTTTTGGTACCTTATATGACCTTCCATAGATAATACTTTGTCTTCAGAAGGCATGCACCTAAATCATGTTGAGGTTTAAAAATTTAGCCTAAAATGAATTGTGTCCAAATCCTGATAATAATTCCGTCCTGAAAGAGTTAAAGAGAATGAACACATACTGAGCAGAATGAAGAGCTTACAACATGAGAATTGAAACCCCAAGAGGCAGAGAAATGCCAAGAAAAAAGCAGAAGTGGTTACTCCTGAGATGTCACAATATTACTGCATATCAAGCGATCAAACGTGCCATAGCCAAAAGACTGATTGCCATTCAATCCTAGGAGAAAAAGCAGAGAAAAGACAATAAATAGATTGAGAAACATAAAAAATAAAATCTGTACACTGGAGAATTAATAATGCATTATGTGGGCTCTGTTGTTAAAGATAAGTTTTAGAAATAAAAATGTATCATAGATAAATAAAAAGTGTGAATGGAAGTCTTCGCTGTTATTAATCTTTAATGTGTGGCCGTTGAGTGCGTTCAACAACAGTTTACACTATCTAAAATATCTGAGGTCGAGTGTACAAGCACTACAAAGGTTACTAGGTCCCTGGTAATCAATATTTAAAAATAATCTGGTATTTTATTCAATTGACAACCTTTTCCTGCAGTTTTAGTGGCAACCATGTGCCAAATGTCATTGAAATATCAACATTTTCGGAATATGTTCATAATTTCAAACAAAACAGCACCATGACATTGAATTGGGTTTTATAGACTTTTGTTTTATCATATTTTCATTAAAATCATTATGGATTTTGATTCAAACGATTATTTATGGAGAGAAGTTATTTTCACACTCGAAAATCGGCTACACCACGCTGCTTTATCTAATTTGAAATTAAAACATCAACCAAGTTGGAACAAGACAGTTTTGGACTAAATCTAGATGGATTTTCCTACGTGAAATTATAACAATTTGGCCATAAATACTGCAGAATTAGGTCTATAATATACTGTTGTCACTCCAGGACATTTGCAAAATAAAGTCAGAAATTTTGTATTATTATAAACTTTTTTGGGGTTAATAACTTGCTTCTTTTTGTGTGAAAAAACATCTTTGCAACTGTCTTACATGTCTCATATCACACACACACACAAACAAAACTTACACCAATATATGCAGAATTCAATTCTTTATTTATATGTACAAATATTATGTAAATATCTCTAACAACAAAAAAGTTATAGCATTTTCAAAACAGTCACCACCTATTATGTAATATTACCAAAATATAATCCAGCAGCAGGAGGAAAGTTAATTTTTTTTGTTTACAGCATGCTAAAGGTTAATGTAGCAGACAAGAAGTGAGGGACACACATACACACAAAATACAACAATTATGCATATATGCCATCTCCACATCACAGGTAATTAATAGATTTTTCAGAAATTTAATTCCGTAATAAAGACTGTTTTCTGTGTCTGACTTTATTCCCACTGACAACACCGTGAACTTTTCTTTTATTCTATAGTATACTACACAATTCATGCTCACAAAGAATGAGTAAAATGTAATCAACAGTTTGCGATAATATTGCAAGAGACCTGTGTCAACATTTTTTAAAAAGAACCATAGTAGGGTTTTCTAAGTTGTCATAAGCACCCAAGATATTTTTAAGTTGTCATGTAAGTTCAATATATTCTTAATTTGTCATATACGCCAAAGATATTTTTCAGTTGTCACATGCATCCAAGATATTTTTCAGATGTCTAAGATTTTTTCAAATGTCATGTATGTCTAAGATATTTTTCAGTTGTCATATATTTCCAAGATATTTTGCCAAGTTTCTAAAAAAAATTGTTATTGCCTTGTTCTCTCTCTAACTCACGCTGATTAGCAGGATGCAGCCCAGAGAATGGAATGTGTTTATTGTCTAGCAATTTAATCTACATGCTGAAGGTTTGAAAGTCGCATTATCTGCCTATCAGATATATTCCCAACAGTAATGCAATAGTAAACTCAGTACATTCAAATGTACATGCAAATATAGTGAGACTTTCCTATTGTGGAAGCTCCACAGCATTTCATCAATTGTGCTTTTCTTTGTGGGGCAACATTCTGAGAATACTGCATTGTACATCACACCAGTCCTGACCATGGTCCTAGCTGCCAATGTGTACAGAGTGCCCTGGTGAAAAAGCAATTTCTGTACACGTTTTCCTGTCACAAAAAACCAGGCACAATTTCCTGGAGAACTCAGAATCTGGCAAACATAATTTGAGAGCCCCCTTAATGACGGAGAATGTATAGTTAGCAGTCTTATCAATTCTAGTGACCATTGCCCAGAACTGGGTTGCTATGCACACCTCTAATGGGAAAGGATCATGGTAGGGGAACTGAAAATAGCTTAAACTCTGCATGATGCAGAAAGGAAGGCCACAAGCCCCTAATTTCTTTTAGTAGACTTCCCATAGCATTGCACACCACTGAGAGTGAGTCTTCTGACATGAAATAAAGCTCTGATAAACACCCCAATTTACACAGGAAGTATGAGCTAATTGCTCACAATTGTGGGAGATTGAAAAGGAATCTCGAAATTTAATGCTTTTGTTACTGCAGAAGTTGGATTTTTCAGGCCATTTCTGCAAATAAAACAGCAACAATGCACTTCCATTCTCTAGACTACATCCTGCTGAAAATCTAGTGTGACCATTGTCCTGCTACCAGAGATCCAGTGGCAGTTTGAGAACTGATTTTTAAAAAAACCATTTTTTTCCAAACCACAGAATATTTATTTTTAATTAATTGTACAAGAAAATGATGAAAGATCAAGACCCTTTTGAAATAAGAACTACAGTGCAACAGGTTTAGCTCATCATCATGTCTTGTTTATCATGGCTTGACATTCTGTTTTGCAGTCTGGGTCACTATAGACCTGATCATAGTCACCCACTCTTATTTTGAGTATTACGCTTTTGTTTACAAATTATAATTCTTCATGAATAACACAGAATACATATAGAAATACTTACTAATCTCATTCTATATGAAACATAACTTTTAAAACCAAAACCCAATGTTACAACTGGATATCCAATGCTGAAAATAAATAACATCGTTTAAGAAGGTCAATAAACAGTTACATCAAAGTCAACTATAAATAACTCACAAGACATCTAGTTTTAATATATAATTTCACCTAGGAAATTTAATACAGGAAAAGAAAATATATGTAGAAAATATATGGTTTAATTAAGAGGTTATGATACAATTATGCAGTGGCTTTTGATAAACAAAAAAAGCAAATGGGGATAGTGAAGTATATAATGCTATATGTGTGTAAGAAATAGACCCCACAATACTTGGACTTAGAGCATTTGGAGTGAGATAACTAATACCTGTTCTTTCACTTTCTAATAACAACAATTTCACAATTAATGAGTAATGTAATGAATTACAGGTTGGAGTGTGTGTCGCAGTATATATACTATGTAGGTAACGGGTGAACAGCTGATTGGAAATGGCAGAAACTTCTCATACACAGATGACATTATGTAGTATGTTAAGGTTTATAAAGAAGACAAATTGTTTAGGATCTACAAAGTGAAATGGATCGCATTAGCCAGTGGTGTTGTGCATCTGGAGCTCTGGTGAAACAAAGAAATCAGCTATGACATGGTTCTCTGTGAATAACCACACTGTTCATGCACTAATGCCTTCTACCAATCTATGTGGAGAGATAATACAGAGATCATCAACTTTAAAATACCTGGGGGTGTTATTTGAAAGATGTCTGTGTTGTAATGAGCATGTAATTACACAATCCTGAGAGTTCAAAAGTGTTTGACAGCAATGAGGGTGGTAGCTGCTGTTTTTTGTGAACAACAACTTCTTGCACTGCTATATTAAAGGCTAGTCCTGTCTGTGATAGAGTATACAGTGACTATCCTGAACCCATAGCCCAGTGCAGATTGTTAGACGTTAAAGGATACAGAATGAAGTGATGCTCCAGAGATCATTCTTGGATGTTCCAGAGATACAGAATGAAGTGATGCTCCAGAGATCATTCTTGGATGTTCCAGAGATACAGAATGAAGTGATGCTCCAGAGATCATTCTTGGATGTTCCAGAGATACAGAATGAAGTGATGCTCCAGAGATCATTCTTGGATGTTCCAGAGATACAGAAATAGTGGCACTGCGCTTCTTGCTGTATTATCCTACCACGATGCAAAGAGCAGATATTTGCCATGCTCATCTATACCTGCATATCAGTGCTGACATAAACCATCCACTATATGATGCCATTGAAAAGATCAAAGGAAACAGATTAAAGGGGGAGGGGGTGTCATGACTTAGGGGAAGAGGGTGTTAGATATGCACATTAGGAGACCATAGATTCTGGAGATAAGTGGGAAATTAGGCCTATAAAGTTTACAACTTCCATCTAAGTGAAAATCATGCTTTCCAGAAAACATGACAATCAAAACATGACTTTCAGTGCTCGGAATGTAGCCAAATGACCTGTAAAACCCCTCCCGTAAAGATTTTTCGCAAAAAAGTTACCATACTTCCCACGAATAAGAGAGAATTTTACACAAAAAACAGATGAATGACTTGATTTTTTTTATGTGGATAAAAACACCATCCTTAATGAAAACATATCTACAACCATGATATCAGCTAAGCTGTAAACCATGGTACAACATATTTCGTTCTCCTGACTGCAACCAGGACATGGGTTCCTAGTTCAGGGTGCGAAGAATAGGGCCACTGTCTTCTTTCCAGGCATATTTTAGGAGGCAACTAAGGAAAGTTGAAGAATATGCTGAGAGAAGCTGTCACCTGTGAAAAAATCATTCTCACAGCTTCTCGTCTCAATTTCTTACTTTTGTCTTTAATCAAATGATCCGCATGGAAGACGAAGATATGTACGACAGTGGCAATTGCACCTTTTTCTTTTGTGGCAGACTACTAGGCTGTGGTAAATACTAAATGTACCATCACTGCAGACAGATCAACAAATCTGACAAGAATGAGATAGATGACCCAGAGGTGTATGCTGTACTCTTGGCAGGACATGATTCTGTGATACTGCCGCATTAGAATGCCTCCCATCTGAGACTTAAGAAGCATCAATAATTCCTCCCCCTAAAACCACATTATTGGAGTCTATGTGTTGTCAAGAGCTACACATCTACAGCTAAAAGGATTATTTCATCATCAGTATCCTCAGGAGTTTACAAATAAATACAGAAGATTACCTCTGAATGTCTTCTACCACCTTTGTGTGGTAACTATTTGAAACAAATGACTAGCTATATTCATCCAGTATGTATTTAGAACATGTATGAAATAATTGTATCTTTATACTTTACAAATATAAAGAGAGGAAGAGAGAACAAAAATAGGTCTACATTGGAATTAGTAGATGTATTTACAATTTTTAGCAGAACTGACAAGAAAATAATTATATATATATGAGTATATATTATTATGAGTATACTCTCGGGTTTTTTCTACACATGAAACCACCAGTTTTATTCTACATAAACCAGTGCAGACACATTTTCAAATATTTTTGGAAGATGTAGCAAATATTTTGTCATATGGAACACATTATAAACTGAATTATTTTAAAAAAAATTTGGTGTGCACAGAACAGAAGGTGCTAAATATAGCAGCTGTGCTGAAAAATGCAGCACAATACACTTGCTCAAATGATTCAGATCACAAAGCAAGATATATGTGGCTATGCTTGAGCAAATGAAAGCAAAAAAACTGTCAATCCACAATTTTCTTCTTCTGCATCAGTGCAATGGTTAAACATTCAGTCCGATATTGTCATGTATAGATAGAGCGGTTTCTTTTAGGCACAACATTTGCTTGTATATGTTACAAATTACTGGCACATCAGGCAGGGAGTATTCATTGTTATTTGTAAAGTATAAAGATACAATTATTTCATACATGTTCTAAATACATACTGGATGAATATAGCTAGTCATTGTCAGCTTCCCCACAACTATGTAGTATGTGGTCTGTGTTGCTGCTCAAAGATGCAGCTTGCAGAGTCACTGATACCTTAATCTTCAATTTTTCTGAGTACACATTTGTACACAAAATTATAATTTTATAGGAGTTGGTTTCATGTTCAGGTTTTGCTCTCACAAGTTTACAGGCTTGGTATGTCTTGAGAGCTGATTCAGGTTCTGCAGTCTTTAAATATGAACGTTAGCAACAATGGATTTCCAATGCTATCACTCTCTCTGTCTTCTGGTACACTCTGATAGGTTTTTGAACTGGTCTCAATTTAAAATGTTAAATATTGGCTATTGAACTGACTTCTGCCAAAGACAAATGTGACAGGCAACTGGTGAAAAAATAATGGAGACACACAACTTTTCATTCTCTGGACTACATCCTACTGGAAATCTAGTAGGACTTTTGTACTTCTACAAGAGAGTGGGAGTTTACGAATGAATGCTGAATAAGAACTGGAATGATTTTGAAAATGGTAAATATTGACTATTGATTGAAGTAGACTCATTTTAAATATGTTAAATACATGTTTGTACGTACCAGTGGCAAGCAAAGGGTCTACAGAGGTCTAAATTAAATGGCAGACTTTTCAATTCTCGAAGTCGTATTGATGCCTCAATATACACAAACAGCAACCATAGTGAAACAGTAGGAAGACAAATACCTCTCTCTAAAACAAAGAACATCATTAGAAATTAGATCATCAAATTACACTTGACAAAAATTTGATGCTTTTCAAAATATTACTTTCTACAAGAAAAGTAAGAAAAGTCATATTTACAGTTGATACTATAGTCCGTTCAGAATCGTTTGCCGAGATGTTATGATTTATAATTCAAAAAGTTCTTGATGATTTCACATGAATTTTGGCATACGTTGTTAAAATGTCCATGTCGCGAAAACATTTGTTTTACTTGATGTCTAGCTGTAACGGTTATTTGAAAGCGGCGAATTCTTTTGATGTTTGCCCATGTAAATATTATTTCGACCATAAACAAAATATTTTACAGTAATCTAGTGCAATGATGACCCATAGGCGTGTCCACAATATTTTACATGGTGGCAGGTGTAAAAAAAATTTAAAATATATCTTTTGTTCGTAGAGTCAATTTGATATTGTTCCATGCTCTTGGTGTGAGTTTCACAAATGTTGTCGCTGCCTTTGAAATAAGTACATATATTTCTTCATGTAAGGAAATTTTGTCTGTAATAGTTGATCCAAGATATCTGAACTTCTGTATTGAATCAAGCGGGCTAATTTTTATAAGTAATGGTTGATGGTTTGCTTATAACATTTTTTTGAATTGCTTGGGTGGTATTGAGCAATGAAATGTTTTACAAATCAACTTGTAAATTTTGCAAATCAAACTTTTTTTAGTGTAGACTTAATCAGAGTAATGATCATTCATAATCAGACGAGTCAAATAGGTCGATTACTGTTTTCGGCTGAACAAACAACAAACCTTCCTTTTTCCAATATTCCTCTTCTTGGCGTAACACATGATCCTCACATTTCACCCAGTAGTCTTTATGTATATTTGATAGAGCCTGATTTGTAAGAGTCTCAATATCACATAATTTGAAAGTTGTATTTGTAGATGCTACGTGTCCTTTAACTTTTGCCCAAATTAGCTCTATAGGATTTAAGTGTGCATGATATGGAGGTAGTCTCAAACATCTATGACCATGTTCTTCAATTAACTTGTCTATTTTAAATATCTTTGTTCGCTGTGTCTGTTTTACAAGGTTAAGCAATTCGGGTTTCAAGTACCTGTCGGTAAATGGTATGTGTTCTTTTATGAGCCACGTTTTGATTGCATCTTTTGTACTTGATGATGTTGGGATTCTATCTTCTACGTTCACTACGTTATGGTATGAAGCATTGTCCATTATCAGACAAGAAGGTCTATCTAATATTGGAAGAATACTTTTTTCGATCCAGTCTTCGAATATGTGCCCATTCATTTCGGAGTGGTAGTCTCTATTGTCAATGGATTTTGAAATGAAAATTAGATGAGCATTCTGCAACAACCCATTATGTCTGCTACCTGCATGTGCAACTATCAAACGTTGCCCTTTACTACTTGGTACTGATCTTTTAATACTTCCATCTGCTAACTGCCATTCCTTTTCATTTGTATGATGAGCGTTGATCCAAGTTTCATCTAAATACACAATATCATAACCATTCTCGCGCATTCCCTTCACGTAAATACTTGCTTCTAAGAGCTACCAGATGTGGCTTTTCACAAATAATGTTTTTTCCACCAGCATACTTTCTAAAGGTGAAGCCTGCATTTCTTACAGTTTTCCATAATAAAGTTTTTGATATTTCAATGTCGTTATTAGTTTTCAGCCAAATCTTCAACTTTCTAAGTGTCACTTCTTCGTTTTTATCAAACATTCTACATATTTCTCTTTTTACTAGGTCCTTATCGAAACTGTCTATCTTTTCTTTCCTTCCTTGCTTTCGTGAATTTGTTGGCAATAAATATCCGCTTGCTTCCACTATTCGATCAAATGAACGTTTACACAAACCTAAAATATGCATTGTTCTCTTCTCAGGATTTGATAAAGAACAATAAAGATGTCCCTTTTTACGCTCTCTGCAGAAGTATTGATAAATCTTTATAGCAATGTTATGCTCAGTAAAATATTTCGCTTTCAGATTCATTCTCACATAGACTTGCAGAAGGTAATATGCTTAGTGCCGCCTACATTCTGTAAATATTGAGACGTGCCTCTGACTTGTGACTTGAAATCGAGTCAATATCCGTTTTTGATTTCACATAATTCTAAGTTCAGGAAAAATAATATTTGGTGCTAAACGGGAATTTCCATATGTAACATTGCTTTATACAAATGTACAGCGGAAACAACTACTTTTAGAACGGTGCACATTCTACCGTGAGGGTCATGCCGTTATATTTAATAATCAGATGTGAGATGTAAGCATCTACATAATCCAGCGGTTGTTTATAATTTAGATTAACTTTTTTTTAATATAGGTTAAATAAGGTATCTTTGATACTGGATCACATTTCTTTGATAAAAAAATATTTCTATAGCGACATTATTATTCTAAACCTAACTTCAAATGATCAATCCAAATGAACAATACGTTTTTGATAAAAATAATTTAACATCTCGGCAAACGATTCTGAACGGACTATAGCAACCAAATCTAGCAATAATTTTTAACAAAGGGAATTGAATGTTCACTACGCTATTTTAAGAGACATGTAAATTAGAATTCAGGAACACTTCAGGACAATCACAATTACATTGTTATCTATACCACTAGATGTTATGATGGCAAAAATATTAAAGTTACAGGGTTATATCAGTCTTTTTCACTCCAGAGTCTTACGTCAATCTGGCACTCAGGCTTCTCCTGTGTATTAAGTCTTTCTTAGTTATAATTCACTGACTATAGTATGTGTCCTCATAGAAGTGTGGCTGATGTGCGTGTCCTCAGTTGTGGTGCATTGGAAAATCATGAAACAGAAAAAAAAATTCAGCCCTGTCTTCCATTACACAATTTAGGTTGCTTAACAGATAAAATATATATTGTGCCTGAGAGTGCCACTCATAACACACAACTCCGCAGCTTCAAGCAATAATCTTCAGGGATATAAAAAAAATTCACTTGATAACAAAACATCACAAATTGAGATCAAACCTGTGACCTCGTTAGCACAATGCAAATGGCCTAGCCACTAATTCAGGGAGATCTAAAAAAATGTGTTTAAACTAAAGGGAATGATAAAAATAAGATAGTTTGACTTCATGAGCTTGCAGTTGTTTGAATGTCAAAAAAATAAGATAGTTTGGCTTCATGAGTTTGCAGTTGTTTGAGTGTCACAAAATAAGATAGTTTGTCTTCATGAGCTTGCAGTTGTTTGAGTGTCACTTCTTCTTCTTCTTTCGTTCACTTGAAACATGTCTATATCTGTAATTCTGTCTCCTTAATAAAACTCACTGTCTTTTGTAGTTCATACAGTGTCCCATAGAGCTTTGATTCCAGTGTTGTTTCCTCTGGCCAATATGCATGCCTCAGCGTTTCATGCTCAGAACACTCTTGAAGTATATGTTTGGCACTCTGTGCTGCCTGTCCACATGTACACATGGCCGTGTTGCCAATCTTGAACTTTGTATACATGTGACTGCGGAGTCGGTTGTGTCCTGTTCTGAGACGTATAATTATAACTTGCTCTGATCTGTTCATAATGTGATAGTCATCTTGTGGCTTTCTTATTGACTTGATCATCTGTTTTTTCTGATGGTAGGTGATTGGTATATCTGGTTGGTCTTCGGCAGCACCTTCCTTAGCCAGTTGGTCTGCTTTTTCATTTCCTGGAATTCCACAGTGAGAGGGTATCCACTGCATGGTTACCCTATACTAATAAGACAATTCGCTAAGTAGTTTTTTCAAGTCTGTTAGTTTTCCAGACTGGAGAGCTTGAAGCACTGACCTTGCATCTGTCAGGAATACCACAGGCTGTAGGCCAGAGTTGGAGTTCAGAAGTTTTTTAGCTGCCACACTAATTGCCTGGATTTCTGCATCATAATTATTGCAGAATTTTCCCCGTCGGTGTTCTGATTGTATCTCTAGGCTTGTGTGGATATTCTATATATACACCTGCACCTCCATTCCTCACAGCATTCTGTGCTGACCCATCTGTGTACACTCTGACCCATATATCTTGTGGATATTCCTCATCCAGGAAACTGAGGGTAACTGTCATTCGCTGCACACTGTTCTGTTCGTCCTCGCTTAGTATTCCTTTCACATGGGTCTGAATGTATATTGGCATTCCATGGCTTTCACTCCACGGGGTTTGTTCTGGTACAGACCTTAAGGGGATATCAACTTCAGGTAGGTCTGTAAGTTGTCTACGGAGTCGTTTAGCTTGATGGATAAAGCTGCTCCTTTTCAGTCGCCCCATTGCTAGAATTTGGAATCTTTCCTTCATTGGATGACTTGGCATACACTGGAACTTTTCTGCTTGAATTATTACTTTTGTGTCTCTGCGCTCGCCAAGTGTTTGCATTCTTCCCATTTTCTGCATCTCTGCTATTGGTGTTGATTTCATTGCTCCCAACATTATTCTAAGTGCCTGGTTTTGCACTTTATCTAGATCTTGTAATGTGGTGTTTGATGCAGGACACCACACAGCTGAACCATATTCCAGGTGTGGTCTTATGCCTTGCTGGTAAACTTTACTAAGTATATTTCCACTGGCTCCCTATGTGGTTCCACTTAGTTTTCTCAGGATAGCTAACTTCCTCCTGGCTTTTGTTGTTGCTTTGTTTATGTGCTGCTTCCATGTCAGCTTATCATCAATAGTAACTCCGAGGTATGTGGGTTGTTTGTCTTCTTTCAAGAGCTCTCCATCTATCTTGATATGACCAGCTTTTTGTTTTTGTGAGAGAGTAAAGAGTGTAGTGCTGCACTTGTCTGTGTTAATGCTGACGCACCATCTATTTGCCCATAAGGTTAGGGCATCGATAGCTCTTTGTATTTGTTTAGTGGCCACTGTTGCATGTTCTTCCGTGCACCAGATCACCAGGTCGTCAGCATACATTGCCACTTTGATCCTGTGTGGTAGTTCAGCAACTAGGTCATTGATGTAAACCAAGAAAAGTGTGGGTGACGGGACTCCTCCTTGGGGGACTGCATGACGCAGTAGAACTTTCTTGCTCTTGCGATCATCTAATTGTACCCTGGCTCTTCTATTATGCAGGTATGCTTTTACCCATTTGTACATTCTTGAGCTAAGCCTGCAATTTCGCAATTTCTTTAGGAGCCCTTCTTTCCAGACCTTATCAAATGCTTTCCTGAGGTCTATCCATGCTGCTAGTACCAGTTTCTTTTCTTGGAATGCATCCTCAATCTCTTGGGAGAGGTAGGTTGCCTGATCTTCAGTAGAGTAGCACCGTCTGAAACCTGCTTGCTGTGATACCAGAAGGTTTTCACTTTCAAGGTACCACAGCATCCTAAGATTGATAATGCGCTCCATTGTTTTACATAGACAGCTTGTGAGGCTGATGGGCCTGTAGTTGGAGACTGTGTTGCCATCTTTTCCTGATTTGAGGAGTGGTATCATTATTGCTTCTCTCCACGCCTGTGGTACATTACCTGTGGACCAGCTTATGTTAACATCTGCAGTAGCTTTGCTCTTGCTGCAATTCCCAGGTTTCTAATCATTTCATTGGACACTCAATCAGCTCTAGGGGACTTTTTCATTTTTAATTTGGATATTGCATGCTCCAGTTCTCTCATTGTGATTGGTGCCTCCATGACTTCAGGTATAGGTTCGCCTTGTCCAATGTTTTGCTGGTTCTCTCGAACCTCTAGTTGTTTGTCTGGACTGAATGACGTTATTGTCTTCTGCAAAGTAATCAGCTGCATGTTTACCTGTTAAAATGTTTTTATCTTTATAAAGTGTGATCCGGGTATTTCTCCCTGTATCTTCATCATTTAGTTGTTTTACAAGTTTCCATAATTTCCTAGTATCTCTTTCTAGCCTCAGCGACTCTGTTTTTTCTTTCCAGCTACTCCGTCTGGCTTGTAACTTGGCTCTTTGAAATTTAGCCTTTGTTTGCTGATATTTGTTGTGATGTTCTTGACTAGGTCTGTTCTCAGCCTGCTATCTAGATGTTTCCATCTCATTTTGCAGCTTTTCCAGTTCATCATTCCAGTAGGGTTTGTAGTTTTTGCGTGCCCCCCTGGGTATGGTTTTACTAGCAGCATGTAGTATATATCTATTAAATTCACTCACTGCTCTATTGATGTCTTTGTCCAAGTTCATGTCCTTAGCTAGAACACTGGTTAAATGCTGGTACATTTTCCAGTCTGCCCTTTTATAGTTCCACCTAGTGAGCTTGCTGCTGTCCTTGGTAAATTCATTGTGGATTGCCAGAAATACTGGTCTGTGGTCACTACCTCCAAGCTGCTTTCCAACGACACGTGTGATGTTCCATCCCAAGCCTGGTGAGTGGAATGCCAGGTCTGGTGTAGAGGTGGTGTGCCATGCTCTCGAGTAGAAGGTTGGTGAGTATGCTGGCTGGTTAATAAGGATGAGATTATTTTCATCCTGCCAGCTCTCAAGTTCCTCACCTCTCTTGTCGATATGATCGTAGCCCCAGCTCTGAGAGTGGCTGTTGAAGTCACCACACACCATAAGTCTCTCTTTGTCTGGAATTGTGTCTAGTGCCAATGGTTTATCATTTGGGCAGTAGTAGTTCAGGAGATGGAATTCTGCACTGTCTGTTTTTAGGTGGAGCATCTGGTATTCTGCCCCTTCCATATATACTTCCAGCTGACATGCACTGATATTGTTTTTAACAAGTGTCAGAATTCCACCATTTCACCTGTCCTTTCTGTCAGACCGGTAGCCCTGGTAGCCTCTGATTTTGAAGGCTATGTCGCTGTTGAAGTGTGTTTCTTGGATACAGCATATACTAACTTGTTCTTCACTGAGGACATTTTCAAGATTTTTTGCTGTATCCATCTCTTTTACTGTTGACACCCTCAGCATTCCAGTGCATTATTTTTATTGGTCGTTTGTTTGTTTGGTCAGTAGCTCTATTCCCGTGCCTCCTGGCAATTGAGAAAGACTTCCAGTAACTGAGGTTGGGTCCTTTCGAGGTATAGGGCCCGGCACCGTCCCTGCCTGAACATCCGCCACAGGGCAGGCACCATAACTTTTTATAGATACAGACATGTTTCCATTGTGTTTTGTGCGTGGCATCCTGATTATCTGTGAGCCTTTTGGCTGGATGCCTCCGTCTTCAGCACTCTGCTTACTTGGGCAGGACTATGGTCCTGCTCGAGTGGGACTGCCCAACCAGTCTTAGTTTCCAGCCCCTGATGGCTGTACTAAGCCCCATCACCTCTGCACAGTGCTGGTCTCGATGGGGTTTGAGTGTCACAAAATAAGATAGTTTGTTTTCATGATCTTGCAGTTATTTGAGTGTCACAAAATAAGATAGTTTGTTTTCATGATCTTGCAGTTATTTGAGTGTCACAAAATAAGATAGTTTGTCTTCATGAGCTTGCAGTTGTAGGAGTGTCACAAAATAAGATAGTTTGGCTTCATGAGCTTGCACTTGTTGGAGTATCACAAAATAAGCTAGTTTGTCTTCATGAGCTTGCAGTTGTTTGAGTGTCACAAAATAAAATAGTTTGTCTTCATGAGCTTGCAGTTGTTTGAGTGTCACAAAATAAAATAGTTTGTCTTCATGAGCTTGCAGTTGTTTGAGTGTCACAAAATAAAATAGTTTGTCTTCATGAGCTTGCAGTTGTTTGAGTGTCACAAAATAAAATAGTTTGTCTTCATGAGCTTGCAGTTGTTGGAGTGTCACAAAATAAAATGACAGCTGGTTTGTGGAACTTCAACTCCCGAACTGTTCTTGGTATTCGCTCTCAATCATTCATTAAATCTAGCAATTTAAATATACCCTTACTTAACAGGTGGAAGTTTGTGCAACCAGATCAGGTGTGGAATATTTATTGACATCATTAACAAAATTACCCACTTTGAGTAAGAAGCCTCATCACAAAACATTGCAAACCTCTGAGTTAGAGCATTCTGGATATAAATAAACCTCTGGAAAAACTTTCCCATTCCATAAAAGTAGCAAGGACATAATTTTAAATGGCAACTGAAATAATTTACTTTGAGAAAATAACCTCTTTCACTACCACATAACTTATTGAAAGTCTTGTTTTGTTATATTTTATAATAATAAACAATCTCACTCTTAATCATAGGTATGGACGGTACTGAAAGCAAAATATTATTCTTTCTGTCTTGCACTATCCCTTCATTACATTTTTCTCAAATTATTTTCTATAAGTGCTTGTTTTTTTCCCCCTTCAATTTGTGTTTTCCTGCAGATTCTGAAAAAAACGATGACCTGTGCCATAACTAGATGTTATCGCAATACAAAACATACCTGTGTGCCAAACATACTGCACCCATACGTAAGTGCTAGCAGCAAAGAACAGCCACTGTACTGGTATAAACAAGTAGCATATCACATCTGAGGTTATGGCGATGCAGACAAAGAACACAGAGAATGCCTGAAACAAAATTAACACAATGAGTACAGAAGTGCCAGTACAGAAGATGACATTGTGAAATTAACTCTAGAAGTTAACATTACCAAATAATAATCAGACCCATAACCCATCAGGATCACAGGGTTGCCACATTGGAGACACCAGCACAAAAAGCCACCAAAACACCTCTTTCAGTTATTCAGATGAGTGTAGATAAATCATACATGGACCATTGTACAATGTTGCTATTACTGGGTCATCAATATCTTGCTTTTATCAATGCTAACTTCCATGCTATATTTCTGACCAAGGTCATCCAACTATGAGATGAATTCCCAGAATTCAAATTTGGAATCTTCCAAGAGTTTGATATCATCGTGAGATCAGAATGTGTTACAAAATACAGGTTCACAATTATACAATGAAATTCCATTCCACAAATATTGAAAGTACCAGTAATACTGCAGAAGTAAGATGTGTCACGCCATTGGCACAAATAAAACAGCACAATTTATTTGTTCTCTGTACTACATCCTGCTGGAAATCTAGCAATACCATGTCCCTGCTATAAGAGAGATCTAGCGGGAGTTAGAGAATAAACTAAAACATAAATTAGAGAATAAACATTTGTAACCATATTGAAAGTGGACACGCTGTAAATTATGACAAACTGCATTGTTTTCTCTGGACAACAAACTACTAATCTTCAAGATTTGTTATTGTTTGTGATCGCTCTCTGATAACCAACACAAAGATTCATGTGATTTCCACAGGGGATTGTGAAGTACATTGTGCTGTACACAGTTTACACCACAGTTGCATTATTTTCACCTTCCAGTCCAGTACATCCAATGGCAGTATGCCCTTAATTCAGGTGGTTCAAGAGTTTAAGGATGAATGCAGAAGGAAATGTATAACAAAATTTGTTCACCAAGATATGTGCTACGCTGGTAATGACGCTACACAGTGTTGTTTCCCAGTGCAAATTTATTATGTGATTTTCACCTGGTATTCATATTCACGGCAAATTATATCTTGAATCACCATCTACCATCAAAGACGGATGTGTCTGGCCATTAGCACAAATAAAACGACGGTACAGCGCCTCCATTTTCTGGACTACATCCTTCTAGAAATCTAGCTGGACCATTGTTCTGCTACAAGAGAGAACCAGCAGAA
The DNA here is from genome assembly GCA_034231615.1 of Meghimatium bilineatum. Taxonomy (NCBI): domain Eukaryota; kingdom Metazoa; phylum Mollusca; class Gastropoda; order Stylommatophora; family Philomycidae; genus Meghimatium; species Meghimatium bilineatum. The sequence goes on from CM067311.1 coordinate 27,372,258, forward strand.
GTTTGAGAATGAACGCTGCAGATGAAGAACCATCATCTGACATATTAACAAAGCTAAGTCATCTTTTTCTCTTAAGTGATTTCTAGATTTCAGTTTACCTTCGAACAAGTTACATCTTACCGACCAAGACAGGACACAACAGACTCTAAACAGCCATTTAAATAGACTAAAACCGGTTCTATCACCTCTGTGCTCATGTGGATAGGCAGAACAGACTGGATAACATATTCTGCAAGTCTACAGTGCACCAGTTGATGGTGGAGCACTGGCCCACAGAGACAGATATCAGCAGAAAGCTGTATGGTGCCCTGAGAAGCTTTCAAATACAGCAATATTTATCAAGAAACCTGGACTTGCTGTGTAGACATGTTAAACTGTGAACAAGAAGTTTACTTTCATACATACTAGGTATTCATTGCTGTTTATACTACTGATTAAACATCCTATAAATTGGGGGTGGCTACATTAAAGATAAAAATGGAAAAATAATATTTGATAAAACAGAAGCACTTACAAGATGGGCAAATTATGTGGTAGAACTGTTTGACGACCTGTGGAACAAAAAACCTACAATACACAACAACGACGGACCAGCAATACTGAAAGAAGTAGAACATGCAATAAAATCAATAATGTATGGAAAGGCTGCAGGCTCGGATAACATAACAGCAGACATAATAAAAACTCTAAATGAATTTGGTGTGGATATTATCACAGAACTTTGCAATGACATATATGAAACCGGTCACATACGTAAAGACCTAACATCATCAATATTCATCCCACTACCTAAGCAGCACAGGGCTGTGGACTGTACAGACTTTATAGAACAATAAGTTTAATGAGTCATTTAACTAAAATACTCCTCAAGATAATACATGAAAGAATTAAAAACAAAATAGACATGGAGGTCGGTGAAGAACAATTCGGTTTTAAGAAAAACAAAGCAACTAGAGAAGCTATACTTAGTATCTGAATAGTGATAGATAATAAATATATAGAAGTCCAAAAAAGTATCTATATTTGCTTCATAGAATACAGCAAGGCCTTTGACAGAGTCCAACATGAAAAATTAATCAAATGTCTTCAAGAAATAGGCATAGATGGGAAAGACATCAGATTGATTAGAAATATATATTGTGAACAGACTGCATCTATAAGGTGTGCATCTATGCACCGTACATAGAAATAAGAAGAGGGGTAAGACAAGGATGCATTTTATCACCAAGCCTATTTAATATCTACACAGAGAATATCTTTAAAAATTTAGAAGAAACACCAGGACTCAAGATCAATGGGAAAATAATAAACAACCTGAGATATGTAGATGAGACTGTTCTTTTAGCAGAAAGTGAACATGAACTAAAAGCACTAATAGATCAAGTCAATAAATCAAGTAAAGAATATGGACTGGATATAAATATTTGTAAAAACCATGATAATCAGCAAAGACACAGAAGAACAAGAGCTAAACATAAACATATGTGGAAGAGAAACTACAAGTAAAACTATCAATATTGCCCTGTATTGCCGGGGGGCCCAAAAGAGGAGCAAAGAATTGCAACACTGTTTACCTTCCATGCATGTCATAAGAGACGACTAAGGAGGTTATGGGATGGAGTTGGCTGTTCCATCCCATATAGGGTCAGTGACCCAAAGCCATGCTGAAGTCGGATGTATCAGGCCGAAAAGCGCAGATATCGCAGCAATGTTGTAAACCATGACACAACGTATTCCGTTCTCCGGACTACATCCTGCAAATCTGCATTTATGTATGGCCCAGCAACATGGACACTAAATAAACAAGACAGAATTCATGCCTTTGAGATGTGGACATATTGAAGAATAGGGAGGACACCATGAAAAGAGAAGAAGAAAAACAAAGAGGTTCTAAAAACACTTAATAAGAAGATAGAATTACTAAGAGAAATAAAGATCAGGCTAATAAAATATTTTGGACACATTAAAAGACACCTTATTGAAGACCTTACGTGAGGGTAAAGTCAATGGGAAGCAAGCAAGAAGTAGGCAGAGATACAAGTGGGAGAGTAACATCACAAGATGAACAGGTTACACTCTAGCAGAGTGCACCACTAAGAGACAGGGAATGTTGGAGGTCTGTTGCAGCTAACCTTCGTTTCTGAGACGGCACTTGATGATGATGATACTACTGATTGTAGTAAGCTGATTATTTCTGTTGGTATTAAATGTGTTGGTAATAGATGTATTTGTATGGTGTGACCATAATCATTACACTTTCAAATAAATCATAAGATTCCAACTGCAGTGGGGGAGGGGGTGGTGTGTGTGTCTCCCAGCTGTCAGTTCTTATTTATTTTTATGATTATCTTATTTTTATGAACTTTTAATTGGTATTACATATCGTATATGTGGCCTGGGCACTAATTTTCATCATATTTTTAAACTAGGTATACAATTTACATACAAGAGCTTATAATTTATCCTCTGAATAAAATGGTCACTTATAAGCACCTACTTGTGGGTGCACTTGGCATGTTTTTCTGAAATTTCTCCCTGATTAAATCTTCTCAGAACCTTTAGGGAGAATTATGCTAGTGTCAATCTTCAATTCAAAGGTGACATCTTTCGCATAGAATACACAACTAAATAACAATCTAGGTCACGTATTATCTCTCTGTTCTTATCTTACAGACTTTTAGTCCAAATATTGACACTATATTGTGTATATTTGTACAATTGAATTTCAACACCTCCATATTTATGTGATATGTCATTTGCACAAAAATATTGTCCTCACTGCTACACTGTAAGCCTATCAGTGCAAGCTATACTGCCTTTTTCAGATGGTCTTCAATATCCTGTGTTCATCATAGTCACAAAATATATTAGCCTGCATGTTATGATAGTCTTCTATGTGCAGGTCTTTCTGGACATCTCTGTTGGATCATCTTTATAGTAAACTATGATTTGTTTAACTCCAATGCAATATTTTTATTAACATTTGGTTCCAAAAGATGGAAATAACAGAGGCAATGGAGAAGAAATTGGGTTCATTTGAAAATAAATGTCTTAGAAAACTTAAATATTGACTGGGAAGTCAAACACGCAAATAATACACCAAATAACACTATATTTCAACAACAATAAGATGAAAATGATTGGCTTACATCTGACATACTTAATGCTAATAATTAAAATAGATTGCTACTACATGTACTAAAATCGGTTCCAGATGTTAAAATAAATTGACTTAAGAGGAACTCTTCATAAACAACTGTCAATGAGGGTATGACTATATGTCTCAATACAAGAACTACACCATGTGACAAGTTGCGACTGCACCAGAAGAATAGATTCCATTTCGTTGAACTATGATAAATTTCTACATTATTTTGGTTTCACATACAAAATTACAAGAGTTACGAATGGGTTCAAAGAGTGTAGAGGATTGGCCTCATTGTACTCAGGTTTTCCCATATGTACTCTGCCACTCTCAATGAAGCATCCTGTCGAGATTATTACTCAAAGCATGCAACTCCAAAGCTTCAAACAATAATCCCCAGGAATCTCTAAAAATCACTTTGTAAACAAGCAACAGAGCTAAGAAGGCCGAGATGAAATGTATGAGCCATATTTGTTGAATACTGAGAAAGATGACCACAGATCCAGAAGAGTGTAGTGAGTTTGTTGCTGCTATATGGGGCATGAAGGCTTTCACTAGGTCTAGAACAGGCATTCTCAATATTGTGTCTGTGAGAACCTCAGTGCCCTTGCAAGGAAATGCTCCCACATTGTGAGTTTAGATGTGCTCATGAGCACTAACGCCTGGTCTAAACTAATGAAAAGTCAGAAAAAGAGCAATAAGAGGAAAAATCATGTTAAATGATATTGCTGTGGGATACACTGTTAGGCAGGGATTATGGAAACTTAGTATTGAATGTGGTATTAGTAGAACTTGTCTCCAACTTTGCGGAATTAGGAGTAAATGAAATTATTGAGCTACAGGAACCATAAGTGTGTATATTTTTTTTTACATCTGCTTGGGAAGAAAGCATTTATGTCATAGATCTGCCCAGTGTACATAGTGTGGGCTAACAACCAATAACCAAATGTTTCACAATGAGTAAGGGTGAACTATCAAATGATATTTGTGCAATTTCTTTCATTCAGTTGTGATTAACCCTTTGAACCCTGGCCAACTGGCTCTTAAAAACCCCTTCCCCATGGCTCCTGAGTAAAAAATATATAAAAAGGACACCACAACAGATAGTTATTTTAAAAGAAATAAGATATAAAATTATGTTGTTATATAATATTGACAGACATTACGCTGTTCAGTGTTTTTGCTTTATGTGCCAGTGCTCACAGCACGTAGACCTTTCCTTTGGCCACAGATATTTGGTGCAATAACTGCACCAAAATTTGGTCTTTACTTTTCTGACCCACTGATGAACCAACATTACTACAACTGTAGTAATTTATACACATGCTTACGAAAAATATTCATTCGCTCAGGCGATCAATGTGCTATATCAATATAATTTTCAGAATAATCACCATCTAAATCTAATTCACCATCCTCTGAATCATCAAACACAAACTCAACAACCTGATAAGTTATTGAACACACAAAAAATCCTGATCTTCCTTTGTTTAAAATACTAACAAAATTATTAATGTGTATGCCATTTTGTGAAGCAGCAATCCCACAATGCAATGTGTAAATCGTGATATCAGTAAAATGTGTAAATTGAATTATTAATAATAATTAACATGGGAGACTATTTTGTGAAGTCAGACCACTGAAAAATTGATGTCTCATGGCAGCAATATTTAGTGTAAATCTCGGGTTCTATTAAATATTTTCGGCATTGTATCAGTGAACTGAACAATTTGAGGAGTTAATGGAATTGATAAATTTAAAGTCTCTTGGAAGCATGACTACCAGTACTATTGATCCATATTTATTAGTAGTGGTAGGTGCCTGTAATACATATTTATTAGTAGTGGTTGGTGCCTGTAACAGATATTTATTAGTTGTGGTTGGTGCCTGTAACAGATATTTATTAGTAGTGGTTGGTGCCTGTAACAGATATTTATTAGTTGTGGTTGGTGCCTGTAACAGATATTTATTAGTTGTGGTTGGTGCCTGTAACAGATATTTATTAGTTGTGGTTGGTGCCTGTAACAGATATTTATTAGTTGTGGTTGGTGCCTGTAATAGATATTTATTAGTTGTGGTTGGTGCCTGTAATAGATATTTATTAGTTGTGGTTGGTGCCTGTAATAGATATTTATTAGTTGTGGTTGGTGACTGTAGCACATATTTATTAGTAGTGGTAGGTGCCTGTAACACATATTTATTGGTAGTGGTAGGTGCCTGTAACACATATTTATTGGTAGTGGTTGGTGACTGTAGCACATATTTATTAGTTGTGGTTGGTGCCTGTAATAGATATTTATTAGTTGTGGTTGGTGACTGTAGCACATATTTATTAGTAGTGGTAGGTGCCTGTAACACATATTTATTGGTAGTGGTTGGTGACTGTAGCACATATTTATTAGTAGTGGTAGGTGCCTGTAACAGATATTTATTAGTAGTGGTTGGTGCCTGTAACAGATATTTATTAGTTGTGGTTGGTGCCTGTAACAGATATTTATTAGTTGTGGTTGGTGCCTGTAATAGATATTTATTAGTTGTGGTTGGTGCCTGTAATAGATATTTATTAGTTGTGGTTGGTGCCTGTAATAGATATTTATTAGTTGTGGTTGGTGACTGTAGCACATATTTATTAGTAGTGGTAGGTGCCTGTAACACATATTTATTGGTAGTGGTAGGTGCCTGTAACACATATTTATTGGTAGTGGTAGGTGCCTGTAACACATATTTATTGTTAGTGGTAGGTGCCTGTATCACATATTTATTGGTAGTGGTAGGTGCCTGTAACACATATTTATTGGTAGTGGTAGGTGCCTGTAACACATATTTATTGGTAGTGGTAGGTGCCTGTAACACATATTTATTGGTAGTGGTAGGTGCCTGTAACACATATTTATTGGTAGTGGTTGGTGCCCGTAACACATATTTATTAGTAGTGGTTGGTGCCCTAACACATTTATTAGTAGTGGTTGGTGCCTGTAACACATATTTATTAGTAGTGGTTGGTGCCCATAACACATATTTATTAGTAGTGGTTGGTGCCTGTAACACATATTTATTAGTAGTGGTTGGTGCCCGTAACACATATTTATTAGTAGTGGTTGGTGCCTGTAATACCGGTAGATATTTATTAGTTGTGGTTGGTGCCTGTAATAGATATTTATTAGTTGTGGTTGGTGCCGTAACACATATTTATTAGTAGTGGTTGGTGCCTGTAATAGATATTTATTAGTTGTGGTTGGTGCCTGTAATAGATATTTATTAGTTGTGGTTGGTGCCATAACACATATTTATTAGTAGTGATAGGTGTCTGTAACATACTTATTAGCTGCAGTTGGTGCCTGTAACACATATTTATTAGTAGTGGTTGGTGCCTGTAATAGATATTTATTAGTTGTGGTTGGTGCCTGTAATAGATATTTATTAGTAGTGGTAGGTGCCTGTAACACATATTTATTAGTAGTGGTAGGTACCTGTAACACATATTTATTAGTAGTGGTAGGTGCTTGTAACACATATTTATTCACTATTATTACTTCAGTATTTGTGTTACTATGGCCCAGGGTCACATACATTTTCAACAAAGAAGGGGTTTTACCTTAAAAAAGGTCATTTTCCAGTTTTTGTGCATAATTTCCTCTTTGTTGTGAGAAATTTGATGACCTTGTGGTAAACAGTCATTAAAAGAGTTTTATCCATCTTTAGCTTTTGGCTAAATTACTAGTTCTAAAGGTCATGTCTGATTTGCTTGGGAGTAGCGAGAGCAACTGAAGCCGTGTGAACCTCCCTCCCACCCCCACCATAATTTCATTTGGATAATTATATTAGCATTTCTTTTAATTTGTTAAAGTATATATAATTTTGAAAACTGAGTTACTCAGTGTAACTTTACAGATCTACTTGTCGTGCATTGACAATATACAAAGTCGACTACAAACCAGTTGGCGGAGTGGGGTGTCTTAGTGTTCAACATTGTTCCTTTCCCTTTAGAAATTAGAGCAGGACATTTAGAACTAAGAAAACAGTGAAAAATAGTATTTTTCCACCCTTATTGATTGTCCCCCTTATTGATTTTCATCAAAATTCACCAATAATGAACTGATGAACTTTATTTATAGAACCTCCTGCCACAGTGATATTAATTGGTATGAATGTCCATGATTCATGTTTTTGATTCTTACAGAAAACCTTTGTATTTATCATCTAAGAAATATACAAGTGTTTCCAGCATTACATCTTATCATCACGCATCATCTCTGTATTGAAGGTTGGCTGCAACAGACCACCAGCACCTTCTGTCAATTGTGTGCTGCACTCTACTAGACTGTATTGTCAATTTCATTATGCCCCCTCCCTCACTTGTACCTCTACATCTTGCAAGAAACACCTCAACCATAACGAACGTTTCAACAAGGTTCAGGTCTATACGTAAAGAGGGGAGGAGTTGGGGTATTCTGAACTCCAGCAGAACTTGACTTTTAGTACTAGGAACTTCACCGAAAGATAGGAAAAAATATATCCGGTTAGCGATTACTGAAAAGAGAAAGTCTTCAAATTCCCTGTCAAATAGTGTAATGTACATACTTAAATGGACGACTCGCCTTTTTTTTAAGTAGCCCCCGCCTTAAGGTAACATCTACGGCCCTGACAAGGTGCCATGTCTTTTAATGTTCAAAATATTGTATTTGTACTTCCTGCAATAGTCATTTTTTTCATACACAGTGTTGTCGGCGCCTCTGTGTTCTTGTTTCCATAAGCTCTATATTTTTCTACATACCCACATATAACCTCTCTTATCTTCTGCCATTAAAATTCGGTTGACTGGGAGACCAGCCCAGCACGCTCATTATTTTGTTTTCCACATCAATTTCTAGAATGGAATCTCCGCACACACTAAAACTCAAGCGTAGTATCTATGGCGTCACTGTTTGTGTCAGCTACGATCTCCTGTATGGCGTCAATGTTTGTGTCAGCTACGATCTCCTGTTCCAGACACGAACGAAATACTATTGTTAATTGGTATCGATCACACCCCAGCGAGTAATGAACCCATCACACGTGTCGCGAGGGGACCTGTCATCAACTTCCACAAAGAGATTGCACCTTAAGCATTTCGTTGATTTCATTTTTTTTTTAAACACATTATCTTTCTTCAGTTGCTAATAGCAACGCTCGTGCGACAACCGAAACCTGGACTTTTCGTTTAGAGTTCAAAGTATAGGGCAACTGTCTTCTTTCCATAAAGGGCGTAGAAGACAATTAAAGAAAGTGGGTTAATAGTGGTGGGGGGAGATGCTGAGAACCTAAACATGTGATGACGATGAAATAATACCTTAATCTATGAGCAGGTAGCTTTTGACAGACCATAACCTTTCCGACAAAAGGATTTTATTCTCTGTTGTGTAACTGAGACAATACCCGGACTCATATTAGGTTCTCTGAGAGGTTATGGATGCATATTTAGTCCAGGAAGGGAGACATTCCAGTGTGCCAGTATCCTAGAGATACCACATCCTGCCAGGGGCACAGCACGCGCTTCTGTGCCAACTATCCCATCATTCTTCTGTCCGATTTGTTGACCCATCCTCGGTGATGGCACGTCTAGCATTACCTGTCACCTAGGAGTCTGTCACAAAAGGACACAGGTATACTGTCAAACCGCTGGCCTGCACCTCTTCGTCATTCATAGGGATTACGTGATATAATGAGAGAGAGAGCGAGATTGAGACAAGATGATTTTTTTCACAGGTGACAACTTACCTTAGTCGTCGGATTGCCTAGAAAGTAGACAGTGACCATATTCTTTCCACATTGAACTAGAAGTCCAGGTCCTGATTGTCATATGGGCGGAAAGATGTTTCAAAAAATTAATTATCAAGCCCGCTGAATTCACATAAAGGGAAAGGCGGGGGGGGGGGGGGGGGGGGGTTCAGCATCCCCATGTAACAAGAGCATAACTTTTCGTACTAGGTACTTAGTCTAACGGTAAATATACCCTACTACACCCAATGATGCCCCATATAAGATCAACAAAATAAAGGATTGCATACGAAAATGGGTGAATGGCCTTTTATTTTTTTTAAAAAGACAACCACACATCCCCCCTTTTACTGAAGACGAATCCACGGTCCTGTCACTTTAGGCAGTAGATATGATTACTTTAAGAATGTGGTTTTACATTTTTTTTAAAGGCAATTTGTCGGTTTTCGTGTGTAAATTTCACTATTAGACAGGAAATTGAAGACTTTTTTTTGTAAAAAATCGCGGAGGAATTTTTCTCGACCTTTATTGGTTAAGTTCCTAGTGCTAAACATGACCAGGTTTGCTTTATGTGGGTGAGGTTTGAACACCCCCAAACTTCCTCCCCGCTTATCTACGGGCCTGCTGTCATTGTACGTATTATTACTTTCGTCTTCTGTCAAAGGAAATGATCCCCAAGTATGGCGAAAAAATGCAGATAACGGGCATTGTACCTTTGTTCTTTTGTCACGGGTTCCTAGGCGGAGAAGAATGCTAGATGTGGCATCACTGCGAATGGGTCAACAGATCTGACAGAAGAATGACTCAGAAGTGTATACTGCGCTCCTGGCAGGACGTGATGATCCTGGGATACTGCTTCATTGGAATGCCTACCTTCGGAGGGCTAAACATGCATGTATAAACCCCCTACCCCCCACCTAACAAAAAAAAGTCTTGATGTAAACTGTATATGAGTCTGTTGTCTCCTAGGGTACTCCAATGAGGAGGACCTGTGCTTCTGTCAGAAAGGCTATGACCTTAAAGAGCTACTGCTCACAGCTAAGGGATTATTCCATTATCATCACTACCACCACCAGGCAGATGTGTAGTCTTTTACACAACCCAACTCTGGCCATCTAATGCGAAGTAAACATCAGAGACAAATCAAAAGGTAAATACTCGTATATGCAGTTTTGTACCTGATATTTTTTTTTTCGTGTCTGAACTGTAAAATTTCTTTGCGTTTTTTGTCGTGGTAAACAGTTTTACAGAAATCTCACACTGTATAAACTGTATTTTATCTAGAAAGGCATGGATCATATATGACTATCAATTACCAACTGTTTTTATGACGATAGCGGAGTGACGTAGAAAGCGTCTGTGACGGCCAACGTATCGGGTTCGAATTCCGCACAGGCAACTGTGAATCGGGCCCATCCAGAAGGTAAAGGCAAACTACTTAACGTAATTATACTGTCTATAAAATCACTACCGCTCAAATATATATTCTGAGTTGGTAGCTACGTCCTAAATAGGATACGCTATAAATTTATAAGGTAAGATCGATCGAAGAAATATTTTCTAGTGCAGCGGCGACGAAGGGTGGTAATGTGGAAAGGGTTAACACTGCCACAATCACGGAAGAGGGTGAAAGAGGCATGGCTGAAGCATTCCAACTGAAACTATAAAGAAATCACATTGGAGCTACCCGCTCAAAGCTGAAGGAATTACTTCATTAAGTCTTTCAAAAATGTATTATTAAAGGGGCGAATAAAATAGAGGACAATATTAACCGTGAATTATAGGATGCCGACGGCATGCAACTCTAATATCTCCATGCAGAGCACAATCTCCGTGAACTGCAATGGAGTTTAGGCACTCATTCTAATTGGAAGGATTTGTATGATTTTTGTGCAGAATTGTAGTTTGGATACATAAGACGTCGAAATGTGCCGATAAATATATTTCTGTCATATTTCCATAAATGTGTGTGTTAAATGTTTCTAAATCACATATAACCTTTATATAAGCTACTTTAGTATTGAAAAATGTTCAAAACATGATCGGCTTTTGCAGAGTACATCGTTAAAGTTAACACCCCCCCCCCCTTTATAAAATAAACATTGAGACATTGACGTAAAGAACTGGGACAACATCAGTACAGGTAGTAATAAAACGTATTCAATTATCTAAATCAGCTTATGTATATCTTCAGACGTAAGCGGACATGAGTCAAATGATTGAGATCAGACTGTCCCCCAAAACGTCATTACACACAGACAGAAGATCAAACTTGTGAATTAATGAGACCAGAAGATGGAGAGAGATGATGCAAAAGGACACGAACGCAAAAATAAAATCGATATAACTTCATTTCACAAACGCAGTGCATGTCGATAATGAAGATTCAACTTTCACAAGTAGGCCTCCTATATAGCTGGAAGCGTCTATAACATCAGACGTTTCATCCACTGTGTTATTTTGTTTAAAGAAAAATAAAGGACTCATAAGACATAGAGGATTGACTTAATTGTACTTGGTTTACCCATATGTACTCCACCTTTCTCAACGAAGTGACACACCACTTGCCGATAGTACCACTCAGTTACGTAACTTCGTATTTTCTAGAAAATACACAGACATCTCATAAAAATATCCATTTGTAAACAATATGTCACGAGCGCGATTCTAATCCACGACCTCTTGAGCACAAAGTGAACGACTTAGCCACTACACCACGATTAGAGACAGATAAACAGATTCTAACTACTAATGGGACGATAGTATCGACTCCGTATTATATTTGACGTTGTCGAATCCATAACCATTGTCTTTGTGTTTTTTATATGAATATATAGGTATTATGTAAATGGAGTCTAACGTCAATTACAATCACGTGGACTCCTTGGAAATCATCCTTCAAAAGTGACGATATAAGACTTATTTTTATTAGTTACTTTGTGTCCATATATATGTATGTGTGTATGTATGTATATATACACATATACACACACATACATTTTTAAAAAGCCATGATCGGCTTTGATAAAGCCATGATAAGACGAGACGTCACAATGAGAGTCGGACGTTACCAAATACAGCCGGTATTTCCCTTACAGTAAATATCAAGCCCGTCTCCAGAGTAGTGCTGCGTGCTGATCTCACGAATTGTCAACCAACTTTGCTGGTGACAATGATTAGTGGTTGCTTATACTTTGCACATACTTTGTGTCGCCAGGCAGTGCATTTTCCAGCTACACTCATGAAAAATAGTTCAAGGATAGAATAATCAATATCATGGCAACCAACAATCTATTCTTGGCAACCGACTACTTTGGTAAAGCCGTAGCATGTCCATATATATATATATATATATATATATATATATATATATATATATATATATATATATATATATATATATATATATATATATATATATATATATATATATATATATATATACACACGCACACACACACAAACTTTATCAAAAATGACTGTGCAATAGACCTACCGGTTATGAGAAATAAAGTAGTAACATTCCCGTAGTCGTAACCTTCGATAACAGTTACTATGTTGTTCCGAGAGGCCGACATTGTGCTTGAACTAGTTACGGGCACGGCGTGGCTGGGCGGAACAACAGAGAAACCTGTCGCAAGGGCCATAGTTGTGCCCTGATGTCGACGTCTGTTTCAACAGAGGGCGGAGCACTTATGGGAATGCCCCACGTGCTGTGAGGCCAGTTTCTAATCAAGAAAAATAAAACCATCTAAAATGACTCGTTTGACTATTATCTTTGTTTTCATTGGCTGTCACACAATGTATAATTATAGTGACCAATGAAAATCAGGGAACAGTCAAATGAATATAAATAACCCAAATATCGGAGGATGACCGACAAAAACAGTCAAATGAGCCATTAATAATATGTGATTAGTCGGTAGATCTTATATTGTAGACCAATGTTTTCCAAAATGGTATATATGGACTCCAGGGGTCGATTTCAATGAAGCTGGTCTAATATCAGCAAGAGAGAAAATTTGGGGTGCACGAGATATAAATGGGGGTCTACATGATCTCATTTAGGCAGGTCATCATCAACATTTAGCTGCTCTGTAAATGACTATTACATATAACACAGATATGTGCACATAATACTTATAATAGACACAGAAATTATATATATAAATTATATTTCATAAAATTGATCAAGTATCTTTCTCTTTTGGGGTGTTCATGTTTTTACAAACAGCAACGTATCGTGCGCATAACACCTGGCCAGACGTATACCAATAAAGTTACCACTCAATATTTTGAAAGGTCAGAAGGAAAACACTGTGGACAGTATGATCGCTTCAATTTCAAATAGTGACGATGATGGTTTACGGGCGTCTTACAATATCTCACTACCCATAGCAAAATCAGGAAAGCCTCATACTATCGGGGAACAGCTAATTGTGCCAGGTGTTGAAGAGGATTAAAACAGGTCTACACAAGTCTGCATATTATATACTCAAAATAATTCATTTGAGCAATAACACAGTTCAAAGATGTATTGATGAAATGCCTCATTGTGATGAAAGCTTCTTGTGTAATTATCTCCAAATGAACCATTTCTCAATTCAACTTGATGGGTCAACGTTGCCGGGTAATGAAGCACTATTATTGGCATATATTCATTTCGATGGACCAAGAAATCCACGAAGAACTGATCTATGCGAGAACTTTGACAACCAGACATTCCTTATTTAACAGATTTGTTTACTAAATTTTACATGTTAATTTGCAGTTACAAGGTGACAGACTGAATCTCATGAAGCAAAACATTGGACAGCGTCAATTTTCCCAGTTCCCCAACTTGTCACTGACAAACACCCAGGATGATGATGTTGGTCTACATTCAACATGTAAATGTCATTCACACATACTTTAAAACCAGGTTTGATGATGTTTTCACTATGGAAATACCACAGTGGATTATAACTTCCTATGGTGAGACTGCAAAATCAGATATAATATTACAAGAAGAGCTGGTCAGAATAAGCATGAGTGTAGAATTTAAGATGCAGTTCATAAATGGGTATCAGCAGTTCTGGCTTCAGAAAGATATACGTGTTGCTTATGCTGCATAATTGACTATCGCAAGAAAGTTTTTTGATAGCTTTTCCATCTTCATACCACGCGAAAAAATAAGTGAATGCAAATCATTGGATGCGGAGATTTAGGGGCTATACCTCATTAATGTGAAGAAGATATTAAACAACTGCTATCAGAGCATCAGGTTGATCCCTCTCATTAACAGCAATATTTGTGTATTAATTTTATTTTGTGTAAGAATTTTACTAGGTTCTGATTTGTTTCGTTCCAAATTCAAATATTTACTTGCATTGTGTGTCTTCTCAATAAAGGTATGAATAAAAAGACGCAAATTTGATTTCGTCCACCGTTGTGATATTTGCAGTGTTAGATAAGTTGCATAAAATTATAGATTTTTGTAAATGGGGGTCAAAAGGATTAGAATTAGTTTATAGTTTTTTTAGGAGGGAGAAGGGTTAGAATCAGTGTTTAGATTTTAAAAAATTGTGAATTTAAAAAGGCATGACTCAATATGATTTTATAGCACAACGGTGGACGCAATCAAATTTTTACCAATAAAAATTATACATGTTTTAATGTTATAAACAATTGTCAACTCTACACAAAAAAGAAAACCTATCACAGTGAGCAGTACTGTGTCAGCTGTCAAAAACTCATTTTAAGTGATTATGTTTTGTTAAATACAATATTAGGCAGACAAGTGGTCTATGGAAAACAAAAAACTCGGCAAGGGGTCTACGAGGCAAAAACGTTTGGGAACCACTTTTGTAGACGGTCATGTTCTGGCCTAGATATCTATAATTAGTATTTGTTATATTGTTTTTCCCGCCCGTACTTTCCCTTCCTACGTTGCATAGTGTTACATCATTATCACAACTCACATTGGGTTATACACATACCAACGCACACTCATTCGTATGGTATCAAATTTAAAAATCGAATGAATGTGTCTATTATCTCGCTCCCTAAAGAACACAGGTTGTCAACAAATCTTCATCTTGTCCTATCTTTAGATAAATCTGGCTAAAATGACGTAGCAACAGTTGTGTTTTTCTACTTACCGCGAAGCCAAGTTTCGGAGAGGAATTGGGCACCACGGAGTAAAACCTTGCCGATAGGAATGTTAGACTGGGATATCGGCATGCATACGAGCAAAATATATTTGTCCAGCAGCAAATAAATAAACTTGCAGATTATCAGAACCACTTTTATCAGTGGTGAAAAGATGTAAACGTATTTGATTTGGACATGTAACGAGACATAAGAGACATCTCTCTAAAATTATTTTGCAAGGAACAGTAGTGGGTAAAAGGAGGACAGAGAAAATCCTGGATTTATACCATCAAGGAATGCTCTGGGCATGATTTTGCAACAGTACTTCGAATGGCTGAGATCAGAGCTGTTTGGAGGACATTTTGTCATGATGTCACCAGACAGCACCCCTACGACCATAACATGTTATGGGTCTTACTATTGTTATTATCTTTAGGTAATTCGACCATTTCTTTACTCTCCGTCAGACGACACAAGTAGTATACGAAGAGTGAAAGAATAAAAAACACTTATCAGGTAAAATGAGTAAAGCTGTGTGACTGGTGAGTGAGACTTGTATGGAGAAGGGTGTGTGTATGGCGGACTATTCGCTGTTTGATGTCTACAATTTCAAAGCCTTCAAGTCTTATTTTACACACGTCTCAGCAGTGAAGGTGGTGGGTCAATCAACCCTTCTCTTGCCAGAACAAATTCTACATTTCTCAATATCTAAATATGACAGTTACATTTGTTATGTCTTTACTATCTTGACATGTTGCATGATAATTTAGCCAGAGGTGGGCAAATTACGGCCCGCTGCCATATTCAACCCGCAACGCTTTTTTTTCGGGCTAGTCAGGCATATCTAAAGTAAAGTTTTCCCTTCTCCGTGCCATTGGGGAATACGATATTAGGTACATATTTTTCATTGACCCAACAGACTTGGGGATTCTTCTTCAGCGTTCATTCCCAAAATCCCATTGGATCTCTTCTAGTAGGACAATGGTCCTACTAGATTTCCAGCAGAATGTAGTTCAGAACATTTAAATATGTTGTCTTGCCGTTTTATTTGCGGTAATGGTTCGAAACACCTGTCTGCGGTGGGATACCTGGAGATGAAGTGGTCAGCATCAAGCCGACCGACCCTTTACTTTCCCAAAAGATATGGTACCCATTTCCTTAGGCTGGACCGACCAGGTGATTTTAAAAATATTTTCAGTTCAACTGAACCTTGTATCACACTATGTATTGGTGCTTTAAGTAACTAACATACCCCCCCCCCCTCCGAGCTTGGCGCTCCAAGTGACGCTAAAAAGCCTTTGGCCTCATTATACACAGAAAAGCTCAATCCTGGCCCGAAAAACGATGCTTACCTCTGGAGTTAACATTTAGTGTGCAGGAAAAACAATACAGTCAGGTAAAGAAACAATAAAGGTTACAGATACAGTTAGATAACAGTATGTCTTGATTTCACTGAATCCTTTAGCTATGTTACTGAACAGAACAATCCAAGCTGTCAAATCTCTCATTTTAGGTTACAGATTACATATAGGGTGAAATGTCTACTATATAGCAGTCTGGTACTTCGCATTTACTCTCTCTCTCTCTCTGACACATTTTCAATTAGTGAAACACATTTAAAAAAATAACCCGCTTGTATTTATGACAATTATAATTATATTATTAAATATTAGGCTTACGTCATTAAAGAACCAAGATGAACCAATCAGCGGACACTAAAAAAAGCAACCAATCCGATTAGGATGTGGAAAAACAACAAACTTTATACTTCATAAATCACGGATGAATTTGGTGATTATACTGTTTGATTCATGTGGGCATTTTAAAAAAGGATGAACAGAATAATAAAATAAAAGTAGATAATGGCTGATTGTTGTTAATCAAATAACCAATAATTATCAATCATGGTGCCATTCGCTCCCAAAAGCAAACAATATTAATTCCATATTCATTTGTTTCATCACAACCACTGTTACCGCTAAGCTGCGCTAACGTGCGCTAGCACACACATTTTGTACCGCTTGGTGCACAGTTTGGACTTGGCTCACAAGACTATGTATAGATATATTTAAATGTTCCAATAATATATATAAATTGTTTAAATATAATATGCTGTAAAAGATTTAACTTTTTTAAGGTAGCTATTTTCCCAGAAAAAGTGGTGTTTAATATGTATCCACCCATGGATTTTTGCTCACAAGCACTCGTCTTAGAGGGAACATTGATCACAAGTCAATGCTGACTGTGAGAAGTCTTTTTTTCATTATGAAAACTAAAAATATTTTTCTGCGTGCAGAAAACTCCTAACTGCAGATACGGTCACTGCATTTTGAGTATAGTAATGAAGCTTGTTGAATTTTAAATTCAATACGAAAATATACTTATACAACTTATAACATGATTTTGTGTGTTATCTGGCCTCAAAAGGGAAATGGAGTTAAGTAAGGGAATCAGAGGGAGTAAAGTTATGTAAAGGATGAGTGTTTATTGGAGACACAGACACCGCAAGAAGTTGGAGGATGAATAGAAACAATATAGACAGATACGGTTCCAAAAGTGCAACATTAGCGTTAGTCGCTAGTTATAAAACGAGGTACGCTCCTTTACTAGAAAGATGCCTTGATTTTGTCAGCTGATGAAAACTAAGTCTGGCCGAAGGTTATCCTACAGGTGAGCAAGACCACAGTCTGCCCTAGCAAGCAAAGATAGTGTACTATACAACCACCATGTTGAGAGGATGATACATTGCTGCAACATCTCAAGAGAGGTCTGACAGCTCTTAAAACTATGGTAGATACATTACGCAGTGATTTCTGGTCCTCCTTTTTAACCAGGTAATTAAATTGGTGGCAGATTATGGAATGGGCCTCCTCATGCTTTCGTAATCACAAAGTGAGCATCTGGAATGTATACAGAATGGAGCAATGTGTATAGTATTGGGCTGCACTTGTGACACTCCCATAGTGAAGATGAGGCATTGCTTGGGACAAATGTCACTACTTTTCCTTAATGCACCACACCCCCAATCCAGAGCATATGTGTGTGTGTGTGTGTGTGGGAGGGGGCACTACTGACTAGAGATACCCAGTAGATACGAATAATACTGATTTAAGGGTCAGGAATGACATTTCGTGGGCGACTCAGCCTGATAGAACAATAAAAAGCTGTGACGGCCGTTGTAATGTTGCTAAAAGGAGAAGAATGGATCAGATGGGGGAAACAATAGTAAACTTCCAGCCACAATT
Source organism: Meghimatium bilineatum (assembly GCA_034231615.1). Taxonomy (NCBI): domain Eukaryota; kingdom Metazoa; phylum Mollusca; class Gastropoda; order Stylommatophora; family Philomycidae; genus Meghimatium; species Meghimatium bilineatum. Next base: position 27,390,537 of record CM067311.1, read on the forward strand.
GCACATCACAGACAATGCAGAGATTGGTGCCATGAAAAGGTGGACTTTGAAATTAATAAATTGATATATGATAACACAAGAGATGGGGATGTTGTGTCTTCACTGATGGATCAGTGCGTCGTGGTGATAAATCTGGCTGGGGTTTTATAGCCATCGTTGGTGTTAAGATCATAGCCTAACACAGTGAGGCATACTGAGAACCTACTACCTGCATGTGGATGGAGGTTGGAGCTGTTATGGCAGTGCTTGAATGGCTCACTCAGACTTCATTTAATAGGATGGTGATCATGTCTAACTCTCAGTCTATGCTGCAATAGATCCAGAATGGTCAGTGCCACTTGTATTATCTATGTCTGCCGCTAGGCGTCATGGGGAGCCAGTGTCATTATGAGTGGATTTTATCTATAACCTCTTCCAACCTCCGGGATAACATGTGAATTTTCTGTTCTTGACATGTGGGAGTTCACAGTAATGAGAATGCATACATGATTGCAGGAAAGCACATACAGTCAATTAGTTCATAATAGATAAAGAAGATGTGTTGAAAGCACAGCCTTCTCCACTAAAATGCCTGCACACTCAATTAAATTGTACTCAGTTCGTAATATTTTAGATTATTCTTGTGCATCTCAGTGATTAATATTTATATACTTGGAGTCGCATGCCAAAAATTGCCAAGGCCGACCAATAAATTTCAAGCAAATTGGTCCACTAGGTCATTTTATGTTTTAGCTAGCAGGCGTTTACTGGAGCACGACTTTGGTATTAAATGTGGCACAAGAAACACTGAGCACTTTGGCGATGTAGCAAGGAGTGTTTGTTAAACAGCAAGCCACAGAAACTATCATAAGCCAGCATACCTTTCAACATCTGCTGGGGGAGTCTGAGTTCCTATAAGTTTTCATGGAGTGCAATGATGTCAGGTCATAACAAATAACCAAGTAACGGTGCTGAAGATGGAAGCAACCAGCACAGAGGTACACTACAGCACTCAGGATGTCATGTTCAAATGCATGAGAATATTATATATCTAATAAGCAGATATCGAAACTTTCCAGGCAAACTAAAGAAGTTATAAATAACAAAGAGAGCAGTGTCATGTGACGTATTCCTTCCAGAACGTTGTCTTCCCAATGAACTCTCTGAACCTCTCTCTGTCTTGCATTTTCTAGCGATGTATTCATGTTATCTTTAATGTCGTCAGTCCATCGCCTTCTTGGTCTGCGCCTTCTCCTCTTCCCAGGTACACTTCCTTCCATTACTTGTCTTTCTAAACAGTTATGTCTCTTTATATGACCAAACAGGCGTAGTTTTCTTTTTGTTATTGTGTTTAGTAACCAACACAGTACCAAAAGAAATTAGACAATTACAGAAAGAAAACTACAATCCAACATTTTATAGAAGTTATGCCTCAACAACTACAGAGAATGACAGTCCAACATTCAGCAGAAGTCATGCCCCAACAACAACAGAGTGATAATGACAGACCAACGTTCATATCTAGATTTTTTAGCCATACTAAATACAGTCACAAACACTACCGGTATGTGCTCAAAAGTGGCCGGCACTGATACCACCAGATGGTTTCATGTTATTGAATGTCTGCATACAAAATGGGGTAACACTTTTAGATAAAAACACAGAACCCCTCTCAGTAGGAGGCTCCTCTTACAGCATTGCATTATGCAATGGATTCCTGGACTCAAACACGCCTGGAAATGACAAGGCAGACAGACTAGCAAAGAAAGAAGAAGGACAGGAGCAGACATACACACAAATGACCATGCACAGTTAAAATGATGTTTACATCTGTAAACAAAGAGAATTGTTGGAACAGATGGACTATGCAACACGCCAGGAGGGAAATTTACAAATATATGACCAGCCCAAATCCCAATTACATCAATCTCCTGGGGCGCACGCCCTACAAGGGGGCAATTTGATTATTCAGCAGTACAATTTCGAAAAAAATTGTAGGGAAAAATTCCATATTTGAATATAAACAAAAATATGTATATACTACATAAAGGCGGGCATCAGAATTTTAGAAAGACTTTGGTGAGGCATGGTAAAAAAAGGTTGGGAAACACTGTTCTAGAGTATAAGTTTCTAAAGTGGTCTATATGGACCCCAAAGGGCCAATTTTGACTTGGAGGGGATCCATGCCGGCGAGAGAAAAATTGGGGAGTACACGAGATGTAAATCGTGGTTCATATGAGCCGACCCCATTTAGTATATAACCAAACTGTCAGAGGATATCCAACAAGGAGAAGAGTGCTGCAGCAACAAAACCAAGAGATAACTAAGATAACATATTATCATTGGTTCTTTCCTAGTACACGGGTGCCAGTAATTTAACGAATTTAACCCAACTTTTACGAAATGTGTAGCGAAATATAAGGCAAGGTAAGGAGAGAGAACTGGTACCGGAAAACAGTTGTAACAGACAACGATTATGACTACTGGCCGTGGAATGCAAATAAATGAATATGAGTTAGGTGGAATGTGGGAAAAGGTAGAAAGCATATTAAAATAGTAGGTGCATCAATCAGTCATTAGAAACAAAACCAATTCGAAAAAAATGAGTACTTCAGGTAACGGAAACAGTTTGGCAATTTTTACATTTTGCCACATTCGTGACATTCATTCATCATAGGCCTAATGTTTTGCTGCACTTACGACATAGGCCTAATGTTGTGTTGCACTCGCGACATAGGCCTAATGTTTACATTTTACTACAGGTAACTAAACCAGTATTGTCGTGTTTAAATTTTGCTGTAAATTATGCCAGCAATAATTTCGCGATTAGGCCTAATGTTTTGGTTGGCAACAAGTTGTTGCAACTGGTGCGCTAAAAACTAGAAACCGGAATAAATGATTAAAAACGCGAAGTCGGTATATTGAAAAGTGTGACATCCGGCACCCGCGTACTAGGAAAGAACCTTATCGTTACCTACTTGTTTAACTAATAACTAACAATTAATAAAATTAATGAAAAATTAAATAACAAAAACCAGACTTTTTCTATGTTGAAGTCCAACAGGAACCTTTATCAAGAAATGAATGTAAACAGAAAAAATAAATCCAGAATTATTTAATTATTACAAATGCACAGAGATGTCTCACCAATAATCTCTGCATATCAGAAATGACAAAAACAGTGGTTGGTGAGACATCTCTGTGAATTTGTAATAATTATATGTTTTTGTTTTCCATTTGTATTAGTTTCTTGATAAAAGTTCCTATTGGGCAGAGAGAGAGAGAGAGAGAGAGAGAGAGAGGGAGGGAGAGAGAGAGAGAGAGAGAGACACACACACAGAGAGAGAGAGAGACACACACACACACACACAGAGAGAGAGAGAGAGAGAGAGAGAGAGAGAGACACACACACAGAGAGAGAGAGAGAGAGAGAGAGACACACACACAGAGAGAGAGAGAGAGAGATATATATATATATATATATATATGTAACGTGTTTTACAATTGTCCACTTAACAAAAAAACCATATCAAAGTGAGAAGTACCCAGTACCATGTCAGCTGTTAAAAACACATTTGAAGTTAATATGTTTAAGAAAATTCAATATTAGGCAGGATATGGAAAACTAATAAATCAGCAAGTGGTCTACAGGGCAAAAAAATTTGGAATTCAATGCTCTAGAGGAAGCTTCACCCTCCGCAGCACATATGAAACAAGAGCTTCACCGCTCATAATTACAGGGGATCGAAACTAACAAATACGCCTTGCATCAGTGTGTTTTGGGGGCCAGAAAGGGAAAAAAAAGGAGGGACACAGTTACCTACTAGGCATGTGTCGTAAGAGTAGACTAAGGTGATGAGTATGAAGTTGGCCATCCCATCCCATAGAGAGTCAAAGTGATTCATAGCAGTGACCACACGTCGAGGTCAGATGTGTCCGGCTGAAGGCACAGATATCACAGCTCAGCTGTATACCATAACACAACACATTCAGTGTTCTCTGGACTACATTTTGTTAATCTGCAGAAGTTTGAGAATGGGCACATCAGAAGAAGAAAACGATAAACCTTGTTTTTTTGCTTTCATATCAATGCACATGTGTCATAAATGCCAATGATTGGTTTTCATTATAAAGAGTTAGTCTCAGCCATGAAGCTTCCTCCAGATTTTGCCAATTAAGATTTTATTTTGATTGCCGTTTCAGTAACAGTATTATGTTGTTTGCCCTAATAAAACATATTAATCTTGGGAGGATGTCTTGTTTGTCCTCTCACCCCTGGTTTTATATGATTACCCCACCTTACACAAAAGAAATAAAAAGATGAACAGTGGCTGATTCTTCTTATTTTGTGCTTATTATGCTCCTGCAGATCAGAATGATGAAGTCTGGAGAATGGACTGCTTTGTCATGATTTACATCAGCTTAGCTGTGATATTTGTACCTTTCTGACTGACACATCCGACTACAGTATGACTTCTGGGCCACTTTGGCACAACATGGGATGGGCCAGGCAACTCCACCCAAAAAACCTTTTAGTTGCCTCTTATCACATGATTTGCAGGTAGCAGTCACTAATCTTTGCTCCCCTTTCGGGCTCCAGTAACACAGCCGAGATGGGTGTTAATAATGAACACATTTATGTACTGTGCACCATACGGTAAGTGAAAATTTGAAAACAAATCTACACCAGGTGTTCAAACCGTAACCAAGTTTCTGAGAATCAGGGTTATTATATGTAATTCTAGTCCCTCAGCCATGCAGAAACTATTTTATAAGACAACTATTTTACAGATAATTTAGCCAGATTTTTGAAATAGAGAAGAATGCAAATTTATAACTATTATTCCTGAAGCAATGTGATTGTAAAATAAAATCAAAATATTGAAAATGTGTCTACATGGGTCTCTGTAAATAAGTTGTTGGGAGAAAGTGCTACTTTCTGGAAATATCAGAAGAACACATAATCAGCAACTGACTGGGACGATGAGCGTATACACTTTTAGATGGCTGACGGAATGGCAAGCAGAGCATACATGGGAATGCCCCCAGTGCTGTGATGCTTGTTCCTAATCAAGAATCAAGTTGTTGGTAAAGTGCAGATGATGTAATATTTTGTTTTTATTTTATTTTGTGTAAATTGCACAAATTACAAATTATTCAAGATACTCTTGGTTTATTAATATAAAGAATGGCATTTAATAAATTGAAGCACTAAACAATACTAATACTTATAACACTGCCAATAGCAAGAAAATAAAAAAATAAATTTAATAAATTGAGGCATAAACAAAATTAACAATTCTAACAATGTGAATAGAAAGTGGCAAGTGATTAAATTAGTTACAACTAGTAGCAGAACTGACGTAGAAAAAAAATAACATTAACCTTCACCACACTTTTGACTGTAGTCAAAAGTAATGTATTTTCAGCAGCTATCTGCGCCTACAATCACCTGTTGCTATGCACCTATTTCAACAAGGATATTGCGATTGTAAACAAATGTAATTCATCCAGTTAACAGAGGAAATGAAAATAGACATAATTAACTTCCATTTCTGCTAGTGTGCAACTAAATAGGACGAGATATAGATAGGCTAAGACAAGAGTGTCTGTGAGTAAAAAATATATCTTCGTGGACTGATAAATTTCAAACACCACTTCAACTAGGCAAACCTTCTACCTAAATAAGTTAACCTTCTTCAGCATTTCTATTTAAACCAGTTCTACTTTTTTATTTTAGGAACTTTTACACCAACTTCTATACATAAGTCTTTACATAGAACACAGGTTTTTGAAGTTTCAATTGAACACAACAGATGGACTATCACTAAGGAGTTATGAGGTGTAAACATGAAAACATATAAATGAAAATAAACAAGACATTTTCAACACTTCGAACCATTAGGTCTTTCTCAAGAATATATAAAACAAACAGTTAAAAACAATGCAAACAGTAAAAACAATGTTACCACCACCAGAGGTACTAGATACACTATTGTATGTAAACAATACGAAAGTCTAGGTGACAATGATATATGTGGAAACATGTAGTCATGGAAGTGGGTTTTGTTGAAAACGGGATGGGATATCATAACAGATACAACAAATTATTACCCAATACAATATGGATTGCAATACTATAAGGACCACACCAACACAAATTTAAACAAATGAATGTTCAGAGTTAAGTCTTGTGCGCCAAGGGATAAAAATGTGTGTGCTAGCATATGGTAGTGCAGCTTAGTGGGAACAGGGGTTGATCAATCAATCAATCAAGTGCCATGCCGATTGACTTGGCGATCACGCTTTTTCATAACTCTCGTGTTGTTAATAAGTTCAGTTGGTGACTTCTTTTTGTGCCAATGACAACCCATCCAGAAATGTCTCTCTTTGTCTCCATGTCTCTTCTTCCATGTTCATGTTTTACTTTCCTCATCAGATGCCCTAAAAATCTTGATTGTCTGCTTCTAATTTTTGCTATAATGTGTTGTTTTACTCCAGCATATATGAGAACTTCTACATTAGTTTTTTTTGGCTGTCCATCATTCTTCTTAAAAACCACATCTCAGTTGCCTCCAGCTTATCTTGGGCACTTTATCATGTGCCAGATAGCAAACAATAAATAACAAACACAGATTTGTCAAAGAGGACAGTAACAAATGCCAGAAAGACAGGAAATTAATAGAAGACACACCCATCACAATTTGATCATTTTCTGGAACACATATTTATGAAATAAATCCAAACTTACCAGTCCTTGATACTTGAATGAGTCATAGACACTTCTAATCAAAAGCCAAAAAGGCCACAAGTATTCAAACCTAAACTCCAAGATAAAGTCTGCCATGAGCACAAGAGCCCAGACCAGCAAAAATCTCAGGTATAGAAAGGTGCTGAGGATTGAAAAAGAAAAACAATAAATGTTTAATAATTTATTATTCCCTGCTTTCATAGTAGATTAACTGTTTTACTTTTCCATGACCTTGCGTAACTATTTAAGAGTATCTCTGGTCTGCCATATCCAGTTTCTGAATTTTAAAATGTAAAATAATAATGGCCTTTGCTGCTAGGTTAAGACTAAATCTAATATGGAAAAGCAACATCAGTGCTGGAGTGAAGATAGAAATTATAACTCAATAGTGCTGCCTATTATGATGTATGGTTGTGAGAGTTGGACACTCATTGCAGATATGCTTGGAAACAGATAACAAGCCTTCGAATATAAGTATTATAGAAGATTAATTTTCTAAAATTATTTTGCAAGGAACAGTTGAAGTTGGAAGGAGAAAAGGCAGAGAAAGAAAATCCTTGAAATCAAGGACTGGTCCGGGCATGATTTTTCTTCACGTCTCCAAATGGCTGAGGATAGAAGGCATTTTGTGATGATTTCTCCAGTGTGGCACCACAGTGACCCCAACGGTTTTGGGTCTTATTATTATAGAATTGTGCCCACTTCCTTTTAGATGAGTAGAACAATCAATATACGGTAACTGCGTGAAACGTAACAACAATTGTACTTATGTAAAACACAGTTTTTATAAGTTTCACTCAGACACAATGTACTATCAAAAAAAATAGTGGGTGATGATGTGCATACAAGAAAACATAGAAATTACAATACACAAAACATTCGTTTCAACCCAAAAAAAGATCTTTATCAAGATATACATAAATCTGTCAATAAATAAGCTATCAAACAAAACATACAAAGACGACGAATGGAAATTATCACAACCCACAAACGTACCCAATGGAAATGAGATACCTGAAGGACAGGAAAAACATAAATATATGTGGAAACGAAACGAACAAAAATATTACGTAAATGACGAAACAAAATGAATAAAGACCAAGACCACACCAACCCAGTACTAGACAAAAGAGTGGTCAGAATTGAGTCCAAAAGGCTTGAGGGTACCCAATTCAAAAATAAGACAATTTTCTAGAAGCGTACCTAGATCTATCATTGTACCTAGATCTATCATTGGTGGTGATAGTATAATAGTATATCATGGTATATCAATAATATATCATGGTAAATATTGTAGTGTACAATACATGATTACATATCATGTACCGTACCATGATACACTATCACGTAGACTCTAATAAAGTCTAATAGAAACTTTCGTATGGAAACTGGAAAGAGTCCTAGTAAAACTGACACTGGTTTGCAAAGACAACACTTATCTAGTTATATAGTACTACAAGTTGATCTGATCATATATTTAGTATATAATATACTAATATATAATTATAATAGTATTATAATTATTAGTATTATTAATACTATCCCTATATATATAGTTATACAATGAATATAGCTGAAACTTCAGGCTTACTTAGAATGTTTGCTTAATCCTCTTTACTTTTATTTTACATTAATTATTACGTAGTGTGCAGTATCTACTGTAGCTGTGATTCCTTGATATTCGAAGATATCGTCTTGAAAGACGGTAGGTCCTAACCCTAGAGTTTGAGACTTTGTTATTTTTAAGTTACTAGTTAGACTAGTCGTACGGGTACTCCGTACAGCTGCTGTCATTCTGTGGAGACGATTAATACTAGAAGATCATTTCAGTGCTTTCAATACAGATTAAAGCAATGGGTTGCATAGATGTGTATTATTCAATTGTATGAATACACATTTATGCAGTCATTAACTACAGTGGCCAGACTGAGAACACAACACGCAAGCAATTTTTTTTTAAATATATGAAATTTTGATTCCTTTCTTTACCTTCCATAGATACCATCCGTTATTTTGCTTCTCTTCAGCGGACGCCGAATCTTTCCGCAGTCAACATTCCGCGGCCTCTTCATAGTCTTACGAGACAACACTCATGAAACTGTTTTTGGTAATTTCCAACGAATTTTGTCTACGATATTTTCAGTTTACAGTGACACCACTTTTTCGTTCTTAATTTATGATGGCAATCCTGGAAGTACTTTCACGGCCCCGTGTCCTTGCACATGCGCCTCGCGGGAGGGAGTGATTGCATTCTGGGATACGTGCCGACAAATACATGGCACTACAAAGAAATGAGTACAGCGTTGAGTAAACAATAAGAAAAAAACATTAACGTTCTCTCTGTGATGATTGTCTTAAAAGAAATATAAATAAAATATTGCACATATTTTCAAAACACGTATTGATAGTTTATATAAAATTTTATTGTTTTTTTTCATACTATGCTATGATAGTTTAAATTCATTCATTTTTCCTTTTGCGCTGAAGTTAGGGCAGAGGTCAGATCTCTCCAATTCTGTCTGTTCAAAGCTATTCTGTGCAGTTCTTGAATAGTATGAATATTGGTTGTTTTACTTTCTCTAAGTATTGTTCTTCTGAGTGTTTCTTTTGGTCTACCCCTTGCTCCTTTGCCTGTAGGTATCCATTCAAGAGATTGGTGGTGTTTTCTGTTGGTGTCTGCTCGTAGGACATGCCCGATGTAGGACCAACGGCGTTTTCTGATAACATCTGTGATGAAATTTTGATGTGTCTCTTCTCTGATTTTATCATTCGATTTGAATTCACTCCAATGGGTGTTAGTTATCATACGAAGACATTTGTTCTCGAAACTCAGTAATTTCTTTTCTGAGGATACAGAGCTTTTCCAGCTCTCACATCCATATTTCTTCTTCTTTCGTTAACTTGAAACATGTCTATATTTGTAATTCTTCTCCTTAATAAAACTCACTGTGCATGTTTCCATTGTGTTTTGTGCGTGGCATCCTGATTATCTGTGCGCCTTTTGGCTGGATGCCTCCGTCTTCAGCACTCTGCTTACTTGGGCAGGACTATGGTCCTGCTCGAGTGCGACTGCCTGACCAGTCTTAGTTTCCAGCCCCTGATGGCTGAACTAAGCCCCATCACCACTGCACGGTGCTGGCCTCGATGGGGTCACATCCATCTGATAGCACCGGAATAACGCAGGAATTAAATACGCGCATTTTCGTGCGTGTGCTGATTGACTTTGACTTCCAGATATTAGACAGTCTGTTAAATGCACTTGATGCTAGGGCAATGCGAGTTGTAATTTCTGGCATGACATCACCGTCGAGTGTTAATTTGCTTCCTAGATAGGAGAATTTCTGTACTTTTTCAAGTTGTTGTCAATTTAAAGTAATTTCGTTAGGTGAATTGGTGAAGTCCATAATTTTTGTTTTTGCTGAATTGATTTGGAGACCTATTTGTCCTGCAATGAGTTTTAAATAAGCAGCAGCAATCATCGATCAACACTCGATCCCATATGCCATGTTACCAGAACCCGAATGGGAGCAAAAAATAGCAACACTGTTAACTGTCATGCAAGTCGTAGGAGACGACTGGAAGATGTTTGTTGGTTTTTATTGACTATTCCATTCCATGGAGTGTCCAAGTGACACAGAAGACATGCTGAAGTCGAATGTCAGCTCGAAAGGCGCAGATATCGCAACTATATAAACCATGCAAGCGCATTCCGTTCTTCAGACTACATTCTGCTAATCCTGCTATGTCTCTTAAGGGGTTCAAAACGTCGGCACGATCCATTGTTCCATCGCCCTGTACCACAATCGCGCATGCCGCCAGTTAATCTGCTCCTTCATTGCCTCTAACATCCACATGTCACGGAAAGTAAACCAATGTAACAACTTTCAGCCTCGTCTTTCTTAAGTCCTCAATCCACTCTTCGCAAACGAGATCCACTTCCTAATCATCCTAATAGAGTCACTCAAGAAGCAGACCTGCGTTACCTTCTGAGTGCCCACCCACTTAAATGCCATGGTCATCGCCATAATCCACCTGGTAGAGGTGGACAATTGCACACTGGCTTGCTTTCCCAATAACGAGTAAAACGAACAAAAGCTATGATATAATACGTACAATAATAAAAGATTGAAGATAATACAATTCTACAAAGTATGGTTGGAAAAATAGTCATTAGAATCATTAGGCCCTATATTATTTATCGTCACGGAAATCTTTAGTAAATCTCTTTTATATACAACATTTACATGAAAAATTTATCAAAATAACGACAACCGACACCTGTAATGTGATTATTTTTTCCCATAAGCTGAAATGTGGAATGGTGGGCATTTACAATTTTGTTAAATGGGTGATAGAAGGATGACAACAATTTAATGGAGGAAAAACGGGATGATTTACATATTTCTTTACATGTTCATATTATGTGCTGTGTCATCTGATGGCTATGTGTGGTTGGAATATTGTATTGTGAAACACTGTCCGTAACCAACAAGACCAGATCAGGTATCTGTATTGGGATAACAAGATGACCAATATGGTGTGTGCCCCTGTTGTCTGAGGCAGTACGTTCAACATGATAGCTTTGTAAATGTTCGTGTTGTGTATGTGTTTTTATTATGTCTCTTAATTTGTCTCTGGGAGAAGTGATTGTACTGGCGTAAAAGATGTGGTCTTCTATTTCTGAGATGTTTCTCCTGCAAAATTTACATTTTGGTGTCTGCTCTAGTCTGCGTGCTTGTTTTCCTATTATGGGCGTCATGTGGAATAATGGCCTAAAGACTATTTTCTAGCATTTAGAGTGACACCTGGAATGTGAAGGTTGTTGAATGTCTCCGTGTAGTCATAAAATAGGTGTACCTTTTTTTAATTCTGAGATGTAAAGGGGGTGCCTGGAACTTGACTAAATGTTTGTACATGTCTATTTTCTTGTGAATGAGATGCTCCTGACATTGAATGGCTTTAAGACATGTTTTGTAAAATGTTAGTGGTCTACCATCGCGGAATTGTGTTGTTGAATTTTGTAAGTCTTGTCAGCCTTGTTCCTATGTAATAATTTGGCTTAGGTATATCGTTGTGGATGTTTTATGACATGTCCTACATGGTTAATTCTAATAGCTCTGATTTTTGTGCGAATGTCTTGTAATGCAATGCCTCTGTATTGTTTGTCTTGTATGAGTGTTTTGTGTTGTTTGCTTTGTATGGTGTGTGCAAAAATGAAACTTCTTAACTGTTTGTAAATTTCTGTGACAGTGTCTTATGGGGAGTCAAAAATTGAGGCTACGTATATCAGTTTTGGAATCATGTATGTATTCACTACTCTGCTTCTACCAAAAATTGATGTGGTTTTAAATTTATATATGTACAGCTTGTCTGTTATCTATGTAACAAGGTTACACCATGTGGTTTTGTGTATGATATAAGGGTTTGATGCGAATGTTATGCCCAATGACTCTTGATTGAAGTGTACAATGCTGATGATTATGTGCAATGATGACAGTTGTAATAGACAGAAAAAGGCAGACAACTACCGTAGCCGAATGGGTGACATCATATCAGCAGGTGCGATAATTGCCCCTTGAACGTTTATTGGAATGTTATTATTCGAATATCAGGCAAATAAAATACTTTGGACAGATTAAAAGACATGACACCCTATTGAAGACCTTACTTGAGGGTAAAGTCAAAGGGAAGCGAGCAAGAGGTAGGCAGAGATACAAGTGGGAGAGTAACACTACACGGTGGACAGGTTACAGTCTAGCAGAGTGCACCACCAAGACAAGAGACAGGAGATGTTGGAGATACGTTGCAGCCAACCTTCGTTGCGGAGACGGCACTTGATGATGATGATTATTCGAATGGTTCGAGTTTACGGGCCGTGTCTTTTTCTTTACTAGTACATTTACCCCCAGAGATCTCTGATGATCATCGATTGAAGCAGTAGAGTTGCGCGATTGCAAGACTAAGCTAGCATCCGTAGATGCCACATGGACGTAAAAATGTGAGTGCCTCTCAACCACGGCATCCTAGATAGACAAGGTTATCGCATAGGTTTTTTAATGTTACGATAGGGATAGGTAATACAATTTACAAACAAAAAATAAATAAACAACAATAAACCATTATGGCCATCTGACACAGCCCTGGCGAACAAGATCTACGACACTGTCACTGGGATCGCAATTGCCGTCAGTGTTTCTATATGGTATTATCTAGAGGTCTGTGGCACAGTTCAAAAGTCAAATAGTGTCACATTTGACGTATGAAACCAATGAATCCAAAGGAGTATAATTAAACAGGGTCCGGTAAAAACATGGAATGATCAAAATTTTTTGTGTAAACAAAATAATGTCAATACTTTCACCTGAATGTACTTTGCCATTTTATTATAAAATATTTTAAAAACCCAGTCATAGCCCAGTCATGACTGCGAAATGAGAAAAAGCAAATCCAACACAAATTTAGGAATCAAATGGATAAATAAAACAACATTAGAAGACCTGGATTTTGCCGATGATCTTGCACTATTGAGTGAAAACCATCAAGATGAACAAACAAAAACTGATAGATTAAAACTCATTAAAGGACAAATAGGTCTCCAAATCAATTCAGCAAAAACAAAATTATGGACTTCACCAATTCACCTAACGAAATTACTTTAAATGGACAACAACTTGAAAAAGTACAGAAATTCTCCTATCTAGGAAGCAGATTAACACTCGACGGTGATGTCCTGCCAGAAATTACAACTCGCATTGCCCTAGCATCAAGTGCATTTAACAGACTGTCTAATATCTGGAAGTCAAAGAGCACACGCACGAAAATGCGCGTATTTAATTCCTGCGTTATTCCGGTGCTATCAGATGGATGTGACCCCATCGAGGCCAGCACCGTGCAGTGGTGATGGGGCTTAGTTCAGCCATCAGGGGCTGGAAACTAAGACTGGTCAGGCAGTCGCACTCGAGCAGGACCATAGTCCTGCCCAAGTAAGCAGAGTGCTGAAGACGGAGGCATCCAGCCAAAAGGCGCACAGATAATCAGGATGCCACGCACAAAACACAATGGAAACATGCACAGTGAGTTTTATTAAGGAGAAGAATTACAAATATAGACATGTTTCAAGTTAACGAAAGAAGAAGAAATATGGATGTGAGAGCTGGAAAAGCTCTGTATCCTCAGAAAAGAAATTACTGAGTTTCGAGAACAAATGTCTTCGTAGGATAACTAACACCCATTGGAGTGAATTCAAATCGAATGATAAAATCAGAGAAGAGACACATCAAAATTTCATCACAGATGTTATCAGAAAACGCCGTTGGTCCTACATCGGGCATGTCTTACGCGCAGACACCAACAGAATACACCACCAATCTCTTGAATGGATACCTACAGGCAAAAGAGCAAGGGTAGACCAAAAGAAACACTCAGAAGAACAATACTTAGAGAAAGTAAAACAACCAATATTCATACTATTCAAGAACTGCACAGAATAGCTTTGAACAGACAGAATTGGAGAGATCTGACCTCTGCCCTATGTGCTAACTTCAGCGCAAAAGGAAAATGAATGAATGAATTTTAAAAATAAGTGGACTCACTATCATTTGCACTTATATCCCCCCCCCCCCGGAATTATTTTTGCACTTTAACAAGTCAGCAGGATAAACGATTGCGGTTACATGAGGATGTTACTTTATCTTCTTTCAGACATATTTGTAAGACTGGTACAGTGTGAACATATTTGTAAAACTAACACAGTGTGTGACATATTCTTAAGACTAGCACAATGTGGGACATATCTGTAAGACTCGTACATTGTGTGGCATTTGCAAGACTAGCACAGTGTTGTACATAATTGTAAGACTGGCACAGTGCGGACAATATTTGTAAGGCCCGCACAGTGTAACATATTTGTAAGACTCACAAAGTGTGGGACATATTTGTCCCATATAGACTTCAGATTATTGTTTTTTCCATTGTTTGATGTGAATGCTTCCAGCGCTTTCAAAGTCCGAGATGATGATTAACTTAATGTTAATTTTAGGATAGGTGCCACGAGATGGACATTATTCTATTCCGAAAGAGAGAGGGTGACTTTGCCGAGACGTTTTTGCAATCCTAAGACATGCTGTAGATCAGGTATGTCAAACGTGTGGCCCTTTGCAAGCACGTGTGCATCCGCACAATGGATACTGCAATTGTCTAATTTAATGGCGAAAATTGCGGTTTTAATACTGGGTGTATAAAACAGAAATCTGGCACGGTGCAACGTATAAGAATACAATACGGCAATTTTAAGCTAGTAAGGGTTCTCTATCAATGAAAATTGGCAACATTGACCGGAAGGAGCAGACAGGTTGTTTGTTTTGCGTTCGCTCAATTGTAACCAGTATGGATATCCATGCGAATTCCGCCGGGAGCGTGTTTACGATGTGCTACCGTTATGCACCTTGTAGGCCTAGCACATCCGATTTGGCATGCCTTGACAATTCGGGTGGGCTATCCTAGCCTGTGACAGCCTCCCTATCTGTCGCCTATCTGAATAAATTCAATGATATCTCAACCAAGTCTGCACATCAACCCTGAAAAAAGTTATGAATTTGACATCAAAATAACTTACATGAAACATATAGGAAAATATAAATAAATCTTGTGACCACAAAATGTAGCTGAGCTGATAATTTCTAACTTATCTTTGTAAGTTTCAATAATACAATACACAAACTATACATTTTTTTTGTTCATAAAGACAAGACACATCTATTGTTCCCCGTTCTGTAATTTTCAGAAGCACGCACAACTAATTAATATTAAAAATGGCAGCTAATTAGAATATTTAAAATCTAAAAATTAATTATATGAATTATGTCAGTCAGTTCCTCTTTTGCAATGTTTGGCACATCGCTCTGATGTCATAGTTCTCCATGTCTGGCGGTCAGTTGCCAAGGATTGTAGGTCTTGTGCATTAATGCCTGCTGATTTTAATTCATTCATAAATGTTCTTCTGAGCGTCGTTTTCGGTCTTTCCTGTTTCCTTTCCCTTCTAGTGTCCACATAAAGGCTTGTCGTGGAATTCTGTCTTTCTACATTCTAAGTATGTGGCCTATGTATGTCCAATGGTGTTTTCTGCTGATGTTCGTCATGTATTCTTGTTTTGTATCCTCTCTTAATGTGTCGTTTGATTTGAAATCATTCCAATTAGTATTTGTGATTTTTCTGAGGCATCTATTCTTAAAGGCAACTAACTTCTTATCCATTATTGCGGTAGATTTCCAACTTTCACATCCATTTGTCAATGATGGAATCACACTTGCATTGAATTATTTACAGTATAATTATATATATTATATTTAAATACCACATATATACATTTTTGTGTTCACAAAGGCAAGATGCATCTGTTGACCCTATTTCTATAATTTGTAGGTGTGCGCAGAACTAATTAATATTAAAAACGGCAGTAATTTAGATTAATTAAAATGAAAATAAATTATCAAACTATTGAATATAATTAAATACCACATAAATTATATACATTTTTATTGGCACATTATGTGGCAAGACACATCTGTTGATCCTATTTCTATAAATTTTAGGTGCTTGCAGAACTAATTAATATTAAAAATGGCAGCAAATTAGCATAATTAAAACAAAAATAAATGATCAAATTATTGAATGTAATTAAATTCCACAGAAATTATATATATTTGTGTTGACAAAGGCAAGACGCATCTGTTGATCCTATTTCTATAATTATTAGGTGCTCGCAGAACTAATTAATATGAAAAATGGCAGCAAATTAGCATAATTAAAATGAAAATAAATGATCATACTATTGAATATAATTAAGTACCACAGAAATGAGGAGCGCGGTAGCCTAGTGGATAGTGAGCTTGCTTGCTATCATCTGGTTACAGCGTGCCAGGTTCGAAACCACATCCGGACATTAAAAAAAATCCGGGTTGTGATTTCTCACTTGACACGACCACTCCTCCAGTCGACTCAGCTGTAAATGAGTACCTGACGCATGAGTTAGGGAAGGTAAAAAACAGCAAGGAAGGGAACTGGCCACCCCACCTAATAGGTGCTGCGGCTTAGTACATGAAGAGTTATCTTCATCCCCGACGGCAGATGCCATGGGACCTACCTTTACCTTTTACCACAGAAATTATGAATATTTGGGTTCAATAGAAGAATCCATGGACAAATCACGTGACAACATACCAACTTTTTAATTTCATATGCTATTGCACTGTCTTCTAGTTCACACATATGTCTTCTAGCTCACACATCTGTCTTCTAGTTCACACATCTGTCTTCTAGTTCACACATATGTCTTCTAGTTCACACATATGTCTTCTAGTTCACACATATGTCTTCTAGTTCACACATATGTCTTCTAGTTCACACATATGTCTTCTAGTTCACACATATGTCTTCTAGTTCACACATCTGTCTTCTAGTTCACACATCTGTCTTCTAGTTCACACATATGTCTTCTAGCTCACACATATGTCTTCTAGTTCACACATATGTCTTCTAGCTCACACGACTATCTACTAGCTCACAAATTGTGTTCTTTCTCAAAACAGGACACTGAAGCTTAAAATTGACTTATTTAAACTTAAAGAACAAAGTAGAGCCAGGAAAGCAACTTTAGACAGACTGATTATCCAGCTGAATAAACATGTCCTTCAATAACATGGTAATGCTGTTGTCTCGTTTTTCATGTTTATTTGATCACGTGAATATAATGTTGTTGACATACTTGTCACACTACAACAATTATATTTCATATACTATATATTCATCCAAGACTGGTAACATTACCTCTGTGTCTGTGGACAGACAGCAGAACATATCTTGCAAGACTGCACTTCTTTAAACCAGTTAAAGGAGGAACACTGGCCCACAGAGATGGATATTCACAGAAAGCTGTTAATTAATTTGGCAGACCATCTAACCTAGTTGGCAGACCTATCATTGTACCCACTATATGTAGATTGCAGATCATTCTGATGGTATTAATGCAAGTGTAAACAGAACATCGTAACCCAATAAGACTATCTATGGAACTTCTACCGATATAGAAAACAAAGTTAATTGATATTGGAGAGGTTGCAGACTTTGTGGTGTGGAGGAATTGGCTGCAATGCTTATCCGCGTGTATATATATATATATATATATATATATATATATATATATATATATATATATATATATATATATATATATATATATATATACAATAGTGCAATTCTTACTTATGGTTTTTTTGTTGCGTGTCTTGATAAAGGCCTTTTGGTTGAAACATCAATTTGTGTGTTTATGTGTTTCCAGTGATTAGCAAAACTTTATTGCTCTGTTCCAAGCTTTGCCTGTTGGATTTCAGTTTTACTGCAGTAAGTATATATTATCGATCTTATCCATGTGTGGTAATGTTGTACTACACATACATGATTGATGAATACAGACATAATCTTGACAGATAATGGAGAAAATGGAACAATGGAAAAGAAGACCTTTAAATGAATCAACACGCTCGTGTGTGTTGCCGGGGCCTGAAAGGGGAGCAAAGAATAGCAACAATGTTTACCTTCCACACATGTCGTAAAAGGCGACTAAGGAGGTTATGGGATGGAGTTGGCTGTCCCATCCCATATAGGGTCAGTGACCCAAAGCCATGCTGAAGTCGGATGTGTCAGGCCACAAGGCGCAGATATCGCAGCATTGCTGTAAACCATGACACAACGCATTTCATTGTCCGGACTACATCCTGCTAATCTGCAGGAGTTTGAGAACGAACGCAGAAGAAGAAGAAGAAGAAGAAATGAATCAGCTGATATCAAATAAAGCCGGGAAGGATGACATTGTGTTCTCAGATGGATTTCTCCGTGGTGGTGAGAAATATGTTTGTTAATTTGTTCCTTCATGCTACAGTCGGCACATAGGACAGAGGTTTTGATTTTCCATGTGTTGCGGTAAGTTTTAGTTCTTGTATGGTCCTGCAGCCTGTTATTTCCCCTTCTTTAAGCTTGGTGTTTTTTAGGTATGCTTTACGCCTTCCTCGTTTTATTTTACCCTCATGCGTCCACATAAGGGCATTTTGGTTTATTCTCTTTTCATCTAGTCTTAAAACATAATCCATGTATTTCCATCTGCATCAGAATCTGTTTTGCCTATTCATTTATTACTACAGATTAACTGTCTGAAATATTTGATGTAAGTAAAACTGAAACTCTACATCTTTTGAAATGTTTGGTTTCTTCTATTCTATGCCCCTTTTTGTATTATTAAAGTAAATGTTAAATGTCTGCATTTAATAAATCATCAATCCACAGACAAAAGTCCACAAGTAAAAAGTACAAAGAGGAGTTTGTTGGAGGTTGTATAAGCTCAAATTCAAGGTAGTAACAATATCAGTGTATTTGTTGTCCTCTATTTTGTTATATTTCTTATACTATATATTCGTCGAAGACTGGTAACATTACCTCTGTGTCCATGTGGGCAGACAACAGAATATATCCTAAAAGATTGAATTTCACTAAATCAGTTGATGGAGGAACGCTGGCTTATAGAGACGGATATCTACAGAAAACTGTTAATTAATTTTGGCAGATTTTAACCAAGTTGGCAGATTTTTTTTTCACCTTTTGATACAGACCACAGAGTTTGATGAATCCATTTGCTTGGAGCGTTTTCTAGTGCTCTTTGGGCACTCTTCTTCTGTGGTCATTCTTAAACTCCTGCATATTAGCAGGATGTAATCTGGAGACTGCATGATCATCCTTTCATGTTCGTCTGTCATAGTCGACAATGACGATTTGGGATCAACTGTAAAAGGTAACGGTAATATTAGTTATGAACCAGTGTCATAACACACTATTTCCCATAAGTGCTTATCTGTCTAGCCAGTGGTTGACCAGAAACCCCATCAAAGATGGATGTGTCGTATTATTGGTGCAAATAAAACGACGACACAATGCATTTCCATTCTGTGGACTAAATTCTGCTGGAAATCTAGTAGGACCATTGTTCTGCAGCAAGAGATATCCATTGGGAGTTTTGGAATGAACGCTGAAGAAAAAGACCAGAAACCGCCTGAATAGGGTCCCCGACAACACTTGCTAAATAAATATGGCAGTTTTCCTCAACCTTCCCAGAGTTGAGCCCTGGTACCCAACTTCTTGATTTCTGGTTTAACCATGGGAGTAATTTTTATTTCAAACCACGAATAATGAATGGACCCATGTGATGTCAGTGACCCACAAAGCTGTACTAAATTGGGTTTGTTGTGCTGAAAGGAGCAGATATCTCACACAAGCTGTAAACCTTGATGTGACAGATTCTGTTCTCCAGAATACATCCTGCTAGTTTACAAGAGTTGGAAAATGAATGCAGAAGAAGAAGTAATGGTTCATGTCTGGAACGTGTGCCTACCAATGTTTACAGCACTCATAGTTTTTAAAGAATTGTCTGATCATAACTTTTTAGTAGTTTGTGACATTGCAGAATGCAATTGTTTAGTAGTTTGAAGCCAGGGGAAATAATTAATGAAAATAGGAAGAACACAGTTTTTGAAACACATACGTATAGTAGGAAGGGGTGGGGGTAGGAATTAGAATTAGTTGTAGGTAAAGGTAGGTCCCATGGCAGCCACCTGATGTCACGGATGAATATAACTTCATGTACTAAGCCACAGCAGCTATTAGGTGGAGTTACCAGTTCCCTTTCTTACTGTCTTTACCTTCCCTAACTCATGCGTCAGGTACTCCAATACAGCTGAGTCGACTGGAGGACTAGTTGTGTCCAGCGAGAAATCACAACAGGAATTTTTGTTTGTCCGGAAAAGGTTTTGAACCTGGCATGCTGTAATCCAGTGATAGCAAGCAAGCTCACTATCAACTAGGCTACTGTGCTCCTCAGAATTAGTTATAACACTGCGCCTAACACCTCTCCCCCCAAACTCTAGCATTATTCCTTCTCATTAAATCATGGCATAATTTCACTAACATTAGCCATTTTTGTTATCTGTGCATGTTATTTTGTTATGCGTGTCACTCTACAAGTGATGTAAAATTATTGACTACATGAAAACTTTGTACACCATAACAAACTATCAATGAAGCTGTGCATAATGTCCAAGTTTGTTCCATATTCCGCTTATTGACGAACTATTACGTAGGCACGCGTTCCAGACAAGGATAGACGTGACATTTTTCTATTGATCTGCTGATGCCCAAAAGAGGATCAAAGTATAGCAACCTTGTGACCTGCTATGCATGTCATAAGAGACAGCTAATGAGCATTCAAAAAGGTGGTGGTCAACAGTTTTATAGGGATGAGTGCACAGCTGGCACACTGGAGTGTGTATTGGTTGTATTCTGTTCAAGTGATGGTTATGCTGTACATGTTGTGTGCGCAGTCAGAAGATGATACTCTGGTCTTTTCTTTCCAGGAGGTTGATATTATCTTTAGGATTTGGGCTGGTCATATATTTATAGATTTCCCTCCCAGTGTTTCCCGTGGCCCATCTGTTCATCCAATTTTCTTTGTTCACAGATTTCAGAATCACTTTAACTGTGTGTATGGTTGTTTGTGTATATGACTGTTCTTGTTGTGCTCCCATCTTTGCTAGTCTGTCTGCCTTGTCATTGCCAGGTGTGTTTGAGTGGCTAGAAATCCACTGCATAGCAATGCTGACTTCATAAGATGTAAGCGGCTGGTTGGCATGGTGATATATTTCCACCACATTCTAGTGCTTGAAGAGTCTGTGAAAATAACAATTTTTTGGTTTTTTGATGGAAAGGCATCAAATATGGTCTTCAGGTGGTACAAGGCAACCTCTAGTGCTGTTATTTCTGCTTCATAGTTAGAACATATCTCCCCACAGGCATCAAACAACTCATCAGATGTTTTGTCTGGATATTTAATATATATAGATACCAGAACCTGCTTTGATGGTGGCTTTGAAAGCAGACCCATCAGTATAGACATCAATCCATTGTTCTGGGTAGGTGTCTATTGTTTTCAGTGTTGCTTTCATAAGACTTACTGGGTCAGAAGTTTTTGTTGCATTATCTCTTAATTGTGTCTTAATTTTCGGAAATTTAAAACCTACATGTGATGGTAAACATTTTTCTACTCTGCAGTTCTTGTCTCTTGTCTGGGATGTGATAGCTGTCTTTTATTTCATTGACATGGATCAGGGCTGACTTTTGTTTTATTATGGGTTTTGGTTGCCAGTTTTCTACAAATGTAGAACCCCTTGAGATGTGAACAGATATGGCTGCAATGGAGGTTTATAAAAGAAGGAAAAATATGATCACCCAAATAAACACGCAAGTTTTTATTAAGATACTGCTTTATCAATTTCTACTTGGAGGTTTTGAATAATAGTTCAGATGGGAAAAGCAATGCTAGTATGCTTGGAAACAAGCCGACTACAGAAGATGGTTTAATACACCATTCTCTGCCTTTGGGTCACCTCCCCTTGAGAATTTCTGTTGGGGTTTACTCCTCTAAATATATATTTTTTTTAAATACCCAGTCTCTGTCTTTTCTCAGTTTTTGCTGTAAGACATCGCAGGGTTAAATAACAATTGGGCCATGGCTTGTTTGGTCGCATGATATGCAATAATATTATGACATCTCAGAACATCTGTAACTCCTTCAATCCGCCTTCTTCTTGGTCTTTCTCTGTATCTTGCTGTTTATATTTCATGTTGTATGCTCTTGCCGCTTGCCAATAAGGATTCATTCTCATAAGTGGCCGAACCATTTCAGTCTCTGTATTTAAATATACTTCACCACAGATGTTGTTTCCCTGCCGAAGATGGATGTGTCGGGCCATTGGCACAAATAAAACGGTGACACAGTGCATTTAAATTCTCTGGACTACATTCTGCTGGAAATCTAGAATGGATCATGGTCCTGCTACAAGAGAGATCCCACGGGAATTTTGAAAATGAATGCTGAAGAAGAAGATGTTGTTCCAACAGTTCTTGCAATCTCTGTTTGTTTGCTGCTTTTCTTAGACATCTCATTTCACACGTAGTAAGCTGTCTCTCTTGTTCTTTAGTTAGTGTCCATGTCTAAGATTGATAACACAACATTTTGTATGAAGGGTGAATTTATGATTTTTCTTTTGGTTTCCATCGGGATAAATGTGTGTTTCAAAATTGGTTTTAAGTTCATAATTCACATAGTTTACTTTTGAAATTTTAAAATGTATCTTCCTGCTTCCTACTTGAATTTACTTGCATAAGAAATTATTTGAAGCAAATTGTACTGTCTATATATTATTTATGTTTACAAGAAGACCTATTGACCCTTGTAGAATGAATGTTATATGTTTGTGTTACTGAGGATACTTCAAAACTTGTACGTTCGTTGTTGTTGCAAATGCTCTTGTCTCGATTGGTCCGTTCTCAGTGACTTGAGTACATAGTGTGGATGTCTTGACAAATCGCATTTTTTTAGATACGGTTAGTACAGTAGGGACAACCCTGTTTACTCTAGTTGCCAGGCGATTTGGTGCAGTTAGAATGTACTGGTTCAATTCCCATTGATCTCAAGAATGTTTAAATTATCCTCTTGCTTCCTATTTGAATTTACCCGACTTTAGCATTGTCTCCGGGTCACAAATCAAGGCTAAACTTGATTTGGAAACACAATATCAGTGTTAAAATGAAAATCAAACTGTATAACTCACTAGTGCTTTCTTCTTCTGCGTTCTCTCTCTTATAACCACAACGAATGTATCGTGATATTTCCGCCGGAGAGCGTGAAGTACGTTGTGCTGCAAGTTCAACAGTAAAATTGTGTTATTTGCATCTCGGTTGGCCATTTTGTGGTCTGGACATCCGAGGCCCAGCACATCCGTTTTCGTCATGCCTTTAATTTGTGTAGTAGGCTTCCCTAGTCCGTGACAGCCTGCCTATCTGTCGACGGGCACGCGGGTGGGTAGTGACTCATCGCCGAGACGATTGTAGTTCACGTATATCTCGCACGAGGTGTTCCACCATCTATGAACTTGCCTCGTGTGATTTGAAGTTTTGTGCCTGTGCCCATCGAGTACTGAACCTTTTCTTATCCGCGAGCCTGGTTCCGGATGAGGAGGAACTCGATAGAAGGGTTGGACCCTGGCTATTTCGCCTTCTTAGCCGAGGTGTCGTTCACTGACAGCGTGAACCTCTCGCGCAAGTTCGAGTCTCACACCACGCGTTTAAGAGCAAGGCGTTCTCGAGCTGAGCCACCTTGTCCCATTTGCGCCTGAGCCCATCGGGTACTGAACCCTTCTCTCTGCAAGTATATTTCCGGTATAGGAAAGCTTGACAGTAGAGTTAGGCCAGCCTGACATCGTTGTCCCTTTTGTGCCTGAGCCCATCGGGTACGGAAGCCTTTCTCTTCGCGAGCATGTTTCCGGTATAGAAAAGCTCGACATTAGAGTTAGGTCAGGTTTTCTTGCTTTGCCGGGTGCCCATGATTGGGTATTGGGTTTGTGGTTGATGGCATGAAGATGTAGGCAGAAATAATCATTGAGTGTTTTGCCAGGTCACCTATAGGCCTATATTTCATGTCACAGCGTTTACAGATAGTGTAAAAGTTATCATTTGTAATCATTTATGTTGCTGGATTTACATGTAATCGATAGTAAAAGTCTACCTATTTGTTAAACAATTTGTTGCCTTTCAGCGTCAGGGGTAGAACAGTTTTCTGAAGATGGCCCTCGTGTGTGCGGAGTATATTGTGGAATTTGTCGCCTCTTTTATTTCGGTGGTCCATCGCTTTCGTTGTAGGCCTCTAGGTCTGCCTTTACTGTATCTGTGTAGCATAGCTTGCTGTGGTATGCTGTCTAATGGTAGTCTTCAGATGTGTGCAAACTATTTAATCTGTTGTCTCTTGATATATTCCAAGATTGGGGTGGTGTCAGTTCTTTGTTTAATGTCCTCATTCTTCACTCTTTCTCTCATCGATATTCCTAGGATTCTTCGTAAGCATGCCATTTCAGCTGTCACAAGTTTACGTTTGTCTTGTGCTGTCGTTGACCGTGTTTGACATTTGTAGCACACCATTGACATAATAATATAGTGATAGTGAAAGTGGCATTAGGAAAAAAACAAGGAGTGGATTTACACTACATATGCACTGTTTTCGTCTTATCCATTTTATTATAATTGTTTTTATAATCTTTTATTAGTAGTAGTAGTTATTTTGCGGCATCCTGGACTGTCTATGCGAAACACACTCGACAGCATAAGCCTTTTCACCTTAGGTGCCTAAAAAACCTCATGGGATTACGTTGGCAGGATCGTGTACCAGACACGGAAATCCTTCAAAAGTCCCGTATGCAAAGTATCCATGCCCTGCTGATTAGGTCCCAACTTCGCTGGACTGGCCACATCGTTCGTATACCAGACACGCGTCTTCCAAAGAGATTATTCTATGGGGAGCTGTGCGATGGTAAACGTTCAAGCGGCGGGCAGAAAAAGCGCGTCAAGGATCACCTAAAATACTGTCTCAAGCACTGCAGCAATGATCCTAGCTTCTGGGAGACTACAACCCTTGATCTCTCAGCTTGGCACACCCAGATCACTGCTGGCATCACTAAATTTGAAAAAAAAGAAGAACACTGCGGGCAAACTACAAGCGACGGAAACGGAAGAACAAATCCGAAAACTCTCCTACTCCAAACCCTCTACACCCCTGCATGCACTGCAATAGAACTTTCCTGACACGAATCGGACTCATCGGACATCTACGAACTCACAAACCAAATTAGACAATCATAAATATTGTGTTGTTTTTCTACTTGTTCATCACATTTATTGTTTTTCATACCATGCTCATCTTCGCTTGTGAAGGAGGAACAACAACAGATATTTATAAGACATATTTACTTATTCACTAATTACTTCTGTTCTCATTGTTCACTATATCAGGTATTTTTACTATCGTAAGAGAGCTTCCATTCATGTTTAGGACGATCAATATAAGGTAATACTGCGTGAAACGTAACAGCAAGCACAGGTTTTACTTACGTAAAACACAGATTTTTAGAACGTTCCACTTAGACACGACCTATCTATCTATACGCTATCCCTTGTTTGCCTTGCGGCGTCAGTGGGGGAAGAGCTCTGGAGATAGCCTTTGTGTGCGCTGTTTGTAAGCTTGTTCCTGTGGCTTCTTTGATTTCTGTCATTATCTATGTGAACCGATATATCTATGTGTCATGGCCATTTGTGACACGCTATATGTCAGTAGTCTGTAAGCGTGTGAAAAACACTTGGTCTGTTGTCTTTTGATGTGTTCCAATACTGGTATTGTTTTGGTTATCTGTCTGATGTTATAGTTTCTAATTCTATCTCTTAATGACACTCCGAGTATTCTTCGTAGACTTGTCATTTCTGTTGTCACTATTTTTCTTTTGTCTTGTGCTGTCATTGTCCAGGTTTGGCACTGGTAGCTTAGTGATGGAATAATAATAGTCTTGTATAATGCAACTTTAGTGTCTATGTTTACATTTTTGTTCTTGAAAATACTTGTCATCTGTCCTAGGATCTGATATGTTTTGTTGCATCTATTTAGACACGACCTACTATCACTAAAACTAGGGGGTTATGAAATATAAACAAGAAAACATGATCAGCCTTTTGATCGAAATGTTTAAAATGTTTTGTGTATTGTAATCTGTAGGTTTTCTTGTTTACACATCATAACACCCTAGTTTTAGTGATAGTCCATCGTGTCTAAGTGGAACATTCTAAAACATGTGTTTTACGTAAGTACATTTTTAGATAAATTTAAACAAGATTATATTCTTTCAAAATAGGCAAAAAATTGCCAACTATTTGGTTTTTTGCGTTTTCCCCCCTCATAATCCATAGTTAGAATGTAGTCTAGAGAATGGAATGCATTGTGTCATGGTCTAGAGCCTTGTTGAGATATCTGCACCATACGGCCTGTCATATTCAATTTAATTATGAGCCAGATATTTAAAATGGCATCCCCGTGAAAGAGATAAAAAAAACCCCGTGAAAGAGATGGCAACACTGTGAAAGAGACAGAAACCCTGTGAAAGAGATGGAAACCCTATGAAAGAGATAGAAATCCCCGTGAAAGAGGAGGCAACCGCGTGAAAGAGAAACCACGTGAAAGAGATATAAACCCTGTGAAAGAGATGGCAACCTTCTGAAAGAGATGGCAGCCCTGTGAAAGAGGTGGCAACCCTTGAAAGAGATAGAAACCTCGTGAACGAGATGGAAACCCTGTGAAAGAGATAGAAGATGGAGATCAGTTGCAGTCAACGCTCGATTATTAGACTTGAAATAGCCACGGCTGCAATGCCCAGATTAAATACCATATGGGAGAGCAGAATAAGTACATCAGTGAAGATAAACCTGAATACCATTGTATGCCATGTGTACCATTATAGGCCATGTCGTGGTGTGAGACTCGGAATTGGACGAGGGGTTCACGCTGTCGGTGAACGGTACCTCGGCTAAGAAGGCGAAAGAGCCATGGTCCAACTCTGTCGGGTTCTTCCTTAACCGAAACCAGAATGAGAAAAGGTTCAGCATCCGATGGGCAGAGGCTCATAACGTGGAATTACACAAGACAGGTTCACAGACGGCGGAACACCTTGCGCGAGATAGACGTGAACGACAATTGGCGAAGAGTCACTACGCACCCGCGTGACTGTCGACAGATAGGCAGGCTATCACGGGCTAGATAAGCCTACTACCCGAATTAAAGACATGACAAAAACGGATGTGCCGGGCCTCGGATGTCTAGACCGCAAAGTGAGCCAACCAATTTGCAAAAATACAGTTAAACTGTGATATTCTGTAATCTTCGACCAAAATATTTCCTGAGTGCATTCTACAATGCGGAGATATTTAAACATGTCCAGCATTTAATATTATCAGTTTAGGCCTTTTGTTTTTTCACCTCTTACCCTAATACCTTCTAGTTTACTCTGCATGATTGTTTTAGAGAGAATTTCACTTCTCATCAAATGACTAAATCACAACAGGCAACTACGTTTAACAATTGTCAGTATGATCTTGTCCAGCAAGGCTAAGCAGAACCGTCTTTACACCATTTTGGGCCCCTGGGCAAAGAAAGAGTGCTCCCCCCTCCCCGCAGGAATAAAAAAAATAAATGGTTGATAATATTAAAAATAATGTATTATTTATTTGATTGTCACTATACTAATTGCAACAAAATTGTTGTTAAAACATGCTGTACATATGCGATTATAATCAACATTAAACATGAAAAACAGAGAAAAGATATTTTATTTACATGTTTTATAGTATTACATATGATATTTACAACAACCAAAAAATGACACACAAAAACACATATTCGCATGGGACCCTTATGCTCGTGGGCCCTCTGGCAAATGCCCAATGGGACTATGCGTTAAGACGGCATTAAGGCTAGGCTATATATTATGTATCTCATATGTCATATATATTAAATATCTCATATGTCTTAACATTGATAGATATGTCACTTCGGTTGTTTTGTTTTCATATGCTCACTATTATATTGATGTTATCAAAATCCTTTTCCTTCTCGTTGTTCCTCTGTCCTTGCTTATATTTCTTTTTATTTATCTATTCATAATCCGATGAGTTGTAAAGATCGATAATTGTAGTTGGATGAATGAAGCGTAACCCATCTTTCTGCCAATATTCTTCTTTCACTTTCAATAAATAGTCCTCACATTTCATCCATAATTCTTTGCCAATGGCAGAGAGCATTGTATATACACATTTTTGAACATCATTAAAGTTGAAGATTTTATTTTCTTTTGCCACTGCTCCCTTAATTTTAGCCCAAACAAATTATATTGGATTTAAATGTGAATGGTATGGAGGTAATATTATACATCTATGTCCATGCTCCTCTATAACTGTGTCAACGTGGAAAGTCTGCAGTGATTGCACCAGCTTGTAGTCTGCCATGTAAATAAGGATAAAGGTGTATTTCCGCTAGCCTGCATCATCTCCGTCATTCAATGGGAACCTTGTGATAGACGACAAAAGTTTGAAATTTAGTCAAGACTGCTTGTTCACATATAATAGTACATAATTAAATCAATGTTTGGCGAATGCAGAAAACAGATATACTGGACAGGAAGGCGCAAAATTACACAGCTCTGCTGGGAAACCAGCAACACTTATTAAATGCTCCCCGCTGTAAACACTAGAGTTTTCGTGTTGGTTATTAGAGAGCGAACACAGAAGAAATATGATTGGTCAACCAACTGTTGAGAGTTTATCATCGCTTAAGATAAAGCTATACTACACAGATACAGTGAAAGCAGACATAGAGGCCGATCTCGAAAACGATGGACCACCGAAATAAAAGAGGCGACATGTTCCACAATATACTCAGCAAACACGGGGGTCATCTCCAGAGAACTCTTCTACCCCTGACGCTGAAAGACAATAAAGGGTTTAGCGAATAGATAGACTTGAGATAAACGTGGATAAGACAATTGTACTCGTACAAGAAGTTGTCTCAAAAGCAGGAGCAATCAGATAACTAATAAGTAAATGATGCCCCACTTAAAACAGTGCACAACAGTGTAAACTATCTTGTAACCACAGTAACACATACACTACCGTCTAATGAGATCAACAAATGTATAGGAAAAACGTATACTTCTACTTTTTGCTTTATCTCTTTATGCCTTGCAGCGTCAGGGGTAGAAGAGTTCGCTGGATACGATTTAGTGTGCTTCATATACGCATGTTTTCGTGGTCTCTTATTTCTGTAATTCATCTTTGTCATGGACTGCCAGTGGCTTTGTATACATCGTACCTGTATAACAGTTTTTTGAGGGACACTATCTGATAGTAGTCTGGAAGAATGTGAAAGTCACTTAATCTGTTGTCTTCTGGTGTACTCCAGAGTTGGCATTATGTTTAGCATTGTTAGTGTTCTGTTTTCATTTATGATTCTGTATTTTATTGTTATTCCAACAAATCTACATAAACAAGTCATTTCTGTTGTAACAAATTTCCTTTTGCTTTTATTGTTAGTGTTCAAACATTTGGATACATGACAGAGAGAGCGTGGAAAAACTCAGAATTGCCACTGAAGACCAAACTAATAATTTATCAGTCATGTGTGCGCAGCATATTGATGTATGGATCAGAATTATGGATAACTTAATCGAGGAAAAGAGACTAATGATGTTTTATATAAGGTGTTTCCGCAAGAGAACGAATTTCAGATGACATGACAATGTCACGAACATGGAAGTCTTTTAGCGCACTGGGATACAATCCCTCTACTTGACTCTCAGATATAGACATCTAAGATAGCTTGCTCGTGTAAAGAAGAATGCCAATCGATCAAATTCCAAAGAAAAATCGTGTTGGAGAGCTGTATCTGTTGGACGCAAAGAGACAGACCAAAACTAATTTATAAAGTTATCTGTAAAAACTGCCTTCAGGTCTGGTGTCCTGTTCAAAATCAACATCAAACAGCTGGAAAATTGCTGTGTATGTCACCATTTTCTACATAGGATTTGTTACAAACAAGAATGATAATAGCTGGTTATTAGTCGTATTCGTATATACATTTACATATATGTAAATATAATTCCCCTCCCCAAACCCGGTATAAGTGTTGGATGCAATGCTAGGTTAGTAATCACGTTTCGCAGGTGTTTAATGCCGTTGCTTCACAGTAAAACCGAAGTTTTCATACGAGAATTATAAGATACTTTACCTTATTTCACAATACAGCTAGAAGGGTAAATTATTACCCGAATACAAATATCTAGGCCTACTATATCTGGACTGCACAGTTTCACTAGCGGCGCCATGCGTGAATATGCTAGGTCAGGGGCTCTCAACATTTCAGCAGACGAGCACAGTCTAAATGTAATTCTTAGTCTGCCAGCATCATAACATATCATGTGAAATAAATATTGTTGTTCGTCCATTACAAGTGATGATGACCATTTGTTGCATTCACTATTGAAAATTCAGTTAGAATTATGCCTTTTATTATGAGTTCGTAAATAAGCCCCATTTGGGCCACAAATGAAAATGACTTCAACTGAGAATTTTGATTTAAGTGAGGAAGAGATGTGTAAAGCGCTGACTTCACTCTTTAGTTGTACCTTAGTAAAAACCGTTGGCAAGACGAATCGAGACAAATGGAAATGAGGTTCCATGCAGCGAATGATCATGATTTTCTACGTGTCTCACCATGCTGGATGAGGTCCACATTATGTTGCTGGAGTTCGCCTACATACCCAATGGGATAATAAGGTATCTTTCTTCATACGCGTAAATTCACCGAATATCTTTACATGTAGTGGTTGAAAAGACTGACACCACCTACTATTATGACCACAAAAAAAACACCGAGCCCACTGTTTTTTTATACTCCAGAGCCCATAATAAAAATAACATCTTTCAGAACGCCACTGATCACCATTTTGTCGACCGAACTACACTGTAAACTTCTAAATATTAGACAGCCTATCTACTTTGTGATGTATGTCAAACATTGTAGTGCTAAAGGTAATGTACATACAATCATAATATTATACAAAACCAACAGATCTTGGGACAATAAAAAAATCACTACAGCCAAAAAATGCTGGGTTGATGGCTACGTCCTGAATAGGATATGCTACCAATTTTTACCCATATGTGAATGTGTACATAACATGAGCACGCAAATGTGTACACAGAAGGCCAGGGCAAATATTGCTGTAGTATTGAAATATAGTACTGCTGTACTCTTTGTGTAAGACACTAGCGAAAAAATATCACAGTATGTGAAATGAGATTTTTGAGGAAGGCAATAAATATTTCCTGGAGGAGACCGACGAATAGATTAGATGTTTGAGGAAAGCTATAAATGTCGCGAGAGGAGACCGTCGACGAAATGAAGATATCAGGTCAGAAATAAAGTGTTCATAGGGTGGGGTGCAAGTGTAGAGGGACAGGTGGTTTGGTCGCGTCATGAGAATGGAGCCAGCGAAACTAGCCCTTCATGCATACGACGGTGGAAGATCGGATTACGACGCACGAGGTTGATCGCGAACTAGATGGGTGGAGACAGTCAAAAAGATCTTAAGGAGACATGGGTTGACCATGATCAATGCGGCCCAAATGACTAAACGACTCCAACCCCCCCCCCCCCACGTTTAACATCACAAGTGGAAAAGATGATAGATATATATATTAAGATATAGGAACATATGACCATTGAAAAGTGGCGAAATGATTCAGGTATGATTGCAGTGCAGCCTTGCTCTTAACATTACCACGGGGACCAAAAGGTCTCTAATGCACATTAAAAAATAAGAAAGAACTAGGCTATAGACTTTTTCATGGCCGAGTTAACTGTAATATGACCGAAGAGTTGTAAATAGGTCAAAAGTCAGACAACATGAACCAGGAATTTGCTAAACATAGCTATATACATGTGACACGAAACTACTCTTCAGGTCATATTACAGTTATCTCGGCCGCTTGAACGTCTATAGCGTCGTTCTTACTTGTTTTCTATTGTGCTTGATGAATTGATAAATGCCCTTTGGTCGAAACGTCGATTTTTGTGTGTTATTATGTGTGTCTTCAGTGATTAGCAAATCTTCAATACTGTGTTCCTGGCTTTACCTGCTGGATTTCAGTTTTGCGTAGTAAGTACATATATTGAACTGAGATGAACAGGTCGCGATATTTCAACTTAGACCGGAACCTTGCTGTCTAAAAGCACAATTATACATGAATTGAATTCAGCGACTATACGGCAACCGTCTGCGGAGAAGGAGCATAGGCATCAGAACACATGCTACTGAATTGTCCCAGTTTCGGTGTTTACAGAAGGACAATGTGGCACACAGGAGCTGATCTGCAAAATAGGTTATGGGAACCCAAGATTATGTAAAACACACCGTTCGCTCTATACATGACAAATATTTGGCTTTGTCTATTATCTTTTACCGGGTAGTTTGTTATCTACACGTTCCGTTAAGCATAGGGGTGATTGGAGCTCGAATATGTTCCAAGACCAGATGTGTGGCCTCAGCTGTGCCATGGCCGTGTTTGTTCAGGATGTTCCATCCTGTTTTCTATCCATCTTTTTCGTGGTCTTCCTCGGGCTTTGTACCCTGATCGCTGACCTCATTTGGCTATATGCCTCTACGTGCAACTTATGATGCAATCTCATAATGTCGCCAAGTCACGTGGTCTACTGCCTTTCTATGTATTCTCTGCAAGGTATTATACCTATTCTTTCAGGGAACTATTCTATTCTGGCCATTCTTTCAGTGGTCAGGGGTTTCCCTATCTATAAACGTTTCTTAACATCGGTGATATATCAATATGGCCCCCACTGAACAGTAGGTTTACACTCATCCAATAGAACAAACATAGATGGCTCAACTCTGGTGACTCTAGTAGCATGCTAGAGTCTATGCTGGATGGGTCCACTACGGATCATTGAACTATTCGATGGACCTGCTACACATAACAGTCCCTTGGGATCCTGTGCAGCATCCCCTACAAGATGGATAATCCCCGGTGACATTCGACTGAAACGTCTCACCCCCCAACCAAACATAAGATCAAAACTTATTAACTTCATAACAATCCAAACATACATCTGGCAATTCACCTCCGTCCAAACAATCGACAGACACTTCACAAATCCAACTTGACATGCAGTGCAGAATTTACGTTTAACCTACACAAGCTATAGTTTAGGGCCCCCCACTTTTCTGAGCAATTATCATATATACTTAAATATATTGCAGCATTATTTGTCCTAATGCCGCACGTCCGGAATGCGTAGGGCTTTATCAAGTCTAAATCCGGCACTGCAGAAATACTACCTTCTTTTTCTTCTGCGTTCGTTCTCAAACTTCTGCAGATTAGCAGGATGTAGTCGGGAGAACGGAATGCGTTGTGTCATAGCTTACAGCATTGGTGCGATATCTGCGCCTTTCGGCCTGACACATCCGACTTCAGCATGGCTTTGGGTCACTGACCTTATATGGGATGGGGCATCCAACTCTACCCCCACAACCTCCTTAGTCGCCTTTTAGGACATGCGTGGAAGGTAAACAGTGTTGCTATTCTTTGCTCCCCTTGCAATGACATTTAAAAAAAGTTAAACAGGTTTGATGTTTGTGAGCCAGATAGCAGAGTCCAATTCATGAATCTTCTGATAGCAGCCCGACAAGTATCTTCAGATGCAGAGTTCAGTTCGTGCTCTGAAAAACCTGCTGCTGTGTAAGTATGTAGTAGGTCTTGATATTAGTGAAACAACCTGATACCTATTTTCCTATCGTCCATGTAGCAACCGGGGTCTGTGCTTCTAGTTCTGGGTGCAAAGAAGAGGGACACTGTCTTTTTCCATTCATGTCGTACAATGCGACTATGGGAACCTGAGGGATAGGCTGACAATGTGAAAGAAAATCCTGTTCACATCTTGTCTCAATTTCGTACTATTGTCTTCTGCCAAATGATCCTCGTGGATGACGAGAGATGTAGGTCAGCAGAAGTGAAAGGGGTACATGTTTCAGGGTCGGGTAACAACCTTAAACAGGAAATGGGTGGCTGGTGTAACATAGGGAAAATGTCTTAATGAACGAATATATATATATATATATATATATATATATATATATATATATATATATATATATATATATATATATATATATATATATATATATATATATATATATATATATATATATATATATATATATATATATATATATATTTATATATATAAGTGTTACCGAAATAAGTCATAAAACAACCTAACAACAAGACAGAGTGACGGACGACGTTTCGACTAGGAAGCCAGCCTTCACCAGGACACAGACAATCAACAGGCAATGAATATTTAGAAAAAAAGTCTTAATGTAAGAGGAGAGAAAATAAAGATGGCACGATGAGAATGAGAGAGAGAGAGAGAGAGAGAGAGAGAGAGAGGGCAAATACGGCAAGAACAGAAACATGAATGAAAAGCCACAGAGCAGATATAATCAAACAATAGGAGAAAAATATTCGATAGTGGAGAGAGGCATGTCATACGAGCAAATAGGAAGAAAAAGAAAATACGGTGATGATACAGGCAGGTTAGATGAGCATAATATTAGCCATAAAAAAAGAGTAACTTAGCTCTTTAAAAAAAAAGAGTAACTTAAGAGCTATCTGTCTTGTCCTACTGAGATACTTGAAGCAAATGTGAACAACATGCATGACTCAAGATCAAAAGTAGAGGAAATACAATTTTGTTCTCTTGTGGTAGACTAGTAGGTGAAAGAGAATGCTAGATGTGCATTCACTACTGATGGCTCAAGACATCTGGCATAAAAATAGTGAGATATTTGGCCCAGACGTAAGTAATGCACTCCTTCAGGGCGTTGTAATCATGGGATACTGTCATACGGGAATACCTTGGAGACAACCTTATACGTGTGTCGTCTCAGTTACAGATCTGAGAAGAACCTGTGTTTTTCTTAGAAAGGATATTGGCTGTCAAGAGCTGCCTGCTGACATGTAAGGGGATTGTTTCACAAGTATAATGATCATTATCACCATCAACTCCTTTCGTTTTGTTATTTTTTTGAATCGCCTGCAGTTTTGAACTATGTTCAAAGGTTTAAAACCACACTGTTCTGAATATGCCAGGCTGGACGGCCAAGAGCATGAGTTTCATTTTCTTCTTCTTTCGTTCGCTAATAATGTTTATATCTACAGTGGTGTTTCTTGTATAAATTGGACAGTGTTTTCCATTTCTTGTTTTGTGCCATAAAGTTTAACATTCATTGGTGTATCAAAAGGCCAGTATGTGCATCTTAATGTGTCATAGTTTGCACATTCTTGAAGAATATGTTCTGAAGTCTGGTTGGCTTTTCCACAATTACACTTTGCTGTTGTGCCAATTAAAAATTTTGTATACATATGGCTGTTTAGTCTATTATGTCCAGTAATGAGTCGAAATATGATGACCTATTCTTGTCTGTTAAGTAGGTGGTAGTCGTCCCGTGGAGGTAATTTAGGCTTCCGTTGTGCCTTTATCATGGATTTCTTTTGGTGATAGCTGATTGGTACGGTACATCCGGTTGCTGCATGTTAGCACCTTCCTTGGCGAGTTCATTTCCTGCTATTCCACAGTGTGATGGAATCCATTGCAGTATAACTCTACACCTATTTTGTACTATGGACAATACCTCTTTTAACTCTGGAAGTTTATTGGATTGTAATGCCTCTAGTAATGACCTTGCATCTGTAAATATTATGAGTTTCCTAAAATAGTGGGTCAATATTGCAGTACTTGAGAAATGTCTTCGCGAAGTCCCTGAAACGCGTTTTCTGTCATCCACTTTAACTCTTACATACACACAATTCATCTTCTCTTTGAAAAGAATCATCTTCCCGTGTAGAAAGACGTCGTCATTGCCCATTGTGTCCTTAAGTCCCAAACATAATTTCTTTTGTATGAACTGTGTTAGGCAACGGCGACAGTCGAGTTAGACATGGTTTGGTGCTTCTTCATAGACGAAATCCCTTTCACGTGCAACGCCACCAAACAGGTTCGGAGTTGGGGATGAGTTGTGCATTTAATCACATCATTCGTTTATTCCTTCCAACCCATTATTAAGCACGATAAACGTTTCTACTCTTAGTCATTGCGTTTATCATCCAAAGAAGTAGGCGGATTACTTCTATCTTGGACGAGTAGCTTCGCAGCCGGCGAACAAATCTCGTGCAAGTAAAAGTAAATCGATATTGTTGCTCGCAGTTCTTGGATACTGATCTCACTGTTTTTTGCATGAACCGAGCTGGGCAACAGCAATAGTCGAGTTAATCGTGGGATCAATCCCGCTAAAGAATAGAACTTGTGACTTTCGTCTACCTTGCCCTCAATGTCCAGAGTCTTATTCTCAACGGTGCTTGCGTAAATAAGTTGACCAAAATATACTCTCTGATATTTTTTTCGACGCTTTTCCTGGCGCAATGGAAAGCTGTATTGAAAGATTCCTCTCATATCCAGGAGTGCATGCTCAAGTTGGTGTAACTAACACCTAAAGCGAGACTTCCATGAGGTCAGTTGATGTGAGATGTTTGCTACAGGATATATCGTTTTGACTACTGTATATTCTCGACTATGAACAACACTTCGGCGCGCCAGTCTCGTGTTCGACAATTGAGGCTTCGCTGTCACGTTAGCTTTTCCCTAACATATCACCGCTCTCTAGTCTGTGTTGCCTCTTCCAGAGGCATTCAATGTGTACTCTATTCGCAACTATATCCTAGTATCATCCATTCATACCAAGACGTCGACATTCCATGTGATTATCCTTATGTGCTTACATTCCCGCTGTCAGAGCTAGAATGTCTTGCGCACTGTGTTACGACAGCGACACTGGAAGTATAGGTTAAGCGGTATTCGAGATAATTCTTATATAATTACAATAACGTCCCATTCCATATTTAGCCTTCATAGCCCCAGAAGCGATGAGTGAAAAAATACATCACACGAGCGATGGCATATCTGTGTCCGGGGCGCTCTACGAGAAGATACTATTTAAAGTCTTGATTATCTACTAGTCTTGGAAATCACACGAAAACAGAGTGAAAACGTTTGCACATCTCCTAAGATGTATATTTGTGACAACATACAATTTATATTCAGAACTATTGCTGTTTTTCGACACGATACATCTGTCTTTAGTACGGCAATCTTAGTACAATGTTTACTTTCCTTCTTCGATGTCGTCTAGCTTGTCCATTACTGCAGTAATACACCCTGTTACCATGTTCACCACTTGAAGAAAAAAGTATTAGTTAGATTTATCCGAATGATCTTGACGTAATATCGTCTTAAGAGTGAATCCAAGTCCTTCTGCAGAATAATACTGCGCACTGATTACAAACATCATCACTTATTTTAGCTGATACTACTGGTCTTTGGTCACCCCGTGTATACTTTCTGCCGCCAGCAAATGGAAATTACATGGACACTTTAATTACCAAAGAAAAATGACGCTGTTTGGTATCAAGGCGCGGAACTAAAATTATATATATATAAAGTCATGCTGCCGCTTTATAAAAAGAGTCGGTTGTCAAAATACACTGCCAGAATGTTCCGTCCTAGAACTAATTTTCACGAGTATAGCTAGTAAAGTGTATAGCTAGTAAAGTGTATAGCTAGTAAAGTGTATAGCTAGTAAAGTGTATAGCTAGTAAAGTGTATAGCTAGTAAAGTGTATACCTAGTAAAGTGTATAGCTAGTAAAGTGTATAGCTAGTAAAGTGTATCAATATGAACAGAAATAGGTATAGGATTTACCAATATTAGTCCCCCCACCCAAAAAAAACCAAAAAAACTAGCAACGAGATACAGCAACAGACGACGTTTCGACTAAAAGTCTTAATCAGGACGAAAGACAATAAGCGAAATAAACATTGTAATAAACGTGGACACGCAAGTATGAGAATGATAATGTATGAGTCTGGTGTTTACCAAGTTCTTATTTAGAATAATCATGCGTACTGATTTCACACAGCCTCACTTATCTTTGCTGATCCGACTAGTACTGTGCATTCCATTGGCTGGCGAAACAAAGTATACACACAACCACTTATCACATCAGCCAAGATTTAACACCTCGTGCGATCAGCACGCAGTGCTATTCGTGAGAAGAGTTTGGTATTTCCTGCAAAGGAAATCCCGGCTCATTTTTATTGTTGTAATAACCGACTCTTTTTGTGACACTCCCGCCACATCCTGTAGATGACTGTGGTTAAGCACATTAAAAAATAAATTGACCTAATGCAAAGAGTGTCTTCATCAATTTAGGCATGTCCCAAAGTATA
This sequence comes from Meghimatium bilineatum, assembly GCA_034231615.1. Taxonomy (NCBI): domain Eukaryota; kingdom Metazoa; phylum Mollusca; class Gastropoda; order Stylommatophora; family Philomycidae; genus Meghimatium; species Meghimatium bilineatum. Next base: position 27,429,147 of record CM067311.1, read on the forward strand.
GATACAACAGAGCAGGTTGACGTGTGTTTATCTTGTTCAAGTGTCAGTAAATATTTGAAAAGCTAAGATAGCATTTTCGTGCTGTGAAGTCATTTATGTACCGTGTTGGCGAGTTTGTTTTTTTATATTTTTTTTTTTACAATGGTGATCGTCAATTACTCTTTGCAAATGGCAGGAACGTCATAAATTCACTTGATAATCACACATTATCAGCAAGTGCAGTCTCCGCAACGAATGTTGGATGCATCAGACCTCCAACATCCCCTGTCTCTTCTTCTGGTGATGCACTCTGCTGGAATGTAACCTGTCCATCTTGTGATGTTACTCTCCCACTTGTATCTCTGTCTACCTCTTGATCGCCTCCCTTCGACTTTACCCTCAAGTAAGATATTCAACAAGGTGTCATGTCTTTTAATGTGTCCAAAATATTTTATTTGCTTGATCTTTATTTTCCTTAATAATTATGTCTTTATATTAAGTGTTGTTAGAACCTTTCCGTTTGTTTTCTTCTCTTTCCATGATGTTTTCCTTATTCTTCTATATATTTACATCACAAAGGTATCAATTCTGTCTTCTAATTGTTTGTTTAGTGTATATGTTTCTCAGCCATACATTAATATAGAATAGATATAGCATTTTATAATTCTTATATTTAGCTTATTTGTAATTTGTTTGCAATAATTTGTTTGATAATCTACGCATGTTAAATGACAAATAACGGCTTAAAAAGCTTAGAGGATTGACATCATTGCGCTTGGGTTACCTCATGTTTACTCCGTTGCTATCAACGAAGAGGAACCCCCGCCTGTCGAGAGTACCACTCATATCATGTAACTCAGTAGCTTCAATCGATATCCTCTAGGAATTTCAGTAATAATTCACGAATAGACACCACGATTTTGATTGGAACCCACGACCTCTTGAACCCATAGCTGATGGTTTAAAGAGTACGAAAGAGAGACACTGAATCAACAATTTACGATCTATTGTCACGTTATAGTGAAAACATAATACAATCACATAATAATCTATTAAACAATTAATGATTATCTTTTAAAAAAATTGTGACCAAGGGGTACTGATTTTGTGATAATTATGGGAGATGTCACGTGGTTTGATTTGAGGAGTAAATTTTTCACTTAGAGTATCATGTTAGAGATACATGATGTTTTATGGTCTAAAGGATGTCATGCGATCATTATCATCATATGATATGCCTTCAAGTTATGTGATGGCATCATAATCAATTCAACCGTAAATTTTCTATCATAAATTTATGACGTGCACTTCAAGAATTCATATGATAATCAATTAGAATTTTAATAATCTATCCAAGTTATGGCGAGTTTTTTTTTTTACATCATTTCATCAGTTACTATTCTGCCCACTTCATCCGTTAATCTTTAATCAGCTCATCATTTACTAATTTGTCTTCAAGTTATGATGCGTACGTCATATTGTACGTCCAGGATGCGTACGTCCAGGATTAAGCCAACAAACATAAAAAGCACATGCTTAGGGTTCAAGAAGATCGGGTACCACAGCACACACGTGAGTACTCCAAAAAAATACAATTTTTAGTTTACAAATTCGGAGATAAACCAAACCATTATTAATACGTTTGTGAAAGAATAGAGTTCAGATACAAACTTATCTGTAGCAAAGAATGATGTGTGTAAAAGGGTTTATTGTTCCACAATTGCGAAGCTAGTGTTGATACACTGTTATTAAAATTAGTGGAATTTGTTTTAATTGCTAAATCTACCACCCGATAACCGGTGAAGGACACCTCGGGGTATATTTCAACATTTTCACTGTCAAGAAGCGATCCCATGTCATATCCTGTATTTTACGTCTGATAGTAGATTCGCAACTAGCACGTATGTTCCCATGACCCCAAATAGAAACACGGAATAGTAATTATGCGCCCTATCATACACGTGATTAAAGCGGAGGTTTTGAGGTGGAGATAGATGGTCAAAATGATCGATTCTAAAATCAGATGTCCAAATGGCGCAAAATCGCAATCAATCTGTAAACTTTTATAATAAATTTCATTTTTTCGACTGCAACTTGCCACACTGCAATGAATAGGAGAAATAAAGAAGAAGAAAAGGACATGGCAACAGCACGTTCATGTAACTTGTTATAATGAAATGTTTAAACAATATTGGGCCACGATTGACGCCAAATTGTACAGTGGAACACAAAAAAAAAACAAAAAAAAATAAACAAATAAAACAAGAAATGATTTTTAGCTCTGACATGTGAATGTCAATAATGTCGTTCTTACACGTCGTTTTTATTGTGCATGTATACTTGATAAAGTCCGTTGGTCGAAACGTCAATGTGTGTGCGCGTGTTATTATTATATATTTCCACATTGATTAGCACAATTTCATTATACTATTCCAAGTTTCGCCTGTGTGATTCCAGTTTTGGAGCAGTGAATAAATTATCAATTTCCCCTCCAAACCACCCCCCCCCCCCCATTTTATTATAAGGCACTAGAGCAGGCATGTCAAACGTGCGGCCCGAGGGCCGCATGCGGTCATTTGCAAGCACGTGTGCGGCCCACACAAAGAATACTGCAATTGTCTCATTTAATGGCGACAAACTGGGTGTATAAAACATAAATCTGGCATAGTGCCACGTATAAGAAAACAATACGGCTGTTTTAAGCTAGTCAGGGTTTTCTATCTATGACAATTAGCAACATTGATCGGAAGTAGCAAACAGATTGTTATTACCATGTTAAAATTTTAAAACAATAATAAACTGTATCTTGTGGAATCGTGCCGGTAATTATATTATTTGTTTTAGTGAAGTACTGCATAAACTGACTCCGTTTAAAATGGCTACATCACTTTCAGCTAAGAAGAAAAGGACACTTGATGAAGAAAGGCGAGTATTTCAAGAAAAATGGGAACTACATTATTTTTGTGCAATAGTAAATGGAAAGATACATTGTTTAGTATGCAATAATAGCATTGCCACGCCAAAAGAGTACAACTTAAAAAGACATGAAACCAACCATCGATCTTGCGATAAACATGTGTGCTTAATGTGTGTTTCAGGACTCCAGGAATGGAAGACTAACTTGATACAGCAACAGACATGTTTTACAAAAATAGATCAAGCCAATGTCGCTTCCGTTACTGCAAGCTATGAACTCAGCCGAATGGTCGCCATGAGTGGGAAATCTTACAGTCAAGAAGATTTCGTAAAGTATTGCCTTGTAAAAACTGCTGACATTGTGTGCCCACAGAAAGCACAGTTATTTAAGGGTATTTCGTTAACCAGGAATACTGTTGCTGGACGGATTGATGAAATGCCAGATGATTTGAAACAACAGTTGAAGGCTGCATCATCCAAATTTGAACATTTTTCTATTGCTATTGATGAGACCGTTGACATCACTGGAATAGCACATCTTGCAGTTTTTATTAGGGCATGTGACAGTGAATTTAATATTTATGAAGAACTAATTGAACTAATCCCAATGCATAAGACAACAGCGAGCGAAGACATCTTTGAAAAACTCGAGCGGATTCTGCATGACTATGATTTTGATTTGAGTAAACTTGTATGTTTAATCTACTGACGATGCTACGAATATGGTTGGCAGACATAATGGTGTTGCTGCCAAGTTGCCAACAAAAATTGAGACCTCGTATCCAGATTCATCATTTGCACATTTTCACTGCATTACTCATCAGCAAAATTTGTGTTCAAAGATTTTAAAATTGAATCATGTGCTTAGTGTGGTCACAAAAACTGTGAATTTTATCAAATGCAATGCTCTCAACCATCGTCAATTCAGTCAGCTATTAGAAGACATGGATAGTCAGTTCACCGATGTTCCGATCTACACAGCAGTCCGTTGGTTGTCGTGTCACAAAGTGCTTAAAAGATTTTATTTGCTGAGACCAGAAATTACTTTATTTTTGGAGATGAAAGGTAAAAACACAGATGAAATAAAATTGGGTCCAGGATCTAGATTTTGCTGTGGACATTACTGCACATTTAAGTGATCTTAATTTGAAATTACACGCCAAAAACAAACTCATCACTCAGTTGTACGACGATATCAAATGTTTCATTACAAAAATAAGCTTATGGAAGACACAGTTGTCACGTGAAAATTTGATTCATTTTCCTAACTGCAAAGAACTGAAAAACCATGCCAATTCTGAATCTGTACTTACCTTTGCAAAATATGAGAGTCACCTAGATTTATTGTCAAAAGAGTTCCAGGAAAGATTTAGTGATTTCTCATCTTTTGAATACCATTTTGCATTATTATCTGCACCATTCAACTTTGATGTTGTTAAAGGAGAGGAAAACTTGCAGATGGAGCTATTAGAAATGCAGTCTGATTCTACACTCAAAGCAAAGTATCTAGAAGTCGGGATACCTGGCTTCTATTCATACCTTCCTGAAAAGTTTACAATCTTCAGAAAGTTTTCAACTAGGATTATGGCAATGTTCGGTTCCACCTATGTGTGTGAACAGTTATTTTCCTTCATGAAATTAACAAAAACTTCTCAGAGAACAAGGTTGACCGATGAACACTTTTCATCCCTGATGAAGATCGGAACTGCAAATACATTTCAGCCAGATATACGACAAATTGTCAGGAAAAAGAGGCATCAAACCTCAGGACAAAACACTGATTAACTCATTGGGGACCGATCGCCACTATAACGGCTTTATAGTATGAGTCTACAGGACCTTTCACCACTTTAACGGCTTCAATTTTAGATCGATCATATATTGATCAGTTATATTTCGTTTTGCCCAGTTCAAGTTTTTATGGTAACCTCTTAACATCCAGGAAACCACTTCCTTTAGAAAACTGAAGATGACTCGCGTGGCTGCAAAAGAAACCATTTCTTTGATCTCCATACCCTGCGTTTGTTATTTCCGAAATTCTGAAAAAATGGCAACGCCCACTTCTTCTAGATACAGTGCAGAACAATCTATGGTTATGTTTCAGAGCTTGCTAATTAGTGAATCTGATAATGATGATTCCGATAGTGATTATAGTAAATGTTTACAAGACCTTTGACACTGCCTGGCACAAATTCAAAATTATAACACCAAATATGATTTTAATATGATTGTGACCAAAGAATAGGACCATATCTCAATGCCTAGATTATTTTTTTAGCATGAAATTTAGAAATGTTTAAGAATATACATGAGAATAGAGAATAGGACTACTTCAAAGTTTCATGGAAGTAAAAGCTTTGATAAAATAACATGTAACTACAGTGCCGTTGCATGCAACCTTCGTTGCGGAGACGGTACTTGATGATAATGACAGTGTAGAGAACTACGGGAAACTACAGGAAGACAACAGCAACAAATTGAGCAGCAATAAACAAGTCGAAAATTTTCGACTGTGAACGGGACTTTGCCGTCTAAATGCACATTTACACCAAATCGATCGTCATCAACACTCTGCGACTTGCATCTGCCCAGGAATAACATAGGGGACCTATAGGGGCATTCACCAGAACCAGGGTCATAGATACGTCTTCGATAAGGGGGAGGGGAAAATGTACCGAATTAAAATGGTTATATCTTCGATCTCATGAGTCATTCCTTCATCTTCCTTGAGTTTTCTTTTCTATTTTTATTTTTAGACAACCAATTATATATTTTTTTTTTGGGGGGGGGGGTCTACTCTTTTTTGGCCTTTTTTTCCTAGTACTAAGTGTCATGATCTGACTTCTTAAGCGAAAGAAACACACACTGCCCCCTTATCAACGGACTTGACCCCAAATAAAACATTCTACGGTAGAAGACCTCTGTACGTAATTAATTAGGACTTCATTCGTTACGTTTTAAAAAAAAATATTATTGTCGTGATTTTCATTGGCCATTATTTGTATACTTGGCGTCGCATGCCAAAAATAGCCAGACGACTCCAAGTATATAAATGGTAGCCAGCGATATAGTGCGGTAATAATAAAACACGTAACGAATGACGTCCTAATTAATTATGTAAAGAGGTCTTCTGTACCATATAAGGTCATTTCCCAGAGCACATACTACAGAACTGTTTCAGTTTGTGACAAATACTCGGCGCAAAATATTCACGAATTTATGTATTTAATTAACAAAGTTACAACTTTTTTCCCATCACAAGCACCAAAAATATGGAAACGATTGCGCGGAAACAATAATGAAAACGTCGGAATCGCTTGTAGTTGCAGCATCTTCATGTTCTACTAAGACGAATGAACAAGTGAAATATAGTTGGCCGTCCTGTTGGAGAATGGAGCAAACGAATGATTTCTTGGAAAGAAATGTTTGGTTACTAACAACGGATTGGAAAATATTTTGCAGTACTTGCAGCATAATTCAAACACTCGGAACGGAGGCTAAAATGGAATCTAAGATTTCAAAAGAATGAGCAAACAGTGAAGAAACTTATTTTATCAAAACTCGGGAACAACATCTTTACAAATACAAATATTGAAACATAAAGCAAACGATGGTCACACACTTTTCATAACAATATTAGAAGACGCGAAGAAAAAGACACTTAAACGGTATCCCTAAAATTGCAATCACGCCAAAAAGAAACAACTACAAAGGTGTTTCACAAAGTCATTCAATACTTTTGAAATGGAAATTAATCTGCAAGAAATTAACGGCGTTGATATGGGGCGGATACTTCGCTCTACAAATGATTGCGTTAATATTATACATCATATTAGCAAGGAGATGAAAACTAAATTGATCAATACAATTGTAAATATAAAATCAAGATTTTCATTCATCATCGACGAGGCGATAACAATCAGAATATCTACATTATTTTGTATATTCGCGCAATAATTTCAGGTTGTGAAATGATCAGACTAGTTTATTTATTTATTGGCTTAGCTGAACTAGAAGATGTACCATCCGCCGGAATCTTCTCCGCTTTCATTAGATGTCTTCATTCTATTGAATTGACGAAGGAGTGCATGAATGAATGTTTAATTTCTGTTGCTTGTGATGATGTAGCAATAATGTTGGGTTCTCGTAGTAAAAAAAAAGTTATTAAAAGATAAAATTCCATCATTAATTGTTTGATACTGTGCTAAGCATAATCTGGAATTATCAGTCCACGATGCTGATAAGAAAGTTTCTGAAATTAATAGATTGAAATAATTTATTGACAAGTTATAAGTTTTTTATCATGCATCGACCAAAGAATAATCGCGAACTCCATGCATGTGCCAGTTCACTGGAAGCGCAGTTGTTGAAAATTAGACGAATATTAAGCATTAGTTGGGTAGCATCCAGTTTTCGCTAAGTATCTGCAGTTTGGTTGGACCATAAAGTAGTTTGTCATGTTAGAATGCTTAAGATGATAATTCCAGAGATAAAAAAAAAAGATAGGTGCACATATCAGGGATTGATGAAGAAGATTACTATTGTGGAGTTTATTTTAGACTTAGAATTAATGTGTAATGCACTTCAAGAGATTTCTGTACTGAGCCTGATATCGCAAGAACGAAACATATATTCAAATGATGCCAATAAAGCAATTAAGCGCACTATACATTTGTTTGTAGGGAGGCGATTATAACCCGGACAGTACTGCCAGAAAGCTCTACAAGTTGAAAAGTCTCTAATTTTGCAAGGAATTCCTATTTACAATAGAGATAGAAAAGATGATCAAATAATATGTCCCTGTTTCTTTTCACGGCAGCTTGGAGGCTTCACTAAAACAACAACGGCTTTTTGGGCACCAGGCAGCAACAGATTAAAATAGCAAGGAAAGAAATAGAAATATTGAACTTTATAAAGGCATGAACAAATTATGGTCTTTATTATAAACCTGGTTAAAGTAAGCATTATATTAGTGCATGTATGTCGTTATGTAAGTATGTATGTATGTGTGTCTGTATATCTGTATATATCTCTGTATGGGTCGAGGTTGTGAGGCCCATATATATATATATATATATATATATATATATATATATATATATATATATATATATATATATATATATATATATATATATATATATATATATATATATATATATATATATATATATATGGGAAGAGCTATTTTTACACGGTGTCAACCTGTTACAGTCGATGTGATATTGGGCGACACACTGTAGCTCTTATGGACACTCACAGTGCTAAGAAATAAGCCAACCTAGCATTGTTAACAAAGACTTTGTCTATCTTGAAAAGTCTGCGGCGAAATACTCGGAAGAAGTTGGCAGATAACTCAACGGGTACATAGGCGCTAACAGCAGAGCTGTGTGGACAGCATAGGACACAGTTAGACACATAGTACTCTCTGGCCATCCACTGCACCTGATCTTCTCCCAGTTGTCTCGACTTTGTCTTGCCACTGGACCAAGATAAAACTCAGGAGAGAGAGTGTGATTGACGATTAGCGCAACTCTTCCACACTATAAACCAACTTCAGCGATAGTCATTTCTCAACACAATCATTTACTTATCTTTACTAATGAAATATGAAGAGAACAAAGTGTGAATCAATCCTAGTTGGTTCATGGAATGTTCGGACACTTACGGATATCTCAGATGTAAACAGACCAGAAATAAGAACAGCACTAATTGCTAAAGAATTGGCCCGTTATAATCTGGATATTGTTGCACTTAGTGAAACGCGGTTTGCAGATGAGGGTCAGTTGACAGAGAGAGGTGGAGGGTATACATTCTTCTGGATAGGACGTAAAAACACAGGCGTGAATCAGGTGTTGATTTTTCTATAAAACCATCTCTGGTGCAGAAACTTCCAGGTCTGCCTCGAGCAATTAGCGATCGGTTGATGTCGTTGCGATTAAAAGTGAGCAAAAATACATTGGATCACCACCTCTATTAAATGCCGATTCGTCGAAGCTTCTCACTGACAAAAATGACATCTTAAATGGTTGGGCTGAACATTTTGAAGAAATCCTAAACAAACCATCAGTAATAAATGAAGAAGTCATAAACAGAATGCCACAACTTGGGATAAAAGAAGAACTCGATATACCTCCAAGCAGTCAAGAGGTTATGATAGCGATTAAACAAAGATCAAATGATAAAGCTCCTGGTTTGGATGCCTTACCTGCTGAAATTTATAAAAATGGCGGACCACTGCTGATTAAAAAAAAACTAACTGACATTTTTGGTATTTTCTGGAACTCAGGTACATTGCCTCAATATCTAAAAGATGCTTCTATAGTACACCTATATAAAGGCAAAGGTACCATAGTCTTGCGATAATCACAGGGGCATATCACTTTTGTCTATAGCTGGTAAAATTCTTGCTCGTGACATACTCAATAGATTAAATAACTCACTATTAAACGAGCTACTCCCAGAGAGTCAGTGCGGATTTCGTGCAGGTCGTGGTACAGTTGATATGCTATTCGCTGTACGACAAATTCAGGAAAAGTCACAGAGCAACATAGTGAACTCTTAGCAACATTTGTGGACTTAACTAAAGCATTCGATACCGTTAACAGAGAAGGACTGTGGAAGGTGCTTACAAAGTTCGGATGTGCCCCAAAACTTGTCACCGTGATACAATTTCATGACGGTATGATGGCTAGTGTTATCTGCGACGGAGGAGTATCTCCTGCATTCCCTGTCACAAATGGTGTAAAGCAGGGATGTGTGCTGGCCCCTACTCTTATCAGCCTGTTATTTACGTCCATGCTAACGGAAGCACACCATAGTAATGAAACAGCTGGCATAATGATCAATTACAGAACAGATGGTGGTCTTTTCAATTAACGTCGTCTAAAAGCAAAAAAGAAAACTAAATATGTTAGAGAATTACTTTAACCTGACGACTGTGCATTGTATGCTGACTCTGTCGTAAACATGCAGAGCACCATAGACCGCTTCTCACATGCCTGCAACAACTTTGGTCTCACTATTAACACCCAAAAATAAACCACATACGCCATGCACCAAGCAACATCAAATAGCCAACATACTGCTATTTCTATAATCGTCAATCAGGAAAAACTGCAGGTAGTCGACAATTTTACTTATCTTGGAAGCACTCTCTCTCTCGCGATGTCAACATTGATGTGGAAATTAACAAAAGACTGGCAAAAGCTAGTGCTGCATTTGGCAGATTACGCAACAATGTATGGGACAGAAGATGTATAAGAACAACCACCAAACTTCAAGTATATCATAATGCTGTTATACCAACCCTACTATATGCTTGTGAAACATGGACAGTGTATGCTAGACATGCAAGAAAATGAAATCATTTCCATCTTACCTGCCTACATAAATTACTAAACATCCATTGGTGGGACAAAGTACCAGACTACGAGATCTTGGAAAAATCAACCCCAATAAGCATCGACACAATACTTATGAAGGCGCAGACACGCTGGGCAGGCCATCTTGTGCGTATGGAGAACTCACGTCTGCCAAAACACATATATTATGGATCACTCAAGGCAGGATTTCGAAAAGCTGTTGGACAGAAAAAGCACTTCAAAGACACGCTCAAGTCATCACTGAAACATCTTAATATTGACGTAGGCGTTTGGGAGAGCCTCGCTCAGCATAAAACAGCATGGCGTTACAGCATTAGAACGGGAGCACTAGCGGCGGAAGAGTCCAGACAAGACAGAAGCGGGCATGTAGAAAAGAAAAAAACATCTCAACCTCACATAGATACCCTGTATTGTTGTCATTCTGTAAAAGAACATTTTGTGCGCGCATTGGATTTATTAGTCATTTAAAAATGCACTATTAACTTTATTATTTTTATTATGTATTGTTATTATGGTTGAGTTTTTGGTCATCGTCCATTACGACGGACGAACATCATCATCATGTATGGGAAGGTTTGATTGGTTCTTTTTGTTGCTAGTTGTCATGCTCAACACTAACCTCATACAATTATTAGTCTCTTATGACATGCATGGCAGATCAGAGCGTTAATATTCTTTGCTCCTCCTTCTGACACTGTCAACACACGAAATGATTGAACCCTCCCTCTTTAGGTAACGTAACCTCATAATTAACGCTACGGAGAATACACAACAAACCACACCGCCGCCCGTTTTTTAATATGACAGTAGAACTATAAGAAAACTATTTGATTACTCAAAATGTTTCATACGTAAGCTTGGTTTTTTTCCCCCTTCAATACTTCCTATGTGCAAAAAAGTATGACGGCAATATATGGGGGGGGGGGGGGAAGGAGGAGAGGTGGTGACCATTCATGTTGAAGTACTGACCATCCACTTCCATAAACGCCGTATACCCACCTTTTTCCTAGAAAAAAACCCCTGTATTTATGTATATATATATATGACGCCCTACAGTCCAAAAGAGCGCATCATCTTGTGAAAAGAGGAGAAATATTGCAGCCCAACAGCGGAGAGTAGCTAGAAAGTCACGGATAGATCAAAATCCGTCTACGGTGGTCATTCCATGCTCGAACTGCCCAAAAACATTTACGTATCGTATAGGGCTCATTAGACATCTACGAACTATTAGACATGGTCATAATTCTAACTGAATTTTCAAAAGTGGATGTAAAAATGGTCATCATCACTTGTGATGGACGGACATACACACACAAACACACCCACAAGCGCACACACACACACAGATATGTATGTATTAATTATTAACATGATGGTCAAGCAGTCCCTTGTGTAAACGTAAATTTATGTGTGCGTGTCATCAAGGAATAATTTTGATCCCAATATGTTTATGTAATAAATCTCTATTTTGGCATCCTCATGTTTCGTTATTACCTAACCCTTGTTGGTACCACAAACTATGATATTATTATAATTAATTTGATTTAAGGTACTATTATGGTGAGGCACGTTTTTTTCAAACGCGGACATGGTCCAATTTCTCTCTTCTTCTGCGTTCGTTTTCAGACTCCTGAATATTTGCATTATGTAGTCTGGAGAACGAAGTGCATTGTGTCATAGCTTATATCGTAGCTGCGATATCTGCGCTTTTCGGTCTGACACATCCTATTACTTTGACCTTTTTGGGGATGAAACAACCAACGCGAGCCCAAGACCTGCTTAGTCGCATCTTACAACATAATTGGCAGGTAATAATGTCGCAATTGTTTACCCCCTCCCCTTTCTGTCCACTGGCAACACACGGGCGCCAATTTGGTTATATCATAGTTTTTTAACCATAAAATAATAATAGAGTTATGGTAATCCAGCCACCACGAGTTCGAGAGTAGGCCTATGTATTTAAGGGAGTGGTGCAGAACCATAACCACCGAATTATATATTCAATACGTTTGTGTCATCGCAATGTTAATATTGGAATCATGGTGCATAAATTCATAAATTATCTGTAACAGTAACCCCCCCCCCCTTTTTGTGTGGCTGAAAGGCGCATACCTCGCCATAAGATAGGCCTACTTTCTTTATTTAAAAAAAGAAAAACTGAAGAATGGTGATTATTTCGGTAAACAGTGAATATACTATATATTCACAAATATATTCATAACTTTCGTATTGCAGGAATGGCAAAGAAACTAACAATATATATGGTGTCCCTATAAGCTACAGTTTACTCAATGTGTGTACTTTGAATCGCAGGTGCTTAACATGACTAGCATACCACCTAAGGACAAAGATGGTGCCATAGACCTCCCACTCTAACATCCACGCTACCTTTTCTCACTTACTGTCATTGGAATAAATGAAAGTGATAATTTGCCATGTGTATCACGTTACAGAAAACCCAAACTTATCATCCATTACTCAATAAATTACAGCGACCATGACTAACCCTTATACATACTAATACTAGACAACACACTGTTAAAGTTATATTCCTTACAACTCTCCCACCTGTGTTAAAATTATATCCCTTACAACTCTCCCACCTGTGTTAAAATTATATTCCTTACAATTCTCCCACCTGTGTTAAAATTGTATTCCTTACAACTCTCCCACCTGTGTTAAAATGAATAAATGGTAGAAGTTTCTCTGGCAAAGAATGCCGCAATAAAAGCGAGCACAGAGCTCAAAAGAAACAATAGATTAATGTTTTTGAGATTGTTGAATAGTCCAATGTCAGATGAATAACTTCTAAATCAATAAATGTCTTCCATAAATGTCCAGTGAATCCAAGGTGGAGAAAGTGAACAATGTATAACCCAAGTATGTAATTATTGAGCACTGTGAACATTCTGCAGTTATGTTGTATTGTGTACAGGATTTTTGATTTATTTAAGATCAAAACTTGCAAAATGCAATGCCCGAAGATAGCCATTGGAATCACCAGACTCAACCAAAATGTGCAATGAGAACATCAGAAAGATAATAGATAAAACACCATGCATATAATATATATATAAACAACCGATAAAATAGTTTGGACAATGGAGGGAGGGGGTTTAAATTTAAGTAATTATTACTAATACGGACGTTTTTATAAGAATTGTCTATTGTCATAACGTCCACACTTGCCGCTGAGCGTAGAGGTTTGTACAGAAGATATAGTCTGTGTTTCAGAGCCAGGTGTGTTGCTATGGTTATAGTGCAGTCATGTTTATTCAGGATGGTTTTGAATGTTGTCTATTTATCTTTTCCTAGGTCTGCCCTTGGCTTTGTATCATTATTTAAATCTTGTTATAAGCTCTTATGGGACCGTTCATCCTCATAAGACGTCCAAACAATTTTATCTGTTGTTTCTCTATATACTTGATGCACTATGTTATACTTAGTATCCGTCTGATGTTCTAATCGCGCACCTTGTCGAATCTGGTGACTCAAATAGCCTAACTTAGACATTTCGCAAGTTTCGATCTTTCTCTTACGTGTTGCCAAGTCTGGCATTGGTAGCATAGTGTTGGCACAAAGATGATCTTACTTATGTGTAGGTGTTAGTTGCCAAATCTGACATTGGTAGCATAATGTTGACACAAAGATGATCTTACTTATGTGTAGGTGTTAGTTGCCAAGTCTGACATTGGTAGCATAGTGTTGACACAAAGATGATCTTACTTATGTGTTTCTTTACTTCCATGTTGTTGTTTTTTTACGTGATAAAGCAAAAGTGACATCTGGTATATCAAAATATTTGCATTTTGACATCTTGTTTCTATCTCTCAATTGACTCGTCCGTCTTCTGTGAAGATACTTCGTAGGTACTTGAACTCTTTGACTTGTATTATTTTTGTGTTCTCTATTTGAATGTTTAAATGCTCTGTTGATCTCGTTATTTGCATAGTTTGTGCCTTTTGTCTATTGATCCGCTTGTTGTATTTATTGCATATTCTTGATAGTGAGTTATGTGAGTGCAGTTTTTCTTCATCATCATACATGATGTTTTTATCGTCAGCGAAAAGCAGTTATTTGAGTTTGTTTTTACGTTGTTCATTCTCTGTTGTTTCATAAATCAGAAGTTGCATAAGAATACGCATATAAATTCTACTACATATGACTATGTAAAAATAAGATGACAGCTATGTTGATGGAAAAGATCTAAAGATAGTAAGAAACATGTATTGGAAACAAACAGCTGTGTCGAGGGTTTACGGTAATGTAGGAGAATTTCAAAAGATAGAGATCGGCATCAGACAAGGATGTGTAATGTCACCAGATCTTTTCTTTCTGTATACAGAGGATATTATGTGAGACTTAGAAAACATGCTAGGAATAGGAATAGCAGTTGGAGGTTACAAAATCTGAATAATCTAAGATATGCTGACAATACAGTTCTGATTACAGGGAGAGAACAAGAAATTTAAAGCTTGTTGGACATGGTAGTAAAAAAAGTGAAAACAAATCTCTCAGTCTAAACCAGAAGAAACCAGAAGTAATAGCTTTTTCAAGAAATACACACCGCCAGAATACAGCATTACTATCTATGTTATGTTATATTCCTCCAGGGCCATAGGCGGCGCATAGGGCAGAAACCATAGCTTTCCATTTCTGTCTGTGTTGCCAGGTCTTTCAATTGTTGCGTGTTGTTTAGGTTCATTGACATGCCTTCTCTATTAATGGTTCTTCGTAGAGTTTCTCTAGGTCTCCCTCTTCTTACTCTAGGTGGCACCCAATATAATGACTGCTGGGGAATTTTTAGGCTGTTCATTCTGAGAACATGGCTGATGTAAGTCCAACGCCTTTGTCTAATGAAGGAAGATATATACTATCTATGATTCAGCATTAAATCATGGGGATAAAGTCAAGTATCTTGGCACCATTTTAACATCAGATGGCAGGTGCTCCAATGAGTAACAGTAATTACAGTAAGAGTAACCGTAACAATGAAACAGTAACCATATGATTTTTTCAAGTTGATAGAACAAGGGGATCTCATCCAAATTTCTCGTTTTTGTATATAGGAAACAATAATTTGTTAAAATATTTTAGACAGATGCATACAATTAAAAATAGAACATACTAATTGGTAAACGCAAGTTTAAAGTGAAAGTACACCAGGAGTAGATTTTTCAACTTTGTTTTGACACAATAATTAATTAAAACAAATCTGTTGACAACTGTGCATATTATCTCCCCTTCATTGCAAACGTAAAACCACCTTCTATAAATTGAAAACCACCTTCTATAAAGTGGGAAGTTCTCTGTTTACTGTGACTAAATTATATGTTATTAATGAAGCATTATGTTTAGTCAGTGTGACTATCTAAGACACAATAGTCAAGTTTTCTTCTAGTAAACAGAGCCCTATTTCTATCTCGTGAACACAGTTCACGAAAGTAAGATTGCTCTTGAAATGTCAACATTAGGACTAGTAAGAAAAACCAAAACACAAACAATGCGTGATGTGGACTGTGCTATGTGGTTTAGATCAGTGGTGCCAATGTGGTGTGGAAAATCAAGCAAAGTTAGTGGTACTGTTATTGTTGCCTATCATGCACATCGTAAAATGTGACTAAGAAGGTTTTGGGTGGTTGAGTTGGCTCTCCTATTCAATAGAGGATCATGTTATCCAGAAGTCATGCTGAAGTTGGGTGTGTTAGAAAGAAAGGCGCAGATATCGCAACCACGATGTAAATTATGACATACCACATTCCATTCTCTGGATTACATCCTGATAACATACAGGAGCTAGAGGACGAACGCATAAAAAGAAGAAGCAGATAAAGATCAGTGGTTCTCAAAATGTAATTAGGTCCACGTTTGGGGCTATATATTTGAAGGGAGGGGGATAATTGCACCAAAAAATGAAACTATGGCGCAGATTCTTCCAGATCTGCGACACAAAAATATGTTTTTGAATACTTCTATTTTTTTACAAAACTGCCCACAAATATCACAGCACAAGGGGGAAACGATGGCTATCTGAAACAGCTCTGGCGGAAAGCGCTACTGCACTGTCTAACTACTGCACTGGAGCTGCTAACTACAGAACAGTTCTTTGATGGAATCCATATCAGCATCTGACCTGTAGGAAAACGAGGAAGAAGGAGAAAAGAATTATGCGACGCATAAGATATACGCTAATAATAATCCTTGAGAAAATATGACAAGCTTTTATCTGGTGTATAGGAATTAATCTCTAGTGCTTGGAACAACACATCGGCTGGAAATACGAGGGCTGGGGCAACACAATGCAATATAAGGAAAAACGGATTTAGATACAAATGGTGTCAATATGTATACACACGATATACTAGCGAATAGACGCAAAGACATACGAAGTTTTGAATAAGAAACCATCATCAGGACAAACGATAGCTGACTAGCATTAAATAGAAAGACACATATGACGAAATGGGAGGCAAGGGATGATGGAAGTGAGAGAGAAAGAAGTGAAGCACAAGTGGGTAGTAAGGGAGTGATATTACGGACGATGTGATCAACCCTGGTAACAGGAGATAAAAAGGACATTGAGATCTGGTCAACAAGACATAGATGCTTTCTATCTTAGTTCTCACTCTTGATAATTGAGTTTCTGCGTTTTTTCTCAAACTCCTGCAGATTAGCAGGATGTAGTTCATAATGCTTTTTGTCATGGTTCACAACATTGATGCGAGATCTTCGCTTTTGACCTAACACATCCGACTTCAGAATGGCACTGGATCATTTTGACCTTATATAGGATGGGACAGCCAACTCCACCATATAACCTCCTTAGTAGCTTCTTAAAATGTACATGGAAGGCAAACAGTATTGCTATTCTTTGTTCCCCTCTCGAGGCTTTAAAAAAAAAAACTAATGGTGTGTGACTTTTTAAAAACAATGTGTTGTCTAGTGCTTTTGACGGAACGAGTTGGTAGCACTTGCCTAAACACAATACGTATTAAAAGATGGTTATTATGTGCATCAATCATTCAGGGCAATATACTGCTAATTTTCCCAATCAACTTGCATATCATATATTAATAAAAGAAAAGTGTGAAAACCGGAATACTTGTTTCATTAGTTATTATAAAGATAAAGAATGCAACAGATCGCATGTAACCCCTGTCTGCTGAACGACATAGTACAAATAGAAATGACCGGAATATACCGGTGTGGTATCAAAAATTCCCCATTACACATTGTTTACTACACTGTATAATCGTGTCTCTCAATTAGTTGTGTGGACTATTTGAAAATACTCCATCTGAAGTCACATTATTTAACTATTACAGTGATTTTCATTGGTCACTTTTGTATACATTGTGTCGACAGCCAATGACAAATCAACGTCAAGTAAAGTCATTTAGAAGAATGAGTTCACGTGACTGTATTTGACGAGAGACACGGTACAGTAAGTCGATATGACCTAGCAAAAGACAATCTCATAAAACGTTTACAAACAAAAATGTAATAGTCATGATTGAATGATTGTCCAAACAAATGTCAAGTGTTTTGTTTTTGCGAAAACTAATTGTACTTGAATTAAACTCACAACATAAAAACATGACTCTTTTTGGAACTTGACGTTTTAAAAACATAAAAACGTGATTGCAATGCAAAAATAGGATAAAAACTGAGGCTCTGTATGGAAAAATAATTTTGTGAAATATATTTTGAGGCTCTGTCTAGGATAGCAGGGCTATAGAGAGTGGGTATTTCCATTATTCATTAAGGGTCATAACCCCGCAGATACTATCAGATAAGGGGATGTAATACATGTGAAATGTATTAATATGTGAAAATGTATTAATAAATCATAAGAACACAAATATTTTGATCTGATCATGTGGTAATATAATTTAAATAAACAACTCTCATTTATTTTGAGTGATTTTATGTAACTCTTCCCCGTTCTACTATTTATAAAAACGTTTTTTTGAAAGCAATATGCACGACATTCTTCCCTAACTGTTGACATGGTGAACAAAAGTGTGGCACATAAACTTTTGGATGTTAAGGGATAATGTCCGTATCAGGTTCAAGTTCCCCGCGGAACTTTATACAAAAGTTGGCTCTTGACTTTGTATGGGAACTAGTGTCAGTAGCCCGTTCACATGTCTTAGACTCCACCGCGGGGTCAAGGTTCAGCCAGTGTCGAGTCAGCTCGCTCGTCACAGTACCGCTTGGGATCTAGGCTGGTTCCTCCCCATATGACATGTTAAGACAGGACGAAGTCACCGGGGTGAAGTTTTCGGTCGTACGGAATGTTAACAGCATAAACGTGCTCAGCTGAGTGGTGAGCTATACTTAGCGTCCGAGTGGCTTTCGAATGTCGGCGCCTGCTATGTCATACCGCCTCGAAAGAGGATTACGGGGGTATAGGAGAGCTGCTTAGAAAGTGCTTCACTCGACTTTTTTGTCATGAAATTATCTAAATTTTAGTATTATTTGTATTTACAGTATTTTCCACTTAAACGTATTTTTGATACTGTTATTTATTGGAAAGAATAAACAATTTTGATACAAAGTAATAATATAGTCTTACAGTTTTTATGGCCATAGTTCTTCATTCGTAATTTAAAAGATCTAATTATAATTTCGTTAACACAAGAAAATAAATTTAGTATTCACGAGAAAAAAAATGGGATTGCAATTTGTGAGTTTTAAAACGCTTCATTTTTGAGAGAAAATTTACTTTCAACAATAACGCAATTCCACAATATATGTCAATATATGTATATAATTCCACAATATGTGTCAGCTGAGTTTAAAAAAAATGTAAACTCAAAATATTTTGACTTGATACATTGCTTACTAAAATTGCGGAAATATACATTTGTTTATGTTAATGGCACGTATGTATTGTACTTGTATGTATTGAGGGCAAAGATGTGTCCAGGTCTCACCAAGATTGTCTTGGTTTTATAACACTGACTTATATCTCGCCCTGTTTTGCCTATGTCCCAGTTTCTATAACAGTTTACAAATACAAGAAATGTGTTACGTGTTCAAATCAACACACTTGGTCTCGCTTTGTTCAATCGAATAAACACGCTTGGTAATCCTAAATGCGGTAGAGCGTGAAGACTTTGATTTATTTATACATAGATCAGTGGTCATAAGGTATTTTCTGTAGAAGTATTAATTAATTCACAGTATTATGTGATTGCCATGTGTCTTCTGTCACGGAGATTATCCAATAAATAAATTAAATTTCCATCACAGCTGACCTATGTTCTTTGATATAATTAAAAAGAAAGAATCTCTTTCTAGTAAACAAAAATCTGAACGTAGTGATAGTTAGATAAACTTAATTTCCAATAGAAATCGTCCTTGGTTGGCGGGTCTGAAAGGGGAGAATGGGGAGCTAAACTGTTACCTGTCAAGCATATCGTAAGCAGCAACTAAGAGGAATTTAAGGTGGAGTTTGTTGTCCCATAAAGGCCCGTAGATAAGGAGGTTGTAGGGTTGAGATATTCAATTTCCCGTCCTTTACCAAATCAGAATAGGTCTATGCCTTTTAGAATTAGAAATTTGGCCAAAATGCAGGTAAAAAGTCTCCCCCCCCGTAGAGATTTTCACAAAAGGAACATCACATGAAGAAGATCTGATACACGAAAACACACGAATGACTTTTTAAAGGGAATTACTCCTCCCTCTACTTATATGACCTATAACATATTTATAACACTGGTCTCACCCCACAGTGTCAATATGACCTAGAGGCTATGCTGAAGTTCGATTTGTCAGTTAAGCTGTCAATTATGGCACAACTTTTATCTGGACTATATCCTGCTGATCTGCAGAGCTTGAGAATGGATATAGAAGATAAACAAGAAGTTGAAAAAGATGTTTACACCAGAAGGCATCGATCTTGAACAGATGTGTGCACCAGAAGGCATTGATCTTGGTGAAGAATGAATTATCTTTTCAAGACTATCTTTGCAATCACTAGAGAGCTCATTGATAAACATATGCATGTGAATGAATGCTGTGTTCACGGAGTTCATCTCCGAACATTTTCATGACACGGATGATGTGAGACACAGACGATCAAAATAATCCACAATCAGTGGTTCGAATGGACTTTTACCCCCAGATCACGTGGAAGAACAGTTCACGAAGTCAGTGGAGCCTTCACCAAACATCAAGCAGCCTAACGATGTGTGTGTTTGCTGTAACGCAAGTACACTTGCTAAAAATTGAAGCCTATTTCTGCTAAAACGATATCATCATCAGGTGCCAAGCCGACTGGCGTAGGCGATCATGGCTCTCCACAGCTCTCTGTCTCCAGTGTTATATATCAAGTTCGCTGTTGTTTCCCTGCCATGCCAGGTAATCAAACTGTCTAATGTTTTCTCACATTGTCGCCTTCTGTCTCTGTCGCCTTCAATCTTGCCTGTTGTGATTATGTTCTCCAAACCTCCTTGTCTCATGAAGTGGCAAAAAATATGAAGATTGTCTTTTTCTTATATTATTGATTAAAGTCCGTTTCACATTTGACTCTTTCAACACTTCCACGTTAGTTTTTCTGGTAGTCCATGATATCAACATACCTTAACCAAAATGTTTTAATCCCTTATCGACCAATCATGAACTAAGGAGACATTTATTCATGCACTGTAAATGTCACGTGAATATGTC
This sequence comes from Meghimatium bilineatum, assembly GCA_034231615.1. Taxonomy (NCBI): domain Eukaryota; kingdom Metazoa; phylum Mollusca; class Gastropoda; order Stylommatophora; family Philomycidae; genus Meghimatium; species Meghimatium bilineatum. Next base: position 27,450,104 of record CM067311.1, read on the forward strand.
TCCTGTGTATATCGTTATTACACGTTTTAGAGTATTCCTGTATTTCTGTTTTTTTTTTTTTTTTGGTGTTGGTGGGGAGAGGGGGTGGGGGTTTACCGTGAGGATAAAATGAGACGATTGAACAGGGCTACGTCTGACCTATTTATTCGAGATTCTTAATCAGGGTTGGTACGTACTTTAAAAAAAAAAGAAAGTGACATTTCCCCGTAAACATGACAGAAGTTTAACATTAAAATAGGCTATTCATTTAAGATGAGGTGCCGTCTTCGCATGAAAGGTCAGCAACAATCCCCATTTACCTCATGTTTCTTTCCCTGCTATCGCACCATACTATAAGCTTATAACCCGTTGTTGTGGCACACGCCCCACACGTGGAAAGGGGGGGGGGAATTTCATTGTTTAGGGGGACACTACGAAAAAAGAATTTTGTACTTGAGATTTGTCTATTATATGTTTTGAAAATTTAGCCTACTTAACTGTTTTTATTCTTTTAATAATTTTCTAGTGCTTTCTTCCTAAAACCTAAGTCTTGTGTCCTGAACAAGTTATAATTAGGTTTCATTTATGGAATAAGTCAATTTTTGAATAGACCTATAAAAAATGTAGGGACCCTTCATATCATCACAAGTCCACAAAAAAACCATCAGGGCCGTAGATAAGTTTTCATTTAGGAAGGGGAATAATAGTGTGAAAAAATAAAATAATGTGAAAAAAAGGCATTCGTCAATTTTTGTATTTAATTCCCTCTTTTTGATGCGAAAACTGATGACTTTTTTAAATATGAAAACTGATGACTTTTTAAATTTTAAAACTGATGAATTTTTTATGTGAAAACTGATGACTTTTTAAATGTGAAAGCTGACGAATTTTTTGATGAGAAAGCAGATAACTTTTTTGATGCGAAAGATGATGACTTTTTAAATGAGAAAGATGACCTTTTTGTGAAAAATCGTTAATGTAGGGGTTTCACCCACCTTTTGACTAAATTCCTAGCAATAAAAAACATGTTATGATTTCCTAAGGGTGGGAGGGGGAAGTTGAACACCCACCTCCCTTAACAACAGATATATAAACCATGCTAGTAGGTATATTTGTCGCTTTACTATTGGCAGTAATGATTCTTATAGACCTGTATGAATCTATTTTATTTCCAACGTACACATTTGTCGTTAGATGGACTAGTATTGTGGCTTGGTAAAAGCTCACCAACCAAGCTTATTGACAACATGAGAGGCAGAGAGTCGTGGAAAAACATGATCGCCTATGCCATTCGGCATGGCACTTGATTGATTGACACATTTGTCTCATGCTCTCTATAGGATATGCGCAGAATTCGTCTGTAACATTTGTATTCGAAGGTTTATAACCTCTCTCCATGACTGCAGTGAGTGTTCAGCTTTCAACACAAAAGACAACATAAGTGAGTTTCAAAGTTAGTTTTTCACATTAACAATGATTTTGCTTTTCCACATTAAAGTTAACCTTGACATATCCGCTACATCAATATCCAGCCGTATGGACCTATCTCTAAGTCTATTTTGCGTTTTCCATCAGCCTATGCAGGATCCGAGGTATTCGAAAATATTCAAGTCCTCAAATGTATACCAATTTATCATGTTGTTGGTTTGTGCTTCTGTACCTTCGCTGTTAACCAAGAACATATTTCATTCAGCGTTGATTTTGGTCTCCTTGCTAGCACAATGTGAAAACAATTCTGACAACACTGTGTATGAAAAAAAATTATGGTGCTTTATGGGGAGATGTGGCCACATCACGTGTCCATAGTCCAACTTTTTAATATTGTTGAGTAAGAAAGACATCTCCAAATAATCACATGTATATTTTGATAATTTTGTGTTTTTTGTTCCAAATTTCTGTACCAAATTTATCAATGTGACACTCCTACGACCCTGACGGACTATGGGTTTTATTACTATATCAGTATCTTTTGCCCCCCTCATCTTCTCCTACCACTGCCATTTAACTATGATCAAATTAAATGACGCGACTAATGCATGCAATGACATAGCCAGTACAATGTGAACGATTGGCTTTCATCCAATCATATCGCACGTACAACGTGAACGATTGACTTTCAAACCACAAGCTAATTCAACCAAGTTGGGTCTGTGAAGTGAACCAAAAAACCCCTCTACCACCGAGCCAACATATGGAGAAAATGTGTGTTTTCAAACAGTGTTCCTCGCCGAAGACGAGTGTTGGGCCATTGGCGCAAATAAAACGGCGACACAACGCATTTCCAATCTCTGGACTACATCCTGCTGGAAATATAGTAGGACCATTGTCCTGTTACAAGAGATATCCAGCGGGAGATTGAGAATGAAAGCTGAAGAAGAAGAAGAAACAGTGCTCAGAACAGAATAAACTTCTAGAGATAGTGCCCACTGCAATTGTTTGATATTCAACACTGAATCAACAAATTTTTACTTCCAAGGCAGGAAGTCTCCATCTCCTGATGTTTTTGGCAGTTGGTGAAAACTGTGACTTTATTGGCACTTCATAGAACTAAAAGGTTTAGCTTGATGTGTAATTTTAAATTTAGCTAGCTGACAAAATTAGGTTTGCCTCTTCTGCTATAGATGTAAAACTGGTTACCAAATAATGTAGCAAATGTTTGTAGTGCTTAGATGGCAGGAGTAAGTTCAGCCTACAACTTACAGCTGTATATTTCCATGTGACAAGACTAAAAAACCTTGGCGGAGATATCCACAGAACTGTAAGTCAATAAATATTCCATTCTTACTGTGAGTTCTAAATATGACATGACTGAAAAAATCTTGGCGGAGACACAGAATTGTTAAGTCAATAAATTTAAATTAATTTTTTTTTCTTGTTTTGTGTCTTATTAACTATAACCTTGTGAAGTAATCATATATGATCAATGTACTTATATATACATATTCTGTATCCATTCCTCTTTCGAATGATATATTACACATACACTATTTATCAATATTAGTATGTCAAGTGATACAATGGAAAACACATGCAGGAAAATTTTTTTACTCATGAAATATTTTTCTATTTTTATTGCTTCTGGTGTCAATCAGAAAAATGTACATAACATTAACATTTATTGATATAAATTCATCAAATAAAATGCATAATGAAGAGAATTGGATATACTTGTGTAAACATTCTTGAAAAATGGATATCATCAATGACAAGTATGGATACATTTGGATAAGTCACAATATTTATACTAATAAATTAACATTTTCATTTTCTTGTTTTGTGTTTTACTAACTCTAACCTTGTGAAATAATCAAATATCATAAATATACTTATATATTCATATTATGTATCCATTCCCCTTTCCAATGATATATTACACATGCACTATTTATCAATATTAGTATCTCAAGTGGTACAATGAAAAACACATGTAAGGAAATTGTTCTACTCCTGAATATTAATTTGGTCCAAACCTAAAAATAATAAATTACTGAAAGAGTTAAACAGTAAAAATGATTGAATATTCTTAAATAAATGTTGCATTACAATTGTTATATTTGGCGTTGTGTGGCATTAGCTTAATAAAACCATTGTAGTAGGCGTGCAAATTAATTAAATATAATTCAATAAGATTACAGTGTTTCTCAGATTTGTTAGTGTGGCCCGCCGGTATACTCAAAGTATCTTATACGGCCTATGGTGCTTTTTGAGTTTGACACACATGTATTAGAAGATGCGATCAGTGAAGTCAGTACTAAATAAATAGTCACACTCTGCTATAATGATGCCTCAATACATGATCTCAAGGAACTGGATATACATTCAGCGAGTTGAGATGAACTGGACATACATTCAGCGAGTTGGGAGGAACAGAATATACATTCAGTGAGTTGGGAGGAACTGGAGATACATTCAGCGAGTTGAAAGGAACAGGATATACATTCAGCGAGTTGGAGGAAACTGGATATACATTTAGTGAGTTGAGAGGATCAGGGTACACATTCAGCGAGTTGAGAGGAACAGGATATACATTCAGCGAGTTAGAAGGAACAGGATATACATTCAGCGAGTTGAGAGGAACAGGATATACATTCAGCGAGTTAGAAGGAACAGGATATACATTCAGCGAGTTGAGAGGAACAGGATATACATTCAGCGAGTTGAGAGGAACAGGATATACATTCAGCGAGTTGAGAGGAACAGGATATACATTCAGCGAGTTAGAAGGAACAGGATATACATTCAGCGAGTTGAGAGGAACTGGATATACATTCAGCGAGTTAGAAGGAACAGGATATCCATTTAGCTAGTTGGGATGAGATTATACAGTTGTTAGTAAACAATGTGAGCATGTCCGTAAACTGAGGAAATGCAAATACGATGGATGATTGACAACAGATAGCCTAACAGTAAACTGAAACGTGTCCGAATGAGTTGTACACAATGGTGTTCATTAAAATTATTTCTTGAGAATGATGGTATCCCACTATGAATATAGTCAATGTCCAGTTTCATATTTAGTCGCATGCATGTATTATTGAATCATCTGATGGTTGTCGGTGAGAATATGTCCACGTTGAGGCATTATTCGGAGAATCTTGTTATTTATGTATGAATAGGTAACATCATTTTTTGCCTGCAACGAACCATGTGAACAAATGTGCTATTATTAATTGATACAAACTAAGTTCATTTCTTTGTTTGACTGTCAAAATTGTGGAAATTATTTGCCTTCTCTATTCAAGTGTTGGTGTTGGCGTACACACAAATGGTTGACATTTTCCTGGCGACATAATGTCTGTGAAGGTTTGACTGTTGTCATTAAAAATGCTGATCCGGTCTTTTAACTGCTGATTCTGAGCAAACATTTTATGAAATATCGCAAAATTGTCAAGCCATCAGTGTCGAAGTACGCTATTTTTATGAGCATTATCTTTGATGATTAATGTTACGACATTTCAACTTAGAGCTTCAATTGGTTGCACAATGGGATGAGATGTTGCCAACATTATTTCTATATGTTTATTAATGTGTGGAATAATAATTCATTCATTCTCTTGGAAATTACAGACTGAATCATTTCGCCAAGTTTTCATGTACATCTTTATATAACGTAATTTCACGAGTCTTGTATCAAAAGATGACGAAGATGTCTTCTTGTATTGCTGTGTTGTTAGTTTTACTTGTAGCAGGTGGGTATACACTTAGAACTTTTGTCTTAATGTTACATTTGTAGAACATGTTATATCATGAGAATTAGTGATGACACAGTTTCTTGTCTCGTTTATAATTTTTTTTTTCTTTGGACTTTGTTCCTGGTGTATTATCATCCGGAGTTTGTTTTAAAAAATATATGGCATTGTTTATTCAAATGCTGAATGTTATATTAAGTTTTATCTATGTTCAACTTGAACATTTAATGCAGGAGGTATTACAAGATCTCTAGATATCAATACCTATTGGCGGTAAACCACTTTGTAACATGAATTATGCCGATTATATCGAACTCGTAGCTTGTTCTGTATCCGAGCTCCTGGAACTCACCTCAAAGTTTGAAAAAAGGTAGTTGAAAGTATGACATCAATGATAAAAACAAGATATTTGTGACTAGTGATACCAAGAAGATTCTAAGAATATCCAGTTAAACAGTCACATTCTTGAAGACGTTATCACCTTCACATAAAGGGGTCTCAAAATATGTGAAGATGGTAACTTGGGAAATAAGATTGATGGCAATGACTGCCATGACAATGTTAAATACGATTTGGAAAAGAAAAATCAGTATTACAGTTAAGATCAATCTTTTTATATCGCAGGGGCGCAAAGGGTCTGGTATTGCTCTAGTGCGGACCAAGGTTAGCAGATAACCAAGATTCTAAAAATACCCCCTCGTGGTGCACCACGGAAATAGAAATACAGCTGCTCTTACTGTATTCCTGGCTAACACTTTTGTGCCCGTGGATGAGGGTTCTGCAGATGGAATGAGAACTGGCTACAGAGAGACAGGAAATATCTCTGAAACCTCTACACCATTACATACAACATATGCATGGCATCTACGCTTTCCGACTTGGCCAGCTTAAACTCAGAAACATTGGATGGGCGGCCAATGCCAATGCCCCTAACATACAGTGATTTTACGAGTACACGTCACCTGTAAAAGGTAATGTCGCTAGAGGGCAGCGAAGTGTACGTGAATCAATTCAGTGGCAACAGAGCTAGAATAATCCAGCACTAGACCGACTGGCTAAGTGCTGTTCATGCTCGAGAACTCACATAAGCCAACATGCCCCATTACAAGTGACCCCCATTCAAAGTAGGAGTCATGACTCAGGTAATGGATACGTCAACTTGAACATGCACTTCTGGGTATGGAAGAAAGCTTTGAATACAAGTCACCATTGCACACATGATAAGCACTGAACAAATGTTGAGGAGTGCATTGTTCAAATATCTGACCGAAGCAGCGTCGGGACTCGAAAACCTGACACTGAGGCCAACGTAGAGGGGGGCGCAAGTCTCCAAAGACACGGCAAACATATCCCAACTCGACTATCAGCCATTGCCCAACACGACTCATACACAGAGAATGAGGTTCAGTACCCAAGGGCCCACTGCGATGCCCCTCGTCCAAGATTCGTATTTTACCAGTCTTTAGGTAATATACGCAATGGAGAAGAATCAAAGTACACAGACCACGCTTGACGATGGATTGGAAGGTCATCTCAATCGGATGTGGTGAATGAGTGAGGAATGCATAGGTCATATCCCAGATCCCCCACGTGTTTGGCAAAGCAGCGCCTCATCTAGGAAGATGTAACAACCATAGTCTATTTCGACCATCGCCGTTACCCAACACGGCTCATACGGAAGAAATTAGGTCTAGGACCTAGGCACACAAACGGTGGTAAAGGAATGGTCTTCCTACACGAGGAACAGCTCTCTGGCTACGAAGAGCCTAGTCAGAGGATAGACAAACAATGGATGACCCAAACACAGCATCAGCTCGCCTAATCTTGACTCATGTACGCTCGCCCCCCCCCCCTCCTTGAAGAAAAGCGCTACAGATGTTTGTTCATCATCATCACGTGCCGTCTTCGCAATGAAAGATCGCTGCAACAGATCTCCAACATCCCCTGTCTCGTGTTTGTTAAGAATTGACTATAATCCACCAGAAAATAAACCCACATGCAGGTTATCAAACACCAGATTTGATAGTGGTGAAACGTCGTATACATGTTTGGTTTGAACATGTATCAAGACGCGACTCGCTGTCTAAACATATTTTGCAAGGAACCGCCCATTGTGGAAAGAGAAGAGGAGAAAATATATAATCCTGGATTGATAACATCAAGGAATGATATAGACGTGGTTCTTCTACAATTCTCTGAATGGCTAAAGACTGAGCGGTTTGAAGGTCTTTACCCACAAGATAAAGTCTTGAACAAGTTGTCATGTCTTTTAATGTGTCCAAAATATTGTATTTATTTGAAATTTATTTCCTGTAAAAATTATTTCATACAAATTTCTATTAGAAATTCCTTGTTGATTTTCTTCTCTTTCGAGGATGCTGTCCATATTCTTCTATATATCACAGATCAAAGTCATCAATTCTGTATTCTAATTATTTGTTTACAAGATTACAGCATATGCCAATTTAAACGTCTCGATATTACTTATTTAACAGAGTATATGTTTTAATGTCTTTAAAAATATCGAACAAATGCCAGGACTCAAGATCAATGGGAAAATAATAAACAACCTTAAATATGCAGATGACACTGTTCTTTTAGCAGAAAGTGAACATGAACTACACAGACTAATAGACCAAGTCAATAAATCAAGTAATGAATAAATATGGGCTGGATATAAATATCCAAAAAAAACAAAAACCATGATAATCAGCAAAGACACAGAAGAACAAGAGCTAAACATAAACAGACATGCAGAGAAATTACAACAAGTAAGGCATTATCAATATCTTGGACACATAGTCACAAATGATGGCAGATGTGAAACAGAAGTTAAAAGGAGAATAGGAATGGCTAAAAGTACCGTCAATGACATGAGGAAAATATTAACATCTAAACAAATTACAAACAAGTTAAAAATGAGAATTTTAAAATGCTATATCTACTCTATATTAATGTATGGCTCAGAAACATGGACACTAAATAAACAATTAGAAGATAGAATTGATGCCTTTGAGATGTGGGTATATAGATGAATAGGGAGAACATCATGGAAAGAGAATAAAACAAATAAAGAGGTGTTAAAGACACTTAATATGAAGAAAGAACTACCAAGAGAAATAAAGATCAGGCGAATAAAATATTTTGGACACATTAAAAGACATGACACCTTATTGAAGACCTTACTTGAGGGTAAAGTCAAAGGGAAGCGAGCAAGAGGTAGGAAGAGATACAAGTGGGAGAATAACATCACACGATGGACAGGTTACAGTCTAGCAGAATGCACCACCAAGACAAGAGACAAGGGATGTTGGAGATCCGTTGCAGCCAACCTCCTTTGCGGAGACGGCACTTAATGATGATGATGTTAAGTTTTTACACTGTTGCTGCTGATGTGTTAGGGAATATGTTTAATGTTTCCATTGATGTCAAGATTTCGGTCAAGTTATATTTCTTACTGTCAGCCTCTAGACCGGGTAGTAGATTTCAGTGTTTATTTCTATTGGAATATGTGATTTCTACATCTGAATGTGATAGATTAGAACACATTGTTTTTTAACACATCCGAAATTATGACGGATTTCATAACAGTCACACACGTTCATCCGGTAAGGTAAGAGACATGGATTGTTAATTTCGGCACAAACTATTGCTTCTTAATGTAAGTTCTTTAGACGTGATGTTACCATGTGATTGTACAGCTGTACACTAATTTTGTTACTATTCCTTTATGTAAAAAAATACTTTTTAAATATGTTGAATAATAATTTATCAAAGAACCGTTTATTCTACATCACAATGATTGTTGAAATAAAGTCCAGCAGCTATAGGTCGATTGATCATATACAGCAGGTGTGTCAAACTCAAAAAGCACCATGGGCCGCATAAGATACTTTGAGTATGCCGGTGGGCCACACTAACAAATCTGAGAAACACTGTAATCTTATTGAATTATATTTAATTAATTTGCACGCCTACTACAACGGTTTTATTAAGCTAACGCCCCACAACGCCAAATATAACAATTGTAATGCAACATTTATTTAAGAACATTCAATCATTTTTACTGTTTAATCAGTGTTTTGTCCTGAGGTGTGAAATCCAACATTTATTTAAGAACATTCACTTATTTGTACTCTTTAATCAGTGTTTTGTCCTGAGGTTTGATGCCTCTTTTTCATGACAATTTGTCGTATATCTGGCTGAAATGTATTTGAAATTCCGACCTTCATCAGGGATGAAAAGTGTTCATCGGTCAGCCTTGTTCTCTGAGAAGTTTTTGTTAATTTCATGAAGGAAAATAACTGTTCACACACATAGGTGGAACCGAACATTGCCATAATCCTAGTTGAAAACTTTCTGAAGTTTGTAAACTTTTCAGGAAGGTATGAATAGAAGCCAGGTATGCCGACTTCTAGATACTTTGCTTCGAGTGTAGAATCAGACTGCATTTCTAATAGCTCCATCTGCAAGTTTTCCTCTCCTTTAACAACATCAAAGTTGAATGGTGCAGAGAATAATGCAAAATGGTATTCAAAGATGATAAATCACTAAATCTTTTCTGGAACTCTTTTGACAATAAATCTAGGTGACTCTCATATTTAGCAAAGGTAAGTACAGATTCAGCATTGGCATGGTTTTTCAGTTCTTTGCAGTTAGGAAAATGAATCAAATTTTCACGTGACAACTGTGTCTTCCATAAGCTTATTTTTGTAAAGAAACATTTGATATCGTCGTACAGCTGAGTAATGAGTTTGTTTTTGCCTTGTAATTTCAAATTAAGATCACTTAAATGTGCAGTAATGTCCACAGCAAATGCTAGATCCTGGACCCAACTTCCATCTTTTATTTCATCTGTGTTTTTACCTTTCATCTCCAAAAATAAAGTAATTTCTGGTCTCAGCACATAAAACACTGTAAGATTTTCCACTCATGGCGACCATTCGGCTGAGTTCATAGTTTGCAGTAACGGAAGCGACATTGGCTTGATCTATTTTTGTAAAACATGTCTGTTGCTGTATCAAGTTAGTCTTCCATTCCTGGAGTCCTGAAACACAAATTAAGCACACATATTTATCGCAGGATCGATGGTTGGTTTCATGTCTTTTTAAGTTGTACTCTTTTGGCGTGGCAATGCTATTATTGCATACTAAACAATGTATCTTTCCATTTACCATTGCACAAAAATACTGTAGTGCCCATTTTTCTTGAAATACTCGCCTTTCTTCATCAAGTGTCATTTTCTTCTTAGCTGGAAGTGCTGTAGCCATTTTAAACGGAGTCAGTTTATGCAGTACTTCATTAAAACAAATAATATAATTACCGGCACGATTCCACAAGATACAATTTATTATTGTTTTAAAATTTTAACATGGCAATAACAATCTGTTTGCTACTTCTGGTGAATGTTGCCAATTGTCATAGATAGAAAACCCTTACTATCTTAAAACAGCCGTATTGTTTTACTATACGTGGCACTATGCCAGATTTATGTTTTATACACCCAGTTTAAAGTATTAAAACTGCAATTTTCGCCATTAAATGAGACAATTACAGTATTCTTTGTGTGGTCCGCACACGTGCTTGCAAAGGGCCGCATGCGTCCCATTTTCTGCACGTTTGACATGCCTGTGCTAGAATAATCAGTGTCCAATAAAGCCTTGGCCTACTTGCAATGTACAAGCTGTCCGAATTGTGAAAGCTTGCGTATTTTTGAATCTATCTTTGTGTACATATATGCCCGTTAACCGCTATCATCATGCACTGTAAGTTAGGATAATACCAATTTGTGCTCTCATATCCTTTATATAACAGGTAGAACTCTGTAGTGAGGCATACCATCTCACTAGCGTTGGTTGCTGGGAAAAAATCCAACAAAAATTTAGATTTCTTTATACCGATGAGTAGTAAATTTAAATATATTTTAGAGGTAATATTTGTTTAAATATATTTTAGAAGTTATATTTGTTTAAATATATTTTAGAAGTTATATTTGTTTAAATATATTTTAGAAGTTATATTTGGTCTTTAAAATGTTGATGTCTTTTGTATCTATTGATATGCATTTTCAAATTTTAAAAACTGTATACTTCCGGTGCTATGTGAATGCAGGTCCTACGAACTTGACGTATGTCTGTGATATGACTAAACATTTCACCGACATCTGAGGTCGAAGGTCAATTTCTGTACTTTTCTAACGTTTGATTATAACTCATTCTATGTACAAGCAGTCAAGACCGAATCAACGTTAAGTATTGGACACATAGGTGATATAATTATATATACAGATGGGTCGGTTGAGAGACACATCAGGAGTTCCTGGGCTTTCACGGCTCAAAGGTGGGGGAGACTATCAGAGAGGAAAGTGGTGCATTCGTTCAGACGACAAGCAGCTTGACAATGGAGATTATGGCGGTGACCAAGGCTTTGCAATGGGTCTGCTCACAGACTGTCTGCGAACATGCCTGTATCCTCAGTGACTCCATGAACATGATTGTGAAAGTTCAGACGGGGTACGTTCGAGAACAGTGGCTGGATGCAGTGAATAATCCCTGTGTGCGTACAGTGACTTTTATTTTTGTGCCGGGACACGCGGGAGTCAGGGGTAATGAAAGAGCAGATAGGTTGGCCGCCCACGCTGCTACTACGGCTGTTGGAGGAGCGATGGATCGGGCAGACATTTTGAATGCCCTACGTGAAAACGCACGAACAAATGACTGTACAAGTGACGATGACTCTTGTTCCATGATTAGAATAAAGGAACTTGGTTTGAAATGTGGTGTCGCTAGAAAGGAGAGTTTTCGTGGGCGAAAAAGAATGATGGTCAATCAACAACGTACTGGGACTGTCAGTCAACGTGTAATGGCGGATACATCCAAGGAAAGATCTGATCACCTATGGACTTGTCCGGAGTGCAATGACGATGATCCAACGACTAACTAGCTAACTAGCTAACTAACTATTGGACACGTTCTGTCTTTCTAGACTATAGGTTCCCAAAGTTGGCGGTTCACACCCCAGTGGGCGCTGACGATTTCTACTGATAAGGGGGGGGGCGATAGTAAGTTTAGAAGTAATTGGGGGGGGGGGCGTTCAGGCAGTCAAGAGATTGGTGGCTCCTTATAGAAGAAATTAATCTATATATCTATGTATTGTCATTTCCAGTTGTGCCGTTAAGCATGGGGGGGGGCGGAATCGAAATTTCTGTCGTTGGTCATTTAGGTTGCATAGGCCATGGTAATCCCGTATCTATTGAATGTTTCTTTGTTTGTCTCTGCCGATCTAGTTCTTGGTCTTCCGCGTGCTTTGTAGCCCGTTCTTCTGCTGATGTATGCACGAAGGGCTAGTTGTGCAGGTTCCATTCTCATGACGTGACCAAACCATCTGGTTTGTTGCCTCTCAATGTAGTCTTGATTTGAGATAGTCTTTACTTCTTTCGTGATATCTTCATTCTCCGGCGACCTCTTCTCGTAACATTTATAGCTTTCCTCAAACATCTCATTTCACAAACTCTGATCTTTTTCGCTAGTGTTTTTATCAATGGCCATGTTTGACATTGGTAAACCACAGAGTTAGTATTAAAATACTGTTTATAAATTGTCGTTATGTATCCAGGCAGATTGATGGGTTTTTAAGAATTGGTGACATCTGCTAGGTCACAGCATTGGCTTTTTTTGCACATTGTTTCAATCTCTCTGTCGAGTTTGCTATCATCCATAAATATGTTTCCTAGTTATTTCAACTCTGGGACTACCTATAGTTATGTACCATTGAGAGATACATTTAACTGGCCTTGCATTCTGCTTATTTTCATAGTCTCTTGTTTAGGTGTGTTTAGTTTCATATTGTGTTGTTCGCTGGTTGTATGGAGTAAGTGTGTGTGCCGCAGTCATTCGTTTTCAAATTCGTATATTAAACATTGACCATCTGCAAATAGCAGTTCGTTGAATGAGCTGTGATCTTCATTTGATGCATCTGCAGGTATGAATTTGTTTCTTGGTTTCTGCTTCTTTTGTTATCCTGTCCATGTATGTTACGAACAGAAGTGGTGATAGTACTTGTCTAATGCCTGTTTTTATTTCAAATGGGCATGTTGTGCCCTCAGTAGTCTGATTGCGTTATGGCAGTTTTGTATAAAGCTCTTATTTTGTATAATAATTGTCCATTTACTCCATAGTTCTCCAATATTAGCCACAGAGTCGACTTCGTCAAATGTCTCTTTTTTTTGGTTGATGAAGGCGATGTTGAGTTGTGGGTCGTATTCAAGTATCGGCACTAGGGGCGGAAGAGTACAGACAAGATACTGCAAGACAGAAGCGGGCACGTAGAAAAGAAAAAAACATCTCAATCTCTATTGTTGTCAATTTTGTAAAAAAAACATTTTGTGCGCACCTTGGATTTGTTAGTCATTCAAAAACGCACTATTAACTTTCTTATTTTTATTACTTATTGTTATTATTATTATGGTTGAGTTTTTGATCATCGTCGATTACGACGAACGAACATCATTCAAGTGTCTTTTCGCTCAGCTGAAGTAGCGCAAAAATAGCATCTGTGCATCCTATACCTTTCCTGAAATAAAATTGTCTTATTTAGCTGGGGGTTCTATTATCAGTCTTACTCTCTGTTCTATGATTTTTTAGTATATCTTTTCTATGTGGCTAAACAGAGATATGCCTCTGTACGTCTCACACTTTCTTTTGTTGCCCTTGTTTTGTCCATATGAGTACAATTATTGCTTTCTGTCAGTCTTCTAGTACTTGTTTTTCTGACCATGCTTCTATAAATATTCACTATAGTCAACTTACACCAACGTCTTTGCACTCCAGGATGGCTTAGGTTGTTATGCCATTAACGCCAGGTGATTTGTTTCGCGGGTTGTTCTTTTTATATTCCTCTATTTCACGGACTAGTATTTCTGGTTCTGGAACACGTGAGTATCTTAGAGTGAGAGTTTCCTGTGTTGGTTGATGGGCTGTACAACTCTTTAGAATGCTCTAGCCACCTTGTTTACATATCTTTACATATTATCATTAGTTGCCATTCACGTAGAAAATATCAAATGGCTCGAAGTAGGAAAAATTATATAATTTGGTTTGCTTGTGAGTGGGGGGTGGACGTTACAACATTTATACATTTGTGTCTTGCAAAGTGGGCGATGACCTAAAAAAGTCTTGCAAAGTGGGCGATGACCAAGGCGATGACCTTGGTTCTAGACCAGCGGTTCTCAGCCTTCCTAATGCCGCGACCCTTTAATACAATTCCTCATGTTGTGATGACCCCCCCCCCCAACCACCAACCATATAATTATTTTCGTTGCAACTTCATAACTATAATGTTGCTACTGTTATGAATCTTAATGTAAATATTTGAGATGCAGGGTGTATTTTCATCGTTACAAATTGAACATAATTAAAGCATAGTGATTAGTCACAAAAATAATATGTGATTATATATTGTGAAATATTTATTTCTATTTACAAATAAATGAAATTGTGATGAACTCCTCTTGTGCTTTCTCGGGAACATATTCAACTTTGACTGTGAATAGGCTTTTGACATGTGCAAATGGGGTGTCTGTTAAATTTGGAAAGTACGAAGACTTTCTTTCAAGCATGTGCAGGTTTTATTTCACAGAAATTATTATCGTAATCCTTTTGTCTGGTTCAATGTCATGTTCATCAAAGAAAGCAGATAAGGTTGGCAACATGTAAATTCTATTTTCATCCTTTTTTTTTTTTTTAACAACAGCTGAAGTTTCATTTGGATTGATCGGATATTTTGAGACAAATCGAAGCATGTTGCATTTGGTCCTTGCAGTGATAAATCTAACTCATTCTTCTTCTTCTTCATCGTTCATTCTCAAACTCCTGCTGGATCTCCCTTGTAGCAAGACCATTGTCCTACTAGATTTCTAGCAGGATGTAGTCCAGAGAATGGAAATGCATTGTTTCGCCGTTTTATTTGCGCCAATGGCCCGACACATCCGTCTTCGGCGGGTAACTCATTCAAGATGGCAAAGATGTCAACCAAGTAAATTATGTTCTGCAGTTTACTTTTATAGCTGAAGCGTGCTTCGAATTGCGGTCTTGCTTTCTGATTAAAAAATGATTTGAGTTCATCACGAAGCTCAAAATCACTTAAAAAATCTTTTCCTCTCAACAACCATTTCACTTCAGTGTGAAATAGCAGAGCGTTGTTCGGCGCATCAAACTTGTAGCACAGTTGCGAAAACAATCGACTGTTTAAAGTAGTCGCCATTACTAAATTGACATAACTTATGACGCTTTTCATTACTTCTTGTAACTCTTGTGGTAGCGCCTTCGCTGCTAATATTTGTCGATGAATCATACCGTGAGTTCCGATGACATTTAGTGACTCAATCTGTACCAAACGTTGAAATCTAGATCGACATCCTAACATAGCCGGAGCACCATCTGTGCAAACACCATAAACTTTTTCCCACGACAAGAGATCTTATGCTCTTTCAGAAATGTGATGATGATGTTTGTCCGTCGTGATCGACGATGACCAAAAACTCAACCATAATAATAATAACAATAAATAATAAAATAATAAAGTTAATAGTGCGTTTTTAAATGACTAGCAAGTCCAATGCACGCACAAAATGTTCTTTTACAGAATTGACAACAATAGAAGGTATCTGTGTGAGGTTGGGATGTTTTTTGTTTTCTACGTGTCCGCTTCTGTCTTGCAGTTTCTTGTCTGAATTCTTCCGCCGCTAGTGCTCCCTTTCTAATGCTGTAAGCCATGCTGTTCTATCCTGAGCGAGGCTCTCCCAAGCGCCTACGTCAATGTTAAGATGTTTCAAAGATGACTTGAGCGTGTCTTTGAAACGCTTTTTCTGTCCACCAGCTTTTCGAAATCCTGCCTTGAGTTCTCCATAATATATTTGTTTTGGCAAACGCGAGATGCTTATTGAGGTTGATTTTTCCAAGACCTCGTAGTCTGGTACTTTGTCCCACCAATGGATGTTTAGTAAATGTACCAGCTCTGCCAAATACATCACGTGCAGTAGTTATCGTTTCAAGCGGTTTAAAAAAAATAAAAATAAAAAAAAAAAAAAAAAAAATGAAATATAAAAGTAGAAACTCATCTTTAAAGTCGCCATGAATAATAAACCTCACGTAAACCAGTAACTGTGAACAGTTTGCAATGTCTGTAAATTCAATAAGCTGGATACTAAATATTGGAAGTTGGGCAGATTTCATTTCCTGGATTACCTGATCAAGAATATCAGCAGGCATGTCGTCTATTTTTCCTCGGCCAATGGCGTTAGATAAGGACATTGATCTCAGTTTCGTAACAAATTCATCTCCGATCATAACTGTGGGTAATACTATTACATTTTTTTAACATACATGTTACTATCACCGGGGGGGGGGGGGTAGTATCGTAATTGATTGGCAGTATAGAAGACTTGTTCGCTAAATTAAGTTAGATCTCCATGCGCTACGTGTTTTGATTATTGTTTGACTTTCAATTGGTTACTATTTATATACTTAGAATCGCATGCCAAAAATAGTCAAGGATGCTCTGTTCTAAAGAATCAGCCTGTCCAAGACATCATGTCTCTTTAAGTGTCCAAAAAAATCAGCCTGTCCAAGACATCATGTCTCTTTAAGTGTCCAAAAAAATCAGCCTGTCCAAGACATCATGTCTCTTTAAGTGTCCAAAAGACCGTATCTTCCTTTTTGTGATTGTATTTAGAAGTCATTTTTAAAATTAAATTCAGTATTTTAAAAACACTTCAATGTTCTTTTTTTCTGTCCATGATATTTGTTGAATCTTTTTTTCAAGCATTTCATTTCAAATTGATTTACCCTTCATGATGTTGTCTTGTTTAAATCTCTTAAAGGCCGAAATAGTTGGCTATATATACATCACTGTAGCGGCCATTCTCGTCCGATTGACACACGGTTATTTCGGTTGATGTCTGTTACCAGTTCCATATGAATAGACATGCTAAATTTTAATGCTGACATTATTACCGGTAATGGCAGCAACCAGTGTTGTTTTTCGATCGTTTTTAACAGCTGTGATTTCCGAACTGTGCAAGGATTATTATGACGTTCAATTTTGGTCAAAACTTTGTAAAAATGGACCGGCCTATGATTCAGATGATGTTGATATGCAATTTTAAAATGGAATTCAAGAGAACGTGAATGCATCAGACTTTGATGGGGTAGTAGGTCAGTACTTCACTGTTTAGCATGCCTAGTTGAAATTAGCGGGCATTGTGTAGTGTAGGCGTAGTTGATGATGTGCGCGTCTCGCCCACACACCATAGACCTAGTAATGATTGAAAATAGTCAACACTTCCGATCTATATCAATATTGATCAATTTCACGAGAAATCAGGTCCTGAAAACGACATTGATCAAGATTACTCTGTTTTTGAGACTAGGCCTAGTTTTCACTATTTCTACGTGAGTCATTCTTTAGGGGTGCGCGCAGAACACACGTTGTGTATGTCGGTATCACAATTTTCAGAAAAACGAGATCCGTTTTGGAATGATGTTTCACTAGATATCTAGGACTTTCTTTATGTGAACTAGGCTTATATGTATGGAGTAGTTAGCAGTTACAGAATGATGTTGTCATGATATGTAAAGGAGACTGATTTAAGCTTTCGTTTGAAGATTTATCAGCTAACATATTGACACAAGTAAATGAAGCCGACATGAAACTGGTACTCATTTTTCCCTCTCGCATGTTACATGACAAGTAAACTTATCTTACATGACATTGACAAAGATATATTCACAGGTCTGGACCTCTTCCATTTATCTGTTAATCGAACTTTATTTTCATATCATAAAAATGGATAGCAAATTGTATTTTATATTAATTTTCTTGCACAATCACTTCTGAATTGTGCGGAGTTAACCCCCTTGCCCTGGGAATTAAGCCCGTAGTTTATCCTGAACGGCTGGGATTCAAAGTCCAGGTCTCGCAGCCTATATTCCCACTGATTATTTTAGTGTCACCTGTGATGGACGAACAACAAAAAATCAACGAATTTCTCAGTGCCTATTTTATTTTGTGTTTATTTATGACATGTTATTTATATAAACAATATCTCCATACTTGTCACCTTATGAGAACGAAACGAAACCAAATACCAATAAGAAAATTTAACAAAAGAACATCCGGATATAGAGTCAAAGGTAGACCATGAAAATGGTGTATAGAAAACATGAAGATAATCTTGAAAAAACATGGACTCAATGCAACCGAGGGAACACATCTGGCATTGGAATGATCAACGCAAGTGTGGATACGTTAAACGCAAGTGTGGATACGCTCAACGCAAGTGTGGATACGATCAACGCAAGTGTGGATACGCTCAACGCAAGCCTGGATACGATCAATGCAAGTGTGGATACGCTCAACGCAACTGTGGATACGTTCAACGCAACTGTGGATACGCTCAACGCAAGTGTGGATACGCTCAACGCAAGTGTGGATACAATCAACACTAATTCATCTGAGGAAAGACAATAGAAAACAGACAACCACTGTTTAGATTGGATGTAATTATACAATAGAGTAGTTTGAATTTTATGGAAATGCGATGACAGTTTCATGATATACACGGATTTGCTATTGTTATTATTCGATCTCAGGAATTACGAGCAATTAACTCTTACTTCCTATGTGCAATGAGATTTCTCCTGAGCTTTATTTCCTTCCTAGAAGACTCCGAAACATAGGCAGGTTATTCCCTGAGAAGAACCCTCGTACTCAGGGTGGGTAAATATCAGGGTAAACAAATTAATGAAGAAAATATAAGCAGATAAATAAAATAATTTGGATATAAAATGGCTTATCCCTTTAATGTTCTCACTGGAGTAGAAGATTGGATGGTGGCTTGCGAGATAAAAGTGACAGGGAGACGCCAAAAATATGGACAGATTACAGTTCGCCAGAGTGCACGATCAGACTGGAGGTGGAGAGTGCTGGAGATACGCGGTTGTCAATCTTCAGTTACCGAGGGTGTTTGATATTTATAAAATATCTTTTATTAGTAGTATTTCCGTTGCACATTTTCTAGGTTTCTAGGTTAACTTAGTTGTGCTTTTATGTAGCCAAGAAATACAATTAAACTCTTCTGCGAATCTGAGGTGTACAGTTAGTATGTTCCTTTGGTGTCATGGGCGGAAAATAGGGCTAAGTCATGTTTCTCCATGCTTTCTGGTTCGTTGCAACAAGCTGTTGTTGTTCTTGGGTGGTATTAATACCCATTGTCATTGTCTCATTCTTGATTGTTCTTCATGGTAGTGTACAGTCTATGCTTCCATTTATTCTTGCCAGTAGTTAGATCAACGTCTTCGACAGAGTTCAACATGAAAAATTAATTGAAAACCTCTAAGAAATAAGCGTGCATTGGAAAGACATCAGACTACTAATTAGAAATGTATGTTATGAACAATCTACATTAGCAGCTACTCACCATACATAAAGATACAAATAGGAGTAGACAAGGATGTATTTGATCACACAACCTATTTAAAAATAACGTTTAGACAGAGACAGTTTTTAAACACATAAAAGGAATGTCAGGGCTCAAGATCAAATGTGGAAATAATAAAGAGTTTACGATACGCAGATACACAATCTTTTTAACAGAACGTGAATAGGAGTTCACAACTCTGTCACACCCCCCCCCCCCAATTTTTTTTGTAAACCACACAAAAACCCCCCAAAAAAACTGAATAGATCAAGTCAACAAACCAATTAGAAAATCAACATAATCATCAAATAACGCATCCGCATCGACGATTGGCCGCAACGAACCTCTAACATCTACCTTTTGTCGTGATGGTTCACTTTCCAAGACTGTATGTCCATCACGTGATATTTCCCATCTCACTTGTATCTCGACCTATCACTTGCCGCCCCTGATTTAATTCAAATAAGGTCTTCAATATGGTATGTCTTTTAGTAATTCAAATGTGTAATGTGTATAATTTTTATATATATTAATAATATATTGTTTTATATTGTGGAATTCGTATGCAGTGTTGTAAGAACGTCTTTGTTTCTTTCCTTTTCTTTCTATAAAGTTATTCCTATTCTTTTATATATCAACATCTCAAAGACATCAATCTGTCTCTCATCTTTGTTTGTCGTCAATATTTCTGAGCCATACATTAATATAAAGTAGGCTATATAGAATTTCACAATTCTCAGTTTTTGTTTGTAATATGTTTGGATGTTAGTAGTTTTCCCATGTCATTGAACGTATTTGTAGACATTTCTATTATCTGTTAAACATCTGTACATCTACCATCACTTGTTACTATGTGTCCGATATATTGGTAAAGGTCTTCCTGTAGTATCTCTCCATGTATTTTTTATGCTTATAATTTCTTCCACTTTGATTTTGCTTGTTATCAGTGTTTTTGTTTACATGATACTAATATATAGTCCGTAGTCTTCACTTGATATGTCTAACTCAGGGGTTCTCAACTATTTCAGACGGCGAGAACCGCCGACATGTAATCGTTAGTGCTCGCGACTACTTGTTAACTCGCATGGGGCGAGCACATGCCCTTACGAGAGCAGAAATGTGCCACCAAGCACCATGTTGAGAACACATGATCTATTTGATATATTAGTTTCTATAGTCCCTGCTCACTCTCTGATAGGAGGACTGTTTCACCTGTATATTATAGATTGTTTATTATTTGTCAATTGATCTTGAGCCCTGGCTTTGTTCTATCTGTTTACATATCTTTCTGTGCAGATGTTAAATAGACTGAATGATAAAATACATCCTAGTCTTACTCCTTGTTTTAATTAATGTGTAGTGAATGGCTCCCCTCGCACCTTACTGATGCAGTTTGTTTGCAATATATTTCTGACCTACTAAACATGTTTTCTTTTGCAGAAAAAATACGAAAAAAACTACATGATTTTTCGAGAAAAAAAATTTCAAATGCAAATAATTAATTCGTATATTAAAATTGTCTTCGTTAACATCAACCAACCCCTTTTTCGTAAAATGTCGGCACCTGTCAAACTTTTACAGACCTTCTCAATCCTAATTGTTGACGTTTTTTATAGACAGCCTACTTACCCCATGGTAATGCAAAATGAGATAAAAAGGTTACTAGAAAACATAACTACAAATTTTAAAAAAATATATAAAAACATATAATAAAACAAAACAGGACAGTTTTCCAAGTATCGATCCAAACGGAACCCTTTTCAAGAAACTAATAACATTAAAAATAAACAAACCCTGTTTTACCTTTCTCCAGAGTAGCCATACATACTAAGATCCGTCTTGTTCATTAACAGGATGGCCATATCAGGGGCATAAATAAAGAGAGATTAAAAAAACGTATTTTGTTTCAATGTTTATCATATGTGAATCAAATCCTGTTAATAAATTATTTTACAAACATCTCTTGTGCAAAGGTTGCCAGATTTAAATTGTCATTTTAAAGAGAAATAGTACTAGAGCAATAGCCAGAAAAAAAGACAAAGAAATTTGAGGAATATAGCATAGCCGTGTCTTACAGGAAACAGGAACGCATTTCTTGTCAAGCAAGTACATACGCCGAAGTCGGAGGTACCAGACCAATAGGCGCACCAGTAAAAGTATCTACTGCGCCATCAATGTGGTTACAGACATTCAGTTGAAATGGTAAAACACTGAAGGTATTAGTTACCAAACCCGAAGTCATATGTGTCGGGATATTGGAGCAACTAAAATGGCGGCGGCGCAATGCATTTCCGTTACCAGGACTACCTCAAAATGGAAATCTTGTAGAGATATGGTGGGAGTTTGAGAACGAACGCAAAAACATATAATAATAGATTCTAGAAATAGAGAGTTATGGATATTCATGATTCACTATGTCAATCGGCGCGGCACCTGATGTTGAGGATCATATATAGATTTACATTTTGTTGATGTTACGGTCAATAGTGAAATTAATGTATACAATTTCACAAATTTTTTATATTTAGCATAGAAAGTACATTCCAACAAACAAAAAATCAACATTGACTTACAAATACATGATCATCAATGATGCAATATCTAAACAAACGCAGGAATTTCTGTTGGTTTGTAGCGCAACGTATACCATTATCTTGTCTCGGAGTTAAACTTCCATCAGCCTGCAGTAATTGCGAGAATCTTTTATAAGTATTTATTTGTAATGTTTAATTATATATGTCAAGAAAACCCACCATAACTGTTATTTATAATTATCGAGAGAAACCTAAATTAGAAATGTTTTTGTCCCAGAAATACTTTTCTCTAGGCACAGCTTACGCTATTTGGAAAAACCCCAACATAAACCTGCTACACCAAGGACAACGTAACAATTATAATTTCTAGTACTTGTTACCAAAAACTCATTGGTGGTAATAACCCTGTTTCGGGCTTCTGTAAAATTTATTGCTAGTAGTTCGTGATTTCAATATAAGTTAATTTTGTCAGTTCTTCTTCTGCGTTTAATAATCTTTTGGTCTGGCTAGATCTTCAGGTCAATCGCCAGTACGAAGCTCCCAGTCATCTCCAGGTCAGAGCAGCTGCTCAAAAGTTTTCGCCTCAGTTCGATCCATTCTTACCATGTCTTGCCTCGCAGTTCTTTGTATTCTGGACAGTCTTGGAGCATGTGTTCAGAGGTTTGTATGCCTGTTCCGCATGGACATTCATTTGTGTACCACCCTGATCAGGTACAGGTGACTCTATAGCCTGCAGTAGTCAGTTCTTCTTAGTCGAAAGATGATCGTCTGTTGTTGCATATTAAGTTAGTGTATGGGGGGGGGGTATGATTTCTAGTTATCCATATCTTTCTTCCACTGTGATGTATAAAGGTTGCGAATTAGTGTTTTGGCCTCATTTAACAACAGCGGACAGCTAAATTGTTCCATTTTACCTACTGCTTTTGCCAGAACATCAGCAAAAGGAAAGAACAAATTTTGGCAGCGATAATTAGCTGTAGGTTATTGTAAAACTCACAATATTGCTTTTTAATAAACGTTGAGTTATATCTACAATATTATCGTGTCCCTTATTTTAAGCTCAAATAAGGAATTGAGAATTACTTCTGTGCATCACCTTTTTTAAAAACTTGGAAAAAGTCAAATGAGCCGAGTCAATTTTTGACACAAACTAAACTTGCATTTTGTCTTCAGGAAATTTGCTTAAAATGTACCAGTATGGCAACCTTCGTTGTGCTGTTTAACCTCTGCTCACACTCTCTGTTAGAGATACCAGTAATAGGGGAAGCAAGTTTTTCTAATCTAAATGAGATTAGATAAACTTCTGAGTAAAATTACAAACACAGAACTTTGGTTATAGAACAAGGATATTATACTCTCTGTGCGCTTATATGCAACTGTGTTCATAAAATCTGTGTACTGAGTGCCATGTTGTATGCGAGTATGTCATAGGGCTGTTGATATGCTTACCATTAAGGGGGGGGGGGGAACTATCTATCTATCTTTATGTCTGCCTGTCTATCTATTGTCATTTTCACGTGTGTCGTTAAGCATCGTGGGAAGAGAGGGAGGGCGGATTTGGAGTCGTCTGTCTCTGGCCATATGGGTGGCATTGGTCATGGTAACCACGTGTCTCTTTTAAGGTTCCGTTGATTGTCTCCACCTATCTGTTTTCCTCGTCCCTTGTAGCTTAATCTTCGGTTATTGTATGCACTAAGGGCTGGTTGCGTTGAGAATATACAATTTGTGTAGGCCTATTATCCTACAGCAGGGATTCACTGTGTGTGTGCGCGTGTGTATGTGTGTGTGTGTGGTTGCTTGGGGGGAGGGTGTTTTATCTATTTATAACATGTTTATACATGTCATTTGTTTATGTACATATCTATTATCTATTCATGTTCTATAACTCTAAACTATAACATAATATCTGCGATGTACGGTTTTTTAAATATTATAATTGATAGATATAAAAGAATTTGGTAGAAATGTTCTTTCACTAACTCTCCAGCAATTAACTGGTACAGTGTAACTTCTTTCACTAACTCTCCAGCAATTAACTGGTACAGTGTAACTTCTTTCACTAACTCTCCAGCAATTAACTGGTACAGTGTAACTTCTTTCACTAACTCTCCAGAAATTAACTGGTACAGTGTAACTTCTTTCACTAACTCTCCAGAAATTAACTGGTACAGTGTAACTTCTTTCACTAACTCTCCAGCAATTAACTGGTACAGTGTAACTTCTTTCACTAACTCTCCAGCAATTAACTGGCACAGTGTAACTTCTTTCACTAACTCTCCAGCAATTAACTGGTACAGTGTAACTTCTTTCACTAACTCTCCAGCAATTAACTGGTACAGTGTAACTTCTTTCACTAACTCTCCAGCAATTAACTGGTACAGTGTAACTTCTTTCACTAACTCTCCAGCAATTAACTGGTACAGTGTAACTTCTTTGGTACGGCTGTATCACTTTATAGCTCTTCTGCAGTAGTTGTTTTCTATAGTTATTGTTTCGTTTGTTAATGTTATATTCTGTGGTTCAATTTCTTTCTTCTCCATATAGTGTTTCCAAATCTGGAATTTCTGTTGATGTTATAAGTACTTTTTCTAATGTTCGTTGTGAGACTGTGAACAAAAAGAGACTGGTCCCATCTGAAACCTTAACCAAGTCTTAACTTCTAACAGGAAGGAAACTGCATTACACATAGCTATCTTTAATAAAAACTTTCTTACATGGACATAAATTACCTGAGGACAATCTATGTTATGATATATAACGCATTTTGCAGTCTTTATACTCATAGGAAAGGAGGCAGTTGATTTCCTGGTTATAGGCTGACCGCCTATTTTTTATAACATAAAATCAAGGGGTCTACCCAAGATATCCGCTCTAATTATCACTAAAAATAGTTCAAAAATTGATTGAAGTCACTATAAATCTATCATTCAAGTCAAAAGTTCGCAGTTGCCGAGGTTAATTATATGATTGGCCCGGTTATCCAAATAAAATCGAAAATAACGTTGGTGGTGAAATTGATAATGTAATGTTCACTGTTCATAAACTTGGCGCATCCATTGGCTAGTGAATTTACACAACTTTAACACGGGGTGTGATTTTGATAACGTTGTGTTTACAGTTTATTCACTAAGTCATCCCATTGGCTTGAAAACAGACATCTCGCACTCCTGAAGACGATTGCTCCCAAGGTAACGTTGACTGGCTGGGTCTTCAAGAAACTACAGCAGGTCCATCCAAGACCTCCGACTGGTTGTATCCCGAAATAGACTTGAAAATTTAGCAACCCTTCACACACTTTCACTCGGTAAATAAGGCTTCAAAAAGGCAGGAACTCTGGTAAGACTTAATAAAAATAAATGGCAATTTCCATCGACAACACTTCCAATAACTCCACTGCAAATTTAGCTCTCCTTTTGGTTAATGCAAAGACACCAAATGCAATATTATATAACACTGATCGATCAATCACGTTGGAGAGATCTAACAACCTCTCTGAAACTTAACTAATAACTAAATATAAATAACCAAAATATCAAAGGATGTCCGACAAAAGGAAGAGTGCTGCAGTAACCAAACGAAAAATTGGTAAATACTAAATAAAGTAAAAAGGTTACTATAAAATCTTAACTATAAATGCTAAAAATATAAAACTAACAATAAAACAAAGAACAAGGACAATTTTCCACGCTACGGTCCAACAGGGACCTTTCTCAAGAAACACATAACAATTTGTATGTTTCTCTAATCATGAACTCTAGACTCCTGGGAAGTCACTCTGCTGTAGCATGTGACACATCTAGTTGAAGAGAATGGCACACACATCTAACTAGGATCAGTTGAGGAATTTCAGACTTTAATTTTGTGCACATTCCATTGTTTACACCTGTCATGACAGAATGCATTATCAGTGCTTAGTGCAAGTAGTCTTTGCAACTCAAGTCAATTATTCTTCAAACATTCTTTCAGAGCATTGCATATTGCTTCAGCGTTACAGTCACACAGTTCTACTAAGTCTAAAAAAGTAACAATAAACTGTTTTCTTTTCAAGGAAAAATATCTTATTGCTATATCAAGTAGCTTAGTTGTAGTAATATCACTGCTTTCATCAATTAATAAGCTGAATTTGCTGTTTCAAATATCAGAAATATCAGAAATATCAAGTCTTTTTGGGAAATATTGTGCGAGCACATTTCAAATAACTGAACTAAACTTTGATCTTCTAAGCTTTAGGTTCTTGCATCCTTTACTGTCCCCAAAGTGTACCATACAGAGTTCCTTTAAATGATCGACTACTCTTAGGGAACAATGTCCAGCTACGAACAAAAATATGCCTGCTTCTGTTGCTTTCACGTCATTGCTGAGAGTGTTAAATGAACGTTGTGTTTGTTCATGGAATTTATGTTTAGCTTTCTTGTATTTTGTTGTCTCAGCGTGTCTCTCAATATCTTTTACCCTCGCGACTATCGTACATTTACAATACGTACAATAACACTTCGTGCCATCTCTTTCAACTCCTAATTAACCATTTTTTAAATATCGAATAATTTAGCCACTGTGCCCTGAAATGCTGTGGGTAGTTCTTATTCATTATGATACACATATGTAAATTAAATAGTATTGTAGTCACAGCAAAGATCCAGGAATTATTGTGGATATGCAAATGAACAATGGCAATTTTAAATTTTGGCTCTGTTTACCACTTATTACGAGTTCGACTTTTTAGTGTTCACAGAAATGTATAAAACAATAAACCAAAGTTTTTGAAGAAAATAAAATAAATTATTTGACGAGTTGAAAAGCATAAAAAAGCACTCAATAATGACAAAATGCACTAAAACGTACCAGGAAATTTTTGAGAAACACTAAAATAGTGCGGCTGCGCTATTTCAAAATTTTTGGCACCAGATGATATGAAAAAGCACCAGATCTGGTGCGAAAAGCACCAAATTGGCAACCCTTCATACTGCAAACTGACAGAAATGCAAATGCAGAAGAAACGACATAAATCTTTTTACACATTTTAAACTTTCAGAACTTAGACGCTGTCGACTCACCGCGAAAACAGCAAAACATTCAAATACAGTACGGAAAGATCTCTTCGCACTAAAAACTGAAGTTTTCCTGTGAAGATGTGCAGGGGGGTTTTCACGGCTGTGGAAAGATGTGCAGGGGATGTGCACGGCTGTGGAAAGAAAGGCCGCTTTGCAGGCGCCGCGATATGTACAGGGAATTTTTTTTATTGTACCTCCGAAAGAAACAAAATCGCTGCAATATTTGGAAGAAATTCTTAACACTGAAAGAAGTTCGTTTAGGCTTGTCAATTTCGTCTATTGTCTTTGCTTAGGTGAATGGTAATTGGTAGTATTCACACTTGTGATTTATTAAAGGTCAGATGCGTCACAATGACTAAACCGAACTACACGGCATATTTGTCAATGTCTTCCTACGCCATTTTACTCTATTCAGTATGGGTTAATGTTTCTTCATCTGGAAGATCGGTAAGCAGACTGGAAAATTATTTAAAAACAAGGAATAGAACAAAAACTAATGCAGTGAGATTTGCTGATCTAGTTCAGAGGTACTAAAACCTAAAGTTTTTTTTCGACCGCTGTCTTTTCCAGGACACATTTTATCCGTACGGCGGGCACTGAGAAATATGCCCACAACCTAGCAAAAATTAGTCAACTAACCTTTCTGTGCTACCGTCATGTGGTGCCCCAAGATGAATCAGGTGTACCCTCTTTCTAAATTAATTTTGTTCTTCGTCCCCCCCTTTCCCCACATCGTGGTCCGAAGCTGGGCCATATGATTCAGTTTGTGAACCATAGAGAAAGCTATATTGTGTATCGAAAATGGTTTCATCATCATCATCATCAGGTGCTGTCTCCTCATAAAGCGCTGCAACTGATCAATATCAGTTTTATTGTGTATCTTGCCTTGATATTGTACTCTGCTAGACTGTATCCTGCCCATCTTTTGATGCCCCCCCCCCCCACATTTGTACCTCTGCCTACCTCTAGTTCTCATAAGATTTAACTAAGTGAAGCAGATGGACAAACCTGATCATATTCCGTAGAAATGTCCGAAGTATATGAACAATTTGTTAAAGACTTTATATATGGACGCATGTATGTGTATATGTGTGTGTATGTGTATATGTGTGTGTATGTGTATATGTGTGTGCATGAACAATTTGTTAGAGACTGTATATATGGACGCATGTATGTGTGTGTATATGTGTGTGTATGTGTATATGTGTGTGCATGATGCTGATAAAATAATCACTCCAGTTATCAGGTGGTAGCTTTTTACAGTCAATAGCATTTCTGACAAAAGCACATGTCCTCCTCAGTTGAGTAACCGAGATGACACCCAAACGCGTAAGGTTTGCTTTCTCAAAGGCATGTTTAGTCTCCAAAGGAAGGCACTTGAGTGAGGCAGTATCACATAACGTTCTGTCAGGAGTGCAGCATATATGTCTGTGCCAACTAGTTCATCATTTCAGTGTGGCAGTATCACATAACGTTCTGTCAGGAGTGCAGCATATATGTCTGTG
This sequence comes from Meghimatium bilineatum, assembly GCA_034231615.1. Lineage (NCBI taxonomy): Eukaryota > Metazoa > Mollusca > Gastropoda > Stylommatophora > Philomycidae > Meghimatium > Meghimatium bilineatum. The sequence continues at coordinate 27,478,838 of CM067311.1, forward strand.
CCAACTAGTTCATTATTTCAGTGTGGCAGAATCACATAACGTTCTGTCAGGAGTGCAGCATATACGTCTGTGCCATCTAGTTCATCATTTCAGTGTGGCAGTATCACATAACGTTCTGTCAGGAGTGCAGCATATATGTCTGTGCCATCTAGTTCATCATTTCAGTGTGGCAGTATCACATAACGTTCTGTCAGGAGTGCAGCATATATGTCTGTGCCATCTAGTTCATCATTTCAGTGTGACAGTATCACATAACGTTCTGTCAGGAGTGCAGCATATATGTCTGTGCCATCTAGTTCATTATTTCAGTGTGGCAGTATCACATAACGTTCTGTCAGGAGCGCAGCATATACGTCTGTGCCATCTAGTTCATCATTTCAGTGTGGCAGTATCACATAACGTTCTGTCAGGAGTGCAGCATATATGTCTGTGCCAACTAGTTCATTATTTCAGTGTGGCAGTATCACATAACGTTCTGTCAGGAGTGCAGCATATATGTCTGTGCCATCTAGTTCATCATTTCAGTGTGGCAGTATCACATAACGTTCTGTCAGGAGTGCAGCATATACGTCTGTTCCATCTAGTTCATCATTTCAGTGTGACAGTATCACATAACGTTCTGTCAGGAGTGCAGCATATACGTCTGTTCCATCTAGTTCATCATTTCAGTGTGACAGTATCACATAACGTTCTGTCAGGAGTGCAGCATATACGTCTGTTCCATCTAGTTCATCATTCTTTCAGTCAAATCTGTTGACTCATTTTCAGTGATGGCACACCTAGCATTCCCCGTCACATAGAAATCACACATAACAACAAACAACCGTGACCCTCCATTTCTAAACACCACACAAAACATATTGTTTACAATTTAAAAAAACACTAACAATCTACGTGATTACAGTTTAGAACATCTGAAACACACACACGAAACTATTTTTATACTCCATTTTAATCTATGGGTGGAGACGTGACAATGTCAACCAATTTATCAACGTAAGAAACATTTTCGTTTGTTTTGAGTTAGGAATTGTTTGTGTTACCTGCGAGATAATAAATGAAAACATTCATACTTTTTGTACTCTTTTGGTAGGTATGTTTTAATTTTTCCATTGTTGAACATACAGATACAATTTAGATGCAATCAGGATGTAGACTTGATGGCGTAATACTTGGTGTTATTGTTTAAGGGTAGTCCATAATTTACAGGCACAACTATATGGGGGGGGGGGGGGAACTGAAAAAGTGTAACAGTTGTTGACAAAGAGGGGGGGGGGGGTTCGCAAACGTTGACGTTAATATATTTGTATACATCAATCAAAATGTTTGAATGTGATATATTTGCTTAAATATATGAAACAAAACATGTTTTTTGTTGTTGTGATGTTTGGCTTACATTTGTTTAGATATATGAAACAAAACATGGTTTTTGTTGTTGTGATTTTTGGCTTAACATTTGTTTAGGGTCGACGCTTTAGACATAATTAACCATAAATTCTTGACAGTTGTTAACACGAGGGTGGGGGGAGGGTAGATAAACATTATTGACGTAATTTATGGACAGCACTTACAACTTGTCTTTGATTTCTACACTTTTTTATTTGAAACATCCGACTTCAGCATGACTTCCGGGTTACTTTCACCCACAATGGGATGGAAAAACCAATTCCACCCCAAACTTGATTAGTCGCCTATTGCAGCATGCATGGAAAGTTAAGGTTTTACTATTCTATACTCTCCTTTTGTGTCTCAGCAACACAGAGGTGGATCGGGGTAATCAGAGAGGATCGTAGTTTAGAATTTGGAGAAAGATGTTAACGGTCAGTGTTGAAAGTTACATGTGTTTGTACCTGAAGTCGACGTGGAGTGTATTGTGCGTATGATGTTCTGATGGGTATGGAGATAAAGTTGGAGTGAATGATGAGTGCGGTGTATAGGTTAGGTCTTAGATCACGCAGTGAGAAGATAAGTTATGCACATGTTAGCTATCTGTTTTACTGGTTTGGCTTGTGTAGATACGACGCTAACGTTGCAAGAATTAATGTATGATATATTAGGATGATATTTTTGATGATGCATTAGATGACGTTTATGCGATTGTAGATAGATCTGAGATGATTTAAGGACAAGTGATGTATGATCAAGATTATTTAGTTGTAGAGAAATCTGAGATATTGTTAATTTCTCTCCTGTTCATTTCGCTATTGTTCACACCCCTTTTGTTCATTTCCCTTTTGTTCATTTCCCTTTTGTTAATTTAGCTATTGTTCTTTCTTGTTCATTTCGATTTTGTTCATTTCGATATTGTTCATCTCCCTCTTGTTCATTTCTTTCTTATTCTGTGTTATATCTTATATGTCCGTATTACTTTTGTCATTTATTCATGTTAGTTTAATTTTCACTGGACTCCATTTTACACCAAAGCTGTCACATATTCGCATTTCGTTTTCGAGGAACATCAGTTTTCAGTTAGAATTTTGTGTATATTTGCATTTATAACTTATAGCATTCACCAGCACATATGCGTTTGTAAATATGTTTTTTACTTATGATAGATTTACAACTGTCAAACTCGAACTGAAAATACTGTTACATCCGCTTTTACGGTCCTACAGTTTTCTGAACTTATTTCCTTGGATAGCAATTTCAGATAAAAAAGAAATTTCCATGAATTCAAATAAAGGATCTGTTGTATCTGTTATTACGCTTTAACATATCACCATCTGGTATTTTCAAATATTAAAAAAAAATTATGTCCGATGTAACACTGTTCGTTAACAGAAATTGCATAAACAATTCGTTTCGCTTCCTAATTTGTATTTTGCCAAATTAAGTTGTTGCTCGCTGATCGCGTCGTAAAGCTAATATATATATATATATATGTATGTATGTATACTGACGTTACGCAGATCCAAACTAAATCTCACAATTCATATGATATGATTCGTCTTCTTCTGCGTTCGTTCTCAAACTCCTGCAGATTGACAGGATGTAGTCTGGAGAATGGAATGCGTTGTGTCATGGTTTACAACATTGCTGTGATATCTGCACCATTCGGCCTGAAACATCCGACATCAGCATGGCTTTGGGTCATGACCCTATGTGGGATGGGACAGTCAACTCCATCCCATAACCTCCTTAGTGGCCTCTTACGATATACATGGAAGGTAAACAGTGTTACTATTCTTTGCTCCCCCTAGGACGCCGTCAATACACGGGAGGTTCTAGTATGTATGTTGATGACCTTGCACTGCTAAGTACAGAAGCATACGTGGGCACATCACACTTTTGTCTGCATGATACGATAGGCAACCTAGACAAATGTCCAAAGAATAGGGTATGTCAATAAGCAAAATAAACAATAAAATGCACCATGTATTCACTATCACCAAAACCTCAAAAGGCAAAATTGCTCAAAAGTGGCCACACCTAGTGAAAGAAATTCACCGTTTTATCTTAGAATCACTTGTAATCTCAGACTGACGTGGAATAACCAGATTGAAAAACATCAAAGGAAAAGCATGAAACAATTAACCCTAATGAAGAAATTGGCTGGAACAGATTGTGGGGTCAACTCATTGGTCCTAAAGAAAACTTACACAATCTACGTTAGAAGTGCTTTGAAATTTTTTTGTTAAAGTTTGAAGAGAACCAGCTTCTGTCACATCTCCAACCATATCCATGAGCATCATAAAGATATACTCACAAACCACCCAAATGAAACTGAAACACTAACGGATTTTGAAGAGCCAGACAATAGTCTCAAAAAGCGTCTCCATAATAACACAGGTTCCTTGAATAATACATAAGGTATACCAGACTCCACCTCAACTAAAAGCATTGACACCCGAGATGATAGAAATAAAATACAATCTCTAGGAATGGACACATGTCTACACAGATAGATCGGCAGAAGGAGCAGTAAGGAATGGAGGAGGTGGAATTTTTATAAGACTCAAAGATGGGAAGACAATATCAAAAGCTTTTCCAACCGGGAAATACTGCTCTAATTTTAGAGCAGAAGCAGTTGCACACCATCAAGTGCTCACAGTCTTCACCGAACCAGGACTGCCAAGACCAAAGAAGATAGCCATATTCACAGATTGCAGATCCCTACTAGAATCAATCCAGAGCAACAGAAACGAAAGCCTTCTGCACAACATCAGACAAGAGCTACGACAGATCCAAAAATCATCAGCTATCGCCCTTCAGTGGATACCATCGCACTGTGGAATCATGGAAAATGAGAAAGTGGATGCTCTGTCAAAAGCAGGAAGCGAAATGGAGCAACACAGACATCCACTGTCCTACGGAGAAGCAAAAACAATAATCCAGAACACATACACGGTAATTGGAAGAAACAAATGGAAGTGGAATACAAACATGATGCAATACATGTCCTCAAAAGATATCCACAGACCACAATATTTCGCCTAAGAACAGGCTACTGCAGACTGTTGGGTCACCTTTACCGATTGAGGATCTTACGTACAGATGAATGTCCATGTGGATCCGGAACCCAGACTCCAGAACACATACTTCAGGCTGCCCAACATACAAAGAGCAGAGACAGCAGACCTGGCCAGATGATACAAACTTGAGGCAAAAGCTATGGGGCAGCCGCTCTGACTTGGAGAAGACAGTGGACTTCACCCTGACGACAGGCCTGATAATATAACATGACCACAGATGCTGAACGCAGAAGAAGACTCCGAATTGAGTCAACTGAAAAAAACATGGGTACTTAAACGTTTTGTTTAAGGAAATTATTAGGACAGAGCTACTTTATATATAATATGCTCTATCGTTTATAATTTGAAAAATTTGTAAAAAAAAACAACCTAACAATTATGGAGACCTCTCAGTTGCATAACAATATAATCCGTTTAATTATCTAGTTTTGAAGTTCTTACTGCGAAATTATTGTCCGGCCCTGTGGCAGAGAGGTAAAAAGCGAGATTCATACGATCAAGGTAACAGATTCAAAACCCAAAGACTGCGAAGGAGAGGAGATGGCTACCGCCCTCATATAGCAGCAGAGTCACTGAAATGTGAGATCGCTAGCATCTCACACCCCTACTGCGTTAATAAATGCAATGGGTTAACTTTACATCAATTGTGCATTCGGAAACTTCAGAAGCAATGACAACCTAGTAAACGTATTTATATTGAGTAGAAAATCAATACTTTAAAAATATGATGGGTTGATTTATCGCCACCTCCTTAAAAGGTCATATCACCAATATCGACAAGATTGGAAAATAAAGCACATGGACGTTTGTTAGTTAGTCTTCAGATCATCATAACTGCAAATTGGACTCGTCCATTGTTGCTCCAATCAATCCCTGAGTGTATCCACCATTACACTTCTGCTGACAGTACCGGTTCTTTGCTGGTTGATCATCATTCTTCTGCGTTCTCTAAAATGTTCACTTTTAGCAACACTGCATTTCAAACCCTGATCTTTAATCCTGGACATTGAAAAGAAATCATCATCCACACTAGTCTCACTCTCGCTTGCTATATCTCTTAAGGAGTTCAAAACGTCAGCTTGATCCATTGCCCCATGACCATTTGACACAATCGCACATGACGCCAGTTGATCTGCTCTTTCATTGCTTTGAATATCCACATGTCCCGACACGAAAATAAATGTAGCCACTTTCAGTCTCGCCTTTCTCAAGGCCTCAATCCACTGTTCACGAACAAGACCCACTTGTACCTTCCTAATCATATTCATAGTCACTCAAGATGCAGACCCGTGTTACTTTCTGCAAGCGTACCCACTCAAATACCCTGATCACCGCCATAATTTCAATGGTAATGCTACTTGTAGTCACAGCAAAGGCCCCACTCTCCTCCCTGATCGTTTTACCGTCGTGCTGAGCTGTGAAGTCTCAAGCACTGCGAGCATGTCTAATCACCGTGCAACTGTGTGTGATTAGCTCAAGGAAGAAACCGATTTCTAAAATATGACTGCATTCTGAAACCTCTCCATAGCTATACGTGCTGCTCTTGTCAATAAATATCTTGAAGTAGTTGATGAAGTTTTTCTTTTTTTCTATCATCACGTAGCTAGATGACCTTCTTTATTGCGTGGCTTGTAATATTTCTAACCTGGAGATATAGATAGAAAAGGACTACAAAGTCAAAGTGCTTTGTAACAAAATTTTATTGATTTCACAAAGGCATTTGATCGCGTGTTGCATCAATGTCTTTGACAGATACGTAGACATAATTTCGACACAAACATCGTAGAAGTCATTAAAGCGCTGTATAAAGATGTAAGTAGTGCTGCTTTCATAAACAATGTCAATTGTACATTCTTCAAGGCGGATATAGAAGCGCGTCTGGGTTGCATGCTATCTCCAGTAACACGTATCTTGACACGTATCTTGAATATATAAAGCAGGAGGCTTAAGAAGATATCCAGACATCAACAGATATTGGCGGTACACTTTGTAGCTTGCGTTATGCCGGTAATATCGGTAATATATATATGCCAAATGCTAGCACCGAATCGGAGCTCCAGAAACTAACTTCAAAGTTGGAAGAATTTTAGTCGGAAATATGGTATGGAAATTAGCATTAATATGAGCAAAATATTGGTGACCAGTGATACCCCAAACAAGATCCCATGAATATACAGTTAAGCGGTCACACACTTGATGACGTTACCGCCTTTAAATACTCGGGTCGCAAATATATGATAAATGGCAGCTCGGAAAATGAAATTAAGCCAAGACTCGAGATAGTGATGGCTGCCGTGGCAAGATTGAATACGATTTGATAAAGTGAGATCGGTATTAAAATAAAGATCAATCTATTCAGATCGCTAGGACTACGTATACTTTTATAAGGTTGTGAAAGTTGGATACTCAATGCAGACACAGAAATAAGGATTTAGATATAAAAAATAAAAAAAAAAAAACAACAACAAGCGCAATAGATGTGTGTGTAGAAATATAAAACACAAGACAAATAAATTTGTCCTGCAGCAAATAAACAAACTTGCAGGCTATCAAGAACCACTTTTGGCAGTGGTGAAACGGCGTAAACTTGTTTGGTTTGGATATGTAACGAGACATGACTTACTTTCTCAAATTATTTTGCAAGGAACAGTCGAGGGAGGACGGAGAAGAGGCTATAGAAAAATCCTTGAATGATAACATCAAAGAATGGTCTAAGCATAATTTTTCAATACTTCGAATGGCTGAGGCCATATATGTTTGGATAGTTTTTTGTGCTGGTGTATTCAGTGCGATACCCCTACAACCAGGGCCGGCCCTAACAATTGAGGGGCCCAATGCGGCCGCATGGGTTGCAATGGCCTAAGACCGTCCCTGCCTACGACATTGAAGTGTTATGGATCTGTTTAGTACAAGAAGTGGTAGAGTTTTTATATAGGAGAAAGGAAAGGGATTTGGGGGGTGGGGGTGGTTGTGTAGCTAGCTGTCCCTTTCTATATAGGGGAAAGTTTTCCAGAAGCCGTGATGTATCACAGAAGACAGGATGGGTCGAACCGATAAGCGCATATATCGCGCAGACAAGCTATAAACCATGAAACAATTTATACTTCTCTGTACTACATCTTGCTGATGTTCAGAAGTTTGAGAATGAACACAATTTGAGGCTCTCTCTGTCATTATGGTGTGTTCGTTTACTGCAATCATTTAATCTGGTAATTAATGAGTAATATACACACCACAATTGAATATCTTTGTAGAACTTCTCTTCCACCTCTCCTCCTCCTCCACCCCCCCACCCGCTGCTGTATGTCATTATTATAACTGCTTGTTGAAAATATCTCCAAATTGCAGTAATGCCATTTGTAACCTTTAATCTAAACAGTTGTCTCAATTTAGACTCACAAACGAGCACATTATCTCATTCTGTACAGTCTGGTATACTTATATTTTTCTGTAACCCTCTGTGTTTGTATCCATGGGTTGATAAACACATGTTGGTCGAAACGTCGGTTCTGTGTATATTTTAAACAATTTCTTTGCTTATGTTTATTTACTATATAGTTGTAGAAAAGTAAAAGTAGTAATAGTAGTAGTACTTGTAGTAGTAATTAGCAGTTGTAGTTAGTAATAGTAGTATTTGTAGTAATAGCGGTAGTGGTAGTAGTGGCAGTAACAGTAGTAGTAACAGTAGTAGTAACAGCTTTAGTAGTAGTTGTAGTAGCTGTAATAGTAACAGTAGTAGTAGTAGTAGTAACAATATTAGTAGTAGTAGTAGTATTAGTAACATCAGCAGTAGTAGTAATAGCAACAGCAGCAGTAGTAGTAGTAACATCAGCAGTTGTAGTAATAGCAACAGCAGCAGTAGTAGTAGTAGTAGTAGTAGTAGTAGTAACATCAGCAGTAGTAGTAATAGCAACAGCAGTAGTAGTAGTAGTAACATCAGCAGTTGTAGTAATAGCAACAGCAGTAGTAGTAGTAGTAGTAGTAGTAGTAGTAACATCAGCAGTAGTAGTAATAGCAACAGCAGCAGTAGTAGTAGTAGTAGTAGTAGTAGTAACATCAGCAGTAGTAGTAATAGCAACAGCAGTAGTAGTAGTAGTAACATCAGAAGTTGTAGTAATAGCAACAGTAGTAGTAGTAGTAGTAGTAGTAGTAGTAGTAGTAGTAACAGCAGTTGTAGTAATAGCAACAGCAGCAGTAGTAGTAGTAACATCAGAAGTTGTAGTAATAGCAACAGCAGCAGTAGTAGTAGTAACATCAGCAGTTGTAGTAATAGCAACAGTAGTAGTAGTAGTAGTAGTAGTAGTAGTAACATCAGCAGTAGTAGTAATAGCAACAGCAGCAGTAGTAGTAATAGCAACAGCAGCAGTAGTAGTAATAGTAGTAGCAGTAACAGTTGTAATAGCAGTGCAGCAGCTGTAATAGTAGTAGTAGTATTAGAAATAGTAGCAACAGTTGTAGCAGTTATAACTTTTATCGTGGTAGTAGTGATAATAGTAGTAGTAATTGTTGTAATAGTATGATTAGCAGCAGCGACAGTAACAATAGCAGTAATAACAACAGCAACAACAGTCGTAGTAGCAGTAGCATTAGCTGTAACAGTAGTAGTAGTTGTTGTTGTTGTAATATTATGATTAGCCGCAGCAACAGCAGTAACAGTCGTAGTAGCAGCAGCAATAATAGCAACAGTAGTAGTAGTAGTATCAGCAGTAACAGTAGTAGTAATATCAGTAGTAGTAGTAATAGTAGCAGCAGCAGTAACAGTGGTAGCAGCAGCAGTAACAGTGGTAGCAGCAGCAGTAACAGTGGTAGCAGCAGCAATACCATTAGTAGTAGTAGTAGTAATAGTAGTAGCAGCAGCAGCAGCAGTAACAGTGGTAGCAGCAGCAGTAACAGTGGTAGCAGCAGTAGTAATAGTGGTAGCAGCAGTAGTAGTATCAGTAGTAGTAGTTATAGCAGCAGTAACAGTGGTAGCAGCAGTAGTAATAGTGGTAGCAGCAGCAGTAACAGTGGTAAGCAACAGCAATACGAGTAGTAGTAGTATCAGTAGCAGTAGTAACAGTAGTAGCAGCAGCAGTAACAGTAGTAGCAGTAACAGTAGTAACAGCAGTAACAGTAGTAGCAGCATTGACAGTAGTAGTAGTAGTAGTAGTAGCAGCAGCAGCATCAGCATCAGTAGTAGTAGCAGCATCAGTAGTAGTAGCAGCATCAGTAGTAGTAGCAGCATCAGTAGTAGTAGCAGCATCAGTAGTAGTAACGCCAGCAGTAGTAGCAGCATCAGTAGTAGTAGCAGCAGCAGTAGTAGTAGCATTAGTAGTAGTAGCACCATTAGTAGTAGTAGCATCAGCAGTAGTAGTAGCATTAGTAGTAGTAGCAGCATTAGTAGTAGTAGCAGCAGCAGTAGTTGCAGCATCAGCAGTAGTAGCAGCAACAGTAGTAGTAGCATCAGTATTAGTAGTAGAATCAGCAGTAGTAGCAGCATCAGTAGTAGTAGCACCATTAGTAGTAGCAGCAGTAACAGTAGTAGTAGCAGCAGCAGTAACAGTAGTAGTAGCAGCAGTAACAGTAGTAGCAGCATCAGTAACAGTAGTAGTAGCAGCAATAACAGTAGTAGCTGCATCAGTAACAGTAGTTGCAGCAGCAGCAACAGTAGTAGCAGCAATAACAATAGTAGCAGCAGTAATAACAGTAGTACTAGCAGTATCAGAAGCAGTAACAGTAGTAGCAGCAGCAGTAACAGTGGTAGCAGCAGCAATACCAGTAGTAGTAGTATCAGTATGAGTAGTAATAGTACCAGCAGCAGTAACAGTGGTAGCAGCAGCAATACCAGTAGTAGTAGTATCAGTAGCAGCAGTAACAGTAGTAGCAGCAGCAGTAACAGTAGTAGCAGCAATAACAGTAGTAGCAGCAGCAGTAACAGTAGTAACAGCAGTAACAGTAGTAGCAGCATTGACAGTAGTAGTAGTAGTAGTAGTAGTAGCAGCATCAGTAGTAGTAGCAGCATCAGTAGTAGTAGCACCATTAGTAGTAGTAGCAGCAGCAGTAGTAGTAACGCCAGCAGTAGTAGCAGCATCAGTAGTAGTAGCAGCAGCAGTAGTAGCAGCATTAGTAGTAGTAGCACCATTAGTAGTAGAAGCATCAGCAGTAGTAGTAGCATCAGTAGTAGTAGCAGCATCAGTAGTAGTAGCACCATTAGTAGTAGTAGCAGCATCAGTAGTAGTAGCAGCATCAGTAGTAGTAGTAGTAGCATCAGTAGTAGTAGCACCATCAGTAGTAGTAGCAGCATCAGTAGTAGTAGCAGCATCAGTAGTAGTAGCAGCATCAGTAGTAGTAGCAGCATCAGTAGTAGTAGCAGCATCAGTAGTAGTAGCAGCATCAGTAGTTGCAGCATCAGCAGTAGTAACAGCAAGAGTAGTAGTAGCATCAGTATTAGTAGTAGCATCAGTAGTAGTAGCAGCATCAGTAGTAGTAGCACCATTAGTAGTAGCAGCAGTAACAGTAGTAGTAGCAGCAGCAGTAACAGTAGTAGTAGCAGCAGTAACAGTAGTAGCAGCAGCAGTAACAGTAGTAGCAGTAGCAGTAACAGTAGTAGCAGCAGCAGTAACAGTAGTAGCAGCAGCAGTAACAGTAGTAGCAGCAGCAATAACAGTAATAGCAACAGCACTAACAGTAGTATCAGTAACAGTAGTAGCAGCAACAATAACAGTAATAGCAGCAGCACTAACAGTAGTAGCAGCAGCAATAACAGTAGTAGCAGCAGCAATAACGGTAGTAGCAGCAGCAATAGCAGTAGTAGCAGCAGCAGTAACAGTAGTAGTAGCAGCAATAACAGTAGTAACAGCAGGAATAACAGTAGTAGCAGCAGCAATAACAGTAGTACTAGCAGTATTTGCAGCTAACAGTAGTAGCAGCAGCAATAATAGTAGTAGCAGCAGCAATAACAGTAGTACTAGCAGTATTTGCAGCTAACAGTAGTAGCAGCAGCAATAATAGTAGTAGCAGCAGAAATAACAGTAGTAGCAGCAGCAATAACAGTAGTAGTAGCAGCAATAACAGTAGTAGCAGCAGCAATAACAGTAGTAGCAGCAGCAATAACAGTAGTAGCAGCAGCAATAACAGTAGTACTAGCAGTATTTGCAGCTAACAGTAGTAGCAGCAGCAATAACAGTAGTAGCAGCAGCAATAACAGTAGTACTAGCAGTATTTGCAGCTAACAGTAGTAGCAGCAGCAATAATAGTAGTAGCAGCAGCAATAACAGTAGTACTAGCAGTATTTGCAGCTAACAGTAGTAGCAGCAGCAATAATAGTAGTAGCAGCAGAAATAACAGTAGTAGCAGCAGCAATAACAGTAGTAGTAGCAGCAATAACAGTAGTAGCAGCAGCAATAACAGTAGTACTAGCAGTATTTGCAGCTAACAGTAGTAGCAGCAGCAATAATAGTAGTAGCAGCAGAAATAACAGTAGTAGCAGCAGCAATAACAGTAGTAGTAGCAGCAATAACAGTAGTAGCAGCAATAACAGTAGTAGTAGCAGCAATAACAGTAGTAATAGCAGCAGTAACAGTAGTAGCAGCAGCAGTAACAGTAGTAGCAGTAGCAGTAACAGTAGTAGCAGCAGCAGTAACAGTAGTAGCAGCAGCAGTAACAGTAGTAGCAGCAGCAATAACAGTAATAGCAACAGCACTAACAGTAGTATCAGTAACAGTAGTAGCAGCAACAATAACAGTAATAGCAGCAGCACTAACAGTAGTAGCAGCAGCAATAACAGTAGTAGCAGCAGCAATAACGGTAGTAGCAGCAGCAATAGCAGTAGTAGCAGCAGCAGTAACAGTAGTAGTAGCAGCAATAACAGTAGTAACAGCAGGAATAACAGTAGTAGCAGCAGCAATAACAGTAGTACTAGCAGTATTTGCAGCTAACAGTAGTAGCAGCAGCAATAATAGTAGTAGCAGCAGCAATAACAGTAGTACTAGCAGTATTTGCAGCTAACAGTAGTAGCAGCAGCAATAATAGTAGTAGCAGCAGAAATAACAGTAGTAGCAGCAGCAATAACAGTAGTAGTAGCAGCAATAACAGTAGTAGCAGCAGCAATAACAGTAGTAGCAGCAGCAATAACAGTAGTAGCAGCAGCAATAACAGTAGTACTAGCAGTATTTGCAGCTAACAGTAGTAGCAGCAGCAATAATAGTAGTAGCAGCAGCAATAACAGTAGTACTAGCAGTATTTGCAGCTAACAGTAGTAGCAGCAGCAATAATAGTAGTAGCAGCAGCAATAACAGTAGTACTAGCAGTATTTGCAGCTAACAGTAGTAGCAGCAGCAATAATAGTAGTAGCAGCAGAAATAACAGTAGTAGCAGCAGCAATAACAGTAGTAGTAGCAGCAATAACAGTAGTAGCAGCAGCAATAACAGTAGTAGCAGCAGCAGTAACAGTAGTAGCAGCAATAACAGTAGTAGCAGCAGCAGTAACAGTAGTAGCAGCAGTAACAGTAGTAGCAGCAGCAGTAACAGTAGTAGCAGCAGTAACAGTAGTAGCAGCAGTAACAGTAGTAGCAGCAGTAACAGTAGTAGCAGCAGTAACAGTAGTAGCAGCAGCAGTAACAGTAGTAGCAGCAGCAGTAACAGTAGTAGCAGCAATAACAGTAGTAGCAGCAGCAGTAACAGTAGTAGCAGCAATAACAGTAGTAGCAGCAGCAGTAACAGTAGCAGCAGCAGTAACAGTAGTATCAGTAACAGTAGTAGCAGCAGTAACAGTAGTAGCAGTAACAGTAGTAGCAGCAGTAACAATAGTAGCAGCAGTGACAGTAGTAGTAGTAGTCAGGGCCGGTCTTAGGCCATTGCAACCTATGCGGCCGCAATGGGCCCCGCATTTCATAGGCCCATAAATTCATATTAGAATTTATTTTATTATTCTCTTCCCTACCCAGACTGGGCCCCGCGCAATCCGTTTCGCATTGGGCCCCTCAATTGTTAGGGCCGGCCCTGGTAGTAGTTTTAGTAGCAGCATCGGTAGTTGTAGCACCATTAGTAGTAGTAGTAGCAGCATCAGTAGTAGCAGCATCAGTAGTAGTAGCATCAGTAGTAGTAGCAGCATCAGTAGTAGTAGCAGCATCAGTAGTAGCAGCATCAGTAGTAGTAGCAGCATCAGTAGTAGTAGCATCAGTAGTAGTAGCATCAGTAGTAGCAGCATCAGTAGTAGTAGCAGCATCAGTAGTAGTAGCATCAGTAGTAGCAGCATCAGTAGTAGTAGCATCAGTAGTAGCAGCATCAGTAGTAGTAGCATCAGTAGTAGTAGCAGCATCAGTAGTAGTAGCAGCATCAGTAGTAGCAGCATCAGTAGTAGTAGCAGCATCAGTAGTAGTAGCATCAGTAGTAGCAGCATCAGTAGTAGCAGCATCAGTAGTAGTAGCAGCATCAGTAGAAGTAGCATCAGTAGTAGCAGCATCAGTAGTAGTAGCATCAGTAGTAGTAGCAGCATCAGTAGTAGCAGCATCAGTAGTAGTAGCATCAGTAGTAGTAGCAGCATCAGTAGTAGCAGCATCAGTAGTAGTAGCATCAGTAGTAGTAGCAGCATCAGTAGTAGTAGCAGCATCAGTAGTAGTAGCAGCAGTAGTCTTAGTAGCATCAGTAGTAGTAGCAGCATCAGTAGTAGTAGCACCATTAGTAGTAGTAGCAGCAGTAGTAGTAGTAGCAGCAGTAGTAGTAGTAGTAGCAGCAGTAGTAGTAGTAGCAGCAGTAGTAGTAGCAGCATCAGTAGTAGTAGCAGCAGTAGTAGTAGTAGCATCAGTAGTAGTAGCAGCATCAGTAGTAGTAGCACCATCAGTAGTAGTAGCAGCATTAGTAGTAGTAGTAGCAGCATCAGTAGTAGCAGCATCAGTAGTAGCAGCATCAGTAGTAGTAGCACCATTAGTAGTAGTAGTAGCAGCAGCAGCAGTAGTAGCATCGTCAGTAGTAGTAGCAGCAGTAGTAGTAGTAGTAGCAGCATTAGTAGTAGTAGCAGCATCAGTAGTAGTAGCACCATTATTAGTAGTAGCAGCAGCAGTAGTAGTAGCATTAGTCGTAGTAGCAGCATTAGTAGTAGTAGCAGCAGCAGTAGAAGTAGCAGTAATAGTAGTAGCAGCAGTAACAGAAGTAGCAGCAGCAGTAACAGTAGTAGCAGCAGCTATAACAGTAGTAGCAGCAGAAATAACAGTAGTAGCAGCAGCAATAACAGTAGTAGCAGCAGCAATAACAGTAGTAGCATCAGTGACAGTAGTACTAGCAGTATCAGCAGCGGTAGTTACATAAGAATATTCACATTTACTACTGACAGTAACTAAACAACAGTAGGTGGTGAGTCTTGTAACTATGTACCCATTAAATGACAGAACTAGATTCCCAAGGATCAAGTGTGTGTAAGGGCTGATTTGAATATACCGTGTGTTCCCTTATCACAATGTGAAATATGTGGTATCGTTGTAGCCTCGCTGACTAGTTCTATCCATCGCGCGTCTAACGCCCACTTAGCTGTGGTTACGTTTTCTGTTCATTGACTTCAGTGAACGACACACGAAGTCTTGCTTTTTAATCTGCTTAGATAGTTTGTTTTTGTCAAATGGTCGGAAGTAGTTTATTGAGAAATTTATGTTTGAATCATTCAACTTGGTTTCACGCCATCAATAGCGGACAATCAATTAATCATACCTCTCTTGGATATTTATTCTTGAAATAGGTAAGTCACCCTACTAATTTTACTTTACTTCATTACCCTGTTACACTCTGTTTTACTTCATTACCTTGCTGTTACACTTTACTTTATTACCCTGTTCCTAGCTTTACCTGTTGCATTTCAGTTTTGCGTTGTAAGTAAAGGGGACATATTATCAATCTTCCAACTTTACTAATAGTTAGGCCTATTTTCTGTTGGTTAATATACATGGAAGGTGAGAGTAAAGGGGGTGTGTGTTTGACATCCCTTTGATGAAAAATTTAATGATCTTTTTTTGGTAAGAAAATTGCTTGGTTGGGGGGGGGGGGGTGGCGCTTTGTCCTACTATTTGGCTAAGTTTCTAGTAGTAAAAGTCATCTTCCTATCTCAATTTGCTAAAAAAAAGTAGTGTGGGATATTACAATTTGCTAAAAAAAAAGTAGTGTGGGATATTACAATTTGCAAAGATGTATCTACGGGCCTACTAATATACTTCGTTATATTTGAGAAAAGCGATTACTACATTGTTAATGAAGTAATTTACCATAGTTTCACATAAGAAGTGACACATGTTGTTATGTCCGTATTTTTCATTGACCAACGACACGCCACGGTATACCAGCATTACGACAGCCGACTTTTTTCTTTTCTTTTTTCAGATCTGGTACTCATTTCCTCATGCTGGATCGACTTAGTAGTTGTTGGTAGTTTTAAAATATTGACATTTGACATGAGAATGGAAAATGACAAGCTAACACATGAGGTATATCTACCAATGTCAACTATTTTTTACCACCCCCCCCCCATTGTCAACAACTGTCCATAATTTAGGGACCAGTCCCCCTGCTTAATAATGTCAAAAGAATGTTAAAGGTAAAGGTGGGTCCTATTTCAGCAACCTGTCGTCGCGAATAAATATATCCCTCCCCCCGAAAAAAATAAATTAAAATAATAAATTAAAAATAATAAACTGTTAGCATAAAAAGTGCGAAAACAAGAAATGTTTATGACATTTATATGGGGGGGGGGGGGGGGGGGGTGGAGGTAAGAGGAGGTTTCAAATTAAAAAAAAAACTAATTGGTGTATAAATACCATTTTCTTGGTGTCGACTTTTGTCAACCCACATCCCCTTCCTCTTGTCAGCAACAGTCAAACTTTCTCAGACACCACCCTCCTTAATTCTTAATTGTGTAAACACATTATGTACAACATCTGAGTGCCCCACTCTCACAACCACGCAGTATAATGGATATCACTAATGAGTTATATATTATAACAGACCTACAAATAATACTGATTGACCTGTGATAGTATTGGATAGCCATGCAGTGGATGTCATCTCACCGTGGAGTATTAGGAAAAGAGAGAGGAGATGAAAAACCAGATGTACCAGTCACTTACTATCGGAGAAAAATTACGGATAAAACAATCAGCAAAGCCACGATCACCAACACAAGACAACTATTAAATTAGGAGCAGTCAGACGAGTTTCAAGTCTACTCCCTAACCCAATGCCTAAGAATAATCCTAAGTCTGGCCCTAACCCTGAGCCCCAGAACAGGACACAACCACAAATTCAAGAATGGCAGCACAGTCATGCATACATGTAAATAAATCGTACCGTTCATGGTGATACTTTCAAACGTGGACGTTAGTTAAATTCGATTATATCGACAGACGAAATGCAAGGGAATAATCGAAAACATGACCCAAAAAGGCTTGATTGAATTCTACTGCTAGTTCTTCTATTGGCAAAAGTCACTCTTATATCAGTGTTTTTAACCATACAAAGGAGGTGACGGTTTTGGTAATCCAATCGCCATGAGCTCACCTCCTCCTTCCCCAGATCTTTTACATTGGTTGACCAATAATGTGGACAGACACAACAAAAACCACATAACATATATTTGACCAATAATGTGGACAGACACCACAAACACCACATAACATATATTTGACCAATAATGTGCACAGACACCACATAACATATATTTGACCAATAATGTGGACAGACACCACAAACACCACATAACATATATTTGACCAATAATGTGGACAGACACCACAGACACCACATAACATATATTTGACCAATAATGTGGACAGATAGGACAAACACCACATAACATATATTTGACCAATAATGTGGAAAGATACCACAAACACCACATAACATATATTTGACCAATAATGTGGACAGATAGGACAAACACCACATAACATATATTTGACCAATAATGTGGACAGACACCACAAACACCACATAACATATATTTGACCAATAATGTGGACAGACACCCCATAACATATATTTGCGCAATAATGTGGACAGACAGCAAATAACATATATTTCAAGTGTCCCGAAAAGGAAAATCTGAGAAAAACAAATTACAAATTGGTAGCGTATCTTACTCAGGACGTAGCCATCAACACATAATTTTTTTCTTATAGTGAACTTTATAAGCAATATAAATACGTTCAATAGTTTGCCATTACTTTCTGACAGGTCCGAAATCTGAAATGCCTGTGCGGAGATCGAACTCAATTCTGATAGGTCCGAAATCTGAAATGCCTCTGCGGAGATCGAACTCGGTACATTGACTGTCACAGACACGCCCTCTACCACTTTGCCATAAATAACACTGGAACAAAATCTCTATGGACCTCTAAGCTGAAAAGTGAAGTTTGTTTCGTTATCAGAGTTCATTCTTAAACTCCCGCAGAATCTCTATTGCACACTGGTCCTACTCTATTTCCACCAGGGTGTAGTCCAGAAAGTGGAAATGCGCTACCACTGTTACTGCTTCTGCTACTATTATTACTACTACTACTGATATTACTACTATTGTTATTTCTGTTGCGTTAATTGCACCAATGACCCGACACATCTGTCACAGGCGGTAAATTTATTCAAGAGGCAAATAATTACACTTATATAGAAGAATCTTAAGCGAACAAAAGAAGAAATACCATAGATAATCATTATAGAGTGAGAACTTATTGCTACATGAACAGTTACATTCTCGCTGGCTGATGTTACTCCGCTGCTCCACCAGGGCGTTGGTTTAAATGTAAATTTGAGATGTGCATTAATAAGTTTCTGACGCAATTATAAATCAATCCGGCTTCTGTGGCCGATGGGTAGATTTCTTTTCTCACAATCCAAACTCGAGAATGCAACATTTGCACGTGTGTGTGTGTAATATAAGATGATAATACTCGGGCTTACCTTAATCACGACCTCCATTATTTGTTATGGTTAAAAGCTGTAATATAACCTACCTAGACTAAGGTCCGCTGTTGAAAGGTGTATGCCTCACCACAATAAGAGGTACATTTTACTTAACCAAACCTCGAGAAAACTAGTCCAATTTTTTGAGTGGCAGACGACTAGCATGCCGCTAACGTTTAACTGACACTTTAGGCTAACTGATCGTGTGATTCCTGATAGTTCAACAATTATTTAACCCCTACAAAGACCGTCGGCAGTAAAGACTTCGTACAGAAACTAAAGAAGCCATCATACGTTACTTTTTTGATTATTGTCGAAATTTTCGTTGGTCACTATTTATATACTAGGAGTCGCAGGCCAAAAAATAAAAATAATAAAAAACACTGCCGACCAACGGAAACCATAGAAATAATAAAAATCAGCCTTTCCGGTCATGTTTACTTTCGGTACACAGGTCTGTACTGGAGCTTGGTCATGCCTATACAGGGTTCTGTTTGATTATTATTTATTCTCTTACCTGTGGCAATCGAGACCTGTACTTCTATGTACAGTGTGCGAAATATAGGGCCACTGTCTTCTTTCCACCATGTCATAGGAGGTACTAAAGAAAGTTAAGGAATAGGCTGACAATTTGTCAAATGTGAAAAAAGTCATCCTCACTGCATCTCTTGTCTCAATTTCTTACTTTTGTCTTCAGTCTTACTTATTCACAATCTGTTTTACTGATTAGTATAGGAGTGTCCTAGGCAGGAGATGTGTCTTCAATAAAGGGAGGCTACATTAAAGAAATTTCATTCAGCCATTTTCATGTGTAATCTTATCTTTTTAATGAGAAATTCCATAACTTTTGTGTGGATAATCGTTATAGAGGTGGGAGGAGGGTGGTCATGCACTTTTCGGCTACATTTCTAGTACTAAAAGTTATATTATGATTTCCAAGATGAATCAACCCCCTTTTTTATCAACGGCCCTAGGGTAAGGTAGTCAACCACTACAGAAAATCCCCATTACCCAGTGAGTTTGAACGGGAGGTCCTCAAGCCAAGATAGTAAATCCCTACAGAATATCCGGAGGGGAGATCACGAGGTAGTCGACTGTGTACTAAACTCTTACCGTATCTCGTGCAATTCTGCTTATTTCTAAACATATTGCTATTGTCATTCCCTTGGAACTAATCATCAAAGTCAAGGGGGGTTAGTGCATATGGGCAAGACACTTTGTCCATAAAACATGCTCGGGCAAGTAATTATGTGTGAAATAGTAAGTCATAGTACATTTGCAATTATGTGTGAAATAGTTAGTACTTCATAGTACATTTACAATTATGTGTGAAATAGTTTGTACTTCATAGCACAATTGCAATTATGTGTGAAATAGTACTTCTTGGTATATTTGCAATTATGTGTGAAATAGTACTTCATCGTACATTTGCAATTATGTGTGAAATAGTACTTCATGGTACATTTGCAATTATGTGTGAAATAAAATTCATGGTACATTTGCAATTATGTGTGAAATAGTACTTCATAGTGCATTTGCAAGTATGTGTGAAATAGTACTTTATGGTACATTTGCAATTATGTGTGAAATAGTTTCTACTTCATAGCACATTTGCAATTATGTGTGAAATAGTACTTCATAGTACATTTACAATTATGTGTGAAATAGTACTTCATGGTACATTTGCAATTATGTGTGAAATAGTACTTCATAGTGCATTTGCAGTTTTACACTGATCTGCTTCCTGACCATCTATAATGACGCGAAAGATCACCACCAGCATTATTTATTATCTTTGATTTTTATAAAGCTTGCGGTTGTATATCTTTAAACTTATTTTATGTATTATTTAGATTTCGAATTCATTTTTGTGTTTTTTAAATTTTAATATCTGAAATAAATTCTTGATTACGAATCGCCATCTCATATTTTAGTAAACAATTAAAATAGGCGCACCGATCTTGTGATCAAGCACATTGATAAAAGCTCATAAAAAAGTCACACACACACACTCTCTCTTTCTCTGTGTGCGTGTGTGCTTGCGTTTGCTTGTGCGTCTGTGTGTGTTGTTCGTGTGTAAGTGAGTGGGTGTATTTAAAAACCCATTCCTCTTAGGAATATTAAAGATATCTCATGGAGTAATTTCACTTTTCATACCCTCTCCTGTAATGGTTTTCCCAAATAAACGCTTTAACACAGGGCTGCCATAATAGCTATTTTATGAGCACATTTCTAAAATGTGACTTTTTTTAACAACTAGTGGCCAATTTACTGTGTCAAATTGTGGCCTTTAAGGCCATTGTCAGGCTGGCTGGCTGTCTGTGTTCCTTCAGCGGCGAACACGGGTTATATGACAGAAACCAGAGCTCTCCAGTTCAAACGATGTGAAACTACTGTGTGTAATTCTTGTATTCTTCTTCTTCTTCAACTTTCATTCTCAAACTCCCGCTGGATCTCTCTTGTTGCAAAGACCAGATTTACCAGTACTAGATTTCTAGCAGGATGCAGTCCAGAGAATAGAAATACGGTATATCGCCGTTATATTTCCGTAAATAGCCCAACACATCCATCTTCGACGGATAATTCGTGTATGTTGTCGAAACCCATAGTCATACTCTCTTTGATGGTTGTTTTGCGAAGAGTGTCATATATATAGGGGTTTGAAAAGCTCGCAAAATCGCGCGCTTTGTGACAATCTATTATCCTGCTTGTATGTTGTTTTGCCCACAATAGGAGCAAAAAATACAACATCATGTACGTGACAATAGCAGGCTAAGGAGGTTTTGGTGATGGATTTTCCCATCCAATACAGGGTCAAAGTAACCCACAAGCCATAATCAAGTCGGATGTGTCAGGCCGATGGTCGCAGACATCGCAACACATCTGTAAATTAGGGTATAATACATTCTTTTCTATGGACGACGTCCTGTGAATATGCAGGAGTTTGAAATCTAACGCATAAGACGATTGTCTCACGTCCTTCCGGAATGCAGTCAGGCCAAATTGACATTTTACGTGCAAAAAAAAAATGGAAAGTAAATGTTATACTTTACAACTTTTTTTTTATGTTCTCTGATATTTTTTGTAGCCAGCCACACTATTCAGCTCAGTTTTTGTGTAATCTTAGTACTATCGTCGAAGACGGATGTGTACGCTATTTACGCAAATATAACGGTGTTATAAAATACGACAACGCATTCCAATTCTCTGGACTATATCCTGCTGGAAATTTAGTAGGACCTTTGTCCAGCAACATGAAAGATCCAGTGGGAGTAGAGAATGAACACTGAAGAAGAAGCACATCTGATATTTAACGCAACAGAATGGAAGAATTATTTAGACCGCTCTAGGAAAGGAGAACAACATTGACAGGCATTGTTATTGCTCACATATATAATGTGTCAACGTCTTCAACAGAAGACATCTCAACTAAAACGTAAATATGACCTAGGGGGCTGTTTTCCGTGGATCTGGTGGTCAGCCTCTGGGTCAAAGGGCATGAGCCCATAGACCGCAGGATCAGCAACCATCAAACCATTGGTCAGTCTTAACTATTCTGCGCATGTGACTCCAAGTATATAAATAATGATCAACGAGAATAACGTTAAAAATCTTGGGGTCTTTGTTACCTCTAATATTTCATGGTAGTGTGTCCTGATATAACCTAATTGGACTTTGTTGTCTGCTGGTTGAAAGAGCACGTCTCTCCAAAAGAGAGACACACTCATTAACTACCTACCTACTGACCTAACTATCATCACGAGAATAATCAAAAACGTCACTAATAGGATCCTGTTGAGAGGTCTTCTATTGAAGTAGGTGGTGTATAGAGATGCACTGTTCCCTGTACTGAGATTTAGAAGATGACCAAAACAAAGATTCATTGCGAAATACGCTGTTTACACTTATGTTGTTACGTCGGACTGCGTATCATTAACAGGCTATCTTCTCAAGGTTGTGGTGGCTGGTTTACCAGAACCACGACCGTCAATATTTCTTTATAGTTGTAAAGCTGATATAACCAAATTGGACTAACATCCTCGGTTCAAAGGAGCGTACTTCACTATAAAAGGTACATTTTACTTCATCAAACCAATCTTACTGCACATTGGACATGGTGATGATGATGATGCAGGCACCATATAAGGATGGGCGCCAACGGTCGGGACCGCACAGATTCAGTAGAAGAATATTCAACATAACAGGGTATGCTACTCGTGCTAGATAATGTTTGAGAAATACTTTAACAGATGTCATACATGATTACAGAATAGAGATAGGGGAACGGAAATATTATAATGTTTCAGATCATGTACGTATCATCAGGTGATTCTGTAAGAATGAATGGGGGGGGGGGGGAGTGCTACTCTTTATCCATATTTCTCTCTCTTACATCACCGTCTCTCTCTCTAGTTACAAAGTTCAGTATGTTTCAAGTGTACTCTCAAATATGTACAAATAACATGGCGACACAACGCATTTCCATTCTCTGGGCTGCTGGAAATCTAGTAGGATCATTGTCCTGCTACAAATAAGATCCAGCAGGAGTTTGAGAATGAGCGCTGAAGAAGAAGAATAAATGTACTTGCGTTTGTAACTAAGAAATTCGGATGCTGGATATTCAGTTTGTGGGCAACCCTTTTTTTCCTGGCCAAGTTAAGGTATTATTTACCGGAATCGGAAAGTAATCTAATATTCAAAATATCTGAGGACCCTATTTAATCCTTTTATCACAAGTCTCAATCCTATCATAGTAAAGAGATTTAAATCATTTATTCTAATCATCAAACAAGTGTGGACGTAGACTGTATCCCCATATCTATTTTAGTTCTGAACATGTATTAAATTAATGGCATCAAAGATTTGTAGTACCCGATAATCATTTTCCTTTTATGTCGACGCGGTAACAGAGTTGAGCTAATAGTGGACTCGCCTAGTAAACACTTCCAACGAGGTAGGTGGTTCCAACGCCCACCATCTTCATTGTACTGGCGGTACGATTAGATGTGTTAGTGGGACCTCAGAATTTAACCAATAGTTGAATAGTAATGTCCTGTACATGACTTGATCTTTAGTACTATTTAGCCCGGGGGTGTACAATTTGGCTGCTATAGCTTGTGATTTGATATTTTGCAAAATAAGAGGTCAGGGAAATATATTAATTTAATTTAGTCTAATGGATCAGTAGAATGCATGTGGTCGGGTGTGGTCCATGGTCCTTATTTTTTCCTACCAATGGTCTTATAAATACTGTGATCACCCATCTGTACGAATAAAGATACGCAATCCCGAATATATTCTATGTTATAGATCATAGCTACACATCCTCGGATGTCTTCTATGTTATAGATCATAGCTACACAGTCTCAGATGTCTTCTATGTTATAGATCATAGCTACACAGTCTCAGATGTCTTCTATGTTATAGATCATAGCTACACAGTCTCAGATGTCTTCTATGTTATAGATCATAGCTACACAGTCTCAATGTCTTCTATGTTATAGATCATTGCTACACAGTCTCAGATGTCTTCTATGTTATAGATATAGCTACACAGTCTCAGATGTCTTCTATGTTATAGATCATAGCTACACATCCTCGGATGTCTTCTATGTTATAGATCATAGCTACACATCCTCGGATATCTTCTATGTTATAGATCATAGCTACACAGTCTCAGATGTATTTCTGTTATATATCATAGCTACACAGTCTCAATGTCTTCTCTGTTATAGATCATAGCTACACAGTCTCAGATGTCTTCTATGTTATAGATCATAGCTACACATCCTCGGATGTCTTCTATGTTATAGATCATAGCTACACATCCTCGGATGTCTTCTATGTTATAGATCATAGCTACACATCCTCGGATGTCGTCTATGTTATAGATCATAGCTACACATCCTCGGATGTCTTCTATGTTATAGATCATAGCTACACATCCTCGGATGTCTTCTATGTTATAGATCATAGCTACACATCCTCGGATGTCTTCTATGTTATAGATCATAGCAACACAGTCTCAGATGTCTTCTATGTTATAGATCATAGCTATAGAGCCTCGGATGTTTTCTAGCTTATAGATCATAGCTATAGAGCCTCGGATGTTTTCTAGCTTATAGATTATAGATATAGAGCCTCGGATGTCTTCTATGTTATAGATTATAGCTATAGAGCCTCGGATGTCTTCTATGTTATAGATCATAGCTATAGAGCCTCGGTTGTTTTCTAGCTTATAGATCATAGCTATAGAGCCTCGGATGTTTTCTAGCTAATAGATCATAGCTATAGAGCCGCGGATGTCTTCTAGCTTATAGATCATAGCTATAGAGCCTCGGATTTTTTCTAGCTTATAGATCATAGCTATAGAGCCTCGGATGTTTTCTAGCTTATAGATAATAGCTACACATCCTCGGATATCTTTTAGGATTCAGAATTTAGGAGTCGAGAAAGAATATCAACGGTGAAGGTTTATCTCTAACTCTCTCTCTCTCTCTCTCTCAGAAAAAATTCTTTTTTTGCGAATTCACTTTATAGTATGGGATTGGGCTTCATACGGTTCTGTCTGGATGTAGTGACACTTGGTTTAACGAATTTACAAAGATAAGGTAGGTCTTATAGCAACCCCCTACCGTTGAAGACGAAGATAACTCTTCATATACGATGCCGCAGCAACTATTAGATAGGTGGTCAGATCCCTTCCTTGCTGTGTTTACCTTCCATGGCTCAAGCGAATTTTTTTTCGGAAATATATATATATCAAAAAGATTATTCTGAGTATGAAACTCTAAGTCAGACATATTGGCCAGAGGAAACGACACTGGAATCAAAGCTCTATGGGTCACTGTATGAACTACAAAAGACAGTGAGTTTTATTAAAGAGACATAATTACAGATATAGACATGTTTCAAGTTAACGAAAGAAGAAGAAGAATATTTCATTTATATAGAACATTTACATCAGAGAATATCAAAGTAACAACAATAGACAAATCCTAATCGTCAGGTACCTATTTACAGCTTTGTTGACTAAAGGAGCGGTCGTGTCAGGTAAGAAATCGACGTGCCTTGAACTTGACACGATGTAATCTGGTGATAGTAAAATTATTTAACAACAAATAGTTATACATTATTTGGTGGTTAAAAGTACAAAGTAGAATTATATTTGAGTTTTTATTAGGAAATCTGTCCAGATGCAATAATAATAATAATAATAATAATAATAATAATAATAATGAAAATAATAATTTCCGTACCATCTCTATAGTATCTCCCCATGCTATCTCTATATTGTCTTTCCATGCTATAACTCTTCTGTTAACTAGGATTCGTTGTAACTGGCACCACCATTGAGATTCCATAAAACAAGGAATAGCTTACGTGTGGTGTCATAATATCTATTTAGTGTAATGTTATTTATTATTGCAATTGATAATATATATATATATATATAATTTACAATTAATAATACAATGAGCACTATAATGTAACGTATTACTCCATCATCTGCACATGTCGAAAACAGTGAAAATCAGTGGTTCTCACTTGTTATTTCGCAGAATCCCTTGAGGTCGATTGGTCTTTTAAGTGTTCCTGAAAAAATTAAAGAACCATTACATTTACAATGAAAATGAAACTTTACCTGTATTCTTCTTCTGTGATCAGTTTCTTATATTCAGTAGTGTATATAGGGAGCTGGGCTGCCACCGTGAATTCAGTTTGTAACTGGAAACCTTTGCGGTTGCACCAAAGTTTTTAAATAGTGTATAAGGGAATTATATTAACAGACAGTGCTGAGAGAACATCTAGTGAACTGTTTGAGGATTTCAAATATATTCACACTGCTGTAACTTGGAAACAAATCATGAAGGCAGTAGGTAGAATACTTTTTAGAGCATAAATCAGTGTTGGAAAAATGGCACTCTTCTACATTCAGAACTCTATAAGGCCAATGGAAAAATACGTTCCATGGGCAAAAACCCACAAAATCATTTTGACTGATCCACCACGCCGATTTAAGATTACTGTTAACGCTTTCCATCCGTAGGTTATAGAGGATCGGTTGGTAAGAAATATAAATTATCACTGGGGGAAAAAAGGGGGAAGGTGTTACTCTCTTTGCACTTGTTATGTAGGAAACAGCAGAGTAGGGGGTTGGGTTACACTCTTAAAACCCGCATATTACGAACTATAGACAATATCTGTCAGCGGTTTTAATGATGAGAATAGAATGAAAGGTTTTCACCTGGTCGGCAAGTCTGGAGATCCCTGAGAATTGAATCTAATGTTAAACAAGGATAATGGTGGATGTAAATGATATGAGAGGGAGACTGCGGTATAACTGTCCATGTGGTAAATAAATTGGAAAAGTACAACGTGATGGATTCAGTAGTAGTTATATGTGGAACAAATAAAAGGAATTGATGTTTCTACCAAGTATGCCTTTATTAAAATAGAGACAAATAAATACAAAACGTAACAAAACAGACGGAAGACTACACTATGGAGTTATGTAATGGGCATTAATATGGGAATAATACACTAACAAAAATCAATAATACAATAGACATATGCCAATTTAGATGAGGAGATTGCCCTTGTGTTGAAGGGGTTCGAAAGTGTGCTGAAAATCGCGACACTTGCATGCCATGCATGCTGTAAGAGAAAACTAAAGAGTCTTCGTGGCTTTGAGTATTGACGTAGAAGAATAGGACGAAATGATAAAGACATTTGAAGAAGAAAGTTATTGCAAGTTGGCATTCCGAAGTCAACAAGATTACTAGCTGTCCATCACTGACGATGATGACAACAGGTTCAGACTTTTGATTTTGCAAACCTTGCATGTGTGCAGAGATGACTGATATGTCCAATCCAGACATATAATCCTCTGCCACATTTGGGACACATATGATCAGAATTGGGCATCTGTATTTGTTGTTCTGTATTTTCGGGCAAGACGTTTTCTCAGTGCCTCTTAGATGTGATTGTTTCACGGCGATACAAGTGCCTTTGATGGTGCTGATGTGCTACACTGGACGACTGTGAGTGACAGACTCCCAGGGTGTAGCTTCAATGTTTAAACTGTTTAGAGACACTTTGAAAGAGTCATTAAAACGTTTCTTCTATCCACAAGCCAGTCATTTTCCCTTGAAGAGCTAATCATACAGCACACAAAGTAACATTGCTAACGTACAATAATCTACATGTGTTTGACGACACGATGAAGTACTTCGTCTATTGCTGTCAGTTATGCTCTAGCACATCCCCTCTTATTGAATCTTTAATGTTTCTATTTATAATTTAATGATAATGTCTCACGTTTATAATATTTTTCTGCCTCTCAGTAGTATCTATATATTGTACTTTCTCTGCTCTTGCTATAAGGCATCGCAGGATTGAATAATGATCGGTTCTCGGGCTGTTGCATATTTGGTCGCTTTATATGCAATAATATTGTGAAGTTCCAGAACGTTGGTAACTCATTCAATCCGCTTTTTTCTTGGTCTTCCTCTACCTCTTCCTATTTTCATTTTCATATTCTATACAGTTGCTTGCCAATATATATTTATCCTTATTAAGTGGCCGAAACAATTCAGTCTCTGCTTTTCAATACATTTGACTACATATGTTGTACCAACAGTTCTTGTAATCTTTTCATTCATCACATAATCTCTTCTTGTTCTATTTGCTGCTTTTCTTAGAAATACTGTTGCCCACGTAGTAAGCTTTCTGGAAGTCTTTCTCTGTAATATAATTTCTGTAATAGACCAGCTTCTGCGTGTCCATTTTGTCATTTATGAAACGACTCCCATTTTAATATTAACCAGCTCCTAAGTGTAATATTCGAGGTGCAACTTCGAGGTGCAACTCCCAGGTTTAACACAGAGCCTCGCCACCACAACAGATGGTCTGCTTATGGACCGAGCAGACATACTCAGTGTTCTTCGTCTGTCCGCGAGATCAGACGATTGTGAGATACATGTGCTTGAATCAATGTCCAGAATGCGTGTTTTGGGAGAGAGAAAAGGCATGGCTCGTAGAGAACACCTAACAAAGATTTAAAATTTAAAAAAAAAAAAAAAAAAACCACCACCCAACTACACTGCTATTGTGTAATTATAGTATGTTGTTGCGACACTTAGTCATAGCCCCTTTGATGGTTGTCCTGCGAAGAATCTTCCTCTGTCTCTTTGGCATCTGGAACCAACTTTAATGCGTGGTAGCGACAGTCTGAATGCATTCAAAATACACATCCCATATACGTTTTCTTCTTATGATGTAGAAATATATTGCTGTTTTGTGTATTTTTTTTTACTTGCTTGTTTAACTTGAATTCTTCCCAACCAATATTTAACTATAGTACGCACTGGCTAATAGGAAATCCTGCATTTTTAATGACTCGTTTTACTTTTCCTATGATTTTCATTGGTAACTATGAATATACTTTGACAGCCAATGAAAATCAGGGAATAGTCAAATGAGTCATAAGAACGCAGGATTTCCAATTAGTCAGTAGATCTTGTATTGAAGATTGTCACGACATTACTATGTTGATTGTCTCGAAATTAGATGTGGACAAAAACAAGCTTTAGGATAATTGCACGAAGGAGTGTATTTCCACTGTATCCGGGAACATAATTATTTTCCCCAACGGCTTGTAATTTTAGCTTTCACTACTTTCACTCATGATTGAATATGTTAAATTCTGTCAGTGAATGAAAGCTACCGTATTGTTACTCTCATCGTGATCAACGACTTTCCTCGCCATTTTAATTGGCTTTTGATATAAAGTATATACGAAGTGACCAACGAAATTCACGGAAAAAATAAAGTGAATAATTTTTGAAGACTGTTTTCCTATTAGTTAACATGTCTTACGTTGTCGATGGTCACGATGAGAGTAACAATTAGTAAAGTTATCTGTGAATGGAGCTTTGGCAGCACTTTCATGCAGTCGCGAGTTTTACTACATATACATAATCATAATACTGTACATTTTCAACTTCTCCCATACTGTGGCCCTCGCCTTATTCTACTCTACGACTTCTTCTTGATTGGAAACTGGCTTCACAGCACGATGGACATTCCCACAAGTGCTACGCCCTCCGTTCCAGTAGCCATCCGACTCGATGGTGTTTCGAGTCTAATGCTGCCGAAACAGACGTTGACATCAGAACCCAACTCTGGCCTTTGCGACATGTTTCTTTATTGTTCCGCCTACCCACGACGTGCCCGTCCTAGTTCAAGTACAACGTACGCCTGTCGGAACTACATGGTAACTGTTATCGAAGGTTACGACTACGGGATTGTATTGATGACGTACCATGAAGCTTCTATAAGAGGACAACCTCAATATAACGGCTTGTCATCTACTAAGGTTTTCTTTTGTATGGGTGGTTTGTCTAGTGAGTCATTGGTGAGACCCACATAGGCAACCGCATGCCCTCCACAATGCTCGTCTTATGGTTTGCCCTACCACTGAATGGTTTACAGATACGTTTTATAAAAATTTCCATGAAAACAAAGGAATAACCTCTTTTGTTAAGGTGACTCTCCACCCCACCTCACCCCCACTTTTAAATAGAAAGCCCATCTACAGCTCTGCGTCATTTGATTGCTTACCTACGCCCGTTCGATGTCAACTCAGGTAGATTACGACAGCGTTGTGTAGCTACTGTTTATAGTTTATAACATCCAATTTATGCTTGTCTTGGTTTGTGTGAGGCAATCTAGGTATATGTTTCGTAAGGGTTATGGATGGTTGAAGTTCGCTCCCTAGAAAATGTACAATTATCATTTTTTCCTGTTTTATGGTCTTGTAATATGATGGTGAGAAAGAACGATTGAGAGGAAAATCGATAGAGAGAAAGATCGATGGTGAGAAAGATCGATTGAGAGAAAAATCGATAGAGAGAAAGATTGATGGTGAGAAAGATCGATTGAGAGAAAAATCGATAGAGAGAAAGATTGATGGTGAGAAAGATCGATTGAGAGGAAAATCGATAGAGAGAAAGATTGATGGTGAGAGAGATCGATTGAGAGAAAAATTGATAGAGAGAAAGATTGATGGTGAGAAAGATCGATTGAGAGAAAAATTGATAGAGAGAATGATTGATGGAGAGAAAGATTGACGGTGAGAAATCGATTGAGAGAAAAATCGATGGAGAGAAAGATTGATGATGAGAAAGTGATAAAAAAGAAAGATCGATGGAGAGAGAAAGAGGGAGATATAGGGAGCATAAAAGGAGCAGTGAGAGGAAGAGATAGAGAAGGAGAAAGTTAGAGAGAGGAGAGAGAGAAATATTGATGAATAGGGAAATAGATATAAAAGGAGACTGCGGGAGGTAGAGATTGAGTGGGAGAGAGAAATATGGATATTGAGATATGGAGATATATAGAGATGGAAAGATAGATAGAGTGAGAAAGAGGGAGAGAAAGAGTGAAAGAGTAAAACTGTAATCTTAACGGAAATTTGAAAATGATAAAGTTAGTGCTTATAATGTACACGCCGCAGAGCAGGCTCGTAACAATTAGTTAAACGAGTTGCTTAACACCTCAAGATTTACAAATCTTCCTTGTCTGAAGGACATTCGGCTTGTATTGCAACACTTGTTACAAATACGTGTTCACATGATATGATGAATGTTCAGGATATGATACACTGATAGAGTATTAGGGATAATTTTATGTTAAAGGGCCCTTGAAATGGCATTAGCTAGTGGTGGCCTTCAGTGTTGCCATACTGGCTTATTTCAATGACATTTTAATAAACCGGCTTCCATATCATAGAAGTTATTTGAACAGTTATCAATGGTCTCAAGTCGTGTGAAGGTTTTCGTGGTTAGAAATCAGTGGAAGTTGTATAAAATATCGCATCGATTGACTTTGGCAACATTGCTGAAACGTTATGTGTTATTCCCGCAGGTTGTATACCTGTATCGGAAAACACGGGACAAGTCCGTAAGTTCTCCAATCCCCGTCTTATTAAATCCATCAGAGTGTGTCGATTGACAGCTCCAGTTTGATGTTGATTTATTAGTCTCTTCGTATATTTATTATGTTTCTTTTTGCTGGCTGTCCCGATCTTTCATGCAGTCTTGCGAGCGACCACGATTCACACTTTTGAAAATCTTCTGAGCGGACGAGGTCCCTTAATGTGTTAACTATGTCAGATCAATCCACTGATATATCTATTGCCACTGTGGCCACGCTCGCCAGTGTATCGGTTCGTTCATTGCCTTCAATCTCCGCATATCCTGGCTCGCATATAAAGGTAATCTTTCTGATCATAGATTGCGACAATACGGAGAACGACTCCCGTTTTGGAGAACGACTACCATTGACGGAGAACGACTCCCGTTTAAACTTTGCAGATCATGTTCAATGAGTCACTCAGCATGCAGGCGTGAGAATAATCCTGCGACATCAGTCAAGACAGTGCTTCCGTCACAGCTTTTATTTCCATCGTGAAACTGCTTGTGGTTGTAGTGAAGGCATCATTTTAACAGTCTTTTCATCGGACCTTGCAGAAAAGCACAATTACAGCGTTGAAGACGAATGACTGACCGACCCATCAATGTATATTATCACATCGTTTCCTGTAGTGTTCTCATCATTTAGCACTCTGACTTTTGACATTCACTGACATCGGATTTTTGTACCTACAACTTTTGTCGAGTGTATTAACTACAGAGAAGCTACGCCGTAATGCAGGCGAAGTGGGTATTCACTCCTACCCAGGGTTAATGCAAATTGCTTGAACTCTACCTTCAGCTGTCAATATTTCCATGCTGTTATGTCTCTCTATCATGCTTATCATGCATGTTTGTTTGTACGTACTATCTATTTCACAATCCATAACATGTACCTCTATAGACTACTTTTTTTTGGCGGGGGACGCGAACAACCATACCCAATCCCGCTCATATAAATACATTTCTCTGTAGCAGACCGCGAAAAAAAATCAATAAATTAAAGGTAAAGATAATATGAGTTACTAGCCAGTGCCATAACTGACAGTTTCCCAACATTGCTCATCTGCCTAATCAGCGTTATAGATGACAGTTTTCCATCATTGCTCATCTGCCTAATCAGCATCATAGCTGACAGTTTTCCATCATTGCTCATCTGCCTAATCAGCGTCATAGATGACAGTTTTCCATCATTGCTCATCTGCCTAATCAGCGTCATAGATGACAGTTTTCCATCATTGCTCATCTGCCTAATCAGCGTCATAGATGACAGTTTTCCATCATTGCTCATCTGCCTAATCAGCGTCATAGATGACAGTTTTCCATCATTGCTCATCTGCCTAATCAGCGTCATAGATGACAGTTTCCCATCATTGCTCATCTGCCTAATCAGCATCATAGCTGACAGTTTTCCATCATTGCTCATCTGCCTAATCAGCGTCATAGATGACAGTTTTCCATCATTGCTCATCTGCCTAATCAGCGTCATAGATGACAGTTTTCCATCATTGCTCATCTGCCTAATCAGCGTCATAGCTGATAGTTTTCCATCATTGCTCATCTGCCTAATCAGCGTTATAGATGACAGTTTCCCAACAGTGCTCCACTGCCTAATCAGTGGTTGACCAGAAGCTACTGATACGCTCAGTAGCGATGACGTAATTCCTAGACCTTCCCAGAGCATGAGCCCTGGTACCCTACTTGCTGATGGCTGGGTGAATATATGAACATTTTCACGAATAAAGTATCCGTGAGTCTATCTATCTATCTATATAGCTGTTGTACGTTCTCTGCCTTTTCTGTAAGGCGTTGCAGGATTTGAATGACGATAAGTTTTCGGGCTATGACAAGTTTGGTCACTTGATATGTAGTAATATTGTGCCGTCTCAGAGCGTTGGTAACACCTTCAATCCACATTATTCTCGGTTTTCCTCTGTATCGTGTAGTTTCCATTTTCATGTTGTATAGTCTTTCCGCTGTCCAATAAGGGATCATTCTAAGTTGCCGAACCATTTCAGTCTCCGTTCATCAATACATGTGACCACAGCGGTTGTTCCAACAGTTCTTATACTCTCTGAATTTCTCAGATAATCTCCTGTCCCACTTTGATGCTTTTGTTAGACATCTCTTTGCACACATTATCTGTTAATAAACAGTTGGTATAACTGAAAATGTAAATAAGATTCGTTTGTTAATAAACAATAAACAGTAAAAAATATTTCAGTTACCGCCCAATTTCAATGAATCACTGACAGCTGTGACTCGCAATACTCTTTTATTATCATGATATTATTGCATGTATATAATTATTATCTCATTGTGTAAACGCTGACTAGATTAACTTGTTTCGTATTTGTCACTTTCAATCTGTCTATTTGCATACATGTCTTGATTACAAAACCATCATGGTATATGAGACATTCTCATAATTAATCCGATCCCCGATCTAGCAATCATCCAAGAGTATGCAGATTTAAAGTTCTAGCCGGATGTTGATTATGTGATTTTTGAATCTTTCCAGAGAAGAATACGCAATTTATTCCCTTCGCCCCTAATCACCTCCATTAACATCATTCTTTGTGTATGGTAGTTATCACCTCCAGCATGGTGCTCTTCACTCTGAAGTAAACAATTCACTTCTCAGTAATGTGTCATCAGCCACAGCATTACCTGCCAATGAGTTATTTTTCATCTCTGACCTCCTCATAACCAGGGCAGTATATAAATGTTTGATATAACATCATTTCGTTCTATACAATTCTATATCCTAAAGACTTTAAAATAATTATCGGGTATTTAGACAAATATGGTTAAATATCACATTTTGTTATAAATGCATGCGCTATAACGAGACTTTACTGTATATGGAAGTATAGTTTGACGCACAAGCAAACATTTACAAAAACTGTACACAGAACTGTATATAAACAGTAGGAGGTCTTTGTTACATCTAATACTTTTTGATAGTGCGTCTCGATATAGCCTACTTGGACATAGTCTGCTGGTTGAAATGGCGCCTCTCCAAAGGAGACGAAAACTCATCATCTACCTACCTGTACACTGATTAGAGTTGACATTTTGAATATTGAAAGTTTGTTTGTAAATTACCGGATTAAGTCTTCTATTTAACAAATATTGTGCACATATATTGAATCACATTACAATCAAAACACAACATTACTACACAAGCAACTTGATTTGATAACAGGGAAAATAACGCAAACAGTTACAGTGTGTCTAAAATTGAAGACAGGGCAGGCATTAATGGACATAGATCATATAGTACAGAGATCGTAAATATATCAAAGAACTCTATGATGACAACAGCCCTAGATAAACATACAAAATAACGGCGAAGGTCCATGCATATTCGCAAAAGAAGTAAGAGAAGCCCTACGGCACATAAAATATGGCAAAACCCCAGGACCAGACAATATCACATTAGAGAAATTAATAGCTTTAGGTGACTTTGGAGTAGAAATAATCACCACATTGCTGAATGACGTATACAATAGCGAACACATACGAGATGACTTAATGAGATCCATATTTACAGCCTTACCAAAGAAACCAGGGACCACCGAATGTGATCATTTTTTGGCCACCGTACAATCATCCTCATAAGCCAAATAACAAAAATACTTCACAGAATCATCATGAAGAGAGTGAGAAACATAATAAAAACATAAATAAGTCAAGAACAATGTGGCTTTGTAAATGGCAAATGTACCAACAATGCTTTATATATATATATATATATATATATATATATATATATATATATATATATATATATATATATATATATATATATATATATATATATATATATATATATATATATATATATATATATATATATATATATATATATATATATATATATATATATATATATATATATATATATATATATATATATATATATATATATATATATATATATATATATATATATATATATATATATATATATATATATATATATATATATATATATATATTGAGAACACTAATTGAAAGGTCTATAAAGGTAAAAACAGATCTTTACCTCTGTTTTATAGACCACGCGAAAGCATTTGATAAAGTTAAACATAGTGAAGTTATGAACATGCTAGAGAATTTGAACATCGACAATAAGAACATGTACTGGCAACAAACAGCAGCAATAAGAGTAGGAAATCAATTCGGCCCTTTTCAGCAAATAAAGCAAGGAATTAGACAGGGATGTGTACTTTCACCAGACCTATTCTATTTATACAGTGAAAACATAATGCGTGCAATAGTTGATATCCTAGGAATATCAATGGGGGACATAACATAAATAATTTGAGATATGCGGATGAAGCGGTTCTAGTGGCTAAAAGCGAGGAAGACCTTCAAGAATTAATGAATGTGGTAGTGACAAAAAGTAAAGAGAAAAGCCTCTTCATAAACATCAAGAAAACAGAAGTAATAGTTATTTCAAAGAAACAAAATACAAATTACAATATCAAAGGGAATAACATAGTATTAAAACAGGTCCACCAATTCAAGTATTTATGCACAACGATTACATCAGATGGAAGATGTTCAACAGAAATCAGAAGCAGAATAGGGCAGACAAAAACTACATTCAGGAAAATGAAAAAATATATTGTGTAAAATTGTGTTATTAGAGGTGAGAGTTCTGCTGTACTATTAACTCCTATACTAACATATGGGTGCGATTCTTGGACAATAGACAAACATGAAATTGAGAAATTTGTAGCAGTAGGGATGTAGTTCTACAGGCGAATGCTAAGAATACCATTGATTGCTAGAAAAACTCATGTGGGGGTGTTGAAAGAGTCAAATGCCAGACGGAGCTTAGTCAATTATAAGAAAAATACATGCTTCAATTTTTGGCCCCGTTTTGAGACAAGGAGGTTTGTAGGGCATAGTCAGAACAGGCAAGATGGAGGGCAACAGAGACAGAATGTCATAACGTAAGAAAATATTAAATAACCTGGCATGGCAGGTTGGTTGGTTGGTTGGTTGCTGATCCAGCGGTCTATGGGCTCATGCCCTTTGACCTAATGCCATTAGATGGCATTATATTGCTGGGAAGTCTGTGGATTTTTGGCCCACCCCGGGACAGAGCCAGAGATTAACTATCACACCTCCAGGAAGGTAGGTTTGAACTTATGCACTGCGCCTAGCCACTTTAGCCAAGATAGGGTTCACTGTGCTCATTCCCCGCCACCAATTGACTACTGGTTATGCCGAACTTCTCTATAGCTCCAGGCATGCAACCAAATGTTCAAGTCAAAAGGATTGTCACGTCCTGAGTCACTGTGCCTCTATGATGGGCCTCAGCCATAGGAAAAACAGTGATGTCAGTTTCCTCCTCCTCAGTGCTGCACAGTATATCTCTGGCTCCCTCCCAACCACAGAGGGTGCATACATATATATTCAGGCAAACATGAAAAACATTTCAACAAGAAAACAAAATCATAACTGTATAGATGACATGCCATGAAGCTTCTATAAGAAGATAACCTCAATATAACGGCATGTCATCCACTAAGGTTTTCTGTTGCATGGATGGTATGTCTAGTGGGCCATTGGTGAGACCCACAGACGCAACCTCATGCGTAGGCATGGCAGGAAAACAACAACCTTTCTGATACATAATACTGGAGACGGAGAGCTGTGGAGAACCATGATAGTCTACGCCAGCCGGCATGGCACCTGATGATAATGATTTACTAAAACACGCATCTTTCAACCTAAGACTGAAGTCTATTTTTGTTATACCAGTGCAAAGTAACTATCAATTAGTGAATAATGCTAGTCTTCGTGCCGGAGGGGTTTCATACAAACGTTGTCCTGGTTCACAGTGCAACTTAAATCGTGCCGGTTAACTTATCACTTGCAATATATAAACATCATTGTATTATCTAAAAATCCTAGATAAGTTGAACGGCAATGGCATGTACATAATTTTCTTCATGAATCAAACGAAATAATCACGTTAACTTTGTGTGATTCAGTCTGTTTTGTGTGTGTTTTTTTCAACTACATCACTTGATATTCTTTGTATTTGCAAGTTAGTAAGTACAATATTGTGGGCACAATAAAAACTGGCATGCGATTGAAAGGAAGAAAACGGAAGGCTAACGGAAAATAAACTTTAAGTGAACAGGAAATATTGAGACATGTACAGTGAGCTACAGTGAGCTAAGTGTTTGAGTGCTACCACGAGAAAAGTGACACATATTTTGATGATTCATTATCATCTCTCTTTGATGTTCTAGTGCGTTTTTGAATGATCTTTCATTCGTTTCCGAGATTACAGAGCAGAGGGTTGCAAACATTTTGAAACAGGGGGCCAGTTTTAGCTTTTTTTTCTTCTTGTGGGGTATAGTGCTTAAAAAAACATTTCTAAAAGCCCTTTTGAGATCCAAACAATATTTTGTGAGCTCGGAGCCATTATATATATAGAAAGAGAATTCGAGAATATTTGGCAGTATCTGCATTCAAATCTGAACTTTGACTTCAAACAAGGAACATATGTAACAGTCAGTATTATAAATTATACTGGTGGGTTTTAAGGTGTATGAACAAAAGATATTAATGTGCGTTGCCTGTTAACACCTGCAAACGTGGACGAGACCCTATAGATGGGTGTTAATTAAAGTGAAATGTAGGTCACTATTTGGTAAATGGTAACTGTCGCCACATGAGTCGCACAATCCTAATTGGTGCATGTATCGATGACAGGAGCCATTCTGCCAGACCAGTGACACTAGATGAAATACGAAATTGTTTCTTATCAACACTTAACACTCCTCTTAATTGTCACGTCTAGTACGGGTGTTCATGGGAAAACACTAGTATTAAGTATATAGAGAGCCGATTTAGCTCAGTGGTTAGCGCACTGGCTTCGCATATGAGTGGTCCTGGGTTCATTCCCCAGCTGAGACGGAAATGTTTTCAGATCGCAACGGCTCCCAGGTCGACCCAGCCTTAAATGGGTACCGGATTAATCCGGGAAGTAAA
Organism: Meghimatium bilineatum; assembly: GCA_034231615.1. Classification (NCBI taxonomy): domain Eukaryota; kingdom Metazoa; phylum Mollusca; class Gastropoda; order Stylommatophora; family Philomycidae; genus Meghimatium; species Meghimatium bilineatum. Next base: position 27,517,224 of record CM067311.1, read on the forward strand.
GACTGCGAGGGAGAGGAGATGGCTACCGCCCTCATTTGCAGAGCCTGTGAATTGTGAGATCGCTAACATCTCACACCCCTAGGGCATTAATAAAATGCTATGGGTTACTTTACTTTACTTTACCAGTATTAAAAAAATGTTATGCTATAGGAAACACAAATCAAATAAATAACATATTGTGGACACATAAGAAGACAAGGTATTGCGATGAAAATCTTACCTGAAAGGACAGTTCAGGTAAAGCAGACTGCTCTATGCTATGTCATCCTAAACTGACACAGAAGCTATGCTGAAATCGAATGTATAAAGCTGAATGGTGCATATATCGGCTAAGAAGTAAAACATGACACCAGCATTTCAGTCTCCGGATTACATCCTGCTAATATGCAGGAGTTTGAGAACGAACACAGAAGATGAGAAAGCGTGACGAGCACGAGGTAAGCAAAGACGTAAGGTAAATATAGTTAGATGCAGAAAATTCAGTCAGCGTGCATCACCAAGACAGGAGACAGAAGACGTAGTTCCGTTGTAATTAACCTTCGATAGGAAGACGTATGATAATGGTTTTAAAGAATTATATGTACATATTACTTGATTCTACATGTTATATGTACATATTACTTGATTCTACATGTCCCATGAACAGATTAATAGATGTTCTAGGTTATATGAACATATTCTACCGAAGACGGATGTGTCGGGCCATTGGCGCAAATAAAACGACAACACAACGCATTTTCATTTTCTGGACTACATCCTGCTGGAAATCTAGTTGTACCATTGTCCTGCTACAAGAGATATCTAGCGGGAGTTTGAGAATGATCGCTGAAGAAGAAGAAATATGAACATATTTATTGTTGAATGCGGCAACAACAGTGATATACCTCCCGTCAGTCAGAACTAATGGTTGTCCTAACTTCATCAGCACATGTACCATGACATCAAACAATGACGATAATGGCTGACCAACGTTTTCTGATTCTTATCGGGGCAGTAAGCAAACAAATGGTTGCTTGTAGAAATCGTGATAATTCCTGTTTGTTTTATATAGTGATTTGTAACAAATGAAATTGAACTAGAACTGGTGAAATCGCCTCAACAGAGAAATGTATATCCGCTTGAAGCAACGTTTAAACACAAATATTGATCAATTTTTACCAATTCTGAATAGGTTTAGGTATACATATGTTGACTGTTATTTTTGCTTTCTGGACATACTTATGGTTGCTCAGATATTCAGTTCAGGAAATCTCTGGTAGGATAATTCTCCGGTTCTGTGTTGGATAAATGTTATTTTAGAAATGTTTGTTTGTTGTTCTTTGTGCTCCACATCCACTCTACTAATTAGCGATTCTCAATTACCAAGAAAACAAGAGAGCAATAGAAACCATCAAAAGGGAACATAGTATATATATATATGTTATATATGTTCCACAAATGTTCCTAATCAAGAATCAAGAAGAATCAAGTATGGTAAAAGACGCTTACTACTACCTACATCGACAGAAACAGGTCTCCATACTTCGCCTGATGACAGGACATAACAGATTGAATAAACACATGCACATAATTCAACTGTGTAACACACCACTGTACAATTGTGTAACATATGAACAGACCTTCAAGCATATTCTGCAGAATTGTTCACATTATGAATAATTGAGAAATAATACTGAATGAATAATACTGGCCAAATGGCACAGCCCTGAAAGCAAAGATATATTTAACCAAAGAAGAGCTTCAGACAATAGTGGAGTTCATCCATAAGACTTGTTTGACGGTGTAGGCATCAAGTAACGAACACACGATTTGTCTGACAGTGTAGACATCAAGTAGTGAGCACAGAAAAGAAATAAAGATATGTTGACTGTTATCTTCACTTACCGGACAATACACAAAGGTACTCAGATCTCCAATTCAGTTAAGTCTTTGATAGGATACTAAATGATAATTCCGTTTCTGATTGGCTGAATGTTCTTTTATAAATTTTTGTTTGGTTTTCTTTTTGGTCCACATCCGTACTACCAATTTACGCATTCTTGTTACAGACTCATGCTCATGAATCTCAAAAACTGAGATTGTACAGGCGCATGTAAAGCATGGGTATGCGTGCGGTGTCTATACGTTCAATTCTAATCCATTCTGTTATTCTTATTAAGGAGAATCAACCGAATATAGATATACACCATCTTTGTACCGTAGTTATGTTACAAAAGTCATACATATACATCTACTACAAAACATAAGAGAGAGAGAGAGAGAGAGAGAGAGCGTACAACGTATGAATAGATTACCTAGGAGATCGTGTATGTAAAACAAAAGATGATACTCGAATTTTTGTGAGACACAAATGCATTAAGAATAGACACCAATATTAGAAAATAGAAATGAAAAAGGTACAATATTTGAAAAAAGACATTAGAAAAATACACGAAAACCTTATAAATAGACACATGACGTTAGTATTACTGAACAAAAATAGGCTCCAGTTTTCAAACTTCAATCAAGAGACCTCGATGTACAGAAGTGAAGTAGTACCGGGAACAAGGACAAATAAATAAACAAAAAGTTGATACGCATTGAAGAATTTAGACGAAGTAAATTTTATATCTTTCACCTTACACAAAGTGTTTGTCTTTTTATTTGTGCATTTTTTTTTCATGAAAGATGCACTTCGATTCATTTCAATGGAAGACATTCACTGTCTCCAAAGACGATCCAACTATCAGGATACCATAAAGACTCTGAGGGGGCTGTCCCTAACATACGGCAAAAATTTGGGGGTAAAAAGGGGTATAAAAAGGTTTGACTGTTGTCAAGAGGCTGGGAGGGGGGGGGGGGGGTTAACGAAAGTTGACGTCAACGGTTCAAGAATTCTTGATGGTTGTTGATAAGACGGTGGAAAGGGCGGGGGTTCAACTTTAAAAAACAATTGTTGATATATGAAAATTCCCTGATCATAATTAAAAGTTTATTTTCAGTATGATCAGTAACAGTAAGCGATATCTTTCTTCTTCTTCTTCTTCTTCTTCTTCTTCTTCTGCGCTTGTTCTAAAACTCCTGCAGATTAGTAGGATGTAGTCTGGGAAACGGAATGTGTTGTGCCATGATTTACAGATTAGCTCCGCTATATGCACCTTTCGGCATGACAGATCTGCATTCAGTATGGTTTGTGTCACTTTGATTTTATATGGGGCGAGACAGCCAATGCATCCGCGAAATCTCCTTAGTCTCACGATATGCAGATAACAGTGTCGATATTCTTTACTCCCCTTTCGGGCCAATGCTACACACGGGCGTTTGAATTTAATCAAGGTGATACGCGATTGGTTGGTTACTGGTACAGCGGTCCGTGGGATCGTGCCCTTTGACCAAATGCTTTTGTGTGATATATGCATGAGTTTGTGCGCTGTTGTTCTATTCCATATAATGATAATGTGTTCCATTTATTTGGCATTGAAGGTGACACATAGGTTGATATTGTATTTATCAGACATACCACTGTGGCTGTCATATCTAACAGTATTCAAAGCACGCGTGACATCTGATTAATATGGTTTGTTTTTTCAAAGCGGACAGCACTTATGTGAAATGACAAGCAATTCGTATCAACCTGTCAACATGTAACCGGATGTGTAAGCAATATATGTCTTGCTTTTTTTTTGATATACAAAAGCAGTGATGCCATAGTTGTTTTTTCACAACACTAGATCCATTATTATTTGTAAAGTGTCTGAAGTAACCTTCTATATAACTATGAAATCACGTTTGTCATCAAACACATGCAATTGTCTGATTAATAGTCTAAACGTATTTTTTTTTATTGTTGTTGCGTTCGCTCCATTGTTATCAGCACGGATATCCGTGCTTCCGCCGGGAGCGTGTTGACGTTGTGCCACCGTTATGCGCCTTGTAGGCCTAGCACATCCGATTTGGTCATGCCTTAAAAATTCGGGTGTGCTACCCTAGCTTGTGACCGCCTTCCTATCTGTCGCCAGGCAGCGACTGTGTACCGACTCTATACCGAGACGGTTTGTCCTTCACATCTGTCTTGCACGAGGCGTTCCACAGCCAGTTAACTACTTGCTACGCGTAATTAGATGTATTGTGCCCGTGCTCATCGGGTACTAAACCTTTTCTCGTCCTCAAGCCTGGTTCAGGTTTAGGAAGAACTTAACAGAAGAATTGGGCTCAGGCTCGTTCGCCTTCTTAGCCAAAACGTTGCTCGCCAGCGTCGTGAACCTATCTGAATCTCCAAGTCTGAATCTGTACACATATTTAGGAGCGCTAGGGACTTGCGTTTTGTTCTATAGCTGAACAGTACTTGTCACCCCGGACTGCTATGCCTGTGCTCATCGGGTACTGAACCTTTTCTTTCCGCGAGCATGCTTCCGGTATAGGAAAAACTCGACAGTAGAAATGGGTGCTGGCTGCGATCACCGGTAACTTGAAGCTTGTCTCAAGCAAACAACGCCTTAGTTCCGATTTTATCGAGCCGTTTTCCGTTCTCTTTGCACATGACGCTGCCCTCTAGCCTTTTATTTTTATTTAGACATCAGACTGCTTCATAGCGACTAACTACATTGACCGCCCTCCAATGCTTCTACCGAACTTACTAGCTTCACTGTGTGTCGACAGTGTTGCTGCATGTATTGGCACAGAGGTGTTGGAGATATTGCCTGTCTTTTTGCAGTCAGATCTCTTTCCATCTGTTACCTCCACATTCACGGACACGATCCCCAAAATGTTTAGCCAGAATCAGCACAAGAACATGTATTTCTGTTACCAGAGAGCGCCATGAGGAAGCACTTTTTGGGATCTTTGTTATTTGCTAACCCTGGTTCCGCCAAGAGTAATGGGTTCCCTATGCACCACGTCTAACGTATTAATGCCATGTTTTGCATTGAATTATACCAAATAAATATATACTCTGTATTTGTGCATCATGTCCAGTTTTTATAAATGAATGAATTCAGTTGATCTTTCTCAGCAAACTAATTATTACGTATCAAGTAAAGAAATGTTACCACTTTACACCGGATACAACCTTAAACATCGCCTGTCTTGTATTTAAGAGTAAAAAATCGACACATTTCTAGCTTAAATCATTGTTAATTGTATGATAAACAAATCATAAGTAAGTCTATCTAATTGCATCTAACCTAACTCAACCCAACCAAATCCAATCCAATCCAGTCCAGTCATGTCCTGTCATCTATCTATCTATCTATCTATCTATCTATCTATCTATCTATCTATCTATCTATCTGTCTGTCTGTCTGTCTGTCTGTCTGTCTGTCTGTCTGTCTGTCTGTCTGTCTGTCTGTCTGTCTGTCTGTCTGTCCGTCCGTCCGTCCGTCCGTCCGTCCGTCCGTCCGTCCGTCCGTCCGTCCGTCCGTCCGTCCGTCCGTCCGTCCGTCCGTCCGTCCGTCCGTCCGTCCGTCCGTCCGTCCGTCCGTCCGTCCGTCCGTCCGTCCGTCCGTCCGTCCGTCCGTCCGTCCGTCCGTCCGTCCGTCCGTCCGTCCGTCCGTCCGTCCGTCCGTCCGTCCGTCCGTCCGTCCGTCCGTCCGTCCGTCCGTCCGTCCGTCCGTCCGTCCGTCCGTCCGTCCGTCCGTCCGTCCGTCCGTCCGTCCGTCCGTCCGTCCGTCCGTCCGTCCGTCCGTCCGTCCGTCCGTCCGTCCGTCCTTCTGCCTGCCTGTCCTTCTGCCTGTCCTTCTGCCTGTCCTTCTGCCTGTCCGTCTGCCTGTCCTTCTGCATGTCTGTCTGTCTGTCTATCTGTCTGTATATCTGTATGTCTGTATATCTGTATGTCTGTATATCTGCCTTTCTGCCTTCCTGTCTATCGTCTTTTTCACAAGTTATATTAGGGGTTGTTTTTTTAAAACAATCTTTCTGACTGAATCTTTCCATCTTGTTCTTGGTCTTTCTCTTGCGTTGTAGTCGTTCTTTCTGATGTTACATGTCTTTAGTGCTGGTTACGATAGTTCCATTCGCATAATGTGACCGAACGAGTTGATCTATTGTATTTCTATATATTGTTTGCATGATATGGTCATTACTATCTTTCTGATGCCTTCATTTCTCATTCGGTTTCTTCTGGTGACGTTTATAGACTTTCTCAGGCCTTTCATCTCACATGTTGTATTCTTGCACATGAATGTTTTTGTCAGGGGCAATTTCTGGCACTGGTAACATAACGTTGGAATAAAGTTCTCTAAATACTGTTCTCTGAATTAATTTGGACTCCATTCTCTCATTTTCTTAATTATTGCGGTGTTTTCCTTTGGTCAATATTTATATACTTGGAATCGCATGTTTAAGCATTGTTAAGCAATTGAATTCCTTGTATCTCTTGATATGTTAATACAAACATTTTTTTTTCATGAATCTTACTTTCATTTATAGTAAATGATTAACCTGAAATAAAACTAATCAAAAAGTACATTTCAATTAAAGAAACAATACACTCTTTGCAAAATGTTAATGCGAAGGTTGAAACTTTTTTACATTTACATTTTTCTGATTGGCATGCCAATATTTTAATTAATTATTGATTATTTATTGATATAATATTAAGATCAATTAACAACAAAATACGTAGGTAGGCACTAATGGAAAACACGATCGAAAATGTGGGTTGGACTGCGATCTTAGTACCGTACTTATTAATCCCAACCCCCCTCCATCCCAACAGAGAGAACCTCATGAGGCACTATTTTTTGGAACCACTGCTATATACGCATGATGAAATGGCTGATTTATATTGTAAACATACGAAAAGTTAATTTCGCGATGGTGTATGTTTATAAATGCATAAGATAGCAGAGGTAACCTACATTATGTTTAATATAGTAAACATAGCAATGCACATCTTGTTATATATGATTTGACACTAGCTTGTAATACGTCACATAAAGAGTCAGTTGTTTCTAGGGGATTATACGCACACTGTTCACCAAGTCATTCTCCAGAGTTATCATGCCTTCCCGTCTCACGCAGATCTTACTCATATTGGCCGATGCAGCTGATTATTAGTCATTTTGTGTGCATTTTGTATCGCCAGCCACAGACAAGCGCGGAAAAAGTTGGATAAGCAAAGATAAGTGACGCTGCGTGAGGTTAGCACGCAGGACTATTCTGGAGAATGGCTTTGGTATTAGGTACAAGATATGTTGATTATCCTTTTCACATCTATTCTTTTTTAATATATGGCCCAGGAACAGGGACACTAAATAAACAATTAGAAGACATAATTAATTCCTTTGAGATGTGAATATATAGAAGAATAGGGAGAATATCATGGAAAGAAAAGTAAACAAATAAAGAAGTTCTTAGAACACTTTATAAGAACACAGAATTATTAAGAGAAATAAATATCAGGCAAATAAAATATTTTGGACACATTAAAAGACCTTACTGAAGACCTTACTTGAGGGCGAAGTCAAAGGGAAACGAGCAATAGGTAGACAGAGATACACGTGGTAGAGTAACATCACAAGATGGACAGGTTTCAGTCTAGCAGAGGGCACCACCAAAACAAGAGACAGTGGATGTTGGAGATCCGATGCAGCCAACAATTGTTGCGGAGACGGCACTTATGATGATGATGAATATCCTCTTCACACACCGGATATGTCCATAAGTGCTCAGATATCTGCTTCAGAAAATCTCTTAGGGCATAGCGGCTGATGGTTCCGGTTCTATGTTGGTTCAGTGTTAATTTTGAAATATCTGTTAGGTGTTCTCTACGGGCCACGCATATCCTCACCCGCAATTCGCTCATTCTCTAAATCCATTCAACTTTTGTATACGCAATGCATACTTTTTCCAGCTACGATCGTGAAAAATGGTTCAAAAGCGGGACATCCAGGCAACACTTCTTGACATTCGAATCTTTTTTTAAGCCGTAACATGATCATTATATATATATATATATATATATGCATAGGGCTAGATCGATGTTCATGAAGAGATATGATCGCCATTCGGCACAGCACTTGATGATGATAGGGCCTACACCGTCCGACAATTATATAATGAGTTTGATTTTAGTTTGGCCAAAACAAAAACGCTATCCATATATAAGAGCAGACAATCCGAGCATGCAACATTCATCTATCATCTGGCTAATTTTCAAGGTCTGCAGGCCAGCAGACGATAAATAGCATACCATTTTGTTTAAATAACGTAACAATAATGAATTATTGTAAGGTATGCAGCATGGAGCAAAGTGCAAACATTAAAGTATGTTTTTAAAATAGATGAAAGTTGAATTGATAAAACAAGTTTAGGGGGATTAATTTTTAATCTCTAACGTTCATCTCATCAAATATTAAGTGGCATTGAAGAATCAAAACTGGTGTGGAAACGATTACAGATGAAGCTAACTCATGACGCCAAATTTATGTTCATAACAATGAGCTCACTGACAAAGTCAGAAAACGGGTACAAGAAAATTGTCGTTCGACTGTAAGAAAGAGGGCAGATAAATTTGATTGTATTCACAACGAATTTCTTCCTGAAGGACAAACTGTAACTGCCAATATTTATTTAAATATTTGAATCGCCTATTGAATATAATTTCTAGATTCTAACCCGATTATTCAGTATTTGCCTGTTGACCATAACTGCATAATAATGCACCTACTCACAGCTTTGTACATAAATATAAAGCCAAAAAACAAATGTGTAATATCAACCATCAACCATACTCGTCGGGTTTGTCCCCCCCCCCCCCCCATCCCGGAGATTATTTTATATTCTCAAAACTAAAGTTATCATTATAGAATAGTCCAATGTTTTCTCTAAGACAAGAATGTATGTGAGTATAAATATATCTCCGTGATCTGATATTTCGGACACCATCTTTTCTGTGTAAACCTTCTATCTTAAACAATAAATGTACACATTATAATCCTCTTGCTTTATTGGCAACGGTTACAGTTTCATTATGTGAACTTTTGCACACATCTATATACAGAAGTCTTGTGCAAAAAGTCTAAACTTTGTACGTCATTGGATAAAAATTATGTGAGCTAGCGCAGGGTACTGCAGCTTAGATGGACAATTGTGGGCGCTTCTGTGATGATATTGATTACATCCAAGACTGTAGCAAGTAATTTAATGGAGTAGCAAAATAATGGTTATTCCAGAACCTATTCTTAGATGTCACTCACTGTATCAATCGTGACTATAGACGTACAAGCTTTCTAACGGAATTAATTTGGGCCCCGTTCGTTACGATTTTACTTATTGTTGGACTTTTGATGGTTGCTATTTACATACTAGAGTCACATACCAAAAATAGCCAAGGCCCACCAATAGAAAACAAGCAAATTAGAAAGTAGTTCATTTTACATTTTAGTTGACAGGTCTCATAAATTGTCGATCAATCACGGTATCAATACTAATGTGGATAACTATGAATACAAATACCGGTAAAATAATAGTTGTTCTTTCATTTGTGTACATTTGTGTTGTTCAATCATTCTCACTATGTTATTGTCGGACGGTATATATATATATATATATATATTGTATTTATGGAAAATTAGAGGTAATAGAGATGTTGTTCTAAAGAAGAATGCTGAGAATACCATGGACTGTCAGAAAAAACTAATGTGGAGGTGTTGAAAGAATCAAACTTGAAACGGACCTTAATCAATAATATTTAGAAAAAGACAATCTTCATTTTTTGGCCACTTCATAAGACAGGAAGGTTTGGAGAACACAGCCACAACAGGCAAGACTGCAGACAGCAGAGACAGAGGGCGACAATGTGAGAAAATATTAGAGAGTTTAACAACCTGACATAGCATGGAAACAACAACGTCCTTGATACATAATGCTGAAGATATATATATTTCTGTGAATTAAGTGGATGAAAGATGAATCTATCAATCAATCAAGCTATCGTGCTGTTGAAGCTATTGTGATGTTGAAGATGTTTGCATATCTCGGTAACATGTACCACAGACACAGATTTTCCATTGCCATCACCATCATCACAATCACCACCAGCATCATTGTCTTCATTTTTCTCGCTATTTTCATCGTCATCATCACCGTGACCACCGTCACATCATTATGGTCTTGGCTATAGATACGAGATTGTCCGAGAAGGAGTTTTAACACATAAAAAATAAGCTGGATATTGTGGATATTCAGGTAACAACGAGATGTTAATGATCAGGTGGACACAGACCATAGGTTGGATGATGTTCAATCAGTAAACATCTTTTATAAAAGTAACTCCTAAAAAGTTGTGTTACCTTTTTTAACAGTATACGTACATTTTTCGCCGGCCCGAACCTATTTCTTATAGTGAGATTTAACAATTATTGACACGTCAGTTGATTGGATAAGTAGATGTCTTTAAGACACAAATATACTATTAGTTCAAATGTATAGACCCCATAAATGGTATTATTTGCATATAAGCGACACGATAGCCATGGTGTCGGCTTGGCTGATAGCATGCCATTCCTCGTGACAAAGACCAATATAACTCTTATATATCCGCAGAGGTATCCATGTCTGTTGTAATGTAGGAAAATGAATTTCTGTTCAATGCAGGTTTTATCGGATTACAAATAGAAGATAAGCATCTTTCTTTGGCACGATCATACCGGTACCATACGTTCTATCACCTCTGTGTCCATGTGGGCAGGCAGTACAGACCACTGAACACAATCTGCAAGACTGGAACACTAAACCAGTTAAGGGAAGAACACTTGCCCACAGAGATAAATGTCCACATAAAGTTGTATGGGAGAACCCAGGAGCTATCAAATACAGCAGCATCTTTTAAGAAAACATGACTTTCTGTGTCAACATGTCAAACTGCGAACGAGATGATGAAAAAGAAGAAGGCAAATTGTCATTTTACATTTCACCTTGCTAAAGGAGGGGGAATTTGAACAATCCCTCATGGAAGGCTTTGTTCATTATAAAGCAAATGATTGCACCAAGTGCCCTAAACACAATTATACAGTTGCACCACCTTTCTCCATTGAACTGTCATCTCCATTCACAAACGATGTTTTGAAAACTCCAAATGTATTTGATTTTGTTAATAGTTATTATGACCCCATGAGTCGAAGAATGACAGTTACCTCATCTATAAATATTTATTTCTATAGCTGTGTATGCCATAAGAAATTAAATTCAAGAACCATCGAGCGCAAACATAATGATAAGATGAACCAATTATCTAATGTTACTGGGTAGTTTTCAATCATTTTATATATTTATTTTATTGCTGCTTGCTGTTCTTAAGATCACGCGGTTGTTGGGGCCCAGAAAGCGCCGCAAAGAATGGCAACACTACTTACATTTCATATATGTAATAAGAGGCGACTAATGAGGCTATGGGATGAAGTTCGCTGTTATTCCATCCCATATAGGGTCAAAGTGATAAAGATACGATACTGAAGCCAGATGTGTCAACTGAAAAGCACAGAAATAATCTCAGCAGAGTTGTAAACCAGTACACAAAGCATTCCGTTCTTCGAACTACATCCTGCGAATCTGCAGTAGTTTGAGAACGAACGCAGAATAAGAAGTATTCCTTAATATTTATTATATTTATTGGTTGTTAAACTACGCCTGCCCTCAAATCAACCAGTGGGGAATTTATGACACAAAATAGCTATGCATGATAAAAATAAGGCATGCCAACGAATATGCGGTATCAAGGCATCTTAAGAGATCGTGGTGACTGGATTATTAGAACCGCGACTCCTACTATTTCTTTACGGTTGTAAAGCTTTGATATAACCTAATTGGATTATCGTCCGGGGTTGAAAGAAGCGTACTTCACCATGAGAGATATATTTTGCTTAAACAGAATATGTGGTACTGAATCTCGCGCATCTCGATCGCGCATGTGTGTTTGTCAACAGAATAAACCATGGCCGGGATCTAGTAAAGACCTGTGTACAGAAAGTAAACATGACCTGAAAGATTGATTTTTGATTATTTCCGTGACTTTTGTTGGTCGGCCCTGACTATTTTTGGCATGTGACTCGAAATTATATAAATAGTGACCAACGAAAATGACGACATATTAAAAAACGTAACGAATGAAGTCTTGTTTATTTTCTGTACAGAAGACTTTACACCAACTGTCTCGACAAACGATAACTGGGTCATGTTGGTATTTTTATTTTAGTGTAGTAAGTTTTTACACATACACTTTATATACATATAATTTTTGCACACGGTTTTTACACTTCCTATTTTATGTAATGAGATAGAGGTTGTGATGAACGAGGGATTAACTGTTTAGTCTCCATTAAGATTTGCTTAGCATATCTAACTTTACTATATATCTGTCTAATAATACAGACCCATAACCTGGCAGGGTAGTAGGAGTGTCATACTGGATACTTCAACACAAATAGCCCTCCAAACAACTCTATCAACAGCCATTCGGAGGAATGTAGAAAATCATTGCCAGACACACAAAAACCACTCCTTGATGCTATCAATCAAGGATTTCTCTTGTACCCTCTCCTCCTTCTACCCTCCTCTGTTCCTTGCAAAATAATTTTAGAAAGTGAGTCTAATCTCGTTACGTGTCCAAACCAAATTTACTCCTCTTCACCATTGCGGATACTGGTTCTCGATAACCGGAAAGTTTGCTTATTTTCTGCTGAACGAATACATTTGTCTTATGTTCTAGATATCTAATTCTTAACGAACACATGTATTGATTGTATCACTTGTATTCTTCTTCTTCTGCGTTCGTTCTCAAACTCCTGTAGATTAGCAGGATGTAGTCCGGAGAACGGAATGCGTTGTGTCATAGTTTACAGCATTGCTGCGATATCTTTTTCTTTCGGCCTGACACATCCGACTTCAGCATGGCTTTGGGTCACTGACCCTATATGGGATAGGACAGCCAACTCCATCCCATAACCTCCTTAGTCGCCTTTTACAACATGCGTGGAAGGTAAACAGTGTTGCTATTCTTCACTCCCCTTTCGGGCTCCGGCACACACGGGTGATAACTTGTATTAAAAATCCTCAATCCTTCTTTCGTTGTCTGCATTAAGTGTCTCCACATATAAAAGTATGCTTAGCACGAGCATATAAGGAAGATTGTGTATATTAAAATGATCGTTTATCACCGAAAAATAGTACGAATTTTCATCGTGAGAACACGATAAAATCGTGAGAACAGTTTACAACAGATTAAGGCACACCGCTGACATAAAACATGGCATGGGAACAGTTTACAATAGATTATTTCACATTTAGTCTAGTCCCTTATTTACTCTCCCGCCGATCAGTTGAGCAGGGTTTCAAAGTTCCATCGTCACTCACTCTCATTGTCTACCAAAAACAAACAAAAAACATAACAATCATGTGGTTCACTCGGCCACCAGAAAATGGGTACCAGAACTCATTCTCTGGGGTATAAAGATGTCGTCTTATTCCCGCATAAGTACAGAGACCACAGCACCACCAAAGACTTAAGTCAAATAATACAAAAGAGCACGGGTTATATACCGAATATAGCTTATGTCAATGGTGAAAGAGCATAAACTCAAATGGTTTGGGCATATCGCATAGAACTACTGGCCTTGCTAAAACTATCCTGCAGATTCAAGCGTCATGTAAAATAAAATAAGGCAGTAAGACGAAAATGTTGGAAGGCAACATCATCATTATTATCATTAAGTGCTGTCTCCGCAATGAAGATTGACTGCAACGGATCTACATTATGCCTTGTCTCGTACTTCGGTGTTGCACTCTGCTAGATTGTAACCTATCCATCTCGTGATGTTTGTCTCCTTCTTGTATCTCTGCCTACCTCTTGCTCGCATCACCTCGACTTTACCATCCAGTCAGGTTTTCAATACAGTTTCACAATGTCAAAATACTTGATTTGTCTGATCTTTATTTTCTTTAATAGTTCTTTTGTCATACTTTGAAGTGTTGTTACAACTATTTTATTAAAAGACAACATAAAGAGTGGAAAGAATTGACTTTTGTCATCTATTAGAGAATGGTCCTGTATCATAAATGTGTGAATGTACTTATGCTCGGAACATTTGTTCCGTTGTTATGCAAAGAGTGGTCTCCTATTGCTGTGGAGTTTGAGTGTAGGTATTGGTCACCGAGAATTTCAGGAAAAGTGACATGATTATATACACAGATGGTTCGGAGTTATAATCGTGCATAGTGCTTGGGGCAAACGGCTCAGCGTGTATGGAAGACATGGAGAGGGGAGGGGCGCCTTTGCGGGCGTGTTATTTTTTTTTTACTTGTAACACTTTAATTCACCTATTTCCGTTCACACTGGCAACTTCCTGTGTTACAGCATCCATTATATTTCCAGGGTGTTGGATTGTCTCTGACACTCTATTGATGTATCTGATGTATCAAATTCATCAAATTCGATTGAATTTGTGCTGGGATTTGATATGACTGTTACGCAGAATTGTCCCAGACCACCGTCCTGATCTAGCCTAGCGGTTCCTAAACTGTAGTCCATGGACCCTAAAGATATGGTAATCCGTTCAGAGTTGTCCACAAAGAAATGTTATGAGACTTTCAATAAATTTACACTAAACAGAGAAATTAATATAATTTGCGTCTAAAACATTTAAACGGAGTCCGCGACAGCAAAGAGTATATGAACCGCTGATCTACCCCAATCCGAGTAGTTGAAGTTAGCCCAGTAAGCTTGCAGTTGTACCTAGTAAACATAAATGGTTTTGTAATCTTTGACGTGCTCAAAGTAAATGTTTGCTCTTACAAACAAATAGTAGTCATTAACTGCTGTTCACATTAATTAATTGTTGCAAATGGACAGTCAACACAACCAGTATACATAGCAGGTGCAACGACTTCTGTTTGCACTTTACCAATTGTGCTGGAGAAATTATCACTGATTGATTATTGATCTGGTTCTCCATTAAGAAACATACATGTCGGCAAATGTGTGGGCAGGAAGTTAAAGGGCGGCTATAATTAAGGAAGAGTGCAGAGTTGAGCAATTATAAATGTGAATAAATGTTTCTACTTGATCCATTTGTCTGCCTATCTGTAGGTATATCTGTTTATTTATATGTCTTTCCACCCATCTATCTATAATTTCCCCTGTCTGTTTGTCAGTCTTCCTGCCCGTTGATAAATCTGTGTATGCCCGTCATTCCGTCAGTCGGTCGGTCCACCCTTCCGCTTGGATCTCTTGTCAGCTCCACTATAATTATTCTCATGATAAAGGAGCTCTATACGTTATTAAAATAAAAAAAGGGCATTCTCTGACAAATGAACTGAATGTATTTGACGCAGATAAATTATTCAATAATATCCAACTAGACAAATCACATGCATGTAAACAGTAACACTGGAATTCATAGATTAACAGTGTAACTTAACACATTCACAAAATGGTGTCATGGAATCTTGAATGGAGACGTTTCATAATTTAAATAAAATTCCACTAAATGTTTTTTATAAATTAAATACAATTCCACTAAATGTTTAATGTCCACTAAATGTCTGATGTCCTTTAAATATCTGAGGTCCACTAAATGTTTGATGCCGACTAAATATCTGATATCTACTAAATGTGTCATTCATTCATTCATTCATTTTCCTTTTGCGCTGAAGTTAGCGCATAGGGTAGAGGTCAGATCTCTCTAATTCTGTCTGTTCAAAGCTATTCTGTAAACTAAATGTGTAATGTTCACTAAATGTCTGATGTTCACTAAATATTTACGCAATATCCATTATTTATTCACCCGCTAACGGGTTAGAATGAGAGTACCATTTCGCTAAGTGAGTAAACCCCTACTGAACATCAGAAAATCCATAAGGCAGTCAATGATGTATTAAACTTAATTAAAACATCTTCTGGCATCTCTGCAGTTTGTTTCCAAGCGTATTGACATTGCCTTTTCCTTCAAATATATCAACAGAGCTGAGAGGTGTTTAGTTCAAATGCGCAAAGCACATTCTCCACAAAACCTCCCCGGGCAAGCAGTCACGTGTGAAACATGACTATGTGTCTCGGCAATTTACGCTGGTCTACTTCCTGTCTAGAGCAGTATTTTTCAACCTGTTTTTTTTTTAAAAACCATGCCCCCGCTTGTCTTTCTAAAATTCGGACCCCCCCCCTTTCCACGTCCTTATGTAGCACATACATATTTTAAAAAAAATTTAAAAAATGAATTATTCGCTCTTATGGAATAATTGCCCACTTACCAATCAAATTGCCCCCGTGTGGGACGTGTACCCCACGTTGAGAAACACTGGTCTACTAGAGATAAAGCTAAAGTGTCGTGTAACATCCTGAAACTCAAATGGGGGAGGCTGGAGTAATGCAATGCACATATCAAAATAAACAGAAATATGTTGAGTGTTATCACTGTTAATAAATTAAGCGAAATGTCAACGATACACAGTGAGAGACGACGTGTGGACTAAGAAATCTTCATCAAGACAAAAACAAATAACATTAAATGAATATTACAGACATAGAATCACAATATAAGAGAGGGATAAAAGAAGATGATAAGGGAGATAAAATGAGAAAGAAAGAAATTAGAGCAAGAAGACAAATACGGCAAGAATAGAACAGAGAAAGTAAGAGGAAAAAGATCAGAGCAGATATAATGAAAGAAGCAAAATCTAAGAGAACTGGTGTGGACGAACAGTTGTAGGAAAAGAATAAAGAGTGGAGAGAAGCATGCCATAAGGAAGGAAAAGATCATAGCTGGAGAGGTCCAGCAAAGTAGAAGAAGTGATGATATAGTGATGATATAGTGATGATATAGTGATGATATAGTGATGATATAGTGATGATATAGTGATGATATAGGCAGGTTCGATTATCTAAAAATTAATTAAAAAGAAAAGTCATAAAAACTGGTAACTTAGCTCAGTCTTGCCCAAAAGAGAAACTGCAATGAAATGGCCAGTTAACAAATGTAAATTAAACAATACGTCCAATTTCGTGGGAATGTAAAATGTAGACAACGGACGAATGCCGAGGTATGAACAAAGCCTTTCCTCATGCGGACAACGGAAATAAAGAAAGATCGGACTTAATACAGGCGCGTAGATAATGATGAGAAAAAAGGGGGGAAGAAAGAGGGCACGAAGCGAGTTAGGCCAGTCTATAGGGTGGTCAAAGTGATCCATTGTGTGAGATCTGATAGAGCCGAAAGGTGCAGGTATCGCTATCCAAAACAACAACCATGACGCGCCTAAGGAGCACAAAATGGTAGGTGAACGAACATATAATGTATGAAAAAGAAAGGGTATGAAAGAAAAAGAAATAGGAAGAAAGGAACAGCCAGGATTCGAAATATAACGGAGTTACGTCAAAAGCGGTGGACATGCGGAGATGGAGAGAAGAGTCGGGGGGGGGGGGGATGACGCGCAAAAAGGCACCAGTAAAGCGGGGGGAACCGTCGCGGACAAGCGCTTCGTAGGAAGGTGTTACCGTATAAATTAACATTGGTCCGGCTCTGTGGCGAAGTGGTACAGGGCGCGTCTGTGATGGCCACGTACCGAATTTGATCCCCACCACAGGCAATTATGCATCTGGACCGTTCAGAAAACAATGACAAATTACTAAACGTATTTATATTGCCTAGAAAATCATCACAGCTAACAAATGCTGGGTTGATAGCTACGTCCTGTAAAGGATATGCTACTAATTTTTTTTAATAAGAAAGTTAGGACAGTTGTTGACAAGGTTGGGGGAGAGTTGATATAATTCGTACACCAGTTAAACTATGTGAATAACATTGTTTTCATTATATAAGCTGGGCAGTTTTATATACTACAGCGAGGACCTTGTTATTCTATAAGCTGGACAATCTTGTACTACGGCGAGCACTGTGTTATTCTATAAGCTGGACAGTCTTGTACTACGGCGATGACGTTGTTACTCTAGTGGCAAGGTATTGTTCGTTTTTGGTGTCGTATGGGAACATGATGTATATTCCACTGTTACCATTTGTTGTGGGCTTCGTTGCTGAGCCGTATTTGAATAATTTGAATACGTGTGTCCAGAAATGTGTGGGACATTGCTCACGTGAAGTAACAAATCTACGTTTTCTGTATCTGTGTGGGACATTGCTCACGTGAAGTTACAAATCTACATGTTCTGTATCTGTGTGGGACATTGCTCACGTGAAGTTACAAATCTACATGTTCTGTATCTGTGTGGGACATTGCTCACGTGAAGTTACAAATCTACGTGTTCTGTATCTGTGTGAGTGATGTTGGATTTCATGTTTGATATTTCAGTAGTTTAATTTATTGAGTGAAAGTCCGTAGATATGGGGTTTAGAAA
Source organism: Meghimatium bilineatum (assembly GCA_034231615.1). Taxonomy (NCBI): domain Eukaryota; kingdom Metazoa; phylum Mollusca; class Gastropoda; order Stylommatophora; family Philomycidae; genus Meghimatium; species Meghimatium bilineatum. The sequence continues at coordinate 27,535,546 of CM067311.1, forward strand.
TTCAGAAAATGATATTTTGTAGTATGAATCAAGGAAAGATAAAAAATAAAACACTTCACTCTAAGCCCTCCACCCCCCTCCCAAATGGCACACATACAAATTCCATGAACACAATGTACTGACTATTAATATGTAACCTCCACCACGTATCACACGTAAGGGAGACATATCTACGGCCCTGGTTGAATGTCCAAAGTTTACGAGATAAGATATCACTCATGTCGACATCAGTTTTGTTTTTATCTCTTGTTTGTTTTGGTACTGCGGCACTATTCACTTGTCGGACATCCTCTGACATTTTGGTTATTTATACACGTTGTTACTATTTTTTATTTGGAGTTTCTCATTTGTTATTCCTCTTGAAATAATTTGTTTATATATTGTAATTTTAGCATTTTGTTTTTCGTATTGTAAGAAAATGTGTTCTTCTGTTCGTTTATCTAAAGGTTTGATGTCAGTTCTTTCCGCCATTTCTTTGATTTAATTTTCATTGCTTTAAGCATTATCAGAAGTCTCATATTTTAATGTCTTAATTTTTCTGTGTTTGTTTAGTGTCGGGAGGCCAACAGCTAGGGGCATACTCTATTGTTGTTCTGACTATAGGAACCTACTTGATTTAGTATTTTTGTGTTCACGCTCATGGATGTACACGGCATTCCTATTTTTCCTAATGCCGGACAATAGTGACGTCACTGCTCCCAACGACTTTCTAAAATCTTTTTTCCGTTTATCGTCTGTTATTTATCTCCGGGGCAGATAACGCTTATCGAACGTCCATTTTAGTACCAAGTTCAATTTCCACCGCAAGCAGTTGGGCATCCGGGCAGTTCATAAAGCAATTACGTAAATAAAGAAACGTAATATATTGTCAAGAACTCAGTCAGAAATTGCCTGATATATCGATATGTCCCTAAAGGGTATGCTTCCATTAAAAAAAATCGAATTAGTAGAGTAACAACAGCCACCATCATGGTTATTTTAACGCATTTATTTTATTTTAATTTCAGAAATAACAGCAGCAGATGAACATCAAAACATTGTACATACACAGAATTACAGAACAGTGTGGAAACTCTGGAACTTTGGCGATGAACTCAAAACTCAGCAACACTTTTACAACCGATGATAGTTCTGACTTAGTAGCCATCATCACTGCGCGGGGGGCTTAAGTGCCCAGCTCTCCAGTCCATGAACCATTTAAGAGTATATACTCTCAGTCAGTGTCTTAAGTAATTTGGAGGAGGGGGAGTTACAAAATATAGAATAATTAAGTAAGAAATGATTGTCTCAAATTTATTATGACAGTTTGAACAAAATTGTTGAGATATTTTTATTTTATGGACTATCCCTGTGGTTTTCAAATTTATCCAGGGAGAGCACACCCCCTCCCCATTTAGCCAATAGTTATACCCACGATGTGAGAATTATTCTTAAAAGCAGAAAGCTTAACATTATATTGCTTAGTGTAGTATTTCTTTTTTTACAACAAACCAATTCAACTTATATATCTTGGCTATTTTGTTTTCATAAGCTAATTCGACTTATATATCTTGGCTATTATTTTTAACAAGCTAATTCGACTTATATATCTTGGCTATTATTTTTAACAAGCTAATTCGACTTATATATCTTGGTTATTTTTTTTACAACAAATAAATTCGACTTATATATCTATTAAACCGATAAAACAGCTAGTTAAGCAGAATCCTTTCTGTTTGTAAGCCGGAAAAAAAAGTCAGTTAAGCAGACTCTCTTCATTTTGTAAGATGATAAAACAGGCAGACTACCTTCTATTTGTAATCCGATAAACCTGCATTGAACAGAAATTCATTTTCGTGCATTACAGCAGACATGGATACCCCTGCGATGATAAGAGTTATATTGGTCTTTGTCACGAGGAATAGCATGCTATCAGCCAAGCCGACACCATTGCCAGTGTGTCACTTGTATGCAAATAATACCATTTATGGGATCTATACATTTGAACTAATAGTATATTTGTGTCTTAAAGACATCTACTTACCCAATCAACTGACGTGTCAATAATTGTTAAACCTCACTATAAGAAATAGGTTCGGGCCGGCGAAAAAATGTACGTATAATGTTAAAAAAAGTAACACAACTTTTTTGGGAGTTACTTTTATAAAAGATGTTCACTGATTGAACATCATTCAACCTATGGATTGTGTCCACCTGATCATAAACATCTCGTTGTTACCTGAATTGTACTCACCTCATGATTCGTGAAGTCATGAAAGAGGTCAAAGTCAAAACAATATTGTTGGCAGTAACTCGTGACAGGTTCATCAGAATCCCGTGAAACTTACGGTACAAAAAAACTCGCTGACCATATTATTGGATGCATATAAAAGATTGACGGTCCTCGAATAAATTCAGTTGAAAATTTAATGCACAATTTTGGTTCTTCTCACTACAGAAGAACGACACATCATCGTTGAATGCTTACAGACTGGACAATCACAAAGTGGTTAGACGTGCAGGTGATTTAACGTGGTTAGAAGCACCATTAGTCGCCCCTGGAGGCGATTTCAATAAACTAGCTCAGTGTCAGACCGGCTGCACAGTGGTAGACCCGAAGTTATAACTGCTGCACAAGACCCCGTTATACTCAGGAATCGATTTGCATCTGCGTCCTCCACAGCCCAGTCAATGCCAGAAGCTCGTCGAATTTCAGATCAAACGGCCAGGAACCGGCTGCACAAAGCTAGTCTTTGGGCTAGAGATCCTGTTCTTACGGACCATCATAGCGAGAACCAACTGTATTGGGCGAACCAGCATCGTCAATGTACCGTTGGAAATGACTGGTGACGGATTTATTTAGTTTAAGCCTGAAAATTTCGTCATGCTAAGGCTGAAACATTAATTCCGTAAAATTAAATTTTGGTACACGTTTGAAATAATGTTGGACAGAGTCCTACATAAAAAATTATTTGAGTGTTCAAGAAATAGGCATAGATGGAAAAGACATCAGACAGATTAGAAATATATATTTGGAACAAACTGCACCAATAAGGTGTGAAAACAACTGCTCACGATACATTTAAATAAGTATATTTAATATATACACAGATAATATCTTTAAACATAAATAAGGAATCCCAGGACTCAAGATCAGTGGAAAAATAATAAACAACCTCAGATATTCAGATGGCATTGTTCTTTTAGCAGAAAGTAAACATGAACTACAAAGATAAGTATATTAAGTTGATAAATCAAGCAAAGAATATGGACTGGATATAAGCATTAAAAAAACCATGATATCATCAACGTCACAGTATAACAGGTGCTAAACATAAATGGAAACTACAACAAGTAGAACATTATCAATATCTTGGACACATAATCACAAATGATGGCAGATGTGAAACAAAAGTTAAAAGGAGAATGGGAATGGCTAAAAGTATGCCTACTTTCAATGACATGAGAAAAATATTAACATCAAAACAAATTACAAACAAGCTAGCTAAAATTGAAAATTATAAAGTGCTACATCTATTAAATCTTAATGCATGGCTCAAAACATGGACAATAAACAAACAATTGGAAGACAGAATTGATACCTTTGAGATGTGGATATATAGAAGAATATGGAGAACATCATGGAAAGAGAAGAAAATAAATAAAGAGGTTCTAACCACACTTAATAGAATAATTATTAAAGGAAATAAAGATTAAGCAAATAAAATATTTTAGACACATTAAAAGACATGGCACCTGGTTGAAGACCTTGCTTGGGGGTAAAGTCGAATAGAGGTGAGCGAGAGGTAGGTATAGATAGTGTGAGAGTAACATCACAAGATGGACAGGGTACAGTCTAGCTGAGTGCTCCATCAAAACAAGAGACAGGGAATGTTAAGGGAGGTCTGTTGCAGGCAACTTTCGTTGCGGAAACTGCACTTGATGATGATGTAAATAAGGAAATTTGTTATAAAAGGGTGCACTATAAAGGGATTCGATTTTACTGTTAACTACCATCCCTCTTTCAAATAAAGCATACATTTTATCAATCAATATGCTTAAGTTTAGATTTAGATATGTTGACTATGACCTTCGCATACCGGACATATCAATAGGTGCTCAGCCCTCTGTGATTATATTCTGTAAATATTTCAATACCAATAGGTGCTCAGACCTCTGTGATTATATTCTGTAAATATTTCAATATCAATAGGTAGACAAACCTCTGTGATTAGGCCTATATTCTGTAAATATTTCAATATCAATAGGTACACAAACCTCTGTGATTAGGCCTATATTCTGTAAATATTTCAATATCAATACCGGTAGGTACAGGTCTGTGATTATATTCTGTAAATAGTTCAATATCAATAGGTACACATACCTCTGTGATTATATTTTGTAAATATTTTAGGGTATCGCAACTGATGGTTCCGGATATGTGTTTTTTTAATGAAAATGTATTAGATGTTCCCTTCGGGCCACGACTATCCTCATTCCCAATTCGCACATTCTCGAAGTTGACTCATAGGCCTACTCGTGTATCTCACAATCATCAGATTGTGCGGATTCACCAGGGGTATTAAGTATGTCTGCTTGTTCCATAGGATGACCATATGTTATGTTGACAAGTTTAGCTAATTTACCGGTTCGTTCGTGTGTTCAGGAACAAAGATGCGAATGATTTTCCACGGTGTGGCCCACTTTTAACCTTTTCCAATGCCCCCACCCATCGCCTACGCATATTACCTGTTTTTATTTTCTGAATAAATCCGTGACCATCGACGATATAAGATTTGGCGACAGTAGGAATCATTATTCGAACATGACGTACGTATTTGCCTTTTCTCGTGATTTTCATCGACGTCACAAAGTGACCCATGAAAATCACCGGAAATACGTCACTTTAAAACGATTATTCCCAATGAAACAGCATGATTGTATATACAATTGACGAATGACACTATCAATCAATCATTCTATAAATATGATAAATATATACATTTAATCCATTAGCATAGTGTCCAGAAGACAAATTTATACATTCATCAATAAATATACGTATCAAAGAGACCGAAAACTGATAAATAAAATAAGTATAGATTAGATAAATTATTTACAAGAACGTATTGCTTTGACGTTTAGATTATAACAACGTGTAACTACAAATGTCAAGAATCATGGATGCATTTGGCGGAGGCATAACTTGCAGACGTCTACTGTACTTTGCTCAATATTTCTATTGTGTTGGAATATTTATGGCACCGCTGATGTCTATTAATGCACAAGAAGTAACTTTACTAAGACAACAAGCTTGTAACTATTCCAACCCAAGGAACAAAAGTTTCACATGCTTTTGTGAAGATGTTCTTGTGAAGTGTGTCGCTCTTGAGACACTTCTGACTGCTGTGCCAGTTCACATCTTGGAGAACGTGACAGATTTGTAAGTACTACATTGTTATATGTTCATTTTTGTTTTGTTTTGTTGTGGTCGATCTCCCTGACGTAGCAGTTAAGCTGTTCGCTTTGCGCTTAAGAGATCGCGGGTTTGAATCCCGCTCGCGATTTTTTGTTTATACAGTGGATTGTCTTGAGATCTCTAGGGATTATCCCTTGAAGATACGGAGTTGCTTGCTATGAGTTGTACTCTCGTCAGGCTGCATGACTTCGCTGAGATGGATAGAGCACACATGGATTGTAACCAGAGTATAATGAAGTGAATTAAACACGCCTTTTGTACCCTTTTAAAAGCCACTTTAAACAAAATTTGTTTCATTTTTAACATGTATGTATACAGTATTAAAGTATGATGTTTGTCACTAGTTAATGCAACATTATATAATCAGCATAGATCAGTGGTTATGCTACTACTTGTATGCAATATTATCATTGATTTTATGGCTGACAGTAAGAAAGAACTTATTCTAAAAAAAATAAAAATTGGTAGCATATCCTATCCTGGACGTAGCTATCAACCCTGCATTTGTTGGCTGTGGTGATTTCTTTAGGCAATATAAATACGTTCAGTAGGTTGCCATTGCTTTCTGAACGTTCCGGATGCACAATTGCCTGTGGTGAGGATCGAACTCGGTACCATTGCCGTCAAAGACGCGCGCTGTACCACTTCGCCACAGAGCCGGACAACGAACTTATTCTAATATTGAAAAATCTTGCAAATTTTATGGTATAGAAATAAACATCGCGAAAAAGTAAAATAAAATTATAAACAAAGATGACAACACGACCCCAGTTAACATCTGGATAAATGGACAGAAACTAGAAATTGATACCTTTAAATACTTAGGATCTTATATGAGCAGCTATAGAAGCACTAACACAGAAATAAAGACTAGACTTGAAATATCCTCGGCAGTAATTTCTAGATTAAATACCATATTGTGTATATATTTTTAATAGGCCTAATAACTATTCTTATGTACGAATGTGAGAGCTGGACAATTGCAGCGGAAATGAAAAGGAGAGTACCGACTTTCAGAAAAAAAATGTTACAACGGATATTGCGCATCCAGTATGCATAAACGTGAAAAACAAAACAAATACTCTTGCAGGTCAACAAATACATCTCATGTCAGTGGTGATACGTCCAAGTCACAAACTTAATATTGTATAGCCACGTGATGAGTCACGATTCCCTTCTCAAAACTATCTTACAGGGAACAGCTGAAGGTTGAAGAAGAAGAGATTACAAAAAGGAAAGTATTGATTGATAATATTAACGCATGGACATGATTAAGATTCTCCATACTTAAACAAGGAACTGAAAATAGAGAGGAATGACGGAATTTTTTTGTGTTGATGTTTCCAGAGTTGCACCCGTACGACATTGAAGAATTATGGGTATGATGATGATGCGCGGCTAAGCCATTTGGCTTATATTCAAGAGATCGCAGATTGAATACCTAACTGGGGACGTCTTGTTTACAGTTGTATTTCTGCAAAGGTGCATGGGGTTTATCACTTAAAGTTAGAGTTACCTGTTGTAGGCTTGACAAATTGCATGCTGCCCAGTTAAGAGAACACAAGTTGTATCTGTACAATTTCTTGGGGGCTATCCATGAATTACACCACCACTTTTTCCTCAATATTTACACACGCCACCCCCCCCCCCCCCACCCTTTGTAGAATTTATTTTTGCAGAAAAATGGAATAAATAACTTCACGATTTTGAATAATAATTCGAAAAAAATTAAGTCAAACTATTTAGAATTCTTGGGGGTATATTGCAGGACAGTGCCACTAACACTGGTATATTGAAGAGCAAGGGTAATATAACAGTAGCTTCTATGCTTTGTGCAGACTCAGGTGGCTGGGACACACTAGGAGGATGGAAGATAGCCGAATACCGAATTATCTACTCTATGTAGGATTACATTCTGGAAAAAGATATCAGGGTCGACCTCTACTTGATAAATATGATACAGGTATTGATACGGAATCATGTTGATATGATGCCATGGATCGTGTTGTATGGAGTGAAGAGATCAGGAATGGTATAAAGACAAAGGAGAAAATGATAGCAATTAGTAAAGGGATGCACGTCTAAAAAGACTCACAAAGGAATACAGTATGTACAAGTGAGCTAATGAGTCCTTGTACACACTGTGGAATCATCTTATGACTGGTCTTGTGAGTCATATCTATCCTCGCCATAGATCGTATATTATATTTCTTATAGCGCAAGAATAATACTATCGTGAAAACGGTACCGCATTGCTCTCGGTGGACCCAGGTTTAGCAGATAACCAAAATCCTAAAAGTACTTACCGTAGTGAACCATGGAAACTGAAAGACAGCCGCTCTTGCTGTCGTTTTGGCCAAAACTTTTAGGTTCGTGTCCGTGAATAAGGAGGCTGTAGATGGAATGAGAAGTGCCTGCAAAGAGACAAGCAATATCTTCGAGACATCTACGTCAACACATCCAACAGCACTGTGGGTACATAGTGACCACACAAGTCACCAAACTGGTCACCACAATGTTGAGACTGTCGGCGCACAGTGACGAAAGGCATCTGTGCATTGAGTCCTGTACAGCAGCAACGTTGGAGGGTCTGCCAAAGCCAATGTCCGATATGGGTAGATCTTGTTAAGATATGGTGATCCCCAGGGCACACATAGAATCTGGAAAAGTTATGACGCGCCAGAGGACAACGTTGTCTATGTGAATAAATATAGTGACAACGAAGCTGCACATTATTCAGCACAAGCCCGACTAACGGAAGTGCTATTCATGCTCGAGAACACACAGAAACCACACGTCTCACCACAATAGACCCCATTCCAAGTAGGAGTCACGAATTTAGTATTGGATACACCAACTGGAACATGTACCCTTGGGTAATATACGCAATGGGTCAAAATACACATGCCGCACCTGGCGATGGATTGAAAGGCCATAGCAAGCCGACTAAGCCAGTGCATGAGAAATACACAGGTCAAATCCCAGGCCACCGACGTGTTTGACAAAGCAGGACCTCTTCTGGGAAGATCTATCAACCCTAAGTCTAATTCGATTGTCGCCGTTACCCACCACGGCTCATACCGAAGAAATTAGGTCTGGGAATTAGGGACACAAAGGGTGGTAGTGGAATGGTCTTCCTATACCAGGAACAGCTCGCTGGTTGCAAAGCACCTCGTCGAAGGAAAGATGAATATTGGGTGACCCAGGCAAACTATCAGCTAGTACGTGACATATACCCCTTTGAGTAGAAGACTTCATTAATAGGCATTACTTTAAGTCGAAATCTGAAGTCTCCTGGGTATGAAAGGAAGCTCAGAAAAACCACTCCACTTCACATAGGAAGTAAGAGCTAAGCGCTCGCAATTCCTGGGGTTATTCACAAACAGCAGACGAACACTGAACATTCTTGAGACTAACGGGTATTGAATCAGTCCGTTCAACGGCACCAAATCGCCTAGCAACTATTGAACACGCGTTCTTCCGTACTTGACTAACCGCATCTCCAAAAAAGATGCGATTTCATCAAGCCTTTCAAACCGTGCACACAAAGTCAACAGAACGGACCGATCGAGACAAGGACTATTACAACAACAACAAACATCCCGTACTGGTTCAATACGGACTGGTACAATACCCGTTAGACTCAAGAATTTTTAAAAATTTCCCTCTGGCTTCCTACTTATATTTACTTGTATAAACAATTATTCGAAGCAAAATTGTATTGTCTATATATGTTATCCATGTTTACAAGAAGACCTATCGGCCCTTTATAACTAATACGGATATTATGTTATATGTTTGTTGTTACTGAGGATATTTCACAAACCTGTACGGGATGTTTGTTGTTGTTGTAATGATCCTTGTCTCGATCGGTCCGTACTGGTGACTTTGTGTGCACGGTTTGAAAGGCTTGATGAAATCGCATCTTTTTTGGAGATGCGGTTAGTCAAGTACGGAAGAACGCTTGTTCAATAGTTGCTAGGCGATTTGGTGCCGTTGAACGGACTGGTTAGTCTCAAGAATTTTTAAAAATTGTCCTCTGGCTTCCTACTTATATTTACTTGAACACTGAACACAAAACTCTCTGACAATATTATTGATGCTTATAAAAGACTGACAGTACTCGTATAAATTCAATTGAAATTCAATGCGCAAGTATGGCTCATCTGCAATAGAACAATGACACATACTCATTTGACCCTTACAGACTCGACAATCAAATGTATAGTGGCCAGACAATTGAATGTGGATAGAAGCACCATTAGTTGCCATTGGAGGCGATTTGAACAAACTGGCTTAGTGGCAGACCGGTCGCGTAGTGGTAGATCCAGTCACAATTCCTGCTACCGCTTCATACGGCTGCGTCACATCAGGAATGGATTTTCATTTGCATCCTCCACGTAGTCAATGCCAGCAGCTCGTCGAATTTCAGATCAAACAGGAAGTAACTAGCTGCACGACGCTGGGATTTGGACTAGAAGACCCTACAGATGTCCCGTTCTTACTGACCCCTGCAGTAGGCGAACTAGCATCACCAATGGACCGTTATGAATGATTGGAGACGGGTTTGGTTTAGTGATGAATCATTTGGTGTGCTCCAGCGACACGATAGGCGGAGAAGAATTTACCGCATTGTCCGTGAGCGCTACGCCCTGAACATCGTTGATGTGACGCCTCTATTTGGTGATAGAAATGTACTGATGTGGTGGGGGGGGGGGGGAGACTATCACCTTCATGGGAAGAAGAGATCTGGTGCAAATTAAAGAACGACTGAATGCCGAACTGAAATTGTTTGTCCTCGCGTCCTTCTAATTTTGGCTGCACGATGGTCGATTTTTCAGCAGGATAGTTCTCAACATCATGTGACACAACTCAGCACCAAGTTCCTCACTGACAACAACGTCCAGATCATTCCGTGGCAAGCCATGTCATCAGACATGAACCCCATATAACACTTATAGGATAATATTCGACAGATGACTCCACCAACGAGACGTGAGCCAATATCCGACAGTTGTCTCTTGCACTGCGGGAAGAGTAGCCAATCATCTCACAACAACAGACCCAACGGCTAATCGGATCCATGTCAAAGAGATGTCCTACTCTGATAGAGGCCAGAGGATGCCATAGACCTTACTGAAACGGAGGTCCCAGTCGCAAAGAATAAAAGTTCAAACCAAATTTAATGAACATCATTTCATAGTTAAGATCTGAAAGTTTCTTCATGCCAAGGTTGAAACAGTAATTACATAAAATAAAATTTCGATTCAAGTTTGAAATTTGGTGTCCATTTACACTACAACAATGTTGCGTTTCTTTTTTGAATAGTATATTTCTGTTACACCTGATGAACGATTTTAGATTGACCAATGGTGACTACTTGGCTACGATATATTATTCTTTGTCATTAGCTGTGCCATTCAAATAAACATCTATTCACAATGGTGGATACGATCTGGGAATTATAGCATTGCGGATGGTCGACTATGGCCGTATATATCTCGGGTAAAAAGGGGGTGGTTTACCTAAAATTCACCTGATTTCTTTGTGATCAAAAGAAAATTCATTTTTAAAAAATAGTGTGGGAGGGGCTACCGGATGTTTTTGCTTGTTTCCTAGTACTAAACATTGTGCTTTAATTTTCTGAGGAGAAGGGGATAGGGGTTGAACAATTCAAACCCCCACCCTTATGTAGGTTTGGTCGTATGTGATCTTGTGTTTAATTCTTTCGTCATTTTGTTTCAGAGATTTAACTGGTAACGCCATTCAAAGAATCGAAGAGAATGACTTTCTCAAGTTGGAGCGGATTCAAAAATTGTAAGCCCTTGTTGTTTTGCTTATATTTGTGTGTGTGTATCCTTGCGTGTTACAAGAGTATATAACAGCTGGTTTATATATTGAGCATCACACTCCTCGTCTTCTAGTATTATATTCATTTGCACGGAAACGTTTAATCTGAAAGGAGTAATTATGCTTTTGAATATTCAGTAAAAATAGTGCAGGATTTGTTTATAATTTGCAAATACGCGATCTTTGAGAGTGAATTATTGAACAAGGAATAAGTTGTCCCACACCACAAACGCACTGGTGCACACACACCAAAGAAACACAGGTTCCAAAGTTGCAGGCCTGTGTATTAGGGGTCTATAGGTACTTATGGCTAAATCAATAATACAATACATTACAGTACAGTGAAGTGCAGTGCAGTGCAGTACAGTACAGTACAATATAATATAATATTGAAGCATCGATGATTTATTATTATAGAATAAATCACAGGTAGCAAACTGGATTTGAACCAGATTCGTTCAACTGGCAGCTATTCGCCTCGCAACTTTAGTGAACATGTTTTCCGTATTCGACTATACCGCATTCCAATGGAAAATATGTTGCCCCAATTGCGAGGCGAACAGGTGCCAGCTGAACGGACATGATTCAACTCTCGTTGTCTGCCTATGATTTTTTTTCTATGGGTACATATAAGAATTTTGGCGTTACCTTGAGTTCTGGTACCGGATTAAATCAACTGAATTCATATCTGTTGTGATGTCATTTGAGATTGTTTGTGACTCTTCCTTCCGGGGAGTCAGTCATAGTTATCTCTGTCTAGCTTCAAAGCTGTCCGCATATAATCATCATCAAGTGCCGTGCAGACTGGCGTAGCCGATCCTAGATCGACACAAATCTCTATATCCAGTATCATTTATCAAAATCGTTGGTGACTGTTTGCCATGCCACGATGTCAGACAATCTCATATTGTTTCACTCTGTCGTCCTTCATATTTCGCTTTCTATCTTGCCCGCTGTAACTAAATGTCGTATTCTCCAGATCTCCCTTCCTCATAATATGTTTACAAAAATATAAAGATTGTCTTTTTTCTGATATAATTGAACAATCCCGTCTGCATTGGATTCGTTCAGCACGTCCTCGTTAGATTGTATATCTTTTCATGTTGCTCTCAGAGCTCTTCTCTGTTGCCTCTAATTTTCCACTATCCTTTTTATTTATTGTACAAAAATCGCATCTATGTTAGAATAGTTTTTTGTTTGTTTTAGTTCCAAAGAACGCTCTCTCTCTCTCTTTCTGCTAGTAGGTATAGTTAACATAATAATTAATTAATAATGAAATAAAGCAAACAACTGCATTATTTAGAAGACCCACCCCTACCCTTTTTTTTAGCAATGTTGTATCTAAGGTCGCCTCGAATAAAATTCATAGTGTCATAGTAATGTTTTCTTTTGTTTTTTTGTTGATTTGTTCTCAAACTCCCACCAGATTTCTCTTATAGCAGAACATCGTCTTATACTAGATTTCAACTAGAACGTAGTCCAAAGGTGCAGTGTTACCACCATTTTTATTTGCGCTAATGACTCAATAAATCCGACTTTGGCGGTAATGTTAATTATAATAAATGACTAATAAACTAACAATATTTTTTCTATATACTGCTTATGTATGTTTGTATCTGCTGAATATGTAAGTATCGAAATGAATTCGTTGATTCTATTTTATCATTTTATTCTTCTCTCTTGCAGATCTCTAAAAGACAATAGGGTCAGTTATATACACGAAAATGCATTCAGAAATATGTACAAACTGGAATTTTTGTAAGTTTGTCTATTAACTATATAATTTATAACTGTTATGTTGTAGGCCCATTTCGTTATTTTGATGGCTTTTACCTGTAAAATATATACCTGTATAATAATATATCATCATCACCATCAGGTGGCGTAGGCGGTCATGGCTCTCCACAGCTCTCTGTCCACAGTATTATGTATCAAAGTCGTTGTTGTTTCTTTGCCGTGCCAGGTTGTCAAACTGTCTAATATTTTCTCACGTTGTCGCCCTCTGTCTCTGGTGCCTTCAATCTTGCCTGATGTGATTATGTTCTCTAAACCTGCCTGTCTCATGAAGTGGCCAATAAAAGAAGATTGCCTTTTTCTTATATTGTTGATTAAGGTCCGTTTCGCATTTAACTCTTTTAACACCTCTACATTAGTTTTTCTGGCAATCCATGGTTTTCTCAGCATTCTTCTGTAGAACCACATCTCTGTTGCCTCCAATCTCCCCCTTTCCAGTTTGTTTATTGTCCAAGACTCGCACCCATATGTTAGTATAGGGGTTATATAGCACAGCAGAACTCTCTTTCTCACCTCTAATGACAAGGTCATATTACATAGTATATTTTTCATTTTTCTGAATGTTGTTTTTGCCTGTCCTATTCTGCATCTTATTTCTGTTGAACTTCTTCCATCTGCTGTAATAATTGTACCTAGATATTTGAATTGATGGACCTGTTTTAATACTATATCATTCACTATGATCTTGCAAGGTGTGTTATTTTCTTTCTTTGAAATAACCATTATTTCTGTTTTCTTGATATTTAGGAAGAGGCCTTTCTATTTGCTTTCTGTGACTACTACTTTAATTAAGTTTTGAAGGTCTTCCTCACTTTTTACAATCAGAACAGTGTCATCCGCATATCTCAAATTATTTATGTTATGTCCTCCCACTGATTTCCTGGGATATCTACTATTGCACGCAATATGTTTTCACTGTATAGAGAGAACAGGTCTGGTGAAAGCACGCATCCCTGTCTTACTCCTTGTTTTATTTGTTGAAAAGGGCCAAATTGATTTCCTACTCTTATTGCTGCTGTTTGTTGCGTACATGTTCTTGATTATTCTTAAATCCTTGCTGTCAATGTTCAGATTCTCTAGCATGTGTATAATTTCGCTATGTTGAACTTTGTCAAAAGCTTTAGTGTAGTCTATAAAACAGAGGTACAGATCTGTTTTTACCTCTATAGACCTCTCTATTAGTGTTCTCAATGTATAAATAGCATTGTTGGTGCCTTTGCCTTCTACAAAACCACATTGTTCTGGACGTATTTCTAAATAATAATATATATACCTGATAATAATATATACCTGTATTATATATTCCCTAATAACAAAGAGAAACTGAAACTGTTCAGTAAACACAATAAACTAAATACACTGATACAAGTCAGGAAAAGGAACAAGCAGTGCAGTCTGCGCTACCACTCTACATGAAAAAAAAAATTCCAGTTCAAAGATAAAAACCCAGACGTAAGGTAAAATCCAAGGAGTGGTAATACTGAATGTGGTATGGTCATTAACGTTGTTACCAATGTTGTTTTAGAAATATCCCCAGATCACATTGGAAAAAACACCAGACACTCCATACTAAATCTTCGCATGGTCAATGCCGTGAGGCATTGGTTATCATGTTTTTCTACAGCCTTCTATTTCGTGTGCTGTCAATAATTTCCATTACCAATGTTTTTCCAGGCCACAATGTCAAGCATACTCTCTCTGGATCTTCTTCTACCCCTCTTGCCAACTTGCCCGTTGTTAAAATGTGTTCCATCGTTTCTCTTCTCATTATGCGTCAAAAACTGTGGACTGTCTTTTTCTGCTGATGATAAACAGCTCTTTTTGAATTAACTTCTTACAAGATATCTTCATTACTTTTAAAAAATTTATTCATGGTGTTCTTAACATTCTTCTATAAAACCACATCTCTATTGCCTCAATATAATTGTTTAAAATTCTGCAGAGTGTCCAAAATTCACTTCCATACATCAAAACAGCATGTCATAAGGAACTAGTTAAATTTCGCAAATTCCAAACGAAAATTTACATTTCAACACATCCATAAAGCAATTCTTGGCTCAATACTTCTGTAGTTTGTCCTTGCTTTCAGGAGGAACATCATAGTATATATGACCATGTAAAAAACATATACGTTCTCTATACCATCTTGGACCGGAAATCACGCAAGTGCATGTGGATAGAGGAAGCAGGACAACTTACCCAAAGACCGCGGGGATTTCAGGGATTCATAAATAAGACTATGTTCTGGAAAGACTACTTCACATGACACACACACACACCAGAATACGTTTTATATAACTTCTAAGAACTCTCCGTATCACTTTATTTGACAAAAAAATATATTACTTAGGATGGTCTTCATCTTATGAAATATTGCCGTTGCCTGTGCAATTCTTAATTTTACTTTTTAATACATCTTCCATCAAATGTTATTAATGTAACTAATTATTTGAATATGCTGACTTGCTTCAGACCAATCCCATCTACTGTGATGTTGCATTCTGGAGCATGTTTATTTTTTGATATTACCATTTCTTCGGTTTTTCTGCTATTCAGACTAATCCCTTGTTTATATTCTTTTGCAATGATATTCATCATTTCTTGCAACTATATTTAATTTTAAACTATCAAAGCTGTGTAATCAGCGTATTACAGGTTGTTTATAATATGCATACAACTGATATTCCTTATTCCTGGCATATCTTGTATTGATATAATTATTATTTCACTGTATATGGTAGTGGAGAAGGGTGGGGGGAGGGGAAGAAAGATGCTCATTTTTCACCTTTTATCGTATTCTGGCAACTAGACTTAAATATGTGAGTCCAAACTGGCAGTAGTGTGTATATTATCCGACAATCTTACATTATTGTGGATATTGAAAACATATAGTTAGGTGTAGTTCGTAGAATGATACTTTATAAACACTTGTAACAACGCCACCTTTGCCCCATCAAACATGCGCAGAAAAAACATTTACGAAATCAAGGGAGAATTGACAAATACAAGAAAATAACTGCGTCACAGCTTGCCTTCACATAGTCAGTCGCATTGTGGGAAAATTATAGGACACATTGATTAGGCCTATGTATCTTAATGTAACTGTAATGCGACAAAAAACGAAGACAAGAAGAAGCAAATAAGAAAAAAAATCCATTAATATAAAGAATGGATGCTTAGATCCGTTGTGAAACTATAAGAACGTGTTGGTGCGCTATATAAAGTGCCGGACTATAATTTCGACTTCCTGCATCTATGAATGGCGGATATCGTGCATCTATAAATGACGTCTGGTTGTGCATCTATGACCAGCGAAGATCACACATCTATGACCGCCGAAGATCACACATCTATGACCACCGAAGATCACACATCTATGACCAGCGAAGATCACACATCTATGACCGCCGAAGATCACACATCTATGACCGCCGAAGATCACACATCTATGACCAGCGAAGATTGCGCATCTACGAATGGCAGAGATCATGCATCTATGACCGCCGATCTATGACCGCCGAAGATCACACATCTATGACCACCGAAGATCACACATCTATGACCGCCGAAGATCACACATCTATGACCGCCGAAGATCACACATCTATGACCGCCGAAGATCACACATCTATGACCGCCGAAGATCACACATCTATGACCGCCGAAGATCACACATCTATGACCGCCGAAGATCACACATCTATGACCGCCGAAGATCACACATCTATGAGCAGCGAAGATCACACATCTATGACCGCCGAAGATCACACATCTATGACCGCCGAAGATCACACATCTATGACCGCCGAAGATCACACATCTATGACCGCCGAAGATCACACATCTATGACCGCAGAAGATCACACATCTATGAGCAGCGAAGATTGCGCATCTACGAATGGCAGAGATCATGCATCTATGACCGCAGTGTCGGTTTCATTTTCCGTCAGTGATTTCATTGTCTCGTGTTTCCGTTTGTAATTCCTGAAAAGAAACATAACGTGACAATAAAATATTGATTTAAATATAATGCAACACGAGGGGCAGCGAGTGGGGGCAAATATACACACAAAATTAGACTGAGAACATTGAAAAATGATTAGGCCTATACCTCAGGGTTTAATAAAAATTTAAAAAAACGACCTGTCCTTGAACTGTCAAACTTCGTTGTGTGACAGAATGAGATGTTAGCGTCTGATGTAGTCACGTGGTGTATAGGGAAAACTCATAGTTCCGAAAAAGAAAACGCTGCGCATCTTTGCTCCGACTACCCCTACATTGAACAGATTGAGTGCCAGCACAGAACTTTGTTTAACCCCTGTTTGATGTGTTGAAATGCTCCCATTTGGTTATCGATTAATATGGCTGCTCTTTGTTGCCAATATATATATATATATATATATATATATATATATATATATATATATATATATATATATATATATATATATATATATATATATATATATATATATATTCTCTGACTATATAATGCAACTTATCCAGGACAGAAGGCAGTAAACAGACTTGGTCTGTTCTGCTGGTACTTATTCGCCATGCATCTTGAATCAACAAGTTTTCCGTCTAGTGGATTCCAATGTTTTACTATAACCCCGATGCTTCCTCATTTATACTATGAAATGTGTCTTCAGCAAGAAAGTGGGTTTGCCTTTAAAAGAAGAGGTCATTTAATAATTTTGTCTGCAGTTCCATTGTTTCTATGAGACTTTAGGTGACCTTTTTTTGGAAATCGTTATGTGCGATATGAGCTTACCCATATTTTGGTCTCTTCTATTTATAGAACTGAAAGTCATGTTCTGATTTCCTAAACAACACCCGCTCCCACCCCCAGATGAGGTCAAATTTGGCTAAAATAACGACAGCCAGCACTCCAGACAAATGTCCAAAAACTCTTGCTGTGGCTTTGCTGGTCATCAGAACAAATGTAGCTCCGTGCTGGAAATGTGTGCACAATTTTAGAATATTACAGCATCGTTTCCACTTCAACAGCATTGAAATTTGATGATGTGTACTGCTGTTATCATTGATGCTATTAAAATACCCCCCCCCCTCCTCCCTCCAGAAAACTGAACTGTGATATTTTGTGACACATTTCTTCTTCTTCTTTCTTTCTTCTGGAACTTGTTTATATATGATCAGACATAAATATATATTCACATGATTGTGTGTGTTGCTGCATGGCATGCTGATTGCTGTGGTGTTCCTCTGGACTGGTTGCCCCCGTTTTTGTTAGAACAAGATTGTGGTTTTGCTCAATTTTAGGAGGGCATGGCCAGTCTTAGTTTTCAACGTCAGTTGGCTGAAATAAGCTCAATCTCTGCAGCAAGGATCTGGCCTTGATTACCATGAAAGGTAAAGAGTGTTATTCTTTGCTCATATAGCAACATTATGACATTAGGGCTCAACCTCAACATGTCTTTTTTATATTGATAATTTCAGGTTAGAATGTAATAGATCAGATATTCTGTTTTATTTTAAATGTTTGTCTTAGGTGGTAATGTACACCACTTTTAACCACAGATGTGAGTAAAATTTTGGTTAATTCCAAGCTTGTTACAATCAAGAATATCAGAGGTCATAGTTCAAGCACAGTTATACATAAGAAATGCTAAAAGCCATGAATTCTCACCTCCAGTGTCAGCAAGGCGTACAGTTTGAAATACTTGGCATAAATTTCAACAAAATAAGAAAATATCTATCAATCTATCTATTTCCTAAACCCTTGGTTGCCTTTCAGAGTCAGGGATAGAAGAGCTTTCTGAAGATTGCCTTTCTTGTGTGCTGAGTATATTGTGGAATATGCTGCCTCTTTTATCTTGGTGGTCCATTGTTTTCGTGGGTGGCCTCTAGGTCTGCCTTCACTGTATCTGTGTATTATATGATTGCCGTGGTTCGCTGTCTGATGGTAGTCTGCTGTGTGCAAACCATTTAATCTGTTGTCTCTTAATATGTTCCAAGATTGGGTTGGTGCCGTTCTTTGTTTAATATCCTCATTCCTCATAGTCTCTTAGTGATATCTCTAGGATTCTGCGCAAACATGCCATTTCAGATGTCACAAGGTTGCGTTTGTCTTGTGCTGTCATCGTCCACGTTCGGTTTGTTAACACAGCATTGGCATAACAATAATTTTGAACAGTGTTATTTTGGTGTTTAAATCCACATTTTTGTTTCTGAAGATTGGTGTAAAGAAAATACCATCTATGCATAATTACTGTTTCCCCATTGTTGGTTTGTTTGTTTGTTTTGCGTTCGCTCCATTGTAATCAGCATGGATATCCATGCGATTTCCGCCTGGAGCGTGTTTACGTTGTGCTACCGTTATGCGCCTTGCAGGCCTAGCACATCCGATTTCGGAATGCCTTGACAATTCGGGTGGGCTACCCTAGCCTGTGACAGCCTCCCTATCTGTCACCAGGCACGCGTGTTTATGGTGACTCTTCGCCAGATGATTTTTTGCTCACTTCTGTCTCGTACGAGGTGTTCGACTGTCTATGAACTTGCCTTGTGTAATTGGACGTACTGTGCCTGTGCCCATTGGGTACTAAACCGTTTCTCATCCGTGAGCCTAGTTCCTTAGGAGGAAGAACTCAACAGAAGAGTTGGACCCTGGCTCTTTCGCCCTCTTAGCCGAGGTGTCGTTCACTGACATCGTGAACCCCTCGCCCAAGTTTGAGTCTCACACCACACGATTGAGAGCAAGGCGTTCTCGAGCTGAGCGACCTTGTCCTAATAGCGCCTGAGCCCATCAGGTACTGAACCCTTTCTCTCTGCAGGTGTATTTCCGGTATAGGAAAGCTTGACAGTAGAGTTGGGCCAGGACTGCTATCTTTGTCCCTTTTCTTTTGCCTGAGCCTATCGGTTACGGCACCCTTTCTCTTTGTGAGCATTTTTCCGGTATAGGAAGACTCGACCTTAGAGTTAGGCCAGGTCTTTTTGCTTTGCTGGACACCCATTATTGGGTATGGGTCTCTGCCTATAAGAAAGTCAAGTAACTAGAAGCTCGTCACGAGCTAACAGAGCTTGTAGTTCCCATTTCCGTAATTGTTTTCACTTTCTATTTTGCAGTTGGCGCTGCCCTCTAGCGCTGTTCTGCCCTTTCATTTTTTCATAGTACTCAGTATGAAATTTATCTGTCTTTCACCATGCATCCACCTTTTCATGCTTTTTTTTCATTGGCCGCACCTCCAATTTTCGGACTGGACTAACTAGCTTCACTGTATGTCGATAGTGTTACTGTATGTGGTGTTGCTGGTGGTGTCGGAGATATTGTCTGTCTCTTTTGCAGTCAAATCTCTTTCCATCTGCTACCTCCACACTCTCGGACACGATCCCCAAATGATTTGGCCAGAATCAGCTCGAGCTGCTGTTTTTCTGTTACCAGGGTGCACAGCGAGAAGGTATATTTGGGATCTTGGTTATCTGCTAACCCTGGGTCCGCCTAGAGCAATGCATTCCCTTTGCAACCCCCCCCCCCCCCCAAATGTTTGTTGTTATGCTACGTAGATGCTACATGATTTACTGTATTAACAGAAAAATATTAACATTTTTCAAGTCTGTGATCACAGGACAATCATGCATGCCTTTGTCAAATATTAAGATGTCTCTGTTCTATTTTAGGTACACTCATATATTTCTTATTTTTCCTCAGAAATCTGGAAAACAATGAGATTGGAGTCCTAGACCCTTCTGGACGTATATTTCAACATTTGTCATCATTACGGATATTGTAAGAATAATTTATTTTAATTTTGTCTATTAGTTGGTTAAGTAAAATGTACTGCTTATGGTGAGGTACGCTTCTTTCAACCATAGACATTAATCCATTTGATTATATCAGAGCTTTACAGCCATACAAAAATAGTGGAGGTCGAGGTTCTGGTAATCCAGTCACCATGACCTCTGGTTTGTTGTGTCTATATTTTATAGATCCATATTTATACTTAGTTCTAATGGCACACCATTGTTGATGGATAAGAGATAATGGAATTTTGGACAGGATATTTCAAGTGTTCTCAATCAACACTTTCTGTCAGTTGTGAACTTCTTCATACACATTTATTCTCAAAATTCTCCCAATTAACTTATTTTTCTTGTTTTCAGTTAAACATGTCTACATAAGGTCTGGTTTTCTTGATAAATGCTGCTGTATTTGAAAGATCCCCAAGGCTCCCATACTTCTTTCTGTGAATGTCTGTTTCTGTGGGTCAATACTTCTCCCTCAACTGGTTTTTGATGTAATGCAGTCTTGCAGGATATGTTGCTCATTATGTCTATTATCTTTTCTTAGGAAAATTATAGTTAATAATATCTACACTTGCAGTTAAGCATAAGGGTGGGAGCTTCAGTTATAATTCCGAGACCAGATGTATCACATTTGGTTGCGTTGACTCCATGTTTGTTAAATGTTATCTTGATGTTTTATATCCACCATTTTCTTGGTCTACCTTTGGCTTTATGGCTGTATATACATTTGTTATATGCTCTTTTTGGTATTTGGTTCTATTTGGTATTAAGGTTACCAATAATAGCAAACAGAGATGACAACACAACTCCAGTTAACATCTGGGTGAATGGGCAGTAACTAGAAGTTCCTACCTTTTAATACTTAGGATCTTATATGAACAGCAATGGAAGCACAACCAAAGCAAATGTCCAAATTAAATACCATGTGGAAGAGCAGAATAAATACATCAGTGGAAATAAATCGATATAAATCTCGAATAATATCTATTCCCTATTCTTTTATATAAATGTGAGAGTTGAACAATTATGACAGAAATGGAGAGAGAATACAGACTTTTGAAAACAAATGTTACAGACAAATATTGCGTAACTATTATATAGAACATTAAACCAACATTCACATGAGAAGCAAACAAGAACATCTATGGAAGTGGTGAGGCGTTGCAAACTTGTGTGGTTTGACCATGTGATGAAGCACGATTCACTTTCTAAAACTATCTTGCAGGGAACAGTTGAGGGTGGAAGATGAGTAGGAGGTCAGAGGAAAATATGGATTGATAATATTAAAGACTGGACAGATTATACACACTTAAAAAAAGAATTATCGCTGAAGACGAATGTGTCAGGCCACTAGTGCAAATAAAAAATGGGACACAAGGTATTACTATTCTCTGGGGGTGCAAAGGGAACGCATTGCTCTAGGCGGACCCAGGGTTAGCAGATAACCAAGATCCCAAATGTACCTCCACGCGGTACACCCTGGAAACAGAAATACAGCAGCTCGAGCTGATTCTGGCCAAATCATTTGGGGATCGTGTCCGAGAATGTGGAGGTAGCAGATGGAAAGAGATTTGCCTGTACAAGAGATAGACAATATCTCCGACACCACCAGCACCACCACATATAGCGACACTGTCAACATACAGTGAAGCTAGTCAGTCCAGTCCGAACATTGGAGGGGCGGCCAATGTAAAATGGACGTAAAGGTAGATGCATGGCGAGAGACAAATAGATTGCATACCGAGTACAATGAAACAATGAAAGGGCAGAACAGCGCTAGAGGGCAGCGCGAACTGCAAATAGAAAGTGAAAAGTCCCTAGGAAAGGGGAACTACAAGCTCCGTCAGCTCGAGACGAGCTTCTAGTTACCTGTGTTCCTTACAGGCAGAGACCCAGACCCATTCATTGGCGTTTGGTAAAGCAAGAAGACTATCCGATTGGCTCAGGCACAAAAGGGACAAGGATTTAGCCCTGGCCCAACTCTACTGTCAGGTTTTCCTACACCGGAAATACACTTGAAGAGAGAAAGGGTTCAGTACCTGATGGGCTCAGGCGCTATTGGGACAAGGACTCTCAGCTCGAGAACGCCTTGCTCTCAAACGCGTGGTGTAAGACTCGAACTTGGACAAGGGGTACACGATGTCGATGAATGACACCTCGGCTAAGAGGGCGAAAGAGCCAGGGTCCAACTCCTCTGTTGAGTTCTTCCCCTTAAGGAACCAGGCTCACGGATGAGAAACGGTTCAGTACCCAATGGGCACAGGCACAGCACGTCCAATTACACGAGGCAAGTTCATAGACAGTGGAACACCTAGTGCGAGTCAGACGAGAGCAAAAATCGTCTGGACGAAGAGTCGCCACTACGCGTGCCTGGAGACAGATATAGAGGCTGTCACAGGCTAAGGGTAGCCCACCCGAATTGTCAAGGCATGCCGAAATCGGATGTGCTAAGCCTACAAGGCGCATAACGGTGGCACAACGTAATCACGCTCCCGGCGGAAATCGCACGGATATCCGTGACGGTTACAAAGGAGCGAACGAAAAACAAACAAACTATTCTCTGGACTACATCCTGCTGAAAATCTAGTAGGACCATTGTCCTGCTACAAGAGAGATCTAGTTGGAGTTTGAAAATTAATGTAGAAGAAGAAACAAAGAATGGATAACAGAGAGGCATGGTGAAATTTTTGTGCTGATGTTTCCAGAGTAACTCTTCAACAACCCTGAGGGGTTATGGGTTTGTTGATGTTCTTGAAGTTGACAAACCATTTTATATTAGAATTTGATTGTCGGCAAATAGTAATTTGTTGATTTCATTATTAAGTTCCACATCAGATTTATTTGCAAAGTTTTTCTCTTTGTTGATATGAGCTTCTTTTATTATTCTGTCCATGTATATTTTGAAAAGTAGAGATGAAAGAATGCATCCTTGTCTTACTCTCGATCTTGTTTCGAAAAGTTCAGTTGTTCTTACTGCACTTTGATATTTTTTTATATAGACCTAATGCTTTTATATTGTCTAACAGCTGGCCTCTGATGTTATAATTTTCTAAGGTTTCCCAGAGAATATCTCTACCCTGTTGAATGTCTTTTCCTGGTATACAAATACCCCGGTACTGTGTTTAGACCTTGACTGTATTAAATTGCTGTTTCACTTAGTTATTTCAGTGTGGATAGAGCATCTGTACAGCTTGCCCCTCTTCTGAAGCCAAATAGAGCAAGACTCAGCTATGGCTCTGCGATGTATCGCATTCTCTGTTCTATTTTTCCTTAGATTTTACCTGTATGACTTAATAAGGAGATGCCTCTAATGATTCAAATTCCCTCTTACTACCTTTGTATTTCCATAGTGGTACAATTACTGATTTTTGCCAGCATTCTGGTAATTTTTTTTCTGTCCAGACTATTTTGAATACTTTGGCTAACCACTGAACACCTTTGTTTCTACATGCTTTTATTGCTTCGCCAGGTTCTCTTCTACTATTCTCTCCTTGTGATGTATTACTTGAACTGTTGTAAAGCATATTCTATTTCATGATTTAGTATATCTGGTTCTGTAGTTTCTAGATCTTTTAGATCGTTGGTAGACCTATAATCTGTTATAATTCTTGGATTTATTCTTTCCATTGATTGATTCATTCCATATTTCTTTCATATTTATGCTGTTCACTAAGGGTTTGCCATTTTGATTATAGATGATTGTTATGGGATTATAGTTCTGATAACCCAGTCTGTGCTGCCTGCCAACAAGGGGAGAGGTGATGGAGCCAGTCTTAGTCTGTTTTAGCTGCTTAGTCTATTGTGTCCTGAACAATTAACAGGATGCAATCAGAAGAGCAGAATGTGTTGTAAACTGTTAGCGTGAGGACATCATTTGTACTAGTTCCCAAGCTTGACATACCATCTAGTGTGGATTGGACCAAAAATTTAATAAACGCACTCTCTAATAATACGAGGCGTGTTCAAATGAAAACGGGACTTGTGGATTTATTTAAAAAGTATCATACGCAATTTAATATTTTCAACGGAATTGAACAAAGCAACCACTTGTGAATAAGAATGCACCTGGGTTCATCAGAAAAAATCTCCGTATGCATTTAGGCAAGCATCCCACTGTTTAGGTAGACGTCGAATGCCGTCCGAGAAAAAGTTGCTAGTTCAATTTCTTCCGAACAACCATGTGGGCTGTCCCAATTGACATATGGAATTCTTCTGCAAGCGAACGAATGCTCCGACGACGGTCAGTCAGTACTGCTTTATCAAGCACGGCTATGGCTTCTTCTGTTGCAACAATATGCGCCTGACCTGGCCGTGCAAGATCTGCCGTTAACTCACGTCCGTCTTTAAACATACGCACCCACTCCATCACTCTGGTCCTCGACAAACATTTGTCACCATATGCTGCCTTCATTCTCCGATGAATGTCTACTGCTTGACATCCTTCAAATGAAAGAAACTGGATCACAGCACGCTGATTCACTTTGGACGGGTTCGGAATCACACCCGCCATATTGTTAACAGTCTTCTGCAGCACATATGCATGCTGGGAAGATGAACACGTGACCGTATGTAAATTATTGGATACTCATTACTAGTGCAAAATGTCATCAATATCAGTGCGCTCTATCACGCGTGGTGTAACAAGTCCCGTTTTCATTTGAACACGCCTCGTACTATTGATTCTGCAGTATTTAGGTTATGTGTTTAGATCAGATGAGAGAACATACTTATCCATCAAGCTCTGTCATGATCTACGACAGCGAAAATGAAATTTTGGAGGACCCAGCACGACACTATGAAGAACAATCAAGAACGAGGCAATGACATGGGTATTAACACCACCCAAGAACTACAACTTGCAGTGAACCATAAGGCATGGAGAGACATTACTTATGCCCTATGTGCCATCCTTGGCACCAAAGAAACAAACTAACACCTGACTTTGAAATTATTAGCATGAAGAAAACAGGGGAAAGTGGTGTCAATATTAGAAGGCTAACACCAGACTTGGAAATGACTAGCCTAAAGAAAATAGAGGACAGTGGTGTGATTATCAGAAGACTTTAACACCAATCTTCAAACTGACTTAGCTGAAGAGAACAGGAGTCAGTGGAGTGTCATATTAGAAAGCTTTAAACATACTCTTTAGGCTGTCTAATATAAACACAGTAGGGGACAGTGGACTGACATTATCAGAAGACTTCAATGCTAGTAGATAAAATAAGATTATCAGAAGACTTCAAGATCAGAAGACTTCAAGATCAGAAGACTTCAAGATCAGAAGACTTCAACATTAGTGGATAGACTGATATTATCATGTCAATGCTAGTACATACACTGATCAAACCTAATTTATATGCAGCAATTTATGGTTTATGTTGCATATAATTCATAAAGGCTTATTTAAGATGTATTCTATACCCCCCTCTCTCCTTTCATTTTCAGGTCTCTACAGGACAATGGTATACATAAAATTAACAAGTACTCTTTCCTGACTCTAGTTGCATCTAGAAATACAACTATTGTGTAAGTTTGTCTACATATACAGTATAGTGTACAGTTACAATGTACATTTGTGTACAACTATTGTGTAAGTTAGTCTACTGGTACAATATAAATTAGTGTAAGCTGCAATGCAAGTTTGTGTACAACTATTGTGTAAGTTTGTTTACTGGCACAATATAAATTAGTTTGCAGGTGAAATGTAAGTTTGTGTACAACTATAATATCATTGTGTACACACCTACAAAAGAGGCCTTGGTGACTCAGTTATTAGTGAATTGGTTTCCTGTTCAATTTTCAGTTCAATTTACAATATTTTTTAATGACCAATGGTTCCTAGGTAGGTCTAAGAAAATAGGTACCAGATCTTCTGAGACAGTAAAGGTGGCAGATATGATATTGACCATATAATCCCATGTATGTTGTTGGTCAATGAAAATTATGCATATATCATCATATTCCCCATATGCCTCAATGGCACAGAAAAGGAAAATCTACTTTTTTACAACTACAATGCAAGTTACTGATAATGATAATTATGAAATTACTTTTACTGCTTAGTATAATTCTTTGAAAAAAAAGGTTGAAAAAAGTGTGGAAAAAGGTAAAACAAAAAGGTAGAAAAGAGTACTATTAGGATCTCAGAAAACAATCCACGCTATTAAAAAGTTGTGTGAGCGGGATTATAACTCTCTACCTCCTGAACACAAATGAATGGCTTAACCACTATGATAACTACAATCACGAAATAACAACATTTATTGATTCATAACTGATTTTTTGGATACTGTCTAAATAATGCAAGTACAACTACAATGTAAGGTTGTGTAAAATTACAAAACTATAATGAAGTAAGTTCTTTTTCTTAATTATAGTATTTGTCGCTTGTTTGTTTTGCTACTGTGGCATTCTCCATTTTGTTGGACATCCTCTTAAAGTTTGGTTATTTTTACAATTACAATGTACCTCGTAAGTTACTGCAAAACTACAATGTGTTATTTTGGTACTCCATCACATGATGATGATGACCATTTGTTACATCCACTTTACAAAATTCAGTTAGAGTTATATCCTTGACTATGAGTTCGTAGATGGCTAATAAGCCCTGATCTGACCATAAATGCCCTTAGAAAGTTAGAACATGGGATGACCACGATATATGGTTTTTGTTCTACCTGGGACATTCTAGCTCCTCTCCACTGTTGGGTTGATATAATTCACCTATTTTCAGAAGATGCTGGGCCATGTAGCTCTTTTTTGTACAAGTTCTTTCCATGTATCTTTGTCTATTTAAGAGGCTTTCAGTAAGGTCTTTAATGAAATCCTTGTAGTGCTTCTTTTGGCCACCTTGAGATCATATGCCCTTATGCAGCTCACCAAAGAAAATTACATTTGGCAGGTGATGATCTGGCATGCATATCAGCTGACCCACTCAATGAATCTGTACATCAGAATAGTGTCATTGCTAGGGACACCAGATCTGTCAAGGACAGTGGTATCCGGAATCTTGTCTTTCCACCTGATATTCATAACTTTTCTGAGACAAGCTATGTGAAAGAGATCGAGCTTCCTCATGTGTTGGAATATGCAGCCCATGTTTTGCCAGAGTATAACAGCACTGGAAGTACCACTGCTCTGTAAATTTTCAGCTTTGTAGGTTAATGCTATTTCTATGCCACACATTTACATACAGTCTGCCAAAAGTGTTGCATGTCTTGGCAATACTGTTATACACTTTATTATAAACAGTGGGATTTTGTGACAGTGTACTACCAAAGTATATGAATCTATTCACAACTACAATGTAAGTTACTGCACAACTACAAGTTACTACACAACTACAATGTAAGTTACTGCACAACTACAAGTTACTGCACAACTACAATGTAAGTTACTGCACAACTACAAGTTACTACACAACTACAATGTAAGTTACTGCACAACTACAATGTAAGTTACTGCACAACTACAAGTTACTGCACAACTACAATGTAAGTTACTGCACAACTACAAGTTACTGCACAACTACAATGTAAGTTACTGCACAACTACAAGTTACTGCACAACTACAATGTAAGTTACTGCACAACTACAATGTAAGTTACTGCACAACTACAATGTAAGTTACTGCACAACTACAAGTTACTGCACAACTACAATGTAAGTTACTGCACAACTACAAGTTACTACACAACTACAATGTAAGTTACTGCACAACTACAATGTAAGTTACTGCACAACTACAAGTTACTGCACAACTACAATGTAAGTTACTGCACAACTACAAGTTACTGCACAACTACAATGTAAGTTACTGCACAACTACAAGTTACTGCACAACTACAATGTAAGTTACTGCACAACTACAATGTAAGTTACTGCACAACTACAATGTAAATTATTGCACAACTACAATGTAAGTTACTGCACAACTACAATGTAAGTTACTGCACAACTACAATGTAAGTTACTGCACAACTACAACATAAGTTACTACATAACTATAATGAAGTTACTGCATAACTATAATGAAGTTAATGCACAACTACAATGTAAGTTACTGCACAACTACAATGTAAGTTACTGCACAACTACAATGTAAGTTACTGCACAACTACAATGTAAATTATTGCACAACTACAATGTAAGTTACTGCACAACTACAATGTAAGTTACTGCACAACTACAATGTAAGTTACTGCACAACTACAATGTAAGTTACTGCACAACTACAACATAAGTTACTACATAACTATAATGAAGTTACTGCATAACTATAATGAAGTTAATGCACAACTACAATGTAAGTTACTGCACAACTACAATGTAAGTTAATGCACAACTACAATGTAAGTTACTGCACAACTACAATGTAAGTTACTGCACAACTACAATGTAAGTTACTGCACAACTACAATGTAAGTTACTGTACAACTACAATGTAAGTTACTGCACAGCTACAATGTAACTTACTACATAACTATAATGACGTTACTGCATAACTATAATGAAGTTACTGCACAACTACAATGTAAGTTACTGCACAACTACAATGTAAGTTACTGCACAACTACAATGTAAGTTACTGCACAACTACAATGTAAGTTACTGCACAACTACAATGTAAGTTACTGCACAACTACAACATAAGTTACTACATAACTATAATGAAGTTACTGCATAACTATAATGTAAGTTACTTGACAACTAGAATGTAAGTTACTGCACAACTACAATGTAATTTATTGTACAACTACAATGTAAGTTACTGCACAACTACAATGTAAGTTACTACATAACTATAATGAAGTTACTGCATAACTATAATGAAGTTACTGCACAACTACAATGTAAGTTACTGCACAACTACAATGTAAGTTACTGCACAACTACAATGTAAGTTACTGCACAACTACAATGTAAGTTACTGCACAACTGGGAATAGACTTGTGATTCCAACCAATTAAGTTCTGGCGTTATGACAAATACTTCCATTGTGAGACTGCTTGTTGCTGAAGTAAAGGCTCCACTGGCTTCGTGTACTGTTCTTCCATGTGATCTAGCAGTAAAGGTCCATGCACATCAGTGGTGAAGGATGGCCGACGCGTCCGTGTAAATCACATCTGTGTCATTCATTATCCAATTTGTTACCAGCTAAAATTGAAATGGGACAAGAGGTATCCTTTCTGTATGCCATTTCAAATTTGAAAACTATCATTCAGCTTACCATTATGCACCACCCAGCATGTCATTCCATCATATAGGCCTATATAGCTTTTATTAGATTTCCAAGTTTCTGTTGGGTTTGTTTTACTGTTTACTTATCATCCTATAGGATCTCATTTATGACCAATGTTGACATTTTTAAATGTTAATTGAGTCTGTAGTGGATGATTCTAAGTTATAAAATTCTAACCCGAAATCAATAACTTGTTTTATATTTTAGGATTTTTCAGTGGTGGGGTTGTTAGTGTTAAGTCTCACAAGTATAACTTTCTCCAACTTGTTCATGATTTAAAAGTCAATCATTCACATTGTACTGAAGATGCAAATTGATGTATTAGTGGTGTCAAAAAAATCAGAAATACTTGAATAGCAATGTCATACATAGGATATACTTCAATGAATTAATTATTATTACATTTTACCATCTAGACTCACAGACTCCCAAATTAAGATAGAAAAATGCATGGGTACATGTTCCTAAAATAATACCAGACTTTGAAAATTGTCTACATGGGTTTCCATAGAATAAGTTGTAGTTCATGTGAGTACTCATTGTATATATACATCATTATTTTCTGTGTCAGTTCTGCTACAAATTGTAAACACATCTGCTAATTCTAATCATAACTGATCATCATACATGAATTATGATTAACTATTGCAAACTGTTCAAAGAGAAATTTAGTATTATGTTGATTGCTTTAAACAAATATTACATGCATTCCTTCATATTAATAAATTTTAAATACTGAACAATTTGTATTGAATTTGCACAAATCTACACAAAACAAAAATATCACAGAAAAAATATAATGTCATCGGAACTTTGCTTATGCTTCGGAAACCTGTGTACACACTTTTCAAAGTCAGATGTTATTTTACAGACACATACTGGTGCATGTTAATCAAGGAGTGAGTCATAATACTGATCAACTTGATTGTCCAAAGAATTTTATGGATAGGCTATGTTGCTCTTGTCATGCAAGTTTCAGAGGCAATGAAGAAGCAGATTCATTGACGGCTATGCTGTCATTGATGGCACCTAAGATATAGAAGAAGATATAGAGAAGATATAGGACTGACCTAATAATAGCAGTCATGGATTTTCTACAGCTCATTTCTACAGAATGAAGAAGACAATGCTGTAGGTGATACTGCACACATACAAAAACTGACAGAAATAGGGATAATCAGAGCTGAGGGGAGATAGTATATCCTCTCTGGAAATATCTGAAGATAACATAATTAACATCTGACTAGGACTTTGAGTGTGCATACTCTTTGATGGCTACTGGAACAGAAAGCGGAGCCCTTATGGGAATGTCTCATATTCTATGATGCTGTTTCTAATCAAAAAAATTTTAGTAACAATGTCTAAAATAAATATTTTAATTTCTCGAAATAGAAGTATAATGTTCAGTGGAGCAAACAAAATATGTTGATATATTTTCTAAGACAATAATGTAATGTCTATTTGTTCCATCTTCAATTAGAGAACTGAAAGGAAACAATATCACATGTGACTGCAATGTCTTCGCATTAAAAACATGGGAAGAAACTCTCCCTCACAACAGGGCAATTGAGATACGGAATTTGACATGTAAAAATGATGCCTTAAAGAGACCATACAAACAAATAGACCGCTCAGAATTTGGATCATGCAGTGGTAAGTTGAGATTCTGGCGGTTAAAGTTCATGATTGTTATAGGATAACATTTTTTGGATATTAATCATCAGCAATCACCTCACAGCTTCCTGTGCATCAAGCACATTACTTTAATAAACAAATTGATGGAAAAGATACAGCAAAATCCTAAGATTAACTTCTCAACTGTTGTGGGATTTTTTAAAGTTTGGGCAAACAGTTGAGTTAATGATAAATTACTAATTGGTTCACTAGAGAGATTTTTTTTTAATTTTCAGGGTCTAATATTTTTTTAGATTTTGTTACTGTTGCAAATCCATCACAGGAACAAGAAAAAGTAAGATCGACTTCTAAATATTCCTATATTTAAATTATTATAATATAGACCTATATACCGGTAGGTATATATTTTAAAACAGAAATGGACATAGAATATGAATATCATCAGTGTATTAGGGTTCAGTGTATATATATTAAGGTTCAATACATGAATCAGTGACCAAATCACATGACAACAATCTAATTTTTAAATTTCATACATTATCGCACAAAGCTTCCATGACTCCAAGATTAAATAATTGTAGGCCACTGTAAGGAAACCGATCTAGCAATTTGTGTGCAACACACTGGCCATCTACCCCCACTCAATATGTAGTGTGCATATCGAGTGATGAGTGGCTCTTATCGCGTAACGCATAAAATGTTGGATGAGTCAGTATATGCATATTTATCAAAATTTTGTTCCATTTAATTTTGTTAACTTTTTTGTTCCATAGAAACCTGGTCACTGATCTCTGTAGAGTACCTATATTTATTTTAATATTTAAAATTAAAAACTAAATGTAACATCTAAAAATAAAAATACCGTAAATTCCCTGCCAAGCATCCCTTCCAGTTTAGTATCCATAGCAGCCAACTCTGGACCATGGTCACTGGTATGGGTTGTGCAGACAGTTATGCATTCCCCACCATCCAAGGGACTCCAGTTATGCAGGTCTAAGGTGTGCATGATTCTTATCTCTGCTAGTGAATTGTCACCTTCTGCACAGAGTTGCTTTTCACCATACCTCATACGCCATCTTCTGGTAACAGGGGCACCATATACACATTGGCAGATAGAAACATGTTAAGGATTAGCCAAGGCTGTAGATACAATTATATTAAGAAGATCGGAGGGTTTACCTAAACAAAATTGAAATGTACTAAGAGTTATGTTAAAATTTGCTAAGGGGGTTTTAAACATTCATTCCCCCCTCCCCCCAATTATATGGGTG
Organism: Meghimatium bilineatum; assembly: GCA_034231615.1. NCBI lineage: Eukaryota > Metazoa > Mollusca > Gastropoda > Stylommatophora > Philomycidae > Meghimatium > Meghimatium bilineatum. The sequence goes on from CM067311.1 coordinate 27,568,559, forward strand.
GCCTGATTGTAGCTTATTTGACTACACCAGTGTAATGGGCAATGCTGGGTTCTCTGAATGTTGCATGTCAAAGGAAAATGTAATTGTACAGATGAAATGCTGTGGAGCTTGCACAAAGGAAAGCTTCACTATATTGGCATGCCATCTACTGAGATTTTAATGTTGCATAATTGTCTTTCCAATTGGACAATAGTGAAACCTTCAGACCTTCTGCATACGGTTATGAGAATGATAGGGGCTATGTCTTATTTTGTTTAAAATGTCATGTTATTACTATTAATGTTGAAATACAGCATGACAAACTTAAAGACAGCTTTCATTTTGAAAAAAGTAATCATTGTTGCCTTGTTGGCATTTCTATGGTATATTTTTTAGAATCAGTTTGAAATAAAATATATAGGCCCTAATACTAATTCTTTTTTAAAAGTATTTTTTATTTTGCATTCGTTCTTAACTCCCATTAGATATCTCTTGTAGCATGATGTTCCTAATATATTTCCTGCAGGACATAGACAAGAGAACAGAAATATGTTGTGTCTGTGTTTTATTTGAGACAATGAACCAACACATCTGACTTCAGTGTTAGTAACTAATTATATGTTCAGGAAACAGTCACAGTTTAATAAGCAGTTTATAATAATTTGTTCATATTTTTTATCTGATAACCCCAATGAAAGGTGGTAATGGAATGTTCTTCCTACATGAGGAATAGTTTGCTGATTGTAAAGCGCCTCCTCGGAGGATACACGCACAATGTGTGACCCAGATAAACTATCAGCTCATCTCCTGACATACACCCCCTCTGAGTAGAAGGCTCCTTCAATAGTCATTGCACGAAGTTGAAAATGGAAGTCTCCTGGGTATGAAAGAATGTTCTGAGAAACCACCCCATTACACATAGGAAGTAAGAGCAAATTGCTCAAATTCCTGGGATAGCACCAAACCAACCAACCATCTGGTAACCATTTAACTTTGACTGAATTATCTTTAACATTGACTCTGAATTACCTTTAAAGTTGACTCTGAGTTACCTTTAACATTGACTGAGTTACCTTTAACATTGACTCTGAGTTATCATTTAAGTGGATCATCTTATCTATGATGTATATGGGACTTAAGTATGTTGTGAAGCATATCACATATATGATACTTATTGATATAAAGAATACAGTTTGTTCACTTAGAGTGATTCAATTTGTATTTTAAAAACAAATTATCAAAACTATGTTTCCTGTTAGGGAGTTGCAGGGAAGTGGTACTTGTAGCTGTGTGATAAAGGCCATTGCTATTGCCATGTGATGTAGGTTTCAGAGTGAGCTTTTTAATTTACCCTTGACAGAAAAAAACCATGAGTCGAATGCTGAGCTTCATTCATGTGAAACCAACAAGAAATTTATGTAATAGAAAATAAATTTAATAACAAAATATTTTAGAAACTTAATTATTTGTGCTGATAGTAATGTAATATTTGTATTGATGCAGATAGTTCTTGGAAAGATGGAACTGAAACATCCAAGCACCAGAAATTGTTAAAAAGTATTAATGGAAGACACTTGTTATTGAAAATGATTGACTTGAGAGAAAAAATAGGTCATGAAATAAAAAATGAGATAGTGGATGTGAAGATAAATATTGGTAAATTTATGGAGAAGAATTCAAATAGGCTGTATAATAAGAATAGAAACTCAGTCCAAGAAGTGGAGAAGAGTGGTATAAATCCAGATGTAGGCAGCAAGAAAGTGGTAACTACTCGAGAAAAACAAGATAAAAGAAAAGGATCAAAGATAGAAAAAGACAAACACAAGGAAGCGATCAATGGAATTCTAAAAAATGTGAATAAAAACTGGAAAATATTGCAATCAAAAGAAGAAAGAAGTTTTAGAAGCAAAAATAAAGAAACACATAATGTTAGTTCTATGAGAAATATAGGCCTAGGCCTATACAAAGAGCATGTTGTAAACAAGAAGAACAAACAGCATAGTAGACATCAAAGAGATACCCCTGAAGAACAAATCAAAGACAAAGTAGACAAGGCTCAAAATGATGGCAACAAACAAGCCAAAATTGATATTGATGGTAAGATTTCTGACTAGCAAAGAAATAGGGGCCTATTGTATTAGCTTCCAATATTATTTTCTTTTATGACTATTAGAAAAGCAAATTAAATCTAGGCTTACTTAGTAATGTAGGCCTATGTTAATTACTAGTAGAAAAGTAAGTTAAATCTACTTAGTAATGTAGGCCTATGTTAATTGCATATTAATAGTGGCACTGCATAGTTTTTTTAGAGCACTTTGTATGTAATTATGTAATACATATATAAACACTACTTTTTTTCTTTAAAAACTGTGGCTGTGCTGTGTGTGTTTTGATTAAAAAAATGGGATTTTCTTTCAACTGTGTGCTTTAAAATTTAGAAAGATATTAAATTCAAGTAAAGGTATACAAAAAATTGTTTTCTTCTTTTCATTAGTAGACATCTTCCGTCTTTCCAGACTATAGTATTATTGTTGTGCTATAAAAAATATAATCTACTGTGCATGGTGATGATGTATGTGACTTACAAGGTAAAAATGAGTCACATAGAGTCTTCCAGAGTTTAGGAACACCCTTCAGCTTTATCTATGTCTTAATTTATCTGTTTACATTTTATGTATACTGTAAGTGATATCCATGAAATTGTGTGGCAAGTGGAAAAGAGCGCTGGAAATAGTAATAATAGTTGTGTCTTTACACCAATGGCGTATGAAACTTTGTAGCGAACCTGATTGAGATTACTTGCTAAACACAAATGATAGGATCATTACAGAGAGAAGAGCCAGAACATTTACTGCCTGTAAGCAAATAAACTTTAGCAGTGACTGCTGCCCTCTCAAGATGCTCGCTGAGACTAGTTACTAAGACACTGAGTTCAATGCCCAGTCCTTAGTAGGTAGATGTACAGTATTCATGACACCTAACCACTACTTGTAGTACAGCAGATGGAAGTACAGTATTCATGGTACTTACCCATTACTTGTTGTCTAGTCTCTGCAGAGATAATGTATAGGCCTACACACTCTATAGACATGACCATTTATTGAGTGAAGGATGAATGTTAGGTCTACCATTTAACTTATTGTTGATACTATTAATAATCTTTTCAGTCCCATATAGAGCACAAGTCAACAGCAATAATTTGTATGCCCTGTCAATCACTTTTATATCTTTCTTCAGATTTCTTCTACATTAAAAAAATAAATTTTGTTTCGTCAACTTTCCTGGGAATTTCAGAATAAGTCCTACCTTTTTATATTTTCAGCTGGTTTTGTTATTGGATTTTCTATTCATTATTTAATACTTAGCTTCATTATTTTCTAAATTTCTATTGTCTTGGAATGGAAATATTTCTTCATTCATGTTATAAATAGGTATAGAGTAGTAAGAATTTAAAATATAATCATCATCATCATCAGGTGCCATGCCGGCTGGTCATGGCTGTCCACAGCTCTCTGTCCACAGTATTATGTATCAAGGTCATTGTTGTTTTCTTGCCGTGCCAGGTTGTCAAACTGTCTAATATTTTATCATGTTGTCACCCTCTGTCTGTGGCCTTCAATTTTGCCTGTTCTCTAAACCTGCCTGTCCCATAAAGTGGCCAAAAAAAGAAGATTGACTTTTTCTTATATATTGATTAAGGTGCATTTCGCATTTGACTCTTTCAACACCTCTACATTAGATTTTCTGGCAGTCCATGGTATTCTCAGCATTCTTCTGTAGAACCACATATCTGTTGCCTCTAATTTCCTACTTTCCAGTTTATTTATTGTCCAAGACTTGCACCCATATATTATTATAGGGGTTATATAGCACTGCAGAACTCTCTTTCTCACCTCTAATGACAAGGTCATATTACATAGTATATTTTTAATTTTTCTGAATGTTATTTTTCCTGTCCTATTCTGCTTCTTATTTCTGTTGAACTTCTTCCATCTGCTGTAATCGTTGTACCTAAATATTTGAATTGGTGGATCTGTTTTAATATTATATCATTCACTTTGATCTTGCAAGGTGTGTTATTTTGTTTCTTTGAAATAACCATTACTTCTGTTTTCTTGATATTGCCTTTCTCTTTACTTTCTGTGACTACTACATTAATTAAATCTTGCAGGTATTCCTCACTTTTTGCAATTAGAACAGTGTCATCTCCATATCTCAAATTATTTATGTCCTCCCACTGATACTCCTGGGATATCTACTATTGCACACAATATGTTTTCACTGTATAAAGAGAACAGGTCTGGTGAAACACGCAATCCTGTCTGAGTCCTTGTTTTATTTGTTGAAAAGGGCCAAATTGATTTCCTACTCTTATTTCTGCTGCTTGTTGCCAGTACATGTTCTTGATTATTCTTAAATCCTTGCTGTCAATGTTCAAAAAATTCTCTAGTATGTGTATAATTTCTATGTTTAACTTTATCAAATGCTTTCGTGTAGTCTATAAAACAGAGGTACAGATCTGTTTTTACCTCTATAGATCTCTCTCGTATTGATGGACACTCGCCATTAACTTGTATGTTTATTTTTGGTCTATTGTCATCATAAAGTTTTTTGATATATTCCGACCATCTCTGTACTATGTGATCTATTCCCATTAATACTTGCCCTGTCTTAGATTTTTGACACTCTGTAACTGTTTGCGTTTTCTTTCCTATCATCTCAATTTTCTTATATAGTAATGTTGTATCTTGGTTGTAATGCAATTCTATTTCTGTGAATTTCTTGTTCAGCCAGCTTTCTTTTGCTATTTTGCATTTCTCTCGTATCTCCTTATGTATTTTCTGATATTCCTCTATATTGTGTTTATTTTTCCTTCTCGTGCTCATCAATTCTATTTCTTCAGTCATCCATTTTTTTTTGATGTATATTAAAATATAATATGGAATTAATAACAGAATACAATTTTAAATTACACTGAAGATGATTTTTCAAAACTTGGCGCACTGTATAAGGCTTATTCCCATACCTACATACATAGAAATAAGGGAGCCGCGTTAGCGCAGTGGTTAGCACACGGGCTTTGCATATGAGTGGTCCTGGGTTCATTCCCCAGCTGAGGCGGAAATGTTTTCAGATCGCAACTGCTCCCAGGTCGACCCAGCCTTAAATGGGTACCGGATTAATCCGGGAAGTAAAGACTGCGAGGGAGAGGAGATGGCTACCGCCCTCATTTGCAGAGCCTGTGAAATGTGAGATCGCTAACATCTCACACCCCTACGGCATTAATAAATGCTATGGGTTACTTTACTTTTTTTTATACATAGAAATAATCATATTCTAATGTTTAAATACAGAAGAATTGTATAATCTAAGTGTGTTCATGTACAAGTATTGCAGTAAGATGATGTAGCTGATACTGAAGTCATTATCTTAAGTAAGTATACACTGTTGAAGAACATCCAATGAAGATTGACTGAACCTATTGTGTGAATCCCAAAACAGCTAATGTTTCAGTAGTATTTATCAATGTTCCTTCAATGTGAAATACGGTGCATAGGGCAGAAACCAGAGTTCAAGCGATGTAGTGCTAGTGTGTGTAATTCTTGCATGTTATTGAAACCCATAGTCATACACTCTTTGTTAGTTATTCTGCGAAGAATTGCTTGGTCTTCTTCTTTTTCTTTTGTCATCTGGTACCCATTTTAATGCTTGTAGTGGCAATCTGTTTTCTTTTATTCTAAGTATTAGTCCGATATAAATCCATCATTTTCATTTTATTGTTATAGACACATATTGCTGTTTGGTGCCTTCTTTTACTTGTTTGTTATACTTGAATTCTTCTCAACCAATATTTAAGAGTTTTCTAACAAATTTATTTTCAAATGAATTTAATTTATTTTCCAGTCCTTTTTGTTATTTTCCAACTTTCACAACCCTATGTTAATACGGATATTACATTCGAGTTTAACAGTTATAGTTTGGTATGGTGAGCTGTTGAAAAGCACAAAAAAACAGACAGTGGACAGAATTACACTTAAAAGACTCTCTCTTAGTGCCTGTAAAGTGCTTAACTATGCTGGCACTACCTGGAAATCCATTGCTCAGATTTCCAATGTGGCACCAAAACATAAGCAAAGGGGCCTGCATCACCAAGGAGCATTAAATTGCAAATGCATATAGAGAATGTGCAGTATGAAAGGACAGAAAAGTAAACACCCAGATGTCCAACTCTGATAATAAATGTTCTAATTGTGTCAGTGGTTTCTGTCAGAATTGAAATTCTCAGTAATTTCTGCAGACACCAGAGAGATGCAACAACATACTTTGAGATGATGTCATTATTCCCTCGTACTTTACATTCCAGATTGTGTTTGATAAATTTAGATGTGCTTTTTATTTTAGAAGCATTTATTGCACCAATTATGTAGAAATGTATGTTCTTTGTTGCATCATTGTATATCTTGTTACTGAAGAAGATATACAATCACTGAATATACAATCATGCATGGATTGGTAGATTTAGCCATGAAATGAAATGTTCGGCTCTGCTCAATTAACTCCATCTGGTATAGGCTTGCTTCAGACCACCTGTCATGACAAATAGTGCCATATCATTACATAAAAGATGATGAAAATTATGCTTGTATTCTGCAATCTTTGCATGTCACAATTATGAAGTGCACTCCCAGTACCAAAGCATAGACAAGTTTTGATATACTCCGAACGCAACTGTAGTGGATATAAGACCACAAAAATGGTGAAATAAAGTATGCATGCTTATTAGTAAAACATTCCTATATATATTAATTAAAAAGCAAATGATTCAGAACAACTTCAAGACACAAAATATAAATTCTGGATAATGCTCAACCCTTGAGAGCGTTATGCAAGAGTTGTTCAATAAGTTTCCAGACTTATTTTTTTCCAAAAAAACTGTAGCAAGTAGAAAATTGCATTATCAGATGTATGTGATGACTAGGCCTATGTGCTAATGTATGTATAAAACTGGAAGCACATAACTCTCACACGCTGTGTGAAGTCCTATAAGTTAAGGTGACATGTTTGTCTTGTTGCATTAAAAAAATCTTCAATTCAAGTGTTAATCTTCAATTGGTATGTGCATCAATTTCTGCTTTAAGTTAGAAGAAAAACGGATTCTGAAACTTTTTTAAAAATGAAGGATTTTTAGCTTATTAATGCAGTGGGTCTAAGTGGTTTTTCTAGAGATATCTAAGATAAAATGTTAACCAGAAAGTTGCTGGTAACATAAGCTGGGGAAGATTGAGAATCTGTTTGTCTGCCTGGAGTGTCATAAAATTGATTCAGTAATCAATGACATTTGAAATATCTAGATCTGCCCGGAGTATTATGAAATTTATTTAATAACCAATGACTTGTGTTGAAATATCTAGGTCTGCCTGAAGTGTTATGAAATTGATTCAGTAACCAATGATTTATGTAAAATATCTGGGTCTGCCTGGAGTGTTATGAAATTTATTCAGTAACCAATGATTTATGTAAAATATCTGGGTCTGCCTAGAGTGTTATTAAATTGATTCAGTAACCAAATGCTTAGGCTTATGTAAAATATCTGGATTAGCCTAGTGTGTTTAAAGTTTAAAAATTGTTTCAGTAACCAATGATATAAATGACATAAACGTATGTAAAATGTTTGTTTCAATTCCCAGGAATTATGAGCAATGAAGCTCTTGTTTCTTTTGTGCAATGGGGGAGTTTCTCCAGAGCTATCTTTCATACCCAGAAGACTTCTGCTCCCAGCGGAATGTTTTGAAAAGAAACCTCCTCCTCAGAGGGGTCTATGTTTGTATATAGAAGACATTCAATTACATGAAAGTCTGCAACCATTTGATTGTATCAATTTTTGCTACTTTTGACTACACTGCTATATTACTTCAGTATGGTCATGTATAAAAAAAACCTTACAAATTTGAGATAGTTTTTTTGTGTCTATCACAACTGTATCAATCACATCACATAGTCTTTGTTCACACCTTTACAGTAACATTATTAGTATTAGTTTGTAAATTTGTGTGTGTCAAGAAGGTTAGACCTATGCTTTTTATTGTATCTTAAATGAATAGATAATTTACTGTTGATTTATGGATCCTAGTAGTTTGTTGAAGTGTGTAATTCGGTCTATAAACCTACCTTTATTCAAGTGGGTAATTCAGTCTATAATATAGACCTACCTTTATTCAAGTGGGTAATTCAGTCTATAGTATAGACCTACCTTTATTCAGGTGGGTAATTCAGTCTATAGTATAGACTTACCTTTATTCAAGTGGGTAATTCAGTCTAGGGGCCTATAGTATAGACCTACCTTTATTCAAGTGGGTAATTCAGTCTATAGTATAGGCAGAGGTCTATCTTTATTCAAATGGGTAGTTCAGTCTACAATATAGGCCTATCTAAGAAATAAGCAGTTGTAATGTGACCAGACTTGATTAGACTATCAGCAGAAAGTATCAATTAACCCTTTAGCTGCTATATTCGTTTTCACTAATCGATCCCAACTGTGCCAAATTCTTTCCACAATGACTTTCCCCTTATACTGAATCCTTCTCTTGACTTAAAAAAATAAGGTCATCATCATGTGACATATTCTTTTCAGAACATGGTTTTCCTTATGGATTCTCTGATCACTCAGCGATTCCGGACAAGTTAACCTGCTTATTGTTTAATGAGACATGTTTAAACAATCTGATATATCACTGCACCATCATCATCTTATACAATGTTCCCCTGTTACTGTTAACTCTGCCTTCAGCTATTAATCTTTCCATGCTGTTATTTCTCTTTATATAACCAAAAAAAACACAGCTTTCTTGTTAAAATAAAAAAATAAGGTAGGCCTCTACTGGCTTGTTATTGACACTTGAAAATATAATACTGCATGGATGGGATGGGTGATGGTTGGCACATATTGATGATTGGTAAGTACTGGCACTTAGTGATTTCAGAGTGAAATCAGTTTTAGCAATGAGGGGATGGATAACAAGTAATTCATTCATAGCAGCTAAAGAATTAATAATTGAAAATATTGCTTCCAAATTCTTAATTGTGATTTAACTTTCATTATTAAAATTGTAGGCCAAACATATTTGATTTAGAAAAGCAATAAATGAATCCAAACTAAATTTAGGAATTGCATATAGCAGTGGCGTAGCGTTGGTCAATGGCGCCCGGGGCGGAATCATAAATTTCCGCCCTTGGGACATTAAAAAAATATGTTAGTGATTGTGAAAGACTGGACGAAACTAAATTTGCCGCCCTCCCGATGATGCCGCCCGGGGCGGTCCGCACCTCCGCACCCCCCTCGCTACGCCACTGGCATATAGGCCTAAATAATAATGAAGCTTTAAATTATATGATTTGTTTTTGATTTTATTCTCATAGTAAGGAATAGATAGATTTATGAAGCATTCATCATTAATGTTAGAAATAATCTGTTAATAAATGTGTTTATTTATGCAAACAAATTAGGCCTAGGCCTATATCTTGATATTGAAAATAGTATTAAAGCTTGTTTCAAATAACTTTTATGTATTTATTATTGAATAAATTTTACTTGATATTTAATTAAGCATAGATAGTGATTTCAGAGGATACAGAAAAGATGTCTAATGTTTAATTTAATGTAACACCTTTTATTAAAATATAAATTGATAAAATAACATAGGCCTAACCAGTGATTTTGTAAAAGAACTAGATTACATTTTTTGCAGTTAAATGTCATTATCACTCAAATGTTAATTAAATGAGGACACTAGGCTAAGAGGATATATGATAATGTGAATTAAAGAATTTTGAATTACCCTATGGTGAGTGCAGAATGGGGTGATTAGGGGGACTTTTAAGATGTGTTTGTAACCAGCAAGCTACTGGAACCATCAGCATACATACTTTCTATCATGTGCTGGGAGAGATTGAGTATCTATGAGTTTGCATAAAGTGTGTCAGCGAGGATTCAAAAAACTAAACTAAACACTATCATAAAGATTAAATATATACTGCTGTATGGCTAAATGGAGAAACATGGATAAGAATAATAGGGATAGCTAGAGAAACATAGATAATAATAATAGGGATAGCTAGAGAAATATGGAGAAGAATAATAGGGATAGAATTGCAGATTTTACCGTAAATGGCTACTTGAGTAGGTCTTGTAATGCATACCATCGCCAACCACAAATACTTCTTTATGGTGAGCTGCAGGACATACATTCTGAATCTGAGGTAGCCAAAAGAAATGCTACAAGGACTCATTAAATACCTCACAGAAAGTCTTTCACATAAACTCTGATAGATGGGAAGATGCTGCATGAAATAGAGCTACATGGCAATCTACAGTAAAAAAGACACAGCATATAGTGAAAGGAAGATAAACTCAGAAACTTTTGAAACAAGAGGTTTTGGGGGTGGAGCTGCCTGTCCCATTCCATAGAGGGTCACTCAGAAGCCATGCTGGTCAGGTTTGTCAGGCTGAAAGACACAGATATCACAACCAAGCTGTAAACCATGACATGGCACATTCTGTTCTCCAGATTACATCCTGCTAATCTACAGAAGTTTGAAAGTGAATGCAGAAGAAGACAACTGTTGCAGTGTTGATTGAAGAGACTATCTTAATTAGGTTTTCAGGTCTGTAAAGTACTCCAGTATCCTAGATACCAGGTTTCCAAAAGTACTCCATTATCCTAGAGACCAGGTCTGTAGAGTACTTCAATATTCTATAAACTGTCTACAAAAAAATTTCCCAGTATTCTAAAGAGTAGATTTACAAAAGTACTTCAGTATTCTAGAAACAAGGTTTGTAAATATGTGACAGACAACCATGTACAGACTATGATGAAAGAATATATGAAACTTTGCAGAGATACCATTCAATAAAAACTATGTAGTGATTCTGCAATGAACCAAGAGGTTGATAAAGTATAAAGTGCTTCAGAGTGCAACAATTAGGAGGCAAACCCATAGATAAATCAGTGAACTCAAATATATATTAACTCAAAAAGTTAATAGTAATACTTAGTGTCTATAAAGTTAATAGTAATACTTAGTGTCTATAAAGTTAATAGTAATACTTAGTGTCTATAAAGTTAATAGTAATACTTAGTGTCTATAAAGTTAATAGTAATACTTAGTGTCTATGAAGTTAATAGTAATACTTAGTGTCTATAAAGTTAATAGTAATACTTAGTGTCTATGAAGTTAATAGTAATACTTAGTGTCTATAAAGTTAATAGTAATACTTAGTGTCTATGAAGTTAATAGTAATACTTAGTGTCTATAAAGTTAATAGTAATACTTAGTGTCTATGAAGTTAATAGTAATACTTAGTGTCTATAACGTTAATAGTAATACTTAGTGTCTATGAAGTTAATAGTAATACTTACTGTCTATAAAGTTAATAGTAATACTTAGTGTCTATAAAGTTAATAGTAATACTTAGTGTCTATAAAGTTAATAGTAATACTAAGTGTCTATGAAGTTAATAGTAATACTTAGTGTCTATAAAGTTAATAGTAATACTTAGTGTCTATAAAGTTAATAGTAATACTTAGTGTCTATAAAGTTAATAGTAATACTTAGTGTCTATAAAGTTAATAGTAATACTTAGTGTCTATAAAGTTAATAGTAATACTTAGTGTCTATAAAGTTAATAGTAATACTTAGTGTCTATAAAGTTAATAGTAATACTTAGTGTCTATAAAGTTAATAGTAATACTTAGTGTCTATAAAGTTAATAGTAATACTTAGTGTCTATGAAGTTAATAGTAATACTTAGTGTCTATAAAGTTAATAGTAATACTTAGTGTCTATGAAGTTAATAGTAATACTTAGTGTCTATAAAGTTAATAGTAATACTTAGTGTCCATGAAGTTAATAGTAATACTTAGTGTCTATGAAGTTAATAGTAATACTTAGTGTCTATGAAGTTAATAGTAATACTTAGTGTCTATAAAGTTAATAGTAATACTTAGTGTCTATGAAGTTAATAGTAATACTTACTGTCTATAAAGTTAATAGTAATACTTAGTGTCTATAATGTTAATAGTAATACTTAGTGTCTATAAAGTTAATAGTAATACTTAGTGTCTATAAAGTTAATAGTAATACTTAGTGTCTATAAAGTTAATAGTAATACTTAGTGTCTATAAAGTTAATAGTAATACTTAGTGTCTATGAAGTTAATAGTATTACTTAGTGTCTATGAAGTTAGTAGTAATACTTAGTGTCTATGAAGTTAATAGTAATAATTAGTGTCTATTAAGTTAATAGTAATACTTAGTGTCTATGAAGTTAATAGTAATACTTAGTGTCTATGAAGTTAATAGTAATACTTAGTGTCTATGAAGTTAATAGTAATACTTAGTGTCTATGAAGTTAATAGTAATACTTAGTGTCTATAAAGTTAATAGTAATACTTACTGTCTATAAAGTTAATAGTAATACTTAGTGTCTATGAAGTTAATAGTAATACTTAGTGTCTATAAAGTTAATAGTAATACTTAGTGTCTATAAAGTTAATAGTAATACTTACTGTCTATAAAGTTATAGTAATACAGTGTCTATAAAGTTAATAGTAATACTTAGTGTCTATAAAGTTAATAGTAATACTTAGTGTCTATAAAGTTAATAGTAATACTTAGTGTCTATGAAGTTAATAGTAATACTTAGTGTCTATGAAGTTAATAGTAATACTTAGTGTCTATGAAGTTAATAGTAATACTTAGTGTCTATGAAGTTAATAGTAATACTTAGTGTCTATGAAGTTAATAGTAATACTTAGTGTCTATGAAGTTAATAGTAATACTTAGTGTCTATTAAGTTAATAGTAATACTTAGTGTCTATGAAGTTAATAGTAATACTTAGTGACTATGAAGTTAATAGTAATACTTAGTGTCTATGAAGTTAATAGTAATACTTAGTGTCTATGAAGTTAATAGTAATACTTAGTGTCTATGAAGTTAATAGTAATACTTAGTGTCTATGAAGTTAATAGTAATACTTAGTGTCTATGAAGTTAATAGTAATACTTAGTGTCTGTAAAGTTAATAGTAATACTTAGTGTCTATGAAGTTAATAGTAATACTTAGTGTCTATAAAGTTAATAGTAATACTTAGTGTCTGTAAAGTTAATAGTAATACTTAGTGTCTATGAAGTTAATAGTAATACTTAGTGTCTATGAAGTTAATAGTAATACTTAGTGTCTATAAAGTTAATAGTAATACTTAGTGTCTATAAAGTTAATAGTAATACAGTGTCTATAAAGTTAATAGTAATACTTAGTGTCTATAAAGTTAATAGTAATACTTAGTGTCTATAAAGTTAATAGTAATACTTAGTGTCTATAAAGTTAATAGTAATACTTAGTGTCTATAAAGTTAATAGTAATACTTAGTGTCTATGAAGTTAATAGTAATACTTAGTGTCTATGAAGTTAATAGTAATACTTAGTGTCTATGAAGTTAATAGTAATACTTAGTGTCTATGAAGTTAATAGTAATACTTAGTGTCTATTAAGTTAATAGTAATACTTAGTGTCTATGAAGTTAATAGTAATACTTAGTGTCTATGAAGTTAATAGTAATACTTAGTGTCTATGAAGTTCTTCTTCTTCTTCTTTCGTTCACTTGAAACATGTCTATATCTGTAATTCTGTCTCCTTAATAAAACTCACTGTCTTTTGTAGTTCATACAGTGTCCCATAGAGCTTTGATTCCAGTGTTGTTTCCTCTGGCCAATATGTCTGCCTCAGCGTTTCATGCTCAGAACACTCTTGAAGTATATGTTTGGCACTCTGTGCTGCCTGTCCACATGTACACATGGCCGTGTTACCAATCTTGAACTTTGTATACATGTGACTGCGGAGTCGGTTGTGTCCTGTTCTGAGACGTAGAATTATAACTTGTTCTGATCTGTTCATATTGTGATAGTCATCTTGTGTTGGTGTTTGTGGCTTTCTTATTGACTTTATCATCTGTTTTTTCTGATGGTAGGTGATTGGTATATCTGGTTGGTCTTCGGCAGCACCTTCCTTAGCCAGTTGGTCTGCTTTTTCATTTCCTGGTATTCCACAGTGAGAGGGTATCCACTGCATGGTTACCCTATACTGGTAAGACAATTCGCTAAGTAGTTTTTTTAAGTCTGTTAGTTTTCCACACTGGAGAGCTTGAAGCACTGACCTTGCATCTGTCAGGAATACCACAGGCTGTAGGTCAGAGTTGGAGTTCAGCAGTTTTTTAGCTGCCACACTAATTGCCTGGATTTCTGCATCATAATTATTGCAGAATTTTCCTGTCGGTGTTCTGATTGTATCTCTAGGCTTGTGTGGATATTCTATATATACACCTGCACCTCCATTCCTCACAGCATTCTGTGCTGACCCATCTGTGTACACTCTGACCCATATATCTTGTGGATATTCCTCATCCAGGAAACTGAGGGTGACTGTCCTTCGCTGCACACTATTCTGTTCGTCCTCGCTTAGTATTCCTTTCACATGGGTCTGAATGTATATTGGCATTCCATGGTTTTCACTCCACGGGGTTTGTTCTGGTATAGACCTTAAGGGGCTGTCAACTTCAGGTAGGTCTGTAAGTTGTCTACGGAGTCGTTTAGCTTGATGGATAAAGCTGCTCCTTTTCAGTCGCCCCATTGCTAGATTTTGGAATCTTTCCTTCATTGGATGACTTGGCATACACTGAAACTTTTCTGCTTGAATTAGTACTTTTGTGTCTCTTCGTTCGCCAAGTGTTTGCATTCTTCCCATTTTCTGCATCTCTGCTATGGGTGTTGATTTCATTGCTCCCAACATTATTCTAAGTGCCTGGTTTTGCACTTTATCTAGATCTTGTAATGTGGTGTTTGATGCAGGACACCACGCAGCTGAACCATATTCCAGGTGTGGTCTTATGCCTTGCTGGTAAACTTTACTGAGTATATTTCCACTGGCTCCCCATGCAGTTCCACTTAGTTTTCTCAGGATAGCTAACTTCCTTCTGGCTTTTGTTGTTGCTTTGTTTATGTGCTGCTTCCATGTCAGCTTATCATCAAAAGTAACTCCGAGGTATGTGGGTTGTTTGTCTTCTTTCAAGAGCTCTCCATCTATCTTGATATGACCAGCTTTTTGTTTTGGTGAGAGGGTAAAGAGTGTAGTGCTGCACTTATCTGTGTTAATGCTGACGCACCATCTATTTGCCCATAATGTTAGGGCATCGATAGCTATTTGTATTTGTTTAGTGGCCACTGTTGCATGTTCTTCCGTGCACCAGATCACCAGGTCGTCAGCATACATTGCCACTTTGATCCCGTGTGGTAGTTCAGCAACTAGGTCATTGATGTAAACCAAGAAAAGTGTGGGTGACAGGACTCCTCCCTGGGGGACTCCATGACGCAGTAGAACTTTCTTGCTCTTGCGACCATCTAATTGTACCCTGGCTCTTCTATTATGCAGGTATGCTTTTACCCATTTGTACATTCTTGAGCTAACCCTGCAATTTCGCAATTTCTTTAGGAGCCCTTCTTTCCAGACCTTATCAAATGCTTTCCTGAGGTCTATCCATGCTGCTAGTACCAGTTTCTTTTCTTGGAAGGCATCCTCAATCTCTTGGGAGAGGTAGGTTGCCTGATCTTCAGTAGAGTAGCACTGTCTGAAACCTGCTTGCTGTGATACCAGAAGGTTTTCACTTTCAAGGTACCACTGCATCCTAAGATTGATAATGCGTTCCATTGTTTTACATAGACAGCTTGTGAGGCTGATGGGCCTGTAGTTGGAGACTATGTTGCTATCTTTTCCTGATTTGAGGAGTGGTATCATTATTGCTTCTCTCCACGCCTGTGGTACATTACCTGTGGACCAGCTTGTGTTAAAGATCTGCAGTAGCTTTGCTCTTGCTGCAATTCCCAGGTTTCTAATCATTTCATTGGACACTCCATCAGCTCCAGGGGACTTTTTCATTTTCAATTTGGATATTGCATGCTCCAGTTCTCTCATTGTGATTGGTGCCTCCATGACTTCAGGTATAGGTTCACCTTGTCCAATGTTTTGCTGGTTCTCTCGAACCTCCTGTTGTTTGTCTGGGCTGACTTTGACATTATTGTCTTCTGCAAAGGAATCTGCAAAGTAATCAGCTGCATGTTTACCTGTTAAAATGTCTCTATCTTTATAAAGTGTGATCCTGGTATTTCTCCCTGTACCTTCATCATTTAGTTGTTTTACAAGTTTCCATAATTTCCTAGTATCTCTTTCTAGGTTCAGCGACTCTGTTTTTTCTTTCCAGCTGCTCCGTCTGGCTTGTAACTTGGCTCTTTGAAATTTAGCCTTTGTTTGCTGATATTTGTTGTGATGTTCTTGGCTAGGTCTGTTCTCAGCCTGCTGTCTAGATGTTTCCATCTCATTTTGTAGCTTTTCCAGTTCATCATTCCAGTAGGGTTTGTAGTTTTTGCGTGCCCCCCTGGGTATGGTTTTACTAGCAGCATGTAGTATACATCTATTAAACTCACTCACTGCTCTATTGATGTCTTTGTCCAAGTTCATGTCCTTAGCTAGAACACTGGTTAAATGCTGGTACATTTTCCAGTCTGCCCTTTTATAATTCCACCTAGTGAGCGTGCTGCTGTCCTTGGTAAATTCATTGTGGATTTCCAGAAATACTGGTCTGTGGTCACTACCTCCAAGCTGCTTTCCAACAACACGTGTGATGTTCCATTCCAAGCCTGGTGAGTGGAATGCCAGATCTGGTGTAGAGGTGGTGTGCCATGCTCTTGAGTAGAAGGTTGGCGAGTCTGCTGGCTGGTTAATAAGAATGAGATTATTTTCATCCTGCCAGCTCTCAAGTTCCTCACCTCTCTTGTCGATATGATCGTAGCCCCAGCTCTGAGAGTGGCTGTTGAAGTCACCACACACCATAAGTCTCTCTTTGTCTGGAATTGTGTCTAGTGCCAATGGTTTATCATTTGGGCAGTAGTAGTTCAGGAGATGGAATTCTGCACTGTCTGTTTTTAGGTGGAGCATCTGGTATTCTGCCCCCTCCATATATACTTCCAGCTGACATGCGCTGATATTGTTTTTAACAAGTGTCAGAATTCCACCCTTTCGCCTGTCCTTTCTGTCAGATCGGTAGCACTGGTAGCCTCTGATTTTGAAGGCTATGTCGCTGCTGAGATGTGTTTCTTGGATACAGCATATACTAACTTGTTCTTCACTGAGGACATTTTCAAGTTCCAATTTTTTGCTGTATCCATCTCTTTTACTGTTGACACCCTCAGCATTCCAGTGCATTATTTTTATTGGTCGTTTGTTTGTTTGGCCAGTAGCTCTATTCCCTTGCCTCCTGGCTCCTCGGGGCAATTGAGAAGGACTTCCAGTAACTGAGGTTGGGCCCTTTCGAGGTATAGGGCCCGGCACCTTCCCTGCCTGAACGTCCGCCACAGGGCAGGCACCATAACTATTTATAGATGAAGACATGTTTCCATTGTGTTTTGTGCGTGGCATCCTGATTATCTGTGCGCCTTTTGGCTGGATGCCTCCGTCTTCAGCACTCTGCTTACTTGGGCAGGACTATGGTCCTGCTCGAATGGGACTGCCCGACCAGTCTTAGTTTCCAGCCCCTGATGGCTGAACTAAGCCCCATCACCTCTGCACGGTGCTGGTCTCGATGGGGCTTAGTGTCTATGAAGTTAATAGTAATACTTAGTGTCTATAAAGTTAATAGTAATACTTAGTGTCTATAAAGTTAATAGTAATACTTAGTGTCTATAAAGTTAATAGTAATACTTAGTGTCTATAAAGTTAATAGTAATACTTAGTGTCTATAAAATCACAGTTTACTCATTTACATTGGTGGTGATACTGCTTCATATAAATTGTGAGTATTTAGTGTATATTTGTGTGACATCAATGTACAGCAAATATATGGACAGCCTATATAATACTCTAGCTGTAATTGTGTCTCTTATAGTGACATGAGCATGCTGAACTTGGTCAATCATGAAAACAAAATAGTTTCTATTAAAGTTAAATGAAAACAAATGTAATTATGCTTATTTTGAAAATGTCTGACATTATTTATACAAATACTGTTCACAGCCAATCAAGACATCTTTAGCCCAGGTACCCCATTAATGTGTACCAGTTGTACAAATCAGAGGACCAATGTTGAGTGCAAGTTAAAGGGAGTACAAAATTGTCAAAATCAGGTAAATCAGCAATCAGTGTGACTGATAAAAAACATGAAATTCAACTATGACAATTCGTTAGACTGCATTATAACTATTGATCAATAAGAATTTACAAAAAATAGAAAGTAATATGTTTTATCGCTCACAAAACAGACACAAAAAATATATAGTTAACATCGTGCAAAACAGATTAAATCAAAAATTTGACAATGAACAAAGAGAGATTGAAAACTATTGTCAAAGATGCTAGCATCATAAATTTCAATGTCATGGATAAAAGTATCATAGATGACAGTATCATACATTTCAATGTTACAGATGAGAGTTTTATACATTTCAATGTTACAGATGAGAGTGTTATACATTTCAATGTTACAGATGAGAGTGTTATACATTTCAATGTTACAGATGAGAGTGTTATACATTTCAATGTAACATATTACAGTATCATACATTTGAAAAAGTTTTTAAAATTTCACATGACAGAATTTACATACCTAGGAAGAAATATAACAACAGATGGCACGAGCAGCAAAGAAATACACAATAGATATGGTAAAGCATACAAAGCCCTAGGGAAATAACACCAATCTTCAGAAACAATAATGTAGATTTAAACACCAAAATAACACTATTCAAAACGATTATTATGCCAACACTGTGCTACCAATGCCAAACATGGACAACAAACAACAGCACGAGAATGAAAATGAAAACTTGTGACAGCTAAAATGACATGCTTATGCAGAATCATAGAAATAGTGCTAAAAGATAGTAAGGTTGAGGACATTAGACAATGAAGGTAAATACAAATAAGGTAGACCGGTTACTGAAGAAAACTGTCAATATAAAATAATAAAATATAGAAAATAACAATAAAATAAAGAACAAATACAAAATCTACATTATTTGTTCTTTGTTTTATTATGTTTTATACACCAACACAAGATGGCTATCACATTATGAATAGATCAGAACAAGTTGTAATTCTACGCCTCAGAACAGGACACAACCGACTCCACAGTCACTTGTACATATAATTCAAGATTGACAACATGGCCATGTGCACATGTGAGCACACAGCACAGAGTACCAAGCATATACTTCAAGATTGTTCTGAGTACGAAACGCTGAGGCAGACATATTTGTTTTCAGATATATTTGTTTTCTGTTGATTATGATGAAGTTTACCCTTTAACTCATAGCTAAAGAGATTATCATCATCTTCCACAGCATACCATAGATGTAATTTTGTACATATATATATATGACGTTAAGAGTTGAGATAAAATTAACTTGATGGTTCTTATTGCAGACAGTGTGCTACCAGAGCATAAGATGGAGTGATTCTGACAAGGTCATGTCAATAACAAGTAGATGTGAGAATTATGATACATGTTTGTCAGCAGAAGCAAATAATGGAGAATTATGTGGAAGTAATTTCCAAGGAAATAAGAATGTCATTTGCAGTTTTTGCTGTCGTGGTATTACATGCTCTGATGATAGTATAGGAGGTAATTGTTGCATATTGAAGATTTCCTTTTTCCATTTTAACTTTTGTTTTTATTCTATTAATGTTTTATATTCTATATTGGTGTTCTCTGTTTGTCCCTATCTTGATAAAAACCTTTTGGTCAAAATGTTGATTTGTTCCAACTTGTATTTTCATTATGTAAATCTTTTATTGAACCCTTTTTTTATTTTTAAAAATGTATTTATTATATATCACAAATTAGGAGGTAGTGCTCACCATAATGTTGAGGCTTCAATCTGGCCTCATACCCTGGAGTCCTGGGTTTGAGGCAGCATTGAGGGAATTTATGAAAAAAAATTACTAAAACTGACCCCAGTCTGTAAATAATGTTTCATTAAGTGCTTAGTCCTATTGTAGATGGACAATAAACTCTGATGTCCCATGTGGAAACTATGCACATTAGCTATTTTCTACATTAGTGTTTTCTACCTCCACTACTATTTAAAATATATAATATTCAAAATTCTATATACAAATTTAGGTTTATCATCTTCAGGCATGGTAGTAAAAAATGGTTTTAGGATAGTATTTTCTTGCTGCATAAATACTGCCAAGTTATCGAGCAAAATAATTTTTGCTACTGTCCACCTCTATAAAATCACTACAGTAAAAAAAAGTATGTGGTTGATCATCCCAAACAGGATATGCAAAAAACATAAAGGGTTCTTACTCAATATTCTGTAAACCATGTGTGCTTTTACAATCCTATGTGATATATAATGCTCACAGATTGTGGTGTTATATTGACAATTGCCCATTCACTTTTGTTTATGTGTGATTTGTAGATGTGAACAGTGCAATGACCTAAGCTGCACATATGACTTACTGGTTTTAAAGGATAGTGGCTGATATGTTTGTTATTTGCTGTGATTGCCGGATAAATGAGAATTCGTTAGCTCAGGAGGGGACTTGATTTAAGAGAACAACACTTTAAAATCAAACCACTACTGCCTAATAGGCAGGGTTTGGTAGGATCAAAGGCTAATGGAGCAAACAACAAACAAACCAGCAGAAGGCAAGCAGGAAACCACAGCTGTACCATCCCTAGAGTATCATGTTTCAAGATGACAACATCCAACATCCTTAGATTATGTGAGATGAGATGGTTGGGAACAGGTAGTTTAGTATTGTAGGATTTCAAAATTATATCAGGATAGCACAGGCAAAATCAGATTTTAAAAAATGATAAACATTATATGCAGTGGAGTAGTATCAATACATATGTGAGTTCAAGTGCTAGACTGTTATATTGAGCCAATACTACTTTGAAGATGCGAAGCATGGATGGTAAACAAAAGAGCTCAAGATAAGCTGGAGGAAACTGAGATGTGGTTTCTGAGAAGAATGATACAAATTTCATGAACATTCAAGAAAACTAATGCAGAAGTCGTCAGAGATGCTGGAGTAAAACGACAAATTATAGCAAAAATTAGAAGCAGATAGTCAAGATTTCTAGGTCATGTTATTAAAAAAGCAAAACTGAACATTTAGT
Organism: Meghimatium bilineatum; assembly: GCA_034231615.1. Classification (NCBI taxonomy): domain Eukaryota; kingdom Metazoa; phylum Mollusca; class Gastropoda; order Stylommatophora; family Philomycidae; genus Meghimatium; species Meghimatium bilineatum. Next base: position 27,589,773 of record CM067311.1, read on the forward strand.
AACCATTGGAAAGATCAAATGGAGAGAGACAGAGGAAGACAAAGAGAGAAATTTTTAGATGGTTGTCCCTGTGGCACAAACATATGTCACCAACTGAACTTTTTAATAACACAAAAGACAGAGAGTTGTGGAGAAACACAATCACCTACGCCACTCTGGATGACACTTGATTTATTTATTTTTTAAACAATGTTTATGTCAATAGTTGCTATTGTTTTGTAAATGGTCTGTATTACTGTCTGCAGCTGAATTTAACTCTTTCAGGACGTAATTATTTCCGGGGTTTGAACGTAATTAATTTTAGGCAAAATTTTTGAACAGCATCATGATTTAGGCACAAGCTTCCAAAGACAAATTATTAGCTATGGAAGGTCATATATGGTATAAAATGAAAGCTAATTGAATGTGGAATTCATATACAATATAAAAATATAAGAATTGTAACAATCAAATACAAAAGTTACACCACAAACAGGGATGTTAGATGAAGAGACATTTTTTGGACATTCATTTTGTTTTACTTGCCCTCACTTTTACTTGTCTTGAAATGTTGATATCCAATCTCACTAAATTAGATGCATTGAATGTCCATTTACTGGCATAATTAGCTCAATTCGTGCATAAACATAATATATCAGGACAGAGCCTCCACCATTTCTGGACATAAACACGATATATTGGTCTTCCATATATACCAACTAAATTTACTTCGTAGGGTTTGTAAATGATAAGTATTAACTTATTTAGTCATTTAACATTTAGAAATCTGGCTAACAAATGGAAACCTTCATGTTTCTGTGTGATTAGATGCGTGACATTTTTATTTCAAATTAAAATTCGAACAAGGCAGATTCAGCTTTCCAGAAATTAGCAAAATGGCTTCATCCTCCACTAGCAACTGAGTTCAAACAATTGGCAGACATTGGGCTTTATTATACTTTGAGTTTTATAATTGGAGATGTTATTTCAAGTATGTGTTGGTAAAAAACAGTGTTTTTGATTTTGACAGTGGAGATTACAACTTGTTGAAAATCGGAAAAGAAATAGGCCTAGACCTAATAGGTAAGAGCAAAAAAATTATAAAACTGTTCTTACTTCTATTGTTTCTGAAGAGTTAGATGGACCTAGTGACAGTAATGATAATATTCCACTACATTATACAGAAAATAGAGTTAGACCTAATGATAATATTGAGTGGAATAAAGTTCAACTTTGGAAATCTAATATTTTTGAATACTTGGTAATATTTCCTAGAATTTCACAATATTTTGTTTGGTTCTGAAATTGGACATGGCACACAAATAATGGTATATTTAAACTAGGCAGTTAATAGATATACTTCAAATAAACTAATTATGATCAGTAAATGGACAGTTAATGTATTTTATTGTTACAATTTTTATATTTTTATATTTTATATTGATTCCACTTTAAATTATCTTTCTTTTGATTTCTTATATGACTTTCCATAGCTAATACTTTGTCATCAGGAAGCTTGCGCCTAAATCATGATGAGGTCTAAAAATTTTGCCTAAAATTAATTACGTCTAAACCCTGGGAATAATTACATCCTGAAAGAGTTAGTTTATTTGAAGTAAATCTATCAACTGCCTAGTATTTTATATCATTTTTTGTGTGTGTGCCATGTCCAAATTAAGAACTTAACAAAATATTGTGAAACTTTAGGAAATATTTCCAAGTATTCATAGTATTAGATTTCCAAAGTTGAACTTTATTCCACTCAATATTATCATTAGATCTAACTCTATTTTCTGTATAAAGTAGTGGCATATTATCATTGCTATCACTAGGTCTATCTAACTCTTCAGAAACAATAGAAGTGGGAATAGTTTTATAATTTTTTTGCTCTTACCTATTATTAGATCAAGTCCTATTTCTTTTCCGATTTTCAACAAGTCCGTAATCTCCACTGTCAAAATCAATAACATCTCCAATTATAAACCTCAAAGAATAATAAAGACCTGTCTGCTAAATGTTTGAACTCAGTTGCTAATGGAAGATGAAGCCATTTTGCTAATTTCTGGAAAGCTGAATCTACCTTGTTCGAATTTTAATTTGAAATAAATATGTCACCTGTCTAATCACACAGAAACACAATGTTTTCCATTTTTTAGCCATACTTCTAAATGTTAAACAGCTAAATAAGTTAATACTTGTCATTTACAAACCAAATGAAGCAAATTTAGATTATATATATGGAGAATCGATATATCATGATTATGTCCGGAAAGGGTGGAGGCTCTGTATCGATATATCGTGTTTACGTATAAATTGAGTTAAACACATTGTCTTAGACTTCTAAGATGAGCTCACTATATCTAATATGCAGTTCCGGAATTTGATCTACTAGCGGAAGCCAAATCGAATATTTGGGGGAGCCACAGACAAAAGACACACATTAAACATATCATCTTGTGATATAAACACAGTAGAATCATGGACAGAATAGGGTAACTTGGTAGACATTCCAGAAAATAATTTTTTCCAATTCCCTTTTGTCATAACTGTAGAGAATACTGTGATAACAGTGCTTACATTGAGGTTAAAAAACCTGATTACTTATGACTCTGTGGAAGACACCCAATGGCCATACAAGAGAGAAGGCTCTCAGTGTATAGCGTGCCGATCAATGCATCCGGCATAAAATCGATGCATCTAGCGACAAAGAATTGGAGGGAAGAATTTATTTCAGAGGATTGTATGGGTGGAAACCAGCTGGAGCTATGGGGGTAGGGTTGTATTGTCAGGTTATGCATGGCAGTCATTTAACTAATAGAAATGAACAGGCAGAGTGACGTCGCAAACTACTAAAGAAATTAAGAGTGCAGATTACTTAAAATCTCTGAGCATGGTAGGCACATAATATGTGATAAAACCATTATAAAATTAACACCTGCCATGCTTGTTGTAAGAGATGATTATGGATTGAGGAGGGGGGATTTGGTATAGTGGTTAAGCTGTTCGCTTTGTGCTCAAGAAATCACAGTATCGAATCTCACTAGCGACATCATGTATATAAAGTATTTCTATATACTCTGAGATCCTTGAGAATTATCGCTTGAACTTACTGAGTTACATAGCATGAGTGAGACTTGTTAGTCTGCATGTGTTTTCGTTAAGAGGGACTGAGTACTATGGGGTAACTCAAGTACATTGAAGTCAATCCTCTGCATCATCACTTGTAAAGGAAGAATTTTTTTATTTTACTGAAAGATAAAACATCCAGTTCAAACTATTGTTTGAAGTTTGATCCTGAGATCTCAAGGTTGTGAGACTAGCATTCAAGTCATTCTGCCCCTCACTCCACATAAAACTGTTCATTTGTATAAGATAGATCCATATTTGCTAACACTTTTTTTCAGTCATGTTTTTTCTTCATACAAATGATTATATTCCCATCTTAAATGCTTTGTTGTCTTGTAATCACAGGTAGAACAAAGGATTACACCTTCTTCCTCAGCTATGTAGTGAATTCTACATATCAGCCCTTTATGTCTGACAACGGAAACCCCCAGTATGCACAAGAGGAGAGCAGAATTGATGGAGGGGTGAGTTTTATTTTTCTGTATTCAGATTTTATGCTGTATGGAACAAGGCTAGAATTCTGGTAAGTTTCAATATTGGTTTTTCATTTACTGTATCTTATTTGTGTAGGATGGTAACTGGGGTAATGGAGGTGGTGGAGGGTGGAGTCCACAAGCCAAAAAAACTTTCCCTTTGGTGATTTTGCACAAAAACGTCATCAAATATTTCATCCAAAAAAGAGTATTTGACACATGAAAATGCACAAATACATTTTTTTTAAAAATAAACCTCCATCCCCTTCCTTGAGGAGAATGTAAATCTATGTCTCTATGAGTGCCAGTCTCTGTGGTTGTGAGCTGCAGATCATATCTGTGATAGCCATGGTACCTGATTCAAATCCTGTTTGCTGCATTATGATTTTTCTTTAGTTTCATTATTTCCTTATTAATTTGTTGACTTTTATATAGGTCTACTCATTTTTTATTGCTTTTCTATTTTCTCTTTCTTCTTTCCTTGTTATACTTGTTTTCTTGTCATTCCAGAGATGAGGTGTGGTCAAAGACAGAAAACATGTTGACTAAAGTTTCGAGGCGAGTGGGTGTCATCCGAATGGATCATCCTTAAAATCAAATTTTCTGTATTATAATTTTATCTGAATTTTAGAAATTTTCTTAGTCAAAAGTACCTAATACTTTTACTATAATAAGTGAAACTGCTATTAAACTCTATAACAATATCCTAATACTTAGGCCCTATGTAAAAACAAGGTTGATTAGCTTTACAATGAATGCACACACTATCAGACCATAGGGTACTGAAACATTGAAACTGTGTCTTGTATAGGCCTACTGTTATTTGTATGTTTTTATACCCATACCTTATAGTCTGTTTGTGCGTTCAAAAGTCAATCGACCTTGTGTTTTATATAAGTAATATAAAGTATTCTTTCTTTACATTATAGATCAGGAATACTATACACAGTATAAAAGCAGGGGTTGATGGGTACCTGCATTCAATCTTGTAAGTACACAATTTATATTTTCTATCCATTTTCTTTTACAATCAGTTTTTTAAGAAGCAAAAATATTAATATGCTTATATTTAGTGTTTCCACATAATTTAATGCATCTTTAAGCCTATTGAGTTGTAGACCTATTAGGTCTATGCATCAAGATATTCAGAGTTGAATGAAAAAATATTGCAATGAAGATGGATGTGCCAGGCCATTGGCTCAAATAAAATGGTGACACATTGCATTTCCATTCTCTGGCCTACACCCTGCTGGAAATCTTGTAGGACCATCATCCTGCTAAAAGATAGATGCATTGGAGTTTGATCATGAATGCTGAAGAAGAATTAAATTATTAGAAATGTGCCTGGTTTTTAAAATTTTGTTTTCATTAAAGAAATACATGAGAAGTGTGAGGAAAGTTTCAATAAAAAATAACTTATAGAATAAAAATATAAGAAAAAATCAATAGATTTAAACATAATGCTTACAATTTCAAACATGTTACTAGCTTCTGTAATTGGTTGTGTAATTAATAATGTCCATTTTTATACACATTTGGTAAGTTTCAGTCATTTATAAGCACAAATGCAATTTTTTATGGTAGCTTGAATGTTTTACAGCACATGTAGAAAATCTAAAAGGTATGTCTGTTTTGGCTATTGTCTAGTCCCAGGTTTATGTTGATACTACAAGTTCACACTTGCAATTAATCATAGGCGTGGAGCTTTAGTTTACATTTTAAGGCGAGATGTGTCATCTCTGTTGTGCTATACCCATGTTTGCTCAAAATCTCTTTGGTGTTATCAATCCATTTCTTTCTTGGCTTTCCTCTGTCCCTGTAACCTGATGATGTTTTATTATATGCACTTGTAGGGACAATGACAGCACAAGACAAAAGAAAAATAGTGACAGCAGAAATGACATGTCTACGAAGAATACTTGGAGTTTCATTAACAGAAAGAATTAGAAACGATACCATAAGACAGATAACCAAAGCAATACCAGTATTGGAACACATCAAAAGACAACAGATCAAGTGGTTTTCACATGCCTCCAGACTACCAACAGATAGCATGCCACAAATGGACATGACACATAGACATAATGGCTATAAGGCCAGAGGCAGACCATGTAAAATATGGATCACAGAAATCAAAGAAGCCACAGGAACAAGCTTGCAAAAAGCACACAAGAACGTCATCTCCAGAGAACTCTTCCACCCTTGATGCCACAAGACAAACAAGGGCCACAGCATATAGATAGATAGATAGACTTGTATGGAGTAAAACCAACAATATTTATACCAATACTCTGATACCAATGCCAAACATGATCTTTAACAGTCTTGCAACAAAGAATTGTTACATGTGAAATGAAAATGTCTGAGAAAAACTGCAATGATTACTAAACTAGATAAAATAAGAAATGAAGAAATTAGAAAAAGAATTAGTATAATATCATGTATTCAGTATATCAAAAGATTGCAAGTAAAATGGTTCTGTCACCTTATGAGAATGAACCCAAACTAAATACAAATAAGAGCATATAACAAAATAATATCCGGATATAGAAACAAAAGTAGACCAAGAAAATGGTGGATAGAAAATATCAAGAACAAACATGGACTTAATACAACCCTAGTGACACATCTGGCCTTGGAACAACAACTGAATCTCCAACACATACACTTAATGTTGAGTGTGGATGATATCAGCTATTAAATACCTGGGGAAAGACAATAGACAAAAATATAGACAAGAGGCGTGTTCAAATGAAAACGGGACTTGTTACACCACGCGTGATAGAGCGCACTGATATTGATGACATTTTGCACTAGTAATGAGTATCCAATAATTTACATACGGTCACGTGTTCATCTTCCCAGCATGCATATGTGCTGCAGAAGACTGTTAACAATATGGCGGGTGTGAGTCCAAAGTGAATCAGCGTGCTGTGATCCAGTTTCTTTCATTTGAAGGATGTCAAGCAGTAGACATTCATCGGAGAATGAAGGCAGCATATGGTGACAAATGTTTGTCGAGGACCAGAGTGATGGAGTGGGTGCGTATGTTTAAAGACGGACGTGAGTTAACGGCAGATCTTGCACGGCCAGGTCAGGCGCATATTGTTGCAACAGAAGAAGCCATAGCCGTGCTTGATAAAGCAGTACTGACTGACCGTCGTCGGAGCATTCGTTCGCTTGCAGAAGAATTCCATATGTCAATTGGGACAGCCCACATGGTTGTTCGGAAGAAATTGAACTATCGGAAGGTGTGTTCACAGTGGGTCCCACGGATGTTGACTGACCACCATAAGGAAGAACGGATGGGGTGGAGTTTGAACCACCTGATGCGTTACAGGGCAGAGGGTGATGCATTTCTGTTGAGCATTGTGGCAGGTGATGAATCGTGGTGCCACCACTATGAACCGAGCAGCAAAATTGACAGCATGCAATGGAAACATCCAGGTTCACCAAAACCCAAAAAATTCAAGACACAGGTTTCTGCTGGGAAGGTTATGGTGACTGCATTTTTTGACCATGAAGGGCTTTTGTTGACTGATTTTAAGGAACCTGGTGTCAACATCAATGCCGCCCATTATAAAGACACTTTAGACAAGCTGCATAAGGCCATCAAGGCTAAGCGACCAGGCAGACTTTCTCAAGGTGTGATTCTTCTCCACGACAACGCTCGTCCGCACGTCGCAAAAATTGTGCAGGAAACATTGGCAAAGAAGAATTGGGAAGTTCTTCATCACCCAGCCTATAGTCCCGATTTATCCCCGTGTGATTTCCATTTGTTCGGACCGTTGAAGAAAGCACTAAAGGGACAGCGATTCAACAGCGACGCAGACGTGAAGACAGCGGTGACCACATGGTTCAGAGAACAGCCACGCAACTTTTTCTCGGACGGCATTCGACGTCTACCTAAACAGTGGGATGCTTGCCTAAATGCATACGGAGATTTTTTCTGATGAACCCAGGTGCATTCTTATTCACAAGTGGTTGCTTTGTTCAATTCCGTTGAAAATATTAAATTGCGTATGATACTTTTTAAATAAATCCACAAGTCCCGTTTTCATTTGAACACTATTTGAAACACCAGTATCAAATGATCTTTTTCTACCATTTAGTATAAAATAGTTATTTACAACAAGTATAACCAATTTTGCAACCTGTACAATATATTTATGATATAGTACATTCCTACCACCAGTTCTACCACATCCACAGCTGGTACCAGCAAGAAGTTGGAGATGTCATCATGAACCGAATAATCAGAATCTGAACTTATATACATGCTTGATAATTGTTTTAAAGTTCAGACACAATAGAATGCTATTTATATGGCTTCAAAAGCTGAGAATCCTTGAATGAATGCAAGATGTAGAAGAAATAAGTGCTATGTTAATGTAATATTGTTACTAGATAATCTAACTACTAAATAGTAAAACTAATATAAAATAAAAGTAACAATAAATAAAGGAACAAGGATTATAATATTACATTAGTTTTACTAACAATATTGTATTAACATAGTATTTATCGATTCTTGGTTTTGTTACTGTTGCGCTCTCCACCTTGTCAGATATTCCATCGGCTGTAAGAATTATTTTCATTTATCCTCATGCTTTCTACTTGAATTTACGGATATCACTTGACAGTTTGATTATTTATATATGATGAGGAAGCAATTTTATCCTTCAAAATTTGTCACTTAATTTTTGTAAGGAAACTGTCACACTATTTACACCACAAATACTTCACACAATCTCTCTATGTGACATATTCTTTCCAGAATGTTGTCTTTGTAATTGATGTCCTGAATAGACTCTATCCTGTGCCAATCTGCCTGCCTCCTCCAATGATAGCTCCACACAATACACCATACATACTCCACACAATACACCACAGATATATCATGTACAATGATGGAAGAAGGTCACTATGAAAGACAATTATTTTGATTTGATGAAATACTGAAATACTTTAATTAATTCCTTAAATGAGGATCCACTCTAACATGTCAATTACCTAATCATATGGTACAATGGTGACAGCAACCGCTATATAATAGAAATACTGAATCAATCAATCAATAAAACCCATAACCCTTCAGGGTCGTAGGGGTACCACATTGGAAGCTTCAGCACACAGAGTCCTCCAGCGAATTCTATCCTCAGAGATGCGGATGAGTGTGGAAATATCTAGCCCTGTCCATTCCTTGATGTTGTCTGTCCATGTCTTTATTTGTCCTCCTCTGCTTCTTCCACCCTCAACAGTTCCCTGCAGTATTGTTTTTGACAACGAATCGTGCATTCATACATGTCCGAACCATGCTAGTTTTCGTCGTTTCACTATTGAAAGCAATGGCTCTTGGACACCTGCACACATCTCTACTTTATTTCTTACGTACACATTAGTCTTATGTTCCCTATAGGAAATTCGTATAATTCTTCTGTAGCATTTATACTCGAAAGCCTGTAATCTTCTCTCCATGTCCGCAGTGAGTGTCCAACTCTCACAACCATACAACACAACGGAAAGCACCAGCGACCTATACAGTTTGATTTTCACTCCAACACTGATGTTGCTTTTCCAAATCACAGTTAGCCTTGACAAGGACGCTAAAGCCATCTCCAGCCTTATTTCTGTGTGTGATTATCCATTGTAGTATTTCAGTGGGCAAAAGGTTTAGCTAGTGGTGCCCATCTCCTCTCCAGCTGTCCTTCTGATGTGGTTATATGGATGTGTTTTCTCTCTCCATCTCCATTGCACTTTTCTGATGTTGACACTACATCACATTTGAACTTTGCGCTGAGCGCATCGCTACCATTTCACTAGGTCACAACCTTACTTCGTACGCATCCACATTAAGACTTCTAAACTTGATAATACCTTCACTATGTTGTTATCTTTTAATCCATTAACGAGTAACCTTCAAGATATTATCCCGAATTGACATATTTTCCACTGCACACTAATTCACTGAATATAATACATAACATAGATCCCTGCTTCACAGAATGAAAACACAACGCCATATTGTCGTGATGACATAACACATGAATAGTAGGTGCTAAATAGGCACATCATTGAATAAGTTGATAAATTAATTTAATTTTGGTTGTGTTCCGGTAGTTTATTTGTTAGTGAACTGGCTTCTTGTTCAGGTAATCCAAGGTTCACTTTCCAGTTCAAGGGAAAATATTTTAAAATCACCATCAGGTCATAGGTGAGAAAAACCTAAGGAAAGGGGTACTAGATATTCTGGAAAAGTGAAGGTGGTAGGTGTGAGTTGACCACATCATCCCTATCACAATATTCCTCAATGGAAACTTTACCAGGTACTTTTACTTAATTCTAAAATAAAAACATCTGACAATGTGGAAGAGAATGATGTTATTATATACACAGATGGTTCTATTCAGAAAGGGTCAAGATTGGGTTAGGGCTTCTCTGCCATTATAAGTGGTAGATTCATTGCTGAAAAGTGTGTAGCATATAGTACATCATTCTCCAGTATGAGCATGGAAGTAGAGGCAGTTATGGAGGCCCTAAAATTGGTTTTGGAAACAATGACAGCTACGATCGTTATTGTATCATACTCATAATCCATGATCTGCAATATTCAGAACTGATGGTTACATCTTGAGTGAATGAAGTATATTGGGTTTCATACCTCCAAGAACTTACATGGATATTTTGCTACGGTCATGCTGGAGTTGAGGGGATTGAGAGAGAAAGTAGCATCAAGAAGCACAGGTGTCAGGATGGATGACAATGGATACGGAGGACATTGCCTATATATGTGTCTGTTGGACAAGGACACCACAGTCAATGAGACTGTCATGAAGAGATTGAATGGGCTTGGAATTTCTCATATAGATAGTACATGGGGATGATTGACAGGTAGGACTAGGACTAGTTGATTTTTTACATACAATCAACTCCCTATGACAATTATCAGCAGACATGTACTTCATCATCTGTTGCAAGAGATAGTATTCCTATGGGCATGCCCAGAGTGTACCACTGTTGGTTCAGATAATCACTAATCATTACTTCTAAAATAATCATTATTTTATAGATTCAAATAAAGCAAAAACAAATTATTAAATGTTTTTTATATTTTCATAATCAAACAGGAATCATACAAAATTACAGAATCATCGATACAAAGTTACATTGCGACTTGAGATTACAGCTTTAAATACAGAAGATTCAGTAGAAAAGCACATCAACCAGGATTTACAATCTAGCATTGAAGAGCAAAACTCATTCTTACATGGTGAAAATATTATCAAAGATTCTCTCAGATTAATAGCTGTTTATAAAGGTAACACTTGATATTTAAATTAATGAAAAATGTATTTCTGCTTTTTGGTAAATATTGTCTTCTTTCATTTTATTTTAATATAGAAGTGATATTTCTACAAATAAATACACCAAAACCTAAATTTTACTTGATTACCTCTGTTCATTTTCAAACTTCTGCATGTTAGCAGAATGTAGTCCAGAGAACAGAATGCATTGCCACGGTTTACAGCTTAGCTATGATATATGCACCTTTTGGCCTGACATATCCAACTTCAGCTTGGGGATCCAATTTCAGCTGGGATCTCCATAACATAGTGGTTAAACTGATTGCCTTGTGTTCAAGAGGTCATGGGTTCAAGAGCTTTTTTTTGGATTCAACTTCAGCATCGCTTCTGGGTCACTTTAACAACCCTCTATAGGATGGGACTGTCACCTTTATTCCCCAAACCTCATTATTCACTTCCTACTACATGCCTGCAGGTAATAGTGTCACAATTCTTTGTTCCCTTTTGAGCAAGTAATATTAAAAAATATAAACAGGAACATTTTTTCTTTATTGCTGCAAATATGGACTTCATCAAGAAAAGGACAAAAAACAGAAATATTGGGGGAAAAAATAACACCCCCCTCCAAGCATCTAGCATTAATTGGAGGAAGTAGATAATGGCAAAAATTATTTTTATTATTATATTACCACTACACCCCAAAAATCATTGCTATTCAGACACAAAGGCAGAGGCAGAACATGCAAAAGATGGATTACAGAAATAAAAGAGTCCATGAAAACAAACATGTATTATGTATTCCAATGTATGCCTTGATATGAGTATATACTTTTATATATGTCTAGATATTTGTATGTATATATGCTTGCATTTATAGGTATACATGATTATCAAATAGAAAAATGTATTCATATTTGTTTAGTTCGTGATTGTATTTGGATGTGTATAAATTGTGTTATCTATCCCATGTGCTGTCAATTGCTATTCTTCTTTACACATTTCTATGTTCCCTGTATCTATTTGTAGCCCCCCCCCCCCCAGCTTCTGTATGCACATTTCTTTATCCTTTCCCCTTTTATCTCCTGTCGACCCCCTCCCCGCTCCATTCTTGGCAATGCTAATTGGTGTCCCCTTTCTTTAGTTTTGCAACTTGCATCTTTTAATATTTCAAAATATATACATATTGAACACATCAAACTGCACATACTAAATGTGTTGCACTAAATCAAATCTCTTACTGGGTAATGATTTTTTGATGAGAGAAATCATTCTTCCAGCGATTTTGGTTATATTAGTTATGGTTTTGTTTTCTTAACTGTTTTTGTGTCTTTATAAAGGTCCCAATAGAACCAAAATGTTGACAATTGTATTTGTTCCTTGTTTTATTGTTATTCTCTATTATTTTATTGTTTTATATTGACAGTTTTCTTTAGTAACCTGTCTACCTTATTTAGTATTTATCTCTATTTATCTAGTTACTGCGGCACTTCCATTTTGTTGGACATCCTTCAATATTTGGGTTATTTATGTATGTTCACTTTGACCTATTTTGTTGACAACCTAAAATATGTGACTAATGACATAAGAAAATACAAATATTAAAATATCATTTAAGCTGTTCTTTACTTTCATCAATAATCAAATATTATTATTTTTACGTTTCACATTTAGATGAATGTCCCAAGTCTACATCAAATGATAAAAACAAAGGACAAATTACATGGAGTGATTCTACTCCAGGGACGCATTTTATGCCATGTCCATTAAACATTAAGCCATCCCATACGTTATTCAATGCATCGAGAACATGGTAAGATACCACACTAACCACAAATCTCATCTTTTTTCATATAAATTTACATTATAGTATAGCTATTCTTAAAATTATGATTTAAATTACTTAAATCAGAAACCTACACCAATCTTGAAACACACATCTATTTAAATTGAAAAAAAGACAAATCAGAATTCAATCTCCATACCAACACTGTGTTATCAATGTTCGATGTGTACACTAACTGAGAAACAATATAGAAAACTTGCTACATGTGAAATTGGATGTCTAAGAAAAGAAGCAAACAGAACAAGAAAAGATCATGTAGGATTGAAAAGACTAGAGAAACTTCTGGAACAACATCTGTGGTCAAATATATTGAAAAACATACTGAAATGGTTTGCCCACTTTAATAAGAATAAACCAATATTGACCAGCATCAAAAGAGTACAACATGAAAATGGAAACAGCACAAGGCAGAGGAAGAAAAAGAAGATAGTGAATTTAAGGAATCACAGACTTCTGAGATGTCACAGTATTACTGCTTATCAAGCTACCTAACATGCTATAGCTGGAAGCCTCGTTGAATCCTACGGCATATAACAGCAAAAGCAGAGAAAAGACACAGATAGATAGCCATTCATGTTATTTGAGCCATTTAGACATAAATATGTTGTGAAGTAAGTTTCAGGGTGCATCTGTGATAGCTAAATACAAGATTCAAATCCTAGTGCATGCAGTTGTGCATAGAGACTGTCCAGAAAGGAGTGGCAAACTACTGAATGTAAATATTTCCAATAAATTCACTACAGCAAAATACATTTTAGGATGATGGCAGCATCCTGAATAAAATATGCTACCAATTATTTGTTCTGTCGTGCTGCAAGTTTCTTTAAAATTTAGGTATGTGCATCTTTCTTCTTGACATTTGGTTTCAGCAAATAAAATTGTTAATATAATAATATTCTGCTATGTAAGTCATAAGATGTTACTAAAGAAATTGGGGATGGAGTTGATACCCATCACATGATTTAATCTGTGATGAGAACTGCTGAAGACCCATACTTGGATTACTGACAAGGAATAAAACCCTTTCATCTGTAGCATACATTGATATTGTTGACAAGGAATAAAACCCTTTTATCTGTAACATACCTTGATATTGCTGAGAAGGAATATAACCCTTTTACCTGTAGCATATGTTGATATTGTTGAGAAGGAATAATTCCTTTATCTGTGCCTTAAGATTTAAGAAAGTCACAGCAGTTAACCCTAATGAAAAAAATTGTCCAGCTCATATCTTTGCACCCAATAAACCCATTGAGTTGAACAGCTATTTTGGACATTCAAAAGATCTGGAAAATGTACCCATCAAAAAAGAATGTCAAGAGAATTATCAATCTGGACTCAAGTGGGACACCCTTTCAGCTTTGGCAAGCTAGACCATAATACTCTATTCTCTTAGGCTCCGCAATAGGAAACATACAAGATAGACATCTATGTAGAACTAAGAAGAAAGTATTTCTGAATTAGAGTACAAATTGCCGTGCATTGCTGGAGTCCAAAAAGAGAGAAAGGAATAGGAACTTTGTAATCTGCCATGCATATCATAAGAGGTTACTGCTGTGGTTTTGGGATGGAGTTTGCTGTTCCACCCCATAGTGGGTCAAAGTGACCCAAAAGCAATGTGTCTAATTGAAAGGTACAGATATCACAACCAAGCTGTAAACCTTTATGCAATGAATTATATTATTTAGTCTATATCCTGCTAATGTGCAGGAGTTTGAGAATGAACACAGAAGAAGAATATTCACTTTTGCCTGCTTGTTTTTTGTATACATCTATATTCTAGGATTGAATCTTTGTAAGACATGAGTTTTTCTTGTCCACATTGACAAAGATATATTGTTTAGCGTATTCTAAACTTTATCTCTAAGTTTCATTCCTTGTATAATATTATCAGACCATATAGACATTTCTATATATTTAACTGTTTTAGTATTACTCAATTTAGATGGAAATATCTGGGACACATTCTTAGACTAGATAAAAATAAACTTAACCAGCAAGCCCTTATGTGGACACCTGAGGGGAAAAGAAAAAGAGGAAGGCTCAAAATTACCCTAAAAAGTACTATACTTAAAGAAGAACAAATAATAGGTTACAAGTCCATACAAGACCAAAAAATTACAGGCAGCAGACTACAATGCATGGAGAATCAAAACCTCTGCCCTTTGTTTCACCTGTGGCACAAAAGTAACAAACTAATTAACTATTACTCAATATACTGTTACAACAAAAGAGATTTCTACCAGAATTGCATTGACATCAAGTGCATTAAACCACCTAACCAACATCTAGAAATTGAAAACAATATGTAAACATACCAAACTAAGAATGTTCAACTTCAATGTGATATCCGTGTTGACAAATTGTTGCAAAAGTTGGAAAATGACAAAGGCACTGGAGAAGAAATTGAATTCATTTGAAAATAAATGTCTTAGAAGACTTAAATATTGGTTGGGAAGATTTCAAGTCAAACGTGCAAGTAAGAGAAGACACCAAACAGCAATATGTTTTTACAACTATAAGAAGAAAATGATGGACTTGTATCAGATGTTCACTTAGAATGAATGAAAACAGACTGTCACTATAAACATTAGAATGGATACCAGATGGCAAAAGAAAATCAATCAATCATCAATCAATCAATAAACCCATAACCCTTCAGGGTCGTAGGGGTACCAAATTGCATGCCTCAGCACACAGAGTCCTCCAGCGAATTCTATCCTCAGCGATGCGGATGAGTGTGGAAATATCTTGCCCTGTCCATTCCTTGATGTTGTCTGTCCATGTCTTTATTTGCCCTCCTCTGCTTCTTCCACCCTCAACAGTTCCCTGCAGTATTGTTTTTTACAAGGAATCGTGCCTGCATACATGTCCGAACCATGCTAGTTTTCGTCATTTCACTATTGAAAGCAATGGCTCCTGGACACCTGCACACATCTCTACTTTATTTCTTACGTACACATTGGTCTTATGTTCCCTATAGGGAATTCGTAGAATTTTTCTGTAGCATTTGTACTCGAAAGCCTGTAATCTTCTCTCCATGTCCGCAGTGAGTGTCCAACTCTCACAACCATACAACACAACAGAAAGCACCAGAGACTTATACAGTTTGATTTTCACTCCAACACTGATGTTGCTTTTCCAAATCACAGTTAGCCTTGACAAGGACGCTAAAGCCATCTCCAGCCTTACTTTTAGTTCTGCTTTGTATTTACCATCGCTGCATATACTGGATCCGAGGTATTTGAAGGTATTCACCTCCTCAAGCTTATGTCCATTAAAGAAAAAGAGGAAGACCAATAGAGATTCTTCACAGAACAATCATCAAAGAGGGTATAACTACAGGTCTCATCAACATACAAGAATAACACACAGTAGCATTACATGGCTTGAACTGGAGAGCTCTGGTTCTGCCCTATGAACCGTGTTCAACGCTGAAGGAACATAGATAGAATATACTGTAAAATTTCTTTCATGATTGTTATCATCTTCTAAGTTGCCAGTACAATGCAAACAGCAGACCTCTCTTCGTGGAGCCTCAGATTAGTTTGAGTTGAAACTCCAAGTCAAATTTATTAACAACCCTTCCAACCATCACTGAGACATAGCATACCCATATATCCTATTTAAATTATATTATTCTTTGTTTATAGTAAAGAAAAAATTAAACTTTTATATAAAATCTTATGCCAACTTTGTTTTTACAATTTTGCAGTGTCAAAATGAATCAGTATATGTATTGGGATTCTGCGAATTATTCAGATTGTCCTGGTCCGAAAGAGGAAGTAGCTCCAAATCCACAGAACATATTTAATATTACTGTGTCAATAGGTAAACATATTAATATTATGATGTATACATTGTATATGGATCTCTTTGGCACAGTGGTTAAGTTGTTCACTTTGTAGTTAAGAAGTCATGGGTTTGAATCCCGATCAGGACATCTTGTTTTTAATGTGAATTTTTTTTTAGATCACTCTGAATTATTGCTTTGAGCTATGGAGAATTACATACTATGAGTGATACTCTCTGCCTTCATTAAGAGGATAGAGTATATATAGGAAACCTGAGTACAATGAAGTCAATCATCTACGTCATTTTAAAACCTTCGATTACATTTAGAACTGTATGACTCAGAAACACATGGCAATAATATAGTTATGAGTTACAAACTGACATCATTGCACTCCAGGCATACCTTTAGGTGCTCAGTCTCCCTTATCAAAGGTCAAAGGTTACACATGCTATTAGTTCTCGTGGCTTGCTGGTTGAATTTGCTTCTCTTCTCCCATTGTACTAGTTTCACATTGAATATCAAATTCTCATAATTTCAGCCTTGATGTCTTGTTAATCCCCGTGTCTGAATCCAGCAGGCACTGATGAAGCTGTTTCAGTATGTCCCTGAAATGCCAGGACTGAATTTATACAACATTGAAAAATTCATCTGCTGCAGTGGTAAACTAGTCAATTAGTTCACCAAGTCAGTTGAAATACAAGTCAGTTCCACGTGGCTGCTTTTCTATTACAAAAATACATGAAAGTTTTAAACACTTTATTTATTTTCCATGGCAATTTCAGCATTCCAGTCCATCACTCAGCTCAATAAACTGTATTTCTATTTTTTTTGGTAAATGTTTTCTTGTTCCATTTTATTTTAATATAGAAGTGATATTTCTACTAATAAATGAAACAAAGCCTCTATTTTACTTGATTACCTTCATTATCAGGGACACATATTACCCCTTCTCCTATTCAACATCTATATAGATGTTTAATAGCCAAACAACCAAAGAAACCTTAAAAGCAATAGTATAAGAAATCCAACCTGAACAAGAGAACAGAGAAAAATAAGACAGTAACATCATAAATGAATTGCTATTCGCCAACAATCAGGTGTTGATGGTTGGTTGATGATCCAGCGGTCCATGGGCTCATGCTCTTTGATCCAATTTGATTAAAATGGCATTATATTGCTGAGAAGTCTGTGGATTTTCAGCCCACCCTGGGCCAGAGAACTATCACACCACCAGGAAGGTTGGTTTCAACCTATGCACTATTCCAAGCTGCTACAGCCAAGATAGGGTTTACTGTGCTCATTCCTTGCCACCAATTGACTACTGGTTATGCAGAACATCTCTATTGCTCCAGGCATGCAACCACATGTTCAAGCAATATGGATTGTCACATCCTGAGTCACTGTGCTTCTATGATGGGACAAGCCATAGGAAAAAACAGTGCTGTCAGTTTCCTCCTCCACAGTGCTGCACAGTACATCTCTGGCTCCCTCCCAAACACAGAGAGTGCATAAATATATTGAAATAGCAAAATAGGAAACACATTGCAACAACAAAATAAAATAATGAGAAGCATAATTGTATAGATGACATGCCATAAAGTTTCTATAAGAAGATAACCTCAATATAACGGCATGTCATCTACTAAGGTTTTCTGTTGCAAGAGTGGTTTTTCTAGTGGGCCATTGGTGAGATCCACAGACGCAACTGCATGCATTTCAGGCATTGATATACAATGATATATCTTAGCTACAAAAAAACTCCTAAACACATTAAATACTTATTGAGAAATCAACAACATGAGAATTAACAAACCAAAATCATAAACATTGAAGATATGCAAAAATCAATCCTCACTAGAAATATACATAGATGGCAAAAAACTCAACCAAGTAAAGGAATGTAAGTATCTAAGCAGTGTGTTCTTGGAAGATGGAAGACTAGATAGAGAAATATAGACAAGATGTCAGAAAGCAAACACAGTTTTATATTAGCAGCACTGCTGAAACACCAGAACATCAACATGTTCTACAAAAGAACGTTAATACAGTATTCATGCTGACACTGTGTTACCAATGCCAGACCTGGACCCTGACAGAGAAATTAGAACAAAAACTCACTGTATGCAAAATTAAGTGCCTGATAATAGCACTGAGGCTAAGAGATAGAATAAACAATAACATCATAAGAAATCTGATGAAAACAATATCGTGCAAAGAATACCTAGATACACAAAAGACCAAATGGTACAGCCACATAAACAGAATGGAACCAGATCACATTCCATCAATAGCCTTCAATAAAAGATCATCTGAAAAGAGAAACAGGGGAAGACACAGATGAAGATGGATAGATGACATCAGAGAAATACTAGAACACCACGACTGCACTATGACAGTGGCATCACAGTTAGCTAAAGAAAGAAGACTTCTGCTCCCCATGATGCCTAGTGGCACACATGGATAAGACAACATAAGACAAGACCTTCTTATTCTGAATTCTTTTTCAAACTTCTGCATATTAACAGAATGTAGTCTAGAGAACAGAATGCATTGTGTCATGGTTTGCAGCTTAGCTGTGATATCTGTGTCTTTTTTACCTGATATATCCTTCAGCATCACTTCTGGGTCAGTTTATCTCTTCACAATTTGGGACAACCACCTCCATTCCCCAAGCCTCCTTATGTGCCTTAGTTGAACTGAAAATTAATCATTTTCAAGTTGCTGAGAATACAGACTAAAAGAATGTTTAATATGTCTACACAGCAAGACCTTGTTTGTCATTGTACTGACTACAAAAGTCAATTCATAAATTCAATCTTCATACTAGCTGAAGATGAGTGTGTAAGAAATTCTGGTTTATATCATCTCTGACCTCATATCTATAGTATATGCATCTTACAACATGGCTGACAGATAACAGTGTCACTATTCTGTGCTCCCCTTTTGGGGATGTAATAGAAAAATATATTCAGGGACAGCTTCTTTATTTCGGAAAATATGGACTTTATCAAGACACATATATAAAACATGAACAGATATATTTAATATAATTAATTAATAATTGGAGGAAGTTGTTATGGCAATAAATATTATTTATATATTATTGCATTACCACTCATACCCAACTCATTATTTTTTTTTTAATGTGTTATAGTGTTTTTAATGCATATAAACTGAATATAAACTCACACCTACAATAATCATTGACAAAGAACAACTAGAAAATTCTAGCAACTTTGAATATATCTGGTCAACCATCAATACCACAGGAGATTGATCAGTACAGATCAGAAAGAAATTAGCTATGACCCTACAAAAGTATCACAGATGAAAAATCTATGGCAAAGGGCAAACAGAGAAAAACAAAGTTACCACTATTAAGGAGCTATATTTTTTCCAGTGGCAACATATGGTTGTGAGACATGGACAATGACATCTGAAAAGAAAAGTAGGCATTCAAAATGAAATGTTATAGAAAGGTCCTAAGAATATCATAGGACAATCAATATAAGATAGTGAAACAGAATAACAATATTACTTATGTAGAACACAGTTTTTTGATGTTCATTTGAACACAACAGACCTACTATCACTAAGACTAAGGGGTCATGAGGTGTAAACAAGAAAACACTAGACTTTTTCAATGTTTCAAACCGTTAGATCTTTCTCAAGAATATATAAAACAAACAGTGAAAAACCTTAAATACAGTAAAAACAATGTTACCACCACAGGGGCACTAGATACACTATTGACATATAAAATTATGTTGATTATGTGCTGTGTATTGTTATTTGTATGATTATATCCTGTGTAGTGTTGTGTATATTATTATTTCCCGTGAGTATCTGATAGTGATGGTGTGTTAGTCATCATTCAGTAAGTCATCATTCAGTAAGTCATCATTCAGTAAGTCATCATTCAGTAAATCATCATTCAGTAAGTCATCATTCAGTAAATCATCATTCAGTAAGACTTCATTACCTGTGTCCTATGTAAGTACTATATCACTAGTACAGTGCAGTGCAGCCTGTGTATTTGTGTTTTTACAAAACATGCTAACCTCGTTAGTCACTCATCAGATGGTGGCCATGGTCAATGTTGCTTGACCGTTTGTTGCTATTTGAGTTGCTATTGACTTGATCCCATATGTCCACTCTCTGTAATATCATTTGCAGCATTTAATTTTTTGGACATCACCCATGTGACAACAGGAGACTCTACTTCTAGTTCAAAGTGCCATGAATAGAGCCACTGTCTTCTTTCCAGGTCATAAGAGGTGACTAAGGAAAGTTGGGAATAGGTTGACAACCTGTCACTTCTGAAACCTGTCACTGCATGTCCTGTCTCGATTTCTTACATTTGTCTTCTGTCAAATGATTCCCATGGAGATGCAGACTAGTGAACATAGCACATTTGTCCTTTTATAGCTGATTCCTAGTTGGCAGGGAATGCTAGATGTACCATCACTGTAGATGGGTCATCAGATCTTGCAGAAGAATGATGAGCTAGCTGGCCAAGAAGTATATGCTGTGATCCTGGCAGGACATGATGTTCTTGTGATAATGATGCACTGGAGTGCTTCCCTATGGGAACTGAACATGCATTCATAAACCCCCTAAAACAACCATGATTTTGAGGCAAAATACCTTTATATGAGTTCGGGTGTCACTTCAGTTACCCACCTGAGGAAGACCTGTACTTTTGTCAGAAAGGCTATATGTTATTTATTCACAGCTAAAGGGATTACTTCATAATTTCTTGGAAATATAATAACTTCTAGTTTATTTTAATGCTATTCTATTTTTTTGCAGAAAATGCACAAGCAGTATCGAGCATCCTGAAAAGCAGTACAGACAACTTAGGCAACTTGACAGTGGACTCTGTTAATAATATTGTGAAACTTCTTGAACAGTTTGTGAATGAAGAAATGCTGGCTCAGCCTGGTGTAGTTGCAAATGTTGTTGGAAGTTTGAGCAATCTCATAGATGCTGATCAGAATATTCTCTTGAAGGCATCTATCTCTGAAAGGTAAATTAAGAACAAAATTGAATTGCTACTATGAGTTTAAAGATTAATCTATAATTTGAAACATGAAGAATTTCTTAAACTAATAAATAAAGTCAGATATAAATCGTCTGTGAAATTAGTTCTTTTCTGTGTGCGGTTATCCATTACAATATTTCAATGTGCGTTAGTTTTAACTCGTGGCATCCATCTCCTCTCCAGTTATCCTTAAAATGTAAATTAACCTTATAGCTCACTTGTGCTTTATTTTTTAAATTAGACATTCACTACAGACATGGATGAATACAGGTCTTCAAATGCAAATGTTACAGATGAATTACTCATATCTCCTATAGAGAAAATAAGACAAATATGTATATAAGAAATAAAATAGAGATGTATACAGGTCGAAAAGAATAATTACTTTAAATAGTGAAACAATGAAAATATACTCCATACTTGCATGGTTCGAACATGTATGCAGACATAATTCCCTGTCAAAAACAATACTACAGGGAACAGTCAAAAGTAGAAGAAGCAGTGGACAAAGAAAATCATGGATAATAACATCAAGGACTGGACAGGTCAGGATTTTTCCTTGCTCATCCACATCACTGAAAATAGAAATATATAAACTACTCTGTGTACTTATGCATCCAATGTGGTTCCCTTATGTTCCTGATGGGTTATGGGCTTGTGGGTATGGATGAGTTAATAAGTAGTAAAGTTCCCTTTTCCACAAATTTGCAGCATATGATGGAATTAGGTGGAATATGGAGTTAGGTCTGTATTTTACATTGAGCAATGGCGTACCTAGAAATGATATTCAGAATCACACCCATCACCTTTACCTTCTCAGAGTTACAAGTACCCATATCCTTAGACTTGGTTAATCTAGGAGCCGTTGGCAATTTAAAAAAAAAATATTTCAAGTTAAACTGATTGATGCCTTTGATCTGTGAATATATAGAAAATAGAGAGAATTGGTGTCTTTGAGATATGGATATATAGAAGAATAGAAAGAAATTCATGGGGGAAAAAAAACTAACAAAGAGGTTCTGACAACACTATGTATGAAAAAAAAAGTATTAAAGGAAATAAAAAACTAAGTATTTTTGACATATAAAAAAATATGACACCTTGTTGAAGACTGTGATGGTACAGTTGATGGGAAGCAACCAAGAGGTAGGCAGATATACAATTTGGAGAGAAACATCATGAAATGGACAGTTTACAGCCTTGCAGAGTGAATCACCAAGGTAAGAGACAGAATATTGAAGGTCCGTTGCAGCCAGCCTTCTATATAGTACGTGATGATGATGAGTTAAATTGAAAACTGAACCTTGAATCACCTGATTGGGAAACCAGGATATGAGTTGGATGTACATTTAAATATAGTGTCATCATCATCATGTGACATATTCTTTCCAGAATATTGTCTTTGCAAGTGATGTCCTGAACCAGACTCTATCTAGTGCCAATCTGCCTGCCTCCTCCAACAATATCTTCATACAGTCTTTGATGTCATCTGTCCATCTTCTTCTACTTCCTGGAATTCCATCCTATAATATACATCTTTTTATGCCATTGTGTCTTTTTATATGTCCGAAATATTTCAGTTTTCTATGCAAAATTGTATTCACCAGCCATCTTTTCTCTATATTCAGCATACTCAAAAACTCACTGTTCCTTATCTTTTCTGTCCGGGAAATTCTTAATAATGACCTATAACGCTTTAGTTTGAATGCAATATTATTTTTGCCATTGTTATATTTATTGTCCAAGTCTTGCAACCGTATGTTTTTCCAGCCACTTGGAAAAATGTTTGCTCTAAGAAGTATAACTTTTGTCTCTTTATAACAGTTTTTCCATATATTTTTCATTTCTTTTAATTTTGTTATTGCTATCACTAATTGTTTCCTAATTTCCATAGTAAAATCACCTAAGCTGTTTATATTTGCACCAGATAATCAAACTTGTTGACGTTTTCCAGTTCCATGTTATCTATTTTAATTTTTGGTGCTACTTTGGTTTTATCTGTTATCATGATCTTGGTTTTCTGTATGTTTAATTGAAGGTTCTGTTCCTCACTGTATTCTTTTGTAATATAGTCTGCCACATATTTTTTAGCATGTCATATCTGCAAACTACCGGTAGCTGAAAAAAAGTTTAAATTTTACCACATAATACAAATTTTAACTTTAAATAGAAATAGTCTTAGGGTAATTTTGTTGCACAAATATCCATATTATTCAATTTATATATTAAATTTATATATTCAAAATATCCATATTATTCAATTATCCATATTGCAATAATATCCATATTCTTGGGAAGATTGATATAGATGGATTTACTGTATGATCATATCATGAACATAATATAGTTACAGTTAACAATCTTGATTGCACAAAGCTTGCAACCTGTGACACATATCACATTATAGTGCATTTCACTAGCTTTGCCCTCAAACACATATAATTATCTGAGTAATCGTCTAATGTATTAATGCCATGTTTTGCATATGATGTTACTTTTGGTTAGTCCCAACAAATTTATACTTTATATTTGTGCATTATGTCCAGTTTTTATGCATGAATGAAATCCTTTGATTTTTGTCTAAATACTAATTATTGTGTCTTGGAAAAAAAGAATTTTTAGACACTTTTATACCACTTCAGAAATTACACCGGATACAACTTTTAAAGACTATCTGTCTTGTGTTCCAGAGTACAGAATCGTCCAATTAATCATGCCAAATGTATGATAAACAATATGTAAAAATGTCATGTGTAAATGACCTCTTATAATTGATTGTAAATACCCTTATTTTTGTATGTGAGATGTGTCTTGACAAGTAGAATTTGAATCTATATCGCAAATAAGCGAAAATTAAAACTGATGAATGCACTTTAATGAAAAAATTAATTTATAGGGTCTATACCATTTTAAATTTACACACAAAATTTCAATTAAATGCGTTACATATTTGCTGAGATACATGATTTCAAAGTTGGACAAAGCTGATGAAATATGCTATAACTCATCCACTGTATAGCATAATCTTTCACACACTATCAATTGTGTACATGATTCTACAAATAGTAATGTGATCTTCACCTAATTATGGTGACAAGTACAATTCTATGGAAAAGTGTTTAGTGTTTGAAAAGGTGATAACAATTAAATTTTCATTATGGTCTGGATTGAGAAAAAGTATTCAAATTTGTTGTGTTAAAAAAAAAATTTGAATTAACCAATATAGATATAAAGGATTTCATGAAGGAAATATTAATATTTCAACTATCAAGCATTATTTTATTTTTTGTACACAGAGTTCTGTCTCTTATTGATCACGTCTCTGAGAAAGCACCTTTAATCAGCGGAAAATTGATGGTTGTGACTCCTAATCTTGCTATAGCAGCTCAGGCAGTAAATGCCAGTGAAACTCGAGATGTTGCACTTATTGCTAACTCTGATCCTGAACATAATAGCAGCACAGTAAGATGTTTCTCCTTCTTTCATTTGCTTAAAATATAATTATATCTGTAATTTTGTCTCCTCCAGCATGTCCAAAATATTTTATTTGTTTGATTTTTATTTCTTTTAATAGATCTTTCATAATAGGTAGTGTCTTTTAATAGATCTTTCATCATACGTAGTGTCTTTTAATAGATCTTTCATCATATGTAGTGTTATCACAAACTCTGGTTCAATCCCGGTAAACGGATCTACATTTTTGCGGGGAAAAAAATGAAATAATGTTCCCTGATTATTTCCCTTGGATATAATATATATATATATATATATTTATTGAGATATTTAATTTAGGAGGGTTGTATGGGTGGGGGCTCTTGGGGGGTGGCGCATACATGTCTACATCCAGGATAGTCCTCGAAACTGTAACAGACTTTCCACATATCTAACAAACTTACACTACAATTATGTTAGCAATTTTGTATCTAAGACTCAGCCAGCAGTTAGTGACATCACAACATTACACAAAATTTTGTATCTGTGCAGATTTTATAAAAAGTTGGATGGTTTGGCGGGATAATACCCAACTTCTTTATTTGTTATCTTCTACCTTTTCTTCTTCTTCTTCAGTGTTTATTCTCAAACTCCCACTGGATCTCTCTCGTAATAGGAAAATGGTCCTACTAGATTTTTAGCAGGATATAGTCTAGAGAATGTAAATGTGTTGTGTCTCCATTTTATTTGCACCAATGGCCCTACACATTCTTCTTCGACAGAATCTTCTACCTTTAATATTACCTATTTTAATTTGATTAATATTTCCCATTTACTAATGAATTGAAGAAGATAATTAATAAACTTTTAATCATTGTTTGAAAATATGCCTCTAAATTTGTCCTTAAATAAGTCTAATCATGCCAAAAACTGATGTGCTAGCCAGAAGCTGCAAAATACATCAGTTTCATTGTGAAATTGGCAGTGCAGTATGCTTCATGCTCCATGGCAGAAATCACACAAACTCTCTTGTTGGTTATCAGAAAGCAAACACAGAAGAAGAGGAATAGTCAAATAATAATATATAATCAGTTGTGTATCATAGGCTCACTGTAATATTGAAATTAAGAGGATGTGTTATAGAAAACATTTTGACAAGTGTTTTCAGCTGAAGTTTAGATGTGTTGGGTCATTAGCACGAATAAATCTCACTTGTAATATCTTGCTTGCTGATGCAGCAATTCATGGACTCATGCCTGATGACCCATAATGTAAATATGAATAACCAAATGGTCAGGGGTGGGGGGGGGGTGTCTGACAAAGTGGAGGATGCCACAGTAACCAAAGGAACAAATACTAATGCAAAATAGGTTACCTGTTTAACTTATTTTGCATTACTATTTGACCCATAATGTCTTGCTTAAAAATTGGGTTATGTTCAGAGATCCTGGATTATTGCTTGAAACTACAGTTACAGAGTTGAAACTATGATTGACACTCAGCTTGGGGCATGCCACTTCAATGAGAGGGACAGCATATATTGGGTAACTTGAGCACAATGAAGTAAATCCTCTATACCTTTTCAACATTTTAATTTCTTAATTGTGACACAACACATCTCGATTCTCTGAACTACATCCTGCACACAACACATCTCCATTCTCTGAACTACATCCTGCACACAACACATCTCGATTCTCTGAACTACATCCTGCACACAACACATCTCCATTCTCTGAACTACATCCTGCACACAACACATCTCCATTCTCTGAACTACATCCTGCACACAACACATCTCCATTCTATGAACTACATCCTGCACACAACACATCTCCATTCTCTGAACTACATCCTGCACACAACACATCTCGATTCTCTGAACTACATCCTGCACACAACACATCTCCATTCTCTGAACTACATCCTGCACACAACACATCTCGATTCTCTGAACTACATCCTGCACACAACACATCTCCATTCTCTGAACTACATCCTGCACACAACACATCTCCATTCTCTGAACTACATCCTGCACACCACATATCTCCATTCTCTGAACTACATCCACCGTCAAAGACGGATGTGTTTGCCATTGGCGCAAATAAAATGGCAACACAACGCATTACCATTCTCTGGACTACATTCAACAAGAAATCTTGTAGGATCATTGTCCTGTTACAAGAGAAATCCAGTGAGAGTTTGAGAATGAACGCTGAAGAAGAAGAAGAACTACATCCTGCACACAAAACATCTCTATTCTCTGAACTACATCCTGCTAGAAATCATGTAGGACCATTATTCTGCCATGAGAGAGATCCAGCAGGAGTTTGAGAATAAACGCTAAAAAGAAACAAGGATTTTAGATCAATTGTAAGTTTTTATAATAGGAATAAGGATTCTACTTCCAAGAAGTTGACAGTTATGAAGGTCTGTCTATCACATTTTATCATTTATGCAATAATAGGCAATAAACAGTTATAACTCTGAATGATTTAATCAGGAACTAAGTATAATAGATACTTTCAGTGTGCTTTTATAATGATTGTTTGAATTTTTTTCCTATAGAAACTATAGGAGAGTCATGTAAATAACTTTGCATCATAATTTTGTTGAGTTGTGTACATAGCAACAAATTATATATATATATTTTTAAATGTATAAATAGCACAAAAACATTTGATTAAGTTGTGCAAATAGCATATAAATGATAATTTTGTTATGTATTTGTCTATATTTATTTTTATGCAGATCAATGTTGGTTTTTCTGATGGAAATGCCTCAAAGCTTGCAGGAGGAATGAGCATTGTGATCCCAACTCAAGCAGTTATTGCCATTATGAATACCAGTGAAAGATCAAATATGAATAGATTTACCTTTTCTGTGCATCAAACGGACACATTATTTATTGTAAATATTTCTATTTAATTTATTTTTCAATTTTCCCATATTAATCTTTAAGTATTTTTTGTTTCTTGTTGGGTGCCTCATTTCAATATCAATAATATTGTGACATTACATTAAAATATTGTAACATTATTCTCCATTTTTTCAAATATTGTAACATTACTACCTATTCTGAAAATATTGTAACATTGCTGCCAACGTTTGAGATATTGTAAAATTGCTACCAACTTATAAAATATTGTAACATTATTCTCAAATTCTAAAATATTGTAACACTACTCTTTAACTTCTCAAATATTTTAGCATTACTCTCAACATTTCAAATATAGTAACATTGCTACCAACTTCCCAAATATTATAAAAATTACTCTCAGCTTGTTAAATACTGTAATATTACTTTAACATCTCACATATTGCAAAATTACTTTGATTTCTCAAAAATTGTAACATTGTCCTCAATTTGTCAAATATTGTAATATTACTACCAACTTCTCACATAGTGTAACGTTATTTAAATTCTTTAATTTTATAACATTACTCACAAATGTTTAAATATTGTAACACTGCACTCAACTTGTTAAATATTGTAACATTGCTCTCAACCAGTTAAATATTGTAACATTGCTCTCAACCAGTTAAATATTGTAACATTGCTCTCAACCAGTTACATTTTGTAAAATTTATCTCAGATTGTTAGCTATTATAACATTGCTCTCAACCAGTTAAATATTGTAAAATTTATCTCAGATTGTTAGCTATTGTAACATTGAGCTATTGTAACATTGATCTCATCTAGTTAAATATTGTAACATTACTCTCAGCATTAAAAAAATTGCCATGTTACTATACATCGCAAATATTTACACCAAACTATTGCTGCTTCTGTTGTTATGTTGAAGATAATTAATATCACTTTTTCTCTGTAACTCATGTGTCTTTTTATCGTCCACAGGGTTCATACATACATAGAGAAATGTCAGAGACAAACACAACAGAGAATTCTGCATGTGAAAATATTAATAATGATAGCAGCTGTCAAAGAAAAAATAATGATCGAATCATCAGCAAGATAAACAGTCATGTAGTCTCTGCTAACATTCCAGGAGTTGTGGTTAAGAACCTCACTAACAACATCACTATCAGCTTTTCACACAATGATATTGTAAGTATTAGTAGCACTAAAATAGAACTATAACATTTTGGAAGCACTGGGAAATGACAAATTTGATTCAATTTTGTAGATGTCTTATAAATGTGACACCTGTGTGTTGCCGGGAGTCTACAATGGGAGCAAAGAATTAGCAACACTGTTTACCTTCCATGCATTTCGTTAGAGGCAACTAAGGAGATTAGGGGGTGAAGTTGACTATTCTAACCAATATAGGTTCACAGTGACTCAGAAGCCATGTTAAAGTCAGATGTGTCAGGCCAAAAGGCACAGGTATCGTAACAAAGCTGTAAACTATGAAAACATATTATGTTCTCCGGACTACATCCTGGTAGTCTGCAGGTGTTTGAAAATGAATACAGAAGAAGAATAATATCAATGTGTAGTTAGACCCGAAGAGAAATGAAAAGTAGTATTTAAAAAAAAAATTTTAATATTATTTTTTTGCATGTCATCCATATCATAGGGGACAACTAAAGCAAGTGGGAAGAGACCCGAATACAGAATGAATACAGAAGAAGAATAATATCAATGTGTAGCTAGACCCGAAGAGAAATGAATAGTAGTATTTTTTTAGTATTATTTTTGTGCATGTCATCCATATCATAGGAGAAAACTAAAGCAAGTGGGAAGAGACTCTTCCCCTTTCACTGAATTTCTGTGGATGGAAAAATTACTTGCACTGAAGATATGCATTTAAGTGAAAAATAGTTGGGGAATGAGAGTTTCTGACTCTTTCATCAGACCCCATCTGAAGCCAGTGGCAAGATGAATCAAGGTGACTGGAAATTAAATCTGATGCAGTGAATGGCCTTAGCTTTCTACTAAAGAAGAAATGCAGCAGAGACTGGCTAGGAAGACGCAAGCAGATCAAACACCATCTAAAGTGACCATACCATGCC
The DNA here is from genome assembly GCA_034231615.1 of Meghimatium bilineatum. Taxonomy (NCBI): domain Eukaryota; kingdom Metazoa; phylum Mollusca; class Gastropoda; order Stylommatophora; family Philomycidae; genus Meghimatium; species Meghimatium bilineatum. The sequence continues at coordinate 27,619,750 of CM067311.1, forward strand.
TAGTGTGTCCAAGGACTTTTATGGTCAGGATAGGACTTATTAGCCATCTTGAAACTCATCGTCAAGAAAATATCTCTAACTGAATTTCGAAAAGTGAATATAACAAATGGTCATCATCACTTGTGATGGATGAGGAGGAACAACAACAAAAGACAACTAAGATGGATTGACATTGGATTTATTCTATAGAAGGTAAAATAAATTAAATTTTAATGTCAAATTAGATTTGCTGAACTGAGACGCAAATTTCACAACAATGATAAAAGATATAATCCAAGACATTCTGTTCTCTTGCATACATTTTAATGACTCTATAATTCTATAATATTTGATTAGACTATATAGAAATATGTCACTTGGTAAGTTCTTTCTCTCGACACTCATCGATATGGAAACAACCAAAATAAAAAATTACAGAGAAAGAATTATTGTAAAAATATATACACAAAAATGGGTACAGTACTAGTGGACACTACCATGTTTAATTATTTCCCTTGTCTTGTCTATGTTTGTAAAATTCATGTTCATTATTCTATCTATACGCTGTAGCCCTTGTTTGGCCTATGGCATCAGATGTAGAAGAGTTCTCTGGAGATGGCCTTCCTGTGTGCTGTTTGTAAGCTTGTTTCTGTGGCTTATTTGTTTTCCTTGATCCATCTTTTACATTGTCTGCCTCTGGCTTTATAGCCATTATGTCTATGTGTCATGGTCATCTGTGGCATGCTGTCTATTGGTAATCTGGAAGCATGTGAAAACCACTTGATCTGTTGTCTTTTGATGTGTTCCAATGCTGGTATTGTTTTGGTTAACTGTCTGATGTTGTCGTTTCTACTCGTAATTCTATCTCTTAATGACAATCCGAGTATTCTTCGTAGATATGTAATTTCTGGTGTCACTATTTTTCTTTTGTCTTGTGCTGTCATTGTCCAGGTTTGGCACTGGTAGCACAGTGATGAGATAATAATAGTCTTGTATAATGAAACTTTAGTGTCTTTGTTTACATTTTTGTTCTTAAAAATATGTGTCATCTGTCCTAGGATCTTGTATGTTTTGTTGCACCTATTTTGTATCTCTTTACTGGTTTTCCCTTCACTCTATATAATGCTTCCTAAGTAAGTGAACTCCATTACCTACTTAAGGTTTTTATTATCGATGGAGATAGTAATATTTCTTTCCTTCTTTGATATTACCATTATTTCAGTCTTTTCAATATTAATCTTCATGTTTAATTTTTGACATGTTGTGTGGAGTCTGTTCATATGTTCTTACAATTGTTCTTCTGATATCTCTATTAGTACTGGTTGTTTGCGAAGAGTAGTTCATTCAATTTATCTTTCATGTTGTCTTCTTCATTGGTACTTGTGAGCTTACAGATGGGGTTGATATATGTTATAAAAAGTAGAGGGGATAGGACACACCCTGGCATACTCCTGATTGGATTTGAACATTGAACACTTCTGCATTTGCTCTTACTTCATTGGCTATTAGTATAAATACATTTAATATAATTTAATAATTGAAATATTTATTTATTTAGGATTATTATTAAACCCTAAAATAAATTAATATTTTCATTATTAAATGACGAACAGGAAATTTACAAACATAGACAAGGGAAATAGCTCGACTATGTGGTGGCATCTACTTGTACTTTACCCAAAAAATAATAGATTGACAACAATATTAGAAATAACGTGCGAAGAGGAAGATAACAATTTATGTAAGATTTATTAACAATTTATGAAACATTTAAAGTTGGAACAAGAAATAGTTTGACAGATTTGACCATCATGGTAAAAGAAAGAAATTTCTGAGAATCCTTTATAACATATCTTTATTTCTGTTTTTATTTGTTTTGGAAGTGACACTTCATCTGACACAGAAATAGACAATGTAACTAATATATTTTGTTTAAAGGAAAACAAATTCTTCCAACAAGTTTTACATTGTTATTTTGATCTTACATTTTCTTTAGAATGCCACAAATCCTCGTTGTGTATTTTGGAATAAAGATTTATCCAGTGGCATAGGAGAGTGGTCAGATGAGGGCTGTAGTCTTGTGATGTCTTCTTCAGGGGAAACTACTTGTGGTTGCAATCATCTCACAAATTTCGCTCTACTCATGGTAAGTCATAAGGCATTAGTAATAGTTGCCCTGCTACAAAAGAGATCTGGTCGAAGTTTGAGAATGATCGGAAAAAATAAGAATTTAAAAAAAATTGTAATGGTGACAAGTTGTGGAACAAGCAAGAATAAAGTAGAACAAACAATCAAAGAAAAATTAGCTTCAGCTAATGAAAATTACATTTGAAAATCTTCTTATTACAAATTCAAACACTAAACATACTTGGCAATGTGTACATATTTTCTTTCTTGTAAACAGAATATACAAAATGTTCCATTAATTGAATTTACTCTTATTAACCTTTACGCTTTACCATTAATAAAGGGCTAAACAATTTGTAGAGGAGCAACTTGATTGTACTTCAGTTTCACCATAATTACTCTACCTCTCTCAATGAAGTGACAAGTCTTCTGCCAAGAGTACTACTAATAGCATGTAACTCTGTAACTTCAAGCAATAATTCAGAGGATTTAAGAAAATGCACTCATAAATAAGACATCCGAGGATTAAATTATTCTTCCCTTGAATACTAAACAAATGGCTTAACCACTATGCTGGGAAGATCCATGTTTGTGGATCTTAGGCACTATTTGCCTTGTAACTCGAGTCAACACATTTTCAGAATTTGACCAAAACCCCTTCCCAAAACAAATAAGTGATTTTTGTCAAGACATCTGTGTATATTCTGTAGTATATGAATAGGACCAGTCAATCAAATACATACATTGCATGTAAACTCCCCAAGGACCACAACCATTTAACACAAGTACCTATAATTGGGCATTTGCACTACAAGGACCATTAGACCTTCTTGTAAACACAATATATATCAAGTGGCATATTCTATCCAGAACGTTGTCTTCATCGTGGATACTCTGACCGCCTCACTGTTCTGAGCAAACAGGCCTGCATTGGCCAAAGACATGTGCATACATTCTTTGATGTTGCTGGTCCATTGTCTTCTTGGTCTTCTTCTTCTTCTCTTTCCCAGCACTCTGCCCTCTAGAATCAGCCTTTCGATGCCATCGTGTTGCTTTAAGTGTCCAAAATACTGTTGCTTCTTTCTTATGATGGTATTTAGAAACAACCCTTCGTTTAGTTTCTGTAATTTCAAAACTTCCATGTTCTTCTTTTTTTCTAAATATGATATTTGTAGGATCTTTCTGTAGCACTTCATTTCAAAGGAATTTATTCTTTTGGATATCGTCTTGTTTAAAGTCCAAGTCTCACATCCATATGTTGCCACTGGGAAACACAATACAAAAGTTAATTCCTGTTTCACACAATTGATGACGATGAAATAATCGCTATAGCTATGAGCAGGTAGTTCTTGACAGCCCAAATCCTTTTTGACAAATGCACAGATCATCCTAAGTTGATTAACTGAAGTGATACCCAAACGAATATAAGGTTTTCTTGTCTGAAAGAAGTTAAAGTAATGTTAGGGGGGTTTATAGATGCATGTTTGGTTCCCCGAAGGAGAAATTCCAGTGTGGCAGTATCTCAGGATCATCACACCTTGCCAGGAGTAAAGCATATACCTCTGGGCCATCTAGTGTATCATTCTTCTGACAGATCTGTTGACCCATCTGCAGTGATGGCATAACTAGCATTCTCCACCACTTGGAAGTTTTTCACACAGGAACAATGTGCAGTGATGATACAACTAGCATTCTCCACCACCTGGGAGTTTTTCACACAGGAACAATGTGTAGTGATGATACAACTAGGATTCTCCCCCACCTGGGAGTTTTTCACACAGGAACAATGTGCAGTGATGATACAACTAGGATTCTCCCCCACCTGGGAGTTTTTCACACAGGAACAATGTGTAGTGATGATACAACTAGGATTCTCCCCCACCTGGGAGTTTTTCACACAGGAACAATGTGTAGTGATGATACAACTAGGATTCTCCCCCACCTGGGAGTTTTTCACACAGGAACAATGTACAGTGATGACACAACTAGGATTCTCCCCCACCTGGGAGTTTTTCACACAGGAACAATGTGCAGTGATGATACAACTAGCATTCTCCACCACCTGGGAGTTTTTCACACAGGAACAATGTGTAGTGATGATACAACTAGGATTCTCCCCCACCTGGGAGTTTTTCACACAGGAACAATGTGCAGTGATGACACAACTAGGATTCTCCCCCACCTGGGAGTTTTTCACACAGGAACAATGTGTAGTGATGATACAACTAGCATTCTCCCCCACCTGGGAGTTTTTCACACAGGAACAATGTGCAGTGATGACACAACTAGGATTCTCCCCCACCTGGGAGTTTTTCACACAGGAACAATGTGCAGTGATGACATAACTAGCATTCTCCACCACCTGGGAGTTTTTCACACAGGAACAATGTGCAGTGATGACACAACTAGGATTCTCCCCCACCTGGGAGTTTTTCACACAGGAACAATGTGCAGTGATGATACAACTAGCATTCTCCACCACCTGGGAGTTTTTCACACAGGAACAATGTGCAGTGATGATACAACTAGCATTCTCCACCACCTGGGAGTTTTTCACACAGGAACAATGTGCAGTGATGATACAACTAGCATTCTCCACCACCTGGGAGTTTTTCACACAGGAACAATGTGCAGTGATGATACAACTAGCATTCTCCACCACCTGGGAGTTTTTCACACACGAACAATGTGCAGTGATGATACAACTAGCATTCTCCACCACCTGGGAGTTTTTCACACAGGAACAATGTGTAGTGATGATACAACTAGCATTCTCCACCACCTGGGAGTTTTTCACACACGAACAATGTGCAGTGATGATACAACTAGCATTCTCCACCACCTGGGAGTTTTTCACACAGAAACAATGTGCAGTGATGACACAACTAGCATTCTCCACCACCTGGGAGTTTTTCACACACGAACAATGTGCAGTGATGACACAACTAGCATTCTCAACCACCTGGGAGTTTTTCACACAGGAACAATGTGCAGTGCTCGCTGGCCTGCATCTCTGCATCATCCATGAGAACCATTTGACAGAAGACAAAAGTAAAATATCCAGACAAAATATCAATGAAATGACAATGATGAATTTTTTTGCAGGTGACAAGTATCATCCTATCCCCCAACATTCCTTAGGAACCTCTTATTCTTCTGTATTCGCTCTCTGATAACCAACATAAGAGTTTGTGTGATTTCCACCAGGGAATGTTAAGTACGTTGTGCTGCTGATTTCATAGAGAAACTGCATTATTTTGCGCCTTCCAGCACATCCATTTTCAGCATGCTATTAATTCTGGTGAGCTTCCTAGCTTGGTACAGCCTGTCATCAGGCAATGGATGTGTATTGACTCTTATGCTATGATGGTTTAGCACCCGCTGTACCCTTGGACTTTACATGCCAAAACATGTCCCTGGTGGCAATCTTCAAGGAGGTGGTAATCAGGGATATAGGCTTGGTTCGACTACATCTATCTCAGACAAGGTGTTTCGCTACCAGTAATCTTATTGTGCATAATTAGGCACATTATTCTTGTGCCCTCAGATACTGAATATTTTCTCATCTGTGTTCATGGTTCAGTATAGGAAACACTCTACAGTAGAGTTTGGCTTGGGTTCGTTCGCCCTCTTAGCCGAGGTATCATTCATTGACATTGTGAACACCTCCTCAAAATCTGAGCTTCTACACATATCTAGAATCTCCAGAGGAGATTTACTGCTTCTTTTCAGGGATACATTCTTCTTGGGGGAAACTTGTTCTCGAGCTGAACAATGCTTTAGTTATGATTTCCATATAGCTCAGCAACCTCTTATGACATGCCTGTAGAAGACAGTGATCCTATTCTTTACACCATGAACTAGAAAGTCAGACCCCAGTTACACATGGGTGTCATGCCATTGAGATAAATCGAGCATTCATTGTTGGACCTGTAATTTTCTGTAACAGGTTAGTGATGATGTGGCCAAGAATACACTAGCTACATGTATGTTTCAAGATCTATTCATATGCCTATTTCTTGATTCCAGATTGACCCCAAAATAATATTTCTTTTAAAATTCCATACAACAATGAATTAATTTTGAACCACAGGGTTTGGAAGCCAGTATCTTTTTCACCACCATGATGTGAAGTTCTCACAATGCTTTATTCAAAAGTTGTTTCCTGTATTAATGTTTTCAATGAAGAATATACCTAAATAAAACCCATAGCGCATCAGAGTTGTAGGGGTACAACACACAGTCCTCCAGCTATTTTTATCGATGCAGGATGAGCATTTTAAAATGTGTGACCCTTCCAATTATTTATGTTGTCTGCATTTTTCTTTTCTTTCTTTGCTCCTTCCACCATTGACTGTTTCCTACAGGATAATTTTTGACATGGAATTGTGTTGAAAAACAAGTTCAACTAAGAACATTTCCATCATTTTAGTATTAAAAGATTATGGACACATGACATCGAAGACCTTCTGAACATGACACTAGAAGAAGCTGGGCAACTTGCACAGAACCAAGAGGCTTACAGAGTGGTAGTGAGGACAATGCTCATAAAGAACATGTCACATAAAGATAATATTGAAAGTAGTGATTCTTGAGGACCTTTAAGCATCTCTATTTTATTTCTCACATATATATTTGTCTTATGCTCTATATCTGAAATGTGTAGATACTAATCTGTAATACTTGTATTTGAAAACCTGTATTCATCTCTCCATTTCTGCAGTGAGTTTTCAATTCACACAACCATACAACATAATAAAAAGTACCTTCTCTTTCTTTTCTAACCATGTGTGCCATGAGGCATCATGGGGAACTGAAGATTTCTGTTCTTAGCCAGTTGGGAGGATTCAGTGGATTTTAGATTGTGTTTATTTAAAACATCTTTGATGTTGTTAAAGTACCTATAAGTTATAAATTTGTATCGTCACTCTATCACTGATGTTGCTTTTCCATATGAAATTGAGCCTTAACATAGTGATCTCTAGCTTTATCTTTAGCAATGAAGACCTTTCATTAAATATATCTTATGGTACTCTCCTCTTCTGCTGTGAAATGTGAGGACTGGAAGAGTGAGAGTGCCAGATGATCCTTTTGGTCAATTTCTTTCTTTCTTGGTTCCACTCTATGCACAATCCATCAAGAACTGTCTTTTCGCACAACCTCCCATTCCCCATCTGGCTCTGGGTCTTTTCTGGCACTTTTTTTCTATGTTTATCATGGTAATTTACCATCTCCCATTCTACAATAAATTTGTTCAGCTGGCACCAATTTGCCTCGCAATATAACACAATTTCAATTTTCCTGTTTGTATGTGTTTCTTGATAAAGGTTCCTGTTGGACCGTAACATAGAAAAAGTCCTTATTCCTTTATTTATTGTTATTTCTATTTCACATTAGTTTTAGTTTTTGGTAGTTAGATTAACTAGTAGCAATATAACATTAACATTGTATTTACCGTTTCTTGGATTTTTTACTGCGGCACTCTCCACCTTGTCAAATATCCACTGACATTTTGATTATTTTTACATAATTAATTCTCCCATTCTACAGAAGTGCCAAACCAATCTAATTGTAACTTTAAATATAAACAATGTTTTGATAATAACTTCATATAATTCATTCATTGTGTTTGAACTGAATTTATTCAACAGGATATTTATCAACAAGGCAATCTTTTGACTGCTCTAGATCGCAAAATCCTCAAAATAATTTCTTACTTTGGATGTGCCATCTCCATCTTGGCCTTACTTTTAACACTTTTAACTTACATCATTTTCAGGTCAGTTGTGTACAAAAAAGTTTGTCATTTTTTAGAAACTATTTTTTGTGGGAATTCTTTGTATTTTTTTGGAACATGTACCATATTATTTCAGAAATGTCTGTAGGTGCTCACTAATATCACAGTGACATCTCAGGTTATTTGGAATGATTACTGTGAAGCTGCTTAAACGACTCCTAATTGTGCCTCTAGAGAGATCTGAAGAACTGGGACATACATGAACACAATTCATACACAAAGTCGCTGGAAAATGTGGCGATAGGCTGCTCACAGAGACTGAACAGTAGTACTGACAATGGCACATGTATAATATAGCTAATTGCTTTTGTAAGATACTTAACATCCATTGGTGGGATAAAATACCGGACAGTGAAGTACTGATTAAGTCTAAGTCTAATGAAATAAACCATACATTGTTTAATGAAATGAATTTTCGCTAGAAGCGCATACAACACTACATTCATTTGATCTGTGTGCAGTGCACTGAGAGACCCCCCTCCCCTGGAAAACTCTCTGGTGAGGGCTATCAGTGCGTTGAGCACACATTGAATGATCACTAGCAGATTCTCTGTATTTTATATCTTAGTGTCACAGAAGTTGTATGAAATCAAGCCTAATATTAAAAAGTAGGAATATATGGGCATATCTTTCCTTATACAACCAGAAGTTGTTACATGGAAATCTCCATATTGGTTCACACAAAGCAGGAGGACAGAAGAAGCATTTTAAAGACACTCTTAAGACATCACTGACTCATTTCAAAATAGGCACAAACTCAAGGAAAAACCTGGCATAAGACATATCCGACTAGCATTGCAGAATCCAGAGGAGTGCAGTAGCTGTAGAGAACCTTAGGCATCAAGTTGTGCAACATAAACATGCCAGAAGAAAGAAAAGATGTGCTCAATATCCCACATACTCCTCCCACACATGCTCAAAGTGAGGTAGACAATTCCAGGCATGCATAGGACTCATTAATCACAGTCAAGCACACTGCAGACATCATCATCTACATCATCATCCCAGTTTAGCTAATTGGTCATATGACTTCAACTGACAAACAATAACATAACTAATCACATATGAAAACTACAATTATTCACCTGGAGGGTCTTTCAGACCAACATGGCATTTTGTAAACATAGATAGATTAAATATAAATTTAATATTTTTCACATTTCAAGTTTGATAAATGTTTGCTTACCGTGAAAACCATTGATATTGTCACGAAAAGATCATTTAGAGCTGAAATAAAAGCTAAATTGACTATACTTTTATTGTAACAGTTGTCTGATATTTCGAGAAATTATAAATTATTGACAACAATGTGGTCATCAATTTTGATAACAATAATATTGATAGTTCGTTAGTTAGTTGTCGGATCATCATCACTGCAAACTGGACACGTCCATAGTTGCTCCAATCTCTCCTTGAGTGTATCCGATATTACACTTCACTGACAGTACCGGTCCTATGCTGGTTGTCCATCATTCTTCTGTGCCCTCCAAAATGTTCACTTCTAGCAACATCGCATTTCAATCCCTGATCTTTAATCCTAGCCATTGAAAAGGAATCATCATCCGCATTAGTCTCACTCTCGCGTGTTATATCTCTTAAGGAATTCAAAACGTCAGCGCGATCCATTGCCCCATCGCCCTGTGCCACAATCGCGCATCATATAATAATATTGATAGCGATATAAGCAAAAATAATATTTAAGCTATGAGGAGACAGCAAATATGCAAGAACATTGATTCATATATATATATATATATATATAATAACAGATAGAAATCAACTGGCAGAGTGATGTAATAAAAATATTGCGTTCCGCGATGACATTATAAACTACGGAAAAATGAGATGGTGAAAATTTCTTAAAAACTGAACAGAAAGTTCAAGGTAGGCCCTTGATGTTTTACAGTTCATTAATAAGTGCTGGTATATTTTTCAAATGATTTCACATGTATTTATTTATCTGTGCTGCAATATCACTTATTATCTCATTTTTTACAGCATAGAATTACAGCAGTTCGAACTGAATTTCTTGTTACAAATGCTTACAATACTAAGTACAACGTTTTGTTACAGTGTGTATGTTTTTGTTATTCTTTATTTGAAGTACATTTAATTATTTTCCCTTGTCTTGCCAAGATCTTGGAGACAGTCTGCGAGTAGCTTTGAAGCAAAGAACTCTAGCAAAAATGCCAATGAACTGTATGTGAAACTTTGCAATGCTTCCTTTATGTTGAAACTTTGCAATGCTCCCTTTATGTTGAAACATTTTTTTGTCTTTTTGTCTGAATCATTTTCCAAATGTTCTTGTCTTGATTTGCCTGTTAGTAAGTATTATTGCAAAAATTGTGTGCTGTTCTTGCTATATTCACCATTTTTTGTTACATTTTTGTCAAGCTCTGAACACACCTTTCCCTCATTTACATTATAATGTTTTGTTTGATAAATTTCAGCTGAACAACTGAAGCATGTTTTTTTTAAAACTGTATCAAACATAACAATGCTTAAATGCCAGGTTTGATCTATTTTAAGTTTTGTTTCCAGATTTTGATAGTAATTGTTAATTTATTCTACTTTGCAGTAGCATTGATGGACTAAAAGTATATGCTTGGTGACATAAACATACAAATTATATCAAATGAAAAATATTTAGCAAGGCTAAATTACACCTAATTAGAGCAAGCATATTTGCAGTAGCAATTTATGACTAAGAAACATGAACTCTTAATAAAGCAGTGACAAAGAAAATTGCTTTTGAAATTAAATGTCGCAGATATTAAATATACAGTTAAATTCAATTATAATAACTTATCCAGACAGTGAAATATGTATGTAATAAAAGAAATTCACTATGTAATGTATAAATAATAAAGAATAAATATAGGCATAATTGAGGATTTTGAAAAGTGTTGTTAACCTTTAGCAAGCTGTGTTTACAAATCAAAAACTTCCCCCTGCCACTGAATTCTTTTTTGAGAATTTGTGTTATTGATTGTGGCTGTTTTAAAAATTCAATAACTTTTTTGTTGTTAGAGATAATTAATTAATATTTGTACATATAAATAAAGAATTGAATACTGCATATATTGGTGTAATTTTTTTTATGTGTGTGTGTGATACCAGACGTATTAGAAAGTAGTAAAGATGATTTTTCACCAAAAAATAAAGAAATTATAACAGACAAAAGGAAAAAAAATTATTAAAAAATTACTTATCTATGGTTTTTATATTTTCTGAAGTGGGAACCCTGTAAAATAAACCTAATTCAAATAGTATTTATGTGGTTTCATTTTCAAATCAACATAATGGCACTGGTGAGAATGAATGAACCTCATAGATTTGCCATAAATCGTTATCTGAAAGATAGACCTAGTCATTTTTTATCGCTCCAACACAGTAGATATTCACCATCTAAATCATGAAAGCAGCGTGATCAATACTATATTCTATTCTAAAAATCAACTTACCTCTCTAACACACTAATGTTATCAGCTTGCCTATATGTCCAACAACTTCATTGAAGTCGCTATGCCAATCATGGCTATATGCCGAAGGGACATGCAAATTTTCAACTTTTCCATCTTTAAAAATGTCCATATCCATGCTTCCCAAAGACTCTGTGTCACTAAAATTACTTCTATCTAAAGTGGAAAGGAATAGGCTTCATCTGCGCATGTCCCAGTTTATGTGCATTAACAAATAAGGCTGTGCTACGTCATATAAAAATGCCTTGTTTATAGGTGGCCCCGGACACCTTTCATCAAAACTAAGCTAGTACTGGACGGGATCCGTACCACCCTTAGCTTGCTAAAGGTTAAATAGGGAAAGTTGTTTTAAAAGGATGTGCTATAAAGGGATTTGACTGTACCATATACAATGAAAAAAAGATTAATCAGAATGGGTTTTATAAACATAAAAATTTAAAAAGGTTGGCACCTAAACAGCACCATAAGGAAGTGAGGCTTATTGACCATATAAATGAACATAACACCATGGTAAAATTACCGTAGTAATGGAATTTGTAATTAGTAATTAGCAAATAAACATGAGTAGCTCAGACATCTAAGCCTATATAGAAGATATAGAAGATTATTTTTCTGTAAACAATATGTCAAATAAATAAGAAAAAGGTTCAGTAGGGTAGGATCTCATGTGGTGAAGAAATTCTGACTAATTTTGCTGAAAGGGTTCTGAGTAAATAATTATCTCCTCAGTCACCACATAGATAGATAACTAGATCATCTGTATAAGATAAGCAAATCTGCAGCAAATGAAAATGTGAAAAATGTATATAACTGAGAACAGAGAGTTCATATAATGGAAGAAAATAATAGCTACACTGTGAACTGCCATGTATGCCATAAGATTTAACTAAAGAGGTTTGGGAAATAAAAATTGGTAGCATATCCTATTCAGGACGTAAAGATCAACCCAGCATTTTCTATGCAATATAAGTATATTAGTTGCTTACATGGATAAAGTGATCAAAAAACCATTGATGAACTCAAATATGTTAGATCAAAAGGCACTAATACCACAGCCAAATTGTAAGCCATAATAACAAGTTTTCCATTCTCAGGAGGGAGTTCTGTTAGCTATCAAGAGCTTGAAAATAAACATAAAAGAACTAATTTAAAAGAAGACCTTGATCTAACATTTCTTATCACTACCATATTCAGTGCTCTCATGGGTTCTCAACCTATTCAGATGGCAATCACCACCCACGTGTAATACTGAGAGTGCAATCATCATAACATATAATATGATGACAGGAAAAATGAACACGAAAACTGGCCAAAAAACAATCTTTATTGCACCATACATACCCCACCACACGTTCCTTCCCCCGTAATCGTGAATAGTAACACTATTTGTTTCAGTTTTGTACAATAAAGTTTGAATTATAAAGAGAACTCATGATAGTTAGTTCTTACAAACAATTTCTAACTAGCCTAGTGCAAGCCCTGCATCTCATTACAAGAGCACCATAGTGCCAAAAGCACTAGGTTAAGAAGGTCATAAGCAGTCTGATCAACAAAGCACAAAATAAGATAAAATGTATTATTCTGTACTTTTGTGAAATGTATTTTTATAGATTAAAGCAGAGCATGATAAGGTAATCATGCTACTTAAAAAAGGAATTAAAAATTAGCAATGATGCATTTATACTTAATAATGATGTATTTAAAGTTGGCAATGATGTATTTAAAGTTAGCAAGGATGCATTTAAAGCTAGCAATGATGCATTTAAATTTAGCAATGATGCATTTCAGGGTAGTAATGATGCATTTCAAGTTAGCAATGATGAGTTTAATTTAAAATTAGCATTAAAAAATAGGAAATACCTGTAATATATTAAAACAAACTGTTCTACTTTTATTTATTTTTTAATTGATAATATAATTTATATAATATAGAATTATCAAAATTTTCAATTTTTCAATTTTTAAAAAATTGTTTATGAATGTGAATTTTTGTGAGTTCTGCACCATGTACAATTACTTTCCTTGGATTTTTTCCATGTTTATTTTTCCAAACTATCATATGTATCTAGAAAGATGACACAGCACAGAAAATCTGACCATAGAAAACCTAGCAGGTATTGAATGTAGCATGCTACATTCTTGTAAGGTCACTTTGCTTGTTCTTGCATTTATTACATGTTCTAACACTCCATTCATCACTTGTTATAACACTCCGTCCATCACTTGTTCTAACACCCCATTCATCACTTTTTCTAACACTCCATTCATCACTTGTTCTAACACTCCATTCATCACTTGTTCTAACACTCCATTCATCACTTGTTCTAACACTCCATTCATCACTTGTTCTAACACCCCATTCATCACTTGTTCTAACACCCCATTCATCACTTATTCTAACACTCCATCACTTGTTCTAACATTCTGTTCATCAGTTGTTCTAACACTTTTAAAACTTTTGTTTTAAAACTTGTTGTTCTAACACTTTTAAAACTTTTGTTTTAAAACTTGTTGTTATAACACTATTTAGACAAATTAGTTGAACTTTGTCTTGTGTTCATTTCCAAATTCCTTCCAGTTAAAAGGATGTAGACCAGATAGGGTAATGTGATTTAGCCATGATTTATAGCTTGTTGCTTGACTGTGATGTCTGTGCCTTTCAGACTGACATTTCTGATGTTTTAAACAAATTCTGATCATTTCCAATAGAGAGCTCATGACAAATTTGCATGTAAAGTTGAGAGGCATGTAGGTCCACAAGAATTACTTCTGTCAATAATAAAACTATGAAAACTTGCATTGTTGAACGAGTCAGCCAACATGATTCCCTTTCCAATAAATCCTGTAGAGATAATTTAAAGGTAGAAGTGGCAGAAGAGAAAAAAAAAGAAAATCATGGGTAGACAACATCAAAGACTGGACAGGTCAAGATTTGTGTGTTACTATATGGATGGATTGTTGAAATGGAATTGCCAACCCTATTTCCAAAGCCTCATTAGTCACTTCTTATGACATGCATGGCAGGCAACAGTGTTGCTATTCATTGTTCCCCATTTGTGCTCCAACAGCACATGGGTGAATTCAATATAATTATATGAAATAGTGCTTTACAATATAAACAAACTATAGACATAAAAGAATATTTTATAATGTATAAAAATTATAGACATAGAACACTTTATAATGTAAATAGGTGGGAGGAGTTACTTAATCCCACTACCCAAGCCTGGCAAGAGTCATGCAAAGATACAGCGTTTCAGACTCAGAACCATGCAGAATACAATTGGCAAGTTGTTAGAAAAGATTGTTGCATGGAAATTGTCCCTACATCTAAAGAGAAATAACAAAGAATACAAGAGTAAAGAATACAAATGTGTAGGGAGCAGGACTACCTACAAATCACCACTGATAAAGAGCACCCTAACCCAGAAATTCTAAAAGTGAAAGGCAGTAAACTTAAGAGAGAAAAGTCATGGATGAGGGTGTACAGAGGATATTACATACTGTGTGCCAATTAGAGGATGTGCTATCTGGTGTAGAATGGAGTCAGGTGCCCTTAGATTGTCCGACAGCCTTCAAAGTAATAATAACACTCAATAAAGACTGCAGGGAATGGTGTCCGGTCCGACAGTGGTGGAGTTGGAGGTGCTCCCTCTGATTGGTGAGAATTCCAGGGAAGGTGATATGATTATATATACAGACGGATCAGTTGAGAGACACATCAGGAGTGCCTGGGCCTTTACGAGTCAAAGGTGGGGAGAGACCATCAGAAATGAAAGTGATGCATTCACTCAGATGACAAACAGCATGACAATGTAGATTTTAGCAGTAACCACAGCTTTGAAATGGGTGTGCTTGCAGACTGTCTGCGAGCATGCATGTATACTCAGTGACTTGATGAGCATGATTGTGAAAGTTCAGCGAGGTATGTTCGAGAACAGTAGCTGGATGCAGTGATGAAGTCCTGTGTGCATAAAGTTAATTATTTTTGTGCCAGACATGCAGAAGTCCAGGGTAATGAGAGAGCAGATAGGTTGGCTGCACATGCTGCTACTACGGCTGTTGGTGGAGCAATGGATCGAGCAGACATTTTGAATGCCCTATGGGAAAATGCACGAACTAATGACTATATAAGCGACGATGACTCCATGAATAGAATAAGGGAACTTGGTTTGAAATGTGGTGTCACTGGAAAGAAGCAGTTTCATTGGCGAGAAGGAATGATGGTCAATCAGCGGCATACTGGGACCATCAGTCAACGTGTAATGGCGGATACGCTCAAGGAGAGATCTGAACACCTATGGACTTGTTCAGTGCAGTGACGATGATCCAACAACTAACTTTATAATGTATATGTACTTTGTTATAAAAGAATACTTTATTATATATATATATATATATATATATATATATATACAATATACAGAGGAGCATGGTAGCCTAGTTGATAGTGAGCTTACTTGCTGTTGCCGGGTTTCAAATAACGTCCGGACAACAACAAAATTTGGGTTGTGATTTCTTGCTTGAGATGACCACTCTTCCAGTCAACTCAACTGTAAATGAGTACTTGATGCATGAGTTAGAGGAGGTAAATACTGCAAGGAAGAGAACTGGCCACCCCATCTAATAGTTGCTGTGGCCTAGTACATGAAGAGTTATCTTCATCCCCAATGGCAGATACCATGGGACCTACCTTTATCTTATGTACAATATAGACCTACATAAAAGAATACTTTATAATGTATATATATATACAATAGACATGAATGAACTAAACTATTAACTCTTTCAAAATGTAATTATACCCAGGGTTTGGACGTAATTAATTTTAGGCTAACGTTTTGGACCACAACATGATTCAGGTGCAAGCTTCTTGAAGACAAATTATTAGCTATGGAAAGTCATATAAGGTATCAAAAAAAGATAATTGAATATGGAATTCATATACAATATAAGAATTGTAAGAACAACATACAAAAGTTGCACCACAAACAGGAATATTTTTTAACAGATATTTTCTTCTACACCCTCAATTTTACTTGTCTTCAAATTTTGATATCCAATATTACTAAAGCAGATGCATTGACAGCCCATTTACTAATCATAATTAGTTTATTTAAAGTAAATTTATCAACTGGCTAGTGTGTTATTCCATTTTTTGTGCGCAATGTCCAATTTCAGAACCAAACAAAATATTGTGAAAATTTAGGAAATATTCCCAAGTATTGGATTTCCAAAGATGAACTTTATTTCACTCAATGTTATCATTAGGTCTAGCTCTATTTGCTGTATAACGTAATACAAGATTATCATTGCTGTCACTAGTCCTATCGGATTCTTCAGAATCAATAGCAGTGGGAACAGTTTTAGAATTTTTGAGCTCTTACCTCTATTAGGTGTAGATCTATTTCATTTCCGATTTTCAACTAATCGGCAATCTTCATTGTCAAATTTAAAAGCACTGTTGTTTACTTTGAAAACACTTGAAATAGCATCTCCAATTATAGAACTCAAAAGAATAATAAAACCTTATGTTTGTGGAATGTTTCAGCTCTCCTGTTAGTGCAATATGAAGTCATTTTGTTAATTTTGAGAACCTGAACCTAGCTTGTTTGAATTTTAATTTGAAACAAATGTATCACGCTTCTAATCGCTGATTAACCTGATGGTTTCCGTTTGTTAGCCAGATTTCTAAATGTTAAACAGCTAAATAAGTTAATACTCGTCATTTGCGAACCAAACTCCATCCAATTTGGAGGGTATATATGGAGTCCCGTTATAAAGTGCTTACGTCCTTAAAGGGTGGTTCTGTCCCGTTATAACGGGCTTACGTATGAATTGTAAACTATAAATGAATAATTCTCAATATGTTGCATATTATGTCTCAAACATGACTGAAGACAGATGTGTTGGGCCATTAGTGCAAATAAAACGTCAACACATTTCCATTCTCTGGACTACATCCTTCTGGAAATTTAAGAGGATCATTGTCTCTCTTGCCAGCGGGAGTTTGATAATAAACACTGAAGAAATAGAATGTCTCAAATGTTTCTATCATGTATGTAGAAACATCATGTTTTCACATGTCACCAGGCATCTTCTTTTATATTATAGTAAAATCCTTGGTTTTTTTTTAAATTGCAAAAATCTTCATGTCCGAAAAATATGTAGGTTATCCATATGATCATTTGTATCACATAAAAATAATTAATGTATGTGATGTATATATTTATCACATAACTTGAGAAACTGCTGCTCTACACACACACTTGTTCTGAATGTGGTTTTTTTACAGTGATTTGCAACTATTTCTACAAATTTAATATACATATTCAAAACATAAATGCATTATTTGTTTACTAAGATTAAGAAAATGAACATATCAAAATGAAGTGTGCAAAAAAGTTTGAAATTTTGTATTCTTGTTTGAGAAAGTAATTGTTCAGATGTCACTATCCTTATATTCACTATTAACAATAAAGTTATGTAAATAATATGTAGTAAACTGTTTAATGTTTCAGAAACATGTATTTGTAACTCATTTTTCAGTTGTGATAATTAATTAATATAGTTAAGGAACAGAATTGTTATCACTGAAACTGCAGCAGATCCTTATTTAACATTCAATTCATTTCAAATTGCTTTAACATTCATAACTTACATTGTTTAGTAATAGGCCCTGTGTCTTGTGTACAGATGGAGTTAAATTTCGGAGTCAAAAGTTATTGCTGAAGATTGGGATTGTATTATATGTAAAAATAATTTTAACACTCTCATTTGGTCTTTTGAATTTACTATGATGAGATTAGTTTCCTAAAAATTGAAATAATTGTCCTAATTGCAATTATGAAATGGATCTTATCAAGTAATATTGGAAGAAAGCTTGTTCTTTTATGTTTTTCTAACTTTGATGTGATTTGCTTAAACTTTTATGTGGTTTTTTTTTTAACTTTGATGTTTTATTGTCTAACTTTGATATGTTTTTCTAGCTTTGATGTCGTTTTTTAACTTTGGTGTCATTGATATTGGTTTGTAGGCACAGCACAAGAAGAAGTGCCTATATTCCAATTTTAATAGCATGCACAGTTCCATTTCAATATTGGTATAGTACAGGAAGCTTTTGTGACATCACTGTAGTTACGTCACTAGGAAACCTTGTTGCCAAAATGGTTAATTTAATTGGAGATTAAAAAGGTGCTATGACTTCTGCCAGATAAATCAATGTGCACACTAAACACTGAGAGTCCCTTTCCCAGAGTCATCAGGGGGAGGGGCATATGGGAGAGGGCTCTCTGTGCATAGCGCACAGATTGGTGCATCCAGAATATCGGTTCAATACATCTAGTGACTGTAAAATGCATCTTTATTGATATTTCTTTTCGCTAAATAATGTAGGATTAGTTCTATTCAAGTTTAAGATTTGTTTTGTTGAAATGTAAGGCACATCCTCACAAATGAACTGCTTTGCAAAGAGCACTTGTAAAATGTAGGCCTAATGTTAAAATTATAGACTTTTTAAAATAAAGTGATGTATGTCAATCATAGTTAGATTCTTCTACTTGTGCATTCTTAAACTCCTGCAGGTTTGCAGGATGTAGTCCAGAGAATGGAATGTAGTGTGTCATAGTTTACAGATTGGCTGTAATATCTGCACCCTTTTACCAGACACATCCAACTTCAACACAACTTTCGGATAACTTTGACATATAGAATGGGACAACCAACTTCATCCTCAAACCTCCTTAATCACCTTTTGTGACATTCATATCATCTTATGGTATTATTATTGTTTGCTCCCCTACCAAACAACATTTCTGTGATACATGTGATATGAATTGAAGCAACTATTATTTCCGTCATTGCAGAATTTACTCTTAAGTTGTGACCTAAATAAAGCTCATTCAGTAACTGTGATGTACATATAGCTGTAGCAGTATTGTGTCAATATTTACTCACTGCAGCAATACTCAAATCCAACACATGAAATTTGAAACAGGATAATGAAATTTTGCTTATCACTGGTAATACACATAATAACAGACACAAATTGATGTTTTGATCAAAAGTCTTTATCATGAATACAAAATTCACAACAAAAAAATGACGAGTAAGAACGGCACTATTGAAGTTCACATGTCAGAGCTAAATATAAATATCAATATAGATAATATATGGACGTGTGTTATTATGCATGTTTCTAGTGATTAAGAAAACTTCATTACCTTGATCCAAGGAGTATTATGTCTAGTTTGTAATACAAATTTAAGAACTTTTTATATATTAAGAAACACATTATTGAGACATATATTCTCCAGCATAAGAAAATTGTTCTTTAAAAAAAATAGGCATGATATTCACCAGCATACACAAATTTGTTGTTTTTTTCATGCATGAGAACTTTCTTAGAAAGTTTAAAGTTTCCTTTAACACTTTATCTCCATAAGGGTTTTCCTGTCTTGCTGTAATATATCCAGAACTCACTCTAAAAGATGAGATTTTTGTTGGCTTGTACAGTGTCTGCCTAAGTGGCTTGTTCAGCAGCTTGTGGAGATAAAGAGTTAAAAATTAAAAAATAATTATAAAATGTTATTTCATTATTTCTACAAGTACATTCTTTTAAAATATACCTTATAAATACATATATGCAAGTAGTCAGCATTTGTTCTTTAGTATTGTATGCATTTCCCGCCGAAGACGGATGCGTCGGGCCATTGGCGCAAATAAAACGGCGACACAACACATTTCCATTTTCTGGACTACATCCTGCTGGAAATCTAGCAGGACCATGATCCAGCTAGATCCAGTTGGAGTTTGAGAATGAACGCAGAAGAAGAAGAAGTATGCATTTGTTTGCAATTGTTAAAAATTATATTAACTTATACAAATTGTGTAAAGTTTTTATGATAAATTGTGACCCATACCTCACCCCCTTTCCCACCTGAAATTACTAAACTAGTATTGAGAAAACATACTTAATCAGCACAAGAAAAATTAAATAAATTCTCCATGGTCATGACTGACTTCTCTGGCAAGAAATGCTGCAATGCATAGGTCTATATGATGATGAAATAATCAAGCTCTTGACCACATAGCTTTTCTGATAAAAGCATAGGTCCTCAGCGCAGTTGAGGTTACACCCAGCCTCATATAATATTTAGTTATTGTTTCAAAAGCATATTTGTATTAAGGGAGTTTATGGATGCATCTTTAATTCCAAAAGGGAAGCATTCCAGTATTGCAGTATCCCAGAATTTTTTATCCTGCCAGGATCACAGCATACACTTCTGGGTGAACTATCTCATCATTCTTCTGTCAGATTTGTAGACCCATCCACAGAGATTGCAGCATATCTAGCATTCCCACCACATAGGAGTCGGCCACAAAAGAACAAATGAACAATATCCTTATTATAATATAATAGTCTGCATCTTTTTGTCATCTATGGGGACTATTTGATAAAAACAAATAAGAAATTGAGACAAGACATGCAGTGAGAATTATTTTTTCGCAGATGATGTGTCATCAGTCTATCCTCCAACTTTCCTTAATTGCCTCCTACAACATTTCTGGAAAGAAGACAGTATCCTTATTCTTTGCACTCTGAATTAGCAGTTCAGTCTCCAATTGCCATACATGAGATAGGCATATGTCTATATAGGCTTATATATAAACATTTTATCTTTATTGCACTGACAGTGTAATACTTTTTTATTTTAAGAATGATTTCATGTTTTGATTCAATAGAGTGACATAATAAATACAAATTTATGATGTGTATTTCTATTTTTATTTCTAGAAAGTTAAGACGTGACAACCCATCAAAAATTCTGATCAACCTGTGTTTAGCACTACTACTTTCCAATCTGGTCTTTGTAATTGGCATGCATGACTACACATTTAACAACACAGCATCATGCAAAGTGAGCTTTTATAGTTCATAATTATGTACATTTTTCTTATATTAAAACATTTAATTGCCATACTTTTTGTTAATAACAATAAGAATTGAAATGCTTTCTGTATAGGACATATAGGAAAAGTCAAATTAATATTACAGTAATGATCAACCTAATCATATCGCTAGTGTTAAGTATACTTTTATATGGATGTGAAAGATGGACACTAAATGCAGACCCAGAAAGAAGGATTCAGACTTTTGAAAACAAGTGCCACAGATATTTTTTAAGAATGAGCTATATAGAACACAAGATAAATATATTTGTCCAGCAGTAAATAAACAAACTGGCAGGTTATAAAAAATGTTGATAACCTGCCACTTTTGGCAGCAGTGAAACAGCATAAACTTGTTTGATTTAGACATGTAATGAAACACGACTCTCTCAAATTATTTTGCAAGACACAGTTGAGGTGGAAGGAGGAGAGGAGAACAGAAGAAATCCTGGATTTATAACATCAAGGAATGAACTGGGTGTGATTTTTCTACATTCCTCCAAATGGCTGAGGATAGAGTTGTTTGGAGAGATTTTTGTGCTGATATCTCCTTTGTGGCACCCCTGCAAACCTGATGGGTTATGGATCTTATAATTAATATTATTATTTCTATTCAACAATTGCTGAATCTTTAGGCAGCACTTATACATCTATTCATAAAAAATGTGTATTATTTACTTACAACAAGGAAAAGTAAGTAGTATTTATATGATACCACAAATAAACATCTAATTAACAAGTATGAATTTTAATAGATATAAATAATATGAATAAGGATGATTTTGATGTTGCATGCAAAGGGCCTTTATCAAGAAATAATACAAAAAACGAATATGTAAACACAATAGAACAAGATCACCAAATGTGTGCATCTTGGTTAGTATTTACTTACGAACTTGAAAAAGGTTGAAATGACATGGACATTGACATCATTGTACTTGTACACTGTCAATGGAGCAGCATGCTGCTTACCTAGACAACTACTCATCTAGAGATTCCTCACATATTTGTTAGTTACTAATATTTTCTAATACTTTTTTTTATAATATCTTAGCTATATATAATATTGTGGTTTGGTATGCATAGTCTTTTCTTGATCATAATTGTAGATTGCTCGTGAAATGTTATTGACTTTGAGATAGTTTTAAAGGAAGTGAATATTTTGAAAAAATTTAAGAAAGTTGCGCAAAAGCAAGAATTTGGTATCAAGCAGCAAGTACAGTTGCTAGTGTCATAAGAAATAATAAAGATTAATAATTATGATTGAGACTTATTGATATTTGTTAGCATAAGAGTGTCTTATACTAAGGGAGTAAACTCCTGCAGAAAATACTCACTTCCTGGTGGGCTAGCATGAAAGTGTCTTAAACCTATGGAGTCAACTCCTTCAAAAAATCTCAACTGCCTAGCTGTTTAGCAATATAGTGCCACAGGACAGGGAAGTAAACCCTACAAAAAAATGTAGAGGGGGAACCCTAAGTGAATCAACAGTGTTTTCAATCAGCTTCTGAAATTACTTGCAGTTCTACTTGTTTCCATGTGTAGTCATACTACTTTCTCATTGAACTAATCAAAAGAGCTGACAGTTCAAATGGGCAAGGCACTTTCTTCATAAAACCTGTCTGGACCAACAATCGTGTGTGAAATGTTGGAATTAAGTGTCCCAGAAGTTTAACCAATGTGAGGATTTCATGGTTCATTAAAAACTTCAAACTGGACTGCTTCCTGACCATCTGTAAATCTGCAAAATGCTGTCATCCTCCCTATTTATGAGATAGATAAACAGTGTATAATTAAGTAATCACAAACAGCAATAATTATTATATCATATATCAAGTAACATATTCTTTCCAGAACATTGTCTTCATCACTGATACTCTGAATGCCTTTCTGCCCTGGGCAAGCAGGCCTACATTGGCCAGAAACATGTTCACACATTCTTTGATTTGATGTCACTGGTCCATCATCTTCTTGGTCTTCATTTTTTCTTCTCTTTCCTGGTACTCTGCCCCACTCCAGAATCAGCCTTTTGATACATATGTCTAAGTGTCCAAAATACTTTAGCTTCCTTTTTATGCAGATGGTAATTAGGAGCCACTCTTCATTTAGTTTCAATAGTTTCAAAATTTAAATGTTCTTCTTTTACTCTGTCAATTATATTTGTAGGGTCTTTCTGTAGCTCTTCATTTCAAATGAATTTATTCTTCTGGATATTGTCTTGTTTAAAGTCCAAGTCTCACATCCATATGTTGCCACTGGGAAAATTTTTTTTTTATATAATAAATTCATCAGATAAAAGTTAATGCTTTTATTGCTTTCCATGCCCATCATCAAAATGTATCAATGAACACCATTCTCAAGTTTATTTTTGTTTTGCACAGATATTCTTCATCAAGGAATTTATGTAATCATTTATGCTTTGTCATTGTTAGTATTTTGTCTACAATTTGGCCATGACAGTTTGTGATTTGATATCTCGTGAACTCCATGGTTAGTGCCTATATTAATTTTAGTTTAGCCTAACAGGTCAGTTAATGCAGCTTAGTGCACAGTATTTAAGAAGCATACCATAGAACAGGACAAACCAAATCCGCATTCCAAAAAATGAGAACCATTTTGTGCAATGGAAGACTATCAATGCAGACCAGAATTCGAATGCTGAGATGTTATATTGACCAATTATTTTTTATGGATGTGAAGCATGGACTGTAAAAAAAAAAAAGATTCAAAGCAAATTAGAGGTTACAGAAATGTGGTTTCTGAAAAGAATGATGAAAATTCCATGGACAGCAAAGAAAACAAATGCAGATGTTCTCATTTATGCTTTCGTAAAAACATCAATCATATCAAACATATGGGGCAGACAGTCAAGGTTTCTAAGGCATGTGCTGAGAAGAACACAACTTGAACACTTAATAACCACTGGAAAGATCAAGGGGAGAAGAGATATGGCACGACAAAGAGAAACGTTACTAGATGGACTAGTATTGTGGCATGGTAGAAGTTCACCAACCGAGCTTATTGACAACACAAGAGACAGAGTCATGAAGAAACATGATCGCCTACGCCATTCAGCATGGCACTTGATTGATTGATTGATTCCATATTTTTCCCACAGCTACTTTAATGTCACACAATTATTTCAATGCAAGTATTTATATTTTTTGCAAAAAAGTTATGGCTAATATTTCTAAACATTAAAACTGTGTTATTTCACACAAGGTTGTGGCTGTCCTGCTGCATTACTTTCTTTTGTCATCTTTAACTTGGATGGCAGTTGAAGCATTCTACATGTACCTGGCACTAATCCTTGTATTCAAGACCTACTTTACACACTTCATCCTTAAATGCTCTCTAGTTGGTTGGGGTATGTAGAATTATATTGTACACGTTTAAGTAAACAATATATGTCCTATTTTTAATTATTTCACAATTGCAAATTAGTTTTCTATTGAAAATGTTTCTGTTAAACCTATTTTAAAATTAATATTTCTATGGCATGTGGTTATGGGCTCTTGCTGCATATTTTCAATGTAGATTCACTGCTGTAGAAATGGAGAAAAAGAAAAATGTATGCACATTTTACAAAGACCATATCACTAATGAAGAAATAAGCAAAATAATACAGAAGAATGCTGCTCCTTTATTCTTTTCAACTGTCAAAATGTAAATTGAAATGTTATTGAAATTTAACGAGAATGACAGATCTTGCAAAAGTCATTATGCAGGAAGCAGTGTCAGGTAAAGTAAAACAGGGAATTAAAAAAGGTGAGGAAATATTATAAATGAATAAATGGGATTGAATTTTGCCATCCCGAGGTTTGCACTGAAACAAAACAGCTGGAGAAAGATTGTGGAAAGTTCACTAAACTTGCCCTCATGACCACTAAAATTTCACACTTGATAATGAATTATATTATAGTGATACAAATCTCTATAAATAGTCTTCTGTTTATGATAAGCTCTCAAGTATCAATATTAACATGTTTACAGAAATAAATATTTGGTCTCGAGTTGTTAAGTCTCTAAAACCAAGATCCAGAAGTTCACCGATGATGACCACATAAATTGTATATGTTCTGATGCCATTTTGTCCAACAAAGTCTTACCTATTTAGTAATATTTAGTTTTTTTCAAGATAGTACAGTAATCTTGTGTGACTTTTGTGATGTCTGAACTTGAAATTTCTATTGAGCTGGCAATATCACTCTGGTGGCCTGTGTGCTCTCTTCCCCATTTGTTCATGTATCTTCTCCTGACTGCATGACCTGTTCTCCACTTGTTAATGTATCTCCTCCTGACTGTATCATCTGTTCTCCACTTGCTAATGTATCTCCTCCTGACTGCTTGACCTGTTCCCCACTTGTTCATGTATCTTCTGACTAAATGGTTTTCTCCACTTGCTCATGCTTCGGGTAACTTGTTGGGATGCATTCTCATAATGTGGCCAAACTACTTGATTTGCTGCCTTTCTATGTATTCTGTGCAATGTGTTATACCTATTCTTTCCCTGATGTCTTTATTTTGTAATCTTTCAAGCCTAGTGATGCCTGCAGCTTTCTTCAAGCATTTCATCTCACGTCACTTTCTGTAATGTGAAGATGAGAGAGAGACCAGGTTCGATTCTGGTAACACAGTGTTGATAGGAATATACTGTAATTAATTTGCCTTTTAACTTCCATCTCGATCTTGGGATAAAGAAGTAGTGGTGACAGTTGATATGTTACTGCATTAACCTTTTAACATCTTGTGGAACTTTTAGTAATCACCGGAAAGATCAAGGGGACATGGGGCAGGAAGATAAAGAAAGAAATTGTGTAATGGGTTGTCACTGTGGTATGAAAGAATGTCCCCAAATGAACATAACAACACAAGTGACAGAGGGTTGTGTAGAAACATGATTGCCATTGAACATGGCACTTGATTGATGGATTGATTGTTTTTGTATGCTCTTCATGTATCTTCTTCTAACAAATCTATTCATATTTACAATGAGATTTGCTTCTAGCATAACCTGTCTATAATTGTGTATAAAACATATTATTAGTTAGAGATTTGGTATCAGATTTATTTTGTGAGTCCTATATTCAGGTATATTTCACAGTTGAAAATTATTGGGGAAAAAATAGAAAGTTTGTGTTTCACATTTGTGAAATAGATATAATATTGTCTAACCTCTGTGAGCTCTTTTCAGGTATTCCTTTGGTGATTGTTGTCCTTACATTAGGAATCAATGCCACTGACAATTATGGCTTCATCAACAATGGCTTGTAAGTATTGACAAACAAATATTAATTTAAATTTCTTCATTGTCTCATTATCATTTATATTGTATTTAGTTGCATAACAGACATATCCTTCAAACAGATTTATGTAATATAGGCTACATTGGTAACAAGAGCAAGAAACATACAAATTTATTTCTGTTTTATTCGCTTTCCAACCTCTCCCTCACCACCCCCCACACACACCCTCCCCAAAGGGATTTTACATTAGAAATCCAAGAGTGAGAATTTGTATGAAGTGAAAAGAGATAGTTCTCCTATTAATACTATTAATAAGCCCCACTGAGGTAAGCTACATGTTGTAGAGATGGGGCTAAGTCCAGCTAACATAGCCTGGAAACTAGAACTGATTGGGCCATCCCTTACATCAAGCAGGACCATAGTGTTGCTCAAGTCAAGCAAGTACAGGTGCTGAAGCCAGAGACACCAGATCAAAAAGCACAACATCAACTATGGTACCATGCAACTGCTGGGATGACATGTTTACATGATAAAATACTTGTTGTGTTAACATGGTAAACTGCGAATGAGAAAAAGA
The DNA here is from genome assembly GCA_034231615.1 of Meghimatium bilineatum. Taxonomy (NCBI): domain Eukaryota; kingdom Metazoa; phylum Mollusca; class Gastropoda; order Stylommatophora; family Philomycidae; genus Meghimatium; species Meghimatium bilineatum. The sequence continues at coordinate 27,646,909 of CM067311.1, forward strand.
TATTAGTAGCTCATGGATGCTAAAAAACTATGGAATGGAATACATTGCATATTCTGATCTTTGGAGAATTCTGTGAATTTATTGTCCTGAACATGTCAATGAAAGAGCAAACACATTAGCGTTAAAAGCACCAATGCTACAGGAATTAATTATGCACATGAATGACAAATTAAGAACAATACATGAACACTTCCTTTACATGAGGACACTAGGCTAGGAGATAATCTTCTTCTGCGTTCATTCTCAAACTCCTGCAGATTAGCAGGATGTAGTCCAGAAAGCTGAATGTGATGTTCCATGGTTTACAGCATTGCTGCAATATCTGCACCTTTCAGCCTGACACATCTGACTTCAGCATGGCTTTGGGTCACTTTGACCTCATATAGGATGGGAAAGTCAACCCCACTCCATAACCTCCTAGTCACCTTTACGACATACATGAAAGGTAAACAGTGTTGCTATTCTTTGCTCCTGTCTTGGACCCTGGCAACACATGGCAGGCTAGGAGATATGATGATGTGATGTTAAATAATTTGGAATTAACCTCAAGCTGCACAAAACAAGGTGATTGAGGGAGCATCTGAGGTATGTGTATAACCAGCGAGCTATGGTAACCATAAGTATGCATATTCTTTGTCATGTGCTGGGGGAGACTTAGCGCACCTGTGGCTTTGCCTAAAATGTGTCAATGTAATTCAGAAAACTAATACTATAGAAACCAGACTAGCTGTGAAGGCATAGTTGAACAACTGCAAATAAGGAAAAACAAACTTTTTTTTCACTTCACAGATGTTGGATAAGGAACCCTGCATTCTATGCTGCATTTGTGGGACCAGTGTGCTTCATTTTACTGATCAACTGCATAGCCTTTGGACTTGTGGTCAGACAGCTTATCAGTATGTCTGGCACTAAACTAAACAAGACTGACAGAAATAAGTAAGTTTCCTATAGTAAATGTTAACTTTTCGACTTTTTCTTGAGCATAGATCATCAACATACATAAGCATTCTTATAAATATTCTCTGAAGGTCATAAATAAAACTTTAGTAAGGGGGTTTTACTTATAAGAACAAAAAATAAGCTAAGCACTTCATTTGTGAGGAAATTATTGGGAGAAATAACTGTTAACCTTTAGCACCCTGTCTTAAAATTACACAAATCTCTCTTCTCTCCCCCCCCCCCCAATGGCCTATTTTTTGACAGTTTGTGTTATTTTTTTGTTGTTGTTTGGAAAACAGAATAATTTTTTGATTTCTAGAGATTTTGAAATAATTTGTGCACATGTATATAGAGAATTGAATAGTAATATATTATGGTGTTTCTCTGTTTGTGTATGCATGATAGAAGAGATGTAAGAAAGTTGTGAAATGAAAAATTGGAAAAAATAAATAGAAAAAAATTGTCTTGATGCACCTGTACTTGACAGATGTGTGGTGACACTGATAAAATTCTTCCACATACCTATGCCTATTATATTTATGTTGTTTCCTAACCAAACTAACATAATATCACCTGTTAAAACAAATAAAACATGTTAAAACAAATAAAACATGTTAAAACAAATGAAACAGGTAGTCACTGTACCTGTCAGATCCATTTTTCTGTAGGTTTAGTATCGGCAGTAAACAAAGTCTATATCTGGCCTATATGTTGTGCTGTGTCATTTCATTCATAACGAAGCTGACGTGTCACTCATATCTAATTTGAAAACAAACTTAATTCTCAAGAATTCTTCATCATCAGAATCACAATCCATAATGATATTACAGACAATTACTTAATTTACAACCGGATTCACAATTATCGCGCCAGTCAGGACAGATGACTAGATTTAAAATTACTTGTCCAATATTCTCCTTTCTTGCAAACCAAATGCAGGAAAAGGAAATAGAATGTTATTTTTAGCTAGGAGTTTCTGATTCAGGTCACTTGAGCCTAACATTTTGTGGTTCTGTACCAAGAAATGAGTGCATAGCAACGAAGTGGCTAGAGTAGCTGCTAAGACTCAATTAACAAATATTTGTCAGGGAATGTAATCATCAGTAGGGCACTAAAGGTTAAGGGTGAAGGAAGGGTATTTGCTATAATGTTTGCATATATCTTAATAAAAATGTCATGCTTCAACTTTGCAACTTTTCTAAAGGTGGGGCAGGGGATGTTTGTATGCCATCAACACTATAATACTTAGCCCAATGCAGATTTTCTAAAGGGATTGATGTTTGTATGCCATCAACACTATAATACTTAGCCCAATGCAGATTTTCTAAAGGGATAGATGTTTGTATGCCATCAACACTATAATACTTAGCCCAATGCAGATTTTCTAAAGGGATTGATGTTTATATGCCATCAACACTATAATACTTAGCCCAATGCAGATTTTCTAAAGGGATTGATGTTTATATGCCATCAACACTATAATACTTAGCCCAATGCAGATTGTCTAAAGGGATTGATGTTTGTATGCCATCAACACTATAATACTTAGCCCAATGCAGATTGTCTAAAGGGATTGATGTTTGTATGCCATCAACACTATAATACTTAGCCCAATGCAGATTGTCTAAAGGGATTGATGTATGTATGCCATCAACACTATAATACTTAGCCCAATGCAGATTGTCTAAAGGGATTGATGTTTATATGCCATCAACACTATAATACTTAGCCCAATGCAGATTATCTAAAGGGATTGATGTTTGTATGCCATCAACACTATAATACTTAGCCCAATGCAGATTTTCTAAAGGGATTGATGTTTGTATGCCATCAACACTATAATACTTAGCCCAATGCAGATTATCTAAAGGGATTGATGTTTGTATGCCATCAACACTATAATACTTAGCCCAATGCAGATTTTCTAAAGGGATTGATGTTTGTATGCCATCAACACTATAATACTTAGCCCAATGCAGATTGTCTAAAGGGATTGATGTTTGTATGCCATCAACACTATAATACTTAGCCCAATGCAGATTTTCTAAAGGGATTGATGTTTGTATGCCATCAACACTATAATACTTAGTCCAATGCAGATTTTCTAAAGGGATTGATGTTTGTGTGCCATCAACACTATAATACTTAGCCCAATGCAGATTTTCTAAAGGGATTGATGTTTGTATGCCATCAACACTATAATACTTAGCCCAATGCAGATTATCTAAAGGGATTGATGTTTGTATGCCATCAACACTATAATACTTAGCCCAATGCAGATTATCTAAAGGGATTGATGTTTGTATGCCATCAACACTATAATACTTAGCCCAATGCAGATTTTCTAAAGGGATTGATGTTTGTATGCCATCAACACTATAATACTTAGCCCATTGCAGATTTTCTAAAGGGATTGATGTTTGTATGCCATCAACACTATAATACTTAGCCCAATGCAGATTTTCTAAAGGGATTGATGTTTGTATGCCATCAACACTATAATACTTAGCCCAATGCAGATTTTCTAAAAGGATTGATGTTTGTATGCCATCAACACTATAATACTTAGCCCAATGCAGATTGTCTAAAGGGATTGATGTTTGTATGCCATCAACACTATAATACTTAGCCCAATGCAGATTTTCTAAAGGGATTGATGTTTGTATGCCATCAACACTATAATACTTAGCCCAATGCAGATTTTCTAAAGGGATTGATGTTTGTATGCCATCAACACTATAATACTTAGCCCAATGCAGATTTTCTAAAGGGATTGATGTTTGTATGCCATCAACACTATAATACTTAGCCCAATGCATATTTTCTAAAGGGATTGATGTTTGTATGCCATCAACACTATAATACTTAGCCCAATGCAGATTTTCTAAAGGGATTGATGTTTGTATGCCATCAACACTATAATACTTAGCCCAATGCAGATTTTCTAAAGGGATTGATGTTTGTATGCCATCAACACTATAATACTTAGCCCAATGCAGATTGTCTAAAGGGATTGATGTTTGTATGCCATCAACACTATAATACTTAGCCCAATGCATATTTTCTAAAGGGATTGATGTTTGTATGCCATCAACACTATAATACTTAGCCCAATGCAGATTTTCTAAAGGGATTGATGTTTGTATGCCATCAACACTATAATACTTAGCCCAATGCAGATTTTCTAAAGGGATTGATGTTTGTATGCCATCAACACTATAATACTTAGCCCAATGCAGATTTTCTAAAGGGATTGATGTTTATATGCCATCAACACTATAATACTTAGCCCAATGCAGATTGTCAACTAGATAGGATCCAAAATGATACTATTTTTCATAATTTTTTATGTTCAAGAGATACAGACCTTGCATTCTTTACTGAACTTTGTAATTGTAGTGCAGAGAATAAATTGTGCTATGTCAGTAAGAACTGGGTTTTTTTCTGTTAAAGGGTAAACTAAAAAACCCAACCTGAACATGATGCTGTGACAGCAAGGACATGCAGCCTTTATCACTCACACCACAAGCAAGCTCCCTGTAACTCTCTAGTGAGAAACATGCAGTATTGGAAGACAGACTTTATTAATATTTGAAAATAAATTACTCATGTCTTATTCTTTAAATTATCTGATTATTTTATCATTCACAGTACAATCCAACGTCTGCGAGGTGCTGTTGGTGTTGTGGTCTTGCTTGGTCTAGCTTGGTTATTTGCCATATTTGCTATTGGCCAAGCCAGTGTGGCTTTCTATTATCTTTTTGCTGTGTGTAACTCACTGCAGGTAAAAAATGTCTAAAGTTATGAATAATCTGTTATATTCACATCGAATGTAAAAACATAAATTGTGCTAGCATGTTCTCTAAAACCAGACTCAATCTGATCTGCAGATGTGGAGGAACTGTTCCAATACGGAAACTAATAGTAATATCAATCGAACATGCATTCAAAGTAAATAAATGAAAAGAGACTGCTACTAAAGCATTAAAAAAGGTATCAGATGATGCCCATGTGTTGCTGGACTAAAAGGGAGCAAAGAATAGCAACACTGTTTTACAGTCTCTGCATGTTATAAGAAATTGCTAAGTTAGGGGTGGAGTTGGCTGTCCCATTCCTACAGAATTAAAATGACTCAGAAGTCATGCTGAAGTCGCATGAGCCAGGCCAAAAGGTGCAGATGTCACAGTGACGCTGTAAACAATGACACTGCGATATCTGTTCTCCAGACAACATTCTGCTAATCTGCAGGAGTTTAAGAATGAACAAAGAAGAAGAAGGTGATGGAACATGTGATCTAGAGAATATGAATGTCCAAAAGCGCTTTAAATGAAACATCCAAATAAATCATAAATATGCTAAAAATGATAAATTTTAAGGGCTACCCGGTATGTATATTCTACGTTAAGTATTATAATTATTTGTTCTATTTTACTGTTAGGATTCCAAGTTAATAAATAATCATATGGGTCTCTGCAAATGAATAATTTGCGGTTTTACATAGCACGTGCAAGACCTCACTGAATGACTCATGACATTAATTGGCTGTATTGTCTTACTAATTTCCATTTCCATAGTGAAAAAAAGTATGGTACAATGTACTGGATTCAAATACTGCCGCAGGTAAATTGTGCACCCAGACCATAAAAGAGCAATAGCAAACTACTGAACATGTTATTATTGTTCCTGATATCCAAATGCCGATGAGTGATTCTACTCTTGTCAGCACTATGTCATTCTTAAAAAAAGTTCAAGTCTTCTGAAGTAGACAGTAAGTTAGTGACTGTACTGAACATATTTATTTTGCCCTGAAAATCACTAGCCAAAAAAATGCCGGATTGATGGCTACAGCCTGAATAGGATATTTTTTTTAGAATAATGTATACATTTTTCTAACTGTGAAGATAACCTATGGTTCTTAGACCTATATATATATAATTGTGGTATTGATAATTTTTTATAGTAAAAATGCTTCATGATTAACTGTCAAATTGATCTATTTCACAGTTCTATTTCTAAATGAACTTCCACAAATATATAATTTAACCCTTCACGATTAAGGTTCAACAGCTCTATAAAATGTATGCTCCTCACTCCGCAGGGGCTGTTTATTTTCATCTTTTACTGCCTACTAAAGAAAGATGCTGTTACATCATGGAAGAGATCATTACCTTGCTTTGAGGAGTACGGAGAGACATCACAGTCATCTTCTAATAGTAGAGGTAATACTATATACAGATATACAACTGTAAACATAAAGAAGAAGACATACAAGTCATATTTATAATAATATAGATATATACAAATTACAAATTAAACGATTGACAAACACTCAATTTACTATCTTTGCTAGTTTAAAAGTTCACACAAAAATTATCCTCGATAGATGTGTTGTTTATTTCTGTTTTGTTATTGTTACTAGATGTTTAGTACAGCAATGCATTGTTTAAAAATTATATTTTGAGCAATGGTTAGACATATCTGACTTTGGCAGTGATATTTCTATTTTATTTTTAAGTTTTACTTATTTTATAATTGTTAATCCAGACACAGGAATATATCTCTTGCTTTACAACTAAATTGAGCAAGCAAACTGATGTGAACAATCTCTTCTTCTTCTATTGCTTTTGTACTCCAAACTCCTGCAGATTAGCAGAATACATTCTTGAGAACAGAATTATGTGTTTTAGTTTATAGCTTGACTGTGATATCTGCACCTTTTGATCTGACACATCTGACTTCAGCATGATTTATTAAGTCCCTTTGACCTTCTTTAATATGGGACAGCCAACCCTACCCCTTAAACGTCTATAGCCATCTTTTACAACATGCATGACAGGCCAAGTGTCACTACTCTTTGCTCCCCTTTCAGGCCCCAGCAACACATGTGTGTGAACAGTGTATAATTGATCTATTTGATATTCTATTCTGGTGCTAGACTTAAATATTTACGGGAATTTTAACAAGCAAAATAACACACTCCAAATTTCCAAATGTTTAGTACCATGAAACTTTAAAGTAGCCTATTTTAAACACCTGTGAAGCTATAACCCATACCACATCCCCCCCCCTCCGATATTTTGAAACTATAGTCCCCCTGATATTTTGAAACTATAATCCCCCTGATATCTTAAAACTATAGTCCCCCTGATATCTTGAAACTATAGTCCCCTTGATATTTTGAAACTATAGGAGTCCCCCTGATATCTTAAAACTATAATCCCCCTGATATCTTAAAACTATAGTCTCCTTGATATCTTGAAACTATAGTCTCCTTGATATCTTGAAACTATAGTCTCCTTGATATCTTGAAACTATAGTCCCCCTGATATCCTGAAATTATAGTCCCCCTGATATCTTGAAACTATAGTCCCCCTGATATCTTGAAACTATAGTCTCCTTGATATCTTGAAACCAAGTCCCCCTGATATCGTGAAACTATAGTCCCCCTGATATCTTAAAACTATAGTCTCCTTGATATCTTGAAACCAAGTCCCCCTGATATCGTGAAACTATAGTCCCCCTGATATCTTAAAACTATAGTCCCCATGATATCTTGAAACTATAGCCTAGTTGATATCTTGAAACTATAGTCCCCATGATATTTTCTGATATCTTGAAACAATAGTCACTCTGATATCTTGAAACTATAGTCCCCCTGATATCTTCTGATATCTTGAAACTATAGTCCCCTGATATCATCTGATATCTTGAAACTATAGTCCCCCTGATATCGTCTGATATCTTGAAACTATAGTCCCTCTGATATCTTGAATGGAATACAACAATGAATTAAACACAATATTTATAGATTAAGAGAAAGCATTTGATAGAGTCAACAGAGACATACTATGGGAAACTCCAGAAATATATTGTATCAAAGGACAATTGCTAGAAAGTATAAGAGCATTGAAAGTCTTGTCTTGAATGTCCATATATTGTTTAATCTTTAAGGTAATTCATAAAAAAACATAAGTGACCCCAAATGTATAAATAGATGTGGTCAAGAGTTTAGGTCCTATCAGATAAATGATAAGATTTGTACTTTTTTCTTTTTCTGCATGTGATTTTCAGATGTCAACATTGACGAATTTTATAAAAGGAGTGGTCTGTTCAAGTAATTCCACACTTTTTCATAGGAGATAGGATGTAGTCAGATGTTTTCTTCTATTATTGAACAATGTATGGATTTGCAATAAATGTTCAAGAGTATGTGTTACGCTGTGTTCTTTGCCTCATGGTTCAGGGCATTTGTCTTCAGTAAGAATTCTTTTATGAGGTACTGATTTCCTAAATTTGCTGTGCAAAAAGTACACAGCCTATGATTGGGAAAATACAACTGCACTTACTTGGAGGTTTACATATCTGCGATCTAGTGCCTCTGTGGTGGTAACATTGTTCTTACTGTTTTTATTGGTATTTTTACTGTTTGTTTTGTATATTCTTGATACAGACCTAATGGTTGAAACATAGAAAATGTCTTGTGTATTGTTATTTGTATTTTTTCATGTTTATATTCGATAGTCCCTTAGTGATAGTCTGTCAGTTGTAATCAAGTGAAACTTCTAAACAATCTCTTCTATGTTAGTACTATTGTTACTTGGAGGCTGTAATAATTTCTTCTATTCTGTTGTGGGATAGAAATGGCAGATATGTAAGGTCTAAGTCAGATGTGCCACCTACAAAAATTGATCTTAACATTGTGACCAGGTACAAATGATTGCCATGAAAGCTACTGTCAACTATAATAGAAAGCTTTCAGTATATGACCTCTCCTGCACAAATGTGTCCATAGTAACACCTTCTCAAGGTACCAGACTAACTATTATCTGACATTATGCTTCTACTGGATAATATGACTATATAGTGAGATCTTTCGTTCAACAAAAGACTCTCCAACATTCATCTTTACACTTATCATCCTGCTCTATTTTCTTTTATCATTCAGTTGTTTGGTTAAATGCATGTCTTGGTTCAAGTTCAAACTTTTGTTCTCTATCAACTAATTTCCATGAGTGACAGAGAGATGTGGGCCAGTAGACATTGCAACTTTGTCCCTTTGTGACAGTCTGCTAGTTGGTGCGGAATGCCAGAAGTGCTGTCAGTGCATATTGCTGGCCTATTTGGTCCAGATGTATATACTATGCTCCTGGCAGGATGTCAAAATCCTAGGATACTGCTGCATTGAGATACTTCCCTTCAAAGACCAAACATCTATCCACAAATGACCATAATACAACATGCCTTTACATTTTTAAACACCTTGAAATTTAGAAATCAATTTTTGCATTTAACAGTTGAGAGTTCAATTGTCTATCCAGATGTATTATTATATTGTTCAATAAGAAGTGGTAAAAGAAGTTTTTTTTAAATACTATGTGTGTTTTTTTCCATACTTAAATTTATCTCTGAAGATAGGAATGTTTACTGGACTTTTTTGAAGTAATAACTTGAAAGTGGCACTCATGAGACCCTTATAGGTTACAGGTTTTAAAAAAAATATTATACATTAAATACTAAAGATGAAATAAAGGTATCAACATATAAAAATCTAGAGAGAAGGTTAAGTCCTATGTTATATAGAGAAAGAGAGATCATGTGTGCATGAAAACTAATTTTAAAAGTTAGATATTCAAATTGCTTCCAGCTATTGCAGTATTATCTGTACCTGAAGGTAAATTTCATTGTACAATGTTGTCAATACACGCTTGTGTTTTAGTTATCACATTTTATTGTTACTTAACTGTTTTTAAAAGCCAAAAATTGGTATGCTTTCACAATCTTCTCAAAAGTCACATATGATGGGCACTGTCATCTTGCTTGGAACAATTGAAATAAAAAATGTAAAATTGCTATTGAGAAAAATAAGAAAAGAAAACATAAATATAAGAATCTGAATAAAACAGGAAGCAATGCAGTTTTGCAATGTAGAGCAGCAAATAATGTAATTTATTAATGGAAAAGACTCACAAAAAGTGCATACAAGTTAATCCTTGAAATAAATAACACAAGTATTGCAAATGATACTTTCGTAATTAGACATATTTAAATTAGACTAAAATAGTTACTTTAAAATTTGAAGAAACACAGAAACAAACAAAAACAGTAAGAAATAGATAATTTGAGAGAAGATAGCGATGTGAAGTTAACCCTATATTACACAGTAAAATTATTATTTTTTACAACAAACCATTAGACTAATCTTTCTTATTTTTTTAATGTGTGCACAATTTTAAGAGTTGCTCCTTTTAAAGCCAGATGTTTTTTGGTGAATCCCTAAATTGTTCATGATGATACATGATTTTTATATTTTGCTTGTATTTTAATTTGTAAAAAACTATTCCAAAAATGTCTAAGTAAAAATCTTCTGTGCATCTTTTAAAAGGTAAAATTTAAAAAAAAACTTTTACAAGGTAGGGCCTATATTTTTCTTCATTAGCTTCACTTCATTTAGCTTCCTCAAATGAAATAGTCATTCTTGATATGATTTTAGTTTGGTACCAAACTCTTGATAGCAAAATTTCAATATGACAATCAATACAAGGTAACTGCATGAAACATAACAACAATTGTTTTACGTAAAACACAGGTTTATATAATCGCTTCACTCAGACTATAACTAAAACTAATGGATAATGATGTGCACACAGGAAAACATAGAAATTACAATACACAAATCATATTCAACATTTCAACCAGAAGGTGTTTATCAAGATACACACAAAACATTAAAAGACGAGAAATGGAAAAATTATCACAACAAACAAATGTATCCAACGGATATATGGAAATGAGATGCCGGAAGGTCAGGAAGTACATAAAAAACGTAATCTTGATAAAGACCTTTTGGTTGAAACATTGAATATGATTTGTTTATTGTAATTTGTATGTTTTCCTGTGTGCACATCATTATCCACTAGTTTTAGTTATAGTCTGTCATGTTTGAGTGAAGCGATTACCGGTATATAAACCTGTGTTTTACGTAAGTACAATAGCAAAACTTATGCAATACGTTTTTGCTCAAATAAACTCCTACCTCTCAAAATCACAAATTATAGAAAAATGGGTACCAAACCCTTAGAAACATTAATACAGAACTGTCCTAAATTTTGTTAACATATTACGCATACCTTAATACTTAATACATTTGAAATATTTGGTAATAATATTTTATCATGGAAAACCTTGGTGTAATACAGAATTAATACAGCAGTTACTAGTAAAGTATGAAAACAATGGTATTAAAGAGATCCAAATTAGTAAAATAGGCCTATATTATGATCTTCAAAAGCACATAAAATATATTTTGTCTAAATATTCATGCCTAAACTCCATTGTTTTTATATTTTTACCCAAAATTAGTCAGAATGCCATGATGGTCAGAGGAAAGTTTTGACATCTAGACAAATTACATATAAACTAAAAATGATAATTATAAAATGCTACATCTATTTTATATTAAACATGGCTCATAAACATGGACAATGAACAAACCACAAGAAGGCAGAATTAATACTTTCAAGATGTGGTTAGGCTTATATAGACGAATAGGGAAAACTCATGAAAGGAGAAGAAAATTAAGAACAAAGTTATAATAAGACTTCATATGAAAAAAAGAACTATTAAAGGAAATAAAGATCACACAAATTAAGTATTTTGGACATAGTAAAAGCCATGCCACCTTGTTAAAAACATTACCTAATGCTAGAGTCGAGGGAAGGTGAGCAAATGGTAAGCAGAGATACAAGTGGGAAACATCACAAGATTGGAGAGGTTGCAGTCTAGTAAAGTGCACTACCATTGCAAGAGATGGGATGTTGAAGGTCTGTTGCAGCAATGTTCATTGCAGAGACAGCACTCAATGATGATGATGACATAGGTCTACACTGTATAGGCCTATAATTATGTCTTTTTAAATTTCTTTTTAATTATTATTTTGTGAAATTGTAGGCTAATTACTTTTCTCCTATTCTTAGTTTCACCAGCTACTTTACATTTCTTAGATTCCATCCATCCTTTACCACACCTGATTTCACCATGCCTATCCTGCTTATTTATAGATAATTCATTTTTCCTTTGTAAGTCAACCTGCTTTTGCTATGTTTCTAGTAAGAATCCTCACATTATTATTAGTGTCACTTACTAAGGAACCAACTCATCATGACAAATTTATTATTTTCATTATTGTTAGTCATGAGTCATTTCATAAATGTTATTTTAATAATTATTACTTATTTTATAAATGTTATTGTCATCATTGTTATTCATTTTATATTATTTTCATCATTGTTAGTATTTAGTATCTAGTATGGCCTATTGTATTACTAAGGAACTATTACTGCTTGAAATGCAGTAATATTGTGACATCTCAGAACATCAGTAACTCCTTCAATCCACCTTCTTCTTGGTCTTCCTGTACCTCTTGCTGCATCCATTTTTATGATATTTTCTACTGCTACTTTAAGTATTGGTTCATTAAGTGGTCGAACCATCTCAGTCTCGGTTTTAAAATATATTTGTAGTATTTAGTGTCTAGTGTTTCATCATTGGTAAGTTAGTTACCGTAGTTAGTCATCAGATTATCATCATGGCACTCCACAAAAGTCCATAGGTGCTCCAATCTCAGTATGTGGTTACTAACTGTTTCTGTTTTGTGTTGGTTGATAACTCTTCTTTTGATTCCTATATGCCGCTCATTTCTTACAATACCATGCTTCAATCCCAGGTCCTGCAATTTAGTCATATATATGGAAGAAGAATTATGCCAACAACTGGACCAACTCCATGATTGCATTAAAAATATTAGCATGCTCCATTGAACTGCCATTAGTTACAATGGCCATGCTGGCAAGTCTGTCTGCTCTTGAACTTCCGTTGACACCCTTGAGTCAAGGTACAAAAATGAAAGTATCTCTCTTCAGCACAGATCTTGTCATCAATTCAAGCAAATGATGTCATAGATATCCTGAATGAATCTCTTGAAATATACTAACAGAACCAGTAAGAAAATAGACACCTGTAGCACTATGGAATTCCAACCATATCATTGCCCTTGTCACACACAATCACCTCCATCGTCATACCACTAGTGGTTGTATAGAAAGCAGCTGTTTCTTCCATAATACACTTCCCTCTGCATTGAGCCATGAATGTCCAAGCCCTGCCCATGTACCGAACCACAGACCCATCAGTGTAGACAATAATATCTCCATTTGATGAATTCTAACTGAATAGAGCTGGAACTTCTGAATCTATATGTACTGGATTGTCAGTGTCACATTTCCTGGAAAGTATGATTACCACTTCAATGGAAACGATAAGATTGCTTTCTCACTCTTCTCCATGTTCTATGTCCTTAATGTGCATACCCATTTAATGGTCTCCTCTGGAAGCCATTATTTACCCATCTTTAAACTATTTCCTTTGATCTTTTCAATGTCATTATGTAGTGGATGGTTCTTGTCAGCACTGATGCACAAGTATAACTAGCACAGCAAATATCTACTCTTTGCATCATGGTAGGATAATCTAGCAAGAGGTCAATTTCCACTATTTCTGTATCTCTGGGGCATCCAAGAATTATAAGCATTTCTTTATTCTGTATCCAATCTACTTTTGTTTAAGGGTTAGGATAGCCAAGGCATACTCTACCACAGCCACAGACTGTCCGTTGACATAGCAGTGCAAGAAGTCGTTTGCAAAAACAGCTGCCAACAGACTCATCGCTGTCAACACCTTTTGAGTTCTGAAGACTGTGTAATTTACATGCTCATTAAAATACAAACATCTGTCAAACAGCACTCCCAGGAATTTTAAAGTTCATCTCTGTAGTATTTGTCCACATAGATTGGTAATAGACATTAGTGCATGGATGATCTCTTTTTCAGAGAGAACCATGTCACAGCTGCTTTCCTTGGGTTCACTAGAGCTCCAGATGTATTACAACACTGACCAATGTGATTGATTTCTCTTTATGAATCCTGAACAATTTATCCTCTTTCTAAACCCTAAAAAAATCAAATTCAATTAATGCATATACATTCCAAAAATACAGCTCCTGGTGGCAGAAGTTATGATGACATTGGTAAGCTGCTAGGATGATGAGATTGAAGAATTAGCATGTTTATTTAATAGCGGCTTAAAAAAAGGTATCACCTGTGAAGACTGATTGTACAATTATCTGATAAAGTAACAGGCGAACAGCTGATTGGAAGTGACAGACCCCTCTGATATGCAGATTTTAATCTGGTATACAGTCATTGATAGGTATTCATTAGTAAAAGGGTGAATTGCAGCAACAATTAGAGGTCAGGTGTCAAGATGTAAATGACATAGGATGAGATGAGAAAAGCTTAAACATTTAGTAACCACCAGTAAAACAAGAGGAGAGTAGACAGAGGGAGACACCAGTAAAACAAGAGGAGAGTAGACAGAGGGAGACACCAGTAAAACAAGAGGAGAGTAGACAGAGGGAGACAACAGTAAAACAAGAGGAGAGTAGACAGAGGGAGACAAATAAAGAAGCTATGTGGGATGGATTGTCAATATAACTTGAGAGAATGCCATCAACTGCTAGTAATTGCACTAGACAGCCCATTATTGACACTAGACAGCTAATTCTTGATGTCAACAGCTCATTCCTGACAGTACACATATGATTCTTGACACTAGACAACTCATTTTTGACAGTAAACAGTACATTCTTGAAACTAGACAGCTCATTCTTGACACTGTAGTTTGATCATTCTTGATTGGCCCTACTAGACAGTTCATTCTTGACAGTAGACAGCTCATTCTTGACAGAATGTAGGCTCATTCTCGACACGTCACAGCTGATTCTTGACAGAATGTCAGCTCATTCTTGACACTAGATGACTTATTCTTGACACACATCTTGTTCATTTCTTTTACTAGACACTTCATTCTTGACACTAGACAGCTCATTCTTGACAGTATTTCAGCTCATGACTGCTAGAATGTTTATTACTTTACTTAGTGTTTATCTATTCTAATCTATGAGCTCATCATTCTTAATGTCCAATCTCATTAATAATATTTTTATATTTTAGATTCATACTTTATGTAATGTTGCTTATTCTGGCTTTCTGTTTATCAGTAAGTTCTTGCACATTGTTTATTTTATCAAATAATGTCTGCCTATTTATTAGCAATACAATTAGTAGACTATGGAAACTACCAGCATATGTAACCTTCACCATTATGTTGAAAAAGACTGCACATCTGTGGAAATGCTAGGATTTCTTATGCTTACCATCATTGGTTCAGCTAATGACTAATCCAAGACTTTCTTCTAATAAACATTTTGTTATACACTTATTACTGTTATGAATATTTCAATCACAAATGTGGAAGGTCTGAAGGTATTACCAGGGGCCCATTAGATCAACTAACATGCGACTGCATAACCCTAGTAGATAGCATGCCTATATAGTTTGAATTTTCTCTTCTGCAAGCCCCACAGTACTTTAGAATCTATTATACTTTACCCCATTTCAGTAGGAGGCTTCTTCCTCAGACATCTAGACATACAAAAGGACTAACTATGGGCGTCAGTACGGGACAGTTGTCAAAAATGCATTGCTGAGATTTCATGTACATTATTTACCAAGCCCTTCTCCACAATGGATATTTATATTTGCAAGCCACTATTTCTCTTTGTACCGTGTATATATTGTTTATTAGAAAAAGTATGTTGCTGCTTATTTCATGTCTAAATTCATATGTTGCCCTGTGAAGACATTTATAAAATTATACAATTTGTTATTGCCAGGTTTTGGTACCTCTTTAGTATTGTGTCAAATAAAATTTTGTCTACTGTCTATTGACATCTGTGCTGATCTCACACAGTATCACTCATCTTGGCTGATGCTACTGATAATTTGTTGCTTTCCATATACTTAGTTTCACCAGCCACTGAAAAGCATTGTAACAGCCAGAAAATGGTCAGATATACTAAGACAGGTGATGCTGCATGAGATTGGCATGCAAAACATTTCTGGAGACAGCCCATTATTTTCTACTTGTTTTCTAGCTATACCAGTGAGTAATAGGTTCTAAATGAGCAATCCTGAAGAAAATACGCCAAGACAACCAAACCCAGGGCTGTAGATATGTTTCTCCCTAAAGGGGAGAGGGGATGGTGTTAACTAATTTTTTAAAAAAAGACTTCTGTTTTTCTGTCAGTTCTTCTTTTTGATGGAAAATTTAATGAAATTTTTGTGGAAAAAATCACTAAGGAGGGAGTTTGGTTTTTGGCCAATATTTTGGCTAAGTTCTCAGTACTAAAAATCATGTTCTGATTTTCTAAGTTAACTTGGGTTTAAACACCCCCCCCCACTCCAAGTCCCCTCCCCATCTGCTGGATTGGTTGATCCTTTCTGTGATGTCATAGTTAGTCCTTGCAAATATATCTAAATATCTGTGCTTCTCAAAGCATCGCATAGCACTGAGAGTTTGCCCATTTGTTTAGTGGAACAAATTCCTACATTATTAAACAAGATGAAATATCCCTAAGTCACATTTTGTCTGCACTGTTACCAGCTGCTGTTTGCATTGACTGAGCGCTACACACTGAGAGCACCCCCCCTGCCTTTAACACCCCTGGTGGGTGGAGGGCTCTCAGTGGGTAGCACAGAGACCAATGCAGCCTGAAGCAGACGTAGTAATTTTTTTTCTCATCATGAAAGCTGAAGGAAACTAAAAAGGTTGGAGGGGAAACACATTATTCTGTACTGAGCTGTCTTCTGGATATCAAATTCTTCTTCTTCTTCAGCATTCCTTCTCAAACTCCTGCTGGATCTTCCTTGTAGCAGGACCATCATCCTACTAGATTTTCAGCAGGATGTAGTCCAGAGAATGGAAATGAGTTGTGTCGCAGTTTTATTTGCGTCAAAAAGGTGTTGACCATCACTATTTATGGCCTAGCGCTGGAGGACATCAGGAAAATGCTTCTCCCTCCAGCATCCAGATAAATGGAACACATTACATGGAACAAAACAACAGCTCACAAACACATGCATATATCACACAATGGCATTGGATCAAAAGGCATGAACCCATGGACCACTGTATCAGCAACCAACCAACCAACCAAACCACTTGCGTCAATGACCCGACACATCGATCTTTGGTAGGGATATCAAATAAAACTGAAGAAACCTTCTTACTGTATAACAGGATGCAAGAGTCCTATTATTCATAATTCCTGAGGTTTAAACAAACAATATTACAATTAGTATAATTGTTATTTTTTTCCTTATAAAAATTAGCGATACTTCTGACAAGTTATTATTTTGTCTATACTTTTATTATCTTCAGATGTTACAAAGGAAAGACAGATGAAGGTGTGAATGCTATTGTACCTCATTGTTCTAAAATATTTCTAGCATTGTTTGGAATGTTAGTCATTCATATTTAAATACAGTAATAGTTAGCATGATATGTATCTGTGCAATGTGTTTCTGATACAGTATAGGCCTCTATTCTTTGCTCATTTCTCTGTGATATTTTCAAGCCATTATTTCTATTTTTACAAGCATATATATTGTTTTCTATAAAAGGTATGCTGTTTGTTTGATGTCTAAATTTAGGCTTATATGTTGCATTGTGAAAAAATTTATTTATAAAGTTGTACAATTTGTTATTACCATGTTTTTTTGCCTCTTTAATGTTGTTTCAAATACTAATTTTGTCTGTTGTCTATTGACATCTGTGTTATTATCTTCTGAAAACCTTACTTCTCTCTAATTTAAGAATGTTTGAAATATATTTGTTTGCATGCCTTATTTATATCTTGAAAAGTATTGTAATTCCCTTTCTGTATTTATTTCAATAAATTTTAGTTTCATTAAAGCGTTGCAGTCATAATGACTGGCTAAAAGTGGCCAATATTGATACCCCTAAAATCATTGCAAGGCTTTCAAGTGATTGGACATCAGTCATCATATAAAATGGTTGAACATACCTTCCACATAGATACACCGCAGAATAGGAGACCACTTCTCAATGCACTGCTACTGTTGAAAGTTATATGTTCTCAAATCTCAATGCATTACTTACTGTTGAAAGTTACCTATATATTCTCAAATCTCAATGCATTACTTACTGTTGAAAGTTATATGTTCTCAAAACCCAATGCATTACTTACTGTTGAAAGTTATATGTTCTCAAATCTCAATGCATTACTTACTGTTGAAAGTAAATACAAACAATTACTTTATTTAATTATTTTTTGCTGGATATACTATATAAATTGGCCGATAATTATCCCCGATAAATTGGCAATAGAACCAGTCATTGCTCTAACATATTCATGGTGAGATGATGGAACTGACCCTTCTAATTTTGTGTCTGTATGAAATGAATTTGTATTTACTAATTTTAATATTTATGAACTAGAACTACAATTTATAAAACAATAATATTATTTTAGCATGATTTTATTTTGGTTTCATTAATGTTTTACTTGACACAAAACAACTTTTCAATCTAGATTAGACCTACTGGGTCAAATATGTTGATAGACTCTACAATTGATCAATATATATTTATACAATAAATACAATAGATATTTTAGGCATTTTGTTGTTAATGAGAAAAAGTTAAACATCAAATTATGTAAATACAAAATAAATTCTTTTCATAACTTTTTAAAATTCAATTAATGAATTTAATTATCTATGAAATTTATATTAAGTTTTGTCTTCAGCTTTTCCATGTGTATTTCATTTAGACAGGGATTTATAACAGTTTAGAGTGAAAGTCAATAGTGCTCTCTGTTGTGCTGTATGGTTGTGAGATTTGAACACACTGTGGACATGGAGAGATGATTACAGGCTTTCAAGTACAAATGCTACAGATGAATTCTACGAATTTCTTATAGGGAACATAAGACCAATTTGTATGTAAGAAATAAGGTAGAGATGTATACAGGTGTACAAGAACCATTGCTTTTAATAGTGAAACAATTAAAACCATCATGGTTTGGACATGTATGAAGACATAATTCCTTGTCAAAAACAATTCTGCAAGGAACTGTCGAAGGTTTAGTAGAGGAGGGCAAATAAAGAAATGGACAGACAACATCAAGGAATGGACAGAAAAAGATTTTTCTTCACTCATCCACATCGCTGAGGAAAGAAATTGCTGGAGGACTCTGTGCACTAAAACATCCAATGTGGTATCTAGACCTTCGACCCTGAAGGGTTACAGGTTTATTGATTGATATAAAAGTTTGTAATTTTAAAAATGTGTTTACTAAATGTTTCTAGAGTCTGCTTTTAATGCCAGATTGTGCTCGACACTTAGAACACTTTAACTCTTTAAACCCATAAAGACTGTCTTGGCCTACTGTAGTATATTAAGAAGTAACTATAAAAGTTAGGTTTTATCTACTTACAAGCAGACAGATGGGTTTAAGTAATTGTTTGATCTGCGTATAAAGATAAAGAGTAGAACCTCCTAGCTCATAGGAAAATGGGATGGATGGCAAAGGTAATCATATCAAATTTGTGATTTTATTTAAAATTATTAATCCTTGATAATGATCAGGAAAGAAAATTTTCACAGATGAAGACAGGTAAATCTGTTATAATTTGTCTCTTTTTTAGTAACACCACTACAAAACATTTGAATATTATGAATGAACCTGATTTCTTCCAATATGTTGATATTTTTCTATAAACTGACTGAAAGTTTAGTATGGCTCTGGTCATATCTATTATTTATTGAATTATCTGTTTCATACATTGTAATTGGAATGTAGAAGTGGAGATCACAAATTGATTAATATCTACTTTTTTCACAAATTGATTAATGTCTACTTTCCATTGTTTGCTCACAGATTATTTTAAAATTCAAAACCAATTTAAATCCTTGCTTCAAAGTCATTTTTGTATGTTGTATTTAGATATTGAATCATTCATTTCATTACATAACTACCCCAGGTACATGTTTCTTCTAAAATATATTTGGATCTACTTATAAATGTGAGACCAGATTAGCTAAAGCTAATAAGACCAGGCATAGTGAAATACATTTAGAAGATTCTACCGGTATTTGCTTGAAGAATATATTTACAAACCAAAATATGGAAACCTATGTAGAAATTGTAGGCCTTAATTTTGCTTATTTTAAAATGAAGACACAAATTAGAATAAACTAATAAAAATTTTGTATTTAAAATGTAGAGCAAATTAGAGTAAATTTCAAAAGTATGTACAGTGGAATCCCTTCATAGCACATTCCACTATAACAAATATTCCTATATACAGGGTCGGTCTTAGGCCAATGCAACCTATGCGGCCGCAGTGGGCCCCGCACTTCATAGGCCCATAAATTCATATTAGAATTTATTTTATTATCCTCTTCCCTACCCAGACTGAGCCCCGCGCAATCCATTTCGCATTGGGTCCCGCAATTGTTAGGGCCGGTCCTGCCTATATAACAACACTTTTTACAATATCCAATTAGTTTTTCATTATCGATATATAACTGTAGCCTATATAGTGAATTGTGGTTGTAACATTCATTTATCATTGGTCCAGATCAATTCATTATAACAAGATTCAACTGTATAAATTTTAAAAAAAGAGTAAACTAAAAATTGTGTTAATTTTAAATGAAGAAAACAATTTAGGAGTAAAGTAATAAATAACATTTATTTCATGTAAAATGAGAACAATTTGGGTATAGAAATATATATTACACAGCATGTAAATGTATCCATACAAAAGAATTTTATTCTTCTTCTTCAGCAATTGTTAATCAGCCTGCAGCACAACTGACAGTAGATTGTTTTACTTTGTTTTTGTTATAGACATATTAGTGCATATCTTGAGAATTGATCTTCTATCTATTTTTTTTGTTACTGCCTGTTATAAACTTTATGTTAACCACCCTTTCCCTCCTTTCTCAATTATTTATGGACAACCCCTAATAACAGAAATTAGCAGTATACAGTACAAATAATAGAGAATATAAAAAATAAATATAATTGATTATTTTAAAAAGTGTTGAAATAGAGACATTTTTGCACTATAAACATATGCACTATAGAGGGATTCCACTGCAGCTTATTTAGAAAACTCTATTATATTTGATTTATACCATACATGTCATCTTTGATTATTTCATTTATACCATACATGTCATCTTTGAATATTTCATTTATACCATACATGTCATCTTTGATTATTTCATTTATACCATACATGTCATCTTTGATTATTTCATTTATACCATACATTTCATCTTTGATTATTTCATTTATACCATACATGTCATCTTTGATTATTTCATTTATACCATACATATCAACTTTGATTATTTCATACATGTCATCTTTGATTATTTCATTTATACCATACATTTCATCTTTGATTATTTCATTTATACCAGACATGTCATCTTTGATTACTTCATTTATACCATACATGTCATCTTTGATTATTTCATTTATACCATACATGTCATCTTTGATTATTTCATTCATACCATACATGTCATCTTTGATTATTTCATTTATACCATACATGTCATCTTTGATTATTTCATACATGTCATCTTTGATTATTTCATTTATACCATACATGTCATCTTTGATTATTTCATACATATCATCTTTGATTATTTCATACATGTCATCTTTGGTTATTTCATACATGTCATCTTTGATTATTTCAGCTGTGACTGCAGGCACTCGTCATCACCAACTGGTTAAACATAGCAGTAGTTCCAAGTCTGGTTCCACCACATTTGTTGGAAATAATACAGTTAGTGTAGCTTCTACTCTTATTGACTCAAGAAAAAGTGAGTATTTTAAAAAGAAGTTATTGAGACAATGTATAAATTCAAGTGTATCTCTTATTTCTACTGAAGTCCAAATTCATTTTGTGAAGACTGTAGGCTATGTCTTTTGTTTGTGCATGGTAACTTATTTTAGATGTCATTCTTTCTTTTCTTAGGATGCGGCAAATCCAACTTCAGTTTCTACTTGTCATTTCAGTCAATTTTTTGCATTTGAATAGTCAGTGACAAAATTTATTTTATTGCCATTTCCGTGACCATTTTGCTTTTAATTACCATACATTTCACTGATTATTTCATTTGTTTATAATATGTATCAATCTATAATTCTGTCTAAATCAACTTCACCATCTTGTGTAGTTCATGCAATGTTATAGAGCTTATATTCTAATGTAGTTTCTATGGATCAGTATTTTTATCTCAACATCTCAGACTTTCATGACATACTTGAGGTAGGCCTGTATGTTCTGTAGTCTGTGGTGCCTATGCACATGACTGTGTTGTCAATCATAAATTTAATGTACATGTGACTGTGGAGTCAGTTGTGTCCAGTTCAGAGGTGTAGAATTGCAACTTGTACTGGTCTGTTCATAATTTTATAGTCATCTTGTGTTGGTATCTGTGGCTTTCTGATTGATTTGATGATTTGTTTTTTTTTAATGGTAAGTTATTGGTACATTTGGTTGGCCAGCAGTAGTAGCTTCCTTAGTGAGTTGATCTACTTTCTCATTTTGTGGTATTCCACAGTGAGATGGAATCCGCTGCATGGTACCTTATGCTGGGCTTATAGTTTGGTCATTAGTTTTTGTAAGTCTGGCAATTTTTCAAACTGGAGCTTCGAGTACTGATCTTGTATCTATCAGAAATACCACAAACTGTGAACCTAGACTGAAGTTCAGCAGTTTTTTTTAGTTGCAACCTTGACTGCTCAAATTTCTGCATCATAATTACCGGTATTACAGAAATTTCATATTGGTACGTAAATTTTCAATTTTCATATGCAAAATTCATATTTGATTGTATTTCAAGCATTGTTTGGGTAATCTGTATAGGTAATGATTGCTCCTTCATTCCATACTTCTTTTGTGCTCCATCTGTGTATACTCTGACCTACATTTCACTAAATTTTAAACTGTTTTATAATATTTTTAGTAGTTTATGCACAATTTTGAACACCATTACTGCTCAACCCAAAGATTAAGATGGAAGTCAACAGATGATAAATATTATTTTTATGACAACACTCTTCTATCAATGCCAGACATGAGCGCTGACAGCAGCCCAGCAGAGAAAACTTGCAACATTTGAGATGAAATGCCTGAGAAAAACCGCAAGAGTGACCAAACTAGACAAAATGAGAAATGATTAAATCAGGAGAAGAATCAGAATAAGACCATGCACAGAATACATTGAGAAACACAAAATAAAATGGTCTGAACACCTTATGGGTGGTTGGTTGGTTGCTGATCCAGTGGACCATGGGTTCATGCCCTTTGACCCAATGTCATTGTGTGATATATGCATGTAGTGGCGTAGCGTGGGTCAATGGCGCCCGGGGCAGAATCATAATTTTCCGCCCTTGTGACATTAAAAAAATTATGGCAGTGATTGTGAAAGCCTGGACAAAAATTAATTTTCCGCCCTCCCGATGATGCTACTCGGGGCGGCCCGCACCTCTGCCCCCCCTCTCGCTAGGCCACTGTATGCATGTGTTTGTGAGCTGTTGTTTTGTTTCATATAAGGTGTTCCATTTATCTGGCCCTGGACACTGGAGGGAGAAGCATTTTACTGATGTTATCTAGTGTTGGACATTAAAAAAAGGTGGTGGTCAACAGTTTCATAAGGATGTGTGCAAAATTGGCATCTTGGAGTGTGTTGTGGTTGTATTCTGTTCAGGTGATTGGTAAGCTGTACATATTGTGTGTGCAGTCGGAAGATGATACTCTGGTCTTTCCATCCCAGGAGAATGATGTTGTCTTAAGGATTTGGGCTGGTTCATATATTTATAGATTTCCCTCCCAGTGTTTCTCATGGCCCATCTATTCATTCAATTTTCTTTGTACACAGGTTTCAACATAATTTTAACTGTGTGCATGGTTGTTTGTGTATAGGGCTATTCTTGTGTTCCCTTCTTTGCTAGCCTTTCTGCCTCGTCATTGCCAGGTGTGTTTCGGTGGCATGGAATCCACTGCATAGCAATACTGACTTCATAAGATGTAAGCAGATGGTTAGCATGATGCTATATATTTCAACTAGCTCAGGCTTACAATGTCCATGACATTCTAGTGTTTGAAGAGTGGACATAGAATCTGTAAAAATCACAACGTTTTGGACTTTTGCTGGAAAGGCATCAAATATGGTCTTCAGGTGGTACAAGGAAACTTCTAGTGCTGTTATTTCGGCTTCATAGTTATAATATATCTCCTCACAGGCATAAAACAACTCATCAGATATTTTATCTGGATATTCTATATAGACACCATCACCTGCTTTGAGAGTGGCTTTGAAAGCAGACCCATCAGTATAGACATGAATCCATTGTTCTGGGTAGGTGTCTATTGTTTTCTGTGTTGCTTTCATAAGACTTAATGGGTTTTAACTTTTCATTGCATTAGGTATTTCTTAATTGTGTCTTGATTTCTAGAAATTTAAAAGCTGTGTGTGGTGGTAAATATTTTTCTACTCTTTGCAGTTCTGGTCTCTTGTCTGTGGGGTAATAGCTGTCTTTTATTTCATTGAAATGGCTGATGACTGGCTTTTGTTTTATTTTGTGATTTGGTTGCCAGTTTTATATAAGTTATTTATTTGGGTGGTCTTTGTTCATTCTTTTGCTTCTTTCATAAGCCTCGATTGCATCCATATCTCTCTGTATCTCAAGGGGTTCTACATTTGTATGTATTTCACATGCAGCAGTTGGTGCAGAGCTCATTGCTCTTTCTTTGGCTACTTTATGACCTTTGGTAAAGATGGTATAGAGAGTTTTCTCTCAGTTTATTTGAAGTTTTCATGTTTGACAGTACTCATGTAGTCTTTTAAATCTCCATTTAGTCTTTTCAGCATTCTCATGACTCTGCCAATTTATTAGGTTATCAGCATATAGGGCTTTCCAGCTTTGATATGTTTGGCAAGGTCATTAATGTAAATGAGAAAGAAAGTGCAGCTCACACCCTGTGGTAAGTCTTTCTATAGAACTTCTTTAGATGAGATTGCATCATTTATCTTTGTCTGGATTGTTCTGTCAATGAGGAAATTTAAGTTATATAGCTTTCCGCATATTGCCACCTCAATAATCTTCATCAAGAGACCCTTTCTCCATACTCGATCATAAGCCTGATGTAAGACAAAGAAAAAATAAAATGGATACAATGTGTTTATTTTCCTGGAATCCATCATGGATTTCCTGTGTCAATCTAAATAGTTGGTCTTCTGTGCAACTGCCTTTGTGAAGCCAGCCTCTTCGTGGCAGAGAATGTTTGAGCTCTTGAGAAACAAGTGAAGTTGTACATTAATCATTCTTTCTGCCAATTTCCCAATACATGATGTTAGGGATATGGGGGCAGTTGCTTTTAGGTTCATCAGAAGTTTGTTACTTTTCAGGATGGGAAAGATGAAAGTTTTTCATTTCTCCAGGTCATATTTATTAGTCCAAGGAGTACTTCTTTCCCTGATATGCTCATGTGTGTTAACATTTCATTATAAATTTTATCTGGTCCATGAGACTTTCTTGGCTTTAGTGTCTTCAGCCCTTGTTGGAGTTCCTGCATACTGAAGTCATCTTAAAATATGGATGAGCTAGAAGTTTAGACTTTAACTTGCTGCTTCAGTAGGTATAGACGCTTCTTATCAGCCTCTGACAACTTCCCTACTCTGTTCACACTGGCAAAAAAATGGTTAAAGTGTTTTGCCTTTTTCTGATCTGTGGTGATTGTTCTGTTTCCATCTATCACAGGTTTATCATTTGTTCTTCTTCTTTTGTCAGACAAATTATTTATCAGCACCCAAACCTTTCTACCATTTTTCCAGACTAACGGGAAATGAACCAGTCCGTTCAACAGCACCAAATCGTCTAGCAACTATTTAACATGCGTTCTTCCGTACTTGACTAACCGCATCTCCAAAAAAAGATGCAATTTCATCAAGCCTTTCAAACCGTGCACACAAAGTCACCAGAACGGACCGATCGAGACAAGGACTATTACAACAACAACAAACATCCCATACAGGTATTGAAATATCCTCAGTAACAACAAACATATAACATAATATCCGTATTAGTTATACAAGGGCCGATAGGTCTTGTAAACATGGATAACATATATAGACAATACAATTTTTGCTTCGAGTAATTGTTTGTACAAGTAAATATAAGTAGGAAGCCCGAGGACAATTTTAAAAAATTTTTGAGACTAACGGGAATTGAACCAGTCCGTTCAACGGCACCAAATCGCCTAGCAACTATTGAACACGCGTTCTTGTTACTGATATACGGATATTATGTTATATGTTTGTTGTTACTGAGGATATTTCAATACCTGTATGGGATGTTTGTTGTTGTTGTAATAGTCCTTGTCTCGATCAGTCCGTTCTGGTGACTTTGTGTGCACGGTTTGAAAGGCTTGATGAAATCGCATCTTTTTTTGGAGATGCGGTTAGTCAAGTACGGAAGAACGCGTGTTCAATAGTTGCTAGGCGATTTGGTGCCATTGAACGGACTGGTTCAATTCCTGTTAGTCTCAAAAAACTTTTTTTAATTGTCCTCTGGCTTCCTACTTATATTTACCATTTTTCCTTAGATCTAAATTCGCGCATGTTTTTGCCCATCTATCTTGTTTCCTCCTTCCTAGTACTGCACTGGTTAGGATCTCTGGTTCCATCCCAACCACAGAGGGTGCATACATATATAAAAATGCAAAGCATAAAACATGTTGCAACAACAAAATAAAGGATGAGAAGCATAATTGCATAGATGATGTGCCATGAAGCTTCTATAAGAAGAGAACCTCAATATAACGGCATGTTATCTACTAAGGTTTTATGTTGCATAGGTGGTTTGTCCAATGGCCATTGGTGAGAACCACAAATGCAAAAATTATGCGGAGGATAACTTATGAGAATGAATCATAACCAACTAACAACAAGAACATATCAAATAAGAAGATCTGGATACAGGGCCAGAGGATGACCTAGAACAAGATGGATAAATACCATCAAGACAACACTGAACAAATGTCATATGCCGATGATATCCTGGTGTATAGACAGGGCAGAAATCGAGAAGAGTGCATCGTGGAACTACAGAAGGAGCTGGACAGACTGACAAATTGGTGTCGAGATACGGGAGCAGTGGTTAATCCGTCTAAGGCATTCGTGACGTGGTTTTCCTTGAACAATCACATGATAAAGACACCCATGCCACAAGTTTCGTTGTCCGGGAAAAGTTTAGAAAGAACTAGCACAATGAGATATCTGGGTGTGTTTTTTGACAGAAGCCTGAGTTTCAGGGAACATGTTGACCACATTATCATAAGGGCAGGCAAAGGCTTAGCAGCAATGAATGTTATGGCTGCTGCGCAATGTGAGCAAAGATTGTTATTTCTTTTGTACCAGGGTTTGGTAGTGGCTGTGGTGGAATATGCACTGGCAATTCTGACTCTTAGCCAAACTCAGATCGAAAGACTGGATAGAGTCCAGAATGCAGCAATGCGTATCATTCTGGGATGCACAAGAGACACATCGACAAGAGCTATGCGATACCTACTTGATTGCCCAACAGCTGAGCATAGATTACAGTATTGCCGTGCACGGGCGTACCTTCAAATACATGCAGATAAGGAACACCCGTTGCATTCCGAAATACAGAAAGTTAAAGGCAGCAGACTCAAGAGAGGAAGGTCGTGGATGGGACGTGCTGAAGATGTAATACAAAGCGTGTGCCGATTACAGGATGTGGCAGTTGGTGCGGAATGGATAGGTCTACCCACAGATTTCGAAACTTGTTTGAGAGTAGTAATATCACTTAGCAGGGAATGCAGAGAATGGTGTCCCACAGCTGTGGAGAAAGAAGTGCAGGCTTTAATCAGTGAGAATACCAAAGAGGGGGATGTGATTATATACACTGATGGATCTGTAATTAGGCATGTTCGCAGTGCTTGGGCCTTTACAGCTCAGTGCGCAGGTAAAACGATCAAGGAGGAAAGTGGTGCCTTTGCGGTCACTACGAGTAGTATGACCATGGAGACTATGGCGGTGACCAAGGCATTTAAGTGGCTACGCACACAGAAAGTAACGCAGGTCTGCATCTTGAGTGACTCTATGAGTATGATTAAGAAGGTACAAGTGGGTCTCGTTCGCGAACAGTGGATTGAGGCCTTGAGAAATGCGAGCTTGAAGGCGGTTACATTTATTTTCGTGCCGGGACATGTGGGCGTTCGAGGCAATGAAAGAGCGGATCAACTGGCATCGTGTGCGATTGTGGCAAAGGGCGATGGGGCAATGGATCGCGCTGACGTTTTGAACTCCTTAAGAGATATAACACGCGAGAGTGAGACGAATGTGGATGATGATTCCTTTTCAATGGCTAGGATTAAAGATCAGGGATTGAGATGCGGTGTTGCTAGAGGTGAACATTTTGGAGGGCGCAGAAGAATGATGGTCAACCAGCATAGGGCCGGTACTGTCAGCAGAAGTGTGATGACGGATACACTCAAGGAGAGATCGGAGCAACTATGGATGTGTCCAGTTTGCAGTGATGATGATTCGACGACTAACTAACTAACTAACTAACTGAACAAATATTCAACACAGCCAAGTGACACATCTGGCCTTGGATATACAACTAAAGCTTCCAGTCATTCAGCACTCCTATGCTTAATGGCAAGTATGAATGTTCAGACTATCATCCACCTGGGGTTAGGTTAGACAATAAACAAGAGTTTTTTTCAGGTGATCCTTGAAGTGCTTTTTCTGCCCTTTGCTTGAATGTTTACCTTCGCACAGCTCCCCATAGAATAATCTCTTAGAAAGGCACATGTCTGGCATACGGACGATGTGGCCAGTCAAGCAGAGTTGGGACCTAGTCAGTAGGGCATTGATGCTTTGCATATGGACTTCTGAAGGATTTCCATGTCTGGTACTCGATCCTGTCAACGAACTTCCATGAGGTGTTGTAGACACCGAAGGTGAAAAGAGTTAAGCTGTCGAGCGTGTCTCGCATAGGCAGTCCAGCAAGACACAGCATAAAACAGTGTTAGCTGTTTAGCAGTTATTTAGTCAAGCAAAATGAATTAAACAGGTTACTAAAACACTTACCTTGCCTATTAATAAAAATATATAAAAAGTATATATAAAAAACATACAATAAAACTAAACAGGACAATTCTCCACGTATTAGCTCAAATTGAACCTTTTTCAAGAGACAAACAACAGAAAACAACACAATAAAAAACAAAATAGATGACTAGATTTCATCAAGCCCCGTCTCCATAACGCAGGGATGGCAACGCATCTAGTAAAAGAGAAAATGCGTGCATTCATTATAAACAAACCGTAAGTGGGAAATTAGAGGCACTATAGATGTAGTTGGGATGTTTATAATGAGTGCAAGAATAATAAAAGTAAAAGATAAGAAAAATACCCCTTTTGTCACTTTATCAGCCAGGCAGGTTTTAAGAACATAGTCACAAAAGACAAGACTGAAGGGAACAGAGACAGATGGGGACGTGAGAAAATATTCGTTTGACAACCTAGCAAGGCTTGGAAACAACGATCCTGATAACAATACTGTGAACAGAGAAACATGGTCACCTACGCCGACCAGAATGGCATATGATAATGATAGATGAGTAATGATGAGGTTGTGTGGTGGTGGGGTGAGTGGGTTTGGGGAAGGAAGGATACAAGAAGAAACATCATTTGAAAACGCATGGAATGAATGTGAAACCAAATATAGACATAAACATAGGGCCTATATATAAAACCAAACCTAAACATACATAGAAATGTATACACACAACAAGAGTTAAGAAATAAATATATAACAAAATGGACACAGATGTGTGAAGGATACCCACACAAAATGCACAGGCATGTAAATGTATCCACACATAGGAAAAGGCTCACACCAGAATAGGCATACATATTGACACAGAATGGAGATACGTGCATTAACATAAACAAGCGCTCACATAAATATATATGTACATAAATATGAACATGCATCCACATAAACACTTTCTCACATAAATAAAAACAATAACATGAACATTCGCACACATAGAAACATATACATATATTAATGTAAATATAAACGTTCGTTCACATAAAGATAATGCTATAACAACTGCATATGTATATCCCCATCTGTCTCTGTTCCCTTCAGTCTTGCCTGTTGTGTACTATGTTCTTAAAACCTGCCTGTCTGATAAAGTGACAAAAGGGGTATTTTTCTTATCTTTTTCTTTTATTATTCTTGCACTCATTATAAACATCCCAACTACATCTATAGTGCCTCTAATTTCCCACTTTCGGTTTGTTTATAATGAATGCACGCATTTTCTCTTTTACTAGATGCGTTGCCATCCCTGCGTTATGGAGACGGGGCTTGATGAAATCTAAAGTCATCTATTTGGTTTTTTATTTTGTTGTTTTCTGTTGTTTGTCTCTTGAAAAAGGTTCAATTTGAGCCGATACGTGGAGAATTGTCCTGTTTAGTTTTATTGTATGTTTTTTTTATATATACTCTTTTATATATTTTTATTAATAGGCAAAGTAAGTGTTTTAGTAACCTGTTTAATTCATTTTGCTTGACTATTTGTTCATTAGGTTACTGCAGCACCATTCACTTTGTCGTACACCCTCTGACCATTTGGTTATTTATAGCAGTTATTTAGTAGTTACCCTATAAAACAGTTATAGGCTATTCTGTGTGGAAAATACAAATTTTTAATTTATGTATCTCTACAGCTTTTTATACAATTTTTGATGCACAGAAAGTACACAGCATTCATATAATCTTTATTAATTTTTTCTGTACAAGGAAAACTTCTAGATACTGTGAAGACTAGCACAGCTTTTCTGTTTATCTATTCTTTATGCCCCTACTTCTTCTACTATCTGCTGTTACTATACGGCCTAAATATGTAAATGTGTCTGTCTGTTCTAACTTCTGGTTCCTTTTTGTTACTGTTTGAAAAATAGCCATTTACAATAATTTAACCTTTTTATTATTCAGATTGATATTCAGACCTGTTTGTTGTTCTCATTCAATTTGGGTTTTTGTATGTGTTGATATTGTTTGAGTAATGCAATATCAAATGCATATGTTCTAGGTCTGTCAATAGGGGAATATATAAAATTGTGTTTCCTTAATACCTTTTTGTTGCTAGAGTGGTTCTTGAGACAGACAGCAGTGAAGCATAGAGAAGATGAAACAATTAAGCGTAAACATCTGCTCACCAGAGGCCTTTTTTTTTTTTTTTTTTTTGGCCTATCTATTTTGAGAGATAAACAGCTAGATCAATCTAGATTAGTTTAGAATAATCACATTCTGCTTTAAATTAGCAGGAATGACTGCTTTAAAACCAAATATTATATAGGTCATCATCATCAGGTGCCATGCCGGCTGGCGTAGGCGGTCATGGCTCTCCACAGCTCTCTGTCCACAGTATTATGTATCAAAGTCGTTGTTGTTTGTTTGCCATACCAGGTTGTCAAACTGTCTAATATTTTCTCACATTGTCGCCCTCTGTCTCTGTTGCCTTCAATTTTGCCTGTTGTGACTATGTTCTCTAAACCTGCCTGTCTCATGAAGTGGCCAAAAAAAGAAGATTGCCTTTTTCTTATATTGTTGATTAAGGTCCGTTTATATAGGTATACTATATAGGTAGATAAATAAATATACCGGTAGGTAGGTAATTATCTATTTTCTAAATAGTTTAATTCATTTTTATGCCATTAATGTATTTAAATTTCAAGATATTTAAATGTTTTGACTTATTTTTGTGGTTACAGATTCATATTTTAGTACAGTTAACACCAACAACCCTGATGACAACAGTGACTGTGAAATAGTTACTAGTGCTGCCACCTATAACCAAAATTCACCACCATTGTTGCTACAGGAACAGCAGGATGTCCAAATATCTAGATTAAATACACTTCCATCCTACACATCTCCAGAATATGACAAACAACCTGAAGACCATAATAGCTTTAAAGAACTTTCTTACACTGAAAACAAAAATAATGATACTTCGTCAAAAAAACCAAATTCAAGTCATCCTGAGCTTCAAGCACTAGTACCTAATGGTGCAGAAAGAATTGTAGGTAATCCATCTAAGGGTTCAAACTCATCAGAAGTATTAAATCTTTCAGCAACAGTAGACTATGATTCTATACAGAATCAGTTTCCTGATAATAGTCTGTCGTATGATAAGGAGGATAAAGATAGCTCTACAGTTTTAGCATCTGAAAATACAGGAGAAATAGATTATAGTTATCAAGCAAAAGTTAGTAAAATTATTCTCAAATTTGAACAAATAGACAGTAAAACAACAGAAATAGAGGATACACATCTCTAGATCTTTGTTTATTATGTTTTAAAGACTACTCATTGTTCACTCTCTTATGATTTATAGTGATGAATT
This sequence comes from Meghimatium bilineatum, assembly GCA_034231615.1. Taxonomy (NCBI): domain Eukaryota; kingdom Metazoa; phylum Mollusca; class Gastropoda; order Stylommatophora; family Philomycidae; genus Meghimatium; species Meghimatium bilineatum. The sequence continues at coordinate 27,679,314 of CM067311.1, forward strand.
AATTTTTTTAGTTTATGTTTCACTTTTAACCCCTTAGCTTTGGAGGTATTCTTATGGATGTGATGAAAAACCACTGCCATTTTGCTGAGATTCTCCTCTTCTTAGCTTCCTAGGGAAATAATCCATCTGAATGCTTATAATAGAGCATGAAATGAATTGTTTCTCTGGGAAACTAAGAAGAAGAAGGTCTGAGCAAAAAAAAGCGGCAACCTCTTATCATATCCTTAAGGATACCTCCGCAGTAAGGGGTTAACTATTATGACTTACATGATTTATATATTTTTGTGACTACGGTAAATGTAATTTTCATTTGTTTTGAAGTTTTTCATAATTGTACCTTGTAATAGCATTTTATTTTATGAAGGACAGTTCTTAAAATATTTCACATTATTTTATAGATTTTTACTAGTGCTTTCAGAGTAATCTGAGCTGATTATTTTATCTTGAATATTTTCATTATTACAATAATTGCTTATGATGGTTATCCGTGAAGTCAATCAAAGAGAACTAGAACTCACTTGTTATGTAATTGTGGGTTACTCAAGGAGAGATCTGAGCAACTGTGGATGTGTATTGTGTGCAATGATGATGATCTGATGACTAAATAAATAACATTATCTTGTAAGTATTGGATGAGCAATACATGAATTTAATTAAGCATTTTCATTCCTTTTATCATGGAATAACTTTTTGTAATGTTACATTATTTAACACCTTGGTTGTGAAGGTAAATTGGCAGTGCAGTGCAGGAAAAATTTAATGGTTCTTGAATATTTTTCCTTAAACCAATTTTCCCACCACATTCTTACATTTAACAATTTGAGTGTATTATTATTGTATACACTATTTCATGAATTTGCAAATATAATGCTTCTTTATATTATGGAGGAGACGTAAAAACCTTTCATGTACATTCGTCTCACAAAAGGAAACATTATTTTCAAAAGAATGGTATTGGCAACACAGCCATGTGTACATGTGGACAGGCAGCACAGAGTGCCAAACATATACTTCAAGAGTGTTCTGAGCATGAAATGCTGAGGCAGACATATTGGCCAGAGGAAACAACACTGGAATCAAAACTCTATGGGACACTGTATGAACTACAAAAGACAGTGAGTTTTATTAAGGAGACAGAATTACAGATATAGACATGTTTCAAGTGAACGAAAGAAGAAGAAGAAAAAGAATGGTGACCCTTAGTCTACTGTATCACATGCATCTGCCCATGAGTATGAAATGTGTGTACTGCTGATGTCATCTGAATCTATATCTTCCAAATCACTACTAGTATCACAATGCAAATCAACACTTTCTAAATCAATTCCTGCAACAGATAAATTAGTACTAGAATTATCAGAAAAACTTTCTTCCAAAAGTTTATAAGTATCTAATACATTGAGTCTATACTTAGCCATATTTATATGTCTGAGTAAGATTGTTACAAAAAAAAACTCCAGCTATGTCAATAAACATATGTTTGTGACACATGTCGATACACATAGGTAACTAAAATTATTAGTTACACAAAAAAACTCCAGCTGTGTTGATACACATAGGTTTGTGATACATATAGGCTAAGCAGAAGTGATGCTTTATAGTGTATCTAATTACAAAATTTTTATTTTTGGATGACCTCTAAGAAGCTTGAGCTATCCAATCGAAGTATTTGAAACATGAACCATCACTCCTTAAGGAGATGTCCGCAAAATGGTGATGCATTGTCATCGCTCCTTAAAGAGATCTCCACAGCCAAGTAGATCAATATTTATTCATTTTTGTGAAACAGTGAGCAAGAGATGAGTAATGTAATTAAGGAACCAATAAGGACAGAACTCTTTAGTTGTCCAGACCTGGAAGGAGATGAAAAAAATAACCACTGTCTACTTTCCATGCATGTCATACAAAGCGACTAAGGAGGTTTTGGGCTGGAGCTGGCTGTCCCAAGCCATATATGGTCATATGACTAGAAATTGAGTGCACTAATCACTGAGCTTTACCACTTCTGGAAACAAAACATTTATTAGGCCAAGATACACAATTTTTTTTAATATCTAAATTTCTGTACAAAAATATCCACAGCCCTAGTCACATGTACTGCAAATCAACAGTCTGATCCAAAACATAGCTCACAAATGTATATATTCTAAAGATGATGCAACAGAAACTTGGAGCTATTCTTTCTGTTCACAAAAAAAGAGTTTGTTTTGTTTTTTCTCACTGACTAGTTGTGTAATTTTTACTGAAAGTATCACTAAAATAGTTTATATATTTGTTTATTATTTGTAATAAATTTATAACCCATGTGTTTATTTGTTTACATGTGTACCTGCACATGTAAGTACACATGTGTTATGTACTTATCTACATGCATATATTCAATTTTGCAGGTTATGGATGCCAGCATATTATAGCTTGTGTTGTTGCCTCTCATTATTATATGCAGATGTGAATGTACAGACCAGTACAGAATGATATTCTGACACAAAATTTCTTGCCATAGATGGAACAAAATTTATCTGAACATATGATTATAGGCTGTTTAACATCTCCCCAATTTGACATTTCTTATTGTTATTTTTTTAGTTTTTTTACATTATCCTACTGAGCACCTCTGTGCTTGAATTATCTAGGAGGAAATGTTGGTGTTGAAACATTTTTGCAATCATTACCCTCAACTGCCATCTTCGTATTGTAGGTTAGATGCTGCGGACATTGTCTCTTACTTTGTTGGTGCACTCTGATGGACTGTATCTTGTCCATCTCATGCCATTTCCCTCACCATAAACACTATAACCATAAAGTAGAAATATAATAAATAGGATGCTGGAACTTGTACTTGACTTTTGTCTATAATCTCATGACATGTACTGATTCATGAAACAATACACTTGCATATGCTATTTTCTTCTTCTCTGTTCTTTCTTAAACTCCTGCCACCTTCAGAATGTAGCACATGTGTCTGTTGTCTTCATAGATGGTGGTAAGCATATACTAGATAAAACTATATAAATCTTAGTCTGGGTAATTATTTAAGAATCTGTATTTTACCCAGTTTCCACAGATCCTGTTTTGACCTTATCATTAGTGCAACATTACCCTCTCATAAACACAAGTTCACATAAACCTGACAGTTGTCCAAATAGAATCATATCATTTAAGGAGTTAGTTTGTTCCTTTCGTACCGCAAGCGACACATAGGGCAGAGGTTGTGGTTCTCCATATGATGCTGTCCGCTACCTGCAGCTTTAGTTCCTGGATGGTCTTACATCCTATTAATTCCCCTTCTTTAAGAATGGTGTTTTTAATGGTTGTTTTTGGTCTAACTCTTTTTCTTTTACCCTCAGGTGACCACATAAGGACTTGTTGGTTTATTCTGTTTACATCTAGTTTACATCATTTAAGGAACCTCACCTGATTTAATGAGCCATTTGCAGTTTCACTGTGCGACAATGATGGGTCGCACACATACACACAATCACATTTTTTAAAGTTCCACCAGATCTCTCTTGTTCCTACTAGATTTCCAGCAGAACATAGTCCAGAAAACATAAATGTGTTGTGTCACCATTTTATTTGTGCCAATGGTCTGACACATCTGACTTCAGTGGTACACTCATATTATTTTATGTGTAATATATTACTTGTCATTAAATTCTCATATACTGTTTGATATTAAACTATTATTATTGTAGTATGTGTAAGATATGTTTTGTATTGTGTTATCCACTCGCTTGCAGTTGTATGTAAGTAGATATATGAGAGTGATACATTCTTTCAATATTTACTAGTAGAAATTTGAAAAGTCTACAACAGGCAATAAATTTTAACTTGGTAATGAAGTTTTGTTAATTACTGGATAATTCACAGGAAAACACAGTAATGATTTGTTCATCACTAGAAACACACAAGAAAACATCAGCAATCAAAAAACATTTATAAAAAACACATATAGCACATGACGAGTATAGGACGACACTACCAATTATCACATCACAATGCAACCATTTACAATGATGATGTGATCTTTGACAGTTTCATTCTTTATTTATTGTGTGCTGTTATGTTCTTGATAAAGGCCTTTTGATTAAAACATCGAACTGTGTTTGTTTTTCTGTGTGCTTCCATTTGTTAGCAAATCTTCATTGCTATGTTTTCAATTTTTACCTGTTGGATTATAGTTTTGTTGCAGTTGTATTTCATTATCAAGATTTACAAGAACAGAAAAGAAATAAGAATGCGTGCAAGACATCATAAATATATTATTTTACAATTTGATAATTTTACTCAGTGGTTCTCTACCAGAAATAAATGATTTACCCATGGGTCCTAGCTTAACACAGGGTAAGGCACATGAATAAAAATAGACAAATGGATGTTCAAGGACTAGTAGGTTATAAAAAGACCACTGTTTATAACTTTGAAAAATATGTAAATAAATTTTAAAAGAAAACATACCAGCAATCATTAAAAGCGCACCAAAAGCATGACCTATTTTCACCCTTGAATTGTTTATTTCAGTGAGTGATTTTCAAATCAAGTGAATATGTAAGGGTTAACTTTAATGTTTTCACATTTTATTGTCATTGTCATATTTTATTCCAATTTTGCATGCTTCACATGAAAAACACCAAATTGCTGAATTCAGACCATATTACTAGTCAAATAAAGTTTAAATTTGGCATATACATTAGTGAAGTTTCAGGGCACAAAACACCATCTTTTGTTTTCATCAAAAGGAAGTGTGATTTTATATTTGCGATGCCCCAACTCTCGTCACAAGAGCGATGACAGGCTGTTGGTATGCTGAGGAGTGGTATGGTCACCAGAGAAGTTGCCAGACATATTAATTGTGACCATTCCACTATAATGAGGCTGATTGAAATATTTCTGGCTACAGGTGCAAACAGTGACCATCCATGGTCTGGCCAACCTCGTGTAAGAACGGTATCTCAAGATCGCCAAATTCGATTGATGCATCTATGCAACCGCTTCTTAACAGCAGCTCTTACACATTGTACTAGGAGACACATTGTCAGCGCAAGCACGGTACGATAGACACTTCACTCCGTTGGCTTGAAAAACAGATGTCCCAGCATTTGTATTTTTTTAAAACTTAATGTAGACACTGCTTATGTGACAGTCCTGGATTTGTCCACTTTTTATAAAAATGCATATTTGGATCTGTAAATGGGTCAGATTTGTTGTATTATTTTATGTATAATATATTCCATGTCATTAAATTCTCATATACGCTGTTCGATATTCAACTATTATTATTGTATTATATATAAAGACATGTTTTATTGTGCTATCCCCTCATTTGTGGTTGCATGTAAGTAGATATATGAGACTTCTTTCAATGGAATAGAAAATCATGGAACATATGGAGAAGACAGACTATGACAACAAGAAATGGAAATTACATGAAATGAGGCTGAAAACATCCATGGGGACATGAAAAATTATTATCCATGTCTACGCATCTGAGGATGTGTAAATACCTTAGCTAGCTCAAGGGCTTGATTGATTGATAAAAATGTTAGGAGGCAAATAAGGTCTTCAAATTAAAAAATGGTATTACGTGCAACAAAAGAGAGAACCACACAGATATATTTTGCTCAAAAGAGATTCAAATTTAAGATACGGCTGATGTTTGAATGTTTGACACGCAGTGATGCTTGGCAATTTCAGAATGAAATCGTATTAACAATGAGGAGATAGAAAATAGAATTTTTCAATAGCAGTCAGATAGAAAATAAAGTAATTGTGTATATAGCAACTAAAGAATACAATTACAAATGCTCAAACATTTAAATTCTGTACATTGTACTCTGATTATAAAATATGATAAGCACTATTCTCTTTTGGTTATCTACTGGCCTTGTTACTTGTTAATATTGCATGCTTCATTGAATAAAATTCAGTGTAACTAAACATTGGAAACGAACAATGACTTTGTACAAGTTTTAAAACATTTTTTTAATAATTACCATGATGATGATTATGTAATTCCTTTCGCTGTGACCAGTTTCTTCACTGTATCGCTTCCATTTTATCTGTTCTTTTACTCTTCCTCTGTGACCAGTTCCTTCACTTTATCATGTTCATTCCATCCATTCTTTCACTCTTCCTCTGTGCTTTACTTCCTTATCTGACCACTTTTGTCTTCCTCTCATCTATTTACCTTGTCATACCTATCTACTTGTGCTTCTCCCATATTCTCTTCTTTTCTTCCTCACACCATCATACCACATTTGTCTCTATGTACAGTTTGTTGTTTGTCCGTCAAAATATTGTCTGTCGCTGTGTCTCATTGTTAGCATGTTTTGTTTATCAATATTCGTAATAACTATACCCATTTCCATTTATTTTACACATGCCTTGTGTTACCACAACCCTCAAATGTTTAGTATCTATTTATTTTGTATCTCTTTACTGTTTTTCCCTTCACTCAATATAATGCTTCTTAAGTAAGTGAACTCATTTACCTGGTTTATTTACACTGTAGTTTTTGTATCAGCATGCTTCTCCTGCTGCTTGTGTTATAGCTTCTTTGAATAATTTTCAATCTTCTTCTGTTGTTGTATTATCTACTGGTAGTTTTTATAATTTTTCAGCAATTCTTTTGTGTGTGTATTGCTCCCATACCGTCCTTAAGTTTGTGTATTTTAATTGTTGTTGGTTTGTTATTTTTGTTGTTGTCTTTCTTCTTTCTCTTCTTGTTTGTTTTTACAGATACTATTACTGTTTTATGGTCGGTTTCTACACACATGTTTGGTATGGCTCTTGCTTGTTATTTTCCTTCTGTTGGTTTTTCTTGTTAATATAAAGTCTATCTGGCTTTTGCAGTCTAAATCGCTCCACTTGTACCAGGTGTGAACTTGGGATTCTCTGTGGTTGAAGAATGTGCTAGTTATAAATAGGTTGTTCTGAATGCCCATTTCAATTAATCTGTAGCCATTGTCATTTGTCGTGTTTATTTTTTACATAGAAATTAGAACTTTCCTGGCACGAATCGGACATCTACGAAATCACTAAATTAGACAACCACAAATGTTTTGCTTTTCTTTTCACCTTGTTCATCACATGAATTGTTTTTTCATGTCATGCTCATCTTCTCTTGTGAAGGAGGAAAATCATCAGTATATATTTCTGGACCAACTATGTCATCATTCTTGTTTTTACCAAGAACAAGGGCTACAATAATTTGAACATACTATAATGTTTTTAAATGTTACATCCCCTTGACTAGTCTGATATTCAGAGTTGCATATTGTAATAATAAAATCAGCGAATACGCTGATGACAACAGTTTCAAACTCGTGTTGTTGAATCTCTCTGGTGTAGCCATTTTGGTTTAATAAAATTTACCTCTTATGGCGAGGTATACTACTTTCGACCGTGGACAACTAGTCCAAATTTGCTATATCAGAGCTCTTTGCCGTCAATAATAGTGGAGGCTGCAGTAATCTAGTTACCACGACCTCCTACCTTGTGTTAGGTAGGCCTACATGTGTGAAGTGGGGTGTAGCCATCATAGCAAGCGACGATGGCAATAGTTTCAGACGTGTTGAATCTCTATGGTGTGTGTGAATATGACTAAAATGTCAAATTCGGGCATATAATTTGACATACATAATTTGATACACGTATGGTCAGAGTTGGAGGTCTGTGTGTTTGTTCTGCACTTTCAAACATCGCATTTTCTCTGTGTTTCTGAAATTTTCTTCTCTGTAATGTATGCATCATTGTTGGTGTTGCTGCATCACATTGGGAGATTTGAAGCGATATATTCACAGGTGTCGTCGATGTTTAAGCTCTTCACATACACTTTAAGAGAACCTTGCCGGTGGACATAAAGAAAAAACATTTAATGTCCACCGGAAAATCCATTTGTTCATCTTATATCAGTTGCTCTGGGACGCGTTTGTTATGCATGTGCACGACATGTCAGGACCATCTCAGTTGGACCTTCTTCACTATTGTATGAATACTTGGGATATTGGCAGAATGACCAGACTTCCGTGTTTTACCGGAGCAGTACTGTGGAATCTAATTATATAACAACTTGGTCCGGTCCGATGAAATATGTATGTAATAACAGAAATTCACTATATACAACACATACTTCTTCTTCTTCTTCAGCGTTCATTCTCAAACTCGCACTGGATTTCTCTTGTAGTAGGACAATGGTCCTACAAGATTTCCAGTTGAATGTAGTCCAGAGAATGGAAATGAATTGTGTTTTCGTTTTATTTGCACCAATGGCCCAACACATCCGTCTTCGGCGGATACAACACATACAATAAAGGATAACATCTCGGGGATTATGAAGAGTTTTTTTTATATAGAGAAATTTGTTATAAAATGATGCGCTATATGGGGATTGTTATTTTTTTATTGTTTATTTCAGTATAGGCCTATGTAGAAACTTGATCTGAAAGATCAAGGACTCGTTGATTATTAAAGAACAATATGCATTTCCAATTTTAAAATGTTCACAAAAAGATATTGTACTTCAGTCTAAAAACATTGTTGTGGAGGGCATTGTAATCTTGAGTTTATGTTGTACCTTCCTGGTAGCAATACAAGTGAAGAACATATAAACCTGCATGAATTCAGTTTAATGAACATTTATTGGAACTGAAAAAACTCAGGCTCTAGATGGTTTAGCTAAGTCAATTAATGGTCCATAATAACGTCAACAATTGTTTGTCAATTTTTTGCACTCTTCCCTCTCTTGTCAACAAATGTCAAGAATTTAGGGACTCTCTTGACTAATTTTGTGAACAATGTTTCTTCCCCCCCCCCCCCCGAAATAATTTTTGTAGCATAAAAAATTGCATAATTTTACAATCCAGAGTTTTGGGAAACAAATCAATTTCAATTTTATTGATTTATAAAACATTGTTCGCGTGAACGTTTGTCAATCTTCCCTCCCTTTCCCCTGTCAACAACTTTAAACTTTTCCAGACCCCCTCTTTCTTTTTCTCTACTCCCGTGAAGCCACTACCTCCGTGACTTCGTTAAACACACCGGGGTGCAAACCAAATTTACTTCACTGTGTAAGGCCAATCCAACTATTTCTGTGATTTTCAGAATGAACAAAATAGGTATAAGTGTCACCAATATAAGTCAATAAAACAACTTAACAAGGAGACACAGTGACAGGTGACGTTTCAACTAAAAAGCTTTAACAGGACAAACAAAAGACCACAGTAAACAAATCTTACATATAAAAACTCAAATGGTGGTGATGGAAGGTTAAAAAGTGGAGAATGACAATAACGAATAGACGACGGAGGAAGCAAAGATAGGACAGGATGACAAGGGAAAAGAGGATGTGAGGGGAAGAAAGAGATGGTAAGTAAGGAAGGGAAAGTGCACAGAAAAAGTGTAAATAGATCAGATATAATGCAAGTAAAATAAAATAAATTTAAAATAGTCGATAATAGTCTGCGGTGGAAAAGGTATATAAACTAGAGATGCCAGGTTAAATAGCAAACAGTAGCCGGTTCCCATCTGTTGAAGGACAAGGAGGCAAGAAATACATCCTCGGGCAATTAGAGGCAATAAAATTGGACAAGATACGTCACACAAGAAAATAATGTGGAGGTGGAAGAGTGGGACAAAGGGACGCTGGGATGGCACAGCTGGAAAGAGGGAGAGGAAGCCATCACGGAAAATCGAGTCGTAGGAGGGTATCAAAAAGGGGGCTGGTATAGAAAGACGTGGGGAAAAGGTGCCGAAGAAAAAGGCACCAGTGCAGGTGGAGAATAAAGGGACATGAAACGATGGTCGTGGGGGAAGTAGCAATCGTGCGTCACAACCCGTTTGTAGAAGTTGCTCGTACTGCATGCTGACTCCATAGAAAGACATAGGTGAGACCACTGCCCCCGAGCCATCCTAGTCGTGTGTAGCAGGACACCATTTGGCGCTGCAGACATATCATGGTCCTAAAAAGGGGGGGGGAGGAGAGAGTAAATCACAGTCAGTCATATTGTCTCCACATGCTTAGTTGCTCGAGTAGCCAACCCAACAAAGCGAAGAAAAACCAGCCAGAAAGTAGCTCAGTGCAGTGGTAGGCCCAAAACTGATAATGTGGCTAGAAGGAGGGCTCACGGGCCACTGTGAGTGGCAAAGGGGAAAGAACGATGAAAGGCATAAATGGTATTGATTTTAATTGGCTGGTGAAAAAAAAAGTATAAATAACATAAAAATGAAATCAAGACAATAGAAAAACTAATGTCAAAAATAAATAACATTGAACAAAGGAACAAGGACTATTTCCACGTTATGGTCACAACGAGACCTTTATCAAGAAACGAATATAAACGGGGGAAAAAACACAAACTTAACAAATTATTTTTGTGTACGGAGATTTTTTTTTAAACCTTACATGGACGTGAAGTAAATACAATCAAAACATATCCTTTCATAACAATAATTTATTAAGTTTGTGGTTTTTCCGTTTGTATTCGTTTCTTGAACAAAGTCCCGATTGGACTGCTACGTGGAAATGGTCCTTGTTACTTTGTTTATTGTTATTTATTTTTGACATTAGTTTTCTATTTCATAGTTAGTATATAATAGTAATATTTCTACTTAATATAGTATTTATCGCTTCTTTGTTTTGTTAATGCGGCACTCTCCACTTTGTCCGAATTTTTGTTATTTATAATAAACTAGACGCAATACTCGGCGTTGCACGGGTGAGAATAAGAAGAAAGTAGTATTGTCCATACTTTCCACCGTGATAGGATAAGAATAGAAAGGTTGTATCAATTTAAGACCTTACAAAATAGGCCTATGCGATTTGTAGGAATACGTTAAAAATAAAAACAAATTTTAAAAAGAATAGACGCGAATTAGGTTCTTTTGTGAAATTAGTGCATACCGCCAAGGGAAATAATTACACAGGTAGGAACTAATTCCAAACCAGTTACACAAGGGTTAAATATAAATATATTTAGGATTAGGATTAGTTGTTTAAAACATATTTAATTCCAACCCAAAAAACCTAACTCTAGAAAATGAATATTTAAATTAATTATTGATATGATATTTAGATTCATTAACCATAAAATAGGTCGGCATGCACTAATTGCACACAAGAACTGCGAATTATTACTTATTTGCGCCAAAGCCTTTCCTCTGTGTAGGCTTACGGTTTTAAGGATTGAATTTAAAAAATTTAACTAACGTCAGATTCTGGGATATAACTCCGGAAACACAAGTAGTACGCAACTGAGCTAACCGAGACAGGCGAAATAGGTCGAAAAAGATGACCTTTGATATATATAAGCGTTGCAGTACTTTCATTACAATGGCTACTTGTAGAATTCTATGCCCGATCGATTTGAATTTAAGAATACAACAGAGACGCAGATATAAACAGTATTATGTGATTCGCTCATAGACAGATACATATACAAGGCATTAACAAAAGACAAGGAGAATGAATAGTCAAGCCGTGAAAACAGAATAAACGTTGATTGAAAATAATATTAAATTGTTAACGTTTAGTAGACACATCGATATTTATTTGACCTTTGTGCATCGGTCAGAGATAAAAATGGTTAACAAAACATACCAATGGTCCGCTTTGCAAGACCACAGCAAAACTTTTAAGATTTCTCATATCGACTACGGGCGATATTATTGCCTAATTAGTCACTGTGCCAACTTCCTTTGAATTGGTGAAGTTCATGAGATTTCTAAACTGGGCAACAAAAACATAGAGTTACGGAGTTAGCCATTTATATATATATATATATATATATATATATATATATATATATATATATATATATATATATATATATATATATATATATATATATATATATATATATATATATATATATATATATATATAATGTATTCATTACACATTTTCATATATTACTGTCTATCGACACATTATATACACATTGACTACCGAAAACCGCGGTAAAAGGCAAATAGCTTCACTTTGGAAGAATGATTATTAACCCAACATGACTTTATTGCTGCGGAACTCTGATATCTTGTCTTTATAATTGTCAAAATATTTAGTTTCCTCATCCTAGTTTACGTAAATAAAAAAATTTTCTAGTAACATTTATCAATGTTTTTTTAATATTATTTCCCTAGTTCTTCTTGGTTGTCCTGCCGCTACCTCTTCCACCCAATTTTCTTAACTCTACCACGCCCAGTCCATTGATAACCAACTGGAAATAAAAAAAATAATAATTTAAAAAAAAAAAAAAAAAGAAATGCGTGTGGGACGAGTACGCATTCTTGGATGTTGACTTCTGTTTCATATTACTCGAACAGAACAACCGCCAAGAAGTGGCTAGCAGTTCAGCAACCGTGAGATTGTTTAACAAAGTAGCTCCCTATCATTCCTTCTCATGTAAGTGGTGCTTCTGGTATGTGGTATCAAATAGTGTACGTATTGAACTTAAGGTTAGGTCTTTCTCTAAGACAGGGGGCAACCTATTTTGGTCGGCGGGTTGGATTTAGCTTTTCTCGTGTGGTATGGGGTAAATAAGATTTGATTCCATTTTTGTATGAGTCTCTTGAATCTCTAAGTAGTGTTTTCGTTTTTTTAAGTTTGACAGAGAGACGGGGAGGAGCGGAGATGGTAAATATAGTACTTTTAAAACAGCTTGATAAACCAGTAAATAAGTGATGGTAGACCAGTAAATATGGGTTGACGGACCAGTAAATATGGGTTGACGGGCCAGTAAATATGGGTTGACGGACCAGTAAATATGGGTTGGCGGGCCAGTAAATATGGGTTGGAGGGTCAGTAAATATTGGTTGGCGGGTCAGTAAATATGGGTTGGCGGGCCAGTAAATATTGGTTGGTGGAGCAGTAAATATGAGTTGATGGACCGTTAAATATGGGCTGGCATACCAGTGAATATGAGTTGAAGGGCTGGTAAATATGGATTAGGGGTGTGTGCGCTGTCCACTTCAGCTCAATGGAGAATTTTCAAATGAGCGACATTATAAGGTTCTCCCCGGGATGTACTTTTAAATGTTGCTACGTATATGAATCTTATACTTCACCATCGGTGTCAGAAAGAATGAAGACCTAAGACAAATTGCAATAAAACGAGAGACATGGAAACCTATGACATCGGCCCTATGTGCCGTCTTTGGTCCTAGAGGAATAACTAACTTATATGACAAACTCTTTCATTGATAGGAGCAGACGTCACTACACTCATAAACCCATAGGTGCTCAGTTTCCCCAGGAAAATATCGAAGTATACGCATGCTGGTGGTTCCTATGGCTCGCTGGTTGAACAAATTCATCACTCCATCCTTCAGGAGCCCCACTTCTGCCACGCAGAATACCATATTACTCCAATTGTATTCTAGATGCATCATAAGCATGTAGTGTAGTTTTTTTTAGTCAAAAAGGATCACAAACAGGGACATTCTGAGAGAATTGAAATTAAATTAAAACTGGCTAAACAACAAGGTTCTCTAGAAAATTGCAATATATTTGCTATATCAAACAATATGAGGTCCTAGAAAATATTATAATTGAGGGGGGGGGGGGATCTTCACGCGAGAGCAACGGAAAAGAGTGCAGCGAAATCTAAATTTCGGAATGTACATTATTGTTATAATTGACGAAACGATATTGCTTTTTCCTCTTAAAACTTTAATATTGTCTAGAACATCAGTCTCCAAACTTCTCTGGCTATCGCCCACTTTGTGAGACATAAATGTTGTAAGGCCCTTAATTACAGCAATTTTACTGGTTCAAGCGGTTTGATATTTTCGAAGTAAATAGCAACTAATGATACATTACTGGTTATGCGGCTAAAGCTGTAACGTATGCTGATGACTTAGTGGTGTGTAGAAGAACATCTACAATCGCCGACAAAGAAAATACTAAAGGCAGCAGACAACAGAGTAGCATGCGCAGAGTAAAGATGATAAAGATCAGTGCTTAAAACTCCTCAACAATAGTCCTCAAGCTCTCAAATAATGCGGAAACCTTAAAGAATTATAGGTGCAATTAGACCAGTACTAGAATACGGATCAAGAGCATGGACCTCAGCAGCAAATTCCCATCTACAAGCACTTCGCCTTATCACAGGTGCCATGAAAACCCCTCCCATAAACGTAAAGGAAAAATTAAAGTCATCCATGTCTCGCGTTTTATTGCAATTTGTCTTAGGTCTTCACTGTTTCTGATACCGATGGTGAAGTATAAAAGTCATAAAAGTAGCAACATTTAAAAGAACATGTTGTCACTGGCCCCTTACCATACAAGTGAGACACTAAGACCATGAACCTTGCAGAAAAGTACAAGTACATGCCAGTGTACCCATTTAGGACCAGATACGGTGACCTAATCAGTAGAAGGCTGAAGATAAATAATTTTATTCACGATCTACAAAACTAAACAGATACTGTAAGGAAGAACTACTAGAAATAACAAAGGACATAACACCAACACATTTCCCAGTTTCGTAGGAGCAATATAAAAATCTCACTAACAGAACCATCATAAACAACAACTACACTATGAGAGAACTGAATACCCTCCAAAAGAAAACAATAGATTGTGAGAAATGTGTAAGAGATTATGAGAAATGTGTAAGAGATTATGATAAATGTGTAAGAGATTATGATAAATGTGTAAGAGATTATGATAAATGTGTAAGAGATTATGAGAAATGTGTAAGAGATTATGAGAAATGTGTAAGAGGCCGAATGCACAAATTTAGGAATTAACAATAGTTACCCACCACTACACCACTTCTTTCATCTTTCACTATATCTCAATCTCATTCCATCTCCCTCTGTTTCTTATACGAGCCACGACACAGTTAATTTTTTTTTAAATATCAATAAAACGGAAACACACATGAATACTTGGTCAAATTGTAAAATGGAAGAATTCTCTATGTTAATCTGGGGGAAAAACATAAGCTGGATTTTATCATCATCGGGTTATTATCATTGTCTTCTTCTTCTGCGTTTGTTCTCAAACTCCTGCAGATTAGCAGGATATAGTCCGGAGAACGGAATGCGTTGTGTCATGGCTTACATAATTGCTGCGATATCTGCGCCGTTCGGCCTAACACATCCGACTTCAGCATGGCTGTGGGTCACTGACCCTATATGGAATGGGACAGCCAACTCCATCCCATAACCTCCTTAGTCGCCTTTTACGACATCGTGGAAGGTAAACAGTGTTGCTATTCTTTGCTCCCCTTTCGGGCCACGTCAACACATGGGCGTTAACATTGTCCATTATGCATTGTCCATTATCATGTGCAAAATGTAGCATTCTTTACAACCTTCCTAAACTCAGTTCATTAGTTAATCTTGTTGTTGTGAATGTTGTGTTCATGTGATCTTTGACATCTTGTGTCCATGTCGCTCTTAATCTGCCTCTTTTTCGTCGCAATGGCATTATCCACCCCAGGTTTTTCTATGCTACCCTGTCGCTTAACATGGCCAAATATAGTGGGATTTTATTAAAGGACAGAATCTTGTTCATCCAGTTTTTTTTTACATTAATGTCGGTTCAATACGAGAATCAGAGAACAAATTTTAACGGAACAAATCATATATTATTTAACGAAATTATCGCTAAAGATGAATAAACCGCGCATCCATCGTTCTGTGTGCAACACACTGATGATTCTGGCGGTGGGAAGGTTTCAGTGCGTTGGCGCAGACTGATTCATTGGCAGCAGAAGTTTCGTTTTAAAAAAAAAACTCAATACATACAGTCACGGAGGCTGTATGAAATTACGCATAATATTAAAATGTTGGAATATGGACACGTGATATGGCCACTGATTTCCATAATGGAAATCATTAAGACATTTTATTTTTCACTTTATTGATGATTTCTCTGGCAAGTGAAATAGGGGGAGAACAAAAACAACACTAGTATGGAAATGAACAATCTGGAACAACTAGCTATTTATCGACAAGCATGAAAAGCTATGACACCTGCCCTATGTGCCAAGCATGGCATTAGAGGATAATGATGATGATTATTATCTTCCTCCTCAGAACAGGACACAACAGATTAAACAGTCACTTAAATAGACTAAGACTAGTCCCATCACCACTGTGTCCTTGTGGGCAGGCAGCACAGACTACTGAACATATCCTGCAAGACTGCAAGACACTACACCAGTTAAGGGAAGAACACTGGTCCACAGAGATGGATATCCACAGAAAGATGTATGGGAGCACTGAGGAGCTTTCAAATACAACAGCATTTATTAAGAAAACAGGACTTGCTGTGTAGACATGTCAAACTGCGAACGATAAGAAGAAGAAGAAGAAGATATTGTGTTCCATCTTTCCACTTTTCTTGATGTGTCCCAAAAATATGGACTGCCTCTTTCTTATTCAGGTAAGCCGAAGACGGATGTGTCGGACCATTGGTGCAAATAAAACGGCGACACAACGGATTTCCTTTCTCTGGACCACATCCTGCTGGAAATCTAGTAGGACAGAGATCCAGTGGGAGTTTGAGAATGAACGCTGAAGAAGAAGAAGATTCAGGTAAGCAGCTCCCTTTCTTAATTAACTTCTTTCAAAATTTCATAATTACACTTTTTATCTGCCCATTGTTTTAGAAAAAATATTTTTCTACAAAATAACATCTGGGCTGCTTCAAAATGATTTTTCACTGTTCTGTTGAGTGTCCAATATTCACTTTCATACATTATAATTGGTTCTATATAGCTTCTAAGAACTCTCTTTATCTTCTAAATTGTCAAACATAGATTACATAGGATGTTATTCATCTTCTGCGTTCGTTCTTTGGTAATTCCAACACGAATATTCGTGTGATTTTCCGTCAGGAGTGAGAGGTACGTTGGGTTGCTGGTTTCACATAGAATTTGCGTTAGTTTGCGCCTTCTGGTCCAGCACATCCATTTTCGGCATGACGCTTGTGGGATACTTTATCAACCACTTAACAAACAAATTGTTTATCTTTGCTTTACGTGGATGTAGTCGCCATTAAATAAATCAGAAGAGTCCGCTAGATTGATGAGTGGAAATAAGTTTAATGAATCGTAAACCGCCTATTTACCAACGTGAATCTGCTCTTTAATTAAAGTAACTATATTAAACAAGTAAATATGTCTTACAAACACTTACCACTACTAATAAAAAACATGATGAAAACGACTATAATAAAAAGAATAAGAACGAATGATGTTTCGATTATGATTATAAGATCTTTGATTGAATACAGCTGATATTTCGATTATAAGATCTTTGTCTGAACAAACATTGTTATATTACGGTAAATAACCCATACCTGTTGGTTGGATCTTTTCTAGTTTGTCGGTAATAATATAGTCGTTATAACTCTTCGTCACTGAAATTAAATGTGAAAACCACTTCCTACCTCGCCCGTGGATACCGAAAGGGATGTGTATGGTTAAATGCCACCCTCCTTCCTTTATGATAATAGGCCTATAACATTAAACCACTTCTAAATTATGTAGAATTGATGTAACATCCTTCCTCGCTCATCAAAACATATTCTCTTACGACATTGGAAATATTAGTGGAATCCTTTTATAACAAATTTCCCTCTATAACAACATTTTTCAAAATCTCCAATTATGCTATATCTATCCTATATTATTTGTACTGTATATAGGGAATTTCTGTTATTACAAACGTATTTCATCGGTCCGGACCAAGTTGTTATAATGAAATTCCACATTATATATACATGATGTTTTCGTCTCGCTTTTTGCACATGAAGCGATGAGTGGGGTGTGATAATAACATTGGTAAATGTATCGAAACGCATGGTGTTCTGCTCCTTTGTGATGCAGTAGCTCTGAAGACCTGCAAAGTAGGCTACCGTGTGAGTTGGGTACATTTGTTTTGAATTACTCTGTGAGGGATCACAGTTCCTTCCTTCTTGTTTCAACGCATTTGAAGCTTAAGAGAAGGTCATACCGGCCCAATTTCTTGGGGATTCAGTTATTTTCCAGATCTGCCCTAGTTTACCATTTGTTAAACTCAAATCTTCCACCGCTGTACCGGTATTTCTGAGCACACAACGTACATTATTGTGGTTCGCTTCACGAAGTAGGGCGTGAATCATGACCGTCACCGGTAAAGACCGTTTAAATGATTTAATTAGGACCCCATTCGTAACGTTTTTGATTATTGTTTTACATTCGGTTGGTCACTATTTACACACTTGGAATCACATGTCACAAATAGCCAAACGGCTCCAAGTATATAAATAATGACCAACCGAAAGCCCAACAAGAACCCCCCCCCGTCCGGTCACGTGACAATTCTAGATAACAGGTTAGTTAGTTAGTTAGTTAGTTAGTTAGTTAGTTAGTTAGTTAGTTAGTTAGTTAGTTAGTTAGTTAGTTAGTTAGTTAGTTAGTCGTCGGATCATCATCACTGCAAACTGGACACGTCCATAGTTGCTCCGATCTCTCCTTGATTGTATCCGCCATTACACTTCTGCTGACAGTGCCGGTCCTATGCTGGTTGACCATCATTCTTCTGCGCCCTCCAAAGTGTTCACTTCTAGCAACACCGCATTTCAATCCCTGATCTTTAATCCTAGCCATTGAAAAGGAATCATCATCCACATTAGTCTCACTCTTGCGTGTTATATCTCTTAAGGAGTTCAAAACGTCAGCGCGACCCATTGTTCCATCGCCCTGTGCCACCAACGCGCATGATGCCAGTTGATCCGCTCTTTCATATCCTCGAACACCCATATGTCCAGGAACGAAAATAAATATAACCACTTTCATCCTCGTTTTTCTCAAGGCCTCGATCCACTGTTCGCGAACGAGACCCACTTGTACCTTCTTGATCATACTCATAGAGTCACTCAAGATGCAGACCTGCGTTACCTTCTGTGTGCATATCCACTCGGCTGCCTTGGTCACCGCCATAGTCTCCATGGTCATACTACTCGTAGTGACCGCAAAGGCACCACTCTCCTCCCTGATCGTTTTACCTGCAAACTTAGCTGTAAAGGCCCAAGCACTGTGAACATGTCTAATCACAGATCCATCAGTGTATATAATCACATCCCCCTCTTTAGTATTCTCACTGACCAAAGCCTGCACTTCTTTCTCCACAGCTGTGGGACTCCATTCTCTGCATTTAGTAAGTGATATTACTACTCTCAAACAAGTTTGTAAATATGTGGGTAGACTTATCCATTCCGCACCTGCTGCCAGATCCTGCAATCTGCACACGCTTTGTATGACATCCTCAGCACGTCCCATCCACGACCTCCCTCTCTTGAGTCTGTTGCCTTTAACTTTCTGTATTTCGGAATGCAACGGGTGTTCCGTATCTGCATATATTTGAAGGTACGCCCGTGCACGGAAATACTGTAATCTGTGCCCAACTGTTGGACTGTCCAGTAGGTATCGCAAAGCTCTTGTCGATGTGTCTCTTGTGTATTCCAGTATGATACGCATTGCTGCATTCTGGATTCTATCAAATCTTTAGATCTGAGTTTGACTAAGAGTCAGAATTGTCAGTGCATATTCCACCACAGCCACACTCAAACTTTTTTAAAACTCTGGTACAAAAGAAATAACCTCTGCTCACACTGCGCAGCAGCCATAATCTTCATTGCTGCTAAACTTTTGCCTGCCCTTATGATAACGTGGTCAACATGTTCCCTGAAACCCAGGCTTCTATCAAAAACACACCCAGATATCTCATTGTGCTAGTTCTTTTTAAACTTTTCCCGGACAACGAAACTTGTGGCATGGGTGTCTTTACCATGTGAGTGTTCAAATAAAATAAGTCCAAAAGGCTTGAGGGTACCAAACTAAAAACAGTAATCGATTTTCAAGAGAGTACCTAGATTGTCATCCGTGATGTAGGATCTGAGGGCAGTGACCTGGATATCGAGGGCACTATGATGACCATCAACATTGAAATGAATGAAGACAGGGGTAGCTTCTCTGTGTATTATCATATGAAGATGCCTACAGAAGCGGTCACTCAATCGTAAGCCCGTTACACCTATATACTTCTTGTCACAACGTTTACATGTGATAACGTAAATGACATTACGGGATTTACATGTAAAGGTATCATTGATAGTAAACGTGACCTTAGGAAATGAAACAGAGCGGATCTAACTACATAGGGAAATGTGTAGCAACGACCGCGTTTGCAACGAATAGTGCCAAAGTGAGCAGGAACATAAGACCTGAGGTGACTGTGGACCAAGATGTCATTGAGATTTTTGTCACGCCTATAGGCAACCAAAGGATAGTCCTGGAAAGCGGCACGAGTTTCAGAATCAGACTGGAGAAGGGGATAATGTTTGACCAAGATTCGACGACAGTAGAGTTATGGGAATAAAAAGTAAGGACAAATTTAACTCTATCAGAGGAGGATGAAGTAACCTGAGTATTATTCAAGGTATCATGTCGAGACAACTTACGGACACGAAGCCATGCCGATGAAAGGACACTGTCAGGGAATGAACGTCTACGAAAGAAATCAATCATCTCAGAGGATTTATCAAGAAAGTCGTCATCATCACTACATAAGCGACGAAGGTGAAGAAACTGGGAGAATGCTAGAGAATTGCGACAAACAGGAGGATGAGAAGAAGTGTAGAGCAGAAAACCAATGTGCAGCAGTAAGTTTGTAGTAATCAGATGTGCTGAGATAAGAGGGATGAATAGTGACAAAAATGTCAAGAAAGTTGACAGAAGTAGTAGAGATGTTAGATGTGAACTGAATAGCAGGGTTAAAATTGTTGATAAAGTTGTTGAAGTTATAGAATTCTCTCTCAGACATGTCAGTAATACCTATACCATCATCAATACAGTGTATATCTATGAAATAGAAATGGAAAAGGACCTTCATAAGTCTCCCAAACCTGATGTTTCCGATGCCACAAGAAAAGACACACATAATTGGGCCCCTTCTTAGTGCCCATAACACCACTGATCTGATAAAATAAAAGTGTCCATCGAATTAAAAAAAGTTGAGCGTAAGCACCAGTTCGGCAAGGCGGATAAGACTGGGAGTGGTTACAGCGGGATTGGAATTCTTATCAAGAAAAGAAACTGCAAAACCCTAAAACAATCAGAATCGGGTATAGAAGTATATGAGGAACAAACATCAAGTAAGAACAGACGATAAGTGCGGTCAGAAAAACAACTAAACAGAAGAAAATATAGTTAAAGCATGCTTAGTATCATTTAAAAATGAGGGTCGCTCTACTATAAATTGGAAAATACTATCAAGGAAATCGGATATACGTTCAGTGGGACAAGAGCAAGCAGAGACAATGGGTCTTCCATGATTATATTCTTTACGAATTTTGGACAGCATATATAAAACTGGTCTTCCTAAAGAGCCTCAGTACTAGTGGGGAGGTTGTTACTGCGAATAAGAGTTTTACCGGCATTTTTGACCACCTTATTGTTAGGTACAGTAAAGTCAGATGTATATACTGTGTAAAATGACGCGTTTATGGTGGTAACATTGTTTTTACAGTTTTCATTGTTTTTCACTATTTATTTTATATATTCTTGAGAAAGACCTAACGGTTGGAAACGTTGAAAATGTGTATTATTTTTTGTATGTTTTCGTATTTATACCCGATAACCCCATAGTCTTAGTGATAATCCGTCTGTTATATTAAGTGAAACATAAAAAACCTGTGTTCCACGTAAGTGCTATTGTTATGTTTCACTGCAGTTATTGCCTTAAAAAGAAGAAGCCCAACATTATTGCAGTGTTACTGGGCACTAAATTTCAAACGTGTACAAAAATTTTATTTTACGGAATTAATGTTTTAACCTTGGCATGAAGAACCTTTCGAACTGTAACAATTAAATGATGTGCATTAAATTTGGTTTGGAATTTTATTCTTTGCGACTTAGACATCCATTTCAGTAAGGCGTATGGCTTCCTCTGACCTCTATCAGAGAACGACACTTCCGTGTCATAGATCTGATTAGCAGTTGGGTCTGTTGTGGGATGGATTCCCACTCCTCCGGCAGTGCAAGAGACAACTGTCGGAGATTGGCTGGAGTAGCTACGTCTCACTGGTGGAGTCGTCTGTCGGGTTCATCCCATAATTGTTCAATGCGGTTCATTTCTGATGACATAGCTTGCCATGGAATGGTCTGCACGTTTTTTGTCAGCGAGGAACTTGGTGGTGAGTTGTGCCACATAAGGTCGAGCGTTATCCAGGTGAAAAATCGACACTCGAGGAGCAAAAATTGGAAGGACAAGAGGACGAACAAATTCAGCGACGTATCGTTCGGCATTCAGGTGCCCTTCAATTTGCAGCAGGTCACTTCTTCCCATCAAGTTCATCGCCCCCCTCCTCACATCGACATCAGTACACCTTCACCACTATGTTGAGGAACCTCATCATGGCTGTTCTAGGCGTAACGCTTTCATACTTTGCGGTAAACTCATCTCTATCGTGTCGCTGGAACACAAAAAATTATTTATCACTAAACCAAACCAGTCTACAGCCATTCCCAACGCTCCACTGCTAGTTTGCCCACTGCAGTAGGTTCTGTCAATGCCGGTCCGTAAGAACTAGTGGTCTCAATACCGAACACTTTCCAAAACCGGTATTTTCGATAGTGATGTTTACGAGTACCAGGATCACGGTATTTTCGATATTGATGTTTACGAGTACCAGGATCACGTTATTTTCGATATTTTCTATATTTAGATAAGCTTTTGTCCAGATTAGAGGTGACGATTTATCAATGAAATAAAAACACACATTTTAATGTTTAATAAGCTGTTACCAATAACACAAATGTTTAACTTCATACTTTAATCATACTTTATACTTTAGTCAAACGAAAAAAAATAATATTCTAAACTGTTTAATTTAATTAAAGAGTTTTATTAATTAAATATTAAAATAATTTGTATTTATTTGAAGAGAACACCATGAATAATAAACTGGAGGAGAAAAAAAATTATAATAATAATAAATTACAATTAACAGAAATATATTTAGTTTATTTATTTCTACTTCTTCAGCGTTCATTCCCAAACTCCCGCTGGATTTCCTTATAACAGAATAATGGTCATACTAGATTTCCAGCAGGATATAGTCCAGAGAATGGAAATGCGTTATGTGGTCGTTTTATTTGTGTCAATGGCCCGACCAATCCGTCTTCAGTGTGAGTTTATTTAAATCTAATTGTTCTGACGTGTACAACATTTTTAAAATGTTTACATTTTCATGTAGACATTTGGCTAGGTACGGTACAGAAACACTTGACCATTCAGCCTGGGACATAATAACGCGAGTATTATTATATTTCAAAATGAAAATAAATTATGAAGTGAATTATTATTATCCCTCATTACAAAATAGAAGTAACACATTTTTTTTCTGTGTTTTAAGGGATTTGATTATCACATTACGGATTTAGTCATAGTTTACATTATGTAGGTACTTTGGCATAAATAAATCTTCTTCTTCTTCTTTCATTCTCATACTCCTGCAGATTAGCAGGATGTAGTCCAGAGAACGGGATGCGTTGTATCATGGTTTACAGCATTGCTGCGATATCTGTCCCTTTCGGCATGTCACATCCGACTTCAGCATGGCTTTGGGTCACTGACCCTTATGGGATGGGACAGCCTACTCCATCCCATAACCTCCTTAGTCGCCTTTTACGACATCGTGGAAGGTAAACAGTGTTGCTATTCTTTGCTCCCCTTTCCGGCCCCGGCAACACACGGGCGGGCAAAAATAAATGAAATCAAACATTTTTATTATAAAAGATTACCCTGTGATTCGAGTTCAATGTGTTATTATTTCCATATAATTCATGTTATGAATAAGCTGTTAATGTATATCAAAATTCGATATTCATTCGACTATACCAATTAATTATTTGCTATAATATGAAAACATTTACTTACCAATATTACACATTCACGTCGCGTCACGTCAGTCGACACTTACATACTACACTCACGATGTAAAAACAAACAAAAAACGCCTCTTCTTTGATGGTCGGGAAAAGAACATAGATCTAGTCTGTCGGTCGTGTTCAACAAGAGAGACGTCGTGTGAGGGTTCGCATAATAATATGATAATAATGCTTGAACTCAAAGAGAGTACGTATTTGTTACTCTATCACAAGAAGTGGAACTTTCCTTCAGCTTCCTATTAGTCGTGTTTTAGTGGCTTTATTTTGTAATGGAAAAGTTGTTCAGAGCTTCAGAAATCCATCCTGTTTGACCACAGGTAGTCAACCATCTCTAGGATGAAATTCCAGAGACCTGTTTGACTACAGATAGCCATCTGTAGAATAAAATTCCAGACACCTATTTGACTACAGGTAGCCATCTGTATAATAAAATGGCAGATACCTGTTTGACTACAGGTAGACAGCCATCTTTAGAATGAAACTCCAGATACCTGTTTGACTACTGGGATCCATCTGTAGGATGAAATGCCCGATACATGTTTTATTGAAGGAAGCCATCTGTAGGATAGAATAGCAGATACCTATTTGATTACAGGCAGCCTCCTGTAGGATGAAACGCCAGATACCTGTTTGACTACAAGTTACATCGAAAGTAACCAGTGTTATTATTCGTTGCTGCCGTTTCGGACTCGTCAGAACACATGTATGACAATGTTGTTAATCTTGGCTCTCTTTCTAACACAAGGACCAGTAAATAGCGAAAGCATGATAATCTACAATTTATAACAAATGTCTAATGGGAAATCAAGCCTTCTAAGATGACTAGTGATTTCTATTACGTGCCTCTCACAGAAGATGGATGTGTCAGGCAATTGGCGCAAATAAAACAGTGCACATAGCATGCCCATTCTCTGGACTACACCATGCTGGAAATCTAGTAGGGTAATTGTCCTTCTACAAGAGAGATCCAATGACCTCTAAGAAGCTTGAACTAGCCATTCAGAGTATTTGAACACCTTAAGTTGCTTTCTGCAATACATTATATGAACACATGAACCATCACTCTTTAAGAAGATGTCAGCAAAATGGTGATACATTTTCATCGCTCCTTGAGAATGAACACTGTGAGAAGAAGAAGTATATTATATGATTGATGAAGGCTTTCTTTTAGGAACGTGAAAATTTGTATATTTTTTATCATTAGAAAAGCTTCGGTGGCTTACTAACTTTCACCATTATTTCAAATAAAAAGAAAGATCAAGATGGAAATTAAAAAAACAGATATCTACAATTTGTAATAATTTCTGCTATTAATGTCAAACACGGTCTTTAAGTCTGGCAGCAAAGTGAAATCGTTACATGTTAAATGAAGTTCTCTCCCGCCGAAGATGGATGTGTCGGGTCATTGGAGCAAATAAAACGGCGACAACGCATTTCCATTCTCTGGGCTACATCCTGCTGGAAATCTAGTAGGACCATGGTCCTGTTGCCATAGTTTCTTTAGCTGTTTTAATTTTAACAGCAAAAAGAGTATATAGCACAGAATATTCAGATATAGAGCCAAAGGCAGACGAATAAAACAATTATTAGAAAAAATCCAGATAACTTTAAACACACATGTAATCAACGCAACCAAGGCAACACATCAGGTATTGGAACACAACTAAGGCTCCCAACCTTACGCTTAGTATATACGATTAACCATCATCCACCTGGGGATAAACATTACAAAATAGTGAAGCTTTATTACCAATTAAAATTTACTTTTCAGTGCTTTGCTTTACCCTTCAGCTGGCGCTTTTAGTTAGTTTAATTGGACAGAGCACTTACAAAGATCCCAAGTGTAAGAAGCATATATTCAACACAGTT
Source organism: Meghimatium bilineatum (assembly GCA_034231615.1). Lineage (NCBI taxonomy): Eukaryota > Metazoa > Mollusca > Gastropoda > Stylommatophora > Philomycidae > Meghimatium > Meghimatium bilineatum. The sequence continues at coordinate 27,705,128 of CM067311.1, forward strand.
ATACAAGATTTTCCAAGTTAATCAGAAATCTAAGTACTTCGAGCTGAGTGAGCTAGACATCATGCTTATTTTGTGTTGCCCTGTGTGAGATATGTATAATAAGCTAGATATATAGATGGATAGATAACATTCAGCACAGCCAAGGCGATACATCTGGCCTTGGATAGACAACTAAAGCTTCCAGTTATCACCGCTACGGTTAACTGCAAGTGCTGATATTCTGACCATCATCCACCTACGGAGAGATAATAGATAATAGTAAAAATAGTTCTAAATGATGCGTAAAATATTTGAAAATAATGCATTACCATGGCAATGAGAACAAGAATCGAGCAATGCATAAGTTCATTTACGCCATTAGCCAAGGCCGGCAACTCTCTTCTCTAGCTCACGTAATAGAGTTCGATTGTGCACGTGCTGCACAAATCAATATAATCCTAGCCTATCACGGGCCTCCTTCGCAGTATCTGATAGCCGGTACGTTGCGTATGCGCCTCCCCCCGATGTAATGTTAGCAGATAATAGCCGGTGTGGATTGTGCGAGTCCTCCCAATGGTAATAATCGCGCACATCAAGAAGGGAAGGTGCAGTCAATTGACGAATCAGAAATTGTGAGTGAGCAATTAATGTGTACATAACAGATTACTGTAAAGATACGGTTTTCTGTTAGCTTCATGTTTAGTTATATAAGGTATTTGTTTGTCAACAATTAGGGGGAGGTATGTCTGAAAAAGTTTGACAGTTGTTGACATGGGAGATGGTTAACAAAGCTTGAAGTCAATAAAATTGTTTTATTTAAAAAAAAAACAATTGCATTACTTGAATTGTTTCGAAAAATTCTATATAAAATAATGTTTTTTTCGTACTTTTTTCTGCAAAATTATTTTTTTAATTTTGTAACATTTTTCGCATAATTAAGTCTGAGTTCAAGACATTCTATTGACAAGAGTGGAGGGGTCAAATATTGGCACCGACTTGTTGACTTAATTTATGGAGATCACAATCTCGGAAAATATCAAAATACTTTTAATATATTTTCCTACATGGGATTCCATACAATGTGTCAACATTTTTTTGTTATTTTGTACTCCACTCCACCACCACCTTATCAACAACGTGTCTATAATTCTAGAACCCCGTACCCCCTTGCTTATTGGTGTCCATCAATGTTCATTCCCCCCCCCCCCGTCCACCTTGTCAATAACTTGTCTAGAATTATAAAACCCCGTACGCCCTTGCCCAATGGTGTCTAACAATATGCTAACACCCCCCCCCCCCCAAAAAAAAAAAAAAAACAAGTTTTTTTAGGAGAAAAAGAGCGGGGGGAAACCCACATAGTTTTCAGATTTTATTTTATAAATGTTCAAATTCACACAATTTAATTGGAGAGTAAAAAACCTTTTTGTTGATGTCAACTTTTGTTAAACCTTCCTCTCTTCCGCCTTGATAACAGCTGTTAAACGATTTCAGATATCTCTTCCTCCACTCCCCCTTCCCTAATTGCTTACGTAATTTATGGACAGCCTCACAAGAGAACGCCTCAGGATCAGCGCAAGCGAACTGTAGCATCGGCGAGGGTTCCGATATAATGTATTTCCTTTTTTTAATTTGCAGGAATGTTTCTTATTGGCTTTCATATCCATCAGCAAATAACCCATCATGGCCGTAGCTAGTGGCAACACTTTCATTGCACCGAAATACAACGTCCTCCGTCGATTTCTTTCTTCAACGATGCAGACGAGTGGGGAATTATCCCAACATGTCCAGTCATTGATGTTGTCTGTCCACGATTTTCTTTGGTTCCCTCTGCTTCGCCCATCTTAGACTGTTCTCTGTAGTATGGTTATTGTTGTTTTTTTAATAAGAAATCATGTCAAAAAACAAGTCCAAACCAAAATGGTTTATTAAATTAACAATATATTATGAGATATGCATGTTTATAATACGCATAGTTTTAAACTATATGCAAATGACATGTTGTAAAACAGATGTAAATATACAGTTATCAAACATGTGCATAAACTTAAAGCCTTTGTCGCCTCCCAAAAGTATACTTCAAAGAGTGCCAGCGGACACTATCTTATTAAATCTATTTGGTACAGAACACTCATTAAATCTATTTGGTACAGAACACTGCCGAGCTCAAAACACCAAAGTTATTATGGGATATGGTTCAGCTGCATGGTGTTCTGCATCAAACACCACATTACAAGATCTAGATAAAGTGCAAAACCAGGCACTTAGAATAATGTTGGGAGCAATGAAATCAACACCCATAGCAGAAATGCATAAAACGGGAAGAATGTAAACACTTGGTGAACGCAGAGACACAAAAGTACTAATTCAGGCAGAAAAGTTTCAGTGTATGCCAAGTCATCCAATGAAGGAAAGATTCCAAAATCTAGCAATGGGGCGACTGAAAAGAAGCAGCCTTATCCATCAAGCTAAACGACTCCGTAGACAACTTACAGACCTACCTGAAGTTGACAGCCCCTTAAGGCCTGTACCAGAACAAACCCTGTGGAGTGAAAGACATGGAATGCCAATATACATTCAGACCCATGTGAAAGGAATACTAAGCGAGGATTAACAGAACAGTGTGCAGCGAAGGACAGTCACCCTCAGTTTCCTGGATGAGGAATATCCACAAGATATATGGGTCAGAGTATACACAGATTAGTCAGCACAGAATGCAGTGAGGAATGGAGGTGCAGGTGTATATATAGAATATCCACACAAGCCTAGAGATACCATCAGAACACCAACAGGAAAATTCTGCAATAATTATGATGCTGAAATCCAGGCAATTAGTGCGGCAGCTAAAAAAACTGCTGAACTCCAACTCTGATCTACAGCATGTGGTATTCCTGACAGATGCAAGGTCAGTGCTTCAGTCTCTCCAGTCTGGAAAACTAACAGACTTGAAAAAACTACTTAGCTAATTGTCTTACCAGTATAAGGTAACCATGCAGTGGATACCCTCTCACTGTGGAATACCAGGAAATGAAAAAGCAGACCAACTGGCTAAGGAAGGTGCTGCCGAAGACCAACCAGATATACCAATCACCTACCATCAGAAAAAAACAGATGATCAAGTCAATAAGAAAGCCACAAACACCAACACAAGATGACTATCACATTATGAACAGACCAGAACAAGTTATAATTCTACGTCTAAGAACAGGACACAACCGACTCCGCAGTCACATGTATACAAAGTTCAAGATTGGCAACACGGCCATGTGTACATGTGGACAGGCAGCACAGAGTGCCAAACATATACTTCAAGAGTGTTCTGAGCATGAAACGCCGAGGCAGACATATTGGCCAGAGGAAACAACACTGGAATCAAAACTCTATGGGACACTGTATGAACTACAAAAGACAGTGAGTTTTATTAAGGAGACATAATTACAGATATAGAAATATTTCAAGTGAACGAAAGAAGAAGAAGAATATCAGGACACACTACCATAAAATATTAGAGGTAATAAAGACCTCAATTATGATCTCAATTATCGGTATTTAAACAGTTGTGATCCGTTATAATAACTTGGTCTGGATAGATTTTTGAAAATGTATGTAAAAACAACAAATTCGCTATTAGTTAGTTTAGTTAGTTAGTTAGTTCCTTTCGTGTCGCAAGCGACACATAGGGCAGAGGTTTTGGTTCCTCATATGATGCGGTCCGCTGCCTGCAACTTTAGTTCCTGGATGGTCTTACAGCCTATTAATTCCCCTTCTTTGAGAATGGTGTTTTTAAGGGTTGTTTTAGGGCTTCCTCTTTTTCTTTTACCCTCAGGTGACCACATAAGGGCTTGCTGGTTTATTCTGTTTACATCTAGTCGTAAAACGTGACCAAGGTATTTCTATCTTCGCTTTCTTATGATGTTTGAAACATACTCTTGGTGTGTTTTGTCTCTTAGATCACTATTTGTGACGAAGTCGCTCCATTTTATGTTCATCAGTTTTCGTAGAAATTTGTTTTCCAAGCTGTTTAGTTTGTTGTCAAATTCGCTATATACAATAAAAATAATATAGAACAAATATTACGGAATTTTGAAAAGTTTTATATAAGGAAGACTGTTATCAAAGAATGCACTATAGAGATATTCCACTGTAGTAATTTTAAATAAACATGGCTGGTCAGAAAAAAATGAATAGGCGTGACGAATTAGGCCCCGGGGCGAAAATACAGAAGAATAGTAAAATTGTGACTTGCCATGACTTACGAGATGACTAAAGAAGTCTGAAGGTGAAGTTGGATGTCGTATACCATCAATAAATAGTGAGAAAACAGCCATAGAGCCACCTACTGAAGTCAGATATAAACCTATGCGACTGAAATGATCAGCTATCGCAGCAATGATGTAAACCATGACACAAGCCGCAGCATAATCAAAGAAGTAACAACAATCATAAAGATACCACCAAGCTACAGTATATAATAAGAGAATTAAGAACAAACACCACGCACGAAAACAGATAGGTTTGAAATTTTTTTCTAAAAAAGCAGAAATTTCACCCCGCAAACACACTGATGTACTTACAAACACGCACACTTCCGTTTACCTCATTCTTAGATAAATAAACCTCAAGATTTCTAGGTCACTGATGGGGGCAGCTGTTATTTTCAGCACTACCTCATATCCCATTCTTTTATGAATTCCACCCCCCCCCCTTTTTTTTTCCTTGCAGAAAGCATCCTTTCCTTCACTCAGCAGATACAGCTGTCATTGAGTAACAGCGTAAATATGTGATGTGATAGGAATCAGAGTTGCCAGATTGTTGAAAATTTCTTCTTCTTCTTCTTTTTTAACTACTAAAATTTCAGTTAATATATGGCAAAAAATGACCACACTTCTAATTTGTATAATGTTTTAAAGTTGATTAATTATTTTTTTAAAAGATCAAACACGAATTTCATTGTCAGTGACACTTTAAAATGACAAAATGTGTGCAATTTGATCATGAAATGGTCAAAAATCTGTCAACCCTGGTAGAAATACAGGAGAAGGAAGAAGAAGTGTAATTGGTTATGAAAATATATTTTAAAAATGTGTTTTACGGCTAGGGGTCAATCAAAATCATTAGTTATTACATATTGGTTAGGACACTGATCTTTAAGCACAAGGAATTGCTACGGGACTTGTCACGTCAAAGTCAAGATTGTAAACAAACATATCTAGTGCTGGGTGTTTCTCTACAGCAGTGGCTTTCGATATTTTTGGGCATATATTGCCCTCCCCCAATTAAATAATGTTGGCATATATCTTGTTACTATATATCATTATATTTCGTTCAAATAGCCAACTCTGTATCCCTCCTGGTGGAAACAGCAGTGGGCCCCCGGAAGCCATATGATCCAGATTGAGAAATACTAACACAGTTACTATTTTAAGACAAAATTTATTTTTTAAAAACAACAACAAGAGTTCAAATAAGATTTCATCTTTTTCTTTTACTTGGAAAATACACAACAATAAATGGTTTCTGAAAATGTACATTCGCTAAAGAAATATAAAACTTACTTTAGTACAAAAAGCCACAAAATTGGGGATGTTGAATGGGAAGTATTACAAAAATAACATCGTCAAACCATAACACAGCAACGAAACTATTGTGCAAATATTTGGCTTCCTACATTATTAATGACGAAAAATAAAATGGCATTATGACATATGTAATTGTTAGAAAAGAGACATAAACATTTTAACATCACTATTCGGCATTCATTGATCATAATTTTTCTGAACTCGTAAACTTGTAGGATTTGCAAAATCGAAAATAATCGAGTTGTTATTCCAAAAATGTCCGTTTATATTTTATCATGAAAATGAAATATTGCAATCCACGTCACTTTCTGTATACAAAACTGCCAAACTTAAAGAAGTTAAGTCCAAAAGTACACAATAAAGGACAAGTACACAGTTCATCAAAATATTGCGAGCTATTAATAAAATATAATTCTGAAAATGGTGCCACATCACCCTCAGACATTATAAGATTACATTAGTTGTATCACTGTCTGGGTCACAATACCTTATCCAGTGTCTTGAGTAGCGTCCGAGTCACAAAATCTGCCAGTGTCTGCGTCATATGCATCTGTCCGTGTCTGAATAACAATGTTTTTGTCAGTGTCTCAGTCACAGTGTCTTTTGTCTAAGTCACAATGTCCCTGTTAGTGTCTGAGCTACAATGTCCCTGTCCGTGTTACAGTGTCGTTTGCCAATGTCTGAGTTACAATATATATGTCAGTATCTGAGTCAAAATGTTTCCTTCATTGTCTGAATTACAATATATATGTAAGTATCTGAGTCAAAATATCTCCTTCAGTGTCTGAGTCAAAAAATTATCCTACAATGTCTGAATCAAAATGTCTCATCCAATGTATTAATTATAATGCCTCTAATGACTGGACCATAATGTCTCCTTCAGTGTATAAGTAAAAAGTGTCTTCAGCGTATTAGTCATAATGTCTTTTTCAGTGTATGAGTCAAAATGTTTTCCCCACATTTTAAGACACACTGTCTCCTTAAGTTCCCGAGTCATAATATATGCTTCCGTATCCGAGTCACAATGTCTCCATCGTCTCGTTCACTTTCAGCATTGCTTTTAGCATTTTTCCTAAAAGAAAACTGCACGTTGTTGTATAGCGCCTTAGATGTATGCAAAGTGTTTCTGGTGACACTGAAAATTTGTAAGAATATAGTACATATTGTATTTAGAAGCATCTCGTACATTATTATTTATCTGGAGAGTGAAAATTATTGACGATGCCGTTTTCTTGGATGGTTGGTGGCGTGCCCGTGGACAAATATAAGACCTATATACTGATTCGGATCATCTGAGATTAGTGACGTATTTGACTTTCCCCTCTTCTTTTCATTGGCGGCCGTCACAAAGTACAGTATAAGAGATAAATGAAAAGTCGGGTCGATCTACATGAATGAATCAGCACGTATGACTATCCACGGAGAGGGATTTGTTGGTGCTTAGATAATTGAAGCTCCTTTTAATGAGGCACACTCTTTCGTCAGTGGACACGAGTCCATTTTTATTATATTTGAGTCTTGCTGAAGTCGGATGTGTCAGATCGAAAGGCGTAGATATCAAAGCTAAGCTGTAAAAAAAAATGATACAATATATTTAGTTAACCGGACTACTCCTCGTTATCTGCTGGAGTTCGAGAACCAACGAGGAAGAAGAGAGCAGAGCGAATGGCGATTTAAAATATGGAAGGTTAAAGCTCAGATAACTGTTCCAATAACCCCCCCCCCCAATTATTAACATATTATTGGTTGGTTTGTACTGCGATGGCACATGTGGGGTTGTTTTGACTAGATCTGGAGATTTGGACCGTTGTCTGGGGTTATTTTGACAAAATTGTCCTTAATCGGGTGGGTTTGTTTTTTTAAAGGAAGTCTTAAATTGTAAATAAAAAACACCAACAGCCTCAAATAAATTATGAAAATTTGGCAATTATTTTTTTTAAGGTGTATTCGCTTCTCTTACAGAGACCCTGACATTATTTATATTGAATTATATAGTCTAGGGTTATCTGGGAAGGGGGGGGGGGTTTCCAGGGCAACTTGGAGTTATTTCTAAAACGTTATCGATAACACTGGGTTTGTAGGTAGCGGGCTTACATTTTAATGGTGAGGCTCATTTCTTTCAACTGAAGATGCGTTGTCACATATGTTTTTTTTAAATTTAGGGGAGCATTAATACAAAATTTAAAAAATTGAGATGTGACATTCTGTTAAATCAGAGGAGGGCAAATTAAGGTTACCAAGCCATTTATACTGGCCCTCCAGAATAATTTAAAATTAATACATGAACGTACACATGAGTTCGAAAATATCAGATCATTACAACCCAAATTTTAAAACCCAAAGCTAAGGGGAAACTATTTAGTCCAATCACTACCACTAATGTAACTAGCTAAAAGCAGAGTTGCTCGCCGCTAGTTTCGTTTAATATATAAAACTAGAGACTTCAAACATGGCAAATCCGACGGTGTAGTGCAGTGGTTGCCAAACTTTTCCCACCGACACTCTATATTTACATTTTGAAATGACCTTACGCCTCTTCCTCCCCCACCGTTAATTTTTATACCCCAATTTAATGCTATCACAAATTTTCATCGACATAATTCCTATAAACTACAGGTCAAACAGAACGTGCAGCGTGGCATAGGCCAAAAAAAGAAATATTTCGCTCTTTCGCCTTACGAGATTTTCATACGGTTATCGCCAAATAAGCTGTGGTTATAAAAAAATGTATATCTGAAAAATGTCATTATTTCTGTTAATTGTTCTTAAATATGTTAGTTCAAACATACCTTTACTTTTAACTGAAAAGCAACAATGCCTTTAGTGCATTATATTCACAAATTGATTTGCGCCCCTCACACATCTCAGTTGGGAACCACTGGTGCAGAGAAAGTTTTTGGCGCATGGTGACAGCCAATTACTTGCTCGTTCTTTGGAGCTTTGTTCGTTGACTCTCGCTGTCGTAAAAAAAGACTACTCAAGGCCTATAAGTGTGAGCTCTATCAACATCTAGGTTCTCGTGTTTTCAGACCCAATTTTAGAACCTGTTTCTAGATTATCCTGCATCTGGCAAGATTCTTCCAATTAGCTGATATCCCATTTGCACACGCCCTCTTAAAAAAGTAAGGGTCGCATATGTTGCTCTGTTGCAAGATGTCAATTTGCGTATACAGTCTATTATAAGAAACTCATATTACATTCGGCAAGTATGGTAACTTGCACTACATTGCAAAAAATCTGGGAATTTGTAAGCTATAGACCATTGTTTATTGAGTCATCCAAGAGATTCTAAATTTGCGTCTCAAACATCGCATTCAACCTTCCCTCTACAAAGCTTATAGTGCTCACGATTCATTAGCATACAATAGCATTTCGGATGCAACGAGACACGACTCACTTTCTAAAGTTATTTTGCAAGGAACAGTCGATGGTGGACGAAGAAGAGGCATACAAAGAAAATTCTGAATTGCCATCAAGAACTTGTCGGGGCGTGATCTTTTTATACTCCTCCGAATGGCTGACGATATAAATGTTTGGGGAGCTTTTTATCCTGATGTCTCGAGTGTGGCATCCTTGTGACCCTGACTGGTCTTATTATTAATAGGGTTTATACACAGCGATTTATGGTTTGTTTTTCTCACACCCAAAAGGATGTTCGTGGTAAATGGTTGCTGAAACCAGGCCAATCTGTTTCTATCTCTGAATCACATGAGATGCTGCAAGTGATAGTCGACTCGAAGTAATGAAACCAGTTCGCAGAACCAGGTTCATACATCCCGAAAGAGGTCGCCAGTGGATAGTAAATTCAAAGTAATGAAAAAATTTGCAAATTTGCCAGGTTCGTAGATATATCTGAAGTAATTTTAGAGTGCTTCTTTTCAATATATTACTAACATGAGTCTTGGCTCGATCTGAATACAAGCTCATAGATGGGGGGAGGGGGTAAGACAGTTGCCCCCTCCCCAACATCCCTAAAAAATAAAATTAGAAAATGGCGATTTTCCACAACAAGATCACCAACTTTCTCATGAAAAAAGGGAGACACGGAAAGGGGCTAATTACCATTTTTTTCAGGTAACCCCCCTCCCCCCTGAATATTCGGATATATATCTACGGCCCTGCCTGCATTGTCACAGTTGATTTGAATTATTTTTCAGTTTCAATTAAAAGCAAGCCAATATATAAGGGTTGGAGGGTGTGTTGTTGTTTTTAAACAGGCCACTGAAAATTTAACAAAAACCAGAAAATTAAGTAAATTCCCCTCACCGAAGACCCTATGGCCCTAATCATATTTTACAAAAATTGTCCCTTGTAGATCTGCTAGTCTATATTTGAATCTGCACATAGGCATATGCTGCATATGACTAGCAAATTGAAATGTGGGCACGTTCATTCTATTTATATAAGTGTGTAGTCACAAATAATATTATAGTGACATATTTCACCATATTTTGTAATTGCAGTGACAGTAATTGTATGATAACTAAAATACATTTCATATTTCCAACGCTGCTAAAGGTGTTTCAACAAAATATCAAACAATTTCTTAGAAAATGTGTTTCAAATGACAATTATGCAAAAACTAGTAATTAAACAGGATACTAATTTACGATGTGAACTTATTTTAAGTATAGGCCTACGTCCTATTTGTAAATTGTCACTATTCTTATTGTTATAGAGCAATGCACTCCCTTTAGCAGCTGTGCCAGGTAAGATTGTAAACAATGTATTAACAACCATCTAGACCAGGGGTCGGCAACCTTTTGCTAACTGTGTGCCAACTTAATGTTTCAAATTATTCCGAGTGCCAACATCACATATCAAGAAGAATGTGAAGAGTCCAGATTCATCACATGTGAAGAGTCTGCGTGCCACTTGAAATTGTGGCTTTTTACAAACCAAGTGTGGCACGCGTGCCATAGGTTGCAGACCCCTGATCTAGACTACATAAATAGCCATTACATGCATACAAACGCAACAAAAACATCTAGATCTAGATGTAACACATAGTAAGTGGTAACAATAATTTGTCCGGTTTTACATTTTGCAAATTGGCGACAGTAGTATTGCTCCCGGATTTCAATCTTGAAATTAGTTATAAACTCACGGGAACGTGATGAGACATTCCTCGATGACAAAAGACGTTCTTCAATGTACCGTGGAGGATACGTCCAGACAGGTGGGAAGAAGAAGACATTGCTGGATAATATCAAGAGCTGGACAGTGTGTGAAGTGTCCAAACTTATCAGGATAATAGACGCTAGAGAGGCGTGGAGATTTGTCTGCACCAAATATCTCATTATGACACCTCTACGACCCTGATGGTTGAGTTTTTAAAAATTATTATTGATCCCAGAAACTCTAAAATTATGGTTACCGCACATGGAAACATGTTATTTATTATATATATTTCATTGAAACAGTGTGCATGAACAATTGTATGCTATTACTTGATTACTAAAAAAAAAAAAAACAATGCAAAACAAAATAGGCCTACACAACAGACTATTTGAACGATGCGTTGCCTAGCAACGAATGGCTCATATTCGGTTCTTTGTTGTAAACAACTGCATGTTGCAATTGCACAATGTATTTGCCCTGAGGTACATAAATAAGCACTCCTAAGGGAGACATAAGTTTACACTGATAAAGAAAATTAAATGAGGTAGATATTAATTAGACCACACTGTTCATCACAGCTTTCTGTAGTAACAGAAGAAAATTTGCTGGCCCAATTAATTAATTATTCTTCATATAAAAATACTGGATAGTGAAGCATATTGATTTTATTGAACCTCATTGGACTTTGATGTCCGCTGGTTGAAAACGGCGCGCCTCTCCAAAAGAGAGGTAACTACTTCCTACCATTCTGAAAGGAGGAAAGTTTATATGCATGTTTATAAATTAGCATTGTAATCAATGTAATGTGATCATTGGCTGTGCCGTCAATTAATCGTTGTTTGTTGTCATGTTCTTTGTGGTCGTCTGTTTCTATTATTGTCTTTCCTATGCTTTCTAGCTGTAAGTTAAGGCGTTGCAGGATTGAATGACGATCGGTTTTCGAACTTTGGCACGGTTGATACAGTAATAATGTGGCCTGTTGGAACATTGGAAATTCCTTTAATCCACCTTCTTTGTCTTCCTGTGCCTCATGTTGTGTCCATTTTCATGTTTATTCTCTTGCTGCTGGTCAATAAAGATTCATTCTCTTTAAGTGACAGAAACTTTTCAGTCTCTGTTTTTCAATATATTTGATCAGAAATGTTGTTCCAACATTTCTTGTAATCTCTTAATTCCTCACATGATCTCTTCTTTTTCTGTTTGCCGTTTTTATCTTAGACATCTAATTTAACACGTAGTAAGCTTTCTCAATTGTTCTTTTGTCAGTGGCCATTTCTGACAATGTTAACACAATGTTGGTATGAAGATTTAACTTATCATCAGCCTTTAGGTTTCATCGGGATAGATTTGTGTTTCAAAATTGGTTAAGTTCTTTCTTTTTTATCATAAAGCCGAATTATGTGTATTTTTACTCTGTGATTCATAAAACTTTATTACCATATTTTTAATTTTTGCCTGTTGGATAATAGTTTTCCTACAATTGTGCCCTATTATTAACATTCATGCTAATACAGTTGTAGCACAGAGTTGGTAAACCTAGATATGAACAATAAAACGTAGAACCATTTTTAAAAATTTAATAAACACACATTTTCACATACATAAAAGAAGCAAAATGTGATACTGGTGAGCTTACGAGAAAAATTTTGATCTATGTTTCCTAATACGTGCTCCATCCCTCTCAGTGCAATGACATGCTTCTGTCTGCCAACAGTACTACTTGGAGCACATAATTCAACAGCTTCAAGCTAATGGCTAGGGTTCTCTGAAAAATCAATTTTGTAAATAAGCTGCTATGAGCCAGATTCTACACCACCAGCTCTTTATCACAAGGCAAACAGTTTAACCACTACACCAGAGAGATATAGATATACCCATGGCACATAGAAAAAAATAGCTTAATAGCTGACATCTCTTGGTGATCAAAACAATGTACTTCACATATTAGGTATACATTTGTCATTATACCTAGCCTTGTTACTATAAAAGTATGATTATAACCTAGCCCTGTTACTATAAAAATATGACTATAGCCTATTACTATACAAGTATGACTATAGCCTAATCTGTTACTGTAAAACTTATGTTCATTCTTTCAGGCATCAATTTTAATATGTTAAAAGAAATCAGTGATCAGCCTGTGACTATTAATTTTTCGAAAGAGTTTTCCTCATTGAATTTTATGGTGATATCAATTATCTCTGTTCTCTATTCCTGGCAAATATTTGTAACATGTTCTGCAAACATTTGTTTGTTTCATAGTTGCAGTCAACAACAGTTTTCATCTTTAGCTTTTATTAAAAAATAATTCTACCTTAGTTTGTTGTGTTATGTGAGAAATCTGAAGATCTTAAGTATTATGGTTGAGCCTGCAATATCCAACATCTTTCTGGTAGTTTTTAATGTTATTTTGCTTGTATATTCTCCTGATAAACCTTGCCAACTGATATGTTATGATTTTATTAGTTGATGTTGATTTTTGTTACCGTTTCTTTGCCCTTGTAAAGGTCTCATCATTGCAAGTTATGTTGTAATGAGATGCTTTCCAAAGTATAATGGCTCATAAAACATAGACAAAACATATGATGTTGACTGAACTGAGTCTATTTGAATCTTGTTTACCATCTGCCACAGTATTATATGGAACGTTTCTCTAAGATTATTGACATTTTATTTTGGAAAAGATCTTTTTCAATTGAATCTTCTGATAGCTCATTCACCAAAATATACAATGTCTCTCTGTTTCTGCCATTTTAATTATATATCTTTTTGCATCATAGAAAAATATAAACATTGAAAAAGTCTTTACTAGATGAAAAGGTTGCAATACTGAAATAGATAATAATGGTAAGAAAACTTCTAGATAGCAGGTTCATAACATTTCTGTGCTGCGACCCCAATTTTTTTAAGCAAAGTGATCAACAACAACAGAACTTTTTTTTAAAGTGCTAAAAAAATTGGTAAAAGAAAACAAACTGAAAAAAATATTTTTCTGTATCTGTAACTTAATATAATTTTACCTTACAACATACGTGATGCGATGATGAGAATCATAATTAGTAAGCAAGCTTTAAAACTCAGAGATGAGTTTTTGTTAATGCCAACCTCATTTTATTCTCAACATTTAAGCTGTTTCTTGTTTTGGTTTCCAAATGTAGAAGTGATGAAAATTCAATCTCACTAGGAACATAAAATGTAAAACTTGGTAGGCTACTCATATTTTATTGGTTATTATAAACTCTATATTCTATATATAAATTCTATATTAAAAACATTATTATTTCATTCAAGCTTTAAAACTGATAAAAAAGAATGCTTCTTTAAAATCAATATTTTTTAAATAGTTTAATGTTTCAGCCGGTGACCTCACAGGAAACCTTAAACGAATTCATTTGAGGTCTTGTCTCATCGTTGGGACATTGTGTCCTAAGGTTTATGATCTGTCACAGTGTATCAGCAGAGTAGTTAAAGGGAGTTGATTATTTATGATACTCAATACTCACAATGCTTCTTTCACCACCACTTTTATGTGTGCACATGAGTCCAGATACTATTTTGCTAATGATTTTTCAGTAAGATAAGAGATTTTTAAATACTATAATTGACAACTAGTATAAGCATAAATTGGGTGCAATCCCTGAGTGTTTTCACCACAGATCTAAGTCAATGTCAACCTGAGAAAAATTGCAAAACAAAATCATACAATGTTAAAGATGAAAAATATATACTTTACATGATCATACACTTTCATAGACTTGTGACCTTTCTATAATAACAAGACTTTCGACTATGTCACTACGAGAGGCTACTTTGAGATTTCTGTTGGTCACTTTCCATCTACAGTACTTTGTGTTTCCACCAATGAAACACTCAGAGTAGCCTTTCTACTTATTGTTAAAATATCATGGTTGACTAAACCTTCTTCTTCCCAGCAACATGTATGACATTTGTCAATCTGGACTTTTCTAGGATGTCTTTTTAACTGACTGTGAGGCTCAAATCTTTATTGAGGGTCAGACCTTTTATTCAACTCCTCTCCTTGAGGTATTATTTGATCACCTCACTCCTCTACATCTGGTAAGGACATCTGTTCATTTTGTGAAATAGTTTTTATCAGATTGTGTCAAATTCAATGCTATTTTCTTTCATTATCCATCAACTGTAATAATTTCTTGTGCATTTATTCTCAAAACTCCTACCATTTAACAGGATATAATCCAGAGAAAGAAAGGTGTCGTGGTTAACAGCAGTGCTGTAATACCCGTGACATTTCAACTCAACACATCCAATTCCAGGATTACACTTTTGAGAAATGTAATTTTTTTATAAGGATGAGGTAGCCAACCCTATGCTGCCCAACCCTCCTTACTTACTTCTTATGACATGCACAGCAGTAAGCAGTGTTATTCTTTGTTGGTATTGATTTTCTAACTTATTCTTTACTCAAAAACATGTATTTATTACCACCTCTTGTCATTTCCTACAGATTGTACCAAGGTGGCATCTGTTGGCCTATGTAAATTAAGCAATTCAAATTACTTTTCATTCACACAACTTAAGCTTATTACAACATGTGCAGATTACAGGATGTGGCAGCAGGTGCGGAATGGATAGGTCTACCCACAGATTTCGAAACTTGTTTGAGAGTAGTAATATCACTTAGCAGGGAATGCAGAGAATGGTGTCCCACAGCTGTGGAGAAAGAAGTGCAGGCTTTAATCAGTGAGAATACCAAAGAGGGGGATGGGATTATATACACTGATGGATCTGTAATTAGGCATGTTCGCAGTGCTTGGGCCTTTACAGCTCAGTGCGCAGGTAAAACGATCAAGGAGGAAAGTGGTGCCTTTGCGGTCACTACGAGTAGTATGACCATGGAGACTATGGCAGTGACCAAGGCATTTGAGTGGCTACGCACACAGAAGGTAACGCAGGTCTGCATCTTGAGTGACTCTATGAGTATGATTAAGAAGGTACAAGTGGGTCTCGTTCGCGAACAGTGGATTGAGGCCTTGAGAAATGCGAGCTTGAAAGCGGTTACATTTATTTTCGTGCCGGGACATGTGGGCATTCGAGGCAATGAAAGAGCGGAACAACTGGCATCGTGTGCGATTGTGGCACAGGGCGATGGGGCAATGGATCGCGCTGACGTTTTAAACTCCTTAAGAGATATAACACGTGAGAGTGAGACTAATGTGGATGATGATTCCTTTTCAATGGCTAGGATTAAAGATCAGGGATTGAAATGCGGTGTTGCTAGAGGTGAACATTTTGGAGGGCGCAGAAGAATGATGGTCAACCAGCATAGGACCGGTACTGTCAGCAGAAGTATAATGGCGGATACACTCAAGGAGAGATCGGAGCAACTATGGATGTGTCCAGTTTGCAGTGATGATGATCCGACGACTAACTAACTAACTAACTTAAGCTTAGGTGTGATATAGTGTTACACCAATATTTTTGACAAATGAAAAATCAAAGGTGATATGGTCAGCATTACATGTTACACATGGCAGCCTGCAAGTTTTTCCCCTCACAATATAACCTGTTAATGATATTTGACAGTGTAACCCTTACATCATTGAAAAAATCTTTTGTCACAATTTTCTAATTACCAGTAAAGCTTTTCCATGTAGTGTATTCTACTATAGATATACATATCATTTTATAATATTTGCAATAATGACAATCAGAGAGTGACTTCAATATAGTCTTGACAAATAGTATTTCAAGACAAATATTATCAGAAGAATTAAATAGATATTTTACTCATTAATTTGTGATTGCTCTATTGTGTAATTATATTGGGTAACACATTTTTGGGTGTCTCAGATGTTAGATTTATTCCTGGGTATATATTTGGCATTGCTTAATATAGATATACATATATAGGTTATGCATATTTTTGGCCATCTACAAATAGGCCTATATATATATATATATATATATATATATATATATATATATATATATATATATATATATATATTAATATAAAATAAGATACAGGAAAAATATATATACTAGAAAAAATTAAAAACTCTTCGAAAATGTGATTTGCTTTCATGCTTAAAATGTTTATGTTTATGTATGTAGGCATTTTTTTAAACTCAGAACTGGTGTAGGTGTTGAAGTTTGTGAAATCCCATTATTTTATTGATGTGATGTTTCTTTCACACTTTTCATGCTTCACACACAAAATAGCAAGTATATAAATTATGACTTTATTAAATGTTAAAATGTGTTGAAATTTGGCACACACACATTAATAATAAAGTTTAGCCAAGTAAAAGGCATTATCTGGTTGTTATCACAAGAAAGTTTGCTATTTTTTTTATTCCTTGACTGACGTTATATGAGCGATGCAAGCTGCTTGTAATGCTTGTCAGTGGAATGGTGACCAGATAAATTGCTAGACATTTCAGTTGTGACCAGTCCACTATAGTATGGCTGCACCAACGATTCCTGGCGACATTTGAAAGGGTATTTTCTGTAAAGTATTTGTTCTCAAACTCCTGTTGGGAACACTCTTGTAGCAGGACAATGATCCTTCTACATTTCCAGAAGGGTGTAGTCCAGAGAACAGTTATGTGTTGTGTGACTATTTTATTTGCACATGTGGTCCAACATATCCGATTTTGGTGGTATTTCTGTAATTTTATTTTTTGAATCTAATATTCAAGACATATTTTGCCACACAAAAACAAGTCAGAGGCTATTCTGGTCACTTCACAAATCAAAGATAAGAGTTTGTAAAAAGCCAGCTTGGATGACATTTACTATTAAAAATGTATAATGCACAGTGGGCTACAAAATATACTGCATTTAACTAGTTGGATACCCCTGTTCCATCACAATGTGATATATTCTACTGTAACAAATATTATGCTCTACTGTATCATGTTATACTCTGCTGTAACAAGTATCATACTATACCATAACATATTATACTCTCCTGTAACAAGTATTATACTCTATTGTAACAAGTGTTATAATACTCTGCAACAAGTAGTATACTCTTCTGTAACATGTATTATACTTTAATGTAACATGTGTTACTCTTTACTGTAGCAAGTATTATACTCTATAGCGTAGGTTCCTAAAGTGATCTATATGGACCATCTCCATCCCCAAAGGTCAATTTAGACTTACAGGTGGTCTATATTCATGTCAAAACACATTTGAAATGAATGTTTAGAAAAATTCATTATTAGGCAGGCAGAAGGGGGTCTTTGGACAGCAAAACATTTGGGAAGTGGTGTAGGGGGAAAATAGTGTGGGATTCACTGCTCAATAGTATCAAGTATTATACTCTACTGTAATGTGTGTTGTACTATGTTGTAACAAGTGTTATACTCTACTGTAACATGTATTATATTCTACTGTAACAAGTATTATACTCTACTGTAACGACTGTTATACTATACTGTAACAATTGTTGTACTATGCTGTAACAAGTGTTATACTCTACTGTAACATGTATTATATTCTACTGTAACATGTGTTATACTCAACTGTAACAAGCATTATAATCTACTGTAACATGTGTTTTACTCTACTGTAACAAATATTATAATCTACTGTAACCAGTATGATACTCTACTGTTAGATGTTGTAGACTTCACTGAAACAAGTATTATACTCTACTGTAACAAGTATCATAGTGTAACATGTGCTATACTCTGCTGCAACAAATATTATACTCTACAGTGACATGTATCATGTGCTACTGTAACAAGTATTATACTCTACTGTAACAAAACAAGTGTTATACTCTACTGTAACAGATATTATGCTCTACCCTAACAAGTATTATATTCTACTTTAGCAAGTGTTATACTCTACTGTAACAAATATTATACTCTACTCTAACAAGTATTATATTCCATTTTAACAAGTGTTATACTCTACTGTAACAAATATTATTCTCTTAGTTAGTTAGTTCTTTTTGTGTCAAGGGCAGCACATAAGGCAGAAGCCATGTTTCTCCATACTGTACAGTTTCGCTGCAACTTGTTATAGTTCTTGGGTGGTGTTAATACCCATTGCCATTGCCTCATTATTGATTGTTCTTTGTAGTGTTGTTCTGGGTCTTCCATGTTTTCATGTTGTTGTCGCAGACTATGACAGAGCTTGGTGAGTAAATCTATTCTCGTTTGATGTAACCACATGGCCTAAATACTGCCAACATCTTCTTCTAATAATAGTTATTGATTATTATCTTCTAATTATCTTCTAATGATTTATTGATTCACATGTGTCAGTTTTTCCAATCTATGTTCAGGATTGTTCATAGACATTTATTCTCAAAATTATCTAGTCTTTTTTTTCTATGGCTATATTGGATTTACAGCTTTCACATCCATATATTAGTACAGTGATCACACAGAAGTTGAAAAGTTTGATCTTGATATGTTACTTTAAGAGTTTCGTTTGCCAGATGTTAAATAATTTATTGAAGGCACTTGCTGCAAGCGCCATGCATGTCATTATTTCTTTTGTCGCATCTCCATAATTTGTCATTTTACATCCTAGGTAGGTAAAGTTTTCGACGCTGTCAATTTCTTGATTATTTAATTTCACAACTGTCATTTTGGTGAAATCTATGAATTTCATTTTCTTTGTATTAATCTGTAAGCCCGTTTGTTCTGTGATACTATGTATTTGAGTTATTTGTTCTTGAGCATGTGCATATTTTGTGCTCAGTAGTGTGATATCATCTGCAAAGTCAAGATCTACTAATGACTTGTTGACCCAGGTAATCCAGATTATACTCCACTGTAACAAATATTATACTATACTCGTACATATATTATACTCTACTGCAACAAGTACTATACTCTACTGTAACAAATGTTATATTCTACTGTGACAAGTGTTATGTTCTACTCTTACAAGCATTATACTCTACTGTAACAAATATTATACTATACTCGCACATATATTATACTCTTTGCAACAAGTGTTATACTCTACTGTAACAAATATTATACTCTACTCTAACAAGTATTATACTCTACTGCAACAAGTGTTATAGTCTACTGGAACAAATATTATACTCTACTGTAACAAATATTATACTCTACTGCAACAAGTATTATACTCTACTGTAATAAGTGTTATATTCTACTGTAACAAATATTATACTCTACTCTAACAAGCATTATACTCTACTGCAACAAGTGTTATACTCTACTGTAACAAATATTATACTCTACTGTAACAAGTGTTATTTTCTACTGTAACAAATATTATGCAATACCCTAACAAGTATTATACTCTACTGCAACAAGTATTATACTCTACTGTAACAAGTGTTATAAGCAACTGTAACATGTATTATACTCTAATATGTGTTGTACTCTACAGGAACATGTGTTATTCTCAACTGTGTTATAATGTACTATTACATATGTTATACTAAGACAATATTTGATATACTCTGATGTAACATTATACTTCAATGTTACCAGTGTTATGTTCTACCACAATATGTTATCTCTTCTGTAATATTTTTTACTCTACTGTAATTTGATATACTCTACCACAGCATGTAGTATACTCTAATATAAAATGTTACACTTTATTGTAAACATGGGTACACCCATGGGAACATGTTACAATCTACTGTACCAAGTGTTTACTTTACCACATTATGTGTTATACTCTATTGCAACAAGTGTTATGATCTACTGTAACATACTCTACTGTAATATTTTATATGCTGCTGTAATATTTTATACTCTACTGTAAGATGTTTTATTCTACTGTCAGATAATATAATTATACTGTACTGTAACATGTAAGCCTTATACATGCATGAAACTGTCTCTCACACTCAGAATATATGTGGGAATAGTCTGTGAGACATTAAGAAGCTCTTGCCTTTCCTCTAGCATATTTTTGTTGAGCAGTAGTATATTTCTAGCAGCTGCACCAATCTTGATTCTATCTGATATTTTATCCCATCAATGGATGTTGAGTATCTTATAGAGGTTGCTTAGGTTGAAGAAGTTCAGTCTCCTAGTGTGTCTGGGGCATATAGTCCATGTTTCAAAGGCATCAAGAAGTTATTGTATTACTGCTACTTGGTAAACTATGATTTGGTTGTAGTTATTATTTTCCTTCTGTTCCATTCATACATTCTAGAATCCGTCACACCAACACATGTTTCAAACTGGAGAGTGCTGGTTTCTGCCAAAATCTTGATGTCATTAACCACAGAACACTTACATGTAGGGCTTTTCAATGGCATTGATCATCATGGTGCCCATGATATTCAGGACACTGCATTAACTTCTTGCACCACTAAAGATAGAGCTAAGTACGCCCTTGAAAATCACAATTTATTTCAGTTTAGTACTCTTAAGTCATTTGATCTTAATACCAATCTTTCATTTATTTAGATTTGATGGGTGAAGCTTTTATTGTGTTGTTATTCATGTTGTTTTCAGGCATAGTTGTGTATTTCTGATAGTGTCATTATTTTTACTCTTTTTACTGTTTGTTCAATGCTTATCTTGTGTTTTCCTGAAAATGATCACAGTGTCTTGTATACTATTATGTGTATTTTTTAATACTTTATAGTATGGTAGTCTGTGAGTTTATTATAAAGCTGAGTGACTTTGTGTTTTACATAATCACCAGGATTATATGTGTACTACCTGATGATGTTCGTCTGTCGTGATCGACGATGACCAAAATAATAATAACATAAATAATAAAAATAATAAAAGTTAATAGTGCGTTTTTAAATGACTAGCAAGTCCAATGCACGCACAAAATGTTCTTTTACAGAATTGACAACAATAGAAGGTATCTGTGTGAGGTTGAGATGTTTTTTCTTTTCAATGTACTACCTACATTAAATGCATCAATACACAGTCCAACATACACTTTGCATAGTTCTCTAAATGTGACACTAGCATTAGCTATCCATTATTGACCTTGATATTTGTTTTCTTGTGTATTCATTCTCAAACTCCTGGGGACTAACAGAATGTGGTCAGGAGAACGAAATGTGTTATGACATGGTTAACAGATTTAATGCAGCATATGCGCCTTTCGGCCTGACACATCCAACTACAGATTACAGCTTGATATTAATGTCTCAAATATTTAGGAAAAGACATCCTTGTGTTTACCATATCAGAAGATCTTTTATATTTTAGAATATGTTAACTGTTAAAATATAGTTTTAGAAGTGAACATCTTATCTTTTAACATACAGTTTTACAAGTGAATATGTTAACTGATAACATACAGTTACAGTATTACAAGTTGATGCTAACTGTTAACATAATTTTAGAAGTGAATACAATATTTGTTAGCATACAGTTTCACAAATGAATATGTTAACTATTTACATGCAATTTTACAAGTGAATATGTTAACATACATTTTTACAAGTGAATATGTTAACTGTAAACATGCAGTTTTACAAGTGAATATTATCAAGTAATGCTTGAAACAAATGGTGCTTATAATATTAGAACAAAGAATATATTTATATAATTCACATTTAAGCATGCTGTCTGGTTAACACTAGCATAGCTTCTCAAATGATTGCAAGAAGATGCCAAGCACACCAGAGTGCTAGGGACTAGCGACACATAGCTAGTAACTGCACCTCAGGGTCAGCGAATCAAAGCTGACCAATACCCTAGGACACTTCCACGCAGTAGGTCTGGAAACAGGAGTACAGTAATGTAGCCTGGCCAAGTTCTAGGGAGCAAATAAGGAATGAAAATGCATCCACAAAAATAACCGTGCAGAAATTGGATATGTCAACCGAAAGGTGCAGTATCGCAGCAAAGCTGTAAATAGACATAACACCACAAATGTCCTTTTCAGGATGAACGACAAAGAATAAATGATTACACCACTGAAATTCATATTACCTTTAATTAACATAATAAACAAGACTGTCACTTTATGCTTAGCACAATGTCTTCATGTATGTTGTTGAGACATGGTCATATCCTCTTTGATGGTTGTCTGTAAAGAGTTTTTCTTGGTCTTCCTCTCCTTTTCTTGCCATCTGGTACCTATTTTAATACTTGTAGTGGCAATATTTTTTCATTCTTTCTAAGTGCATGTCCCACATAAATTCTCCATTTTCTTTGTATTATTGTAGAAACATATTGATGTTTGGTGTCATCTCTTATTTTCTTGTTTGACTTGAATTCTTACAAGCCAATAATTAAGAGTTTTCTAAGAAATATATGTTCAAATGAATTTAACTTTTTCCTCCCGTACTTTTGTTACTTTCTAGCTTTCACAACCTTATGTTAATACTGATATTACATTGAGTTAAACAATTGTAGGCTGGTATATTTACTTATTGTCTTTTATTTCCAGATGCTTGTTTGGTGGTTGGATTCCACAGAAATTCTCATAGAAATGTCTTTTACTGTAATCCCATCGTGTATCATGTTGATACCCAAATAGGAAACCTGATCAATTTTCTGAATTGTTTCTCTGTTAAGAGTGATATTAAAATTTAAGTTATGTATTTAAAGTTAATTATCTTAGTCTTGGAAGTGGTAACTTGAAGGCCTATTGTTCTGAACAATGGACAAAGCCGGTTTAACATTTAATTTTCCTTATCAGAAGTTGGACTTGACCAATACAAAGTAGTCTGTAAAATCAAGATCACTAAGAGTTCTATAATCTGTCCATTTTATACCAAAGTGTTCATTTTGGGTGTAGTTTTTCGTAATCCATCTTAGCCAAGCTAAAAAGTAAATATGACATAATGCTGCCTGGTTTTACTCCTATTTCTATGTAAAACTTCATTTTTTTCCTCATTCTAACACATTTTGAGTTGTCATAGAAAACTAGATTTAGATATCTAGTTGAAAAGCCATATTTGGCAAGAATTTTCCAGAGTGCCAGATGGTGCAGACTATCAAATACCTTTTGGAAATCAATACATTTTATACAGTCAAGTCCCATTATAACAGCGTGGTCCGGACCAATGAAATATGCATGTAATAACAAAAATATATCTGCTGTATACAGTACAAACAATAAAGAATAAATATAATTTTCAAAAGGGTTTTTTCAAAAGTGTTGTTAATAGGAAAAACTGTTATACAAGGATGCACTATAGAGGGATTCTACTGTAATGTTTAGGGATTTCATTTCTACAGATTCTTCAATAATTTTTATAATTAGACCTTATACAGGCTGACATTTTGTAGTTTGTTGCAGATTATACTTGCAACCATGACTGATGAAAATACAACAAGAAACAAGGTTAGATGAAAACATTAGATGGTTAACTTCTTATGTCTAGTAAACAGTCACTAAAACTAACCCATTGTGCTGGTAAACAGATATAATCTCTACTTCTATAGTGACTTATATGATACGACAGATCAAGAAAACACAAATAAAGAGTTAAAAAATAATCTATAAAGAGAAGTAATTCATTTTTACATAAATGTCTGATTTCATTCTTTACTGCCACTTCCACAAACATAGTATGAAATATTTTACAATTTCAGGGCAATTTAACTGGTTAAATCTTAATTTCTTATCTCCGCTGTCATTTTTTTATTGTATCTCTCACTTTTCTCCCTCTCACTTTCATAGCTGCGTAAATTGTATGAACTGTGAGCAGTTTTCCATCATATATTTTTTCTGTTCATCCAGAATTTCAGCTACAGATTTTTTAATATCCTCATTTCTGCATCAGCAAAATATGTTCAGAAACATTTGGTATTTTATATTTAACCATTGGCTACTTAATTTTCATTTCTTGATCAGGCACCATCAACACTGCATAAAAAGCATTCTCATAATGTCTCTGCTTAACATTCCTTTATTCATTAAAAAATATATAGGGTTAGGGTTAGACCTAATCTCAGTGTTTCAGTCACTAGTTGATTATGAATTTTTATCTTTCCAGACAGAGCACACTTCCTCCCATCTTCCCTGATCACTCCTATTTCTTATAAATTTTGTTTGTATATGTAAGTTGTCTCTTTCAACATCCTCTTCATCATTTTGTAGTGTATTCATGACCCTGTTTTTTCTCATCAATTTCTCATCCACTATATCTTGAATCAAAAATGAATAAGCTTTTTCAATACCTGACTACTCTACATAACCTTGATAGTAGATCCATGTCATACTATGGACGTTGTTGAGAAGAGTAACCCACTCCTTTCTATCATGCACTTTAAAAAAATCTTGCGCAGCATTTACTTAATATATATATATATATAGGACATATAAATATATTTTAAAGAATAAAAATATTTTTCCCAAAAATAGGTATGTAGGTATTAAAATCAAAGGTTTAATATAAACAAAACTGTAGCTTAAATTTATTCGCTATAAAACTTTGTGTGAAGAGTTTGATTTTGAAATTGGAGTGCCAATATGTGCTGTATGACCATGCAGAAATGAAACTTAGAGGGTTCATTGGGTGACAATATAGGCCCTATCCTAGATTGAAGAAGTACAAAATATCAAATATTTTGGGTTGCGAAATATTTTTTTACGTTATTGTGATTTTACATTAGTAGTTTTGCTATGAACATAATCATCATTGCAGACATGACAAATCTATATATCCCTTGGAATATATCTGCAAATATACAATGAGTGATAGTTCTAGCCAAAAGGCCTCTCTGCACTTCTTAACAGTAAAACATACAGTCTTGAAATTTGTATATATTTTTTAAGATAGTTCGAGTTCACACATCTATAGGTGCAATAATGTTCCCTTGAGTATATCACAAATATACAATAATTGATAGTTCCAGTTCTCTGTTGTTTGAGGAACATTCTTCTCTTCTAAGCACATACAGATTTTAATATCTGGTGACGCTCAACTTTTATTCTGGACATGAAAAAGGAATTATCACTCTCATCCATTAAATTTATCAGTCCTGTTTCTCATAAGAGTTTAATATATCAGCCATTGCTCTATCACCAAAAAATAGTGGCAACCATTGAAGATGAATGTGCCGGGCCATTAGCGTAAATAAAACAGTTAACACATTTCCATTCCTGCTGGAAAAATCTAGTAAGGCCATTGTCCTGCTACAAGAGAGATCCAGTTGGAGTTTGAGAATGAATGCTGAAGAAGAAGAAGAATATAGTGGCAGAACACATCCCATATGCTTTATCATTGCCTCAAACAACTGAATTGAATGATTGAAGATTGAATGTGACTCCTTTTAACATGAACCTCCAAATTTCCTCAAACATCTGTTCATGAACATAACCTGCTTGTATTTTTTCTGATTATGTATTTTTTTTATTATATATTTTTCTGATCATACACACTGAACCACTGTAAATGCACACATGAATTGTTTTCTGTATCCCCATTCAGTTCCATCCTACACATGTTTAACTTTGTCAGTGCTATTTCTTGTAGAAGGTTTGTGCTCAGCACAACAGTTTTTAAGTTGGACAGTCCAGTAAGCATTGCATAGCTCATACCCCTTGTTCACCCACAAATGATCTTCATATCCTCATTCTGAATTTTATTCCATCTTTTAAGTCAGCATCCATCTGTCAGTAATGCCAATGAATTTTTTAAAAATATTTAGCTGCCAATCGATGTAAATGTAATGACCCAAACTATTTTTTTAACTGACTTTTTTACCAAAAGAATAGAGTAAAATAACTTCATTATGACAGTAGGCCTACAAAGAGAACAACAATTTCTGTCTTATACTGTTATTTTTTCACATAATCAGAAATTTACTGTTTCTAGAAAATAATTGTAGCATTTTAAGCACTGTACAAATGTGCCAATGAAAGTCTGCTGCCATAAGCTTATACTGTTAAAATAAAAATAAAATTATTACTTATAAAACAAAAAGCTGAAATATATCTATATATAGCTAATGAATGTGTAAACAAATAATACAAATATTTGCAATGTGTCTTTACTATAAACTATTATAGCTGCCAGTTAAAATTAATGGTGATTATAGTAGTATATTTTTTTGGAAACACAAATTTATCCTGATGGAAACCAAATGGCATATCATAAATTCAATCTTCATATCAACGCTATCAATGTCAGACATGGACACTAACAATAGGAGCAGAGAGAAAGTTTACTAAATGTGAAATGAGTTGTCTAAGAAAAGCAGCAAACAGAGAAAGAAGAGATCATGTGAAGAATGAAAAGATTACAAGAACTGTTGGAACAACATCAGTGGTCAAATATATTGAAAAACAGAGACTTAAATGGTTTGCCCTTTTAATGAAAATGAACCCTTATTGGCCAGCAGCAAGAGTATACAAAATGAAAATTTAAACAGTAAGATATAAAGGAACGCCAAGAAGAAGGTGGATTAAATGAGTTACAAGCATTCTGAGATTTCACAATATTACTACATATCAAGTGACCAAATGTGCTATAGTCCAAAAACCGATAATCATTCCAATCGTCGATGCCTTACAGCAAAAGTACAGATAAGATGATAGATAGATAGTAGTAGTTTTAGACAAATATTCTTGGAGCATGTCCTGTAAAGGATGTTGCTTTTCAACTATTCTTGAATTTTGATGTGTTACTAATACATTCAATTGTATCACCAGTACTATGCGGAAGGTCAGCTTTTGAACCATGGGTAATACAACTACTCATCGACCACCAAGTTGACTGATTTAGTCACGGAGCAGATTTAAAAGAGGTTACTGTGTAAATGAATAATTTAGCAAGGCATACATCACTGATTGACTGGTTCTATTCTTTCAAAATTTGATCATTGTAAAGAACAGCAAATTCATTTGACCTTACTAGATATCCACTTTTCATTAATGCTGTATATTGTATCCAGGATTGTTTTTGTGGTGGTCTCTGGAGTGGTGGTTAGACTTTAAGGGTGGTTCACTTTATGTTCAAGAGGTCACAAGTTAGAATTCCTCTTGCGATGTCTTGTTTACAAAGTGAACTTTTTCGGGGATCCTTGGGGTTTACAACAGCTATGCAGTTACGTGTTATGCATGGTATTTTTGGCAGGCTGTATGCCTATTCACTGAGAAAGACAGTACATGTGAGGTAACCCAAGTACAAGTAAGTCAATCCTCTATGCATTTTCAACCCTTTTAAGTATTATTTGTTTTGATCCCAAGGAATCCCCATCGAGGCCAATTCCATAGAGGCTGGAAACTAAGATTGTTTGGGTCATCTCCTACATTGAGTATGACCAATCCTACCCAAGGCAAACAAGCACACATGCTGAAGTCTGAGATACCAAGCCAAGAGGTGCACTAGCAACAATGGCATCACATAACATGAATAGATAATATGTCTTCACAATAACAACAAACACCCCCAGGAACTATGAGTAATTAAACTCCTGTTTCCTATGTGTAATTAGGGAGATGGTGAATTCCCCAGATATTTTTTTAATATCCAGAAGAATTCAATTCTCAGTGACATGAACTGCTTTGAGAAGAAGCCTGCTACTCAGAGGGGCTGTATTTTATGGATTATATATAACACATTCTTATTGATTGATTGCCATATCTACAAATTGTATTTGCTGATGATTTTGGCTTTATAGAAGAATGTTAAGAACACAATGGACTGATAAAAAGTGTAATGAAGATATCTTGAAGCAGGCTAATTCAAAAAGAGAGCTGCTTACGTATCAGAAAGAGAATCCACATTTTTTTAACACATCATGAGAAGAAGAAAGATGGAGCACATTGTCATAATAGTCAAGTTGCAAAATAGTAGGGGAAGACCAAGACAGAATATGCTTGACAGCCTAGCATTGTGGCATGGGAGAACATTGGTTTAAGAAATTATTGACAGCACACAAAATGGAAGGCTGTGGAGAGACATGATAACCAATGCCACACGCCATGGATTATAAGAAGAAGAAGAAGATGAATTTGATCTTATAGCTTGATCAGAACATGAACTATAGGATTTCATATTAAAATTGGAAAAAGTTACCGGCATGTATGGAATGGAAATAAACATAGAAAAGAGCAAGATTTTGGTTAACAGCAATACATATAGGTGCAAACCAACCTCATTGTGCATGAACATAAACTTGAAGAAGTTAAAACTCAAATATCTTGAGATCTTGCATAAGGCTATGCAGTGATGGAAATTCAGCTAACCTCAAAGGCAAAAAATGGAGTAGAATTTGCACTTAGATTTTCCATAATAACTGTTAGATATTATGTCCTAATTTAGAAGTCATGGTTTGACTACACAAAAATATTTGGTTTGATCACGACCTCTATTAATATCTATGATCACAACTCTGATGTAACCAAATTAGATTAACGTCCACAGTTCAAAGGTGAATTTATCACCAAAATAGGTATATTTGTAATTTCTCTTGCTTAGACTTTCAAGCTAATCCTACTGCAACTTTTTGTAAATAATGATTTAAGATTTAAAACTTAAATCCATTAATATACTGACATATTCTTAAGTAAATTTGTGAGTTTTCATCTTATAAGATTAGTAATATTTCTATATTGCTATGAGGATATAGAAGCTAAAAATAACACAATATATGAACAAAGTAAACTACGAGTATAAGCAAACACATTTTGATAAGAGATACAAAAGTGTATATGTTTACTGAAACATAAAACAAATTGGAGATAAACATAAACATACAGTGAGAGAAACTACAACAAGTAAAACAGTATCAATATCTTGGACACATAGTCACAAATGATGGCAGATGTGAAATAGAAGTTAAAAGGAGAATAGCAATGGCTAAAAGTACCTTCAATGGCATGAGGAAATTATTAATATCTAAACAAATTACAAACAAGTCAAAAATGAGAATTATAAAATGCTACATCTATTCCATATTAATGTATGGCTCAGAAACATGGACACTAAATAAACAATTAGAAGACAAAATTGATGCCTTTGAGATGTGGGTATATAGAAGAATAGGGAGAACATCATGGAAAGAGAAGAAAACAAATAAAGAGGTGCTAAAGACACTTAATATGAAGAAAGAACTACTAAGAGAAATAAAGATCAGGCAAATAAAATACTTTGGACACATTAAAAGACATGACACTCTATTGAAGACCTTACTTGAGGGTAAAGTCAAAGGAAGCGAGCAAGAGGTAGGCAGAGATACAAGTGGGAGAGTAACATTACATGATGTACAGGTTATAGTCTAGCAGAGTGCACCACCAAGACAAGAGACAGGAGATGTTGGAGATATGTTGCAGCCAACCTTCGTTGCGGAGACGGCACTTGATGATGATGATGAAAACAAATAAGATTGTATCATGAACACCACATAATTTGTGTGTGTTATTCACTACTGTCTTTTTCCTCCTTCTGCGCTCATTCTAAAATTCCAGCAGATTAGCCGGATGTGGTCCAAAGAATGGAAAGTACTACTGTCAATATTATTATTATAACACAAAAGATGAAATAGGAAAGCTAATGCTGTCTTTGACTTTCTTAACTTATACATGCTTTTGGCTACCAAATATTGATTAGTTTGATATGAATAAGTACAAGTAGTATCCCCCTTGGATATATTACAAATATTAGTAGTTTTTGTTATCAGAATCTAAAACAGATAGTTTTCTTCTTCTACATTTCTCAAACTCCTGTAGATTAACCTAGATGTAGTCTAGAGAACGGAATGTAGTGTGTCATGGTTTACAGTTTAGCTGCAATATCTGCACCATTCAGCCTGATACATCCAACCTAAGCATGACTTCTGAGTAACTTTGACCCTATATGGGATGGGACAGCCAACTCCACCAATAAACCTTTTTAGTCACCTCATATTAGATACATGGAAGACAAACAGTATTGCTATTCTTTGCTCCCCTTTCAAGCTTTGGCACCATATAGTCAAGGGACAGTTTTAAATGTAGAGTAATTACCTGCAAAAATTGCTTATTTCTAATCAATAAATACAGCACAATCAAAATTGATAAACATACATGAAGCAATGTAATATTAACAACAATACAAATGACTTTAGTCAAAACTAAAGAAACTATGAACTAAAGCTGCAAATCCATTTGAGTTTTACTAAAAGGACATTTTTGATGTGTTCATTATCTCCTATATCAGGTGTTCTCAAACTGGTGATCTTGTAAGGACATATGACCACATGATGCAAGTTAAAAAGTGCTTGCGAGCACTAACAATTACATGTGGGCAGTGCTTGCTGTCTAAAGTTGTTGAGAACCCTTACCCTATATCATATTGTCTCTGATTGTATCTTATTTCAAAGTTCTTAAAGTGATGGGTTTACATCAATTTTTATTTTTAACTAATTATCTTTAGCAAGCTGCTAAAACAGTCAGTTAAGAAGACATCTACTACTGGTAAGCAGTTAAAACAGCCAGTTAAACATACCTCTTCTGTTGGTAAGCACATTAAAACTTATATTTTTATAGTTAATTCTCAATTCTGGATTTTTTTTATTTTAAAGAGTTACCTGGTAAAACATTTGTTTAAGAACTTCTTACGGTGAGGTACCGTCTTTCAACCATTCATAATAGTTCAGTTTGGTTATATCAGAGCTTTATACCATAAAAATAAGGGAGGATATAGCTGTGCAAAATTTAGCAAAACATTTATAACTGTAAATAAGCTTCACAAAAACATTTTTCTCAAGTTTTCTCAAAAACATTCCATTTGCATTAATTTTATTTTTGACTTTGTCTAACAGTAGAACTGTGACACTCAAATTTTGGAGGTGAAGGTTTATCACTTTCTTCAAAACCTGCAGAGCTAACTCATGGCAATCAATGACTCATATTACTTTAATAATAGTTTAATTTTGTATCTCATTATGAGTCCATTCTGTCCTTATTGTTTGCTAAAATAGAATCAGTCATTTTAGAACTCTGTATCACCAGCTACGTAACTCATTTTGAAGTTTTCAATGAAAATAAAATGCACTAAATTATCAATACTTCAAACAGAGTTCAATCAATCTGATCATGGGCAACATCATAACGACCTTTTAATACAGATAATGTACTACATGAAGTTTATACACATCAGGTCTGCAAAATTCACCAAGAAAAAAGTCATACTTACATATGACAAAAGTTATTCATAGAATGAGATTGTGTGTTTTTGTAAATTATGTCATCAGTGATAGCAAAGGTATTAATGTTGATCTCAATACATAATTTAGTGGAAACCATGTGCACTACATCCAGTGATTTCATGGATAAAAAAGTTCATTTTCACTTCCTTCTAGGGAATATAAATCTTCTTTAAACTAACAAGTGTACATTTTTTGATGCAATAACACATACTATACTTTCAGTTTGTGATTACTGGTAAATGTTACAAACGTCTAAAGAGATTTTCAAGAATACATCTAAAGTGATCCTTTTGGCATTGTGGTTAACTCTTTGTCTTTGTACAGTTTTCCTGCTATGCCAAACACGATAGTAAATTCATATTAAAATGTAGATTTGAGCGGCTTTTCGGCATAGTGGGTCTCCAAAATGTAGATATTAGCAGCTTGGTGGACATAGAGAGTTAATCTATTTATGATATGCTCAAGAACTCACATGTTTGATCCCAGTGCATTTTTTCTGATATCCCCAGGAATTCAAGTGTGAAACTACAGAGTTATGTGTTATGAGTGGTACTCAGGTTGCCCACCATTTCGTTAATATGGATATGTACATATTACATACATTTAAATCAGAGTATGTTAAAGTCAATCCTCTATGTCTTTTGAGCGCCCAGTATAAACCTATATGAACTTTCTTTCTTTTTACTTATTGTAGACTCATCACAATTATACATAGTCAGAAATATGAAAAATGCAGAAATCTAAAAAATGTACAGAACAAACCATCAGTATTTAAAGACAATAGCAAAAACCTTTTACCAAAATCTTAACAATATATTATGCACAAGAGAGAAATTAAATGGGCAACTGCAAATGTCATAGGCCTATCTTTTTTTTTTATACAGTTCTACAGATAATAAGTATCTTTGAGGCTGTCCATAAATTACATCAACAATTAGGAAGTGGTGGAGAGGGGATGGCAAGTTGACATAAACAGCACTAGTTTTTATACAGCAAAGTCTTTGAATTTAATTTTTTTCCTAAAAATCGTAAAAACATTATGCAGTTCTTTATTTTCTAATATCTGTGAAAAATGGGGGAGAATTTTTTTTGGGGGGGGGGGATTTAGTGGAGAGGTACAAAATTGTTGACATAGACTAATTTATAAATAGTTTATAACATCCCCTTTCAGAAAAACTGAATATATTTTACTGCAACAAAACTGAAACTTGTAGAAAGGCAAAGTGTTAAGGGATATGGTCTTCAGCTGTTCTAAGTCACATGGTCAAATATTTCTTTGCCATAAATGCCATTTGGGCATCTAATTAATGAAACATCTTGAGCTCCTCTGATGTAATATGTATATTTTTAATGGCACACTGGGATTCTGCACCCTGTAGCTGTTTCTACAAATGACTAGACTAATCAGTATTTTATTTGTAAATGTAAACCACATGCAACAACATATAACAAGCAACATTGGTAAATTTAACAACCAAGGTAATACTATTGAAAAAACACAGTTACAAATAAAAAGTTACAGGATACAATTAATTATTTACAGGACAAAAGTTTGGAATAATTTCTTTAAAATAGGTTATGTATAGAAAAAATCATTACAAAATCAAGAAAATATGAAAAAGACAAAACACAAACTGCATGTAAACAAATATTACTTTTATAAAAAGAATGTAGAATCAATTAACTTCATTAAAACATGGACACACAAAAATCATTTTCAACCAATAAGAAACCCATGAAACAAAACTCATATGCAATTTATGTACAAAATAAATGGTTTGATGCTGAAGTCATTCAATTGTGAAAAATAAGGATAATGATGAAGAGCTTCAAACTGAGACATAATAAAATAACAGAGAGAAAAAATGGAACTGAAAATAGGGCCTAATTTATGTTATGAAAATAGGGCATAATTTATGTTATGAAAATAGGGCCTAATTTATGTTATGAAAATAGGGCCTAATTTATGTTATGAAAATAGGGCATAATTTATATTATATTTTTTTTTTAATTTAAAAAGAGACATACAACAACTCATCTTCCATATTAGAAAGGGATATTTATGGTCCAGCTCTGTTTGAAATATTTAATATTAAAATGTTTAGCACAAAATATATTCACTGCTGTTTCATTAATAATTTTAACAAATATTTTTATTTCAGTTCTTAAATAATTATATCATGTAGTTTCTCATCATTCAGTGCTAAAAATATCATTTTATATATTGTAGGATATCTATATTTGTATTAGTTTACCTCAGTATTATTTCTTTTTCTTCTTCATGTAGTGGTTTGATGCTGTTCTATCTTTGTAATTAATTTGTATCTTGCTAGTTGTGCTTGTTAAAAGTTTTCTGGTAGAAAAATCCAATTAAGCTTACTTTATTATTACATAGAGCCGATTTAAAAAACTTTTTGTTACTTGGTGTTTGGGAGAAATTACCTTTGATATAATGAAGCAATAAAGATTCCTTTAAACAAAATATTTGTAACACAATGGACATTTTTTTTCACTTTTTCAACTTAAGTAACTAACTACTATGTACAGACATATATATAATTTGACATCTTTGTATTAGAATTTTAACTTGAAGAAATCTCGTTTATTACACAGCATTCGCTGAAATAGGGGTCCTATCCTTTTTTTTGTATGAAATATTGCTAATATATTTCATCAAATGTTAGTACAGGTAGTTTCTTTTAAGACGTGTTCAAACTCATCACCAACATTTTTAGATACTTTGCAACAAATAGGCCTATTTTATATTGCTCAAAAAGCATTAAAAATCGTAATAAAAGGAATCCAACTACTTTTCTAAATTATCTTTTCTTTGTTTTGCTGGGCCAATGTTAATTAAAAAATAATAGACAAAAAAATAATGAAAGAGGGAAAAATTAAAGTAGGTAAACTTATTATAACTACAGGAATTCACTTACATAATTCCGCTGAGAAATAAAGATGATATGTTTGACTAAGATAACCATTCCAACAGATGTCCATATGAGGTAGATTATGGTTTCAGTTGACATGTGGCAATAATTACCATAGTAAATATACATTTTTGTCATGGCACATATTCTAGAATTACCATAATTACTTTTTAATTTCATTTATGTGAGAAATACAAGCAATATTGATATATTTCTAGTGATGTGTCCACAACTTAGAACTACCCACATACATACATTAACATTAGAAAATCTTTTGATTAAATTTGAACAAATAAATCAAATGTAACAAGAATAAGTTGCAAGTGATGTTTCAAAACTCCATATTTTTCTCATTGTTGTAGTTGTTATGACGAACCGCTGCAGACAGTTGCAAATCAGCTGCCAGAAAAAATTTACATAAACTATCATTCTACTCCTTTGCAGTAAAAAATCTTCAAAATCTGTAATCTGAGGGGAAAAGGGTAGCAATTATTATTCTGAAACATTACAAAATAACCAAAAAATTAACCAATCGAAGCACCTACTATTTAACAATTTATGAAAAGACATTACAAAAACTATCTGGAATAGTTACAAAAATTGAAAAAAACACACTTCTGCATTTAATAATGTATATTCATCCAAAAAAAAATTAAAAATATTCCATTAAAAACAGTGCAATATACAATATTATTGATACACCCAAATGACATTTAACTGGCAAATTAATCAAGTACAATAACACTAATAAAACACAATACAACAACAACATAAGTCAAAGATTGTCATGTTTTCAGTTCTAAATACATGGCAAGTATTTTGTTCTATTAAAAATTGTAGAAAATATTGAAATATGATACTTTTGAGATTTTTCATGTTTCAATATTTGTAACATCTTGTTATACAAAGATGACTAGGAAAATAATCATACCCACAACTCTCATTAAACATAGGCCTAAAGGTGATTTATAATTTTATCTTTGAAGTTAATATAAAATAAAAGAAAATTTGGTTTAGAATTATCCAAACTTTTTTGCTATAGCAATTTATTCTGGCTAGACTTGAAAGTAATCACCAGATTTAGCAATCATTATGTGGTGTCGGCAAATTATTCGTCAAGCAAATAATTCCTTTATATTATTTTTTTTCCAACAAGCATAAGCATTATAATTTTTTATTTCATTTACTGTGGTTTTAATTTTATTTATGTCAAATACAAGGTGCATTGCTTATGTGATTCATTAATGTGTTGCAATATGGAACATTTCAATCTTGGAATGCAAGCCTATAAAATTTAAATTTTGACGTGCCATTCACAACTCGACTAAAGATACAAGACCTTCCATCTGACTACCTTTACTGTTTGACCTATGCGGATCCAAGCTCTCTATTGATCACTGCGTATATTTTGTGTTGCCATACAATGAAAAGTACAGATAAGCCAAGGTCAAAACTGTTGCAAGGTAGTTTTTTTAACATGTTATCTCCTGCATGCAGCTAAAACCATTATTTTTATAGTTGTCTAAATACGTTCAGCAGGGAAAGAAAACATTACGTAGAAAAATAATTAAAGCATTCATTCTCAAACTCCCACCAGAACTCTCATGTAGAAGAACAATGGTTCTACAAAATTTCCAGCAGGATGTAATCTAGAGAACAGATATGCATTTTGTTGCCATTTTATTTGCATCAGTTGCCGGCAAACTCCAATTTTTGAATTATTTTTAAATATTATTCTGCATTTTCTTTCTGTTTATTATAATATGTTTGTTCTGACGAAGATCTTAGATCGAAATATCAGTTGTTTTCATCCTTACTTTCTTTATTGTAATTCTTTCTATTATCTTTTTTTATTAATAGATGTAGGTTATGTAATACAAAGTTACTTATTATTAACAATATTTACTTCCTCGACGGTTGTAAGGTCATGTTTCTTTGATCGACTGTGTCTGATTATGTGAATCAAACTAAACGCCTTGTATTAACAATATAATTATACTCAGGAGTAAATTATACAAATGTAAATATGTATGATGTATAAAACTAAAACAACATTAAATGCACACATTTTATTATAAGAAACACACAAAAAACATGATAAACATAAAATGCTGTAAAAATCAAGCAAGTTAACATTGAGGTGTTCCTAGTCAACCAGTGAGGTAGCTTATGGAATATATCAAGGAATCATATGAGGTTTCTTTGTTTTCAGGTAAAAATAATTGGTCTCTTAAAAACAAAACTGAACTAAAAAATAAAGAAAACAACTTGTACAGTGTTATAATAAAGAACATCTTTCCCATGCAAGCTTAAAGTGACACATAAGACAGAAATAGTATTAACTATTTCTGCACATCACCCTGTCTCTTTACAAATAAAAATAAAAATGTTGATTTAACCATCTTTATCCAAACTAAAGATACACATTATTAATGATAGGCTTATGTCTCTATTCTAGTTCTTCATGTCATTGCATGTTGGTAATTTTCTTGTTTTGTTTTAAACTAATTCCATATTCTTAGGATTATTCAAAAGTCATGTTTCATGGTTCTATAGGGTGTCTATAAAGTTGCTGTGCACTGAATTTCTAAATAAATATATGTACTCAATATGATATCATTGAAGCTTATGTATTTCCATAGTCTAGTTTACAATGTAACTCAGCAGATTATTGTTCACTGCAGAGTTAACATGTATTCACTTAGCTGGCCAAGAATGGTGCAAACTGGTGAATAAAAAGTATTTGTGGTGAAACAAATGTTTAGAAATGGAGGTAAATATACAGAAGATGTTAATATTATATGTGTGCAGACTTTGCTTGATGCACAATTGCCTATGTGCTGTAGAAATAACTTTATTGTGCAACTGTGCTACAAGCCACTTTGCACAAAACGAAATTGACATGAGCAGTTGTGTTTTATTAAAAAATGTAGCTTCAATGACATCACACAGGTGCACACTGAATACCCACAATTCATGTGATGTAGTGTCACCAGCAATGTAAATGAGTGCACAAAGACTTTATAGACATCCTGTACAATTCCTTCATACTGTTATGTGACCCTGCATTATCTGAGTATTGTTTAAATGTCACACTGTTTTCTATTATAAAGTATAATAGAACATGTGATTCTGGGAAAAACTGTAAGCATTTGAAGGACACAAGCGAGGTGTCCTGAAAAAAACAGCAAGAATAACAAGACTGTGGCCTGCATGTTATAAGAAGTGACTAAGAAGTTTTTGGGGGTGAAGTTGGCTACCCAATTCCATAGGCAGGGCCGGCCCTAACAATTGCGGGGCCCAACGCGAAACGGATTGCGTGGGGCCCAGTCTGGGTAGGGAAGAGGATAATAAAATAAATTCTAATATTAATTTATGGGCCTATGAAGTGCGGGGCCCACTCTGGCCGCATAGGTTGCAATGGTCTAAGACCGGCCCTTTCCATAGGTTAAGGTGACACTGAAGCAATACTGAAGTCAGATATATCGGGCTAAAAGGCGTAGATATCGCAGACAAGCTGTAGACAGTGCAGGAGAGAAACAGTAAATCAATTACATAATTGATTGGAAGAAATTAGTTCAAAAATAGTCATAGTATAATAATTGATAATGAAAAATCTTATGATAAACAGAAATTAAAATGCCTGGTCAAATCATCGAGGTCACAAGGAATCCAGTGTAATATTTTACATGACCAGAGGTATGAAGTTTGTGTGATTTGGTCATTAACAGACCTCCAAAAAAGCTAAAAAACCATGCTAAATCTTATACTTGGCAAGTGATTCAACGAACATAATCTGCAAAATTGAATCAGAAGTTGTCTACCATCAGTGGGCGGATTTATTAATGCAATCTGCGACCAAAATAATCATATTCATGCAAGACATGCGAGTATTGAGAGTAATGAATGAGCTGGTACATTGGCAAGCATCACCACAGTATCAGCAGGTAGCCTATAACAATGGATTGTCCTGACACAATCAATGTACAGATGAACAGATATGGTGAAGTTTTTTGAGGAGACAAAATTACAAATATAGACGTTTTTTAAGTGAACAAAAAAATAATTATGTGTTATATTCAAAATTTTAAAATTATATTATTCAAACTTTGACACACTATTAAAAAATATTGTTTTAAAATCATTATTTTTTAATTTTCTGTTTCAACCAGTAACACCACAGAAAACTCTCTATAGGTTGGGAAACCATGATCTCACAAGACAAATGACTCATGAGCACCTTATCTCTGGCCAGCCACTAAATCAGCCAACTAATCAGATCCCTTCAGCCAGTAAGCCAATAAAATCTTAATTTTTATAGTTTCTTCTAATTATATTATTACAGAATAGGAAAACCCTTTTAGAGATAAAAAGCTAACTTTGTTACTGCATATTTCCTGTTACGGAATTCAGAGAGAATTTCAGCCACATAATAAAGTTCTCATTACTGCAGCAGTCACTGCTACATATAGGGCCTAAATGGTGGATTTTTATTTAAGGATAAAGGACCTCAAAAATACTACTAAAAAAAGTGGAATCCAAAACATTTAGGCAATATTTTATATAGGCATATGTGAAAATACAAAGCCTGGCACATACTTCAATAGTGACATGAAAAAACAATTTAGACAATGAATTTGGAAGGACTTAAAATATAAAGCTAGCTAAAAATATTACCAAGATTGATAAAAAAAAGAAATATATATATAACACATAACAGTAATTAAAACATGCATAAATTATACCATGTAACACCAAAAATTAGATAGAGTATAAATAATCAGTAAAAAAAATACTCAAGGGTATAACCATTAAACAAAATTAATGGCAAAAGAGACAGAGAATGACATAAAAATAAGATAATGAACTGTTTAGCATTTTGACGTAGTAAAGATAAAAGAATTGATCAAAAATAATGGAAAAAGAATGACATAAAAATAAGATATTTAATGGTTTAACATTAGGCCTATGTCTTGAAGTAAAGATAACAAAAGAATTGATGAAGGGTACAAGACAGTCTTGAAAAAATCTAGCTCTACATTTAGAAAATTAGACCTACTTTCATAGAATATATGCCCTACAGTAGTAACTTATCTGCAAATGTTCAATCAACTCAGAAAATGAGGTACATACAATTAGCTTAAGCCTACTGTACTGGAGAATTGACTGTGGCAGGATCAAAACCATTATTCTGTACTCTGTCTAGATATTTTACATCTGTTTTGGAACATGTCAGGACAAATGCTTGAAGACAGACAGGGAGATTGTTAAAAGTTGTAGCTATAATCACCTGCTCTTGTCTGGTAGATGCAAAGAAAGATCAGAGGTAGGAAACCATTTTTTGATAAGCGGATCAGATTGAGCATTTTTCTTGTGGGATTTGACCAACAAGCTTTAACTTTAGTCCTATGAAGTTAGCTTTAACTTTAGTCCTATGATGTTAGCTTTAACTTTAGTCCTATGATGTTAGCTTTAACTTTAGTCCTATGATGTTAGCTTTAACTTTAGTCCTATGATGTTAGCTTTAACTTTAGTCCTATGAAGTTATAAGTAGTATTTTTTTTGTTATGGGATCACAACAAATAGTAATTTTAAAATAGTGTGGCAGGTCAGTAAAAATAGCTTTTACTGCTCAGTGTTGGCCAGCAGATCATATTGTGCCTACCCTTGGTCTATATGTAAATTGACATTTGAGGCTAGAAGCTGGGTTAGAAATCAATGAACCCTACTAAAAATAATAGTACTAAGGCACAATTCATCATCAAAGTGAAAAATGTCAATGTTATTCTCCCAAATGGGGTTTCATAGATGTCATCATGTGACAGCCGTACAATAAATATTGCTGATATAGAATGACTCGCTGATATAGAATGACTGTATAGTGGTGTAAATAACGTGTAGGTGTCAAGAACATGAAATCATGACTGTTGATTCTAATAGTCTTGTGGCCACAAATAAATTAATAACATTATGTCCTAAAATCTCAAATTATATTCTTGAAGTCATCTTTTCTTATCTTCGACATTGTGTAGGATTAGAGTTAGCATTATGGTTAGGGGAAGAAATTGTACACTTCTCTGCTTGTATTCGATATGGTGTAGAGTTAGAAATGTTTTTGTTGTTTTGATCCCCAGAAATTATGAGCTATTAGTACTTACTTCCTATGTGGAATTGGGTGGTTTCTCTAGAACTTTATTCCATACCAGGAAATCAAGAAGACTAACCCTCTCAGTGGAGTGCAATTGGGTGTTTTCTCCAGAACTTTAGAGCTTTCAGACTCTAGACTAGAGTCAGGGCTTATATTAACCACAAATGAGCAGAAGGGGATCACTTTCTTCAGCAGATATCTCCAACAATCAGATCAGAACAATATTGATTAAAGTAAAACTATCATGTCCACTTTAAAAGCATCGCTGGTAAAAAAGCAATGTCGCTAGTGAGGAACTGGTCCCATTGGAGGATGTAAAAGAGACCATAAATAAAACATCAGATGGTGCATCAGGACCCGATGTAATACGCTATAGCCATCTTAAATATATTGCAGATGACCGGCTTGAAACAATTGTTGATGATTTCAACACAAGTCTGAAAACAGGGTGCGTACCAGAAGAGTGGCTACACAGCTACCTTCTTCCCCTAGCAAAGCCACCTCCGACATCAAGAGTTAACATATCATCACCTTACAAAATATTTACGGAAAGGTGCTGGAGAGGATAATCACTGGAAGATGTGCCTTCGATTTGGAAAATAGAGGCTTACTACCTGACACTTTAGGGGCATGCAGACTGGGGAGAGACATGACCACAAATGTAGCAATTTTCACCTATGACATCTATGAGGGCATTCAGGCAAAGGAGGAAACAGTGGTCGCCACAATCGACTTAGAAGATGATTACAACAGAGTCAGCTTCGGCCAGCTCATGCATTTGCTAAGTAAACTCAGCATCAACTCATGGATAATTTGATGGATAGCGATGGTGCCCAGGTGTCC
This sequence comes from Meghimatium bilineatum, assembly GCA_034231615.1. NCBI lineage: Eukaryota > Metazoa > Mollusca > Gastropoda > Stylommatophora > Philomycidae > Meghimatium > Meghimatium bilineatum. The sequence goes on from CM067311.1 coordinate 27,746,781, forward strand.
AGACCTATTACTCTGAGATTGGGATCCTGGGCATCAGAGATCAGAACTACAGAACCGAGATTGCCACAGGGATCGCCACTATCACCTGTACTCTTTAACACCTACACATACATAATAGTGCTTCTTCAGGAGGCTGGACCCAGCAGGATACTAACATATGCGGACGACATCTTGCTGTACAAGCATAGCAGAAACAGAAGAGACATGATTGATGGCATCCAGAGTAATCTAAAACATTTGTCGCTTTGGTGCATTGACTACAAGGCAGTCATCAATCCCACTTAGGCAAAGATCGTCCGGTTCTCGCTGAACAACGTGGTCACAGATACAGTACCAGCAGCCACCTGCATGAGCATCAACATTGACAGGAAGCAGACTATGAAATATATAGACACCACTTTTGATAGAAGTCTATCCTTCGCGAAACATGTGGACAATGCCATTCAGAAAGCTGGGAAGGGTGTCAAATTCTGGCATCTGCAGAGATGCTGCATCAAACCCTTTCTCAGATGATGCAACCATGAGGTTTTCCTAGACCTACCAAGCGTCAAAGCAAGACATAAAATAGCTCAGGTTAAAGAATACTTCAAGGTTGCCAATAATGATCATCACCTCTTACACCAATCTCTAGACAACACAAAAGGAAGGCGTATCAAGAAAGAAAAGTCTTGGATGGCAGAAGCAGAAGGTACCCTACTTAAACTTTGTGAGCTGGAGGAAGTAGGAAGAGGCTGTGAATGCGTAACATTTGGCAAAGAGAGAAAATTATTGACAACAGTTGTAATACAGATAGTGGAAACGTTGAAAATGTTTTGTGTATTGTAATTTGTATGTTTCTTGTTTACAAATCATAACCCCCTAGTTTTAGTGATAGACTGTCTTGTCTAAGTGGAACGTTCTAAAACCTGTGTTTTATGTAAGTACAATATATACAGATGGTAAGTGAGTGCCGTGACTGGGCTGCCAGCAGAACAGAGGAAATGATCCAAGAACTCATAATGCAGCATTCGAAGCCACACGATACAATAATTTACACAGACAGCTCAGTAACACAAGAAACAAACAGGTGTGGTTGGGGTTTCATGGCCTACTAAAATGGTAAAAAATTAGCTGAGAAGTCAGCTGCATACCCAACTACAACATCAAGTATGAAAAAGGAAATAGAAGCTGTGACAGCAGCTCTCACTTGGCTGGTGACGCAACCACCAACAGACTCATTGATTATATCACTCTCAAAGTATGCTGTGCAAGATAGAAAAATGTATAATCCGAACTGAGTGGGTCACTCTTCTCAACAACGAGCAGAACATTACATGGATCTACTGTCCAGGTCATACTAGGGTCAGGGGAAATGAAAGAGCCGATGTGTTGGCTGGTAAAGCCTTGGTGAGCTACAACAAGATAAGAAGAGACAGGATTGAACTGATTAGAGCAGTCGTGAATTCCCTACAAGAAGATGAGGAGAAGGTCAAATGAGACAATGTACATATTCAGAGAATGGTAGAAATTGGAGTGACTAGAGGTGATGGGAGAAAGGGCTACCTCTCCAGAAAGATCAGAAGAACACATAATCAGCAACTAAATGGGACACTGAGCTTATACACTTTTAGATGGCTGACGGAACGGCAAGCAGAGCATATATGGGAATGCCCTCAATGCTGTGACACTTGTTCCTAATCACGAATCCAGAACTTTATTTCATACTCAGAAGTCAATGCTTTGTCTCCTACTCAGAGGAAGTAAAGACTTGGGGGTTAACAGAAGAAATTTTAAACTTCTCTTCTTGACTTTGGCATGGTGTAGTATTAGAGCTAGCATTATGGTTAGGGAAAGAAATATTACCCTTCTCTTCTTGACTGACATGGTTTAGGGAATCTTGATAATTCATAGGAATATTATGTCATGCTTTGTGTATCAGAATTAAGGAACACTACACATACTTATTGTACAATGATGTCATCTGTGGAGAACTATTTTTAACAATAACAGTGAAAATTGTACTCTTTGAGAATTTATTGTGCCCAAGTACAACAATGATTCTATATGAGTTGTATATGGGACTAGCATTATTATTATCTATACATATGTTAAGAAAAACACAAATTAATATATTTCATGGTTTCCCCATAAAACTAACACAAAAATATAGTTAATGCTAAAAAAACAGACTACGTCAACATTTTTACTTGTCTTTAGAAAAAAAGGCAAACAGGGAAAATACAATAAATATAATGATAGGCCTATAGAAAATGGACTGTAATGACCTGAAAGTTGCTGGTACAAAGATGATCAGTGAAATTAAATTGAGAGCAACTGGAGTAACAGATTTGCAGTTAATGTCATGAAGATGTTGACAAAAATGCTCACTGAATCTCTTGCCACTTTCTCCTATATATGTATATATATAATGTCATGTTTGAACTTTTTCAAATGATATAATGAACCAACAACTGACTGGAACACTGAGTTCATTTACTTTTAGATAGCTAACAGAATGGCAAGCAGAGTACTTATGGGAATTCCCCTTGTGCAGTGGTGCTGGTTTGTGATCAAGAATCAAGGACCACAACATTTTTACAGATCCTGACTTCAAAGTTCAAAATTTCTTATTTTTAAAATTAGTTTAATGGCATAATTTTTATGAATAAAATAGTAATCTCTAGTTACAAATTCTTTTTATTTTAAATTTATAGATAGACTATAATGTACACTGGATAAAGTCAGAGTGAATGCACTCTAGGCACTAAGAGTGCTCAGTCCCGTTCAGCAAGATAAAACTATGTGGGTTTACATTCTGTTATATTTGTATTATGTTTACACTAAGTTTAACCCCTCCACAGGCAACTGTGCATCTGAACAATTCAGAAAATAATGGCAACCTACTGAACATATTTATATTGCCTAGAAAATCATTACAGCTAAAAATGCATGGTTAATCACTGCATCCTAAATAGATAGGCTACCAACATCTCTACTACCCTAATCTTAAATGAAGAAAGTCTGTGTACTTAAGAAAGTCTGTGTACTTATTTTAAGTTTAATGTTTCATACCTGTCAACTTCTATAAGTAGCATTCTGTACTTCAGCTCAAAATACCTACAATTATTTATATATTCTACATAAAGATTACTTAATGTAAAATAAATACTGAAGGTCTATATAGGCATATTTAATATTCAATTAAACCTGACTTTGTTTCTGTGCAAACACAGAAAATAGGTAGGCCTACTAACTGACAGGTATGATGATTCAAGAATACACTCCGGGTGAGATTGAAAATTGATGAATAAAACAAAAAATGAAGAATAGTTTACAGGACATTGATAATAGGTAGTAACTGTAGCAAAACTGAAATTCATCAGCATTTTCAGGACATACAACCATTACTAAGAAAAGTGGCAGGTTTAGTTAGGTTCACTCCAGCTTTGGGAAAGATAGTCTCATCTAACTAAAAAAAAAAACCTCAAAAAGTGTAAGATTCTATTTTAAAAAAAACGTCAAATATAACACAAAACTTTTGGCATACATTGTCATGACATAGTTCACAAACTATTATGATCCAATCAGCACATTCCAAAACATTTTAAAAATTAATGGTATCTAAGAGGTAAAGAAGAACCTTTAAAACCCCATGACTCTAGATCTGGGATCCTCAAGGTGTCCAATATTGACAATCTGTGTTTAACTTCTCAAAAACGTTTTTTAAAATTATCTATTTAACTAAAACATATACTTTGTATGCCAGTTGTAGGTATGTCTGATGAAGTATCTTTTTCTATATGAGATGGACAATAAATTATTTAATCTCAATTATCTGATTCAATCCGACGTATCTCATATGAGATGTTCGACAACGAGTCTCATATAAGATAGCTAGTACTGGGGTATGTAATTTATTTTATCATTTTTATAAATTTAGACTGACCTAGACTAACCATAAGTACTTTCAAAAGGAAATAAACACATTCTTTGTGAAATTTGAAGCATTTGGCAGAAGATTACACAGAATTTGTGTGTTTTTTATCAGTTTTTTTCATCTTGTTTAGAATTCTTATAATGGCAAGCAATTTGGAAAATCGTGGTTTATTAGCAACATGTCATATGAATATGAATGCTTTCAAACCCTTTTAATATGTGAAAAATAAGAAATATATAAACCCAGTTAACAGTAATATTAGTTTCACATAGGTCTTTTGTATTGTGTTTGAAAAATTGGAATACTTATATGATGAAAGGTAGGTTCTACAGCAGTTATTGGTATGGAAAATTCTCTGTGTTTTATCTCATTTCCATATTTGTGTGTGTGCATGCGATTATTTTGTAAACAGATTTAACAATAACAATCATTTGCTATTAATAGTCTACATATTTATAAAGAAGCAGATTTTTTTTTCACTTAAATTACAGTTTTCTTTAAATGAACATACAACAGATGATAGGTCCTATTATATTTAAAGTTAGTCATTTCAGTTTGACTAACATATATTTGCAATATTGCAATATTCTATAATTTTCTCTGTAGATGGCCATGGTACGAGATTGAGAACAGCTCACAGACCATTATACAATTATCAATTTTGTAAAATGTTGTGTATTCAGAAGTGGATTACCAACAAAATAAGACCATGTGACAAAATGTTCTGTCACAATTATTGTGGGCAGTGGTTCTGCATAGGTAAAAAAATATTTGTGTCCCCTAACTTTATATTTTAATTATATGTGTGTCTATATATTTTAAAACAAATTTAACGTTTCAAAAATAAAGTCATCATACTCATCAAGTTCATGCAATTTCCCACAATTTGAAATCAGTTAAAGTAATATTGTGATGGTACATCGGTAGAGTCGATAGTGGACCCACTCACACACCCAACTCATTGAATTAGCTGGAGGTTTGAAGGCTAATTGCTCATAATGTACTGGAGATACGATTATATGTATTAATGGTGTCTAAAAATTCAAGAATTGTTGAAAAGCAATGTCCTATAGATTATGCAAGCAGAAAACAAAACAAGAAGAGATCTTGTGAAGAATGAAGAGATCATAAGAACTGTTGAAAAAGTGTTTGTGGTCAAAAATATTAATAAAATAAGGCTGAAATTATTTTGCCACTTAACGAGAATGAACCCCTATTGACCAGCAACCAAAGCATACAGCATGAAAATGGAAACAGCAAGATACAGAGGAAGACCATGAAGAAGGTGGTTTGAAGGAGTTACCAACATTCTGAGATGTCAAAATATTACTGCATATCAAGCAATCAAACGTTAAGTCATAGCCCAAAAACCAATTTCATCCTGTGACGACTTACAGTAAAAGCAGAGAAAAGACAATAGATAGATACTGGTAGATATACAGTAGGTGTGATTAAATTCATCAAAAGTGCTAGTTTTTGTGAAGTATGACAGTAAAATTGTCCTGACTTGTGCCTGCGCACTCATAGTTTCAAAATGCATCATAGAGCATGCATTTTCATGTAACTGACAAGTTTACTGCAAAACATAAAAACTCAAAAATAGTTCAAAAGCAAAGTCATAAACAGTCCATGTGCTTCGGGGGCCTGAAAAAGGAGAAAATTATAGCAATACTGTTTACCTTTCATGCATATCACAAGAGGTGACTAAGAAAGTTATGGGGTGAAGTTGGCTATCCCATCACATGTATGGTTAAAGTGACCCAGAAGCCATGCTGAAGTCAAATGTATCGTGCCGAAAGACACAGATATCGCAGTAGACCTTGACATGATGCATTGTGTTCCTGGACTACATCCTGCTCATCTGCAAGAGTTTGAGAACAATCGTGGATGAAGAATAACAAGTCTTAAACAGAGATTACTGAAATGATTATTTACACTCTGTATGAAATTATTTCTGCCCACTTTCTCTACCTAAATGTGTAGGTGTAAAAATTTGTCTGTAGTTTTATTTTCACTTTTTATTTTGATGAATTTTATCTCAGTTTTTAGAAAAACTATTGTACTTTACTAACATAACATGTGTCACTGGACATGAGCCCATATGACCGCACGTTAAGCAACCAACTAACATAGCAAGATATAATGTAACACTCTGTCATTGTGAGCTGTTCCCATAAGTTATGACATTTTTTCATGAAGTTATATTTTTTCAAGCTAATTTTAATATTTAGATTATAATGTGTACAATTTATTTCGCCACATGTTACGCAAATATGACCTCATCACTTGATAAAGTCCATCTTTTTAATAGTAGGTTTTATTTCATTGAGTTTCTGTGGCGCGGAGATAAAAAATGTGAAGCTTCTGCTAGCGCTAATTCGATCTTCACATAACACACTGAGAGCTCCCCCCCCCCACCAAATGGTGTTACTGGGGAGGGGGAAGGGGGGCCTCTCAGTGCATCACATGCAGATCGATAGATGCTGCGATGTATGCGCCTTTAGCAAAAGTTCATTTCAATAAATAATGTATGAGATTAGTTCTGTAAAAAAATAGGCCACATCTGCTTAACATGAACCTTTATTTCCCCTATGAATTAATGGAAGATAAAATTGGTGAAATATGTGAGTGACATGAAGAGAAATCAGAGTTACTTGGAATTAAAGGTTATATGAACACAAGAGAAAAGGGAAATGAGGATCCCTTCTCTGGACTGTCATGTGATGCATTTAACCATGAACATCTAAATATACAAAAGTACATGTAACAGGTTTTTAAAATGTGACAAAAGGAATCGAGTGTTACCAAAAATAGCAAGTCTGTGATTTGATTAACTAAATCTTTAAAATGTTGGATGAGATGCGTGATCAGTTACTCTTTTATATAATTATTACAACTGTCAATAGCGAGATATTTAATGCTGCTGCTGCTGCTGCTTTATGTGACTAGCTCTCTGTAGATGTATCTACAGATGAAAGTCTACACTAATTTATTGCTCTGCTCGCAAGGTCATACATGATGTGATGATAGACCTGTTGCCCCATGTCCTGATCCACTATACCCGTTCTCGGTGTTGTTGCCGTTTCTAGGTCTGCGCTGTAGTATTGATGAAGATGTTGCTGCTGGGGTTGAAGATGAGTCTATTAATGGGCAGTCAGCTATTAAGTGCCCAGTTGATTTACAATGATGACATCGTTTTGGCAGAGGGCCATGAGGACATTTTGCTGCAATGTGATTGGCAAAGTCCCCGCAGTTGTAGCATCTGAAACAGATATGAACATAAATAGATAGTTTAAAATTACAAATGTGATACAAATTTCACTTTTAAATATAACAACTAACTAACTGTGCTAGAGACAACAATTGTATACATATAGCAACAAACTTAGTGCAAGATAACAGTTGTATAAATATAGCCAAAAACTTAAGAGTTGGACAACAGTTGTATAAATATAGTGACAAACTTAGGGTTAGACAACAGTTGTATAAATATAGTGACAAACTTAAAGTTAGACAGCAATTGTAAAAATATAGCAAAAAACTCAAGAGTTGGGCAACAATTGTATAAATATAGTGACAAACTTAGGGTTAGACAACAGTTGTATAAATATAGTGACAAACTTAAAGTTAGACAGCAATTGTAAAAATATAGCAAAAAAACTGAAGAGTTGGACAACAGTTGTATAAAAATAGCAAAAAGCTTTGTGTTAGAAAACATAGCTTTAGACAACAGTTATCTAAATTTAAAGACATACTTTGAAACAATAATAAAATAACTATAGAAACTAACATAGCATGAGTGTAGAATAATCCAACTAAGCAATATAGACTACATTGTAATTGATGTCTTTTCACGCCACATTTTATCGGACATAATTGCTATAGGCAGTTGCCATTTTTTGGCTGACAAGGTCTAGACAGTCTGGCAGCTTTTCTCTAAGTTCTGCTTGAGTGTCCCACAACCTCAATAATAATTATATAAGTTTATGTCCACTAGGTGCAATGAAAAACAATGTTTTTGTTACTAGTGAAGTTGAAATCTGTCAAATGACCAAACAGCTTTTATATTAGCCACTCCGAAGTCACTTTTCTGTAAATGTCAAGGTTGTTATCATTGAATCCATCGAGCCACTGACACCATAACAGCACAGGTCATGGACAAGTTCTCTCCAGTATGCCTCATGTTTGTGTGTCCTCTCCATGGTTTTCTCATGTGATGTCAGTATCTTGGAGAACTTTCATTGTCTATCATCTCCAAACTGTTCTACGTCTACCCTGTCTTCTCTTTTCCTGTGGACTTCCTGTCAAAGTCTATTTAACATTACATTTTTCTGTTTTACTGTCGAGTGCTCATATCTCTAATCCATTTCCATTTTCTAGACATTGTTTGTAGGCAAAGTTGATGCAACTCTGTTCTCATCCAAAGCTTTTCATCTCAGATCTGACCTTGTCTTCTTCTTTCTTCGTTCGTTCTCAAACTCCTGACAGTTAGCTTACTACACTTGTAGTCCAGAGAACAAAATGTGTTGTCATGGTTTTAAGTTTGACACTTTAGCGTAGCTTCTTCGTCGCTTTGACCCTCTATGGAAGGAACAGCCAACTCCACCAACCCTCCTTAGTCACATCATATGAAATGCATAGCAGGTAATTATGGCGGTGACTATGGCATTTGAGTGGGTAGAAAGGTACAATTTGGTCTCGTTTGCGAACAGTGGATTAAGGCCTTGAAAAAGGAGAGGGTGAAAGTGGTTACATTTATTTTCATGTTGGGACATATGGGTGTTCGAGGCAATGAAAGAGCAGATCAACTGGCGTCATGCGCGAAATGTGGCACAGGGCAATGGATCGAGCTGACGTTTTGATCTCTTTAAGAGATATAGCACGCGAGAGTGAGACTAGTGTGGATGATGATTCCTTTTCAGTGGCCAGGATTATAGATCAGGGTTTGAAATGCAGTGTTGCTAGAAGTTAAAATTTTGGAAGGCGCAGAAGAGAGATGGTCAAACAGCATAGGACCGGTAATGTCAGCAGAGGTGTAATGGCGGATATACTCAGGAAAATATCGGAGCAGCTATGGACGTGTCCAGTTTGCAGTGATTATGATACGTCGACTAACTAACTATCTTTATAAAAAGTTATATTCTGGGAAAAGATCTCCAAGACGGCGACCTCTCTACTTCGTATACAAAGATATGCAAACGGGAAGTGCATGATACTGACATTGATACAGAATCATGGGAATCCGATGCCATGGATCGTGCTGCATGACGAGCTAAGATTAAGAATGGGGTAAAGACAAAGGGGAAAGTGATAGCAGATTTAGAACACACACAGCATGGCAACAAACAATGGTATAAGTGGCCCTGAGATTCATTGTACATACAACGTACTTCATGCTCTTCCGCGAAAACTACACAAACTTTCGTGTTGGTTATCAGAGAGCGAACTCAGAAGAGGATTGTACATACAGTGGAAGACTGTGGATTATATTGCTTTTGCTAGCCACATTCAGAGTTGGTATGCATTGTAGCTTATGCCTATACATTGAAGCAAAACAAATACATCTCGTCTCGTCTTTGAAAATAAATAAATATCGGTCTGGCAAGACTGAAAGGTGTCAGCAGTAGCCTATTCTTACAGAGAGAAATATGATAGTTCACTTAAATTATAACAAAATCCAGAAAATGCACCCTGCAGGGTTGCCACTAACATAACAAGGAAAGGTGGGACTATAATAAAATTTGCAGATGATCGAAAATTTGTTAAACACGTGCAACAAGAGAGTATTTGCTTACATAAACGGATATTTACCTGATTTTCCTAAGTTTCTTTCGTGACATAGGTCTTCTGTCGCTGCCCTTACATTCTTGTCCACCAATACCACACACAAACGTTGCCTCAATGCCCTGGCTGGATGGTTTGCTTTCAAATTCTACACGTTCGCCTTCTGCCAGACTGCGGAAACCATTCTTAAAAATCGTGGTCTACAGACAGAAAAAGTGCAACATATTTCTAATTCCAATGCTATATTTAGAATTCTAAGAACAAAAGAAAGAAATCAACAATGCACCATGACGATAAATACTCGTAGACATGATCCACATAGATCTTTAATTATAGATCATGGATCTAAACTAAATGTGGGAAACCTTTTAGGTACTTGGCAAGGAGACAGTGGTCATATTCTTTGCACCTTGAACTAGAAGTATAGATTCCGATTGTCACACTGGGGTGCTTAAGAATATTCTGGGAATCATTCTTTTTACCTTTAGCGTGTTTTGTGGTTGTAATAGAGGCATTGCAAAATCCCCTGCGAAGCAGATTTCCAACTCGTGGTACTATTGTGTACCCAACACAACATTCAGTCAAACCGTGTAATCAAATAGTCTTGTGGACGCATGAGGATTCATCATTTTAAAGTGACATTAGTTTACTTTTCCCTTGATTTTCATTGGTCACTTTGTGTTGGACAGCCAATGAAAATTACCTGAAAAGAATGCGTACATCTTCTTCAGCGTTCGTTCTCACATTCCTAAAAATTAGCAAGATGTAGTCTGGAGAACGGAATGCGTTGTATCATGTTTACGGAAGAAGGCAAATAACGTCACACAACTATGATAATGTATTTGGCTTCTTTATGTTGTTACTACCGCATTCTCCACCTTGTCAGATATCCTCTGCAATTTTGGTTATTTATACTTATATCAAATAACTTTACTTTAAAATAATGATGTCCCATGAGTACACAGGACTGAAATCGACTAGACACAAGTCAAACAATATTATAACAGAGATTATAGCAAGGCCGTAGATGCGACTTTGATAAGCGGGTATTTTCCAGCAAAAAAGGCTAAAACACTTCGTATTTTGAAATAAAAGGCAAAAAGTGCGGGAGTGTGCTTTGCAGTATGATTTAATAATATTTTAGTATTAAATATCATGTGATCTCTTTCTAAGTAGGAGGTTGAACTTCTCAAACCAACCTCTTGGGCTTGCATACGACCCTGGGTTATAACTATCTGGAAATCTATCCGTCATGCAAAATTTTATAGGCAATCTGTAGCCTGTAGTAGACAATGCCTAGAACAGACTATGAGAACATTCTAGTATTCCGATATAATTTGACGTTAATATTAGAAAATATTTACCTTTGATCTATTGAAATTTCAATTCTTCAGTCTGTGTGTTCTCCGTGATTAAATTTGTGTTCTTATTAAACAACAAGATACAGAGAAAGACCAAGAAGAATGTGGACTGAAGGAGTTATCAACATTCTGAGACATCACAATATTACTGGACATCAAGCGACCAAACCATAGCCAGAATACCGATCGTCATTCAATCTTACGACACTTTACAGCAAAAGCAGAGAAAAGACAATAGATAGATATATAGATTAAAACAGATCTATATATTATGGATTATGGAAATGACCTAAATTATCATTGTTATTATCATTGTTATTATTAGTATTATCATCCGTTCTGGAGAATTGTACATCGCTAATAGATGGAGTCCTCTGGGTTTTCAATAAAGCTCTAGAGAGACAACAAAATAGAAATAATTTCTCGTAATTAATGGTGATGGAACACATAAACAATACATACGCACGTACACGCACACACGTCAAGTGACATATTCTTTGCAAAACATTGGTCTTCGTCGCGGATACTCTGAACGCCTTTGTGTCCCGGACAAACAGGCCTGCATTGGCTAGAGAAATGTGTATACATTCTTCGATGTCGCTGGTCCATCGTCTTCTTGGTCTTCCTCTTCTCTCGCCTCCAGAATCAGCCTTTCGATACCATCACGTCTTTTTAAGCGTACACATATAATACGTATATTTAATACGTATTGGATTCTAAATTTGCATGGATCCGTTAGTATATAATGGACTTACCTGATGTACGAACACATCAATGCCGCCATCATAGGGTGTAAGAAATCCCCATCCTTTGGCTACGTTGAACCACTTACAAAAACCCTGTCGTCTTACTGATCCTCCACCTCCACCTGCAATAATAGTGACACAATAAGATTAATACGAAACTATGAAACCATCTTGTTCCCATTGGAATACAAGTAAATTTAAGTAGAAAGCCAGAGAACAATTTTTTTAATTCTTGAGAGTAACGGGAATTGAACTAATCCGTTCAACGGCACCAAATCGCCTAGAAACTATTGCACACGCGTTTTTCCGTACTTGACTAACCGCATCTCCAAAAAAAAGATGCGATTTTGCCAAGACATTCAAACCGTGCACTCAAAGACCGGGACGGACCGATCGAGACAAGGACATTACAACAACAATAAACATCCCGTACAGGTATTGCAATATCCTCAGTAACAACAAACATATATTATATAATATGTGTATTTTTTTTGGAGATGCGGTTAGTCAAGTACGGAAGAACGCGTGTGCAATAGTTGCTAGGCGATTTGGTGCCGTTGAACGAACTAGTTCAATTCCCGTTACTCCCATTGGAATGTAAGATTCCAACTGAAAATGTCCATGCAATTTTAGTTTGCTCGCTTCACCTTCAACTGCGATGCATCAGATTATCGGCACTCTTCCTTTAATATCACTCCCCATTCGCCAAGTATTATTTATTTATAATATTGATACTCCTTTCCTGACCCGTGAGTACCATTGAAGTTCATGTCTGGCTATAGTGTGATATAGTATGGCTTTGCACAATGCCCCGTTTCCCTGTCCCCGAGCTACTGTGCTGTCATGTCAGTGTCCGGAGATTCTATCAGTCAGAGGTCATGAGACAGATTAGTATTAACCTACTGATGACATTCTGATGGATTCCATGCGTGTTGGCATTGTGTTTCTTGAAACTAATCAACAGAGCCAAGAGGACGTTAGTGCACAAGGACAATGCACTTTCTCCATAAAACCTCCACGGGCAAGCACTTATATGTGAAACGTAGTGACTATGTGTCTCTATAATTTACACTGGCGTGTTTTCTGACCGTATGTATATACATAAAATGCCATCCTTATAAAACCCGTCACCACTATCTCTTTTTAATGTGTGGGTGTATTTATATCTTGTATCTTTCAACAAAATGATGTTCGAAAATGTACGACACCTAAGAGTCAACCATCTTTAAAAGTGCTGAAAGACAAAACAGGAAACATATTTATGGAAGATATTTTACAGAGATTGAATGAATGCTTGCGTGAGATGTTCAATGACCAACTAAAAAAAAAAGCAGCAAACGGATATGAAAAAGAGCCAGAACCTACAAAGGATGAAGTATCATGCGTAATAGAAAGTTTAAGGAAAGGAAAAGCCCCATGCAACATGGTTTGACAAGAGACAAGCATTTGGTGAGGCCGACAACAAGATCTTCCATAAACTCTGCTGCAATATATAGGAAAATGTTACATGGCCGGGGGGAATGGAAAAAAAATCATTATATATACCCCTCATCTAAAAGATGACATTCAGATTTGTTCAAATGATTGAACTATCGCCTTTATAACTCAAGCAAGCAAAATAATGCCAAATATCATAATCTAAAAAATCGAATTAAAATTAGAAATGAAGATAAATGAAACACAAACCGGATTCAGATCCGGTAGAGGAAAAAGAGTTCATCCTTAACATGAGTCTTATCATAGAAAAATCTAGGAAATTCTCAACTAATCTGCATATGTGCTTCATAGACTACCATTCAGTGGATATCCTCTCACTGTGGAATACCAGGAAATGAAAAAGCAGACCAACTGGCTAAGGAAGGTGCTGTCGAAGACCAACAAGATGTACCAACCACCTACCATAAAAAACAGATAGTCAAATCAATAAGAAAGCCACAAACCACTAACACAAGATGACTATCATATTATGAATAGATTAGAACAAGTTGTAATTATACGCCTCAGAACAGGACACAACCGACTCCGCAGTCACATGTACACAAATTTCAAGATTGGCAACAAGGACATGTGCACATGTGAACAGGCAGCACAGAGTACTAAGTATATACTTCAAGAGTGTTCTGAGCATGAAACGCTGAGGCAGACATGTTGGCCAGAGGAAACAACACTGGAATCGAAGCTCTATGGGCCACTGTATGAACTACAAAAGACAGTGAGTTTTATTCAGGAGACAGAATTACAGATATAGACATGATTTAAGTGAACGAAAGAAGAAGAATAGACTACTCAAACGCGTTCGACTGCATTCAACACCAGAAACTATGGAAGTAATGAATAACATGGGCTTCCCAAGACATCTGACTCATCTCACAGAAGAGCTGTACCAAGATAAAAAAAAGCAGCAGTGAAATTAGAGAGAGAACTCGCAGAGTAGTTTGAGGTACAGAGCGTAAAGCAGGGGTGCACACTCTAACTATACCTGTTCAACATCAAAGCAGAAAAATAAATATAATGAGGAATGTGAGAGAAGACATAAACAACGCTGTCTACTACACTTTAGACATCGGTGTTTTGAAATCCCTGAACTATGCTACGCAGACGACACTGTGCTTCTTTCAAACGATATAAAGGGACAGCAATAACTAATCAAGAACACAAAGAAATACTTCCAATCACAAAACTTATATTTAAACGCGCATAAAACACAAATCATGTCAACAGATATAACAACACAACAACTAAAAACCACAATATATAATACCGTGATAGAGTGTGTGGATAAATTCAATTACCTAGACGAAAACGTCAACGGTGAAGGAAACTGCATGGCAGAGACAAGAAGAGATTGGTAATTCTATATTGTCAAATTAACGCGATTGAAAAACATATAGAAAAACAATAAAATAGAAACAAAACTGCTAATGCTAAGTACAGTTATTTTTCCGGTTGCAACATAAAGAGTGAGGAATGACAAAGAACCGGCAATGCCCCAATCTTGAAATATATTAAAAGATAACAGATCAAATGGTTTGCACACATTAGCAGACTACCATCAGACAGCATACCACAGCAAGCTATGCTACACAGATACAGTGAAGGCAGACCTAGAGGCCGACCACGAAAACGATGGACCACCGAAATAAAAGATACGATAAATTCCGATTTCCTAAAAAAAAAACATTGAGGAGAGGGGGAGATTTGATCCATCAAACCGTCCCCCCTCCCCCGTATCTACGGGTTTGGAGTCGTCGCCACAGCACTCCTGGTAACCCATATGTGCTCATTCTCTTCAAGCAATATCGAATTGTATGCATACTGATAGCTAGCGTGGTTCGCTAGTTGAACCCATTCCTCCATCTACCTCTCAGATGCCCAGTTCTATTCGTGTCATGCAGATTACCAATTACTCCGATACCCTATCCACGATACATTATCTATAGTAGTGTCTACATCCAACAATCATATCCTAGATGTATTATCTATAGTAGTGTCTACATCCAACAATCATATCCTAGATGTATTATCTATAGTAGTGTATACATTCCACAATCATATCCTAGATGTATCATCTATAGTAGTGTATAAATTCCACAATCATATCCTAGATGTATTATCTATAGTAGTGTATACATTCCACAATCATATCCTAGATGTATTATCTATAGTAGTGTATACATTCCACAATCATATCCTAGATGTATTATCTATAGTAGTGTATACATTCCACAATCATATCCTAGATGTATTATCTATAGTAGTGTATACATTCCACAATCATATCCTAGATGTATCATCTATAGTAGTGTCTACATTCAACGATTGTATCCCAGATGCAGTGTCTACATTCAAACAATCGTATCCTAGATGTATCATCTATAGTAGTGTCTACATCCAACAATCGTATCCTAGATGTATCATCTATAGTAGTGTCTACATTTAACAGCGTTCGCCAAGCAACCAAAAAATGTCTCCCTTATCCATTTATAATTTACCGAGATTATATGTGTGCACTCGACACACGACTGTCTGATCTCTCATTTCATCTAACTCCAGCATGTCCTAGACAGTACATCCATGTGACATCAAAATGGTCGGAGCAGGCTACAGAGTCCATCATCTCAGACAGATACCGACCTTTTAACATTTTTTTTTCAAAGTATGAACTGAGAATCAGACACTATAACTGTCCTAGTAAAATAAGACTCAGAGAGACTGGAGAGCTGAACAGCCTCAACCTCAATCCTTACGAGATAGTTGTACTATACGCTCCGTTTTTAGTACCAAATTTAGTATCAGGAACTACAATAAAAGGTAAGTAAAGACCACCTATTCCCACCTTTTAACGGTCCAAATCTTAAAAAAGTTCAACAAACAACTCATAAAATAGAAAGAATTTTGCATGCAATTGATTAAATGACCTTTTTTGAGTTAGATAAAAACCACACCCATTACTGAAACCGTATTTATCTTCTCGTTAAGTGTATCCTTTTGCATGGCGCTCAGCTTACCTAATTGTTATCGTCACGCTTCGTTACTTATTTGGATCCCCTGAAATTACAAGCAATAGAGACACTGTATCCTTTTGTGCAATAGGATATATTTATATTAAAAATGAACTTTTAAAAGGTAATGTAAAAGAATAAAAAAATAACTTCAATAAGGTATGGAAAATTAAAACGCTTTGATGAGACAAGCAAAAAATAACTTCAATAGTAAATGCAAGTTTAAAGGGCAATGTTAAAACAAGCACAAATGGACAGAAGATAACAATAAAAGCAAGAAACACTCATATAGAACAAAGAGTTCGAAGAACTAGGCTATTGTAAATAATCTTTTATTCCTGACCGTATTTAATTTCATTTAATTGTAATAATTGACCCATATTTCATTCGCATTCCTCGGGAGAGATGCTTCCAGAAGCGATACCGCTGCAATCGATTATATCAACATAACGATAATTCTGAAAGTGTTATCATACATGTCATTATTATTGAAGAGAATATTTGTATGTTAACAAATGAAACATAGATTGTAACTTAACTTTAAATTTCTATAGCGAAAGTAATTGCTGTAAAATCACTCTATAGTGCATTCTTTTATAACAAACTTCGTTATTTCATAACATTTATCAAAATATCCAATTATATTTATTCGTTATTATTTATACTGTCAATTCAATTCTGTATTGTATAAGGAGGAACATTACTAGACTGTGTAAGAGCCATGATGTTCGTCCGTCGTGATCGACGATGACCAAAAACTCAACCATAATAATAACAATAAATAATAAAATAATAAAGTTAATAGTGCGTTTTTAAATGACTAGCAAGTCCAATGCGCGCACAAAATGTTCTTTTACAGAATTGACAACAATAGAAGGTATCTGTGTGAGGTTGAGATGCTTTTTCTTTTCTACGTGTCCGCTTCTGTCTTGCAGTTTCTTGTCTGAATTCTTCTGCCGCTAGTGCTCCCGTTCTAACGCTGTAACGCCATGCTGTTCTATCCTGAGCGAGGCTCTCCCAAGCGCCTACGTCAATGTTAAGATGTTTCAAGGATGACTTGAGCGTGTCTTTGAAACGCTTTTTCTGTCCACCAGCTTTTCGAAATCCTGCCTTGAGTTCTCCATAATATATTTGTTTTGGCAAACGAGAGTTCTCCATACGCACAAGATGGCCTGCCCAGCGTGCCTGCGCCTTCATAAGTATTGTGTGGATGCTTATTGATGTTGATTTTTCCAACACCTCGTAGTCTGGTACTTTGTCCCACCAATGGATGTTTAGTAATTTACGTAGGCAGGTAAGATGGAAATGATTTAACTTTCTTGCATGTTTAGCATACACTGTCCACGTTTCGCAGGCGTATAGTAAGGTTGGTATAACAGCAGCATGATATACTTGTAGTTTGGTGGTTGTTCTTATACCTCTTCTGTCCCATACATTTTTGCGTAATCTGCCAAATACAGCACTAGCTTTTGCCAGTCTATTGTTAATTTCCACATCAATGTTGACATCGCGAGAGAGAGTGCTCCCAAGGTAAGTAAAATTGTCGACTACCTGCAGTTTTTCCTGATTGACGATGATGGAAGTAGCAGTATGTTGGCTATTTGATGTTGCTTGGTGCATGACTTCTGTTTTTTTTGGTAAGAGCCATAAACAGATAGTGAAAGTACAGTTAAAAGGAACGCAGGTCTTACAAAGTGGTTTTCAGTAACATCAGGAGTTAGACAGGGGGGTGAGACATCACCATTATTGCTTACTATTTATATGGATTATCTAGTGTCTGTCCCCAGGTGAATGATAGTTGATCGTATTCACACTTGCAGTTAAACGTAGGAGTGGGAGCTAAAGCTGTCGTTCCAAGACCAGATGTGTCATCGTGGTTTAATTTAGTCCATGTTTGTTCATGGCTAACGATGTTTTCTATCCACCGTTTTCTTGGTCTGCCTTTGGCTTTACGCCCGGATATTCTTTTGTTATATGCTTTTATTGGTATTTGGTTTGACTTCATTCTCATAAGGTGACCGAACCATTTTACTTGCTGTCTTTCAATATGTTCAATACATGATATTATACCACCTCTCATCCTAATTTCTTCATTTCTTATTTTATCTAGTTTAGTAACTATTGCAGCTTTTCTCAAACACTTCATTTCACATGTAACGATTTTCCTCTGCTGCAAAGCTGTTAAAGACCATGTTTGACATTGGTAGCAGAGTGTTGGTATAAAAATTGTAGATTATTTATATGGATACTATTACATACCAGTAGAAACAGCACCGGACGCTTACTAACCAAATGACTTAACCGAACTACTCTTTGCTGACGACCAGTATCTACTCCACAGTTCAGGTGAATAGCTGTAAGATCACATAACCTTTCTCAACAAAAGCTGCCTCAATCACAACATGAAGATCAAGGCAGAAAAAAAGCACAGAAGTAATGTCTATAGGCATAAAACACAAAAAATCAACATAAAGATAAATGCTTAACTACTTAAACAAGTGCAGGAGTTTAAATTTCTCGGGGGCGCTTTTACAGCCGACGGAAGAATAGACAGAGATCTCGAGACAAGAATTCAAAAAGCCAACTACGGAAATTACAAATTTTGAAACATAAATCTATCACGATGGAAATTAAAGGGCAAATCATAAATTCAATATTTATCCAAACATTATGTTTTCAATGTCCGACATGGACATGAACTAAAGAACAAGAGAGAAAGTTTACTACATGCGTAATGAGATGTCTAAGAAAAGCAGCAAACAGAACAAGAAGAGATCATGTGAGTAATGAGATTATAAGAACTATTGGAACAACATCAGTGGTCAAATATATTCAAAAACAGAGATTAAAATAGTTCGGCCACTTAATGTGAATTGGTCATCGGCAAGAGCATACGACATGGAAAGAGAACGTAAAATACAGACCAAAAAGAAGGTGGATTGAAGGTGTTATCAACATCCTGATACAGCTCAGTATTACTGCATATCAAGCGACCAAACATGCAATAGCCCGAAAACCGATCGTCATTTAATCCTGCGACGCCTCACAGCATAGGCAGAGAAAAGACAATAGATAGACTTACCCCTCGTATAAGGGTTTGACCGTGTGCCAATTGGGCCTGGATTTCTAGTTCAGGGTTCACAAAATAGGGTCACTATCTTGTTAACCAGGTAAGAACGACTAAGGACAGCTGGGGATAGCTGACAACCAGGGTCCACAAAATAGGGTCACTATCTTGTTAACCAGGTAAGAGCGACTAACGACAGCTGGGGATAGCTGACAACCAGGGTCCACAAATTAAGGGTCACTATCTATTAACCCAGTAGTAAGATAGCTGGGGATAGCTGACAACCAGGGTCCACAAAATAGGGTCACTATCTATTAACCAGGTAAGACAGCTGGGGATAGCTGACAACCAGGGTCCACAAAATAGGGTCACTATCTATTAACCAGGTAAGACAGCTGGGGATAGCTGACAACCAGGGTCCACAAAATAGGGTCACTATCTATTAACCAGGTAAGACAGCTGGGGATAGCTGACAACCAGGGTCCACAAAATAGGGTCACTATCTATTAACCAGGTAAGACAGCTGGGGATAGCTGACAACCAGTCACCTGTGGAACAAACATTTGTCATATCTTGTCTCAGTTTCTTACTTTTCTCTTTTGTCTAATAATTCACGTGGATGACGAAGTGATGCAGGCCAGCAGTGGATATTGTACCTTTGTCAGCTTGTGACAGACTTCTAGGTGACCAGTGGATATTGTACCTTTGTCAGCTTGTGACAGACTTCTAGGTGGCCAGTGGATATTGTACCTATGTCAGCTTGTGACAGACTTCTAGGTGACCAGTGGATGGTGTACCTTTGTCAGCTTGTGACAGACTTCTAGGTGACCAGTGGATATTGTACCTATGTCAGCTTGTGACAGACTTCTAGGTGACCAGTGGATAGTGTACCTTTGTCAGCTTGTGACAGACTTCTAGGTGACCAGTGGATATTGTACCTATGTCAGCTTGTGACAGACTTCTAGGTGACCAGTGGATAGTGTACCTTTGTCAGCTTGTGACAGACTTCTAGGTGACCAGTGGATATTGTACCTTTGTCAGCTTGTGACAGACTTCTAGGTGACCAGTGTATATTGTACCTATGTCAGCTTGTGACAGACTTCTAGGTGACCAGTGGATATTGTACCTTTGTCAGCTTGTGACAGACTTCTAGGTGACCAGTGTATATTGTACCTATGTCAGCTTGTGACAGACTTCTAGGTGACCAGTGGATATTGTACCTTTGTCAGCTTGTGACAGACTTCTAGGTGACCAGTGTATATTGTACCTATGTCAGCTTGTGGATGACTTCTAGGTGACCAGGAATGCTAGATGTGCCATCACTGCAGATGGGTAAACAAATCGGACATAAGAATGATGGCCCAGAAGTGTGTGCTGAGCTTCTGGCAGGACATGGTAATCCTCCGATGCTGGAACGCAGGAATGTCGCACTACAGGAACTAAACATGCATCAACAAACACCTCCGCCTTTTTCTACACAACCATGCCTTTCAGACAACCTTATATGAGTACGTGTGTCACCTCCGACAAGAGCTACGAGCTCACAGTTGAAGGGATTATTTCATCATCATCATGTGTCTAGAGCCACCAGCTCACAGCTAGAAAAGATTATTTCATCATCATCACATAATAATAAGAATAATAATCATATGTCAAGAGCTACAAGCTCACAGCTAAAAGAATTATTTCATCACCATCATATGTCAAGAGCTATCATCTGACAGCTAAAGAGATTATTTCATCAGCATCATGTGTCAGGAGTGACGATTCATCATCATTGTTCAAGGATATTTACGTCAACAATATTTTTACACTGTATTTGGCCCTTCTCTCCCCTCATGTGAACAATTGTCAAAACTTCAGGAACTCCACTACTTAATTATGTCAAAAAACAAATTTAACCCTTATTTATTTTAACAGAAAACTTCACGAAAAACTACCTGATTCGTTAACATTTTAAGACATTTTTCACATTCAAATTTAATTGGTATAATTTGATGTATACACACAAATATTATTGTCGTCAACATTTGTGACTCCCACTTCATCCCCCCCACCCTCTTTTAATAACTAACAAAAACTTTTTCCAGACGTTATTTATGACTATGTAATTTATATAGCGCACTTTCGTTATTACATCTTCCGTGGGTCAGGACCAAGTTGTTATAATTTGATTCTAATGTACCAGTGCGGTTTAAGTAAACTGGTAGTATTGAAATGAATAGTATGGTGTCTGTACAAAGTGAATGAATGGGGGATCACAGTAAATCTGTGTACCATGGGGGCTTGTCCATAAATTAGGGGCAGGTCTGAAAACGATTGAGACATGGACAAGGAGATAGTGTTAAAGTGTCTATTTTCTCTTAGGCCTATACTGATAGCGAACTTTTGTTTGAAACACCGATGTGTTCTGTCTTGCATTTGTCTGACTAGAAATAAAAACATGGAACCGGGTCTAAAGGTACACAAAAAGGATTAAGCTGATACTTAGATATCTGACCAAGTTGAATAGACGATACGGGGGAGGGGAGGGGTGGGGGTGATTAACGTGATAGGAAGATACGATTTTGGTTTGAGAAAATACGAAGATACAAGTAAGATTTGACAAAATACGATTCGGGTTTGATAAAATACGAAGATTCGAGTAAGGTTTGATTAGATACGATTCGGGTTTGATAAAATACGAATATACTAGTAAGGTTTGACAAGACATTAGACCTAAGTCTGGTTTATAAGATACAAGTAAGATTTGATAAAATACAAAGAGACGGGTAAGGTTTGATAACACACGTTTCGGGTTTGATAAAATATGAAGATAGAGTCCTTAAGGTTTGATAAGATACGATTCGGATATGATATAATAGGAATATACGAGTAAGGCTTGATAAAATACGATTCGGGTTTGATAAAATACGAATATACTAGTAAGGTTTGACAAGATATTAGTCTGGTTTATAAGATACGAGTCAGGTTTGATAAAATACGAAGACTCCAGTAAGGTTTGATAAAATACTGAAATACTAGTAGGGTTTACAAAATACGAAACAAATAGAAACATGAAGTAGAATACTGTTCACAAGAGGTAAATATAGCAAGCTCTACTATGAATCTTCTTCTTCTTCTGCATTGGTTCTAAAAATTCCTGCAAATTACCAGGACGTAGTCCCGAGATCGAAATGCATTGTGTCATGGTTTACAGCATGGCTGCAATATCTGCGCCTTTCGGCCTAACATATCAGACTTCAGATTGGCTTTGGGTCACTTTGACCCTATATAGGATGGGATAGACAACTTCACCCCATAACCTCCTTAAGTTAATTGCCTCTTGCATGGAAGGTAAATAGTGTTGCTATTCTTTGCTTCCCTCTCGGGCCCCCGCAACACACGAACCCCTACGCTGAATAATATCAAATTAAGGGAGAAAATGTGAAAAGGGAAGTAATAGTTAGCTCGTGAAGAAGTATAATTCATATAAGAATTAGGATAGGTAATCAGTAACAAACAGTACTAATAAATATACAAGTATGTACAGAGCCTGTACAGTACACAAACATTACTAATAAATATACAAGTATGTACAGAGCCTGTACAGTACACAAACAGTACTAATAAATATACAAGTATGTACAGAGCCTGTGCAGTACACAAACAGTACTAATAAATATACAAGTATGTACAGAGCCTGTACAGTACTCAAACAGTACTAATAAATATACAAGTATGTACAGAGCCTGTACAGTACACAATAAGTACTAATAAATATACAAGTATGTACAGAGCATGTACAGTACACAAACAGTACTAATAAATATACAAGTATGTACAGAGCCTGTACAGTACACAATAAGTACTAATAAATATACAAGTATGTACAGAGCCTGTACAGTACACAATAAGTACTAATAAATATACAAGTATGTACAGAGCCTGTACAGTACACAAACATTACTAATAAATATACAAGTATGTACAGAGCCTGTACAGTACACAAACAGTACTAATAAATATACAAGTATGTACAGAGCATGTGCAGTACACAAACAGTACTAATAAATATACAAGTATGTACAGAGCCTGTACAGTACACAAACAGTACTAATAAATATACAAGTATGTACAGAGCCTGTACAGTACACAATAAGTACTAATAAATATACAAGTATGTACAGAGCCTGTACAGTACACAAACAGTACTAATAAATATACAAGTATGTACAGAGCATGTGCAGTACACAAACAGTACTAATAAATATACAAGTATGTACAGAGCATGTACAGTACACAAACAGTACTAATAAATATACAAGTATGTACAGAGCCTGTACAGTACACAAACAGTACTAATAAATATACAAGTATGTACAGAGCCTGTACAGTACACAAACAGTACTAATAAATATACAAGTATGTACAGAGCCTGTACAGTACACAAACAGTACTAATAAATATACAAGTATGTACAGAGCCTGTACAGTACACAAACATTACTAATAAATATACAAGTATGTACAGAGCCTGTACAGTACACAAACAGTACTAATAAATATACAAGTATGTACAGAGCCTGTACAGTACACAAACATTACTAATAAATATACAAGTATGTACAGAGCCTGTACAGTACACAAACAGTACTAATAAATATACAAGTATGTACAGAGCCTGTACAGTACACAAACAGTACTAATAAATATACAAGTATGTACAGAGCCTGTACAGTACACAATAAGTACTAATAAATATACAAGTATGTACAGAGCCTGTACAGTACACAAAAAGTACTAATAAATATACAAGTATGTACAGAGCCTGTACAGTACACAATAAGTACTAATAAATATACAAGTATGTACAGAGCCTGTACAGTACATAAATATATGTGGGGGTTGTTGTTACAGCGTCCATCTAGTGGTATTTACAATTAGGTCATGTGATATTGTTAAAGGGATCCATACACAAATCGAAGTCCTTCGTTAATACGGTCCTATAGACTCATTGGGTATCTTATAATTAACACTGGGGGTCTTTGTTATCTCTAATCTCGTATTTTATGGTAGCGTGTCATGATATAACCTAATTGGACTTTGTCCCCTGGTTGAAAGCAGCACGCCTCTTCAAAAGAGAGGGAAACTCATTAACTACCTAGCTACCTACCTACTTACCTACCTACCTACTTACCTACCTGCCTACTTACCTACCTACGTACCTACCTACTTACCTACATACTACTTGCATACATACCTACCTACTTACCTATCTACCTACTTACCTACCTACCTACATACTTGCCTACCTACCTACTTACCTACTTACTTACCTATCTACTTACCTACCTACCTACTTGCCTACCTACCTACTTACCTACCTACCTACTTACCTACTTACTTACCTACCTACTTACCTACCATCATTGGGAATCTTCCTTCTAATGCGTCGCTGGTTGACTTTGCCTGTAATTTTCATTGGCTCTTGACACAAAGTATACACAAAGCGACTAATGAAAATGTCGGGGAAAGTCAAATAGTGTTATTTAAACAGATGATGTCTGATGTGCCCGTTGAACTGTATTTCGAGCGTCACTTTAAAAGGATGATTTCGGATGAGCTCAAATTTTTTACTGTATTGTCGAGTCACTTCACGGGAATGATTTCGGATGAATTCATAGGACTGTATTGTCCAGGGAGTAGTATAAATATATTTCCCTTAAATGATCATTCGTTTCTTCTCCATTTTTCCTTCCATCTTACTAAGATGCTCTAATTATTTTTTTAATATATCGATTTTGACTAAACCAGTCACGTGACGCGTCTCGTTTTCTTTTCAGTGCTAGGAACTTCGTAACACTGCTACGTGGTACTAGTCCGGGAGGAGAGAAGTCAGACAACTGATATATAGCAGAGGGAGGGAGAGAAAGACGATGGGAGACTTGTCAAAAGGAGGTGGAATAAATCTCAGTGAGAGAAGAGTAGATGGAGACAGAGAGAACAAGTTGCATAAAAATAGCAGGCCAGTCAAGATGAAGTCGTCGACCGACCCGCCAAGTACCATAGCCATATTCAACTAGTAGTCTGCTCAGTCGCCAAACGATCGATCCACACTGAAGTATTGATCTTGTTTGGATGGGGACAACGGAGAAGAAATGAAGGAGTTACCATAAAAATTTACTTCACTGCAACTCTAGAATTGCTTAATTTTTCTTCATCTGCGTTCGTTCTCAAACTCCTACAGATTATCAGGACGGGATGTATCCGGAGAAAGGAATGAGACGTGTCATGGTCCACATATTGGATGCGATATCTGCGCCTTTCGGCTTGACACATCCTTTTTCAGCATGACTTATGGGTAACATTGACACTCTATGTGATGGCATAGCACACTTCACAATACTCCCTTTTCGCCTCTTACGATATGCATGGCAGATAAACAGGACCACTATTCTTTACTTCTCGATCCTCGCAAAATGAGAGGGATTACTTGCATGTTCTGGTGTACTACACTTCCTTCCAACAGACAATATAAGTCTCTTTGATCTGTAATCAGAGACAGATCTGAAGCTATAGTTGTGGGGAAACCGTGGGGACCTCCTGCTGACGACTGAATTCGTGGAGGAGACTCACCTACCTGTATAGACTTATGAGCATAGGAAACTGATCGCAGAAGAAGATCTGTAACAAGACACACCTCTATTTTCATAAATAATGTCAACAAGAAATTAAAAAACAAAGGAATAAGTACGTTTTTAGCGTTACGTTCCAAGAGGGACCTTTCTAAAGAAACAAAAACAAACTAGAAATAAACACAAAATTGTCATCATAATGACAGTTGACAACACTCACAACCATATCTCAGTGTATTTGACAGTTTTGTGTGTTTATTTCAGGTTCATTGTTGTTCTTTGAGTAATGCAAAATTAGATAAACAGGTTACTGAGAATACCTAACTATGAATAAATTTAGATGAGAAGGTGTATACAAAAATATGCAATAAAACAAAACAGGACAATTTTCTACGTTGCGGTCCTATTGGGACCTTTTTCAAGAAACACAAATAACAAAAACCACAAAAAACACCAAACCGTAAATATATTAACCGCTATATAAACCACCGATCAAGTCATTTTTGCGGTTAATATATTTACGGTTTGGTATTTTTTTTAGTTTTTTTTTTGTTTCTTGAAAAAGGCCCCAATAGCACCGCAACCGTTCCATCTAAATTTGTTCATAGTAGGTATTCCCAGTAACCTGTTTATCTAATTTTGCATTACTATTTGATACTTTGGTTACTGCGGCACCCTCCACTTTGTCGGACACCCTCCGACCATTTTGTTATTTATATATTGTTCCTTGAGAAATGTCTCTATTGGACAGTAACGCAGTGAACGTCATTTTTATTAGTTATTTCATATTGACATTATTTTGTCATTTATTAGTTATATTAGCAATTGGTAACATTATCCATGTTATTGCTTCTTGGTCTTGTTACTATCACTCTCTCCACTTTCTCGGATATTATCTTAATCTTCTTCAGTGTTCGTTCTCAAACTACCGCTGCATCTCCCTTGTAGCAGGACCACTGTCCTACTAGATTTCCAGCAGGAAGTAGTCCAGAGAATCGAAATGCGTTGTGTAACCGTTTTATTTGCGCCAATGGCTCGACACATCCGTCCTCGGCGGATATTATCTAACATTTTGTTTTTATTTCTATTCTCAAACACAACTCACAACAAAAGCATTGCTGCTGTGTTGCTAATTGTCAACTGCTTTCAAAAAAAAAAAGCCTTATGCAGTTAAAAAATATATATATTTGAGACAGAAGGTTACCAATATTTGTCAAAAAGATAGCCTCGCAGAACAGAAAGATACGGAATATCAGATAATTCACAGAAAGAACATCACCCTTAAACTCCACATACTAATTTTTATTGCCAAAATGATATTCCATTAAATAAGTTCAGTATTAACATCCCCAAAAACACTTCCTGACAGTGGGATACTTTAACAGTCACTCCCAAAGTTGGGGATAAAACAGTTTAGACAGCCGGGATAGAGATAGAGTTGCTTTTCTTCTAGCAGACATTTGAGTGTATGTAGATTCAATATCCCAGTCAGGTGTTGATTATGTGATCTTTGTATTGGCAAGATGAAAACTACTTAATCCTCCACAATAATCCAAAGGATTCGCGAAGATGACATCGCGAAGATGACATCGCACCTCCATCCCAGAATTTTGCACCCCAGAACTGGCCGGAAAAGTGGGAATAACAATAGGTGAACAAGCTATTTAATCGTTAGTTCAATTGACTATCTCTCGTTCCCTCTCTGCCTTTCTATCTCTCCCCGTCCGATCTATCGAATGATTGTTAGGGTGCATCTATGCATTGCTTGTTTCTTTTTATTGTTTGACATTCTTGAATTCGTTCTCAAACACCTACCGGGTCTCTCTTATAGCAGGACAATTGTCCTACTAGATTTCTCTTATAGCAGGACAATGGTCCTACTAGATCTCTCTTATAACAGGACAATTGTCCTACTAAATTTCCAGCACGATGTAGTCCAGAGAACGGAAATGCCATGTGTCGCCATTTTATTTTCGCAAATCACCCGACATATCCATTTTCGGTGTTGGCAATTAATACTCTCATTGTTTTTACCACTAAACAGTGGACGTCAATATCACTAGAAGTAGGCAAGTCGTAGGAGACAACTAGTTCTCGCACTTCGTGGCAGTTATTATCGCCCAGTCATTATCCAAGTGAATAAAACAATAAACACAAGACCACTAAACCAAGATGGAAATACAAGAAAGAAAACTGGCACATCTATAAACACAAAGCAAGCCTAATCACAAGAGACATACAAGTTATAGACAGGAATAACATCACAATTGTCAGGGAGTTTAATAAAGGAATATTCAAAGCAGCTAATGAGACAATACTAAGAGGAGCAACAAATAATTATGTATCTCATTGGACTAACACACTTCAAACACTACATGAAGAACTGGCTGAAGCACTCAATATGGCAGAGACACAACAAAACTATATCACACTACAAAAGACAAAAAAATACTTCACAAAAATATATAGAAACAGCCAAGAAGCTAGAGGGGGAAAAACAAAAAATTTAAACTTTGAAAATGAAAACAATTGTGGAAACTAACCAAGCACAAATGAAAAATATATTGTGTAATAAGACCTTGTCATTAGAGGTAAGAAAGAGAGTTCTGCAGTGCTATATAACCCCTATACTAACATATGGATGCGAGTCTTGGACAATAAACAAACTTAAAAGTGGGAAATTAGAGGCAATAGAGATGTGGTTCTATAGAAGAATGCTGAGAATACCATGGACTGCCAGAAAAACTAATGTAGAGGTGTTGAAAGAGACAAAAGCGAAACGAACCTTAATCAACAATATAAGAAAAAGACAATCTTCTTTTTTGGGGGGGCCACTTCATGAGATAGGCAGGTGGAGAACATAGTCACAACAGGCAAAATTGAAGGCAACAGAGACAGAGGACGACAACGTGATAAAATATTAGACAGTTTGACAACCTGGCACGGCAGCGAAACAACAACGACCTTGATACATAATATTGTGGACAGAGAGCTGTGGAAAGCCATGTACGCCCGCCGGCATGGCACATGATGATGATGATGAACCAAGCACATAAATAATGATAGCAACTCATAGCAATTCGGTGACAAACAATTACACTTGAACAATTAAACAAGATACAGATAAAATCTACAATGGCAATCAAGCAACAGACATGCTCGCAAAATGCTATAGAAATCAAAGTACCATTACCATCAATGCAGACAACGAAATGTTCGTCAAGTAACAAACAACGGTAAGAATAAAACAAACTGTCCAGATGTCATGTCTAAACCATTCATGTTAGAAGAACTAAAAGTATTTATAATGAAACTAAAAGAGATTTAAATAACATCACCGGGACCGGACCAACGAAATGCTTAAGAACCTAGAACATGCAGTAATTTATAAATTACTACAGATGTACAACTACAGTTGGGATGCAGTCAATGTACGTCAATCATGGAGATAGACGCTCATGTCCTATCATAAATAAAGGCAAGGACAAACATAAGTCTGACAACTACAGACCAATAAGTCTAACTAGTTGCGTCTGCATGACAATGGAAAGGATGGTCAACAGAAGAATGAAATGACACCTAGAATTACTGACGCTATTTGTGTCAAAGCAAGCTGGATTTAGAGACTGTAACAGCACAGAAGATCACATAGCATTTATTTCAAAGATCATTGAAGATGCTTTTCAATAAAATAATAAAGTTTTCACCACATGGATAGATCTCCACAAAGCTTTTGACAAGGTCAGGAAAGATGAAATGATAATAAAGTTGCAAAGAAACCGCAAAGAAATTGAATCACCTTTGTTTTAGGTACCAGGGGTCACGGAAGAAAATTTCTGCTAAAAGGGGAACATTGGACAAAACAGGTTGAGAACTCTTGAAAGACGAGTGATTTACCTAGAAGGCTAATTTTATTACGTTTTCTTTATATTTTTGCAATATTTATCCAAGAAATAAAAATACGACCATCGTTACTTGCTGCGGTTACCAAACAGCATATTTCAAACAGTTTTCACAAGAAAATCTACATAAAATGATACATTCCAACACGCCGTATAAAGATACAAATTTTATCATAACACAAATTTTATGGTTGGTGAATTTTGTAAAATGGCCAAATTTATTTAATTTAGCCATGTTATTGTGAATATGCCAACCCTGCAACATTCGTTAACATGGTAACATGCAGTAATGTAGAATGTAGAGATAATCTATTCAACAAATAAATTGTTCAAATAACAAACTCTGTTGAAACATAAGCAACTTTTTGTCCGTTACCACATCATGAAAGCACATAAACGCGCAATTTCGATAATAATATGTACGAACTAGATAATTAATCTTATGAAATTATTGAAATACACAAAGAGGACTCTTATGTAGCCTCAACAAAATATTCACTGAGTAAATAAACTAATATCATCGATAACAGTTTTCCTTTGTGATCTTGACATTACCATTCATAGCTCGATGTTAATGTACATTTAATTAGAGATAATGTATTCTATATCTAGTTCGTTACTAAGTGTCCATTAAAACTTGCCATATCATGTCACGCTGTTCAAGATGACAGCTCAGGCTATAAAAAGTTAATGCTCCCTAAACAGATATTTTAGGCACATGCATTCTCAAACGTGAGCTGGTTATTGAAATAACTGGAACACGTGCGGAATGAGGTGTCAAGGACGGACACAAAGCACGTGAGAATACAATTTTCGGTTTCCAGTTAAATGAGCGCTATTTTCTGTTGTGTTTGGTCAGCCGAGAGCTATTTAATCGTTAGTTCAATTGACTATCTCTCGTTCCCTCTCTGTCTTTCTATCTCTCCCCGTCCGATCTATCAAATGTTTGTTAGGGTGCATCTATGCATTGCTTGCTTCTTTTTATTGTTAGGCATTCTTGAATTGGTTATCAAACACCTACCGGATCTCTCTTATAGCAGGACAATTGTCCTAATAGATTTCTCTTATAGCAGGACAATGGTCCTACTAGATTTCCAGCACGATATATTCAGAGAAAGGAAATTCAATGTGTCGCCGTTTTATTTTCGTTAATGGCCCGACATATCCATCTTCGGCGTTGGTAATTAATACGCTCATTGTTTTCACCACTACCACAGAACGGTAGACGTCTGTATCACTAGAAGTAGGCAAGTATTACAAGAGAACTGGATCTCGTACTTACAGTGCGCTGGTATCACTAGAAGTAGGCAAGTTGTACAAGAGAACTGGTTCTCGTACTTACAGTGCGCTGGTATCACTAGAAGTAGGCAAGTTGTACAAGAGAACTGGTTCTCGTACTTACAGTGCGCTGGTATCGCTAGAAGTAGGCAAGTCTTACGGGAGAACTAGTTCTCGTACATACACGCCGCTGTATCGCTAGAAGTAGGCAAGTCATACGAGAGTACAGGTTCTCGCACCTACACGCCGCATATCACCAGGCTCAAAGCCAACTAAGGTCTGCATGTTTGACAATTTTGTCACTGTCCTGTATCGCTATCGACATAGTAACAGACACCCACTGCTCTGCTTGTTTATTGAATATGGGATTAAATCCTCTTTGAGCTGATCCACGCCATTTCATCCTGAGACCGTAGTCTCGTAATGCTACATCCACAAAACAGATGTTTGCCAAAATGCTTGCCAAAAGCAATTCCCGCCCCTTTTAAATCTATTAATCACAAAAAGGTCATCAAAATTTCATGAGAAAGAAGATCTGTCACACGAAATCGCAAAAATGACCATTTTTTTGTAAACCCCCACTCCCCATACTACGGCCCTGATAGAAGGAAATTGTTAGGTATTACGTTAATCGTTCATGCATTGCTTTGTTTCAGTAAGAAGCTTGCTGTACCTATCTCTGCCTTACACCAACCGTGGGTCACAATAGCAGTGCAAAAACACTTCTAACACCAGCCTCGGATTCTCAATATATTATTATTCTGTGACATTGTGTAAGAGATTGTACATAAAAGTACATCAACAGTTTGTTTGTTAACTTTTGTCCCCCCCCCCCTGCAATCATCTCAACAACTGCTAAAATTTCAGCCCATTATGCGTAGTTACGTCAAGACCTCCCCCCCCCTTTATTTTTTTTGCAATTAAACAGAAAAAGGAAATAATTCCAAATGATTTTATTTTATATTTATTAATTTTTTAATTTTCAAATTCAAATAGTTTACAATTTAATTGGTATATAGAAAACAATATTGTTGATGAAAAATTGTGACTAACTTTCCCCCTTATCAACAACTGTCAAACTTGTTCGCAACAACCCCCACCCCTTCTCCCACTGAATTTCTGAAATTGTTCCCGCAATTTATTAACAGTCCTTATGTCCGATTTTTTATTTGTATTTGCTCATACCGAAGTTTCTTTAGTTCTTATCAATTCCTAAAACCGCTGGTGGTTCCTCTATCGTGTATACGGTACACTCTAATCCTCCGAGTTTGTCTTCCTTCTTCTACATAAAACATACACACGAACGCATTTACACACTGTCAATGGTCGATACCATCTTTTCTCTTGCCTGAATCACTTGGTGCTTTAAAAAAAAAATTGTAAACAGATTCGAACTCAGAATCATACGTGCGACAGAATAGTGCTTATCTTCACACCATTTTTGACTAACCATCATAAATTTATTTACTTCATCACACAATATAAGACTTATATAAGTAATCATATGTAGACAAGTGAAGGATTTCTCATTGACATTAATTTACATTTGGTATTTTTCCTATTTATTAGTTATATTAGAATCAGTGATAATACATTATCATATGCGTTATCTCACTTCTGTATTAGTAACAAATTTCGCCGATCAGTCAGCGATGTAAGAGCTTATCGTGGTGCAGATATTAGCTGTCATCATGTTCTCTGCATTGCCAAATTAAAGATAAAATTGACAAAAGTACACCAGCAGAACAAAAACAGGAAAATGATGTACAGAGACTATTTACATTGATTTACATGCAGAATATAATGTCAGGGTATAAAATCACTTAGAAGCTTTGTACACAATAAATGACAAGATATCTATCAGTTCAATTGACAGCAAATGGAAACAATTGAAAACTGTGATGAAAGAATCAGCAATAACTACTGCAGGATATTCTCAGAGAAGAAAGAAAAAGTGGATGAGTAATGACGCATGGGACAAAATTCAAGAACGGCATTCTCAAACTCCCGCCGGATCAGTCTTATAGCAGGACAATTGCCCTACTAGATTTCCAGCAGGATGTAGTCCTTAAAACGGAAATGCGTTGTGTCGCCGCTTCATTTGGCCAATGCTTGACACATACGTCTTCGACGGTAAAGACAAACGGTTAGGAAACTTTAAAACAATTTCAAAGCATCTGCCGACGATGAGATTAGTGGTGAAATGTTGAATGCAGCTACCGACGATGAGATTAGTGGTGAAATGTTGAAGGCAGCTACCGACTATGAGATTAGTGGTGAAATGTTGAAGGAAGCTACCGACGATGAGATTAGTGGTGAAATGTTGAAGGAAGCTACCGACGATGAGATTAGTGGTGAAATGTTGAAAACAACTGATAATAACAGCTCTTTTAAAGATGATTACTATCAGTGGCGTAGTGTGAGTTTTGTTTTTTTAATAGTGGGGACAAAGTATTTCAACTTTTCTTGAAATAGGTAGATTTTTCCCACCAAAAATATATGTATTTACGGTCATATATAAAAACTAGTTTAATCCGTATTTAATAGTTTCTTCGTAATCGCCAAGGAATTCAAACATGACAAACGATTGTTGTTCATTGAATTTCTGAGATATGTTTTGATTCCCTTCAGTGAACTCACACTTCTTTCACTGCTAGTTGTGGTATAGTCAACACTTAAAGGAGTAGTTGTGTCACTTCTTTCACTGCTAGTTGTGGTATAGTCAACACTTAAAGGAGTAGTTGTCACTTCTTTCACTGCTAGTTGTGGTATAGTCAACACTTAAAGGAGTAGTTGTCACTTCTTTCACTGCTAGTTGTGGTATAGTCAACACTTAAAGGAGTAGTTGTCACTTCTTTCACTGCTAGTTGTGGTATAGTCAACACTTAAAGGAGTAGTTGTCACTTCTTTCACTGCTAGCTGTGGTATAGTCAACACTTAAAGGAGTAGTTGTCACTTCTTTCACTGCTAGTTGTGGTATAGTCAACACTTAATGTAGTAGTTGTGTCACTTCTTTCACTGCTAGTTGTGGTATAGTCAACACTTAAAGGAGTAGTTGTCACTTCTTTCACTGCTAGTTGTGGTATAGTCAACACTTAAAGGAGTAGTTGTCACTTCTTTCACTGCTAGTTGTGGTATAGTCAACACTTAAAGGAGTAGTTGTCACTTCTTTCACTGCTAGTTGTGGTATAGTCAACACTTAATGGAGTAGTTGTGTCACTTCTTTCACTGCTAGTTGTGGTATAGTCAACACTTAAAGGAGTAGTTGTCACTTCTTTCACTGCTAGTTGTGGTATAGTCAACACTTAATGGAGTAGTTGTGTCACTTCTTTCACTGCTAGTTGTGGTATAGTCAACACTTAAAGGAGTAGTTGTCACTTCTTTCACTGCTAGTTGTGGTATAGTCAACACTTAAAGGAGTAGTTGTCACTTCTTTCACTGCTAGTTGTGGTATAGTCAACACTTAATGGAGTAGTTGTGTCACTTCTTTCACTGCTAGTTGTGGTATAGTCAACACTTAATGGAGTAGTTGTGTCACTTCTTTCACTGCTAGTTGTGGTATAGTCAACATTTAAAGGAGTAGTTGTCACTTCTTTCACTGCTAGTTGTGGTATAGTCAACACTTAATGGAGTAGTTGTGTCACTTCTTTCACTGCTAGTTGTGGTATAGTCAACACTTAATGGAGTAGTTGTGTCACTTCTTTCACTGCTAGTTGTGGTATAGTCAACATTTAAAGGAGTAGTTGTCACTTCTTTCACTGCTAGTTGTGGTATAGTCAACACTTAATGGAGTAGTTGTGTCACTTCTTTCACTGCTAGTTGTGGTATAGTCAACACTTAAAGGAGTAGTTGTCACTTCTTTCACTGCTAGTTGTGGTATAGTCAACACTTAATGGAGTAGTTGTGTCACTTCTTTCACTGCTAGTTGTGGTATAGTCAACACTTAATGGAGTAGTTGTGTCACTTGAGTCTAGACCATTTACAACAAAATATGTTAGGGCTCTTTAGGAGGCACATGCTTTCTCATCATCATATACGTCAGGGGTCGGGAACCCATGGCTCGCTAGTCAGATTTGGCTCTATTGATGGCTGCATCTGGCTCGCAGAAAAATGTTCGATTATTTAAAAAAATGTTTCTTTAGACTCCTTTGATCTACATATTAATTATATATCAATATTTAATTCTACAAATGAGCTAAAGTCTACTGCAGCTCAGCATCAGAAGTTGCATTAATGGTAAGAAATACTCATTATTGATTAGCAACAGCATAACAATGTTATTAAAAGAATTCAGAGACATAATTATTGTACTTTTAGTGTTGAAATTACACAAAACTCACACATTTACTTGAAATTTTAGTTTTAAACATAATGTATGGCTTTCACAGAATTACTTTTCAAAATATGTGGTGCCCATGGCTCTCTACGACAAAAAGGTTCCCGACCCCTGCCCTATGTTTTTGTTCAGATGAAAATTTAGTTTGAAACGTTAACAATTTTCGTTTGTTTTTATCAGCTTATAGTGGTAAGTATTTGTTACACATATTTACTTATTCATAATTATTACTTTGGTAGTTGTGTTATTATGTCCCAGGCACAATTTGTTGATCTCTGGTTTTTTGGGACTTACATATTTTAGAACATAACTATGCCAATATGTTTAGATTACAGCTGTTGCATCAATATTACGCTCACCTGTTATTGTTTGTGTGTTTATTTTGTAATCCTAGTTGTCAAGATATGTCCAGAGTGGGATTCTGAACATAATCAAATTAATGGCGTAAGCACTAATAAAAAAGTACAAATTCTGTTACCATGGTTGCCATTCTATTATTAGCAGCCAGGGTTGCCAGAAATCGCCATTTACTGGCCAACTTTTCTAAATTTTGTCTTTTAAATGTCACTGACCACTACATTTATGTTTTTGTCAATTTTTTTTATTTTTTGGTTAATTTAAAAATATATTAAATGTTACGAGTTTGACTATTTATGACTATATTTACCTGAAATTGCTTATAATCACTTTCAACTCTCTGACAACCCTATTTTCGCTTCTATTATGAGACTAAGTGTTGGTATGCAACAACTTCATAAATTGTTTTCTATTTGAGTGTTATTAATGCGAAACAAATATTCTGCAGTTTACTTATGCTCGTAGATAAGGGGAGAGAGGTTTAAACCCCTTATGCTTTAACATATCCGAACATGACTTTTAGTACTAGAAATTTTCCCAATAACTCGGGCCAAAAGCCAAAAAAATACAAGCATTTTTTCACAAAAAAGTCATGAAATTTGTCATAACAGTGACGATCTGACACACCAAAAACTGCAGCAATGACTTTTTGTTAAAGACAAACACACATCCCTCTCTTTTTTTCCCCTTGAAGAGAAGATATTTCAGTTGTGATTTTACGCTAAGTATATATTTTTTTTTAACTCGACAAAACCGATATCAATACACTCAGGGTAGCATTAGTGCTCGGTCCTATACAGCAAGATGGAAATCGACTGAAGAACATTGTAAGAACAATCTAAAATAACCCAAGCATATGGTATGTTCAACGAAAGTTATGAAAAGATTAGAACGTACGTCGTCTGTTAATCAACGCTTGCTCGCTGTGACACTAAAGTAAACACAGAAGAAGAACTCTAATAAATGATCGGACCACACATTTCTTGTATTCTTTGAACGCTTGTATTTCAAATCAATTTCGAAAATCTTTGGTATAATCACAAATCTGTCAAGTATTAGTTTGCTGTGTACAATATATATATATATAATTCATATGGTAATACTTACCTCCAATTAGTTTCCCATTTGAACCAATTTGATGGAATTCGATATTTTCATTGCTTTGATGATGATGATGCAAAATGTGAGGATTCCATGTCATCACAGCGGATGTGTCTTGCGACTGCGCCATCATTGAATGCTCACGACAATGTGTGCTATGGAAGTATGACTACATGACATAGAGTACACGTAAAACTATGGTAACACGCCAACAACTGGAGACTGTGTGCTTTGTAAACGAAAACTGTTTGAAGACTTAAACACTTCTGAATTTTGTTTCGTATAACTGAAAAATAGAAAGGATGAAGGGTTGGTTTGAGGGCAGATGTGCCGGGGCAGGTGGGACAAGCGACATATGAGCACTTGTCAGTTCCTGTGTCCGTTTCCTGACCAGGACAGGTGGCGCGTGCTGAGAAGGAAGCCCCCCCAAGGTCGTGATAGAGGTTATTATACCAGACTTTGTACTTTCATTATTGACATGAAAGGTTGTCAGATGGGATGGTCGTTGTGATTGTGACGGTATTTGTCAATGAACTCAGGATTACAATAGTGGATGCTGGTAGTGTGAGTGGTCATTGTGGAATTACGATGCAGGTGGTGTTTGTTTCATCTTTTTTTCTTGTTTATTCTGGATATGAATACTAAATCCTTGTGATATAACAACAAGCTAGCGATGGTACAAATCTGACGGAGTAGCTCTTCAATCATGGACATGAAATAAACTGAAGAGGGCTCTCCATAAATTACGTAAATACTTTTTTGGCAATCTCACCCCACCCCCTCCCTGTCAACGACTTGTCAAGAATTCAGGACCCCCAGCTTTGATAATATCACATAAATCCTCACATATATTCAGGATTTTTTCTATTCAGTTTTCTTTGGTCTACCTTTGGTTGTTCTATATCCGGATATTATTTTGTTATATGCTCTTATTGGTATTTGGTTTGGGTTCATTCTTATAAGGTGACCGAACCCATTTACTTGCTGTCTTTGGATTAAACAAGTAATACATCATAAACTCCCCAGAGGAAATCATGCAAAATAACATTTCTAAATGCGACCACATTTAGTGTTGGTTATTAGAGAACGAACGCAGAAGAAGGAACTGTTTATTTTAATTGCAGTGCGAGTCGGTGTCACTAGAACGGACCTGGTTCAAATCCCGTAAACTGTAAAACTTATTTTCATTTATCCTCATGCTTCCTATATTGAATTTACTTGCAGAAGAAGAAAAAAAGATTCGGGATAAGAAATAGGCAACGATAATATTTCACAAGATGAAACTTTACCATATATTAGTTTTGCTACAGTTATTACGAATTCACACAAAGATGTGAACAACACTCAGTGATATATATGTGTCAATTGAAGTGATAATAAGTGAGACTGCTGCACAGCTGTTTAACAATAGTACTTAACGTAAGACACAGGGTTGATCTTCTGTGACTGGCTTTGCTAGCCGATAGAAGTATTTGTGCGCAAACATATTTCAGTTGGATTTTCATTGCGTTAGTGACATGTGAGATGAAATGCTTGAGGAAAACCGCAGGGCTTACCAGGCTCGATAGATTACTAAATGAATATATCAGGAAAAGAATAGGTGTAATACCTTGCACAGAATAACATAGAAAGGCAGCAGATCAAGTGGTTTGGCCACATTATGTGGATGCATCACGATAAGTTGCCCTTACAGGCATATAATCAAATGAGATCAGGGTACAAAGCCAGAGGAAGACCACGGAAAAGATGAATAGAAAACGTCAGGGACATCCTGAACAAACACGGTCATAGTACAGCCGAGGCCACACATCTGGCTCTAGAACGAAAACTCGAGCAGCAATCACCCCTATGCTTAACAGCAAGAGTGGATAACAAACCACCAGGGGAAAGACAAGGTCGATCAGCTTTAGAATCAGGCTATCCGACTATTTGCTACGGGTATGAAAAAATACAGATAATACAAGACAAAACTAATTTGATAAAAGATCTTATAGTTTAAAAGTTGAAACTGTCTTGTATACCGTTATTTGTATTTTTTAAACCCGTATCAAACAGTCTGATAGTCTGAGCGTTCATTGTAAGGCTGATCGACCTTGTGCTGTACGTAAATTCAATTGAAGTGAGAAAAATATTATTTAGACATTATATATAACCAATTCTGATGTATGGAAGTGAAACTTTGATAATCAGCACAATACTAAAACATTTATTGAAGAATGGTAAGAATGCCACGTCCAGATAAAAAACAAAAACAATGAAGATATATTGAAAGAAGTTAATTCAAAAAGAGATGGAGCTACTCATTCTATCAGAAAGGAGTCCCCATTTTTGGACTCAGATGACGAAAAATTGAGCACACCGTACAACATGCAAGCTGAAGAGCAAGAGGGAAACGACTGACATAACATGAAACTGAAGGATGTGGAAAGATATAACCAACGCCACACGGTATGAACTATAAGAAGAGGGTGGTTGTATAAGAGGGGGAAGAAGGAGGGGGTTCAAAAAAACCACCCCCCCCCCCATTCTTTAGGAAAATTAAATATAAATATAAACTAATACAAATAAAAAATGGGAAGTTCATTGATTTCATTTGCGATTTTTTTTACGAGTTATTATAATAGTATTTATGATATTTGCGATTTTGTGACATGATTAGCAATTTTATTATTGAACTTATTGGTGATTAAATGTATTACTTTATTTGTAATTTTATTTGTGTGATTCTCTTCTTTTTTTAAAGATCATTAAAAAATCGAAACTTGTTAAAGTTTTTTCCTTTTCTAGTTATATCTAAGGAACTGTAACTTTTTCTAGTTTCTTCAATAATTCAAAGATAAATCAGTGAATATTGTAAAACTAAAGTCTTACAATATGTTTGTTTAAATGTTCAGTTTAACGTGACGTCGCAAGTTAGTTCCTTTTCTGTAAAATGTTTTATATCGTCCTCTTACTTTTGTCAAGAAATCCGCAGTTATCTTTTCTTCAAACATGTTTCAATACAGATACACACGGTCATAGATGCATTTCATTAAGGAGGGAGTTTTACCTTTAAAAAAATGTACCCGCTCTGAGTAGAAGGCTCCTACATAGCAATATGCAATAGGCTTTGCACCAAGCCGAAAGCTGAAGTCTCCTGGTTATGAAAGCTTGGAGAAACCTCCCCATTGCACATATGAAGCAAGAGCTAATCGCTCGTAATTCCTGAGGTTCGAAAACAAACAAACAGAACCCATAAAATGGTCATTCATTTTTGTGTGTGTGTCATGTGACGTATTCCTTCCAGAACGTTGTCTTCCCAATGAACTCTCTGAACCTCTCTCTGTCTTGGGCGATGTGGCTTGCATTTTCTAGCGATGTATTCATGTTATCTTTAATGTCGTCAGCCCATCGTCTTCTTGGTCTGCCCCTTCTCCTCATCCCAGGTACTCTTCCCTCCATTATTTGTCTTTCTAAACAGTTATGTCTCTTTATATGACCAAACAGGCGTAGTTTTCTTTTTGTTATTGTGTTTAGTAACCAACACTCTGGAATATTCAGTGTGTTTATAATATCTGAGTTTCTGATTTTATCCTTCCATGATATTCTAAGTATCTTTCTGTAGCATTTCAGCTCGAAGGCGTTGATCTTCTTTGCCGCTGTTTTACTTAGAGTCCATGTTTCACAGCCGTATGTTGCAACCGAAAAAATAAAAGTTCGTAACATTAGCACTTTCGTTTCTATTTTGTTGTTTTTCCATATGTTTTTCAGCCGTGTTATTTTGCAATATGCCATTGCCAATCTCTTCCTTATTTCTGCCATGCAGTCTCCTGCACCGTTGATGTTTGCTCCTAAGTATTCAAATTTATCTACACATTCTATCTCGGTATTGTCTATTCTGATTTTTGGTTGTTGTGTTGTTATATCTGTTGACATGATTTTTGTTTTGTGTGTGATTCGGTACAAATTTGTTATGAAACTTGTGATGAACTTTCTGCCAAAAATCGTTATAGAGGGGGGAGGCCGCTTTTAGACTACTTTGCTAGTGCTAAAAGTCATGTTTTGTTTTGATTTGCTAAGGGGATGGAGAATTGTTTGATCCCCCATCCCACCCAATCCCCCTTATCTACGGACTTGCACAGCTTAGTTGTTGGATGATTGAAACGTGAATGGTTGAAGTTCATTGCGACTTCACGACTGCAGGAAATTGTTTGGATATTAGTGTATAGCCATGCTGGGGAATGCCGGGTTAATGAGAGATCTGTTAGACTGGAGTCGATGGCACCTGCGGTTGACCAAATGATTATGGATAGAAATACTGTTTTCCTCAATACCAATTCGATGAGGATATAAGTACGTAGGAGTTTTATCTATGATATTTATATATGATTTTTATCTATGATTTTTATCTATGATATTTATCTATGATATTTATATATGATTTTTATCTATGATATTTATCTATGATATTTATATATGATTTTTATCTATGATATTTATATATGATTTTTATCTATGATTTTTATCTATGATATTTATATATGATTTTTATCTATGATTTTTATCTAGGATATTTATCTATGATATTTATATATGATTTTTATCTATGATATTTATATATGATTTTTATCTATGATTTTTATCTATGATATTTATCTATGATATTTATATATGATTTT
Organism: Meghimatium bilineatum; assembly: GCA_034231615.1. NCBI lineage: Eukaryota > Metazoa > Mollusca > Gastropoda > Stylommatophora > Philomycidae > Meghimatium > Meghimatium bilineatum. Next base: position 27,788,405 of record CM067311.1, read on the forward strand.
TATCTATGATATTTATATATGATTTTTATCTATGATTTTTATCTATGATATTTATCTATGATATTTATATATGATTTTTATCTATGATTTTTATCTATGATTTTTATCTATGTTATTTATATATGATTTTTATCTATGATTTTTATCTATGATATTTATATATGATTTTTATCTATGATTTTTATCTATGATATTTATATATGATTTTTATCTATGATTTTTATCTAAGATTGTGTGAATTAGGGATTGTGATCACCAAGAACAGAAGGTGGAAATTGAGAATAATATTTCACCGGAATCTGAAAGTGGAGCGAAGATTAGCAAGATTAGCAAGATTAGCAAGATTAGCAAGATTAGCAAGATTAGCAAGATTAGCAAGATTAGCAAAACTATTATCTGCCATGCATGATATATAATGTGACTACGGAGGTATGTGTGTGGTGTTGATCTCGTCTTATAGATTGTGAAATAGCCCCAGTAGCCATGCTGAAGTTGGATGTGTCAGATCTAAAGGCACAGATATCGCTTCTAAGTTGTTAACAGTGACTTACCGCATTTCGTTCTCTGGATTATCCCCTGCTAATCTTCAGGAGTTTGAGAACGCCCGAATAAGAGATGACAGCAGAGATTAGGTTCTATTGAAGGATGCCTAGATTGTTATGTAGTGCTAGAAAACTTAATGAGGTGCTGAAAGTCAAAGTATAAAGAGAGTTAATGTTATCAGAAAGTTAAAGTGTGAAGAGAGTTACTTAATGTTATCAGAAAGTCAAAGTGTGAAGAGAGTTAATGTTATCAGAAAGTTAAAGTGTGAAGAGAGTTAATGTTATCAGAAAGTCAAAGTGTGAAGAGAGTTACTTAATGTTATCAGAAAGTTAAAGTGTGAAGTGAGTTACTTAATGTTATCAGAAAGTTAAAGTGTGAAGATAGTTACTTAATGTTATCGGAAAGTCAAAGTGTGAAGTGAGTTACTTAATGTTATCAGAAAGTCAAAGTGTGAAGTGAGTTAATGTTATCAGAAAGTCAAAGTGTGAAGAGAGTTACTTAATGTTATTAGAAAGTCAAAGTGTGAAGTGAGTTAATGTTATCAGAAAGTCAAAGTGTGAAGAGAGTTACTTAATGTTATCAGAAAGTCAAAGTGTGAAGAGAGTTACTTAATGTTATCAGAAAGTTAAAGTGTGAAGAGAGTTAATGTTATCAGAAAGTCAAAGTGTGAAGAGAGTTACTTAATGTTATCAGAAAGTTAAAGTGTGAAGAGAGTTACTTAATGTTATCAGAAAGTCAAAGTGTGAAGAGAGTTACTTAATGTTATCAGAAAGTCAAAGTGTGAAGTGAGTTAATGTTATCAGAAAGTCAAAGTGTGAAGAGAGTTACTTAATGTTATCAGAAAGTTAAAGTGTGAAGAGAGTTACTTAATGTTATCAGAAAGTTAAAGTGTGAAGAGAGTTACTTAATGTTATCAGAAAGTCAAAGTGTGAAGAGAGTTACTTAATGTTATCAGAAAGTCAAAGTGTGAAGTGAGTTAATGTTATCAGAAAGTCAAAGTGTGAAGAGAGTTACTTAATGTTATCAGAAAGTTAAAGTGTGAAGAGAGTTAATGTTATCAGAAAGTCAAAGTGTGAAGAGAGTTACTTAATGTTATCAGAAAGTTAAAGTGTGAAGAGAGTTAATGTTATCAGAAAGTCAAAGTGTGAAGAGAGTTACTTAATGTTATCAGAAAGTTAAAGTGTGAAGAGAGTTACTTAATGTTATCAGAAAGTCAAAGTGTGAAGAGAGTTACTTAATGTTATCAGAAAGTCAAAGTGTGAAGTGAGTTACTTAATGTTATCAGAAAGTTAAAGTGTGAAGAGAGTTACTTAATGTTATCAGAAAGTCAAAGTGTGAAGAGAGTTACTTAATGTTTGGGAGAATACAATATTAATTAATTAATTAATTTTTTTGACAAGAGACAATGAGGTTTGAAGAACAGTTACAACGAGCAAGATTGAAGGCACCAGAGAGCGAGGACGATATCGTGATAACAATAATTAGATACATTAATATCATGTTAGAACAAAGAGTAAATAACGTTCCTGGTGCAAGATACTGGAGGTAGAGAGTAATGATGTGCAGTCTTCTCCGGATCATTGGTCACTACATCCTAACGACTTCATCATCATCAGGTGCCATGCCGGCTGGTGTAGGCAGTCATCGTTGTCCACAGTATTATGTATCAAAGTCGTTGTTGTTTTCTTGCCGTGCCAGGTTGTCAAACTGTCTAATATTTTCTCACGTTGTCGCCCTCTGTCTCTGTTGCCTTCAATTTTTCCTGTTGTGACTATGTTCTCTAAACCTGCCTGTCTCATGAAGTGGCCAAAAAAAGAAGATTGCCTTTTTCTTATATTGTTGATTAAGGTCCGTTTCAACGACTTACTATTGTAAAATAAAATATTAATAAAAAGAATAACGCCCTGATGTCTGATGTACTGTCACACTGTTTCTCTGTATTGGCGTTCTGTATCGTGAGCTGCGAGTTTTCACTGGACCTGACACAATCCGTCTTCTCCAAATTGTCATTTATCTCAACACGTCGAAGTTGGATGTGTCGGGGCATTAACTCAAATTAAACGACGACACGGCGTATTTCCGTTCCCTGGACTACATCCTGCTGGAAATCTACTAGGATCATTGTTCTGCTATTATACGTCCAGTTGTAGTTGTCTTTTTTCCAGGCATGTCGCAGGAGGCGACTAAGAGAAGCTGAGGAATATGCTGACAACCTGTCACCTGTGAAAAAATCATAATTGTCACATCTTGTCTCAATTTTTAATTGTGTATTCTCTTGGTCTTCCTTTTTTCTCGTGTAGTGGCAGTATGTTCCCATTCATTCTAAGTATATGTCCAATATAAAGCAATTGTTTTCTTATTATTATATTGCCCATTACTACACAATTAAAAACGGATGCTCGAGAATTATCGAAAGGTGCTTTAAATGTCTTTGAAAGCCTTTCGTAATAACATAGTTGCGCGACTTGAGTCTCTGTCTCGTTTATCTTAAAAAAATAAATTTCGAAAGCATTTGAAAAAACAGGAGGGAGTCAGAACTCAGTATACAAGTTTCAGCCATCAACCCCGATATAACAGGGCCTACAAATATGGAGTCACATTTTAAAATACAAGTTTCAGCCATCAACCCCGATATAACAAAGCTTGTAAATGAAATGCAGTATCATTTTTCCCATAAATAAAGTTAACAGTTTTACTGTAATTACATCTAAATTTGACACTGGAATATTATTCCATCTTCTAAGCCACATGAGGCAAGATTGACCACTAAATAAGTTTCACAAATAATTATGTAATAGATTTAAATGGATGTAAGAGAGTACAGATTGTTGAGTACTGGTAAAACCGATTCAGAAGAATATATATTCGATAAAAAGATACTTAATTAAAGTGAACATTTATGAACAACATTCAACCTCATTTTGTGAACAATATAAACTTTCATTATAACGTTATTTGTGCTTAACAACTGATGACACTTTCATAGATAAGGTAAATATTGATTTATAATGAAAATTTTCATAGATAAGGTAAATATTTATTTATAATGAAAATAAATTGGTATTGTGGGTCGAATATGTTGAGAATTCATTCAAATTAGAAGGAAACAGAACATTGTCTTAAAGTGTGTTCTATTGTTTGCTAGCTACACACTACTTTTCCACTCACATTGAGGCAAACTATATGAAGTGGTGATTGTCTAAATCCAGCAAACAGACCCTGGAAACTAAAATTGGTGAAGTCATTCCCTACATCGAGCAGGAGCACAGTCCTGCCCAAGCAAGCAGATGCTGAAGTCGGAGATGCTACCAACGACCATGGTATCACGCAAAACGACTAGATAACATGTCTTCACAGCTACTACATTTTTTATTGCAGTCATTGTTTACTATCGTTTCGTCATGTGACATATTCTTTCTAGAACGTGGTCTTTCTTGTGGATTCTCTAAACACTCGGCGATTCTAGGAGAGTTGACCTGCCGCAGCTACATAACTTTCAAACAATCTGATATATCACTACACCATCGTCGTCTTGTGCGCCCTTTTTCCCTGTTGCCGTTAACTCTGCCATCAGCTATTAATCTTTCCAAGCTGGTATGTCTCTTTATGTCTCTTTTCTCTCAACACACAACTTTCTTGTTAAGGCGTTAAGGACCCAGTCCTCTTCGACGTTTATTGTTCTTGATTTGTCTTTTTAGCTGTCCATGTTACTATCGTTTATATACAGACAATTAATTCTTGAACATTTTCAACTGTGAAACTGTGAAACATTTTCAACATTTTCAACTTTTGAGGTTTCGTTGCGGAAAAAAAAACAATTTACTTAAAGGGGATCTGCAACAACAAAATGTTTAAGAACTGCTGGCTTAATGTGTGGAAGAAATATTTGGTGGGAGTAGAAGAAAAAGACAGAACAAGAAACGTGTGAAAATATTAACTATTTATCTCACTTAGCCGCGACTTAGTTCAACCGATAACATTTTAAAATCAATAACGGCTCCTTAGTTCAAATATCCTAAGAAAATGGGTAAGTAATGAGAAATCTGATGTGAAAGTAAAGGCGGCAGGCATGATGCTGACCGCATTATCCCATGTATGCCATTGGTCAATGAAAAACACGGGTCTAACACCGTATTTCTCATACCCCTGAATATATCGTGGAAAAATAAAAACATTACTAACAGCAAAATAAGATAATTTGAGGGTTAGCAATGTGTGCTACCCGACTAAGCCCGACATAATGGGGAGGGGGATTGGGGTTTCAAAATTCAAACCCTCCCCTTGCCACTCCCCGCATAGAGGGAGGGGTTAAATTGTTAAATCCACATGCCCCTCCTTTAAGAGATCAAAACATGACTTTTAGCACTAGGAATTTAGCCGGGTTACCCCCCTTCCCCCACCCCACATTTTTCAAACAATTTTTCACAACACTGTCATCAAATGCCTCATTGTAAAGAGAAAATTACACAAGAAGATAGGCAAATTACCTTCTACCTATGTTTTATTTATCTAAACCCCACTCGCACTCCCTTTACTGAAGACATGTCTACGGTCCTGCGCTAGACCAAGCAGCACAAGAATTTTGTATCATATCCTATTCTTATTTTTCTTTAACGTTTATTCTCAAACTCCCGCTGGATCTCTCCTATTGCAGGACAATGGTCCTACTAAATTTCTAGCAGGTTGTAATCCAGAGAATGGAAATTCATGGTGTCACCGTTTTATTTGCGCCAATGGACCGACACATCAGTCATCATCGGAATTTCCTATATTCAGTATGCAACAATTAACCACTCATTTTTATTGTTGTCATTTTTTATACAATATTCTAGGCAAAACACATTCATTAGTCTGCCTTTGTTTTCTAAACGCACAAATGAGTTTTCACCACATCGAGATTTTAACTGGGCACATTGGACCTCTGAGACGCGATCTTTAATTCTCATCCACGAACAGGACAAGCTCTTTCAATACCTCGGTTTAGTGAACACAGAACAAGACAGACTCTTTAAATACTTCGGTTCGGTGAACACAGAACAGGACAGACATTTCAATACTTCGGTTTAGTGAACACAGAACAGGACAGGCTCTTTAATTAAATACTTCTGTTCGGTGAACACAGACAGGACAGACTCTTTCAATACCTCGGTTGGGTGAACACAGAACAGGATAGGCTCTTTCAATAACTCGGTTTAGTGAACACAGAACAGGACAGACTCTTTCAATACCTCGGTTTAGTGAACACATAACAGAACAGGCTCTTTAAATATCTGGATTTAGTGAACACATAACAGAACAGGCTCTTTAAATACCTCGGTTTGGTGAACACATAATAAAACAGGCTCTTTAAATACCTCGGTTTGGTGAACAACTTGCATTATTTTTTATCGTTAAAAAACCGATATAACCGGACGCAGGGCCATAGATACTTTCTCTTTATAGAAGGAGGTTACTATTTTTTTTAAAGTCCTTCGTATGTTCCTGTGTGTCGAATCTACATTGTGATGAAATATTTCATGATCTTTTAGTGACAAGTAATCGCTGGGGTAAGGGGTGGGGTTTAATTTTAGCCCGCCTTTTGGCCATGCTCATAGTACTAAAAGTCATGTTCCGATTTGCTAAAACTGGAGGGAGGTTTATAAATACTCCCCCTTCCCATCTATGAAACTAGATATAACCAAATTGGACTAGCTTCTGCGGTTGAATGAGGGGTACCTCGCCATACTATAGGGTACTTTTTTTTAAACGGATATGATGTTGACAGTTGAAGAAGATTAATAAATCTCAGAAACATTTTTGCCATCAACTTTCTATTTAGATTATAATTACCATACATAATAACTAGTACTTCCGGGAACCACCACAATCTGGGTCATATTAATGAGGTCACATAGAATGGTTGGCTGTGGAAATATGATCGTGGATTGTTGGTGTCTAGTACAAATCTCCATGTAGCTGCCAAACATCATGGCCAACTGCCTGTCCCTTGCGTCCGACAAGCAGGTCAAATATTGTCTGACGGATGAATAGATAGCTGGCCGTAATTACTTGGACGACCTAGATGTGGCAAGTCGTGACCATCTGCCATTGCTGAAGAAACAAATGTCGGATTGTTTGATGCTGTAGCATTAGCTGCTTCCAGAACAATCGTTTCAGAAATCGATTATACGATAGTCTTCAGTTGATATGACGCCACGACAGCCCATCTGAAATAGAGCATCGTTTACTCTTCAACTAATCCAATACTATGACAATCATTTTAACGTTTCTACCTCTAACCACCAGCAGATCATGGTTTGTTCATCGATATTGTAGCATTCGTTCTCAAACTCCCAATGAATCTTTCTTGCAGTAGGACAATGAATCTTTAGTGCAGTAGGACAATGAATCTTTCTTGCAGTAGGACAAAGAATATTTCCTGCAGTAAGACAAAGAATATTTCCTGCAGTAAGACAAAGAATCTTTCGTGCAGTAGGACAATGAATCTTTCTTGCAGTAGGACAATGAATCTTTCTTGCAACGGGATAATGGTCCCATTAGATTTAGATTCCAGCAGAATGTAGTCCAGATAAAAGAGATCAGTTGTATCGTCATTTTATTTGCGAATATGGCTCGAAACATCCGTTTTTGGCAGTGATATATATATATAAATATATCACTGCCAAAAACTGATGTTTATATATATATATATTATAGCTCAGTGTGTTCTAAAAATGCTTCTAAACGATGGAGATATTTCTCTACGTCCCTCTCAAAAAGGCTGCAAGCTACCTGCGGAGAGAACTACTTATAGCACCTCCTTGGCTTCAGGTGATAATTTCAAGAGACTTCCAAAGAAAATAAACTAGGAAACAAGAAGTCAATGCCTGATATTGAATCTGCGAACTTCTGAACTAACGCCGAATGGCACAACTGCGACACACAGAAAAAAAACCAGTATTGAAACTAAGTCCTTCCTTTGGGTAAACCGGGCACATCTCATGAACTCAATCTTTCCTTTAAGAAGATGAAATTAAATCATTCCTTTTAAGTGATCATGAAAGTACACATTGCTTGAAAGTTAGTATTGTCAAATCCTTCTTGAAGTTACTATTAAAGTAAAACCCTTCTTTAAAATGACTATTCAAATCAAATACTTCCTTAAATTACTATGCACGTGTGAAATTCTTCCTTAAAGTTACTATTCAAGTGTGAAATTATTCCTTAAAGTTACTATTCACGTGTGAAATTCTTCCTTAAAGTTACTATTCAAGTGTGAAATTCTTCCTTAAAGCTACTATTCAAGTGGGAAATTCTTCCTTAAAGCTACTATTCAAGTGTGAAATTCTTCCTTAAAGCTACTATTCAAATCAAATCCCTTTATAAAGTTACTATTCAAGTGTGAAATTCTTCCTTAAAGCTACTATTCAAATCAAATCCCTTTATAAAGTTACTATTCAAGTGTGAAATTCTTCCTTAAAGCTACTATTCAAGTGTGAAATTCTTCCTTAAAGCTACTATTCAAGTGTGAAATTCTTCCTTAAAGTTACTATTCAAGTGTGAAATTCTTCCTTAAAGCTACTATTCAAGTGTGAAATTCTTCCTTAAAGCTACTATTCAAATCAAATCCCTTTATAAAGTTACTATTCAAGTGTGAAATTCTTCCTTAAAGCTACTATTCAAATCAAATCCCTTTATAAAGTTACTATTCAAGTGTGAAATTCTTCCTTAAAGCTACTATTCAAGTGTGAAATTCTTCCTTAAAGCTACTATTCAAGTGTGAAATTCTTCCTTAAAGTTACTATTCAAGTGTGAAATTCTTCCTTAAAGCTACTATTCAAGTGTGAAATTCTTCCTTAAAGCTACTATTCAAATCAAATCCCTTTATAAAGTTACTATTCAAGTGTGAAATTCTTCCTTAAAGCTACTATTCAAATCAAATCCCTTTATAAAGTTACTATTCAAGTGTGAAATTCTTCCTTAAAGCTACTATTCAAGTGTGAAATTCTTCCTTAAAGCTACTATTCACGTGTGAAATTCTTCCTTAAAGTTACTATTCAAATCAAATCCCTTTATAAAGTTACTATTCAAGTGTGAAATTCTTCCTTAAAGCTACTATTCAAATCAAATCCCTTTATAAAGTTACTATTCAAGTGTGAAATTCTTCCTTAAAGCTACTATTCAAGTGTGAAATTCTTCCTTAAAGCTACTATTCACGTGTGAAATTCTTCCTTAAAGCTACTATTCAAATCAAATCCCTTTATAAAGTTACTATTCAAGTGTGAAATTCTTCCTTAAAGCTACTATTCAAATCAAATCCCTTTATAAAGTTACTATTCAAGTGTGAAATTCTTCCTTAAAGCTACTATTCAAATCAAATCCCTTTATAAAGTTACTATTCAAGTGTGAAATTCTTCCTTAAAGCTACTATTCAAATCAAATCCCTTTATAAAGTTACTATTCAAGTGTGAAATTCTTCCTTAAAGCTACTATTCAAATCAAATCCCTTTATAAAGTTACTATTCAAGTGTGAAATTCTTCCTTAAAGCTACTATTCAAATCAAATCCCTTTATAAAGTTACTATTCAAGTGTGAAATTCTTCCTTAAAGCTACTATTCAAATCAAATCCCTTTATAAAGTTACTATTCAAGTGTGAAATTCTTCCTTAAAGCTACTATTCAAATCAAATCCCTTTATAAAGTTACTATTCAAGTGTGAAATTCTTCCTTAAAGCTACTATTCAAATCAAATCCCTTTATAAAGTTACTATTCAAGTGTGAAATTCTTCCTTAAAGCTACTATTCAAATCAAATCCCTTTATAAAGTTACTATTCAAGTGTGAAATTCTTCCTTAAAGCTACTATTCAAATCAAATCCCTTTATAAAGTTACTATTCAAGTCAACTCCTTTCTTGAAAGTTGATAGTGTTGTCAAATAATTCATCTGCGCTCTCTCTAAAATTCCTACAAATTAGCAGGATGTAGTCCGGGAAATTCTATATGTTGTTTTCATGGTTTACAGCTTTGCAGCGATATCTGCGCCATTCGTCCTGACACATTCAACTTCAGCATAGTTTCTGGGTTACTTGAACTTCTATTGAATGAAACATCCAACTTCACATAAAAACCTCTTTAGTCACCTCTTATATTGTGCATGACTAATAACAGTGTCACTATTCTTTGCTCCCCCTCGGGACCCTGCGACACATGAGGGGGGTCAAATCATTAATATCAGGGATATCTCCGTGCCATGGTGGGTCGTTCACCTTGGCTGGGTACGCGTATGCATGGATAAGATCATGCATAAATCTAAGTGATTGCTAAAACCCACATTTTCAGTAGCTTGAAAACTGTTACCTTTTACAATAAGCACTGACGGACATCACAATGTAATAAGATGTTCAAAAAATACAGACTAAATCTTACGAAATAAAATATAGTTAACAGTTAACAAAATAGACTGAACCAACGTTTCGATCAACATGTCTTTATAGAGAACAAATACCAGAACCACAGGAAACAAATAATAAAAAATAATCTTGAAAACAGTCTATAGAAGGGGTCGGGAACCCATGGCTCGCGAGCCAGATGTGGCTCTATTGATGGCTTCATCTGGCTCGCAGAAAAATGTTCGATTATTTAAAAAAAATGTTTCTTTAGACTCCTTTGATCTACATATTAATTATATATCAATATTTAATTCTACAAATGAGCTGGTCTACTGCAGCTCAGCATCAGAAGTCGCATTAATGGTCAAAAAATACTCATTATTGATTAGCAACAGCATAACAATGTTATTAAACAGAATTCAGAGACATAATTATTGAACTTTTAATGTTGAAATTACACAAAACGCACACATTTACTTGAATTTTTAGTTTTAAACATAATGTATCGCTCTCACAGAATTCCTTTTCAAAATATGTGATGTCCATGGCTCTCTCTTTCTCAGACAAAAAAGTTCCCGACCCCTGGTCTATAGACTTCAGAAATTTAAAACAGAAAAACCAAAGTAGCGATGATGTATTGCGATAGAAACGCGCATTAAATATTGGAGAAATGAGAACTCAGCAAAACAGCTATAACTGGGAACGAATTGAGAGAGTGTGTGAGAGAGTGAGTGAGAGAGAGAGAGACCATTTATTCCTGATGTACTCAGTGGAAAAGCAGATTACAGCTGTCTAATGTAACGAAAAGGTGCCTGACGATTGTGTAATATTCATATTCGAAACTGACCACTGTAGACTCAATTACGACCAACTAAAAATAGCACAAGCCGACATGTGTCCATGTGGACAGAAACCTCTTTCAAACTGTCCGCTCAACGAGAAGACCAGCCTGACTTCATCACTTTTCTAAATGATTCTGATCAAAAAGCATTATGGCGACGAGGGCGGTATAATAGATATAACAGATAGACCTCTAAAACCTTGATACATGTATGATCACATTATACATGATGTATACGTGCATGTAGTTATAGAATGGAGAATAAATGGTGGCTTCAAGTTCCACTTGCCACAGAACGTCGGACACGATCAATGTTCTTTATGTCTTCTATTACTTGGACATCACAGCCTATGGTATGTCTTCTATTATTTGGACATCACACTATCATATGTCTTCTATTACTTGCACATCATATCCTGTCATATGTCTTCTTACTTGAACATCACACTATCATATGTATTATATTACTTGAACATTACACTATATGTATTATATTACTTGAACATCACACTATATGTATTATATTACTTGAACATCACACTATATGTCTTCTATTACTTGAACATCACACTATATGTATTATATTACTTGAACATCACACTATATGTATTATATTACTTGAACATCACACTATATGTATTATATTACTTGAACATCACACTATATGTATTATATTACTTGAACATTAAACTATATGTATTATATTACTTGAACATCACACTATATGTATTATATTACTTGAACATCACACTACCATATGCTTTCTTTTGCGTGGACAATATATTCTATCACATGTTAGATGGTATGTCTTCTAGAACTCGGACTTCCCAATCTAACATCATAAATAAAACATGTCTGATAATGTGTCTACTATAATGTTGGTTTAGTTTTTTCAAGATTATGGTATGTTTCGTTAATAATGTAGGCACGTCTTCCTATAATAAACCTCATTATCCTGCTACAAGTGAGGTCAAGCGGGAGTTTGAGAATAAACGACGAAGAAGAAGATTCCGGGTTCACATGGACATTCATTTTTTTATGTGATCCTCAGTCTGTAGAGGTGACCAAGCCATCTGCAGCGGTCTGCTATAGAAATCGCGTCTTCTGTTGATGTCTTTGGGGGTGATGAATTTCATGCTGTTTATCTTCCACATCCATTTGCTTCTTCCACCTTGACGTTATGTGTTATAAATTATGGTATTCGCCTTTTCCACCTTGACGTTTATTTGTTATAAATTATGGTATTCGCTTCTTCCACCTTGACGTTATGTTATAAATTATGGTATTTGCTTCTTCCACCTTGACGTTTATGTGTTATAAATTATGGTATTTGCTTCTTCCACCCTGACGTTTATGTGTTATAAATTATGGTATTTGCTTCTTCCACCTTGACGTTATGTTAAAAATTATGGTATTTGCTACTTTCACCTTAACGTTATGCTGTAAATTATGGTATTTACTTCTTCCACCTTGACGTTTATGTGTTATAAATTATGGTATTCGCTTCTTGCACCTTGACGTTTATGTGTTATATATTATGGTATTTGTTTCTTCCACCTTGACTTTGTGTTATAAATTATGGTATTTGCTTTTTCCACCTTGACGTTATGTGTTATAAATTATGGTATTTGCTACTTTCACCTTAACGTTTATGTGTTATAAATTATGGTATTTGCTTCTTTGTAAGAAAAGGTTGTGTCTGTATTGTTTTTTTTTGTGGTACCTATTTCCTTATTTCCGTTTATACTCCATTTGACCTATGTTACCTTAGCCCAACATTTCCTGATTATTTGATTACCCCTGACATCGGTAATATACCTCATATCTCTGGCGGCCTGGGTCTGCTTTATCTCTCTGTCTCTTAATCGGTGTATTTTCTTGTGACGAATCTCTCCAATCACTTTTGCTTGTATCTTCTACTTCTACTTCTAAGTTCGCTCTCTAACCAACACCAAAGTATGTATGTGATATCCGCCTGGGAGCGTCAAGTATGTTGTGCAGCTAGTTCCAAGCTTGTATCAAACATAGGGTACTTGTCTCATTTTACATTAACAATCTCTTCGACTCTCTACAACTTTAGCGTGTATCAAACTTAGGTACTTGCTTCATTTTTCATTAACAATCTCCGACTCCCCGTAACTTTAGCTTGTATTAAACGTAAGTACTTGTCTCATTTTTCATTAACAATCTGTTCCTTTCATTATTACTGTCTGGCTACATTTCAATGAGTGTGACCTCCTGAAGTAGTTCTCAATGTGGGTCATATGGCCGTCATGTGGACCACAGAGACGCGTTGGGTGGTCAAGAAGAACATTTTGAAATTTGTGAGCCACAGATATGGGGTCGGCTATAGGAATATGTGACTATTTCCACGAGAATACAAAGTTGCACATAGATCTAATTTTAAAAAAGCACTGGTAATCTTGTTTAAAAATTAGTCTGCTACCTTTCTCTGAGATATGTGTGGGAGGGGGAGAGGTCGACGGAGGAAAATGTCTCAAAAAGTGGTCACGTGATAAATAAAAGGTTAATAACCACTTAGCTCATGTACCAACGCAACTTTTTTTAAGTCTCCTGTATAAAAAATGTGCCATATTTTGCTTCGGCCCTATCATTTCCAACTTGTTGGATAGTTTCTAGATACTGGTTATATTTCTCTTCATTACATTTTCAACTCTAGACATTTTTATGACTGTTTTTTTTTCTTGTCACTCAAACCATTGACATTTTAGTGTCCCCTTATTCGAAATAATTTTCTGCAATTTTCTCAGGTTTTCATTTTTTCGAAGACTGAAATAAGTTTGACCAAAGCGTATGTAGATTTTTATTCGCAATAGTCTACTCTCTATCTACTAGCTAAGCCCATAACAGCAGGAGTTCAATCCCATTAGCCATCGACTTTTCACGCTGAAACAGTTCGACTTTAATGGCTGCTTTATTAGTTTCATGAGATAACCAACATTATTAAGTCCGTGGATAAGGGAAGGGGGTTTGGGAGGCTCAAACATTAGCAAATCAGAACATTACTTTTAGTACTAGGAACATAACCAAAAGAAAGGTAACCTCCACTCACCACCTAGCCAGGTTAATAATTGTTTGCAAAAAGGTCATCTAAAATCTTACAAAACAGAGGGATCTGCGATGAGAATGAAATGATTACATTTTAAGGTAAACCCTCCTCCCGCCCATAAATAGGTAGTATCTACGGCCCTGGATATGATATATCGTAAATGTCTAGCAGTAAGTAACAACGTCGCATATTGGCTAAGTCGTTAAACATGTATTCAAGAGGTAGCGGTTTCATCCCAGGTCGTGAATTCTTGTTTACAAGTGTATATCTTCTAAGACCACTTGGGCTTACTATTAACACGGACAAAACAGAAGTCATGCTACAACCAGCAACTGGCAAAAGCTATCCGGAGCCCTGCATAAAAGTAAATGGCGCATCACTGAAAGTTGTGAATAGATTCACATATCTAGGTAGTACTTTATCACAAAATGCCAATGCTGATGATGAGGTGCATACAAGGATCGCCAAAGCAAGCAGCACTTTCAGCAGATTGTACGCAAATGTTTGGCGTAGAAATGGCATTATCCTACAGACTAAGCAGAAAGTCTACAGAGCAGTTGTACGTCCAGTGCTGTTATACACTAGTGAAACATGTACTGTGTATAGACTTCATGTGAAGAAACTCAATCACTTTCACACAACCTGTCTCAGAAAAGTTATGAACATCAGATGGCAAGATAAGATTCCAGATACCACTGTCCTTGACAGATCTGGGACACATATTCATTGGGCGTGTCATTTAGTACGTATGCCAGACCATCGCCTGCGAAAGATAATTCACTATGGTGAGCTGGAGAAGGGTACACAATCTCAAGGTGGCCAAAATAGGCGCCTCAAGGACTCATTAAAGATTTCACTGAAAGCCTTTGAAATAAACCAAGATACATGGGACGAACTGTTCGCAAAATACGCAGCAGGTTTGGGAGGACTCATAAAACGATGGGATAAATGCATCAATGTTGGTGGAAATTATGTTGAGAAGTAAAGGGATAATGTATGTGTAAAAATAAACAGTTTTCAGGTTTTTATCGTCTTCAGTTTTTTTCTAAAGAGCCATTTGTGACTTACTTATTGACTCCCCCTCGTAGATCTACATGGCGCTCCACAGTCAAAAAGTGAGCATCATCTTTTAAAAAGAGGAGAAATATGAGGCTCATCCGCGGAGAGTAGCTAGAAAGTCATTGATATACCAAAATCCATTTACAGTGGTCATCCCATACCCGAATTGTCCAAGGACATTTGCAGCTCAAATAGGACTTACTAGCTATCTACGAACTATTAGGCATGGGCCTAGTTATAACTGAATTGTCAGAAGTGGATGTGAAAAATGGTTATCATCACTTGTGATGGACGAACAACATATAGTAACATGGCTTCTCACACGGAATATAGAAAATCTTGCCCGCATGTTGAGTGACAAGTATTATATAGTAACGTGAAAAAAACACCTTATATCTGTGATTTTTCTGTTATTTCTCATTGATATTAGTTTTACTATTTATTAGTTAATTAGTTACCAGTGACGCCTAAAATTCAGACGAGCGCCGCCATTACTTGTAACTAAACATGATTGCGATTTCTAATGCAATTAAATGGGGTTGTGAGACCATCTCATTGCATTGAAAGTTTTGTGTGCATATTTTTGCTTCGGTTTTGTTTCTAAAGAAAGGTTTTATTGAATCGCAAAGTGGAAAAAGTCCTTGTTCTTTTATTTTTTGTTATTCCCCATTAACATTAATTTTACTATTTGTTTTTTATACTAGCTACCAGTGACAATAATGCATTATTATATCTGTTATCGCTGCATAGTTTTGTTACTGCGGCACTCTCCACATTGTTGAATATCCTCTGACATTAATTATACTTCAAAATAGTAGTATATTCACTGGTCCCTCAGATCAGGGGGGAAAAAACTACTTATAATTACAAGAGACTTAAAAAGGTTTTGGACATCTTTCCACACAAAATTGTCAATCCGTTCCCCCAACCAAACAAAGGTTGCCCACCTCTGTACTGGAGTCTTAATTAATTAAACTATAAATCTCAGAGCCATAACAACCACATAGACCACTTCCTAAATGAGTCACACCCAAGAGAGACAACGCCACTGCCATGACCCTATTTTTTAACCTTAAGCACAAGTTTTGTTCCTACCTTGCTCATCCCCCTCTTTTAAATATCCTCACTTCCGGGGATTCAGAACAAGTTGTCACTAGCTCTACTTGTTACGGATGTACACCGCTTCCATGCCCCGGAAGACCTTTGATCTCTTACGCGCACATCCTTTCTTCCATTGAGTTAGTAGTCAGGTCTTATGTCCATTTTGTTCAACGTTTTAAATAATAAACTACCCAGGCCGATGGGTTAAATTCAATATTTTTGAAACGATTTCCCCCATAAAGCATAATATTATTGTTGTGTTAAATTATCATCATGTCCTGGTCTGTCAAGATTACTCTACTCTTGTTCACAATTTCGTAAATAAAGCCTTTAATCTCCCCTGTGTGCGCATGTTTTGAATCTTCTATCTAAATGTTTAGATTGTGCAAACTAGGTATACATTCGACCGGAAATGACTGACTTCAGTTTTGAGATTGTGGAAGTGGTCTGAAAACAGGGTCAACGGGGTTAAAGCTCAAATATTGAGGTCAGTGAACACGGGCAGGCCGGTGGGAATATGAAAAGGGGAAGTGGATTGGGGGAATCCATTAACTTTTCCTACGTCATACATTCATTTACACCCCACCCCCTCCAACAATTCTCTAATGAGAGCATTAAATTACAAATTTAAACAAAAAAATGAAAGCTTCTTCCTGCCTATTTTTTTTAAATAAATAAAAAGCGTACTTTGACCTCTGCCCACACAGAAATCTTGAGAAAGGTCTAGAAACAGACATGGAGAATTGGCGACACATGATGCTGATGTTGATGATAACTCCGATGAACTGTTGCCACTGACATTTTAGAAATAGGCCCTAACCCCAGAAAGCCCTGGAAAAAATACACCAGGCTGCTATATTGATCTAACTGAAGACAGCGCCTGAGATCAGTCATCAGTACGGTAAGCTGGTTGTCTTTTTTTTAAACCGAACTAATCCGCTCGTTTTCGTGTGCAATTCCTTGTTTCCATGAGTCTTCATGTGACCTTTTTTCGAATATTAATAAATTTGGAGAGATTTTACCCTTATTTTTGCTAAATTCCTAGTACTAAAAGTCATGTTCTGATTTTCTTTACTAAGGAGAGGTGAGAGGGGTATTCCCTAAAAATAACAGCCAAGATTAAGAAAATACGAACATAACACTAGCATAAAAATGAACGGCCTAAAATACCAAATGAAAATAAAAAACTCAGCTGTGGCAACGCTGCACCCAGGAAGTCTGTCATATTTTACCACATTAGTATTGTTTTACTTTCAGTTTCAAATTGTTGTTTCTATTTCACTCTTTCTTTTTAATCAGAAATTGGTACACGTTCCAGATCATTATTTCACTCAGCATGTATATGTAGTTGAGGAAATTATTAACATCCACACAAATTATAAACAAGTTAAAAATGAGAATTATTAAATGCTAAATCTATTCTATATTAATGTATGGCTCAGAAACATGGACACTAAATAAACAATTAGGAGACAAAATTGATGCATTTGAGATGTGGGTATATAGAAGAATAGGGAGAACATCATGGAAAGAGAATAAAACAAATAAAGAGATACTAAAAACACTTAATATGGAAAGAACTACTAAGAGAAATAAAAAGATCAGGCAAATAAAATATTTTGGACACATTTAAAAGACCTTATTGAAGACCTTACTTGAAGGTAAAGTCCAATGGAAGCGAGCAAGAGGTAGGCAGAGATACAAGTGGGAGAATAACATCACACGATGGTTAGGTTACAGTCTAGCAGAGTGCACCACCAAGACCAGAGACAGGAGATATTGGAGATACGTTGCAGCGAACCTTCGTTGCGGAGACGGCACTTAATGATGATGATGATGATATATTTAGTGTATTCGCACGCTTGGGCAGTTTTCTACTTCGCCCCCCCCCTTCCCCCGCGATATTTGTCATGAGTTTCCTGTATTCTCCCAGCATGCGGTGCTATAAATAAAAAGTTTGATACCCTCCCTTCCTGCAATCCAATCAATTTTCTTCATCATTGAAGATGATCTTAGAATGGTGATAGTGAATCATGTGTCTTCCCTACCTATTCGCCTCTTGCGGCATTCATGGCAGATATTATAATTATTACTTATAATGACATTTTTTTTTTAAAGTATCCTTTTACATCTTTCGCTATTATTGACTCTCATAAACAACATTTTTTAGCATCTTTGATCATTCACTCTCATAAAAAAACCTACTTTCTCACATCTTAATTCATTCACTCTCATTTGAAAAACTATTTCCTCGCATCTTTGTTCATTTACTCTCATTTGAAAAACTATGTACTCACATCTTTGTTCATTCACTCTCATTTGAAAAACTATTTCCTCACATCTTTGTTCATTCACTCTCATTTGAAAAACTATTTCCTCACATCTTTGTTCATTCACTCTCATTTGAAGAACTATTTCCTCACATCTTTGTTCATTCACTCTCAATTGAAAAACTATTTCCTCACATCTTTGTTCATTCACTCTCATTTGAAAAAACTATTTCCTGACATCTTTCATCATTCACTTTCTGGAAAAATGAAAAAAACACTATTCTATAACAACTTCTTTCTTCATATACTTCTCATAAAAACTAACTATTCCATCACATATACTTCTCATAAAAACTAACTATTCCATCACATATACTTCTCATAAAAACTAACTATTCCATCACATATACTTCTCATAAAAACTAACTATTCCATCACATATACTTCTCATAAAAACTAACTATTCCATCACATATACTTCTCATAAAAACTAACTATTCCATCACATATACTTATCATAAAAACGCAATATTGCATCATTATATTCTTCTTAAAAAACCAGAACTATTCCATCACATATTCTTCTCCGAAAACGAACCATCCATCACATATTCTCAGGGAAAAAAACTACTATAACATCATATACTCTTCTCAGAGAACGAACTTCTATCGCAACTTTTAGCCTCATATACTCACAGAAAAATATACTATTTCATTACATACCCTTCTTAAGAAATATTCCATGACATATTTCTCTCACAAATTGAAAAACTATTCCATCACATATACTTCTTAGAAAAACGAAATATTCCGCATATACTTCTAAAAAAACGAAATATTCCGCATATACTTCTCAGAAAAACGAAATATTCCATCACATATTCCTCTCAGAAAAACCAACAATTTCATGACATACTGTTCTAAAAAACGGAACTTTTTCATTACACATCCTCAGACAAACGAACAATTATATCACAACTACTTTCATCATATATTCTCAGAAAAACAAGCATCTATCACACATCTTTTCTCGTATACTCTCAGAAAAACTAACTATTCCATCACATATTCTTCTCAGAAAACAGAAAAATTATATCACAATTTCTTTCATCATTTACTCTCATGATAGCGAACTATTCCATCACATCTTCTTTCATAATTTACTCTCAATGGAAATGCACTGTGCTGCCGTTTTTTTGCGACAATGGCCCAGCACATCCATCTTCTGTGATCAATTGTTAAGCTTAACAGTGCTCCCAATATCATAAAGTGTCTTCCTATTGGTCAACACGTGGCTTTAAAATTTCTTAATATTTGTCAATTAAAACTCCTTATCCCCGACAAATAGCTAAAATAGCCAGATAAATAGATCCCATCTGCTGGCAAGTGCTAAAATAGTCAGCTAAGCAGATCCCATCTGCTGATAGGCTGCTAAAATAGCCAGTTAAGTAGATCCCATCTGCTGGCAAGTGCTAAAATAATCAGTTACGCAGATCCCATCTGCTGGTAATCTGCTAAAATAGTCAGCTAAGCAGATCCCATCTGCTGGTAAGCTACTAAAATAGTCAGTTACGCAGATCCCATTTTCTTGGTAAGCTGCTAAAATAGTCAATTACGCAGATCCCATCTGCTGGTAAGCTACTAAAATAGTCAGTTACGCAGATCCCATTTTCTTGGTAAGCTGCTAAAATAGTCAGTTACGCAGATCCCATTTTCTTGGTAAGCTGCTAAAATAGTCAGCTAAGCAGATCCCATCTGCTGGTAAGCTACTAAAATAGTCAGTTACGCAGATCCCATTTTCTTGGTAAGCTGCTAAAATAGTCAATTACGCAGATCCCATCTGCTGGTAAGCTACTAAAATAGTCAGTTACGCAGATCCCATTTTCTTGGTAAGCTGCTAAAATAGTCAATTACGCAGATCCCATCTGCTGGTAAGCTACTAAAATAGTCAGTTACGCAGATCCCATTTTCTTGGTAAGCTGCTAAAATAGTCAGTTACGCAGATCCCATTTTCTTGGTAAGCTGCTAAAATAGTCAGCTAAGCAGATCCCATCTGCTGGTAAGCTACTAAAATAGTCAGTTACGCAGATCCCATTTTCTTGGTAAGCTGCTAAAATAGTCAATTACGCAGATCCCATCTGCTGGTAAGCTACTAAAATAGTCAGTTACGCAGATCCCATTTTCTTGGTAAGCTGCTAAAATAGTCAATTACGCAGATCCCATCTGCTGGTAAGCTACTAAAATAGTCAGTTACGCAGATCCCATTTTCTTGGTAAGCTGCTAAAATAGTCAATTACGCAGATCCCATCTGCTGGTAAGCTGCTAAAATAGTCAGTTACGCAGATCCCATTTTCTTGGTAAGCTGCTAAAATAGTTAAGCAAAATCCCATCTGCTGGTAAGATGCTAAAATCTCATTCTTCTGCATTTGTTTCATACTTCTTCAGATTAACAGGAAGTCATCTGGAGAACGGAACTTGCCGTGTCATGATTTACAGCCTAGCTACGATTTCTGTGCTTTTGGCCGAACACATCAAACATCAGCTTGACTTCTGGGTCATTTTTTACCCAAAATAGGATCGGACAGTCAACTTCGCCCTTAACCTCCGATGTCGCCTCTTATGACATGCATGTATAACTGTCCAGGTAAGGTAGGAAAGTAAACAGTATTGCTATTCTTTGCTTCCTTTTCGGGTCACAGCATTCCATGGATGGTTAAAAGCCTACAGTTTCATAGTTTCTTCTAAATACATTACGCCAGGGTAGGAAAATCTTTACGGGGATAAAAAGCTACAGATTCTGAAAAACACAGTTTAAGAACCATCGTGTTAGAAAGTTAATCTGGTAACCAAACCAGACCGACCTAGAAACGTATACTCTTAGAAAACTACATCCAGTTATTGTGCAGATAATTGATTTCACTGTTTCCATGTTTCCTTATATGTACTATATCTCGCACAAACGAAGAGGGAGCTAGCTACCTACCGAGAGTATCGCTTCTAGCACGCAACTCCGTAGAGCAAATTACAATTTCCTGAAAACGTGCATTTGTAAGTAACACCGCATCTCGACTTCGCACCAACTATCTCGTGAGCACAGTGCAGATGGCTGGACCACTTTGTTGGAAATCTTATAATAGCTGAACCACCTCTAGCGAAACAATTTATTCCATAATTAAATCACATCCAGCTAGAAAGTTTATAACAAAAATAAGCCATTATAAGCTGGAAGTGTATAACAAAAAACTAAGCCAATCTAAACTAGAAGTTTATAATATTACTAAGCCAATTTGAGCTAGAAGTTTATAACATAACTAAGCCAATTTGAGCTAGAAGTTTATAACATAACTAAGCCAATTTGAGCTAGAAGTTTATAACATAACTAAGCCACTGTGAGCAAGAAGTTTATAACATAACAAAGCCACTATGAGAAAGAAGTTTATAACATAACCTGTCCACTGTGAGCAAGAAGTTTATAACATAACCTGTCCACTATGAGCAAGAAGTTTATAACATAACTAAGCCACTGTGAGCAAGAAGTTTATAACATAACTAAGCCAATTTGA
Source organism: Meghimatium bilineatum (assembly GCA_034231615.1). Lineage (NCBI taxonomy): Eukaryota > Metazoa > Mollusca > Gastropoda > Stylommatophora > Philomycidae > Meghimatium > Meghimatium bilineatum. The sequence continues at coordinate 27,810,220 of CM067311.1, forward strand.
GCTAGAAGTTTATAACATAACTAAGCCACTGTGATCTAGAAAGTTTATGACAAAACTAAACCACTGTAAGCTAGAAGATTATAACAAAACTAAGCCACTGAAAGCTAGAAAATGTATAGCCAAAACTAAGCCACTGTAAGCTAGAAAGTTTATAAGAAAACTAAGCCACTGTAAGCTAGAAAGTTTATAACAAAACTAAACCACTGTTAGCTAGAAGACATGACTGTATAATTGACGAGGAACTCGCCTGGACAGAATAACACGAAAGTTGTGGAGAAATTACACGCTCACGATCAGCACCAAGTTAACATTGTACAAAACTTGTGTTCAGCACCGAAACTAAGAATGTTGACGTCATACATTCACGCTCCCCCTACCATTTTGCTGTTATAGAATATACCCCTGACCAATCACAAAAATAATTAGCAATTTCTCACGGTATAATACTACCAGACATGTAGTGTGACCATTTACTGTATAGAAGTCATCTGCACAGAATTAATTAGGACTTCATTCGAAACACTCCTTTATTATTGTCGCGATTTACGTTCGTCACTAATGATATATTTGGAGTCACCCTGGCTATTTCTAGCATACGATTCGCATTATATAAATAGTAACCAACGGAATCACGACAATAAACTTTCAAAAAGTAATCAATGAAGGCCTAATTAATTATGTGCATGTCTTCTATTGCAGACAGTCGTGGCTCACCACCTGGCACATGGAAGAAAGAATGAAGGATCGCAACCCCGGGGATCGGATAAGTAAGTTGAGTTGTGTCCAAAACTCGTATAATTAAAGTCTTAAACATGCAGTCTTAAACGTTCAATGTTATACAGGCAATTTTAAACAGGTTATCTAACACTGGTAATCTATAACTTTTAACCTTAATCCGGCAATCTTTAACAGGTAATCACTAGTATGTTAAGTTTATAAATTTGGCGACACATATACCTATTTTCGTTTATTCTGCTCCTATTACTTCAGCCCTCAGACTTCTAGTGTAGGGTTCTTTCCAGAAATTCCTGTTTTATCTCTTAACCTACAGTAATTAATCTTAAAAGTTAACTCTTAACAGGCAATATTAAACAAGCAATTTTAAACAGGTGATGGCAGTGCGAAAGAAAGATATCTTGTTTAAATGATCCTTGCTGAAAGAGAAGCACATATCTTAGAATCGGATGTTCAACGCGGTAGTTTTAGCTGGGACTTGGCTAAAGAACATGAGACCACGGACCACTCGATCAGCAATTAACCGATCAACTGATTCAGACCAGTAGATGTGAGGAGGTTTGGAGGGCGTAAATACTCCAGTCCCTTTATATCAGTAAATATAAATAATTATTACTATGGCGATCACGGGAGAATAGTGGATACCCTCTCACTGTGGAATACCAGGAAATGAAAATGACCATCTGGCTAAGAAAGGAGCTGTCCAAGGCCAACCACACATACCAAAACATACAAAAAAACAGATGATCAAATCAATAAAAAAAGCTACAAACACCAACACAAGATGACTATCACATTATGAATAGATCAGAATAAGTTGTAATTCTACGCCTCAGAACGTGACACAACCGACTCCACAGTCAAATGTACACAAAATTCAAGATTGGCAACACGGCCATGTGTACATGTGTACTGGCAACACATAGTGTCAAACATATATTTCAAGAGTGTTCTGAGTATGAAACGCTGAGGCAGCCTTGTTGGCCAAAGGAAACAACACTGAAATCAAAGATCTATGGACCTCTTTATGAACTATAAAGACTGAGTTTTATTCAGGAGACAGAATTACAGGTATAGACATGCTTCATATAAACGAAAGATGAAGAAGAAAATCAAGAGAATTAAAAAAAGAGTAAACCCTCCCACCTCTCTCTCTCTCTCTCTCTCTCTCTCTCTCTCTTTCCCGTCAGTCTGACTCCAAGCTGAAGTGAAACGTTATTCATAGTACTTCCTCTATTATTATACCGAATGCTACATCTACGTCCCTGTTTGAATTACTAGAAAATATAATGTTTTTACAATGCGATATATATATATTGATGGATAGATGGATGAATGGATGGTTGGATAGATGAACAGAAAGATAGATAACGGAAAGACAGACTAGACAGATTAGATTAGATTCGATTAGATTAGATTAGATTAGATTAGATTAGATTTAGATAATAGAATAGAATAGAATAGATATGGATGTATGGGTGGATGGTTGGATGAATGGATAGACAGGTAGGTAGTAGGTAGGCAAGCAAGTAGACTATCGGGATTGTGGGGAGTAGAACAAGGGAAATAGACGATGGATAATAATGAAATTAGCTGTACTTTATTTTGCTCAGATAGTACGTTTAAACAGTAAAAAGGAAAAAAATAATACCGTAAGAAAATAACTCTTAGTAAGTGTTGAGGAACCTGGGTTATTGACAGAGTTAGTTAGCGTGAATATTCAACCAGCCGTGACCGAAGCACGAGAATGGTAGGGGAGAGTAAACAAATATTGGCAAAAAAACTGTTAGTTTAAGAAAGGATGCGCATAAAGTAGAATATTCTGGAAAGGATTGTTGACAACCTTGAGTGTCGCAAATTAGAGTAAAACTAGAATAAAACATTTGCGGACAAAAGAGTAAATACACTTGAGTATTCAGCAAGTTTGAGATCCAAAAATACGTCTAAAAACGTGAACATAACGGATTGTAAAAAGTCTTGAGTGATCAGTCGTACATTCACCAGTAACTAAGTAACAGCTCAGCGATGTAGCGAGGGATTAATCGGGGAACTAACCATGGAACAGGACATGGTTTCTCGAACTTTATAAGATTTTGTCAAGAGAATTGTTGGAGTGCAAGCTGTACAACTTAATGTCGGGAGAATTCATCGCATGTTGGATTATTTTTTTTAGAGCTTCTATGCTATTGTAAAATGTTAGAGTGAATATTGTGAATTCTAATGTTATAGATATAATATTAGACTTAGGAGTGAGTAGGCGTAGGTTGTGATAAAGGCTTATATGTTAAAAGTAAAACAGCAGTGGAAAGGTTATTAATCTGTTTATAGAAATTGAATAAACTAGTTAGATATTTGTGTAGGTCGTCAAGAACGTGACACCATGTATAGTTCACCTTTGATGAAATTTCTTCTGAAAGAATATAATCGTCCCAAAATATGAAATATTCTGATGGTTTGGTCAGTGAGAGAGAGAGAGAGAGAGAGAGAGAGAGAGAGAGAGAGAAAAGGTCAGTTAGAGAGGTGCAGTTCAAGAGAATGAGAAATCTCTCCTACGAAATCTTCGTCTTAGAATAGAGGTAGGGAAAGTGAGAAGCTATATTCTCAAACGGCGTCATTTGCTCAATCCAGTAGAGCATTGGAAATTTATGAGTGCGTTACCTTGGGAGAAATCGTTTTCGGAATTGCGAGATGTCCATTTTCAAGTCAATGGGATGGCTTAGTGAATAAACTGTAAACACAACGTTATCAAAGTCACCACCAATTTTATTTTCGATCTTATTTGGATAGCCCGGCCAATCATATAATTAACCTCAACAACTGCGAACTATTGATTTGAATGATATGTTTATAGTGACTGTCAATAATTTTTGAACAATTTTGGGGTGATAATTAGTTAGGTCGGATAGCTGGGGTAGACCCCTTGATTTGATGTTAGAAACAATAGACTGTCAGCCAGGAAATCAACTGCCTCCCTTCCTGTGAGTATAAAGACTGAAAGAATGTGTTATATGTCATAACATAGATTGTCCTCACGTAATTTATGTCCATGAAAGAAAGATGTTATTAAAGATATATATGTGTAATACAGTTTCCTTTCTTTTAGAAATTAAGACTTAGTTAAGGTTTCAGATGGGCCCAGCCTCTTTTAGTGCACAGTCACACAACGAACATCAGAAGAAGTGCTTTTAACATCAACAGAAATTCCATATTTGGAAACACTATACAGGAAGGAAGAAAATGAACCACGGACCATAACATCAACAAACCAAACAACAACTAATGAAGATAACCACTCTGTTCACTTTAAGAATGAAGTGTGTCAAAACACTCCTCCATTACTCCGCGACATGTGATTTTTAAACAGCTGATGACATGTAAAAACAATATTATTTAAAACAATTAAAAACAATATTTAAAATCATTTTTTAAAAACTTTTAAAAACGAAATTTAAAAACAATATTATTGGACTCTTAATAATCGATGAATGCGTCCTGTGTCCAACAACCAATCAGAAGCACTGACTCACTTCATTCTTAAAGTGCACAGAGTTATATAGAAGAGTTGTAAAGTGATACAACCTTACTAAAGAAGTTATACTGTACCAGTAATTTCTAGATAGTTAGATGATATAAAAGATAAGAGTAAACAAGATTTTAAAAAGGTAGAAGAAAAGTGGAAACCCCTCCCCCCTTACAAACAATTGAGAATTTTCTTGAACTATTGATCTCTGGTTTCTGTCTAGTGCACCGTATTTTGCGCTGAAGGTATATGGATCGGATGGATGGATGAATGGATGGATGGATGGATAAATAGATATGTAATGTTCACGTGACATTGTACGTATATAAATTCATGTGACGTGTACGCAGACATGTTAAAGAGGCGTGCACTGTTATGAAATTGTGTGGGTTGATACTTGTTCTATTTCACACCCCCCCCCCAACAAAAAACCGCTGCAAATACACAAATTTATTCAATTAATGATATTGGCGGACAAACCACGCGTTCCAAGTTACACAACTTAACTACAACATCTGGTCAAGCGGGTGATCACATCCGGGCTTCTATTCACGTCCTATTTCTTTGTGCCCACTTTTAGGTGACCCCCTATTCAGAACGTAACCATGAGACTTCGTAGTACCTTTAGTCACGAGGAAGTCGGCTTACACTTTGTCAAGGAGATATTTTTTACTCTTCCGGACGTTGGCCTTATTATGACCATCTGGCATTCGTGCTGCTTGGAGACCCCGGAAATAATGTTTTGTTTAGTCAACAATACACTCAAGAAGTGTTTTGGGGAAAACTAATGCTTCAAATGGGACGACTCACTGTTGGCTTTTTCTTTGGAATACAAGCCTCATTGTAACTAGGCCCGTCTTTTTTCAACCGTAGATGCGAAACAACTTCGGTTACATCAGTGCGTGTGACCATTAAAAATTGAGAATTACCTCAGGCACCATGAGTTGCCCAATTGAACACTGACTCGTGTTTGCCATACAACTCTTTATATCTTGCTTGTGAATATCCTACAGGATGACTTTGAAGGAAATTGGGCAAACAAAAGGGCGATGAGCTGTATTGGTTATGAAGCAACATTATGTATGGTCTCATTGTAACGCTGACCATGGTTGTTGCAACTTGTAATGGTGTTCTTATTATTGTGGTGTCGTTGTTGTGAAAACTCACGCTGTCAGATTTCATTCAATAAACAAAAACTGTTGCATGTAATACTTTTGGTACGATTATCTATCTATTTATACGCTGTAGACCATGTTTGCCTTGCAGCATCAGGTGTAGAAGAGTTCTCTGGAGATGGCCTTCTTGTGTGCTGTTTGTAAGCTTATTCCCGTGGCCTCTTTGATTTCTCTGATCCATCTTTTACATGGTCTGTCTCTGGCTTTATATCCGTGATGTCTATGTGTCATGGCCATCAGAGGCATGGTGGTCTGGAAGTGTGTGAAAATCACATGATCTGTTGTCTCTTGATGTGTTCCAATACTGATATTGTTTTGGTTGTCTGATGTTATCGTTTATAATTCTATCTCTTAATGACACTCAGACTATTCTTCATAGGCATGCCATTTCTGATGTTACTATGTTTCTTTTGACTTGGGCTGTCATTGTTCACGTTTGGCACTTGTATGTAGCACAGTGATTATATAATACTAGTCTTGTATAATGATACTTTAGAGTCTATGTTTACATTTTTTATCTTAAATATACATGTCATCTGTCCTAGGATATGGTATGTTTTATTGCATCTTTTTTGTATCTCTTTACTGTTTTCCCCTTTGCTCGATATAATGCTTCCTAGGTATGTGAACTCCTTTACCTGTTTAAGATGTTGATTATCGATGGAGATAGTGAGTGATATTTCTTTTTCTCTTTATTATTTCCATTATTTCGGTATTTTCAATATTAATCTTCATGTTGAATTTTTGGCATGTTGTGCGTGGAGTCTGTTCATATGTTCTTGCAATTGTTTTTCTTAGTATTTGTATTTTATACTAAGTATTTGGTCGTCTATAAAGAGTAGTTCGTTCAATTTGTCGTTCATGTTATCTTCTCCGTTGTAACTTGTTAGTGTTAGGTATCCGGAGTGTAAGTAGTAAGTACATTCTCCCGCTTCCACGTAATTCGGACGTATTGGGAAACACGGTGTTAGTTCCGTATTTGTTATTGACCAACAACATACTTAGGAATAACGTAACTAGCATCACGCACCCCGCGTTTATTTTCCCAGAGGATATGGCACCCATTTACTAAGGTTGGGTCGACCTAGTTGGCGATTTAAACATATTTCTGCTTGATTTGAAAATTAAAGTTGAATCACACGACTAGGAAGTCAGTTCACTAACAACATGAGCTACCTCGGCGCCTAACCAGATTGGATTGCTCAAATTGCGAGGCGAGTGGGTGCCAACTCAACAAATATAGTTCAAATCCCATGTTACCTTTTTTTAATTTTCTCTATAATTCCTTGAAGCTTCCACGTGAATAATTATTCATGTACAGATATTGTAACTGACACATCTTTATGTTTGTGTTATTTCCTCTTCTTCGGCGTTCATTCTCAAACTCCCACTGGATCTTTCTTAAAGGAGGACAATGGTCTACTAGACTTCCAACAGGATGTACATGGGAGAATGGAAATGCGTTGTGTCGCTGTTTAATTTGAGCCAATGACACAACACATCCGTCTTCGGCAGATGTGTTATTTATAATGATTAGAAGGCTTGTTGGTCCCTGTAGTATGAATGCTTACTGTTACGTACTTTTGTTAAAACTTCTTCATTCGTTCCAATACTACTCGGCATATTAGCAGGATATAGTCCAGAGAAGGGAAAAAACTTGTCATGATTTATAGCTTAGCTGCGATATCTGCGCCCGATACATCAGACTTGCCATTGCTTTCTGAACGGTCCAGATGCACAACTGCCTGTGGCGGGGATCGAACTCGGTAACTTAGCCATCACAGAGCGCTCTGTACCAATTCGCCACAGAACCGAACAACAATACGTTGGATATATACGTTGGGCATATTTGTATTATTGTTATTGCTACCGCAATAATGGATAAGAAGTTAGTTGCCTTCGAGAATAGATGCCTCAGAAAAATCACAAATACTAATTGCAAAGACTTCACATCAAACGACATACGAAGAGAGGAGACAAAACAAGAATACGTGACGAACATCATTAGAAAACGGCTCTGGACATACATCGGCCACGTACTTAGAATGAAAGAAGACAGAATCCCACGACAAGTCTTCATGTGGACACCAGACGGGAAAAGAAAACAGGAAAGACTAAAATCAACGCTCAGAAGAACATTTATGAATGAATTAAAATCAATAGGCATAAATGCACAAGACCTGCAATCCCTAGCAACTGATCGACAGGAATGGAGAACTATGACATCCGCCCTATGTGCCAAACTTGGCAGAAGAGGAACTGACTGACTGATATTCATTGGATATACACGTTGGATACACATGTTGTATATACACGTTTATATATATATATCGGATATATACTTTGGATATATGCCTTGGCTATACACGTTGGACATACTCGTTTGATATACACGTTGGATATATTTGCGCATGCGGCTGCGTCTGTGGGTCTCACCAATGGCTCACTAGACAAACCAACCATGCAACAGAAAACCTTAGTAGATTACATGCCGTTATGTTGAGGTTATCTTCTTATAGAAGTTTCATGACACGCCATTTATACAATCCCGTAGTCGTAACCTTCGATAACAGTTACCATGTTGTTCCGACAGGCCGACGATGTGCTTGAACTAGTTGCGGGCACGGCGTGGGTTTGCGGAACAACAAAGACACCTGTCGCAAGTGCCAGAGTTGTGCCCTGATGTCGACGTCTGTTTCGGCGGAATTACACTCGAAACAACATCGAACCGGACGATTTCTGGGACAGATGGCGTAGCACTTATGGGAATGCCCCACGTGCTGTGAGGCGAGTTTCTAATCAAGAATCAAGATGTTAGATATATACCTTAGATATACACTTTGAATATACACCTTGGATATATACGTTGGAGACATAAAATCGCATCTTTTTTTTTAGTAATGCGATTTGGTCGCATTCGGAAAACTTGTTGACTCAAATGACGATGCGAATAGGCGCCTGCTGAACATACATGGTTCAAATTCCGTCTACTGTATTCTTATTTTTTCTATTACTCCTCAATGTTTGGTTTTTCTATTACTTTTGAAAACATAAATATAAAAAGATACTGACAACTAATTTCACGTGTCCACTGAAATAATATACAATAATATTATAAGTAAAATAATATACTTCGTAACAATATACAGATAATTTTATTTCATCAGAACTTCATCAACCATTGTTACGAAAATCAAAAACAATAAATACATATACACAATCACAACTGTTTAACTCCAATGTAATATCCGTATTAACATATGGTTGGGACAGTTGAAAAAAAAAGCATGGTAGAAGAAATTAAATTCATTTGAAGATTGCAAAGGGTATCGCAATGGTGGCAGATAACCAAGATCCCGAAAGTACCTTCGCGTAGTGCACCCTGGAAACAGAAATACAGCTGCTTGTTCCGTTTCTGGATAGTGTCCGTGAATGTTGAGGCAGCAAATGGAACGAGATTTTACTGCGAAAAAGACAGGCAATATCTCCAGATACCACTGTTCTTGATAGAGCTGGTATCCCCAGCATTGACACGATCCTGATGCAGACAAGATTCGTTGGGAAGGTCATTTGGTGCGTATGCCAGACCATCGTCTGCCAAAGATACTTCTCTATGGTGAGCTAGAGAAGGGTATACGATCTCAAGGTGGCCAAAGGAAGCGCTACAAGGACTCGTTAAATGACTCACTGAAAGCCTTTGAAATAGACCACGATACATGGGAAGAACATGCACAAAATAGATCTACATGGGGGTTCTAAAATAAAAAAGAGCACATCATCTTGTGAAAAGAAGTGAAATGCAGCAGCTCAACAGCAGAGAGCAGCTAGAAAGTCACGGATAGACCAAGATCCGTCTACAGTCGTTATTCCATGTCCAAACTGTCCAAGGACATTTACAGCTCGAATAGGGCTCATTAGCCATCTACGAACTCATAATCAAGGATATAACTAAAATAGAATTTTCAAAAGTGGATGTAACAAATGGTCATCATCACTTGTGATAGACGAACAACATCTCCATTACCTCTGCGCCAACACATGCAGCGACACACAGTGGAGCTAGTCAGTCCGCTGGAGCATTGGAGAGGTGGCCAATGCAAATGTGACGAAATGGGTAGATATCATGATGAATATTAAGAGCCGTGCGTTAGTCTCCTTAAGGATAACATATTGAGTACAATGAGGAGGCAGCACACAGCCAGAGTGCAGCTCCACGTACAAATAGAACAGGATAACGTTACAGGATAATTGGAACTAAAGTTGGTAATCCAGTCACCACGACCTCCTAAAGTTTACCTTATTGCAATCATGATGCTTCTACAATAATAAGAAGAAAACAATGGACTTATATCGGACATGTATTTAGACTGAATGAAAAAAGACAGCCCATGTGGGTACTAAAATGTGTACTAGATGACAAACAAAACTGTTAATGTTACGAAATTTTATTTTTTCTGATTGCAACGTATGGCCGTGAAACATGACCCTAAGTAAAACAGCGGCAAATAAGAGCAACGCCTTTGACGTGAAATGCTACAGAAAGATACTTAGAATATCATGGAAGGAAAAAAAAGGGAAACTCAGATATTGTAAACATAGTGAAGATTCCAGATTGTTGGTCACTAAACATAATAGCAAAAAGAAAACTACACCTGTTTGGTTGTATAAAAATCAATCCTACCCTTTATCTACGGGTTTAATTGGTGATGTTTTCAATGATAGCTCCGGCTCGATTGCTGATATGTTTACAATGATAAATCCGTCTTCATTGGTGATTATGTTTACAATGATAGATCCGTCTTCATTTGGTGATTATGTTTACAATGATAGCTCTGGCTCGATTGGTGATATATTTACAATGATAAATCTGGCTCGATTGGTGATAGATTTACAATGATAGATCTGGCTCGATTGGTGTTATATTTACAATGATAAATCTGGCTCGATTGGTGATATATTTACAATGATAGATCTGGCTCGATTGGTGTTTTCAATGATAGATCCGGCTCTGTAGCTCGGAGGTAATGGATTGTTCTCGGACCGTCAAGCTACCTGGTTCAATTTTAGTTGCAGACAATTAGACCCCCGGACCGTCTCTTTTGTGTTCGTTCTCAGACTTCTGCAGATTAGAATGATGTAATCTGGAGTGCGCTCTGTCGTGGTTAACAACTTGGCTGCGATATATATGCCGTTCGGTCTGCGACATCCGACTTCAGCATGTGCTAGACCATCTAAAACTCAAAGTCAACATACTGAACCTAGATATGCTTAGAAAAATCACAGCAATAAAAATATTAAGTTTGATCGCTACGTCTTAGATAGGAGATTCTGCCATATTTTTAGGCCTTGTAGTTGCTCTTTCATCGCCTTCTTCTTCTTCTGCTATCAGTTTCCTATGTTAAGACGTATCCACATGCAAGAGGGCCACCTCCATGAATTCAGTCGCCAGCAGGAGGTCCTCATAATTGCCCCACAGCATAACTTCCAGACAATTCACTATCTCCTGGGTCCAGGTTTTGTCGAATCCAATAGTATTTGAGCCACTTTCCCATTTTATGGAAGCTGATTGGGCGGTGACCTCATTATATAGATGCTGATTGGGTGGTGACCTCATTATATAGGTGCTGATTGGGAGGTGACCTCATTATATAGATGCTGATTGGCCGGTGACCTCATTATATAGATGCTGATTGGGCGGTGACCTCATTATATAGATGCTGATTGGGCGGTGACCTCATTATATAGATGCTGATTGGGCGGTGACCTCATTATATAGATGCTGATTGGGCGGTGACCTCATTATATAGATGCTGATTGGGCGGTGACCTCATTATATAGATGCTGATTGGGCGGTGACCTCATTATATAGATGCTGATTGGGTGGTGACAATTTTATAGATGCTGATTAGGCGATGTGGAGCGCATGGCCGTGTGGTTAGATCGCCGTTCTTAGACCAATGAATATCCCCGCGTTCACTGCACGGTTGGGACAGGATTTTTTCTTTCGGAGGTACAATCAAAATCCTTCCTGTACATGTCGAGGCGTCTGCTATGGCAAAGCGGCCTTTATTTCCATATCCCATAGAAAGCCACCCTGCACTCCTTCACAGGAAAACATTCAGTAAGAAATTATTTATTTTTTTAGATTGGGCGATGACCACTTTATAGAAGCTGATTGGGCTGTGACCAACTTTATAGAAGCAGATTGGGCGGTAACTCCATTTTATAGAAGATGAATGAACGGCGACCACTTCTCTAGAAGCTAATTGCGCGGTAACTTCATTTTATCGAAGCTGATTGGTCGGCGACCCCATTTTGTAGATGGTTGGGCGGTACCCCATTTTTTATAAAAGTTGATTGGACGGCGACCCCATTTTGTAGAAGCAGAGTGAGCGATTACCCAATATCATAGAAGCTGATCGAACGGTGACCACATTATATTGTAGATGATTTGGGTTGTGCCACCAATAAGTAGAAGCTGATTGGTAAGTACCCTCAACAAATAGAAGCTGATTGCGCCATGACGCCATTATATAGAAGCCGATCAGGTGATTCCCATATGATATAGAAGATGATTGATCGGTAACTCCAATTTATAGAAGCTGATTGGCCAGTGCCCCATTATATTGAAATTGAGTGGGCGGCGTCCCCATTTTGTAGAAGCTTAGTGAGCGGTGACTCCTTTTTATAGAGTTGAGTGAGTGCGATCCCATTTCTAAGAAGCAAATAAGTGTTACTCGCGACCCCATTTTACAGACTAAGAGTGACTGGTGATCCCATTTCACAGACGCAATGTAACAGTTGACTCAATACATATGTAAATAATATATTTTTTAAAGGCTAAAATACAACCGTCGACTTTTCAATATAATTCTTCTTCTTTTGTGTTACTTCTTCAACTCCTGCAGATTAACAGGAAATAGTACAGAGAGTGGAATGCGCAGTGTCATGGTTTACGTCTTATCTGCGATACATGCGCACTTCGGCCTGACAGATCCAACTTCGGCATGAGTTCTCTATTGCATGCGACATCTAACTCCACCTCAAAGTCCTCCTTAGTCGCCTCTTCCTACGACATGCTTGGAAGGTAACAGTGTTGCAATTATTTGCTCCTTTTTCAGGCCACCCAACACGGGCTCAATATAATTTAAATATGTTCTTCTTTTTCGCTCTCAAACTCCTGCAGACTGTCAGGATGTAGTCCAGAGAACAGAATGCGTTGTCTCGTGATTTACAGATGTGATTCGTGACTCGGCCTGACACACCCAAACTCAGCATGGTTTCAGGGTTACTTTGATCCTATATGAGGCGGGACAGCCAAAACCACCCCAATACCTGTGTTTGTTTGTATGTTTTTTGGAAGGGAGGAGGGGCTGTCTATAAATAATTTTAACAACATGCGGAGGGGTATGAAAACATGTTTAACAGTTACTTACAATTGTGATGGAGGATGATTGATAGCTACTGACATGGGGGATGAAGGATGATTGATAGCTACTGACATGGGGGATGAAGGATGATTGACAGCTACTGACAAGGGGGATGAAGAATTATTGATAGCTACTGACAAAGGGGATGAAGGATGGTTGAGTTACTGACAAGGGGGGGGGGGGGGGTGGAGGATGTTTGACAAAAGTTGACATTAACAAAGCTATTATTTATACACCAATTAAATTTTTAAAATTAGAAACATTTTTCGGAAGATCTAAAAAAAAATCGTTTAAAACATTTTAAGGGCGGGATGGGGGAAAGATAATTAACTTTTTTTGATATAATTAAGCAATGTCAAATTGACATGCTCTACCTCTTCCTCCTTCCCCCCCCCTCCTTAATCTACGCGTTTGTTTATTCATCAGTTAAAGCCATTGTACATGCAGCGTAAGACAGTCCTGTTGCAGATTCCACCTTATAGTAGAATACTAAGAAACAAATAGATCATACTACAACGGACTTCCGTTATAACAACATGGTCTGAACTGACAAAATATGTATGTAATAACAGAAACTCACTTTATACAGTAAAAATAATATAGAATAAATATAAATGGGGATTATGAAAACGTGTTGTTATATAGGGATATAAAATTATTTCACTATAATTGACTAAGGATGGCAAGGTTAACAATAAATAACCGAAGTTGTTATTTGTCTTTCTCCATGTGAATAATCCTTTATCATATCCACACTTGCCGTTATGTGTAGGGATTGGATCTCTAGTTGTCACTCCAAGGTCAGATGTGTCGCCTAGGTTGCGATGCATCCATACCATGTTTTGATTAGGGATCTTGCTGTTTTCTATCCACCGTTTTTGGGGTTTTTTTTAGTCTACCTTTGGCTCTATATTCGGGTATTCTTTTGTTGGCTATTGTCTTACCCCAGGTGAAAGCTGGTTCATAGCATCCACATTTGCCGTTAAACGTTGGGGTGGGAGCTGTATATTTCTGTTCCAAGTCAGATGTGATGCCTGGTTATTAAACATTGGTTATTATATTCTTTTGTTATATTGCTTTTATTTTTAAAATCAACATTTCAAAATATGAGAAATGTTAGTTAGTTAGTTAGTTAGTTAGTTAGTTAGTTAGTCATTGGATCATCGTCATTGTACTTCGGACAAGTCCATATGTGCTCAGATCTCTCCTTGAGTGTAGCCGCCATTACATGTTGATTGACGGTTCCAGTACGCAGTTGATTGACCATCATTCTTTCTTGCCCACGAAACCGCTTCTTTCTAGCGACACTACATTTCAAACCAAATTCCTTTATTCTAGTCATATCACTTTACTTATACAGGAATTCTTCACTGCATCCAGCCTCTGATCCCGAATGTATCCCGCCTGAACTTTCACAATCATGCTCATCGAGTCACTGAGTATGCAGGCGTGCTCGCAGACAGTCTGCGATCAGACCCACATGATTATTATTATACATTATTATTATTATTATTATACACTCCCACGTGAGTATTATTTTCGTTTTTCCGTAGGGCGTTCAAAATGTCTGCTCGATCCATCGCTACAACAGCCGTTGTTGCAGCGTGTGCGGCCAAACTAGCTGCTCTCTCATTACCCCGGACTCCCGCATGTCCTGGTACAAAAATGAAAGTCACTTTACGCATACATGAATTATTCACTGCATCCATCCACTGTTCCTCCAATTTATCCCGCCTGAACTGTCACAATCATAATTTTGGTTACTCCACAACCTCCATTGTAATGCTGCTTGTCGTCTGAGCGAAAGCACCACTTTCCTCTCTGATGGTTTCTCCCCACCTTTGAGCCGTGAAGGCCCAAGCACTTCTGATGTGTCTCTCAACCGATCCATCTATATATACAATCATATCACCTTCCCTGGAATTTTCACCGATTAGAGCGAGTACCTCCGACTCCACCACTGTCGGACACTATTCCTTCGGAGTGTTATTATTACTTTATTATGACTTTACATTGTCGGACAATTTAAGGGCGCACGACTTCATTCCCCACCAGGTAGCACATCCTCCAATCTGCACACACTCTGTATAATATCCTCTGCGCGCCCCATCCACGACTTTCCTTTCTTAATTCGACTGCCTTTCACTTTGATAATTTCAGGGTGTAGAGAATGTTCTTTATCAGCGGTGATTTGTAGGTAGTCCCGTGCCCTGCAGATTTGTATTCTTTGCTCTGCAGTTGGGCAATTCAGTAAGTATCGCATAGCCCGTGTCGACGTATCTCTCGTACACCCCAAAATGATTCGCATTGCCTCAGTGTGCATTCTATTCAATATTTCTGATTGAATTTGACTCAGTGTTAGTATCGCAGACTCCCAATCTGGGAGTCGCGTTAGCGCAGTGGTTAGCGCACTGGCTTCGCATATGAGTGTTCCTGGGTTCATTTCCCGGTTAAGGCGGAAATGTTTTTCAGATCGCAACGGCTCCCGGATCGACCCAGCCCTAAATTGGTACCGGATTAATCCGGGAAGTAAAGACTGCGAGGGAGAGGAGATGGCTACCGCCCTCATTTGCAGAGCCTCTGAAAAGTGAGATCGCTAACATCTCACACACCCCTACGGCATTAATAAATGCTATGGGTTACTTTACTTACTACTTTTTTTTAACTCTAAAACCGCCATCACCAATCCATGATACAGCAGAAATATCAGCCTCCGTTCACATTGAACAGCAGCCATAATTTTCCTCGCCGCAAGACCTTTATAAGCCTTTACAATGATGTGGTCAACATGATCTTTGCAACTCAGACTATTCTATGCAATTGAGTTCGAGTATGCAATGCATTCTATGCAATATATACACGAGATCGAGTGTTAGGATTTCACATTGAGCCAATACTTCTTTATGGAAGCGAAGCATGTACAATAAACAGTAGTTCTCAAGATAAGCTGGAAGTAACTGAGATGTGGTTTTTACGAAGAATGAAGAAATAAAAAGTCCATGGACAGCCAAGAAAACTAGTGTAGAAGTTCTCATAGATGCTGGAGTTAAAACGACAAGTTGTAGTAAATATTAGAAGCAGACAATCAAGATTTTTAGGACCTGTGATGAGGAAAGTAAAACTTGAACATTTAGTAACCACCGGAAAGATCAAGAGGAGAAGAAACAAAGGAAGACAATGAGATAAATGTCTGATTTGGAATGTCACTGTGGCGCAAATAGAAGTCACCAACTGAAATTTATTAACAACACAAGAGACAGAGAGTTGTTGGAGAAGCATGATTGCCTAAGCCACTCGTCATGAGACTTGGTTGATTAATATGCTCTTATTTATATTTGTTTTGGCTTCATTCTCATAAGGTGATCGAACTATTTTACTTGCTGTTTTTCGATAAACTCAATACATAATCATCATCATCAGGTGCTATACCTGCTGTCGTAAGCGATCATGGCTCTCCACAAATCTCTATTTCCAGTATTATGTATCAAGATCGTTGTTATTTTCCTGCCGTGCCTGTTGTCAAGATGTCTAATATTTTCTCACGCTGTCGCCCTCTATCTCTGACAATAAAAATTGTTTTCTTATATTATTGATTAAGTTCTTTTTCACATTTGACTCTTTCAACACCTCCATATTAGTTGTTTTTTTTTTTTGGCAGTCCATGGTAATACATGATATTACACATATTAATAGTTCGATAACGCCTTGCTCTCAAACGCGTGGTGTGAGACTCGGACTTGGACAAGGGGTACATGATGTCGGTGAATGACACCTCGGCTAAGAGGGCGAAAGAGCCAGGGTCCAACTCCTCTGTTGAGTTCTTCCCCTTAAGGAACCAGGCTCACGGATGAGAAACGGTTCAGTACTCAATGGGCACAGGCACAGCACGTCCAATTACACGAGGCAAGTTCATAGAGAGTGGAACACCTCGTTCGAGTCAGACTAGAGCAAGAAAATCGTCTGGGCGAAGAGTCTCCACTACGCGTGCCTGGAGACAGATATAGAGGCTGTCACAGGCTAAGGGTAGCCCACCCGAATTGTCAAGGCATGCCGAAATCGGATGTGCTAGGCCTACAAGGCGCATAACGGTGGCACAACGTAATCACGCTCCCGGCGGAAATCGCACGGATATCCGTAATGGTTACAATGGAGCGAACGAAAAACAAACAAGCAAACATATTAATAACCATTGCAGCGTGTTGACAAATGACTGTTTGTGTGACGCAGTAAGATGACCTTCTGTATATGTTGATGACCGTGGGGATATAGAGTTTATGACATTATAGTCAAAATAACTCAAGTCGGAAGCAAGATGTAAGAACTTCAGTGTGAGCTACAGAAGACTGATGTCTATTCAAGAGGCGAAATTGCAGATATAGTTACATTCCAAGTTCAAGAAAGAAGATGAAACTAAATCTCCAAATAAGGCACACTTTTAAACAAATATGATATCTTTTTTAACAGTAACACGAAATTTGCACAAACGCAGTTCAAGTAACAAGCATCAACAGACAGAGCCGCATTACAAAGATGTCCTTCATAAAATTATCTTCTCCAGATTCATTCATATAATCTGTGGAATGTTGAGCCTCAAAAGCGCGGATTGTATACATTCCTTTGCCTTCAGGAAAAACCTTTTCAGCAAGATCTTGGTGCGGTGGTTTATCTTTTTCTTTATTGTAACCCATTTTTTTTTATCCCCTACCCCTCGCCTCTACCACACCTCTGCCCGTTCGTTCAAATATCTTTTACACTCCGCCCCAAGAAACGTAACTAGAAAAAAAGGCTTGCACGAGTTCTGTAATCACCTTCAACAACAGCCCCCTACACCACGGGTGTGCTTCTAATATAAGAATAAAACAGAAAAACGTCAGCGACACGTGTGAACGTTTTCTTGTGGGGAGAACAAATCTGGCACATTTGTATCGTCCACGGCGTTTTATATAGAACTATGAAATCATCGTTTTGTCTTTTATAAACGACGCATTTTCTTTTTTAACGTAACATTTATTGGTCACTTTCTGTTTACTTTGTGATGAGAACCAATGAAAATAACGGAAAAAATTAAAAGCAAACTGTAGAAAAAAAATCGGTTGAATCTACCGGGCTGTAAGATGAACAAGGGACTGATATAGTCATGCAAAGTTCATTCATAAAACAAGCCGCGATAAGTTCTTGCTAATGTGAAGGTCACAGATTGGTGCACAGCTTGTCACTGGCAAGTGTGCTACACCACACATCTCAGCGAGTATACGTGTGTTAACAATCATTATCAAGTGTCGTCGCGGCTAGCGTAGGCGAGCATATAGCCTAGAACACTCTTATATTTTCTTTAATTTCCTGCGTTCGTTCTCAAACTCCCGCAAATTAACAGGATGTAGTCAGGAGAACGAAGTCGGTTGTGTGATTGTTTACAGTTTTTGCTGCGACGTCTGCGCCTTTTTATTTGACACATTCGACACCTGCATGGTTTCTTGATCACATTTGCATTCTATGGAATTCAACAGCAAACTCCACCCACCAAAACCTCCGTATTCATCTTCTACAACATGCATGACAAGCACGATTATGATATGATATCGCTACTATTTGCTCCCCTTTCTTTTTTTTCGTTATCACACTGACGTCTAATATCTTGTATCACGAAATTCGGACACGCTTCTTTCAACCTCAAAGCTGAATCCAGTTTAGCTATATATAGAGACAATGTCCTTAAAAAATAACGAAGGTTGCAGTTCAGGTAATCTTGCAACTTTGATCTATGAGAAAGTGTATAGACATTTGTTTGGCTGACGCAAGACTACTTACTCGACCATAAAAGGGGAAGTTAAGAGTATCCATTAAGAATACATGTAGTATGTTCCTGTAAAGAAAATGTGTGATCACCGACATTATATATGATTTGTGGACTAAATGTGCAATCACCCTTCAAACGTGACGAGTTTAACGAAATCGACCAATTCGAATTTAAATATTTGACCGTGATTTTTATTGGCTGTCCACACAAAGTATACACAGAGTGATCAATGAAAATCACTGAAATAGTATAATTCGTCACTTTAGACGGATCATGTCCGATTAGTCTTCTTGCAGAATGAGTGAGATAAAGTTGTATCTTCTTGTATAGAAAGAGAGATAGAGATGTGGCTTCTTGTACAGAGATAAGTCTTCTTGTAGAGAAAGAGAGATAGAGATACGTCTTCTTGTATAGAAAGAGAAAGAGATCAGTCTTCTTGTATAGAGAGATAGAGATTAGTCTTCTTGTATAGAAAGAGAGATAGAGAGCGAAACTGCATGAAGAAAAACACCAGAAAAAAACCCCAGATGCGCTCTCGCATTTCGCCTGTATATTTCCGGGACCCGAGAGGGAAGCAAAGAATAACAACACTATTTACCTTCCATGCATGTCATAAGAGGCGAATAAGTAGGTTTTGTGCTGAAGTTGGTTTTCTCATCCCACATAGGGTAAAAGTGACCTAACGCGAAGCTGAAGTCGGATTATCAGCTTCATAATTTTTTAAAAGGCACAGAGATAGCAGAAATGCTATAAACGATGACACAACGCATTCCGTTCTTCGGACTACATTCTGCTAATCTGCAGGAGTTTGAAAACGACCTCAGACAAAGAAATAGAACAAGTTTCATATGTTATATAAAATTGCAGTCTATATAAATTTCTCTATGTATAGTCAATCTCGATTGTCTCCTGTAGTCTATACACATCTCCATCAATTCTCGATTGTACACTGTAGTTTATATACATCTTTGTATGAATAATCAAGTCTTGATTGTCTCCTGTAGTTTATACACATCTCTGTACGCATAGTCAAGTCTCGATTATCTCCCGTAGCTTATACAAATCTCTGTCTACCGTCAATGGTCGACTGTCACCTGTAGTTTCTACAAATCTTTGATTGCCGCCAAGTCTCGATTGTCACCTGTAGTTTCAACAAATCTTTGATTACCGTCAAGTCTCGATTTTCACCTGTACTGTAATTTCCATAAATCTTCGATTGCCGTCAAGTCTCGATTGTCACCTGTAATTTCTACAAATCTTTTATTGCCGTCAAGTCTCGATTGTCACCTGTAATTTCCATAAATCTTCGATTGCCGTCAAGTCTCGATTGTCACCTGTAATTTCCATAAATCTTCGATTGCCGTCAAGTCTCGATTTTCACCTGTAATTTCTACAAATCTTTTATTGCAGTCAAGTCTCGATTGTCACCTGTAATTTCTACAAATCTTCGTATATACAGAAAGGCTCAGATTTATATAAAGTGACCTCGAAAGATTTAGTAACTCAATCACTACTGATTTCGTTAGCATTAGTTTATCATGGATATTTTCTGTACTTCTAATTCATGGAAACTCTACAAAAAGATACAACTCTCTCTTTACAGAAAAATACAACTGTCTCTACAAGAAGATACAACTCTCCTCTCTTTCTCTCTCTCTCTACAAAAAGATATAACTTTCTCTCTCTCTCTCTCTCTCCTTTTCTACAAGAAGATACACCTTTTTCTATCTTTCCTTCTCTACAAGAAGATTCAACTTTCTCTTCAAGAGGATATAACTGTCTCAACAAGAATTTCTCTACAAGAAGACACAACTCTCTTCTTTTGCTTATGCAACTCTTTAAGTATGCAACTTTGTGATCTAATACAACTGGGCGTATACTCATGTATCCTACCTTGTTGTGCCCAATCTATGGAGCTGCCACAGTAAATTTATTTTTACAACCCTTTTACGGAAATTAGCCAGAATGTTGGCGACAACATAAGATAAATGGCTTCGAATTAGGGCACATCAACAAGTCTTATTGAGCAGGCCAACAGTTTCGCATTGTCATCTACCATCCCTGATGGTCGTTGGAGGTACTCAGATTTCCTAGAGACCTACCAGAGAGTGTTGCGTAACCTTCTATTCACATGCCGACTGGCGGACTCCAAGAGTGAGTATCTGAGAACCAGATTGCTGGGCGCGAAAACAATGAATAGTTTGCTGCTTGCATTTTCTTTCTGAATTCAATTTTTGTTTTGTAAATACACAAATTCTAAGCACTTTTTTTTCAATTGGGGGGGGGGAGGGAAAGGGAGGGGGTGTCTGAAAAAATAGTTGTTAGTTGTTAACAGGAGAGGGAATTGAGGAAAGTTGAAGTTAGTGTCAATAAGACTGTTTCTATACACCAATTAATTTGTTTGAATTTTGACTTCTTCCTTTTGCAGTTCAGCATGTATACACAGCAAGTCTGGTTTTTTTGTTCTTGTTTTTCTTCGTTAATTCTCAAACTCTTGCACAATAACAGGATGTAGTCAGGAGAACAGAGTGCGTTGTGCCATGATTTACAGCGTTGCTGCGATATCTGCGTCTTTGACCTGATACATCTTAATTAAACATAGCTTTGTGTCACTGATCCTATACAGGAAGGGACAGCAAACACCATCCCATAAGATCCTTAGTCTCCTACTACGATATGCATGGAAGGTAAATAGTGTTGCTATTATTTGCTCCCCTCTCTCCCCAGCAACACACAGGGATCGTTTTTAGTTAATGATGCATTTGAAACTTCCTCAAGCTCCCACACTGTATCAAATTTCTACACAACAAGTCCGGTTCTCAATAAATGTTGCTGTATTTGAAAACTCCAGTTTTCTTGAAAAATGTTGCTGTATTTGAAAACTCCAGTTTTCTTGAAAAATGTTGCTGTATTTGAAAGCTTTCCAAGGATCCGTACAGTTTAACATGTCTACACAGAAACTCCAGTTTTCTTGAAAAATGTTGCTGTATTTGAAAGCTTTCCAAGGCTCCGTACAGTTTAACATGTCTACACAGAAACTCCAGTTTTCTTGATAAATGCTGCTGTATTTGAAAGCTCGTCAATGCTCACATACAGCTTTCTGTGGATGTTTGCATCTGCTGGCCAGTGCTATTCCCTTAACTGATATAATGTATTGCAGTCTTGCAGGATGTGTTCCGAAGTCTGCGCTTCCTGTCTACGTGGACATAGAGGTAATGGGGACATAGAGGTGAAGGAAACAGTCTTATCCTATTTCAGTGGCTGTTTAGTCTGTTGTGTGTGTCCTGACGAAGATGACAACTTTGCTCAACTTAAACAAGATAATGATACTTGTCTTTGGGTGGTGACTGTCCTAATTGCTTTGATGAGTGTTCTCTTTTCATGATATGTTATTTCTTGGTATTTTTGTTCCTGTATTGTTCCATAATTTTCTAGCATATCTGCCTTTTTATTTCCTGGTATGTCACAGCTTGATGGTATTCACTGTAGTACTACCCTTCGTTGGATGCTCACTTCTCGTATGACTTTCTTCAGGTCTGCCAGTTTATCGCTGCTATGGGCTTGTAGAACAGACATTGCATCAGTAAGAGACATTGGTTGACATTGGTTTGCTGTGGGTTTTTTTTTTAAAATGACAGAAATGCTTAGATCCTGTACTTCCGCAGAATAGTTGGAGCAGAGTAGTTAGAGCAGAGTAGTTGGAGTAGAGTAGTTGGAGCAGAGTAGTTGGAGCAGAGTAGTTGGAGCAGAGTAGTTGGAGCAGAGTAGTAGGAGCAGAGTAGTAGGAGCAGAGTAGTAGGAGCAGAGTAGTTGGGGCAGAGTAGTTGGGCCAGAGTAGTTGGAGCAGAGTAGTAGGAGCAGAGTAGTTGGAGCAGAGTAGTAGGAGCAGAGTAGTTGGAGCAGAGTAGTTGGAGCAGAGTAGTAGGAGCAGAGTAGTTGGAGCAGAGTAGTTGGAGCAGAGTAGTTGGAGCACAGTAGTAGGAGCAGAGTAGTTGGAGCAGAAGACGCCAGATGGTGAACATGCGGATTCACGTTCTGTTTCGTGATATTTCATGTACAC
Source organism: Meghimatium bilineatum (assembly GCA_034231615.1). Classification (NCBI taxonomy): domain Eukaryota; kingdom Metazoa; phylum Mollusca; class Gastropoda; order Stylommatophora; family Philomycidae; genus Meghimatium; species Meghimatium bilineatum. The sequence goes on from CM067311.1 coordinate 27,832,937, forward strand.
TCCAGCAACTCTGTTCTTCACTGCTCTGGTTGCTGCCAATTTCCTCTAGATAGCAACTTTCTATCTCTTACCTATGCCTCTATTTTGTCAATGTGAGGCCTTCATGTCAATCCCTTATCAAGTGCGGAGCCCAGGTACACTGGTTCTATTTTTGTTTGGATATGTGCATTTCCAAGTTATAACTCTCCTGCTTTGTCTTTACTTGAGAGCGTGAAGAGTTTTATTGATGATTTCTCAAAATTTATTTTTACCTGATTTAAATATTGATCTTTAACAACATTGATCTTTACACTGATCTTTACCAACATTAACCTTTACCAACATTAATCTTTACCAACATTAATCTTTACCAACATTAATCTTTACCAACATTGATCTTGAACAACATTAATCTTTACCAACATTAATCTTTACCAACATTAATCTTTACCAACATTAATCTTTACCAACAGTGATCTTGAACAACATTGATCTTTACCAACAGTGATCTTTAACAACATTGATCTTTACACTGATCTTTACCAACAGTGATCTTTACCAACACTGATCTTTACCAACATTGATTTTTACATCGATCTTTAAAATATTAGAACAACGATTACGAGCATACATTGAACCACAACTTAATAACACCCAAATGAACTTCCGTAAGAACAAAATCTAGACGGGTGCCATCTTTACACTTAGACAACTAACAGAAAGAGCCACCGAAAATAACAAAGAGTTATACTTTTCGTTCGTCGACCAAGAAAAGGCCTTTGACAGAGTGGACAGACAACAACTATGGAAAACAATATCAATGTACGGAGTGCCAGAACATTTAATAAATATATGCAAGAGCATTTATACTAATAGCCAATGTGAAGTAAGAACAAATGCAGGAGTGTCCCAATAAATTCCAAATTCAGTCAGAAATTCGCCAGGAGTGTATCCTATTCCCCCCCCCCTACTTTTTATAACATATATCGACCACATCTGTAAAATAACAAGCACCAACGAAGAAGATAACATGAAAACAAATTGAACGAACTACTCTTTGCAGACGACCAAGTACTAATAGCGACATCAGAAGAACAATTGCAAGAACATATGAACAGACTCCACACATGTCAAAAATGCAACATGAAGATTAATATTGAAAAGACCGAAATAATGGCAATAGCTAAGAAAGAAAACAATATCACTATCTCCATTGATGATAAACAACTTAAACAGGTATAGGAGTTCACTTATTTAGAAAGCATTATATCGAGTGAGGGGGGAAGCAGTAAAGAGATACAAAATAGATGCAACAAAACATACCAGATCCTGGGACAGATGACACGTATATTTATGAACAACAATGTAAACAAAGACACTAAAGTTGCATTATACAAGACTATTATTACCCCATCACTGTGCTACCAGTGCCAAACCTGGACAATGACAGTACAAGATAAAAGAAAAGTAGTGACAGCAGAAATGACATGTCTACGAAGAATACTCGTAGTGTCACTAAGAGATAAAATTAGATACGATAACATCAGACAGATAATCAAAACAACGCCAGTATTGAAACACACCAAAAGACAACAGATCAAGTGGTTTTCACACGCTGCCAGACTACTAACAGACAGCATGCCACAAATGGCGATGACACATAAACATAACGGCTATAAAGCCAGAGCAGACCATGTAAAAGATGAATAACAGAAATAAGCCACAGGAACAAGGTTACAAACAGCACACAAGAAAGCCATCTCCAGAGAACTCTTCCATCCCTTACATCGCAAGGCAAACAAGGGCTATAACGAACAGATAGAGATATTGATAGAATAAGTCAATATTCAATTTTAGCGAAAACAGTGTTAGTTTCGTATTTTTCGTCCATCAACGAAAGACAATAAATGTTGTAGCAAGCATCACGCCAACCACTTTTATTTTACTAGAATATCTGATACCACTTCTTGTATTGATCATGGCCATTTCTAGACCACATGTAAAATCATATATCAATGTATTTACAAGTAAGAAATATTTATCATCACATCAATGTACTGATAACGATATTGGTTGTTTTTTTTTTAATTAAAAAATATACAAATTTAGCCATTTTTAAATATCCGCCACCCGTACTTTTCCGGTGCCCGAAAAGGGAGCAAATAATATCAATTTTATTACCTACCACGTATGTCGTAGATGTTGTATGTTGTATACACTAAGGAGGTTTGGTGTGAAGATGTTCAATCCCACAAAAGGGCCAAATTGGCACAGAATCCATGATGAAGTCGGATTTGTCAGGTAGAAACGTGCAGATATCGAAGCTAAGCTGTAAACTATGACACAGCGTATGCCTTTTTCTAGACCAAATCATGTTGTCTGAAGGAGTTTGTGAACGAACAAAGAAGAAGAATACATATCACTTACCACACATTTTATGTTTCGGCAATTTTTGTTTTAAATTGTGACCTAAATTAATAATGTATCCGTTGTAATTATTTTCTGTTTCAAAGCAATGAAAATAAGAATTAATCTTATCACAACATTAAGTTATCTTTTTTGTAGTGTAGTTTCTCTGGCAACTGATGCCGAAACACAAGCAAGAAACAGAAAGTACTTTAATTTTCAATATAAAGATATTAAAAGTTGAGCTTTCAATAATATTTCATTGAATTTAAGCTAATTTTATTATTTATCCAAACAATATATGTACACAATTTAGAAATCACGAATTGTGGCAATTTGAAAGCTAAAATCTTGGAAAATATGGTAACTTTAATGAACATTCACAACATCGCCGAGAATATGTTCGATAATAGGGCATGAAGCCGACAAAACTAACAATTTCGTTAAATGAGCTTACTTCGCTACTCCCGCACACTGTATTCGTCTATGATACGTTATTATCTGTAAATATTTATGTTGAAGAATGAGAATAAGAAAAACAAATGTTTTAGCGCTAACAAAACACACTAATTCATACACTTATATTTAGTTAACAGATCACAAAACACAGACATTCATATACTTATATTTAGTTAACATCACAAAACACAGACATTCATATACTTATATTTAGTTAACAGATCACAAAACGCATTAATTCATATACTTATATTTAGTTAACAGATCACAAAACACAGACATTCATATACTTATATTTAGTTAACATCACAAAACACCCTCATTCATATACTTATATTTAGTTAACAGATCACAAAACACAGACATTCATATACTTATATTTAGTTAACATCACAAAACACCCTCATTCATATACTTATATTTAGTTAACAGATCACAAAACACAGACATTCATATACTTATATTTAGTTAACAGATCACAAGAATACAATGATTTACATGAATATACATAGTTGACAGATCACAAAACATACTGAGTTACACAAATTTACATGTTGACAGCTGACAGAATACACTGAATCACATAAATGTACATAGTTGAAAGATCACAAAGCAATAATATGTACTCACTTAAGTCACTGTCGAATCTCAATGAGTACAGGATAATATGTACTCACTATAGCTGACATATCACAAAACACACTGGATGATATTAACTTACGCAGATGATATATCACAAAACACACTGGATGATATAAACTTCTGTAGTTGACAGTTCAATAAACTTATCATAAATATTTTCAGAGGCAGAACGATCGATGTATTGCTGAGCAGTTGGATGGACATCAACATCTAGTGGATGCACAGATGTATGAACCGAGACCATCTGAGATATAGAAGACCTTCCAATATGATTAATTAGGACCCCATTCGGGACATTTTTTATATTATTGTTTCGCTTTCGGTTGGTGGTTATTTATATACTTGGAGTAGCCCTGGCTATTTTAGCATGTGATTCAAAGTATGTAAATATTGACCAACCGATATCCAAACAATAATCAAAAACGTCACGAATTGGGGTCCTAATTAATTCTGTTGGAAGGTCTTTATTGGAAACGGCCATGAAGCAATAGACAAATACAACGACAAAGCAGAATTGTTAGATGGTTATCAAATGAAAGATGTTAAGTAACCACCTGGTTACGTGTATTCAAATAGTCTCCACAGCTACGCAGTTGAACAAACATGGACAATTTGGCAGATACACGTACACTTTAACCATGACCATCAACAAAATAAGACAGATGAGATAAATTGGGACTCATCTTTCTAACGTGACGCACTTAGCTTTTCCTGTTATCTGCATTGGCTGGACACATAGTAACTAATGGGAAAAGTAAAATAGGTCACTTTTACCAGGATGATCCCCAATGAGACCGAAGGACTGTATAACTGATGAATGACTCATTTTAACGTTTCTTTTTCTGTTTTGACAAAAGACATAAAGTGTAACTTTATTTTTGTTAATATATTTTAACAAGGAGTATAAGTAACATTGAGAACCTTCCAATGTTGTTAATATATTTTAACATGGAGTATACGTAACATTGATAAGCTCCCAATTCTACAAGATATACAGTACATTGAGATGTAGGATCGTGCTTAGTGTTTGACCTTCAAACTTTAAGATTGCAAAATAATAGAGAGATGATGATGAAATAATGCATTTAGCAGTGAGCAGGAAGCTCTTGACAGCCCATAACCTTTCTAACAATAACTCAGATTTTCCTCAGTTGAGCAATTAATGTGGCAACCCAGCTTGTATAAGCTTTGTTATCTCAAAGACATGATTGTGTTGCGGTATATGGATGCATGTTTAGTCCCATACGGGATGCATTCCAATGCGGCAGTATTCTAGGTCCGTGATTTCCTGCCTGGCATATGTGACATATGCTTATGTGCCAACTAGTTCATCATTCTTCTGTCAGATCTATTGAAGTATCCACAGTAACTGTTCGCCTAGCAGCACTCATTACAACCTTGGATTCTTCCACTGAGGACAAGGTTGTAATGTCCCCTGGTCTGCATCTCTTTGTAATCTATGAGGATCATTTGACAGAGAACAAAAGTCAGAAATCCAGAAAAATTTTGATTTTTGTTGGTGTGCGACACACAGTATACGCGTAGTGATCAATTAAAAAATTGCATCAGCAAAGATTAATGACATACATTGGTTTGTGCTATAGGGGCCTATATACTCTGAAATACTGTCTGGTGTGGACCATTCATGAAATGAAATTACTTTACATCAAAAACTTATGGGGCACATATACTCTAAAGTACGGGCTTGGGTAGGCTATGCTAGAAATTTAGTTACAAGCCCATAGAAAAGGAATGTTCAAACTCCTCCACCCCTTTCCATTGTTTGGGAAGTTAGAACCTTCTTCTTCTTCTGCGTTCATTCTCAAACTCCTGCAGATTATCAAGATGTAGTCCGGAGAACGGAATGCGTTGCATCATGGTTTACAGCATTGATGCGGTATCTGTACCTTTCGGCCTGACAAATCCGACCTCAGCATGGCTTTGGGTCACTTACCCTAAATGGGATGGGACAGTCAACTCCATCCCATAACCTCCTTAGTCGCCTCTTACTACATGCATGAAAGGTAAACAGTGTTGCTATTCTTTGCTCCCCATTCGGGTCTCTGGCAACACTAGGGCGAGTTCGATCCTGAATGACATTTAGTACTAGGAAGAAAGTCAAATATGGATAACCCCCCCCCCTAAAAATTGATAGCATATCCTATTCCGGATGTAGCAAGCAACTCAGCATTTTGCATGTAGTGATTTTCTAGGCAATATAAATATGTTTAGTAGCTTGCCATTGCTTTCTGAACGGTCTGGATGCATAATTTCATGCGGTGGAATTTGAACCCGGTACTTTAGTCATCACAGACGCGCTCTGCATCACGCCGCTACAGAGAATGACATCGAAAAGTCACCAGAAATTCCACAAAAATTAACGAAATGACCTTTGTTGTCGTAATCCCATCCCCCCTTTTTAAACTGCAGTATCAACGCCTCTGTAATGTTAGCGTAATCGTAGGTAGCTGTAGGTTACAGGCATGTTGCAGAATGACTTTCTGCGATGAATGAAAATAAACATGTTAGTTTGACGACATCTCTTTTTTAAAGAGACGGACAATAGAATTATGTATTTATTACAGAAAAATGACACTCTCACCTGCGTCCATCGCAGCGATGCTGTCTGGGACAGCTTACTACTACAGCCTTGGTAATCCGTTGCTGGTCAGTGCGTGCAAGGTGCCAGCTAGTGAACCCGATTCACAATCTTCCCAGCGATAAAAGGAGACTCGATGAGGGAGAAAAAAACATCAACAATGTTTGATGATAGTAAATATTGACGACTTGTTCTGCCACGCAAGCCGAGAACTACAGTAGATTCACACACCTACACACTCAACAGCAGTCGTGTGAATGAATGAAGGCGGAGCAGAATTTTTTTTCACATATCGGCACGGTAAGGCTGAAAGTGCAGCATGCGTCACTGCGTGGAGGTGGATATCTGAACAGCAGCCTGGCAGGCATACACACGTCCACATGTGAAGTTTACCGTCTCTGTAACGTGCGTTTTTGTTGAGATTCTAGATTGTTATTCAGCTCTCCCCGTATCTATTAAAAACCTCTCTCAAACGATATTTTTTGTGCTCTCTTTAAAAAACAATAATTTATGATGTCATTCGTAGATGGGGCTCTGACTAGTTGTTTGTGGGAAGCAGCTGGTGTGTGGGTGTGTGTTCAAAAAATATATACATGCGAGACGAGGGAAGTATAACAATTCACAATGTTTCTGGTTGTAACATTTTTTTTAAGAGTCGTATGGTTGTAATAGTACTGTAGTGTGGTATGTTTGCTTCCACGGGTTTGTTCGAGGTGACAGTAGGGGTACTGTAATAGTACTGTAGTGTATAGTACTGTAGTTGTAATAGTACTATAGTGTATAATATTGTAGTTGTAATAGTACTGTAGTGTATAGTATTGTTGTGTATAGTACTGTAGTGTATAGTACTGTAGTGTATAGTACTGTAGTTGTAATAGTACTGTAGTTGTAATAGTACTGTAGTTGTAATAGTACTGTAGTTGTAATAGTATTGTAAATGTAATAGTAGTGTAGGTGTAATAGTACTGTAGTGTATAGTACTGTAGTTGTAATAGTACTGTAGTGTATAGTACTGTAGTTGTAATAGTACTGTAGTGTATAGTACTGTAGTTGTAATAGTACTGTAGTTGTAATAGTACTGTAGTTGTAATAGTACTGTAGTTGTAATAGTACTGTAGTTGTAATAGTACTGTAGTGTATAGTACTGTATACTATAGTACTGTATACTAATAGTACTGTATAGTACTGTAGTGTATAGTGTAATAGTACTGTAATAGTACTGTAATAGTAGTGTAATAGTACTGTAGTGTATAGTACTGTATACTATAGTACTGTATACTAATAGTACTGTAGTGTATAGTACTGTATACTACAGTACTGTATACTAATAGTACTGTAGTGTATAGTACTGTAGTGTATACTGTAATAGTACTGTAGTGTATAGTACTGTAGTTGTTATAGTACTGTAGTTGTTATAGTACTGTGCTGTTGTGTAACATCTTCTTTAAGTGTCGTATCGTTGTAATAGTACTGTAGTGTGGTATGTTTGCTTCCCCGGGTTTGTTCGAGTTACAGTAGGGGTACTGTACCGACACTCTCAACAATACAGTAATTTAGATTTATAGGGAACATTCCTTCTTTAAAAGATACGTAGAGAATTGACTTCGTTGTACTCTGGTTTCTCAATATTACTCTGTCCCTCTCAACGTAAGCGCCCGACGAGAGTACCATGCATAGCACGTAACCATGTGTCTTCACAAAATACTCCCAAGAGATCTTCGAAAGAAACTCACTATGCAAACAAAACATCACGAGCCGGATTCGAACAAGCGACCTCTTGAACAGGAGGCGAGCATTTCGTCCTTCAAAAGTGATGCTACTTATTTTGTTCCGTTTGCTGTCATCACAAAGTATACACAAAATGTAAAATTAAAATTACGAAAAACATTAAATGTGTCAGTTTAGAAGGACGATTTTCAATTAGTCCATGGAACTGTATGTTTGACGGACTCAACTGTACCATCGTAAACAGAAAACCCATAACTGCCAGCAATGATATTGTACCAGTTATGAAACCAATAATTAACAGCTATGAAATTGCATACCGGGATTTATCGGAAACCGTATCCATGTCAATAGAAAGACCTACAGCAGAATCAAAACAAACCTTCAATGTGAGGAATTTGATTATTGCCTCGATTTTCGTTGATCATTATGTACGTAATTTGAGTTAACCGCGAACACTGACCAATTTGAGTTAACCGCGAACACTGACCAATTTGAGTTAACTGCCAACACTGACCAATTTGAGTTAACTGCCAATACTGACCAATTTGAGTTAACCGCGAACACTGACCAATTTGAGTTAACCGCGAACACTGACCAATTTGAGTTGACTGCCAACACTGACCAATTTGAGTTGACTGCCAACACTGACCAATTTGAGTTAACTGCCAACACTGACCAATGAAATTAACATAAATAATCGACAACATGACGTAAAATGACTTGTTTTGTTTCTGCTCGCAGGGCCTATATTGTAGAGAATCACTCCAGAAACCCGCCCGTGTGTTGCCGGGGCCCGAAAGGGGAGCAAAGACTAGCAACACTGTTTACCTTCAACGCATGTCGTAAAAGGCGACTAAGGAGGTTATGGGATGGAATTGGCTGTCCCATCCCATACAGGGTCAGTGACCCAAAGCTATGCTGAAGTCGGATGTGTCAGGCCGAAAGGCGCAGATATCTCCTCAGTGCTGTAAACCACGACACAACGAATTCCTCTCTCCGGACTACATCCTGCTAATCTGCAGGAGTTTGAGAACGAACGCACAAGAAGATTAAGAAGAACTCCAGAAACTGTACTGTATCTCAATCAGTAAATCTAGAGAGTCACACGAGAAACTGTACTCAATCAGTAAATCTAGAGAGTCACACGAGAAACTGTACTCAATCAGTAAATCTAGAGTCACACGAGAAACTGTACTCAATCAGTAAATCTAAATAATCGCAGAAAGTACACTATGCTACATTGTAAGGACACCAAATGGTTGTTAAAAGGGACTTACAATTTGTAGAGGATTGATTTACTATACTTGGATTTCATCATACTCTCTCAACAGAACAACTCCACTCACTAAGACTTAATTGCTAAGAACACTGATATCTTAGCGTAATTAATAATCCCCAGCATGGGCGTAGCTACGTTTTCAGTTATTGGGGAGAGGGGGGGGTTACCTAAAAAATGTAATTCGACCATCTTCGTCAGTAAATTCTCTTTTATTTCATGTGAGATCTGATGACCTTCTTCTGGAAAATCGTTAAGACACTGAGGGGTGGGGTGACCAACTAATTGACTAAATTCCTAGTACTAAAAGTCTGATCTCGGAGGGGGGGGGGGTGATTTAACACCCCCAAATCTCCCGATAACGAGCTTAATCTCCTGCAGGGCCGGTCTTAGGCCATTGCAACCTATGCGGCCGCATCGGGCCCCGCACTTCATAGGCCCATAAATTCATATTATAATTTATTTTATTATCCTCTTCCCTACCCAGCCTGACCCCGCGCAATCCATTTCGCATTGGGCCCCGCAATTGTTAGGTCCGGCCCTGATCTCCTGCGAGCGTTTTCGTAAAATTCAATATTCAAATTCAACAAAATATCTATTTTGAATTTTTAACTACCAGAACATAATAGCAAATGATTTGCCTACTTCATCACCGACGGCGATCTGTGGAAGGCAACAATTTTACTAATAGCTTTTGTGAAAATACATAGCTGCCAGCTATAATACTGTAACATATCGAAGTGTCGCATGGCTGTCAGTAACATCTATGGATGCCGTATGGCTACCAGCTATTTACCGTAACAACTATTGGATGCCGTATGGCTACCAGCTATTTACCGTAACAACTATGGATGTATGGCTACCAGCTATACACCGTAACAACTATGGATGAATGGCTGCCAGCTATTTGTGGTACCAACAATGGATGTCGTATGACTGCTAGCTATTTAAAGTAACAACTATGGGTGACGAACGGTTGTCAGTAATGATATCGTAATACTCATCCGGATGTAGCTGAAATTGACAGCTATAGTTCTGTGATGTGATAAAGAAGTGTCCAGTTTGTGAGAACATAGTTCTGTGATGTGATAAAGAAGTGTCCCGTTTGTGAGAACATAGTTCTGTGATGTGATAAAGAAGTATCCAGTTTGTGAGAACATAGTTCTGTGCTGTCATACAAAAGTGTCCGGTTTTTTTTTTAGAAAATTATTTCGCCTATTTCCTTTTTCTTAAGATCCTTAATAAAATATGGTCATTTGCTCGTCCTCATCCCCCCCCTCTTCTCATTATGGGTAATGTAACTCACATCAATCCACCCCCCTCCCCTCCCAACGATTTTTTCATTGTTACTGTTTTCTTATGTTTGATAATAATAATCAGCAATAATATCCATAATCCGTCAGGATCGTAGGGGTGTTACACTGGATACACCAGTAAAATACGTCGGGGTGTTACACTGGATACACCAATAAATAACGTAGGGGTGTTACACTGGATACACCAGTAAAAAACGTAGGGATGTTACACTGGATACACCAGTAAAAAACGTAGGGATGTTACACTGGATACACCAGTAAAAAACTCTATCCACACAACTCTATATTCAGCCATTCGAAGGAGTGTAGACACGTCATGCACATGACATTCATTGATGTTGTTGTTCCACGATTTTCTTCATCCGCCTCTTCTCTTTCCACCCTCGACTGTTTCTTGAAAAGTAATTTTATAAAGTGAAATGTTCAAACCAAACACGTTTCTTGTGCTAACACTAACTAGAAAAGTTGACTCAGTGTTTCCACAGGTGCAACAATCCATGGACCACCAGCACATAGCAACATCATAGGAAAGGAAACTGGAGACATACGCACCAAAGAATATGGAACACTGCAACACTGCGACAAAGAAGATACGCATTGGCTAGCCACAGTAGTGGTTACAGTCAAAAATACAAAAAAAATAAAAAAACAAATGGGAATGTGAAACACAACAAAACAAAAAAATATGACCAGCCGAGTGCCTCGTCAAATGTATAGCCCCGTGGTCATTTAAAGGGGAAGCTATTTGACTTTTTCTGTGCAAGTCGTTGGTTACTCTCTATATAGACAGCCAGTGCAATTTACGGGAAGTGAAGTTCGTGATTCTTCTTGATTCTTGATTAGAACCTGGCTTCACAGTACGCGGGACATTCCCATAAGTGCTCCGCCCTCCGCTCCAGCAGCCATCCCAGTGTATGTAGACAGAGTCCCGGTCTAGGTGTTGATTGTGTGATCTTCGGGACTTTCAAAAAAATTTACTTTTCCATCCCTCACCTCTAGATACTCCAATTTCTAACATTCTCTGTATGTGTACGTTCTCAACCTCACTGACATCATCTGCATTTTGAAATGAATTTATTACTGCTTTGATCAAATCTGCTTTATCTCTTCTCAGTAATGTGTCGTTTATCGCCGCATTCCCTGCCAATAAGTCGGCTCTCTCGTTTCTTCTGACCCCAGCATGACCAGGGCAGTATATCCATGTAATGCTCTGGACAACTGAGTTGTTCAATAAGTCCCACTATTATTTTCTTAGCATGAACTTTTCTATCTTGCGCAACATGCTTTGAGAGTCTGTGAGCATTACCAAGTGTGTTGATGTATCAGTTATCAACCAATTAAGTGCTGCTGTAACTCCCTCTATCTCCACCCTCATGCTCGATGTGACAGTAGAATATGCTGAAGATTTCTCAACCAACTTCACGCCGTTTCTGTAAGCAACAAAACCCCAACTGCTTTTATTTGTGTTTCTGTTAACGGAGCCATCTGTGTATATAATTATGTCTTGTGGTTTCGAGTGTAGTTGGGCGAGTTCTTGCACTGTATCCTGAGCCCTGACTGCCGTCCATTTTCGACACGCTTTATCTAGTTGTATTATTACTTTAGTCAGTGATTTATTCTCAGTATCTACCTCCACCCATTCACTGCCCTTTCCTATTTCTTCCAATTCACATACTATTCGCAGTGTTATCTTCAGCCTCTGCCTTCCATTATCTGCCACGCTTGATTCGTTTTCCCTTTGCCTCATCTAGACGTTGGTGTAATGGGTGGTGGTTGTATTCTGTCACTTTAATGTATGACCTAACTTGTACTACCCGATGTCACACTCTAATGCTGGGGAGATCAAGCAGAAACCTCATAGCAGAGATGGGTGTATCTCTAGTACACCCCTGTACCGCTCTCATTGCCTCATTTTAGACTTTTTTCATTCTATCGACTTGTGTCTGTGACAAAGTTAGTAGGACGAGGTCATAATCTATGACAGATAGTGCTATCACTTGCAGAAGCAGAAAAAGTACCCATTACTGCATGTCGAAGATCGCCATAACCTTGATAACACTGATCCCTCTTTTATCCTTCTGAGTCATATTTGTGAGTATTCCATGACATAACGCATTCCGTTCTCCGGACAACATCCTGCTAATCTGCAGGAGTTTGAGAACGAACGCAGAAGAAGAAGAAGATAGTTGCACTTCTTTAACATCTGCAAGCTGGTCTTCTTTGGCCCTACAATCCGTGATGGATGTCAGGGTATGCAGCATTTCTTTGCGCTGATCTAAGTCACCCTGATTAATTTGTTGAAGATATCTATCAAAGACAGCTCTGCCTTTCATATCATCTGATATCAGTGTCTGCCCTGTGTCGTCCCTCCCGCTTGTAATCTATAATCTATCTATAAACCCGTAACCCTTCAGGGTCGTGGGGGTACCACATTGGATGCCTCAGCACACAGACTCCTCCAGCGAATTATATCATCAGCGATGCGGATGAGTGTGGAAATATCTTACCCTGTCCATTCCTTGATGTTGTCTGTCCATGCCTTTATTTTGTATATACTCCCGCTTGTACTGGGTTTCGATTCTGTTCTCCGCTTCATTGACCTATGTAGTTTCAAAAAATTGTGTAATGCTTTGTCCGCCGTGACAACCTCAGTGAATTTTTTTCCAACACATCCTATTTGCTACTTTAGTCAGCTATAATAGAGGAAGACTATTGTCTTCTTCATTGCACTCTGTGCCTCCTGTCTATCACTGAGTGTGATGTTTATCTGTTTCCTAAAGCGTTGCCAATCCTTGACCGCTTGCTTTTTGAGTATAGCCCCGTATAGGGAAGTTAAGTATCGTCGCTTATGAAAGATGAAATCGATATGTCTACTGGACTGTATATCTGATGACGGACTCGCATCAGCTCACCTGACTTGACTGATGATTTGACAGTCTTGTTTCAGTGTAACATCATTGGAACTATTTGGGATATACAAATGGTCAAGCCAACTGCTTTGTGCACAAGAGCTTGCAGGATCGTCGATTAGTGTCGCCTGCTTCACAATACATTGTGTTCTGAAGTCTCTGGATAATTTTGCTACGGAGTTACCTGCCCTCAACCAGCGTCGTAGATACGATTTCGGTAAGGAGGGGGTTTTGTTCGCGGCAGATCGAATATGTAGAAGACCTGTTATCTGATTTAATTAGGCCTTCATTCGTTCCTTTTCTTGATTCTTCCCATGTTTTCCGTTGGTCAATATTTATATACTTGGTCAAAAATGTCAAAAATAGCCAAGGCCACTCCAAGTATATAAATAGTAACTAATGGAAAGTGTGACAATAATCAAAAGCGTACCGAATGAAGATCTGTTTACTTTTTTTAGTTAAGCACAATAGTACAGTCACTGCTTATAGTACAGTCACTGCTTATAGTACAGTCACTGCTTATAGTACAGTCACTGCTTATAGTACAGTCACTGCTTATAGTACAGTCACTGCTTATAGTACAGTCACTGCTTATAGTACAGTCAATGGTCACGGTTTTATCTCAAGAATGGTCATTAGCATGTTTACGTGTGAAATTCCCTCATTAGTATGTTTACGTGTGGAATTCCCTCATTACTATGTTTACGTTTCAAATTCTCTCATTAGTATGTTTACCCGTGGAATTCTCTCATTAGTATGTTTACGTTTCAAATTCTCTCATTAGTATGTTTACGTGTGAAATTCTCTCATTAGTATGTTTACGTATGGAATTCCCTCATTTGTATGTTTACGTGTGAAATTCTCTCAGTAGTATGTTTACGTATGAAATTCTCTCAGTAGTATGTTTACGTGTGAAATTCTCTCATTAGTATGTTTGCGCGCGGAATTCTCTCATTAGTATGTTTACGTGTGATATTCTCTCATTAGTATGTTTATGTATGGAATTCCCTCATTTGTATGTTTACGTGTGAAATTCTCTCAGTAGTATGTTTACGTGTGGAATTTCTTCATCAGCATGTTTACGTGTGAAATTCTCTCATTAACATGTTTACGTGTGGAATTTCTTAATCAGCATGTTTACGTGTGAAATTCTCTCATTAGTATGTTTACGTATGAAATTCCCTCATTAGCATGTTTACGTGTGGAATTCCTTCATTAGAATGTTTACGTGTGGAATTCTCTCATTAGCATGTTTACGTGTAGATTTTCCTAATTAGCATGTTCGCGTGTGGAATTCTGTCATTATCATGTTTATGTCAGGAATTCCCTGATTATCATATTTACGTGGGGAATTCCTAAATTAGTATGTTTACCTGGGGAATTCCTAAATTAGTATGTTTACCTGGGGAATTCCTAAATTAGTATGTTTACCTGGGGAATTCCTTCTTTTTGTTTGATGAGCTACCACAATGTGATTAACTGTTTACAACAAATTCGTCATTACGGATGGGGGTTTACTCGTATTTTTGCTATTCTTCTAGCACTAAAATTCATCATCTGATTTGCTTAGTATGGGGATAGAGGCCCCCATCCCAAAGATGGTGCTCTGCATTTGCTAGAAACCGTGGTACAGTTAAATGTATCTACTGCATTTGTATGCACAACTTATAGTAGGGTGGGTATGCTTGCTGTATGTAACCACTACAGTTAAATCCTATTACACCTCCGAAGACGGATGTGTCAGGCCATTGGCGAAAATATAACTGCGACACGAAGAATTTCCATTTTCAGGCCTACACTCTGATGGAAATCTAGCAAGACCATTGTCCTGCTACAAGAGAGATCCAGCGGGAGTTTAAGAATGACCGTTGAAAAAGAAAGAAATAACATTTCTTTGAGTTTTATTTGAGTCACTATCCCAACACATCCATCTTCGGCAGAGTTAAATAGACGAAGAAGACTAACTTCAGCAATATTGTATCTAGAAAGCTGAGATTATGTGAACATATCAAGAGATATAATGGCATGGAAAGACTAATAATGGAGGTAAAAGGGACAGAGGTCGACCAAGAAGATGATGGACAACATATGTATCGGAATATTTAAATGTGCCAGTTTACAAAACGAGAACATGACTTTTAGTACTAGCAACTTAGCCAAAAGGTGAGTAAAAACCCCAGCTCTACCACACACACACTTTCCAATGTTTTCCTACAAATACGTCTTTAAATTTCTCTTGGAAAAAGTTGGAGGTTCTCACGAAAATGGGAAAACACGTTCTCTCTTATGGACGGCATAAGGACTAAACACCGTTTATGTGCCCCATACGGCAGATCAATATCATTCAATCAATCAATAAACCCATAACCCTTCAGGGTCGTAGGGGTACCACATTGGATGCCTCAGCACACAGAGTCCTCCAGCGAATTCTATCCTCAGCGATGCAAATCAGTGTGGAAATAGCTTGCCCTTTCCATTCCTTGATGTTGTCTGTCCATGCCTTTATTTTCCCTCCTCTGCTTCTTCCACCCTCGACAGTTCCCTGCAGTATTGTTTTTGACAAGAAATCGTGCCTGCATACATGTCCGAACCATGCTAGTTTTCGCCGTTTTACTATTGAAAGCAATGGCTCCTGAACACCTGCACACATCTCTACTTTATTTCTTACGTACACATTGGTCGTATGTTCCCTATAGGAAATTCGTAGAATTCGTCTGTAGCATTTGTACTCGAAAGCTTGTAAACTTCTTTCCATATCCGTAGTGAGTGTCCAACTCTCACAACCATACAACATAACAGAAAGCACCAGCGACTTATACAGATCAATATAACAGTTCTCAATGTTTGTTTAATACGAATGTGTTTTATTATTTGTGAGTTGGACCTCCAAATTTTGATATAGCAGAGGCCTGCTTTTAACTTCTGTTTTACATCTGCTGTCATTTGTGACTATGTGTCCAAGATATTGATGTTTTACTTGTTGTAGTTTCTCTCCATTTAAGTTTGTGTTTAAAACGCAATAATACGGAATAATACGCAGTCCAAAACAAAATGAATGATAATATCAAAAACTGGACAGGATTCCGTTTCTCCAGACTCAAAGAAGAATAGTGAGGCATAGCAACATTTGGTGTTGATGTATGTAATGCGGCGCCCCTACGATACAGAGTAGGTTATGGGTTTAATGACGAATCCGTTACACATTAACCGACCAACTAACCTTCCTAGCATTCAATGGTGAAGATCTGACCTTTGACTTTTGCCATAGTTATTTCCAGCACAACCGTAAACGTCAGTCAGCTTTTTATTTTTTTTTTAAATCGGTCAAGTACAAGAAGAAAAGAGCGAGGGGTAGAAGTGGGGAAGGAAACTAGGTGGCAACTTCCGTTGTGTGGAAATAGAATAGTGAGGGTTGAGAGAGAGAGAGAGAAGAGAGAGAGAAAAGAGAGGGTGGATAGGTTACTTAAACAAGACTGCTTCAGTGACAGGCTTCCTCAATTACATTTCCACCAGCGCAGTTTCTGCAAGTAGGCGGTGCTCCTGCTTGGATGGGCGGGTCTGAAGACAACGAGGCTCGCGCAAGCTGCCGTTGGCTGGTCTCGCGAACAGTGCCAGCCTCTGTAATGGGCGGATGATATTCAGGTGAGCTTGCTTGTATCTTATTGCGCAAAACCGTGGTTTTATCACACATCAGAGTTTGTGCCGTCTCCCCTTTACAGGGAGATAGTTGATTACATAATTTTTGTAAAGACGTTCTTAATCTCATCTAGATCGCTCTTGCAGCACATCATTGGTCATTCTGATTCCGCGTTCAATTTCAAATTAGCAGGATATAGTTCAGAGAACGAAATGCGTTGTGTAATATTATAACTCAGCTGCGATATCTGCCTCTTTCGGTCCGCCACATCCGATTTCAACAAGTTTTTTGGATTAGTTTGACCCTCCATGAGCTCTGCAGTCACCTCCATCCAAAAACCTCCTTACGACATGCTTGTCAGATAACAATGTCGATATTCTTTGCTCCCCTTTCGGAAGCACACAAACACAAAATCAAACAGTGGTCCTAATAGATTTCCAGTATGATGGATTATAGTGAACGGAGACGCCTTTTGTCGTCCTTTTATTTGCGATATGCCTAATTGTCCGACCCATCCAACTTTGGCGATAATGCAGAAGTAACTTCCGTTAGTTAAAATGTATCGCTAGTGCTAATTTTCTTTGTATAGATGTAAATGGTGGACACTTAATTGATATATAGAAAGAAGGATTCAGGCTTTTAATATAAGTGCTACAGACGTCTGTTAAAAAATTGTTATATAGAACACATGACAAATATATTCGTCCAGCAACAAAGGAAGAAGCAGAGGAGGACAAATAAAGACATGGACAGACAACATCAAGGAATGGACAGGGCAAGATATTTCCACACTCATCCACATCGCTGAGGATAGAATTCGGTGGAGGACTCTGTGTGCTGAGGCATCCAATGTGGTACCCCTACGACCCTGAAGGGTTATGGTTTTATTGATTGATTGATACAAACTTGCAGGTTATCAAAGAACCACTCGGTTAAGTTGGACATGTAACGAGACACAACTCACTTCCAAAAAATATTTATGGAGGAACAGTCCAGCGTAGAGGGACAATGGACGGGGAACATCCTGGAGTGATAACATCAAGGAATGGCACGGGTATGGTTTTTCTACACTCCTCTGAATGGGTAAGGACAGAGGTGTTTGGAGGGCTTTTATGGCTGATGTCTTCAATGTGACACCCCAGCTACAGTGACTGGTTATGGGTCTTATTATGTTATGTTATACTAAACTATACTGGCATGTACCGTATTATGTTATATTATACTAAATTATACTTCTTCTTCTTCTTCTTTCTATCCTCATGTACCTTTTGGTATTGAGGAGAGAGTGAGTGTACGGCCTTTTGCCCTTCTATTTGCCTCTTCTGCTGTTATATTTCCGAGTGTCTCTAATACACTATCTATCCACCTTTTACGAGGGCGTCCAATAGGTCGACTGTTTTCGTATCGTTTGTTAAGTGTTTTTTGGATAATACTTTGATGTTATGTTATATTATACTATGGGTTTTATTATGTTATGTTATACTATGTTGTACTATACCGTACCATAATATGTTATGTTATATGTAATTTGTCTAGAATATTCCTAGTTTCAATCTTCGAATGTGAAACATTGACATTTAAAATGCAGTGGCAAAGACAATTTCTACTTTTGAAAAGCAACGCAACAGAAAAGCTTTCATAATACAATGAAGAGTGGGAGAAAAAAAGAAACATCATGTGTTACACGCGCTAAAATCTGAAATATATTGAGTTAACAACATCAATCTAACAATATATCAACTTAGCAGCATCAACTTAACAACATCAATCTAACAATATATCAACTTAGCAGCATCAACTTAACAATATCAACTAACACAGAACAATCAATGGGTAACGATTAATAATGAGCATAAGCATTACACAAGAACAGCAGCACTTAGCAAAGAAAGCGCTCAACATGGAAAGAAATTACTGTTGCAATCAATCAATCAATAAACCCGTTACCCTTCAGTGTTGTAGTGGTACCATATTGGATGCCTCAGCACAGAGTCCTCCAGCGAATTCTATCCTCAGCGATGCGGATGAGTGTGGAAATATCTTGCCCTGTCCATTCCTTGATGTTGACTGTTGCACAATGTGCCATAAAAAATAGCTGTCAAATACTCCATGTTTTCCCATTAGAGGTTAGAGTAAGGGATTTTGTAGCTATAGGTTAAAGATTGAAAGCTCTTAATGTGGACACATCATGTACAAGGTGAGTTTTTAATTTACCCTCCTCCGCCGAAGACGTATGCGTCGGGTCATTGGCGCAAATAAAACGGAGACACAGCGCATTTCCATTCTCTGGACTACATGGTGCTGGAAATCTAGTAGGATCATGGTCCTGCTACAAGGGAGATCCAGGGGGAGTTTCAGAATGAACGCTGAAGAAGAAGAATTTACCCTCCAACCGACAAAAAAAACCCAATCCTTACCGGTAGATGAACCATGGCCCTCACGGATGTGAGATCAACAATCTAACCGCTCGGTCATGCGTCACAATTTACCATCATTGACCGAAAAGGAATGAACAACCTAACCGAATAGGATATTTCTTCTGAAATCACTGCCAACCACCAAGAATCAGGTTTCTAGATTTTTTATAAGAAAGCTCTGGTGAAAATTTCTCCACTGCATCAAAGAAATAATCCAATCACTTGTAAATTCTCGTTATCTAAGCACAACAAATATTCAAGGAAACACCGATATTTTTGAACGCTAACAGGATTCGCTATTCCTGACCATAGTTAACAATATCTAATATTTTTTCATTATTTTATACATAGCGTTCTTCTCTCGCTTCCATTCCATCCTTCTTATTCAACGACAGACGAATCAATCAATAGCTATCATGTCTGGTGGTGTCTTGCAGAACGTCAATAAACTCTCTCCAACTTCCAGATCTCTGACCATTCTTTGTACTGTACCTTGTGCCATGGCGTCCTCTACATGTGCAGTGTTATGTATCTCACTAAAACACAACCGAACACTGTTTAATATTATTGACTTTTATTTTGATATGTTTGTCTTGGGCTTGTCTTATGTGTGTCCTGCTTGCGTTTTGTGTTTGTCTTTTATGTTTTTATATTTGCCTTTTTTATATGGCATTTGTCTTGTGTCTTTCTTGTGCATATCTTGTGCATTAGATTGTGTTTATTTTATGTTTATCTTGTGTTTGTGTTTATCTTATTGTTCAAGGTTAGAGCGTTGGTCTTACACCCGTGAGGTTCAGAGTTCGATCCCGGATAAGGACTGGGTTTTTTTTCAGTCGGAGTTTAAATTACAAAAACTCACCATGAACATGACGTGACGAATGCGGCCTTTATCACACAAGCTACTCGAATACTTCCTGTAACTTCATAACGGGAAAAAGAAACAATATGACAGGTTTTTATTGTTTGTTTAATCGTATATTCGTTTTGTATTTGTATTGTGTTTACCTTTTTATTATTATTAAGGGTGTGTTTTTATCGACCTTCCTAGTATTAAAAATCACCTTCGGATTTGCTATTTGGGGGAGGGGAGGGGGAGCCTTATCTACGGCCTGATCGCGAGCAGGATGCCAGTCCTCAATTTCTTTAACACAACACCAAATGGTTGAACCAATGCTGATGGCAGATTCCCATTTCAAGCAATAGAAGCAAAGGAGGACACAATACCAAAGTTAAAAATCAAGGGATAATTTCGATCAAGCTTAAAGATAAACAGCTAAGAAAGGATTACAACTACAAGGAATGGTTGGTGTAAATCAGGTGACATATTCTATCGTAAATACTCTGAACGCTTCTCTGTCCCGGACAAGCAGGCTTGTACATACATACATGTGCATGTTACATACATGTGAATATTAGATCTAGCGTCCAAATGTGCATATATTCTTCAATGTCGTTGGTCCATCGTTTTCTTGGTTTTTATCTTCTTCTTTCACCCGGTACTCTGCCCTCTAGAAACAGCCTTTCGATACTATCTTGTCGCTGTGTGTCCAAAATTCTGTAACTTCCTTCCTATGGTCGGTATTTAGAAACTGCAGGTAGTCGACAATTTTACTTACCTTGGAAGCACTCTCTCTCGCGATGTCAACATTGATGTGGAAATTAACAATAGACTGGCAAAAGCTAGTGCTGTATTTGGCAGATTACGCAACAATGTATGGGACAGACGAGGTATAAGAACAACCACCAAACTACAAGTATATCATGCTGCTGTTATACCAACCTTACTATACGCCTGCGAAACGTGGACATTCTATGCTAGACATGCAAGAAAATTAAATCATTTCCATCTTACCTGCCTACGTAAATTACTAAACATCCATTGGTGGGACAAAGTACCAGACTACGAGGTTTTGGAAAAATCAACCTCAATAAGCATCCACACAATACTTATGAAGGCGCAGGCACGCTGGGCAGGCCATCTTGTGCGTATGGAGAACTCGCGTTTGCCAAAACAAATATATTATGGAGAACTCAAGGCAGGATTTCGAAAAGCTGGTGGACAGAAAAAGCGTTTCAAAGACACGCTCAAGTCATCCTTGAAACATCTTAACATTGACGTAGGCGCTTGGGAGAGCCTCGCTCAGGATAGAACAGCATGGCGTTACAGCATTAGAACGGGAGCACTAGCGGCAGAAGAATTCAGACAAGAAACTGCAAGACAGAAGCGGACACGTAGAAAAGAAAAAACATCTCAACGTCACACAGATACCTTCTATTGTTGTCAATTCTGTAAAAGAACATTTTGTGCGCGCATTGGACTTGCTAGTCATTTAAAAACGCACTATTAACTTTATTATTTTATTATTTATTGTTATTATTATTATGGTTGAGTTTTTGGTCATCGTCGATCACGACGGACGAACATCATCATCATATAGAAGCCACACACTTCATTAAGTTTCAGTAGTTTCAAAATGGCAATGTTCTTCTTTTTCTCTGTCCATACTATTCGTAGGATCTTTCTGTAGCACTTCATTTCAAATGATTTATTATTTTGGATATTGTCTTGTTTAAAGTCCATATTTTGCCGCTGGGAAAATACATGACCTTAAAAAGGTTAATTTAGTGGTGTTATTACTACTTAGCCACACTTTCTTATTTGTGTTAACTTGAGTGCCGCAAATGCGAGTCTTCTAATCTCGAATGAACAATCTCCGGACATGTTTATATTTGTTCCCAGATACTCGAATTTGTTTTCATATTCTAGTTGTAAATTGTCCATCTTGATTATCGGTTTGATCTTTGTTTTGTCTGTTGTCATAATTTTTGTTTTCTGTGCGTTTAGATAGAGATTTTTGATCTCACTGCATTTCTTTGTTGTTGTGATTAGCTGTTTCAGTCCCTCAGGGTGTGTAGTAAGATGGACTGTGTCGTCTGCAGATATTTTTTCCAGGATTAAAATATGTGTTAATTCACGGGAATTAGTAGAAAACGAGATGGACGTGAAGAGTCCTGTGTCTGGTTTACACATGCATGTTTTGATACAGTGTTGCGAACTCGTAAAGACGTACATAAACATGTTACAGATGTGCTAGCAAAATTTAAGTAAATTTAAGTAGGAAGTCAGAGGACCATTTTTTTTTAATTCTTGAGACTAACGGGAATTGAACCAGTCCGTTCTACGGCACCAAATCGCCTAGCAACAATTGCACACACGGTTAGTCAAGTACGGAAGAACGCGTGTGCAATTGTTGCTAGGCGATTTGGTGCCGTAGAACGGACTGGTTCAATTCCCGTTAGCCTCAAGAATTTAGCAAAATCTATAAGCTTAAATTCTTCTTCTTCATTTGTTTTCAACTATTGAATTTAATAACATTGCACGATATGAAATAATAATAACATTTACATAGTTACAGAAAAGTATTAACATTGCAAGATGTGAAATAATAATACTTTTTATGCTTGATGTATACCTCTTTATGACTTGCAGCATCAGGGGTAGAATCATTCGTTAGAAATGTTTTTTTGTGTGTACTTCGTATATGTTTCTTTTTCTTGACTCTTTTATTTCTGTAATCCATCGTTTGCAAGTTCTGCCGCTTGTTTTGCATTCATGATGTCTGTATAATTATGCTTTTTGAGGGACACTGTCTGATGGTAGTCTAGAGCATGCGAATACAGCTGAATCTGTTGTTTTCTGATGTAATCCAGAATTGGCAGTTTTTCTTCTTCTTCTTTCGTTCACTTGAAACAAGTCTATATCTGTAATTCTGTCTCCTGAATAAAACTCACTGTCTTTTGTAGTTCATACAGTGTCCCATAGAGCTTTGATTCCAGTGTTGTTTCCTCCGGCCAATATGTCTGCCCCAGCGTTTCATACTCAGAGCACTCTTGTAGTGTATGCTTGGTAGGTACTCTGTGCTGCCTGCCCACATGTACACATGGCCGTATTGCCAATCTTGAATTTTGTATACATGTGACTGCGGAGTCGGTTGTGTCCTGTTCTGAGGCGTAAAATTACAACTTGTTCTGATCTGTTCATAATGTGATAGTCATCTTGTGTTGGTGTTTGTGGCTTTCTTATTGACTTTATCATCTGTTTTTTCTTATGGTGGGTGATTAGTACATCTGGTTGGTCTTCGGCAGCACCTTCCATAGCCATGTGGTCTGCTTTTTTCATTTCCTGGTATTCCTCAGTGAGAGGGTATCCACTGCATAGTTACCCTATAATGGTTAAGACATTTCATTAAGTAAATTGGCATTGTGTTTGTTAGTCTTCTGATGTTTTTCTGGTTATATCTCTGATTGTGTTGCTCCGAGGATTCAACGTAAATAACTCATTTCTGTTGCAACAAATTTTCTTTTGGAATCTTTTGTTAGTGTCCAAGTTTGACATCTATAGCAAAGTGATGGTATGATGATCGATTTATATAGTGCAGTTTTTGGTGTTCTAATAAATAATAATACTATTTGCAAAGAAACAAAAATGACTAACATTGCAGGATGTGAAATACTACTAATAATAATAACATTTGCACAGTACCACACACACATACACGCAAAAAAAGAATAACATTGCAGAGTGTGTTGCTTTCTCTTTAAGTGTCTTCCTTGCACTAAATGTCAGGTTCGATTTCATTGTGTTCAACTCCACCCCCTCCCCCTCTCTTTTTTATTCTTCGGGCTTAATTCGGTATATTTTAAGATTTCATGTTTCGCTTAAAGTCTTATCTGACTACGTCATCGCTACGTCTGACTATATACATCTCATTTGATCGGATTATCGCTGTAGTTCCTGGCGACTTTGTGGCGAATACATAAGTTATTTGTTGCACATTCCGATCTATAGATTGACTATTTTTATCTGTAGTGTTTGAGCGTGCTGTGGGAATATTAGATCTAGCGTCCACGGCTAATAATAGAGATGTGTGAGCGAGATGTGGGAGCAGGAAAAGTAGCAGTTCCATAGTCCCAAATACGAGAGGGAGCCGGGACATTTGGTTTCAACGCTGGACTCAGCCTGCAATATGTTTTCTAAATCATATATGCCAGGCATTTTTTATGTGGTTGTCAGATTTAGATTTGGCACCGTCTCACATTTCTTAGGTTTTAGTTATGTGAAAACATCATGGTGGTGATGATTATGAGGAGGATGGTGATGATAATGGTGATGATGACTATGACGGTGATACTAATGCTGAGTATATGGATAATGACGATGATATTGATGATGTGAGGATGATGACGATGAGTAGGATGTTGATGATGATTATAATAATGACGAGGATGATGGTAATGATGAGGATGAGAATAATGATGAGGCTGATGATGCTAATTATAAGGATAATGATGATGATGATGTTAAGGAGGGTGATGGTGAATATGAGAATGATGATAATAATGATTAGGATTGTGAAGATGACAATGTTGATAAAAATGATGGTGATGATGATGACAATATAATACTGAGTTAGTGCTAGTTTGTCACTCTCTTGTTCTTTATTTCCAGGAGGTGGGAGTTTTACTTTCATCTCTGGATTGAGTTAGTGCTAGTTTGTCACTCTCTTGTTCTTTATTTCCAGGAGGTGGGAGTTTTACTTTCATCTCTGGATTGAGTTAGTGCTAGTTTGTCACTCTCTTGTTCTTTATTTCCAGGAGGTGGGAGTTTTACTTTCATCTCTGGATTGAGTTAGTGCTAGTTTGTCACTCTCTTGTTCTTTATGTCCAGGAGGTGGGAGTTTTACTTTCATCTCTGGATTGAGTTAGTGCTAGTTTGTCACTCTCTTGTTCTTTATTTCCAGGAGGTGGGAGTTTTACTTTCATCTCTGGATTGAGTTAGTGCTAGTTTGTCACTCTCTTGTTCTTTATGTCCAGGAGGTGGGAGTTTTACTTTCATCTCTGGATTGAGTTAGACTTACATTCTTTTTAATGAGACATTTTTAAATTTCAAACCTTTTGCAAGTCTTAGGTGACTCAAATTTAATGTGACTACATGAAGCAATTTGCCTAGATGTCATACTTCTACTCGAAAGGAATCTTTGCCATGACATTCTTAAAATATATAACTTGCTGAAGTTAATCGTTGATTTTATAGAGGAAAGGGACACATGCTCAACTTCAGATTGAGAACAGGCCACAGCAGACTGAAACAACTACATGTATAGAAAATTTGCAATTCGAGACACCAATATATGCCCTTGTGTACAATTTGCAGAAAACACTGAACATTTTCAATTACCCAACATGTCTCAGTCGGACGCCATATAGCCCATATTGAGAATCACTCAATTTCGGAATTGAATATATCAAATAATTGAGGAAATTATTAATATCGAAACAAATCACAAACTAAAATGAGAATTATAAAATGTTACATCTATTCTGCATTAATACAAAATATTGCTCGGAAACGTGAATAATGAACACATGGATAGTAAAGAGAATTGATGTATTTGAGATGTGGATAGTGAATACATGGATAGTAAAGAGAATTGATGTATTTGAGATGTGGATATGCCTATAGATCTTCTTCTTCTTCTTCTTCTTGTTCGGAGTTTGACATGTCTACACAGCAAGTACTGTTTTCTTAATAAATGTTGCTGTATTTGAAATCTTCTCATTACTCTCATACATTTTTCTGTGGATATTCATCTCTGTGGGCCAGTGTTCTTCCCTTAACTGGTTTAGTGTATTTCAGTCTTGCAGGATATGCATGCCTATAGATGAATAGGGGGATGGATATTCATGGAAAGAAATTAAACGAACAAAGAGATTATAAAAGCACTTCGTATGAAAAAAATCACTATTAAAAGAAATAAAAATCAAAGACATTATATACTTTGGACATATTGAAAGATATAGCACTTTGTTGAATACCTTATTGGAAATCGAGGATGGGGGGGGTCAGAAGTAAGCAGAGATTCAAGTGGGAGGGAACCATCATGAGATGTACAGGATACAGTCAAGCAGAGTGCACTACCAAGGCAGTAGACAGAAAATACTGGAGCTCCGCTGCAGCCAACCTGTGATTCGAAACGGCACATGATGATAATGAGAGCCACTGGCTTATAGTGACAAATGTTCAGCGTGTGAGCAGGCAACAATGAAACGATCATCCGCAGAGCAACCTATTTAGACATGTTGGTAGCCTTTCACTTTTCTTTCTTTCTTTCGGTCCCCGGGAGATGCGAGCGATTAGTTCTTACTTTCTATGTGCAATGGGGTGGTTTCTCTGAGCCTTCATACACAGGAGACCAACTTTAGGCTTAGTGCAATACCTATTGAAGAGTTGGTAGTCTTAGACTGAACACTGATTTCATACAATTTATTCATGAAGACATTAAAGAAAATAAAGAAATTGAAGATTGTTCTAAAGAAATAATATTACGCACTCCACCCCCACCCTGTTTAATAGAGATAAATACATATCT
This sequence comes from Meghimatium bilineatum, assembly GCA_034231615.1. NCBI lineage: Eukaryota > Metazoa > Mollusca > Gastropoda > Stylommatophora > Philomycidae > Meghimatium > Meghimatium bilineatum. Next base: position 27,859,735 of record CM067311.1, read on the forward strand.
ATCAGAGCCACTACTTTCAAAAGACGAAAACGTGTATGGTTTAAATATATGTAAAATCAATATAGCTTCCATGTTTAAAAAAAAACAACACCACGGAACAGTCAAACGTGGGGAGGAAGAGACAGAATATTCTGGACAGACACCATTCAAGAGAGGATCGTTCCCGATTTCTCTACTCATCTGTGTCAATGAATCTGTGTCAATGAATCTGTGTCAATGAAGATGTGTCAATGAATCTGTGTCAATGAATCTGTGTCAATGAATCTGTGTCAATGAATCTGTGTCAATTAAGATGTGTCACTGAATCTGTGTCAATGAAGATGTGTCAATGAATCTGTGTCAAAGAAGATGTGTCAATGAATCTGTGTCAATTAAGATGTGTCAATGAATCTGTGTCAATGAAGATGTGTCAATGAATCTGTGTCAATGAAGATGTGTCAATGAATCTGTGTCAATGAAGATAAAATGGAAATCGTTTTAGTGATATGCCATGATGCATATTATATAGATTAACTACGCAGTACCCCTACGCAGGGACACAGATAGATCTTAACTACTGGGTTACCTTTTAAAATAAAGGCCATTTACTAATTTTCGTGTGCAATTCGTATTAATGAGTACCTGGCTATCAGCGACATAGCAAACAAAGAAATAAGAAAAAAAAATATCGAAAATAAGTTTATCAGGGACATAAACCAAAAATAAATCGAAAATTGGTTTATCAGCGACATAGCAAAAAAATGGAATAGTCATTTATCAGCGACATAGCAAAAAAATGGAATAGTCATTTATCAGCGACATAGCAAAAAAATGGAATAGTCATTTATCAGCGACATTCCTAAATATGCGAAAATATGTAGTTAACAATCACATAAGTTTATCAGAGGCAAAACAAACAAACTGGACCAGTGGTTATTAGCGACATAGTAAAAAACTCGAAAATTAGTTTATCAGCGACAAACTTAAAAAAACTTGAAAATTTGTTTATCAGACATAACCAAAAACAATTTTATGGAGAATTTGTTTATCAGCGACATAAAAAAAATGTATTGAACATTTTTGTTTATCAACGACATATGAACATTTTTGTTTATCAACGACATAACAAAAAAAATTATTGAAAATGTGTTTATCAGCGACATAAACAAAAAATGTATTGAAAATTTGTTTATTAACGACATCGGAAAAGAACTAAAAATTGTGTTTATTAGGTACAGAACGTGTCCTCATAAACGCTTAAAGTTTGTTTTACCATTTCACTGAAAATTTCAACCAAACGTTTCCTTATAGTAAAATCAAGAATAGTAGCATTATTAGTTGCTCTGCTTGGCGCAAGAGACGACTAAGGCAGAATGGGTGTTAGGTTGTCTACCCTATCAAGTAGAGTGGATAGTGATCCAAACATGTCATACTACGTCGCTTCAGGTGGTAGGGTGGTCAGTCATCAGATGTCAGTCTCACAAAGACAACTCCGTCTTCTTCTTCTTCTGCTTTCGTTCTCAAATTCCTGCAGATTAGCACGATGCAGTCTGGAGAGTGGAATGCGCTGTGTCGCGGTTTATAGCGTTGCTGCAATCTTTGCGCCTTTCAGTCTGACACATCCGACTTCAGCATGGCTTTGGGTCACTTTGATCCTATATGGGATATGATAGCCAAAGTCCACATTATAACCCTTTATTCGCCCCTTACGACATGCAATGGAAAGTAACAGTATTGCCATTCATTGAACCCCTCTCGGACCCCAGATATACACGGGCGAGACAACTCGCTCGAAATTGCTGGTGGTTCGAAGGACCCTGGAGAGCAACAAAGAAGAAACTGCCTCGAAATTATATAATATTTAAATAACAATATCTGATACAGGATATTCTTAAATTATTATTATTTATAAAATTTCCATACAGAAGTCGCCGTTTCGAGTTGTAGGATGCATATTTCTCTGCTAAACTGTTGCGACCTTCCTAATCCTAACAACAAGAGTACTAACTCGTTTTACGTCACTGAGTAAGGCCAATCCGACCATTAAGGTGATATTCATTGGCTGTTATAACAAAGTATAAATAAACAACAACTGAAAATCATGGTAATATTCAGTGTGGCTGAGCATAGTTATGTTATGCTATGTTCCTCCAGGAACATAGGCGGGGCATAGGGCAGAAACCATAGCTTTCTATTTCTGTCTTTGTGTTGCCAGGTCTTTCAATTCTTGCGTGTTGTTTAGGTTCATTGACATGCATTCTCTATTAATGTTTCTTCGTAGAGTTTCTCTAGGTCTCCCTCTTCTTCTTACTCTCGGAGGCACCCAATTTAGTAACTGGTAGGAAATTCTTAGGCTGTTCATTCTGAGTATAGTAATGTCTGCAATATCGGAGGTCACTTCCCGGTACATTCCGTTATCAGCGCTAAATAAAGGTTGTTTGGTAAATTATCAGTAGTTTGAGGGCTAAAGAAGAAAAGGAATTGAGTCCCAAATGTAGGCTTATTGTTTTAACGAGCACATGCGACCGTACTATGCCACGAACAATCTATATTCTGCCATTATGTATGATTGCGTTACTGTTTGTTGGTTTATAGAGACTTGACTTGCAAATAGAAGACCTACTAGCATAGTCAAAACAAGCCCTTTTTAAAATCATATTTTGATTATTTTATGCAAACTGTTCAAGATAGACGTGTCGGCGCAAAAACAACAGCGACATAATGCATTTATATTCTGTGGGGTACATTCTGCTTGAAATATAGTAGGACCGTTGTCCTGCAACACGAGGGACCCAGTGTTAGTTTGAGAATGAACGCTGAAGATGAAGATTTTTATGAATTTCATTGGTGGGCATTGGCACGCGGCACAAATTATATATATAGGCCTATACATAGAGAGACCAATGAAAAGTTAGACAATAATGAAAATCGTCACCAATGAATGCTTGTTTTGATTGCGCCCACGCTGAAGACGGGTGTGTCGGAGCATTGACGCAAATAAAACTGCGACGCAACACATTTCCATTCTCTGAACTACATCCTGCTGGAGATCTAGTAGGAACATTGCCCTGTTGCAATAAATATCCAGTGGAACTGAGAATCAACGCCGAAGAAGAAGATTTTGCCCGTCCGTAGGTCTTCTATTGACGAGTCACGGTACAGACATGCAACATATGCAACACGAGTAGAAACTGCTGTGTGTACTAGTTTCCATGGCAACCGTTGCTAACGAGATAGATGGAAGAGCTTAATCTTCAAATGGGACACTATCCACAAGAGTTATCTGAAATATTTTATATGATTATCTCTCTCGTTCTCTATCTCTCTCTCTCTCTCTCTCACACACACACACACACACACACACACACACACACACACACACACACACACACGCACGTACACATACGCATGATTGTAAATCTTGCAGTTGAGTCACTCGGCCTATATACAACATTTACTCTGAACATGGCTTCGTTACAGATTACGCAGGACCGTAGATATGGCTTTAATCAAGAGTGTTGGTGGGGAATGTTACCTTTTTAAAAAATAATTTGATATCTTTGTCAGTGAGCTTGTTTTTTTTGTTGGTTTTGTTGTTGTTGTTTTTTTTTAAAATATCTTTATTTGGGAATGTGAAAAACCACGAAACGGAAAGGGAAAAAACGCGGTGGGATTACCTTTTTTTTGCTGTCTATATTTCATATTACTTACTGTCATGGTATATTGTCCAAGGGGAGATTTCGTGGTCTGTTGTCCTATGGACAAACTCCTTTGCATGATGAAGCCCAAAAAGTGAGATTCGTTGTGTAATGGTTTGCAGCTTGGTTGGGATATCTGTTACATTTGACATGATACACCCGTTTTCAACATGTATCACTTAGTCATCTCCTTTTTTTCTCACTGACATTTTTAGAAGTAACTATTATACTAACCCTAACCCTAACCCTAACCTGGAACTTGTTTTTATTATTTTATCACAAAGTGAATATTAAAATGTGAATCATATGTTGAAGAACGCATCTTTCAACCGCTGATATTAAGTTGAATTGGTTATATCAGGAATGTGAGCATAAGAACTAATCAAGCCGTTTTCAAACTACGACCTCCTAAGTATACTGTATTAGTAACATCTCGTTATAACAACCTGGTCGAAATATGTATGTAATAACAGAAATTCGCAACACACAGTACAGGCAATAAAGAATAAATATAATTGGAGAGTTTGAAAAGTGTTGATAAATAGGGAAATTTATTATAGAAGGATGTGCTAAAGAGGGGTTCAACAGTACCATTGATTAGTAACCTTCACCGACGACGGATATGTCGGGCCATTTGCGCAAATAAAACTGCGACATAACGCATTTCCCTTCTCTGGACTACGTCCTACTGGAAATCTAGTAGAAGCATTGTCCTGTTACAATAGAGATCCAGTGGGAGTTTCAGAAAAACGAATCATCGTATTCCTCATCAAAAAGTGAGAGTTACATCCGAAAAAAGACGAATGCCTCTATTTCTATTCTTTTAGGCAAAATTACTGAAAAAAGTATTTACGATCCTACCATGTATTTGTTAAGTAGTGGATTCGACTAGGCCATCTCGGGATGCCTAGTCACGTCACTTTCAACCTAGATCCTACCATGTATTGTTTGTTTGTTAGTTGGGGGATTCGACCAGGCACTCGCTATGCCTGGTCACGTCGCTTTCCACCTAGTCCTAAAAAGGACTTTTTCTGGCGATATCACGACGTCGGGGTGACGTGGGGACTGGCGAAACGTCCTTGAGCCTTGGCGAAAAGTCGAAAAGGCTGACGAAAGTTTTGCTGAGGCTTGCTTGAAATCCCGGGACGAACTGTAGATGAAAGAGTCGTTTCTCTCTTGGAAGTTTCCAAGTCCACAGCAGGTTTCCACCTCAGCTGGAGATCGTCCGATCCTTGCTACCTTAGCCAGATTTCTCTGTTGCCCAGGGTGCTCCGCGGGGAGGCGTAGCAAGGTCTGAACCAGTATGAGTCCTGGTCCTGGCGAGCGAAGCGAGCACAGGTGCTCGCTTCAACGTCTCTGCACCCCTCCTACCATGTAGTTTGTGTCTCTTCTCTTAAATATCTACCTCTTGCCCTATCTCGTAACAGGCACACATCTGTTCTGATTGGTCCAATGATTTTCGATGTAAGTTAGCTTCTTTCAAGACACCATTAACTTTTCGGCCTGTACGTGGATTCTATCGCGTGTAGTTGTTGTTCAAGACTACAAATCTCCCCGAATCTAATGATCTCCTGGTTGGTCTTCTTATTGCGTAAGATTACCTAATATAATGAAACAACAATTTCGTGTAATATTTCAAATGTATGTCTTACAATGTGGGCTTTCTTCTTCAGCGTTCATTTTCAAACTCCCCCTGGATGTTTTCTTTTAGCAGGATAACTGTTCTAGAGTTTCAGCAGGACGTAGTCCAGAGAATAGAAATGAGGTGTGTCGCCGTTTTATTTGCGACATAGGCTCGAAACATCTGTCTTCAGCGGTAATATGTTCTTTAAACTGAACAATTTCAAACTTCCGTGCTTTTATATTATCTACGCGTATTTATTAGCGAGATGTTCATTTTGTTTGTGAGTCTTATTGTCCAGAGTGCGAAATAAGTTGTATCATGATTCATATCTTGGCTGCGATATCTGTCCCTTTCGGCTTCAAACATCCTATTGCGCATGACTTGTGACGTGAGATATGAATGAACGGAACGTATTGCAGTATTGCCACCGGTTACTAACAGCGTGTAAGTTGTTGTCTTCGTTCTCTGCCATTTCAACCGAGGTGCATATACCATCAACCGACTAATCACAAACAGCACAATCACTTGTCATAAGCAGCAATTAGATATTGATGGACTGCCTCTTTTATGTCGCATTTTCAAATTTGTTTTACAGCGAGGGGGGCTCCCTCTCTGTTCAACCTACATTAATAGCCTCCGTCAGCAACAGTGTGCACATGAGGAAACGAGATGTACTTTGTTCCCCTGACAAACTCGTTTATTTGAGGGGAGGTGGTATAAAAATCATGACAATTCGTAATAATTTACATATTTCGTACTAAGAAACATACAAAAAGAAGGTAAAACACTAAATCACCCCCCCCCCGGATGTTTTTCTAACAAAGAAAAAATATCATAAAAATTCATACAACGACGAGGTGATATTTATTTGTTTCTATTTAAAGTCAACTCTCGCCCCTACTACTCCCTGTTAAATTTACTGAGGCATATATTCTTCTTGTTTACTTCTTCAACGTACATTCTCAAACTCTCGTTGAATCTCTGTTGTGACAGGATCATGGTCCTACTAGATTTCCAGCTGGATGTAATCCAGAGATTGGAATTGCGTATTTTATTTGCGCAAATAGCTCGACACATCCGCCTATGGAGGAGAGACATATCTGAGGTACATTTCCTTGAATAAAGCACGAACAAACCTGTAGATTATATAGGGAGTGTGAGTTTGTGGTGTTCAACTCCCCGCACTCTCTCGTCAGTACTAAGAATTTAACCAAAGGGTTGGTAAACAACTCATCCATAACGATTTCCCCACAGATGCTATCAAAATTGTACTGAAAGAAATAGAATTATATACGAAAATGGACGATGGCCCTTTTTCTGAAACACTACCACGGCTTTTTTTAAACTGAAGAAGTGTTTACGGTCCTGGGCACGAAATACGATTGTCAATATTGTCATTTGAGAACTTTATTTGTTTTGATTCCCTAGAATATCAAAAAGTAGAAGAATGTATGTATTACATTTTGCAATATGGAGGTTTCTTCAAAGTTGTATTCTTGTACCCTTGTTTGCAATGTGGATGTTTCTTCAAAGTTGTATTCTTGTACCCCTGTTTGCAATGTGGAGGTTTCTTCAAAGTTGTATTCTTGTACCCTTGTTTCCAATGTGGATGTTTCTTCAAAGTTGTATTCTTGTACCCCTGTTTGCAATGTGGAGGTTTCTTCAAAGTTGTATTCTTGTACCCTTGTTTGCAATGTGGAGGTTTCTTCAAAGTTGTATTCTTGTACCCTTGTTTGCAATGTGGAGGTTTCTTCAAAGTTGTATTCTTGTACCCTTGTTTGCAATGTGGAGGTTTCTTCAAAGTTGTATTCTTGTACCCTTGTTTGCAATGTGGAGGTTTCTTCAAAGTTGTATTCTTGTACCCCTGTTTCCAATGTGGAGGTTTCTTCAAAGTTGTATTCTTGTACCCCTGTTTGCAATGTGGAGGTTTCTTCAAAGTTGTATTCTTGTACCCTTGTTTGAAATGTGGAGGTTTCTTCAAAGTTGTATTCTTGTACCCTTGTTTGCAATGTGGAGGTTTGTTCAAAGTTGTATTCTTGTACCCTTGTTTGCAATGTGGAGGTTTGTTCAAAGTCTTTTTCTTGTACCCTTGTTTGCAATGTGGAGGTTTGTTCAAAGTCTTATTCTTGTACCCTTGTTTGCAATGTGGAGGTTTGTTCAAAGTCTTATTCTTGTATCCTTGTTTGCAATGTGGAGGTTTGTTCAAAGTCTTATTCTTGTATCCTTGTTTGCAATGTGGAGGTTTCTTCAAAGTCTTATTCTTGTATCCTTGTTTGCAATGTGGAGGTTTCTTCAAAGTTTTATACATATATCCTTGTTTGAAAAATGGAGGTTTCTGCAAAGCTATATTCTTATATCCTTGTTTGCAATGTGGAGGTTTCTTCAAAGTTTTATTTCAAACACAGAGGGCTCTAATTCTATGCACTGTATATAGGCTTTGAGAAGAAGCCTATTCATAGAGGATTAAACATAATTATATAGATGGATTGATGTAGCCATGGGCACCCTCAGCATAAATTAGTATATGTCACGTGACCCCCCTGAAAGTGGTAAATCAATAGCTAGTATTAGGGAAAAATAGAAAGTGAAATTAATAATTAGTTGACCCTGTTGCACAAAAAAAAAAATGTCAGCACCCAAGTTTGTAGGCTTACCACAAGAAAGCCACACGCTATTTGCATATCATCTACTAGAGACTCACCGGTGCATGATAGTTGATCTAATGGGCTTCTGGTGGCACTTTCATGCCTTCATCATAAAGGATCTTCGTACTCTAACATATTAACTTGAATTGATTGAAATAAGATGTTATTGATATGTTATCGTGAATTGATTGAAATAAGATGTTATTGATATGTTATCGTGAATTGATTGAAATAATATGTTATTGATATGTTATCGTGAATTGATTGAAATTAGATGATATCGATAAGCTTGGAAGAAATGTAAAAAAAGAACATAAAACAATTTTAGATTGAGAATAGTCGATAACAGACTCCCATCACATGTACGTGAAATTTAGAGTTGGTGACACCAATAGGTGCTCCCGTGGACAATCTCCAGAACACACAGAACATCTTTTGCAGAACTGTTCACCGTGCAACACCACAAGAAGTAAACTAGACGATCTGAAAGAGCTCAGACAGACACGCGCTACAGCCCTGTATCGGAGCTTGTGACTACAGTATAAATCAATGTTATCAGTGTTTCTCAGCCTTTTTTTTTAACCATGCCCCACCTAAGTCTATTTTTTTTAACCATGCCCCACCTAAGTCTATTTTTTTAACCATGCCCCACCTAAGTCTATTTTTTAACCATGCCCCACCTAAGTCTATTTTTTAACCATGCCCCACCTAAGTCTATTTTTTAACCATGCCCCACCTAAGTCTATTTTTTAACCATGCCCCACCTAAGACTATTTTTTAACCATGTTCCACCAAAGTCTATTTAAAATTATAATGCTTTCTCCCCCCCCCCTCCTTTCCCATGTAACATATACATGTTTTTATATTCAAAAATGGAAGTATGCTCTAAATGAAGTCTAATTAAATATTGTTCAAATTGTCCCCCTGAACAATCAAATTGCTTCCCTGTGGAGTGTGGACCGCCACGTTGGGAAACACTGGTATAGATAATTCATGAAATTCATAACAGCATTTGACTTCGGCTTGAGAACAATGAGGAACAGTTTACATGTCAGCGCCTCTGAAGGCTTCATGCTGATACAACCAATATTTATTTTCTATATTCCACATATATTTTACATGTTTGCAAAAACATTACTTTCAGACAAGAGGCATCTATGAATCAAGTTTTATATCACAGTAAACATTATATGCAGCAATGCTGGTCTATGAGACCATATTGCTTCACAACTTTATGACATCGTTGAGTATCAATACCTTCTGTTGACGTCTCACAATATCTTCTCTCTCAGCCATATTCATCTCTCTAATGTTCTTTTACTCAATATTTCCCTTAGTCGCTACCAGCTCAAGTTTACCTGTTCGCAAAACAGCACAATAACTATCACTTTTCTATATGTCAACAGCTGACATATATCACAATAATTAGCACTTTTCTATATGTCAACAGCTGACATATATCACAATAATTAGCACTTTTCTATATGTCAACAGCTGACATATATCACAATAATTAGCACTTTTCTATATGTCAACAGCTGGCATATATCAGTTCATTCTTATTAGCTGAAAAATCTCCTTAGCTACACATTATATTCTCAACATTGCTATATATATATATGTATATATATATATATATACGTCGACAGGGCTGCAACACGCCTTCAGTAAGCGGGGACAGGGAGGTAAACTTTCAGTGTGGGGGCAGTGGGGGTTAAACTTTCAGTAAGTGGGGCAGGGGGTTAAACCTTCAGTAAGTGGAGCAGGGGGTTAAACCTTCAGTAAGTGGAGCAGGGGGTTAAACCTTCAGTAAGTGGAGCAGGGGGGTTAAACCTTCAGTAAGTTGGGACAGGGAGGTAAACTTTCAGTGTGGGGACAGGGGGTTAAACTTTCAGTAAGTGGGGGCAGGGGATTAAACCTTCATTAAATGGAGCAGGGGGTTAAACCTTCAGTAAGTGGAGCAGGGGATTGAACCTTCAGAAAGTGGAGCAAATAGTTCAATCTTCAGTAAGTGGGGGCAGTGGGTTAAACCTATCTATTAAAATTTGCTATTCACACATTTCCGTAATTCCTTAATTTTCATGGAGATTTTTTGAAAAATAGCTATGGGAGGGGAGTCGGTTACCAGCTGTTAGGCTATATACCTCCACCCAAGATGGATGTGTCGTGGCATTGGCGTAAATAAAACGGCAACACAAAGCATTTCCATTCTCTGGATTGTATTCTGCTGGAAATCTAGTAGAATGATTGTCCTGCTACAAGAGACATCTAGTGAAAGTGTAAGAATGAGCACTGATGACAGAGAAGGCTACATTTCCAGTGTTATAAGTCATGTTCTTATTTACTGGGGAAGTAAGGGGGAAGGGATGGTGATCGGTTCGAAAACCCCGTTAAAAATATTGAGCATCGTTAGCAAAGTTGGAACACGGTGTCCGAATCAAAGTTGGAACATGAAGTCACAATCAAAGTTGGAACATGGAGTCACAAACAAAGTTGGAACATGTAGTCACAATCAAAGTTGGAACATGGAGTCACAATCAAAGTTGGAACATGGAGTCACAATCAAAGTTGGAACATGGAGTCACAATCAAATTTGGAACATGTAGTCACAATCAAAGTTGGAACATGGACTCACAGTCAAAGTTGGAACATGTAGTCACAATCAAAGTTGGAACATGGAGTCACAATCAAAGTTGAAACATGGAGTCACAATCAAAGTTGAAACATGAAGTCGCAATCAAAGTTGGAACATGAAGTCACAATCAAAGTTGGAACATGAAATCACAATCAAAGTTGGAACATGGAGTCACAATCAAAGTTGGAACATGGAGTCACAATCAAATTTGGAACATGTAGTCACAATCAAAGTTGGAACATGGACTCACAGTCAAAGTTGGAACATGTAGTCACAATCAAAGTTGGAACATGGAGTCACAATCAAAGTTGAAACATGGAGTCACAATCAAAGTTGAAACATGAAGTCGCAATCAAAGTTGGAACATGAAGTCACAATCAAAGTTGGAACATGAAATCACAATTTTTAGCCAAAATCAAGCTGCAAAATTTCTTGTTTTAAATGTCACATTTCACGCTGATCATCAAGGTATGATTATATACTGTAATATCTCTTCTGCATTCATTCTCAAGCTCCTGCAGGTCAGCAGAATATATTCCGGAGAACGGAATGCGATGTGTGATGGTCTAAAGTTTGGCTGTGATATTTGCAATATCTTATTAACAACAACAATAGAAGACAATTATTTCTACACCATAGTTTGCATAGTAAAATTGCATATTATCTTGCACCTTAGAAGATAGAATGGTTTATATAAATTATAATCAAAATGGAATGCACCAACAGTTCACGTCGATAAGATAAAAGTGAAACTGCTGTAACACTGTTGATAACAGGAGTACTTACAACACAAGATCGACCAGCTTTACAACGAACGAACACACTATCAGACTATAGGATATTGGTACGAAAAAATATAAATAACAGTATGCAACACATTTTCAACGTTTCAACTTTAAGGTCTTTCTCAAGAACATACATAACAAACCGTGAACAAACGTAGTAAAAACAGCACAAATAATGGCACTATCACAAAAGAATTAAACGGCAGACATTTATCAGCAGACACATCCAAGGTAACAGTTTACATATGCCGTTGGATTATGTATGTAATCGAAATATTGAAAGTTGTTAGTGACAATGATACAAAAAAGCAACAAAGACAAAAAAAACAGATATAATGTATACAACAACACCCTCATGTATGATTATGAAATATGAAAATGTTGTATTGATCTGTATAACAACAGTACTTACGTAAAACATTTTGTCCATCAGTTTTACAATGAACTGTTACACTATTGATGCGAAAAAATATAGCTGTGTAAAGTTGGTCGAACGTGTGTATTACATAAGTACTATTGTTATACAGTTGCACAGATGTCTCAGTGAGCATCTATTTATGGTTATCTAGCACTAGTTATCTATCGTTATATCAACTGTAGATGTTACATCGAATAATCGAGCTCTTCGTATGTGTATGACAAAATTATTCTGCACATAAGTGTACACGCAGCACACTGTCACAAACACAAGTATTTGAAACTGTAACACTGCAGGAACGGTTAAACACCGCAATGCAATATTCGGGCAAGAATTTACATATATAATTTACTAATATGCGCACATTTTTTTCGGCACATGTTTAATAGCGTTCTGTAAAAAATTAACATCATTTTGTTTATTTTGATATCAAAGGTTAACTTTAAAACGAACATCAAATGTTAATTATCGAATTTAGGTATTTTCCGTCGAAAACACGCCCAGTTGAGATTTCATGTCTCAAATATACAGTTCCGCTCACCCTTGCAGCTTGTCATAAAATAGTGAAGCAAAAATCATTACCTTGAGCCATTATTGCCCCGTGTAGTAGAAGATATTCGTCACAGTAAATCTATCCCACGACAAACAACAAAATGTTCACAGGTTACCCAAGAGCTAATTTTCCATGGTAAACAAATAACATGTTTTCTTTTGTGAAAGCAATTCGTGTATATTTTTTCTCTCACAAGATGGAGACCTTTAGTTAGGTGGGAATATGTGCGCGCAAATCATTGGTCGATACTCATGAAAGACGGTCGCTGATTGGTCGGAATAGTGATGGCTCGTTTCTCCAAAAATTGGTGATTCATTGGTGGTCACTTAATTAGTATTTACTGCCTTTCTAGAAAAAATATGAAGAAGGAACTGGGGTGGGAGGAATGGTCAATTTTATGAAGCATGTTGTATTTAAAGTCAACAATGATTAACTTACAGCATAATATACAAATGACTTGATACAGCCATTTTAAGATTAGTTACAGAAACGACATATAAGAGTCGGGTGGAATAGATTTGTAGAAGCAGATCGTTGAACACGCATAAAAAATTGATTTTCTCTTCCATTGGTGGACACTAATCATGTGATCGAGACGGAAGGTCAAGGCTACTACGTGTAGTACTGGGTTGTGGGGAAACAGCTGAGCCATGGCAGTCTTCTAGTTTGAGAGCAGCAGATTTGCCAGAAAAATATCAGCGTTTTTTTTTTCTTTCTGTGGAGAAAATAGTATGTTCTGATAGATTTGAGTACTCATAAATTTTATAAATATATACATTGTAAACGCTTAAGTTTATAAAAGATTAGATTATTACCAATCTCATGTGTTGACATGACGTAAAAGGGGAGCAAAGAATAGCAACACTGTTTCCTGACATGCACGTAGTAAAAGGTGAGTAAGTATATTTGGAGGGTCGGGTTTGCTATCGCATCCCATAGAGGGTCAAAGTAACACAGAAACCATGCTGAATTCGAATATGTCAGGTCGAAAGGCGCAGTGGAAAGTTTTTTCCAGATAGGCATATAAAATCGAAGTTGTCAACAATGACACAGCGTATTATGTTCTCCGGACTGCATCCTGCTAATCTTCAGGAGTTTGAGAACAAACGCTGATAAAGAATAAACATATTATCCAAACGAATTCAGCATAAAATAAATTACGGTATAACATCCAGAAGAGAAACCCCATGATAAAAACAACATCGAAGGTGACACAGGCGATAAACAAACAGAAAAGACATGTGGAGATGCTACCACAAGTAGATCATTACCTATATATATATATATATATATATATACATGAGCGCACACAATCACACATGATGACACATAGGAAACAGAAGTTAAAAGGAGAATAGGAGTGGCTATAATTGCATTCAATCACATGGGAAAATATAAAATCTAAACAAATCACACATCGGAATTATAAAATACTATATCTACACTCTACTACGTATGGCTCAGAAACACGGATAATAACAGACAGCTAGAAGACAGAACTGATGATTTTGTTATATGGATATATAGAAGAAGATAGAGAGCTTTTTGGAAAGAGAAGAAAACGAATAGAAAGATTCTAACAACACTCCGAATAAAAAATAAAAAATCTTAAAAGGAAATTAAAATGAAACAAATAAAACATTGTGGACATTAAGAGCCATGACACTTTGTTGAAGACCTTGCTTGAAGATAGAGTTGAAGGATAGCCAGCAAGATCTATGCAACAATAGAAGTAGAAGAGGGCGGGGGGCATCACGAGATGGACATGATACAATCTATCAGAGTGTACTACCAAGGAAAGAGACCGTTGAAGGTCCGTTCCAATCAACATTCATTGCGGAGACGGCATTTAATGCTGATGTTCCATTAGCATTATCTATGGCTATTGCCTATCATACGTTATCTGTTTCCTAACTATGCGTGCTTCATAAAAGTCATCAAGCACAGAGCCGAATCTAGGAAGGGGCGCACGAATGATCACCAAATTCTATACTCAGGGGCGCAACAACTAAAATAGCATTTGTTTTTTGTGGAGGTCGGAACGGAGTTTTCTCAGAACGTCAGTTGTACGAGCAGCCTTCTGACGTCATTTTTCTATTGGTGTAGTGGTTTCTTGACTTTCGCGTCCAAACAAGTCGGTCAAGGCAGCATATAAGGGGTGAGTTTGAGGAAGTTCAAATCATCCCCCCCCCCCCATCCTTTTAAGGTAATTAAAATTATTATTACAGTTGTTATTGTTGTTGTTATTGTTATTATTCTTCTTATTATTGTTGTAATGGTTGTTATTATTATTATTGTTAATGTTTTTGTTGTTATCGTTATAATTTTTCTTCTTATTATTGTCGTTGTTACTGTTGTAATTATTATTGTTTCTGTTCGCCCATTCCCAGTGGTGATGGGCATTAGATACATTCACTTTCAAACATTCATATAAAAGTAATTTTCTACTGGTGTGTAGATATTTGATATGCTATGTCCAGTGGTCCGTGGACATGGAATGATCAGCCAGTGTTTTTCTAGTCAGTCTCAGGGGTTCATTTTTCCCCTGATTCTCCCCAAGGTGATTCATCACCATTTTCAAATTAAACGTTAGGGTTTTCGTTTTAATTTCTTCTATTTGTGTAGTTTTAAATTATTACTGATACAGTTTTCATCTACCGTGTAGCGACAGGGGTTTGGACTTCTTGTTCAGGGTGGATAAAATAGGACCACTTTTCTCCATGAATGTTGTAGGAGACGACTAAGAAAAGATGGGCTAATAGACTGTCAAGTCATATGTATTGAAAAAATCATGACTGTACATCTTGTCTCAATTTCTTACTTTAATCTTCTATTAAACAATCCCCATGGATCACCAAGAGATGCAAGTCAGCTGACATTACACCTTTGTCATTTTGTGGCAGCCTCCTGTCATTTTGGCACAACATACCCGACTTCAACATGGCATCTGGGTGACTTTTGCTCTCTATGGCAGGGGTAGGTAACCCCTGGATCTAGTACTATTTATCACTCGCCGGATCGTTTGGTTTTATTTATCTAAGGCAACCAAGACTGTACTAAACATTCAATACATATATATGGCCTTCTTCCATAGCACCAGAAAAGTACATTGAGTGAATCATAATACAATTTTATATATATACTATATATATATATATATATATATATATATACATGAATCACAAAAGATAAGCAATTCTAACATATTACTGTTAACAGTCTATTAATTATGAAATGTTGGAGTAAATATTGCAGAATAATTTTGAAGTTGATTATTTTGTATGTGCCGTGAATATTATAACTTTACAAATGGTCATTGGCAGAAAAAAGGCTCCCCGCTGCTACTTTTTGGAATGAAAGTCAACCATAACTACAAGCCAAAACTTGTAACAGTGTAATGAAGTTGTGTCACTAGAAACACATATAATAAACTGGAAACACACAAATTGACATTTTGACCAAAATGCCTTTATCAATAACAGTGAAATACGGTCGAAACGTCCATTTGTGTATGTAATTATGTGTGTTTCAAGTAATGAGCAAAACTTCATGACCTTGTTCAAAGTTTTGCCTGCTATATTTCAGTTTTGTTGTAAATATTACGCATAACTACTAGATCTCATTAGTCATCGTTTACGATATGCATGGCAGTTCACAGTGTTGCTATTATTTGTTCTCCTCTTGAGTCCAATTAACCACACGGAATAGGCGAAATCATATAATACGGAATATATATATATATATATATATACATATATATATATATATATATATATATAATAGGCGAGAGTGCGGTAAAACTGCACCAATGGTCAATATAAGAAAGCAGAGAACTATACAGCTTTTACAAATCACAGAAAACAAATTGTCTACATTTCGACTAAAAAGTCTTTATCACGTAACGGAGACAATACAGGAGGCAGCATTAGTTGTGCTTTCGACATACACATACAGGATGACAGCATAACTCCTATTAAGTCTCCAAAAACAAAATTAAACACGGAATTATAATAAAATACTAATAAAATAATGTTTTCACGGGAAAGACGAACTAATAAATGATGTCTTAACATCCCAACGAAAAACGAAATCTAAAGCTAATAATAATATTGTCTTGGGTATGAACAAGAACCGGAAACAGAGGGAGTACAAAGTGACGCGAGATGTTCACTTGAAAATGTTAGTTGAATCAGTGTTACTTTCTTTTGTGAATAGAAACGCTCCATCAAGCACAGGTTGAAGGCTTTTGTCGGCGAAATCACGTGTGCTTTGAATATTTAAACAATAGACTCGATAGAACTTTTGAGCACGGTTGACAGAGTTTAGATCAGAGAAGTGTAACTGTCATATTCCGTTCTTAATCTTGTACAAGTTACAGTACATTATGTCATGGGCACTTGCCAGTGTATTGTTTCGGATCGGTTACAGTGATGATAAAGTGTACGGCTGCAGAATATTTTAGGGGGGGGGGGCAGATTTGAAGGACAAAGTTATACCTAAAAGAAGTAACTAGACACAGTTACACGCAGGTGTTCAAATTCATCCCCCCCCCCCTTTCCATCTTACAAGAAGTAAAAAACATGATATTTAATACTAAGAAGCAAGCCAAATAATGGGTATATCTTCACCCCTCCCCCTCCGAACTTTAATGATTTTCTCCAAAGATATGACCAAAAGTTTCCCGAAAACAAAGAAATTATCTTTTTTTCTTTCAATTTTTAAAGAAAATTCATTCCTACCTCCTTTTACCGAAGATATATGGACAGCATAGTGATGTGCTACTGACTGGGATCAGACGTCTCTGCACACCGATTAAACACATAGGTACGCAGCCTTCTTCTGTAGACGTCGAAGTGTATACATGCTTACGGTTTCTGTAAAATGCTGATTAAACCTACGTCTAGCTCCACCACACGGCAGCACATTCTTGTACCACGCCTGTCCAATATATATATATATATTGAAAAATATATATAGCGAAAAACAAAGATTCAGGTTTACTGAGACAAGTCATACATATTATATATATATAAATGACTTGTCTCAGTAAACCTGAATCTTTGTTTTTCGCTATAGACATTTGGAATACATAACGTATAGGATTAAAAATCGCTACGATTATAAAACAGTTCTATTGGATGACACTGATGATCGCAGAAAATATTAAAAGTTCTCCTGTAGTTCGGCACAGCTGACCATTGATATGATCGATTAACCTTTTACCTGTTTTCAATATTTGAAAAGTGCATGAGAGTGTAACATCATTTATGTAAACGACATTTGGTATCTGTTCTCATTATTTCTGTTCATTGTACGTATCGAATACTAACAAAATTTTATTTTTCTGCGTTCGATTCCAGAGATAGTGGGGTTTTTTTTTCCCGTCCAATATGTATACAAAATAACAACAAAGTCGCCGACACATTATAAATTTAAATTTTCGCATCTGTTGTTTATTTGTTTTGTTTTTGTAATAAACGTATCCATCAAATCACATATGCCTACATATATCTATAAACGTATCCATCAAATCACATATGCCTACATATATCTATAAACGTATCCATCAAATCACATATGCCTACATATATCTATAAAATTTACAGTGTGTAGGAGCATAACGAATTGGATACATTTATACGCCTAAACCACTTCAAAAAGGTCAAACTATCGAATTGTTAACACATTAAATTGTGCACATTGTGTGAGACAGCCTATATATAAACATTTATCAATGGCAATGTGTTGAATAAATCAATACTCTATTAATTTAAAGCACAATCCATGTTGAATAAATATGTATGTTTGATTCGTAAAAAGGAATTAATTTCGTCAACAATCGTTCATCTTTTATAGTCACATGGTTCTATAGTGGAAAGCATGAACAATAGTTCTCTTTTATCTATTCTAACCCCGGGCAACGATGGGTATTGCTTCTAGTATCATATGTACTTCGTTCTGAAGTATTATTGTGTGAGAGCCATTGAGCATACGGACTTAATATCATATGTGATTTTTTTCTTCAGTATTATTGTGTGAGAACCATTGAACAGATTCTTCTTTAGCGTTCATTCTCGAACTCCCGCTGCATCTCTCTTGTAGCTGGACAATGATTTTACTAGATTTCCAGCAGAATGTAATCCAGAGAAGAATGGAAATGCGTTGCATCACGGTTTTATTTGCACCAATTGCACCACATATCCGTCTTCGGCGGAACTGGGTAGATCTTAATATCATATGTAATTTTTTTTCCTTGAATGTTAATGTGTGCGTTTTATGTGGTTATTCTTTCCACATGTCATTAATTTTATAAATAGGTTTTGTGTGAAATAGGTTTTTTCCAGCTTCTGCTTCTTCTTCTTCTGCAACTTTCATTCTCAGATTCCTGTATATTATCAGGATGCAGTCAAGAGAAAAAAATACGTTATTTCATGATTTCCAACTTAGCTGTGATATATGTGTCTCTCGGCCAGACACATATAACTTCAGTATGGCCTCAGGGTCACTTAACCCTATATGTGATGCGATAGTTATCTTTACCCCATAATCTTCTTAGTCGCCTCTTACGACATGGACGGAAGGTAAACAGTATTTGCTGCCGTTCGCGGGTTCTGGTAACACACCGAAAGTTTTTCCATCAAAACACGAGAAGATTTGTGTACAATAGAATCACATCGAAACATGAGAATATTTATTTATGTACACAAGAATCACATCCAAACATGAGAATATTTATTTATGTACACAAGAATCACATCCAAACATGAGAATATCTATTTATGTACACAAGAATCACATCCAAACATGAGAATATTTATTTATGTACACAAGAATTACGTCGAAACACGAGCAGATTTTTTCATACAAGAATTACGTCGAAAAAACAGCAGATTTATTTAATATAAACAAGTATCACATCTAAACACAAGCAGATTTGTTTATATACACAACAATCACATCCAAACACTAGCGTATTTGTATAAATACACAAGAATTAAATGGAAACACAAGCAGATTTGTTTATATACATAAGAATCACATTTATACGCAAATTTCGATAAAAAGTTATTTTGGTACACAAAAAAAGAAAGATTTTCTGTGAAAACAATGTTATTACCATGTATAGTTTGACTGTTTTATGTACATTTAAATTATACAGCGTGTATATTACCACAGTGTACTATATAAAAAGCGTTACAACTAATTTGTAAACATTCGCTCATTGGAAAACATTTTTGACATATCAACAACAACATGGTACATCACTATCTTATTGCGCGTCACTGCAAGAGGCTGTTTCGTTCTTGTCATTGATTGGCGACACGTGCTTAGCCTCTTGTAGTGTCGCGAAATAGGAAAGTGTTTATGGCATGCTTCTGTTGATAGGTCGACGATAGATCAAAATAAGCCTCCGAATGAATGGTTTTAAAAAATTTAGTCGTAACACCTTCTCTCGCTATGATATTGCAAACACTGTCTTAAACGTCGTTAAAGTAAATACGACAAAGTTCCCTTGTGAATTTGTTCTGATTTTCCGCTTACCAAATATACAAGTATACAACACCAAGTATATAGGAACAAGTATACAACAAAAGTATACTACAAGTATACAACAAAAAGGTGTCTACTCTTTATTTTGGTTAAATAAAATGTAGCTTTTATGGTGAGGTACTCACTTTTCAACAAAAAACGTTATATAGACGTTTTATTATATATTATTCAATCTGGTTATATCATAGCTTCCAACCATCATGAGAAAGATCACTTCGAGGTAACGGTGGGAGGCTAATAATCTGCATATTTTCAGTGAATTAGTGTATTGTGCGCCTGTTGTGATGGTTTTACAATGTGCAAAAAGTATTATTTTCCTGGATTAAACTAAAATTTTACTGAGGAATATTTTAATATGCACCAGTATGTATAGAAATACTTCAGCAGTGTTGCTTGATCTGCTCACTGGGGAGACCAGAATTATCCATAACCACCAATTTACAGGAACACTGAGCCATATATACCTATGGATGGCTGACGGAATGGCAAGTAGCGCATTTATGGAAATTTCCCTTGTTCAGTCAGTTGGTTCCTGCATAATAATCAAGAACTGTAGTGATGGTGTGTTTTTTTCGAAGCTTTTTAAAAAAAAAAGAAGACCCAGAATCTCATCGGTGTGTAATACTTTGAGAAGCATCCACAAGCATGCAGAAAGTTTGAAGATCTCCCAAGTAGCACAAGAGATCGACCAACATTCACCAGCTAAACCCTATTAGATAACATTCATATATATGTTTTCTTATGGAAGCCTCACTTTACTTCTTCTGGAAGCCTCACTTTACATCTTCTGGAAGCCTCACTTTTCTTCTTCTGGAAGCCTCACTTTACTTCTTTTGGAAACCTCACTACTTCTTCTGGAAGCCTCACTTCACTTCTTCTGGAAGCCTCACTTTACTTCTTCTGGAAGCCTCACTACTTCTTCTGGAAGGCTCACTTTACATCTTCTGGAAGCCTCACTACTTCTTTTGGAAGCCTCGCTTTACTCCTTCTGGAAACCTCACTTCAATTCTTATGAAAGTCCACATCACTTCTTTTGGAAATCCACTTCACTTCATCCATACAATTACATTTAAACAAAATTTACTTTAAGTTGCAGGCTTCTTCTCAATGCATTACAAGCTGCGGATAATTTGGATATCCTGGGTTTCAAATAAAGTTCTGGAAGAAACTTCCAACTGCACTAGAAATAAAAGAGCTATATTGTTCGTAGTTTCTGGACAAACAAACAGAAGAAGGCATGAACGATCAGAGAGACTTATCATGCACATACTGACATGACAGTAGATACGTTTTCCTTAAGACGGGAGGTGGTTACATAAAAAAGGCATTTAATGTATGTCCTATATAATTCTATATAATATCCTGTATAATCCTATATAGTATCCTGTATAATCCTATATATAATATGATTATTATAATGTATGATCCTATAATGTCCTATGTAATCCTATATGTGGTGACACATATGTTTGATGACCTTTTCGTAAAATAATCGCTAAGTGAAGTAGGGGGGGGGGACTTCGGCTACTAAAAAGGCATGTTCTAATTTGATAGGGGGGGGAACCTTGTACACCCCAACCCCACCTATCTACAGGCAGTAACAGTAACATTTCAAAGTTACAGGTGTATATGTGGTTGAACGTGCAATGCATCCGACACTAGGTCGTCATCATATTTGCTAACCATAAGCGCTGAATCCGGATGTCAATATAAACAGGACAAGCGTCTACAAGTGCTGGAAATTTGACAGAGAGATCGTGGAAAAACTCGAAATTGACATTGAATACCAAAATAATGATCTACCAGTTCTGCGTACTCAACATGTATTGTATGCGTCAGAAACATGGACACCTTAATCAATTCACCAAAATAAGCTAAACATGTTTCATATGCTGTGTCTCCGTAGAATATTGAACATCAGGTGGCTGGACAAAGTGAAGTCTTGAAGCACGATAAGATACTATCCCTATACTCAATTTTCAGGCATAGACATTTAAGATGACTTGGCCATTTGAAAAGAATCTTAAACAATCACATTACCAAGGACATTTCTTTTGGTAAGCTCTTATTTTGGTGCAAAGGAAAATATCAAAACTGATATAACGATATCTGCAAAACAGATTTGAACGATTTTATGATCAATGCATATTCTTGGGAAAAATTGGATGATGGTTGTAACGCATGGAGTACAGCTCTATCACGAGGCATTTGATTATCTGAGGGGGGGCCTGAGGGAGAAGTCTAAAGACATGTGCCCCTATGGCCAGGCATCCAATTATCTGAGGGGCCCTGAGGGAGAAGTCTAAAGACATGTGCTCCTTTGGCCAGGCATCCAATTATCTGAGAGGACCCTGCAGAATAGCTGCAATTAGAGTAGCTGCAATTTAAGAGTTTTCGTAGTATAATTTTCAGTAGTAGGTGTCGCATGCTGAGAGGTTATGGCGTAATCTTACATCCGTGAGGTTCAGGGTTCGATCTCCACTAAAGACTAGGTTATTTCTGTCGGAGGTTAAATTAAAAACCCTCAACCTGTACAAGTCTTGACGACAGCAAGAGCATAGGCTTCTATCACAAAGCTACAAAATCCCTAATTGCTACTACCTAACTGGAAACATTCCGTATTTGGCAGTTTGACTTTTTCCATTTGTTTTTTGTTTCTTTTTTTATCAAAAGCCTGTTTCCTGACCGTTTGTAAAGAAGCAGATGGCCGTCATTAGAGATGAATTCCAAGACAATTATTCGTAATGTTGCGAAGTAAATAATGTACGACATATCGGGTGATATCATCACTCTCTGTATATTACTATATATATATATATATATATATATATATATATATATATATATATAGTGCAGATGACGATTCTAATAATCGAGACTAATTCTTCTCTATCGATGACTGTACCACAATTGACAATAGATTGTAAAATAAGTTAGACTGTATAACAATGTGTTTAACGACGATTGTAGAAATAATTATTATAGATATAATAGTAATGTCTGTAGTAATATTAGTAATAATAGTAGTAGGTGGTAATAGTAGTCGTTGTAGAAGTAGTAGTGGTACAAGCAGCAGCTGTGTTGTTTAGTAGTACTAGTAATAAATGTAGTAGTAGTGATAAATGTAGTAGTAGTGATAAATGTAGTAATAGTGATAATGGAAATAATACTAAAAGTAGCAGTAGTTTAGCCCGTAGATACGGAAGATGGAGGGTAAAGTGAAGGGTTCTAATCTTCTTGAATGTGTGTAACATATGTGCAAATGTTACAGTTTCACCAAATATACAGTTTCAATATAGCACAAATGTCGCATGTCAAATGTGTATGTAGATGTCGCATGTCAAATGTGTATGTAGATGTCGCATGTGTATCACGATCTGCCAACAACAGGGATAAGAAGTTTATCTAGTAAGTATTGGAAATTGTGTACATTAATTTAAGTGGCTATCCCCATTATTTGGTTTTTAGCAACGTCTGTGAAGTAAAAGCACACATAAACGCATATGCAAGACGTGTTACGTGTCTCTAGGAAATCTATTATTTTGTAAACATAAGACCGTTTTCATAAGGCAGTATATTTAATATTTGTAACAATGTTAATATTCTTAACATAAAACTTAGCGACATCTGCCGTCTAAACTTACTATACTATAATAGTAGTAGTAATTGTTATTGCAGTATTTGTACTATTATTAATAGTGGAAATAATAGTGGTAGTAGTAGTGGTATTAGTAATAGTAGTTGTAGTAGTACTTGTAATAATAACATTAGTAGTAATAGTTGTTGATTTTGTAGTCGAAATAGTAGTAGTAGTAGTAAAAAATAGTAGTAGTAGTAGAAATAGTAGTAATAGTAGTAGTAGGAATAGTAGTAGTGGTAGTAATAGTAGTAGTAGTAGAAATAGTAGTAGTAGTAGTAGTAAAAGTAGTAGTAGTAGTAGTAGCAGTAGTAGTAGTAGTAGTAGTAGTAGTAGTAGTAGTAGTAGCAGTAGTAGTAGTAGTAGTAGTAGTAGTAGTAGTAGTAGCAGTAGTAGCAGTAGTAGTAGTAGTAGTAGTAGTAGTAGTAGTAGTAGTAGCAGCAGTAGTAGTAGTAGTCGTAGTAGTAGTAGTAATTGTAGCAGTAGGAGTAGAAATAGTAGTAGTAGTAGTAGTAGTAGTAGTAGTAGCAGTAGCAGTAGAAATAGTAGTAGTAATAGTGATAGTAGAAGTAGTAGTAGTAGTAGTATGCCAAGACACGTTTCATTCAACAGTAGCGTTCCTTTTAAATGTTATATATATAGTTTACCTTGTCCAGAAGTCATAATCATGTCGAAAATACACAAAGTATCGAACAGATAAAACAGCCAGGAACAGGAATTAATATCAACCAAATGATGAGTCTCGTAAGTCCAGCGCACGTCTAGTAGGAAACTTTTTAGGCACTGGCCACAGTCAGAGACGCTAGTTCGACGGCGACTAGTCAAACAAAGACTTTTTCCCCTCAATCGCTCATTTCTTTTCTGTACTCTTTCTATTAGTCAAACTCTCTTTTTTATCAAATTAAAAATAAAAGGTGTCATTTTTAGTCACTATATTCATGTTTTAAGCAAGAAATGGATGTTGGCTAAAATGTATTGATGATTATTGTAATATACCAGTTAGACCAGTAGATAAAGAGGGGCAAGAATAGCGTGTATGGGGGGAGGGGGTCTTTCCTCCCCCTCCCCACCAACCCCAGCAAATCGGAGCATAACCTTTAGTCCTTGAAACTTGATAAAAAAGCCCAAATAATCCCCCATCCCCTTACCATACCGATTTGTCACAAAAAGTAACCAAATCTGACAGCAAAGAGTCAGCAAATTTGTCATCAAAAGAGAATCTGTTTCACAAAATGCACGAATGAACGATTAAAAATATTTCTTTTATAAAACCCGAAAAAGATCGTATCTTTTAGGAAACCTTAAAGAGATTATATCTATATCTCGCATATCAATATATAGCAGATAACAGGATGATTATTTTAAATGGGACACTGATTGCTTGAAGAATTGTCAGAGAAAGCTGACCACGAACTCGAAGTAGATGCAATGGAGATAATAATTGTATCTAAATAAATAATAGATAATAATTGCATCTAAATTAATAGTAGATAATCATTGCACCTAAATGGATAATAGATAATAATTACATCTAAATGAATAATAGATAATAATTACATCTAAATGATAACAAATAATAATTACATCTAAATGAATAACAGATAATAATTGTATCTAAATGAATAATAGATAATAATTGCATCTAAATGAATAATAGATAATAATTAAATCTAAATGACTAATAGATTAGATAATAATTGCATCTAAATGATAAATAGATAATAATTAAAACTAAATGAATAATAGATAATAATTACATCTAAATGAATAATAGATAATAATTGCATCTAAATGAATAATAGATAATAATTGCATCTAAATGAATAATAGATAATAATTGCATCTAAATGAATAATATATAATTATTGTATCTAAATAATAGATAATAATTACATCTAAATTAATAATAGATAATAATTAAATCTAAATGAATAATAGATAATAATTGCATCTAAATGAATAATAGTTAATAATTGCATCTAAGCGAATAATAGATAATAATTGCATCTAAATGAATAATAGATAATAATTGTGTCTAAATGAATAATAGATAATAATTAAATCTAAAAGAATAATAGATTAGATAATAATTGCATCTAAATGATAAATAGATAATAATTAAAACTAAATGAATAATAGATAATAATTACATCTAAATGAATAATAGATAATAATTGCATCTAAATGAATAATAGATAATAATAGCATCTAAATGAATAATAGATAATAATTGCATCTAAATGAATAATAGATAATTATTGTATCTAAATAATAGATAATAATTACATCTAAATTAATAATAGATAATAATTAAATCTAAATGAATAATAGATCATAATTGCATCTAATTGAATAATAGATAATAATTACATCTAAATTAGTAATAGAATATGGAGATATCGAGGATTTATTAATGAAGAACATCCTGCAGCAAATGGGATTTGAACCAGGCCCGCACAGATGGCACCCACTAGTCTCGCAACTTGGTCGAAGACGGAAAACGTGTTAGCTCAAATCAGGAGACGAGTGGGTGTCATTTGAAGGATCTTGTTCAAATCACGTTTGCTCCATGATTCTCGAATTTCATCTAACCACTATCGACAAATTATGTATATTCATTTCAGTGGCTATCCCCATTGTTTGGATTTAGTAACGCCTATGAAATAAGAGCATACATAAACGTCAAAGCAATGCATGACATATTTGGTCACATATCATGTAACACAAAGGCGTAGAAGTTTAACTTCATTGCAGAGGGATTTCCTCCAGATGCACTCCGTCTTTCTAAACGACGCGCCAAGCCACCTGCATAGTGTACAACTCAAAGCACGTAACTCCGTAGTTACAACAATAAACCCAGAAATCTTTAAAAACCAAGGCTAATATATTACACTGCACAGATATGGATACAATGTAATCAAGGCAACACAATTTATTTTTAAACTTCAATTAAATACCCCCCTTCCTTTCCTTCTTTCAATAAACTTAATGACACGCGAGGAACGTGTCCCTCGTCAAATATACAGTCCTGTGAACTCATCTGGGTCTGTCCTCAAAAGTCATGCGATTTAACACTTCCTGATATTCTCAATGGATGTCAACACAGCATATACACACAGTGATCCGTGTCACTTTTGAAAAGTTACTCAGATGACCAAATGATCAACAGCTGATCAATAAATGTTAATCATTCAGGTAGCCACCAACCCCAATTTTTTCTTTGTTATGTAAAAAATCTCCCCCTCACCACACACCATCATACTACAAAAAGATTACAGATAAATGTACCAAAAACGAGATGATTTAATTCACATTTTTAGAAGAACGTTTTAAATTCAAACAATTTAATCAGTGTATAAACGGCAATATTGTTGACGTCAACTTTTGTCAACCAGTTCGCATACAGAAGTAGATATTTATAGAACAATCGGAGATTTATTATTCTTACTAGCAGATTGTAAAAACATGTGGGATTTAAATAAAAATTGTATCAATTAGAAGACAAATGATAATTCAGACAATGACATTTTCTGAATCGGAAAAAAAACAACCCAAACATAACATCAACGTAAAAAATCTGATATTAGTCGTACAAGGGTCTTGTTCATTGATAGTGTTACTCTATATGTTACTCTGTTGTGTCTATTTTGTTATTAATAAACGCCTTGTGGTCGAAACGTCGCCATTTTTATGTTTTGCTTATTTGTGGAAAAATACAAAAGGGAGAATCATGAAGTAAAGATATACAATAATTAGGATATCCTAGCTAAAATGCATTAAAACAGCAAACGAAATCTTATCAACGAAAAACGGTCGAAGGGCAAGCAAACATGGGTGACAGAAGGAATACTAGGTAAAATAGCAAAAGGAAAAAAACAGCCCAAAATACCAAAACGTTACTATTATTTGACAAAGAAATACGAAACATGTACAGAACAACACAAGAACAATTGTCGGGAACACAATGCAAAGACATAGCGAACATAAAGAAATGCACAAGGAAATGAATCACAAATAAGAAAAATTCTTTAAAATGGTTGTAAAAAATAACAATACAAAACAATGACGGACCAGCGATGCTGAAATCATAATTAGAAAATGTAATAAAGATAAAGAAATATGGAAAGGCTGCAAACTCTGATAATATAACAAATTGACATCCATGATAAAATCTTGAGAAGAATTTGGTATGGAAATATCACAGAACTTCACGATACCTTTTTATCTAGCTCTTAAAACATATACACCAACTATAGAAAGCACCAAAGAAGAAATGGAAATTATTAAGAAGACCTAAAACACCTACTCAAGGTAGTAAAATAAAGTTATTCTGATAGTCATGAGAGACATGAATTCAAAAGTAGGGAAAGAAAGACAAAAAGATAACTTTAGAACAATTTGGTTTGGGGAAAAGAAATGGCAAAGGAGAAAGACTTACAGTTTTTATGCAACATGTGCATAACAGCGAAAGAACACAGTCTAGAAACAAAATACAGAGAAATAAAGATTTCAATGCAACAGAACACTAAAGAAATGCACAAGGAAATAAGACAAATCACGAATACGAAAAGTCATATAAATGGAGGTAACTGCATTAGAAATAAAAGTGAAAACATTGTATTTGATAAGACAGAAGTACTGAATTGTAGGCAGAATATGTGTGAATCAGCGGAACAAAACACTAACAATAGAAAAAATAATTATGTCCGAATAATACTAAAATCACAAGTAGATAATGCAATAAAAACAATGACATTTGGAACGGCTGCAGGGGCTGACAATATACAGGGGTCATAATTTAAAAAAAACTGAGAAGAATTTGGCGTGGAAACTATCACAGAACTTTGCACAATGATATATATGAAACAAGTTTAATACCTAAAGACATAAAATCATCAGTATTCTTACAAACCACATACGAAGTCTAGAGCTGTGATTTGTACAGAATACAGAACAATAAGTTTTATGAGCCACATAACCAAATTACTACTCAAGATATTGAAATGAAGAAATTAAAAACAAGATAGACATCGAAATTGGCGATGAACTGTTTAATTTAAAAAAAAAACAAAGGAATCAGAGAAGCTATAATTAGTATAAAATTATTGATAGAGAAATACATAGAAGTAAAAATGTATCTACATGTGATTTATAGACTACAGAGACTGCCTTCGACAGTCCAACATGAACAATTAATTAAATGCCTTCAAGATATAGGCGTAGATGGGAAAGACAGGATCCTGATTAGAAATATATATAGGTAGAAAATTGCATCAATATAGTGTGAAAACAGCTATTCAACATACATAGAAATAAAAAGAGGTGTAAGACAAGGATGAATTTTATCAACCTTTTTAATATCTACACGGATAACATATTTTAAACATATATAAGGATTGTCAACGCTCAAGATCAGCGGGAGAATAAGAAACAATCTGTGTTATGCATATGACACTGTTCTTTTAGCAGAATATGAACAGGAGCTACACAGTTAACACAGACTGATGGATCATTTCGATAAATCAAGTAGAGAAAATGACTTGAGACTAACGGGAATTGAACCAGTCCGTTCTACGGCACCAAATCGCCTAGCAACAATTGCACACGCGTTTTTCAGTACTTGACTAACCGCATCTCCATAAAAGATGCGATTTCATCAAGCCATTCAAATCGTGCACACAAAGTCACCCGAACGGACCAATCGAGACAAGGACTATTACAACAACAACAAACATCCCGTACAGGTATTGAAATATCATCAGTAACAACAAACACATAACATAATATCCGTATTAGTTATACAAGGGCCGATAGGTCTTCTTGTAAACATGGATAACATATATAGACAATACAATTTTGCTTCAAATAATTGCTAAAATAATAGAGAAAATGACCTAGATATAAACATTAAAAAACCCCCCAAAAAACCCATGATGCTCAAGAAAATCGAAGAGGAACAGACGCTAAACATAAAAATACACGGAGAGATACTACAACAAGTAGAACATTACCAATATAGCGGACACATAATCAGAAATTATGGTAGACGTGAAACAATTTAAAAGAGAATAGGACTGGCTAAAAGTAATATCAATGATATCAGGAGAATATTAACATGTAAACAAATTATAAATTACAAGTAGGAATTATGAAATGTTACATCTATTCCACATTAATGTAAGGCTCAGAAACATGGATAATTAGCAAACAACTAGAAGACAGAATTGATGCGTTTGAGATGTAGATATATAGAAAAATATGGAGAACTTGATGGAAAAAGAAGACACTGTAGTTCAAACAACACTGTGTATGAAAAATACTGTTAAAATAAATAAAAATCAAACAAATATATAATATTTTGGAAATATTAAAAGACAAGCTACCTCGTTGATGACCTTACTTGAAGGTAGTGTCGAGGGGAGGTGAGCAAGAGGTAGGTACCATATGGACAGCATACATTCTAGCAGAGGGCACCAACTCCGCAAGAGACAGAGGATGTTGTACTCTCGTTGCAGCCAACCATCGTAACGGAGACAGTAGTTAAAGATGAGTTATTCATAAAACCTCAATGTCACATTTCTTTTACTTTTCAGGTAGATTGCAAGACTGCAATCAGGTAGATCGCAATTCATGTAGGAGCTCCTCACCCAAAACATTGACTGTTTGTGAACACAGAAACGATTTTATTCAGATGGATAGAGATGTTTCTTACAAAATAAAACTGTTCACTCGGATTTGGTGGACATTGTATTGTAAAACTATTAGTCCTTAAATGAATAAACAGCTAAAAAACACAATTGATCTCTTTGAAATGTGGATATATAGAATCTGCTTTCGGCAGATTGTATGTAAGTGTGTGACATAGAAATAGCACTTTCGTACAAGCTAAGATGAAAGTTTATAGAACAGTGGTATTTCCAGTGCAGTTATACTCTAGTGAAACATGGACTGTGCACAGACGACATGTGAGGACACTCAATCCCTTTCAGACAACTTGTCTCAGAAAAGTTATGAATATCAGATGGCAAGATACGATTCCAGATACCACTGTCTTTGACAGATCTGATATTCCTAGCATTGACACTATTCTGATGCAGACACATATTCGTTGGGCAGGTCATCTGATAGTATGCCAGATCATGACCTGCCAAGATACTTCTCTATGGTGAGTTGCAGAAGGAAAAAAGTTTCTTAAGGTGGCCAAAAGAAGCGCTACAAGGACTGTCCCATGACATTTGCAGAACGAATAGGGCTTATTAGCCAACTACGAACTCATAATCAAGGACATACTTTAATTTCAAAAGTGGATGAAACAAATGCTCATCATCACTTGTGATGGACGAACAAAATATAGAAGAATAGGGAGACATTATTCCTATAGGATGTGGATATATAAAAGTTACCCATAGCATTTAATAATGGCGTAGGGGTGTGAGAAATTATGGCTCTGCTATATGAGGACGGTAGCCATCTCTTCTCCCTCGCAGTCTTTACTTCCCAGATTAATCCGGTATCCATTTAAGACTGGGTCGACCCGGAAGCCGATGCGATCTGAAAAAAACATTTCCGCTCATGACTACTCATATGCGAAGCCAGTGCGCTAACCACTGCGCTACGTGTACCCCTATAGAAGAATAGGGAGAATTAATGCCTTTGGGATGTGGATATATAGAACATAGGGAAAACGTCATGGAAAGTAGAAACCAACAAAGAGATTCTATAAGTTCATTTCTTACATGTTATGTATTGTTAACTGTTATGTTCTTCTGACTCCTTCACTTACAAATAGAAGATTCAAACAAAGGTAGCAGTCAGCCTCAGGCTCACAGTATTAAGGTATATGTTTCTCAAGTAAATATTGGGGGGGGGCGTGAATCACCCGCTATAATAAAGACTAACAAAGGTAGCAGTCAATCTCAGGCTCTCAGTCAGTATTAACGTATATGTTCCTAAGGTAAAGCGGAAAAGGTCATTGAAATCCCCACCAAACACAATCACCCGAATCTTTGAGATAGTGACATTGTTGGAAAGAGACAAAGGTGGAATAAAGAAATTATACAGAAAGGGAGGCATGGACTTGGCTGCAGTAGATACTTGATTTCGCTTCCTCCGTGGAGCGGTCAGTCTGTTCTAATGACCAGCAACGACCCCTGAGCGCTTTGTCCGGACTGCCATAAACAGATGTCGAATGAAGCGTGCAGCTTTCATACAAGACTCTAGAAACCGATCGCGTGTAGCGGCCGCCATCACGGCAGCTGGCACGCGATAACAATAATGTCCAGTTTATTTCTGACAGCCAGGTTGAATTGGAGAATGAGTAAATGACCTGGGGAGTAAGTGAATGACTTGAATACTAAGCGAGTCCTGTCTTTTATCGTGCTTGACATCTTCAATCCGGTAATGTCATACTGGAACTTTGTTACAGGGAAACAGGAAGTTATTGTTTTTCTGTCCCTGATAAAGATAACACAACAGAAATTATTGAAAACGAGGACTCGTGTAATCTAATGATCTATCATCAATCAATAAAATGTGGTTCCATCCAAACTCGAAGATAGGAGCGGGGGGAGGGGTGTCTAACCCCACTCCCCCCTTCCCACCCTCTTTAGAAATTGAGAACATGACTTTTTGTAGTAGAGACCTAGCCAAGGAGTGTGCCAAAAGGCCACCCCCAAATCACAGCTTTAGTGATTTTTAGCACACAAAAATTGATAGCATATCCTACTCAGAACGTAGCCATCAATGCAGCATTTTTTAAAAATTGTGGTGATTTTCTAGGCAATATAAATATGCTTAGTAGTTTGCCATTTCTTTCTAAACTGTCCGGATGTACATTTGCCTGCGGCGGGATTCGAATACGGTACCTTGACCGTCACATGCTCTCTCGTGCTCTGTAACAAACCGCAGTTCATCCATTTTTTTCATCAAAAGGAAGACAGGAATGATATGTAACTACTTTAAATTGTAGGTAATTCCCACCTTTTTTTTAAAGGAAACATATCTAGGTCTTCTTGTCTCATCTATTACAGAAGACTGCTCAGCTGGTGATATTAAATGTAAATCACGAGTAAGACAGTGTTAGTTTGGAGATACCTCGAGTCAATAGACACTGAGATCCATGGATATGGTTCCCTGGTGATATATTTCGACACTGACGTCTCACTCTAATGTTCGAATTACTAGAAAGATAGTCTATCTCTGTCTATCCACTATAATGTGGAAGATTTGTTTCGGAATTTACTGGGGATTATCATTTGAAGCTACGGAGTTACGTGCTATGAGTGGTACTCTCGGCAGGCGTCGTGCCGTTTCGTTGAAAGGGATGGAGTACATTTGAAAAAAACTGAGTGCAAAGAAGTCATTTATCTACGTCTTTTGAACCATTTGTGAGCCCTTTTTGCAGAAACAAAAATTGGAGTTAATTTTTTGACATTATTATGCAGCGGTAGAGACTCCTTCATTCTTGACAAATATTGACAAAGAAGGGGGCGTGGGTAACTGAATTGGCTATTGATAATTTTGACCGTGGGGAGGGGGGAAATCAACAATTGGGGGAAAATGGTGACGTAATTAATAAAGTAGCGCATTAGATATGTTATACGTGACATAACATATGGTATATGTTATAATTATATATTTTATATGTTATTAGACTATGTGAGATTTCAAAAAATTGATATTTGATACACGGACAATGTGAGATTTCAATAAGTACATATTTTTTACATGGACAATGTGAAATTTCAAGAAATTGATATTTAATACATGGACAATATAAGATTACAGTAAGTTTATATTTGATAGATTGGCAATGTGAGATTTCAAGAAGTTGATAATTTATACATGGAAAATGTGAGATTTCAAAAAAGTTGATATTTGATACACAAACACGGACCATCTGAGATTTCTAGAAGTTGATATTTGATACCTGCTCCATGTGAGATTTCAAGAATTCGATAAGCTTACGCGTATTGTTTAATGATCATAAACTCACCAAGTTATATTCTATTTATATCCGTAGGTAAGAATAGCAAGGAGAAATGTGTAGTGTTCAAACTCTTTTTCGGACGTAAAAGACTTTTTCATCACTTTTTCTGATGTTTTCACGGCCAACAATGTTTTCATAACGACTCCAGTTACTCTCTGCACATCTCCTATTGTTATCACTTCTCTCGCTGCCTCTTTCACTTCTTTCGTTGTTCTCCTCACTTCTCCAATTGCTCTCTTTATTTCTCCTTTTCCCCCTTTACTTCTCCCATTACTTTCTTCACTTCTATTACTCTTTTCCCTTTTCCTATTGCTTTCTATACTTCTCCTATTGCTCTCTCTCTCTCTATTCCTATTTCTGTCTTCACGTCTCTTCGTGCTCTCCTCACTTCTCCCAATGCCCTATTGCTCTTCTCTCTCTCTCTCTCTATTCATATTCCTGTCTTCACGTCTCTTCGTGCTTTTTTCACTTCACCCATTGATCTTTTCACTTCTCCCTTTGCTCTCCTCACTTCTCCCAATGCTCTTTTGCTCTATTCCAGTGTTCTCTCAACTTTACTCTCATCCTATACATTTGTCCCGATACCTTCTCAAATTGTCAGATCAAACAGCTGCTTCTAGTTTCAATTTTTCTTTTAATCAAATCCTCCTGCTATGAAACAAAGTTGGAACAATTCCTTGTTATTGGTCGAAATACAGGACATCTGTGTGACCACATCCTGACCCCTTTACCATCAGGCTACTCGCTTTCTTCGTTTGATCTTCCTTTCACTTTCAAAGCTATTCAACTCTAATTCATTCTGGCACACTCTACACAGGTTCATATTTTTATATTACACGGACGGGTGGGGATGGGAGGATGGAAGGGGGGAGGACTGTCCATAAATTACAACACTTTTTTGCTAATTTTTAACACTCCCCCCTCCCCATCCTTATCAACGACTGTCATGAATTCCGAACCTCGCTCCCATCCCTGCATAATTATGTCAAACAAACTCCCTTCGTCGCCTTTATAATAAAATTATTTTAAAAATATTTCTAGAACAAGTTTATCAAATTATATATAAAAATAATTCATGTATTTAAACAACAGCATTGCTGAAGCCAACGTTTGTCAAACTCCCTGACAAAATGTGTCAAACTTGCTCTGACCCCACCGCCTTAATTGTTCATGTAATTTATGGACAGCCCCCACGAGTAAATCGTTAAAGCACATCTATTTCAAAAGCTATGTATAGTTTATAACTTGCAATATATGATCAACTGTTTAGTTTAGAATATATAATATATGACAAACCGTATAATGTATAACTTGTAATATATGATTTGGTAGCATATCCTATACAGGATGTAGCCATCAAATCAGAATTATTAGCTATAGTGATTTTCTTGGCAGTTATTACGTTCAGTTTTTGTCATTGTTTTCTGAACGGCCAGGAAACACAACTGCCTGAAGCGTGTTTCGAATTATGTGCCTTGGCGCCACAGACGATCTCTTTACCCACGCCGCTATAGATTATTGATAAAATATATGATAAACTCTATAATTCATAACTTGCAATATATGATAAACTCTATAATTCATAACTTGCAATATATGATAAACTCTATAATTCATAACTTGCAATATATGATAAACTCTATAATTCATAACTTGTAATATATGATAAACTCTATAATTCATAACTTGTAATATATGATATTCTTCTTCTCGTTCGCAGTTTGACATGTCTACACAGCAAGTCCTGTTTTCTTAATAAATGCTGCTGTATTTGGAAGCTTCTCATTACTCCCATACATTTTTCTGTGGATATCCATCTCTGTGGGCCAGTGTTCTTCCCGTAACTGGTTTAGTGTATTGCAGTCTTGCAGGATATGTTCAGCTGTCTGTGCTACCTGCTCACAAGGACGCAGAGGTAATATATGATAAACTCTATAATTCATAATTTGTAATATATAATAAATTGGAGTTTATAACTTGAAGTTTATAATGAATGGTATAGTTTATAACGTGCATCATATGATTAATTGTATAGTTTAGAACTTGAAATAGAGATACATTTAATAGTTTATAACTTGTAATATACGATAACATGTATAATTTGCAAAATATGACAAATTTTATAGATTATAATTTGCAGTATATGATATATTGTATAGTTTCTAACGCAATATATGGTAAATTGTCATACAATGTATAACTTGGAATAAATCATAAATGGTATAGTTTATAACTTTCAATATATGATAAACTATGTAGTTTGTAACTTGCAATATATGATAAATTGTATAATTAATAACATATGTAATAGTAGTAACTCGGTGGCAGTCTTACTTATCGTACATAACCCTGTTTACTAGTTTTCCATGATGGTTAAAACATCAATATGTGATAAACTGCATACTTTGTTGTGTGCAATATGTGATATATTGTATAATTTGATGCTTGCAATATGTAATAAATTGTATAATGTGTTGCTTGCAATATGTGATATATTGTATAATGTGTTGCTTGCAATATGTGATAATAGTATAATTTGTTGCTTGCAATATGTAATAAATTGCATAATTTGTTGCTTGCAATATGTGATAAATTGTATAGTTTGTTGCTTGCAATATTTAATAAATTGTACAATTTGTTGCTTGCAATATGTGGTATATAATTTGTTCCATGCAATATGTGATGCTAAACTGTCGGGTCTTCTTACTTCGTGAAAGGGAAGCCAAGAGTAGTAACTCTCTAAGTTGCGATGAGGACAAGATTAGTAACTCTGAGCTACGATGAAGCCAAGATTAGTAACTCTGAACTGCAATGAAGTCAAGAGTAGTAACTCTCTGAGCTGCGATAAAGCCAAGATTAGTAACTCTCTAAGATGCGATGAATATGATTGAGACGACAAAGTGTGATTTGTGGGGTGAGGTTGACTTCACACGCAATAGTGTCTGAGTGACCCAGAATCCATGCTGAAATCGAATGATCAAGGCAAGTCTGTAGATAAAGGAGGTGGTATTTACATATACCACCCTTAGGAAATCAGTACATGATTCTTAGTACTAGGAATTTATATGTACTAGAAATTAGTGTCAGAAGGTGAGCACTATCCACCCTCAGTTTTCCAGCGATTTTCCATAATTAATTGATCAACAAAAAACCTTATCAAAATGAAAAACTTACACACTAATATGAAAATATTGCACACTAAATTGAAGAAATTACAACTAAAATGAAAAAATACACTAAAATGAAGACATTACAGACTGAAGACATTACACACTAAAATGAAGAAATTACACACTATATTTAAGACATTACACACTAAAATGAAGACATTACACACTAAAATAAAGACATTGCATACTAAAATGATGATATTACACATTAAAATGAAGAAATTACACACTAAAATGAAGAAATTACACACTAAAATGAAGACATTACACACTAAAATGAAGATATTACACACTAAAGTTAAGACTAGTGTCTTATTTATTAATGTCTTAATACTAAAATCAGAAGTAGAAAATGCAATAAAAACAATGAAATATGGAACGACTGCAGGAGCTGACAATAGAACTGGGGTTATATTTTTTTTAAACTGAGAAGAATTTGGCGTGGAAACTATCACAGAACTTTGCACAATGATATATATGAAACAAGTTTAATACCTAAAGACATAAAATCATCAGTATTCTTACAAACCACATACGAAGTCTAGAGATGTGGATTGTACAGAATACAGAACAATAAGTTTTATGAGCCACATAACCAAATTACTACTCAAGATATTGAAATGAAGAAATTAAAAACAAGATAGACATCGAAATTGGCGATGAACTGTTTAATTTTAAAAAAAACAACAAAGGAATCGGAGAAGCTATAATTAGTATAAAATTATTGATAGAGAAATACATAGAAGTAAAAATGTATCTACATGTGATTTATAGACTACAGAGACTGCCTTCGACAGTCCAACATGAACAATGAATTAAATACCTACAATTAAAGACGTGGAAGGGAATGACATCAGACTGATTCGAAATATTTATTGGGAACAAACTACATCAATAGGATGTGAAAACAGCTATTCATCATACATATAAATATATGGTGAATATATATATATTTATATGAATATTCACCATATGTACATAAAATATGTATATATATATATTTCTTCTTCTTCTTCAGCGTTCATTCTCAAACTCCAGCTGGATCTCTATTTTAACAGGATCATTGTCCTACTAGATTTCCAGCAGGGTATAATCCAGAGAATGGAAATGCGTTGTGTCGCCGTTTTATTTGCGCCAATGGCCCAACACATTCGTCTTCGGCGGAATATATATATATATATATATATATATATATATCTTGTAAGCCATCACCGTTTCTTGTAAGAAATCAACTTTTCTTGTAAGCCATCAACGTTTCTTGTAAGTAATCAACTTTTCTTTTGTAAGTAATCAACGTTTCTTGTAAGAAATAAACTTTTCTTGTAAGCCATCAACTTTTCTTGTAAGCCATCAACTTTTCTTGTAAGTCATCAACTTTTCTTGTAAGACATCAACTTTTCTTGTAAGTCATCAACTTTTCTTGTAAGTCATCAACGTTTCCTGTAAGCAATCACCGTTTCTTGTAAGTAATCAACTTTCTTGTAAGCCATCAACTTTTCTTGTAAGTCATCAACTTTTCTTGTAAGTCATCAACTGTTCTTGTAAGTAATCAACTTTTCTTGTAAGTCATCAACTTTTCTTGTAAGTCATCAACTTTTCTTGTAAGTCATCAACTTTTCTTTGGCCTCCAGCCGTGCTCAAAGTCCAGTATCTTCTTTACCTAAAGTGCGTTTAATTCTGGGAAACCTCCTTTCAACGGTTTCTTGTCCAATGAAAGAAACAAATCTACAACATTCACCGCAGCACAAGGAGGTAATAATCTTGGCTTCATAGCAGCTCAGAGAATTACTGTTCTTGACTTCATTGCAGCTTAGAGTTACTAATCTTGGCTGTATCGTAGCTCAGAGTTACTAATCTTGGCTTCCCTTTCACGAAGTAAGCAGACCCAACAGTTTAGCATCACATATTGCATGCAACAAATTATACAATTTATTAAATATTGCAAGCAACAAATTCTAAAATATATTACATATTGCAAGCAACAAATTACACATCACATATTGTAAGCAACAAATTGTACAATTTATTATATTACAAGCAAAAATTATACAACTTATACCATTTTGCAAGCAACAAATTATAGAACACCCAGAACAACATAAAATTAAAATCAGATTACTCTCTACTTTCATAGAGTAATATCAACGTAAAATACAAGAGGTTAAATCATAGGACAGAATCAATAAGCGAGACACTCGTGGAAGAACTGTAGGGTGCCTATAAAGTCGCTGCGCACAGACGTCAGATAGACAATATTCACAATTCATATATCATTGACGTCGGACAAGATGCGCGAACAATACTCACAATTCATATGACATAGTGTCACCACCAATGTAAATGTAAATGAGTGCACAATGACTTTATATACACCCTTTTATATATATATATATATATATATATATATATATATATATATATATATATATAAGCAACCATTAAAAACGCATCAACATGTTTTTTAAATGAGCCACAGCACCTATTGAACTAAAATTAAATGAACATTTTTTTCACATTTATGAACCACTTGCTGAATCAAATCTGCATTGTTTTAAACAAAACATTGACCGCTAAATATTTTGTTAGGCACAAGCCAGTCTGTTGATTCTGTGGCGTCTGGTAATGATAGGACTAATGTTAGGACTTATTTTTTGCGAGACAGTGAAGTCTCATTCGCAGGGTATTTGCGATAATAAGCCCCGTGAATGAGCTGCTGTCTGAGTTGCTGTTTGGAAGCGATTGCGCAGATGCATTATTACAATATGACCATCTTAATCTAGTGTTATCAAGGTTGACCATGTCTGTCGCGGTCATCTGTGGTACCTATCACTAGGAATCGTTGGTACACCCTTACTATAGTGGACTAGTCACAACTGAAATGTCTGGCAATTTATCTGGTCTCAATTCCACTGACAAGCATATCAGTAACTTACCATCGTTCTCGTAACGTCCGTCAAGACATGAATATAGAACAGTAACATACCTTCTTTCCAAAAACACCAATTAATGCTATCTCGCCTAAAATTGTAAATGCGTGTGTCAAATTTCAACCTGTATTGATTTTTAATAGAGTAAAAATGTGTTTATTTGCTGTTTTTGAATGAGAAA
This sequence comes from Meghimatium bilineatum, assembly GCA_034231615.1. Taxonomy (NCBI): domain Eukaryota; kingdom Metazoa; phylum Mollusca; class Gastropoda; order Stylommatophora; family Philomycidae; genus Meghimatium; species Meghimatium bilineatum. The sequence goes on from CM067311.1 coordinate 27,899,526, forward strand.
CAAGAAAAATGCAGAAGAAACATCACATCAACAAAACAATGCAACTTCACGAACTTCATCATTTGTAGGCTTATTGGATGAGGTGTCCTTCACGTACATAAACATTTTAAGCGTGAAAACAATCACGTTTTCGGTGCGTTTGTAATGGTTGCTAGTATATTTTAGCAGTATTGAAGAATGAATGGTCACAAATGGCTAATGTTCATACCACTTTATGGTTCAGACTTTCATGCAGGTTATTGGATGTATGCATAATAATAATAATCGTAATAATAATACTAAAAATGCTAAAATAGTAATAGTATAAATAATAATTCTAATGGTTAGAATAATAATAGTAGTTATAATACTGTCAAAAAATAGTACTAATGGTAATAATACTAATAATAATTATGATAATAGTAATAGTTATAATAATATTATTAATAGTAATAACAATGATAATAATAATAGCAGTATTAATAGTAATAACAAAAATAATAATAGTTGTATTAATAGTAGTAATAATAATAGTAACGATAATAATAGTACTATTAAAAACAAAAGTATTAATAATAATAACAATAACACAAATAATAATGATATAAAATAATATTGATACAAATTACTTTTCCATGCTCCATAATAATGAACACGAAGATTAGTGCGATTTCCGCGGGGAGCGTAATTATGTTGTGCCACCTTTATGAGCCATGTAGGCCCAGCAAAACCGATTTCGGCATGCCATGACATTTCTGGTGGACTATCCCAGCCTGTGGCAGCCATCCTATCTATCGCCTGCAGAGAATGTGTATTGACCCTTAGAGAGACGGTTTGTCCTTCACGTCTATCTTGCACGAGGTGTTCCGCAGCTAGTAAATTTGTCTAGTGTAATTAGCGTATTGTGCATGTGTCCATCGGGTACTGGACTTTTTCTCATCCGCGAGCCTGGTTCGGGATTAGGAATAACTCGACATAAGAATTAAGAATTGAACCCGGGCTCGTCCACTCTCTTAGTCGAAGTTTCGTTCACCGACATCGTGAACCCCTCATCCAAGTATGAGTCCATTACACATATGTAGGAGCACCGGGAACTAGAAGTGTCTTCTAGAGCTGACTGAGTAGAGCTTGTCTTCTTGGTCATTTGAACCTGTGCCCATTAGGTACTGAACCGTTCCTCTTCGCGAGCATGATTCCAGTATAGGAAAAACTCGACAGTAGAGTTGGGCTCGGGTTGTAAGCACCACTAACTAGATGCTTGTGTCGAGCTAACAACACTTTATTTCCGATTCCAATGAACTTTTTCCCCCCGTTCTCTTTGCACATGACGCTGCCCTCTGTCGCTGTTCTTCCTTCTCAGTGTGCTCAATAAGTTATCTTTATGGAGACTGACACGCCGACTCTTAATATTTCTCATAACATATGCCCACTTCGTAACATCTGCATTGGCCGCTCTTCCAATGCTTCCGCTGGACTGATTAGAGTCACTGTGTGTCGACAGTGTCCTCCATCACAAGCAGCGAAGATGGAGATCGGACGATTTTCCCCTAAATACTATTCAACTTCTCTGTGATCATGCTATATTGTCAGGCATGTCGTGAAGACGAAGCCCACTGTCTTCTCCAGGTCAGAGCGGCTGCCCCATAGATTTTGCCTCAAGTCTGCTGTATCCTCTGGCCAAATCTGTTGTGTCTGCTCTTTGTATGTTGGACAGTCCTGAAGTATGTGTTCCGGGGTCTGAGTTCCGGATCCACATGGACATTCATCTGTGTATGGGATCTTCAATCGGTAAAGGTGAACCAACAGTCTGCAGTGGCCTGTTCTAAGGCAAAATATTGTGGTTTGTTGATATCTTTGGAGGAGATGTATTGCATCATGTTTGTATTCCTCTTCAATTTGTTCTTCCACTTTGCTGAGTATGTGTTGTGGATTATTGTTTTTGCTCTGAGAGCAAAACAACTGAGACAAGTTGTAAAACGAACGACCAGAGGAAGTAGATTAGTTTGCGATAGCGAACCCTGGACTTCAGACCTTAACTCTTACCAGTAGATGTATTAATGCAACTATTTGATTTCTGATTGATGTACATAATTATGAACACAAATGGATTCTCTGCTAAAAATAAACAGAACATTGTATATCCTAGCTTAGATTCTGCCATCAGGCCTGTTCCACATGACGATTCATTGCCTATTCCTTTACCTCCTTCTGGTGGACTCGTATCTATGCAAGATGGGGAGGAATGCAGTGAAAACACAGCTGTTCACAATGCAGACTCAACTGATCCAGATTATACTATTGATGAATGTTTAGAACCTAAGACTTTTACACAGGCAGAGCTGAATGATCTTATTCGTGATCTAAATCTGTCTAAAGATAAAGCAGAACTTCTTGCTTCAAGGCTTAAGCAAAAGCATTTGCTTGCAAGGGACGTTAACATAACTTATTATAGAAAACGAAATCTCAACATGACGACGTTCTTCAATGTTGACGGCTCATTGAGTTATTGTCAGGACATCGATGGTCTCTTCAACAGTTTATCACATTGATTCCTCGCGAAGAAGCTTAAAGGCAGTTCTTTTGCACAATGGAAATTTAAAACCAAGCATACCAGTTGCACATTCTGTTTATCTGAAAGAATCTTATTACAACATGAACAGTTTGCTTGAAGTTATCCATTATAAAACACACCAGTGGAACATCTGTGGTGATCTAAAGGTCATTGGCATGTTGATGGGCATGCAAGGAGGATTCACTAAATACTGCTGTTTCCTATGCCTATGGGATAGTCGAGCAACAGCGGAACATTATGTCAAACGTGTCTGGGAGCCCAGGCATATCTATACTCCAGGAGCAAGCAGTGTCCAAAATATGCCCCTTGTTGATCCACAGAAAATATTTCTGCCACCTCTCCATATTAAGCTAGGACTGATGAAAACCCTTGTGAAGACCATGGGTAAGACAAACTCAGAAGGTTTTCAGTACCTTGTTAATAAATTCCCAAACATCACTGCTGCAAAAATGAAGGAAGGGATATTTATAGGTCCACAAATCAGATCTGTTTTACAAGATGAAGGTTTCAAACAGTCTCTGTCAGGAGCTGAGCTAGAAGCCTGGGAGGCATTCAAGTGGGTCTGTGAAAACTTTCTTGGTAATCATAAGTCCCCTACGTACAGGGAAGGAGTTCAACGTCTAATAGATTCTTACCAGAACCTTGGCTGTCGCATGTCATTAAAAGTGCACTTCTTGCACTCCCATGTAGATTTCTTCCCAGAAAATCTTGGTATGGTGAGTGAAGAGCAAGGAGAACGTTTTCACCAGGACATTCAGTTAATGGAGTGCCGTTATCAAGGTTTGTGGAATGAGAGTATGATGGCCGACTTCTGCTGGATGCTATTCCGTGATAATCCAGGCGAAGAATATAACAGAAAATCAAATTCCAAGCATTTTTGAAGAAAAATTCTACATATCTATGCTGTGATGTGAGTATATTTGATTTAGTCTAGAAGATGTGAATCATTTGCTCAATTGATGTTTGCGATTCTCGAAAAAATACAGCCAAGTTCAGTGAAAACTAACATCACTCATAACTTTAAAACTTGACGTGATAGAAAAAAAACTGATACCAGATCTGAAATCAGCGCCAAAAAATCCTTTAGAAAAGTGTATTTTGGTTTCAGATGATTAAAAAAAGTTTTATTTTGTTGCCTTGTGTAATCGATGTCTTGATGTAAACTATTTGTTGTATCAAAAAAATAAACAGCGGTCTTCGAGTAAGCAGACGCTAGATAAGATACGTCATTTGTATCGTGTTCCTGTTTATCAGTTAACATTTATCTTATACCTGCCATTACTTTAAATAACTACATTCATTCCGTTTAACGACTCTTCCCCCACAGTCACAGTCAATAATAATAATAATAATAATAATAATAATAATAATAATAATAATAAAAATAATAATAATAATAACAATAATAATTATAATAGCAATTGTAATAATAATAGCAATACAGTGAAACATCGGTTTTCGTTGACAATCCTCGCGACAATAATCGCCGAAATCCGAAACCGACGGAAACCGAAGCAATTATTTCCAAATGAGTCAATGTAAATTCGATTAATTTGTTCTAGATGCTACAAAATACATACCAAAAACACATTTTATAGAGAATAAATATAGTGTTTAATACTAATAGCAATGATAAATTAATATCAAGTTACTATAAAAGACGGATGTAAAGAATAAATAAACATTTAACATGACATTTATGTGTATGAAGACACTTCTTGTCGTATAGAAGACGGTGAGGAGTGGAGATTTTATTGTTTGGAAGAGGAATCCCCCTCGATAAGGACCTTAGGTATCAATACACAATCTGGCGTCACTTATGCTCTTGGTATTTTGGCACTGTTATGTTATGTTATGTTATGTTATGTTATGTTATGTTCCCCCAGGGCCATAGGCGGCGCATAGGACAGAAACCATAGCTTTCCATTTCTGTCTTTGTGTTGCCAGGTCTTTCAATTGTTGCGTGTTGTTTAGGTTCATTGACATGCCTTCTCTATTAATGGCTCTTCGTAGAGTTTCTCTAGGTCTCCCTCTTCTTCTTACTCCAGGTGGCACCCAATATAGTGACTGCTGGGGAATTCTTAGGCTGTTCATTCTGAGAACATGACCGATGTAAAACCAACGCCTTTGTCTAATGAAGGAAGATATATAGGTTTGTTTGCTTTCCTCTCTTATAGTAGCGTTAGATTTAAATTCACTCCACTTAACATTCAGAAGGGTACGTAGTCATTTGTTTTCAAAGGAGTCTAGTCTCTTATCTGTGGCTTTCCAACTTTCGCATCATCCATATGATAGAATAGGAGTTAAAAAACCTGAGTTTTGTGGTGTTTCTTAGTGTATTTTGGCACTATGGCAAGCTAAATAAAAATCCAACGAAAACAGAGGCAACCGACGAAAATCGAGACAAATTTTTCTTCGGAAAAATATCTACGAAAATCGAAATTGATGACCAAAGTCAATAGAAACTGAGTTTTCACTACAATAATAGAATAATGATGTCGTTTGTTTGAGAACCCCTGGAATTACGAGCGATTAGCTCTTAATTCCTATGTGCAAAGGGGAGGTTTCTGAGTTTTCTTTCATACCCAGAATACTTCACCCTTCGGCTTGGTGCAATTCATATTAGGAGAATCTTCTACTCGGTAGAGGGGGGTATATGTTACGAGACGAGCTGATAGTTTGTTTGGGTCACCTATTGTATGTCTATCCTCTGACAAGACGCTTCAAAGTCAGCGAGCTGTTCCTCGTGTAGAAAGACCATTCCATTACCGCGTTGTGTGTCACTGGGTCCCAGACCTAATTTCTTCCGCATGAGCCGTGTTGGGTAACGGCGAATGTCGAATTAGACTTATTGTTCGCCAGTGTGTTGCCGGGGCCCGAAAGGGGAGCAAAGAATAGCAACACTGTTTACCTTCCATGCATGTCGTAAAAGGAGGTTATGGGATGGAGTTGGCTATCCCATCCCATATAGGGCCAGTGACCCAAAACCATGCTGAAGTCGGATGTGTCAGGCCGCAATGCGCAGATATCGCAGCAATGCTGTAAACCATGACACAACGCATTCCGTTCTCTGGACTACATTCTGCTAATCTGCAGGATTTTGAGAACGAACGCAGAAGAAGAAGAAGATTCATGGTTGATACACCTTCCTAGACAAAGTGCTGCTTTACCAAACACGTCGTTGGTCTGGGATTTGACATGTGCATTTCTCACGCACTCGCCTCGTCCGCTTGAGATAACCTTCCAATCCATCGCTAGGCGCCGTCTTTGTATTTTTACCCTTCCCCATTGTGTATATTACCCAAATAGGTAGGTAAAATACTAATCTCGGACGAATAACGTCGCAGTGGGTCCTTGGGTGCTGAATCCAATTCACTCTGTATGAGCCATGTTTGACAGCAACCGACAGTCGATTTGGGCTAGGTTTGCAGTGTCGTTAGACTTGCGCCCCACTCTACGTTGCCTGCCGTATCTCCAGATTCCGTCTCAACATTGCTTCGGTCAGACATTTGAACAATGCACTTCCCAATATGTGTTCAATGCTTGTTCTGTGTGCAATAGGGAAATGTATTCAAAACTTTCTTCCATATCCAGGAGTGCATGATCAAGATGGCGTATACAGGATACGCATGAGACATGACTTCTAAAATGAATGTGATCAATTGTGATGGAACATGAGAGCTTTTGTGTGTTCTCGAGCATAAACAGCACTTCCGTCAGTAGGTCTGTACCATTGTAGCTATATTTCCACTGAATCGACTCACGCACATTACTCTCCACTCTAGCGTGCGTTACCATTTCAGATTTGGTGTGTACTCATAAGATCACCGTATGTTAGGGACATTACCATTGGTCGACCTCCAATGTTTCTGCTCTTTACGCCGGCCAAGTCGGAATGCACAGATTTCTTGCATGTTGGATGTAATGGTGTAGTGGTTTCGGAGATATTTCTTGTCTCTCTGCAGGCAATTCTCATTCCATATACAACATCCACATCCACAGACACGAACCAAACAAAATGTTAGTCGGGAATACAGCAAGAGCACCGCATTTCTGTTTCCAGGGTGCACCACGAGGAGGTACTTTTAGAATCTTCGTTATCTGCTAACCCTGGGTTCGCACGAGAGCAATGCGAGACTCTTTCCACTCCATATAGTAATGATAATAATAATAATACACATAGCCAATCAAGGTTGTAAGTATGCCACATTGGAGACAACAAAACAATACAAACATATATGTCCTCAAACATTCAGAAGAGCGTAGAAAAATCACTCTAAGACAATTCTTTGATACTGATAATCTTAGATTTTTATGTGCCACCTCATCTTCTTTACCTCGACAGTTTCTTACAAAATAATTTTATTAAATGAGTCGTGTCTTTTTACATGTCCATACCAAACAAGTTTCACCGTGGCAACAGTGGTTTTTGATAACCTGCAAGTTTGTTTATTTGCTACCGAACGAATATTTGACTCGTGTTCTACATAATTCATTTTTTAACAAACGTCTGTAGCAAGTATATTCAAAACGAGACCGTCGGAAATATAGAAGACCTTCCATCACATTTAATTAGGACACCCATTCGTTCGTTTTTGATTATTGTTTGGAATTCGGTTGGTCACTATTTATATACTTGTCGTCGCTTAATAATAATAATAATAGTATTAATAGTAATAATAATATTACTAACAATAATAAAAATGTTAATAGTATTAACAATTATGAGACGCTGCTACTACGGCTGTTGGTGGAGCGATGGATCGGGCAGCCATTTTGAATGCACTACGTGAAAACGCACGAACAAATGACTGTACAAGTGACGATGACTCTTGTTCCATGATTAGAATAAAGGAACTTGGTTTGAAATGCGGTGTCGCTAGAAAGGAGAGTTTTCGTGGGCGAAAAAGAATGATGGTCAATCAACAACGTACTGGGACTGTCAGTCAACGTGTAATGGCGGATACACTCAAGGAAAGATCTGAGCACCTATGGACTTGTCCGGAGTGCAATGACGATGATCCAACGACTAACTAAATAACTAATAAATAATAACAATAACAATAATAATAATATACAAATAGTTGCAATATTAATGCCGATAATACTAGTAATAATAATAGTGATAGTAATAATAATAGTAATAACAGTAGTAATAGTTGTAATAATAATAGCCTTAGCTACTTTTGGCATGGGATTCCAATTATATAAATAGTGACCAACCGAATACCAACAATAATTAACGACGTAACGAATGAGATCCTAATTAATTATGTTGGAAGGTCTTTATTGAAGACGGTCATCATTTAAAATCCTGATTCATTCTTTCATGCCTTCTAGATGTACATATACACACACGCCCCGTCCGAGTGTCGTCGGCGCACGATAGGAAAGCAAACAATAGCAACATTGCTACCTGCCACGCATGTCATAAGTAAAGTAAAGTAACCCATAGCATTTATTAATGCCGTAGGGGTGTGAGATGTTAGTGATCTCACATTTCAGAGGCTCTGCAAATGAGGGCGGTAGCCATCTCCTCTCCCTCGCAGTCTTTACTTCCCGGATTAATCTTGTACCCATTTAAGGCTGGGTCGACCTGGGAGCCGTTGCGATCTGAAAAACATTTCCGCCTCAACCGGGAAATGAACCCAGGACCACTCATATGCGGAGCCAGTGCGCTACCACTGTGCTACACGGCTCACAACGCATGTCATACGTGGTGACTAATGGGGTGGGAAATTAGTTAGCTCTCGCATCCATAGAGTCAGTGAATCAGGAGCCATGCTGACGCCGGATGTCAGGACGAAAGACACCGATATCGCAGCAAGACTTAAATCAGAACACAACGCATTCTGTTCACCGAATTACATCCTGCTAATCTGCAGAAGTATGATAACACACGCAAAAGAAGAAATATTACTACGCATGTAATCAACATCATCAAGTGCCATTTCTGCAACGAAGGTTGGCTGCAACAGACCTCCAACATAACGTGTCTCTAGTTTTTGTGTGCACTCTGCTAGACTGTGTACCTGTCCATATTATGATTTTACTCTCCCCCTTGTATCCTTGCCTACCTCTTGCTCGCCTCACTTCGACTTTACCCTCAAGTAAGGTACTTTGCGCATGTTCTTATAACGTAAAAAAAACAACAACAGTTAAATGTTCTAATATTCTAATCACAAGCTTCCCTCCTGATACCTCCAAGTCTTCAAATTATAAAAATCTCCAACCGACACACATACCCCGTCTTCTCAACTCACTATCATTTATTTCTCCGTTTGTTATGAATGTCTAATCCATGTATCAATCTTACATGTATAAACACACAGACAAATACTGCACAGCATGGTTATCGGATATCCTGATATTACAAATAATGCACAACATGGTTATCGGATATCCTGATATTCCAAAGCACTCCCTGACAATTCAATACATTCTTGCACTGGAAAATGGAGAATTTCTGTCCACAGTCCGGAAGTTAGACATCTCGAATTTTGAACTAAATTGTCCTTGGCCCAATTCTTGACATAATAATTCTCTAAAATATGTGCAGATATGTTACCCGCTTCTGAAACTGAATGTTAACGTCGGATCTAGATGAATAATTACTGAATGTTAACATATGAGGGAGCTAGATGAAACAATAATGACTGAATGTTAACGTATGATGGAGCTAGATGAAACAATAATGACATAATGTTAACATATGAGAGAACTATATGAAACAATAATGATCGAATGTTAACATATCAGAGAACTATATGAAACAATGCTGCTATTCCTTCTATCAAGTAAGTCGACGATGACCATTCAGCTCAATTGGGATGATGATGAAGATGATGATGTCTGCGGTGTGCCCAACTGTGACCGAGTCCTATACGTGCTTGAAATTGTCTACCATACTCTGGGCAAGTGTGGGAGGAGCCTTTGGATCTTCCAGCAGCGCTTGCCTTTCTTTTATCGTGTTCTTGTTGCGCATTAGTGTGTCTGAGGGGTCTCTACAGCTGCTGCACCACTCTTGATTCTGCGACCCCAGTCTGATCTTTCTGGTGCAAGATTCTCCCATGAATTTTTGTCTGTTTTGAAGTGAGTTAGTGATGTCTTAAGAGTTTCTTTAAAACGCTTCTTCTACTCTCCTGCCTTGCGGGAGCCAGTATTTCTCAACAACTTTTTGGTAGACAATGATCTTTCATGTGGACCATGTGTACTGCCCAGCGTGTCTGCGCATTCATCAACATTTTATGTATGCTTACAGAATTATATTTCACCAGTACTTCACTGTCTGGTATTTTATCCCACCAATGGATATTGAGTATCTTACGAAGGAAGCGTAGGTGGAAGTGGTTGAGTCTTCCAGCATGTCTAGCATATACTGTCCATGTTTCACAAGAATAAAGAAGTGATGGTATTACTTGTGCCTGGTAAACTAAGGGTTTGGTGGTCGTTGTTATTCCCCTTCTATCCCATACGTTTTTCTGTAGTCTTTCAAATGTGGCAATAGCTTTCGCTATACTATTGTTTACTTCAGCATTGATGTTTACATCTTCTAGAGAGTGCTGTCCATGTATGTGAAATTATCGACTGAAGCGCTTCTCTTTGATCGTTTTATCGGGATTTAAGTGTATTTTGTTTGGTATGGTTAGAAACATGATCTCTGTTGTTTTTTTGTTTTTTATGTGCAATGATGGTGAAATCAAAGTTGTCGTAGTATTCAGCAAATTGGTTCAGGGTGACCTGCATACTGTCTGCAGAATCAGTATACATTGCGCAGTGATCTGTATAGATGATATCCCTGACCACTGTGTCTCACACTTTAGTTTTAGCTTGCACACTGCGATGGTTGAAAAATGTACAGTCTATTATGTATCTTATTTGTATTCCTGTTACGTCACTTGATTTAGATGCCTCTCTCAGCGTGACAGAAAACACGGCACTTGATCTAGATGCATCTCTCAGCGTGACAGAAAACACGTCATTTGATCTAGATGCGTCTCTCAGCGTGACAGAAAACACGGCACTTGATCTAGATGCGTCTCAGCGTGACAGAAAACACGTCACTTGATCTAGATGCGTCTCTCAGCGTTACAGAAAACACGTCACTTGATCTTGATGCGTCTTTCAGCGTTACAGAAAACACGTCACTTGATATAGATGCGTCTCTCAACGTGACAGAAAACACGTCACTTGATCTCGATGCGTCTCTCAGCCTGACAGAAAACAGTCTGAACAGTGTTTGAACTAAAATACATTCTTGTTTCACCCCCATTTATTACAGGATAGGTTGGTGATGACACTCTATCAGCGATATTAACGACCATCATGCCGTCATGTAAATGTCGCACTATGCTGATCAACTTTGAGGGGGGGGGCAGCCAAATTTGGCGAGCACTTTCCATGTCTCATCTCTGTTCACAGTGTCAAATGCTTTTGTGAGGTCTACAAATGTTGTTAAAATTGATTTTAGTTGAGTAATGACTAGCGCTTAATTTTGTTTAATGTGTGGAGGAGTTGCATCATTCGTCGACCACACTCTCTGCTCCTGATCCAACAGTGTTCCGGTGGCAAGATAAATCAAGACTACTGGAGATGTACCAGAATGCAGTGGATGACCAGAGTGTTCTATGTGTATCCAGATGAAACAATAATAACAGAATATTAACATGAGCTGATTATATGAAACAATAATAACTGAATGAAGCAATAGTGACTGAATGTTAACATATGAGAGAACTAGATGAAACAATGACTGAATGTTAACATATGAACTGACTATATGAAACAATAATGACTGAATGTTAATTATGAACTAGATAGATGAACAAATAATTGCTGAATGTTAATATAAGAACAAACTAGATGGAACAACAATTACTGAATGTAACTTATGAACTGGCTAAATTGATCAAACAATAATTGCTGAATTTTGAGTTAGATGAAATGATAGCCACGCATTTCTCACCGTTTATGTGCTCTCCAATTATGCACGGATAATATGTTTGTATGATTATGGACTATCCAGGGAAATCATCACGTCCTGCACGGAGTTGATTTCCACTACACTCGAAGTGCCATCTGTTCATAGCCGGAGCACCGTTAACAAGGTGGTAGGGATGATCAGGGCTGAAGTTAATTTGGCTCTTCATGCGTGATGTGCAATGCTAGTTTCTCTGAATGCTACATCACAAAGGAAAATGCAATTGTACAGGTGAAATGCTGAGGAGCTTCCGCAGGAAGAAAACCTCGCTATTGGCTTGTCATCTGATGAGAACACTGTTGTATGTGGCTGTTCTGATACACAACGAAAGTGAGACCGTCAGATCTTCCACGTGTCATCTACCGAGAGCCTACTGTTGCATAATGGCTGCTCTGATATGCTTTAATAGGGAAACATACCTTCAGACAATCTGCATGAAATTCTTGGTACATAGCATTACACAAAAACATTAAGGATATACTGCCTGGCAATGCCAAGGTCAGAGGAAATGAAAGAGCCGAATTATTGGCAGGTAATGCACGGATAGACGGCACAATGCTGAGAAGAGATAAAGCAGACTTGATCAAGACAGTCATAAATTCATTGCAAAATGAAGATGATGTTAAAGAGACTGCGAACGTACACATACAAAGAATGTCAAAAAATGGAAGTGTCTAGATGTGAGGTTAGGAGAAGTAGTCTTTTTGGATAGACACGAAGATCGCATAATTAACACCTGACCAGGACTCTGAGTCTACATACACTGAGATGGCTGCTTGAACGGAGAGTGAAGCACTTATGGGAGTGCCCCGCGTGCTGTGATGCTAGTTTATAATCAAGGTTATTCATTAACCCATTTCACAATCTGAAGCAACCTTGTTCCTGTTTATAAGTAGGCCTTACTGGTAGTAAACACTAAATAAGTTGGAAAGGATACTAAAAAACAAAGGACGAACTATCAATAATAAAAAATAAATAACTAACAATACAATATAGAACAAAGATATTTTTCTACTTTGCGGTCCAAACGGGACCTTTCTCAAGAAATAAATACCAACAAAAAGTACAAAACCATAAAAATATTCAACACTGGGACTTTAAGATGTTTTCCTTACCAGAAAAATATATCCAAGTGTTGTTAGGATACGTATGTCTAATAAAAGACAAATTGGATGTGTTCAATATGTGAGCATAAATTTCCACACTATTGAAAGACAGAAATAGACATGAAAGATATACGAGTAGAGTTAGGACCTAAAATGAGTAACGTCAAGACGGGGGAGGGGGAACTGAGATCATAGAAATGTGTAGAGAGGATCAGCAGTTGTCAACCTCCGGAAAAGACATGCATCAAAGTATACACACATCTATATAGAAACACACAGCCGAACACATATGTATACATACGATCAGAATATATAAACATCAATGACTATACATATATGAAAGCATACATACAAATCATACAAATATGGGAGTATTTATATAATTGCATTCAAGTAAAAACGCATAACAGTAAGGGAAACATCTCCAAGTGCTAGTGTTCAATATTTGTATGGTTTTGGGCTTTTGTTTCTTGAAAAATGCCCCGTTTGGACCGCAACGTAGAAAAGTGTTTTTGTTCTATGTCTTATTGTTAGTTATTTATTTTTTATTGTTGACAGTTAGTCATTTTTATTAACCTTTCTACCTTATTTTGTATTTCCTACTTATTTTTTTGGTTACTGCGGCACTCTCCATTTTGTCGGACACCTTCCTCCGATATTTTGGTTATTTATATAGACCAAACTGGTTCTTGTAGTACTGAGGCATATAGCACGTACACATGTTACATATGCACAGTGTGTGTATTGTTGTTGTATGTGTGTCGATCGACCAGCACATATTCATAGTACTTGAGAATATGTTTGTTGGAAGTTTCACTTTTTAGGGATGCAGGAAACGTGTTGAAATAAGTTGCGAAGCGAATTAAAATACCGTTTACTGCCGTGGGATTTTTTCAATAGGAGAGACAGCCAGTTTAAACATTGCCAGCAGGAAACGAATCGATGAGACCATGACAGCCTTGCACAATATAATAATCACTCTTGGAAGGGAATACAGAGATTGGGGTAATAGTAACACAAACCTGGAAATCGATCAGCCAATTGCTGATAACTCTGGAAATGATGCTATCAATGTGTTCACTGAATAGTCTGTACGTCGTGGGTGAGATGCCTGGCTTGGGTTTTACAGTTAGCTCTCGTGTAAGAATCGTCGAGAACCACGGATCATACAGTACAATTACACCCATTGCACTGTCCAACAACATTTTTCTTTCTTATATAAGAATAAGTGTTCTTGGGTCAGTTTCTAACACTGATTTCATATTTGAAATCAGTTTATCTCTATCACATCGGGTTCTTAAGATATTTGTGAATGTTTATTGTTTGGGATGTTATGTTTATATGTTATGTTTCATTTTTATTATCTAACTTTAACAAAATTGATTTATTGCAAAATAATTCTACTTTTTAATACTGCTAAAACATGTCTGACATATGTTGCGCTATTTTTCAGTTACTGTATTTTGAAATAATTATAAGCGAAATATGGTTTCTAGAAGTTGTAGATATTCTGCTCACTTGTTTTGTTACGCATGCGGATATTTTATCTATCGTGTTCACAAGAAAAACTTTACACCATTACTTAAAAAAGCATATAACTTTATTTCGATTCGAAAGTTGCTGAAGCAAATAAATCTTGGAAGCCAAATTCAGTTTGTTCGACTTGTGCAAATACATTGGCAAGTTGGTTACGAAAATCGCATATATTTCAGTCCATGCCTTTTGGAGTTCCAGCAATATGGCGTGAACCGAAAAACCATGCTAGTGATTGTTACTTCTGTTTGACAAATATCCATGGTTTCACATTTAAAACAAGAAAGTCTGTGGTTTACCAACATATTGAATCTGTTTCGAAACCAGTGTCCCATGTTCCTATTACGTGTCCAATACCAGTCGCACCAGAACAATATCTGTCGGCTTGAGTGAACCATCAGAAAGTGATAGTTCACCTGCGTTAGAAACTAATTCTGACTCGGATTATATATCGGTGAATGATGGTGTTCACTTAATTACCGATTCAGAACTTTCAGATCTAATACGTGATCTCGTTCTTACGTAAGGACAAACGGAATTACTTGGTTCGCGAATCAAAGAATGGAATCTTTTAGCACCCAATACTCCGATATCTGAATTTCGTCATGTACGCAGCGAACTTGTTCAATACTTTGAGGTGGATGATGACATTTACTATTGCAAAAATGTAAACGGTCTAATGGTGCACCTCAGTCATCAGCACATAGTCAACAAATGGCGAATTTTCATAGACTCTTCCAAAACTGGTCTAAAAGCCGTGTTATTGCATAACAGAAATTGCCCAGTCGCCTACTTTATTCATACGAAAGAAACTTATGACAATGTGACTATACTTTTGGCAAAAATAAAGTACAATGACTACCAATGGCAGATTTGTGGAGACATAAGTCATTGCAATTCTTACGGGCATGCAGACTGGGTATACTAAATTGTGTTGCTTCTATGTGAATGGAACAGCCACAATAGACAGGAACATTATGCAAGAAAGGTGTGGCATATCAGGGATCATGTGCAGCTGAAGCATAAAAATGTAATCCACTAGCCATTAGTTAACAGCTTCATTTTACCACAGTTACATATAAAGTTGGGGCTCATTAAGAATTTTGTAAAAGCGTTAGATAAAACGAGAAAACCTTTCATTTATCTTCGAGAAAAGTATCCTCAAGTTAACGAAACAAAGATAAAGGAAGGTATCTTTATAGGACCTCAAATTAGGAAATATTTTACAGACAAACAATTCGAGAACTTGTTACATGGTTGTGAACTTCGCGCATGGATGGTGTTCACATCTATTGTCGCTAACTTTCTGGGTAATCATAAATCTGTTGACTTTAAGCTGGCATATTGTCAATCAGTGTATAGATGCATACAGAATTATGGGCTGTAACAGGTCCCTCAAAATCCATATGTTCGATTTACATCTTGACTCTTTCCCTGATAACCTTGACGCTGAACATGGAGAATGATTCCATCAAGATATCGTCCTGATGGAGTCACGTTATCAAGGACGGTGGAGTGTGACCATGCTTGCCGATTACTGTGCGATGCTTCATCGCGATGTACTACATGTCATTTACCAATCGAAGACGACAGCAAAGAAATTCAAGCCTACATAACTGTTCTTCTTCTGTTACGAATGATGTTGTAAATACTGAAGGTGTTGTTTAAAAACTTCAATTGCTTATTTCTAGAGATTCCAACCTGATAGAGAAAAACGGCTTGCAGATTTAAAAAACAACGTATTAAAAGTGACAAGAAAAACATGGACATGTTAGAGAAACAAAAAACATTTTTTCTTGTTAGTCAGTGTTATCATGATGGAAGTCGAGGATGTTACTGTTGCCCTGAAATGACGCTCTCGGATCTCATTCCCTAAAGCAGTTACTTTGTCGGACTCCCGTTCTGGTGTTTACTCTGACTTTAACCATGGGTTTAATTGTGGATGCAAAAAGACAATCCCGTTATAACAACTTCTTTCGGACCGACAAAATATATGTGTAATAACATAAATTCGATATATACAGTATGCACAATATATAATAAATATAATTTGGGATTTTGAAAAGTGTTGCTATATAGAGAAATATGTTTTTAAAATAATTCGGTATAGGGGGATTTCACTGTATATCTTTTCTCAATATTTTTAGTGTTGAATGGTTAAAGAAACAAGGTGCCAGAAAGCAAACACAGTGACTTACCAACTTTCACCATTACTTCTTCATCCAAAGATCAAGATAGATATTAAAAAACAAATAATATCTACAATTTTTATACCAATACTGTGCTACCAATGTCAAACATGGTCTTTAACAGCTGTGCAGTAAAGAAAAATCGTCACATGTAAAATGAAGTGTCTGAGAAAAGCTGCAATGGTTACCAAACTAGATAAAATAAGAAATGAAGAAATTAGGAAAAGAGTTGGTATAATATCATGTACCAAACATATTGAGAGACAGCAAGTAAAATGGTTTGGTCACCTTATGAGAATGAAGCCAAACCAAATACCAATAAGAGCATAAAATACAAGAATATCCGGGCGTTAGGCAAAGGTAGACTAAGAAAACGGTGGATAGAAAACATCAAGATAGCCTTTAACAAACATGGACTAAATGCAACCACGGCGACGCATCTGGCCTTGGAACGACAGCTTAAGCTCTACCCCTACTCTTAACGGCACGTGTGAATGCGATCAACAATCATTCGCCTGGGGAAAGACAATAGACAATAGAATGGTTAAACCAACGATGTGGATTTGTTTTGTGTTTAATAACCACCGGAAAGATCAAGGGGAGAACAGGCAGGGGAAGACAAAGAGAGAAATTTCTGGATGGGCTATCACTGTGGCACAAAAAGAAGTCACCAACTGAACTTATTAACAAAACAAGACGCAGAGTTGTGAAGAAGCATGATCGCCTACGCCACTCGCCTAGTGCATGTCACTTGATTAATTGATTTTAGTAGCATTTTTTGAGTGTTGAATGGTTAGACATTGATGGGGATTTGTTGTGTATTGCGGTAGCATATCATACGAAGGATGTAGTCACCAACCCACAATTTTTACGGTGCAGTGGTTTTTTTTTCTTGGCTTAATTTACATTCAGCAGTTTCTCATTTCTTTCTGAACAGCCCCATGCCCAACTGTCTGCAGCGGATTCGAACCCGATACCTCGCCGTCACAGTATCGAGCTGTCTGGTATTATAGATAAAATATCAAAGCAGGAACACTTGTTCATTTTGCCATCAAATGTGATTGTTTACTGATCCAGCGGTACATGACCTCATGCCCTTTGACCCAACAATGTTATTAATATCTATATATGAATTCGATATATTTTTATTATTATGAAGTAATATGGTTAGTAGTATGGTTAATATGGTTATAAGTGAAATATGGTTAGTTCCT